>JASDDO010000004.1:361056010-363791714 GCA_030015575.1 Agapanthus africanus
CGAGCCAGAAAAAAAATCGACAGAAACTGATGCTAGGAAAAATACGGGTTTTGGAATTTTGTTCGATCGGAAACGTAAAACACATTAGACAAAGCTAGACTATGTTAATGGCGGGGCTCTGATACCACTGTAAGTGCACGGCGGCGCCCCGGCCGTCAATCCGACGCCGGAATGCGGAAGCGATGCTTAACTTTAATTTTTCAAACCGGCACCACCGCGCGCTATAAACCCGGATCGTGCCATTAAATTAGTCCTAGCTAACTACAAGATGGGGAGGAGAGATATACCGAGTGATCTGAGTCCTCCGGTCTTCTCGTCGTCGTCCCGATCTCCCGCGGAATCTCCGGTCTCCACCAAGTCGCCGGAAGGGCACCACGTCCCCGGCTTCTTTTACGGGCTCCCGCCTCTATACCGAGGCAACTCGGACATGAAGCTGGTGAGTCGACGTGCCCAAGATTTGCTGTAGAATGGTGTAGTGCTATGTCTCAATTAGGGTAGTGGAAGTTGCCTTTTAGTGGAGGGATGAACTATGGAGTTTTTCTTGGGAATTTTGGTGAAGGAAAAATGATATGAGATCAATCAAAATCACCCACACCAAAATGGGACAGCCCCCCCATATGGCCGGCCAAACTTGAGGATGGAATGAATGAGAGAGTAACAAAATGAGGGGAGCCTCACAATCATACAAGGGAGAGGAATCAAATTGTGATCATGAAAAGAAAATGATCACCAAACAAAACCAATACTCAAACAAATATCATGACTTCCAAAAGTCAAGCAATCATGGAGTCAAAACAAGTCAATGGATGGTGCACCATCATGAAAACCATCATGATGCAACAAAATGCAAAGAACACCCTCCACAAATGCTTATTTTCACAAATGCAAATAAGCCATCCTCCACCTATCTTCGGCCAATGAAGGATACAAAGAAATATGGCCGAAAAGGAAAGCAAACCGGCAACTCCAGAAAACTGGTCCCGTAATAAATTACAGGAAAACCCCGATACTGTGTATACACACCCGCATCTGTATTCCGACCGGATACAAATGCAGCGAGACAAAATCTACACTGTACTATACTAGGATCCGGCTTAAACCAAAGACGGCTAGTATTATCCGTCCGATCCTGATCCGTGCAATACCGCACGTATCTGATCGAACCCTGCCATATATCCATACGGCCTCTAGTACTAACCGTCCGATCCTGATCTGTGCAATACTGCACGTATCTGATCGAACCCTGCCATATCTCCATACGGCCTCTAATACTAACCGTCCGATCCTGATCCGTGCAATATCGCACGTATCTGATCGAACCCTGCCATATCTCCATACGGCCTCTAGAGCATTTTGCCCGAAACTTGAGTAACTGAATGTGGGGGACTCTAAAGACTCATCAATACTATGGCTGTGGATTTAACCACTAGCACGTCAGATGTATTAACCATACGTGACGGGCTACCAGCTATTGACCAAAAGGGACGTCTGTGAGCGAACTCAACCTAACACCCTACTGAGCCTGTCAGTGACAATATCCGTACAGTCCGGTCCGTTCGTCTATGAGCATCGCATGGCGGGCCTAGGGGGTTGGTAAAAGTCAGACCCCCAAAAGCGGTACAAGTCGTGTCGGAGTGTAGCCCAGAACACCTTGAGATACTACTGGAATACCTACCAGTAAATCTCCTGCCTTGGCCAAGGACTTCGTGTAATGGCTCTCCTAGACACAGCGCGACCTCACCCCCAATACCGGGAGAGATGAACCCCTGAAGATCCGCTCACCGCCTCTATGTGGCTCGGGACTGTACCCAACTAAAACCTGTTTGCACGTCTCCTTTGAGCGTGGTAGGGTAGTAATCAAAGTACAGTGGGAACTCACACGAGACAAATGACGATCCTCAGGTCGATGAACTAACCTGTACACATGTCACCAGGGAACTGCTATCTGACGTCAGGTATAAGACCAACTAGCATGTTCCCGGCGAGTTCTGTCCGGTGTACTCATAACCCAATGAGCACCTGTATACATCTTAGGTGATCCAACTGACACCAGTGGCTTGTGAGACCGGCCACCGCCCCTCGTCGGGGTCTCGACTATATACACTAGTCTACTCTAGAGTATCGATGCCCTGTCTCGAAACTCCCACGACTAGGGACCTTTTAAGGATGTGCTTATAGACTACCAGCTCCTACGTATATGACCGCCCTCATACTGCTGGCAGTCAAGCAAGAATCCTAGGGGCTCTATCAACGTGCAATAGTGACCTGTAAGGTCACCTAAAGCAGAACACGATGATAAAGGTAAACCAGATAGCATACTATCATCTTGAGTAAGACTATCCTACCGGGATAGGTCCTCCCTCAATCATTGCAATCACGTGCCTGTGATCCAATAATTGACTCTGAGGGCACTATCTCCAACAGAGTGTTGTCTCCTGAGGGGTTTCAGCGGATACTACCCACAAAATCCTATCAATTTGGCTTTTTCGATTTTTGTTTTCCAATTAGGTTTTCTAACAAGGAATTCTATTATCGTCGACTCGTAAATTATCCACCCATATTCTTCACACTTCCTCATCATCTAACTTAAGATTATATATGTTATGCAGACCTACTTAGCTTTCGGCATTTCTTAAGTTTTCCTTCTAGGGTTCCATCTCCTCTTAGGAATTTCTATCAACTCTACTAAAGATACTAGTTCTATTATTCACTCCTTTCTCTAATCTAAACTCCAATCACATATCCCCACGTGTGTGTATAAATCACCCCTACACTTGGAAATTCAAATCAAGCAATCATACCCTTGTTCGTTGTCCAAAGTACTTATTAGTAGGTGAATTTTTAATTGAATTTTGCTTATACATCCTTCATGCGACCGTTAATGCTTCTTGAGGTACCAACAACTGATTACATGATATGTTTGTACTTTAAAGCGTAATTCCTAGTCTTGCAACACCCAAGGCTTTTAGCAGTGACTCCCAAACCAGTTGGTCTAAGGCACTAGGTGATGAAGCACCCTCGCTAAATATTTTTCTATTTTTACAGCCTTAAGTAATCATAAAACCAGTGTTCATTATTTTTCTTTATTCACTTTTTTTTTCTTTTATTTTCTTCGTACTAAGGACTTTAGACAAGAGCATTTCAAGGTCTCTTCTACTATTCCAAGTTTCAAGGTGCGTGATTGTGCAAATTGTAGGGTATACATTTTCAGAATCTAGACTTAAACTAGGAATTATTTTTCAAACTCATACTCAAATAAAAATATCAATACTTTTCCTTTGTTTTAACTTAGCCCAAGAAGTGAACTCAAAATTTGCCTATTTCTAAATAAACTACAAAGACATATACTTTCTACCGTTAAACTCTAAAGAAGGTTATTTTTAGGGTTTTTAATTTACTAAGTCTAAGATCTAGTTGTTCCTAGCCAGTTAACCTATTTGTCAAACTCAAATCAAATATGGCCAAAATTGAATACATTAATTTTTATGATTTTTGAAATTTTTCAATTTTCATGGGTTTTAAAATAAGTATGCAAATGCAAAAATATACTCATGAATGCGAAAGAAGAAGACGTACCGAGCATACCCCCAAATTTAAACTTGACAGTGTCCTCACTGTCATGCCACACCAAGAGGGTCAAAATGTCGGCACTCCCCTGTTTATTTATAAGTTTTTTTTTGAATTTTTATTGTTTTGAATTTTTTTTAATTTTTTATAGAAAAAGAAAATAAAAATATATATACATATATACAACAAGGTCCTCCCCAAACTAAACAAGGCTTTACACAAGCCAAAGGTTAGTACCAACCATTCAAAAATTTTATCGTGGTAATGGTAGAGTTGGTGAAAGAATAGAGTGGAAAGAAAGGAAATGAGAAGCACACGAGACCGTGTGGGAAGAAGAGTGGAATATGGTCTCGGCGGAGGAGAAGAACGGCGGAAAGGAGAAAGAAGTGGAGTACGATCTTGAGGGTGTAAATCGAGTGAATAAATTAGCGCAATTTGTGATGACCGATGTGTTAAAAGTGATTGTGCTAACCTATTAACCCGTCGAGAAATGGGGTCAAATCCCTCAAGATTCGCAAGAAAGCATGGGTACGTCGAACTTGGTATTGGTGATGAAAGCGTAACGGTCTCTCGTAAGATCGGAACGATAGGAAGGACGAAAGGGAGTGAATTAGGGATAGTCTCATTCTCACCGTAGTAAACTGTCTCGAACTGGAAAGATTCCAAAAATGGTTCGAAACGACTGTAAGCAACCGAGTCTGATGGTTCAACTAACTCATCTGAAAATTCAAAGGACTCAAACTCGGGCGGTGAGTCATCAACATCGTCCGAAAAAGTGAAACACTCGTAAGTGTTATCGGCTGTGAGAAGTGTGTCAGATTCAAAGAAATTTTTTTCAAGCTTACAGTCTTCAAGCGTGATATTAGGCGTGGTCGGAACGATGGAAAGGAGGGAGGGTGATTTAGGTAAAGGTTCAAGAGGATGAATTGGAAAATCCGACACATCAAACAAAAATGGTTCAACCTCAAAAGTATCCTCAATACTCTCCTCAATATTATCCTCGTAATTCTCCTCAATATTTTCCTCAAAATTTTGCTTATCCATGCCAATATCATCAAAATCAAGACGCATATGAAGTTCGGGAGAAACATTTAATGATTCGGGATGATGAATTGGACATAAAATTTCAATCAAATCGACAGGTTCATCATCCAAAATATTCCCGGCGTCTATATCCTCAATCAAGTGAAAATCAATTTTTTTTGACACCTCCTCAAAAGCATGGATATTTATCAATTTAGGTTCTAGATTGGAGGTGTAAAGATCAAACGGATTAGGTGCGGTTTCACTCGAAAGGGGTTCCTCATAATCTGGAAAATCAAGCACTACAAAGTCGCACAACTCATCATTTTGGACACATGTTTGAAAATTGGAGTTGTTGGATTCAATTGGGTATGGGTAGGTTTGATTTGGAAATTCTCTCAAATTCGCACTCTGTCCAACCGCCTCCTCATACATTGGAAAATTTGAAGCTAGTTGGAAACTAGCTGCCGGTTCACTAGGTTGCATAAGGGCGGCAATGGACGCATCCACATTCCTAATCATTTTGTTTGTTGCTGCAATGTACGCCTCCAACGACTGTTCCAAACTAGACATGGGTTGTGGAGGGGTTTCGGTAAAAGATTCAAAACTGTTTGGATACATGAAACTCCCAAATGGCTGTGTAGAGGCAATATCAAGTGAAGGTGGGAAGGTCGGGTAAGACTGGTAGGAATTGGATGGTTGGACAGGAGTAGGGTCAACAGTTGGATAAAAAGGTGAATGGACTTGTTGACCCCTAGAACTAGATGTGTGGAGAGGAGTGAAAGATCGGCTACGAGATTGAGCAATATGCTCAGCAATGGACATCGGCTTAGGAGTTACAACAGGACTCGAAAAAGTGGTATCAACGTACGAAGGCTGTGAAGGTTGACATGGTTGACATAAAATGGGTTGAAAAGTCGAGCTGTTTCTCCTAGACGCTTCTATTTTATCTTTCAAAGAAATTTTTGGCATGGAGGGATTTTATTTAAATCGACCGAAACAATTGACGTACGAGGCAAAGTTAGGTTCGGGATACCAAAGTTCGGCAAGAGATTTATGATGTGGGGTACCCATGATAGAAGAAAGAGAAGAGAAAGAAGGTAGGTGGTGCAAGGATTTCTTAGCGACAAAAGTTTGCAAGTTTTCTAATAAAAAATTTTCCTTTTTTCTTTTTCTTTTTATTTGGAAAATTTTTTTAGCAAAAAGATTAAGGATATGCAAATCAGAAAAGATCACTTGCAATCAATTATTATTTTAAGCATAGCACAAAGAATCCTGCATAAGATTTGTTATTTGGAAAGAAAAAGATTTTTAAAGCGCAAAGAAATCCTGTAGGCAAATTTACAGAAGATATATCAAGATTTACAGAGAAGAAACATGGGAGCTTACAGAAATTTTTTCACCAGATGATGTCACCAGAAGGCAGCTTTTCCGCGGCCAAAGGGGGTCTCCCGCCGCGGTTCTGCGGTGAAAGAGCGGGCTTGAATCCCGAAATTTTTTGCACGTGACGAATCAGCAAGGAGGCCGCGGTTTCGCGGTCTAAGGTAGGTTTAGGCCGCGGTTTAGCGGCGTGGTGGAGGTTTCAGGATGCGGGAAAATTTCTACTGTTCTGTTTTGAAAATCCCCCTCTGTTCTGATCTTCTGATTTCTGTTTCGCTTTCTGTAGATTTCCAGATCCGAATTTGTATATAGAAGAACAAAATTCAAACAACAAAGTACCCTTTCCAAAAATAACAGATGATATATTTTTTGGATTTTTCAGATTTTTATGATTTTTTTTAATTTAAGATTAACCCGAAATTGCAAAAAGGAAATACTACGCCATCTCCGGCAACGACGCCATTTGATTTGGAGAGATTTTATAGATCAAAAATATATTACCGCAATCAAGAACGGCGTCGCTTGGTAGCTAGCCGGTGAGTACGGGTCGGTCCACAGGGATTTTGTGAATTTTCTAATCGCTCTAACAAGTTAATTCCGAAAGGTGTGAACGGATTTAATTAAATCTAAAAACTAAATTAATCTAGATCTAAATCTTGCTAAGGTTAGGTTTAGGGTAGGTTTGGAAATGTAAATAAATCTCACCGCTTTCTATACCCAAATTACGATCTATGAGGTGTTATGGTAATTATTAATAAAGGGGATTAGAACCATTCGGGAAGATGTTTCTTCCTCTAGGTTTTTGTCCTTCCTTTATCAATCCTTACCCTAACCTCCATGGAAAACATGCTCAACCGGGCCTTTATACTACGGTATCACCGCTACCTCGAGGGATAGGGTGCCGTAGGGAGCGGTGTGTGCATGTATGCATGGAGTCCTATTAAAAAAGTGTGATGGGCAAGAAAGGGATGAGAGATCTCATCTCTCAAAAGCCTTCCCCAAAGCTAACCCTAATAAGCGAGGAGACTACTCGCTCATTAGGGAATTTAAAAACATTTATGTAGGGCAGAGAATGAAAAATTACCTAGGGCAAGAATTGAAATTACTTACTTACTTTACAGATGGCTCTCTCCAAACATCAACACAGGGTTGTCAGATCTGAATTCATGATATGAAAAGAGGCATCGATGCTCTCCAAAAGAATTCTAAATTTTATTTATAGAAAGAGGCATAGGGAGGCATAGCCTTTATAATGATTTAGAGTTCCTATTTATAGAGGATAGGAAACCCTAGGTTACAATTGATCCGCATGTCTACATTTACCAAAATACCCCTAGGAAGACCCATTCAGCGCCACACAAAATTATGGTAAAAATTTTAGCTTCTTCAGGCTCAACCCCGCCGCGGAACCGCGGCCGCAGCCAGGGTTTGGCCGCGGTTCCGCGGTCAAACTGGGGAGTTGGGTTATTAAAATTCTGCTGCTGGCTCTTCTGTTCTTGTACTTCCTATTCCTACAGGTCCTTTATCATATTGGCTTCTATTTCTTCTCCAGATCTCCAGTGAATACTTGTAGTGAACTTTAACTGTTTCTTCGTGTCGCTACCTTATACTCGGTGAACTGTTGTTCATTGTTTCTCAAAATTGTAGGCGCGATCAAGACTTTACCATTTATCATTCGTAGTCTCACTTTGTATCATCTTTTTCAGCAACTTCACTGTTTTAGATCCAAGAACCTGTAACCTGTAATATGTAGTAAACATGCGTCAAAAGCACCTGTTTATTTATAAAACGAATAAGAATGGGGAATATAATAATACAATATTATGGTGTGAACAAATCCCTTCGCTTTAAAGCCACTTCTTGTTCAAGATGGTGGAAGTAAGAAGCGCTCTGCTCGATCCATGCCGTCCGTTGAGTACTCATAGCCAGAATCTCAGGTGTGGGACGCTTAAGCTTGAACTAATGCAAGCAAGCCTCGATCTCCCGGCAGCGATTAACCCAAGACTCAACGACGCCCTCACCATGAAAGTTCATGAGCATCGCCAGCATAGGGTTAACCTCTGCGGCATAATCCGCAGCAGATGTGGGAGTCTCTGCGTCAAACTCCTCGATATACTCGCTCAGCATGCGTAGGCTGGTTACTGCACCTTTGGATGATGGACGCCTGGAAAAGGGCCCGGCCGACATTATAATACGAGACTCGAACAGGGCTGGAGTCGATGTGATGGCTGTAGGATAGATCATAATCATATATCGGCTCAGGAAATAAAGAAAACACGGAGAAAGTAGAGTCTACTATACCGGCTGCGGCAGGGGGCAGAGCTGGGAGTACAGGTGGCGCAACGACAGCTTCATCCCCTCCTTCGATTCGTAAGGCTACAAACAATGTAAATAAGATTTAGCAATAATGCGACTGCCCGTCGAAGAAGAGGACGCCGTTTAAAGAAAGTACTCATCAACACTAGCAGGTGGCCTAATCTTTGACAAGGAAGAGAAGTGTGGGTGCAACACCTGGTACAGGTGGTCAACAAGGACTCCTACAAAGACACAATAATGCAACGTCAGTACATAAATTATACATCCTAAAGATAAGACCGGTGGATCACAAATCCATACCTTCTAGCATCTGAGACGGTGCGAGAGAAGGAAGAGAAGTGGTCACCGTCAGAGCGGTAACTGACGGCGCTCCCTCGGGTAACGCGTCATCAGCACTAGCCGCACCTGCGTTAGAAACAAGATAAACCATGTCAGAAAGGATTGCAGAATAAAGAAAGAAGGGCGATGACCCAAAATTTACCTAATGAGTCGCCAGCCGGATCCGTCACAAGGGCGTCACTTGATGCAACGGTGGCCTCCCCCTCCTCGATTGGGGTGGTCTCACCTCCCGTTGCCTCATCCCCTGACTCCACAGGAGCCGTCGTCACGCTAGCAACGCTAGGAGACGACAAGGAACCGTAGGCAGGGAGAGCGATAATCGGAGCGGTACCCGACTCTTGAGAAAGAGCGGCCATCTCGCGCCCAGCGATCGTAGCCGTCTCACCTGCTACCACCTCGGGCTCAGTGGTCTCAGCCATCTCGTCCATCGCTGCCGTAGGCTCGTCCGTAGTAGCCGTTTCGTCCACTGCTGCCTCAGGCTCGACCGTAGCAGCCGTTTCGTCCACTGCAGCCTCAGGCTCGGCCGTAGTAGCCGTCTCACCCGCCGCCACCTCGGGCTCGGCATTGGTAGCCATCTTGGGCATAGCAGTCGTGGCTGTCTCGTCAGCCACTATCTCAGGCCCGGCAACTAAGGCTATATTGCCTATCGTCGCTTCAGGTTCAGCACCTACCTCATCCATCGCCCCTTCAGGCTCAACGGTCACCGCCACTCCTTCAGTAAGACTCAGCCCTGCAGGACAAGATATATAAGAACTGAGAGTTTAAAGCTTTGACAACGAAACCTTAAAAAAACACATTACCTGAGGTGGATTTACCGTTGGATTCCCGAGCTGCACGTACCGCCCGTCTATGGGAAGTAGACAAGGCAACCGGGAGCTCCTCTGAAGGAGTAGCAGCGGGAGTAATGGTGCTTGAACCTGCTCCCACAGCCAAAGCAGCGCTACGCTCCCTTGCTGCGCGCCTCAGGCGCTTCCTTTCCTCCCGAGCCGTCACGACAGACCTTTTAGAAGCCTCCTTTAGCAAGGCGTCATCGTCCGCATTCAGGGTTACCTCCAGAGCCATTAAGGCTTCCATCATCGGTTTTTTAAGCAGGGCCTCTTGAGGCAATGCCGAAGAGGCCGGGACTTCGGTATCTGGCCTGGGGAGAATTCCCACATCAGCTTGCGGGATGGGCCTTGTGGTCCCTGCGATAAGACAAAGAGAGGTTCAGATTACTCATAAGAAATGGAAGTAGAAACATAGCGAACCGAAATGTACCAAGGCCTAAGGATGCTCTAAATCGTTCCTCCTCCTCGAAAGTCTTGAGAGAAGCAGCGATAGCTTCTTCGGTAGAAATGCCTATTAAAGAAGGAAAAGCGTTAGTCGAAAAACAATGATAGAGGTATGATACAATGGTGAAAAAAATACAGCTAATGATTACCTGATCGCGCAAGTCTAGCCAACCACTCTTCGCGTTTTGCCAATTGCTCAGAAGCTGCGATGGCAGCCGCCCGACATAAATAGGTTGTCATTGGTCCCGTACTCACTCAAGCCCTCGTTGTAAGGAGCATGAGGTTCCTGACCAAATAGAACGTCAGCAGAGAGGATCGACTTCTTCTTCCTCTTCTGCGCGCGAACTCCAGTCGCAGCCAAAATCAGTTTGCGCTTCGTGGGCACTTTGGGACGGCGGGTCCCAATATCCGAGCCCACGCCGGATTCGGGAGAAGCCACATTTACCGTCTCCACGGGAGCGCAGGGCACCGAGGGCACGTCCACCGTCTCCACAGGATCACGGGGCAATCCATGCGTGGGGCTTAGCACACGTGGAGGCTCAACTGCAGAAACCTCTCTTAGCGGAGGGGGTACATCGATCCGTCGTTTCAAAGGGACTTTACGATCACCGGTGGGAGGTGCACTTTTGCGATCAAGCAGCAAACACCTTTCTTCCTTAATACGGCGCCCGTCGAATGCTGGTACTATGCCGTATATGTATTAAGGATCCGTGGGACACAACGTGGCTCGCTGATAAAAAAGTGAGAGCTCGTATTCAGACGCATGAAGTGATGCAGCGCGCCCCGCATCCCCCCTTCAGTAGCAGTAGGTTCCAGCAAGAAAGCCTCCAACGGCACTCCTTGATTATAGCTCAATTGTTAGGCAAAACGATGCGGGTTATATCTCATAAAGAGCGCTGCATCATTTTGCCTAAACACCAGGAAGCCCGATCTGATAGAATACAAATGGAGGGTCTCCCGAGCTGTCAGAACCGAGGCTCCATCTTTAAAAATATCATGCAATGACCGCACTGTTGTGGTAGATGCCTTTCCGATGGTTAACACCTTGTCGGTGAAGGTCATCCCGTCTCTAACTATGCGGGGACGAAGGAGCAAACCTCTGGCATCCCGTGGCGACGAATTTACAATTGAGGCGCCGACCAATCGCATAATCCGAGGGAAGCTGCACCTGTCATAAAACGAAGGCCTTTTGTGGATACCAAAAACGCCAAGTGCATGTAGCTCGAGCCATGACATGAAGTAATGCATCGAGAAGATCACATGCGGTACTCCAGGTTCAGTAGCATCCGCCGCTTGACTAAGGCCGTGATACAGATGGGCTAAGCCGGCGACCCCGACAGCCACTTTTACCCCAATAGTCATCCGGTGAGCCGGGTAAAAGACAGATGGCCTCATACGGCGAAGGTGCATTGGGAGCGCGAACCAGCTCAACCATAGCCCAAGAAATTCCAAAAAGAATGCTTCCTCATCCATCCCAGGGACTACAATCTCCGCAAAAGGAACAACCGGGGAGTTAGGAAGGAAGAAACTCTTCTGATCTACCTCCGTCGCTGGCAGGTTGTCCGAACCTAAACCGAAAGGATCATCAAGCGTGGCGAATTTAGCAGCTTCCGGCGAGAAACTTTCAGGTGAAGGAAGCGAGCGATGAAATCCTCAAAACCAACCCCGCGACTCCCAGATTCGAGAAAAAGGCGCTCGTAGATATTCAACACTTTGATCAGACTGGGAAACTGGTGTTGAACAGCATTCTCCGGAGTAAGGCCCATTATCACTGGCTTGGCACCGAAGACATATTCGTCCATGGGAAGCAGCTCCTCATAATGGTCCCCTATGACCGGTAAGCCGGAAACTTCTGTAAACTCCTTTAAAGAGATTGACACTTCCCGGTCCAGTGCGAGGAGGGTGTGAGTAGGGATATTCCACTGCTCTAAAAAAGCCTTAACCCACCAGGTGGAAAGCGTAGGGTATTGGAAGAGAGAAGCATAAACAGCGATATACAATCCAAGCCTCATCAACCGCGACTTCTTCGCTGACAGAATGTAGCGGGCCCATTGCAGATAACCGATCGGATGACGGGGAATCTGGCCTATGTTATATGGTTGCCCCCACGGCCGCACTTCGCCTTGACAAATACGACGTCCCAAGGTATCTAAAACCATGGGAGGCTGAACGGGAATCAAAGCTATAGCAGGTTGAAGAAGGCCTTCTGAAGTCCAATTGACCATCTCCATGGCGTAGTTCACCGGGGGTGA
Source organism: Agapanthus africanus (assembly GCA_030015575.1). Classification (NCBI taxonomy): domain Eukaryota; kingdom Viridiplantae; phylum Streptophyta; class Magnoliopsida; order Asparagales; family Amaryllidaceae; genus Agapanthus; species Agapanthus africanus. The sequence continues at coordinate 361,068,159 of JASDDO010000004.1, forward strand.
GTTGGCGTAATGGATCACCGTGATAGGCTCCGAAGGCACCGCACATGAAAAACTTTGTCGACCCCTGATAAGCTGATTATACTATGATCCCCAAAGGTGAAGATTCTTATGTTCCGGATCACGGTCTCTGATCAAATCTAGGACCTCCCGGTCTACGGGTGCTCCAGGGAATCCTCCCTCTGAACGAACGAATGGGAATGAAGCATCGAAAGACATGTTGCCTGCAAAAAAAGGGGGACGGAAATCAAATGTCAGTGTTGTAATTTTTAATTTCTGACATTTGGTACTTTAAAAATTTGTACCACACTGCAATGCAGTGGAAAGGGGACCAAAGATGGACCCACAAAATCTAGATGACAATGCATCAATTACTAAAACTGCCTCATCATTGGATGAGACTGTCAATTAATGATGAAATCCTCAAAGAATATTCTTATTGAATAAGAAATCCCTCGGGAGAAGGAGAAAATCTCCCTTTGAGAGCAAAGCTCTATAACAGAGGGACACTTGTCAAGCTCTGGTCATGAAGGGATAAAATTCCTTAAAGAGTTTAGCTCTGTAATCATGAGGGAAAATCCATCAAGGATTATCAAAATTAATGCTTGAGAATTAAAATTCTGGGATCTTAGAGATCCATGAAGAAAACTCTCGAGAGTTCTTCATCAAAAGACCAAAAGCTCTACGCATTATTAAAAGAGTAGAGCTCTGATTCATGGGATAAGAAACCCCAAGAAAAGATCTGTTTAGATCTATGAGTTCACGAGAGCAAAGCTCTATTAATAAAACCCTAAAAGGGTTTTCTTTAGATTAAAGATCTATGAAGAGCAAGGCTCTGTTAATGGGTAAGAACCCTAATTTGTTAAAATTAAAATTTCTAAATTTTGCCTAAGAGTTTTGACTCTTGGAAGTTCTTAACAAAGGAGCTGCGCTCTGAATGAAAGTTTTCAAGGAGAAGATGATAATCATCTAAAGGACCAGAGGTCCTATTTATAGGTGCTGAGCTGCCTCTTCAACTTCTGAGTTGATCCAAGGGCTCAGATGTTGCCACCGCTGCACTCACATGTGCGCCACGAGAGCGCAACGGTGGGGGGCATTTGTTTCCCCAATCAGAGCAAAGCTCTGTTTTGAATTTCAAAATTCAAAATTGAAGCAACGCTTCAGATCCTGCGCGCTGTGCGCTGCGCGCCACGTGTCAAAAGCAGACACGCCAGCGCCAGGAGCGCTGAGCCCTAGGCGGCGCACCCCAATCAGAGCAAAGCTCTGTTTTCAAGATCCAAAAATTAAAAAGATGAAGCAACGCTTCAGATCCAGCGCACTGCGCTGCGTGCCACGTGTCTAACACAGGTGCGCTAGCGCAGTTGTGCTGCGCTCTGCGCTGCGCGCCACGTGTCTAACAGAGGTGCGCTAGCACAGTTGCGCTGCGCTCTGCGCTGCGTGCCACGTGGCAAACACGAGTGCGCTAGCGCAGTTGCGCTGCGCTGCGCGCCACATGTCCAAATTGGGTGCGCCAGCGCTGGAATTAAAAATTCCTACCGTTGGATCAAAAGATCTAATAATGATGATAAATCATTTATTAACCGGAAATAAGTTCTGATTAAGGAAAGATTTCTCAAAATCTTTCCAAACAACAAGATTGTGCTTTAAGCACCGCTGGAACAATGATCCAATGGTAAATAATGAATTACCAAAACAAAACAAATTCTGCATAGAAAGATTTCTCAATCTTATTGAAAAACAAGAAGATTATCTTCTGTCAAACAGAAGCCTTAGGGTCAAAGATCCAATGGTGGGAAACATTCCCAAATCAGTCAGAGAAAGATCTCATCAACTGATTTAACAAATCATTTGGCCCTATATAAAGGACCCTAGACTTCAAGTCAAAAGGGGGGATACAAAAGAGCAAAAGAAAAACCCTCTGCCAAAAAAAAAGAGAGCGAGCTCTTAGAAAAAAGAAGAGTTTTCTTCATACTCAAGGTAAAAAAGAACAATATTCTTGAAAAACAGAGATAAAAACATCTCATAAAAGAAGAACCCTCTTCTAAAAAGATCACAGATCTGAAAAAAGACCAAGGTCTTTGATAATAAGATTAAAAGATATATTAAGAAGTATTTTACTTCGCCCACAGATCTTTGATCTATAAAGGCAGAGCCTTTCATAAGAATAAGAACTTAGTTCTTGAATCCTGAGGCAAAACCTCTTTTAAGAAGAACATAAACTTATTCTTTAATCTTAACTTGATCGAAATGCGCTTTGCGCAATTGGAAAGTGTTTTGCACTCATGAACTGCGCCCTTGCGCTCCTTAGACTGGCGCTCAGCGCTATAACATGCCACGTGCCAACCATGGACATGATCTGCGCTTTGCGCTCCTGAAAACAGCGCGCTGCGCTCTTGGGTTAGCGCTCAGCCCTAAACGCGCCACGTGTCACTCACTGGCGCACCTATAAACTAGTGCAGCGCACTCATGAATTAAAAGCACAGCGCGCTAACAAACTAGTGCTTAGCGCTAAGCATGACACGTGTCACCCTCGCATGCTCTAGCGCAATGCACTCTTTAATTGGCGCAAAGCGCCTGATGGCCACGTGGCGCACTGTCAGGACACCACTTTGTTCCTGATAAATGCTATGCATTATTAAAAAAGGGGCGAGCCCAAGTAAAGGCTTAATAGCCAAAATAAAACTTTAAATATTTTTTAACTGGACTTAGCCCAATTCTGGCCATAAGTCCTTAATTTAAATTGAACTGAGCTCATCTGCTCTTCTAATCAATTTACACTCGGTTCGAGGGTATATCTCTTTACTCCTCTGATATCTATCATTTTAATCCTTCAACGTCGTCAGAGAGGTGACGGGTCCCGACAATCACACATTACTACGGACTGTGGGGTCCTTAAACTCATGGACTATGATGTCCTTAACCTCGACCGCGATGTCTTAAAACTAATATCGGACTGTGGAGTCCTTAAATCCACGGACTATGATGTCCTTAACCTCGACCGTGATGTCTTAAAACTAACATCGGACTGTGGGGTCCTTAAACTCATGGACTATGATGTCCTTAACCTTGACCGTGATGTCTTAAAACTAACGTCGGACTGTGGAGTCCTTAAACCCACGGACTATGATGTCCTTAACCTCGACCTTGATGTTTTAAAACTAACACCGGATTGTGAGGTCCTTAAACTCATGGACTATGATGTCCTTAACCTCGACCGCGATGTCTTAAAACTAACATTAGACCGTAATGTCCTTAAACTAATTATCGACCGCAATGTCATTAAATTAAACAATAGGGCCCAATTGCTCTCTTGTCTGATCTAAACGATCCCGTTAAGTTGATCTTAGTCTAAAATTAGACTAACGTGTTCTTAACAAACGTTTGAGTTGATCTTAGCCTCAACTAAGGCTAACGTATCCTTAAACACAATGCCCCCCAAACCCAAATCTAAGAAAAATACGGATTTGGACTAATCTACGTCCTACGAGCGACAACACAAATTAGTCTCCGTATACAATCCACGGGCAACTGAACACAAAAAAAACACCCACGATACGAAGTGACCATATGGAGAAGGAGAAAGTTGTTACCGCAATGCGGTAACGTAATTAACTGCAGGGGATTGCGCCTGCAGGGAAGAGCGTCCCCACAATCAAAAAACCCTCAAGCGAGGGGGAATCTGACGAAGACTGCTACATCGGCCGCATCCGTGTAAACCTTTGATACATGGTGCCATAAATCAACTTGGCATCTTCGGAGAGGTGGACGGATAGCACCAATTAGCATCTATCCTGAATTTCAGGCAAGACGGACCTGCGAGGTCGCGTCCCCGTGATTCGGAGGGGAACAGGCACGCGAGCTCTTGGGCGCTAGCGCTATCCCGACACGTAGGCTCTTGGGTGCAGGCGCTGGCGCAGGTGCGAGCGCTTTGGGCGCTAGCGCCCTATGTGCCCGGCACATGGGCGCTTGGGCGCTGACGTTAGCGCTTTGGGCGCTAGCGCCCCACGTGCCCGGCATGTGAGCGCTCGGGCGCTGGCGCTGGCGCCCCACGTGTCCGACACGTGGGCGCTCGGGTGGTCGCGCTTTGGGCGCTTGGGTGCTAGCGCTTTAGGCGCTAGTGCCTGACGCGCCAAGCACGTAGGCGCTCGAGCGCTGGGCGGCAAAAAGGGACTTGGTCCCTGCACTGGGAGTTGTACTCCCAAAAAGAAATACTTATTATTTTGTGTTTGTATGTTTATATATATATATATATATATTTGAGGAGTTAAACCCCTAATATATTTTTGGAGCTGATGAAGGGGCTTCTCTCTTGAGCCCTGGATCTCCTCTAAAGTGGGATTTTCGAAGATAGGTCTCCTTCTTCCTCCTCTGTTGGCCGGATCTTGAAGAACAAGAAGTATGAGATTTTAAAAATCTATCCTTTTCGAGATCTAATGGAAGATCTAAGTTCCCCTTTGTGGGTTTTGTGGTGAAAAACTATTTAGTTTTAAAAAAGGAAGAGTAAAACTCTCAAAAAAAGAAGAAGGTTTAGAACCTTGAGGAAGAAGAAGGAGGCACAAAAACCCTAGCATTTTTTTAGAGAATGAAAAGTGTATGATTTATTCATCATCATGTTACCTTATATAGGCTTACACATTTACATATAGCCCCTTGGGCTTTACAAAACGACATTTTGCCCATCCCATGTCTCATGTGCTATTTCTTTTTGCACATAAGCCATGGGCTTTTCAAAAATTTGGCTTTATGCCCATTCATTCATAAAAAATTACATAAAAATTATTTATTACATGATTTCATTTTGGCATGGGGGAGGTTGGCCGCGGGGCTCGACCTGGGCATGGGTCCACTTGACCTGGGCTTGGGCCCACCTGGCTTGGGGTTGACCTTGACTTTGACTTGGTCAACTGGGGTGCAAATTTTGATCCCAACACTATCTTCTATAAAACAGAATCCCTTAGATCAAAGATCCAACGGTGGGAATCATTCCCCAAATCAATCAGAAATCTCTCAATGAGAGATTTCCTTAACTGATTCAACAAATCCGCCTCTCCTATATAAAGGACCCAAGACTTCAAGTCTTAAACATAGGAACCCCCCATAAACTTCAAATTCTCAGAAAAGAAAAAGAGAAGAGCAAGCTTTAAGAAGAAGAAATTTTCTTCGAGGTAAATAAAAAGAAGAGAGATTAAAACATCTCCTCCATATTTGAGAGTTCAACTTTCACATCAGAAGAACTTAGTTCTTTACCTAGATCACAGATCTATAAGACCAAGTCTTGCATAAAAAACAGAAGAGATCAAAGCATCTCCTCACAAAAAGAAGAACTCAGTTCTTAGATCCATGAGACAAAGTCTCTTATAAACCGAGAATTTAATTCTCAGAGCACAAAATTAATCAGAGCTGCCAAAGAGGCGCCTTAGCGCTCCAAGTCTGGCGCTCAGCGCCAAGTGCTCCACTTGCTCCTCACGTGAGCGCCCTTTTATAATAAGCGCTTTGGCGCTCCAAGTCTGGCGCTCAGCACCAAGCACTCTATATGCTCCTCACGTGGGCGCCCTTTTATAATAAGCACTTTGGCGCTCCAAGTCTGGCGCTCAACGCCAAGCGCTCCATATGCTCCTCACGTGTTCGCCCTTTTATAATAAGCGCTTTGGCGCTCCGAGTCTGGCGCTCGGCGCCAAGCGCTCCAGTACTCCTCACGTGGGCATCCTTTTATAAGAAGCGCCGTAGTGCTCCCAGTCTGGCGCTCATCGCCGGGTGCTCCACTTGCTCCTCACGTGGGCGCTGAGGAAACATAAAGCGCTCTGCGCCGTAAAAAGTGTTCAACACTCAATAAAAGACAAAAAGGAAAAGGGGTGTCAGAACCCAAATCAATGCTCAGTATTGTTGAACAAAAAAAGGTTTGAGCCCAAACAAATGCTCGACTTTTATTCAAAATGAGTGGACTGGGCCCAAACAAGTGTTCAAACACTCTATTCAGAACTGAGTGGACTGAGCCCAAGTTGGCCACAAGTCCCTAATTTAGATCAACCGAGCCCATGTGCTCACAATCTCTTTAATTGGTCTTAGTCCCAAACCTGACTATAGATCTCCCAACCAACATTGGTTTAAGGGTACATCTCTTCATACCTCTAATACATGTCGTTGTAATTCTTCAATGTCTTCAGAGAGATGGAGGGTCCCAATAACCAATAACTATTGGTACATCCCCAAACGGGTAAACCAAAACCTTACAGACTATTATGTCTTTAAACCATACAGACTACGATGTCTCTAAACCTTACGGACTATGAGGTCCTTAATCTCCATGGACTACGATGTCCTTAAACCCAATGGACCGCAATGACCCTATAAACTAAAGAAAATCCTGTTGAGTAGATCTTAGTCTAAAATCAGACTAACGTATCCTCAAAAAACGTTTGAGTTGATCTTAATCTAAAACAAGATTAATGATCCTTAAACCAACCCAAACCCAAATCTATGAAAATACGGATTTGGACTAATCCACGCCCTACGGGCGATAACATAAATTAGTCTCCGTATACAATCCACGGACAATCAAAAATAAAATAAACACACACGACACAAAGTGGCTATCTGGAGAAGGAGAAAGTGGTTACCGCGATGCGGTGGCGTAATTAACTACAGGGGATTGCGTCTGCAGGAAAGAGCGCCCCCACAATCAAAAACCCCTCAAACGAGGGGGAATCTGACGAAGTCTGCTACAATGGCCGCATCTGTCTAAACCTCCGATACACGGTACTATAAATCAACCTGGAATATTCGGAGAGGTGGACGGATAAAACCCAAATAGCATCTGCCCCCAAAATTCAGGCCAGAAGTCCCCGACGTCCCAGTCGCGTCTTTTGGAGGCGAACATATTCTGGCACGCCTGGTGGGACCTTTTCCTCTTTCCACTCCACACTTCGTGTGTCGTGTTCGCGAAAAAATCGCGGTATAACATGGTTGCCCCTGGATTCGAGTTACTAAGATTTGGTGTCTTGCTCCAGTGCAAAGAAAAGTAGAGAAAATGGCTTCCAACTGCACCAACTGTAACAGCAACCCCCACTCCGTCCTCGCTGGAGGAGTGACCTATGGGCCCCAAGCGGCCTCCATCTTCGCCATGCCAGTGGAACAGGTGACTCAGGCCACCACTGGACTGTTCTATGGGACCATGATCCTATCGACAAGCTTTAGCGTCCCAATACCGTCACAGGAAGCTTCGAAGAAGTCGGTCTTCGATCGGCTTACAACTACCATGACCCCTCTTAATGGGCCGTCCAATTCCAAGTCTGTTGCCTCGGTCTTTAATAGACTAAGCCAAAGCTCAAGTGGGTCCATGAAGAAGCCTGCAATTCCTGAACGAGTCATCCCGAAGTGGAAAGCCATTCCAACTCCGACGGACGAAGTCGTCAAAGAGGCTTCTCCTGCTAAGGGATCGGTCTTTGCGAGACTGTCTATCCCAATTCCTTCTTCGGGTGAGGTCGTCCAAACTACTTTATCTGCCCAAAGGTCAGTCTTCGATAGGTTGGACGTTTCTTCTGAGCGGACGCCAGTCTTTGGTAGGCTGGCACCAACCCCAACCTTTCACCAGAATAGGGGGCATTATGAAGCCACCCCCGTAACTGAGCCAGTACCGTCTGCAAGACATACTCGACGTCGCCACTGGCGCGAGTGAGGACATCTGGGGGCAGTTCCCCTTCCAGACTTCCCCTCCAGCCCCTATGGTGGAAGTTGATGCTGTTGTTCCAACTGGAAACAACTTTGAGACGCTCAAGAGGGTGCCCAAGAACTCTCCAACTGCCGTGCTGAAAAGGTCTCCTTCGCCTGCTGAAAACATCATAAAGGCGAAGCCGGAACATCCCCCTCAGTGGCTGTCCTCTAAAATCCACAGGGTCTGGCGAAGAGTCCAAGACTCTATGATAGAAAAAGAATACTCTCGACAACAGAAGAAAATGAAAGTTCGGCAAGAGGAGGACCGTCCCGCCGTCGTACCACGAAAGACATCGTCTGTGACAACCCCCTCAACTTCGACTGCCCATAAAAGGAGAAGGCCAGAGAAGATCCATGTGCCTGCGACAAATCTCAAGGGTGCTGAATCCAGGAGATGCTAACGAAGATGGCTGCACTCACTGGGCTGAAAGAAAGCCCAGAGACATTGTCGGAGCGGTGCCAGGAATAGGAAACCGACGCCGAGTTCCTCCAAAGAATGCTCGAGAAGAAAGACAAAGAGGCCGCGGAACAAGCGTCCAACATAAAACAAATGGCGCTATTGTTCCAGGACATGGTGGGCATGATGGTCCAGCCGGACCCTCCAGCGGAGGAGCCTCCGGTGATCAGTGAAGACGACAGAGGGGAGACATCAAACCCTCTTCCTGCCTGTTCAGCCGCCAAGGAGAAACAATCTCGAAAGCTACGCTCGATGATTATATAGCTCAACAGATACGAGCCCATCAAGCGAACGAAGCTGCCGGCCAAGTCGTCAGAACTGGGCGACCCTATCCCAGCTGGTACGATCAGATTAAGTATCCTCTAGGATACACAATCCCTAAATTTCATGTATATAAGGGGACAGGCAAGCCCTACCAGCATGTCTCCCAGTTCAGGGCTCTTTGCGGAGATACTGGAGGTGATGATAAGATGCTGCTTCGCCAATTCGTCGGCAGCTTGGCGGAGACGGCCTTCGAATGGTATTCGGAGCATCCCAACGACTCCGTCAAAACATTCACGGAGATGGAGTTGTTATTCACCCAGCATTTTGCAAGCGCCAGCGAACGCACCCCAATCACGGCGTTGATCAATGCCAGGGTGAACCCAGGGGAAACATGGGTTTAGTATGCAATTTGGTGGCGCAACCTATGGTCGAAGTGCGAACAACGCATTGAAGAGGCCCCTGCAGTAGGCATGTTTATGGAACCCTCGATCCGCAAGCGACCATATCCCAATTCATGATATTTTTCAAGCCAACCACCTTCCAGGCCTTGATTGACAAGCTGGCCCAAATGGACCAGATGGGCCATAGGCCTTCCTCTTCAAAGACAGAGCCCCAGAATGAAAAAGGGAAAGGGAAAGGGAAAGCGACCTTTGTCGCCAATGCGCAGCAACAGCCGAGTGGTCCAAAACCAGCTGATCGCCAAAATTACAGACAATGATTTATCAATGAAAAGTTAAAACGTCCTTACTCGTTCCCTCGGGATAAAACAAGGAGACTTTTCGAACTGGCGGTGCGCAACAGGTTCATCACTCTGCCAGATCCGAGACACCCACTGCAGCCAGGTGACGTCAACAATCCTAATTATTGCCCCTACCACCGAGTAGTAGGCCACCCGATTGAAGATTGCTTCGGCTTCAAAGGCTGGATTGAGGACCAATACCAACAGGGCAAATTCGCATTGTCCGAGAATTGGAAAGTAAGCCCGCCCCAGCCGTACGCTCCTAAAAGGGTAGACACGCCAGGGGCATCATGCTCATTTATAGAAGAAGCTCCATGGGAGGTCGCTCTTTCAGCCAAAACGAAAAGAATGCTGAAAGATCTCCAAACATGCCCGGCGATCAGGTGGAAAAATTCGCTGGAACCCGAGGTCATTGAGGGAATGCTGAAGCCGCGCTCGACGCCAAGAATTGATAGCGATAGTCAAAACGCCCATTCCTAGCCGTCAAAGGCTTCAAAGAAGAAGAAGAAGACCAAAAAGCCTATAAAGCCTGGTGACAAGCGCACGGACCTGCAAAAGCATATTGACGCACTGGAGGAATATAACCAAAAGGCGCGAACCCCGATCACACTTCAAGAATTTCTCAACAATATCCTTGAGAGTGGAGATAACGACAATAACGATGGAGATGACTCGTCAGAAGAATCTGAGGATTATATGGAAAGCTGTCACATGATCTCTCACTCGTCACTAAAGGAAGAGGGAGCTCATTCGGCGTTAGAAGACAACATAGAGGAGCTGGAGGCAGGATCGGAGCCAAAACCCTTGGAACCGTCTGACGAGATGATCGACATGCTGCTGAACGAAGCCCGTCAGAAGAGCAAGGCTGATCAGCAACGCGAAATGGCCATATTCAAAAGGGCCAGGCGCCGGCGTCAATTTGAAGAAGTCATGGTAGAGATGGATCACAAAACACTCCAACCAGATCAAAGTGCACCCGCGGCAAACAAAAGCAAGCCTAAGACAAGGAAATGGTTCGCTAGAGCCCTGTCGATTAGAATGAAGCTGCCATCTCCTAAAGAAAATACTTCTAGCAGTATACACCTTGACGAAGCGGATGCACACCCTAACTACTGCTTATACCATCAGAAGACTACACACCCTACCGAAGAGTGCATGGTCTTTAAAAACTGGTGGCAGGGGTATGTTTCCCACCGACAACAGTTCAAGAGGATGAAGCGCAAAACTCGTCGAGAGCAGAGAAGCACGGCAGATGAGCGTAAAAGAACCGCCGGAAACTGTTACATGGTTGATGCTAGGGGATCGCAACTTCTCACCTTCGGGAGTGATTCTGATGAAGAAATAGCCCCCGGCCCTCTCTTCAAAGAATCCACCTCAGGAAAAGAAGAAGAGACGAAGAATTGTGAGAATATTCAGCTGCGCAACCATATGTTACCCGAAAAGAATCTCGGACCTACAAACAAGGGATCGAACAATAAAGATAAAGAGAAGGAAAAAGTCCTTGAGGATATCACCCTCGACGACCGAGTCATCGAAGAGCTCGCAGCCAAGGACCCGCCCAAGAAAAACAAGGCGGATTACAATGTTCTGGCGCACCTGAGAAAGATACCCTCGCAGCTAAGCATTCTCGATGCCCTTTGTTGTCTAAAGAGATTCGAGATTCTCTGATCAAAGCACTACAAGAGCCTAACCAATTTCAAGCTTTCTTTGCTGAAGAAAAGATGAAGGACGAGCTGGAAGAAGTGCACATGGCCGACATTACCTTCGGCGATGAAGATCTCCTCCTCGGGACGTGTGAGCACAACCGCCCCTATATGTCACCGGGTACTGCCATGGCGTTAAGATAGGGAAGATTCTAGTTGATAACGGGTCGTCTGCCAACTTCCTAAATGTCAGAGTGCTAAAAGAAATTTGTATAAGCATTCAACACCTAGCTCGGGATAAAATTACCATCTCCGGTTTTGACTCCCAGTCATCACGGATGCTCGGGTTTGTAATACTGACGTTACGCTTCGGGTCGCTCATCACCGACATCAAGTTTCACGTCATTGATGCCAAGACTTGCTACAACACTTTGCTCGGAAGGCCATGGTTACACGAGCACAAATCATCCCTTCTACACAACATCAGTTTATGAAGTACTTCAAAGATGGTCTCGAGTACACTGTGTGTAAGTGCACGGCGACGCCCCGGCCGTCAATCCAACGCCGAAATGCGGAAACGAAACTTTTCTAAAAACTAGAAACCGGCACCACCGCGCACTAAAATCCCGGATCGGGCCATTAACCTAATGCTAGCAAATACGAGAGAATGCTATACCCAGCGATCCGTGTCCTTCGGTCTTCGGCCTCCACTCCGATCTCCTCGCGGAATCTCCGGTCTTCATCTCCTCGTCGGAACGGGCACCACAACGCCGAGTTCTTTTACAGGCTCCCACCTCTGGACCGAGGCAACTCGGGCACGAAGTTGGCAAGACGACGTGCCCAAGAAATGCTATAGACTAGTGTAGAACAGTTTGTCTCTATTGGGGTTGAAGTTGCCATTGATGATGGATAAGAGAAATGAACTTTGGAGTGAACTAGTATTTTATAGCAAGAAGAATGAGAGATCAATGATTTTTCCTCTACCAAAAATAAAAACCCCTTCTCCTCTCCTAGTAGTGGCCGGCCCCTTATCAATTAGAAGAGGGGAAAAAAACCAAAAAAAAAATATGCAAGTGGAGAATATGTATGATAATGAGAAGAAAATGGTCACACCATTTCTAATCTAATCTTATCAAAATCCATCACCATTAATGCAAAGGAAAAGATGTAAAAAGAATCTCATGATGCTAGAACTATCATGAAGCCACAAATCACAAGAACCCCCTCCACAATTGCTAATTTGCAAACATGCAAATTAGCCCCTCTCATCACAAAAGTCCGGCCGTGAAGGAACAAAGGAAAACTGGCTGAAACGGAATGCAAACTGGCAACTTCAGAAAACTGATCCCGTAATAAATTACAGGAAAACCCCGCGACTGTATATACATACCCGCACTTGTATTCCCACTGAATACAAATGCAAAGAGACAAAATCTACACTGTACAATACTAGGATCCGGCTTAAACCAAAGCCCGCTAGTATAATCCGTTCGATCATGATCCGTGCAATACCGCACATATTTGATCGAACCCTGCCATATCTCCACACGGTCTCTACAGCGTTTCGCCCAAAACTTGAGAAAACGGTCTGTGGGGGACTCTAAACACTCGTCAATACTTTAGCTGTGGATTTAACCACTAGCACGTCAGAGGTATTAGCCTATACGTGACGGGCTACCAGGTATTGACCAAAAGGGACGTCGATGAGCGAACTCATCCTGATACCCTACTGATCCTGTCAGTGACAATATCCGTACAGTCCAGTCCGTTCGTCTATGAGCATCGCATGGCGGGCCTAGGGGGTTGGTAAAAGTCAGACCCCCAAAGCGGTACAAGTCGTGTCGGAGTGTAGCCCAGAACACCCTGAGATACTACTGGAATACCTACCAGTAAATCTCCTGCCTTGGCCAAGGACTTCGTGTAATGGCTCTCCTAAACACAGCGCGACCTCACCCCCAATACCGGGAGAGACGAACCCCTGCAGATCCGCTCACTGCCTCCATGTGGCTCGGGACTGTACCCAACTAAAACCTGTTTTCACAACTCCTTTGAGCGTGGTAGGGTAGTAATCAAAGTACAGCAGGAACTCACACGAGACAAATGACGATCTCAGGTAGATGAACTAACCTGTATACATGTCACCAGGGAATTGCTATCTGACGTCAGGTATAAGACCAACTAGTATGTTCCCGGCGAGTCCTGTCCGGTGTACTTATAACCCAATGAGCACCTGTATACATCTTAGGTGAACCAACTGACACCAGTGGCTTGTGAGACCGGCCACCGCCCCTCGTCGGGGTCTCGACTGTATACACTAGTCTACTCTGGAGTATCGATGCCCTGTTTCGAAACTCCCACGACTAGGGACCTTTTAAGGATATGCTTATAGACCCCAGCTCCCACATATATGATCGCCCTCATACTGCTGTCAGTCAAGCAAGAATCCTAAGGGCTCTATCAACGTGTAATAGCGACCTGTAAGGTCATCTAAAACAGTATACGATGATAAAGGTAAACCAGATAGCATACTATCATCTTAAGTAAGACTGTCCTACTGGCATAGGTCCTCCCTCAATCATTGCAACCACGTGCCTGTGATCCAATAATTGACTCTGAGGGCACTATATCCAACACTGTGACGAGGGAACTAAAACCATTCTCCGTGAACGAAGTCCGCAAATGTGAAGATGCCAATTACTTCCTACCAGACTTTGAAGACACGAAAAGATGCCATAAACCAGAGAATAAGAAAAAAGCTATCACCACTATTCCGGTCTTCGGGAGCGATACCGAGGAGGAAGAAGAGATAGTTTATTCGGGGCCACCCCAATGCAACAAGCCGGGACTGTCTACCCCTATTCTGGTCTTTGGCAGTGACTCTGAAGACGAGGTCAACGCAGTGTTCTCGGTCCGCCCATCGATGCAGGACCTCATCGGAGATGATCAGAGTTTGCAAATCGCAATGGTTCCGCGGCAGCATTACAGAGAGCTGGATGTGCTTGAGACATATAGCGTGCAAGAACTACAGACGTTCTACATCCCTCCCAGGCGAAGGGATGAAAAGGCAATCCTCTTTTATCGATCCGTGGAAACCAAAGTGGAGAAAGAAATCTGGCATGGTGCCGATTCGGCACTTGACAGGCTCCAGCCCATCCGTCTGCCCAAATACTATACAGAAGGATTAAAAAGGCTGTTGAGACGCCAAGGCATACCTTTCAAACAGACTGCTCGACACGCTCAATTCTACAACAGGATCTGGATCGTCCCCGGAACTCAGCGAAAATTGCCCAACGGGAGAATGGAAACGATCGGGCTTAGATATGTTCAATCTAAGAAACGGGAGCGATCCCATGGCTGCTACGTTATACATGACTTCGATAAAGAAGGAGATGCTCTTTTAAAAGATGCTGGCGCTGAGCCTGAACGCGGTCCTGCCATAGAAATGTCGAGTCCGTCTTTTGAAGAGCAGATGGACAAGCTAATAAGGGAAGCGGGTCAAAAGGTCCGGGATGACTACAACCGTGAAATGGCCATTTACGAGAAACCCAGGACGCAGCGCCTCCTTCAGCAGGCTACGGAGAATGATGATGCCCTTCGTCGCCAGCCCGTCATACAGAAGACCCGACGCGGAGGCAAAAACAAACTAAAGAACGGAAAAAACGTTCGACGGCGGCAAAGAGGGTCCAAGAAGCCACGCGATCGAGAACCGGGATTCGTCTCTTATAAAGAAGATGGGTTGAGCATGTTCTTTCCCCCAAGACAAGACAAGAAAGATATTCGATCTTGTCATGAAATATCAAATGATTACGCTCCCGGAGTCCAAGCACCCCGATCAAGCAAACGACGTTCATCACCCAGACTATTGCTCCTATCACCGAGCGATAGGACATCCTCTTGAAGACCGCTTCACCTTCAAAAACTGGGTCGAAGACCAATATCAACTCGGCAGGTTCGCTCTATCCAACAGTTGGAGAGTAACCCCACTGCAAAAGCATATACCCAAAAGCAACGTATATGGCGAGAGTAGAACCAGATCAACATCGGTCTTGGAAATGATCTCGTACCTGTCATGTGATAACACTGTCAGAAGAAGGAGTGCTCGAGAATATGGATGACCTCTCCTGGTGCTTCGAAAACGAGGATGAAGAGGAATTGATCTCGGAATTTCCACCAGCACCAAAAGAGTTGGAAGATAGAATACATACCACGGCGGACAACCTAAGGAAAATCGACTTGGGGATGGCAAACAACCCGAGGCTTACGTTCGTCAGTGAGCAGCTGTCCGATGAACAGGTAGTTACGCTAAGAGACGTGCTCATGTAGTATAAAGACTGCTTCGCATGAAACTACTCCGAGATGCCGGGGCTAGATCCGGAAACAGCTGTGCATAAATTGGCGATATCCCCGGACGTCAAGCCAGTCAAACAAGCACCGAGGAGAATGCGTCTCGAACCTGAAATGAGCATCAACGTCGAAGTCAAGATGCTAATCGATTCCGGCTTTATCCAAGAAGTTCAGTATCCTGACTGGATCACCAACATTGTCCCAGTGATAAAGAAAATTGTTAGTTATATGTATGCCCTAGAGGCCATTACTGTACATACGATGTATATTGTAGTGGATGCTAGGACATATATAGGGAGGACTTTCTTGCTCGACATGATAGTATGCTATCTGGTTGTACTTTATCTTAACATGTACTCTGATTGTCTCTATATTACATGTTGATAAAGCCCTTAGGATATGTACTCGACTACTGGGACTATGATGAGATCATACTAGTGGGGCCACGGTAGTCGACGAGTACATCCTATAACTGTTCCTAGTCGAGGGTGTATCGAGACAGGGCATCGATGCACCAGAGTAGACTAGCGTATACGCATCTTGACCCATATGATGGGCGATGGATGATCCCATATCCATCGGTGTTTGACATCAAGGATGGTGTACGGGTGCTCAGTGGAGACTGGGTACACTGGACGGACTCGCCGAGAACTCCTAGATGGTATTATACCATACGTCAGATGGCAGTTCTCAGATGACACTGGTACAGAGTAGTCTGTTGACCCGAGATCGTCATAGAGTCTTGTGTGGTTCCCACTGTGCTTTGATTTCCATCATACCACGTCCAAGAGGGCGTACAAAAAGGTGGCTTTTGGGTACTGTCCCGAATCACATGGAGGCAATGAGCGATAGGAGGGGATTCGTCTCTCCCGGTATAGGGAGTTGATGTTGTGCTGTGTTCGATTGGCTATAACCGGAAATCCCTGGCCAGGGTTGCTGAGATTTACTGGTAAGTGTTATCAGTAGTTTCTCGAACTGTTATAGACCTCATATCGACACGACTTATCGAGCTACTGGGGTCTGACGTTTACCACCCCTAGGCGAGATATGCAACATATCAGACGACGAGACTGGACTGTACGGGAGTGTTACTGTTTGGATTCACAGGAGAATTTACAGGCTTGCTTGTTGATCTTCTGAGCGCTCAATACCTGGGTAGCTGTTACGTTTAGCTGACCGCTTGCAGCTTGTGGGTGTTTGATATGATCATCACCTACTGCCGGCGTATTGACGATTCTTTAGAGTCCTACACAGAGGTTTCTTGACTCAGGCAAAACGGAGTAGGAGCACATATGTGATATGTGCGGGACCGAGGATAATGCGATATATGATACCGTATTATACTCTCGCGATATTTGATATCAGCCGGGTCATCGGATCAAGTGTTGATTCGATGAATCGGTACGGATAAATATTAGTCGGTTATATGCGATATAGCCGGATTGTCGGATCAAGTGTTGATTCGATAATTTAATGTATAATAATATATTTGATATATTAAATTACATTAACTAATATTTGCTCACTAAAAGATTCTTTTTCTCACTCGGGTAATACATTGATATATATGCGATATATGTTAAATGTATTATTTTATTTTGTTACAATAAATATTGTATATGTGATATATAATATTGTAACATATTATAATTATTAATGCAACATGATTAGAGGAGTTTAAACATGATTAGGGTTTGGATTAGGGTTAAACCTTCTAGTTGATTCTAGAAGCTTTTACTTTGTCATGATAAAGATATTTGTGTTGATCTTTATCCATGACTCACACTTAACCCAACCCAAACCCTAACCCTAGTAAACTCTCTACAATGGTTAAGTGAACCATGGTTGCATAAATGATTATGATAACATTCTTTCTATTCATCACAAATGATTTATCATCTTCTTCCTCCTTCATTCTTCCATGGAAAAGCTTGCTTGTTTTTCAAAAGGTGATGAATAAATATGAGAAAAAGATAAATAAAGAGAGCAAAATTCCTACTTCATCATCCTCATCTTCCCTTGCCATTTAGATGAGGGTGTTCACATCATTTCATGAGTGTTAGCTTGTGTTAAAGAAACTTCGAGGTAGATCATCGTAGTATCGAAGATCGGAAGCAAATGTTGCGTCATTCTCTTCGTGGAACCTCTCGAGAGTCCGGAACCCGATGATCGCAGCGAAGGGACCACAACACGGAGCATATGAAGTGAAGGACCGGATCTACAAAGGTTGTAATCCCTCTCACTTAGTGTTAAAATGTTTAGCATGCAAGTAATCGCCTAATCTCTAGTTTAAAGTTCCGTATTCGGGTTGTTCGGCACGGCTAATTTTTAAATCGGGCATGGTTGATGCCTCGTAGAACCTTGTGCGCGTGCCTAGCAACCCTACAAAAAATGGGACGGTGCGTATCCGCGTAGACTTTCGGGACCTCAATAAGGCATGTTCGAAGGATGATTTTCCCGTACCGGTTACCGAGCTAATGATAGACAACACGTCCACTCATGAAGTCTTCTCCTTCATGGACGGGTCATCAGGATACAATCAAATAAAGATGCATCCCGAAGACCAGAAGTATACCGCTTTCCGGATCCTCTGGGCATATTCTGCTACAAAGTGATGCCTTTCGGTCTGAAGAACGCTGGTGCTACCTATCAGAGGGCCATGACAAAGATTTTCGATGACCTCATACATGAAATCGTTGAATGCTATATTGGCGACTTCGTGGTAAAACGCAAATCACACAAGGAGCATTGGGAGCATCTGAAGATAGTATTCCAACGTCTTCGGAAATACAACCTGAAAATGAACTCTCTCAAATGCGCATTCGGAGTTTCCTCAGGCAAATTTCTAGGGTTCATCATACGATATCGAGGCATCGAAATAGATCCATCGAAGATCAAGGCGATTATGGAAATACCTTCGCCAAGAACTCTCAAGCAACTGCGGTCTCTCCAAGGGAAGCTTGCGTATATCTGACAGTTCATAGCTAACCTCTCCGGCAAATGCCGCCCCTACAGTCATTTAAAGAAGAAGGGACCCCGTTCGTCTGGGATCGCAAATGTCAAAGCGCACTGGACGAAATCAATCAATACTTGCAGAATCCGCCGGTACTAACCGTCCCGGTCAAGGGAAAGCCCCTCATCTTGTACACAACCGCCCGAAGGTTCTTTAGACACGCTATGGGCACAGGAAAATGACCAAGGGAAAGAGAGAGCCCTCTACTATTTGAGTCGAGTTCTCCTGGGGGCAGAAAACAACTACTCCCCTATCGAAAAACACTGCCTGGCGTTAATCTTCGCGATAACGAAGCTCAGACACTATGTTTTGGCGCATGAGGTCCATCTCATATCAAAGGTATATTCTCTCAAGTATTTGATGTCAAGAGCCATACTAACAGGACGACTCGCTAAATGAGCCCTCCTCTTGATGGAGTTCTTGATAATCTATCGACCCCTCAAAGCAGTGAAAGGCAAGGCCATCGCCGACTTCCTCGCCGAGCGTCCGATACCTACCGATTCACCCCTAAATTGTGAACTGCCGAATGAGCATGCGTTTGACACGATCGACAGAGAGAGAGGAGAGAGTGATACTTAATGAGAACTCTACTTTGATGTGGCATCTTCCATGAAGAAGCGAAAGCACAACTCCCCTATAATCAAATCTGGGGTAGGCCCAATCTTCGTGACTCCATAAGGAGGGATAATGCGCTTTGCCTTTTCCTTGAAAGAGCCAAGGACAAACAATGAAGTGGAATATGAAGCTTTGATAGCAGGTCTTGATATCGCTGTCGACATGGGAGTCGAAGACCTCCTCATATACGGAGACTCCCAGTTGGTCGTTAGTCAAGTAAACGACGACTATCAAACATGCAAACCAGAGTTAGTGAAGTACGGTGAGAGAGTGCAGCAACTGCTGACTCAAATCCTTTCCTACGCCTTAGAAAGCATACCGCGTACAGAAAATATCAAAGCGGATGCATTAGCCAAACTCGCTAAAGAACTGGCTAACGAAAACCTCGATGACGTGAGGATCATTGTACAAAGCCGTCGGGTTCTTACACCAGCAGAAATATCTTCGGATTCATCTGAAGAAAAGGAAGCGACCAAGAAAACGGTCCTCCAAATAGAGGACCAAGAAAGGGCTAAGGATTGGAGATAAGTCTTTATAGATTACTTCAAATCCCGTCGAACACCTGATGATGCATCCTCAAGACACCAGCTCATGAAACGAGCTCTGTCTTTCGCCTTCGTCAATGATACTCTGTATAAGAGATCGTTCGACTCTCTATGTCTAAGATGCCTAGGACCGGAAGAAGCGAAAAGAGTCATCCAAGAAACTCACGACGGACTTTGTGGTTCTCATCAAGCCGGTCCAAAGATGAAGCTAAAGATCAAAAGAATGGGCTACTATTGGTCCAAGATGATTCAGGACTGCTTCGAATACGCAAAGCAGTGCCACTTGTGCCAAGTTCATGGAGACTTCATCTACCAGCACCCAAACTCGCTACACCCAACGGTGGCTAGTTGGCCATTCGAAATGTGGGGAACCGACATAATTGGGCCTATCGAACCAGCGTCATCCAAAGGACATCGGTTCATATTGGCGACAACAGATTACTTCTCTAAGTGGGCAGAAGCAGTACCACTAAGAGAAGTGAAGACGAAGAATATTCTCCATTTCTTTAAGACACACGTCATCTATAGGTTCAGCACTCCGCAACGGATTATCTCCGATAACGGGCCGGCCTACGGAAGTCACAGAATCAGCCGCTTCGCACAGCAGCATAAAATAGATTAGAGATACTCTTCAGTCTATAATCCCTGAGCTAACGGTCTAGCTGAGGATTTTAACAAGACCTTGACGAAGATCATAAAAAAGACGGTGTCCAAAAATAAATGGATTGGCATGAGAGACTGCATGAAGCTCTCTAGGCATATCGGACAACGTTCAAAATGGCCACAAACACAACTCTGTATGCATTGGTATTCGGCGCTGAAGCAGTACTCCCCTTGGAGATAGAGCTACCCTCTCTACGAGTGGCGGTTCATTATAAGCTAACAGACAAAGAGAATGCTCATCTTCGGCTTGAGGAGCTCGATGCCCTTGATGAAACTCGTCTCATGGCGTAGCAAAACTTGGCAAAAATGACGCGCTCATACGAGAGATTGACTAGGCCGAGAATATTTCGCCAAGGCGAACTCGTGCTAGTGGTCAAGAGGCCTATGATCCCTAATCGTGCCAAACAGTGGAAATTCGAGCAGAACTATGAGGGCCCATACATCATAGACAAAGTCTACCAAGGAGGGGCCTATCTACACATGGACATGCATGGCGAAAGACCCTTCAGGCCAATAAACGGCTGGTTTCTGAAAAGATACTATGCCTGACGAGTCACGGCCTAGGTTAACGATAGATGACGACACCTATGTCCGCTCTCTATCTTCCTAAGCCAAAACTCTATAAGTAATATCCTTTGAAACCTTGCCTCAAAATCGCTGCCGGACCGAAACGTCCTTAAACTAACAATGGACCGTAACGTCCCGAAACTAACGACGGACCGAAACGTCTTTAAATTACTACAAGCCGCAGCATCCTAAGGCTGACGCAAAAAAACAGTATGGCCATAAGCAAGATAGGTACGGATGAAAACCCGAAAGGGCTCCGTGAGTAAAAACAGCAGGGCTACCGGTGAGTTTGTGAAAACTCGAAAGGGCGCAGACTCGTAAAAAATTCATGCGCACTTGGAAAGTCCTCTTGACCTCGTAAGGAGAAAATACCTGCGTGGGATCCTTACGATTCATAAGGGAGCAACACACTTAGGGATCCCCACGATTCCTGAGGAGAAATTACACTTACGAGATCCTCATGACTCGTAAGGAGAACCCGCTTATAAGACCCTCACGGCTCATAAGATTCAAAAAGCTTAAGCTACAGGGATTTGAACCCGTCCTTAAGCCATCACATTTCCCAGACTGCCCTACAAACGGTTTAGTATTGACCCTTGTATACGATCCACGAGCACAGATAAACGTCTCCCCCACTAAGTTCCGCCAATGGTGCGAAATTTCCCAGCCTGGTGAACAACACTTGTAACTCCTCTCGACTTATAAGGAGAAAACGCTCTTGTAAGATCCTTACGACTTATAAGAGAACACACACTTAAGAATCCTCACGATTCCTAAGGAGAAATCGCACCTTTGAGATCCTCATGACTCGTAGGGAGAAATATCTTTATGAGACATTTACGGCTCATGAAGTCAGAAGCCTTAGTCGACAGGATCCTAATCCTGTTTGCCAAGCCACTTTTGTTCGACATCGACAGAGGCAAATGATGATTCGCTCCTGGCAATGTCCCAGTGGTAGCGATGCTGATGCCTAAATCGGTAACAAATTCCAAGTCCTTTCATGGCAAATGATGATTCGCTCCTGGCAATATTCCAGTCGCAGCGATATTGATGCTAAGATTGACATCAGATTCCAAGTTCCATACTCGCAGCAAAAGTCAGTGAGCTATAAATGCATATGAAATAGCCGAAATGATAGGGCAACTTGCAACAAAATCAGCAAGGAAAAGATATGCATACAAAAATAGCCGAAATGATTGGGCAACTCGAAGTAAAAAGTAGCGAGTAAAAAGAAAAATAGCCGAAATGATTGGGCACCGCGAAAAATAGCCGAAATGATTGGGCAATCGCGACTTTAGCGATATAAAAAGCTGAAATGATATAGTATTGCGGAAAGAAATAAAAAAACGAAACGAAACTTTTTGCCCTTCAGGCGAGCCCATACTGACCCCTGTATACAATCCATGGGCATAAACGAAGAGGGAACCACATTCCCCGACAGACTCTGTCAAAGAGAGCCGGATCTCAACTGCAACATCTACAGCCTAAAAATCAGCAACGACGTTCCTCCTCATTCCAGCAGGATACGGATGCGACACCACCAAACGGAGCCACGACAAAGTCCCCAGTTCCAAGACTCTACGGTTCACAGACAACGTAAAATCATCCAATGACCCCGTCGCGGAAATACGTCAGCCAATGACCCCGTCGCGGAAATACGTCAGCCAATGACCCCGTCGCAAAAATACGTCAGCAAATGCCACCCCGTCGTGGAAACACGTCAGCAAATGACCTCGTCGCGAAAACACGTCATCCAATGACCCCGTCGCGGAAATACGTCAGCCAATGACCCCGTCGCGGAAACACGTGTTCCAATTACCCCATCGCGGAAATACGTCAGCAAATGACCCCGTCGCGGAAACACGTCAGCAAATGACCCCGTCGCGGAAACACGTCAGCAAATGACCCCGTCGCGGAAATACGTCATCCAATGACCCCGTCACGGAAACACGTCAGCAAATGACCCCGTCGCGGAAACACGTCATCCAATGACCCCGTCGTGGAAAGACGTCATCCAATGACCCCGTCGCGGAAATACGTCATCCAATGACCCCATCGCGGAAATACGTCAGCAAATGACCCCGTCGCGGAAATACGTCATCCAATGACCCCGTCGCGGAAACACGTCAGCAAATGACCCTGTCGCGGAAACACGTCAGAAAATAAACCCGTCGCGGAAACACGTCAGAAAATGACCCCGTCGCGGAAACACGTCAGAAAATGACCCCGTCGCGGAAATACGTCAGCAAATGACCGCGTCTCGGAAACACGTCATCTAATGACCCTGTCGCGGAAACACGTCATCAAATGATCCCGTCGTGGAAACACGTCAACCAATGACCCCGTCGTGGAAATACGTCATCAAATGACCCCGTCACGGAAACACGTCATCCATTGACCCCGTCGCAGAAACACGTCAGCAAATGACCCCGTCTTGGAAATACGTCATCCAATGACCCCGTCTTGGAAATACGTCATCCAATGACCCGTCGTGGAAATACATTATCCAATGATCCCGTCTCGGAAACAAGTCAACTCACCAATCACTTATAAGTCCCTTCGACTTATAAGGAAGAAAATTCTCTTGTGAGATCCTTACGACTCTCAAGAGAAAACGCACTTAGGAATCCTCACGATTCCTAAGGAGAAAATACACCCACGAGATCCTCTCGACTCGTAGGGAGAAAAGTCTTTATGAGACCCTCACGGCTCATAAAGTTGAAAAGTCTTAGGCGGCAGACCCGAACCTGTTTCCTAAGCCATCGCTACCCCACAAGGAGGAAAAGATGGACTGTTATCTACCATCTACGGGCTGCATTCGCCAATGAAACAAAGAAACTACTTACGAGTCTTCATGATTCGTAAGGAAAAATACCCGAGTGAGATTCTCACGACTCATGGAGGCGATGAACACTTAGAAATCCTCACGATCTCTAGGGAGAATTCGCACCTACGAGATCTTCTCGACTCGTTGGGAGAAATAATCTTCTTGAAACCCTTACGGCTCATGAAGATGAAAAAAGTCTTAGGCTACAAGGACTCGAAACTTGTTTCCTAAGCCCTCAATTTTATGGCGATGCATGACTCTGCACTACTTCATTCACGTACATACTTACGTGGGCAAAGTAGTGAGGGGCATTTGTTCCCGCCAAAATCTCCGGCCAAGAGCTATTTGTTTCTGTTTACACCGGTTTAAGTTTCATTTACAGATATGCGTGAAATCAGGCTCATTCATTTATGCACACATCAGAGAAAGAACAGGTGTTAAAAAGGGAGCACTTGGTGGTCAACGACAAAAGAAAGTATTTAATTGAACATTTTATTCTACAGGAAATAGATCACCAAACATGGGATCGAAAGTACATGGATTCACAAAACCATGGATAAAATTATCTAACGCCCTCTTTGCCTTCTCCACCATGTCAAAGCTGCGATCTTCACGAATAGTCGCTTCCCATCGGTAAGCACCGTGCTTATCAGCAAAGGCAGACATGACGACCCGCTGAGCCCGTATTTGGCTTAGCAGCTGAACAGAGCGATCCCTCAGAGCTGTGGTTTTCAAAAGTGCCTCGTGAAAGTACTTGATCTTGTCCTATGCGGCGTCGAGCATTACCGGAGTCATTTCTGCTGGATGAGGAGGGATGTCATCGAGCACGGGCAAGAAGACCATCCGAAACCAAATGGAGCCGATGGGGAGAGGAGATCCTCTACAAGTCAAAAGCTCGTACAACACCGAATCGCATTGGTCATCCGTAAGAGCAGGGTTCACCAAGCGTACAGCAAAACGAGGAACGCTTTCCTTAATAGGCACTTCTCATGGTTGTCGGCGAGCATGTGGACGATTACAAGCCATAGCTCTTCTCTGTTAAGATAATTCTCTGAAAATGAGAGAGAAGAGAAGCCTTGCTTCAAATTATAAAGAGAGACATTTAAGTCTAAGCACAAAAAATTTTGTGCATGATGGAACTGTTTCCAAGCCGTGTTAAGAGAATGCATTGGGAAAGAGAAGTTTGACTCAGGAAAACCAGAGAAAGAAGGTGAAAAGACACCTTCAGTAAAAAGCCAGCGTTTCATGTGCAGAGCACAAGAGCGCCAGCGCTAAGAGTCAAAGACTCTGAGGCAGCGCTCACGTGCAAAGCACGAGAGCGCTGGCGCCAGTGCTAAGAGTCAAAGACTCTGAGGCAGCGCTCACATGCAAAGCACGCTAGCGCCAGCGCTAGAACTAAAAGTTCTCAACTCTTGGATCAAAAATCCAACGAAGATGATAAATCATCAAATTGCCAGAATAAAATTATGTTGAGAAAATACTCCTCAAAATCTTTCTAAACAAGAAAGATTGTACTCTGTAAATCAGAGCACTGTTGGATCAAAGATCCAATGGTGATTAAAAATCACCAAGATACAGAATAAGTTCTGTATGGGAAAATACTTTCCCAATCTTGTTAATAACAAGAAAATCATGTTCTGTAAAACAGAAGCCCTTGGATCAAAGATCCAACGGTGGGAAACATTCCCCAAATCAATCAGAAATCTCTCAATGAGAGATTTTCTTAACTGATTCAACAAATCGGCCTCCCCTATATAAAGGACCCAAGACTTCAAGTCTTAAACAGAAGAACCCCCCCATAAACTTCAAATTCTTAGAAAAGAAAAAGAGAAGAGCAAGCTTTAAGAAGAAGAAATTTTCTTCGAGATAAATAAAAAGAAGAGAGATCACAACATCTCCTCCATATTTGAGAGTTCAACTCTCACATCAGAAGAACTTAGTTCTTTTCCTAGATCACAGATCTATAAGACCAAGTTTTGCACAAAAAACAGAAGAGATCAAAGCATCTCCTCACAAAAAGAAGAACTCAGTTCTTAGATCCATGAGACAAAGTCTCTTATAAACCGAGAATTTAATTCTTAGAGCACAGAATTAATCAGATCTGTCAAAAAAGCGCCTTAGCGCTCCAATTTAAAAGAAGCGCTTTAGCGCTCCAAGTCTGGCGCTCTACGTGCTCCTCACGTGGGCACCCTTTTATAATAAGCGCTTTGGCGCTCCAAGTCTGGCGCTCAGCGCCAAGCGCTCCACGTGCTCCTCACGTGGGCGCCCTTTTATAATCAGCACTTTGGCGCTCCTAGCCTGGCGCTCAGCGCCAAGCGCTCCACGCGCTCCTCATGTGGGCGCCCTTTTATAATAAGCGCTTTGGCGCTCCAAGTTTGGTGCTTAGCGCCAAGCGCTCCACGTGCGCCTCATGTGGGCGCCCTTTAATAAGAAGTGCCGTAGCGCTCCCAGTCTGGCACTCAGCGCCGGGTGCTCCATGTGCTCCTCACGTGGGCGCCGACGAAACATAAAACGCTCTGCGCTGTAAAAAGTGTTCAACACTCAATAAAAGACAAAAAGGAAAAGGGGCGTCAGAACCCAAATCAATGCTCTATTCACCGCCGAAAGACGCGACCGGGATGTCGAGGACGTCCGGCCTGAATTTTGGGGGCAGATGCTATTTGGGTTTTATCCGTTCACCTCTCCGAAGATGCCAAGTTGATTTATGGCACCGTGTATCGGAGGTTTAGACAGATGCGACCGTTGTAGCAGACTTCGTTAGATTCCCCCTCGTTTGAGGGGTTTTTGATTGTGGGGACGCTGTTCCCTGCAGACATATGCCCCTGCAGTTAATTACGCTACCGCATCGCGGTAACCACTTTCTCCTTCTCCAAATGGTCACTTCGTGTCGTATGTGTTTGTTTTATTTTTGGTTGCTCGTGGATTGTATACGGAGACTAATTTATGTTGTCGCCCGTAGGCCGTGGATTAGTCCAAATTCGTATTTTCTTAGATTTGGGTTTGGGTTGGTTTAAGGATCGTTAATCTTTTTTTTTGATTAAGATCAACTCAAACGTTTGTTGAGGATACGTTAGTCTGATTTTAGACTAAGATCCACTCAACATGATTTTCTTTAGTTTATAGGGACATTGCAGTCCATTGGGTTTAAGAACATCGTAGTCCATGGAGTTTAAAGACCTCATAGTCCGTAAGGTTTAGAGACATCGTAGTCTGTATGGTTTATAGACATCATAGTCTGTAAGGTTTTGGTTTACCCGTTTGGGGATGCACCAAAAGTTATTAGTTATTGGGACCCTCCATCTCTCTGAAGACGTTGAAGAATTACAACGACATGTATCAGAGATATGAAGAGATGTACACTTGAACCAATATTGGTTGGGAGATCTATAGTCAGGTTTGGGACTAAGACCAATTAAAGAGATTGTGAGCACATGGGCTTGGTTGATCTGAATTAGGGACTTGTGGCCAACTTGGGCTCAGTCCACTCAGTTCTGAATAGAGTGTTTGAACACTTGTTTGGGCTTAGTCCAATCATTTTGAATAAAATGTCGAGCATTTGTTTGGGCTCAACCTTTTTTTTGTTTAACAGTCTCTAAACTAAAACGATAGAGCCCAAATGCTCTTTCGTTGGATCAAAAATGTTCCTGAACCCCCGTTAAGTAGATCTTAGTCCAATATCGGATTAACATATATTTGAGTTGATCTTAATATCAAACGAGATTGACGATCCTTAAATCAAACCAAACCTAAATCTAAGAAAATACGGATTTTGACTAATCCACGTACTACAGGCGACAACACAAATTAGTCTCCGTATACAATCCACGGGCAACCTAAAATGAAATAAACACACACGACATGAAGTGAACATCTGGAGCAGGAGAAAGTGGTTATTGCTACGCGGTAACGTAATTAACTGTAGGGGTTTGCGCCTGCAGGGAAGAGCGTCCCCACAATCAAAAACCCCTCGCAAACGAGTGGGGATCTGACGAAGTCTGCTACAACGGCCGCATCTATCCAAACCTCCGATATACGGTGCCATAAATCAACTTGGTATTTTTGGAGAGGTGGACGGATAAAACCAAATAGTATCTACCCCCAAAATTCAGACCAGGCGTCCTAACATCCCGGTCGTGTCTTTCGGCGGTGAACAGATTCTGGCACGTCCGGTGGGACCTTTTCCTCTTTCCACTCCACACTTCGCGTGTCGTGTTTTTCCGCGATCAAATAATCGCGGTATTTATGTTTGTGGTTGCCTTTGGGTGATGGGATACTGAAGCCGATGTTTCGTCTCTATGAAGAATGGCGTTTGCTCCCACCCTAGCAACTCAGGCTTTGTCATATCCAGTGGAGTCAAGCATAAGCCACTTGCAGCCTCAAATCTCTGCAATCCAGCTCTTCAAGAAATAAACGGGCCTCTCTTTTGGTCTATACTCCCACCTCCCACCCTCGGTGCCTCAACGCTGATGGAGGAAGCCCAGAGGAAGCCTGTCTTCTACAGACTGGCTCCCCAAGTA
Organism: Agapanthus africanus; assembly: GCA_030015575.1. Taxonomy (NCBI): domain Eukaryota; kingdom Viridiplantae; phylum Streptophyta; class Magnoliopsida; order Asparagales; family Amaryllidaceae; genus Agapanthus; species Agapanthus africanus. The sequence goes on from JASDDO010000004.1 coordinate 361,096,060, forward strand.
GCAGCTTTGCTGACGGAATCGGTCCTCATACAACTGGCACATGCCAAGGACCAAGGCAGGGGGCAGAATATTCAAGCTGTCAAAAGAAACAGGGGGCAGGCTCGGCAAAATCCTGAAGCTAATCAAATCCCGACCGTAAGAAACGGCCGACGTCGATATCGGCATCATACAAAATGAGCTGGGGGCAGTTCTCCGTATGGTCCTATTTCAACCCCAGTGGTGAATGTTGTTGTTCCAACTGGGAACAACTTCAAACTGTTGTGAAGGGTCGGACAAACTTCTCCTACCGCGCTATCTAAGAAGTCTCCGCAACCCATGGAGATACCACGAGAGCAGAAACCAGTTCGCTCCCTGAGACAACTTTCCTCATCTATATATAAGGTGTAAAAGTAGGTGAAGGGGACTCATCCCAAGACGGATCCTGATACAGCGGTTTCTCCCAAAACCAAAGTGGCTTTTCACACAAAAGAGAGTCCCAATAAAGCTCAAGTGCCCAAAGCAAACTCCAAAGGCCAAAACTCCAAACACCCCAAGCCTAGAGGCATGGTAGTTCACATAGTCTTTGTGGTGAATTCCAAAGACGAAGTTCGAGCTTCTACTAGTCACTGACCTCAAACTCGGTCCCTGACAAAAGTTCAACTGCAACATGAAAAGCTGCAGGAGATGCTCGCTCAGGCGGCAGCAAACGCTAATCCATCGCCTAAAGAAAATCCCGAGGACGCACCCGAAGAAAGAGTAGAGAAGGAGTTGGATATTGATTTCCTAAAGCGCGCTTTGAAAAAGAGAGATGAAGAAGCGGCAGAAATGTCCACTAAAATGAACCAGATGGCCCTTCTGATTCAGAATACGGCTGGAATGATGGTTCAATCGGAACCACTGGCAGATGAACCGCCGGTAGTCGGTCTTAAAGATAAGGATAACATTTCAAATCCTCTGCAAACATCATCAACGGATGAGGAAGAAATGATTCCTAAAAGAAAAGATGGACACATATATCGCTTAGCAAGTCAAAAGTCACTATGCCAGTGAAGCATCAAATAGGCCAATCAAGACTTGTCGACCGTATCCGGCGTACTACGATCAAATATAGTACCCGCTGTAATACATACTTCCGACTCCACATGTACAAAGGAACTGGGAATCCCCGCCAGCACATTGCGTGATTTAAATCCATGTGCGAAAATACTAGAGGAAATGACATACTACTCCTCTGACAGTTCGTCAGCGGTCCGGCGGGCATCACCTTCGTATGGTATGTGGAACTCCCAAATGATTTCGTGAAGAACTTCAACGAAATGGATATGCTCTTCTGTCAGAGATTCGCTAATAAGAACGAACAAACTACCGTGATGGAGCTAGTCAATGAAAGGGTTAGACCGAATGAGACTTGGGTTCAATATGTTACCCGATGGCGAAATCTCTGGCCAAATACAAGCAACGCATCGATGAAGTTGCAGCCATGGGAATTCTCATAGCCACCCTTGACCCAAATTCAAAGGCATTCTCGTATATGTCCCTTTTCAAGCCGACGACTTTACAAGAACTCATGGATAAAATGGCTCGATTGGATCAAATGGGTCAAGACTCTTTCTCATCCGATGATGACGAGTGAAAAGAGGAGGCAAGATGGCGTTTTTCGCCTACGCTCAACAAAATAAGTGGCTCTGAAGCAACCTGTCGCCAAAATAACGACGGCGTGGGTACTCACTCCCTCCGAGATATACACAGAGGGCATATTCCTCACTGGCGGAAGAATCTCTATGTAGAATGGTCCTTTTTTCTTAAAAGACAGGAAGGATATTAAGGGGTATACAAACAGGTCCCGCAATCTAGTGGAATGCCCCCTAAAAAAGCGGTATGTCCACAAGCAGAATGGGCACGGATGAAAACCCGAAAGGGCGCCGTGAGTAAAAACAGCAGGACTGCCGGCGAGCTTGTGAAAACCCGGAAGGGCACAATCTCGTTAAAAAAAAGTACGTCCGCAAGTAAGATGGGCATGGATGAAAACCCGAAAGGGCGCCGTGTGTAAAAACAGCAGGACTGCCAGCGAGCTTGTGAAAACCCCGAAGGACGCAATCTCGTTAAAATAAATACGCTTACGAGATCCTCACGACTCGTGAAGAGAATCCCCTCCGTGAGACCCTCACGGCTCATAGGATTCAAAAGCCTTAAGTTACAGGGATCTAGACCTGTTCTTAAGTCGTCATATCTGTAACAACCAAGTTCATTTAAACCTATTCCAGTTCTAGTATTTTATTATTGGTATTTTATTGATTTATCGTGTTTGAGTGCGAATGGTAATTTTTTATATTTTACATTGCATTCGACCCGACCCGCTTGCTTGAACCTATTTGATTCTTATTTATAGATTACCTTGACTTGTTGCATGGACATGTGCACCCCATAATTAGTACATACTGGCATTTCATCTATCACCGCATGTTTTATCATATAACATTTTAGGTCATATAAATAAATTAAAATTGCATTTCATAGCCTGCGTAATACCCCTAACCCCGTGGTAGCATCCACACCTTTTTCTCGTCCCGTTCAGTGAAACAGACGTGTTTGGATGGCTACGCGCACGTACGTGCATCCGTTCTTGGGGTATGCATTTTCGTTACCTGAGCATTCTTTTTAAAATTTGGAAGTCGCATATATTTTTCGTATTTTAAAACTAAATTTTTAGACTCGACCCGGGCACGTTTTGGAATACTTTTGTATCTCGCCAAAATTCATTTATTTAAAATTTTAATATTCGTCGAATATATTTTTTTCTGCTCAGAGGTTTTACCAAACAACTAAAAATCTTTTAAAATTTTCGTTAAGAATCTTTCTTTAACAAACCCAGTCTCTCTCTCTGTGCGCCGGGCCCTACTCCACTTTCCTCTCTCCTCTTTCCTTTTCCCTTTCTCTCTCTTCCTTTCTCTCCCTCACCGCTATCTCTTCCTTTCTCCGCAAATAAAAACAATATCATCTCTCCTTTCTATTCACCTCTTCCTCTCTCTCTCTCCTCTCATCTCCCCGTTCTCGTTTCCGCCTTCATCGCCAGAACCCACGCACGCGACAGCCTCGCCGTCGCCATCACCGCCGACCCCTCGCCTCCATCATCTCGTCACCATCTCCCTTTCTCGACCTCCTTATCTCCTCCCTTTTTCCCGACGCCTCTCCCCTGCAAACCGACCCCAAGAAACCCAAGTACCCACTACGACCCATCTCCTCCACCGCCGGTGACTCGACGTCGTCACCACCCTGTCATCACCCTTACCATCTCCTCAACTTCCTCTCTTCCTCCCCTCTCCAAACCCTGACCAGACCCATCCCCGAGCTCTTCTACAACCCTGCAACTTGCACCTCACTGCAGCCCACTGCCCACCGCCGGCACCCCACCGCCGGAGACCTCATCGTCAGCACCACTCCCTCGACCTCTTATCATCATCTCCATCTTCATCCTCACCAACCCACAGCCTTCAACCTTAAACGCCCATTCTCGGCAAAGAACACCCACTGCCTCGTCGGAAAAAAAACCCCGCCTGCATCCTCGCCGTCAACGGCCCATCGTCGACGTCACCCCCTCTTCTTCCTTTCTGAATCCTGAACACCACCACTCCAGACCCAAGACCACTTCCTTTCTTCTTCTTTTCTTCTCTTTACTTCTTGGATTCTTGTTTTCCCGACGATCGCCGGAGCCGTGCCGCTGCTGACGATCCGAGCAACCCTGTGGACGTCCTCTACTTGCGTGGTTACCTTCTTGCTGTGCCTGGACCTGTCCCGTGTGCGCGTGTGGATGTTGCAACATTTGCCGACATTGGACGCTGCGTGCGCATCCCATATCGTGATCCGATCGAGGCAAGTTTATCTTGCTACATGCTACATTATATTTTATACATCTACTTTAGTAAATATAATAATTGAATTTCAAACCGTGCATCCAAAGTACTTGTTTTACAATGACCGTATGCATCCGTTCTTATCATTTCATATTTAGCATATGCAACTTATCTTATCACATATCATAGTTTTGTATACCGCATCAAATTGAATTTAACCATTCCATTGTTTAATTGAACGTCGTGCATTAACTAGTTTATCATTTAAAGGTTATATGATATCCATCCGCATCCATATCGAATAGAATACATATAGCAGCATTCACAGATCTCATTAATAACCCAATATTGCTGTTTTAATACCCCATGTTTAATAAAGTATAATCTAATTAGTTTTAGAACTATTAAATGTAATCCTAATCGATAACGTGCATCCATGTCGTTGCCTTTCTATCTATGTGCATACCTTTCATGCTAGTTCATTTCATTAGTACTCGATACTTGTTTTTGTGTACCCATGCTTAATTTTAGTTTGATTATGAGCACCCACGTGACATGTTGTGCACCCCTGACATGATTGATACACCTATTGCTTGACACGACGTGATACCGTGTACTTCTTAACATGACATGATACCTATATACTACCTAACTTGACTTGATGTACCATGGCTTTACTTGTTACCTGATCTTGTTACTAATGCCAACAAACCTGACCTGTTGTCCCTACGGACATTTCCTGTTGTCTATCCAGACAAACTTGTACCTGTCTGATCTTGTGTTGGCATTAGCTCCAGATTATTTAATACCTGACTTGAACATACATAACTTGGGGGTATGGGGAAATCAATGATGAAACCTGACTTGTAACTCGACAGTTCGATACCTTTACTGATCAGTCTTACGGGCTAGGCCAGCCCCTGGTTGATGCCGCTGACATCACTCGTCATTACCGACTACCTCTTTACTGCCTTGCGGCACGTCTCGGATTCAGCCCGGGAGTCTTAGACCGTGATCCTGGGCACGCACGGGATACTATCTACCTTTACTGCCTTGCGGCACGTCTCGGATTCAGCCCGAGAGTCTTAGACCGTGATCCCGGGCACGCACGGGATACTATTGAGTTACATCGATGATTCATCAAATTGATTTCAAAGACTTGAGAGTGGTTAACCCAGTAGACCAGTTTAGAATACCCACTGCACATCACCTATGCCTTACCCTTCACTGTCCTAATTTATATTTCTGTTACATCTGTTTTGCCATTTATGATCATACCTGTATGTCTTGCTACCGATATTTATTTTATTGCTTAATATTATGACGCACTGACGTCTGGGTTTTGCATGGCCCATATCCTCTACCTTTGTTGCAGACTGATCAGGAGTACTGCTGCTTTTAGACCGAGCAGTGAGAATCCTGTTGGTATCCAGATTTACTTTCCAGGTGTTTAGTTTATTGGATCTTTTGCTTCCGCATATTATATTATTTCTGACTCATGGACATGTATTATATAGTTTAGTTTACTTTATTGTTCTTGATATCTTTACAGCCGTAATGTGACTGTGGAAGGATATTTCCTATCCACAGGTAGCATGGTTGGCTATGTCACGTGCCTATTTTAGCGTACTCTGGGAAGCGGGGCGTGACATGGTTTCTTTGGTATCAGATCCATAGGATATAGGTTAATCGGGGTTGATTCTTTTGTAGTTGGACATTGGACCCAATACACGAATTGGAATACTCGTTATTAGGAACATGTCCTGCCACCCTGTGATCGTGATTCTTGAATCATATCTTTCTCTTGATCCTTGTCTTGACGATATGCAAATGACTTTGCATCTCGTCTTGAAACCTTTTTGGTTCACTATTGTTTCTCCTTGCTCCTTGATTCTGATACTAGGATTTGGGCGACTTGAGTGGAGTTATGTGATTGTAACTATGAATTGCAGCATGGTTACAATGCGGTACTCTATTTAAGTAACTTGGAGTCCCGGTCTTGATTCATTTCCTTGCTCCATGGTCGTTTTATGCCTTGCTTCTTTTGCTTTCCAGTTCATGTTTTATCGCAAGCTTGAATCCTGTTTACCGTGCTTATCTTCTTCAGTGTTTGGCTTCAGGTGAAATCGTTCAGGTATCCTACTTGATCATGTCTTCCCCGCATTAGAATTATTCAATTCTGGTGCATCCCTTTGTTTGAAGTTGTCTTGGGAATGGATTTTCTCGGCACTTTCCACGCTCACATTGACTGTAGGGCAAAGAAAGTGATTTTTCCAGATTCCCGGACGTCCGGAGTTTGTTTTCACTGGAGGAAGCCGTTCCGTCGGGCCAGTCGAGTTTAGGGCTAGGCCGGCAAACAGTGTTTTTTCATCGATGGAAGTTGATAAGGAGGAAGCGCCAGCTGTAGTTCGAGAGTTCATGGACGTGTTAGAGAACATCTCGGGTTTACTGCCAAAACGAAATGTGGAGTTCGCGATTGATCTTGTTCCTGGTGCAGCGCCAATCTCAACGGCGTACTATCCAACGGCACCAGTGGAGTTGGAAGAAGTCAAGAAGCAGGTTACCGAATTGGTAGAGAAGGGTTGAATTCGCAGCAACAATTCACCTTGGGGAGCTCCGGTTCTTCTAGTAAAGAAGAAAGATGGCACAAGGAGGATGTGCATCGATTATCGAGAATTAAACCGGGTGACTATTAAGAACAAGTATCCGATCCCTCGCATTGGCGAATTGTTCGAGCAGCTTAGTGGCGCGTGGGTATTCTCGAAGCTGGATTTGCGATCTGGATGTCATCAGGTCCGAGTTAAATCAGAAGATATTTGCAAGACTGCGTTCCGAACTCGGTATGGACATTACGAGTACTTAGTGATGCCCTTCGGAGTAACGAATGCACCGGCGATATTTATGGACTTGATGAACCGAATCTTTTCACTATTCTTGGACCAGTTTATAGTGGTGTTCGTTGATGACATTCTGGTTTACTCAAAGGAGTATTGAAGAGCATGCAAAACATTTGAAGATCGCACTGCGGACATTGAGGCAAGAAAGATTGTATGCAAAGATGAGAAAGTGCGAGTTTTGGGCTGGAAGAAGTGAAGTTTTTGGGGCATGTCGTGCCTGGAGATGGAATCACCGTTGATCCCGAAAAGATTGCAGCAGTTCGAGATTGGCCGATTCTGAAGAATGTTGCGGAGATAAGAAGCTTTCTTGGACTTGCCGAGTATTACAGAAGGTTCGTGGAGAACTTTGCTCGTCTGGTAGAGCCTTTGTCCAAGCTTACGTGCAAAGAAGTACCATTTGTGTGGATGGATAAGTGTGCGTCGGTTTTTGAGGCGTTGAAGCAGAGGTTGATAACCGGACCTGTTTTAACCGTACCAGACGGTTCCGGAGAATTGGTGATTCACAGCGACGCATCTAGAAAAAGGTTTGGGGATGTGTTTTGATGCAGCATGGGAAGATTATAGCTTACGCATCGAGACAGCTGAAGATCCATGAGAAGAATTACCCAACTCATGACTTGGAACTAGCAGCTGTGATTTTCGCTTTGAAGATTTGGAGACACTACTTATTGGGCGAAAGGGGTCGAAGTATTCACCGATCACAAAAGCCTAAAGTACGTGTTCACTCAGAAGGAGCTAATTATGAGACAACGTAGATGGTTGGAGCTGATGGCTGACTACGATCTTGATCTTAAGAACCATCCGGGGAAAGTTAATGTTGTGACCGGATATGCTTAGTCGGTTGCCAGCAATTCAGATGTTGACTGCACTAAAGGAACTTATCGAAGATTTTTCAGAGATTCGATTTGGAGGTTGTGCTACCACATTCTTCGAGACAGTTGATGCAGCCGCAAGTATAGTCGTCGTTGATCAAGAATATTAAGGCTGCGCAATTGCAGGACCTAAGATTGCAGAAGTTTCAAGAACAAGTTGAAATTGGACTTCGAACGGGCTTGTTGATCCATGAAGATGGTTCGTTGCGATATGGTAGCCATTTGTGTGTGCTAAAGGGAGATTTTCGCGAAGAAGTTATGAAGGAGGCACATAGTTCCGCATATTCTGTACATCCAGGAGGCACGGAGATGTACCGAGATCTACGGCAGCATTTCTGGTAGGAAGGCATGAAATGAGAGATTGCTCGCTTTGTAGCGAAGTGCCTGGTGTGTCGGCAAGTTAAGGCTGAACATCAAAGGGTTGCTGGTTTATTGCAACCACTTCCGATTCCTCAATGGAAGTGGGAACATATAACCATGAATTTCATGACAGCTTTACCGCAGAGTCCAAAGGGTAACAATGCCGTTTGAGTGATTGTTGATCGATTGACCAAGGCAGCTCACTTCATACCATTTCGAGTTGGTCAATCAACGGAAGCGTTGGCAGAACGATTCATGCAAGAGATTGTAAGATTACATGGAGTACCGGTGAGCATCATGTCCGACTGTGACACTTGTTTCTTATCACACTTTTGGAGGAGCTTACAGGAAAGTTTGGGGACTCGATTGAAGTTTAGCACAGCTTATCATCCTCAGACAGATGGCTAGTCGGAGAGAACAATCCAAACTCTTGAAGATATGTTGAGAGCTTGCATGTTGGACTTCAAGGGTTCTTGGGAGGATCATCTACACTTGGTGGAGTTTTCGTACAACAACAGTTTCCAGGCGACTATTCAGATGGCTCCATTCGAAGCATTGTATGGTCGCAAGTGTCATTCATCTGTTTGTTGGGACGATGTTGGAGAACGAAGATTGTTGGGACCGGATTTGATCGTGCAAACAATTGAGAAGGTTAACACCATCCGGAATCATATGAAAGCAGCACAAGACCAACAAAAGAGTTGGGCAGATACATCGAGAAGACCTTTAGAGTTCGCTGTTCGTAATTTGGTATTCTTGAAGATATCACCGACTAGAGGGGTGATATGTTTCAGAAGTCGAGGAAAACTTAGTTCTCGGTTCGTTGGACCTTTTGAGATTTTGGAGCGTGTTGGAGAAGAGGCGTAACGATTGGCGTTACCGCAATCCTTGGCGAATGTTCATGACGTGTTTCACGTATCTCAAATCCATAAGTATTTTCGAGATGAAACACATGTGTTGGATCATTCGGAGCTGACTGTCCGAGTAGATTTGACTTTTGAGAAGCGACCGATGTCGACTGTGGATCGAAGAGAAAGGTTCTTAAGAACAAAGTTATTCCTCTTATACTTGTTTCTTGGGGAAATCGCTCACATGGAGAGTCAACTTGGGAACGAGAAAATGGAATCCGGCAGAAGTTTCCACATCTATTCTTGTAGTGTGTTGATTGTCCATCCTTTCTTGTCCTTGGAATTTCGAGGACAAAATTCTTTTTGTAGTTGGGTATAATGTAACAACCTAGTTCATTTATACCTATTCCAGTTCTAGTATTTTCATATTGGTATTTTATTGATTTATCGTGTTTGGGTGCGAATGGTAATTTTGTACATTTTACATTGCATTCGACCCGACCCGCTTGCTTGAACCTATTTGATTCTTATTTATAGATTACCTTGACTTGTTGCATGGATACGTGCACCCCATGATTAGTACATACTGGCATTTCATCTATCACCGCATGTTTTATCATATAACATTTTAGGTCATATAAATAAATTAAAATTGCATTTCATAGCCTGCGTAATACCCCTAACCCCGTGGTAGCATCCGCGCATCTTGTTCTCGTCCCGTTAAGTGAAACGGACGTGTTTGGATGGCTACGCGCACGTACGTGCATCCGTTCTTGGGGTATGCATTTTCGTTACCTGAGCATTCTTTTTAAAATTTGGAAGTCGCATATATTTTTCGTATTTTAAAACTAAATTTTTAGACTCGACCCGGGGACGTTTTGGAATACTTTTGTATCTCGCCAAAATTCATTTATTTAAAATTTTAATATTCGTTGAATATAATTTTTTCTGCTCAAAGGTTTTACTAAACAACTAAAAATCTTTTAAAATTTTCTGTAAGAATCTTTCTTTAACAAACCCAGTCTCTCTCTCTCTGCGCTGGGCCCCACTCTACTTTCCTCTCTCCTCTTTCCTTTTCCTTTTCTCTCTCTTCCTCTCTCTCCCCCTCACCGCTATCTCTTCCTTTCTCCTCAAATAAAAACAATATCATCTCTCCTTTCTATTCACCTCTTCCTCTTTCTCTCCTCTCATCTCCCCGTTCTCGTTTCCGCCTTCATCGCGAGAAACTACGCCCGCGACAGCCTCGCCGTCGCCATCATCGCCGACCCCTCGCCTCCATCATCTCGTCACCATCTTCCCTTCTCGACCTCCTTATCTCCTCCCTTTTTCCCGACGCCTCTCCCCTGCAAACCGACCCCAAGAAACCCAAGTACCCACTACGACCCATCTCCTCCACCGCCGACGACTCGACGTCGTCACCACCCTGTCATCACCCTTACCATCTCCTCAACTCCCTCTCTTCCTCCCCTCTCCAAACCCTGACTAGACCCATCCCCGAGCTCTTCTACAACCCTGCAACTTGCACCTCACTGCAGCCCACTGCCCACCGCCGGCACCCCACCGCCGGAGACCTCATCATCAGCACCACTCCCTCGACCTCTTATCATCATCTCCATCTTCATCTTCACCAACCCACAGCCTTCAACCTTAAACGCATATTCTCGGCAAAGAACACCCACTGCCTCTCCGGAAAAAAAAACCCCGCCTGCATCCTCGCCGTCGATGGCCCATCGTCGACGTCACCCCTTCTTCTTCCTTTCTGAATCCTGAACACCACCACTCCAGACCCCAGACCACTTCCTTTCTTCTTCTTTTATTCTCTTTACTTCTTGGATTCTTGTTTTCGCGACGATCGTCGGAGCCGTGCCGCTGCCGACAATCCGAGCAACCCTGTGGACGTCCCCTACTTGCGTGGTTACCTTCTTGCTGTGCCTGGACCTGTCCCGTGTATGCGTGTGGATGTTGCAACATTTGCCGACATTGGACGCTGCGTGCGCATCCCGTATCGTGATCCGATCGAGGCAAGTTTATCTTGCTACATGCTACATTATATTTTATACATCTACTTTAGTAAATAAAATAATTGAATTTCAAACTGTGCATCCAAAGTACTTGTTTTACAATGACCGTATGCATCCATTCTTATCATTTCATATCTAGCATATGCAACTTATCTTGTCACATATCATAGTTTAGTATACCGCATCAAATTGAATTTAACCATTCCATTGTTTAATTGAACGTCGTGCATTAACTAGTTTATCATTTAAAGGTTATATGATATCCATCCGCATCCATATCGAATAGAATACATATAGCAGCATTCACAGATCTCATTAATAACCCAATATTGCTGTTTTAATACCCCATGTTTAATAAAGTGTAATCTAATTAGTTTTAGAACTATTAAATGTAATCCTAATCGATAACGTGCATCCATGTCGTTGCCTTTATATTTATATGCATACCTTTCATGCTAGTTCATTTCATTAGTACTCGATACTTGTTTTTGTGTACCCATGCTTATTTTTAGTTTGATTATGAGCACTCACGTGACATGTCGTGCACCTATGACATGACTTGATACACCTATTACTTGACACGACGTGATACCATGTACTTCTTAACATGACATGATACCTATATACTACCTGACTTGACTTGATGTACCATGGCTTTACCTGTTACCTGATTTTGTTACTAATGCCAACAAACCTGACCTGTTGTCCCTACGGACATTTCCTGTTGTCTATCCAGACAAACCTGTACCTGCTTGATCCTCTGTTGGCATTAGCTCCAGATTATTTAATACCTGACTTGAACATATATAACTTGGGGGTATGGGGAAATAAATGATGAAACCTGACTTGTAACTCGACATTTCGATACCTTTACTGATCAGTCTTACGGGCTAGGCTAGCCCCGGTGTGATGCTGCTGACATCACTCGTCATTACCCACTACCTCTTTACTGCCTTGCGGCACGTCTCGGATTCAGCCTGAGAGTCTTAGACCGTGATCCCGGGCACGCACGGAATACTATCTACCTTTACTGCCTTGCGGCATGTCTCGGATTTAGCCCGAGAGTCTTAGACCGTGATCCTGGGCACGCACGGGATACTATTAAGTTACATCGATGATTCGTCAAATTGATTTCAAAGACTTGAGAGTGGTTAACCCAGTAGACCAGTTTAGAATACCCAGTGCACATCACCTGTGCCTTACCCTTCACCGTCCTAATTTATATTGCTGTTGCACCTGTTTTACCATTTATGATCATACCTGTATGTCTTGCTACCCCTGTTTATTTTATTGCTTGATATTATGACGCACTGACGTCTGGGTTTTGCATGGCCCAGATCCTCTACCTTTGTTGCAGACTGATCAGGAGTACTGCTGCTTTTAGACCGAGTAGTGAGGATCCTGTTGGTATCCAGATTTACTTTCCAGGTGTTTAGTTTATTGGATCTTTTGCTTCCGCATATTATATTATTTCTGGACTCATTTATTCTGGCTCATAGACATGTATTAGATAGTTTAGTTTAGTTTACTATTCTTGATATCTCTACAGCTGTAATGTGACTGTGGAAGGATATTTCCTATCCACAGGTAGCATGGTTGGCTATGTCACGTGCCTATCTTAGCGTACTCTGGGAAGCGGGGCATGACAATATCTCTCAAATTGCCCTACAGGCGGTCCATATTGACCCTTGTATACAATTTATGGGCACGAAAAAATATTTCTTTCCCAAGTTCTACAAATGGCAAGAATTGTCCCCATATGGTGAATAACACTTGTAGGTCCTCTCGACTTATAAGGAGAAAACACTCTTGAAAGATCCTTACGACTTACAAGAGAATACATCACTTAGGAATCCCTACGATTCTCAAGGAGAAAATACGCCTACGAGATCCTCACGACTCGTTGGGAGAAAACCCTTTGTGAGACCCTTACGGCTCATGAAGTCAAAAAGCCTTAGTCGTCAGGTCCCTAATCCTGTCTGCTAAGCCACCTTTGTCCAAATCGACAGGGGTAAATGATGAGTCGCTCCTGGCAATATCCCAGTTGTAGCGATACTGATGCTTAAACAGGTGTCAAACTCCAAGTCAACCTATCCGGAAAGTGCCGTCCCTACAACCATCTAATGAAGAAGGGGACCCCGTTCGTCTGGAATCATAATGCCAAAGTGCGCTAGACGAAATCAAGCAATATCTGCAGAATCCGCCGGTACTGACCGCTCCGGTCAAGGGAAAGCCCCTCATCCTGTATACAACCGCTCTTGAAGGTTCCTTAGACGCACTATGGGCACAGGAGAACGACTAAGGGAAGGAGAGAGCCCTCTACTATTTGAGTCGAGTTCTTCTGGGGGCAGAAAACAACTACTCCCCTATTGAAAAACACTGCCTGGCGTTAATCTTCGCTATAATGAAGCTTCGGCATTATGCCTTTGTAACATTTTGAAAATTTAGAAATAAATAAAATTAAATAAATTAAATAATAAAATGATAAATCAAAAGGTTATTAGAACCAAATAAGACATTTTCATAAATAGTAGGTAAAATAAATTAAAGTATAATTTTAGTATGCAACATAAATAAATTATAAGTGTTTTAATGTGAATTTTAGCTTCATTTTTAAGAAAAAAGGGTGTTTTATATTAACATAAGTTGTGAGGGGTTTTTGTACAAAGTATAGGAAATTGGGCAAATTTGAATGTATTAAGGGTGTAAGTGAAAAAGGGGTAGAAAACAATTTAGCTCAGAAATTTATTACAAATTAAAACAAAATAGATGGGATAATGCAAGGACACCTCTTACTTGCATGTACACACACACACAAACACCTCCTTCTTGCATGAGAATGGCACATCTAGGTTTTTGACACCTCCTCCTACCACCCCACTCTTCCTATCACCATATATAAACCATGTTCAGATCATTTAACTAATTAAAATCTGAAATTTTAAAGAAAGAAAAAAAAAGAAACCAAGCACAAACAAGGAAGAATAAGAGAAAGGAGAAGAGCTAAGTCTAGGATTTTCTCATCATCAAGCTAGGAATTAGGAGCTTGTGCATCTTGGAGGGAGATCATCCAGCAAATCTATTGTAGGCAAAATACTTAACTCTGTAGATTATAGTTCTGTAATTGTAAAACTTAGAAATCAAATATCGTATTTTAGGAAAAAAATTAGCTCTTTAGTAATTTGCTATTAGTCAAAATAAAATCAACTTTACCAAACAAGGCTAAAATGTTGTATGTTAGACTTAGAACAAATCCTAGAATCACGAACCAGGGGGATCGGTTTTGGGCCGGCGACCAATATATAATTATCGGCGTCGCCGGATTGGTAGGGAGCTAGGAAGTTTTGGTTTGTTGGGTAGGCCTCTGTGTAGAATTTGGGTTATTTTGGTATTATTTAAATAAGTTAGTTTAGCTGTATAGAAAATCTGGGATCTAATATCGGAAAAAAAGTATCTACAAACCCAAAATACGACACGGTTAAAACGTATCGCGATTTGTTTTCTGTTGTGATGCAAGATTGGGTTAAATTCCAGTAAGCTTAAGTGCTAGATAACTTGAAATAATCGTATACAATATAACTAGTACGTAGGAACGTGTGTTTTCTTATTCGCCGTGTCGGAGTAGCCGTTTCCTTCTACAAGTTAATTTTCAATGTTAGATTCAAATACGGGAACTTCGGAGGCCGCAAGGAAACGAAAAGGATTGGTGATCTGAGTTGATTCGACGTATTCCGGTGAGTTGACTAAATATCTACCGGGGGATTTTGTATGGATGGCGTGATACGCTCATAGTTAGGTTTAAATAAAAATGGGATTTTGTACGTTAAATTGATCATATGCATTCATATAGATATATATACATCGCCATGTTAATAATTGTTATAACACTGCACAGTTATCGACGAGTTATGCCCCATCTGCACATATCTACATGTTACATTATACCTCGTCGATATTAACATGTCACATATACACTTAGTACTTATTATACTAAATATGATTCCTATCATACCTTAAACATCAAGAATGGTAACTATTTTTCATAAATGTTATCATGTTTTATCTCCAATTATTTGTAATTCTGATATAAGATGCATTGGACTACTACGGATTTTTGGTTTTGAGTTTTTATACACTATTGAAAGGATTCAATGATTTTCATGATTGATGTGACATGTCCACCATGAAATGTCGTTTTTTTTATTTGGATTTGTTCCGAACCGGGTGGTGTAGCTATAAGGTTGCGGAATTTCTTACGTATATCCGGGCTGGGTGGGGTAGCTATACAGCCGGATTCATGGTGGACCCGGTCGGGGCCGTGGGGCAGGAGACGCACTTTAGACGGGGAGCCTAACAAGGATACTCGATACCGGAGTCAGTGGTAAACACGGCGGATAGCTGGGTGATACCGACTGGTGTTATTTGATTGACAAGATCGTTCGGGGAACGATGCCTGATGAAACACCGAACATTTGTGTCGATGTTGGACACGGGAAGAAAATGAACCTTATTTGGAAAATAATTGATGAGATTTCAGTTTTGATTTATATATTGAGTAGTATAAATTCATGTTTCCACCTGTTATTATGCATTACATTCATCATTGTTGATATTAGTTCTAGATCGGCATACTTACATTATCAGCCGATATATGTTAGTTTTATTCACCGAGTTGGCAACTCACCCCCGTTGTGCCACAGTTCTTTGCAGGAGTCGAATGGACGTATAGCAGCAGACAGATCCACTTATCAGTTTATCGCTCTTTTTGCTAGGTGGGTTACCTATGTAGTAACCTCCTCTTTTGGTATTGTATATTGAATTTAGAGTTTCTCCATCAGACCCTGTATAATGACTTAGAACGATATATGGTTATATGTATATTATTTCGACAGATAAGATCGTTTAGTTGTATTAAATGATATTTCTTTTATTTATGTCTGAGATTCTTCTTTGATGTCGTATTATGATTATATGTTGAATTCCACTGTTAGTATTGTTGCTCCCAACTAGGGATGCAACCAAATTAAACACTTTATAACTGCTTTTATTATAACTTCAACAGGGAATTATTGTTAAGATCTTAAATACTTAAAATCTGTAATTTTTACTTAAAAACAAATTTTTTTCTAAAATTCCGCAAAAAGGGTTTTTGATCTTGGTTTTTGTCTTACTCGGATTGTGTCGATATCTTTAGATATTTTTCAATCCAAGTGCCGGTCACATCCAAACTTTGGGTTGTGACAGCCTTAGTGCATGAGGTCCATCTCATATCAAAAGCGGATCCTCTCAAATATTTGATGTCAAGAGTCATACTAACGGGACAGCTCGCTAAATGGGCCCTACTATTATTGGAATTCTCGATAACATACCAACCTCTCAAGGCAATGAAAGGCCAGGCCATCGCCGACTTCCTCGCTGAGCATCCGATACCTGCCGATTCACCCCTAAATTGCAAATTGCCAGACGAGCACACGTTTGACGCGATCGACGGGGAGAGAGGAGGGGGTGATACCCGATGGGAACTCTACTTTGATGGGGCATTTTCCATGAAGAACCGAAAGCATAGCTCCCCTATAATCAAATATGGGGTATGACTCATTTTCGTGACTCCACAAGGAGGGATAATGCGCTTTCCCTTTCCCTTAACAGAGCCGAGGACAAAAAATGAAGCGGAATATGAGGCTTTGATAGCAGGTCTTGAGATCGCTGTTGACATGGGGATCGAAAATCTCCTTATATACGGAGACTCCCAGCTGGTCGTTAGTGAAGTAAACGACGACTATCAAACGTGCAAACCAGAGTTGTTAAAGTACGGCGAGAGAGTACAACAACTGCTAACTCAAATTCCTTCCTACGCCTTAGAAAGCATACCGCGTACAGAAAATAGCAAAGTGGATGCATTAGCCAAACTCGTTAAAGAACTGGCTGATGAAAACCTCGATGATGTAAGAATCGTTGTGGAGAGCCGTCGGGTTCTCGCACCAGCAGAAATATCTCCGGAGTCATCTGAAGAAAAGGAAGCGACCAAGCAAACAGCCCTGCAAATAGAGGACCAAGAAAAAACTAAGGATTGGAGAGAAATCTTCATAGACTACTTCAAATCCCGTCGAACACCTGAAGATGCATCCTCAAGACATCAGCTCATGAAACGAGCACTGTCTTTCGTCTTCGTCAATGATACTCTATATAAGAGATCGTTCGACTCTCTATGGCTGAGATGCCTGGGACCGGAAGAAGTAAGGAGAGTCGTCTAAGAAACTCACGACGGACTCTGCAGTTCTCATCAAGCCAGGCCAAAGATGAAGCTGAAGATCAAACGGATGGGCTACTATTGGCCCATGATGATTCAGGACTGCCTCGAATACGCGAAGCAATGCCACTCGTGTAAAATTCATGGAGACTTCATCTACCAGCATCCAAACCCGCTACACACAACAGTGGCTAGCCGGCCGTTCGAGATGTGGGGAACTGACATAATTAGGCCCATCGAACCAGCGTCATCCAAAGGACATCGGTTCATATTGGTGACAACTGATTACTTCTCTAAATGGGCAGAAGCAGTACCGCTAAGAGAAGTGAAGACGGAGAACATCCTCCATTTCTTCAAGACACATGTCATCTATCGGTTCGGCACTCTGCGACGGATTATCTCTGATAACGGACTGGCCTATAGAAGTCACAAAATCAGCCACTTCGCACAGCAACATAATATAGACTGGAGATACTCTTCGGTCTATAATCCCCGAGCTAATGGTCTAGCTGAGGCTTTCAACAAGACCTTGACAAAGATCATAAAGAAAACGGTGTCCCGAAATAAAAAGGACTGGCACGAAAGATTGCATGAAGCTCTCTGGGCCTATCGGACTACGTTCAAGACAGCCACGAACACCACGCCATTTGCGTTAGTATTCGGCAGGGAAGCGGTACTTCCCTTGGAGATAAAGCTACCCTCTCTACGAGCGGCGGTTCGATACGAACTAACGAATGAAGAAAATGCCCATATTTGACTTGAGGAGCTCGATGCCTTCGATGAAACTCGTCTCATGGCGCAGCAAAACCTAGAAGCTTACAAAGCAAGGATGACGCGCTCATACGAAAAATTGACTAAGCCGAGAACATTCCGCCAAGGCGAACTTGTACTAGTTGTAAAGAGACCCATGGTCCCCAATCGTGCTAAATGGGGGAAATTCGAGCCGAACTATGAAGGCCCGTATATCATAGACAAGGTCTACCAAGGTGGAGCCTACTTGCTCATGGATATGCATGGCGAAAGACCCTTCCGGCCAATAAACGGCCGATTCCTTAAGAAATACTATACCTGATAAGTCACAGCCCAGGTTAATGATAGATGACGACGCTTGTGTCCGCCCGCTGTCTTCCTGAGTACCAAACTCTGTAAGTGATACCCGGCAAAACTTCGCCGCAAAAACTAACAGCAGACCGAAACGTCCCTAAACTAGCTGTAATGTCCTGAAACTAGCTACGGACCGAAAGAAACGTCTCTAAACTAACAACGGACCGAAATGTCCTGAAACTAGCTACGGACCGTAACGTCCTTAAACTACTACGAACCGCAGCATCCTTAGGCTAACGCGGCAAAAAATAAAAATAAAAATAAAAAAACGGTACGTCCATAAGCGAAATGGGCACGGATGAAAACCCGAAAGGGCTCCGTGAGTAAAAACAGCAGGGCTACCAGCGAGTTTGTGAAAACCCGAAAGGGCGCAGACTTGTAAAAAATTTCCTGTGCACTTGCAGGGTCCTCTCGACCTTGTAAGGAGAAAATATCTGCGTGAGATCCTTACGACTCACAAGGGAGCAAAACACTTAGGAAACCTCATGATCCCTAAGGAGAAATTATACTTACGAGATCCTTACGACTTGTAAGGAGAATGTCCCCCTATGAGACCTTCACGGCTCACAGGATTCAAAAGTCTTAAGATACAGGGACCTGAACCTGTTCTTAAACCATCATATCCCCCAAACTGCCCTACAGGTGGTCAATATTGACCCTTGTATACGATCCACGGGCATAAATAAGGGTTTCCCTCGCCCAATTCCACCAATGGTATGAAATCCCCCTATCCGGTGAACAACACTTGTAGGTCCTCTCGAGTTGCAAGGAGAAAATGCTCTTGTGAGATCCTTACGACTCTCGGGAGAAAACGCACTTAGGAGTCCTCATGACCCCTAAGGAGAAATTACACCTACGAGATTCTCACGACTCGTAGGGAGAAATACCTTTATGAGACCCTTACAGCTCACGAAGTCAAAAGCCTTAGTTGTCGGGTCCCTAACCCTGTCTACTAAGCCACCTTTGTTCGATAGCGGCGAAGGCAAGTGATGATTCGCTCATGGCAACATTCCAGGAGTAGGGATACTGATGCCTAAATCGGTAACAAATTCCAAGTCCTTGTAGGGTTAGCTTAGCACCTTAGCAAGGTTTTGGCAAGCATCAAACATGCTATATTAAAATTTTGGGGTGATAAACAAACCAACCAAGTAATCGAACTAGAGAATTAGGGTTAAATAAGCATGTAAACAATTTTACAACTAAGTGATTAGGGATTAAAACCATTGTAGTCCGCTCCTTCATTTCACAAGCTCCAAGTAGTAGTCCCTTCGCTGCGATCAACGAGCTCTCGAACTCTTGAGAGGTCCACAAGATGTACGATGCATCCTTACTTGAAGTCTTCAAAGTCTGTGATGATC
Source organism: Agapanthus africanus (assembly GCA_030015575.1). Classification (NCBI taxonomy): domain Eukaryota; kingdom Viridiplantae; phylum Streptophyta; class Magnoliopsida; order Asparagales; family Amaryllidaceae; genus Agapanthus; species Agapanthus africanus. Next base: position 361,115,600 of record JASDDO010000004.1, read on the forward strand.
TACGTCGAGAAAACACGGACTCAAGCTCACTCTTCGCTAATATGGAATTCGTGAAGCTAACACACTAATCTATATGGCTAGTATATAAGAGGATGATGAAGTAGGAATTTGGCTCACTTTAGTGTTTAATTTCTCACTATTTTTCTTCTTGATCTCAAAATTTAGAGAGCAAAAATGAGATGATGAATAAGAAGATGAATGAATGAGATAAGGTTAGAAATGCAACCGTTGGTTAGTATATGTGAATACCTAACCCTTGTAGAGAGTTAACCATGGCTATGTGTCATGGTTGGGTTAGAAAATATCTTAAGCAAAACAAAAAGGGTGGACTTTGTCAATGGTTATCAACAAGCTTCATGAAGCTTCCACCATGACTCATTTCCACATTTTTGAATTACTTAAGAATTTAAACCTAAACATTATATGTAGCATGGTATAATTCTCATACATCCTTATTGCATGTATAAAATAGCATGTCACAATATTATATATCACATATATAATATTTATGTAACAAATAGAAAACAATATAATAAACATATATCACATATATGTTAAATGCATCATAAGTGAGAATAATAAATATTTAAGTGAGCATATAATACACACACACACACACACACATTATATATTATTTTATCGAATCAACACTTGATCCGATAACCCGGCTATATCACATATAATCGACCGATATCACATATCGCGAGAATAGAATATGACATCACATACGCGTATAAATCCCGTTCTCGCACATATCATATATGTACTCCTAATCCATTTTGCCTGAGCCAGGAAACCTCTATGTAGGACTCTAAAGACTCGTCAATACGCCGGTAGTAGGTGATGATCACATCAAACACCAACAAGCCGCAAGCGGTTAGCTAAACGTAATGGCCACCCGGGTATTGAGCGATCAGAAGATTAGCAAGCAAGTCTGCTCTAACTCCTGTAAATCCAATCAGTAACACTACCGTACAGTACGGTCTCTTCGTCTGATATGTTGCATATCCAGTATAGGGGTGGTAAACGTCAGAACCCAGTAACCGATAAGTCGTGTCGATGTGAGGCCCATAACAGGTCGAGAAAATACTGATAACACTTACCAGTAGATCTCTATATCAGCCCTGGCCAGGGACTTCCAGTTATAGCCAATCGAACACAGCGCAACATCAGCCCCCAATACCGGGAGAGACAAAACCCCTCCTATCGCTCATTGCCTCCATGTGATTCGGGACTGTACCCAAAAGCCACCGTTTTGCACGTTCTCATGAACGTGGTAAGGTGGAAATCAAAACACGGTGGGAATCACACAAGACCCTATGACGATCTCAGATCTACAGACTAACCTGTACCAGTGTCACCAGAGAACTGCTATCTGACGATAGGTATAATACCAACAAGGAGTTCTCGGCGAGTCCGTTCAGTGTACCCAGTCTCCACTGAGCACCCGTACACCATCTTTGATATCAAACACCAATGGATGTGGGATCATCCATCGCCCATCATATGGGTCAAGATGCGTATACGCTAGTCTACTCTGGAGTATCGATGCCCTGTCTCGATACACCCTCGACTAGGAACGGTTATAGGATGTACTTGTGGACTACCCTGGCCCCACTAGTATGATCTGCATCACAGTCCTAGTAGTCAAGTACATATCCTAAGGGCTTTATCAACATGTGAGAGAAGGACAGTAACCCAATACAAGTCAACATGTTAAGACAAAGAGCAACCAGATAGCATACTATCATATCGAGTAAGAAAGTTCTCTCTTTATATATCCAAGCATCCACTATAATATACATCATATGTACAATAATGGCCTCTGGGGCATACATATAACTAACAATCTCCTACTTGCACTAAGGCCAGCTGTTGTAGTATCTCATACCGAACACCCCGAAGAGTCTCTCAAATTGTATCTGGGGTATGGCCTTCGTGAGGGGATCCGCTGTGTTATCCTTCATGTCTACTCTCCTGACCTCGATCTTCCGGCGATCAACTATCTCCCGGATCAGGTGATACCGCCTCAGAATATGCCTGGATCGTTGATGGGACCTGGGTTCCTTGGCCAAAACCACAGCTCCATTGTTATTACAATATAAAGGTATTGGATGCTCGATGGATGGAACCACTTCAAGTTCAGTTATGAACTTCTTCATCCAGACAGCCTCTTTGGCAGCATCGTTGGCAACGATGTATTCAGCTTCCATCGTCGAGTATGCCACGGTTTCCTGTTTGGAACTCTTCCAACACACCGCCTCTCCATTGAGGGTAAAGACAAATCCTGCGTGTGACTTAGAGTCGTCCTTATCACTTTGGAAGCTCGAATCGGTAAAGGACTCCACCTGGAGTTCTCCATTACCATACACCCAGAACATCTCTTTAGTTCTTCTCAAGTACTTGAGAATGTTCTTCACAGCTGTCCAGTGACTCTCTCCTGGATCTGCTTGATACCTACTCACTACACTTAGTGAGTATGCTACATCGGGTCTGGTACATAGTATCGCGTACATGATAGAGCCTACTGCCGAAGCATAGGGTATCCCTTGCATGCGAGCTCTCTTCAAATCAGTCTTAGGAGACATCTCTTTGGAGAGAGTGAGTCTAGAGATAGTGGGTAAATTCCCACGCTTGGATTCTTCCATACTAAACCTCTTTAGTATGGTGTCAATATACCTGGATTGGAACAATCCCAGTATCCGTTTAGATTTATTTCTATAGATCTTTATTCCCAAGATGCAGAAGGCATCACCTAGATCTTTCATTGAGAATCTTTGTGATAAGAAGAGCTTGACCGAGTGCAGCATAGGAACATCATTTCCTATCAAGAGTATTTCATCCATGTACAATACGAGGAAGACAACCTTACTCTCTGCCACCTTCTTGAATATACAAGGTTCATCTATGTTTTTGATGAAGTCAAACTCTTTGATTACGTCATCAAAATAGATGTTCCAACTCCGCGATACCTGCTTTAACCCGTAGATGGATTTAAGCAGCTAGCACACCTTTCCACTGCTCCCACTATCTACGAATCTCTCTGGCTGAGTCATGTACACGCGCCCCTCTAAATCACCATTTAGAAAGGCGGTCTTAACATCCATTTGCCAGATTTCATAGTCATGGTATGCAGCAATGGCAAGTAAGATCCGGATGGACTTAAGCATAGCCACTGGAGAAAAGGTTTCGTCATAATCCACACCTGGTCGTTGACGAAAACCCTTTACAACAAGTCTAGCTTTGAAAGTCTCAACTTTTCCATCTATACCAAGTTTCTTCTTAAAGATCCATTTGCTCCCAATGGGTTTTACCCCTTCAGGAGCAACTTCCAAAGTCCATACTTTGTTGGTGTACATGGATTCCATCTCAGATCGCATTGCATCCAGCCATTTCGCAGAGTCCCCACTCGTGATAGCCTGCTCGAAGCTAGTCGGGTCATCATCTTCCATGATGCAATCCTCACTCCCACCATCAATGAGAAAACCGTAGTATCTCTCAAATGGATGAGGAACCTTACTAGATCGGCGGAGAGGCTGGGGTTCGTTGGGAGCTATCGAATCCTCTGGTTCCACTAAATCGTCAGCTGTAGCCTGTGCTGCTGAAACTTCTTCCAGCTCTACCTCTTCGCCACTAATTTCTTTTGCAAGAAATTCCTTTTCTAAAAAGGTGGCATGTTGAGCAACAAACACCTTTTGTTGTTCACCGTGGTCGAATAGATATCCATACGAATTGCTTGGATATCTCACAAACTTGCAAAGAACTGATCTTGCCTCGAGCTTGTCCGGATTTTGCTTTTTAATATAGGCCGGACAACCCCATATCTTAACTCGTTTAAGAAATGGTCTCTTCCCATTTCATATCTCATATGGAGTGGTAGGCGCCGATTTGGTTGGAACTCTATTTAATAGGTATATGGCTGTCTCAAGCGCATACCCCCAAAAGGAAATAGGTAACTCAGCAGTGCTCATCATAGAGTGCACCATATCTAATAGGGTGTGGTTCCTCCATTCCGATACACCGTTATACTGTGGTGTATACGGAGGAGTAAGCTGAGAGAGAATCCCGTTCTTTTTTAAATAATCCAGGAACTCATTACTCAAGTATTCTCATCCTCGATCAGATCAAAGGATCTTAATACTTTTACCCGTTTGGTTCTCGACTTCGTTCTTATATTCTTTGAATTTCTCAAAAGCTTCAGACTTGTGTTTCAATAGGAACACATGTCCGTATCTTGAGAGATCGTCAGTGAATGTAATGAAGTATGAGGAACCATTCCTGGCATACGTAAACATGGGACCACATACATCACCATGTATCAGTCCCAAGAGTTCCGTAACTCTTTCTACGTGTCCACTAAACGGAGTTTTGTTCATCTTTCCTTTGAGACATGAATGGCAAGTTTCATAAGATGATAATTCGAATGGATTCAAGAATCCATCCTTATGCAACTTAGCTAGTCCTGTCGCATTGATATGACATAGTCTACAATGCAACAAGAAGGATTCGTTCATTTCTGAACTCTTCCTCTTGTGTGTGTTTTGTACATTAAGAACTGTAGTTTGATTTAGAACGTATATGCCATTATTTAACGAGCCTGATCCAATCAACTTTTGATTCAGGAAGATGTTCATAATATTATCCTGTACTACAAAATTATATCCTTCTTTACTTAATAAAGAAACTGATATAATGTTGCATATTGTTCATATCAGAATTTTGCATTATTATATCGCCCATTCTTAATCACATTACATCTAAATAGGTGCTTTTGATCCATGTCTGCTAAATAGTTGCAGGTTACAGGTTCTCAGATCGTTACAGTGAAATTCATAAAAAGTCACTACAAATGTGAGACTACGACTAACAATAGATGAATCCGTATAATGCCGCCTACCAGTTCAAGGAACAAATGAAAATCATTAGACAGTTCAATGCACAAAGCATAAGGGCAGCACAAGATTCAAGACTTCAATGCGAAGATCAAAGCAAAAGTCCACATCATTCTGCACTGTTGGAAATCTGGAAGAAAATAAAAAAGATTCTGAGGAACCAAGTGAAGAAAACAGAAGGTAAAAGTAACATGAAGCAACCCTGAAATATTGAGACCAAAGATCCCACTTAATGGCCGCGGAACCGCGGCCAAACAGGCCTTTCTGCCGCGGTTCCGCGGCCGTATGGTGCACGTGTCGGTGCACGTGTCAGTGGATGTCGGTGCTTTGACCCAGCTTTCTTAGGGCAGTTTTGTAAATTCATGTGTGGATCAGAATGTAACCTAGGGTTTTTCCTATCTATAAATAAGAGAGCTCAAGGCCTCTTTTTAGGGTGCCTCTTTTAGGGTGCCTTTCTTAGGATGCCTCTCTTTAGTTTTTAGGTTTCTTTTTAATTTCTAGATTTCAATTCAATTGTAATATGTTGTTGAGAGGACATCAATAAAGTAAGTTCATTTTATCTTGCATTGTTTTTATCTGAATTTTAATTCTTGCAATTTCTTATCTGTTCTTTTATTATTTGCAAATTAGTTCATCAATTAAAATCAAATAAAAAATGAATTTTATTATCACCTTCCTAATGAGTGAGCAATTCCTCACTTGTTAGGGGTAGGATAGGGAAGGTTTGAGAGAAGGAAATCTCTCTCACTTCTTTCTTTGCCCAAATAATTTTAAATAAGGACTCTCTTTAAATCAACCATAATCCGTTCACTACGGCACCCTATCCTACAGGATAGCGGTGATTCCCTAGTTAGACCGGTTGTGGTTGAATTAACCAGAGGTTAAGGCTAAGAGTCAAGAACGGGCGGACGAGGACCAAAAGGAAGAAACTTAGTTTCTTCCTAGTCGTGCTAATCCCCGTTGTTAACTATTACCCTAACACCCACATTCTTAACTAGGGCATTGAAAGAAGTGAGAAGAATCCCTATTTCGAACTAAGCTAATCCTAACCCTAGCAAGCCTTTATATCAATTTATTCTCATTCTTAGATCTTAAAACAAAACCTACCAAAGTTAGGACTTAACTCGTTAGAACTTAAAGAAAAGGACACCATTTCCCAGTGGATCGACTCATACTCAACCGGGTAGCTACCAAGCGACACCGTCTTGATTGCGGTATTCTTAAATTTTAAACGCATACAAAAACCTCTGACAATCACATATCATGTTCGGTATGTAATAGCATTCGTTCAGAATCAATGTATTACCACTTGGTAATACAAAGTGATATTCGCCAACTGCTTTGGATGCAACATTTGCACGATTCCCTACTTTTATGGAATGGTCACCCATTCCAAGCTCTCTACCTCTCTTTAGCCCATGCAACGTATTACATATATGGGATCCTGATCCGGTATCTAATACCCAAGACGTAGAGTGATCTGAGAAACAATTCTCGATAACAAACACACCCGAAGAAGATGCATCAAAATACTTATTCTTCGTTTGGGCGGCATGTGAATTTTGGCATTCCCCTATTTCCTGTTCAGTCTTATAACAATTATAAGAAAGAACAGAACCAACGTTCCCCTGCTCTGTATAACAAGCGGGTTCAGTCAATACATCCATATTATTATCTTGATTAAGGCCTGACATGGTCGCTACCTGGAGAGAGAGAGAAGAAAACACTTTAGCGTATGCTCTTGCAAAATTAGATTGGTTATTATCTTATCTAATCAGGATGGCTCCCACTGGTTTTTATCAAATCTTCCTTTAAACCTTAAAAGGTAAGACTAGTCGGGATTAATTACACCTTACAAGTTTGTCAATCTTTCAGTCAGGTCAGTGTAGATATTTTGAGGGAGGTTCCCCGTGCTTTCGCACGGACCTAATTAAAATAAACCTCGTTTTCCCATAGGCATAACCCCTTTAAGACCTTTCTAGACACCAACTTAATCGGCTAATTGTCATGTGTAAAACTCTCACAGGAGTAACTCTTACTCGTAGCGGGTATCGGGATCCAACTATCTCATAGAAGGTATGCAATCTCATTGCAAATCTCAACACTTGAAATTCCCGATAATTCTTTTTCCCCTAACAACTTATGGCCTTGGCTAAGGTCAACAAATCATAAGTGCTAGCCAAGTTCAACCCATCATTTCCTGATTGAATTAAACCTACTCGTACGATCCTTGGCTAAGATCAACAAAGTCGTATGACTACCCTAACTCAATCACATATCATGTTTTAGCAGATAAACACTAATTAGCTACCGTACACTACGCCTTGGCTAAGGTCAACAAACGCAACACGAATACTAACGAGTCTCTATCTGAAATGACGGAGGGCTACGCAGTTTTTTTTATGAAAACCATGAGCGTAATGAACTTGATATCGTTGTAGAAATAAGTTATTTTGTAAATGAGTGTTTTTGAGGCTTTTACTAGTTTCGCTAAAGAGGTCACTCCCGGTGAAGGGATCTTAGCTCTTTCCTTATCGAATAAGGTGCTGGATATTCTACAAGGAATACCGCTATGCAAAGCAAGAACTATAGAAGCAATCAAGAACAAAACCGAGTGAGTTGTAATATCTGCTAGTTTCGCTAAAGAGGTCACTCCCAGTGAAGGGATCTCGGCTCTTTCCTTATCGAATAAGGTGCTGGATATTTTACAAGGAATATCGCTATGCAAAGCAAAAAACAAAAGCTACCCTTTTTGAAAATCTGATTCTACAACATCTTTTAGGTTTCTTTTCTTTTCATTAATCTCATTAATGAATTCCCATCATTTATGCTTCCTAAGCATCACAGGAGAAATGAAAGCAATAATGTTTATATATCATATATATATGGTATAAGCATTCGTCTCACGCATATAAAATGATCACATCACAGAATATTAGCAGTAGAAGAATCGCATATGAAATATTGGATATACTAGGAATTCCGTGTTTTATTTAAGCCAGTAAAAACGCGGATTCCACGGTCGTGATGAATAGCCAAACCCATATCCCACATCCTTAGACCCCTACGAGAGCGGCAAGCAACCCTATCAATTTTAGAGTTGGAGACCCAGTCTCGACTCCTCGAGATGGTCTCCCACTGGACCCTAGAACCCGGTTACTTGTGCTCCCCTCCTTGGGTCTATTCTAATGCGGAAAAGTAAATAATATACAATAATGGTGACATCATCCTCAACCCGGAAGTGCCCCAATAAAAGAATATTACATACAATGAATTTTACATGAATGAAAATAAAAACTCTCATCTTTCATAAAACCCCCGGCTATTCTAATCACGACGATCCAATATAACATATCACAGCAACACATAACATCACATGTTATCAATGTAAGTAAATATGCGTATCTCAATTGTCGTTGATGTATAGCAACGAAACCGGCGATACACCACATATTACACTTACGGTCACAGAAAAGAAAATGTAAAACTATAACATTTGGAATCCACAATAACCTTAGATATCATAGACCCGAAATATCACATATTACGTATTTCATGCCTAACTATATGAATTTCATATATTGTATCACATTCACAGATAGCTAGGCGAAGTTAGACAATTCGATCGATTCAACAAATTCCTAAAATTTCCCAGAGAGCTCAACACTTGAGCACTGTTAAAATTAACCAGAGACATAGCACAGTTCCTACGGACCTACAGCTGAAGGGCCCGACCCAAGCCTCTCAAGTGGCGCCGTGGATCCGCCTCTAAAACCATGTTTTGACCGCGGATCCGCGGTCACTTAGACGAGTTAGGTTTTCGTTCTTTAGGTGTGTCCATAGAATTCCCTGCATGATTTTCTGAATATTTTTAACATGAAAATTTTCAACTTTTTGAAAAATTTCGAAAGAGGGGGTCCAAATCGGGTTTTCGGAGTTCGATCGGAATTCTAACTTCGTCTAGATAAGGCCTAATGTTCTAGCTTGGCTCTGATACCACTGTAAGGTTAGCTTATCACCTTAGCAAGGTTTTGGCAAGCATCAAACATGTTATATTAAAATTTTGGGGTGCTAAACAAACCAACCAAGTAATCAAACTAGAGAATTAGAGTTAAACAAGCATGTAAACAGTTTTACAACTAAGTGATTAGGGATTACAACCTTTGTAGTCCGCTCCTTCACTTCACAAGCTCCAAGTAGTGGTCCCTTCGCTGCGATCAACGAGCTCCCGAACTCTTGAGAGACTCCACAAGATGTACGATGCATCCTTGCTTGAAGTCTTCAAAGTCTGTGATGATCTTCGTCGAGAAAACACGGACTCAAGCTCACTCTTCACTAATATGGAATTGGTGAAGCTAACACACTAATCTATATGGCCAGTATAGAAGAGGATGATGAAGTAGGTGTAGGGTTCCTAGGCACACTCAAGAGGTTCCACAAGGCATCAACCATGCCAATTTCAAAAATTTCCGGTGCTGAGAAACCCTAACTAGATCGTTAACTAGAGATTAGGCGATAACAAATGCGATCAAACAACTTTACTCTAAAGTGAACGGAAATACAACCTTTGTAGATCCGGTCCTCCACCTCCATAGCTCCGTGATGAAGTCCCTCCGCTGCGATCATCGGATCCCGGACTCTAGCGATGGTTTCGTCGAAGAAATGATCGAGCTAGGTCGTCGACTTCGATGCCGAAGATGATCTACGTCGAGGCAACTCAAGATCAAGCTCCAACTTCACCAAGTCTTGAAACTTGTGAAGAAAACACCCTATACTACATGGCAAGTGGTAGATAATGAAGAAATAAGAAGTGGGTTCACTTTGGATTTGGATTTCTCACTTGGAATCATCACTTGACATTTTTGTAGAAAGCTTTTCTTTCTTCATCAAGAAGAAGAAGAAGAAAGAAAATGAAAAATGAATTAACTTGAAAAGAAAATCAAGTGACCCTTATCATATTGCAACCATGGTTAAGTGTAGAGAATAAACTAGGGTTAGGTGAATGGTTAGGTTAAGCAAAACAAACAAAATGGTCAAAGCTTCTTGAAGCTTCAAAGATAAAACAAACAAGCCACCATTTTATTTTCTTTTGCCAAAAAGAATAAAGTAAATAAATGAGTAAATGAAAACCCTAACCATTAACCTAATCATAGTTTAAACCAAACATACACCCAAGTTTGCATGTATCATCAAACATGATACAATCTTGTGCACAAAAATATATCACATATACAATGTGCACATCAAGTGAGAAAAATAATCTTAAGTGAACCAATACTAGTTAATGTAAAGTAATATATCCAATATATAATTATACATTAAATCATTAAATCAACACTTGATTTAACGATCCGGTCATATCGCATATGACCGACTAATATCCAATGTATCGACTTATCGAATCAATCCTCGATTCGATAACTAGGTTATATCGCATACAACCAATCGATACATTCATCACGAGAATAGAATACGGTATCACATACACGCATTATTCTCGGTCCCACACATATCTCATATGCGCTCCTATTTCGTTTCGCTTGAGCCAGGAAACCTCTGTATAGGACTCTAAAGACTCGTCAATACGCCGGCAGCAGGTGATGATCATATCAAGCACCCACAAGCCGCAAGCGGTCTGCTAAACGTAACGGCCACCCGGGTATTGAGCGATCAGAAGATCAACGAGCAAGCCCGATCACACTCCTGTGAATCCAACCAGTAACACTTACCGTACAGTCCGGTCTGATCGTCTGATATGTCGCATATCTCGCCTAGGGGTGGTAAACGTCAGACCCCGGTAGCTCGATAAGTCGTGTCGATATGAGGTATATAACAGTTCGAGAAACTACTGGTAACACTTACCAGTAAATCTCAGCAACCCTGGCCAGGGATTTCCGGTTATAGCCAATCGAACACAGTGCAACATTAACTCCCTATACCGGGAGAGACGAATCCCTCCTATCGCTCATTGCCTCCATGTGATTCGGGACTGTACCCAAAAACCACCGTTTTGCACACCCTCTTGGACGTGGTAAGGTGGAAATCAAAGCACAGTGGGAATCACACAACAATCTATGACGATCTCGGGTCTACAGACCAACCTGTACCAGTGTCACCAGAGAACTGCCATCTGACGTAAGGTATAATACCATCTGGGAGTTCTCGGCGAGTCCGTCCAGTGTACCCAGTCTCCACTGAGCACCCGTATATAATCTCTGATGTCAAACACCAATGGATATGGGATCATCCATCGCCCATCTGTATGGGTCGAGAAGGTATACGCTAGTCTACTCTGGTATATCGATGCCGCGTCTCGATACACCCTCGACTAGGAACCTTGAAGGATGTACTTATGGATTACCATGTCCCCACTAGTATGATCTGTAGGGTTGCTGGGCACGCGCACAAGGGTCCACGAGGCATCAACCATGCCCGATTAAAAAATTAGCCGTGCCGAACAACCCGAAACCGGATCTTTAAACTAGTGTTTAGGCGAAAACTAACATGTTAAACACTTTAACACTAAGTGAGAGGGATTAAAACCTTTGTAGATCCGGTCCTTCACTTCATAAGCTCCGTGTTGTGGTCCCTTCGCTGCGATCATCGGGTTCCGGACTTTCGAGAGGTTCCACGAAGAGAAAGATGCAGTTTTGCTTCCGATCTTCGATACAAAGATGATCTACCTTGAAGTTTCATTAACACAAGCTAACACTCACTAAAATTGAGTGAACACTCTCATCTAAAGGGCAAGGGAAGATGAGGATGATGAAGTAGGATTTTTGCTCTCTTTATTTATCTTTTTCTCATATTTATTCATCACTTGGAAAAAGGCTAGTAAGCTTTTTCCATGAAGAAAGAAGAAGGAAGAAGATGAAGAATGATAGAATTCCTTTTGTGATGAATAATGCAAAGAAGATAATGATCAATAATGAAACCATGGTTAACTTAACCTTTGTAGAGAATTAACCAAGGGCTAGGGTTTGGGTTGAGTTAAGAATGAGTCACTTGAAAATATCTTTTCCAAAACAAAAAAGAAAACCTTCTAGAATCTACTAGAAGTTATTAACCCAAATCAAACCCTAATCTTTATTAATCTTTACTAAACATGTTGCATTAGTTATCATATTATGTTACAATATTATATATCACATATATAATATTTATCGTAACAAAATAAAATAATACAATTAACATATATCGCATATATATCAATGTATTACCCGAGTGAGAAAAAGAATCTTTTAGTGAGCTAATATTAGTTAATGTAATTTAATATATCATATATATTATTATACATTAAAATATCAAATCAACACTTGATCCGACAATCCGGCTATATCGCATATAACCGACTAATATTTATCCGTACCGATTCATCGAATCAACACTTGATCCGATGACCCGGCTGATATCAAATATCGCGAGAATAGAATACGGTATCTCATATCGTATTATCCTCGGTCCCGCACATATCACATATGTGCTCCTACTCCGTTTTGCCTGAGCCAAGAAACCTATGTGTAGGACTCTAAAGAATCGTCAATACGCCGGCAGTAGGTGATGATCATATCAAACACCCACAAGCTGCAAGCGGTCAGCTAAACGTAACAGCTACCCAGGTATTGAGCACTCAGAAGATCAACAAGCAAGCCTGTACATTCTCCCGTGAATCCAAACAGTAACACTCCCGTACAGTCCGGTCTCATCGTCTGATATGTCGCATATCTCGCCTAGGGGTGGTAAACGTCAGACCCCAGTAGCTCGATAAGTCGTGTCGATATGAGGTCTATAAAAGTTTGAGAAACTACTGATAACACTTACCAGTAAATCTCAGCAACCCTGGCCAGGGATTTCCGGTTATAGCCAATCGAATACAGCACAACATCAAATCCCTATACCGGGAGAGACGAATCCCCTCCTATTGCTCATTGCCTCCATATGATTCGGGACTGTACCCAAAAGCCACCTTTTTGCATGCCCTCTTGGACGTGGTATGATGGAAATCAAAGCACAGTGGGAATCACACAAGACTCTATGACGATCTCGGGTCAACAGACTACTCTGTACCAGTGTCACCGGAGAACTGCCATCTGATGTGAGGTATAATACCATCTGGGAGTTCTCGGCGAGTCCGTCCAGTGTACCCAGTCTCTACTGAGCACCCGTACACCATCCTTGATGTCAAACACCGATGGATATGGGATCATCCATCGCCCATCATATGGGTCAAGATGCGTATACGCCAGTCTACTCTGGTGTATCGATGCCCTGTCTCGATACACCCTCGACTAGGAACAGTTATAGGATGTACTCGTCGACTACCGTGGCCCCACTAGTATGATCTCATCATAGTCCCAGTAGTCGAGTACATATCCTAAGGGCTTTATCAACATGTAATATAGAGACAATCAGAGTACATGTTAAGATAAAATACAACCTGATAGCGTACTATCATGTCGAGCAAGAAAGTCCTCCCTATATATGTCCAAGCATCCATTACAATATACATCGTATGTACAGTAATGGCCTCTAGGGCATACATATAACTAACATGATCCGCATCATAGTCTAGGTAGTCAAGTACACATCCGAAGGGCTTTACCAACATGTAACAGAGAGACAATCAGTATACACGTTAAGGTAAAGAGTAACCAGATAGCATACTATCATGTCGAGCAAGAAAGTCCTCCCTATATATGTCCAAGCATCCACTACAATATACATCCTATGTACAGTAATGGCCTCTAGGGCATACATATAACTAACAGTAGGAATTTAGGTCACTTTAGTATTTAATTTCTCACTATTTTTCTTCTTGATCTCAAAATCTAGAGAGCAAAATTAAGATGAGGAAGAAGAAAATGAATGAATGAGATAAGGTTAGAAATGCGACCCTTGGTTAGTATAGGTGAATACCTAACCCTTGTAGAGAGTTAACCATGGCTATGTGTTATGGTTGGGTTAGAAAATATCTTAAGCAAAACAAAAAGGGCGGACTTTGTCAATGGTTATCAACAAGCTTCATGAAGCTTTCACCATGACTAATTTCCACATTTTTGAATTACTTAAGAATTTAAACCTAAACATTATATGTAGCATGGTATAATTCGCATACATCCTTATTGCATGTATAACCTAGCATGTCACAATATTATATATCACATATATAATATTTATGTAACAAATAGAAAACAATATAATAAACATATATCACATATATGTTAAATGCATCATAAGTGAGAATAATAAATATTTAAGTGAGCATATAATACACGCACACACACATTATATATTATTTCATCGAATCAACAATTGATCCGATAACCCGGCTATATCACATATAACTGACCGATATCACATATCGCGAGAATAGAATACGACATCACATACGCGTATAAATCCCGTTCTCGCACATATCACATATGTGCTCCTACTCCATTTTGCCTGAGCCAAGAAACCTCTATGTAGGACTCTAAAGACTCGTCAATACGCCAGCAGTAGGTGATGATCATATCAAACACCAACAAGCCGCAAGCGGTCAGCTAAACGTAACGACCACCCGGTTATTGAGCGATCAGAAGATCAACAAGCAAATCTGCTCTAACTCCTGTAAATCCAATCAGTAACACTACCGTACAGTCCGGTCTCTTCGTCTGATATGTCGTATATCCAGTCTAGGGGTGGTAAACGTCAGACCCCAGTAACCGATAAGTCGTGTCGATGTGAGACCCATAACAGGTCGAGAAAATACTGATAACACTTACCAGTAGATCTCCATATCAGCCCTGGCCAGGGACTTCCAATTATAGCCAATCGAACATAGCGCAACATCAACTCCCAATACCGGGAGAAACGAAACCCCTCCTATTGTTCATTGCCTCCATGTGATTCGAAACTGTACCCAAAAGCCACCGTTTTGCACGTTCTCATGAATGTGGTAAGGTGGAAATCAAAACACAGTGGGAATCACACAAGACTCTATGACGATCTCGGGTCTACAGACTAACCTGTACCAGTGTAACTAGAGAACTGCTATCTGACGATATGTATTATACCAACAAGGAGTTCTCGGCGAGTCCGTTCAGTGTACCCAGTCTCCACTGAGCACCTGTACACCATCTTTGATTTTAAACACCAATGGATGTGGGATCATCTATCGCCCATCATATGGCTCAAGATGCGTATACGCTAGTCTACTCTGGAGTATCGATGCTCTGTCTCGATACACTCTCGACTAGGAACGGTTATAGGATGTACTTGTGGACTACCCTGGCCCCACTAATATGATCTTCATCACAGTCCTAGTAGTCAAGTACATATCCTAAGGGCTTTATCAACATGTGAGAGCAAGACAGTAACCCAATGCAAGTCAACATGTTAAGACAAAGAGCAACCAGATAGCATACTATCATATCGAGCAAGAAAGTCCTCTCTATATATATCCAAGCATCCACTATAATATGCATCATATGTACAATTATGGCCTCTAGGGCATATATAACTAACTGTCCTTTCACGGTAAGTGATGATTCGTTCCTGACAATATTCCAGTCGCAGCGATGCTGATGCTAAGATGGGTATCAGATCTCAAGTCCATACTCGCAACAAAATCAGCGAGCCAAAAATACATTAAAAAATATAGCCGAAATGATTGGGCAACTCGCAATAAAAAGCAGCGAGTAAAAAAATAGCCGAAATGATTAGGCACCGCGAAAAATAGCCGAAATGATTGGGCAATCGCGACTTTCGCGATATAAAAAGCTGAAATGATAGAGCATCGCGGAAGGAAATAAAAAAAAGAAATGAAAGAATGAAACTTTTGCCCTACAGGCGAGTCCATACTGACCCTTGTATACAATCCATGGGCATAAACGAAAAGGGAACCACATTTCCCAACAGACTTTGTCAAAAGGGAGAGTCAGATCTCGACAGCAACATCTGCATCCTAAAAGATCAATGTGGCGTTCCTTCTCGACACCGCAGAAGGCGGAAACAAGTCAACCAATGACCTCCCCGCCGGAGCAACGCTCCGTCTCGAAAACAAGTCAACCAATGACCTCCCCGCCGGAACAACGCTCCATCTCGGAAACAAGTCAACTAATGACCTCCCCACCGGAACAACGCTCCGTCTCGGAAACAAGTCAACCAATGACCTCCCCACCGGAACAACGCTCCGTCTCGCAAACAAGTCAACCAATGACCTTTCCGCCGTAACAACGCTCCGTCTCGGAAACAAGTCAACCAATGACCTCCCCACCGGAACAACGCTCCGTCTCGGAAACAAGTCAACCAATGACCTTTCCGCCGTAACAACGCTCCGTCTCGGAAACAAGTCAACCAATGACCTTCCCGCCGGAACAACGTTTTGTCTCAGAAACAAGTCAACCAAAGACCTCCCCGCCGTAACAACACTCCATCTCGGAAACAAGTCAACCAATGACCTACCCTCCGGAACAACGCTCCGTCTCGGAAACAAGTCAACCAATGATCTCTCCGTCGGAACAACGCTCCGTCTCGGAAACAAGTCAACCAATGACCTTCCTGCCGGAACAACGCTCCATCTCGGAAACAAGTCAACCAATGACCTCCCCGCCGGAACAACGCTCCGTCTCGGAAACAAGTCAACCAATAATCCCTCGATTCGTCTCGACTCATAGGAGAAAGCCTTAGGCAATGGGGATAAGGACCTGTTTCCTAAGCACTGGGGCCCTGTAAGTCGGTCTAAGATGGGCCATTGCATACCATTCACGGGCTACACTCTCCAAAGTCGAATCTCGACAAGGAGGGAAACAACCACTTACGAGTCCTCTCGAGTTGTAAGTGGGAAAAATTCTCTTGTAAGATCCTTACGACTCTCGAGAGAAAATACACGCTTAGGAATCCTCACGATTCCTAAGGAGAAAATGCATCTACGGGATCCTCTCGACTCGTAGGGAGAAAAGCTTTATGAGACCCTCACTGCTTATGAAGTTGAAAAGTCTTAGGCGGCAGATCTGAACCTGTTTCCTAAGCCGTCCCTGCTCTGCAAGGAGATCAAGATAGACTACCTACAAGATGCACTTGCTAAGGAGACACGACAGTACGACTGCATATGCGCTTAAATGGAAATGGTGTCCAAAACGTGCTGATTTATGTACAACACTACGATAGCACTCGCACTTAAAAGAAAACTCTTAAGGGCAAAGTAGAAAGTTCATGTACAGAGGTGCAATACACGTACGAATATATGATGAACCGAAAACATTCAACCAAAAACATTCAACAGTCAATAATAAGAAAAATACACCAACATAAATATACTACTCTACAGGGAAAAGATTGCCAAATATGGGATCAGAGGTACATGGGTTAACATAACAAAATACAAGGTTTTCCAATTCCCTCTCTGCCCTCTCTAGCATGTCGAAGCGACGGTCTTCGCGAGGAGTTGATCCCCACCGATTAGCGCCATGCTCATTAGCGAAAGCAGACATGATAGCCCGCCGGGCTCTTATCTAACTCAGTAAATAAACCGAGCGATCCTTCAGAGCCTGGGTAATTAAACGTGCCTCGTGGAAACACTCAATTTTATCCTCCGCCGTATCAAGAATTGCCGAGGTCATCTCTGCCGGATGAGGAGGAATATTGGCGAGTACGGATAGAAAGATCATCCGGAGCCAAATGGAGCCCATAGGAAGAGGAGAGCCCCTACGAGTCAGGAGCTCATAAATCACCGCGTCATATTGAGCATCGGTGAGAAGGGGATCTACTAGCCGCGTAGCAAGGCGATGAATCATTTCCTCGATGGGCACCTCCCATGGTTGCCGACAAGCATGAGGGCGATTGCAGACCATAGCTCTTGGTTTGTTTGAGTTCTGTTAATAAAAGATGGGTTTCTCTTTGAAGAGAAGAAGGAAGATGTAGCCTCGGGTTATAAAAAGACGCATTTAAAGCTATGCACAAAAAAATTCATGCATGGTGGAGCTATTCCCAAGGTCGGAAAAAAGGGAGCATGGGAAAAGAAAAGGGTAACTCATTGGAATTAGAGTAGGGAGGCGAAACAACCTCATCAGCGGAGCCTCACGTGCATGGCACGTGAGCACCCACATTGATCCCTTTTGAAAACTAAAACGGCACCGCACGTGCATAACTCGTGAGCGCCGGCACTGGGGCAAGTTTAAACTCCTCGGCAGCGCCTCATGCGCAAAACACGTGAACACCAATAACAGTATACGACACTTCATGCAGAATACACGTGAGCAAAAATAAAAGGGGAAAGAGGAAGTTTTGTCATTCATACTCCCAGAATTTATACATGACATAAAAATAAAAGAAAAATGTTTACATTGGTAAAACACTTGACCTTGGACATGGACTGAGGAATTCAGTAGCAAGGCCGAATTAAATGCTTCTGTCTTCTCTGATCATTTTCGTGTGCATCTTCTCACCAGTGCAAGCGTCAGGATTCTCGCTAATGTCATCTGTCCTCTGATAGGCGGAGATTATCATCGTCTGTTGGAAAACTTGATGCAAGATATCAACAAGACCATCTCGCTGCCTCTTCGAGATCAAGCCCATCAGATATATTGAGTGTACCTTTTCTTCGGCATCATCAAGCGCCTCCAGTAGCATGGCTTCGTAAAATCCAGGAAGGGCTTCCCAAATCGCTCCCACGATGATCTTCAATAAAGCGGAACGACGAGGGAGTAGTCGACCGTTGTATTCATCGAAGCGGCGCATAACCTCAGCGCATTGAGGGTCCGTAAACTCCTGATTTTGACAACGACCTTGGACGCGAATGTCTTCATAGGAGATAATTTCGTTAAGATCATACAAACAAACGACCATAGTATCTGAAAAGAAAAAATCAGTGAGAGTTTAATAGTCAAAATGATCAAGATAGGACAATTATTATAGGAATCTAAAAAGATTCTCATTTAACGGACACGGGGTTTAAATAACCCTTGACATCCTCATAGAGAAAACAAGTTCTGTTAAAATACTCAATAAATTTGAATTTATGCAAATAAGGAAAACCTTAGGAAAATGTTCTCGAGACCACCAGGGAATAAAATTCCCGAGGGGCCCTTTTAATCTTCAGAGCAGAGCTTTTTTGTGAGGAATTGAATTCCTTTTATGCAATAGAATTAAATTCCAGAAACCCCATAAAGAGGAAATAAAAAAATCAAATGCCATGAATCCTTAAAGGTCAGAGGAGGAATGCCCAAAGCATTAAGAGTTATTACTCAAAGATCACGTCTTTGGATCACTAAGAGATGGGTTTCAGAGGAGAGCAAAGCTCTCATGATGGATTTAAAATCCAGAAGTTTTCTTTAAAGAAAAGAGTTTCTCTAATGTTCGAGATCTTTACCTAGAAAAGGTTCCTTTTTCTAACAGAGTTTAACTCTGGAATTACAATGAACAGAGAACTAAGCTCTGAAAAGGGAGAATTAAATTCTCGAAGAAAACAAAGAAGGAAGAAGATGAAAGAACAGTGGCTTCCCAAAGGCCAAACCCTTACATTTATAAGACGTGATAAGGGCGGTTCACCTCCCCGTTCCCCTAGGCCATCCAACGGCTGTAAAGGTGACAACATTGCACTTGCATGCAAGCCACGTGAGAGCAACGCTGTGGGGGCATTTGTTCTCTTATAAATATATATATATATATATATATATATATATATATATATATATATAATATAAATAATGAACCAAAAAGCGATGGAAAAATTTCCCAAAAGGAGCATCACATGCCCACACGTGATGCGTCTTGGAGCAAAACTTTTAAGCATTACACTAACCAATAAGGCTGAAGTTGAGCCTCACGTGCCACACGTGAACATCTATATACAAATTATATATGCGCCTTCATAAAACAAATAACAGGCCAGAAGGCGCATTACGTGCCAACACGTGATGCTCTTCTCTGGGACTGCTGCATATAAGCAAACCGGCCTAGTGCCATTGGGTCACGTGCTACACGTGAGGATTCCTAATACCTTCTGAGCCGATAGAATTAAATTCTATATAAAAGGGATCAGAACCCTATTATGGGAAAATATTTTCCCAATCCTTCTAAACAAGAAAGATTGTGCTCTGTAAATCAGAGCACCGTTGGATCAAAAATCCAATGGTGATTAAAAATCACCAAGATACAGAATAAGCTCTGTATGAGAAAATATTTTTCCAATCTTTCTAAATAAGAAAGATTGTGCTCTGTAAATCAGAGTACCATTGGATCTAAAATCCAATGGTGATTAAAAATCACCAAGATACAGAATAAGCTCTGTATGAGAAAATATTTTCCCAATCTTGTTAAAAACAAGAAAAATGTCTTCTGTAAAACAGCGGTCCCTGGATTAAAGATCCAACGGTGGATAAAATCCCCGAATTAATCAAAAAGCTCTCAATGAGAGATTTCCTGAACAAAAATCAACAAACTTGCCTCTTCTATATAAAGGAATCGAGACTGAAAAGAGAGAGATATACAGAAAAAGAGAGGAAACCCCCCCGAAGATTGGAAAAACAAAAAGAGGAGTTCTCTTTAGAGAAAAAGAAACCCTAGGTGAGGATCAGAGATCATTTTATCTCCTTTCACAAGAGTTTAACTCTTCCAAAAAAAAAACTTAGTTCTTCTTCTGGTTGAGATATGCAGAAGCAGATCTCCCCACAAGTTGAGAATTTAATTCTCATCGGGGAAATTCTGTTATGCAATCCCAAAACTTAGAGAAAAAAAAACTAGGGTTGAAGAATATAATTCTTCTAAAGATATAGGAATTTAATTCCTTTGATAAAGTTAGGATTTAACTCTATGTTCATATCATAATATTGCATTATTATATTCCCTATTCTTATTCATTTTACAAATAAACAGGTGCTTTTGACCCATGTCTGCTACTTAGTTGCAGGTTACAGGTTCTCAGAACAAAAACAGTGAAATTGAAGAAAAGACGATGCAAAAGTGAGACTACGACCAACAAATGGAAAGATCTTGATCATGCCTACAATTTGAAGACTAAACGAAGATCAATGGACAATTTCACAAAGAACAAAGGCAGCGCAAGGTTCAAGACTTCGTCACGAAGCAACAGTAAAAGTCCACTACAATTATTCACTGTGGAGATCTGGAAGAAATCTAGAAGCCAATATGAGAAAACAACTGAAGAAAATAGAAGGAAAAATGCAACAGAAGGACACCTAGAAAAATGAGCTAATGAAGCCCCTACTTGGCCGCGGAACCGCGGCCAAACCTTGCACTTGGCCGCGGATCCGCCGCCGTACTAAGCCCGTATCAGTGGACAAAATTTTGGCGGCTGGTGTTGCGTTGACTAGTTCTTTTTCTTAGGGGGTAAAATTGTAATAGCAGACGTGACTCGATTGTAACCTTAGGGTTTCTATGAATCTATAAATAGAAGCCCTAAAACCTTTTTTAGGTTATGCCTCTTCTTGTGCCTTATTGTATCTATCCAAATTCAGATCTGTAAATTTCTAAAAAGAATGAAGAGTGCATCAAATTAGAGTAAGTTTTCCATTCTTGCCCTAGTTAATTTTATTATCTGCCCTAGTATAATTTTCTATTCTTGCCCTAGTTTAGATTTTATTCTCTGCCCTCGTTAGATAGTTAGAACATGTTATTCAATTCCCTAGTGAGTGAGTAGTCCCCTCACTTGTTAGGGTTAGATTTGGGGAAGGCTTGAGAGATGAAGATCTCTAACCCCTTTCTTGCCCATGACACGTTTTTATTGGACTCCATGCATACATGCACACACCGCTCCCTACGGCACCCTATCCCACGAGGTAGCGGTGATACCGTAGTATAAAGGACCGGTTGAGCGTGTTTTCCATGGAGGTTAGGGTAAGAATTGAGAAAGGAAAGACAAGAACCTAGAGAAAGAAACGCCGTTTCTTCCCGATGGTATTAATCCACTTTATTAATTATTACCATAACACCCTATAGATCTTAAACAGGGCATAGAAAGCGGTGAGGAATATTGACTATCCAAATTTAACCTAAACCTAACCCTAGCAAGATTTTAGTTTAGATCAACTTAGTTTTTAGATTTAATCAATCCGACAACAATCGAAATTAACTCGTTAGAACAATTAAGAAATACACAAAATCCCTGTGGACCGACCCGTACTCACCGGCTAGCTACCAAGCGACGCTGTTCTTGATTGCGGTTATAAATTCTTTGATTAATCAAATGGCGCCGTTGTCGGAGATGACGTGTTATTTTCTTTTTGTAATTTCGGGTTAATATAAATAAAAAAAATCATAAAAACTGAAAAATAAAAAAATATAAAAATTTATCATCTTGTTATTTTGTGAAGGGTATTTTCGTGTGAATTTTGCAGGATCAAAGAACGAGTTCGGATCTGGAAAAATCCAGCGATCAAAACAGAAAACCCTAGATCTGAACAACAGAGGATTTCCAAAACAGAACAACAAAAGAAATTTGGACGGCCGAGTCAACAGGACGACCGCGCTTCCCCCGCGAGATTCCTGCTCCGACCGCGGTTCCGTGGTCCTCTGGTGACGTCAGCGCGAGGAATCTGCACTGTAAGCTCCCTTTCTCTTTCCTCCGAACCCCTTATACCTCCTCTGTAAATTTGCCTGCAGGATTCTTTGCGCTAAAAAATCTCTACCCCTTCCAATAATTGATCTTGTGCAGGATTCTTTGCGCCACGCTAAAAATTTGTTTGCAAGTGGTTGTTTTCTGTTTTGCATATTTAATTGGACTTTAAGGGGCTTGAAACCAATCTAGATTGGGTGGGGATTTCATCACCCTTCCCAGCACCCCAGAAATCACATAAGGCATATTGTATTGACCATCATTTAATTAAAAAATATTAGACTCGGCCCTAAGGACTTCGTGCTCAATAGGACAAAGGAATAGTTGTAGGTATCGACCGTTGATCCTAACCTGATTTTGTGGTGCCTAGGCTAGACAGGTAGTGAAAGGTAACTTTAAAAGGTCCGTCTCATGGTGATTCGTGAACGGATCCCTCCTTTCTCTACTTGTGCTTACCTGGCCACAATTGGCGGTGAAGAGGTGGTTTGAGGTCCTACTTCTTGCCCTTTGGAACAGTTAAGAGCTGTCTAGCTGACCTAGGTGACCCTAGATCTAGGCTTGATTGTGCATTTGTGATTGATTGAACGTGTGTCTAAGCCCTTTATTGAAAATCATTTTTGCAAAAAGCTCCACATAAAAAAAACACGAAAAGAAAAAAAATAGGAAATTTAAAAAGAAAAAAAACTTGCAACTTGTCGCTAAGAAATCCGTGCACCCCACATTCTTTTTTCTCCTTCTTACATCATGGGTACCCCACCTTCAAAAACTCTTGCCGAACTTTGGTACCCTCATCCAAACATTGCTTCATACGCGAATTGTTTTGGTCGAATTGTGGACGACCCCTCCATACCCAAAATTTCTTTGAAAGATCGAATAGAAGAGTATAGGAGAAACAGTTGGACTCCGCAATCCACTTTGTATCAATCATTTCAACCTTCACCACCTTCTTACGTTGATACTCCTTTTTCGAGTCCTGTTGTAACTCCGAAACCCATGTCTATAGCTGAACATATTGAACAATCTCGTAACCGATCTTTCACTCCTTTCAACACTTCCAGTTCTTGGGATCAACAAGTCCATTCACCTTTTTATCCAAATGTTGATCCTACTCCTGTCCAACCATTCAATTCCAACCAGTCCTACCCGACTTTCACACCTTCCCTAGACATTGCTTCTACACAGCCATTTGGGAGTTTCACGTATCCAAACAACTTTGAATCTTTTACTGAAACCCATTCACAACCCATGTCTAGTCTGGAACAGTCGTTGGAAGCTTACATTGTAGCAACAAACCGACAGATGAGGAATTTGGATGCGTCCATTGCCACCCTTATGCAACCTAGTGACCCGGTAGCTAGTTTCCAACTAGCTCCAAAAATTCCAATGTATGATGAGGCGGTTGGACAAAGTGAGAATTTGAGTGGTGAGAGTGAGTTCTACACACTTCCAAATCAAACCTACTCATCCTCAATTGAATCCCACAACTCCGGTTTTCAAACAGGTGTCCCAAATGATTCACCAGTTAAAGGTAAAACGTGTAATGAGTTGTGTGACTTTGTAGTGTTTGATTTACCTGATTATGAAGAGCCATTTCGAGTGAACCCAAGCCTAATTCTTTCGAACTTTATACCTCCAATCTAGAACCTGAATTGATAAATATCCATGCTTTTGATGAAGTGTCTAAAAAAATTGATTTTTACTTGATTGAGGATATTGACGCCGGGAATATTTTGGATGATGAACCCGTAGATTTGACTGAAATTTTATCTCCAATTCATCATCCCGAGTCATTAAATGTTTCTCCCGAATCTCATATGCGTCTTGATTTTGATGATAATTGCATGGATGAGTTAACTTTTGAGGAGAATCATGAGGTTAGCATTGAGGAGAGTATTGAGGATAGTTTTGAGGATGAACCATTTTTGTTTGATGTGTCGGATTTTCCAATTCATCCTCCTGAACATTTAACTGTTATACTTCTTAAATCACCCGCCCTCCTTTCCATCGTTCCGACCACGCAAAAGATCACACAGGAGGATTGTGAGCTTAAAAAATTTCTGTTCGATCACATCAGTTTGGACGCCACTAGTACGTACCTCTTTGAATCTGACACAGTTCTCACAGACGATAATGATTACGAGTGTTTCACTTTTTCGGACGATTTTGAAAACTCACCGCCCGAGTTTGAGTCCTTTGAATTTTCAGATGAGTTAGTTGAACCATCAGACTCGGTTGCTTACAGTCATTTCGAACCATTGATGGAATCCTTCAAGTTTGAGACATATTACTTAGGTGAGAATAAGACTATCCATAAATCACCCCCTTTCGTCCTTCCTATCGTTTTGACCGAACAAGAATCCGTCGCGTTTCCATTTTCAATGGATGGTTTACCAAGTTCAACGCACCCATGTTTTCTTGCGAATCTTGAGGGATTTGACCCCATTTCTCGACGGGTTGATAGATTAGCACAATCGCTTTTAACACATCGGTCATCACAAATTGCGCTAATTTAGTCACTCGATTTACACCCTCAAGTTCGTACTACACTTCTTTCTCTTTTCCGCCATTCTTCTCCTCCACCGAGACCATATTCCACCTCTCTTCCCATACAGTCTCGTGTGTTTCTCAACTCATTTCTCTACACTCATTTCTTTCACCAACCCTACCATTATCACGATAGAATTTTTGAATGGTTGGTGCTAACCTATGGTCTGTGTAAGGCCTTGTATAGTTTGATTTTTCACCCCCCTAACTCTAAACTTTAACGCTTAAAACAGTGGGAACACTGTCTCACTTAAGTTTGGGGGGACCTTTTTGTATATATATATATATATTTTTTTTTTATTAAAAAAACCCATAAAAATTGGAAAAAATTTTAAAAAAATTTGTTATAAATAAATAAACAGGGGAGTGCCAGCAATTTTGATCCTCTTGGTGTGTAGCCTGACAGTGAGGACACTGTCAAGTTTAAGTTTGGGGGTATGCTCTGTAAGCTTTCTTCCTCCGCATTCATATGTATATTTTTGCATTTGCATACTTATTTTAAAATCCATAAAAATTGAAAAAAATTTAAAAATTATAAAAATTGAAAAGTTCAATTTTGGTCATATTTGACTTAACTTTAACAAGACGGTTAACTAGCTAGGAACAACTAGACCTTAGACTTAGTAAATTAAAAACCCTAAAAATAACCTTTCTTAAAATTTAATGGTAGAAAGTATATGTCTTTGTAGTTTATTTAGAAATAGGCAAATTTCGAGTTCACTTCTTGGGCTAAGTTAAAACAAGGGAAAAGTATTGAAATTTTTATTAAAATATGAGTTTGAAAAATAATTCCTAAGCTTAAGTCTAAATTCTGAAAATATATACCCTACAAATTGCACAAACACGAATCTTGAAACTTGGAATAGTAGAAGAGATCTTGAAATGCTCTTGTCTAAAGTCCTTAGTATGAAGAAAAGTAAAATAAAATAAAAATATAAGTGTGAATAAAGAGATAAAAAAAATGAACACTGGTTTTTGCAATTACTTAAGGTTGCATTAATAGAAAAAATATTTAGCGAGGGTGCTTTATCACCTAGTGCCTTAGACCAACTGGTTTGGGAGTCACTGCTAAAGCCTTAAGTGTTATAAGACTAGGAATTACGCTTTAATGTGCAAACACATTTTGTAATCGGTTGTTGGTACCTCAAGAAGTATTAACGGTCGCATGAAGGATGTGTGAGCAAACTTCATCTAAAAATTCACCAATTAAGAAGTGCTTTGGACGACGGACAAGAGTATGATAGCTTGATTTGAATCTCCAAGTGTATGGGTGATATACACACACACGTAGGGGTATGTGATTGGGGTTTAGATAAGAGATAGGGATGAAACATAGGACTTATATCTTTAATAGAGATGATAAAAATTCCTAAGTTGAGATGGAACCCTAGAAGGAAAACTTAAAAGATGCCAAAACCTAAGTAAATTTACAAAACATATACAATCTTAAGTTAAATGATAAGGAAGCGTGAAAAATATGGATGGATAATTTATGAGTCGAAGATAATAGAATTCCTTGTTGGAAAACCTAATTGGAGAATAAAAGTCAATAGGCCGAATTGATAGGATTTTGTGGGTAGTATCCGCTGAAAACCCTCAGGAGACAACACTCCTCCTACTAGGGACACCTAGAGGTTTAACGGCTTGTTGCACGAGCTCAGTGCAATCGCATTTCCCTGCGAAAGTGAGGCTATGTCTTTTTCGAGAATAAAACTAGGTTTGCTCGAGGACGAGCAAAAGATAAGTTTGGGGGTATTTGTTCATATCATAATATTGCATTATTATATTCCTTATTCTTATTCATTTTACAAATAAACAGGTGCTTTTGACCCATGTCTACTATATAGTTGCAGGTTATAGGTTCTCGGAACAAAAACAGTGAAATTGAAGAAAAGACGATGCAAAAGTGAGACTACGACCAACAAATGGAAAGATCTTGATCATGCCTACAATTTGAAGACTAAACGAAGATCAATGGAAAATTTCACAAAGAACAAAGGCAGTGCAAGGTTCAAGACTTCGTCAAGAAGCAACGGTAAAAGTCCACTACAATTATTCACTGTGGAGATCTGATTGTTTCGAAAGAGTGTGGAAAAGTGTTTTTGTAGTTTAACCGCAATCAATAACGGTGTCGCACGTAGCTAGACCGAGATGAGTACGGGTCGTCCTCTGGGAAACGTGGAACCTTTTACTTTTACTTTAGATGTGTTGAGAAAGAGAAGAGGGATAAAGAATTTTATAGAAAGATTTCTAGATCTACGTTAAACAAGAATGTAAAATATAGATCTAGATTATTTTAAAGATGTAATTAATATAATAAGAGGGCTTGTAGGGTTCGTTAGGATTTAGTAGTTATTGACGATTAATTAAAAGTTACCCTTTTTATCCATTAATAGATTTAGAACTAGAACGACGGTGATGCGT
The DNA here is from genome assembly GCA_030015575.1 of Agapanthus africanus. Lineage (NCBI taxonomy): Eukaryota > Viridiplantae > Streptophyta > Magnoliopsida > Asparagales > Amaryllidaceae > Agapanthus > Agapanthus africanus. Next base: position 361,143,014 of record JASDDO010000004.1, read on the forward strand.
GTAGATTAGGGTTTCTGGAGGGAAAAGGAATCCCACTCTTAACCCTTATCTCGACACGGAACTCTGTTCATATCTAGCCTTTACCAAAACAATCATTAATCTAATCTCTAATCGCGGTCGGAACTAGCAAAGAATTGCTAGCGCGCCCGATTAGGATGTTAATGATTCTTTTGATAAAGTTCCTAAACTTTATAGGACTTAAAAAGGGTTTAATTATTTTCATCGTCCATTAGCCCACCCTAATCCTACGAACCCTAACAAGCGGAGAATTACTCGCGCATGTTAGGAAAAGAAGATGAAAAGAAAGAGGGGGAAAACATAATGTAAAATGCAAAAAACAATTAAATAAAGTAACTACCTTTATTAATCGACTTGAACAAACTACACTTTAATCCGTAGAAAATGATTACAAACTAGTTGCTTCTCGATCTTTCTTAAGGAGGTAGTCGAACAGTTGATGATCAGCCTGGATGCGTGAGCGTCTGGAGCTTCGTGATCTCTTCGGCTTGATAACTTTTCCAAGAGGCTCTCGGTGCTCTTTTATAGTGCAAAGCCAGAATCTTATTGTTGAAAAGTTGGTAAAATTCTTCATAGATTTATGCCAAAAAATCTTGCTTCCCAATTCCGTAGAAGTGCGGCGGATCCGCGGCCCAAGGGTGGGTTTGGCCGCGGATCCGCGCTCAAAGGTGGGGATCTCTCGATCAAATTTCTTGGGCTTTCTTCTCATGACATGTGGCAATCCTAGGCACCTTTAGAATTCAGAAATCTTCTCTCGGTTGCTTCCAGACTTGGTCTCCAAGTTTTGATTCTTAATTTGGCAAGTTTTCTTCAACAAATTGATTTGTTTGATAAATTCTGCATAACAACTTGGAAAATTTTGTACAATAATCTCAAATAATATTTAGTAGCCTTAGTTCTACTAGGATTTGGTCAATAGATTTATTTGCATACATTTTCCTACCAAATACTAATTAAAATATATTAACACATGGAAAATGGTATCTTTACACATAAACCCTCATATGTATAATATATCATAATAAAGTCCTTTTTTAATATGAAAATGGTAGGAAAAATGTAATACAAATGTGCAGTTTTATCAACTGAACAAGATCTGGAAGAAATCTAGAAGCCAATCTGAGAAAACAACTGAAGAAAATAGAAGGAAAAATGCAACAGAAGAACACCTAGAAAAATGAGCTAATGAAGCCCCTACTTGGCCGCGGAACTGCGACCAAACCTTGCTCTTGGCCGCGGATTCGCTAAGCCCGTATCAGTGGACAAATTTTTGGCGGCTGGCGGTGCGTTGACTAGTTCTTTTTCTTAAGGGGTAAAATTGTAATAGCAGACGTGACTCGATTGTAACCCTAGGGTTTCTATGAATCTATAAATAGAAGCCCTAAAACTTTTTTTAGGTTATGCCTCTTCTTGTGCCTCATTGTATCTATCCAAATTCAGATCTGTAAATTTCTAAAAAGAATGAAGAGTGCATCAAATTAGATTAAGTTTTCTATTCTTACCCTAGTTAATTTTATTATTTGCCCTAGTATAATTTTCTATTCTTGCCCTAGTTTAGATTTAATTTTCTGCCCTAGTTAGATAGTTAGAACATGTTATTCAATTCCCTAATGAGTGAGTAGTCTCCTCACTTGTTAGGGTTAGATTTAGGGAAGGCTTGAGAGATGAAGATCTCTCATCCCTTTCTTGCCCATCACACGTTTTTATAGGACTCCATGCATACATGCACACACTGCTCCCTACGGCACCCTATCCCACGAGGTAGCGGTGATACCGTAGTATAAAGGACCGGTTGAGCGTGTTTTCCATGGAGGTTAGGGTAAGAATTGAGAAAGGAAAGACAAGGACCTAGAGGAAGAAACACCGTTTTTTCCCGATGGTACTAATCCACTTTATTAATTATTACCATAACACCTCATAGATCTTAAATAGGGCATAGAAAGCGGTGAGGAATATTGACTTTCCAAATTTAACCTAAATCTAACCCTAGCAAGATTTTAGTTTAGATCAACTTAGTTTTTAGATTTAATCAATCCGACAACAATCGGAATTAACTCGTTAGAACAATTAGGAAATACACAAAATCCCTGTAGACCGACCCGTACTAACCGGCTAGCTACCAAGCGACGCCGTTCTTGATTGCGGTTATAAATTCTTTGATTAATCAAATAGCGCCGTTGCCGGGGATGGCGTGCTATTTTCTTTTTGTAATTTCGGGTTAATATAAATTAAAAAAATCATAAAAACTGAAAAATATAAAAATATAAAAATTTATCATCTTGTTATTTTGTGAAGGGTATTTTCGTGTGAATTTTGCAGGATCAAAGTACGAGTTCGGATCTGGAAAAATCCAGAGATCAAAACAGAAAACCCTAGATCTGAACAACAGAGGATTTCCAAAACAGAACAACAAAAGAAATTTGGAGGGCCGAGTCAACAGGACGACCGCGCTTCCGCCGCGAGATCCCTGCTCCGACCACGGTTCTGCGGTCCTCTGGTGACATCAGCGCGAGGAATCTGCACTGTAAGTTCCCTTTCTCTTTCCTCTGAACCCCTGATACCTCCTCTGTAAATTTGCCTGCAGGATTCTTTGCGCTAAAAACTCTCTATCCCTTCCAATAATTGATCTTGTGCATGATTCTTTGCGCCGCGCTAAAAATTTGTTTGCAAGTGGTTGTTTACTGTTTTGCATATTTAATTGGACTTTAAGGGGCTTGAAACCATTCCAGATTGGGTGGGGATTTCATCACCCTTCCCAGGACCCCAGAAATCACATAAGGCATATTGCATTGACCATCATTTAATTAAAAAATATTAGACTCGGCTCTAAGGACTTCGCGCTCAATAGGACAAAGGAATAGTTGTAGGCATCGACCGTTGATCCTAACCTGACTTTGTGGTGTCTATGCTAGACAGGTAGTGAAAGCTAACTTTAAAAGGCCCGTCTCACGGTGATTCGTGAGCGGATCTCCTAGGGTTGTCACCGGAAAAATCGCCGGAGTTTCGCCTTTCGCTTCTTCCAAAGTACACTAGGGTTCTATGAAATTTCTTGAGAGTTTTGTTTAGAATTTTGGAGTGAGGGTGTGTGTGTGTGTAGGGTTTGTATTTATAGGGTAAGGCTAGGGTTAGGGTAAGTGAAAGGTTTAATTGAAAAATGTAATAAAGTGAATAAAATGTAATAAAATGGAGTAATTGGTGTTTTAAAAGTGCTCTGTTACTGGTCTGCACATTTAAACTATACAGAAGTACAGGGGAGATGAAAAGCCATAACTCTCATGTTGATGACTCAGCGGTTCGGCCGAGTCCGGCCGGCGGCGGCGGCCCGAGTCGGCAGATCTACCGGCTGATTCGGCCGAGTCCGGCCGAGTCAAGTGGCTGGAGTGCTCCATGTCGCTTCATTAGTCTCCTAGTACAGTTAGTTTTCCATGTGTAGTGGGGGTTTTTGTGAGTTTTGCACGTGTAAACCCTTGGGATTCTAAAAATTCAAAATAAGGCAATATTAAAAATAATGTGGGGTATGGGATTTGAACTCTGGTGGCTTGGTTCAGCAGTGCAAGGTATTACCAATGAGCTACAAGCTCCTTCTTGCTATTAATTAGCAAAACAAATATTTATGGTACTCACAGAAATTGCAAATACCCCAAGTATACATTAACTTTTTAAAAAATTTATGTACACTAAAATTGGAGTTGTTACATAGTTCTTCTACGTCTTCAGAGAGGTGGAGGGTCCCAACAACCAATAACTCTTGGCGCACCCCCAAACCAATGAGCCAAAACAACATGGACTATGATGTCCTTAAACCAAAAACTCCATGGACTATGATGTTCTTAAACCCAATGGACCGCAACGTCCCTAAACTAAACTCTATGGACTATGATGTCCTTAAACCCAATGGACCACAACGTCCCTAAACTAAACTCTATGGACTATGATGTCCTTAAACCAAAAACTCCATGGATTATGATGTCCTTAAACCCAATGGACCGCAACGTCCTTAAACTAAACTCCATGGACTATGATGTCCTTAAACCCAATAGACCGCAACGTCCCTAAACTAAACTCTATGGACTATGATGTCCTTAAACCAAAAACTTCATGGACTATGATGTCCTTAAACCCAATGGACCGCAATGTCCCTAAACTAAACTCTATGGATTATGATGTCTTTAAACCCAATAGACCGCAACGTCCCTAAACTAAACTCTATAGACTATGAAGTCCTTAAACCAAAAACTCCATGGACTATGATGTCCTTAAACCCAATGGACTGCAATGTCCCTAAACTAAATTCCATGGACTATGATGTTCTTAAATCCAATGGACCGCAACGTCCCTAAACTAAACTCTATGGACTATGATGTTCTTAAACTCTATGGACTATGATGTCCTTAAACCCAATGGACCGCAACGTCCCTAAACTAAACTCTATGGATTATGATGTTCTTAAACCCAATGGACCGCAACGTCCCTAAACTAAACTCCATGGACTATGATGTCCTTAAACCCAATGGACCGCAACGTCCCTAAACTAAACTCTATGGACTATGATGTACTTAAACAAAAAACTCCATGGACTATGATGTCCTTAATCCCAATGGACCGCAACGTCTCTAAACTAAACTCCATGGACTATGATCTCCTTAAACCCAATGGACCGCAACGTCCCTAAACTAAACTCCATGGACTATGATGTCCTTAAACCCAATGGACCGCAACGTCCGTAAACTAAACTCTATGGACTATGATGTCCTTAAACCCAATAGACCGCAATGTCCCTGAACTAAACTCTGTGGACTATGATGTCCTTAGACTAAAGACTCCATGGACTATAATGTCCTTAAACCCAATGGACTGTAACGTTCCTAAGCTAAACTCTATGGACTATGATGTCCTTAAACCTAATGGACCGCAACGTCTCTAATCCAAAACGATAGTGCCCAAATGCTCTTTCGTTGGATCAAAAATGATCCTGAACTCCCGTTAAGTAGATCTTAGTCCAATATTGGATTAACGTATCCTTAACAAATATTTGATTGATCTTAATCTCAAACGAGGTTGACGATCCTTAAATCAAACCAAAGCCAAATCTAAGAAAATACGAATTTGGACTAATCCACGTCCTATGGGCGACAACACAAATTAGTCTCCATATACAATCCACGGGCAACCTAAAACAAAATAAACACACACGACACAAAGTGAACATATGGAGCAGGAGAAAGTGGTTATCGTTAGGCGGTAACGTAATTAACTGCAGGGGTTTGCGCCTGCGGGGAAGAGCGTCCCCACAATCAAAAACCCCTCCCAAACGAGAGGGAATCTGACGAAGTCTGCTACAACGGCCGCATCCATTCAAACCTCCGATATACGGTGCCATAAATCAACTTGGTATTTTCGGAGAGGTGGACGGATAAAACCAAATAGCATCTGCCCCCAAAATTCAGGCCAGACATTCTAACGTCCCGGTCACGTCTTTCGGCGGAGAACAGGGCGTTTAAATACTCCACCTTGAAGTTTCTTCCTCTTATCCATAATTGCCTCAATTCTGCGGTTGCATTTAATACCTCAGAATAAGTCCCCAGATCATGCGAAGCTAGTTTCTCCTATATCTCCAGAGTAAGGCACAGTAAAAATCTTCTGGCCCTGTCCTCCTCCCGAGCAACCATCGAAAGAAAGAAACAACTGAGTCGGATAAATTCAGCCGCTACCTCGTCCACTGTGCAGTCTCTCTTCCAAAGACTGATAAATTGCTGCTCCATTTCGATCCTGGATGACTTGGGAAAGAATTTCTTATGAAAAGATGTAGAGAAATCAGTCCATGTGATCGGTTTCTTCAACCTGTTCTCTTCTACGAGCCACCAAATTCTGGCTACATCTTGCAGCTGAATCTTCACTATATCTACTCTGTCCACTTCTGGAACTCGGGCGGCTGACAGCAAATTCTTCATGTCGACAATCCACTGCTCGACATCAAGTGGACTACCCGAGCCAGTGAAAACTGCCGGCTGTAGTCTCCTGAAATCAGTGACACAGCCCGTACGTCTACCCTAACGAGCCTCGGTCATCTTATTCAAGACTGCAGTAGCGGTCTGCTGAGAAGAAAGTAGACCCTGTTGCAGTAAGTCAGTCTGCTGCTCTTGGCTCTCTAACATACCACGTATAACTCCAACTAGTACAACATTGTTGTCACGCCTTCCATATACCCGCAAATTTTCTTCCGTCATGATTCCGAAGTCAAAACGAACGACGAGGTTTAGCATCTAAAAATAAGATTCAAATTCATAGTATTAAAACAATTGAGCGAAAAAATAGATAATATAATATAATTGTAACAACCGAGTTCATTTTACCAATTACAGTTCCCGTATTTCCTTATCGGTGGTATTTTCTTGATTTCAGGTTTGGGTGCGTATGGTATTTTACATTTTACATTGCATTTGACCCGACCCGCTTTCTTGAACCTGTTTGATTCATATTTATAGATTACCCTGACTTGTTACATAGACACGTGCATCTCATGTATACTGCATACTGGCATCTGACCTAGCATTGCATCTTTTACCATATAACATTTTAAGTCATGTAATATAATTTAAAATTGCATTTCATAGCCTGCATGATACCCCTAACCCCATGGTAGCATCCGCGCATCTTGTTCTCGTCCCGTTCAGTGAAACGGACGTGTTTGGATGGCTACGCGCACGTACGTGCATCCGTTCTTGGGGGTATGCATTTTCGTTAGCTGAGCATTTGTTTTGAATTTTGGAAGTCGCATATATTTTTCATATTTAAAATCTGAATTTTTAGACCCGACCCGGGCGTGTTTTGGAGTAAATTTGTATTTTCCAAAATCTCAAAACGGACTAATATTATATTCATTAATTCCTTATAACTATAATATACGTTTCGAAACTAAATTATATTTTCATATTTTTTTAAAAATCACAACTCTCTCTCTCTTCTCAAAACTAAATTATATTTTCATATTATTTTAAAAATCACAACTCTCTCTCTGTCTCGCTGTATGTATATATATTTATATTTTTTCTAAAATAAAACTAAAATTTACAGTTCCAGTTCTCTCTCTCTCTCTCTTCCTTTTTCTTTCTTTCTCTCTCTCTCTTTCCCTGCTTTCTCTCTCTCCTCCCCTTTTTCTTTACCTCTCTCTCTCTCCTCCCCTCTTCCTTTCTATTTCTCCAAATAAAAACAAAATTATATCTCCTCACTGTTCACGTGTTCCCTTCTCTCTCCTCTCTCTCTCTCTCTCCTCTCGCATATATTTCTTTCTCTCTCCCTTTCTCTATATTATTTCTTTCTTCCTTCTTCTTAACAAAACCCACGACCGCGAAACCCTAGCCGCCTACCTCCACCTCGCCGTCGCCCAAAACCCCGACGATGCCTTTCCAATCTCGCCGCCTCCTCACCCTCTTCAACACCTTCACCTCCTCTCTCCAACCCGTGACCTGCACACGCATCCGAGAACAAGCCCCAGCCCCCTGCGCACCGCTTCACCTCGAGCGACGATCACCGAAGTGATCGCGTCGTCGCCCATCGTCCCAAATCCAACGCAACAGTGAGCCTAACCCCCTTCTTCCTTCTTTCTTTCTTCCTTTCCTTCATTCTGTTCTTTTAAAAGCCCCATGTTCCTCTGTAGGTTACCTCGCCGAAGATCCGTCGACGTCGTCGACACCCTCACGACCCTCTCCGCAGACCACAGTGAGCTTCCTCTTCTCATTCTTCTCCTTCCCCCTTCCTTTCTTCTCTTCTTCTTTCTTTCCATGCATTTCTTTTCATTAAATGTTCACTGCCTTTTTAGTTCGCTAGAAACCGGGCGTGCCGTCGACGATCCCGACGACCCAGCGAGCGTACCTGACCCGTGTGATCACCTTGTGCGTTGTTTGGATCCGTTCCGTGTACCGTGCGCGCGTCGCGACTTTTTCCGCCGACGTGAGACGTTCCGTACACCCGTTTCTTGATCCGTATAGGCAAGTAAAACTTGCTACATGCTATTTAAATTATTACATACTTATTTAAATACGTATTAAGCCTGTTGTTTAAATCTAGTGCCCCATATTCCATTTTAACATTTCGATGTCCCGTTTATATCATTTTAGATCTAGAACATGAAAACATATCATGTTGCATTAGATTACAATACATTGTACCCACTTCATATTTATATCATATATTGCTTAGTTGTATAGCCCATAGTACCCTTTTTAATAGTTTATAAACTTTCGGATACTTATTTGCATCCATCTCGTCTAGTATATATACAATTGCATCCATATATCATATAATACATAATAATGTGATATTAACAATCCATATTTGATAAAGTATATTTTAATTAGTATTGGAACTATAACTATAACCCTAATCAATAACTGTGCATCTATATGTTTTAATCTATACCTATTTTGCATATTACATCACATTATTCCATTTTATTGTTACATTGGTACTCCATACTTATTTTGTGTACCCATGCTTAGTATAGTTTGATTATGAGTACCCACGTGATACTTGTGCATCCCCTAACATGACTTGATATACTATTACTTGACACGACTTGATACCGTGCACTACTGGACATGATTGGATCTATATACATTACCTGACATGACCTGATGTACCACAGCTTGACCTGTTACTTGATCTTGTTACTAATGCCAACAATCTTGACCTGTTGTCCCTACGGACATTTCATGTTGTCTATCCAGACAAACCTGTACCTGCTTGATCCTGTGTTAGCATTAGCTCCAGATTTATTAATACCTGACTTGAACACATAACTTGGGGGTATGGGGAAATCAATGATGAAACCTGACTTGTAACTCGACAGTTCGATACCTTTACTGATCAGTCTTACGGGCTAGGCCAGCCCCGGGGTGATGATGCTGACATCCCTCATCGTTATATACTACCCTTTTACTGCCTAGCGGCACGTCTCGGATTCAGCCCGAGAATCTTCACCGTGGTTCCGGGCACACACGGGATACTATTGAGTTACATCGATAATTCATCAAATTGATTTCAAAGACTTGAGAGTAGATAACCCAATAGACCAGTCTAGATTACCCACTACACATTACTCTCACTGTCCTTACTATATTACCGTTATTCCTGTTTTACCGTTTATACTCTTACCTGCATGTCTTGCTGCCCCTGTTTATATTATTGCTTGATATTATGACGCACTGACGTCTGGGTTTTGCATGACCCAGATTCTTACCTTTGCTGCAGGCCGAGCCGGAGTATTTCAGTCAGCAGGCTGAGCAGTGAGGACTTGTTAGTAGTTAGTTTATTTTTCCTTTCAGTATTTTCATTCCTGATGTGAGCCCGCATTATGGGACGTACATTCCAGTTTATTTCTTGTATTGGATCTTTTCCTTCCGCATTATTTTATTCTTGACTCGTTATTCTGGCTTATGGACATGTATTAGATAGTTATTATTATTGTTCTTGATATCTCTACAGCCGTAATGTGACCGTGGAGGGATATTTCCTATCCACAGGTAGCATGGTTGGCTCTGTCACGTGCCTATCTTAGTGTACTCTGGGAAGCGGGGCGTGACAGGGTTTGTTTGGTATCAGAACCATAGGGTTTAGGTTAATCGGGTTTGATTCTTTTGTAGTTGGATATTGGACCCAATACATGATCGGAATACTCGAGATTAGGAACATGTCCTGCCACTTTACCATCTTGTCATTATTGAATCTTAACTCCCTCCTGATCCTTACCTTGACGATATGCAAACTTCTTTGCATCTCAACTTGAGACTTTTGGTTCCCTATTGTTTATCTCTAGAATTTGGGCGACTTGAGTGGAGTTATGTGATTGTAACTATGAACTGCAGCATGGTTACAATGCGGTACTCTATTTAAGTAACTTGGAGTTCTAGTTTTGATTCATATCCTTGATTCATGATCATCATTCATCGCAAGTTTCGAATCTTGTTTTGCATACTAATCCTCTTTGGTGTCTTGGTTGCAAGATCATGGAAGCCAGGAATCTACAATCGTACTAGAGGTGTATGGATGACTTCACTTTGCTTGGAGTGATTCTTGACTTACTAGAGGACCACAAGAAGCAGACCGAGCTGAAGCCGGCGTTTGCACCAAACCAAACGCCCGTACGTAGAAGTATTCCTGTGAACCGACGTGGCGTAGCACCAATGAAGAAAACAGTCGTTGCTGATCGGAAAAGGAGCGTGATTTGTGACTTTTGCCGTTTTCCTGGGAATGTGCAAAGGGGGTGTCGAAGAAAGCATGGACTCTGTTTAAATTGTGGATCGGCGGATCACACTATCAATGCTTGTCCGTCGAAACTTCATAAGAAAGAGAATGTTCGGAGGCCAGTTTTGCCCAAGCAAAAAGGAAGGGTGTTGTGCGATTACTGCCAACGGCCGGATCATTTCTGGAGAGATTGTCGAAGGAGACTTAGACTTTGTCTGATTTGTGGATCAACTGATCATACCACTGATACTTGTCCATCGAAGCTTTGCATGAAAGATGATGTTCATAGGCCATCGCAGAAGCAGTTTCGGGAGCAGAAGCAGTTAAGTCGGGGAGCTAATCAGGCTTAAGCTTTTACCCTGACGGCTGAAGAGACTAAAGCTTCAGAGGAAGTCGTTTCAGGTACCCTACTTGTTCATGGTTTTCTCGCATTAGCGTTATTACATTCTAGTGCATCCCATTGATTTATGTCGTCCAAGTTTATTACTATACACTCGATGACTTGCACGACCCTGTTTAGTTATTGGGGCATACACATTGGGAATAGGAAAATCATAACTAATAGAGGGTGTAAGGATTGTTCTGTAGCTATTTGCGGACGGGAGTTATTCGTAGATTCCACGATGATTAATACCGGTAGTTATGAAGTTATCTTGGGAATGGATTTTTTTTCTTGACACTTTCCACGCTCACATTGGTTGTAGAGCAAAGAAAGCGAATTTCCAGATCCCCGGATATCCAGAGGTTGTTTGGAGTTAGTAGTTATGTCGGACCAGTCGAGTGTAGGGCTAGGCCGACAAAACAATGTTCTTTCGTCGATAGAAGTTGAAGCGCCAATTGTGGTTCGAGATTTCATGGACGTGTTCGAGGACATCATGGGTTACCACCAAAATGAGATGTGGAGTTTGCGATCGATCTTATTCTGGTGCAGCGCCAGTCTCTAGGGTGTACTATCCAATGGCGCCAGTGGAATTGGAAGAAGTAAAGAAGCTGGTTGCTGAATTGCTTGTTAAGGGTTGATTTCGCAGCAGCGATTCACCTTGGGAAGCTCCAGTTCTTCTAGTCAAGAATAAAGATGGCACAAGAAGGATGTGTGAGTTTTGGCATGAAGAAGTGAGGTTTTGGGGCATGTTGTGTCCGGAGATGGAATCACCGTTAATCTCGAGAAGATTGCAGCGGTTCGAGATTGGCCGATTCGAAGAACGTTGCTGAGATCAGAAGCTTCTTAAACTTGCCAGGTATTACAGATGGTTCGTGGAAAATTTTGCTCATTTGGATGAGCCCTCGACCAAGCTTACGTGCAAGGAGGTACCATTTGTGTGGATGAATAAGTGTGCGTCAGTTTTTGAGGCGTTGAAGCAGAGGTTGATAACCGCACCTGTTTTAACCGTACTAGACGGTTCCGGAGAATTGGTGATTCACAGCGACGCATCCGGAAAAAGGATTGGGATGTGTTTTGATGCAGCATGGGAAGATTGTAGCTTACGCATCAAGACAGTTGAAGACCCATGAGAAGAATTACCCAACTCATGACTTGGAGCTAGCAGCTGTGATTTTCGCTTTGAAGATTTGGAGACACTACTTATTGGGCGAAAGGGTCGAAGTATTCACCGATCACAAAAGCCTAAAGTTCGTGTTCACTCAGAAGGAGCTAAATATGAGACGGCGTAGAAGGTTGGAGCTGATGGCTGACTACGATCTTGATCTTAAGAACCATCCGGGGAAAGTTAATGTTGTGCCGGATGTGCTTAGTCGGTTGCCGGCAATTCAGATGTTGACTGCACTGAAGGAACTTATCGAAGATTTTCGGAGATTCGATTTGGAGGTTGTGCTACCGCATTCTTCAGGACAGTTGATGCAGCTGCAAGTGCAGTCGTCATTGATCGAGAGTATTAAAGCAGCGCAGTCGAAGGACCTAAGATTGCAAAGGTTTCAAGAACAGGTTGAAGCTGGACTTCGAACGGACTTGTTGATTCATGAAGATGATTCGTTGAGATATGGTAGCCGTTTGTGTGTGCCAAAAGGAGACATTCGTGAAGAAGTTATGATGGAGGCACACAGTTCCGCGTATTCCGTACATCCAGGAGGCACGAAGATGTACCGCGATCTAAAACAGTATTTCTGGTGGGAAGGCATGAAAAGGGAGATTGCTCGTTTTGTAGCGAAGTGCTTGGTGTGTCAGCAAGTCAAGGCTGAACGTCAAAGGGTAGCTGGTTTATTGCAACCACTTCTGATTCCTTAATGGAAGTGGGAACATATAACCATGGATTTCGTGACGGGTTTACCGCGGAGTCCAAAGGGCAACAATGCAGTTTGGGTGATTGTTGATCGTTTGACCAAGGCAGCTCATTTCATACCATTTCGAGTTGGTCAATCAACGGAAGCTTCGGCAGAACGGAACATGCATGAGATTGTAAGATTACATGGGGTACCGATGAGCATCGTGTCCGACCGTGACACTCGTTTCTTATCACACTTTTGGAGGAGCTTACAGGAAAGTTTGGGGACTCGATTGAAGTTTAGCACAGCTTATCATCCTCAGACAGATGGCCAATCGGAGAGAACGATCCAAACTCTTGAAGACATGTTGAGAGCTTGCATGTTAGACTTCAAGGGTTTATGGGAGGATCATCTACACTTTGTGGAGTTTTCGTACAACAACCGTTTTCAGGCGACTATTCAGATGGCTCCATTTGAAGCTTTATATGGTCGCAAGTGTCGTTCACCTGTTTGTTGGGACGATATTGGAGAACGAAAATTGTTGGGACCGGATTTGATAATGCAAACAGTTGAGAAGGTTAATACTATCCGGAATCATATGAAAGTAGCACAAGACCGACAAAAGAGTTAGGCCGATACATCGAGAAGAGCTCTAGAGTTCGCCGTTGGTGATTTGGTATTCTTGAAGATATCACCGACTAGATGGGTGATTCGTTTCGGAAGTCGAGAAAAGCTTAGTCCTCGATTCGTTGGACCTTTTGAGATTTTGGAGCATGTTGGAGAAGTGGCGTATCGATTGGCGTTACCGCAATTCTTGGCGAATGTTCATGACGTGTTTCATGTATCTCAACTCCGTAAATATGTTCGAGATGAAACACACGTGCTGGATCATTCGGAGCTGACTGTCCGAGAAGATTTGACTTTTGAGGAGCGACCGATGTCGATTATGGATCGAAGAGAAAAGGTTCTTAAGAACAAAGTTATCCCTCTTGTACTTGTTTCTTAGGGAAATCACTCGCATGGAGAATCAACTTGGGAACGAGAAGATGAAATCCGGCAGAAGCTCCCACATCTATTCTTGTAGTTTGTTGATTGTTTATCCTTTCTTGTTCTTGGAATTTCGAGGACGAAATTCTTTTGTAGTTGGGTATAATGTAACAACCGAGTTCATTTTACGAATTACAGTTCCCGTATTTCCTTATTGGTGGTATTTTCTTGATTTATCAGGTTTGGGTGCGTATGGTATTTTACATTTTACACTGCATTCGACCCGACCCGCTTGATTGAACCTGTTTGATTCATATTTATAGATTACCCCGACTTGTTACATAGACACGTGCATCTCATGTATACTGCATACTGGCATCTGACCTAGCATTGCATCTTTTACCATATAACATTTTAAGTCATGTAATATAATTTAAAATTCCATTTCATAGCCTGCATGATACCCTTAACCCCGTGGTAGTATCCGCGCATCTTGTTCTCGTCCCGTTCAGTGAAACGGACGTGTTTGGATGGCTACGCGCACGTACGTGCATCCGTTCTTGGGGGTATGCATTTTCGTTAGCTGAGCATTTGTTTTGAATTTTGGAAGTCGCATATATTTTTCATATTTAAAATCTGAATTTTTAGATCCGACCCGGACGTGTTTTGGAGTAAGTTTGTATTTGCCAAAATCTCAAAACGAACTAATATTATATTCATTAATTCCTTATAACTATAATATACGTTTTGAAACTAAATTATATTTTCATATTTTTTTAAAAATCATAACTCTCTATATTTATATTTTTTCTAAAATAATTCTAAAATCTGCAGTTCTAGCTCTCTCTCTCTCTTCCTTTTTCTTTCGTTCTCTTTCTCTCTCCTCTTTCTTTACCTCTCTCTCTCTCCTCCCCTCTTCCTTTCTCTCTCTCTCCAAATAAAAACAAAATTATATCTCCTTACTGTTCACGCGTTCCCTTCTCTCTCCTCTCGATCTCCTCTCTCTCTCTCTCTCAGAATCTCTCTCACTCATCTCGCATATATTTCTCCCTCTCTCCCTCTCTCTATATTATTTCTTTCTTCCTACTTCTTAACAAAACCCACGACCGTGAAACCCTAGCCGCCTACCTCCACCTCGCCGTCGCCCAAAGCCCTGACGATGCCTTCCCAATCTCGCTGCCTCCTTACCCTCTTCAACACATTTACCTCCTCTCTCCAACCCGTGACCTGCACACGCACCCGAGAATAAGCCCAAGCCCCCTGCGCACCGCTTCACCGCGAGCGACGATCACCGGAGTGATCGCGTCGTCGCCCATCGTCCCAAATCCGACGCAACAGTGAGCCTAACCCCCTTCTTCCTTCTTCCTTCTTTCTTTCTTCCTTTCCTTCATTCTGTTCTTTTAAAATCCCCATGTTCCTCTGCAGGTTACCTCGCCGGAGCTCCGTCGACGTCGTCGACACCCTCACGACCCTCTCCGCAGACCACAGTGAACTTTCTCTTCTCATTCTTCTCCTTCCTCCTTCCCTTCTTCTCTTCTTTCTTTCCATGCATTTCTTTTCATTAAATGTTCACTGCCTTTTTAGTTCGCCAGAAACCGGGTGTGCCGTCGACGATCCCGATGACCCAGCGAGCATACCTGACCCGTGTGATCACCTTGTGCGTTGTTTGAATCCGTTCCGTGTACCGTACGCGCGTCGCGACTTTTTCCGCCGACGTGAGACGTTCCGTACACCCGTTTCTTGATCCATATAGGCAAGTAAAACTTGCTACATGCTATTTAAATTATTACATGCTTATTTAAATACGTATTAAGCCTGTTGTTTAAATCTAGTCCCCCATATTCCATTTTAACATTTCGATGTCCCGTTTATATCATTTTAGATCTAGAACATGAAAACATATCATGTTGCATATTAGATTACAATACCTTGTACCCACTTCATATTTATATCACATATTGCTTAGTTGTATAGCCCATAGTACCCTTTTTAATAATTTATAACCTTTCGGATACCTATTTGCATCCATCTCGTCTAGTATATATACAATTGCATCCATATATCATATAATACATAAAAATGTGATATTAACAATCCATATTTGATAAAGTATATTTTAATTAGTATTGGAACTATAACTTTAACCCTAATCAATAACTGTGCATCTATATGTTTTAATCTATACATATTTTGCATACTACATCATATTATTCCATTTTATTGTTACATTGGTACTCCATACTTATTTTGTGTACCCATGCTTAGTATAGTTTGATTATGAGTACCCACGTGATACTTGTACACCCCCTGACATGACTTGATATACTATTACTTGACACGACTTGATACCGTGCACTACTGGACATGATTGGATCTATATACACTACCTGACATGACCTGATGTACCACAGCTTGACTTGTTACTTGATCTTGTTACTAATGCCAACAATCTTGAACTGTTGTCCCTACAGACATTTCATGTTGTCGATCCAGACAAACCTGTACCTGCTTGATCCTGTGCTGGCATTAGCTCCAGATTTATTAATACCTGACTTGAACACATAACTTAGGGGTATGGGGAAATCAATGATGAAACTTGACTTGTAACTCGACAGTTCGATACCTTTACTGATCAGTCTTACGGGCTAGGCCAGCCCCGAGGTGATGATGCTGACATCACTCATCGTTACATACTACCCTTTTACTGCCTAGCGGCACGTCTCGGATTCAGCCCGAGAATCTTCACCGTAGTCCCGGGCACGCACGGGATACTATTGAGTTACATCAATAATTCATCAAATTGATTTCAAAGACTTGAGAGTAGATAACCCAATAGACCAGTCTAGATTACCCACTACACATTACTCTCACTATCCTCACTATATTACCGTTATTCCTGTTTTACCGTTTATACTCTTACCTGCATGTCTTGCTGCCCCTGTTTATATTATTGCTTGATATTATGACGCACTGACGTCTGGGTTTTGCATGGCCCAGATTCTTTACCTTTGTTGCAGGCCGAGCCGGAGTATTTCAGTCAGCAGGGTGAGCAGTGAGGACTTATTAGTAGTTAGTTTATTTTTCCTTTCAGTATTTTCATTCCTGATGTGGGCCCGTATTATGGAACGTACATTCCAGTTTATTTCTTGTATTGGATCTTTTGCTTCCGCATTATTTTATTCTTGACTCGTTATTCTGGCTTATGGACATGTATTGATAGTTATTATTATTGTTCTTGATATCTCTACAGTCGTAATATGACTCTGGAGGGATATTTCCTATCCACATGTAGCATGGTTGGCTCTGTCACGTACCTATCTTAGCGTACTCTGGGAAGCGGGGTGTGACAATAATCAAATCAATGGATACGAATTAAGAGTAGAACTCAAAGTTACTCATATAGAATACCGTAGTGTATCCATGCCGCAGTATATAGGCACAATATCGTAACTCTATGTAACTCGCCCAAATCCGACAATCAGAGTCAAAGGAATATGCATCATAGCATATTAGGGGAAATCTAGACATGTGATTCCAACCCTAAAGGTCGGTATAACCCAGACTAACTTCGGCTTCAGCCTGGCTCCGATACCAACAAAACCTTGTCACGCCCCGCTTCCCAAAATATGGAATACGGAGAGCAACGAAGACTAGCCGTGCTACCTACGGTAAGGAAAGATTCTTCCATAGTCATATAAAGGTTGTCTAGCTAACCTGTCAAAGATGATGTCCAATAACAGAAAGATAATACCGATAGTCATGCTGCAAGAAAGCTACAAGGAATACTAAAAATAGGTCCACCAGATAATCGATGCAAATAAAGATCCAATACAATAGATTCGAAATGAAAACAAAATCCGAAAAGGATACATAAGCCTTAATGTCCCACAAGGGCGCATATGCTAAATACTAACTAAAAAAAATAAACCTACGGCTACTGATCTTC
This sequence comes from Agapanthus africanus, assembly GCA_030015575.1. Classification (NCBI taxonomy): domain Eukaryota; kingdom Viridiplantae; phylum Streptophyta; class Magnoliopsida; order Asparagales; family Amaryllidaceae; genus Agapanthus; species Agapanthus africanus. Next base: position 361,160,427 of record JASDDO010000004.1, read on the forward strand.
GGCAAGGTCCCGATAGTCGCTCCGATCCCGCTCAGCCTGAAAATCCGTCTCTAAACCTGAGATGGCAAATCTCAGGAATGTCAAAACATCCCAGCAAGTACTCAATGTATAAAGTGTGTGTGCGGTATGATAACATGAATATATGAGTGTAGTGAAGCCCGTGTGCGCAAGTAGAAACAGACACACACACATTAAAACTATGACACAAACATGTAAACAGGCCACTAAAAGGTAATCTAACCTATCGTGAGCCCGAGCATGTGCGTCAAGCTCTACAGGAGTATTCTTAACCCAAGAGTAGGACCCAGGAGCTAGGAAACACGGGCCCAAATTTGGAATGAACATGCGACTGACATAGCCCGGTACGAGTCGTAATAACATTCGACCGATATAGCCAGCTACGAGCTGTAATAACATGCGACCGATATAGCCCGGTACGAGCTGTAATAACATGCGACCGATATAACCCAGTACGAGCTGCCGGCATGGGACTCCTGAGATTCTGTTGTACGAACGCACACTCAAACCACCCATAAACCCCGCGTACTCATATTTACTATGGTAATGACTAGATCACTAATTAAGAATGTTGAAAAAACTGGAACTTGTGATATGATAATTGTATAGAAATGAAACTAGTAAATAATAGTGTGTCATGGCAGGTAGTTCAGCATCCTAATTAGAGATCTCGTTCTTAAAAGACTAGAGTATTGAATGGTCATGACATATCAAAGGTAATTGTTATCTGGTAATAGTAACTGCATGAAGGCGATATATAAGCTGGCATGAGTCACAATTGTTATCTTTAACGTTAACCTTAATATGGATATACTAATCGCAAGCGGGCTAGAAGTATTTATATGTGAGATAGGTTAACAACTTTTGAACATTATTTGTAGTTAAATTAATCTCATTGCAGATCCACAATTAAACAAATTTTCTCACTCTGTTGCATAAAATCTACATTTTTATAACGACATAAAAGAAAACTGAGTACTAACACTTTTTTTTATTCTAACAGTGCAGGAAAAAAAAATATATAGGAGGGATTGCGGATATTGCATCGACCAAAAGTAAAGCAAGAATACTTGCCTTAAATGATCACGGGGACGAAGCACGATCTAGATTAGGGTTCGACCTAGGATCCGGGTTGTACTTCGTCTAGATAAATTTATTCATCGGTTAAAGTTTCATATCTATATCTCAAACAGTTTGAGCATGATTATAGCCAAATATCAAGCACAATTTCATATTAAACATTAAAGTTTTGTTCTAACTATAACCATACATTAATATTTCTCTTTGTCAAACACAGAAAAATTTTGGGGAACTTACAGCAAGCAGGAAGGTAGGCGACATCGGCTATGGTGGCTAGTGAGTTCGATGGCCGATGAGCGTTGCCGGTGAGGGAAAAGATCGATGGGGGAACGATTGAGGAGATGAGAATGGCTACGGTGATGGTTTGGCTTCGAGAGCGATCGGGCTTTGGTGATGCTCGTCTCAGGATAAGGATGGTGGCACGGATATGACGAGTTAGGCTTACTGTGATGGTGCTGATGACGACGAGGTGGGTCGCAGAGTAGAAAGAATGCATGGTTGGGGTGAAGGGCTGTCGAGAGGGATGAAGTCGCCGGCGAGGGGAGTGGGGTTAAGATATTGTGGTGGCGATCTAAGAAGGCGAGGGAGGCGCGACAGATGCTGGGTTTAGGCAAGGGCTAGATGGCGTTGGAGTTTGATGGACGGAGGCGGGTGCGGTGCTTGCTCGTCGGTGATGGATTGACAATCGGAGTGGAGGGGCTTGGCTTGAGGAGGTCATTGATGTTCTGGATGGAGCTCGACAATGAGGGACAGTCTGTGGTGGAAGTAGATGGTGTTGGTGGGTGCGGTGGTTGGTGGAGGCAAGGATGTGGCGGCGAGGATGGAGGCGGCGTCGGGAAAAAGAGAAATAGAAAAAGGAGGAGAGGGAGGGTTGCTTGTGTGTTTAAGGGTGAGAGAGGTTAGGTGAATGTATAAATATATATGTAAATTTGAGAGGGTGAGAGAGAGAGAAATATTATTGTTGTATATAATAAAATATATAAATATATATGTTTATATGAGTGCGTTTAGAGATTTTGTATGGATTTTCCTTATTCTCAAACCAACGGCAAAATGAAGTTAGGCAAAGAAATATATATGTAAATTAAATATGAATAGGTTAATTTAAGAATGTTAGGATATAAAAATATTAATTGTTTTGTTGCCACTAAAGAACTAACATACATTATCCAAGGACTGAAGATTTTCATATCAAAATTGTATACTGCAAAAGTTAAAATAAATATACTAGCAACGAGCCATACAATAAATTTTAAAATTTTAAAAAAAATTATTAAAAAGGAAATATTTCGATAATCCCAATTCCAAATTAGGGCGCAAGAGGATTGATGCATCAATGAGACTCTAATTCTTTTTCTCTTATCCTCTCCTCCTTGAGGACCCCCTCGTCCTGGATATACTTCTTAATAGTCCCCTTTTTATAAGCTTCTTAATCTCCTTACGCAAGTCCAAACAGTCCGTAATATATTCCCCTGGTCCGTGTTGGTAGCAGCAATAAGGTCCCCATTTGCTCCTTCCTTTACCCTTGCTTCTTTTGAGAAGGATTAGGGAGGAATTTCTCGGCTTCCATGAAGGTAAGTACTTCTTATCTAAACTTTGGGCACACTCTTGCAAGGTTGGGCCCTGGCTATCTTGGGCACACCAGAGACCTCAAGAAATCAAACGGCTCATGTTTCTTTCTCTTTTTTTCGATCATGGTTATTCTCTTATTAAACCCCAGAGCTTTTACTAAATAAAATTGACCATAAGTGGCATAATTGTCTGATGAAACTAATTATTTTCTAGTTTGTTTATTGACATATTATATCATGTATTTTAGATTATATAAAACTAGTATTTTGGAACGTGCGATGCACGTGATTATATTAAAAATTATATAAATAAGTGGATTTGTTAATTTTGTAATCTAACTATTCTATTACATGTGCGATGCACAAGGAATTTGGGTTTCGAGCGATACAAATTTATTATTTTTATATGGAATATACATTTGAAATTTAAAAGATATAAATGGGAAAGGTGTTTTATTTGGAGAGAGGGAGAGGGAGAGAGAGAGAGACTAATTGGAAATAAAAGTTCTTCAAAAGAGAAATTTTATAGAAGTATAAAATAAGAAAAAGTCGGCATGAATTCCTAAGAACTCATAAATTAATAAGATTTTTTCTTGTTTTTTATGTCTTTTTCTAAGGAAGATGTATATTTTTGCTTTTGGTGGCCCCTATAAAGCAAGCGTTATAATGGCAGAGATTTGATACATTTATTGCACCATTTAATTTGTGTCAATGATTATGCTTTTGTTAAAATAACTTGTGATTGCTACTGATTCCATGGAAGAAGGGATTTGCAAATGTACTTGTGATAAGCAAAATAAATTGCTGTAACGCAGCTGTGCTACGCAAGTGTTTGACACCAGAGGGTGTGACATTTTTCTTTATTAATAAATAAAGGTGCAGTTCAAAAAAACAAAACACTGCCAAATAATTTGGCTCAATTATAGGAAACTACTATTAATAAATAAAATGCTTAATTCCATAAAACTACAAAATGCTTTGGTTCGGTTACGAGAAACTACAAAAAAACTCACATAATTAAAAGAAACTAATATGCTTTGAAAGTTTGCTTTAGTTTTGTGCAAATATTGCTGACATGCCATCTTAATTATAATAGTTTTCATAGTTTTTGAAAGTTTTTTGATAGTTTATTGCAGTTTTTGAGAGTTTTGTGGTAGTTTCTCATGGTTTAGAATGTATTTGGTAGTTTCTCATAATTGAACCATAGCATTTGATAGTTTTTTAGAATCAAGCCTAAATAAATTATGCACATGTTAATTGTATGCCATCTCACGCAATGAGATTTAGCGTCGATTGTTCGAGAATGGTAACTCGGCAAGCAATACGAAACTTCAGGGTCATTCACTATTGAGTTTTGAGCCGTAAAACAATTGATTGAGGCTAATCTTATGACCCGAAAGAGGGTATATAAACTATGCGATAATTGTGAATAATTCAATACTACATTATCAGAAAACAAGGATCAAATAATCTACGTTTAGATACCCTTGGACTGTCCAATATATGTAGATTGTTCCCTACTAAACTTCCTTTGCCTCACTGGTTACTCATTGAGTGCATAAGCTTATGGGATTATTCCCAATTTTGATGCTAATTACTAGCCCTCATGTGGAAAGACATTGTTTAGTGTCTGTCCTGTCTTTTTCTATAGTAGGCCACATTACTATGCCCTTGTCTTCCATTGAACTTTAGTGTGGATATATGCATATGTTCATAATTACAAATTGTATGATCTTCATCTTTGATTTTTCCAACGGCGGACATTGTTATTTTCACCCTACAGATTCATATAATGATGTGCCATACTGATAATAGAACATTTAGTTTTGTGATAATTGTGGTGGTTTCTGATTCTTTATGTATGGCGTGCATGAAAGAAGATTAGTGAAGATTAGTGTGTGTGCACTATATATCTGGCCGGATAAGACGACGTTGTTTCGAAATAGGAACTTGTAAAACAAGAGTTATTTTCTGTAACTTGCGTTCCTGTTCGACAGTTTCTATTTACTTCTTTAATGTAACAATGATGAGATCAGAGTCTCGTCATTTTCTTGATGAAGCTGTTGTGTTTACCAGCGCTTGGATGCAATTACAACTTATATGAGGTGTTTGATTATGTACTGTTGAATTGATTACTACCCTGAAAATGGTGCTGTTGGGATTTTTTTATAACTGTTGAAATTTGGCAAGATGTATTGTCTTTTCTTATCCTCACACGCGAGTCACATCATCAACTTGTTGATCATGTTGGAGCAGCAGAGATGTCAGTTTTATTATAAAAGAAATTTGATTCTTATAATTATGCTATAAAACTTAATATCAATGACTGATGGTTTGAATGATTATTAGCAACAGTAGTCTAGGTGGCATATTCACATAATTCGTGAATTATTCAGTGAATTCACGAATAATTCATGAATTATTGATATACCGATTAAATCTGCGAATTATTCGTCGTCGTCGAACGCGGCGAATTATTCGCGAATAATTCTCAAATTATTAAAAAAAACAGCGAATTATTCAAAAAACAGCAAATAATTCACAAAATCAAAATCTAGTCTCTCATATATTAATCTTTTGCTCGAAATCCTTCACGAACAGTTCCCGAACACTTACCGAATCTTTTCCGAATATCTGCCGATTTTTTCCGAATAGTTCTCCGAATCCGAATTTTCGACCTCGCCGAATTATTGCCGAATCACGAATTTGTGACTATGCTGTTTAGAATGATAACGAGAGATTTTAGCGAAAGATCAACGACGGGGAAGATCATTACATATATATGCTGCTCGAGGAGCCATGGATTAAACAGGCTGTGATGTTTCTAAGCTTCTGTAAATCAATGATAATATTGAAGTTGTATCGTAGGAGCTTAGGAGGGTCGGGCTCTGCCGACTAATTAATGGGGGTGAGGGAAGATACTGTCTTTGCAGCTCTAACTGATGATGCTCGATATCGGCGACTCTCCAGATGCTGACACGTTGCAGAAGACGTGTCCCAGAACCTACAAGAAAGGATCAAGAACTTCAGTTGCGATCACACCTCGGGCCTCCGGTCCGAGAATTATCCCGACCTTCGGTGGCCTTTCAGACCACCCCCTGGCTCACCTCCGAGCTTTCACGGAACCAAGATGCCTTGGCCTCCCATTCGTTCCCGAGCCTCCCGCCGAGCTCAAACTCCTCGGTCTCACCGACCGACCCACAGGCGCCTCCGCCACAGCTCCGCGAATCTCGCCAGGCGCGAGATATCCGCCGCCCACGATCCCGTGTTCCACGCCATCACGATCCCCCATTAACGAGCTTGTGTAACACCCGAGCCCAATACTACTATTTTCAGTTACTGTTTGAGCATTAGGTGGTACTCATTCCATTTATCTTGCTTGTTTGTGGCTTACTGTAAAATTTTACCTGGCAAAGTCATTTCTGCATATAACAAATTTTAGCATCTAAAATGAAATTAAAAATATTCATCTTGGTCTACTCGATACTCCTAACCTTGTGGTAGCGTCCGTGTATTGTGTTCTCGTCCCGTTCAGTGAAACGGACGAGTTTAGACGGCTACGCGCGCGTACAGGTGTCCGTTTTGGGGGTATGCTTTTTAATTATAAAACACTTAATTTTAAAATTTGGAATCCGCTTAAAATCCTATTATTTCAATTTCGAATTTTTGGACCCGACCCGGGCGCGATTTGAAAATGTTTTATTTGGCACCAAAATCCCAAATTTTAATATTTAAAAACCCATCGTATAATTAACCTTAACCAATCTAATATATTTTTCTAACCATATAAGATTTCTTATATTTTTTTTAAATCTTTCCAACTTTTTCCCCAGCCAATCACATGTTTCATAATCTTCCCGGACCCCACTAATACCTACGTCTCTCTCTCTCTCTCTCTTTCTCAAATTTCTCTCTCCCCCATAATCTTTCTCTCTCTCTTCTTTTAAATATTTCCCTCCTCACTTTTCTTCATCACGAGAACAGAGAACCCCACGAGCCCTCACGAGAAACCCAACGGCAGCAAGCCCTAGCCGCCTCCATGCTCGCCGTCGCATCCCCGACGCCGACGCCGCTACCACCAGCACCCTCGCCTCCTCTTCCTCGTCTCACCCATATCCTCATTCTTCCACCCTCGCAACCACCTGCACCCTCAGCCGCGACCACTGCCCTCGCCGCCGCAGCCCCGACGCCGACGCCGCTACCACCAGCACCCTCGCCTCCTCTTCCTCGTCTCACCCATATCCTCATTCTTCCACCCTGGCAACCACCTGCACCCTCAGCCGCGACCACTGCCCTCGCCGCCGCAGCCATCGTCGTCGACACCCGCAGCCTGCACACACCCACTGCATAGGATTCGATCGCCGGATCTGTCGCCGCCGGCCATCTCGACCTGCCTCCCCGGCCTTCGTACGACCCACTGTAAGCCTTCTACTTCTTTTCCTCCTTCCTTTCTCCTCTGGTTCCTTGTATTCTTGAACAGCATGTCTTGACGGTTTACTGTTCACATGCTCGCCGGAATCCGGCCGTGCCGGTGACGTGTCCCGACGATCCAGCAAGGTACCCCGATCCGTGTGGTTCCATTGTTCGTTGTTTGGGTTTAATCCGTGAACCGTGCGTACGTCGCGAGTTTCCCCGCCGACGTTACGTTCCGTTTTTCCCGGTTCGCGACCCGTCGAGGCAAGTACCTCTTGCTACATGCTATACAATATTTACATATACGTATTGACACCCTAAACCTGTAAATTTAACTTGGTATAATCGTTTCCCATTTTCGGTTACAATACTGCATTATATCATTTTACTGTTAAACATGGAACTTACAATTTGCAACTTGAACCTAATAATCATATCTACCTGTTCAATCACATTTTTACTGTTAAAATAGCTGGTAGCATTTATCCCTGTAGTTCTGTTACATTCGGACACTCGTATGCATTTAACCGGAAATAACTGTATTGAACCGTTACATAAACTATTGCACCGCTAAGGGTGCTTAAACCTGTTAACATGACTAAACGGCTATATTGTCTTACTGCACTCTTGTGATTTGAATGAAACTGTTTATTCCATTGCTTATTTCATGTTGTTAATACCCACGTGTGATTACATATCTGATTATGAGCACACCCACGATATTGTTTACATCTTGACCTGACATTGCTACACATATATATATTGAAACACCTGATATGGTACCGTATACTGTTGACTTGACCTGATGTATCATGACTCGACCCGTTACCTGATCTTGTGTCTAATGCCAACAAACCTGACATGTAGTCCTCATGGACCGTTCCTGTTGTCTATCCAGACAAACCTGCTTTTACCTGATCCTGTGTTGGCATTAGTTCTTGATTACTGAATACCTGACTCGACATACATAACTTGGGGGTATGGGGAAATCAAAGGTGAAACCGACTTGTAACTCAACAGTTCGATACCTGTTCTGATCAATCTTACGGGCTAGGCCAGCCCCGGAGTGATGATGCTGACATCACTCGCCCATCCTGCAACCTATTACTGCCTAGCGGCACGTCTCGGATTCAGCCCCGAGGATCTTGACCGTGGTCCCGGGCATGCACGGGATACTATTGAGTTACATCGACGATTCATCAATTGATTTCAAAGACTTTAGAATAGAAAACCTAATAGAACAGTTTAGTTACCCACTGCACACTACCCTGCACTGCTTGATTCACATTATTGCTACTCTCGTTTTATTCATGTTGATTTTGCATTGCCTGTTACATTGTTCATATTATATTACTTGATGACATGACGCGCTGACGTCTGGGTTTTGCATGGCCCAGATTCTGTATCGCTGTCGCAGTCCGAGCAGGAGTACTTCAGCCAGCTGGCTGAGCTGTGAGTTCAGTAGTAGTTAGTTTTATTTCCTGCATTTATTTCCAGATGTGAGCTCGTATTATGGGACATACTTTTCAGTTATTTGTATTGGATCATTTGCTTCCGCATTTATTTATTATTGACTCCTGTTATTCTGGATTATGGACATGTTTTAGATAGTTTTATCTTGTTCTTGATATCTCTACAGCCGTAATGTGACTGTGGATGGATACTTCCTACCCACAGGTAGCATGGTTGGCTATGTCACGTGCCCAATCTAGCGTACTCTGGGAAGCGGGGCGTGACAGCTTGTCTCGTCATTAATGCGGGATCCCGCCTATCACGCGGGCGTGACGCTAGGGGCGTAACGGCCAGCGTGAATCTCGCACCCGCCTGCCCATTGCTGCCGCTATATAAACCCCTCTCTCAGACGATTCAGGTAACCCATTTTTTCTCCAATAGGCCGTTACTCTGCCAAAATACCCCGTCTAACTTGATCGTCGGAGGGTCCTCGGTGGCACAACCACCCCGGGACTTCTTTGCAGGTAGTTCAGCCACAACCGCACAAATTCCACTGAGATCCACACGCTCCAGGAGGCAACCCTCCAACTCAATCTCAACCGTCCATCAACGTTCGTAGCAGATCAACAGAAGATAATATCTGAAGGAGATCCAGATTTCCATCAGTTGGCGCCGTCTGTGGGATCCTAGTTCCACTCAACCAAATGTTCATCTTACGATCTCGACTTCATGGAAAGCGGTCACCACGACGAACCAAGTACCAGCCGTCGTCCTCCCTGCAGCGGAGACGAAGGAGAATCTCCTCCTCCCCCGAACGCCATTCACGTCCTATCCGCATGGATAGATCGACTCACGTCCATCGTGGATGCACTCATCCTTGTCCAAACGGCCGAGCAAGCTCCCCAGGTCGCCGCTCCCCCACCTTGGGACCGGGACCCCTACAGAGAGAGAAAGACTCCGCCCGTGTTGGCACGACCGATCAACGCCTCGCTGTCTTCGTGTCACGCCCCGCTTCCCGGTATACGGCGAAGAGGACGGGACTGGTCCGCTACGTATCTACTCTGAAGTAAATACGCTAAGCGTATCTAAGCAATATAAAAGTAAATACACAAGAGACAAGGTATAATAAAAACATCAACTTTATTTATTAACATTCTTTTGTACAATGCATGAAAAGGAAATACAACTGAAATAAAAGCAATGCCTAAACAATGGCATGACAGGAAATTAAAGGTACTAAATAGAAAATGTACAATGTTTAGAGCTCAGGGTCTTCGCTGTACTGATCCAAGTCTTCTACAGTTGGCTCGATCTCTGACGGTTCCAAATCACCTGACGACATTCAAAGAAGAAAGAAATAGAATGTCGTCAGCGAACAGATCGCTCGGTAAGTCCCAAAGATAAGAGGAGAAATAGAATAGACAGAGAGTAAGAGAGAGAGAGAGAAAGAGAGAGTAGCTTTTACAGTTGTATTATATTGTTATATTGTGTATTTAGTGTTAACGTTGTTGTTTGTAGCTTGGTACAGAATGATGCCAGTGTATACGAGAGGGGTCTCACTTGCCCCGGAGACTAAGGTATCAGGAACTCAAGGAACCGTTGGGCCACGGTACAACGGCAACGGAATATAGGTTAGGTGTCTTAATCTTACCGTCTCGTGCCACTTTTAACACCTTCCGTACCAATCTACCCCTTAAACCCCGTAGTGTTTTGATTGTATTGTTGTATTGTATTATATAGATTGTATGGTTGGATGACTGACCAAAACCATGATATCAGTAAACGGATGTAACTGTATAATCATGTAAATGGAATAACTGTAGAATCATGTAAATGGATGTATATCCATGGTTCGGTTCAGTCAAGTTGATAGATTGAATATATGGAATAAAGGATTCATGGACTCATATTGAATTGTAATATTGTAATTTATAGATTGTAGATTGTAAATTGTACTTGAATCATATTCAAGTCAGCTTATAATGAGACTCAATCTGAGTCAGATAATTAGAGAATTAAATTGATATCCTGATTGTTTTGATGTTATCGGTAACCTTTCGTGTTTTTTTCAAAGACGATTACCGTATTGATAACACCGTTGTCAAGTTGTCTACCGAAGATAGGCAAGCACCCACTTCTCCAGCTTCCTGAGGCTCAAGAGATTGGTCCCGCTTAAACCTATATTTACTAGGGTCCTTAGGGTAAATTATAGAACTTGAGGGGGTTTTATGTAAAAATACTTTTATATACTTTTCAAAATACTCCCCAAGTATTTATGAATCGTCTTTAGAGTTGTAATGAATGTAGATTTTATATTGGGATATTTCTAGTGAAAATATCCTATTTTCGTAATAAGCGGTATTTATTTGTAATATTGGTTTTGTATGGAATTCATGGTATTTTAGTGTAAAATTGATTCTTGTGATTTTTGGAAAAAGGTGGAATATTTATATCATAACAAAATAGGTATTTTAATGGTAAATATACATATATTTATACAAAAATAATTTTTAATATATTTTATATTCTAAAAATCTCATTTTCTTAAGATGTCGTATTTTAAATCTTTCGAGACCGAATGCTCCTTGCGGAGGTCTGAATCTCGCACTACTAAGTCCGAGGATGTGCGATAATCCGCACCATCCCGAACGGGTTCCCCAAAATGTGTTGTAGCGGCGCTTTGCAAAGATTTGTATAAATATTAAATCCTTTAGAAAATGGTTTTATTAAGTAAATGGTATTTATTTGTAAAGTTGTCAATTTCCCGTAATCTATGTTCTAGGGTCTCCTAAGTCAACTAGACTATTCCTAACTGGTCCAAAGCAACAAGTAGTGAGATATCTCAAATCGCCTCTTCACCGCCAATTGTGGCCAGGTAAGTACAAGTGAAGAAACGAGGGATCCGCTCACGAATCACCGTGAGATGGGCCTTTTAAAGTTACCTTTCTCACTTATCTAGCCTAGACACCACAAAGTCAGGTTTAGATAAACGACTGAATGCCCACAACCTTCCTCTGTCCTAATGAGTGCGATAGTCCTTAATTGGCTGAGTCTAGATATTTTTTATTATTAGCTCAAAGGTTATTTATTTGTAAAGATGTATCAATACTAAATCTTTTAGAAATGGTTTTATTAAGTAAAGGGTATTTAAATGAAAATGTTTGTTTTCCCGTATTCTAAGTTCTCGAGGATATCGTGTTATCTTGCATATGAGTGTGTGAGGAGGTAGGTCATTACCTCGTGATCTTCTTAAAGGTATAACAAGGTTTAATGAAGTTAAATATATAATTGAAACAATGTGGTATTTAAGTGAAAAATACGATAAATTGAAATAACCATCATTTTATGAAAAGAAACTTGATCAATTTTGTTGATTAGTGTTTAATAGTCAACATGAGAGAGTTTAAGCATAATTGTATTAACGAGAAGTGAAGTTTTATAAGAAACCGAATCGGAAACCGGATTTGTTCCGATTCCGTCGGGTTTTGTAAATCCGTATTTTGAGAATAGAAAAGAGAGGTAGAAAATGGGACTTACGGGTTTTGGAAAAAATGAGAGTGAGATGGAATGAGAGGAATCGCCGGTGCGTAGTTTCGTCGCCGAGAGCTCCTAGGATCGTCGTCGGAAATTCCGCCGGAGAATTCACCGGAGCTTCGCCTTTAGCTCACTTCGATTGCACACAAAGATTTCTTGAGAATTCTAGAGAGTTGGCTCAGAGTTTGGGGGTGATAGGGTAGAGGGTAGGTGTGATATTTATAGGGTTAAGCTAGAGTTAGGGTAGATGAAGGGTTTTAAATTAAAAAATGTAAAAATATATTAAATTTCATTAAAATATGGAGTAAATGGGGATTTCAAAGGTCTCTGGAACCGATCTGTGAAAATGAAGTGTGCAGGGGAGTAGGGGAGAGGAAGAGACGGATTTTTCCTGTTGGGGACTCGGCCGTCCGGCAGTAGGTGATGATCATATCAAGCACCTACAAGCCGTCAGCGGTACTAGCTGGACGTAACGGCTGCCCGGGTATTGAGCGATCAGAAGATCAGCAAGCAAGCCCGCTCCAACTCCTGCAAAAAGCCTGACAGTGACACTACCGTACAGTCCGGTCTCCTCGTCTGATATGTCGCATATCAAGTCTACGGGTGGTAAAACGTCAGACCCCAATAACCGATAAGTCATGCCGATATGAGGCTCATAACGGGTCGAGAAACTACTGGTAACACTTACCAGTAAATCTCTAAACCAGCCTTGGCCAGGGACTTACCTGTTATGGCCAATCGAGCATAGCGCAACATCAACTCCCAATACCGGGAGAGACGAAACCCCTCCTATCACTCATTGCCTCCATGTGACTCGGGACTGTACCCAAAAACCACCGTTTTGCACGCCCTCTTGGATGTGGTAAGGTGGAAATCAAAGCACCGTGGGAATCACACAAGACTCTATGACGATCTCGGGTCTACAGACTAACCTGTACCAGTGTCACCAGAGAATTGCCATCTGACGTAAAGTATAATACTATCTGGGAGTTCTCAGCGAGTCCGTCCAGTGTACCCAGTCTCCACTGAGCACCTGTATATCATCTCTGATGTCAAACACCAATGGATATGGGATCATCCATCGCCCATCTGTATGGGTCGAGAAGGTATACGCTAGTCTACTCTGGTATATCGATGCCCCGTCTCGATACACCCACGACTAGGGACCTTGAAGGATGTACTTATGGACTACCATGTCCCCACTAGTATGATCCGCATCATAGTCTAGGTAGTCAAGTACACATCCTAAGGGCTTTACCAACATGTAACAGAGAGACAATCAGTGTACACGTTAAGGTAAAGAGTAACCAGATAGCATACTATCATGTCGAGCAAGAAAGTCCTCCTTATATATGTCCAAGCATCCACTACAATATACATCTCATGTATAGTAATGGCCTCTAGGGCATACATATAACTAACAATCTCCCACTTGCACTAGGGCCATCTGATAACAGTGGTTGTAGTATCTCATACTCAACCATCCCATAAAAGTCTCTCTCTGGGAAAAAGCCTTTGTGAGTGGATCCGCCGTGTTGTCCTCTGAGTCTACTCTCCTGACCTCGATCCCCTGGAGATCAACCATCTCCATGATCAGGTGACACCGCCTTAGAATATGTCTGGATCACTGATGGGACGGGTGTTCCTTGGCATAAGCCATAACTCCATTGTCATACAATGGTAGGAACGAAGTTCATCTCATGAACTAATATACACCCAGACTGCCTCTTTGGTAGTATCTTTGGTAACGATGTATCCAGCCTTTATCGTCTAGTATGCCACGGTATCTAGCTTGGAACTCTTCCAACATACCGTCCCTTTACTGAGGGTAAAGACAATGCCTGTGACTGACTTTCAGTCGTCCTTATCACTCTGGAACCTTTCCAGTGATTCTCCCCAGGATCAATTGATACCATCTCACTACAGCTAGTGAGTATCCTAACATCCAATTAGATTTATCTCATAGATCCAAAACCCAGGATTTAGTAGGTATCAGTTTGATCCTATATGGAGAATCCTTGTGATAAGCGGAGATTGACCGAGAGTAGCATAGGAAACTCCTTCCCTGTCAAGAGTATGTCATCCATGTACTCTACGAGGATCACCACCATACTCACCCTTTTGTATATACAAGGTTCATCTACCATTTTGATGAAGTCAAACTCTTTGACTACAACATCAAAACAGATGTTCCAACTCCGCGATGCCTGCTTTATCACATAAAACATCTTGCACACGTTTCCGCTGCTCCCACTGTCTACGAAGCCCTCTGGCTGTGTACTTATAGACGCTCTCTTCCAAATAATTATTTAGAAAAACAGTCATGACACCCAACCGCCAGATATCGTAGTCATGGTATGTAGCCGTGGCAAGTAGGATCTGGATGGACTTAAGCATAGCTACTTAGAAAAGGTTTCATCATAATCCATACCTGGTCAATGATGCAAACCTTTAACAAGTCTAGCTTTGAAAGTCTCAACTTTTCCATATACACCATGTAATCTTCCCAAGATATACTTGCTCCTGATGGGGATTTAACCCTTCAGATAAAGCAACCAAAGTCCATACTTTGTTGGTGTATAAGGATTCCATCTCAGATCGCTAAGCATCCAGCCATTCTTACAGAGTCGCACTCCTGATGGCCAGCTCGAAACTAGATGGGTCATCATCTTATGATGCAATCATCGCTCCCACTGTCATAGAGAAACCGAAGTATCTCTCAGGTGGGTGAGGAACCCTACTAGATCGGCGGAGAGGCTGAGGTTCGTTGGAAACTATTGAATCCTTTGGTTCTACCAAATCATCAGCTGCAGTTTGTATAGCTGGAACTCTTTCCAGTTCTACATCATGTCCACTAATTTCTTCATAAGAAATTCCCTTTCACAAAGGTGGCATGCTGAGAAACAAAACATCTTTTGTTCCTCGGTTTGGTAGAAGATATTCCCTTGCGAATGCTTGGGATATCCAACAAACTTCTACAGAACTGACTTTGCCTCGAGCTTGTCCGGATTATGCTTTTAGACATAGGCTGGACAACCCCAAATCTTAACTGACTTAAGATATGGGCTCTTCCCTTTCCATATCTCATATGAAGTGGTAGGCAACTGATTTGATCGGAACCCTATTCAATCGGTATGCAACTTCTCCAGTGCATAACTCCCAAAAGGAAATAGGTAACTCAGTAGTACTCATCATAGAGCACACCTTATCATATAGGGTGTAATTGCTCCGCCCCGATACACCGACGTGTTGTGGTGTTTGCGGAGGAATAATGTTGAGAGAGAATCTCATTCTCCTTTAGAATAATCCAGGAATTCCGTGCTCAAGTATTCTCCTCCTTGATCACATCAAAGGACATAATACTTATACCCATTTTGGTTCTCTACTTCTAACTTATATTCTGTGAATATCTCAAAAGCTTCGGACTTGTGTTTCAACAGGAACATATGTCTGAATCTTGAGAGATCATCAGAGAATGTAATGAAGTACAAAGAACCGGTCTTGGTATGTGTAGACAGGGGACCTTCATACATCAACATGTATCATCCCAAGAGTTCACTAACTCTATCTCTGTTTCCAATAAACGGAGCTGTGGTCATCTTATCTCTGTGACATGACCGACAAGTTTCACAAGATGTAAATTTAAACTAATTTAAATATGCATCTTTATGTAACTTCAGCTAGTCGGGTCGCATTGATATGACCTAGTCTACAATACCTCAAGAAGGATTCGTTCATTTCTGAACTATTCCTCTTGTGTGTGTTCTGTATACTAAGAAATATAGTTTGATTTAGAACGTCTATGCTTTTAGATAACGTGCCTGAACCGATCAACTCTTGATATAGGAAATATTCAAAACATTATCCAACAATACAAAATTATATCCTTTCTTTACTAATAAAGAGACTGATATGATGTTGTATATCAGGTTCGACATCTAATAACATTCGTTCAGAATCAATGTATTCTGGTAATACAGGGTGATAGTGACCAACAGACTTGGCTGCAACACTTGCACCGTTTTCTATCTCATGAAACTTATCACCCGTTCTCAGTTCTCTACCTATCTGTAGCCCATGTAACAGATTACATATGCGGGATCCTGATCCGGTATCTTATACCCAGGACGTAAAGGATACTGAGAAACAGTTCTTTGTAATGAACATGCCCGAAGAAGATGCATCAGCATGCACTTTCTTCGTTTGGGTGGCACGGGAATTCTGGTAATCCCCTATTTCCTGCTCGGTCTTATAACAGTTATAAGTTGGAGCGGGACCAACGTTCCCCAGCTCAGTATAACAAGCGGGTTCGGTCAATACATCCGTATTATTATCTTGATTAAGGCGTGACATGGTTGCTACCTGGAGAGAGAGAGAAGAAAACACTCTGCGTGCGCTCTTGCAAGATCAGATTGGTTATTATTTTATCTAATCAGGATGGCTCCCACTGTTTTTATCAAATCTTCCTTCAAACCCTAAAAGGAAAGACTAGCCGGGATTAATTACACCCTACAACTTCGCCAATCTTTCAGCCAGGCCAGTGTCGGTACTTTGAGGGAGGTTCCCCGTGCTTTCGCACGGACCTAATTAAAGTAAACCTCATTTTCCCAGAGGCGTAACCCCGTTGACACCTTTCTAGACACCTACATGATCGGCTAATTGTAATGTGTAAAACTCTCCCAGGAGTAACAATTACTCGCAGTGGGTATTGGGATCCAACTATCTCATAGAAAGTATGCAATCTCATTGCAAATTTCAACACTTGAAATTCCCGATAATTTTGCCCCTAGCACCCTATGACCTTAACGGAGGTCAACAAACCATAGGCTACTAGTCAAGTTCAACCCGTCATTTCTTGATTGAATCAAACCCACCCGCACGACCCTTGACGGAGGTCAACAAGGTCGTACGACTACCCTAATCCAATCTGCATCATATGCATAAGCAGATAAATACTAGTTAGCTACCGCACACTACGCCTTGACGGAGGTCAACAAACGTAGCATGAATACTAAGTAGGACTTATCTGAAATGACGGAGGGCTACGACAGGTTTTTCTGAAAACCTATTGCGTAATGAACTTGACATCGTTGTAGAATCAAATGATTTTAAAATGGAGTGTTTTTTAGGCTTTTAATAGTTTCGCTAAAGAGGTCACTCCCGGTGAAGGGATCTCGGCTCTTTCCTCGTCGAATGAGGTGCAGGATATATCATATATATCACTGTGCAAAGCAAGAACTAGAAAAGCAATCAAAAGACAAAACCGAGGGGTGTAGCATCTGCCAGTCATTGCTAAAGGGGTCACTCCCGGTGAAGGGATCTCGGCCCTCTCCAACGCCGCCTTCAGCTCCAGCCTTGAGCTCTCCTCCAGTGAGGAGAGCTCGCTCGCGGCCCGCATCGCCGGGGCGATTTCCTCGTCCTCCATGTTGACGATGAGGGCGACGTGTTGAAGGACCTGAAGAAAAGAAAGAGGGTTAAAAAAGAAAGGGAGGCAGCCGATCACGCGAACAAAAATGCTGAACGAAGAACCAAGTGGGTGCGAACTCTAACCTGCACGGCCTCTTGAGCTATGGCCACCATTTGGGCCTGGAGGGTCCCCGAGGGATTCTGCCCCCGGCCGACTTTTCTATCTCCGAGAGCAGGCTGTCCGTGACGGAAAGCCCCGAGGGCACCTCGAAGCGAAGCTCCCCATCGTCCACGAGGATTGGGGAAGCCGGGGAGCGGGGTGCCGTCCTATGAAACCACTTGAGGAGCGACGCGGGAGAACCAGTCTCTCCTCCCACCTCGAGAGCCCGGGGATCTTGCTCCCGAGCACGATTTCGGCTCGGCGCACGACTGGACTCTGGGTCCCGGGGCGCTCTTGGATGCCTGGATAGAGCGGCCTCCGGTGGAGCCGGAGTTGACGATGGATGAAAAGGGCCGGCCCCTCCGGCCTTCTTCCCCTTCTTCGTGTCGACCAGGGCTTCCAGAAATTTGCCTAGGTCTATGGGTCCTGCATGAGACAAAAATACAAGGAGTCAGCAATACCAGGAAAAATGAAAGAATGCACAAGTCTAAACAGGTCGCCTGAAAGCTCCTAACTTACCCGCGTACTGGGCGGGGCTGAGCCCGGCCCAACTGAGGGCCCGCTCAGACAGCAGCACATCAGCCTGAGGGAGGGGCTCCTACGTCAACACCGCCACCGTGTGGTGATCATTCGACCGACTCACCCGCGGACAGCTGGCTCCTTGCCACTGAGTGGGCACAGGCCAATCCTCACCCTCGGGCGGCGCAACAAACAAAAACTTCTTCCATTCGTGAATGGAAGAAGGTACTACAACGATCCCCGACCCGGCAGCGTCCCCCCGTTATTTTCTAAAAGAGATGTATACCCAGCTCGGCTTGCCCCAGCGAGCGCCAGGGTGGTTTTTGTAGCAAAGAGAAGAAACGAGAAGGCTCAGGCTGAAAGGGATCAGACTCAATTTCAACCGGACCAGGAACCCAAGGAGGATCCTCCAAGAGTTCGGCACTAGCTGGCCCGGGGATATCCCAAAACAATTCAACGCCGCACTCACCTCGGGGGAGAAGGGCAGACACATCCCGGCCCAAAAGGCTTCGAGGTACAAGGCAATCTCCTTGCTCCGTACCTGGTCTGCCCTCTCCCCCTCCTCGGCCAGATGAAGCGAATAGCCGGGGGGAATGAGGAAATGAGTCCGAATGTTGGCGAGCTCATCCGCATGCCTCAGCGTGGATGGCACGCCAAGAACACCCGTGACCTGCGCTCTGGGGATCGCCCCCGTCGCACGAACCCGGGGATCATTACTGACCTTAACTTCCCGGGGGGACCCCCACTCAGAGGAGGAATAGGAAGAATTAGAAGAGGAAGCTTCAGAAGACTCCCCAGACTCTACCTGGACTGCATCTACAGACTCCTCAGAAGAAGGCATCTAACCCGATCAAAGGGAGGTGTCCTCGGGAGATCAAACGCAAGGAATTTGACCTGAGAAGAAGAGCGTCGAGCTAACACGAATAGGGACGAGAAAATTATGAAGAGTTATGATCCCTGATGGGGATCCCACCTCTATTTATAGCTGCCGGCGTACACATCCTACGGCTCCGATCGCCTCCCGCCAAAACAACGTTTCGCAACCAACGGCCTACAACGTTCCACCTGTCGCACTCACATTAGGCACGTCCCATCGTGCTCAGGAACACCTGTGGCACGTCTCCACAGCCAACCAACGCCAGATACGTGGGCTGTCGCCTCGACGAACGTACACATGATCCGGCGCTTTCCCTTTAATGCGAGATCACTCCCCTGGTCCGCTGACGTCAACAAGAAAATACTACTTTTTGCTCGGGAATGCGCGCCGACGATATCTTCGAGTAAGAGCTCACCCAGTAAGTCAACGTTAGACACCCCATAAGATGCGGGAAGGCGGAATAGGTAAAACAATCATTTTGTTTAAGGTAACATCGACAAACTTTACGGATCTTTGCTAAACCCTAACTAACAAACTATCTAGAAGTGCTAAACTACTATGATAGAAGATTATACCTCAAGATACTAGTCCTTCTTGTTCTTGTTGTTCACTTCTTCGTCGGCCTCCTCGATGTGATAGAAGATCCACCCGAGAGTTCCTTCTCCAAGCTTTAACCTCTAACTTGAGATAACTAAATGGCTAAGATTGCTAATCCAAGTGACCTAGAAGATATAGAAGTGGATTAAGGATCTATTAGTCTTGCTAACACTTGGAATCTCAACACATGAGAGGATTAGGGTTAGGTTTAAGAAGAGAGAGAGCTTGAGGAGAGAGAATGTGTTTGTGAGAATGAAATGAAAAATAACTCATTACTATATTTAATGAAGCATAATAATTATCAAATAAATCATATGAGATAATTACAACCATGCTTCATTTAATACAAATGAGTGAATCATCTCGAGTCATTAAAACAATTAATACTTCATTAACTCATTTGGATAAATCATCTCATGAGTCACTAATTCATTTAATGCAAATGACACATAAGCTCTCCACCTCATTTAGTTTAATTCATAAATGAATTAAATCTAAATGAGTCGCCTTTCTTCTAGAAGATTCTCGAGTAATTACGAGAATGACCCCCCCATCCGTATTTACGAAAAACACGGATATACCGAGACTGCATAAATCCAATAATCCAATACTAGAATCTGGCTTAAACTAAAGCCCGCTCGTATAATCTATCCGAACATCATACGTGCATAAGTACACGTATATGTCCGAACCCTGTCGTAAAACCATACGACCTCTATATCGTTTCGCCTGAAGCAGGGAAACTCTCTGTGTGGGACTCTAAAGACTCGACACTACGCTGGCAGTGGGTTTAACCACAGGCCGTAAGCGGTACTAGCTGTACGTAACGGTCCCCAGGTAGATGTCGATAAGAAGGCCGATGAGGAAACCCATCCGAACTCCTACTGAGCCTGATGTGACAATCTTCGTACAGTCCGGTCTGTTCGTCTAATACTATAGCATATCGGGCCTAGGGGGCGACAAGCGTCAGTCCCCTAAAAGCGGTATAAGTCGTGTTGGAGTGAAGCCCATTACACCTTGAGAAGCTACTGGAAAACCTACCAGTAAATCTCGCTTGCCCTTGCCAGGGACCTTGCATAATGGCTCTCCAAACACAGCGCGATATCAACTCCCAATACCGGGAGAGACGAATCCTATCTAACCGCCACTGCCTCCAAGTGCTTCGGGACTGCACCTAACTGCTACCTGTTTGCACGACTCCTTTGAGCCGTGGTAGGGTAGCAATCTAAGAACAGTGGGAACACACTTGAGACGAAGCAGCAGTGTCAAGTCAACGGACTATGCTGAACTCATGTCACCTGGGAATTGTTAACTGATGACGGGTATAATACCAACCAACAGTTCCCTGCGAGTCCTGTCCGGTGTACCCGTAACCTAACGAGCACCTGCATAATATCTCCAGTACAATGTACTGATGGCTGTGGGACAGACCATCTCCCCAACTGGGATGAGAAGCGTACATACTAGTCTACTCCGGAATATTGATGCCCTGTCTCGATAATCCTACGACTAGGGACCTGAAAAAGGATGTGCTTATAGACTACCCAGCCCCCACTAGTGTGACTGCCATCACAACGCTGGTAGTCAAGCAAGATCCTAAGGGCTCTATCAATATGTATTCGCGATATGCTAACATATACACATATTAAGATAGATATAAACCAAGTAGCATACTACTATGTTGAGCGAGACTGTTAATATAACTGTGAATATCCCAAGCTTCCATTAAGTAATATACAAACTAGTATGATACAATAATGGCCCCTATGGCATATACACTAACAATCTACCACTTGCACTAGGGCCATGTACTGGCGTATCGAAGACCTATTATCTCGAGTAGCCTCTCGAACTGTGTCTGAGGCAAGGCTTTTGTGAATGGATCGGCAGTGTTCTCCTCTGTAGCAACTCTCCGTACCTCGATCTCCCGGCGATCTATGATCTCCCTGATCAGGTGATACCGCCTTAAGATGTGTCTGGACTTCTGATGGGACCTGGGTTCCTTTGCTAAAGCTATAGCCCCATTGTTGTCACAATACAAAGGTATTGGATCAATAATGGATGGAACCACCTAAAGTTCTGTGAGGAACTTCTTCATCCAGACTGCTTCTTTTGTGGCATCGCAAGCAGCTATGTACTCCGCTTCCATCGTCGAGTCAGCAACGGTGTCCTGCTTGAAACTCTTCCAGCACACCGCCCCTCTATTGAGGGTAAAGACAAACCCTGACATGGACTTGGAGTCATCCTTGTCACTCTGGAAGCTGGAGTCAGCAAAAGCCTCGATCTGGAGGTCTTTTCCGCCGTAAACCAAGAACATATTCTTAGTCCTTCTTAGGTACTTGAGAATGTTCTTTACTGCTATCCAGTGCTTCTCCCCTGGGTCTGATTGATACCAGCTTACCACACTTAGTGCGTAAGCTATATCTGGTCTGGTACACAACATCGCATACATTATAGAGCCTAACGCAGAAGCGTAGGGTATAACTGACATGCAA
Organism: Agapanthus africanus; assembly: GCA_030015575.1. Taxonomy (NCBI): domain Eukaryota; kingdom Viridiplantae; phylum Streptophyta; class Magnoliopsida; order Asparagales; family Amaryllidaceae; genus Agapanthus; species Agapanthus africanus. The sequence goes on from JASDDO010000004.1 coordinate 361,182,549, forward strand.
TCCCTTTCTAAATCAGTCTTGGGAGATATCTCTTTGGAGAGGGTGATTCCGTGACAAGCCGGTAAATTACCGCGCTTAGAATCTTCCATACTGAATCTTTTCAGTATAGTGTTGATATACCTGGACTGCGAAAGTCCCAACATCCTCTTAGATCTATCACGATAGATCTGGATCCCCAGTATGTAAGAGGCATCACCCAGGTCATTCATGGAGAACCTGTGTGACAAGAATCCTTTGACAGATTGTAGCATAGGAATGTCATTTCCTATTAAGAGAATGTCATCCACATACAATACGAGGAATACGACAGTTCGTGCTACGATTTTACTATATATACATGGTTCATCTGGATTTTTGATAAAGTCATATTCTTTGACCGTTTCATCAAAACAGATGTTCCAACTACGCGATGCCTGCCTTAGTCCATAAATGGACTTAAGAAACTTGCACACTTTCCTGCTGCTCCCACTCTGATTGAAACCTTCTGGCTGATCCATATAGACGCACTTTTCTAAATTACCATTTAGAAAAGCCGTCTTTACGTCCATCTGCCAGATCTCTTAATCATGGAAGGCAGCAATGGCAAGAAGGATCCGAATGGATTTGAGCATAGCCACTGGAGAAAAAGATCCGTCATAGTCCAAACCAGCTCTTTGACGAAAACCCTTTGCAACAAGTCTAACTTTATAGGTTTCCACCTGTCCATCTACACCAGTCTTCATTTTGAAGATCCACTTGCATCCTATGGGTTTTACCCCATCTGGAGCAAAGTCCAAAATCCATACTTTGTTGGTGTACATGGACTTCATCTCGGTCCGCATTGCATCCAGCCATCTTACTGAGTCGCCGCTCTGGATGGCCTGCTGGAAGCTAGTAGGTTCATCATTATCAATGACGCAATCCTCTCTGTCCCCGTCTATGAGAAAACCTTAGTATCTCTCAGACGGATGAGACGGCCTACTACTCCTGCGGAGGGGTGCGGGAATGTCCTGTTCTTCTTGAACTTCTGGTTCTACCAAACTTTCAGTAGTAGTTTGTGGTTCTGGAATTTCTTCCAGTTCTATTGCGCTCCCACATGTTTCCTTTTCTAAAAACTGCTGTTCTAGAAAATGGGCATTACGAGAAACAAAAACCTTTTGTTCCTCTGCGTAATAGAAAAAATACCCCTTGGAGTTCTTTGGATATCCCACAAACTTACACTGTACTGATCGTGCCTCGAGTTTGTCCGCATGCTGCTTTTTAACAAAAGCTGGACATCCCCATATCTTCAGATACTGAAGATAGGGTTTCTTCCCGCTCCACATCTGATATGGTGTAGTAGGCACCGTCTTGGTAGGAACCCTGTTCAAAAGATATGCAGCTGATTCTAGTGCATAACCCCAGAAAGATCGCGGTAACTCAGTATTACTCATCATGGAATGTACCATATCCAATAGGGTTTGGTTTCGTCTTTCCAATACACCGTTATGTTGTGGAGTGCATGGATGAGTAAGCTGAGAGAGAATTCCATTCTCTTTTAGGTAACCCGGGAACTCGGCACTTAAGTATTCACCACCTCGATCAGATCTCAGTGTCTTGATACTTTTGCCGGTTTGGTTTTCCACTTCATTCTTATATTCTTGGAATTTCTCAAAGGCCTCGGATTTATATTTCATCAAGAAAATGAATCCATACCTAGAGAAATCATCCGTAAAAGTAATGAAATATGAAAAATCGCCTCTTGCATGTGTAGACATTGGACCACATACATCACTGTGTATGAGTCCTAAGAGCTCGCTCGCTCTTACTCCATGTCCAGTGAATGGAGTCTTTGTCATCTTTCCTTTGAGACATGGTTGACAAGTGGCATAAGATTGATATTCGAACGGATCCAAATATCCTTCTCTATGTAACTTAGTTAACCTTGTCTCATTGATGTGACCAAGTCTACAATGCCATAAGAAAGCATGATTTATATCTGGAGACTTTCTTTTTAGTGTGTTCTGGACATTGAAAATCTGTAATTGGTTTAACACGTATATACCGTTATCTATTGTACCGGACCTAATCAAACCATGATTAAGGTGGATGTTAACAACATCGCTTACAAACGTGAAATCATAAGCTTCTTTTGATAACAACGATACTGATATGATATTACATATTAAACTGGGTACACAAAAACAGTTGCGCAAAACCAAAATATGTCCACTCGTCAATCCAAGGTGATAATCCCCTACGGACACAGCATTCACGCTAGCTCCGTTAGCAACCTGTAGGGTCACATCACCAAACTTCAGCACTCTACAGTTTCTCAGTGCCTGCAATGGATTGCATATATGAGATCCTGATCCGATATCCAATACCCAGGAAGTAGAGTTGATTGACAGACAATTTTCAATCACAAACACACCTGAAGCCGAAGCCACAACTTGCCTCGGGTCCTGGTTCTTGGCAGTCCAAGCTTTGCAATCTTTCTTCCAATGGCCTTTCCTACGACAGTGGAAGCATTCGTCCTTTGCCACTACTGGCACCGCAACCTTTGCCTTTCCCTTGACTCCCACCTTACCAACACCACCTCTTGGTTTGGTAGCGGCCTTCTTCTTCCTTCTTTTGGCCCTTGCCTTGGACCTGGAAGAGGAAGCACCACGAACAAACATAGTGGGTGTTTCCCTTGCTTTCTGCAAGGTGCCCTCTGCACTCCTCAACATGTTAAGGAGTTCAGGAAGTTCAACTTCTTTACCTTGAATGTTGAAATTCAAGATAAACTGGGCGTAAGTGGAAGGAAGGGACTGAAGAACCAAGTCTGTATACAACTCTTTCTCTAATGTTGTCCCGAGGTCCGCGAGCTCTTCAATATAGCCAATCATCTTAAGGACATGTTCCCCTACAGATGATCCGACGGCCAGCCTCGACTGAAACAAGTTCTTCGAGGTCTCGTATCTAGCTATACGAGATTGCTCTCCATACAGTTCCTTGGTGTGGAGAAATATGGATTCAAGGTTCATATTCTCGGGCCTCCTCTGATGTTCATTATTCATAGAGGCAAGCACGATGCATTTGGCCTTCACGCAGTCAATCTCCCAGGTCTTGCGAATTTCCTTATCCGTGACACTGAATTCTGGACCTGGGACTGCAGGGGCCTTAGTAGTAAGGACATACCCCAATTTGTCATAAGTAATTGCCATCTTGACATTCCGGAACCAATCTTTATAGTTTGGCCCTGTCAAAATATTTTTATCTAATAATAACTTAAGGCCTGTCATGATCTGGGTCGCTGCAATTAAGAGAGAGAAGAAAAAACTTTAGCATGATGCTCTTACAAGTTTAGAGTGGTTTTTAGTTTATCTAAACAGGATGGCTCCCACTGTTTCTCGAATCCTTCCTCAAACAAAAAAGAAGAACTAGTCAGGACTATTCTCACCGTACAATACTTGCTTAACCGTTCAGCCAGGCCGGTGTCGGTACTTCGAGGGAGGTTTTACGACGCTTTCGCGAAGTTCCTTAATTAAATAACCTCTTTTCTCTGGGGGCGTAGCCCTGCTGACACCTTTCTCGACACCTACTTGGTTTATAGTATTGATCGTTAACCGAAAGAATCTTCCGATGAGTAGCATATACTCACAGTAGGATCGGGATCCAAATATCATCGTGTGATAAAGCTGAAGGAATCCTACCAAAATTATCACACTCCAAATGGTATGCAACTCTAGCAAATTTCAGTTTCTTTAGAAATTCCCGATGTGGATTTTTGCCCCATGCTCTTATGACCTTGGCGTTGGTCAAAATGTCATAAGTCACATGTCAAGTTCTACTCATCATTATCTTGTTAATTTGAACCCACCCGTACATACCCCTGACGTTGGCCAAATGGCAGTACGACTGTCCCAAACCAACTCATCTATCTATGCAACAGATGAATACCCAGCAGCTACCAAACACTGCCTTGGCGTTGGTCAAAATACATAGCTTGAATACTACTGAATACCCAAATGAAATGTCGGAGGGCTACGAATGGTTTTGGCAAAACCGTAAACGTAGTGAACTTGATATGATCGAAGGAACCTGATAGCTTTTAAAAGGAGTGGTTTAAGCTCCGCAATTAAAAAAGTCTTCTATTTTAAAATAACCGAGTGGTTTCTTTTAAACTGTTCCAACGATTCAACTTTGGTTTATTTTCTTTGCATTAAAATAATGCGTTCCATCAATTAACTTATCATTGCAGAAAACAACGAGAATACAACGTCCTCTTATGCCATCCGCATTCGCCACTGGGCCCCGTCATTCACCCGTTAGGTTACTTAACTAACGACAGAGCGGGGGCTGGTCTTGCGCAGGTGCAAAACATAAGTAACGCCTACTAGATATCATATATAGATATTGTACATTCGTCAGACGCAATAATAGGCATTCCAGATCACAGATGAACATATTGGATATACAAGCAATCCGCATTTCTTTTGAGCCTGCAAAGAAAGACGGATTACACAGTCGCGATGAATAGCCAAAACCCCACCCTAGACCCCTACGGATACGGCAAACTACCCGCCAAGTATCCGAAGTGAAGCGATCTCCCTCAACGACGTGAGTAGGCCACTAAGCACTTCAAAGTACCCGGTAGTTTGTGCACCCCACCTTGGGTCTATCCTAGAAGCAGAAAACAGTAAATGAAATAATACAACGGTGGCTACAACCTCAACCCGGATGTGCCCCGCAAAAGAATATTAAAACAAATTACAATTTACATTTGAATGAAAGAAACACTCGTCTCACATCCCCGGCTATCCATTCACGACAATCCAACAAATTCACATTCATAAACCAGTAAAAAACATTACAGAAATGTGCAACCCCCTGCTAACCGATATACTAGCAGTTAGGGGAGGTTTACGAACACATTAATCACAACACATATATAAACCAGTTAGCCAAAGTTCTTAGAATTTCGATCAAGCAACATACATGAATCTACTCCAAACAATTCTCTGTGCACATAAAACCTACGCAGAAACAAATCATCCCAGAAAACACAACATCAACACAGAAGAATAACTGAGCAAATTTGGGTTGACTCGGTGTCAACTCGGCCGCGGATCTGCGGCGGATCGCTTGGATCGGCGGTGGTTCCGCGGTGGTTTGGACGAGTCACGATCCCAAATTTCTTCACAATTCTTTAAAAACCCTGCTTGTATTTTTAAGGGTCCCTGAAAAATTTTTAGACCCCGTTTTAAAAACGGCAGAAACTAGGTGAAAATATCGTTTTTTCGGGATTATTTTGCGATTGAATTTCAAAAGACTTTGCTAACATGTTAGTTATTGTTTAGCTAGGCTCTGATACCACTGTAAGTCGATGTTAGACACCCCACAAGATGCGGGGAGGCGGAATAGGTAAAACAATCATTTTGTTTAAGGTAACATCGACAAACTTTACGGATCTTTATTAAACCCTAACTAACTAACTATCTAGAAGTGCTAAACTACTATGATAGATGATTATACCTCAAGATACTAGTCCTTCTTGTTCTAGTTGTTCACCTCCTCGTCGGTCTCCTCGATGTGATAGAAGATCCACCCGAGAGTTCCTTCTCCAAGGTTTAACCTCTAACTTGAGATAACTAAGTGGCTATGATTGCCAATCCAAGTGACCTAGAAGATATAGAAGTGGATTAAGGATCTATTAGTCTTGCTAACCCTTGGGATCTCAACACATGAGAGAATTAGGGTTAGGTTTAAGAAGAGAGAGAGCTTGAGGAGAGAGAATGTGTTTGTGAGAATGAAATGAAAAATAACTCATTTCTATATTTAATGAAGCATAATGTTGGGGTAAAAATTTGCACCCCGGTTGACCGAGTCAAAGCAAGGTCAACACCCAAGCTAGGTGGGCCCAAGCCCAGGTCAAGCAGGCCCATGCCCAAGTCGAGCCCGCGGCCAGCCTCCCCATGCCAAAATAAAAAGCCATGTAATAAGTAATTTTTATGTAATTTTTTATACATGAATGTATGCAAAATGGGCATAAAGCCAATATTTTGTAAGCCCATGGCTTATGTGCAAAAATGAAATGGCACATGAGCCATGGGATGGGCAAAATGCGATTTTTGCAAAGCCCAAGGGGCTATATGTAAATATGTAAGCCTATATAAGGCAAAATGATGATGAATAAAAAATATATACTTTTCATTCCACTCAAAAAAACCTAGGGTTTATGCCTCTTTCCCCATTCTGAAGGTTCCAAACCTTATTCTTTCTTTTGAATTAAATCAAGAGTTTTACTCTTCCTTTTTCAAAACTTAGTTTTCCACCACAAAACCCACAAAGGGGAACTCAGATCTCCCATCAGATCTCAAAAAGGAGTGATTTTTAAAATTTCCTACTTCTTGATCTTGAAGATCCGGCCAAACAACAGGAGGAAGAAGAAGAACCCCCTTCATCAGCTTCAAAACATCATAGGAGTTTAACTCCATACATATATATATATATAATAAATATTTCCTTTCTGAAGCATAGCTTCTGGTTCTGGGACTAAAAGCCCATTTTTCTCGCCGGCGCCCAAGCGCTCAAGCGCCGAGCACCCACGTGCCGACACATGGCGCGCTAGCGCTCGAGCGCAGAGCGCCCACGTGCCGACACGTGGCGCGCTGGCGCTCGAGCGCCCTGTGCTCAAGCGCAAAGCACCCACGTGCCGACACGTGGCGCGCTCGCGCTCCAGCGCGCTCGCGCTCCAGCGCGCTCGCGCTCCAGCGCAAAGCGCCCACGTGCCGACATGTGGCACGCTTGCGCTTAAGCGCCCAGCGCAAAGTGCCCACATGCCGACACGTGGCGCGCTTGCGCTCCAGCGCCCAGCGCTCCAGCGCCCGGCGCCCAAGCGCAAAACGCCCACGTGCCGACACGTGGCGCGCTTGCGCTCCAGCGCCCAGCGCCCCAGCGCAAAACGCCCACGTGCCGACACATGGCGCGCTTGCGCTCGAGCGCAAAGCGCCCACGTGCCGACACGTGGCGCGCTAGCGCCTGAGCGCACAACGCTCAAGGCGCTGGCCCCACGCATCCTTTGGATGCCTTTTCCCCTTTCTTTTTTATATATATACATATATGTATACATATGTACACACACACATACTCCACGACACTGTCCCTGTGAAAACTCTGCGTGGCTCCCAATATATCCAAACCCCCCTTCCAAAATAACACACACGTACTGTTAGTGTTTATGCCCTAGAAGGCCATTACTGTATCATACTAGTTTGTATATTACTTAATGGAAGCTTGGGATATTCACATGTATATAACAGTCTTGCTAAACATGGTAGTATGCTACTTGGTTTTTCTATCTTAATATGTGAGTGTACGTATTGATAGAGCTCTTAGGATCTTGCTTGACTACCAGCGTTGTGATGGCAGTTACACTAGTGGGGGCTGGGTAGTCTATAAGCACATCCTTATTCAGGTCCCTGGTCGTTGGATTATCGAGACAGAGCATCGATACTCCGGAGTAGACTAATGTGTACGCTTCTCATCCGAGTTGGGGAGATGGTCTGTCCCACAGCCGTCAGTACGTCGTATTGGAGATAGTATACAGGTGCTCGTTGGGTTACGGGTACACCGGACAGGACTCACAGGGAACTGTTGGTTGGTTTTATACCAGTCGTCAGTGAACAGTTCCCAGGTGACATGAGTACAGCATAGTCCGCAGACTTGACACTGCTACTTCGCCTCGAGTGTGTCCCACTGTTCTTAGATTGCTACCCTACCACGACTCAAAGGAGTCGTGCAAACAGGTAGCAGTTGGGTGCAGTCCCGAGCACTTGGAGGCAGTGGCGGTTAAACAGGATTCGTCTCTCCCGGTATTGGGAGTTGATATCGCGCTGTGTCAGAGAGCCATTACGCAAAGTCCCTGGCCAGGGCAAGCGAGATTTGCTGGTAGGTTCCAGTAGTTTCTCAGGGTGTAATGGGCTTCCCTCCGACACGACTTATACCGCTATTAGGGGACTGACGCTTGCCGCCCCCTAGGCACGATATGCGATAGTCTTGGACGAACGGACCAGACTGTATGGAGATTGTCACATCAGACTCAGTAGGAGTTCGGATGGGTTCCCTCATCGGCCTTCTTATCGACATCTACCTGGGGACCGTTACGTACAGCTAGTGCCGCTTGCGGTCTGTGGTTAAACCCACTGCCAGCGTAGTAGTCGAGTCTCTAGAGTCCCACAGAGAGAGTTTCCCTACTCCAGGCGAAACGATATAGAGGTCGTATGGTTTTACGACAAGGGTTCGGACGCATACGTGTGTTTACGCACGTACGACTTTCGGACAGTTTTTACCAGTCGACTTTGGTTTAAGCCAGTTACTGGTATCCGGTTATTGGATTTACACAGTCTAAAATTTTTCCGTATTTTTGCGGAAAGGAGGGGCGTTCTCGTAATTGTGCGAGAAGCTTCTAGAAGGTGGTGACTAAGGAGGTTAAGGTGGCATATAGAATGATTGTGATTAGTGAGTCACCTAGATGATTCATACATGTCTTTTGTCATTATAATGAATCATCACTAGATATTATCAAGCATGGTTGTTAAATTGTGATTTATTCTTTTCTTGATAAAAACAATATGCTTGATATATATCATCTTCTCTCACTATTCTCATATCATGATCTTTATCATCTTCTCTCTCCTCAAGCTCTCCCTCTTCAAAGACTAATCCTCCCCTCTCATGAGTTGAGTACAAGGATTAGTAAGACTAATTAATCCATAACCTTCTCTATATTACACCTAGCTTCTTTGATTAGCACTTAAAGAAGTTTAGTTGCCTCAAGTCTAGAGGCTAAGCTTGGAGTAAAGCTCTCGGGTGGATCGTCTACTACTTCGAGAAGGCCGAGGAAGAGGAGGAGTTCACAAAGACGAAGGACACGATTCGTTAGGTATAATCCTTGAACATAGTAGCATAGAAACTATATGTTTGTAGTTAGTTATCGTTTAGCTTCGATTCAAGCGGTTAGTCGATGTTTGTTCACTAAACAAGTTCGTTTTTGAAAATTCCGCCTCCCCACAAATACTGGGGTGTTGTACATCGACTTACAGTGGTATCAGAGCCTCGCTAAACAATAATTAACTTACTTGCAAATTTGTATGAATCTCGAACGGAAAAAACGAAACCGGAAAAGCCCGAAAACTTCAGTTTCTGTCGAATTTTAAATGAAGTCCTAAAATTTTTCAGGGAAGTTCAGAAAGCTTAAAAAGACACCAGAAGAACACCCAAGAAATTTGGGGTCGTGAATCGTCTACCGAGCCGCGGAACCGCGGCAGATCCCACCGATCCGCCGCGCTTCCGCCGCCGAGTTGCCGAGTCAGGAACCCAAATTCCCTGTGTTGCTTCTCTGTGTGATTTGGGATTTTCTGGAATATTTTATTTTTGCTCAGGTTTCAGTTTTACAGAGAAGTATTGGAGCAAAATTAAAAGTGTTTAATCGATCGAAATTATACAGTATTTGCTTGTTGGATTATATCTGTGATTGTATAATGTGTTCGTAAACCTCCCCTAACTGCTAGTATGTCAGTTGGCAGGGGGTTGCACATTTCTGAAATGGATTTTATCTATTTGTGCATATGAACTGTGTTGGACTGTTGTGATGTATAGCCGGGGTTATGTGATGGGTTATCATTTAATTCATTTGATGTAAATGTAATTTGTTGTAATATTATTTTACGGGGCACATCCAGGTTGCGGTTGTAGCCACCGTTGTATTATTTCTTTTTCCTGTTTTTGCTCCTAGGACAGACCCAAGGTGGGGTGCACAAACTGCCGGGCGGGTAGTTTGCCGCACCCGTAGGGGTCGTGGGTGGGATAATGGCTATTCATCACAACTGTGTAATCCGTATTTTGTTGCAGGCTCAAAACAAACACGGATTGCTTGCAAATCCAATTAAGTTCATCTGTGATCTGGAATGAATATCATTGCGTCAGACGAATGTAAAATATCTATATTTATGATAGCTATTTAGACGTCACTTATGTTTTACACCCGCGCTAGCCCAGCCCCCGCTCTGTCGTTAGTTAAGTAACCTAACGGGTAATGACGGGACCCCGTGGCGAATGCGGATGGCATAAGAGGATGTTGTATTTTCGTTGTTTTCTGCAATGATAGGTTAATGATGGGACGCATTATCTATAATGCAAAGAAAATAAACCAAAGTTTTAATCGTTGGAACATTTTAAAAGAAACCACTCGGTTAATTTTAAAAACAGATATTTTAAATGCGGAGCTTTAACCACTCCTTTTAAAAGCTATCAGGTTCCTTCGGTTATATCAAGTTCACTACGTTCACGGTTTCGCCAAAACCAGTCATAGCCCTCCGTCATTTCTTATGGATGGTCAGTAGTATTCAAGCTATGCTTGTTGGCTTTCGTCAAGGCACAGTGTTTGGTAGCTGCTGGGGTATTCATTTGTTGCATAGATAGATGAGTTGGTTTGGGACAGTCGTATAACCTTGTTGGCTTTCGTCAAGGGTATATACGGGTGGGTTCAAATTAACAAGATAATGATGGGCAGAACTTGACATGTGTTTTATGATTTGTTGGCTTTCGTCAAGGTCATAAGAACATGGGGCAAAAATATATATCGGAAATTTCTAAAGAAACTGAAATTTGCAAAAAGATGCATACCATTTGGAGTTTGATGAATGTTGGTAGGTGTTCCCCTCCGAATGGCGGCCTAGACTTTGCGTCTTGCCTGAGATTCGGGGCAGATGCTATGTGGTTTTATCCGTCTACCTCTCCGAAGATGCCAAGTTGATTTATGGCACCGTGTATCGGAGGTTTAGACGGATGCGGCCGATGTAGCAGACTTCGTCAGATTCCCCCTCAGGGTGAGGGGTTTTTGATTGTGGGGACGCTCTTCCCTGCAGGCGCAAGCCCCTGCAGTTAATTACGTTACCGCATCGCGGTAACAACTTTCTCCTTCTCCAGAATTTCACTTCATGTCGTGTGTGTTTGTTTTATTTGTGGTTTCCCGTGGATTGTATACGGAGACTGAGTAATGCCGTCGCCCGTAGGACGTGGATTAGTCCAAATCCGTGTTTGCTTAGATTTGGATTTGGTGTTTTTAGTTTAAGGATACATTAGTCGCGTTGCGGCTAAGATCAACTTAAACGTTCGTCAAGGATACGTTAGTCCTGTTTTAGACTAAGATCCACTTAACGTAGTGATTAATTTAATGTATGGCCATCGGGACTCGTCACCTCTTTGACGTCGTTGAGGAATTACAACGACGGATGTCAAAGGAGTTCGGAGATGTACCCTCGAACCAAAGTTGATTGGGAGTTTTATAATCCATTTGAATGTTTAAGGATACGTTAGCCGTGTTTGGGGCTAAGATCAACTTAAACGGGACCGTTTAGATCCGGCAAAAGAGCATTCGGGCTCTATTGCGCTAGTTTAAGGACGTGGTGGTCCATCGCCAGTTTAGGGACGTGGTGGTCCATTATTAGTTTAGGGACGTTTCGGTCCGATATTAGTTTAGGGACGTTTCGGTCCGTTATTAGTTTAAGAACGTTTCGGTCCAACATTAGTTTAAGGACGTTTCGGTCCGTTATTAGTTTAAGGACGTTCCGGTCCAACATTAGTTTAAGGACGTTTCGGTCCAATATTAGTTTATGGACGTTTTCGGTCCATTATTAGTTTAGGGACGTTTCGGTCCGATATTAGTTTAGGGACGTTTCGGTCCGATATTAGTTTAAGGACGTTTCGGTCCGATATTAGTTTAAGGACGTTTCGGTCCACGAGTTTAAGGACCCCGCAGTCCATATGGGTGTGTGGTCGTTGGGACCCGTCACTTCTTTGACGTCGTTGAGGGATTACAACGACGGATGTCAAAGGAGTTCGGAGATGTACCCTCGAACCGGACGTGAATTGATTTAGGAGAGTCATTTTGCTCAGTCAATTTAATTTAAGGACTTATGGCCACGATTGGGTTAAGTCCATTGCTTTTGCATTGCATTTGCTTTTATTTGGGCTTTGCCCAAAAGAGATGCAGAGCATCAATTTTATTTGGGCCTGGCCCTTTTATTGCTTTGCAATTCATTCTGACCTGCTAAGTCTTTTTGACTTGGGCCTAGCCCTTCAAATAATGCATTGCATTTGTGCAAAGCACCAAGAATCTTTTAGATTCAGGAAAAGAAGTGCAGAGCACTTTTTAATTTCTTGATCTAAATTTAGATCAAAGAAAAGAAAAGAAAGAAATCTTTTCTTTCTTTCTGTTTCAGAGAACCAGAGGTTCATAGCAAGTGCAAGGCACTATTTTTGTTATTTTTATTTATTTATCTGAGAACCAGAGGCTCATAGCAAGTGCAAGGCACTATTTTTTATTATTTTTATTTATTTATTTATCTATTGAAGATCACTGATCTTGTTTTCTAGATCAATGATCTATTCTTTAAGAGAATTTTCTCTTATCTCAAAGGTTTTTACCTTCTTTTAGAGGGTCTGCAGAATTCTCATCTCTCTTTTTTTTAGATCTTGATGTCCTTTTAAAATGAGGTCTGGGGTCCTTTTTATAGTGCTCAGAAATTAGTTAAATTTGTTCAATAAATCTTTTCCTGAGTGATTTGGGGAATTTTCCCCACCGTTGGATCTTTGATCCAAAGGCCCATGTTTTACAGAAGAAATCTTCTTGTTTTAACAAGAACAGAAAAGATTTCCTTAAATTTTCATTCTGTTGTTGCGCAACTCACCAGCGCGTGACACGTGTCGCGCAGTAAGGCGCTTGCGCAACAGCGCTTGCGCAACTGCGCAGACACGTGTCGAGCTGCCGTGCGCTTGCGCAGTTGTGCTTGCGCAACTGCGCAGACACGTGTCGCGCAGCTGTGCGCTTGCGCAGTTGTGCTTGCGCAACTGCGCAGACACGTGTCGAGCTGCCGTGCGCTTGCGCAGTTGTGCTTGCGCAACTGCGCAGACACGTGTCGCGCTGCCGTGCGCTTGCGCAACAGCGTTTGCGCAACTGCACAGACACGTGTCGCGCTGTGGTGCACTTGCGCAGTTGTGTTTGCGCAACTGCGCAGACACGTGTCACGCAGCGCAGCGCTTGCGCAACTGAGCATTGCTTTTGCTTTTTAAAGAGCCTTGCTCTGATCGGACGTATCGCCTTAGGCGTTGTGCTGCCGTGTCAACTTCTGACACGTGGCGCATTGCGCGTGGCGCATTGCGCGTAGCGCACGGGAACCGAAGCGTTGCTTCAAAATTTGAATTTTCAAAATTCAAACAGAGCCTTGCTCTGATTGGGGGAACAGTAGGATTCCTTCAACATTATCATACGATGATATTTGGATCCCGATCCTACTGTGAGTATATGCTACTTATCAGGATATTCGTCACTTAACGATCAATGCTATAAACCTAGTAGGTGTCCAGAAAGGTGTCAGCGGGGTTACGCCCCCAGAGAAAAGAAGTTATTTAATTAAGGAACTTCGCGAAAGCGTTGGAAAACCTCCCTCGAAGTATCGACACTGGCCTGGCTGAACGGTTAAGCAAGTATTGTACAGTGAGAATAGTCCTGGCTAATTCTTCTTTTATGGTTTGAGGAAGGATTCGAAAAACAGTGGGAGCCATCCAGTTTAGATAAATTAAAAAACCAATCTAAACTTGCAAGAGCATCATGCTAAAGTGTTTTCTTCTCTCTCTCTCATTGCAGCGACCTTGTGACCATGACTAGGTTACATCTAGATAACAAGTTGACTGAATCTAACTTATATGACTGGCAAAGGTCTGTCCAGATGACCATTGCCTATGACAAGCTGGACCACCCTATTACTACTCAAGATCCCACCGTCCCAGGTCCAGTTTCCACCGTCGCGGATATGGATATCCGTCAGACAAAGGAAAAGAATAAAGTGAAAGCCAAGTGCCTCGTGCTGGCTTCAGTTGATGGTATATACCAGAAGCAGCACGAGAAGATGGACTCTGTTTCCATCTTTCTCCATAACAAAGATTTATATGGAGAGCAATCTCATATCGCAGGATATGAGGCCTCGAACGAATTTATTCAAGCGAGGTCGGCTGACGGGTCATCTGTAAGGGACGACGTCCTTACGATGACTAGCTGTATTGATGAACTCAAGGACCTGGAGACCACGTTGGGAAACAGGTCATATACTGACTTATTTCCACAGTCCCTACCCTCTACTTTCACCCTGAAAGAAACCAGGGAGACACAAGTTCTGCTTAATAGGGGACCTTCTTCTTCTTCATCCAAGGCGAAAGCAAAGGGTGAAAAGAAGAAGACCTCTACAAAGCCGATATACGGTGTCAGCAAAGTAGGAGGAAAGGGAAGAGAAAAAGTTTCGGGACTTGGTAAAGGTAAGGAGGGACATTCCTATTGTTGTGGGAATGGACATTGGCAGAAGGATTGCAGGGCTTTGGAAGCCAGTAGCCAAGATACGAAGCATGTTGTGGCTTCTGCCTCAAGTGTGTTTGTAATTGAGAACTGTTTGTCAATTAACTCTTCTTCCTGGGTACTTGATACCGGAGCAGGATCTCATATCTGTAATTCGTTACATGCTTTGAGAAACCGTAAAGTTATAAGGATAGGTGATTTGTCTCTCAGAGTTGCAAACGGAATGAGCGTGGATGCTGAATCCGTGGGAGAATATCGCCTAGGTTTGACAAGTGGGCAGATATTGATTCTACATAACTGTCTGTATGTACCTAATTTGACTTGTAATATCATATCAGTGTCCTCACTTTCAAGAGAGGGATATGACTTTACATTCGTAAGCGATGTAGTTCACATCCACCTAAATCAAGTTCTGATTGGGTCCGGTACATTAGATGACGGTATATACGTATTAAATCAAGCTCAGGTTTTCAATGTCCAGAACACACTTAAAAGAAAGTCTCCAGAAGTGAATCAGGCTTTCTTATGGCATTGTAGACTAGGTCACATCAATGAAACACGGTTAACAAAGTTACATAGAGAAGGATATTTGAATCCGTTCGAATATCAATCTTATGCCACTTGTGAATCTTGTCTCATGGGAAAGATGACAAAGACTCCGTTTTCTGGACACGGAGTAAGAGCGAGCGAGCTCTTAGGACTCGTACACAGTGACGTGTGCGGTCCAATGTCTACACATGCGCGAGGTGGTTATTCCTACTTCATTACTTTTACGGATGATTTCTCTAGGTATGGACATATCTTCTTGATGAAGCATAAATCCGAGGCCTTTGAGAAATTCCAAGAATACAAGAATGAAGTGGAAAACCAAACAGGCAAAAGTATTAAGACACTGAGATCTGATCGAGGTGGTGAATACTTAAGTGCCGAGTTCCTGGGTTACTTAAAAGAGAAAGGAATTCTCTCTCAGCTTACTCCTCCATACACACCACAACACAATGGTGTATCGGAAAGAAGGAATCGAACCCTATTAGATATGGTTCGTTCCATGATGAGTAAGGCTGAGTTACCGCGATCATTCTGGTGTTATGCGCTAGAATCAGCGGCATATCTTTTGAACAAGGTTCCAACCAAGACTGTGCCTACCACGCCATATCAGATGTGGAGTGGGAAGAAACCCTATCTTCAGTACCTGAAGACATGGGGATGTCCAGCTTTTGTAAAAAAGCAGCATCCGGACAAGCTCGAGGCACGCTCAGTAGAGTGTAAGTTTATGGGATATCCAAAGAATTCAATGGGATATTGCTTCTACTACGCAGAGGAACAAAAGGTTTTTGTTTCTCGTCATGCCCGCTTCTTGGAAACTGAATTTTTAGAAAATCAGAAGAATGGGAGCGCAGTAGAACTGGAAGAAATTCCAGAACCACAAGCTGTTACTGAAAGTTTGGTGGAACAAGAAGTTTCAGAAGAAAGGGACATACCAGCGCCTATCCGCAGAAGTAGTAGGCGGTCTCATCCGCCCGAGAGATACTACGGTTTTCTCATAGACGGGGATAGAGAAGATTGCGTCATTGATAATGACGACCCTACTAGCTTCCAGCAAGCCATTCAGAGCGGTGACTCGGTAAAATGGCTGGATGCAATGCGGACCGAATTGGAGTCCATGTACACTAACAAAGTATGGACTTTGGACATTGCTCCAGATGGGGTGAAACCCGTAGGATGCAAGTGGATCTTCAGAAAGAAGATTGGTGTAGATGGACAGGTTGAAACCTATAAGGCTAGACTTGTTGCAAAGGGTTTCCGTCAAAGACCTGGTTTGGACTATGACGAAACCTTTTCTCCAGTGGCTATGCTGAAATCCATTCGGGTCCTTCTTGCTATTGCTGCCTTCCATGATTATGAAATCTGGCAGATGGACGTAAAGACGGCTTTTCTGAATGGAAATTTAGAAGAGTGCGTCTATATGGATCAGCCAGAGGGATTCATTCAGAGTGGGAGCAGCGGTAAAGTATGCAAGCTGCTTAAATCCATTTATGGACTAAAGCAGGCATCGCGGAGTTGGAACATCTGTTTTGATGATACTGTCAAAGAATTCGACTTTATCAAAAATCCAGATGAACCATGCATATACAGTAAGATTGTTGGGAGAGTTGTTGTATTCCTCGTCTTGTACGTGGATGACATTCTCCTAATAGGAAATGATATTCCTATGCTACAGTCAGTCAAAAGATTCTTGTCACAGAAATTCTCCATGAAGGACCTGGGTGATGCCACCTACATTCTGGGGATCCAGATCTATCGTGATAGATCAAAGAGGATGTTGGGACTTTCACAGTCCAGATACATAGACACCATATTGAAAAGATTCAGTATGGAAGATTCAAAGCGCGGTAACCTACCGGCTTGTCACGGAATCACCCTCTCCAAAGAGATGTCTCCCAAGACTGATTTGGAAAGGGAACGCATGTCGATTATACCCTACGCTTCTGCGGTAGGCTCTATAATGTATGCGATGTTATGTACCAGACCAGATGTAGCATACGCATTGAGCGTTGTAAGCCGGTATCAGGCAAACCCAGGGGAGAATCACTGGATAGCAGTAAAGAACATTCTCAAGTACCTGAGAAGGACTAAGGAGATGTTCTTGGTTTACGGCGGAAATGACCTCAAGATGGAGGCCTATGCTGATTCCGGCTTCCAGAGTGACAAGGATGACTCCAAGTCCATGTCGGGTTATGTCTTTACCCTCAATGGAGGGGCGGTCTGTTGGAAGAGTTCCAAGCAGGACACCGTTGCTGACTCAACGATGGAAGCGGAGTACATAGCTGCTTGCGATGCCGCAAAAGAAGCTGTCTGGATGAAGAAGTTCCTCACAGAACTTCAGGTGGTTCCTACCAGTGTTGGTCCAATAGCTCTGTATTGCGACAACAACGGCGCTATAGCTTTAGCGAAGGAACCCAGGTCCCATCAGAAGTCCAGACACATCTTAAGGCGGTATCACCTGATCAGGGAGATCGTAGATCGCCGGGAGATCGAGGTAAAGAGAGTAAATACAGAGGATAACATTGCTGATCCATTCACTAAGGCCCTACCTCAGATTCAGTTCGAGAGGCTACTCGAGATCATCGGTCTTCGATATGCCAGTACATGGCCCTAGTGCAAGTGGGAGATTGTTAGTGTTTATGCCCTAGAAGGCCATTACTGTATCATACTAGTTTGTATATTACTTAATGGAAGCTTGGGATATTCACATGTATATAACAGTCTTGCTAAACATGGTAGTATGCTACTTGGTTTTTCTATCTTAATATGTGAGTGTACGTATTGATAGAGCTCTTAGGATCTTGCTTGACTACCAGCGTTGTGATGGCAGTCACACTAGTGGGGGCTGGGTAGTCTATAAGCACATCCTTATTCAGGTCCCTGGTCGTTGGATTATCGAGACAGAACATCGATACTCCGGAGTAGACTAATGTGTACGCTTCTCATCCCAGTTGGGGAGATGGTCTGTCCCACAGCCGTCAGTATGTCGTACTGGAGATAGTATACAGGTGCTCGTTGGGTTACGGGTACACCGGACATGACTCACAGGGAACTGTTGGTTGGTTTTATACCAGTCGTCAGTGAACAGTTCCCAGGTGACATGAGTACAGCATAGTCCGCAGACTTGACACTGCTACTTCGCCTCGAGTGTGTCCCACTGTTCTTAGATTGCTACCCTACCACGACTCAAAGGAGTCGTGCAAACATGTAGCAGTTGGGTACAGTCCCGAGCACTTAGAGGCAGTGGCGGTTAGACAGGATTCGTCTCTCCCGGTATTGGGAGTTGATATCGCGCTGTGTCAGAGAGCCATTACGCAAAGTCCCTGGCCAGGGCAAGCGAGATTTGCTGGTAGGTTCCAGTAGTTTCTCAGGGTGTAATGGGCTTCCCTCCGACACGACTTATACCGCTATTAGGGGACTGACGCTTGCCGCCCCCTAGGCACGATATGCTATAGTCTTGGACGAACGGACCGGACTGTATGGAGATTGTCACATCAGACTCAGTAGGAGTTCGGATGGGTTCCCTCATCGGCCTTCTTATCGACATCTACCTGGGGACCGTTACGTACAGCTAGTGCCGCTTGCGGTCTGTGGTTAAACCCACTGCCAGCGTAGTAGTCGAGTCTCTAGAGTCCCACACAGAGAGTTTCCCTACTCCAGGCGAAACGATATAGAGGTCGTATGGTTTTACGACAAGTGTTCGGACGCATATGTGTGTTTACGCACGTACGACTTTCGGACAGTTTTTACCAGTCGGCTTTGGTTTAAGCCAGTTACTGGTATCCGGTTATTGGATTTACACAGTCTAAAGTTTTTCCGTATTTTTGCGGAAAGGAGGGGCGTTCTCGTAATTGTGCGAGAAGCTTCTAGAAGGTGGTGACTAAGGAGGTTAATGTGGCATATAGAATGATTGTGATTAGTGAGTCACCTAGATGATTCATACATGTCTTTTGTCATTATACTGAATCATCACTAGATATTATCAAGCATGGTTGTTAAATTGTGATTTATTCTTTTCTTGATAAAAACAATATGCTTGATATATATCATCTTCTCTCACTATTCTCATATCATGATCTTTATCATCTTCTCTCTCCTCAAGCTCTCCCTCTTCAAAGACTAATCCTCCCCTCTCATGAGTTGAGTACAAGGATTAGTAAGACTAATTAATCCATAACCTTCTCTATATTACACCTAGCTTCTTTGATTAGCACTTAAAGAAGTTTAGTTGCCTCAAGTTTAGAGGCTAAGCTTGGAGTAAAGCTCTCGGGTGGATCGTCTACTACTTCGAGAAGGCCGAGGAGGAGGAGGAGTTCACAAAGACGAAGGACACGATTCGTTAGGTATAATCCTTGAACATAGTAGCATAGAAACTATATGTTTGTAGTTAGTTATCGTTTAGCTTCGATTCAAGCAGTTAGTCGATGTTTGTTCACTAAACAAGTTCGTTTTTGAAAATTCCGCCTCCCCACAAGTACTAGGGTGTTGTACATAGACTTACACGTACACTGCACGTTGAGTTCGCATGACCAGTTTAACCCGTTAATCGGAGGTTCCCTCGCCCCAAAGGCGAGGGGTAATTAACGGCAGTTTAGTCCGCGGCTGCCGGAGATTCGGATTCCCACAATCAATAAACCCCGGCCTACCCTAAGCAGGGGGAATCTGCAGTACGCCTGACAAGCGCGCGCGTATTCCTATCTCAACGGGGTGACGAAAAACACCCTACGCATAATAATTATCAAATAAATCATATGAGATAATTACAACCATGTTTCATTTAATACAAATGAGTGAATCATCTCATGAGTCATTAAAACAATTAATGCTTCATTAACTCATTTGGATGAATCATCTCATGAGTCACTAATTCATTTAATGCAAATGACACATAAGCTCTCCACCTCATTTAGTTTAATTCATAAATGAATTAAATCTAAATGAGTCACCTTTCTTCTAGAAGCTTCTCGAGTAATTACGAGAATGCCCCTCCCATCCGTATTTACGAAAAACACGGATATACTGAGACTGCATAAATCCAATAATCCAATACTAGAATCCGGCTTAAACTAAAGCCCTCTAGTATAATCTGTCCGAACATCATACGTGCACAAGTACACGTATATGTCCGAATCCTGTCGTAAAACCGTACGACTTCTATATCGTTTCGCCTGAAGCAGGGAAACTCTCTGTGTGGGACTCTAAAGACTCGACACTACGCTGGCAGTGGGTTTAACCACAGGCAGCAAGCGGTACTAGCTGTACGTAACGGTCTCCAGGTAGATGTCGATAAGAAGGACGATGAGGAAACCCATCCGAACTCCTACTGAGACTGATGTGACAATCTCCGTACAGTCCGGTCTGTTCATCTAATACTATCGCATATCGGGCCTAGGGGGCGGCAAGCGTCAGTCCCCTAAAAGCGGTATAAGTAGTGTTGGAGTGAAGCTCATTACACCTTGAAAAGCTACTGGAAAACCTACCAGTAAATCTCGCTTGCCCTGGCCAGGGACCTTGCGTAATGGCTCTCCAAACACAGCGCGATATCAACTCCCAATACCGGGAGAGACGAATCCTATCTAACCGCCACTGCCTCCAAGTGCTTCGGGACTGCACCCAACTGCTACCTGTTTGCACGACTCCTTTGAGCCGTGGTAGGGTAGCAATCTAAGAACAGTGGGAACACACTCGAGACGAAGCAACAGTGTCAAGTCAACGGACTATGCTGTACTCATGTCACCTGGGAACTGTTAACTGACGACGGGTATAATACCAACCAACAGTTCCCTGCGAGTCCTGTCCGGTGTACCCATAACCTAATGAGCAGCTGCATAATATCTCCAGTACGACGTACTAATGGCTGTGGGACAGACCATCTCCCCAACTGGGATGAGAAGCGTACACACTAGTCTACTCCGGAGTATCGATACCCTGTTTCGGTAATCCTACGACCAGGGACCTGAAAAAGGATGTGCTTGTAGACTACCCAGCCCCCACTAGTGTGACTGCCATCACAACGATGGTAGTCAAGCAAGATTCTAAGGGCTCTATCAATATGTATTCGCGATATGCTAACATATACACATATTAAGATAGATATAAACCAGGTAGTATATTACTATGTTGAGCGAGACTGTTAATATAACTGTGAATATCCCAAGCTCCCATTAAGTAATATACAAACTAGTATGATACAATAATGGCCCCTAGGGCATATACACTAACACATCCCGGATGACCGGTCAGACCACTCTCGACTCGACCCGGGTCGAGTCGAGAGTGGGGGACTAATGATGATGCTCTATATCGACGACTCTCCAGATGCTGACACGTTACAGAAGACGTGTCCCAGAACCTACAAGAAATGATCAAGAACTTCAGTTGGGATCACACCTTGGTCCTCCAGTCCGAGAATTATCCCGACCTTCGGTGGCCTTTCAGACCACCCCCGGCGCGCCTCCGAGCTGTCACAGAACTAAGATGCCTCGGCCTCCCGCTCGTTCCCGAGCCTCTCGCCGAGCTCAACTTCCTCGGTCTCACCGACCGACCCACAGACGCCTCCGCAATGGCTCCGCGAATCTCGTCAGGCGTGAGATATCCGCCGCCCACGATCCCGCGTTCCACGCCATCACGATCCCCCATTAACGAGCCTGTCTCGTCATTAATGCGGGATCCCACCTATCACATGGGCATGACATCAGGGACGTAACGGCCGGCGTGAATCTCGTACCCGCCTGCCCATTGCTGCCGCTATATAAACCCCTCTTTCAGACGATTCAGGTAAGCCATTTTTTCTCCAATAGGCGGTTACTCTGCCAAAATACCCCGTCTAACTTGATCGTCGGAGGGTCCTCGGTGGCACAACCATCCCGGGACTTCTTTGCAGGTAGCTCGGCCACAACCACACAAAACCCATTGAGATCCACACGCTCCAGGAGGCAACCCTCCAACTCAATTCCAGCCGTCCATCAGCGCTCGTTGCAAATCAACAGAAGATAACATCTGAAGGAAACCAAAGCTCCATCACTAACTAAAAAGGAGGTTCGGTGGAAGTTGTCCATAGCGAAATATCTTCGTGCAGGCTTGATGAATTCCATCCAGCAGGGAAAGATGCGACTTCAAGTGCATTCAATGGGGACTAACATCTCTAAATGCATGGATGATGATAGTTGTTGCTTTCGATTTTTTCTTTCTTTCTTTTTTGGTAAAAGGCCGTAGCCAGTTGTTGCTTTTGATTTCACTGCATGAATGAAGATCAGAGCGTTTTCAGAACTCTATCGATGAGCTTGGTTGTGTTAAAATCATCATCTTACAGAACAGACTTCTGTTCGGTCATCTACTCAACCAAAAAATTTCTTTCTGTGTGTGTGTAGGGAGCAAGATTTTACAGAACTAACTTCTGTTCGGTCATCTACTCAACTAAATTTTTTCTTTGTGTGTGAGTATTATAATAGGTCTTGCTTTTTTATATTGAAGGGCTGATAATAATAGGATGTCATAGCTGGCTTGATACCTGGATGTTAGATAAATTTTGATTTCACTAGGACTATTTGAATAGAAGTAGGCGGCCATATTTGACTCTTAATGTTGATTTTGTATTTAAAATTCATGTCAAATTTCACTTTATATTTACTCGTATTCTGTACATGCGATGCACGTGTATAGATTAATAAGGAGTTACACATGAGAAGTTTTAGACTCGGGTACAACGTTTGGAAAATACATAATAAAAGTTGTTAAACTCAAATTTTATATTTTGCAAGATATTACATGAAACATGAAAGAAATTAAAAGATATATAAATATGGAAGAATATAATATGCAACTTTGTAGTCAATTCTTTGATTTAGTGCTTACATATAGCAAATTATCTATTTTCCTCCTTTTACCCTATCATTAGTTTTATATATTCTGCATTGAAAATGAGAAAAATAAAAGGCCACATCCACTTACTTAACCTAAATCATTATTAAAATAATAAATCAACAACCAATGCTTACGCCGTTCGTCAAAATAATTCTCGATTCGCAGTAATCGCACTTTTCGAACACTGTGCAATCTTTGTAAAACTATAAATAATCTTTGTTGATGCTCTCCTTCTTGCTTTTTCATCTTAGCATTAAGACCTATCCATTCCAATACACCTGTTGAAACCATTTAAAAGTAAATTAGATTGAAAACCAAAATGAAATAAAATGGAAAGAAAGAAAAATTATAAATTCATGCATCATTAATAAAAATGCAGTGAGAGAGAGAGAGAGAGAGGAGAGGGAGGGGGAGAAGATAACAGTGGGGAGAGAGAGAGAGAGAGTGTTTAGTCAGTATTTTTTTCTTCTAATTTTAATTATTCTCCATGAAAAAAAGGAGACGGGGGAGGGGGAGGGACAGCGCGGGAGTAGCTAACAGAGAGAAGTTAGCAAATTATTTCTCATCTTATTTTTCTTTTATCCCTCCGAGATAAAAGAAAAATTTATAGGCAATTTTGAAACCCCTGTACCTTTAGCACCGTGATAGTAGAGATGTCACACTACAAGAAAATGGGGCAAATTTTGACGGTCAAATTATTTCAAATTTATTTCGACGTTTGAAGACCATGGAAATAAGTGACAAATAATTGAAATTCCATTGATTTCAGTCAACAATTATTTCGACGCCGTTTTCCTGTGGAAATAAATGTTTACCGAAATCAACAAATTTTTCCCATGACCTCCATTTTCCATAGTAAATTTTATTTACCACTATTTTTTTCCTTCTCCCTCATAAAATTACCCTTTACCCCTCCACCGGCCTCCCCTCTCCGTGCCAGCCCACCTTCGAGCACTCGATCTCGCCTATGAGCGCTCCCTCCACTCCGCCTTCTCCCCTTCTCCTCCACCCGATCCGCCACCTCCGAGCCCCCTCCTCTTCGAACCTGGCTCTGAGCACTCGATCCCGCCTCCGATCCGCACTCCACTCCCCCTTCGCCCTTTCTCCCCTCCCCCTCCATCCGATCCATCCTCAAGCCACCTCCAATCTCATACCTCCCAGCGACGCTTTCTAGCCGGTCGGTGCCTCCAAGTCCCCTCGGCTCCGGCTACAAAATTTAGGTGAGCTTTTCTTTTAATTTAGTTAATTTGTTAATATTTTGTTGATTTTGTAGAGTTTATGGTTATGGTTAGAGTTAATTTTAGGGATCGAGTTAGGGTTACGATTAATTTTGTTGGGAGGGTTATGGTTAGAGTTAGTTTTTAGTTAATTTTTAGTTAATTTCAGTGTTAGGATTATGGTTAATTTTAGGGATTGAGTTATTTTTATGGTTAATTTTAAGATTAGGATTAGTGTTTGGGTTATTAGGGTTAAGGTAATGGTTAATATGTTGTTAACTTTAGGGTTAGAGTTAATTTTAGGGTTTGGATTAGGATCAGGGTTAAGTTAGTTTATTTGTTGAAACTTTTAGTTAATTTTAGATTTAGGGTTTGGGTTAGGTTGTTAATTTTAGTTAATTATAATTAGGAGTGTATATATATTGTTGTTATTTATAGAGAATGGAAGCATATGTAACTAAAAATTTGTGTGCTTGTAGGGTTGATGTCGGCACGATTGCTCTTGTTTTTTCGCTTTCTATATACGTCAGTTTCTGATACACGACTTTATCCATTTTAATTCATAAGCACTAAAATTAGTCTAAGTCATCATACCTAAATTAAGTCACCAATTAAATATTAATTAAACCGAAAACATAACTAATTGACATACCATAAACCAATTAGCAATATACATGATTTCTTGTTTCATTTAATTTTTTTTGTATGGACATGTGTTTGTATGAGAGAGAGTGCCTGAGGCTTACTTTTATGTAATTTTCGTTGCATGGATACATGTTTATTTTAATGAATGCAGATGCTTTGTTAATAATATTGATTGTTTGAGCATTTTACTGTTCAAACTGAAAATTCTAAAACCCTAAATTGAATACTTAAATAACCGACGATACTGAAACGATAACCATCAAAACCAATCTAATTTAAGTGCATGATACTTGATAATAGCAAAAAGTAAACCGATATATATCGTCATCGTGTATCTCACAATGAAAAAATATCGCAACTTAGAACCCGTCTATCAGTTATATGCGTACGGTTATTTTTGTGACATGAAACTACGCGTGTATTATTAATCTCGAACGTTAATCATTCTTCATTAACAACCATCTCGTAGTTCATGCGACGAGAATACTAGTTGCATAATAACCGATAGATTTGTCCCGTTTTGGACAAATTAAGAATGTATAACGTATACATTTCCCTGCATACTTATGTTTTTTATACGTTTTGAGATGAGTTTCGTCAATACCTTTCGCTAGTTCTCCGTGTACAAATATAGTTAAGATGATCATCTCAATACTATCAGTATTGAGATGTTTATCTCTTCTATTGCAATGTACTCGGAGAACAGCGGGAAAGAGCTGCCGAAATTTTCTCGAAATGAATGAAAGCATAAGTGCTGAGAGTGTATGCGTTATATATTCTTAAGGGGATAGAAGCCTTATCCCCGACAGCCGTTACCTTTTGATATCCAAGATAGAACCGTTAATATATCCGGACACGATAAATCACTAAAATGTATTTCCGAGACACTGTTGCCATTCTCTTCTTTTTCTATAACAATCTCGTTCTAAGCCTTCTCAATGTCGTTTAAAATTGCTAATATCGTTACTGATTTGAAAATATTTGTTATGATATAATAAATAATTGTGAACTGTCTTAGGATTTATGTATAGGACAAGAATGGATAAGAATTGGTTAAATAAGAACAAGTTTGGCCCTGAATTCCATAATGGTGTAGAAGAGTTTATGCAATTCTCTTCAAGAGTGGGTAGTAGTTGGATCCTATGTCCCTGTAGAAAATGTTGTGACGATATAAATGATAGTCGAGGGGCGGTTCGACTGCATATACTTGCTAACGGATTCTGTGAAGGTTATACTATCTGACACTTGTATGGAAAGATTGTAGACTATAGAATCTGTGCACATCGTATTTTGTTGTCTCTTATGAGAACCCCAGCAACCACATGTTTAAATAATGGCATGAACGATAATCCCTCTTCGGATGATACAGTTCCAGATGCCGAATCTGCTAGTTTTTTAAAGTATATGGAGGATGCCAAGAAACCTCTTTACGAGGGTGCGACAATGACAAAGTTGGGTTCGATGGTTCGCATATTTCATCTTAAATACAAGAGTTTATGGAGCAACAAGTCAGTCGATGACCTTCTAAAGATAGAGAAGGAGGTGTTCTCCGCCGAAAACCGGGAAGACAAACGTCTTGCCTGAATTTGGGGGCGGATACTATTTGGTTTATCCGTCCACTTCTCCGAAGATGCCAAGTTGATTTATGACACCGCATATCGGAGGTTTAGACAGATGCGGCCGATGTAGCAGATTTCGTCAGATTCCCCCTCGTTGTGAGGGTTTTTGATTGTGGGGACGCTCTTCCCTGCAGGCGCAATCCCCTGCAATTACGCTACCGCATCGCGGTAACAACTTTCTCCTTCTCCAGATGGTCACTTCGTGTCGTGTTTGTTTGTTTTATTTTTGGTTGCCCGTGGATTGTATACGGAGACTAATTTATGTTGTCGCCCGTAGGGCGTTGATTAGTCCAAATCCGTATTTTCTTAGATTTGGGTTTGGGTTGGTTTAAGGATCGTTAATCTTGTTTCAGATCAAGATCAACTTAAATGCTTGTTAAGGATACGTTAGCCTAATTTTAGACTAAGATCTACTTAACGGGGGTTTGGAATCATTTTTGATCCAATGAAAGAGCATTTGGGTTCTATCATTTTAGTTTAGGGACATTGAGGTCCATTGGGTTTAAGGACATCATAGTCTATGAGTTTAACGACCTCATAGTCCATAGTTTAAAGACATCATAGTCTATAGAGTTTAGTTTATGGACGTTACGGTCCATTGGGTTTAAGGACATCATAGTCCATGAGTTTAAGGACCTCATAGTCCATAATTTAAAGACATCATAGTCTATGGGGTTTAAAGACATCATAGTCTGTGGGATTTTGGTTTGGCGGTTTGAGGATGTGCCAAAAGTTATTGGTTATTGGGACCCTCCATCTCTTTGAAGACGTTGAAGAATTACAACGACATGTATCAGAGGTATGAAGAGATGTACCCTTGAACAAATGTTGGTTGGGAGATCTATAGTCAGGTTTGGGACTAAGACCAATTAAAAAGATTGTGAGCACATGGGCTCGATTAATTTGAATTAGAGACTTATGGCCAACTTAGGCTCAGTCCACTCAGTTTTGAATAAAGTGTTTAACATTTGTTTGGGTTCAGCCCCTTTTTATTCAATAATGTTGAGCATTGATTTGGGTTCTGACACCCCATTTTCTTTTTGTCTTTTATTGAGTGTTGAACACTTTTTTATGGCGTTGGGGCCTTATTTATACAGCGCTTTGTAATTCCTTAGCGCCCATGTGAGGAGCATGTGGAGCGCCTGGCGCTAAGCGCCAGACTGGGGAGCGCTAAGGCGCTTCTTGTAAAATAGCGCCCACGTGAGGAGCGCGTGGAGTGGTTGGCGCTGAGCGCAAGACTTGGAGCGCTACGGCGCTTCTTATAAAAGGGCGTCCATGTGAGGAGCACGTGGAGCGCTTGGCGCTGAGCGCAAGATTTGGAGCGCTACGACGCTTCTTATAAAAGGGCGCCCACGTGAGGAGCACGTGGTGCGCTTGGCGCTGAGCGCCAGACTTGGAGCGCTACGATGCTTCTTTTAACTTGGAGCGCTAAGGCGCTTCTTTGACAACTCTGATCAGTTCTGTGCTCTGAGAATTAAATTCTCGGTTTATAAGAGACTTTGTCTCATGGATCTAAGAACTGAGTTTTTCTTTTATGAGGAAATGCTACGATCACTTTGTTTCTTGTGAAAGACTTTGTCTTATAGATCTATGATCTAGAAAAGAACTATGTTCTTATAATGTGAGAGTTAAACTCTCAAATATGGAGGAGATGTTATGATCTCTCTTCTTTTTCCTCACCTTGAAGAAGGTTCTTCTTTTTAGAGCTTGCTCTTCTCTTTTTCTTTTCTGAGAACTTGAAGTTTATGGGGGGGGGTTCCTCTGTTTAAGACTTGAAGTCTTAGGTCCTTTATATAGGGGGGGCTGATTTGTTGAATCAGTTAAGAAAATATCTCATTAAGAGATCTCTGATTGATTTGGGGGATTTTTTCCACCGTTGGATCTTTGATCCAAGAGCTTCTGTTTTACAGAATATAGTTTTCTTGTTACTAATAAGATTGGGAAAATATTTTCCCATACAGGATTTTTTCTGTATCTTGGTGATTTTTAATCACCATTGGATATTTGATCCAACGGTGCTCGGATTTACAGAGCACAATCTTTCTTGTTTAGAAATATTTGAGGAGTATTTCCTCAATCAGAATTTAATTCTGTGTTTTGGTGATTTTTAACCACCATTGGATATTTGATCCAACGGTAGAGAATTTTTAGTTCTAGCGCTGGCGCTCTCGTGCTTTGCACGTGAGGCGCTATCTTAGAGTCTTTGACTCTTGGCGCTAGCGCCCTCGTGCTTTGCACGTGAGGAGCTGCCTCAGAGTCTTTGACTCTTGGCGCTAGCGCTCTCGTGGCGCTGTCTCAGAGTCTTTGAGTCTTGGCGCTAGCGCTCTCGTACTTTGCACATGAGGCACTTCCTCAGAGTCTTTGACTCTTGGCGCTAGCGCTCTCGTGCTTTGCACTTGAGGCGCTGCCTTAGAGTCTTTGACTCTTGGCGCTAGCGCTCTCGTGCTTTGCACGTGAGGCGCTACCTCAGAGTCTTGGCGTTGGCGCTCTTGGCGCCGGCGCTCTCGTACTTTGCACGTGAGCGTTGCCTCAGAGTCTTTGACTCTTAGCGTTGGCGCTGGCGCTTTTGGCGCGAGCGCTCTTATAAGGCGCTGCCTCATTTCAAATTTCAAATTTTGAATAGAGCTTTGCTCTCTGATTTGGGGAAACAAATGCCCCCTACCGTTGCTCTCACGTGGCTTACCCGTAAGTGCAGCGGTGACAACTTTTCCACCGTTAGATCAACTTGGAAGTTGGATCGACTTCCAGCGCCTATAAATAGGGCATTTGGCCCTTGAGATGACTGTTTGTTCATCTTCCTGTTTTCTTGTTTTCTCTGAGAATTGAATTCTCACTTCAGAGCATAGCTCTCTGCCTTAAGAGCTTCTTAGAGTCAAAACTCTGCCCAAATTTGGTAAGGCTTGAACTTTTTAATAGAGCTCTGCTCAAATTAGGGTTTTACCCATTAACAGAGCAGTGCTCATCTTTAGATCGTAGATCTTCAAGATAAAATCTTTTTAGGGTTATTTAACCCATGAACTGGAACACTGTTCATCTTCCATGAAGAACTCTTAGAGTTTGTTCACAGATCTTGAAGATCTTAGAGTTTTTACTCTGCAAAAAGCTTTGCTTTTTTAGGGTTTTGATGGATGATTCCATCGTTTTCACAGAGCGCGGCTCTTAAAACTTTTAGGGAATTTTATTCCTCTCATGATTAGAGTTGACAGATGTCACTCCTATCTGCAGAGCGCTGCTCTCGAGGGAGTTTAACTCCTTGGCCCGAGGAGCCTCTCATTAAATGAAAATCCTTTTAGGATTTCCTATTGAATGAGTGACTGTCTCGTCAATGATGAGCCGTCACCTTGATTTGGTGGGTCCCCTTTGGTCCCTTTCCACTGCATTGCGGTGTGGTACAAATTTTAAGTACTAAGTGTTAGAATTTGGACTGTAGCATTGACAGCTAACCTTTGTTCCTTTTCACGCAGGTATTATGTCTTTCGACACTTCTTTACCCTTCGTTCGTCCGGAGAGCGCATTTGCTGATGCGCCCGTAGACCGGGAAGTTTTCGCACTGATCAGAGATCACGACCCGGAGCAAAAGTCTCTTCATCTATGGGGATCGTGGTATAATCAAATTATCCAGGATCGGCGTAGCTTCTCTTGTGCAGTACCCTCAGAGCCCATCTTAGCGATTCATTATGCTGACTCACCCCCGGTGAACTACGCTGTAGAGGAGGTCAACTGGACCTCAGAAGGTTACCTTCAGCCTTCTATGGCTTCGATACCCGTACAGCCACCGATGGCTTTGGATATTCTGGGGCGGCGTATATGTCAAGGCGAATCGCGCCCCTAGGGACAACCGTATATGATTGGCTTGACTCCTCGCCATTCAGCTGGGTATCTGCAGGGGGCTCGGTACATCTTATCAGCGAAGAAATCACTGTTGCTGAAGCTCGGGTTGTACCCCGCAGTTTGCGTGTCTCTTTTCCAGTATTCTACGCCTCCTGTATGGTGGGTCAAAGCTTTTCTGGAGCAATGGAATATTCCGACTCACACCTTCCTTCTGTCAAACCGGGAAGTTTCAATCTCCTTGGAGGAATTTGCGGAGATCTCCGGCTTACCCGTCAGGGGAGAACATTACGAGGAGCTGCTTCCTCCTGACAAGTACATCTTTGCCACCAAATCAGTGGTGATGGGCCTTACCAAGGAGAACGCCATTCAACACCGATTCCTAAGTCTAATCAAGGTGTTGAACATCTATGAAAGTCTATTTATAGAGTCCGGAAAGCATGGAGTCAGCTTCGCAGACTTCATCGCTCGCTTTCTTCGTCCGGAGGCCTTATCAAAGCAAGCTGCGATGTTCGCCAAGCTTGACGATCCGTTTGGTTTTGGTTTGGATAACCAGCCGACGGCGGAAGCAGATTTGAAAAGCTTCTTTATTCCGGATACCCTGGTCGTTCCCTTCGCAGAGCTTGCTGCTTCAAATGTCGATAAAGAGACGTTCTTGCTGGGGTTCATTGGCTTGTGGTTTAACTGGTTCGTGCTTCTGATGCACTCTCGTTATATGAGGTCGTCAGTCTTCTACCCAGCCCACCGCATGGTTGCGGTAACACGAGTAGCCGTCGGGATTGCTGGGCTGGCTCACTTGTATCATGGCCTTAGCTTAGCGGCAGACACTACTCAGCCGGGGGTACAGCCCGTGACTCTCCCGCTGCACTATTTCACATCCTGGATCGAGTTGCATGTGCTCGACGCTTTTGGAGGTCACAAAAGGCCCCACTTCTTTGTCAGTTATAATTTCCCTCAGATTATGCACTTAGTCGACGCTTCCGCTTTAAATCCGTCGCAGCGGGAGGCTCAGGGGCTGGTCCTTCGCCCGCGTACAGTTGGAGATAGCATGACCTTCGTCGATAAAGTTTTAACTATCGGCAAGGAATCTACTAAAACGGTGAAGCCGCTGCGTGACACCTTCAAAGACGGGGCTCCTACCTTGACGGCTCGGGAGATTCTGCATCCATACTCGATTAGGCTAGGCTTTTTAGTCTTCAGGCAGAACGACTCGGCTCTGTTGATGAGGTATAATCCACACTGTTTCGCTCAACAATATAGCTACAATCAAGATGTCCCGGTAGAAGCCTTTTTAGCTGAGCCTGTCGCTACGAAGGAGGGCATCCGCAACGCGCTACACCATTTCATACGGCTGAACACTGGGCCCAACTTCTTTATCAGCGAGCCGAGCTGCGTTCCGAGAATCTCGAACGCATATGTGGCATGGTACTCTCATGCAACGAGTGCTGTCATTAGGGAAGAAAGGCGGTTACTGCTTGATCGCAAGGGTGCAGCCTCTGCTGGTAATCCCGTTGTCCCCTTGAAGGAACGTACCATTGTTCATCCTTCCGTAAGAGAATCCGGTACAGTTGTGGTCCCACACACCTTCCATGATAAGTCTTTACCTCGTGTGCCTGTAGAAGCGGTGGCTGTAGCGTCTCCTGAGTCTGACGTGGGTACGGAGATTGGGACCCGTCGCCCAAAGTTGCCCGCCAAGCGCAAGTTCCTGTCGTCGACTGCCGGCGCTCGCTCACAGAAAAAGAAAAAGTCACTTTTTTTTTGCTGACGTTGTACTCGTCCAGGAGCCCTATGCTCCTTACAGCGAAGGCTTGTACGAGTACGGGACCAATGAGGGTCTATTTATTGCGCCTGTAGATGATACTAATCTTCAAGCTGCCCTTGTGGCTTCCGAGCGACTGGCTCGCGATGAAGCAGCACTGATCACCATCGCACAGTCAGGTATATTTCAATCGCATCTTTCCGCGGTTATTATTTTCTTATTATGCTTTTACTGACGCTTCTTCTTCAACATGTATCTCTGCTGAAGAGGCTCTCGTGGCTTCCCTTAAAACATTTGAGGAGGAAGAGAGGCTCCGCACTTCTTTGGGTCTTGGTATACTTTGGCTCATTGTGGCCCCATTCCTTTTTTTCTTTATTCGTGGTCTGATTCCCTCCTTTATTTTATTGTAGGGACTACTTTGACTCGGGTTATTCCAAGTGCGGTGCCGATCCCGAGCGGTGATGTAGCGACGTTGCCAGAGCCGACTATTGTGGCCCCAGCTCCCTCGATAGTACCGCAGGAGGCTTCACTTAAGCAGCCGGTGACGGACGCCGTAATGGCTCCAGAGGCAGCTCTTGGTTCGGACGATGACGTCCCTTTGACAGAGGTCTTGTGGAGATCGCTTCTCACTGCTTAGACCGAAAAGAAACACAGGAAGCGCGCAGCGAAGGAGCGTGATGCCGCTCTGGCTGTAGGTGCAAGCTCAAGCACCACTCCATCTGTCGCTATCCCCTTAGAGGGTGCTCCCGCTGTCCTGTTTGCCGCCCATAGACAGGTTGCGCGCGCGGTTCGGGAGGCGGCCGAGAATCTTTCGCGAGGTAACGTAATGCCTGGTCTTTTTATTAAAAGTCGATCTGCAAATTCTCATACATCATATTCCGCAGGGCCAAGTCCTGGCGATGAGATGGCAGGCGAGATGACGGCGACCACAGAGCCCGAAGCGGCTACTCCCTCTCGGGAGTCTGGTACTGGCCAGACCGCCACTCTTTCCCCTTATGGTCCCTTGCTATCGGCGGGCATCACGAGTATCACGACGGTCCTCGTCGAATCGGGGGATGAAGCCATGGGCGCAGAGACTACTCCTCTGAGAGCGAAGAAGCTACAAAGCCCAGTGATGCTTCCGTTGCGGTTTTGGTTGGTGACCCATCAGGTAAGTCATGAATCACTGTTCTTTTTTATTTCACAACCTCGCCCAGCTTGTTCTGACGATGTTTTGTT
The DNA here is from genome assembly GCA_030015575.1 of Agapanthus africanus. NCBI lineage: Eukaryota > Viridiplantae > Streptophyta > Magnoliopsida > Asparagales > Amaryllidaceae > Agapanthus > Agapanthus africanus. Next base: position 361,215,597 of record JASDDO010000004.1, read on the forward strand.
TGTAGGTGCAGCGAATGCTGAGATCGTGCCATCTGAAGCCCCTCTGGTCGCCGCCATGACGGTTGTTGTTCCCTTGCCTTCTCCTATGTCCTCAGAGATGCTGGAAGGTATAAGTTTGCTATTTATCGGTTTCACTGTGGGTATCGCCCTCCTTATACTGACAGCATATTGTCACACTTTGCAGGAGTTCTTTTTGACCATCTGTATCAGGTGTTGAACCCGCATTTCTCATTCCAGTCGGACGTCATCCCGCCTGCTGGTATTGGTTAGTATATCTTTCAGCTATTGTTCCCTCCTTTCTTTTTTATGAATAGCCGTATCGTTGCTAAATCTTCCTTATATTGATCGCAGTGCTACGGTTCGGAGGAGGAAACGAAGGCATAGCCGCACCTCTGGTACTCCCAATTCTGCCATCAGCCACAGCCGGTATGGTAGATTCCATCGCTCATGTATTCTCTTTATCTCTTGAGCCGACATTTGATCATAACTTGTTTTGCAGCAATCGCACCAGCTCCAGCTCCCTTTGAGTCTCGCATCTTAATGCCAGCAGGGCCCTTTTCCAGACGTCCATCTTCCAGGGGCACTTCGACGAGCCTGCGAATGTTGAGCGAGTTCGTCGAGAATCTTGACGCCGAGACCCTCGCATCTGCTGCAGACTTTGTTGCTGAGGTTAATCCCATGTTGGCGACGCTCGTAAACTTTCATGATGAAGGCGTCGTCGAGTCTTGGGTCAATTACTGCAGGAAGATCGAGGCCTGCCTGCATGAGATTGAGCTCAAGCGTCCTGCTCCCGAGGTTTTGGCTTTGAACGCCCAGCGTGTTGCATGGGTTGAGCAGAGTGTTCCTTTCATCCGCCATTTTGAACAAGAGATGACCTTAAGGCGAAAGGATCATGAGGTAGCTTCAAGCGAATCTGCCCGGTCGCGCGCCCAGGTTGAAGCGAACGCTGCGCAGTTGAAAGCTGTCTTTGATAATCTTCAGCGGTGCATTTCGGATGGGTTGACGCTGAGACGGGCGCTTCGCTCTGCACAACGGGTTGTGCAGGACTGTGAAGCTGTCATGCTGGGAACTGACGAAAAGCTTTCATCCTGTTTGCAACAGCGGGCCCGAGTCGAAGCGGAGCTGGCCGCGGCGGCTAATCATGAAAAGGAGTTGAGAGGAGTGCGCGAGCAGCTTGCTAATTTGTTGAGAACGCCTCCTCCTCAATAACTGTCTTTGTATCGAGTGAAAATTTGTAATCTATGAATAACTTGTATTCATTCATTCATTCATCATTTTTTTATGATGTATATTGTATTCAATTGAATTTATGAATAAAAGACACATTTTTTATCTCCTACTATCGCCTTCTTTTCTCTGTTGTGTCATTGGCATGTTACTTTAGCAAGTGTGGCCTGTAGATGATGAATAACGGTTCATCTTGAACTCTTTGTGGGGTAGCGATGGCATAGGAAGTAGGTTCAGGTCTGCCGTCTAAGACTTTTCAACTTTATGAGCCGTGAGGGTCTCATAAAGACTTTTCTCCATATGAGTCGAGAGGATCTCGTAGGTGTATTTTCTCCTTAGGAGTCGTGAGGATTTCTAAGTGCGTTTTCTCTTGAGAGTCGTAAGGATCTTACAAGAGAATTTTCTCCCTTACAAGTCGAGAGGACTCGTAAGTGGCTGTTTCCCTCCTCATCGATATTCGACTTCGGATAGTGTGGCCCATAGATAGTTCATCTTGACCTCCTTGCAGGGCAGTGATGGCTTAGGAGACAAGGTTATGATCTGCCATCTAAGACTTTTCAACTTTATGAGCCATGAGGGTCTCATAAAAACTTTTCTTCCTACGAGTCGAGAAGATCCCGTATGTGTCTTTTCTCCTTAGGAGTCATGAGGACTCCTAAGTGCATTTTCTCTTGGAAATCGTAAGGATCCCACAAGAGAATTTTCTTTATGCGCAGGGACACTAATTTCCCTGAAGGTCGAGACGAATCGAGAGATTCTCACAAAGACACTGATTTCCTTGCGAGTCGCAACGAATCGAGGAGTTGTCGCCAAGGACACTGATTTCCCTGAATCGAGAAGTTTTTGCCAAGGACACTGATTTCCCTGGGGTCGAGACGAATCGAGATATTCCTGCAAAGACACTGATTTCCTTGTGGGTCGACGTGAATTGAGAGGTTCTCGCCAAGGACGCTGATTTCCCTAAATCGTGAGGTCTTGCCAAGGGCACTGATTTCCCTGAGGTCAAGACGAATCGAAAGATTCTTGCAAAGACACTGATTTCCTTGCGGGTCGACGCGAATTGAGGTTCTCGCCAAGGACGCTGATTTCCCTGAATCGAAGGGTCTTTCCAAGGACACTGATTTCCCTGGAAGCTGGTTGACTTGTTTTCGAGTCGAAGCATTGTTCCGACGGGGAGGTCGTTGGCTGACGTGTTTCTGAGATGGGGTCATTGGATGACGTGTTTCTGAGACGGGGTCATTGGATGACGTATTTCCGTGACGGGGTCATTAGCTGACGTATTTCCGAGACGGGGTCATTGGATGACGTATTTCCGCGACGGGGTCATTTGCTGACGTATTTCCGAGACGGGGTCATTGGCTGACGTATTTCCGCGACGGGGTCATTTGCTGACGTATTTCCGCGATGGGGTCATTGGATGACGTGTTTCGTACTTTCGAGACGGGGTCATTAGATGACGTATTTCCGCGACGGGGTTATTTACTGACGTATTTCCGAGATGGGGTCATTGGACGACGTATTTCCGAGATGGGGTTATTGGATGACGTTTTTTCCGAGGCGGGTTCATTTGCTGACGTATTTCCGAGACGGGGTCATTGGATGACGTATTTCCGCGACGGGGTCATTGGCTGACATATTTCCGCGACGGGGTCACTTGCTGACATATTTCCGCGACGGGGTCATTTGCCGACGTATTTCCGAGACGGGGTCATTTGCTGACATATTTCCGAGACGGGGTCATTGGATGACGTATTTCCGCGACGGGGTCATTGGATGACGTTTTTCTGCGACGGGGTCATTGGATGACGTATTTTCTGCGACGGGGTCATTGGATGACGTATTTTCGAGACGGGGTCATTGGATGACGTATTTCCGTGACGGGGTCATTTGCTGACTCTAGGTTGTCTGTGAACCGTAGAGTTTTGGAACTGGAGACTTTGCCGTGGCTCCGATTGGTGATGTCGCGTCTGAATCTTGCTGGAATGAGGAGGAACACCGTTGTTGTTCTCTAGGCTGTAGACGTGGCCGTCGAGATTTGGAACTAGGGTCTTTGTCATGGCTCCGATTGGTTGTAACCCTGAGGTTGGTTGTTGACGTTACGTCTACATCCTGCTGGAGTTGAGAAGGAACGCCGTGTTGATCTTCTGGGATGCAGATGTTGCCGTCGAGATTTGACTCTCCCTTTGACAAGGTCTGGTGGGGAAATGTGGTCCCCTTTTTTATTTATGCCCATGGATTGTATACAGGGGTTAGTATGGACTCACCTGTAGGGCAAAAGTTTCATTCTTTCATTTTTTTTTATTTCTTTCCGCGATGCTCTATTATTTCAGCTTTTATATCGCGAAAGTTGTGATTGCCAAATCATTTCGGCTATTTTTCACGGTGCCCAATCATTTCGGCTATTTTTCTTTTTACTCGCTGCTTTTTATTACGAGTTGCCCAATCATTTCGGCTATTTTTGTATGCATATATTTTACTTGCTGATTTTGTTGCAAGTTGCCCTATCATTTCAGCTATTTTATATGCATTTATGGCCCGCTGACTTTTCGCCGCGAGTATGGAACCTGGGATCTGATACCAATCTTAGCATCAGCATCGCTGCGACTGGAATATTGCCAGGAGCGAATCATCATTTGCCGCGAAAGGACTTGGAATTTGATACCGATTTAGGCATCAGCATCGCTACCACTGGGACATTGCCAGGAGAGAATCATCATTTGCCTCTGTCGATTCGAACAAAGGTGGCATAGCAAACAGGGTTAGGATCCTGTCGACTAAGGTTTTTGACTTCATGAGCCATAAGGGTCTCATAAAGGTGTTTCTCCCTACGAGTCGTGAGGATCTCATAAGTGTGATTTCTCCTTAGAAATCGTGAGGATTCTTAAATGTATGTTCTCTTGTAAATCGTAAGGATCTTGCAAGAGTGTTTTCTCCTTGTAAATCGAGAGGACCTACAAGTGTTTGTTCACCAAATGAGGGCATTCCTCGTCGTTGGTGAGACTCGGTGAGGAAGTGATTATTTGTGCCCGTGGATTGTATACAAGGGTCAGTATTGAGCCGCTTGTAAGGAAGTCTGGGAAAGGTGATGGCTTAAGAACAGGTTCAGATCTCTGTAGTTTAAGGCTTTTAGATCTTATGAGCCGTGAGAGTCTCATAAGAGGGTTCTCCTTACGAGTCGTGAGGATCTTGTAAGTGTAATTTCTCCTCAGGAATCGTGAGGATCCTTAAGTGTGTTACTCCTTTATGAGTCGTAAGGATCTCACGCAAGTATTTTCTTCTCACAATGTCGAGATGACCTTGCAAGTGTGCATAAATTTTTTTAACGAGTCTGCGCCTTTTCAGGTTTTCACAAACTCGCCGGTAGCCCTGTTGTTTTTACTCACGGGGCCCTTTCGGGTTTTCATCCGTGCCCATTTTGCTTATGGACGTACCCTTTTTTTTGACGCATTAGTCTAAGGATGCTGCGGTTCGTAGTAGTTTAAAGACGTTTCGGTCCGTCGCTAGTTTTAGGACATTGCGGTCCATACCTAGTTTTAGGACATTACGGTCCATTGTTAGTTTAGGGACGTTTCAGTCCGTTGCTAGTTTTAGGACATTGCGGTCCATAGCTAGTTTTAGGACATTACAGTCCATTGTTAGTTTAGGGACGTTTCGGTCCATCGCTAGTTTTAGGACATAACGGTCCATAGCTAGTTTTAGGACATTACGGTCCATTGTTAGTTTAGGGACGTTTCGGTCCATCGCTGCCGTTTTGGAGACAACGGTTTCGTTGGATACTACTTATAGAGTTTGAGCTTTGGAAGATAGCGAGCGGACATAGGCGTCGTCGTCTATCGTTAATCTAGTCCGTGAATCATTAGGCGTAGTATTTTTTTTAGGAACCGGCCGTTTATTGGCATGAAGGGTCTTTCGCTATGCATATCCATGAGCAAGTAATCCCCACCTTGGTAGACTTTGTCTATAATGTACGGGCCCTCATAGTTTGGCTCGAATTTCCCCCGTTTGGCACGATTGGGGATCATAGGTCTTTTGACAACTAGCACGAGTTCGCCTTGGCGAAATGTTCTCGGCCTAATCAATCTCTCGTATGAGCGCGTCATCCTTGGTTTGTAAGCTTCTAGATTTTGCTGCGCCATGAGACAGGTTTCATCGAGGGCGTCGAGCTCCTCAAGCCGAAGATGAGCATTCTCTTCGTCTGTTAGCTCGTAATGAACCGCCACTCGTAGAGAGTGTAGCTCTATCTCCAAGGGGAGTACTGCTTCCGCACCGAATAACAATGCATACGGCGTTGTGTTTGTGGCCGTTTTGAACGTGGTCCGATACGCCCAGAGAGCTTCATGCAGTCTCTCGTGCCAGTCCTTTTTATTTTTGGACACCGTCTTCTTTATGATCTTTGTCAAGGTTTTGTTGAAAGCCTCAGCTAGACCGTTGGTTCGGGGATTATAGACCGAAGAGTATCTCCAGTCAATATTATGCTGCTGTGCGAAGCAGCTGATTTTGTGACTTCTATAGGCCGGCCCGTTATCGGAGATAATCCGTCGCGGAGTTCCGAACCGGTAGATAACATGAGTCTTGAAGAAATAGAGGATATCCTTCATCTTCACTTCCCTTCCCTTAGCAACACTGCTTCTGCCCACCAAGAAAAGTAATCGGTTGTCGCCAATATGAACCGATGTTCTCTGGATGACGCTGGCTCGATGGGCTTAATTATGTCGGCTCCCCACATTTCGAACGGCCAGCTAGCCACTGTTGGGTGTAACGGGTTTGGATGCTGGTGGATGAAGTCTCCGTGAATTTGGCACGAGTGGCACTGCTTTGCGTATTCGAGACAGTCTTGGATCATCGTGGGCCAGTAGTAACCCATTCTTTTGATCTTCAGCTTCATCTTTGGCCCGACTTGATGAGAACCGCAGAGTCCGTCGTGAGTTTCTTGGACGACTCTCCTTGCTTCTTCCGGTCCCAGGCATCTCAGCCACAGAGAGTCGAACGATCTCTTATACAAAGTATCATTGATGAAGGAGAAAGACAGAGCCCGTTTCGTGAACTGATGTCTTGAGGATGCATCTTTAGGTGTTCGACGGGATTTGAAGTAGTCTATGAAGACTTCTCTCCAATCCTTAACTTTTTCTTGGTCCTTTATTTGTAGGGCCGTTTGCTTGGTCGCTACCTTCTCTTCAGACGATTCCGGAGATATTTCCGCTGGTGCAAGAACCCGATGGCTTTGTACAATAATCCTTACGTCATCGAGGTTTTCGTCAGCCAGTTCTTTGGCGAGTTTGGCTAATGCATCTGCCTTGCTATTTTCTGTTCGCGGTATGCTTTCCAGGGCGTAAGAAGGGATTTGAGTCGGTAATTGTTGCACTTTCTCGCCGTACTTCACCAACTCTGGTTTGCATGTTTTATAGTTGCCGTTTACTTGACTAACGACCAACTGGGAGTCTCCGTATATGAGGAGGTCTTTGATTCCCATGTCGACAGCGATCTCGAGACCTGCTATCAAAGCCTCATATTCTGCTTCATTGTTTGTCATTGGCTCCGTCAAGGAAAAAGCAAAGCGCATTATCCCTCTTTGTGGAGTCACGAAGATAAGGCCTACATCCGATTTGATTATAGGGGTGTTGTACTTTCGCTTCTTCATGGAAGATGCCCCATTGAAGTAGAGTTCCCACCGGGTATCACTCCCCCCTTTCTCCCTGTCGATCGTGTCAAACGCGTGCTCGTCTGTCAATTCGCAGTTTAGGGGTGAATCAATAGGTATCGGATGCTCAGCGAGAAAGTCAGCGATGGCCTGGCCTTTCACCGTCTTGAGACGTCGGTATGTTATCGAGAATTCCATTAAGAGTAGGGCCCATTTAGCTAGCCGCCCCGTTAGTTTGGCTCTTGACATCAAATACTTGAGAAGATCCACTTTTGATATGAGATGGACCTCATGCGCCAACGCATAGTGTCTGAGCTTCGTTATCGCGAAGATTAACGCCAGGTAGTGTTTTTCGATGGGAGAGTAGTTGTTTTTTGCCCCCAGGAGAACTCGACTCAAATAGTATAGCGCTCTCTCATTCCCTTGGTCGTTCTCCTGTGCCCATAACGCGCCTAAAGAACCTTCAAGGGCTGTGGTGTACAGGATGAGGGGCTTTCCTTTGACTGGAGCGGTCAGTACCGGCGGATTTTGCAAGTATTGCTTGATTTCGTCGAGTGTGCTTTGGCATTTGCGATCCCAGACGAACGGGGTCCCCTTCTTCATTAAATGGTTGTAGGGCGTCACTTGCCGGAGAGATTGGCTATGAATCGTCGGATATTTGCGAGCTTTCCTTGGAGAGATCGCAGTTGCTTGAGAGTTCTTGGCAGAGGCATTTCCATAATCGCCTTGATCTTTGATGGGTCTATTTCGATGCCTCTATGTCGTACGATAAATCCTAGGAATTTGCCCGAGGAAACTCCGAACGTGCATTTGAGAGGGTTCATCTTCAGGTTGTATTTCCGAAGACGTCGGAACACTATCTTCAGATGCTCCCAATACTCCTCGTGCGATTTTCTTTTCACCACGAGGTCATCAATATAGCATTCGATGACTTCATGTATGAGGTCATCGAAAATCTTCGTCATGGCCCTCTGATAGGTAGCGCCGGCGTTCTTTAGACCAAAGGGCATTACTTTGTAGCAGAATATACCCAGAGGGGTCCGGAAAGCGGTATGCTTCTGGTCTTCGGGATGCATCTTTATTTGATTGTACGCCGATGATCCGTCCATGAAGGAAAAGACTTCATGAGTGGACGTGTTATCTATCATCAACTCAGTAACCGGTATTGGAAAATCATCCTTCGGACAGGCTTTGTTGAGGTCCCGAAAGTCCACGCAGATGCGCACCGTCCCATTCTTCATCACTGGGACAATGTTGGCGATCCAGTCGGGGTATTGAACTTCTTGGACGAATCCGGAGTCGATCAGCTTCTTAACTTCGGCGTTGATGCTCATTTCAAGTTCGAGCCGCATTCTTCTTGGTTCTTATTTAACTGGCTTGACGTCTGGAGATATTGCCAATTTATGCACGGCTATTTCCGGATCTAGCCACGGCATCTCGGAATAGTTCCATCCGAAGCAGTCCCTATACTGCATGAGCATGTCTTTTAGTGTAGCCACTTGTTCTTTAGATAGCAGCTCACTGACAAACGTAGGCCGCGGGTCGTTTGCCGTCCCCAAGTCAATTTTCCTTAGGTTGTCCGCAGAAATATGTATTCCATCTTCCAACTCTTTTGGCGCTGGTGGAAATTCTGAGATCAATTCCTCTTCATCCTCATTTTCAAAGCACCAGAAGAGGTCATCCATATTCTCGGGCACTCCTTCTTCCGACAGCATTATCACGTGACAGGTACAAGATCGTTTCCAAGACCGATGTTGATCTGGTTCTACCCTCTCCATATACGTTGCTTTTGGTATATGCTTTTGCTGTGGGGTTACCCTCCAACTGTTGGATAGAGCGAACCTGTCGAGTTGATATTGGTCTTCGACCCAGTTTTTGAAGACGAAACAGTCTTCAAGAGGATGTCCTATCGCTCGATGATAGGAGCAATAATCCGGGTGATGAACCTCGTTTGCTTGATTGGGGTGCTTGGAATCCGGGAGTGTAATCATTTGGTGTTTCACAACGAGGTCGAATATCTTCCTTGTCTTGTCTTGAGGGAAGGAATATTCCCGATCCATTTTCTTCATTAGAGACAGATTCCGGCTGACCTTTTCTTGGTCACGTGGCCTTTTAGATCCGTTTTTCCGTTGTCGAATGTTTTTTCCGTTCTTTGACTTGTTTTTGCCTCTGTGTCGGGCCTTTTTCTTATCTTGGGAATGCACGGCGGGCTGACGGTGAAGCGCATCGTCGTCCTTCGTAGCCTGCTGAAGGAGGCGTTGCATCTTGGCCTTTTCGTAAATGGCCATTTCGCGGCTGTAGTCGTTGTTGGGGTCGAAATTTACACCCCGGTTGACCAAGTCAAAATCAAAGTCAACCCCAAGCCTAGTGGGCCCAAGCCCAGGTCAAGTGGGCCAATGCCCGGATCGAGCCCGAACACGAAACGTCCGGCCTTCCGCCATGCCAAAATATAATTTTTGTAATAAATAATTTTGGTGTATTTCCTTTTTTTATTTTTTGAATAAATGTAAGAAAAATGGGCATAAAGCCAAATTTTTGTAAAGCCCATGGCTTATGTGCAAAAAGAAATAGCACATGAGGCATGAGATGGGCAAAATGCCATTTTTGTAAAGCCCAATGGGCTATATGTAAAGTGTATAGCCTATAAAGGCAAAGATAATGAAAATATCTCAACAACTTTTTCTCTCTCCCAAAAAAAAAATTCAAGATCTGTGCTCTTTCACCTTCCTCAAGGTTTTAAAACCTTCTTCTTTCTTTTGAATTAAATCAAGAGTTTTACTCTTCCTTTTCCAAAACTAAATAGTTTTTCACCACAAAACCCACAAGGGGGAGCTTGGATCTTCCATCAGATCTTAAAAAGGAGAGATTTTTAAAATCTCACCCCTCTTGCTATTCAAGAGCCGGCCAACAAAGGAGAAAGAAGGAGACCCATCTCCAAAGACCCAGGGTTTAACTCCTCATCTGCTTCAAAAATATCTTAGGAGTTTAACTCCTCATACACACACACACACACTCACAAAATAATAAGTATTTCTTTCTGGGAGTACAACTCCCAGTGCAGGGACCAAGTCCCTTTTGCCGCCCAGCGCCAGAGCGCCCACGTGCCTGGCAAGTGAGGCGCTAACGCCCAAAGCGCGAGCGCCCGAGCGCCCACGTGCCTGGCATGTGAGGCGCTAGTGCCCGAGCGCCCACGTGCCTGGCACGTGTGGCGCTCGAGCGTCCAAAGCGCTAGCGCCCGAGCACCTACGTGCCTGGCACGTGTGGCGCTAACGCCCAAAGCGCGAGCGCCCGAGCACCCACGTGCCTGGCACGTGAGGCGCTAGCGTCCGAGCGCTCACGTGCCTGGCACATGAGGCGCTAGCGCCCAAGGTGATAGCGCCAGCGCCCGCGTGCCGCGCACAAGAGGCGCTGGCGCTTTCTCCCACGCATCCTTTGGATGCCCTTTCCCTTATATATATATATATATGTGTGTGTGTGTGTGTGTGTTGGGGTGTGTGTGTGTGTGTGTGTGTATACATATACACACATACCCTCGTAAAAACTCTGCGGGGCTCCCGATATATCCAAAACCCCTTTCAAAACACAACACACGTACACTGCACATCGAGTTCGCATCACCTGTTTGACCCGTTAATCGGAGGTTCTCTCGCTCCAAAGGCGAGGGGTAATTAACGGAAGCTTAGTCCGTGGCTGCCGGAGATTCGAATCCCCACAATCAATAAACCCCAGCCTACCTAGGCAGGGGGAATCTGTAATGCGCCTGACAAGCGTGCGCGTATTCCCATCTCAATGGGGTGACGAAAAACACCCTACAGATTCTGCCACGCCCAGTGGGACCTTTCTCTCCTCCCATATCTCGGGTCAAGTGTTCATGCGAACTCATTTAACATATATGCCGATATTTGTACTGAAATAATGTTTCTTTTCTGTGCAGCAAACAACTTTCAACGACTATGCCTCCTAAGATGGATCCAGCTTCTGATGCGACCCCGATTCCGTACGTGGTCAAGATCAATACTCATGTGGTTCTCCCCGCAAGCCTCAGTCAACAGTGGGAGGAACCGCCCCGCCAGTTTGGTTCCGTCATCATCTACCCTGCCGGAAGCGCTCATCTGGCAGAAATTCCGGCAAAACAGGTAGCCAAGCCAGTCTCAAGGAGCAAGAGGCCAAATGTTGTGATCGCTAAGGCACCACAACCGAAACTTAAGACGCTGTCTAAACGACTCTCTGGTGCTCCAGCTGGGGGCAAGACTTCCGGTACAAAGGGAAACATCAAACGTTGCGGACGAGCTCAGGCGATGACTCCAACAAATGCACGATAGGGCGTCTTCTCTGGCCTCTCTATCACTCGGTCTACGGCGTCTTCCCGAAGAGCCGAAGTCTGCCAAGTGCTTAAAACAGAAAAGTTAAGGCAGAAGCGGCTCAGGTATCAAGCCAACAAGAGGGCCAGGACTTCGGCCATGTAGAATCTTGTGAGGTTCCAAGAGCAGGGTTACTCCGCGACGACGGCTGAGTCGGCCGTAAAAATCAGCAATTCCTTCGAATCTCTGATGTGGGTTCAGAAAAATGCTATGACCGATAAAATCAAGAAGACAGCGGTCCGAACGTTGCTACGTAGAGACGTGTTCCGGCCTCAACAGAAAAAGTATGACACTGTCTCTTCAAGATTCTGCCAGGCGCTCTGTGCCGCGCGAAAACAGCGGGGCAAAACTAAAAAGGAAGCGTCAACACCATTCAAGAATCCGGCCAGGCCAGCCGCCTTCAGTCGACTGCCCGTTACCGAAACAAGAGGGCCAAGACAGCGATCCGTGAAATCAGCCTCCGATAATAAAAAGACGGATGGATATGTTATCCATACGGTCTATATGGCGGGCGGGCACCCCAGCGACAACCTTCGCAGTAAAAGCAAGGATGGGACCACTACATCCCAAGCCCAATCTGGCTTGAATGTGGTTGCCGCTTCCCAAGAACATCCGCCTCCGCTGGATGATGAAAATCCTCTCGACGAGGATGATAGGCAGAAAGACCCCTCAGTCCATGTAGAGTCAAGCTCGGACAGCGAGGAAGAGCCGACTTTCCGTCTCAGGACCGCAGAGCAAGAGCTGCTTCAAGAGCTTCGAAAACTGCTCAGGAGAAAGGATAAAGAGACGGCCAGGCTCTATTCGAAAATTGACGACCTGACGAACGTTGTGATGCAGCTTACGGCTCAAATTGCTCGAGCGCCTCCTAATCAAGCACAAGTTGCTACTCATGAGCCGGATGATGACAATCCGAAGCGGCCGATGCCTGTCCCTTTGGGTCCAAGATTGGTCGAGCCGCATGAAAGCCGGCCACATTCCACTTCTGGGGACGCCCTGGCCCCAAATAGCACTATCCCGCTAACACAAGATCGGATAATGGATTTGGTCACCAGTAAAGTTAAAATATTGGTGGCTGAAGCTGAAGCTCAGAAAGAAATTGGCAGTAGTGGGCGGCCATATCCCGCACAGTAAGATTTGATCGAGTTCCCGAGCGGCTACGTCATTCCTAAGTTCGGAAGATTTGACGGGACAGGAAATGCAAATCAGCACGTCGCCCACTTTAAAGCATCGTGCGGAAATACAGGGGGCAATGATGCGCTCCTTCTTCGTCAGTTTGTCAACAGGCTGACCGGTATCGCTTTCGACTGGTACGCGAGTATACCAGACGGGTCCGTTATTACCTTTGCCCAAATGGAGTCCCTGTTTCGGCAAAGGTTCATGAGTGTCAGTGATAAAATCTCCATTGCTGACCTTGTGAGGACCAAGCCGGGGAAGAATGAAAGCAACACCGACTTTATCACCCGATGGCGTAATTTCACAATCAAGTGTGAACCGCCGCTGGAGCAGGACCAGTCCATCAGCCTTCTCATTGGGAACCTCGACAATTGGATGGTTCCATTCATATGTACAGCAGGCCTCAAAAAGTTTCAAGAGCTAACCAAGAAAGTCCAAATGCTGGAACGCTCGAAGCAAGAGTCTACCCCGGACTCTCAGAGATACAAGACTTGGAAAAGCAAGTGGGACGACAACTGTAGAAGCGGGAGTTCCAGCAGTACCAACGTCTTCAATGCGTCCGACAATGAAGACAAGCGAAGGGCAGGCGATTCCAAAACCAACCGGTCTCGAAAGCCATTGCTGGGAGGAGATGGGCCTTCCCTAGAGGAGAAAAAGAACAAGGTTTACTCTTTCAGAAGGGACAAGGTCCGCAAGATATTTAAAGATGCCTTGAACAACGGTCTACAATTGCCGGAGTCGAAAAGACCTCAAGAAGCAAAAATGACCGACAATCCCCTGTATTGCCCGTACCACCGAGTAGTGAGCCATGCAATCGAGGATTGCTATATCTTTAAGGACTGGGTCGAGAAGCAGTACAAGGCTGGAGAGAACGAGCTGTCCAAAAGTGTGTTGGTGAAAAATCAAGTTGCAACCACTATCTTTATACAGACAGAACCTGAAGCCTTCTGGGAGCAGACAGCCGAACCCGCTACCCTGAGAAATGAAACCGACTCACCGCAGCCTCCTTGGAGTAAGCACATATCTAATAAGACGAAGAAGATGCTAAAGCTACTTCAGAAAGAGCCCAGGACGGAATGGGAAGGGCAGAAGAAGCCCACCATTCCAGCTACCAATTCGGCCCAATCAGACTCAAAATCCAAAAAGCTCAAGAAGAAGAAAAGTGCTGCTCGACGCGAAAAGGAGTCTGCAGGGAGATCGACCATTCAATAATATATCGATTCCCTCGAAGTCTATGAACAGCAGGAAATAACTCTGATTCAATTGAAGGAATTCCTCCCTGTAGAAGCGGCTGAAATTCTGGAGGAGTTAGAAGAAGACTCTAATGAAGAGATCCCTATAGTGACCTGCTACGCCATCTATCTTGGAAGCGACTCTGAGGAGGAGCTCTGTTTTCCCGAAGAGGACGAGGAGCTCGCCACAAAGGCCAACCGAATCCAGCTTAGAAGCGGCAGGGCTCTTCCGCAAAATCAGGGAAACGCCCCAAAAGGAAAGGAAAAACAGGTGGCTAATAAGGAAGATGGCAGAGAGCCGGCTAATGAAAACTCAAGTCCTTCCTCAATGGACTACAATGTCTTGGCTCATCTCCGAAATCTCCCGTCTCTCCTAAGCATCTACGATGCCTTGGTCCTATCTAAAGAGCTTAGAGATGTTCCCATTCACGCTCTACAAAAACCCGAGCGGTATCTGGCTCGCTTTGCAGAAATTAATATGAAAGAAGCCCAGTACGCTCTACATGCCGCTGCAATCATGTTTAAGGATGAAGACTTACTACTGGGAACGGCTGAGCATAATCGACCGCTTTATGTGACCGGGTACAGCGATGGAGATCGGATTAATCGCATATTGATTGATCCGGGATCCTCAATGAACATCATGAACTTGAAAACTATGAAGAGTTTGTCAATGGACGTCCGCCACCTGTCAAGGGAAAGGATTGTCATTCAAGGCTTCAATCAAAACTGCCAGCAAGTTCTGGGGTCTATAGCTTTGCCAATCAAATTTGGGGATCTGCAAACTGAAGCTAAGATATACGTGATCGACGCTGACATGTCTTATAAAATTCTCTTTGGACGGCCGTGGCTCTATGATTACGGCATCATTCCGTCAACTCTCCATCAATACATGAAGTATACTAAAAATGGTGAAGAAAGACGCATTAACGGAGACATCCAGCCGTTCGGTGTGCATGAAATCCGATATGAAGATTCTTGGTACTTCATGAACCAACAAAATGCTAAGCCACAACTGACTGAGGATAGAGCGGCCCCAAGACTCAAAAGAAAATCTGAGCCGGCTGTCACTTTCAAAAGCAAAAACGCCCAAGTGCGCCCGCGTTTCGGTAGCGACACTGATGAGTCCGACGCTGGAAGTCCATCCTTCCGTAAAACTCACCCTCGTTTTGGTAGCGATATGGACGAATCCGATACTGAAAGCCCATCTAGCAGCAAAGTCCGCCCTCATCTTGGCAGCGACACAGAAGTGTCGGAGGAAGAGGACCTGTCGTGCAACAGCTGTGCAGATTGGACCCCCATGCAGCAAGCGAAACTACGAGAGACCTTCGGAATTGCAGAAGGGTCCCTGGCCATCACAAGGGTACCGGAACGGATGTGCAAAGAGCTCGATGCATTGTCAGTCTCTACCATGGACCAGCTGAAAACTTTCTACGTTCCCGGGAGGAAAAGTGGACAGAAGGGCATCCTGTTTTATTGGTCAAACCCCGTTGTGCACCCGGACGATTTGCCTGTCGTGTGCCTTCCCTATGAGAGAGGCATAAGAGCCGTCCTCAATCCCAGATACTATGCACCCGAGATGCGGGAATATTTCAAAAGGTGCGGATGCCGGTTATATCAAACGGAGTCCGAAGCAAAGTTTTATGAAGGGCTATGGCATCCGCCCCAGGTCCGAGCACTCATCGATGGACGAATTCCAGATAGACGGGGCATAAGCTTCATTCAACCTGATTCCAAAGCATGCTACATGATCCTTGTTGGTGAAGCCGGCGAAAGATCAAATGATGATGACGAGATAGCCGAACCAGAAGAAGCTCCTCAAGAGCTCGAAGATGGCGGACAAGCAACATTTGACGAGCTAACCGAGATTGACTTAGGAACGCCCGATAATCCAAAGCCGACCTACATCAGCTCACTCTTGTCATAGGAAATGAAAGAGCAGATAATTGCCCTACTGCATGAGTTCGTTGAATGCTTCGCGTGGACATACAAAGAAATGCCTGGCCTTTCCCCTGAAGTGGCCGTGCATAAACTGGCTATATCTCCTGATGCTAAGCCAGTCAAACAAGCTCCTCGAAGAATGAGAAGAGAACTAGAAGAAAAGGTCATCGAGGAAACCAAGAAGCTCATCGATGCCGGCTTCATCAGGGAAGAGAAATATGCGGACTGGATCGCATGCATAGTCCCAGTGAAGAAGAAAAATGGGCAGATCCGAGTTTGTGTCGATTTCAGGGACCTCAATAAGACATGTCCTAAAGACGACTTCCCACTACCGGTCATGGAAATGATGGTCGATAACACATCAAATTATGAGTTGTTCACCTTTATGGATGGCTTGTCTGGATATAATCAGATCAAGATGTCACCTGAGGATGAGAAACACACAGCATTTCGAACCCCGATCGGAATATACTGCTACAAAGTGATGCCGTTAGGACTGAAGAACACAGGTGCTACATATCAAAGGGCAATGACCAATATCTTTGATGACCTAATCCATAAAGTCATCGAATGCTATGTTGATGATCTGGTCATCAAGACTAAAGCCAAGGCCAATCACATCCAAGATCTTAGGATCGTTCTCACCAGACTGAGGGAGTACGACCTGAAAATGAATCCTCTGAAGTGCGCTTTTGGCGTGTTATCGGGAAAATTCCTGGGCTTCATAGTCCAACATCGAGGGATTGAAGTTGACCCATCCAAGATAAAGGCCATCATGGAGATGCCCCCTCTGAAGAATCTGACGCGGCTATGATCTTTTCAAGGCAAGCTTGCTTATATATGAAGGTTTATCTCAAATTTATCGGGGAGATGTAGGCCCTTCTCAAAGCTCATGAAAAAAGGATCTCCTTTTGTCTGGGATGCCGAATGTCAAGAAGCGTTCGAAAGCATCAAACACTACTTGTTGCACCCTCCAGTGCTGGCCGCTCCCATTCCATATAAACCACTGATTCTCTACACTGTCGTGCTAGATGAGTCACTCGGTGCGCTCCTTACCCAGAACAACGAGGAGGGAAAAGAGAATGCCCTCTACTACCTCAGTCAAACTTTTGTCAGGACGGAACACAACTATTCCCCGATCGAAAAGCAATGCCTGGCTTTGATGTTCGCTGTGAAGAAGCTGAGGCACTATCTGCTCGCTCATCGGGTTATGCCGATCTCTAGGGTCGACCCGCTCAAACACTTAATGACCAAAGCAAGCCTAGCCGGTAGAATGTCAAGATGGGCTGTCATGCTGCTTGAGTTTGACATAGTGTATACTCCTCAGAAAGCAGTAAAAGGGCAAGCTCTCGCAGGCTTTCTTGCTGCTCATCCCATATCAGAGGGGTCACCGCTTAATTGAGAGCTACCCGACGAACAAGTGTTGCACCTCGAGGAAGATAAGCCATGTTGGGAGCTCTACTTCGATGGCGCCTCATCAACGAGGACCTCCAGCAAATCAAGCATCCCAAAGATAAAAGAAGGGATAGGATTGGTGTTCATCATGCCATCAATGGGAACCCTACGGCGTTCTTTTGCTCTCACCGAGCCTCACACAAACAATGAGGCCGAGTATGAAGCTCTGATAGCTGGTTTGGAGCTCGCTATAGAAATGGAAATCCTTCGGCTACGAGTCTACGGTGATTCCCATCTTGTCGTCAACCAAGTAAGCGGCGACAATAAGATATACAAACCCGAGTTAGCTCGGTACAGAAGCCGAGTGGCGGAACTCATGAAACGTTTCACTCACATTGAACTAATGAGAGTCCCTAGAGCATTGAACGGAAAAGCCGACATACTCGCTCGCCTAGCTAAAGAGCTGGCTGATCCTGAGATGGACGAAATTCTAATCACAGTCAGAAGCCGGCAAATTCTGCCTCCAGCCACTTTGCGTGAAGAAGAAAGCATAGAACAAGAGAACACTCCTACCGAAGAAGCTTCGATCATCCAAGACGAGCCCGATTGAAGAGAACCCTTCATAGAGTACCTCCGATACGAAAAGCTGCCCGAAGGAAAATCTGCGAGGATTCAGTTGAAGAAGAGAGCTCTCCGATACGTGTTTGTAAATGACACGCTATACCGCAGGTCATATGACCAACTCTGGCTCAGGTGTTTGTCATTGGCCGAAGCCTAAAAGGTCATGAAAGAAGTCCACTCAGGCGTCTGCGGGGCTCACCGGTCCGGCCCCAAAATGTGGCTTCAGATCAAATGGCTTGGATATTACTGGCCCACCATGATAAGGGATTGCGAAGAGCATGCAAAGAAATGCCATCTCTGCCAAATCCATGGCGATTTCATTCACAAGCATCCTAATCCGTTGCATCCTACGGTGGCGTCGTGGCCCTTCGAAGTTTGGGGCACCGACATAGTTGGTCCAATTGAGCCTCCGTCATCCAAAGGCCATCGGTTCATACTGGCTGCAACAGACTACTTCTCCAGATGGGCGGAAGCTGTCCCGCTAAAAGAAGTGAAGACAGAAGATATTCTGACATTCTTCCAGCATAATATTCTATACCGCTTCGGTACGCCAAGAAGAATCATTTCTGACAACGGGCCTTCTTTTAAGAGCTTCAAAGTCTCAAGGTTCGCTACTCAGCATAAGATAGACTGGAGATATTCCTCCATCTATAATCCAAGAGCCAATGGGCTAGCCGAAACCTTCAATAAGACTCTATGCAAGCTCCTGAGGAAAAATACTTCAGCCAACAAGAGATACTGGAATCTTAAACTTCACGAGGCGTTGTGGGCATATCGTACCACGCTCCGTACTCCAACTCAGTCCACTCCATATGCATTGCTCTTCAGAGTGGAGGCGGTCCTCCCCCTCAAAGTCGAAGTTCCAAGCTTAAGAATGGTCATTCAGCACGAGTTGACGGAGGAGGAAAACGTGCTCCTTGGGCTTGAAGAGCTCGACGCCCTCGAAGAAAAGAGGCTTGCAGTACAGCAAAATTTGGAGCTGTACCAAGCCCAAATGTCACGGGCCTATGACAAGATGACTCGTCTCCGCGCTTTCAAGAAAGGCGAATTGGTGTTGGTCCTCAAAAGATCGATCATCCCCAATCGACATGCCAAGGAAAATTATGAGCCAAACTGGGAAGGACCATACGTTTTCGAGAAAGTGTTCGACGGAGGATCCTACCAACTAATGAGTGCCGAGGGAGAAAAGCCCATGCCACCCATCAATGGCCGATATCTCAAGAAATACTACGCGTGAATGCTCCAAGTCGCAGGCGAATTGAGCAAACCAGCCCTACGGTCTAGATCATACATCCTGTGAAACCGTATACAATCCACGGGCGTAAACGGCCCCTATCTCTCCTAAGTCCTGCCGGTGAGACTACTTTTAAAGTCCCACCAGCGGCAAAAAAAAACGGTATGTCCACAAGAAAAACGGGCACGGATGAAAACCCGAAAGGGCTCCGTGAGTAAAAACAGCAGGACTGCCGGCGAGTTTGTGAAAATCCGAAAGCGCGCAAACTCGTGAAAAGAGATAAAATACACTCGCAAAGTCCTCTCGACCGTGTGAGGAGAAAATCCCTGCGTGAGATCCTTACGACACACAAAGGAGCAACACACTTAGGGATCCCTACGATTCCTAAGGAGAACATACACCTGCGATATCCTCTCGACTCGTAGGGAGAAAACACTTTTATGAGACCCTTACGGCTTATAAATTTGAAAAGCCTTAGGTGATAGGGATCTAAACCCGTCTCCTGAGCCATCGCTCCCCAACGGGCAACGGCAAATGATGAGTCGCTCCTGGCATGTCGCTTCAGTGTTAGCGGTGCTGATGCCGACCAAAAACCCAAATCTCAAGTTTTCCCAAAGGCAAATGATGAGTCTCTCCTAGCATTGCTTCAGTGTTAGCGGTGCTGATGCCGACCTAAAAACCAAATCCCAAGTCCTCCCGGGGCAAATGATGAGTTGCTCCTAGCATTATTTCAGTGCAACAATGCTGATACCAAAAACCCAAATCCCAAGTTTTCCCAACGGAAAATGATGAATCGCTCATGGCATTGCTTCAGTGTTAGCGGTGCTGATGCCGACCCAAAAACCAAATCCCAAGTCCTCCCAGGGCAAATGATGAGTTGCTCCTGGCATTATTCCCGTGCAGCAATACTGATGCCAAACAAGATCCAAATTCCAAGTTCCCAAACGGCGAATGATGAGTCGCTCCTGGTACCATATTCCAGTGCAGCGATGCAGACGCCAACCAAAATCCAATTTCTCAAAATTCTCCCAGCCCTACGGTTAGTCCCCAAATTGACTACCGTATACAATCCACGGGCTCAAATAATTCTCATCATACCCATACCCCACCGCAATCACCAGTCCAGCAGCCGGTCTCCGCCCTTGGACTTATGCTCCATTTGGGAAGACCCACTCATGTGTCCTCACGATACATGAGGAGAACAAACTTACGAAATCCTCTCGACTCGTAAGAAAACACCTTCGTGGGATCCTTACGACTCACAAAGAAAACACACACTTAGGAGTCCTCACGACTCCTAAGGAGAAAGTACACCTATGAGATCCTTTCGACTCGTAGGGAGAAAATGCTTTTATGGGATCCTTACGGCTTATAAAATTGAAAAGTCTTAGGTGATAGGGACCTAAACCTGTCTCCTAAGCCATCGCTCCCCAACCGGAAAAGGTAAATGATGAATTGCTCCCGGCACATGTGCTTCAGTGTTAGCAACGCTGATGCCTACCCTAAGACCAAAATTCCAAACTCCAATCCAATAGACCCCCAAGTCTTTAAACTGGGAATAGATGACCTCTAAGTCGTTAAACTGGGAACAGATGACCCCTAAAGTCGTTAAACTGGGAACGAGGGAAATCTCCTCATGGCAAATGATGATTCGCTCCTGGTACCATATTCCAGAAAAGCGATGCTGATGCTAAACCAAAACCAAAATCCCCAAACCCTGTCATGGAAGATGATGATTCGCTCCTAGTACCATATTCCAGTATAGCGATGCTGATGTAAACCCAAACCATATCAAGTCAGCAAGACAACCAACAACCTCCCTGGCGGAATCTTGCTCCACCTCGGAAACAAGTCAAATCCCGACACCGCAGAAAGCGGAGCAAGTCAAATCAGAACATTCGACCGTCCAAGTCGCTAAAAGGGCAGCATCGACCGTCCACATCGCTAAAATGGCATCATCGACTATCCACATCGCAAAAAGGGCAACATCAACCGTCCACGTCGCAAAAAGGGCAGCATCGACCATCCAAGTCGCTAAAAGGGCAGCACCGACCATCCAAGTCGCAAAAAGGGCAGTATCGACCATCCACATCGCTAAAAGGGCAGCATCGACCGTCCAAGTCGCAAAAATGGCAGAACCGACCGTCCAAGTCGCTAAAAGGGCAGCACCGACCGTCCACGTCGCTAAAAGGGCAGCACCGACCGTCCATGTCGCTAAAAGGGCAGCAACGACCTCCTCGTCGGAATTATGCTCCGCCTTAGAATCAAGTCAACCAGACACTCCATCTTGGAGACACGTCAAGAATCGATCGTCCATGTCGTAAAAAGGACAGTGCTAGCTTCCCAAAAAGCGGGAACCAAATCATATCGTCTCCACGTGAAAGAAGATCCATCAATTTCATGCACACGACCCACATATGCTGTGTGCATTTATTGATGGGGGGCACTTTGTTGGGGTCGAAATTTACACCCCGGTTAACCAAGTCAAAATCAAAGTCAACCCAAGCCAAGTGGGCCCAAGCCCAGGTCAAGTGGGTCAATGCCCGGGTCGAGCCCGAACACGAAGCGTCCAGCCTTCCGCTATGCCAAAATAAAAATGCTGTAATAAATAATTTTGGTGTATTTTCTTTTTTTATTTTTTGAATAAATGTAAGAAAAATGGGCATAAACCCAAATTTTTGTAAAGCCCATGGCTTATGTGCAAAAAGAAATAGCACATGAGGCATGGGATGGGCAAAATGCCATTTTTGTAAAGCCCAAGGGGCTATATGTAAAGTGTATAGCCTATAAAGGCAAAGATAATGAAAATATCTCAACAACTTTTTCTCTCTCCCAAAAAAAAATCAAGATCTGTGCTCTTTCTCCTTCCTCAAGGTTCTAAAACCTTCTTCTTTCTTTTGAATTAAATCAAGAGTTTTACTCTTCCATTTCCAAAACTAAATAGGTTTTCACCACAAAACCCACAAGGGGAAGCTTGGATCTTCCATCAGATCTTAAAAAAGAGAGATTTTTAAAATCTCACCCCTCTTGTTATCCAAGAGCCGGCCAATAAAGGAGGAAGAAAGAGACCCATCTCCAAAGACCCCACTTTGGGGAAGATCCAGGGCTCAAGGGGAGAAGCCCCTTCATCAGCTTCAAAAATATCTTAGGAGTTTAACTCCTCACACACAGACACACACACACACACACAAAATAATAAGTATTTCTTTATGGGAGTACAACTCCCAGTGCAGGGACTAAGTCCCTTTTGCCGCCCAGCACGCTAGCGCCCAAAGCGCGAGCGCCCGAGCGCCCACGTGCCTGGCATGTGAGGCGCTAGCGCCCAAAGCACGAGCGCCCGAGCTCCCACGTGCCTGGCATGTGAGGCGCTAGCGCCCAAAGCACGAGCGCCCGAGCGCCCACATGCCTGGCACGTGAGGCGCTACCGCCCGAGCATTTACATGCCTGGCACGTGAGGCGCTAGCGTCCTGGCGCCCAAAGCGCTGACGCCCAAGGCACCAGCGCTGGCGCCCAAGCGCCCGCGTACTGCGCACGTGAGGCGCTGGCGCTCTCTCCCACGCATCCTTTGGATGTCGTTTCCCTTTATATATATATATATACATATACATACATACACACACACACACACACATGCTCTACAACACTGTCCCCGTTAGAAAAAATTTCTAACGGGGCGCTGCCCCGCACCCCGCAAGGGGGCTGCTCGCCCCCTTGACCCCCAGCCCGCTATCCGGGTAGCGGGACTCCCATAAAAACTCTGCGAGGCCCCCGATATATCCAAAACCCTTTTCAAAACACAACACACGTACACTGCACATCGAGTTCGCATGACCTGTTTGACCCGTTAATCGGAGGTTCTCTCGCTCCAAAGGCGAGGGGTAATTAACGGCCGCTTAGCCTGTGACTGCCGGAGATTCGGATCCCCACAATCAATAAACCCCAGCCTACCCTAGGAAGGGGGAATCTGTAATGCTATTGACAAGCGCGCGCGTATTCCCATCTCAATGGGGTGACGAAAAACACCCTACAGTCGTTCCGAGCCTTTTGACTTGCTTCCTTTATTAGCTTATCCATTTGTTCTTCAAATGACGGACTTGACACTTTTATGGCAGGACCTCGTTCTGGTTCAGCGTCAGCGTCTTTTAAAAGAGTATCCTCTTCTTCATCAAGGTCCTTTATGACATGGCAGCCATGGAACTGCTCCCGTTTCTTGGATTGGACATATCGGAGCCCAATCGTCTCCATTTTTCCGTTGGGCAATTTTCGCTGCGTTCCGGGGACGTTCCAAATTCTGTTGTAGAATTGAGCTTGTAGAGGAGTTTGTTTGAATGGTACGTCTTGGCATCTTAATAACCTTTTCAATCCCTTGGTGTAATACCTGGGCAGACGAATGGGTTGGAGCCTGTTGAGCACAGGATCGGGACCATGCCAGACTTCTCTTTCGACTTTAGTTTCCGTGGATCGATAGAATATGATCGCCTTTTCATCTCTTCGTCTGGAAGGGACGTAGAATGTCCGTAGCTCTTGCACACTATATATCTGAAGCGCATCAAGCTCTCTGTAGTGCTGCCGTGGAACCTTGGCGATCTGCAAACTCTGATCATCTCCAGTGAAGGCTTGCACTGATGGACGAACCGAGAACACTGCGTTGACTTCATCTTCAGAGTCACTGCCAAAGACCAGAATAGGGTTAGATGGTCCCGGCCTGTTGCATTGGGGCGGCCCCGAATAAACCACCTCTTCTTCCTCCTTGGTATTGCTCCCGATGACCAGGATAGTGGTGATAGCTTTTTGCTTATTCTCCGGTTTATGGCATCTTTCCGTGTGTTCAAAGTCTGGCAGGAAATACTTTGCATCCTCGTATTTGCGGACTTCATTCACGGAGAATGGATTTAGCTCCCCCGTTACGGTGAACTCGAAACCATCTTTGAAATACTTCATACACTAATGTTGTGTAGAAGGGATGTGTTCCCCTCCGAACGACACGGCGCAGACTTTGCGTCTCGCCTGAGATTCGGGGCAGATGCTATGTGGTTTTATCCGTCTACCTCTCCGAAGATGCCAAGTTGATTTATGGCACCGTGTATCGGAAGTTTAGACGGATGCGGCCGATGTAGCAGACTTCGTCAGATTCCCTCTCAGGGTGAGGGGTTTTTGATTGTGGGGACGCTCTTCCCTGCAGGCGCAAGCCCCTGCAGTTAATTACGCTACCGCATCGCGGTAACAACTTTCTCCTTCTCCAGAATTTCACTTCGTGTCGTGTGTGTTTGTTTTGTTTGTGGTTGCCCGTGGATCGTATACGGAGACTGAGTAATGCCGTCGCCCGTAGGACGTGGATTAGTCCAAATCCGTATTTACTTAGATTTGGGTTTGGTGTTTTTAGTTTAAGGATGCTTTAGTCGCGTTGCGTCTAAGATCAACTTAAACGTTTGTCAAGGATACGTGAGTCCCGTTTTGGACTAAGATCAACTTGACTTGATGATCGATTTAATATCTGGTCGTCAGGACTCGTCACCTCTCTGACGTCGTTGAAGGATTACAACGACGGGTGTCAGAGGAGTTCAGAGATGTACCCTTGAACCAAAGTTGATTTGGGGTTTTACCATTCATTTAAATGTCTAAGGATGCGTTAGCCGTATCTGGTGCTAAGATCAACTTAAACGGGACCGTTTAGATCCGGCAAAAGAGCATTTGGAGGCTCTGTTGTTCTAGTTTAAGGACGTGGTAGTCCATACTCCAGTTTAGGGACGTGTTGGTCCATCGCCAGTTTAGGGACGTGGTGGTCCATATTCCAGTTTAGGGACGTGGTGGTCCATATTAGTTTAAGGACGTCTCGGTCCGATATTAGTTTAGGGACATTTCGGTCCGTCATTAGTTTAGGGACGTTTCGGTCCAATATTAGTTTAAGAACGTTTAGGTCCAATATTAGTTTAAGGACGTTTCGGTCCAATATAGGTATGTGGTCGTTGGGACCCGTCACCTCTTTGACGTCGTTGAGGAATTACAACGATGGATGTCAAAGGAGTTCGGAGATGTACCCTTGTACCGGATGTAGATTGATTTAGGAGAGCCATTTTGCTCAGTCAATTTAATTTAAGGACTTATGGCCAAAATTGGGCTAAGTCCAGTTGAAAATGTTCAACACCCTTATTTATTTTTGGTCTATTAGACCTGTGCTAGGGCTTTGCCCCCACTTAAATAATGCATTGCATTACTTCAGGCCATTTATGCCTATTTTGACTGGGCTCTGCCCTTTTTATTATGATGCAGATCATTTGTTTTGGTCCATTGGACCTTTCAATTGGGCTCTGCCCTTTCAAACAATGCACAGCATTTTATTTATTAGGCCTGTTAAGCCTTTTAATTGGGCCTGGCCCTTCAGGAAATGAAATGCATTGCATTTGTCAGGCGCTTTGCGCCAATCACTGAGCACAAGCGCTTGTGGTGAGGACACGTGTCATGCTCTGGCGAGCGCAAGCGCAACAGCGCAGTGCGCTGCGCTAGTGCGCTGCGCTGTTGCGCTACTGACACGTGGCGCGCTCTGGTGAGTTGCGCCAATTCCAGAAAGCAAAGCTCTATTCCAAGAGCGCGTGGCGCAAGTGGTTCTATAGCTGACACGTGGCGCTCTCTTAAGAGCGCAACGGCGCAGTTTGGAAGTGCAAAGCACTAAGAATCTTCTAGATTCAAGAACGGAAGTGCAAAGCACTATTTAATTTCTTGATCTATATTAGATCAAAGAAAAATAAATTTTTCTTTTGTTTGAAGAACCAGAGGTTCATAAAAGTGCAAAGCACTATTTTTTATTTTTATTGTTTTAAAGAACCAGAGGTTCACAAGAAGTGCAAAGCACTGTTTATTATGTAAAGATCATTGATCTTGTTTTTAGATCAATGATCTATTAGAAGGAATTTCTTCTACTTCATGAAGGTTCTTTACCTTTTTCTTGAAATCTTCTCAGAGTTCTCTCTGTTTAAAGTTCTTGATTTTTCAAGAAATGTTCCTCCCTTTGAATTGAGGCTTAGGGTCCTTTTTATAGTGCTCACAAATTAGTTAAATTTGTTAAAGAGATCATTCTCTGAGTGATTTGGGGAATTTTCCCCACCGTTGGATCTTTGACCCAAGGGCTTCTGCTTTGCAGAAGAAAATCTTCTTGTTTTAACAAGAACAGAAAAAATTTCTTAAAATCTTAATTCAGTTTGGCGCAGATGCCCCAGCGCGTGACACGTGTCGCGCAGCGCAACTGCGCTAGCGCATCTGCGCTGACACGTGTCGCGCAGCGCAGTGCTTGCGCAGCTGAAGTGTTGCTTCATTTAAACAGAGCTTTGCTCTGATTGGGCGCGCCTTCTTGGGCGCTGTGCTTACGTATTAGCGCCTGACACTTGAAGCGTTGTTTCGAAATTTTTGAATTTTGAATTTCAACAGAGCTTTGCTCTGATTGGGCGAAACAGGATGATGTTGTACTCGTGTAACCATGGCCTGCCGAGCAAAGCGTTGTAGCAAGTCTTGGCGTCAATGACGTGAAACTTGATGTCGGTGACGAGCGACCCGAAGCGTAATGTCACTATTATGGAGCTGAGCGTCCGTGATGACTGGGAGTCGAATCCGGAGATAGTGATTTTATCCCGAGCGAGGTGTTGAACGCTCATGCAGATTTCTTTTAGCACCCTCACATTCAGGAGATTGACAGAGGACCCATTGTCAACTAAGATCTTCCCTATCTTGATGTCATGGCAGTACCCGGTGACATACAGGGGACGATTATACTCACACGTTCCGAGGAGGAGATATTCATCGCCGAAAGTGATGTCAGCTGTGTACACTTCTTCCAGCTCGTCCTTCATCTTTTCTTCGGCAAGGAAAGCTTGAAATTGGTCGGGCTCTTGTAGTGCCTTGATCAGAGAATCTCGCGCCTCTTTAGACAACAGAAAGGTATCGAGAATGCTTAGCTGCAAGGGTATCTTTCTCAGGTGTGCCAGAATATTGTAATCCACGTCCTTGGCTGCGAGCTCTTCGATGACTCGGTTATCGAGGGTGATATTCTCAGGGACTTTTTCCTTCCCTTTATCTTTTTTGTTCAATCCCTTATTTGTAGGTACGATTGCGCAGCTGAATATTCTCACAGTTGTTCGTCTCTTCTTCTTTTCCTGAGGTGGATTCTTTGAAGAGAGGGACGAGGGCTATTTCTTCATCAGAATCGCTTCCGAAGGTGAGAAGTTGCGATCCCCCAGCATCAACCATGTGACAGTTGCCGGCAGTTCTTTTACGCTCATCTGTCGTGCTTCCCTGCCTTCGACGAGTTTTGCGCTTCATCCGCTTGAACTGTTATCGGTGGGCAACATACCCTTGCCACCACTTTTTAAAGGCCATGCACTCTTAGTAGGGTGTGCAATCCTCTGGTGGTATAAGCAATAGTTAGGATGTACGTCTGCTTCGTCAAGGTGCGTATCCTCGGAGATATTTTCTTTGGGCGGTGGCAGCTTCAATCCCATGGACAAGGCTTTGGCAAACCGTTTCCTCATCTTAAGCTTGGTTTTGTTTGCCGCGGGCGTGCTTCGATCTGGTTAGAGCTTTCTGCGACTCATCCCCGCCATGACTTCTTCAGCTTGATGCCGATGCCTGGATTTTTCGAATATGGCTATTTCACGTTGCTGATCAGCCTTGCTCTTCTGACGGGCTTCGTTCAGCAGCATGTCGATCATCTCGTCAGATGGTTCGAAGGATTTTGGCACTGCTCCTGCCCCCAGCTCCTATATGTGAGCTTCTTCATCATTTACGGGCAAATGAGAGATCATGTGACAACTTGCCACATTATCCTCGAATTCTTCTGACGAGTCGTCTCCATCGTCATTGTCGTTTCCTCCGCTCTCAGAGATGTTGTTGAGAAATTCTTAGAGCGTGACTGGAGTTCGCGCCTTCTGATTATATTCTTCCAGTGCGTCAATATGCTTTTGCAGGTCCGTGCGCTTGTCATCAGGCTTCACGGTCTTTTTGGTCTTCTTCTTCCTTTTCGAAGATTTTGACGGCTGGGCCTGGGTGTTTTGCCCATCGCTACCAATTCTTGGCGTCGGGCGCGGTTTGAGCATTCCCTCAATGACCTCGGGTTCCAGCGGGCTTTTCCACCTAATCGCCGGGCATGTTTGAAGATCCTTCGGCATTCATTTTGTTTTGGCTGAAAGAGCGACCTCCCATGGAGCTTATTCTATAAATGAGCATGATGCCCCCGGCGTGTCTATCCTTTTAGGAACATGCGGCTGCGGCGGGCTTACCTTCCAGTTCTCGGACAGTGCAAATTTGCCCTGTTGATATTGGTCCTCGATCCAGCTTTTTAAAACGAAGCAATCTTCAATTAGGTGGCCTACTACTTGGTGGTAGGGGCAGTAATTGGGATTATTAACGTCACCTGGCTCCAGTGGGCGTCTTGGATATGGCAGAGTGATGAGCCTGTTGCGTACTACCAGACCAGTTCGAACAGTCTCCTTGTTTTATCCTGAGGGAACGAGTAAGGACGTTTTAACTTTTCGTTGATAAATCGCTATCTATCGTTTTGGCGATTAGCTGGTTTTGGACCACTCGGCTGTTGTTGAGCATTGGCGACAAAGGTCACTTTCCCTTTCCCCTTTTCATTCCGAGGCACCGTCTTTGAAGAGGAAGGCCTATGGCCTATCTGGTCCATTTGGGTCAGCTTGTCAATCAAGGCATGGAAGGTGGTTGGCTTGGAAAACATCATGAATTGGGATATGGTCGCCGGCGGATCGAGAGTTCCCACAAACATGCCTATTGCAGGAGCCTCTTCTATGTGTTGTTCGCACTTCGACCATAGGTTGCGCCACCGAATTGCATACTGAACCCATGTCTTCCTTGGCTTCACTCGGGCAATGATCAACGCCGTGATTGGGGTGCGTTCGCTGGCGCTTGCAAAACGCTGGGTGAATAACAGCTCCATCTTCGTGAATGTTTTGACGGAGTCATTGGGAAGCTCCGAATACCATTCGAAGGCCGTCTCCGCCAAGCTGCCGACGAATTGGCGAAGCAACAGCTTATCGTCACCTCCAGTATTACCGCAGAGAGCCCTGAACTGGACGACATGCTGGTGGGGGTTGCCTGTCCCCTTATATACATGAAATTTAAGGATTGTGTATCCTAGCGGGTACTTAATCTGATCGTACCAACTGGGATAGGGTCGCCCAGTTTTGACGACTTGGCCGGCAGCTTCGTTCGCTTTATGGGCTCGTATCTGTTGAGCTATATAATCATCGAGCGCAGCTTTCGAGATTGTTTCCTCGTTGGCGGCTGAAAAGGCCGGAAGAGGGTTCGATGTCTCCCCTCTGTCATCCTCAACGATTATTGAGGGATCTTCAGCTGGAGGGTCCGGCTGGATCATCATCCCGACCATGTCTTGGAATAAGAGCGTCATTTGTTTTATGTTGGTCGTTTGTTCCGCGGCCTCTTTGTCTTTCTTCTTGAGAATTCTTCGGAGGAACTCGGCGTCGGTTTCCTGTTCCTGGCGTTGCTCCGACAACGTCTCCGGGCTTTCTTTTGGCCCAGTGAGCGCAGCTATCTTCGTTAACATTTCATGGAGCTTTTGTTGTTGCTCCTGGGCCTTTGTTATGGATCGGGTGAGTGGTCGTTGACCCCCGGAAGCGCGGCTCTCCTCTTTCCTAGAAGCCATATAAACAGTATGCACCACCATACCCCCAGACTTGGAGCGTCTGGGTTCAGTGCTCTTGAGATTTGTCGCAGGCATAGTGATCTTCTCCGCCCTCCTCTTTTTATGGACGGTTGAAGTTGAGGGGGCTGCTGATGTGGGTACCCGTGCAGACGACACCTTTCGTGGCGTGGAAGAGGGATGGTCCTCCACTTGCCGAACTGAAACGACCCCAATATTACTATACCATCGTGTTTTCTTTCTTTAATAAAATATTGTATTTATTTATTCTTATTATTTTTCCGTATATTTTGTTTTCTATTAAATATATTATTTTATTATTCCATCTATTTTTTCCCAAACCCATTTCTTTAAACTAAATCTTAACCTATTCAAAATTAAATACAAGACCTGACCCAGCCCATAACCCAAATCCAATATCATTTTCATTTTATTTTATAAAATTATGAGCCCAAAAGCCCACTTTCTTTTCAAGCAACTGCATATATTTAATTCTAATTAAATATGTGGATGAACAACCTTGTAGCATATTGGTTAAGTCCTTGCATTGTTATTCCATAGATCACATGTTCAAATCCTCATTCTTGCAATTATTTTTTTTATCAATTTTTTATTCTTCTCATAACTTACAAATGAGACCTTTCATTTCCAAAATGAATGGTGACCTTTCATTTCTCTTTTAATTCCCATGTTGAATGCATATATTATTATAGACAATTCACCATTACACTATCTTTATTTGTCCTGCTCCTTTTTCTTCCTCACATTTTTCTATCTCTCCCTTCTCCTCTTCACCTAGAGTCCTAGAAGAAGAACACAAAGAAGTTTTTCAAGAAGGTCTCGCTAGTAACGCGAGGCTATCGGCGGATAGACAAGTCCGGTGACAATACCGGCTTATGTATGTAAGACTCTTCTCTCTCTCCCCCTCCATCTCTTTATTTTCCTCTTGTCATACCTCATGAACCCCCTATTCTTTTCATATCGTAATCCGTAAGAGAAGATAAATATAAACATATACATATATATAAGTCTAGATATATATAGTTTTATATGGTTTTGCCTCTTGTTCAAATTAAAGTGCTTTTAATTTTTTGTTCATGACTATGAATGTTTATTACGAGTTGTGAGAACATAAATTTCATGCCACAATATATCTATAATGTCTCATGAAATCGGTTTGTTTATTAAAAGAAAAATAGAAGCCTGCATAAAATACTAGTTAATCTTTTTGCCGATTTTAGTATACACATCAATACCTTTACCTTTAAAATAAATTTTAGAAATTAATTTTTACTTCTGAAAATTTCAGGAAATTTACATATGATAGAATATATTATTTTGTACATACTGTAAAAAATTTAAATCAACTTAACGGTTTAGGAATTATTTCGTTTTATTTCACTGTTCGTAAAATAGAAAACTGCAGTTATTGGTCAACTTCTAGGATACATAACTTGGTATACCGATATCCAAATTGAGCAAAATCAGGTGTTTTAGATATCTACATCGAACAATATAGATTTTATTAGTTTTAAGTTTTTACTGAAAACCGACGTAAAATATAGAAAACTGTGTTACAATATTAAGCGACGAATCTGGACAAAATCTGTCCTGATTCGCACACTGTTTTTAAATTAAGCATAACTCAAACTCCCGATGTCCGTTCGTGACAAACATTAGATGTTTAGATGGAAAATTGATAGAACTATAATTTTCTGTATACTATATTACTTAGAAAAGCATGAAATAACCCGATATAGGATTTGCCATATAACATATAGTTGTTGTCCAGAAATCTGAATTTCTGTTTTAAATGCTAATATTAAAATGATTATAACTAGAGATTCAGAAATCCAAATCATGTGAATCTTGGTGTTTTAGATAAGTACATCGAATGACCTACAATTTTCTAATAATCTTTGTAACCTGAAACCTGATGAAAATTAACTCAAACTGCGTTTTAAAAATATATGACGGTGCTGAACAGATTCTGATATGTTTTGCGCGACGATACGAAAACAGATATACCTCCGAAACCGGTAGTCGTATTTATGTGAAACTGGAACTCACGCATGAAAAACACTTAGAGCAATATTTTTGTATATATTTCCGCATTCGTTCGACTTGATTAATTAGTCGTACATAATATTTCTTTACAACATTGTTTATGGTAGTTACTTGAATAATATACTTGACTCATTTCATACTATTCGAACATGTATACATATTTATCTTGATCATTAAATTGGTGTATGTACATAAAGACGATAATTAAATACTTGAGTTGTATTTTGTAAATTATACAAAATTATTTTTACATAAAACCCCTCAAGTTTTTATAAATTACAATAAGGACCCTAATAAATATAGTTTTAAGCGGAACCGGTCTCTTGAGCCTCAGGGAGCCGAAGATATGGGTGCTTGCCTATCTAAGATAGACAATCTAACAAACGGTGTTATCAATACGGTAATTGTCTTTGAAAAAGACACAAATCCTGCCGCCCATGTACAGCGGTTACCGATAACATCAAAACTTAATTCAGGATTTTAATTTCTTTTCTAATGTTTCTGACTCAGACTGAGTCTCATTATAATAAATCTGACTTGAATATGATTCAAGTACAAACTACAATTCAATATGAATCCATATATTCAATCTATTCAATCTGTATTGACTGAACCGAACCATGAATATACTTCCATTTACATGATTCTCTAGTTACACCCATTTACTGATATCATGGTTTCGGCAAGTCATCCAATTATACAATCTATATTACAAGACATTACAAGTCTTCCATTTACATTTACAAAACAATACAAACAACCCATTTACAATCCATCTATACAAGATAATACAATTTACAATACAACTACTAATTCAAGACATCGCGGGGTTTTTAAGGGGTAGATTGGTACGGAAGGTGTTAGAAGTGGTACGAGACAGCAACCAGAAGACGTAATTACATCCATGCCGTTGTTCCGTGGTATTATTGATGGAGCCTTGTACTTCCATTTGCATTAGTCTCTGGCATATAGAGACTCCTCTCGTATACACCGGCATCCTTCTGTACCAAGCTACAAACAACAGCGTTAAGCATATAATACAACTTTAAAAGCTACTCTCTCTCTCTCTCTGTGTCTATTCTATTTCTTTCTTATCTTTGGGACTTACCGAGCGATTGTTCGCTGACGACATTCCTTCTCTTTCTTCCTTGGAATGTTATCAGGTGATCTGGACACTCAGGAGATCGAACCTACCAGCGAGGACTTGGATCAGCTTGCCTACGACCTAGAGCTCTAGCTTCATTGTACACATTTTATTTCAGTACTTTTCCTTTCTGTTATGCCACTGTTTAGGCATTGCTTTCATCCAAATGTATTTACTTTTCCATGTATTGTACAAAAGAATGTTAATAAATAAAGTTGTTGTTTCATTATATTTGTCTCTTGTGTATATTTCTTTTATATTGCTTAGATACGCTTAGCGTATTTACATCAGAGTAAATACGTAGCGGCCTTGTCGCGTCCCCTTCGCCGTATACTGGGATGCGGGGCGTGACACTAACCCTCATCTTCTTTGGTTGGCGGGAGTAGTCGTTGTTGATTACAGAGTCTTGGACTCTTCGCCAGACCCTGTGGATTTTGGAGGACAGCCGCTGAGGGGGCTGCTCCGGCTTCGCCTTTGTGATATTTTCAGCGGGTGGAGGAGACCTTTTCAATACGACAGTTGGAGAGTTCTTGCGCACCCTCCTGAGCTGCTCAAAGTTGTTCCCAGTTAGAACAGCAGTATCGACTTCCACCATCGGAGCTGGTGGAGTCAATCCAGAAGGGGAACTGCCCCCAGCTTTCCTCACTCGGCGCCAGTGGCGACGTCGAGCATGTCTTGCAAACGATACTGGCTCAGTTACGGGGGTGGCTTCATCATGCCCCCTGTTCTAGTGAAGGGTTGCTGTTGGTGCTAGCCTATCAAAGACTGATGTCCGCTGAGAAAAAACGTCCAACCTGTCGAAGACTGACCTTTGGGCAGGTGAAGTAGTTTGTAAGACCTCACCCAAAGCAGGAATTGGGATAGGCAGTCTCCCAAAGACCGATCCCTTAGCAGTAGAAGCCCCTTTGACGACTTCGTCCGTCGGAGTTGAAATGGCTATCCGCTTTGGGATGACTCGTTCATATAGGGTTAGCTTAGCACCTTAGCAAGGTTTTGGCAAGCATCAATCATGCTACTTTAAAAAATTTAGGATGCTAAACAAACCATAACCAAGATCTTAACTAGAGAATTAGGGTTAAACATGATATGTAAACTCTTTACATCTAAGTGAACGAGGAATACAACCTTTGTAGACCGGTCCTTCACTTCAATAGCTCCGTGTGGTAGTCCCTTCGTTGCGATCACGATCCCCCAGATTCTAGAAAGGCTACCATGAAGAAACGAACAAACTTGCTTCAAAATCTTCGACGCCGAAGATGATCTACATCGAGGAGACACTAGCTCATGATATCTCTTCACTAATTGTGTAGATTAGTGAAGAAAACACCTTAAACTAAATGGCTAATAGTAGAGGATGATGAAGTAGGAAGTGGGCTCACTTTAGATTAATTTTTCTCACAAGGCATTATCACTTAGAAAAAAACTAGCAAGCTTTTTCAAGTGAGGAAGAAGAAGAAGTGATGAAGAGATGAATGAATCCATGAGGTTAGAAATGCAACCATGGTTTGTGTATGTCATCCACTAACCATTGTAGAGATTTTACCATGGCTATGAGTTAATGGTTGGGTTGAAAAATATCTTAAGCTAGACAAACAAGTGGACTAAGTCAATATTTTCCACAAACTTCTCCAAGCTTCCACCATGACTCATTATCCAAGTGTTTGAATTACTTAAAACAAATAAAACCCTAACTTAACCCTAGCATGGTGTGAGTCTCATACATACTTGTTGCATGTGTAACCTAGCATGACACAACAATATATATCACATATATATATTTTGTGCAAAAAGAAAACAATACATTTAACATATATCGCATATATATCAATGTATCATAAAGTGAGAAAAGAAATCTTAAGTGAGCTAATATTAGTCAATGTAATTTAATATATCAAATATATAATTATACATTAAATTGTTAAATCAACTCTTGATTCAATAATCCGGCTATAATACATATAACCGACTAATATCAAATGAATCAACTTATCGAATCAACACTTGATCCGATAATCCGTCTATATCACATATACCCGACCGATATCACATATCGCGAGAATAGAATACGGTATCACATACTCGTATAAATCTCGGTCCTGCACATATCACATATGTGCTCCTACTCCGTTTCGCATGAACCAGGAAACCTCTGTGTAGAACTCTAAAGACTCGTCAATACGCCGGCAGTAGGTGATGATCATATCAAACACCCACAAGCCGCAAGCGATCTGCTAAATGTAACGGCCACCCGGGTATTGAGTGATCAGAAGATCAACAAGCAAGCCTGTTATAACTCCTGCGAATCCAATCAGTAACACTACCGTACAGTCCGGTCTCTTCGTCTGATATGTCGCATATCACAGCCCGGGGGTGGTATAACGTCAGACCCTAATAGCCTGATAAGTCATGCCGATGCAAGGTCCATAACGGTTCGAGAAACTACTGATAACACTTACCAGTAAATCTGAGCAACCCTGGCTAGGGATTTCCTGTTATGGCCAATCAAGCATAGCGCAACATCAACTCCTAATACCGGGAGAGACGAAACCCCTCCTATCGCTCATTGCCTCCATGTGACTCGGGACGATAACCAAAAGCCACCGTTTTGCACGATCTCTTGATCATGGTAAGGTGGAAATCAAAGCACGGTAGGAATCACATAAGTCTCTATGACGATCTCAGATCTACAGACTAATCTGTACCAGTGTCACCAGAGAACTGCTATCCGACGATAGGTATAATACCATCTAGGACTTCCCGGCGAGTCCGTCCAGTGTACCTAGTCTGTACTGAGAACCCGTATGCCTTCTCTGATGTCAAACACCAATGGATATGGGATCATCCATCGTCCATCATATGGATCAAGAAGCGCATACGCTAGTCTACTCTGGAGTAACGATGCCCTGTTTTGATACTCCCACGACTAGGAACATTTGAAGGATGTACTTATCGACTACCCTGTCCCCACTAGTATGATCTGCATCATAGTCCTGGTAGTCAAGTAATCATCTTAAGGGCTTTATCAACATGTGATCACAAAACAGTATTTGTTAACATGTTAAGATAAAGTGCAACCAGATAGCATACTATCATGTCGAGCAAGAAATTCCTCCCTATATATGTCCAAGCATCCACTACAATATACATCGCATGTAAAGTAATGGCCGCTAGGGTATACATATAACTAACAATCTCCCACTTGCACTAAGGCCATCTGTTATAGTATCCAATACCCAACAATGTAGCAGTGGTTGTAGTATCCCATACTCAACCATTGTAGAGAAGTCTCTCTAGGGGTAAGGCCTTTGTGAGTAGATTTGCCGTGTTATCCTTCAGGTCTACTCTCCTAACCTCGATCCCTTGGAGATCAGCTATCTCCCTGATCAGGTGATACTGTCCTCAGAATATGTCTGGAACGCTGATGGGACCAGTGTTCCTAGGTCAAAACCATAACTCTATTGTTGTCACAATAACAGTTATTGTACGCTCAATGGTAGGAACCTTGCTCATCTCATGAACAAGAAATGTCCAGACAGCCACTTTGGTAGTATCATTGGTAGCAATGTATTCAGCCTTTATTGTCTAGTATGTCACGGTATCTAGCTTGGAACTCTTCCAACATATTGTCCCTGCACGGAGGGTAAAGACAATGCCTGTGACCGACTCTCAGTCGAACTTATCACTCTGGAAGCTGGAACCAAGAACTTTCTTTTAGTGCTTCTCAAGTACTTAAGAATGTCCTCCACAGCTTTCCAGTGATTCTCCTAAGATCCGATTGATTCCTGATCACTACACCTAGTGAGTCATTTACATCTGGTCTGGTACATAACATCGCACACTCTGATAGAGCCTACTGCCGAACCATAGGGTATCCTATATACGCGAGCTCTCTTCAAATCAGTCTCGGGGGACATCTTTTGGAGGGAGTGATTCATGAGTAAGTGGGCGAACCACCACGCTTAGAATCTTCCATACTAAACCCCTTTAGTATGGTGTTTATGTATCTGGATTTGGGACACTCCCAACGTCCACTTAGATATATCATCATAGATCGTAACCTACAAGATGTAGTAGGTATCATCCAAATCTTCTATTGAAAATCCCCGTGATAAGAGGAGCTTGACGGAGTGTAGCATAGGAAACCATTTCCTATGAAGAGTATGTCTTCTACGTACAATACGTGGAAGACAACCTTACTCTCTACAACCTTCTTGTATATACAAGGTTCATCTACCATTTTGATGAAGTCAAACTCTTTGATTGCCACATCAAAACAGATGTTCCAATTCCGCGATGCTTGCATTGATCCTGATGGACTTAAGCATAGCTTTGAAAGTCTCAACTTTTCCATTTACACCAAGAATCTTCTCAAGATCATTTTGCTCCTAATGAGTTTTACCCCTTCAGGTACAACATGCAAAGTCATACTTTGTTGGTGTATATTGATTCCATCTTTGATCTCATAGCATCCAGCCTATTCACAGAGTCGCCACTCGTGATAGCCTGCTTGAACCTAGTTGGGCCATCATCTACTATGATGCAATTCTCGCTCCCACTGTCACTGAGAAGATCGTAGTATCTCTCAAGTGGATGAGGAACCCTACTAGATTCGGGGAGAGGCTGAGGTTTGTTGGAGACTATTGAATCCTTTGGTTTCACCAAATCATCAGCTGTTAGTTTGTCTAGCTGGAACTCCTTCCAGTTTTACCCCATGACCACTAATTTCTTCACAAGAAATTCCTTTACTAAAAAGGTGGCATGCTGAGAAACAAAACACCTTTTGCTCCTCAGAGTGGTAGAAGATATTCCCTCACTAATGTTTGGGATATCCTAACAAACTTATACAAAACTGACCTTGCCTCGAGCTTGTCTGGATTTTGCTTTTCAACATAGGCCGGACAACCCCATATCTTAACTCGTTTAAGACATGGTCTCTTCCCACACCATATCTCATATGTAGTGGTAGGCCCTGATTTGGGCAGAACCCCATTCAATAGTTACGCAGCTTCTCAAGTGCATAACACCCAAAAGGAAACAGGTAACTCAGCAGTACTCATCATAGAGAGCGACATATCTCATAGGGTGCGATACCTCCATCCCGATACACCGTTGTGCTGTGGTGTACTCGAAGGAGTAAGCTGAGAGAGAATCCTATTCTCTGTTTAGAAAATCCAGGAACTCTATGCCCAAGTATTCTCCTCTCCGATCATATCGAAGGACTTAATACTTCTACCCGTCTAGTTCTTCAACTTCAAGCTTATATTCCTTGACTTTCTTAAAAGTTTCAGACTCGTGTTTCAACATGAACATATGTCCGAATCCTGAGAGATAGTCGATGAATATAACGAAGTACGAAGAACCTACCTTGGCATTTGTAGACATAGGACCGTATACATCATCATGTATGCGTCCCAAGAGTTCAGTAACTCTTTCTCTGTTTCCAGTAAACGGAGTATTGGTCATTTTATCTTTGAGACAAGACTGGCAAGTATCATAAGATAAAAATTTGAACAGATTCTCATATTCATCCTTATGTAACTTAGCTGGTCGTGTCGCATTGATATGACCTAGGTTACAATGCCACAAGAAGGATTCGTTCATTTCTGAACTATTTCTCTTTTGTGTGTTCTAGATACTTTGAACTGTGGTTTGATTTAGAACGTATATGCTATTATATAGTGTGCCTGATTGAATTAACTCTTGATTCAGGAAAATGTTCACAACATTATCCTCCAATACAGAATTATATCCTTCTTTAACTTAATAAAGAATCTGATGTAATGTTTTATATCAGGTTCGCTATGTAATAACATTTGTTCAGAATCAATGTATTTTACCATTTGGTAATACAAGGTGATATCCGTCAGCAGATTTGGCTGCAACAATTGCACCATTCTCTAACACTTAGAGATATATCACCCATTCCCAGTTCTCTATCTTTCTATAGCCCGTGTAACATATTACATATGCGGGATCCTGATCCGGTATCACATATCCAGGACGTAGAGGATACTGAAAAAACAGTTCTCGGTAATAAGGACACCCGAAGAATATGCATCAACATGCTCATTTCTCGATTGGGTGGCATGGGAATCCGGATATTCCCCTATTTCCTGCTTGGATTTATAACAATTATAAGATAGAGTGGAACCAACGTTCCCTAGCTCAGTATAATAAGCAGGTTCGGTCAATGCATCCATATTATTATCTTGATTAAGGCCTGACATGGTCGCTACCAGGAGAGAAAGAAGAAAACACTCTGTGTGCGCTCTTGCAAGAATAGATTGGTTATTATTTTATCTAATCAGAATGGCTCCCACTGTTTTAGTCAAATCTTCCTTCAAACCCTAAAAGGTAAGACTAGCCGGGATTAATTATATCCTACAAGTTCGCTAATCTTTCGGCCATGCCAGTGTCGGTACTTTGAGGGAGGTTCCTCGTGCTTTCGCACGGACCTAATTAAAATAAACCTCGTTTTTCTAGGGGTGTAACCCCGTTAACACTTTTCTAGACACCTACTTGATCGGCTAATTGTAATGTGTAAAAACTCTCACAGGAGTAACTCTTACTCGCAATGGGTATCGGGATCCAACTATCTCATAGAAGGTATGCAATCTCATTGCAAATTTCAACACTTGAAATTCCCGATAATGTTTTGCCCCTAGCATCCTATGACCTTGACGAAAGCCAACAAACCATAGTCCGCTAGTCAAGTTCAACCCGTCATTTCCTGATTGAATTAAACCCACCCACACGATCCTTGACGAAAGCCAACAAAGTCACACGACTACCCTAACACAATCGCATCATATGCTTTTGCAGATAAGCATAAATAGCTACCGCACACTACGCCTTGACGAAAGCCAACAAACGTAGCACGAATACTATGAAGTACTTATCTGAAATGATGGATGGCTATGACAGGTTTTTAAGAAAACCTTTTGCGTAATGAACTTGATCTCGTTGTAGAATCGAGTGATTTTGAGAAAGGAGTGTTTTTGAGGCTTTTACTAGTTTTGATAAAGAGGTCACTCCCGGTGAAGGGATCTCGGCTCTTTCCTTATCGAATAAGGTGCATAATATTTCACAAATACCACTATGCAAAGCAAAAACTATAGAAGCAATTAAAAGACAAACCGAGTGGGTTGTAGTATCTGCTAGTTTCGCTAAAGAGGTCACTCCCGGTGAAGGGATCTCGGCTCTTTCCTTATCGAATAAGGTGCTGGATATTCTACAAGGAATACCGCTATGCAAAGCAAGAACTAGAGCTACCAGTTTTTAAACAAGTTTCTACAACACATTTAGGTTTCTTTTATTTCATTAATCTCATTAATGAAGTCTCATCTGTTATGCTTCCTAAGCATCACATAAGAAACGAAAGCAGCAGTATTTATTATATTTCATATATATAATATAGGCATTCGTCTCAGAACATATCAAGTGATCACATCACAGAATATTAGCAGCAGAAGAATCACATATGAAATATTGGATATACTAGGAATTCCGTGTTTTATTTAAGCCAGTATAAAACACGGATTCCACGGTCGTGATGAATAGCCAAACCAACACCCCTAGACCCCTACGAGAGCGGCAAGCAACCCTACCAATTCTAGAGTTAGAAGACCCGGTCTCGACTCCTCGAGAGGGTCTCCCACTGTACCCTAGAACCCGGTTACTTGTGCTCCCCGCCTTGGGTCTATCCTAATGCGGAAAAGTAAATAATATACAATGGTGACATCATCCTTAACCCGGAAGTGCCCCAATAAAAGAATATTACATACAATGAATTTTACATGAATGAAAAAAAAACTCTCATCTCACATAAAAAAAAACCCGGCTATTCAAACGCGACGATCCAATATAACATATCACAATAACACATAATATCACATGTCATCAACGTAAGTAAATATGCGTATCCCAATTGTCGTTGACATATAGCACCGGAACCGGAGATACACTACATATTACACTTACGGTCGCAGAAAAGAAAGTGAAAAACTACAACAGTTGGAATCCGCAACCACCTTAGACATCATAAACCCAATATATCACATACATTGGATTTCATGCTTAACCAAATGAATTCTTTAGACATCGCATACCTA
Organism: Agapanthus africanus; assembly: GCA_030015575.1. NCBI lineage: Eukaryota > Viridiplantae > Streptophyta > Magnoliopsida > Asparagales > Amaryllidaceae > Agapanthus > Agapanthus africanus. Next base: position 361,256,407 of record JASDDO010000004.1, read on the forward strand.
AAAATTATAAACCCCGCATTTTAGTCTCGATATTGAAAACACTTTCCAATAACCTGTCGGGTAATTCAACAAGATTCCCGATAACCTGATCGAATACTCGTCGGAAACTTTAATAGACGGCCGCACCCCCCGGTGCCATCGATGAAGTGCACTAAGGAGGAACACCGCAGCCGCGATCACCCGAACGAATGCTTTTGGCGACGGGGTTCTCCTATAGTCACTTGGTCGGGGATATGGGGTGTGGCTCTCTAGTAAGGTTACCCGGCGAATATCCCCGTACACTATGTAATTGCGACGGACTTTTGATCAACATCAAAATCCCATGGCAACCGATCAAATGAGACTAAACCGCTAGATTTATAAAATTCAAACTAGTTATCACATAACCAATTCTGTGGATTCCAAATATTGTATCACAATCACATATAGTTAGGCGAAGTTAGGTAATTCGGTCGATGCAACGAATTCCCAAAAATTCCTAGAGAGCTCAACATTTGAGCACAATTAAAAGTTCCCAGAAGCATGCCCCAGTACCTACGGACCAACAGCTGAAGGGCCCGACCCAAGCCTCTCAAGTGGCGCCGCAGATCCGCCGCCAAAACCATGTTTTGGCCGCGGATCCGTGGTCACTTGGACGAGTTAGGGTTTCGTTCTTCATGTGTGTCCATAGAATTCCCTGCATGATTTTCTGAGTATTTTTAACATGAAAAAATCCAACTTTTGGAAAAATTTCCAGAAAGGGGGTCATTTCGGGCTTTCGGAGTTCGATCGGACTTTAAACTTTATCTAGACAACGCCTATTGCTCTAGCTTGGCTCTGATACCACTATAGGGTTAGCTTGGCACCTTAGCAAAGTTTTGGCAAGCATCAATCATGCTACTTTAAAAAATTTGGAGTGCTAAACAAACCCTAACCAAGATCTTAACTAGAGAATTAGGGTTAAACATGATATGTAAACTCTTTACATCTAACTGAACGAGGAATACAACCTTTGTATATCGGTCTTTCACTTCAATAGCTCCATGTAGTAGTCCCTTCGCTGCGATCACGATCCCCCGGACTCTAGAAAGGATCCTATGAAGAAACGAACAAACTTGCTTCGAAGTCTTCGAGACCGAAGATGATCTACGTCGAGGAGACACTAGCTCATGATATCTCTTCACTAATTGTGTAAATTAGTGAAGGAAACACCCTAAACTAAATGGCTAATATTAGAGGATGATGAAGTAGGAAGTGGGCTCACTTTAGATTAATTTTTCTCACATGGCATCATCACTTAAAAAAAAAACTAGCAAGCATTTTCAAGTGAGGAAGAAGAAGAAGTGATGAAGAGATGAATGAATCTATAAGGTTAGAAATGCAACCATGGTTTGTGTATGTCATTCACTAACCATTGTAGAGACTTAAGCATAGCTATGAGTTAAGGATTAGGTTGAAAAATATCTTAAGCTAGACAAACAAGTGGACTAAGTCAATGTTTTCCACAAGCTTCTCCAAGCTTCCACCGCGACTCATTATCCAAGTGTTTGAATTACTTAAAAAAAATAAAATCCTAATTTAACCCTAGCATGGTGTGAGTCTCATACATACTTGTTGCATGTGTAACCTAGCATGACACAACAATATATATCACACATATATATTTTGTGCAAAAAGAAAACAATACATTTAACATATATCGCATATATATCAATGTATCATAAAGTGAGAAAAGAAATCTTAAGTGAGCTAATATTAGTCAATGTAATTTAATATATCAAATATATAATTATACATTAAATTATTAAATCACTCTTGATTCAATAATCCGGCTATAATACATATAACCGACTAAAATCAAATGAATCAACTTATCGAATCAACACTTGATCCGATAACCCGGCTATATCACATATACCCGACCGATATCACATATCGCGAGAATAGAATACGGTATCACATACTCATATTAATCTCGGTCCTGCACATATCACATATGTGCTCCTACTCCGTTTCGCATGAACCAGGAAACCTCTGTAAAGACTCGTCAATACGCCGGCAGTAGGTGATGATCATATCAAACACCCACAAGCCGCAAGCGGTCTGCTAAACGTAACGGCCACCCGGGTATTGAGCGATCAGAAGATCAACAAGCAAGCCTGCTATAACTCCTACGAATCCAATCAGTAACACTACCGTACAGTCCGGTCTCTTCGTCTGATATGTCGCATATCACAGCCTGGGGTGGTATAACGTCAGACCGCAATAGCCTGATAAGTTATGACGATGCAAGGTCCATAACGGTTCGAGAAATTACTGATAACACTTACTAGTAAATGTCAGCAACCCTGGCCAGGGATTTCCTGTTATGGCCAATCAAGCATAGCGCAACATCAACTCCCAATACCGGGAGAGACGAAACCCCTCCTATCGCTCATTGCCTCCATGTGACTCGGGACTGTACCCAAAAGCCACCGTTTTGCACGATCTCTTGACTGTGGTAAGGTGGAAATCAAAGCACAGTGGGAATCACACAAGACTCTATGACGATCTCGGGTCTACAGACTAACCTGTACCAGTGTCACCAGAGAACTGCTATCCGACGATAGGTATAATACCATCTAGGAGTTCTCGGTGAGTCCGTCCAGTGTACCTAGTCTGTACTGAGTACCCATATGCCTTCTCTGATGTCAAACACCAATGGATATGGGATCATCCATCGCTCATCATATGGGTCAAGAAGCGCATACGCTAGTCTACTCTGGAGTACCGATGCCATGTCTCGATACTCCCACGACTAGGAACATTTGAAGGATGTACTTATCGACTACCTTGTCCCCACTAGTATGATCTGCATCATAGTCCTGGTAGTCAAGTAATCATCCTAAGGGCTTTATCAATATATGATCACAAAACAGTATTTGTTAACATATTAAGATAAAGTGCAACCAGATAGCATACTATCATATCGAGTAAGAAAGTCCTCCCTATATATGTCTAAGCATGCACTACAATATACATCGAATGTACAGTAATGGCCTCTAGGGCATACATATAACTAATAGTTCAGGTATTGCAGGCTTCTTCATGGACCCACTTGAGCTTTGGCTTAGTATGTTAAAGACCGAGGCAATAGACTTAGAATTGGACGGCCCGTTGAGAGGGGCCGTGGTAGTTGTAAGCCGATCGAAGACCGACTTCTTCGGAGCTTCCTGTGACGGCATTAGGACACAGAAGCTTGCTGGTGGGATCATGGTCCCAAAGAACAGTCCAGTGGTGGCCTGAGTCACCTGTTCCACCGGCATGGCGAAGATGGAGGCCGCTTGGGGCCCATAGGTCACTCCTCCGGTGAGGACGGAGTGGGAGTTGTTGCTGCAGCTGGTGTAGTTGGAAGCCATTTTCTCTGCACAGGAGTAAGGCACCAAATCTGAATACCCCGAATCCAGGGGTAACCACATTAAACCGCGATTCGTTCACGAACACGACACACGAAGTGTGGAGTGGAAAGAGGAAAAGGTCCCACCGGGCGTGCCAGAATCTGTTCTCCGCCGAAAATTGGGAAGACAGACGTCTTGCCTGAATTTGGGGGCAGATGCTAATTGGTTTTATCCGTCCACCTCTCCAAAGATGCCAAATTGATTTATGGCACCGTATATCGGAGGTTTAGATATATGCGGCCGATGTAGCAGACTTCGTCAGATTCCCCCTCGTTGTGAGGGCTTTTTGATTGTGGGGACGCTCTTCCCAGCAGGCGCAAACCCCTGCAATTAATTACGCTACCGCATCACGGTAACAACTTTCTCCTTCTCCAGATGGTCACTTCGTGTCGTGTGTGTTTGTTTTATTTTTTGTTGCCCGTGTATTGTATACGGAAACTAATTTATGTTGTCACCTGTAGGGCGTGGATTAGTCCAATTCCGTATTTTCTTAGATTTGGGTTTGTGTTGGTTTAAGGATCGTTAATCTTATTTTAGATTAAGATCAACTTAAATGCTTGTTAAGGATACGTTAGCCTAATTTTAGACTAAGATCTACTTAACGGGGGTTTGGGATCATTTTTGATCCAATGAAAGAGCATTTAGGCTCTACCATTTTAGTTTAGGGACATTGCAGCCCATTGGGTTTAAGGACATCATAGTCCATGAGTTTAAGGACCTCATATTCCATAGTTTAAAGACATCATAGTCTATAGAGTTTAGTTTATGGACGTTACGGTCCATTGGGTTTAAGGACATCATAGTCCATGAGTTTAAGGACCTCATAGTCCATAGTTTAAAGATATCATAGTCTATGGGGTTTAAAGACATCATAGTCTGTGGGGTTTTGGTTTGGCAGTTTGGGGATGTGCCAAAAGTTAATGGTTATTGGGACCCTCCATCTCTATGAAGATATTGAAGAATTACAACGACATGTATCAGAGATATGAAGAGATGTACCCTTGAACCAATATTGGTTGGGAGATCTATAGTCAGGTTTGGAACTAAGACCAATTAAAAAGATTGTGAGCACATGGGCTCGAATAATTTGAATTAGGGACTTATGGCCAAATTGGGCTCAGTCCACTCAGTTCTGAATAAAGTGTTTAACATTTGTTTGGGTTCAGTCCCTTTTTATTCAATAATGCTGAGCATTGATTTGGGTTCTGACACCCCTTTTTCTTTTTGTCTTTTATTGAGTGTTGAACACTTTTTCATGGCGCTGGGGCCTTATTTATATAGCGCTTTGTAATTCCTTAGCATCCACGTGAGGAGCACACCGAGCGCCAGGCGCCGAGCGCCAGACTGGGAAGCGCTAAGGCACTTCTTGTAAAATAGCGCCCTCGTGAGGAGCGCTAGACTTGGAGCGCTACGGCGTTTCTTATAAAAGGGCACCCACGTGAGGAGCACGTGGAGCGCTTGGCACTGAGCGCCAGACTTGGAGCGTTATGGCGCTTCTTATAAAAGGGCGCCCACGTGAGGAGCACGTGGAGCGCTTGGCGCTGAGCGTCAGACTTGGAGCGTTATGGTGCTTCTTTTAACTTGGAGCGCTAAGGTGCTTCTTTGACAACTCTGATCAGTTCTGTGCTCTGAGAATTAAATTCTCGGTTTATAAGAGAGTTTGTCTCATAGATCTAAGAACTGAGTTATTCTTTTATGAGAAAATGCTACTATATCTTTGTTTCTTGTGAAAGACTTTGTCTTATAGATCTATGATCTAGAAAAGAACTATGTTCTTATAATATGAGAGTTACACTCTCAAATATGGAGGAGATGTTATGATCTTTCTTCTTTTTCCTCACCTTGAAGAAGGTTTTTCTTTTTAGAGCATGCTCTTCTCTTTTTCTTTTCATAGATCTTGAAGTTTATGAGGGGGTTTCCTCTATTTAAGACTTGAAGTCTTGGGTCTTTTATATAGGGGAGGATGATTTGTTGAATCAGTTAAGGAAATCTCTCATTGAGAGATCTCTGATTGATTTGTGGGATTTTTCCCACCGTTGGATCTTTGATCTAAGGGCTTCTGTTTTACAGAAGATAGTTTTCATGTTACTAATAAGATTGGAAAAATATTTTCCCATACAGAATTCATTTTGTATCTTGGTGAATTTTAATCACCATTGGATGTTTGATCCAACGGTGTTCTGATTTACAGAGCACAATCTTTCTTGTTTAGAATGATTCGAGGAGTATTTCCTCAATCAGAATTTAATTCTGTGTTTTGGTGATTTTTAATCACCATTGGATATTTGATCCAACAGTAGAGAACTTTTAGTTCTAGCGCTGGCGCTCTCGTGCTTTGCACGTGAGGCGCTGTCTCAGAGTCTTTGACTCTTGGCGCTAGCGCCCTCGTGCTTCGCACGTGAGGCGCTGCCTCAGAGTCTTTGACTCTAGACGCTAGCGCCCTCGTGCTTTGTACGTTCTGCCTCAGAGTCTTTAGCGCCGGCGCTCTCGTGCTTTGCACGTGAGCGCTGCCTCAGAGTCTTTAGCGCCGGCGCTCTCGTGCTTTGCACGTGAGGCGCTGTCTCAGAGTCTTTAAATCTTGGCGCTACCGCTCTCGTGCTTTGCACGTGAGGCGCTGCCTCAGAGTCTTTGACTCTTGGCACTAGAGCTCTCGTGCTTTGCACATGAGGCGCTACCTCAGAGTCTTTAGCGCTGGCGCTCTCGTGCTTTGCACGTAAGCGCTGCCTTAGAGTTTTTGACTCTTAGCGCCGGCGCTTTTGGCGCGAGCGCTCTTATGAGGTGCTGCCTCATTTCAAATTTTGAATAGAGCTTTGCTCTCTGATTGGGGGAAACAGAAGGCTTACCCGAATTCCGAACTCCTTGCCAATTTTCAAGAGATGAAAAATATTATTGCCAACATCGGTTTCAGTTATCAAAAAATCGATGCATGTCCAAATGACTGCATGTTATTCACGACAGATGATAACGAGAACTTAAATAAGTGTAGAACTTGTGGGGAATCAAGGTGGATCTATCCTAAAAGGCCCCCGAGGAACGAGAAGTCAATTCCGAAAATTCCGGTGAAGGTGTTGCGCTTTTTTCTATTAAGAAAAGACTACAGAGGTTATTTCTTTCATTTAAAACTGCCAAACATATAATATGGCATGCGGATGGTCGCGGGAAGGATGGAGTATTACGGCATCTTGTTGACTGTGAGGAGTGGTAAAGATTTGACGCTCAATTTCCAGTGTTCGCTGCGGAAGCTCGTAATGTGAGATTTGGAATATCGGCTGATGGCTTGGAACCGTTTAAAGGAGGTGCATCTCACAGCGTATGGCCCGTTACACTAGTAGTTTATAATCTCCTGCCGTGGATGAGTATGAAATAATCTTACATCCAAATGTCTCTGTTGATCCCTGAAAGCAACTCTCCTGGTATTGATATCGATGTTTATTTGAAGCCGTTGATCGATGAGTTGAATGAGCTGTGGGAAACTGGCTGTTGGGGTAAAAATTTACACCCCGGTTGACCAAATCAAAATCAAAGTCAACCCCAATCCAAGTGGGCCCAAGCCCAGATCCAGTGGGCCTATGCCCGGGTCGAGCCCGAACATGAAGCGGCCGGCCTCCCCCCACGCCAAGATAAAAATTTTGTAATAAACAATTTTTGTTGCATTTCTTTTATTTTATTTATGGATAAATGTACGAAAAATAGGCATAAAGCCAAATTTTTGTAAAGCCCATGGCTTATGTGCAAAAAGAAATGGCACATGAGCCATGAAATAGGCAAAATGCCATTTTGTGAAGCCCAAGGGGCTATGTGTAAAGTGTATAGCCTATAAAGGCAAAGATAATGAAATATCTCAACAACTTTTTCTCTCTCCAAAAAAGTTTCAGATCTGAGATCTTTCTTCCTTCTTCAAGGTTCCAAAACCTTCTTCTTTCTTTTGAATTAAATCAAGAGTTTTACTCTTCCTTTTTCAAAACTAAATAGTTTTCCACCACAAAACCCAATAAGGGGAACTCAGATCTGCCATTAGATCTCAAAAAGAAAAGATTTTTAAATCTCACATCTCTTTATCTCCAAGATCCGGCCAGCAAAGGAAGAAGAAGGACCCATTTCCTTAACCCAAAGCATCTTAGGAGTTTAACTCCACCCTATTTTCTCTTTAGAGAATTTCTGGGGCTAAAACCCCCCCTTTTCCTCGCTAGTGCGCTAGCGCAAAGCGCCCACGTGCCAACACGTGGCGCGCTTGCGCTCCAGCGCTCTGCGCTCGAGCGCAAAGCGCCCTCGTGCCGACACGTGGCGCGTTGCGCTCCAGCGCTCTGCGCTCGAGCGCAAAGCGTCCACGAGCCGACACGTGGCGCGCTTGCGCTCAAGCGCCCAGGCGCTGGCCCCACGCATCCTTTGGATGTCTTTTTCCTCCTTTTTTTATATATACATATGTATACAAATGTACACATACACATACTCCACGACACTGTCCCTGTTAGAAAAAATTTCTAACGGGGCGCTGCCCCGCACCCCGCAAGGGGGCTGCAAGCCCCCTTGACCCCCAGCCCGCTATCCGGGTAGCGGGACCCCCGTAAAAACTCTGCGTGGCTCCCGATATATCCAAACCCCCCTTCCAAAACAACACACACGTACACTGCACATTGACTTCGCATGAACAGTTTAACCCGTCAATCGGAGGTTCCCTCGCTCCAAAGGCGAGGGGTAATTAACGGCAGCTTAGTCCGCGGTTGCCGGAGATTCGGATCCCCACAATCATTAAATCCCGGCCTACCCTGGGCAGGGGGAATCTGTAGTACGCCTGACAAGCGCGCGCGTATTCCCATCTCAATGGGGTGACGAAAAACACCCTACAGATTCTGGCACGCCCGGTGGGACCAATCTCTCCTCCCATATTTCGGGTTAAACGTTCATGCAAACTCAATAAATATACATATCGAGTACCTATACTGAAATGATGTTCTTTTTTTTCCGTGCAGCAATCAACCTTCGACGACAATGTCTCCCCAGACGAATTCAGCTTCCAACGTGACCCCGATTCCGTACGTGGTCAAGATCAACGCTCGTGTGGTTCTCCCCGCAAGCCTCAGTCAACAGTGGGAGGAACCGCCCTGCCAGTTTGGCTCCGTCATCATCTACCCTGCCGGAAGCGCTCATCTGGCGGAGATCCCGGCGGAACAGGTGGCCAAGCCGGTCTCAAGGTGTAAGAGGTCGAATGTCGTGATCGCCAAGGCACCACAACCGAAACTTAAGACGGTATCTGAACGATTCTCTGGTGCTCCAGCGGGGGGCAAGAACTTCGGTACAAAGGGCAACATCAAATGTTGCGGACGAGCTCAGGCGATGACTCCAACAAATGCACAATCGAGCGTATCTCCAAGGCCTTCCATCGCCCGGTCTGCGGCGTCTTCCCAAAGAGCCGAAGTCTGCCAGGTGCTTAGAACAGAAAAGTTAAGGTAGAAGCGTCTCAGGTATCGAGCCAACAAGAGGGCCAAGGCTTCGGCCAAATGGATTGTGTGAAGTTCCAAGTGCAGGGTTGCCCCGCGACGACGGCTGAGTCGGACGTGAGAATCAGCAATTCCTTCGAGCCTCTGAGGTGGGTTCAGAAAAATGCCATGACCGCCAGAATCAAGAAGACAGCAGTCCGAACAGTGCCACAAAGAGACGTGTCCGGGCCCCAACAGAAAAAGTATGACACTGTCTCTTCAAGGGTCTATCAGGCGCTCTGTGCCGCACGAAAGCAGCGGGGAAAATCCAGAAAAGAAGCGCCAGCACCATTCAAGAACCTGGTTAGGCCGGCCGCCTTCAATCGACTACCATCTACCGAAACAAGGGGGTCAAGACAGCGATCCGTGAAATCAGCTGCCAATGATAGAAAGACAGACGGATATATCATCCATACGGTCTATATGGCGGGTGTGCGCCCCAGCGACAACCTTCGCAGCAAAAGCAAGGACGGAGCCACCACATCCCAAGCCCAATCTAGCCTGAATGTGGTTGCCGCCGCCCAAGAACAGCCGCCCCCGCTGGATGAAGAAAACCCTCTCGATGAGGATGATAGGAAAATAGACCCATCGGTCCATGTAGAGTCAAGCTCGGACAGCGAGGAAGAGCCGACTTTCCGCCCCAGGACTGCGGAGCAGGAGCTGCTTCAAGAGCTTCGAAAACAGCTCAGGAGCAAAGATAAAGAGATGGCCAAGCTCTATTCGAAGATTGACGACTTAACAAACGTGGTGATGCAGCTTACGGCTCAAATTGCTCGAGCGCCTCCCAATCAGGCACAAGCCGCTACTAATCAGCCGAGTGATGACAATCCGAGGCAGCCAATGCCTGTTCCTTTGGGACCAAGACTGGTCGAGCCAAATGAAAGTCGGCTACATTCCGCTTCTGGGGACGCCTTGGCCCCAGATAGCACTATCCCGCTAACACAGGATCGGATAATGGATTTGGTCACCAGCAAGGTTAAAACATTGGTGGCCGAAGCTAAAGCTCAGAAAGAAATCGGCAGTAGTGGGCGGCCATATCCCGCGCAGTACGATCTGATTGAGTTCCCAAGCGGCTACGTCATTCCTAAGTTCGGAAGATTTGATGGAACGGGGAATGCAAACCAGCACGTCGCCCACTTCAAAGCATCGTGCGGAAATACAGGGGGCAATGACGCGCTCCTTCTTCGTCAGTTTGTCAACAGCCTGACCGGCGTCGCCTTCGACTGGTATTCGAGTATACCGGACGGGTCCGTTATTACCTTTGCCCAAATGGAGTCCCTGTTTCGGCAAAGGTTCATGAGTGTCAGTGATAAAATCTCCATTGCCGACCTTGTGAGGACTAAGCCGGGGAAGAATGAAAGCAACACTGACTTTATCGCCCGATGGCGTAATCTCACAGTCAAGTGCGAACCGCCGCTGGAGCAGGACCAGTCCGTCAGCCTTCTCATTGGGAACCTCAGCAATTGGATGGTCCCATTCTTGTGTACAGCGGGCCTCAAGACATTTCAGGAGCTAACCAAGAAAGTTCAAATGCTGGAACGCTCGAAGCAAGAGTCCCCGCCGGACTCTCAGAGAGACAAAACCTGGAAAAGCAAGCGGGACGACAACCGTAGAAGCGGGAGTTCCAGCAGTACCAATGTCTTCAATGCCTCCGACAATGAAGAAAAGCGAAGGGCGGGTGAATCCAAAACCAACCGGTCTCGAAAGCCATTGCTGGGAGGAGACGGGCCTTCCCTAGAGGAGAAAAAGAACAAGGTTTACTCTTTCAGAAGGGACAAGGTCCGCAAGATATTTAAAGATGCCTTGAACAATGGCCTACAATTGCCGGAGTCGAAAAGACCCCAAGAAGCAAAGATGACCGACAATCCTCTGTATTGCCCGTACCACCGAGTAGTGAGCCATGCGATCGAGGATTGCTATATCTTCAAAGTCTGGGTCGAGAAGCAGTACAAGGCTGGAGAGATCGAGTTGTCCAAAAGCGTGTTGGTGAACAATCAAGTTGCAACCGCCAACTTTATACAGACAGAAGTTGAAGCCTTCTGGGAGCAGACAGCTGAACCTGCTTCCCTAAAAAACGAAACTGACTCATCGCGGCCTTCGTGGAGTATGCACATATCTAATAAGATGAAGAAGATGATAAAGCTACTTCGGAAAGAACCCAGGACGGAACGGGAAGGGCAGAAGAAGCCTACCGGTCCAGCTGCCAATGCGGCTCCATCAGGCTCAAAATCCAAGAAGCTCACGAAGAAGAAAAGTGCAGCTCGGCACGAAAAAGTGTCTGCAGGGAGATCGACCATTCAAAAATATATCAATTCCCTCGAAGAATATGAACAAAAGGAAAGAACATTGATTCAATTGAAGGAGTTCTTCCCTGTACAAGCGGCTGAAATTCTGGAGGAGTTAGAAGAAGACTCCAATGAAGAGATCCCAGTAGTGACCTGCTACGCTATCCATCTTGGCAGCGACTCCGAGGATGATCTCTATTTTCCGGAAGAGGACGAGGAGCTCACCACAAAGGCCAATCAAATCCAGCTCAGAAGCGGCAGGGCTCTACCGCAAAATCAGGGCAGCGCCCCAAAAGGGAAGGAAAAACAAGTCGCTAATGAAGAAGATGGCAGAGAACCGGCCGATGAAAACATAAGTCCTTCCTCAGTGGACTATAATGTCTTGGCACATCTCCGGAAGCTTCCATCTCTCCTGAGCATCTACGACGCCTTGGTCCTATCTAAGGAGCTTAGAGATGTTCTCATTCATGCTCTACAAAACCCCAAGCGGTATCAGGCTCACTTTGCGGAAATTAATATGAAAGAAGCTCAGCACGCTTTGCATGCTGCCGCAGTCACATTTAAGGATGAAGACTTGCTACTGGGAACGACTGAGCATAATCGGCCGCTTTACGTGACCGGGTACAGCGACGGAGATCGAATTAATCGTATATTGATTGATCCAGGGTCCTCAGTGAACATCATGAACTTGCGAACTCTGAAGAGTTTGTCAATGGACGTCCGACACCTGTCAAGGGAAAGGATTGTCATTCAAGGCTTCAACCAAAATTGCCAGCAAGTTCTGGGGTCTATAGCTTTGCCAATCAAATTTGGGGATCTGCAAACTGAAGCTGAGATATACGTGATCGACGCCGACACATCTTATAAGATTCTCTTGGGGCGGCCGTGGCTCCACGATTACGGCATCATTCCGTCAACTCTCCATCAATGCATGAAGTATACTAAAAATGGCGAAGAAAGACGCATTGACGGAGACATCCAGCCGTTCGGTGTGCATGAAGTTCGATATGAAGATTCTTGGTACTTTACGAACCACCAAAACGCTAAGCCACAACTGACTGAGGATAGAACGGCCCCAAGACTCAAAAGCAAATCTGCGCCGGCTATCACTTTCAAAAGCAAAAATACCCAAGTGCGCCCGCATTTCGGCAGCGACACTGATGAGTCCGACGCTGGAAGCCCATCCTTCCGCCAAACTCGCCCTCATTTCGGCAGCGATACGGACAAATCTGTTACTGAAGGCCCATCTAGCAGCAAAGTCCGCCCTCATCTTGGCAGTGACACTGAAGAGTCAGAAGAAGAGAACCTGCCCTGCAACAGCTGTGCAGATCGGCCCCCCATGCAGCAAGCGAAACTACGAGAGACCTTCGAAGTCGCTGAAGGGTCCCTGGCCATCACAAGGGTGCCGGAACGGATGTGCAAAGAGCTCGACGCATTGTTAGTCTCTACCGTGGACCAGCTGGAAACTTTTTACGTGCCCGGGGGAAAAAATGGACAGAAGGGCATCCTGTTTTACAGGTCAAACCCCGTTGTGCACCCGGACGACCTTTCTGTCGCGTGCCTTCCCTATGAGAGAGGCATAAGAGCCGTCCTCAATCCCAGATACTATGCACCCGAGATGCGGGAATACTTTAAGAAGTGCGGATGCCGGTTATATCAAACGGAGTCCGAAGCAAAGTTTTACGAAGGGCTATGGTATCCGCCCAGGTCCGAGCACTCATCGATGGACGAATTCCAGATAGACGAGGCATAGGCTACATTCAACCTGATTCCAAAGCGTGCTACATGATCCATGTTGGTGAGGCCAGCGAAAGATCGAATAATGATGACGAGATAGCCGAGCCAGAAGAAGCTCCTTAAGAGCTCGAAGATGGCGGACAAGCAACCTTTGATGAGTTAACCGAGATCGACTTAGGAACGCCCGATAATCCAAGGCCGGCCTACATCAGCTCGCTCTTGTCAGAGGAAATGAAAGCGCAGATAATTGCCCTGCTGCATGAGTTCGTCGACTGCTTCGCGTGGACATACAAAGAAATGCCTGGCCTTTCTCCTGAAGTGGCCGTACATAAGTTGGTTATATCTCCTGATGCTAAGCCAGTCAAACAAGCCCCTCGAAGAATGAGAAGGGAACTAGAAGAAAAGGTCATCGAGGAAACTAAGAAGCTCATCGATGCCGGCTTCATCAGGGAAGAGAAATATGCGGACTGGATCACATGCATAGTCCCAGTGAAGAAGAAAAATGGGCAGATCCGAGTTTGTGTCGATTTCAGGGACCTCAACAAGGCATGTCCTAAAGACGACTTCCCGCTACCGGTCACGGAAATGATGGTCGATGACACCTCAAATTACGAGCTGTTCACCTTTATGGATGGCTCGTCTAGATACAATCAGATCAAGATGTCGCCTGAGGATGAGAAGCACACAGCATTTCGAACCCCGATCGGAATATATTGCTACAAGGTAATGCCATTCGGACTGAAGAACGCAGGTGCTACATATCAAAGGGCAATGACTAATATCTTTGATGGCCTAATCCATAAAGTCGTCGAATGCTATGCTGATGATCTGGTCGTCAAGACTAAAGCCAAGGCCGATCATATCCAAGATCTCAGGACCGTTCTCACCAGACTGAGGGAATACGATCTGAAGATGAATCCTCTGAAGTGCGCTTTTGGCGTGTCATCGGGAAAATTCCTGGGCTTCATAGTCCGACATCGAGGGATCGAAGTTGACCCATCAAAGATAAAGGCCATTATGGAGATGCCCCCTCCGAAGAGTCTGACGCAGCTAAGATCTTTCCAAGGCAAGCTTGCTTATATACGGAGGTTTATCTCAAATTTATCGGGGAGATGTAGGCCCTTCTCAAAGCTCATGAAGAAAGGAGCTCCTTTTACCTGGGATGCCGAATGTCAAGTAGCGTTCGAAAGCATCAAACAATACTTGTTGCACCCTCCAGTGCTGGCCGCTCCCATTCTAAATAAACCGCTGATTCTCTACACTGCCGCGCTAGATGAGTCACTCGGTGCGCTCCTTGCCCAGAATAACGAGGAGGGAAAAGAAAATGCCCTCTACTACCTCAGTCGAACTCTAGTCGGGGCGGAACACAACTATTCCCCAATCGAAAAGCAATGTCTGGCTCTGATATTTGCTGTGAAGAAGCTGAGGCACTATCTGCTCGCTCATCGGGTTATGCTGATCTCCAAGGTCGACCCGCTTAAACACTTGATGACCAAAGCAAGCCTAGCCGGCAGAATGGCAAGATGGGCTGTCATGCTACTTGAGTTTGACATAGTATATACTCCTCAGAAAGCAGTAAAAGGGAAAGCTCTTGCAGACTTTCTCGCTGCTCATCCTATACTAGAGGGGTCACCACTCAATTGCGAGTTGCCCAACGAACAAGTGCTGCACCTAGAGAATGATGAGCCATGTTGGGAGCTCTACTTCGATGGGGCCTCATCAATAAGAAGCTCCGGCCGATCAAGCATCCCGGAGGTAAAAGCGGGGATAGGATTGGTGTTCATCACGCCATCAATGGGAACCCTACGGCGTTCTTTCGCTCTCACCGAGCCTCGGACAAACAATGAAGCTGAGTATGAAGCCCTGATAGCTGGTTTGGAACTCGCCATAGAAATGGAAATCCTTCGGCTACGGGTTTACGGTGACTCCCAGCTTGTCGTCAACCAGGTAAGCGGCGACTATAAGATATACAAACCCGAATTAGCTCGGTACAGAGGCCGGGTGGTGGAACTCATGAAACGGTTCACTCATATTGAACTAATGAGAATCCCCAGAGCGTTGAACGGAAAAGCCGACATACTCGCTCGCTTAGCCAAGGAGCTGGCTGATCCTAACATGGACGAAATTCTGATCACAGTCAGAAGCCGGCAAATTCTACCCCCAGTCTCTCTACGAGAAGAAGAAAGCGCGGAACAGAAGAACAGTCCCGCCGAAGAAGCTTCGATCATCCAAGACGAGCCCGATTGGAGAGAACCCTTCATAGAGTACCTCCGATACGACAAGCTGCCCGAAGAAAAATCTGCGAGGATTCAGCTGAAGAAAAGAGCTCTCCGATACGTGTTTGTAAATGACACGTTGTACCGCAGGTCATATGACCAACTCTGGCTCAGGTGTCTGTCATTGGCCGAAGCCCAAAAGGTCATGAAAGATGTTCACTCGGGCGTTTGCGGTGCTCACCAATCTGGCCCCAAGATGCGACTTCAAATCAAACGGCTTGGGTATTACTGGCCCACTATGATACGGGATTGCGGAGAACATGCAAAGAAATGTCAGATCTGCCAAATCCATGGTGATTTCATTCACAAGCATCCCAATCCGTTGCATCCTACGGTGGCGTCGTGGCCCTTCGAAGTCTGGGGCACCGACATTGTTGGCCCAATTGATCCTCCGTCATCTAAAGGACACCGGTTCATACTGGCCGCGACAGACTACTTCTCCAGATGGGCTGAAGCTGTCCCGCTAAAAGAAGTCAAGACAAAAGATATTCTGACATTCTTCCAGCATAATATTCTATACCGCTTCGGTACACCAAGAAGAATCATCTCTGACAACGGGCCTTCTTTCAAGAGCTTCAATGTCTCAAGGTTCGCTACTCAGCACAAGATAGACTGGAGATATTCCTCCATCTATAATTCAAGAGCCAATGGGCTAGCCGAAGCCTTCAATAAGACTCTATGCAAGCTCCTGAGGAAAAATGCTTCAGCCAACAAGAGAGACTGGAATCTCAAGCTTCACGAGGCATTGTGGGCATATCGTACCACGCACCGTACTCCAACTCAGTCCACCCCATACTCATTGCTCTTCGGAGTGGAGGCGGTCCTCCCCCTTGAAGTCGAAGTTCCAAGCTTAAGAATGGTCATTCAGCATGAGTTGACGGAGGAGGAAAACGTGCTCCTTCGACTTGAAGAACTCGATGCCCTCGAAGAAAAGAGGCTTGCGGTGCAGCAAAGTCTGCAGCTATACCGAGCCCAAATGTCACGGGCCTATGACAAGATAACCCGTCTCCGCGCTTTCAAGAAAGGTGAATTGGTGTTGGTCCTCAAAAGACCGATCATCCCCAATCGACATGCCTAGGGAAAATTCGAACCAAACTGGGAAGGACCATACGTCATCGAGAAAGTGTTCGACGGAGGATCCTACCAACTAATAAGTGCCGAGGGAGAAAGGCCCATGCCACCCATCAATGGCCGATATCTCAAGAAATACTACACGTGAATGCTCCAAGTCGCAGGCGAATTGAGCACATCAGCCCTACGGTCCGGATCATACATCCTGCAAAACCGTATACAATCCACGGGCATAAATGACCCCTATCTCTCCTAAATCCTGCCAGTGAGACTACTTTTAAAGTCCCACCGGCGGCAAAAAAATAGAGAAAAATAAATAAATAAATAAAAGAAATAAAAAAATAAACGGTATGTCCACAAGCAAAACGGGCACGGATGAAAACCCGAAAGGGCTCCGTGGGTAAAAACAGCAGGACTACCGGCGAGTCTGTGAAAACCCGAAAGGGCGCAAACTCGTGAAAGGAGATGAAATACACTCGCAAAGTCCTCTCGACTTTGTGAGGAGAAAAACCCTGCGTGAGATCCTTACGACTCACAAAGGAGCAACACACTTAGGAATCCTCACGATTCCTAAGGAGAAAATACACCTGCGGGATTCTTACGACTCGTAGGGAGAAAATGCTTTTATGGGACCCTCACGGCCCATAAAATTGAAAAGCCTTAGGTGATAGGGACCCAAACCTGTCTCCTAAGCCATCGTTCCCCAACGGGCAACGGCAAATGATGAGTCGCTCCTGGCATTTCGCTTCAGTGTTAGCGGTGCTGATGCCGACCAAAAACCCAAATCCCAAGTCCTCCCAAGGCAAATGATGAGTTGCTCCTGGCATTATTCCAGTGCAGCAATGCTGATGTCAACAAGATCCAAATTCCAAGGCCCCAAATGGCGAATGATGAGTCGCTCCTGGTACCATATTCCAGTGTAGCGATACAGACGCCAACCAAATTCCAAATCCCATACCCCAACAGCGAATGATGAGTCGCTCCTGGTACCACATTCCAGTGCAGCGATGCAGACGCCAACAAAGCCCTGAAATCTTTCCGGCCCTACGGTCTGGATCATACATCCTGCAAAACCATATACAATCCACAGGCGTAAAACAATCCCGATCTCTCCAAAAAAAAAAGGGAGAAAAAGAAGGGAAAATAAATAAATAATAAAAAATAAAAATAACGGTATGTCCACAAGCAAAATGGGCATGGATGAAAACCCGAAAGGGCTCCGTGAGTAAAAACAGCGGGACTGCCGGCGAGTTTGTGAAAACCCGAAAGGGCGCAAACTTGTAAAAAAGAAAAGAAATGAAATGCACTCGTAAAGTCCCCTCGACTTTGTGAGGAGAAAATTCCCGCGTGAGATCCCTACGACTCACCAAGAAGCAACACACTTAGGAGTCCCCATGACTCTTAAGGAGAAAACACACCTACGAGATCCTTTCGACTCGTAGGGAGAAAATGCTTCTATGGGACCCTTACGGCCCATAAAATTGAAAAGTCTTAGGTGATAGGGATCTAAACCTGCCACCTAAGCCATCAGTTCTTAAATCCTCTCGGGGCAAATGATGAGTTGCTCCTGGCATTATTCCAGTGCAGCAATGCAGATGCCAAACAAAAACCAATTCCCAAACTCTGTCATGACAAATGATGATTCGCTCCTGGTACCATATTCCAGCGTAGCGATACTGATGTCAACCTAAATCAAACTCAACAAGTCAACTTCCACTCCGACACCGCAGAAAGCGGAGCAAGTCAGAATCCAATCTCGACACCGCAAGAAGCGGAGCAAGTCAAGTCTACCCCTGACACTGCAAGAAGCAGAGCAAGTCAAATCAAGAACCGACCGTCCAAGTCGCTAAAAGGGCAGCACCGACCGTCCAAGTCGCTAAAAGGGCAGCACCAATCGTCCACGTCGCAAAAAGGGCAGCATCGACCGTCCACGTCGCTAAAATGGCAGAACCGACCGTCCATGTCGCAAAAATGGCAGCACCGACCGTCCAAGTCGCTAAAAGGGCAGCACCGACCGTCCACGTCGCAAAAAGGGCAGCATCGACCGTCCACGTCGCTAAAATGGCAGAACCGACCGTCCACGTCGCAAAAATGGCAGCACCGACCGTCCAAGTCGCTAAAAGGGCAGCACCGACCGTCCACGTCGCAAAAAGGGCAGCACCGACCGTCCACGTCGCTAAAATGGCAGAACCGACCGTCCAAGTCGCTAAAAGGGCAGCACCGACCGTCCAAGTCGCTAAAAGGGCAGCACCGACCGTCCACGTCGCAAAAAGGGCAGCTTCGACCGTCCACGTCGCTAAAATGGCAGCACCGACCGTCCAAGTCGCAGAAAGGGCAGCAACGACCGTCCAAGTCGCAAAAAGGGCAGCACCGACCGTCCAAGTCGCAAAAAGGGCAGCACCTACCGTCCAAGTCGCAAAAAGGGCAGCATTGACCGTCCATGTCGTAAAACGGGCAGCGCAGGATTCCTACAAAGCGGGAACCAGATCACTCCGGGCCAAGGAAACGTCTATCACGGACACTCCGTCTCGAAGACATGTCAAGCAACGACCGTCCATGTCTTGAAAAGGGCAGTGCCAGCTTCCCAAAAAGCGGGAACCAAATCAGGTCGCCTCCAAGTAAAAGAAGATCCATCGATTTCATGCACACGACCCACATATGTGGTGTGCATTTATTGATGGGGGGCAATTTGTTGGGGTAAAAATTTACACCCCGGTTGACCAAATCAAAATCAAAGTCAACCCCAATCCAAGTGGGCCCAAGCCCAGATCCAGTGGGCCCATGCCCGGGTCGAGCCCGAACATGAAGCGGCCGGCCTCCCCCCACGCCAAGATAAAAAATTTGTAATAAACAATTTTTGATGCATTTCTTTTATTTTATTTATGGATAAATGTACGAAAAATAGGCATAAAGCCAAATTTTTGTAAAGCCCATGGCTTATGTGCAAAAAGAAATGGCACATGAGCCATGAAATAGGCAAAATGCCATTTTGTGAAGCCCAAGGGGCTATGTGTAAAGTGTATAGCCTATAAAGGCAAAGATAATGAAATATCTCAACAACTTTTTCTCAATCCAAAAAAGTTTCAGATCTGAGATCTTTCTTCCTTCTTCAAGGTTCCAAAACCTTCTTCTTTCTTTTGAATTAAATCAAGAGTTTTACTCTTCCTTTTTCAAAACTAAATAGTTTTCCACCACAAAACCCATTAAGGGGAACTCAGATCTGCCATTAGATCTCAAAAAGAAAAGATTTTTAAATCTCACATCTCTTTATCTCCAAGATCCGGCCAGCAAAGGAAGAAGAAGGACCCATTTCCTTAACCCAAAGCATCTTAGGAGTTTAACTCCACCCTATTTTCTCTTTAGAGAATTTCCGAGGCTAAAAACCCCCCCTTTTCCTCGCTGGTGCGCTAGCGCTCGAGCGCAAAACGCCCACGTGCCGACACGTGGCGCGCTTGCGCTCCAGCGCACTGCGCTCGAGCGCAAAGCGCCCACGTGCCGACACGTGGCGCGATTGCGCTCCAGCGCCTCGCGCTCGAGCGCAAAGCGCCCACGTGCCGACACGTGGCGCGATTGCGCTCCAGCGCCTCGCGCTCGAGCGCAAAGCGCCCACGTGCCGACACGTGGCGTGCTTGCGCTCCAGCGCTCTGCGCTCGAGCGCAAAGCGCCCTCGTGCCGACACGTGGCGCGTTGCGCTCCAGCGCTCTGCGCTCGAGCGCAAAGCGCCCACGCGCCGACACGTGGCGCGCTTGCGCTCAAGCGCCCAGGCGCTGGCCCCACGCATCCTTTAGATGTCTTTTTCCTCCTTTTTATATATATACATGTGTATACAAATGTACACATACACATACTCCACGACACTGTCCCTGTTAGAACTCCCAGCCCGCTATCCGGGTAGCGGGACCCCCGTAAAAACTCTGCGTGGCTCCCGATATATCCAAACCCCCCTTCCAAAACAACACACACGTACACTGCACATTGACTTCGCATGAATAGTTTAACCCGTCAATCGGAGGTTCCCTCGCTCCAAAGGCGAGGGGTAATTAACGGCAGCTTAGTCCGCGGTTGCCGGAGATTCGGATTCCCACAATCATTAAACCCCGGCCTATCCTGGGCAGGGGGAATCTGTAGTACGCCTGACAAGCGCGCGCGTATTCCCATCTCAATGGGGTGACGAAAAACACCCTACACTGGCATCCCTACTTATAATGTCCATAGAAAAGAGAGATTCACACTGTGCGCGGCGTTACTTTGGACAATAAACGATTTCTCGGCATATACCATGTTGTCGGGATGGAGTACGAAAGGTGTCCGTGCTTGCCTCTGTTGTTAAGAGTACACCGTCTGTGAAACGCCAGTAAATCGGATTTCATGTTACACTGGACATCGTTGTTGGCTAGATACTGATCATCCTTATCGATGCAATGGAATCAAGTTTAATGGTGACCAGGTGTATCGGCCCCCTCTTCCCGAACCAAATAGGATAAAGGTGTTTGAGCACGTGGAGCATATCAATACTGTTTTGGTAAGAAACATAAGCATACTACTCCGAATGATATATTAAATGTAAATCCACGTTCCCATCAATAAAAGTTTTTTTCTATTTTCCTAGTTCCTGAATATTCCCTCTTCCCTCGTAAATTTTTGTGTGAAACCGTTGTTAGGTTTTTCAGTATTTAAATTTTTCCTAAACCCTTAAAACCTAAGCAAGCCCAAACAATTAATTAAAACCCAAAACAAAATAAATTCCCTTTTAAAAAAAAAACCCAGCCCATTCCCATAAAACCCCCTAATTTCCTTCGGCCCAAGCTCCCAAAGCCCAGCACTCCAAAACTCAGCCCAAACAAAAAATAAAAGATTAATAAACTAACCAAACTCCTAGCCGGCCCAGCCCGTTTCCTCAAACCCGACCCGCTTCATAACCTTTCTTCTCCTTCATCCAAACAGTTCCCGCTCATTTCCCTTTCACAACCCACGTTTCCCTGTCGCTCGACCCACGTCGCCACATCTCCGAGCCCATCGCCACGACCGCGCGCCTCGCGAGTTCCACAAACGCAACCCCTCCTCTCTCCCTCTCAATCTCAAACCTTCTCTCTCTCTCTCTCTAAACCACTTCTCTACCCCCACTGCTGCCCATAGTCGGAGCGTCACCGCCGACCATCGTCGACCCCAGCACGCCTCTGGAGATCCACAGCACCACTCTCCGCCTCAGGTGATCGCGAGACATCTCCGAGAAACTCCGACGACGAACCCGAAATACGAGCCGAGGCCGTGAATCCAAACTGTGCCGTTCGTCGCGCGTTCGTGCCGTTGCCGCTGCCGTACATCGCCAAAACGTCTCCGGGCAAGTACCCTACTTGCTACATGCTAATTTATTTCCGTTACAATTAAAATCGTATTAATTCCATGTTTACAATTCACGATAACTTATATGACATAACTGTTCGATGCAAGATCCCAATGAAAACCTTCATTAAATTTGACGGAACTTGATTGCATAATCTGGCCCATGTGATAATGAACATTGTGGTGAAATTTCACTGAAAAATATGACTGTTAACGACTTAAACGATCACCCCCAATTACACCCGTAAAAACTGGGAATTTCCCGCACCTAAAAATTGTTAAAATCACATTATATTGTGTACATATTGAAATGAGGCATTCGAGGGCTCAAATCGAAGCCGACTCGAGGACCTGGAACCCTATCCAAGTTCTTAATTGTTTCTGTACTGATATGATGACGAGAATTGGTTCGGAGAGCGGCTCTGGACTGCAGTCCAGAGCAACTCTGGTTATTGTTTTCTGCCCCGTAATGTTTACTACCTTGTTTTCTGAACTCGTATGTTGCGGAACCCAGCATTTTATTGAAGATCAATCTGTTAGCTAAATAACTCAAGTGATTTCACCCCGTTATATCGTCGTTTGCTATTTAAAATACAATTTAAAAGATCAGGACGTCTAGCAGTCCCAAACAGAAACAGAATTGACATACTAGTGTTGAATAGTGCATAACTTTTGATGTACAGACGCTATTGAGAATCTATATGTTGCGTTGAAAACCCTATTGAAAACCCTAGATTTCATTCAACAGTAGTGTTGCTAAATTCTGATCCCAACTGGGTGAAAATCGTGTCGCGAAACGGACGTTCAGTTCAAAAACTGAATTTCCTGCAGCGAGCACTTAAATTGAAACGGCTGTAACTTGAATAACAGAAACCCGATTGTACTGAAACCAATTTTTATGAACTTTTGACAGAGTGTACTTGTTATCGTATTTGTATCATTTCGCTGAATTCTGAACATATGAATCACTGCAATTTTTGTAAGCTTATGACGTGCATATTGGTTCATATCATACATGACTTGTTAACTGCATAAATACACATACCTTACCCAATTGACATATACATAGTGTTAGTGCGCGTTATTATTTAGTGGACATTGCATTATCGTATGTGAATGATATTGTCTTAGGAGTGTCAAATACGCCAATGGAAAAGTGAATGATTCGTGACAGTGATTAATACAGTGAACAGTGACAAAACTGTGTTATTGGCATACTTGTACACGACTAAATCATAATCATAAATAGTGTAAACCTGGGAAAAAAAGGGGAAATCGAAGTGGAAAGAGCATCGTATTTCGCGGGACCGTGTTTTAGAGGATGATCATTCGAGCAGTGATATATATATTAGGTAGGATCTAGCGATCCGGCTGACAGGGTTATGTCCTGGGCGTGTGGGCCGTTTTCTCGGGTATGTACAAGACTCCTGTTAAACATGATGCTCCTTTCCACTATACGATTTCAAATATGATCTAGAGACTGATAGGGACAGAGATCATACTTTGCATCATTTAGTGACATAGCGATTATCAGCATTTTACTTTCACTGTTATTATCGTATTTGCATGTTTCATGTCATTAATATAAAAATTGCTATTACGTCGCTCTGACGACCTGAGTATGCATGCTCAGACCTCGAGAAAGGACCAGCGCAGGAGTCGGATTTACCTTTCGAGCTGGCGGAGATCTAGTCTGGAGTACCTTTTTCTTCTTTTCTGCTTTCCCTAAAGAGATTGTGTATTTGAACTTGGTTAGTAGCTCTTCTTATTTATTTGTAATTTGTGAAAAATGGAAATTGATGTAATATTTTAGTGATGTGTTTCCTTTACTGTTGTGCTTTGTTTACTGATTACCATGTAATACTAGAAGCCGAAGTGTGACTACGGCGGTATTATTCCTTGACCGTAGGAGCATGGCTGGCCTAGTCATCCCTCGTTTTCCGTATTTTGGGAAGCG
This sequence comes from Agapanthus africanus, assembly GCA_030015575.1. NCBI lineage: Eukaryota > Viridiplantae > Streptophyta > Magnoliopsida > Asparagales > Amaryllidaceae > Agapanthus > Agapanthus africanus. Next base: position 361,279,969 of record JASDDO010000004.1, read on the forward strand.
GGGCGTGACATTAAATAACTAGTGACAGAGATCTATATTTAATGATTTGCCGTATTGGTGATTTCTTAATCTTCGCCATAACTTGGACGTCATGCACATCGAGAATAATGTCTGCGACTTCTTGCTGGATACTTTGTTGAATACCAAATTCAAGAACATAAATACACTTGCGATACGACAATGATTTGTTACAAAGAATTTGCGGTCAGAATTGCATCCAATTTCGAAAGGAAATGGTACATGGGCGATTCCACCAGCAAAGCACACGATGTCCGACAATGAGAAGTTGAGTTTTCTTAAGATACTTAAACAAGTAAGGGTACCGGATGCATATTCTGCGAACTTCAGTAATTGTGTAAACTTGAAAAAGAAAACCCTCGTCGGCCTGAAAAGCCATGACTATCATTGATCATGCAGCAATTGTTGCCCATTGCTGTTAGGGCATTACCAGATAACGACGTTGTTCCAGTTGTGACTGATTTGTGTCATTTCTTCATAGAGTTATACTCTAAAGATTACTCGGTAAATGATTTTAGAACCCCAGAGAATAAAATAACTCGCATACTTTGTAGAATGGAGATGTTGTTTCCGCCATCTATTTTCACTGTAATATTGCATCTCATGGTTCATCTTGCTCAAGAGGCACGTTTAGATGGTCCTGTGCATTATCAGTGCATGTATCCGTTCGAGAGGTAAAACTAACTTAATAACTCTTTACTGTTCATAATAAATCGAATATTTATAATAAAGCGAATTAAATTTGTTTGCATCTGTCAGGTTCATATACAAAATAAAACAGTATATCCGTACCAGGAGTCGGCCTGAAGGGTTTCTCATGGAGTAATGTATGACATTCTGTTCTATGTATTTAGAAAGTATTGAGACTGCATTTCACAGGCCGAAACGTAATGTAGACATAGTTGACAATAGACCCGTAATATCCGCCTTCCAGGCCCAAAGAAAGGAACTGGGTAAAGTGATGTCGGGTGTGTAGGGTGTTTTTCGGCATCCCATTGAGATGGGAATACGCGTGCGCTTGTCATGCGTACTTAAGATTCCACCTGCTTAGGGTATGCTGGGGTTTATTGATTGTGGGGATCCGAATCTCCGGCAGCTGCGGACTAAGCTGCCGTTAATTACCCCTCGTCTTTGGAGCAAGGGAACCTCCGATTGACGGATCAAACTGGTCATGCGAACTCAATGTGCTGTGTGTGTATGTGTGTTTTGAAAGGGTTTTGGATATATTGGGGGCCCGCAGAGTTTTACGGGGGCCCCGCTACCCGGATAGCGGGCTGGGGTCAAGGAGGCTAGCAGCCCCCTTGCGGGGTGCGGGGCGGCGCCCCGTTAGAAATTTTTTTCTAACGGGGACAGTGTTGTGGAATGTGTGTGTGTGTGTGTATAAAAGGGAAAAATAGCGTCCAAAGGATGCGTGGGTGCTAGCGCCTCACGTGCCTAGCACGCGGGCGCTGGCGCCTCACGCACTTGGCACATAAGCGCTAGGCGCTGGCGCCCCACGTGCTTGGCACGCGTGCACTAGGCACTGGCGCCCCCACGTGCTTGGCACACGTGCGCTGGGCGTCGGCAGAAAAGGGACTTGGTCCCTGCACTGGGAGCTGTGCTCCCGATTTGACTTATGGAGTTGAACTCCTGACAGAGATGACAAGTGAGCTTAGCCCCTGCACTGGGAGTTGTACTCCCAAAAAGAAAGATTTATTATTTTGTGTGTGTATGTGTGTGTATTTTGAGGAGTTAAACTCCTAAGATATTTTGGAGCTGATGAAAGGGGCTTCTCCCTTGAGCCTTGGATCTTCCCAAGATGGGATTTTTGGAGATGGGTCTCCTTCTTCTTCCTCTTGGTTGGCCGGATTTTGGAGAAAGGGGGGTGAGATTTAAAAATCTCCTCTTTTTGAGATCTGATGGAAGATCTGAGCTCCTCTTTGTGGGTTTTGTGGTGAAAAACTATTTAATTTTGGAAAAGGAAGAGTAAAACTCTTGATTTAATTGAAAAGGGGAAGAAGATTTAGAACCTTGAGAAAGAAGAAGGAGGCACAAAAACCCTAGATTTTGAGGGGAATGAAAAGTTCTTTTCTTTATTTCATCATCATGTTGTCTTATCTAGGCTTACATATTTACATATAGTCCATTGGGCTTTACAAAATGGCATTTTGCCCATCCCATGTCTCATGTGCTCATTTCTTTTGCACATGAGCCATTGGCTTTACAAAAATTTGGCTTTTATGCCCATAAAAATTATATCAAAATTATTTATTACATGATTTTTATTTTGGCATGGGGGAGGCCAGCTGCGGGGCTCGACTTGGGCATGGGCCCACTTGATCTGCGCTTAGGCCCGCTTACTTGGGGTTGACTTCGATTTTGACTTGGTCAACCGAGGTGCAATTTTTTTCCCCAATAGGGTCACATTGCGTCTGAGCAGCTCGACATGATATACCGTTACGTTTTATTCAACTGTTCAAATGTGAACAGTTTTATCGGGTAAGTATTTATTAATTTTTCCTTAACATAATTATAGAAAATTTTCAAGCCAAAATTAAATATTTATTTGCGATATATACAGCGCTCGGAATGCTCAATACCTTTCACCTGCTAAACGACCTTGGTAATGGGATATCGATAAGGAGCGACATAAACACTTTCCCGCTTGGTTGAAATCACTTGTTAGTTATAAACTATAAAAATCAAACTATAACTCATGGTGATATATATATATATATATATATATTCATACATACACACACAACTTAATTTGTTTTACCTTAATAGGTTGAAAGAAAACCCAATATTCATACATACACACACAACTTAATTTGTTTTACCTTAATAGGTTGAAAGAAAACCCAATAATAGACCTGTATCAGAAGATATAAAAGCGCTAGCATATGGTTCAAATGAACAAGCCGAGTACCTCTTCGGTTATATTGTTAACGGGTTTAGATTTCACACCAGAAAACGAGATAAAAATAAAATGTTTCAGAATTGCGACGTCTTTATCACATCCGCCGTTACTGGATATTCATCTTCTAGAGATTCAAATCCAACCATATGAAAATTGGACTATTGCGGAGTGCTTAAAAAAATTGTTTGGGTGCGTTATCATGAACAGACGGTTGTCCTGTTCAAGTATCTATGGTACGATATCCATCATCGATATATTGGGTTCAAAGTTGAAAATGACACTCAATTCATCGAAACTCTCTTTTGGCATAGAGCTTTATATCCTCGCCAGCCAAGCCCGCCAATGCTTTTACGTTGTAGACCCTAAGGATGCGCAGTGGGATGTTGCTATTGTGACGAATCCAAGAGACTATTACAATATGGGTGAAAGTGATGTAAGCGAGATTAGTTGTCCTACAAGCTGGGTTATACAAGATGATGATATTCATCTTGAATTCAATAGCAGTTTATCAAGGACAGATATAGAGCCGGAAATAGTCTCTGATGTGCTATCGGCGGTCGTAGAACCAGAAGTCTAATTAAGACTTTAAACATATTGATATATTAACTCGCTCTTGTATGATACTCATAACTTAAGTAATGTGAAACTTACAATTTATTATATTTTTACGACATTCAACGGTATGACATATATTTCATCTACTTTTCCGCATATTATTTCCACTATTTGTTGCTCCTGTACGATATTCTTTTCAGTAGTAATTTTCGCTATTATTTTGTTATCTAAAATACTAAATTATATGCCGTGAAGTTGTTTTAGATATGTCAGGTTTCGATCGGTCTACCGGGGACGAAAGGCAGTCCTCCTAGAAACGGACACGCATGGGCCAGTGATATCTGGCAGAGGATGCTGCATGCACCGAACAAGCCGATTGTGTACCTCACGTTCACAGGGGACGCTGTAATAAGAGCTTGTAAAAACGTTAAGAAAATGATGTCGTCGATTGCGAACAGCGAAGACCGCATGCCTCATGTGGTGAAGGACGAAGACGACAAGTGGATGGTTCTAGATTGGGACAACGAAGAGTTGGGGCTAAAGAAACAAGTAGTTGTATGGGAGTGTTCCCTGATTAAAAAATCAGGAAAAAGCTTCAGAAGAGGCATCACGTGCTCACACGTGACCAGTGGTCACGTGTTGGCACGTGATGGTTAAAGCAGCGGCAAAGAAAAGAGCGCAGAAGAGGAGTCCATTCAGGGGGTCACGTGCTCACACGTGACCGGGGGTCACGTGCTCACACGTGACCGGGGGTCACGTGGCCGCACGTGATTGGCTTTAATAGCCTTACTGTTCAACAGAATTAAATTCTGAAAAAGATCATTTAAATCTTTCCAAAATGGAGAAGAATTATGGAGAACCGCTGGATTAAGAATCCCAGGTGATTAAATATCACCAATTTATGGAAAAATCTTGGACAAGGAAAGATTTCCCCTAAATCTCACCGAAATAACAAAAGGAATATTTTTGGATTGAAAATCCAACGGTGAATAAAATTCACCTAATAATCTAAAGGCCCGAATTAATGATGAAAACAAATCAAATCTTTTAATGAAAGATTTACCAAACAGATTGATTCTTTACCTTCTCCTATAAATAGGAGCCAAAAGAAGGGAGAGGGGGATAGAGTTTTGGAGATATAGAGTTTCTGAATCTTGAAATTTCAGAGAGAAAAGACAGGAGAATTTAATTCTCTACAAAAGAAAAACCCTAGGTAAGAAAAGAAAGGGGATCAAAACTTCAAAAAAGAGAATTTAATTCTCGATCTAAGAGTTTAACTCTTTTATGAAAGAACTTAGTTCTTCCTCTAGTTGAAGATCTGCAAAGCGCACATCTCCCCATAAGTTGAGAATTTAATTCTCATCGGGTTGAGATCCTGCCATGTAGATCTAAAACTTAAAGGAGGAATTGAATTCAGAGAATTTAATTCTCCCCAAAGCTATAGGAATTTAATTCCTCCAAGATATGAAATTAGGGTTTAACCCTATGTGAGAATTCAATTCTCCAAAAATTATAGGAATTTAATTCCTTCAAGATGGACAGAACTAGGGTTTAACCCTAATTGAGGATTTGAGTCTCTCAAACTCACAGGAATTTAATTCCTCTCAAAATAAAATTAGGGTTTTACCCTATGCCAGAACTTGATTCCTTACATACATGGGAGTTTAATTTCCACAGAAGGAGAATTAGGGTTTAACCTTATCTAAGAATATAATTCTTCAAAAGAAAATAGGAATTTAATTTCTCTAAAGTTATTGCTAGGGTTTAACCCTATGAAGAATTTAATTCTTAAAAAGGATAAACAGATCTTCAAACAGGCAAAGAACCCGGGTCACGTGTTCCCACGTGACCCCTGAAAAGAACCCCACAAATGAAAAGGAAAGAACTCAGAGGCAACGCCTCACGTGCCCCACGTGACCCCTGTAAAGACCCACAGAAATAAGGAGGAAAAAGCTCAGAGGCAACGCCTCACGTGCTCCACGTGACTCCCGGAACACAGATAGAAAAAATAAAAGAAATAAAAGTCTTAGGCGCTCTCACGTGTTCCCACGTGACCCCTTGGCTGGTGCTCTAACAATCAGCGCACTAATCCTCCTCACGTGTCAGCGCGTGATGCTCCAAAGAAGATATAAAAAGTGTTTAACGCTTAGTTGCAGAAAGAAGAAAAGGAGATCTGGTCCCACCTTTGGGCGCCCTCACGTGCCTCCACGTGATTCTTCCTTTTAGTATTTTAAACACTAATTCAAGAGCTTCATTCCCAGTGTTTAACACCGATCATCTTTTAGTGTTTAACACTAATTTGAGAGTCTTATTTCTAGTGTTTAACACTGATTATCTGCTAGTGTTTAACACTAATTCGAGAATCCTATTTCCAGTGTTTAACACTGATCATCTTTTAGTGTTTAACACTAATTCGAGAATCTTACTTTCCAGTGTTTAACACTATTATTCTCTAGTGTTTAACACTAATCTAAAAGCTTTATTTCTAGTGTTTAACGATGCTGCTCCCTATTGTCTAAACACTATTTTTGGCCAACCTGGCTAATTTTCCAGAGGCAAAGCCCCTCCTTCAATTGAATCTCAAAATTAAGGAAATCAAAGATGAAAATAACGTGGGCTAAAACCAGACAAATGTCAAATAGTCCAATAAAGGGTCAAACTCAGTTGGACTTAGCCCAAGTTGGTCATGAGTCCTCAATCCAGACTTAACTGAGCCAATGGGCTCATAATATAATTAATTGGTCTTGGTTCCAAAATTGGGCTACAGATCATTTAATCTACCTTGGTTCAAGGGTACATCTCTTCACTCCTTTGATATTTGTCGTTGTAATTCCTCAACGTCTTCAAAGAGGTGACGGGTCCCAACAACCATATATTTTACGGACTGTGGGGTCCTTAAACTCATGGACTATGATGTCCTTAACCTTGACCGTGATGTCTTAAAACTAACAACGGACTATGATGTCCTTAACCTTGACCGTGATGTCTTAAAACTAACATCGGACTATGATGTCCTTAACCTTGACCGTGATGTCTTAAAACTAACATCGGACTGTGGAGTCCATAAATCCACGGACTATGATGTCCTTAAATTACCCAAGCTACCACCGGTCTGTTTTTCGGGACCATGCTCCCGCCAGCAAGCTTCACCATCCCTGTACCCGTATCGGAAGCTTCAAAGAAGTCGGTCTTCGATCGACTTGCTACTCCCACAGACCCTCTCAACGGATCGTCCAATTCCTCAGTCTTCACCAGGCTGAACTCAGGCTCCAAAGGGCCTACCAAGAAGCCCGTAATGCCTGAAGTGGCCATCCCAAAGAAGATAGCTGCTCCCGAAGTCGTCTAGGCGGCTTCTCCTCCTAGAGGGTCGGTCTTTGCAAGACTGACTGCTCCCGTTCCCGCTCCTGCTCAGAAATCTGTGTTTGACCGGTTGGACACGACTTCTCAACGGACGTCAGTCATCAAGAGGCTGACACCGACAACAGCCCCTCACCTGAACAGGGGGCAAGATAAAGCCGTCGCTGAACCAATCCCAACAACCCGTCACGCCCGACGTCGCCACTGGCGCCAGACAAGGAAGGCTGGGGGCAACTCCCCCTCAGGGCTAACTCCACCAGCTCCAACAGTGGAAATTAATGCTGTTGTTCCAACCGGGAACATGTTTGAGCTACTGAACATGGTACGCAGGAATTCGCCAACTGCTGTGCTAAAAAAGTCTCCTCCACCGGTAGAGACCGTCGTGGAAGCAAAACCAGAAAAGCCGGAGCAGTCTCCTCAACGGCTGTCTTCCAGAGTCTACAAAACTTGGCGACGAGTCCGAGAATCGGTAATTGATCCGAATTTCTCTCACCAGCATAAGAAGTCGAAGGTCCGACAGGAGGAAAACCGCCCTGTTAAGCAACGGAAGACGACGGCCACCTGGGTGCCCAAAGAAACGGCCCCCTCAACTTCGATGGCCCACAAGAGATGAAGGCCGGAGAAAGTCTCCACGCCTGCGGCAAATGTCAAAGGAAGTGAGCCTAAACGCCCTAAGTCCGGGGGCATGGTGGTACATACTGTCTACATGGCGTCCGGGAAAGAGGATAGCCATATATCCACAGGTCATCGACCGCTTACGCGATCAGTGACTAAGGCTCAAGAGCAGCAGCAGAAGCTCCAAGAGATGATGACCGCGATGGCCGCACTCACCGGGCCAAAATAAAGCCCAGAAGCATCCTCGGATCAGCGACAGGAGCAAGAAACCGATGCCGAATTCCTTCGGAGAATACTGGAAAAGAAGGACAAAGAGGCTGGGGAACAAGCAGCCAATATAAAACAAATGACCCTTCTGTTCCAGGACATGGTGGGTATGATGATCCAGCAGGATCCCACAGCCGAAGATCCTCCGATTATCCTTGAAGATGACAGAGGAGAAACGTCAAATCCACCGCCGGCCCTTTCAACAGCCAAGGAGGAGACAATCTCCAAAGCTGCCATGGATGACTACATTGCTCAACAAATAAGAGTTCACCAGGCAAATGAGGCAGCCGGCCAAGTTGTCAAAACGGGGCGACCATATCCGAGCTGGTATGATCAGATAAAATACCCGCCGGGCTACACGATCCCGAAATTCCATGTCTACAAGGGGACAGGCAATCCCCATCAACATGTCGCCCAGTTCAGGGCTCTTTGTGGCAACACCGGCGGCGATGATAATCTCTTGCTTCGCTAATTCGTCGGCAGTTTATCAGAAACGGCATTTGAGTGGTATTCCGAACTTCCAAATGACTCCGTCAAAACTTTCGCGGAAATGGAGTTGTTGTTTACCCAGCGTTTTGCGAGCGCCAGCGAACGTACCCCAATAACGGCATTGATTAATGCAAGGGTGAAGCCGGGCGAAACTTGGGTTCAATATGCAATCCGATGGCGAAATTTGTGGTCGAAGTGCGAGCAGCGTATCGAAGAAGCACCAATGGTGGGCATGTTCGTGGGCACCCTAGACCCTCATGCAACTATTTCACAGTTCATGATGTTTTTTAAGCCGGCCACCTTCCAGGCCCTAATCGACAAACTGGCTCAGATGGATCAAATGGGTCACAGACCATCCCCCCAGAAGCCGGAACCGCGAAACGACAAGGGTAAAGGGAAGGCAACCTTCGTCGCGAACACCCAACAGCAGCCTAGTACCCCAAAGCTAGCAGATCAACTGGAGGAAAGACGGCGATATTACAATGAGAAAATGAAGCGTCCTTACTCATTCCCACGGGACAAGACGAAGAGGCTGTTCGAGCTGGCTATGCGCAATAGGCTTATCAACTTGCCGAACCCAAGACGACCACCACAACCCAGCGAAGTGAATAATCCTAATTATTGCCCTTACCACCAAACGGTAAGTCACCCGATCGAGGATTGCTTCGTTTTTAAGGGATGGATCGAAGATCAGTACCTACAAGGCAAATTTGCGCTGTCCGAGAAGTGGAAAATAAACCCACCACAACCGCACATTCCTAAGAAGACGGACACACCGGGGGCAACTTGTTCTTTTATTGAAGAAGCTCCATGGGAGGTCGTGCTTTCAGCCAAAACTAAAAGGTTGCTGAAGGATCTCCAAATATGCCCGGCGATCAGGTGGGAAAACCCGCTGGAACCCCAGATCATCGAAGGGATGCTGAAACCGCGCCCAACTCCAAAGGTTGGTGGGGATAGCCAAAGTGTTCACATCCAGCCGTCAAAATCTTCAAAAAAAAAGAATAAATCGAAAAAGCCCGTGAATCCTGGCGACAAGCGCACGGACCTGCAGAAACAGATCGACGCGCTGGAAGAGTATAATCAGAAGGCACGGACTCCCATCACACTCCAAGAGTTCCTCAGCCACGTCTTTCAAGAGGAAGATGATGGAGAAAACTCGTCAGATGAATCTGAGGACTACGCAGCAAGTTGTCATGTGATCTCTCACTCGTTGATATATGATAAAGAGGCTCCTTGCACCGAGAAACCGGGGGCGGGTCCTGAATCAGAACTTCTATGGCCATCAGACGAGATGATCGACGCCTTCCTGAATGAGATTCGTCTGGAAAGTAAAGCCAATCAGGAGCGTGAGATGGCCATAATAGAAGGAGCCAGACATCGGCGACTAGACAAAAGAGTCGAGCCACTACCGTCAAATCAAAAGACATCCGTCGCGGATAAAAACAAATTCAAGACGAGGAAAAGGTTTGCTAAGGCCATATCAATGGGAATGAAGCTACCACCCTCTGAAGAAAACACTCTCGGTGGAGCAGAGATGCATCCTAATTACTGCTCATATCATCGAAAGATTTCGCACCCCACCGAAGAATGCGACGCTTTTAAAAGATGGTGGCAGAGATATGTTGCTCACTGGCAGCATTTCAAGCGGATGAAACGCAAAACTCGTCGGGAGCAGAGAAGCACGACCGAAGAGCATAAAGGAACTACCAGCAACTGTCGCGTGGTCAACGCTGAAGAATCGCAAGTTCTCACCTTCGGGAGCGACTCTGATGAAGAAATGACTCTTGGCCCCCTCTTCAAAGAATCCACGTCAAGAAAAGAGGAAGGACCGAAGAACTGCGAGAATATTCAGCTGTGCAATCGTACGTTGCCCGAAAAGAATCTCGGACCCATAAGTAGAAAAGATAAGGGAAAAGAAAAGATCTCCGAGGATATCGCCCTGGACGACCAAGTCATGAAAGAACTGACCACCAAGGACCCACCAAAGAAAAACAAGGTGGACTACAACGTCCTAGCGCACCTGAGGAAGCTACCCTCTCAGCTCAGCATTCTCGACGCCCTCTTATTATCAAAAGAAGCGAGAGATTCATTAATCAAGGCACTGTAAGAACCCGAGCAATTCCAAGCCTTCCTCGCCGAGGAGAGGATGAAGGATGAGCTGGAAGAAGTGCGCACATCCGATGTCACGTTCGGTGATGAAGACCTTCTCCTTGGGACGTGTGACCACAACCGTCCCCTCTATGTCTCAGGATACTGCTACGATATAAAGATAGGCAAAATTCTGGTCGACAATGGGTCTTCTGTCAATCTCCTCAACGTACGAGTGTTGAAGGAAATCTGCATGAGCGTTCAACACCTTGCTCGTGATAAGATCACCATCTCCGGGTTCGACTCCCAGTCATCAGGGACCCTCGGGTCTGTGATATTGACGCTGCGCTTCGGGCTGCTTGTCACAGACATTAAATTTTATGTCATTGACGCCAAGATATGCTACAACGCTTTGCTCGGTCGTCCTTGGTTACACGAGTACAACATCATCCCTTCTACGCAACATCAGTGTATGAAGTATTTCAAGGATGGTCTTGAGTATACCGTGACAGGAAAGCTGAATCCATTCTCCGTGAACGAAGTCCGCTAGTATGAAGATGCAAAATACTTCTTGCCAGATTTCGAGGACACAGAGAGGTGTCACAAACCGGAGAACAAAGCTGTCGCCACCATTCCTGTCTTCGGGAGTGATACCGAGGAAGAGGAAGAGATAGTTTATTCTGGGCTGTCTCGACGCAACAACTCGGGACCGCCCGCCCCCATGTTGATCTTCGGAAGCGACTCGGAAGATGAGGTTAATACTGCGTTCTCAGTTCGGCCGTCAATACAAGCATTCGCTGGTGATAATCAGAGTTTGCAAATTACCATGATTCCGCGGGAGCACTACAAAGATCTCGACGCACTTGAAGCTTACAGTGTGCAAGACCTGCAGACATTTTACGTCCCTCCCGGGCGAAAAGGTGAAAAGGCGATCCTATTCTACCGGTCCACGGAAACAAGAGCAGAGAAAGAAATCTGGCACGGCGCAGATCCTACATTTGACAGGCTTCAACCCATCCGTTTACCCAGATACTACACGAACGGACTAAAAAGGCTCTTGAAGCGCCAAGGGGTACCTTTCAAACAGACTATTCGACAAGCTCGGTTCTACAACAAGATTTGGGATATCCCTGGGACTCAGCACAAGTTGCCCAACGGGAAAATGGAAACGCTTGGGCTTGTATATGTGAAACCCGGGAAACGGGAACAAGTCCATGGTAGCTACGCCATATATAACTTCGATGAAGAGGAGGACGCCCTGTCAGAAGATGCCAACCCCGCACCAAAACAAGATCCTCCAACCAAAATGCCGAGTCCGTCATTTGAAGAACGAATGGAAAAGCTTATCAGGAAAGCGGGTCAGAAAGTTCGAGACGATCATAACCGCGAAATGGCCATCTATGAGAAAGCCAGGACGCAACTCCTTCTTCAACAGGCCGCGAAAGATGAAAATGCTCCTCCCCGCCAACCTGTTGTGCAAAGGGCCCGATGCAGAGGCAAAAACAAGTCAAAGAGCGAAAAAGGCGCTCGACAGCAACAAAGCGGGACTAAAAAGTCACGCTGTTGAGAATAAAGCGGTCTGGATTTGTCCCTTATGAAGAAGATGAGTCGAGCATACTCCTTTCCGCAAGATAAGACAAAGAAGATACTTGATCTCGCCACAAGGCATCAAATGCTTACACTGCCGGAGTCTAAATACCCTGAGCAAGCAGGCGAAGTCTCACACCCGAACTATTGCTCTTATCACAGGGTAATAGGGCATTCTCTCGAGGACTGTTTCACCTTCAAGAACTGGGTCGAAGATCAGTATCAGCTCGGCAAGTTCGCTCTATCTGACAGCTGGAGGGTAACGCCGTCATAGAAGCATGAACCCAAAGCCACGAGAGCAAAACCAGATCCACATCGGTCTTGGAAGCGGGCTCGTACTTGTCATATGATAACAATATCAAGAGAAGAACCCGAGAATGTTGATGACCTCCCTTGGTGCTTCGAAAACAATGGTGATGAGGTGATCTCAGAGTTTCCACCAGCGCCCAAAGAGCTGGAAAATGGAATACACACTACTGCAGATAACCTCAAGAAGATTGATTTGGGAATGGCAAGCGACCCGTGACCCACATTCGTCAGCGAGCTGCTGCCTGAAGAAAAAGTGGTTGCACTAAAAGACGTGCTTATGCAGTATAGAGATTGCTTCGCATGGAATTATTCCGAAATGCCAGGACCGGATCCAGAGATTGATGTCCACAAATTGACAATATCCCCGGACAGCAAGCCAATCAAACAAGCACCGAGAAGAATGCGGCTCAAGCTTGAGATAAGCATCAACGCCGAGGTCAAGAAGCTGATCGACTCTGGGTTTATCCAGGAAGTTCAATATCCCGATTGGATCGCCAACATCGTCCCGGTAATGAAGAAAAATGGGACGGTGCGCATATGTGTAGATTTCCGGGATCTCAATAAAGCCTGCCCGAAGGGCGATTTCCCAGTGCCAGTCACCGAGCCGATGATAGACAATACGTCCACTCACGAAGTCTTTTCCTTCATCGACGGATCATCAGGATATAATCAGATAAAGATGCATCCCGAAGACCAGAAGCACACCGCTTTCCGGACCCCTTTGGGTATATTCTGCTACAAGGTGATGCCCTTCGGTCTAAAGAACGCCGGCGCCACTTATCAGAGGGCCATGACAAAGATCTTCGATGACCTCATACATGAAATCGTCGAATGCTATATCGACGACCTCGTGGTGAAAAGCAAATCATACGAGGAGCATCTCGAGCATCTGAAGATCGTGTTTCAACGCCTTCGGCAATACAGTTTAAAGATGAACCCTCTCAAATGCGCATTCGGAGTTTCCTCGGGCAAATTCCTAGGATTCATTGTCCGACATCGAGGCATCGAGATAGATCCGTCCAAGATCAAGGCGATTATGGAAATTCCTCCGCCAAGGACACTCAAGCAATTGCGGTCTCTCCAAGGGAAGCTCGCGTATATTCGGCGATTTATAGCCAATCTCTCAGGCAAATGCCATCCTTACAGTCACCTGATGAAGAAGGGAACCCCTTTCGTTTGGGATCACAAATGCCAGAGCGCACTAGACGAAATCAAGCAATACCTACAGAATCCGCCGGTGCTAGCCGCTCCGGTCAAGGGAAAGCCTCTCATTCTTTATACAACAGCCCTCGAAGGCTCCTTAGGCGCATTATGGGCACAGGAGAACGACCAAGGGAAAGAACGACCCCTCTACTATTTGAGCTGAGTTCTACTGGGGGCAGAAAGCAATTATTCTCCCATCGAAAAACACTGTCTGGCGTTGATCTTCGCAATAACGAAGCTCAGGCACTATGCGTTGGCGCATGAAGTCCGTCTCATATCGAAGGTGGATCCCCTCAAATACTTGATGTCAAAGGCCATACTGATAGGACGGCTCGCTAAATGGGACCTGCTCCTGATGGAGTTCTCGATAACCTATCAGCCTCTTAAGGCAGTGAAAGGCCAGGCCATCGCCGACTTCCTCGCTGAGCATCCGATACCGGCCGATTCCCCTCTGAATTGCGAGCTGCCAGACGAACATGTGTTTGATGCGATCGATGGTAGTAAAACCCTATGGGAACTCTATTTTGATGGAGCTTCTTCCATGAAGAAGCACAAACAAAGCACCCCTATAATCAAGTCGGGGGTAGGCCTCATCTTCGTAACTCCACAAGGAGGGATAATGCGCTTTGCTTTCTCCTTAACAGAGCCGAGGACGAACAATGAAGCCGAATACAAAGCTTTGATAGCAGGCCTCGAGATCGCCATCGACATGAGAATTGAAAACCTCCTCATATATGGAGATTCTCAACTGGTCGTTAGTCAAGTAAACGGCGTTTACCAAACGTGCAAACCCGAATTGGTAAAGTATGGTGAAAGAGTACAGCAATTGCTGACTCAAATCCCCTCCTACATGCTGGAAAGCATACCGCGTGCAGAAAATAGTAAGGCGAATGCATTAGCTAAGCTCGCTAAAGAACTGGCTGACGAAAGCCTAAATGACGTCAGAATCGTGGTACAAAGCCGTCGGTTCCTCGCACTAGCAGAAATATCTTAAGAGTCGTCCGAGAAAAAGGAAGCGATTGAGCAGACGGCCCTACAAATAAAAGATCAAGAAACGGTTGAGGATTGGAGAGAAGTATTTATAGACTACTTCAAATCCTGTCGAACGCCTGAAGATGCATCCTCAAAACATCAGCTCATGAAGCGAGCCCTATCTTTCGCCTTCGTCAATGATACTCTGTACAAGAGGTCGTTTGATTCTCTGTGGTTGAGATGCCTGGGACCTGAAGAAGCAAAAAGAGTCGTCCAAGAAGTTCATGACGGACTCTGCGGTTCTCACCAAGCTGGCCCAAAGATGAAGTTGAAAATTAAACGAATGGGCTACTACTGGCCCACGATGATCCAGGACTGCCTTGAGTATGCAAAGCAATGCTACTCGTGCCAGATCCATGGGGACTTTATCCATCAGAATCCGAATCCGTTACATCCGACAGTGGCTAGCTGACCGTTCGAAATGTGGGGAACCGACATAATCGACCCCATCGAACCAGCATCGTCCAGGGGACATCGTTTCATTTTGGCGACGACTGATTACTTCTCCAAATGGGCAGAAGCAGTACCGCTGAGGGAAGTGAAGACGGAGAATATCCTCCATTTCTTCAAGACGCACATCATTTATCGGTTTGGGACTCCGCGACGGATCATATCCGATAACGGGCCAGCCTACAGAAGCCATAAAATCAGCCGCTTCGCACAACAACACAACATAGACTGGAGATACTCCTCAGTTTATAATCCCCGAGCTAACGGTCTAGCTAAGGATTTCAACAAGACCTTAACGAAGATCGTAAAGAAGACGGTATCTCGAAACAAAAAAGACTGGCATGAGAGATTGCAAGAAGCTCTCTGGGCGTATCGAACCACGTTCAAGACGGCCACGAACACAACGCCGTACGCATTGGTATTCGGTACAGAAGCAGTACTCCCCCTCGAGATAGAGTTACCCTCTTTACGAGTGGCAGTTCATTACGAGCTGATGGACGAAGAAAACGCTCACCTTCGGCTTGAGGAGCTTGATGCCCTTGATGAAACCCGGCTCATAGCGCAACAAAGTCTGGTGGCTTATAAAGTAAAGATGACGCGCTCATATGAAAGATTGACCAGGCCGAGGACATTCCGCCAAGGCGAACTCGTGCTAGTGGTCAAAAGAACTATGATCCCCAATCACGCCAAGCGGGGAAAATTCGAGCCGAACTATGAAGGCCCGTACATCATAGACAAGGTCTACCAGGGTGGAGCCTATTTACTCATGGACATGCATGGTGAAAGACCTTTCAGTCCAATAAACGGTCGCTTCCTGAAGAAGTACTACGCTTGACAAGTCACGGCCTAGGTCAATGATAGATGACGACGACTATGTCCGCTCGCTATCTTCCTAAGCCCAAACTCTACAAGTAGTAACTGGCTTACTTAACATCGGACCGAAATGTCCTTAAACTAACAACGGACCGAAATGTCCTTAAACTAACGATGGACCACCATGTCCTAAAACTAGTTGTTGACCGAGATGTCGATAAACTACGATGGATTGCGGCATCCCGAAACCGATACAAAAAGGGAATAAAAAAATAATAAAAATAAAAACGGTATGTCCATAAGCAAAATGGGCACGGATGAAAACCCGAAAGGGCTCCGTGAGTAAAAATAGCAGGGCTACCGGCGAGTGTTTGTGAAAACCAGAAAGGGCGCAACCTCGTTAAAAGACGCTTACAGGGTCCTCTCGACCTTATAAGGAGAAACCACCTGCGTGAGATCCTTACGACTCACAAAGGAGCAACACACTTAGGAATCCTCTCGATTCCTAAGGAGAAATTACACTTACGAGATCCTCACGACTCGTAAGGAGAACTCTCTTATGATACCCTCACGGCTCATAAGATTTGAAAGTCTTAAGTTACAGAGACCTGAACCTGTTCTTAAGCAACCCCCACACAACCTTCGATATTGCCCTACAAGCGGCTCATACTGACCCTTGTATACAATCCACGGGCGTGAATAAACATTTCCCTAACCGAGTCTCATCTGTAACTGGGGATATGTTCGCACGGTGAACGACCCTTGTGAGTCCTCTCGACTTATAAGGAGAAAACCCTTTTGTAAGATCCTTACGACTTACAGGGGAACACGCACTTAGGAATCCTCACGATTCCCAAAAAAAAAACCTACGAGATCCTCACGACTTGTAGAGAGAAATACCTTTGTGAGACCCTTACGGCTCACGAAATCAAAAGCCTTAGTCGACAGAATCCTAACTCTGTTTACTAAGCCACCTTTGTTCGACATCGACAGAGGCAAATGATGATTAGCTCCAGGCAATATCCCAGTTGTAGCGATGCTGATGCCTAAAACGGTATCAAATTCCGAGTCCTTTCATGGCAAATGATGATTCGCTCCTGGCAATATTCCAGTTGTAGCGATGCTGATACTGAGATTGGCACCGGATTCCAAGTTCTACACTCGCGATAAAAAAAATCAGCGAGCTAAACATGCATATGAAATAGCCGAAATGACGGCGCAACTTGCAATAAAAAGCAGCAAGTAAAAATGTATGCATGAAAAATAGCCAAAATGATTGGGCAACTCGCAATAAAAAGCAGCGAGTAAAAATAAAATAAATAGCCGAAATGATTGGGCACCGCGAAAAATAGCCGAAATGATGGGGCAATCGCGACCTTCGCGATATAAAAGCTGAAATGATAGAGCATCGCGGAAAAGGAAATAAAACAAAAAATGAAATTTATGCCCTACAGGTGATATTACATCAATCCCTGTATACAATCCAGGGGCGCAAACAAAGAAGGAATCGCACTACTCCTCTCCCAGGTTTCATCAGAAGAAGAAGCCAAATCTCGATAAGTCACAGATAGCCTAGTGATCATCTCGACGTTCGTCTCATTGCAGCAGACACAATATCAAGCAAAGCGGAACAGCGGCAATTCCCAGTTCCATGACTCGACGGTGTACAGATGACCGAGAGTCAAATCCCAACTCCGTGAAATGCGGATACAATCAAAAAAATTCCTGGTCACGTGGAACGCGGATAACGTCACTCTTTGACCCCGTGGAAAATGTCCAGAGCGGAGCCTGGTCCTCGCCGAACACGGCAGTGAACCCGTGGGAAGCATTCAGAGCAAAATTCCTGGTTACGTGGAACACGGATAACGTCACTCTTTGACCCCGTGGAAAACGTCCAGAGCGGATCCTAGTCCTCGTAGAGCACGACAGTGAACCCGTATGAAGCATCCAGAGCGGAGCCTGGTCCTCGCCGAACACGGCAGTGAACCCGTGGGAAGCATCCAGAGCAAAATTCCTGGTCACGTGGAACGCGGATAACGTCAATCTTTGACCCCGTGGAAAACGTCCAGAGCCGAGCCTGGTCCTCGCCGAACACGGCAGTGAACCCGTGGGAAGCATCCAGAGCAAAATTCCTGGTCACGTGGAACGCGGATAACGTCACTCTTTGACCCCATGGAAAACGTCCAGAGCGGATCCTGGTCCTCGCAGAGCACGGCAATGAACCCGTGTGAAGCATCTAAAGCGGAGCTTGGTCCTCGCCGAACACGGCAGTGAACCCGTAGGAAGCATCCAGAGCAAAATTCCTGGTCACGTGGAACGCGGATAACGTCACTCTTTGACCCCGTGGAAAACATTCAGAGCGGATCCTGGTCCTCGCAGAGCACGGCAGTGAACCCGTGTGAAGCATCCAGAGCGGAGCCTGGTCCTCGCCGAACACGGCAGTGAACCCGTGGGAAGCATCCAGATCAAAATTTCTGGTCACGTGGAATGCGGATAACGTCACTCTTTGACCCCGCGGAAAACGTCCAGAGCGGAGCCTGGTCCTCGCAGAGCACGGCAGTGAACCCGTATGAAGCATCCAGAGCAAATATCGGACTGTGGGGTCCTTAAATCCACGGACTATGATGTCCTTAACCTCGACCGCAATGTCTTAAAACTAACGATCAACCATAATGATTCCAGACTGGTTTTACCTTGGTTCAAGGGTACATCTCTTCACTCTTTTGATATTTGTCGTTGTAATTCCTCAACGTCTTCAAAGAGGTGACGGGTCCCAATAACCACACATTTCGTGGACTGTGGAATCCTTAAATCCATGGACTATGAAGTCCTTAACCTTGACCGTGATGTCTTAAAACTAAAATTGGACTGTGGAGTCCTTAAACCCACGGACTATGATGTCCTTAACCTTGACCGTGATGTCTTAAAACTAACATTGGACTGTGGAGTCCTTAAATCCACGGACTATGAAGTCTTTAACCTTGACCGTGATGTCTTAAAACTAACATTGGACTGTGGAGTCCTTAAACCCACGGACTATGATGTCCTTAACCTTGACCGCAATGTCTTAAAACTATGGTACCCTGGAAAACATCCAAAGCAACCCCTGACCCCGTGAGATACGGATAAGGGCAACTTCACTCATCACTTGTGGGTCTTCACGACTCATAAGGGAGCAAATTTTCTTGCGAAATCCTTACGACTTCCAAGAGAAAACACGCTTAGGAATCCTCACGATTCTTAAGGAGAAATTACACCTATGGGATCCTCTCGATCTATAGGGAGAAAAACTCTTTATGAGACCCTCACGGCTCATAAAGTTGAAAAGTTTTAGGAGGCAGATCTTAACCCTGAATTCTAAGCCATCGTTATCCTGCAAAGAGATCAAGATAGACTATCCGCAGAATACATTCAATAAAAAGGGACACACCATTGAGAAGAAAAATATGTCTTTTATTCATAAACCAAAATGGATACAAAGTACAATTCGTGAAAGAACAAAAAAATATATACTCTCAGTCAGGAGTATGTACAAAAGAAGAAAAAAAAAGGATATATAAGTCTTCAGGCCGGTGGGCGATTTAGCAGCTTGGTCAGCTCATCCTTCTTTCGCTGGGCCACGCCTTCGTGATTCAGTATCGCCAGGAGACGGGCCTCTGCCTGAGCCTGCTGGGCCTGATATGAGGCAAGCCGACCTTCGAGCTCCTTCTCGGTAGCTTTGTGGGCCTCAACTCTTTCGCGAGTAAACTCAGCGGCCTTGTCAATGGCCACTACCTCCTTGATGGCCTCTTGAAGAACTCGCCAGAGTTCATACGCTTTGTTGGCCTTGGCGGTAAGATTGGCTTGAAGCTCGTTCAGCGCCTTAGAAGCCAGTTCCCTCTACGAGAATTTGCGACCGAGCCTCTTCTCGCACGACACCATGTTCGCTGTGCACCGCTCAATTAAACCCCGCAAGCCCGCTTTCGCAGCTACAGCCTCCGAGGAAAGGCGAGTACACTCAAGCACGTGCAGACAAGCCTCCACCTGACGGCAAAACTCAACCCAGACTTGCACCATGGCCTCGCTATGATAGACAGCAAGAAAGGGAAGAGAACCGTTAGCTTCAGCAGCAAACGCTTCGGCTGTGATTACGCTGCCCGCACGAAGCTCCTCAATCAGGGATGACAAGGAGTCAAGGCTTAATTTCGCCAGACGGTCTGAGGCTCGCAAAGCGTAAGGACCGGGCGGCATGGCGATACGCGACTCCAGCATTGTGAGAACTGGCAGGGCTGTTCAGATTTATAAAAGATCAGTGAAACTCTTAAGCAAAGGAAACAAGTGGGACCATATTGAGACGTCACTTACCCACAGTCATGCAAGAAGGAGCTGAAGGCTCCCCTGGCCCCTCGAGAACCTCAACCTCGTCGTCAGCCTCCAGAACTGTAAAGGACATCAATGTCATTCCGCGAAATAACAACAATGATATGAAAAGTTGGTGAACGACACTAACCTTGCCCAGACGAGAGGACGATGCGTTGAGGAGATATCGCCTGCGGAGCGGCCATCTCCAGCAGATGCTGAAAGGATTGCCGGGGAGATAGATCGGCAATAGAGGCCGCCAGTCCGCGCAATTCTGAAAAGACAAAAGAGTTCAGGTAACAGAAAGATTACTAGCTTGAAATGTGGAAGGTTACCTTCGACACTCCTCCCATTCTGAGCTGGGGGAATAGCAGCTTCAACGGCCTCCGCCGTAACCTCGGGCTCCAACAAAGGGAGGGTGGTCCCGACTACCTCCATCCCAGCCTCTGGGCCGCCTTCGGGAAGAGTCGTTGAGGCGACGACCACCAAGGTAGCCTCTCCCAAAGGAGCGAGTGCTCCGGAATCAAGAACCGCCACCGGAGGTTCTATTGTGAGAGGAGTAGCATCGTCAACCCCCTCCACATCGAGCAGTGTTTCATTGGGAACATCAACAGGCTCTATCTTCAACAAGCTCGTAGGAACCTCCCCTATCGCCGAAGTCTCTGCATAATTCACACAAGAATAAGAATACATATATATATATAAGTGCAGGCAACGTGAAGTACTGCAAAGAAATATAGAAACATACGAATGCGTAGGGAAGCCTTCAATATGGCTTCTTCAAGCCGATGCTCCTTCCCAAGGAGGTGTGCTCGCCGGGGTTCAAGAGTGGACTCATGGCCGCCCGTCCACGAGGAGAGCACGTTCGCGGCATCCTCCAAAGCAGCCTGCTTAAAGGCCCTTTCTCCCCACTCCTCCAAAGGGTCGATGAACCGCCGCCGTATCCATGAAGGATCTTCATAAAAGATGACGGCAGGATAAGGCCTCTTCGGGATCCTTACCTTCTCAGCTTCAAGCTGCGAGCGTCTTATAGCTTCAGCCAATTGTGCGTCTTCTTCGGCAGATGAACCTGGGAAAAGAAGACCATCGTCCGGCGATATCATGGATATGGGTTCGTCTTGAACGACGGGTTCGGATCCTTCTGAAAGATCGAGCAGACGGGCGACTGTTTTCTTCCTCCTCTTTGGCCCGGAACTAATGCCAGAGGACGCTCACTTATTTTCCCGTGGAGCCTTGGCACGACGTCGACCCACCTCACCTTCAACACCCTCGTTACCGGCACCCTCGTTTGGCGGTGCTACCGAGGATGATACGGCCATTGTCGATGCCACGGGTGGTGGTGCTGCAACCGGAGCTCGATTAGCTCGCGATCGGGTGCCCAAAGGCATGCCGACTGTTGGGGTGAGGTATACTCCCGACTCTCAGCGCAACACCGGTATCCCTTAGGGGAAAGCGGACCGGGGCGCGCGGTTGCAACGTAGCTCATGTGGCCAGAACCTGAGTAGGAGCACCATATCCAAGGAGTATCCTTCTCTCCTCCACAATAATCGGGTTGACCCGATGAAGGTACCATCCCGTAAATGACCCCACGCACCGGGGAAGATGGTCAGCTTCAGGGACCATAAAGTGGGAGCCGGTGTTCAACCTCACGAAATGATGAGCGGCATCGCGAACGGCGTCAAGCGAAAGGACCGGCGCAACTATGAAAGCCTCGAAAGGAACGCCCTGGTCGTATCCAAGCTGCCGGGCGAAGCGATGCGGGTTGTACCGCATGAAAAGAGCCGCACTATCCTGGCAAAATACCAAATAGCCTGGTCTAATTGCATACAAGTGCGCGGCCTCCCGAGGCCTCAAAGAAGGTACGTTGACTTTTGACCGGTCCCAGAGTTGTTGAGCTGGACCTGAGGGAGAAGATCAAACCCGGTCGGTAAACACCAATCCGCCAGCAGTAGTATAAGGGGCAATCAACGCCCGAATGGCCCCAAATTAAGTTGGATCGGAGGCGGAAGCATTCACCAATAGCATAAGTCGCGGGAAGGTGTAGGCGTCGTAAAATGCGGGCCTCTGATGCATAGCGAAAGCACCCAACACGTGCATTTCGATCCAAGGCGTGAAGTAATGAAGCGAAAAGTTTACTACATCTACGCCAGGAGTAGAGGTATTAGCCGCAGCGCCCAACCCGTGATAGAGATGCGCCAAAGCCGGGATGCCGACAGCCAGCCGTGTACCCTCAGCTATACGATGAGCCGGATAGATAACCGAGACTCTCATAAAGCGGCGATGCATGGGGATAACGAACCAGCTGAGCCAGATGCTGACGAAGCCCACGAAGAACGTCTCCTCATCCATGCTGGGAGCTGGAATAGATTCGAAAGACACCGGCGACATAATGGGGATGTAATACTGTGGTAAATCCGATTCCTGGGTCGGCAGCGTCTTCGGACCAAACCCGAAGGGGTCATTAATATGCGCAAACTTCGGGGCTGTCTTCGACAGGACATCCTCGCGAAGGAAGCAAGCGATGAAGCTCTTAAAAGTGACGCCTTGCTCCTCAGATTCTGTGAACAGCCAGTCGAAGATACCCAACGCCTTGATCAGACTTGGACACTTGTGGCGGACGGCATTCTCGCTTGACAAGCCGTCTGGGATTGCGGGCTCGGTCTCAAAGACGTACTCATCAGGAGGCAGCAGCTCCTCATACAGTGTACCCCTGATTGGCAGCCCCGAGATTTCATGAAATTCTTCCAGAGAGATCGAAAGCTCGCTGTCCCCTAAAAGAAAAGTGTTGGTGGGGAGATTCCACTGGTTTAAGAACGCCTTAACCCACCAGACATGCGGGGATTGGTAGTGGAAGAGCGACGCATACATCGCCTGGTAAAGCCCGACCTTCTGCAGCCACGCGCGATGGACAGACAGGATGTAACGAGCCCAGAGGAGGTAGCCCGTAGGGTGTCGAGGGATGAGCTCTATCTTGTAGATTTGTCCCCATGGTTGGGCCTCACCCTGACAAATACGCCGTCCCAAAATATCTATAGCTGGGATCGGATGGTTCGGGATGCCAGTCGTCGAAGGCTCGAGCCGCCCCATCGGAGTCCAATTCGGCATCTCTACGGCAAAGATTGTCCTTGGTGGGTCCATTGGCAGAAACGGAAAGGTGGGCTCCGTTGGTACTTCGCAAAGGAAGCTTTGGCATCCCCGGATAATATGACCGTACCAGGTCCCCCACAAAAGCAAGTTGGTGCAGGTCGGGTCATGGGCCTTGATCATCGCCATCACTTCCTCATCAGATGGTGATTGAGGAAAGGCGGCCTCCGAGCGAGCGAAAGGAAAGTACGGAACCAAAGTCATTACACCTGAAATAAAATAGGGGGAAAACTGTTAAAAGCGAAGCCAACAATATATATATATATATAGTTATAAATAAATATATATATATATATAAAGACAGCTGAAGAAAGCGACAGCAGACTTTGTTATGGGACCATTGGTTACAAAACACATGGGTCCCACAAAATCAAGATGACGGGTTGTTAATAATGAGGCCAAGCAATTATAATGAGACAAAAGGAAGATTCTCATTAATAGACAATGGATTTCAAGTGACCCTACACATTCCCCTAAAAAGAAATCCATTTCGGACTCTGTGACAAATCAAACAGAATCAGAGGAATTAAATTCCCAAAGAAAATTCATTGCAAGCTTCTTTTCGGTTGTGAAGGAGACAACTCAAGGCAAGGAAACCCCAAGAAGTCCCCATGGGAAGAACTTAGTTCCTCATAGGAATTAAATTCCTTTTTGAAAAAGGGAATTAAATTCCCAGAAATTTTTTTATCCAGAGCCAGAGCTCCTTGAGGATGGAATTAAATTCCACAGAAGAGACAAACACCGCCAACGATCCCTAAAGATCAGAGAAACTTTAAAAGATCTAGTATTTGAAGATTAGATGGTTTCTTGTTTTTGTTAAGGAACTTAAAAGATGGATTCTTGTCAAAAGGGAAAACCCTTGGTATGGATTTAAAATCCAGGGAGTTGTATGTGTATGAAAGTTCTTCGGTCATCCAAAGATCATTACCTGAGGAAAAGGGAATACTTCAACAGAGTTAAACTCTGGAAAATGTTTGAAGCAGAGAACTAAGCTCTGGAAAAGGAGAATTAAATTCTCAAAAGAAGAAAGTTCTCAAACGAGGAAGATGAGCAAAGTGGAGGCGCTTCTGAAAAGACATTGGCATTTATAGGATGGGATGGAAAACATTTCATCTACCCTACTCCCAAGGCAGATCCAACGGTCACAAAAGTGACAGCGTTGTACTCACGTGCAGACACGTGAGAGCAACGCTGTGGGGGCATTTCTTCCCTGATTAAAAAATCAGGAAAAAGCTTCAGAAGAGGCATCACGTG
Organism: Agapanthus africanus; assembly: GCA_030015575.1. Taxonomy (NCBI): domain Eukaryota; kingdom Viridiplantae; phylum Streptophyta; class Magnoliopsida; order Asparagales; family Amaryllidaceae; genus Agapanthus; species Agapanthus africanus. Next base: position 361,304,387 of record JASDDO010000004.1, read on the forward strand.
CTCACACGTGACCAGAGGTCACGTGTTAGCACGCGATGGTTAAAGCAGCGGCAAAGAACAGAGCGCAGAAGAGAAGTCCATTCAGGGGGTCACGTGTTCACACGTGACCGGGGGTCACGTGTTCACACGTGACCGGGGGTCACGTGGCCACACGTGACTGGCTTTAAAAGCCTTACTGTTCAACAGAATTAAATTCTGAAAAAGATCATTTAAATCTTTCCAAAATGGAGAAGAATTATGGAGAACCGCTGGATTAAGAATCCCAGGGTGATTAAATATCACCAATTTATGGAAAAATCTTGGACAAGCAAAGATTTCCCCTAAATCTCACCGAAATAACAAAAGGAATATCTTTGGATTTAAAATCCAACGGTGAATAAAATTCACCTAATAATCTAAAGGCCCGAATTAATGATGAAAACAAATCAAATCTTTCAATGAAAGATTTACCAAACAGATTGATTCTTTTCCTTCTCCTATAAATAGGAGCCAAAAGAAGGGAGAGGGGGATAGAGTTTTGGAGATATAGAGTTTCTGAATCTTGAAATTTCAGAGAGAAAAGAGAGGAGAATTTAATTCTCTACAAAAGAAAAACCCTAGGTAAGAAAAGAAAGGGGATCAAAACTTCAAAAAAGAGAATTTAATTCTCAATCTAAGAGTTTAACTCTTTTATGAAAGAACTTAGTTCTTCGTCTAGTTGAAGATCTGCAAAGCGCACATCTCCCCATAAGTTGAGAATTTAATTCTCATCGGGTTGAGATCCTGCCATGCAGATCTAAAACTTAGAGGGGGAATTGAGTTCAGAGAATTTAATTCTCCCCAAAGCTATAGGAATTTAATTCCTCCAAGATATGAAATTAGGGTTTAACCCTATGTGAGAATTCAATTCTCCAAAAATTATAGGAATTTAATTCCTTCAAGATGGACAGAACTAGGGTTTAACCCTAATTGAGGATTTGAGTCTCTCAAACTCACAGGAATTTAATTCCTCTCAAAATAAAATTAGGGTTTTACCCTATGCCAGAACTTGATTCCTTACATACATGGGAGTTTAATTCCCACAGAAGGAGAATTAAGGTTTAACCCTATCTAAGAATATAATTCTTCAAAAAAAAATAGGAATTTAATTTCTCTAAAGTTATTGCTAGGGTTTAACCCTATGAAGAATTTAATTCTTAAAAAGGATAAACAGATCTTCAAACAGGCAAAGAACCCGGGTCACGTGTTCCCACGTGACCCCTGAAAAGAACCCCACAAATGAAAAGGAAAGAACTCAGAGGCAACGCCTCACGTGCCCCACATGACCCCTGTAATAACCCACAGAAATAAGGAGGAAAAAGCTCAGAGGCAATGCCTCACGTGCTCCACGTGACTCCTGGAACACAGATAGAAAAAATAAAAGAAATAAAAGTCTTGGGCGCTATCACGTGTTCCCACATGACCCCTTGGCTGGTGCTCTAACAATCAGCGCACTAATCCTCCTCACGTGTCAGTGCGTGATGCTCCAAAGAAGATATAAAAAGTGTTTAACGCTTACTTGCAGAAAGAAGAAAAGGAGATCCGGTCCCACCTTTGGGCACCCTCACGTGCCCCCACGTGATTCTTCCTTTTAGTATTTTAAACACTAATTCAAGAGCTTCATTCCCAGTGTTTAACACCGATCATCTTTTAGTGTTTAACACTAATTTGAGAGTCTTATTTCTAGTGTTTAACACTGATTATCTGCTAGTGTTTAACACTAATTCGAGAATCCTATTTCCAGTGTTTAACACTGATCATCTTTTAGTGTTTAACACTAATTCGAGAATCTTACTTTCCAGTGTTTAACACTATTATTCTCTAGTGTTTAACACTAATCTAAAAGCTTTATTTCTAGTGTTTAACACTGCTGCTCCCTATTGTCTAAACACTATTTTTGGCCAACCTGGCTAATTTTCCAGAGGCAAAGCCCCTCCTTCAATTGAATCTCAAAATTAAGGAAATCAAAGATGAAAATAACGTGGGCTAAAACCAGACAAATGTCAAATAGTCTAATAAAGGGTCAAACTCAGTTGGACTTAGCCCAAGTTGGTCATGAGTCCTCAATCCAGACTTAACTGAGCCAATGGGCTCATAATATAATTAATTGGTCTTGGTTCCAAAATTGGGCTACAGATCATTTAATCTACCTTGGTTCAAGGGTACATCTCTTCACTCCTTTGATATTTGTCATTGTAATTCCTCAACGTCTTCAAAGAGGTGACGGGTCCCAACAACCATATATTTCACGGACTGTGGGGTCCTTAAACTCATGGACTATGATGTCCTTAACCTTGACCATGATGTCTTAAAACTAACAACGGACTATGATATCCTTAACCTTGACCGTGATGTCTTAAAACTAACATCGGACTATGATGTCCTTAACCTTGACCGTGATGTCTTAAAACTAACATCGGACTGTGGAGTCCTTAAATCCACGGACTATGATGTCCTTAACCTTGACCGCAATGTCTTAAAACTAACATTGGACTGCAATGTCCTTAAACTACCTATCGAACGCAACGTCATTAAACTAAACAATAGATCCCCCAATTACTTTTTTGTTGGATCTAAACGATCCCGTTAAGTTGATCTTAGTCTGAAATCAGACTAACGTATCCTTAACAAACGTTTAAGTTGATCTTAGCCTCAAATAAGGCTGACGTATCCTTAAACACAACCCCCAAACCCAAATCTAAGAAAGATACGGATTTGGGCTAGTCCACGCCCTACGAGCGACAACATAACTTAGTCTCCGTATACAATCCACAGGCAACCACAAACAAAACAAACACCCACGACATGAAGTGCCCATCTGGAGAAGGAGAAAGTTGTTACCGCGATGCGGTAGCGTAATTAACTGCAGGGGCTTGCGCCTGCAGGGAAGAGCGTCCCCACAATCAAAAACCCGTCAAGCGAGGGGGAATCTGACGAAGTATGCTACATCGGCCGCATCCGTTTAAACCTTCGATACATGGTTCCATAAATCAACTTGGCATCTTCGAAGAGGTGGACGGATAGTACCAATTAGCATCTGCCCCGAATTTCAGGCAAGACAGTCCGTCTTGCGCCGTCTTTCGGAGGGGAACAGGGAGATGATATTGAGATTTGTTTATACAATTCAATACTGCACTTTTTTTTGTATGCACACATGTACACACACATACGCGTATATCACATACAGATACACACACACACATACATACATACATACGTATAGACACACATACGCACATATCGCATACACACACATACACGCACACACATACACACACATACATATACACATACACATACACATTTTCTAAATTATTATAAAATACTCATATGATGACGACTTTTCCCGGTTCGCAGGCCTGGTTCAAATTCCGATAGGTTGGCGTAGAGGGCCCCCAGGGGGTTAGAAATGAACACACGGTTTACGAAAAGATGTGCAAGTACATGGCGAAGAATTGGAAAGGCCATAAGCACAAGATCTTAAGTAAACTTGAAAACCGTGCTTCCCCGGATGAGATGTATGCGATTAAGCCAGATCCGGATTGATCCGACGTATACCAGCATGCCTTGGTCGATCATTTCTTGTACGGGGAGTTTAGGGTATGTCTTTAACGATACCTTTTTATTATTTTGTAGTAACTCAATAAACAATATTTGATGTAACTATAGGAGAAGAGCGAGCGAGGCAAAACATCTCGCGCTCAGCTGCACGATATTTATAAGGGAGGGAGCAAGAGTTCCCAGTAGATTTCCGTCGAATACATAAGTATCGTATTTGATATTAATACGTTAAAAAATATCTTAGAAATTTATATATGAACTTTTTAAATATAATATGTAGCAAGAAAACCATGGTGGAGAGCCCCTAGATCTGATCGAAGTCTACCGGATTTAATTTGTACGGGATGATGGCGCAGCCGCATTGATTGAGGCACATGAGATATACGTAAGACTCTGTTTATGCAGTGTTTCTTAGTTTTTTCAGAATAATTATTATGTATCTTTTACAACGACAATAATAAATTTCTTCTATAAATAGGTGGCGATGGCAGCTGAGAGAGATCGGTTGATACAGGCGATGGAGGCGAAGCAGGGACACCCGGTTGATGGCGCGCAGAGAACATTCATCGTAGATACAACTTCACGACGTATAGGCCGGATCGTCACAGGAGAGTACAGTGCGTGTCCTCCAAGATATCTCCGCGTCAGTAAAACGCTCCATTCCAGCCGGCCGAGCATCCACCTCCTAGGTTTTAGCCGGCAGACGACTCGGGATCGGAGATGTCGCGATAGACCAGGGCCCTTAGGATTAGGACCCCTGTGTTTCATGGATCTCCTCAGGGTTGGACGCCGGAATACAGTGGTTCCTCGCGCCGATCGACCTCCGCGCCCGCTGCCGCTCCCGTTGTCGATCTATTTGCTGGATGGACTCGTCGGCAGAAGCTCCAGCTTATCGCCATGTACGTCCAAGATGGAATTCCAGTACCTCCGGTAAGTTCGATAACCCTTACACACACAAGCATACACGCGCATGCGCGCGCGCGCACAAGCATATCACATACACACACATATGCACATATCACATACACATACACGCGCATAAGCATACATAAACACACGTGTGCGCATGCGCACATACATAATAGCATATCACATACATTGTCACGCCCCGCTTACCAAAATAAAAAAAATTCGGGAACGTAACAAAACCAACCATGCAACCTACGGTAAGAAAATATCCTCCCATAGTTACATTACGGATGCCAATCAGTAATCAAGAACAATAATATAACTATCTATTTCTAAACATGTCCAATAGCCACAAGAACGATAACAGGGAACAGTAGCGGAAACAATAAAGATCAAAGGGAAAAGAATACCTAACCATCAATAAGAGCTATATCAGTAAAATGATCCTCACTGATCGGCAATCCTGTCAAAATACTCACGATTCTCATATGCTAAAGTCAAGTATCTGGGCAATGCAAGACCCTAGACGTCAATGCGTCATAGATATCATAATAATAGTGTAAGCAGTATATGATATAGTATGTCATATGCAAGATAATAAGCAGTAACGTGTGAAGCAAGATATCAATTGCAATCATATCATATGTATCTTAAGGGTCCATGTGGCTAGATTATCTATCCTATAGGTATTTAATGTACTCTTCCATGTAACTCAAAAGCATATATCCCATTACCCCCCAGGACCACGAACGCAAGATATATCCTGTTACCCCCCAGGACCACGAACGCAAGATATATCCTGTTACCCTCCAGATTCTGTTCCGTTACCCCCGGAACTCACGGAAACATGTAATATCCTTTTAAGTTACACTTCAGTTACACTTTTCATTTCCCCAGGTTTCGTTTTCGAAGTCAGGTATGAATATAATATCTACCTAATACCAACACAGCAACATGCATGTACAGATTTTGTCTATCAAGACAACATGTCACGTCCATCAGGACAACAAGTCAGGATTGTTAGCATCAGTAATTATTACAATGAAATATGTACTAGAATGATAGCAAACAGCAATAGTATTGCAGGTTACAAGCACGTTCAGGATAGTGTAATCAGTCGGGTAAGTTGTCTACATCACAATCAAGTCATGGTATAAATCATGCAATAGAGTTGTAACAGAATATCGGTAAATACTAACGAATATAGATTACCAAGCGTGCTATGTTTCAAGTTAGTTATATGATCAAATGCAACTATAGTTCTTATCTAGATGTGATAAATGAAATAACAAATGCAACTATATCAATTACAAGTTCATTATATCAATTTAACCGTATTAAAGCTAATATTGTTAAGATAACCAGATATTGATAATTAATCTACATGCATCCTTATGAACTAAGCTATTATTATTGATTATATGGTAACATAAAATAGTATAATATTACTAGAAATGTTACGGCTGTTCCCCTCCGAACGGCGGCCTGGACTTCGCGTCCGTGCCTGATGTTCTGGGCAGATCCTATTTGGTTTTATCCGTCCACCTCTCCGAAGATGCCAGGTTGATTTATGGCGCCGTATATCGGAGGTTTGGGCGGATGCGGCCGATGTAGCAGACTTCGTCAGATTCCCCCTCAGGGTGAGGGGTTTTTGATTGTGGGGACGCTCTTCCCTGCAGGCGCAAGCCCCTGCAGTTAATTACGCTACCGCATTACGGTAACAACTTTCTCCTTCTCCAGAATTTCACTTCGTGTCGTGTGTGTTTGTTTTGTTTGTGGTTGCCCGTGGATTGTATACGGAGACTGAGTAATGTCGTCGCCCGTAGGACGTGGATTAGTCCAAATCCGCATTTACTTAGATTTGGGTTTGGTATTTTTAGTTTAAGGATGCATTAGTCGCGTTGCAGCTAAGATTAACTTAAACGTTCGTTAAGGATACGTTAGTCCTGTTTTAGACTAAGATCAACTTAACGTAGTGATTAATTTAATGTATGGCCGTCGGGATCCGTCACCTCTCTGACGTCGTTGAAGGATTACAACGACAGGTGTCAGAGGGGTTCAGAGATATACCCTTGAGCCGAAATTGATTTGGAGTCTTATCATTCATTTTAAATGTCTAAGGATACGTTAGCCGTATTGGGGCTAAGATCAACTTAAACGGGACCGTTTAGATCCGGCAAAAGAGCATTTGGAGGCTCTATTGTTCCAGTTTAGGGACGTAGTGGTCCATCGCCAGTTTAGGGACGTGGTGGTCCATATTCCAGTTTAGGGACATGGTGGTCCATTATTAGTTTAGGGACGTCTCGGTCCGATATTAGTTTGAGAACGTTTCGGTCCAATATTAGTTTAAGGACGTCTCGGTCCGATGTTAGTTTAGGGACGTCTCGGTCCGATGTTAGTTTAGGGACGTCTCGGTCCGATATTAGTTTAGGGACGTCTCGGTCCGATATTAGTTTAGGGACGTTTCGGTCCAATGTTCCCATTTTGGGGTAAATATTAGTTTAAGGGCGTTTCGGTCCACGAGTTTAAAGACCCCGCAGTCCATATGGGTGTGTGGTCGTTGGGACTCGTCACCTCTTTGACGTCGTTGAGGAATTACAACGATGGATGTCAAAGGAGTTCGGAGATGTACCCTCGAAACGGACGTAGATTGATTTAGGAGAGCCATTTTGCTCAGTCAATTTAATTTAAGGATTTATGGCCACGAATGGGCTAAGTCCCGTTGAAAATGTCCGACATTGCTTTTGCATTTCTTTTTACTTTTATTTGGGCTTTGCCCAGAAAGGATGCAGAGCATCAATTTTATTTGGACTCTGTTCTTTATAAATGATGCAGAGCATCAATTTGATTTGGGCCCAGCCCTTTTATTGCTTTGCAATTTATTTTGGCCTGCTAGGTCTTTTTGATTTGGGCCTGGCCCTTTAGGAAATGCATTGCATTTGTGCAGAGCACCAAGAATCTTTTAGATTCAAGAAAAGAAGTGCAGAGCACTTTTTAATTTCTTGATCTAAATTTAGATCATAGAAAAGAAAGAAATCTTTTCTTTCTTTCTGTTTCAGAGAACCAAAGGTTCATAGCAAGTGCAAGGCACTATTTTTATTATTTTTATTTATTTATTTATTGAAGATCACTGATCTTGTTTTCTAGATCAATGATCTATTCTTTTAGAGAATTTTCTCTTATCTCAAAGGTTTTTACCTTCTTTTTTGGGTTCTCCAGAAATTCTCAAGAGTTCTTTTCTTTCTTCTTTTTTTTTTTTAAACCCGATGATCCTTTGAAATGAGGTTTGGGGACCTTTTTATAGTGCTCAAAAATTAGTTAAATTTGTTCAATAAATCTTTTCCTGAATGATTTGGGAAATTTTCCCCACCGTTGGATCTTTGATCCAAAGGCCCCTGTTTTACAAAAGAAATCTTCTTGTTTTAACAAGAACAGAAAAGATTTCCTTAAATCTTCATTCTGTTGCTGCGCAACTCACCAGCGCGTGACACGTGTCGCGCAGTAAGGCGCTTGCGCAGCTGAGCTTGCGCAACTGCGCAGACACGTGTCGCTCAACGGTGCACTTGCGCAACAGTGTTTGCGCAACTGCGCAGACACGTGTCGCGCAGAGGTGCGCTTGCGCAGTTGTGCTTGCGCAACTGCGCAGACACGTGTCACGCTGCAGTGCACTTGCGCAACAATGTTTGCGCAACTGCGCAGACACGTGTCGCGCAGCGGTGCGCTTGCGCAGTTGTGCCTGCGCAACTGCGCAGACACGTGGCGCGCTGAGGTGCGCTTGCGCAGTTGTGCCTGCGCAACTGCGCAGACACGTGGCGCGCTGTGATGCGCTTGCGCAACAGCATTTGCGCAACTGCGCAAACACGTGTCGCGCAGCGGTGCGCTTGCGCAGTTGAGCGTTGCTTTTGCTTTCTAAAGAGCCTTGCTCTGATTGGACGCACTGCCTTGGGCATTGTGCTGCCGAGTCAAATTCTGACACGTGGCAAATTGCGCGCAGCGCACGGGATCTGAAGCCTTGCTTCTCAATTTTGAATTTTGAAAATTCAAACAGAGCCTTGCTCTGATTGGGGGAACAAATGCCCCCCCACCGTTGCGCTCACGTGGCGCGCACGTGAGTGCAGCGGTGGCAAGATCCCGACCATTGGATCATGGAGGTCAGGTGAAGAGACGCAGGCGTCTATAAATGGGACCCTTGGTCCTTAAATTTTTTTACCGTTTCAAGAACTTTTGCTCAGAGCCTTGCTCTTGCTTAAAAACTCTTAGAGCCTTGCTCTTGCTTCTTCCCAAGAACTTTGAAGTTCAGAACTTAGAATCACTCTTAGGTAGAAATTTAAATTAATTTAAATTAATTTTAATTAACAGAGCCTTGCTCTTGTAGATCTTTGATCTAAAGAAAAACCCCTTTGGGGTTTCTTCAACAGAGCCTTGCTCTCATAGATCTTTGATCTAAAGAAGACCCCTTTGGGGTTTCATCCACAGAGCCTTGCTCTCAAAAATTTACAGAGATCTTGTTCCTGGGTTTTAACCCATGAATAGAGCCCTGCTCATAGATCAAATAGAGAACTTCTAAAAGTTTTCATGGATCTTTAAGATCCCAAAAATTTTAATTCTTAGGAGTTATAATTTTTTATTACTACTACAGAGCTAGGCTCTTTTTTAAGAAGTTTTATTCCTTTGAGACCAGAGTTTGACAAATGTCACTATGTGACAGAGCTTTGCTCTAAAAAGAGGAGATTTTCTTCTTGTCTCTAGGGATTTCCCCCCCCCCCATGAGGATATTCTCTTGGGGGTCTTTTTTATTGACTGACAGTCTCATCCAATGATGGGACTGTCTTATCAAATGATGCGCCGTCATCTTGATTTTGTGGGTCCCCCTTTGGTCCCCTACCCACTGCATTGTAGTGTGATGTAGGCCTTTGAAATGTGAAGCATTGGAACACTAACGGTTATGTTTTTTTTTGTCTACAGGAAACATGTCTGAAGATTTGTCTTTCCCTTTTGTTCGCTCAGAAGGAGGGTTCCCACATGCACCAGTGGACCGGGTGGTGTTCGCCTTGATTAGAGATCACGATCCTGAGTGCAAGAGACTTCACCTGTGGGGAAGGTGGTATAGCCAAATCATCCAAGGCCGCCGCAGCTTCAGCTCTGCTTCGCCCTCTGAGCCCATAGTTACGATCCCTTATGCGGACAAGCCCCCGGTGGAGTATGCCGTGGAGGTTAAAAATTGGAATTCTGACGATCTCCTCCAGCCTGCCATTGGTGCCATCCCAGTGCAGCCGCCGCCGGCGATAGACATCTTGGGGAGGCGAATCTGTCAGGGTGAAGCACGCCCTTGGGGACAGGCTTATAATATTGGACTGATCCCGCGACCGCTTGCCGGATACCTGCAATGGGCCCGGTACATCTTATCGGTGAAAAGGACTCATCTAATGAAGATTGGTTTATATTCGGCCGTCTACGTTTCGCTTTTCGAGTATCCCTCTCCTCCAACGTGGTGGATAAAGGCCTTTATTGAACAATGGAATATCCCCACCCACACCTTCTTGACAGCGGATAGGGAAGTCTCCATCTCTTTGGAAGAATTTGTTGAGATTTCAGGTCTACCAGTGAGGGGGGGAGCACTACGAAGAGCTGCTTCCTCCTGATGAGTACGTCTTTGCCACCAAGCAGCTTGTATTTGACTTAACTCCGGAAAATGCCATTCAGCATCAGCACCCGGGCTTGGTGAAGGTGTTGGAGATTTATGAGGAACTCCATTTGGAATCGGGCGACCGGGGCGTCAGTTTCGCGGATTTCATCGCTCGTTTTATCCGCCCAGAGTTCCTATCAGAGCAGGGCGAGAAGTTTGCTCAGCTTGCTGACCCCTTTGGTTTCGGCTTGGACCGCCGACCTTCATCGGAAAATGAGCAGCGGGATTTTTATCTCCCCGGCACTGCCAGTGTCCCTTTCTCAGAGATCGCCGTTCCTGGCATGGACGAGGAGACTTTTTTCATAGGGTTCTTGGGTCTATGGCTATGCAGCTTCGCGCTTCCCATGCACCCACGCCTCATGCGGTCCTCTGTCTTTTACCCGGCGCATCGAATGGTGGCCGGTTTGCAGTTATCGGTAGGGATCGCCGGATTGGATTACCTTTACAATGGACTTAGCGTAGCGGCGGACGCTAGTGAGCCTGGGGTACAGCCTGCCAACTTCCCGATGCACTATTTTATTTCTTGGATGGAGATGCACGTGCGAGGAGTGTTTGGTGCCCACAAGACTCCTCCGCTCTTCGAGAAATACAGACTCCCGAGAGTCATGCGGTTGGTTGGGGCTTCAATTGTGGTTCCAGCCCCGCGGGAGTCTAGAGGGTTGCTCCTTCGTCCACATCTGGTCGGAGCGAAGGTTTCCTTTGTGGATAAGGTCATAACCATAGGCTCAGAGACCACCAAATCAGTGGTGCCTTTGCGTGATGACTTTAAAGGCGGGGCTTCTGTACTGAAGGGTCGGGAAATCCTCCATCTTTACTCCATTCGGCCGGGTTACCTAGTATTTAGGCAGAATGAGACGGCTCTCTTTATGAGGTATAACCCACATCGATTTGCCCGACAATCGAGCTACAATCAAGGGATCCCGTTGGAAGCCTTTCTGGAAACACCCGCGGTCGGCCCAGAGGGGGTAAGGAATGCGATGCATCATTTCACCCGGCTCAATACAGGCTCCTATTTTTTTATCAGTGAACCTAGCTGTGTCCCTAAAATAATCCATCCGTATGTAGCCTGGTATGCGCATGCTATGGGCCTAATCATCTTAATGGAGAAACGCCTGCTGGTCGACCGTAGGGCTGCGCCTCCTGGCGGTGATCGCAAGACTCCCTTGCAGCCAAGGATCCAGGTCATCCCCCCGATAAAAGATGCCAGAGTTGACCGACCGCGCGTGTTGAGCCCCCCGCGTGGATTGCCATTGCCCACTATGGTGGATGCACCGCCGGCGCCCCGTGCTCCCACAAAGACGGTTAATGTGGTATCACCAGGATCTGGCGGAGGGGCAGAGATCGGGACTCGCCGCCCTAAAGTGGCTGCCAAGCGCAAATCCGCTCCGGGTGGATCTAAAGCTGGTGGACAGCAGAAGAAGAAGAAGTCCGCCCTTTCCCTCGATGCGATCCTCAGCTCAAAGCCTGCGGCTTCTCCTGCCGAGGCCATATGTGAGTATGGCAGCAATGAGGGCTTTGTGGTGGACCCTGAGGACACCAATTTAGCTGCCGCCATTGCAGCTTCGGAGCGATCGGCGAGGCTTGAGGCGATGTTAAGCAAACTCGCTGAGTCTGGTAATCATCAGACGCTTTATTTGTCATTTTACTGCATTTTTATTATTATCTTTAGCTAATATTTGCTTCATTCTCAACAGGCATTTCTACTGAAGAGGCCATTGCTGCCTCTTTGAAGACCTTCCAGGAGGAGGAGAAGAAGCGTGTCCCAGCAGGCATTGGTATGTCCCACCCTTTTCCCTTTCATAAGGAAAGTTTGTCATCTTCTCTGACGGTTAACCTAACCTTCTTTTGTTTCTTTGCAGAGGTTATATCAGTTGACGCGGGGATCCTTCCCGAGCCCGTTACCGAAATCCCGGCTTCGTCGAAGTTGCCGCAAGAGCCTCGGCTTGACAAAACGACGAGGGATGCCTTGAAGAATCTAGAGGCATCCCTATATACGGACGAGGAAGCCTCACTCAAGGAAGCCTTAGTGGCATCCGTCTCAACGGCTCGAGAGGAGCGGAAGCGGTTGAGACGCGAAGCAAGGGCGCGCAGAGCTGCTTTGGCCGCGGGAGCGGGCCCTAGCACTATTCCTTGTACCGACACTCCTTCCGAAGCAGAGATGAGCAAAGCTGCTTTGGCCACGGGAGCGGGCCCTAGCACTATTCCTCATGCTGACACTCCTTCCGAAGGGGCCCCTGCCGCCCTGTCTACTGCTCAGAGGCAAGTGGCGCGTGCGGCTCGGAGTGCAAACGACAAGTCCTCTTCAGGTAACATTTCTTTCAGAACCTTGTTGTAAGAATTATCAAGCCATTGGCTCATACGCATTCCAACTTTCAGGGCCAAGTCCGACTGAGGGGGAGGCGGAGACCGTCGAACCCAGGGGAATGGAGGAAACGGCACTTGCCGAACCCGAGCCGACAATGAGCACCGTCGTCAGGGCTACGGTACCTGAAACAGAAGTTGAAGGATCCGCCACCGAGAAGGTCATTGATGCCGCATCTGAAGCAGCGGCAGATGAGATAGTTGTGGAGCCGAAGGCAGTAGAAGTTGAGGCGCTTGAGGCTGGAGACGTTACGGTGCCGATGGACGAGACCACCGCGACCGCAGAAACTGAGGGAGTTTCGGGTGAGGCGGCCACGATTCTTGAGGAGGAGCGAACCGCTCTTTCTCAGGAATCTGGTAATACTCCGATCATAGCCCTCCCCGCGTATGGTTCCTTGCTGTCTCCCGAGCTCGCGAGCACAACAACGGTTCCCATCGAGTCGGGTGACGAGGCTACGGGCGGTGGTCTCGTGTCAACAGAAGAGGGGATTGCTTCAGTTTCGGCTGGCAGCTCGTCAGGTAAACTTCGAGTTACCAGCATTCTTCTTTTCATATATCTCGCGATCTCTTCTAACAAGTTTGTCTTTACAGGTGCGGCCAGTGCTGACGCTCCATTGCTTGAAGGAGCACCGTCAACGACTGCTTTGGCGGTGTTCACTTCCCCGTCTTCCCTCGTGCCGTCGCGGATGTTGGAAGGTATGGATTTTGCGACTTACAAGTTAATCTTTTAAACGTGTAGTTCATGGACTAACGTCATACCACCATGCCTTTTCAGGAGTTCTCTTTGATCATCTATATCAAGTGTTATTCCCACACTTCTCCTTCCCGTCCGAACTCGCTTCTCCCTCTAGTGGCGCCGGTGAGTATACTTTCACTATAATATCTTTGTTCATTCCTTTTTTTTCTAGCAATTGAATGATTTCTGACTTTTCCCTTTCTTTATTGCAGTGCCACAAATCGAAGGAGGGGATGCCAGACCTGCCGCGCTACCGGCCCTTCCGGCTCTGCCGTCCGCTGCTGCTGGTATAGCAAATTCCTTTTTTGGTAACCCTTAAACATCTCTTGAACCATCGTTTAACCATGTTTTGTTTTGCAGCTATTGTTCCGGCTCCGGTCCCTTTTGAGTCTCGCGTCCTTCCACCGGCAGGCCCTTTCTTGAAACGCCCGTCTTCAAAGGGTGCTGTGATGAGTTTGGGCATGCTGAGCGGGTACATCGAAGAGCTCAACATGGACGCTCTCCCTTCTGCCGTAGATTTCGCTGTGGAGGTTAATCCAATGTTGGCGGCGCTCGTAACTTTTCATAACGAAGGCGTCGTCGGATCTTGGGTTAATCACTGCAGGGAGATCGAGGCCTGTCTATACCGGCTGGAGTCGACGCGCCCTTCTTCCGAAGTTTTAGCCCTGAGCACCCAACGTACAACCTGGCTCGAGCAAAGCACTTCGCACTCCCGCCACTTGGAGCAAGAAGCAGCTTTAAGATTAAGGGAATGCCAAAAGACCTCGAACGAAACGGCCCATCTGCGCGCTGAGGTTGAGGCAAATGCTGCCCAAGTGAAGACTATCTTTGAGGGTCTCTTGGAGCGCATCTCCCACGGGCTAAACTTGAAGCGGAAGCTTGACGTAGCTGAGCGCAATATCCCAAGTCGGGAAGCTGCCTATCAAGTCGTGAGGGAGCAGCTTGCGTCGGTCTTGCAGCAACAAGCCCAAATGGAGGCAGAGCTGGCGGTGGTAGCCGATCAAGAGAAGGCATGGAAGGACATCTGCGAGCGATTGCTACATCTATGCAAGACGCTTCCTTCCCAATAATTCTCCTTGTATCATTTGTCTTTGTAAAGTATATGTATATATTTTTTTTCTTTAGCACAATGTATCCTATACTCGATCAATATTTATGAATAAAAGATGCATATTTTTGTAATGTCTTGTGTCATTTCTCCGTCTTTTCTTTCTTTTATTATCAGTATGCCACCTTAGTAACCATGATTGACGGATGATTAGGACGAGTATCCCTGACCTTCTTAAGAAATAGCGATGGCTTAGGCCGCGGGTTCAGATCTGCTGCCTAAGACTTTTCAACTCTATAAGCCGTAAGGGTCTCATAGAGACTTTTCTCCCTACGGATCGAGAGGATCTCGCAGGTGGATTTTCTCCTTAGGAATCGAGAGGATTCCTAAGTGTGGTTTTCTCTTATAAGTCGTAAGGATCTTATAAGAGAATTTTCCCTCTTACGAATCGAGAGGATTCGTAAGTGGTTGTTTCCCTCCTCGTCGAAATTCGACTTCGGAGAGTGAGACCCGTAAATAGTATACAAGAGACCAGTTTGGATTGACTTGCAGGGCCTCATTGCTCAAAAAGCAAGCTTTTCAATCCTTGCTGTCTGAGACTTCTTCTCACAAATTGAGACGAATCGGGGATCTGTTTGCAATTGTAGCGGAACAATTGACATGAGTTAGAAAGCTTTCGTCACGGAGTGTTTGTATCCGTGAGTCGAGGAATTTGTTAGGGATTATTTGTTTCCCAAGCGCCAAGGATTATTTGTTTCCTTGGGGTTTGAAACGAGTCAAGGGTTCCCACGGGGGCTCTGGTGGCTCTGCGGGTCGACGCGGATCAGGAAGCTCTCGTCAAGGAGTGTTTGTATCCGTGAGTCGAGGAGTTTGCTGGGATTATTTGTTTCCCAAGCGCCAAGGATTATTTGTTTCCTTGGGGTTTGAAACGAGTCGAGGGTTCCCACGGGGGCTCTGGTGGCTCTGCGGGTCGACGCGGATCAGGAAGCTCTCGTCAAGGAGTGTTTGTATCCGTGAGTCGAGGAATTTGCTAGGGATTATTTGTTTCCCAAGCGCCAAGGATTATTTGTTTCCTTGGGGTTTGAAACGAGTCGAGGGTTCCCACGGGGGCTCTGGTGGCTCTGCGGGTCGACGCGGATCAGGAAGCTCTCGTCAAGGAGTGTTTGTATCCGTGAGTCGAGGAATTTGCTGGGATTATTTGTTTCCCAAGCGCCAAGGATTATTTGTTTCCTTGGGGTTTGAAACGAGTCGAGGATTCCCACGGGGGCTCTGGTGGCTCTGCGGGTCGACGCGGATCAGGAAGCTCTCGTCAAGGAGTGTTTGTATCCGTGAGTCGAGGAATTTGCTAGGGATTATTTGTTTCCCAAGCGCCAAGGATTATTTGTTTCCTTGGGGTTTGAAACGAGTCGAGGGTTCCCACGGGGGCTCTGGTGGCTCTGTGGGTCGACGCGGATCAGGAAGCTCTCGTCAAGGAGTGTTTGTATCTGTGAGTCGAGGAATTTGCTGGGATTATTTGTTTCCCAAGCGCCAAGGATTATTTGTTTCCTTGGGGTTTGAAACGAGTCGAGGGTTCCCACGGGGGCTCTGGTGGCTCTGCGGGTCGACGCGGATCAGGAAGCTCTCGTCAAGGAGTGTTTGTATCCATGAGTCGAGGAATTTGCTGGGATTATTTGTTTCCCAAGCGCCAAGGATTATTTGTTTCCTTGGGGTTTGAAACGAGTCGAGGGTTCCCACGGGGGCTCTGGTGGCTCTGCGGGTCGACGCGGATCAGGAAGCTCTCGTCAAGGAGTGTTTGTATCCGTGATTCGAGGAATTTGCTGGGATTATTTGTTTCCCAAGCGCCAAGGATTATTTGTTTCCTTGGGGTTTGAAACGAGTCGAGGGTTCCCACGGGGGCTCTGGTGGCTCTGCGGGTCGACGCGGATCAGGAAGCTCTCGTCAAGGAGTGTTTGTATCCGTGAGTCGAGGAATTTGCTGGGATTATTTGTTTCCCAAGCGCCAAGGATTATTTGTTTCCTTGGGGTTTGAAACGAATCGAGGATTCCCACGGGGGCTCTGGTTGCTCTGCGGGTCGACGCGGATCAGGAAGCTCTCGTCAAGGAGTGTTTGTATCCGTGAGTCGAGGAATTTTGCTGAAGTCACTGGCTTCTTCGGTTGAAATGAACTGTTGAGTTTTGGCTTCGTCTTCTGGCGGAGCCTGTTGGGAAAGTATGGTTCCCTCTTTGTTTACGCCTTTGGATTGTATACAGAGATCGATGCGATCTTAACTGTAGGGCCAAAGTTTTATCATTTCTTCTTTTTATTTTATTTTATTTCCGCGATGCTCTATCATCTCAGCTTTTATATCGCGAAGGTCGCGACTGCCCAATCATTTCGGCTATTTTTCGCGGTGCCCAATCATTTCGGCTATTTGTTTTATTTTTACCCGTCGCTTTTTATTACGGGTTGCCCAATCATTTCGGCTATTTTGTTTTATTTTTACCCGTCGCTTTTTATTACGGGTTGCCCAATCATTTCGGCTATTTTGCATGCATACATTTTACCTGCTGCTTTTTATTACAAGTTGCCCCATCATTTCGGCTATTTCGTATGCATGTACAGCCTACTGGCTTTCGCCGTAAACCTGAAATTGGACACCGATTTCGGCATCAGCACCGCTGCAACTGGGATATTACCAGGAGCGAATCATCATTTGCCTCTGTCGTTGTCGAACAAAGGAGGCTTAGCGACCAGGGTTAGGATCCTGTCGGCTAAGGCTTTTGACTTCATGAGCCGTAAGGGTCTCGTGAAGGTATTTCTCCCTACAAGTCGTGGGGATCTTGTAGGTGTATTTTCTCCTTAGGAGTCGTGAGGATCCCTAAGTGTTTGTTTCCCTGTAAGTCGTAAGGATCCTACTGGGGGCTTTCTCCTTGTAAGTCGAGAGGATTTACAAGGGTTGTTTACCATGCAAACATATCCCTAGTTTCAGATGGGACTTAGTTAGGGAAATGTTTATTCGCGCCCGTGGATTGTATACAAGGGTCGATATTGAACCACTTGTAGGGCAATATTGGAAGTTTGTGGGGGTTTGCTTAAGCACAGGTTTAGGTCTCTGTGACTTAAGACTTTCAAATCCTATGAGCCGTGAGGGTCCCATAAGAGAGTTCTCCTTACGAGTCGTGAGGATCTCGCAAGTGTGTTTTCTCCTTAGGAATCGTGGGGATCCCTAAGTGTGTTGCTCCTTTGTGAGTCGTAAGGATCTCACGCAGGTGGTTTCTCCTTACAAGGTCGAGAGGACTCTATAAGGGTTCTTTAACGAAGTTGCGCCCTTTCGGGTTTTCACAAACATTCGCCGGTAGTCCTGCTGTTTTTTACTCACGGAGCCCTTTCGGGTTTTCATCCGTGCCCATTTTGCTTATGGACATACCGTTTTTTTTTCTTCTTATTTTCTTTTTCTCTCTTTTTTTACGAGGTCGCGCCCTTTCGGGTTTTCACGAACACTCGCCGGCAGCCCTGCTGTTTTTACTCACGGAGCCCTTTCGGGTTTTCATCCGTGCCCTTTTTGCTTATGGACATACCGTTTATTTTATTTTATTTTTATATGTTTTTTTTTTTACATCTCGTCAGCCTAAGGATGCTGCGGTATTAGTTTAAAGACGTTTCGGTCTGCTATTAGTTTAAGGACATTTCGGTCCATTGTTGAAAAGGTTGGCTATTCTTTATGAAGCTTGAGCTTAGGAAGATAGCGAGCGGACTTAGTCGTCGTCATCCATCATTGACCTAGGCTATGGCTCATTAAGCGTAATATTTCTTTAGGAAGCGACCGTTTATCGGCCTGAAAGGCCTTTCACCGTGCATGTCCATGAGTAGATAGGCCCCACCCTGGTAAACTTTATCTATGACGTACGGGCCTTCATAATTCGGCTCGAATTTTCCCCGCTTGGCGCGATTGGGGATCATAGGCCTTTTGACCACTAGCACGAGTTCGCCTTGACGGAATGTCCTCGGTCGGGTCAATCTTTCGTATGAGCGCGTCATCTTTGCTTTATAAGCTTCCAGATTTTGTTGTGCTAGAAGCCGGATTTCATCAAGGGCGTCAAGCTCTTCAAACCGAAGGTGAGCATTTTCTTCGTCAGTCAGCTCGTAGTGGACTGCCACTCGTAGAGAGGGTAATTCTATCTCGAGAGGGAGTACTGCTTCCGTCCCAAATACCAACGCGTACGGCGTTGTGTTTGTGGCCGTTTTAAATGTAGTTCGATATGCCCAAAGAGCTTCTTGCAATCTTTCGTGCCAATCTCTCTTATTTCGTGACACTGTTTTCTTCATGATCTTCGTCAAGGTCTTGTTGAAGGCCTCAGCTAGACCGTTAGCTCGCGGATTATAAACTGAGGAATATCTCCAATCTATATTGTGCTGCTGTGCGAAGCGGCTAATTTTATGACTTCGGTAGGCTGGCCCATTATCAGAGA
Organism: Agapanthus africanus; assembly: GCA_030015575.1. Lineage (NCBI taxonomy): Eukaryota > Viridiplantae > Streptophyta > Magnoliopsida > Asparagales > Amaryllidaceae > Agapanthus > Agapanthus africanus. The sequence continues at coordinate 361,323,154 of JASDDO010000004.1, forward strand.
TGATCCTTCTCGGGGTTCCAAACCGGTATATGACATGCGTTTTGAAGAAATGGAGGATGTTCTCCGTCTTCACTTCCCTCAACGGTACTGCCTCTGCCCATTTGGAGAAGTAATCAGTCGTCGCCAAGATGAAACGATGTCCCTTGGACGATGCTGGTTCGATGGGGCCGACTATGTCAGTTCCCCACATTTCGAATGGCCAACTAGCCACTGTTGGATGCAGTGGATTGGGATGCTGATGGATGAAGTCCCCATGAATTTGGCATGAATGACATTGCCTCGCGTATTCCAGGCAATCCTGCATCATCGTGGGCCAGTAGTAGCCCATCCGTTTTATCTTCAACTTCATCTTAGGGCCTGCTTGGTGGGAACCGCAGAGTCCGTCGTAAACTTCTTGGAAGACCCTTCTCGCTTCGTCAGGTCCTAAGCATCTCAGCCACAAAGAATCAAATGACCTCTTGTACAGGGTATCGTTGACAAAGGCGAAAGATAGAGCTCGTTTTACGAGCTGATGTCTTATGGACGCTTCTTCAGGCATTCGGTGGAACTTGAAGTAATCTATGAAGACTTCTCTCCAGTCTTCGGTCTTCTCATGGTCTTTTATTTGTAGGGTCGCTTGCTCAGTTGCTCCCTTTTCTTTATATGATTCTGGAGGTATTTCTGCTGGGGCGAGCACTCGACGGCTTTGTATCACGATTCTAACGTCATCGAGGTTCTCGTCAGCCAATTCTTTAGCAAGTTTGGCCAGTGCGTCCGCTTTGCTGTTTTCCGTGCGCGGTATGCTTTCCAAAGTATAAGAGGGAATTTGGGTTAGCAGTTGTTGCACCTTTTCACCGTATTTTATCAATTCCGGTTTACATGTTTGGTAATCGCCGTTCACTTGACTGACGACTAGCTGGGAGTCCCCATATATGAGGAGGTTTTCAATTCCCATGTCGATGGCAATCTCCAAGCCTGCTATCAAAGCTTCGTATTCAACTTCATTATTCGTTCTCGGCTCTGTTAAGGAGAAGGCGAAGCGCATTATTCCTCCTTGTGGAGTCACAAAGATGAGTCCTACCCCCGATTTGATCATTGGCGTACTTTGTTTGTGCTTTTTCATGGAAGATGCTCCATCGAAATAAAGCTCCCAACGGGTATCACCACTGTCGACTGCGTCAAACGCATGTCTGTCTGGCAAATCGCAATTCAGAGGGGAATCGGCAGGTATCGGGTGCTCAGCAAGGAAGTCGGCTATGGCCTGACCCTTCACTGCCTTGAGGGGTCGATATGTTATCGAGAACTCCATTAAGAGCAGAGCCCATTTAGCGAGTCGTCCCGTCAAGATGGCCTTTGACATTAAATATTTGAGAGGGTCCACCTTTGAAATGAGATGGAGTTCATGCGCTAATGCGTAATGTCTAAGCTTTGTTATTGCGAAGATCAACGCTAGGCAGTGTTTTTCAATGGGGGAGTAATTGCTTTCTGCCCCCAGCAGAACTCGACTTAAGTAGTAGAGTGCTCTTTCTTTCCCTTGATCGTTCTCTTGTGCCCACAATGCGCCTAAGGAACCTTCGAGGGCGGCTGTATAAAGAATGAGAGGCTTCCCCTTAACCGGAGCAGCCAACACCGGCGGGTTCTGCAGGTATTGCTTGATCTCGTCCAGTGCGCCTTGGCATTTTTGATCCCAAACGAATGGGGTTCCCTTCTTCATCAGGTGACTGTAAGGACGGCACTTTCCTGAAAGGTTGGCTATAAATCGCCGTATGTATGCGAGTTTCCCTTGGAGAGACCGCAGCTGTTTGAGAGTCCTCGGCGGAGGCATTTCCATGACCGCTTTAATCTTTGACGGATCTATTTCAATACCTCGGTGTCGAACAACGAATCCCAGGAATTTGCCCGAGGAAACCCCGAACGCACATTTAAGAGGATTCATCTTCAAGTTGTATTGCCGAAGGCGTTGAAATACAGTCTTCAGATGCTCGAGATGTTCCTCGTATGATTTGCTTTTAACCACGAGATCGTCAATATAGCATTCAACGATTTCGTGTATAAGGTCGTCGAAGATCTTTGTCATGGCCCTCTGATAAGTAGCGCCGGCATTCTTCAAACCGAAGGGCATTACTTTATAACAAAATATACCAAGAGGAGTCCTGAAGGCTGTGTGCTTCTGGTCTTCTGGATGCATTTTTATCTGGTTATACCCCGATGAGCCATCCATGAAGGAGAAAACCTCATGAGTGGATGTATTGTCTATCATCAATTCAGTGACTGGCACTGGGAAATCATCCTTCGGGCAAGCTTTATTAAGATCCCGGAAGTCTACGCATACGCGCACTGTCCCATTTTTCTTCATCACTGGGACGATGTTGGCGATCCATTCAGGGTACTGAACTTCCTGGATGAAGCCGGAGTCGATTAACTTTTTGACTTCGGTATTTATGCTCATTTCAAGCTCAAGTCGCATTCTTCTCGGCGCCTGTTTGACTGGCTTGATGTTCGGGGATATTGCTAGTCTATGTACAGCAACTTCTGGATCTAGTCCCGGCATCTCGGAATAGTTCCATGCGAAGCAATCTTTATGCTGCACAAGGACGTCTTTTAACACAGCCACCCTCTCTTCAGACAGCAGCTCGCTGACGAATGTCGGTCGTGGATCATTTATTGTCCCCAACTCGATTTTCTTGAGGTTATCTGCAGTAGTATGGATTCCATCTTCCAGCTCTTTTGGCGCTGGTGGAAATTCTGAGATTACCTCATCGCTGCTGTTTTCAAAGCACCAAGGAAGGCTGTTCATGTCCTCGGACTCTTCTTTTAATATTGTTATCACCTGGCAGGTGCGAATTTTCTGCCAATCCCAATGCGGAGTTGGTTCTATCCTTGTGTTTTCGGGTTCGTGCTTTTGCGGCGGCGCTACCCTCCAGCTGTCAGACAACGCGAATTTGCCAAGCTGATATTGGTCCTCAACCCAATTCTTAAAGGTGAAGCAATCTTCAAGCGGATGCCCTACTACTCGATGGTAAGAGCAATAATTTGGGTTGGAGACTTCGCCTGCTTGCTCAGGGTGTTTAGACTCTGGCAGTGTAAGCATTTGATGTTTTAGAGCAAGATCAAGTATTTTCCTTGTCTTGTTCCGAGGAAATGAGTATGCTCGACCCATTTTCTTCATGAGGGCTAGGTCAATAACGCTCGACTCTCGGATGCGTGGCTTCTTAGCTCTGCTTTGTGGCTGTTGAGCGCCTTTCTTGCCTTTCGACTTGTTTTTGCTTTCGCGTCGAACCTTTTTTGTAGCAGGTTGACAAGGAGCGGCATTTTCATCTTTCACGGCTTGTTGGAGAAGGCGTTATGTCTTGGCTTTCTCATAGATTGCCATTTCACGATTGTGATCATCTCGGGCTTTTTGACCCGCATTCCTTATAAGTTTGCCCATCTGGTCTTCAAACGATGGACTGGGCGGTTTTGCATCAGGAACTTTTGCTGGCTCAGGATTAGCGTTTTCCTCTTGAGCATTTGCTTCTTCATCAGAATTGTGCACGACGTAACAATCGCAGAGCAGCTCTCGTTTCCTGGAGCGAATATATCCGAGCCCGATCGTCTCCAGTCTCCCATTAGGTAGCTTGTGCTGAGTTCCGGGGACGTTCCAAACCCTGTCATAGAATTTGGCCTTTCTAACGGTTTGTTCGAAAGGTATTCCCTGGCGCTTCAATAGTCTCCTCAAGCCTTTCGTATAATATCGGGGTAGACGGATGGGCTGGAGTCTGTCCAGCGTTGGATCCGCACCATGCCAAATTTCTTTTTTCACCTTGTTTTCTTCAGAACGGTAGAATAGGATTGCCTTCTCGCCTTTTCGTCCGGGAGGGATATAGAATGTCTGCAATTCTTCTACGCTGTTAGTGTCGAGTGCATCCAGTTCTTTGTAATGTTCAAGCGGCACCATGGTTATCTGCAGACTTCGCTCTTCATCAGCGGAAACCCGTATTGAAGGCCGAGCAGGGAATACAGCATGAACTTCATCCTCTGAATCACTGCCGAAGATCAATGAAGGAATGGATGGTCCTGGCCTGGTGGATTGGGATGGACCTGAATAAATTATATCCTCCTCCTCCTCGGTGTCACTGCCGAAGACAGGGATGGTTGCGTTAGTTTTGTTCTCCGGTTTGTGGCACCTTTCCGTGTCTTCGAAACTCGGTAAGAAGTATTTGACATCTTCATACTTGCGAACCTCATTCACGGAAAACGGATTCAACTCTCCTGCCACAGTGTACTCGAGGCCATCCCTAGAATACTTCATGCACTGATGCTGTGTAGAAGGGATGATATTGTACTCGTGTAGCCATGGTCGACCGAGCAGAGCATTGTAGCACGTCTTGGCGTCTATAACATGGAATTTGATGTCTGTGACGAGCAACCCGAAGCGCAGCGTCAATATCACAGATCCAAGAGTCTTTGAGGATTGGGAGTCGAAACCGGAGATAGTGATCTTGTCCCGGGCGAGGTGTTGGACGCTCATGCAAATTTCTTTTAACACCCGCGCATTAAGTAGATTGACAGATGATCCGTTATCGACCAGGATTTTGCCTATCTTTATGTCATGGCAGTACCCTGAGACATAAAGGGGATGATTGTGTTCACACGTCCCGAGGAGAAGGTCTTCATCACCAAAGGCAACGTCGGCTGTGTGCACTTCTTCTAATTCGTCCTTCATCTTTTCTTCGGCTAGGAAGGCTTGGAACTGGTCTGGATCTTGTAACGCCTTAATCAAAGAGTCTCTCGCCTCCTTTGATAGTAACAAGGCATCAAGGACGCTGAGCTGAGAGGGCAGTTTCCTCAGATGCGCCAGAATATTGTAATCCACCTTATTTCTCTTCGGTGGGTTTTCGGCGTTTAACTCTTCCGCGACTCGGTCATCCAAGGCGATATCTTCAGAGATTTTCTCTTTCCCTTTGTCTTTCTTGTTTAGAGGTCCGAGATTCTTCTCAGGTAGCGTCCGATTCCGCAGCCGGATATTTTCACAGACCGTTGGCTCTTCTTCTTTTCCCGAAGTTGACTCTTTAAAGAGAGGGGCAAGTTCTAGCTCCTCATCAGAGTCGCTCCCAAATGTAGGCACTTGTGACCCGGCAGCTTTAACCATGTGACAATTGCCGGCAGTTCTTTCAAGTTCTTTGGTCGTGTTTCTTTGCTCCCGACGAATTTTACGCTTTTCCCGTTTAAAGCGTTGTTGATTAGCGACGTATCCTTGCCACCATCTATCGAAAGCCTTGCATTCTTGAGTGGGATGCGAGACCTTCTGATGATATAAGCAATAATAGGGGTGCATTTCTACCACACCAGTCATTTTTCCTTCAGAGGATGGTAGCTTCATGCCCATCGATATGGCCTTAGCAAACCTCTTTTTTATCTTGAATTGGCTTTTGTCAGCGGTGGAGGCATTTTGCTCCAGCGGGATCATCTCAGCTCTTTCCTCAAGTCGCTGGCGCTTAGTCCTTTCGAATATAGCCGTCTCGCGTTCTCGATCAGCTTTACTTTTCAATCGAGCTTCACTAAGAAACGCGTCAATCCTTTCGATCGATAACTCCGGAACCCTTGACCCAGTATTTGCCCCCAGCATTTTAGTGCCAGAAGTCCCTTCATCGTTCGTGGTCGAATGGGAGATCATATGACAACTCGCCACATATTCCTCGGATTCATCCGATGAACTTTCTCCCTCATCTTCCTTTTGAAAGAAGTGATCAAGGAAATCTTGGAGCGTAATTGGAGTCCGCGCCTTTTGGTTGTATTCATCCAGTGCGTCGATTTGCTTTTGTAAGTCCGTGCGCTTGTCGCCAGGCTTCACGGGCTTCTTAGATTTCTTCTTCTTCTTTTTCGAAGATTTTGACGGCTGACTATGAATGCTTGAACTACCACCATCGGTCTTCGGAGTCGGTCGTGGCTTCAACATCCCCTCAATAACCTACGGTTCCAAGGGGTTCTTCCACTTGACCGCTGGACAGGTCTGAAGATCATTTAGCATTCTCCTCGTTTTGGCTGATAATACAACCTCCCAAGGAGCTTCTTCAATGACGGAGCATGTTGCCCCCGGAGTATTCGTCCCCTTAGAGGTGTGGGGCTGCGGGGGATTCACCTTCCATTTGTCAGATAGTGCAAATTTGCCCTGACGGTACTGATTCTCAAGCCAATTCTTGAAAACGTAGCAATCCTCGATGGGATGGCCTAGCACTCGATGGTAAGGGCAGTAGTTGGGCTCGTTGACGTCGTTCGGTTGCAACGGGCGTTTTGGATCTGGCAAACTTATGAGTCTGTTGCGCAACGCCAGCTCGAATAGCCTCCTCGTTTTATCACGGGGGAAGGAGTAAGGACGTCCCATCCTGTCCTCAAGGGGCACGTATGGGCGCGTATTGTTTGGACGAGCAACCGGCTTCGAGTCGCTCGGTTGTTGTTGGGCATTAGCGACAATGATCGCTTTTCCCTTTCCCTTGTCGTTTCGGGGGTCCGGCTTCGGGAGAGGGGGTTTATGGCCCATCTGGTCCATCTGCGCTAGTTTGTCGATCAAAGCCTGGAAAGTAGTCGGCTTGAAGAACATCATGAACTGCGAGATGGTTGCTTGTGGATCAAGGGTTCCAACAAACATTCCCACCGCCGGAGCTTCTTCTATGCGCTGTTCGCACTTCGACCATAGATTACGCCACCGTATAGCGTACTGAACCCATGTCTCGCCGGGTTTTACCCTGGCATTAATCAGTGCCGTCATCGGGATACGCTCACTGGCACTTGCAAAACGTTGGGTGAAGAGCAGCTCCATCTCCGCAAAGGTTTTAATAGAGTCGTTGGGGAGCTCAAAATACCATTCGAACGCCGTATCTGATAGGCTTCCAACAAACTGGCGAAGCAGAAGCTTGTCGTCGCCGCCGGTGTTACCGCAAAGCGCCCTGAACTGGGCAACATGTTGATGGGGATTGCCGGTCCCTTTGTAGACATGAAACTTGGGAATTGTGTAACCCGGCGGGTATTTGATTTGGTCATACCAGCCCGGATATGGCCGCCTCATTTTTACGACGTGGCCGGCTGCTTCGGCCGCGTGATGAACCTTTATTTGCTGGGCTATATATTCGTCCAGATCAGTTTTAGAGATTGTATCATCTTTAGCCGTTGATAGAACGGGCTGAGGGTTTGATATCTCTCCCCTATCATCCCCAAGGACGATCGGGGGTTCTTCAGTCGGGGGATCTTGTTGTATCATCATCCCTATCATGTCCTGGAAGAGGAGGCCCATACGCTGTATATTGGCTTCTTGTTCAGCAGCCTCTTTGTCTCTCTTTTCCAGTACTCGGCGGAGGAACTCGGCGTCGGTCTCTTCCTCTTGGCGTTCATCTAAGGACGTCCCAGGGTTCTCTTTTGGCTCCGTGAGTGCAGCCATTGTAGTCATCATCTCCTGGAGCTTTTGTTGCTGCTCCTGAGCCTTGGTCACTGATCGGGTAAGCGGTCGGTGACCCGTAGAAGTACGACTTTCTTCCTTTCCAGAAGCCATATAAACCGTATGAACTATTATGCCCCCTGACTTGGGGCGTTTAGGTTCACCGCTTTTAAACTTTGTCAGTGTCACGGGAGTTCTCTCTGGCCTTTTTCTTTTGTGGACCATTGAGGTTAAAGGAGCCGTTGAAGTGGGCATCCTAGCATTTGTTGCCCCCTGCTGTTTAATGGGGCGGTTTTTGTCCTTTTCCACCTTTGCCTTTTTCTGGCGATGAAAGTGTTCTGGGTCAATCACGGAGTCTTGAACCCTTCGCCAAACTTTATAAATTTTTGACGACAGCCGTTGAGGGGGCTGTTCCTGCTTTGTCTCCGGAGCTTTCTCCATAGGCGGAGGAGATCTTTTCAATGTAGCAATTGGAGAGTTCTTTCTCACCTTCCTCAGCAATTCAAAGTTGTTCCCAGTTGGAACAGCAGCGTTGACCTCCACCACTGGAGCAGGTGGGGTTAACCCTGAGGGGGAGTTGCCCCCTGCTTTCCTTACTCGTCGCCAATGGCGACGTCGCGCACGACGAGCCGTTGGGACTGGCTCGGAAATCGAGATGGTTTCTTGTTGCCCCCTGTTTGAGTGTGGGATAACTGCCGATGTCAGCCTATTGAAGACTGATGCCTTTTGACCAGCTGGGGGAGAAGTGGGAGCTGTCAATCTTGTGAAGACCGACTCTCTGATGGGAGAAGCCGCTTTAACGACTTCCAAAGCAGCGGCCGTTGCCCTCTTTGGGACGGCCACTTTATAGTTCTGACCTAGCCTGGTGAAAACGGAGGCTGTCGGTTTAGTAGCGGGAGACCCGTTGACAGGGGTCGTGGTAGCAGTGAGCCGGTCGAAGACCGACTTTTTGTTCACTTCCGGTGCAGGTACTGGCATAGGGAAGCTTGTAGGTGGGACCGTGGTCCCGAAAAACAGGCCGGTGGTGGCCTGGGTCACCTGTTCTACCGGCAGAGCGAGGAAAGAGGCCGCTTGGAGCCTATATGTTACACCTCTCGGTGAGGTGGAGCGTCCGTTGCAGTGGTGCTTCGCGCATTTGGTGCAGTTAGAATCTATGGATGCTTGAGTTCTGCGCCAGACAAAAGACCAAATCTTAGCAACTTGAAATCCAAAGGCAACCATTTAACAAACCGCGATTGGTTCGCGAAGACGACACACGAAGTGTGGAGTGGAAAGAGGAAAAGGTCCCACCGGGCGTGCCAGAATCTGTTCCCCTCCGAACGGCGGCCTGGACTTCGCGTCCGTGCCTGATGTTCGGGGCAGATGCTATTTGGTTTTATCCGTCCACCTCTCCGAAGATGCCAGGTTGATTTATGGCGCCGTATATCGGAGGTTTGGGCGGATGCGGCCGATGTAGCAGACTTCGTCAGATTCCCCCTCAGGGTGAGGGGTTTTTGATTGTGGGGACGCTCTTCCCTGCAGGCGCAAGCCCCTACAGTTAATTACGCTACCGCATCACGGTAACAACTTTCTCCTTCTCCAGAATTTCACTTCGTGTCGTGTGTGTTTGTTTTATTTGTGGTTGCCCGTGGATTGTATACGAAGACTGAGTAATGTCGTCGCCCGTAGGACGTGGATTAGTCTAAATCCGCATTTACTTAGATTTGGGTTTGGTGTTTTTAGTTTAAGGATGCATTAGTCGCGTTGCAGCTAAGATCAACTTAAACGTTCGTTAAGGATACGTTAGTCCTGTTTTAGACTAAGATCAACTTAACGTAGTGATTAATTTAATGTATGGCCGTCGGGACCCGTCACCTCTCTGACGTCGTTGAAGGATTACAACGACAGGTGTCAGAGGGGTTCAGAGATGTACCCTTGAGCCGAAATTGATTTGGAGTCTTATCATTCATTTTAAATGTCTAAGGATACGTTAGCCGTATTTGGGGCTAAGATCAACTTAAACGGGACCGTTTAGATCCGGCAAAAGAGCATTTGGAGACTCTATTGTTCCAGTTTTAGGGACGTAGTGGTCCATTTTCCAGTTTATGGACGTAGTGGTCCATCGCCAGTTTAGGGACGTGGTGGTCCATATTCCAGTTTAGGGACATGGTGGTCCATTATTAGTTTAGGGACGTCTCGGTCCGATATTAGTTTGAGGACGTCTCGGTCCGATGTTAGTTTAAGGACGTCTCGGTCCGATGTTAGTTTAAGGACGTCTCGGTCCGATATTAGTTTAGGGACGTTTCGGTCCGATGTTAGTTTAGGGACGTCTCGGTCCAATATTAGTTTAGGGACGTTTCGGTCCAATGTTCCCATTTTGGGGTAAATATTAGTTTAAGGACGTTTCGGTCCACGAGTTTAAAGACCCCGCAGTCCATATGGGTGTGTGGTCGTTGGGACTCGTCACCTCTTTGACGTTGTTGAGGAATTACAACGATGGATGTCAAAGGAGTTCGGAGATGTACCCTCGAAACGGACGTAGATTGATTTAGGAGAGCCATTTTGCTCAGTCAATTTAATTTAAGGACTTATGGCCACGAATGGGCTAAGTCCCGTTGAAAATGTCTGACATTGCTTTTGCGTTTCTTTTTACTTTTATTTGGGCTTTGCCCAGAAAGGATGCAGAGCATCAATTTTATTTGGACTCTGTTCTTTATAAATGATGCAGAGCATCAATTTGATTTGGGCCCAGCCCTTTTATTGCTTTGCAATTTATTTTGGCCTGCTAGGTCTTTTTGATTTGGGCCTGGCCCTTTAGGAAATGCATTGCATTTGTGCAGAGCACCAAGAATCTTTTAGATTCAAGAAAAGAAGTGCAGAGCACTTTTTAATTTCTTGATCTAAATTTAGATCATAGAAAAGAAAGAAATCTTTTCTTTCTTTCTGTTTCAGAGAACCAAAGGTTCATAGCAAGTGCAAGACACTATTTTTATTTATTTATTTATTTATTTATTGAAGATCACTGATCTTGTTTTCTAGATCAATGATCTATTCTTTTAGAGAATTTTCTCTTATCTCAAAGGTTTTTACCTTCTTTTTTGGGTTCTCCAGAAATTCTCAAGAGTTCTTTTCTTTCTTCTTTTTTTTTTTAAACCCGATGATCCTTTGAAATGAGGTTTGGGGTCCTTTTTATAGTGCTCAAAAATTAGTTAAATTTGTTCAATAAATCTTTTCTTGAATGATTTGGGAAATTTTCCCCACCGTTGGATCTTTGGTCCAAAGGCCCCTGTTTTACAGAAGAAATCTTCTTGTTTTAACAAGAACAGAAAAGATTTCCTTAAATCTTCATTCTGTTGTTGCGCAACTCACCAGCGCGTGACACGTGTCGCGCAGTAAGGCGCTTGCGCAGCTGTGCTTGCGCAACTGCGCAGACACGTGTCGCGCAGTGAAGCGCTTGCGCAACTGCGCAGACACGTGTCGCTCAACGGTGCACTTGCGCAACAGTGTTTGCGCAACTGCGCAGACACGTGTCGCGCAGAGGTGCGCTTGCGCAGTTGTGCTTGCGCAACTGCGCAGACACGTGTCGCGCAGCGGTGCGCTTGCGCAGTTGTGCTTGCGCAACTGCGCAGACACGTGGCGCGCTGAGGTGCACTTGCGCAACAGTGTGTGCGCAACTGCGCAGACACGTGTCACGCAGCAGTACGCTTGCGCAGTTGTGCCTGCGCAACTGCGCAGACACGTGGCGCGCTGTGATGCACTTGCGCAACAGCGTTTGCGCAACTGCGCAAACACGTGTCGCGCAGCGGTGCGCTTGCGCAGTTGAGCGTTGCTTTTGCTTTCTAAAGAGCCTTGCTCTGATTGGACGCACTGCCTTGGGCATTGTGCTGCCGAGTCAAATTCTGACACGTGGCAAATTGCGCGCAGCGCACGGGATCTGAAGCGTTGCTTCTCAATTTTGAATTTTCAAAATTCAAACAGAGCCTTGCTCTGATTGGGGGAACAACGGCACGATATAAGTTTTTCGTAACTAGCATGTAGCAAGTAAAGTACTTGTCTCGAACGCGGTAATGACACGACACATAGATGCAAACAATGAACGATCAAAGCTTGGACTTCGGCTAGGACTTTGGCTCGGTCAAGAAGTTGGCTCGGCTTTAACTGCCAGTGAGGGGACAAGATGACAGCGATCATGGCGATGATGAATAGGGGTTGGTGGCTGAAGTTGCTCGATTTAGAGGATGAAGTTGATGTCTCGGCTGTGATCGAGTGGGTTGCAGGCGATGGGTTGTAAGATTGCTCGAGAGGTGTTGTCGAGTTGGGTTGTAGGGTTTTAGGTTCGGCTCTCGGCTATGGGAGCAGCGATGGGTGCTTGGGTTCGATGGCGGTGCGGCTTGGGTCGACAGCAGAGCAGCGAAGATGCAATACCCAGTTTCTTTTTAAATAATTTCCGTATTTTTTAAAACAAAAATTACTAATTTTTATTAAACTAAAATATTTCTATTTCCTAACCTTAACTATTAATTTCTTAAAACCCTAATTCTATTTTTACCCAGACCATATCTTTGTTTTTCCTCAATGGAACGTTCCCTAACCCAAGCCCATGAACACCACACCCTACCCGACCCGACAAGATCCTACCCGGCCTGACCCAAACCCCCTTTCTCCTTCTTCTTCTTCTCCTTCTTCTTCTTGTTCCTTTCCCACCTTTTCGCAACGAGCTCCTACGACCCGTGCTCTCACGACCTCGTCCCAACGTCCCCGCGACCTCCGCGGCCACCTCCCTCTCTCCTCTAGCTCCTCCCCCCCCCATGTAAGGGCCGCCTCTGCCTCCCTCTCAACTGCTCCCAAGAGACCCGCACAACCTCCGCATCCCTGATCTCCACCACTCCCCTCACTCAATGTCTCAACCTTCCACCATCGGCCTCCTCAAGCAACCCGAGACCCCCTCACCATCTGCATCACCACCACCGCAGCTCACCACCTCACCGTCAACCAAAAACTGCACGAGCCCCCAACATCCATGAGCCTCGGCAACCATCATCACCTCCACCAACCTCTAAGCTTCCCACTCCTCCTCGTCTCCTCCTCCTCCCAACACCCAAGAGTTCCCGCACCACCGTTGATGCCTCCTCCGTCGGCCACCTCCCTTCACCGCTATCGGGACATCACCCCTTTCTTCCTCGAGCTCACACCCTCTACTCCTAACCGAGCTTCCCCGCTTCTTCCTATCAACCCAACACCAATCCCACAACAAGCACCCATCGCCGGCGGTAGCCGTCACCTCCGACCACCACACGCTTCCTCTACCTCTGCCACCACCGTTAACCACCTCGCCACAACCCCACTTCCACCATCAACCACTTCCTCCATCACCTAACTCCATCACCACTACCACCTCCACCACCTTTGCGCCGAGGCTCCACCCTCATCTCCAGACACCATCACCTTAACCTACTGAACTCCCATGCAAACCTCATCGTCATCATCGCCGCCATCGAGATATCCATCGTCACCACCACCTCGCCCCTCTGCATCGTCGTTGCCTACCATCGTGCCTAGGCTAAAATCTAGCTGAGCTCGAGCCCAAGCCGAATACCAATAGGAATTTTATCGAGCACCTGTTGCAGTCGCCGTAGCCGCTGTTCCTGTCACCTTTATCGCGGTCCAAGCCATGGCCTCAGTCTCTGTAGCCGTCATGGTCGTCAACGTAGTCGCCGTCGCAACACCGCATATATCCGTCGCAGTCCGCATCGCGCTCGAGTCTCGTGTCGCGTCATGCTCGATTCCGTAACGTTCGTAGCCGTCTTGTGTGTCAAGACGAATAGTCTGCACGTTCGTCGCTTTCATGTCAGCGACCGTGGCAAGTGAACCCCTCACTTTCTCTGCATGTTATAAGATATTAGTTTGTCAAATTTATAGTTATATTGATATTATATTTACACTGTAATTATCGTTACATTCTAATGTGTGACCGTCGTCATTTAATCATATTGAGTGGAATACATTCGGGTTTAATATTAGCTTTCTAGTACCGTATAGAACTTGTAGTGATTAAATCACACTTTAATTAATTGGCTAAAACCGATGTTTCAATCATGACATGTATATAATGCAAGAGTGTTCGATGCGAATTTTAAACCAAAACCTAAATAAAAATAGAGAAACTTATGATCGATAAATCCTTTTACTGTTTATAATTATCGTGTAGAAATTTGAATGCAAAATAACGTTGTTTCGCACAAGAAACGACGCTCCCAAAAGGCGACGTTGAATCTGGAATTCACCGCACACGCCACGTTCTAAAATCTATATTAAACTGAATGCAACTTAAAACCTAATATTCTAGGGCTTGTATCGAAGACAACATATAAACCTATAGTATCCCATAGTTGATCTCTGAATTTTAATAAGTTATAACGACGAAAACTGAGGCGATTCATGGCTCTGAACTGCAGTCCAGAGCAAGAATCTCTGCCTTTACCCGTTTTAGAATGCATACTTTTCACTTTTTAAGCACACAAGTGTGCGAAACCATATATGAAAGCATGTAGAATTGTATTAGATTTCAAACGGTACTGGTATCATTGCATTCCGGTGTCGTTTGATATTTATAACACCTTTTAAACCGTCGATGTGTTTTGCAGTTTCATGCAGAAACAGAATGCATATCTTAACCTTAGATAGTCATATCTCCCTTTGTACAGTGGGTATTATTAATCCGTCTGATGCGTTGGAAACATAACAGATAAATCTAAATATTATATAACTGCATCGTTGCCTAATTATGATTTCAACAGGGAGTAAAATGTGTTACGAAACGGACTTTCAGTTCAGAAATTGGATTTCCAGCAGTAAACACTTAAAATGGAATGACCATAACTCACAAACCTGAATCTTGATTGACTCGAAACCAATTTTGATGTAGAGATAATTTAATTCACTGTTTACGCCTTTTATATTGTTTGCCAAATTATGCACGTGTGATTTATATTATTTTTCTAATCCAACCGACACCGGCTGCTCATATGTTTTTAGCAGTGCATTTACTATATTCCTATCATGTTGCATGACCGTTATACCCTTGTAATAGTGTTCATTTGCATCGATATCCTAGTGACCATGGTATATTACCAAGTGATAAATATTAGTGATTGGATTGTGGTAAGTACGTTAGTGTAAAAGCGTGATTGAATAATGAAAGTGACACGTACCATTTAGTTATTGCATTGTCGATGCCTATGGGGCATATATAAGTGTAACTATAACTGGTATGGGGCAGGTATGAAAGCACTTATATTAGCGTCATAGATAAAACATCGAGCATTGTCCATTTACCTTAGATACCAGTCGACTCATGCTTGATGGAGACCCGGTCTCCAATTCTCGCGTAGACTTGTCATGGAGCGACTAGTATTTTGATTCATGGTCGGTGTTTGATATAGACCGCGGGGTGTGGGGTAGTTTGAGTATGAGTTCGATCAACGGAATCTCTGGAGTCCCACTGCCGGCATATTTAGTGATTTCGGGATTTGTATTGATAGTGTTTTTGATTCTTACTGATAGTGATTCGGCCCCGTGTTTCTTTGCCCCTAGGGCTTACCCTTGGGTTGGGGATACTTCTGCGGTGGTTGACGCTCACACTTGGATTGGCGATAAGTTTCGTGACTTGGATATTGAGACTTAGAGACTGATTGCTTTAGTGATATGGACATTGCATTGATTATTGATTCGATACACATGCTTTACTGTTGACATGTACCGGTTATTTCATGCTCACGTCATTACTCTATGTTACCGCTTCATGTTTATCATCATTGCACATATTACATATTTATATATATTGCTATTATGTCGCTCTGACGACCTGAGTATGCATGCTCAGAGTGAGAAGTGGACTTAGCTCGGATCAGGACCTTCATTGTCTCGAGAATATTGCGGACATCTAGATCAACGGCGTCAGTGCTATCATGCCCTTGATTCCATCTGGTTAGTCTCGTTTATGATTTGATAGAATTAGTGACTGCATTGCTCATTGCCTGTGCTATAATTACTGATTACTACGTAATGCTAGAAGCCGAAGTGTGACTACGACATGATATTTCCTTGACCGTAGGAACATGGCTGGCCTTGTCACCCATCGTATTCCGTATTTTGGGAAGCGGGACGTGACAGAAGAAGAAAAAGATGAGTTCATGGCTGGTGACGATGGTGACGAAGGCGACTCTTGGTGGGGTTGCAGATGCAGTTAAGAGGAGGATCACCGGTGGTTTGGAAGAAGAAGGTGCTTGGGTATTGCGACGGTGAGGAGGAGATGATGGGTGTTCACGGCGATGGCTTGCTCGAGTATGGAAGTGATGCCGGCAGTAGATGATGATAATGATGAGGAATTGTCGAGGTTGAGATGGGTGCTGCGTTGGCTTCGAGATCGAAGAAGATGAGGGCGATAGTGATGAAGGCTGCAAAGGAGATGGATGAGGAGAGGTTGAAGGAGGTGGCACTGGAAATGATGAAGTTGACGACGATGATGGCTGTGGTTGAGACTTGGTTGATGGGTTCTTGAGGTGGAGGAAGATGATGGAGGTTGGCATGCCGGTAGTGAGGTTCTCGGGATGTGGGTTAGAGCTCGTCCACTTAGAAGAAGAAGAAGATCGGAGAAGATGATGGTGATGGGTTCTCCAACGAGGATGGGTGAGCGATGATGATGCCAGTCGAGAAGAGAAGGAGGTTGCGATGAGTACGAAGATGGGTCGGGTCTTTGAAGTCGACGGCGGGATGATGGAGTTGGTGATGTCGGTGATGGGGATGATGGGTTCGTCGGAGTTGGGCTCGGCTGGAGGCTTCTGAGATGACGGGATCGAAAGATGGTGGTCGGAGTCGTCGAGGGCGAGGTGAGGGTGTTGAATACGAGGGGGAGAAAGATAGGAAGAGAGAGAGACGAGGGAGGGAGAGAGAGACGGGGTAGAGAGAGGGAGTTTTATAAATAGGAAATATATATATTTATTTTATATAAGTGTGTGCGTGTTTGTGTTTAAAACTAAACAACTAATAACATTTTATAAAGATATTATGATCCCCGATCCGTCTTTACTAAATCTCAAAAATATAACTAGAACTTATCTATACACACGTAGCCTACTTAAACTATAAATATAATGGTTAGAAAAGTATATTCTATTCTAATATATTATGCATAGTATCTTAGGATGTTTAGGATTTATGTGTAATAGATAACCGTCAATAAAATATCATGAGATATTAAAATAGGATAAAAAGCATACTGGCAATTAATATAAAATATACATAACGTATGGCTACCAGAAAATATATAGTTTAAATATTGTATATATATTATTTGAGATTTATATAGATATGGTTTAAGGATAAATATCAATAAAATATTTTCTATCTAAGTATCAACTCATAACGGATTTCACGCAGACGGGTCGGGTCCAATAAATACACATACTATCTAAACACCAATTACAAGCCAAATAATAATAATTAAAATGCCAAAAACAATTATTTAAGTAAAGTACAATGGTGCTGGAGTGTTACATGCATACACACACATACGCACAAATCACATACAAACACACAAGCGTGCGCACACAAACAAGCGGGCGCATACACACACACTTACTTAATTACTATAAAATATCTGTACTAAATCAAGTATTTTAAACTTTTAATCGCAGGGGCTTTCGCCGGAGATCCATGAACGCCTCCTGTAAATTCATGATGTTAGGATTGTAATTGAACGTGTAATATCTATTGTAATCGTATTTGGATAATTTATATTTGAATTTAATGGATTTTTTATTAGAATCGATATTTGAATGTAATAGATTTTGGATTAGAATCGATATTTGAATGCAATGGAATCGATATTTGAGCGAAATAGTTTGGATGTAATTGATATTTGAATGGAACGGATCAGATGTAATTGGATTTAAAATTTTCTGTTTTGTTTAAAATTTTAAAATAATTTATACTTATTTCAACACGCTAGACGCGTCGAAATAATGTTTAATTTATTTTAAATATATTCAGAAAACATTTTAGAATGAAAAATATTTTGTTAATTGTGACGGCCTACAGCTGTCGAAAAAACATTTATTTCGACGCTAGTTAAATATGGAAATATTTTTTTTATTGCAATGCTTATTTATCGTGGAAATAACTATTGCGACACCATATATTGCGACGAATGTTATCGAGTGCTTCATAAGAGGCCAGACCAAACAAGTTTATTTAGACATTTATTTAGCGAGGAAAAAAGCTATATTTTCCTGGAGGTCATGGTTACGAAACACTAAACTCGTCTTGCGTAGGTGGGCCCATTCTAAAACTAGCATATTTTCTCGTACGTGCGGAATCGTTATCGAGATCCCGTCTCCTTCTCGCAAAACAAAACATATGCACTCGATGACCGACACGTGTCTCATCGTTCGGTCCAGTCCAGATCTACCAAAAGCTCGACGCTGACGTAGATATCACCCTAAACTGATCCGCTGTGCCTCCAATAATAAATTATTCACAAAACACCGCCTAGAAAATTGACAGCGGTAAGAAACGAGGCCAAAAAGTGTCCTCGGTTCGTAAATAATGGCAAAAACGAAGCTTGTATATGCCTTCTCTCTCAATCGTTGCATCTCTCTGTCTGAACCTCTTCGCCGTTAACCGCCGTCAGCGTCCGCCGTTAACATCAGATTTCGGGTTCGGATCGATAGCGCGGAGGAGGAGCGTACGGGATCTGGCTTTCGCCGGCGAAGGAGCAGAGAAGCGAGCGGTAAGCTGATCGGTAATCTCTATTATCGGATCTGGATCCGATCCAATTGATTGCTAGAATCCGTTACTGTTCGAGATCTCGACAATGCCATCGATTATTGATTTTAAACATTAATATTCGGTGCTGATATTCATGCTATTAATCAGAGCGCGATCGATCTCGGTAAATGGTTACTATGAAAATTTGATTGCAAAGTTACTTATTTTTATTTATAAAGATGTTGTAAAAGCTAAGTATTTTGACATTGGGATTAATTAATTGATTGTTGTGTGGCTTTAATCGGCGTGATTTTATTGTGGTAGTAGTATCTTATTATTTAGACATATACCTGAATTTATTAATGTGTATCTTGGTTTTTCGCTAAAATACATTAATGTTATTCTATTACAGTAAAGTACCTTAAACTTTTGTTGTTAAGGCTATTTATTTTCAATAAGATACCTCTAAAAGTAGTGCTTACGATATTTTACTGTAATAAAGGAGCTTTAAGCTATTTTAGTGAAAAAAGCATTACACTTTAGGGTTTCTTAGTGTAATTTACGCTTCATTAATTGTTCAATAGGTATATTCTCGGTCTAATTCATATTTAAAAAAAAGATTATACACTTAAATTATTAGTTAGTAATTTTTATATATAGTAAGTGGCTAGGATGTAGAAATTCACTGTCTATCTTTTATTTCTTCTTTATTCCAAAAGGTTTGTCTTGTTTGACCACAAACATAGGAATAAAATTGTGTATTTCACTTTATCTCAATATATCTAGGCCAACTGAATTAAAGTTTACCTTATGCAAGTTAACTGACACAGTACTAATTATGAATCAATTATGCGAAGAAAGTAAATTCTTCATCCACACCTACGTAAATTATGATGCTTACATGAACATCAAGACTTGGCTCTTATTCCAACCTCTCCAGCTTATTTTTACTATTCACTTCCTGATTTTTGCAAAGAATTCGAACTACCAAACAACTTCCAGTCACTGCCTAAATTTTCCATTCAAGAGTTTTGATGAGATCCCAGAGTGACGGACACCTTTGCAATGAAAAATTCAGTTACAGCTGTGGCTGTATTTACTTAATCTATCATGGATATCCGACATAAAGACGACACTCACCATCAGCAGCACCAAAATTATTATCCCCATTGACAATTGGTGATGGATTAAAACTATGTTGCTGTTTCTGATATTTTTGTAGTTCCAAATGTATTTTCAATTCAGAACTTTTCAGATTTGATCTTGCATTTGGACGTGAGTATTCTTAAGCGATTCATGTTATATGATATGCATTTATTGTTTTATGTAGTGTAAGTGTGCATGCATATTCCAAGAGAACAATGGTTTAGCGGATATTAATTAAGTTTACTCCTTTGTTAGCAGCTGCCTTGGTAATGCAGAGCGAGTTGTTATCATTTTGTTTGAGCTTTTAGCACTTAGGCCATTTAAATGCTATCAAGTCTGAAGATATTGTCTATCAGTGTATTCTGATATTGATGGAGTGATATTGATGAGCGTAGCTCTTATTATGATTCACTGCATAGTATATATGTTAACCACATATCTATCTTGTAGTGTTTTTCCTGATTGCTACAGTTATATTGTTGATTGTATATTAGTTATGACATTGCTGTTATGTTTCCAAACTTGTTCAGCACAGTGAATACCGATGAATGATGGCTACTCCTCCCCCTCTCCCCTTTCTTTTTCTCTCTAAAATTTTACATCTCATGTTCTTTAGGTTCATCAACAAAAATGGGATCCAAATCAGTAGATGAGTTGCATGAAACTTCATCTGTAATTCATTTTTCAAGATTTCACCTCGATGAAGTGGCACAAAGGACCCATGAATCTGAGCAACCAACAACTTCAACTGAGAATGGACGCAAGGAACCCTTTGTTATAGGTTGGTATTTACCCTTCGGCCACAAATCTGGGGAGAATTCATATCTTGCAGTAAGCAATTTCTCTATCATACTTCATGGAAGCAGTGTAGCAGCGTTTTAACTTCCAAGACATTTTTCTTCTTCTTGTAGATGGCCTAAGACATTTTCTTCTTTTTAGATGGCTATTGTCCATGGCGGAACATGCTTTTTAGATGCATGTTTATGTTCTATCTTTTGATTATATTCCAAAGGTGGTTATTAATGGAATTGAGAAGGGGAGGGTTGTGGTGGTGCGGCTGGGAGTTTGGATTTTAGCCTCAAGCAGGACCTTGCATCATCTTTTAAATCATTTTAGCTTATTAAAGAAAACCACTATACCGAGGTGGTGGGTATTAGTCCTGCTAGCTTCACCATGTGATATCACCTTGGTATATGGATCTGGGGCTCTGAGACCAAACTATGTTGTTGGATAAGTAGTCAACACATAGTTTAAAGTACATTTTATATAAATTCTTGATATCCAAAACTAAATTTCTCTTGGTGTCATCTTATTTACCAATTTTCATTAATATAAGATTTTTGGATACAAGTTTGTAACAAATTCCTAAATCTGATATCAGACCCTAAAAGAAGAAAAATTTGGTTGCAGTTCTGCCTAATTATGTCTTTATGGACCATTCTCCCTTTGAAACTACTATTAAGCATGAATAAGGGTTCAACATTGTAATGCCCCAATTCCCGGAATATGGAAATATTGACCGAAATCGTCAGTGCTCCTAGACAAGGGGAAATCGTCTTGCCATAGTCATACTTAAGGCTTTAGCTAAGCCTGTATAATCATATCCAAGATATAATACTAACGTCATGCTGCAAGAATAACGAATAATATCAAAAATGGAATGATAAGATGATGATAGATCCAATAAAATATCCATGGAAGATAAAAGATCCGAATAAACGAAATATATGATCCAAAATAAAGATACATCTTTACTAACGTCCCGCGAGGGCGCACATTCTAATAGCAATTGAAATAAAATATAAATAAACTTATAAATACTACTGATTTTCGGCAAACTCCTGATAGTCACTCTGATCCTGCTGTCTGTGAGTCAGTCTCTAAATCTGAGATGGCAAGTCCTAGAAATATCAGAATATCCCAACAAGTACTCAATCGTAATAGTGTGTATGTGTGTGATAGTATAAATATATGAGTATAGTGAAGCCCACGTGCACATGTAGATATAGATATGACACGAATATGAAGAAAGTATATAAACAGGTCAAGCCGGTCAAGTCATATCCTAGTTGGTCACTAAAAGGATAATCTATCATATCGTAGGTTCGAGTGTGTACGTCAACCTCTGCATGAGTATTTCCAACCCAAGAGTCGGGCCCTAGGGATAAGAAAATACGGGTTCAACTGTGGAATGAACAAGTGTCCGTATAAAGTCCGGTACCGGCAATAGTAACATGTGATCGTTTAAAGCCCGGTACCAGCTAATGAACAAGTGGCCATTAATAGTACCATATCGGTACGAGCTTCAGTGACCGATATAAACCGGTATGAGCTTTAATAACCGATATAGCCCGGTACGAGCTGTATGAACAAGTGACTGATGTAGCCCGGTATGAGCTGCCGGTAATGAGACTCTTGAGATCATGTTGAACGAACGCACACTCAAACTATCCCAACATTCCGTGTATTTATAACTAACATGGCAGTGAACTCAACCACTAAATAAAATACTGACTGGACTGGAACTTGAAATATTATGTTAATGGTATGGAATAGAAACTCGTAAACAGGAGTAAATGAAGTCATGGCATGTAATTTAGCATTTTAATTAGTGATCTCGTTTAGAAATGAAACAGTAATCGTGAATAGGTATAATATGTCAAGTACGGTCGTTATCATGTAATAGTGTTCATGAACAGTTATAGCATGTAAGGGTTATTCAAGCATGTTAATAGTACTAGTCTCAAATAACATGTTAAATACAATTGATATATGTTAAAAAAATAGTGTCCATGAAGAGAATAATCTATGTGAATTTACAAGCACAAATTGATAACACCATTTTAAAGGGGTTAAATTCAAAATTAAATAATTCTAATAATTATATTATTTAACGAACATGTAACATGATCTGGTATGTATAGTTCGAATTAATGGATGTGCTAATTAGGGTTTTTATCGTTGATAAGATATCACAAAAATATATGGAATATTAATGAAATTATCAAATAATAATATTTTTATTTAAACATTTTGGGGTTATAATATACTTATATACTTATCGATTTTCGTAGCGAAAAATAGCAAGCAAAAGAACTTACCTTGGAGACAAAAAACACGACGACACGAAGCAAATCTCCAAACTTTGATGGTTCGGCTATGGACTGTAATGATAAGTTCAGCTGTTGGGTTGAAGAGTGCTCAGGTTTGGGCTTGGAGCCAGCAATGAGGGTGATGATAGGGCAGTGCTCGGGTTGCTGGATGATGGGTATGGCTGCGGTGGATCTCGGAGGGTAGTTCGGAAGGTTAGTGATGGGGTCTCGGTCGTTGATAGTGGGTGTCTCGGCAAGGGGTGAAGTCGATGGCGAGATGGGTGCTTGGTTCTTGGGCGTCGTGACGACGACAAGAGGTGCCCGGGTTTGTGCTCGGTGAATGGGTGTGGGCTGCTCGAAGTTGAAGGAGGTGGAGACGATGGAGGCGAGGATGATGGACGGAGAAGGAGTTGAAGGTTCCAGGTGTTGGTTTTGGTTTGGGAGACATGTTTTTGGTCGAAGTTGATGGAGATGGTGTTAAGGGGTTGCTGCTTGAGGAAGACACCGGTGGGCTTGTGATGATGGAGCTCGGGGGTTGTTGAAGAGGAGATGGGTTCGGAGCTCAGTTAATTTAGGTGAAGAAGAAGAAAATATTATGAGGGGAGAGAGGGTTATTTATATGCGGAAGAGAGAATCTAGGGGGAGAGTGAGATTAGCTTAGAGAGAGATTAAGGTTATGCAAAATATAGATATATATTAATATTAGTTTAGGATATATGTGTATATATTTGTTTTAAGGAGAGAGAATCGGTTAGATTGGAGAGAGAAAAATTGATTTGATGATTTGGAAAGAACATATATATATATGAGTTAGGTTAGGGATATATTTGTACATGGGTTGATTTAAAATATAATTAGAGAGAGAAAGATTCAGAAAGATTTGTTAGGGGATTGTTACTATATATAATTAGAGAGAGAAATTCAGGAAGATTTGTTAGGGGATTGTTAATATATATATATATATATATATATATAACTTTCAACATACTAAAATATGTTTATTTGTTGCAACTAATATTAGGTAAAAGATCCAGGGAGATTTGTTAGGGGATTGTTACTATATATATATATATATAGAGAGAGAGAATAATGAGGAAAGAGGCCATAGGAGGGAATTTCCTCCTACGGCATCGAAAAAACACTCTTTATCGTGTTTTCCGACGATCGGAATGCATCATCTTCATCGTTATCATCTAAGCTATGGGCACACCAAATTTTTCATGCGATTCTACAACTTTTTCACCGTTGAATTAGTTGGTTCAAAATTAACGGTTTGCCGATAATAGAACTTTTTACATTGCTAAATCAACGGTGAAAAAGTTGTAGAATCACATAAAATTTGGTGTATTCACATTTTAGATGATAACGATGAAGATGATGCATTCCGATCGTCGGAAAACATGATGGAGGGTTTGTTTTCTCGACGCCATAGGAGGAAATTCCCTCCTATGGCATCTTTCCTTCATTATTCTCATATATATATATATAACTTTCAACATACTAAAATATGTTTTTTTGTTGCAACTAATATTAGGTAAAATATATATTATGCATACTAATTAAGATACAACTAAATTAGCATATCGGATAATAAAATAAAGCTTTCATTTAACCAACTAAATAAATTATCTTCTACCATGACACAAAAAATTAAACTCAAAATAAAATAGTTTTATTAATACCAAAAAATATACTGATAAATCTAAAATACCGTACCCTGTTCTAGGGTGTTACAAACATCGTTTATCCTAACCATGAATATCGACAAAATAGTGTATCCTTTTTTTTGCTCTCATTTCTGGCTTCCCTCTCATCCCTGCCCTCGTCGCTCATCCTCTAGATTCCGAAGGAGGAAGAAAATTAGTTAAGACAAAATTAGTAGAATGGAAGTTGAATTGTCTTAATGCATCTGCCAGGTTTGTGGATGCATACTAACCTCACAATAATACTTAAAATTCCTAATTTATGCTCGAAACCTGAGCTACAGAGAACACTATTTTTTTATGCAAATCTGCTTAAATGTATGCCATGTTGGATTTAATTGGGTGGCCATGATGCCATCTTAATGTCACTCCACTGAATCAAAATGCAAAGGTCAGACTAAAAACCGAATGTTAAGATTACTCGACATACATTCTTCGCCCAAAACCCATAAGATTAAGCTTATAAGTAAAGTGCTTAGCTGGCATGATATAGGAGCACCGACTTTCCCCCCCTTTCAGTCTTTCAAGTGGTCATAGCCCAAACGTCGTGGATATTTTAAATGCATTATCCTTTTAATTCTTTCCAAGTAATAGATCGTTCCATCAAAGACTTTTCCACGTGGCTTAAAGGCTTATGGGAAGCAAAGTGTTATTCTGTACATGCTTGCTATATAACAGTAATATTAAATTATAGAAAAATAAATATTATTTCCTAATTGCTCACTACCATAGGAATATTTAACACCCCCCAAGAAGAAAAAGAAAAAGAAATAGAAAGAGAGAGATAATATTTCAACACTGATATTTTCATAGCGTTTTGAAATAAAGTAAAATATTCTAGCATGTGGAATTTGAGAGTGATCTCTGCCTAAAAAGTCTTGACTCTCTCGGTCCTGCATGCAATCAAAGTAATCCTGTCAGTACTCGGTAGTACAGGAACCCCCTACCATAGTTTCTGACTGTGCATGAACGAATAAGAGTAGATTTTATAAGGATGTAGTCCTTACACACAGAATATTGTTTTTTAGATTATCAAATGAGCTAAGACTAGGCCCTATTTGTCTGGTCTAGCCCATAGGTCCAAATTAAACGAGCTTTAATAACCTGTTATTGGGGTAGCTGCCCACTTATTTAGGAACTTATGCCTTATGCTATCCACTATAGGCTAACATAGCATTGTATCTCTCCCTTAATGGCCTAACATCAACCGTCCAACTTGTTCTGTTTAGGCTGTGCTAGGTATGTATAAATCCTAAGCTCAAGCTTTTGGGCCAAGCTGTAATAGGACCTAGAACACACAGGAAGAACCGAATTTGATAATGGGAAGACATTGAGAATGAGAACGGAAGACGATGTGAAGGGGCCATTTGTGGGGATGGAAGGAATAGATTAAGGGATGTCAGTTGTTAGTCTCTTAAAAATGTTCAAGGAAAGAGGGATTTTAAGAGAGGTTGAATATGAAGGCATTTTTGTAAATTGTCCTCTTATTACTATAAAGCATAATATTCCCAGTATTTCGAATGGGGAATTACAGGAGCGATCGATAGGGTGGCCCTGCATTATTGGTGGACCAATATCAAATTTAAGTTTGTGAGGTATTACTCATGAATTAAGGGGTTTCTTAGTGGCTTATGTCTTGTAAATAAGATTTTTGCTTTGGACGTGAATGAATTTGGATGATAAAATCATTGACACCGTTAATTTATTTATTTCATTACTTTTTACCCTAAACGTCAAGGAATTGTCAAAATATAAATAAAGTTCTAGATCCAAGAGTAATAGGTTGTTGTGCGGTTGGTTGTCCTTGCTGTGGGTATGCTTTCAATATTTCATGACACTATGATTTTGTCTCCATATATTACCTTCTAGGCTCTAGCCTTGAGCTTTATGTTTATTTCTCAAAAGTTTTTGCACCATTTGCAGGTGTCACTGGTGGTGCATCTGCGGGAAAGACTACGGTTTGTGATATGATCATTGAGCAGCTTCATGACCAACGTGTTGTTCTTATCAATCAAGTATTTCCAATGCTCGATTCTGTTTTGTAACATCTATTAGCACATCTAGCCGCATACAGATCAGACATAATACAACATACATAGAATGAAGTTTGCCTTTTTTAATAAAAAATCTGATATCTTTACGCATTAGAAATGTTAAGCAAGATAGCATTTCCACTGTAGTAACAAGATTTTACACTATCATCTAGGCAACTACTAGTATGGAATGCCACCTAAATTCTAATAGCAATTACCTACATCTTGCGGGTTTTTTTTCAACTTCATTTCATGCTATCAAGGCAAAGAGAGAGTGCAATGATTTTGCATTTAGTATTCATTGAGATTTAGAGAACTTGGAAACCTCCATTGAGAATTGAAGCTTATCAAATAAAAGCCTATCTAATAAGCTTATCAAATCAGATATCCGGCATGTGATATTGGATGCATGATGCATTATCGATAAGCTTATCAAATAAAGCCTGTGTTACTTAAATGATCATATGCATTTGGATCTAAAGAGTAAACCTTCTTTATGAGATTCTTAAACTTTTCTTTAGAAATTCATTGAATATGGATATCTTGCATTTATTAACATATTTGAATACATTTTTCAGGGATATAAACTCTTAGTTGCTTAGAGTCTCTTTGGCATTATTCTAGTACTGTTTAACTTATTTTTCATTATTGATATCTTGAATTGTTGGTTTAATTTTTAAACTTCATTCTTGAAGTTTCGCTTTAGGTCCACCCTTGAGCGACTCAACCCAAAGATGCTTGAGACCTCCAAGCCTACATACCACCTACCTTGGAAGATGTCGTGTCTGAGTTGGCTCTACAATTGAATTTTTTAAGGCCTCATGTGTAAACCCTTTATAGGTGTACTCAGCTATTTATTCTTGTAGCTTAGTTCCTAATGGAAGATTCTATTTGGTATTCTCTTGAGTGCATTATCTTCCAATAATTAGGTAAAATCCAGCACCGTATGTTAGTAAAGACTTTATAGTAAGATGCAGATAGTGCCAATTATTGTGTAATATTCAAAAAGTCGCACCCCTTCAACTATTGAGCTCTTTTATTGGTTAGAAAAATGATCTGTTTCTTATACAATGGGTTTATTCAATCATCATATCTACTAGATAACTCTGACGTAAATCATCTATTAGTTTCTGCATGTACCATCTAGAGAGAATAATTAACAAGTTTATTTATTGTGAGTTTATCAATATTTGTTCATGTGACTGCAGGAATCATTCTATCACAATCTATCAGAAGATGAGCTTGCTCAAGTACATGATTATAATTTTGACCATCCAGGTACCCTGTGACACCAAAATAATCATGGATTTTTTGTTGCTCGGATCTGTCAAAAACTAAATTTGGTCATTTGCATACTTGAACCATTATATATATATATATATATATATATATATATATATATATATATATTACTCTATCCTATTAAATTATTACACAACGGGCCCAAGCCCGAACCCAAGCCAAACCGGTCCAAGCCCAAGCGTGGGGGCCGGCCCTATGCCAAGAAAAAAATTAAAATGTAATAAATAGATATATTATGTAATAAGTAAGAATGTTATTAGTGCTTATGCACCACAGATAGGTCTTGATGACGCTAGTAAGCGTCTATTCTGGGAGGATTTTGTAACACCCTTATACGATCGTACGTTCCTTTTTTTTTGTGGATATATTGGGCTTTGTTTTATTATTATTATAATTTGGAGTTTAATACTTTTAATTAAGATATATGCATACAATTATGGTTTTTTCAAGTTTGTTAAATATGCATATTATTAGTATTTAAATATTTATTTGTCTAACACTATTTTATAACCATATTTATATTTTAGTATCATAATTTAAACAAAAGATATTTTATTTGGTATTTCTTTAAACAATACATATACATAAGATTTTACCCATTTTTAAATTCTATTTATAAGATATTTTGTCTTACGATATTTATTTGGTTAGAATATTTAATTTTGAAAAGTCATTAGAGCCCATGTTAAATCTTTTAACCATATAAATATTTTTACTAAACTAACAACTCAATTTTCTCTCTCCAATCACCATATATGTCTCACCTGATAACTTGATTCTTTTTAAAACAAATATTTTCTCTCTCCAAACTAAATAATTTTACCAAACCAAATATATTTTTAAATCTTTTATTAATCCTGATCCTAACAATCGCTCATCTAATCTTTCTCAGCAGATTCTCTTTCTCAAATCTACTCTCTTTAATTGTTTTTTTCTACAAATCTATATACATACATACATATATATTATTGAAGATATTTTGTTATGATAGTTTAACCGAAAATATATTTTAGTTGTTTGATATCATAAAATCTTATATATATAACTAATTGTATTTATTTTTATTAACCCATAACTATATACATATCTACATATATTTTCACTATATATTAATATGTATATATACAACTTTTCTAATATCTTATAGAAGTATATAACAACCCATCATATCTCTCTTTTATAAAATCAAATCCAAATCTCATCTCATCAGAATATTTCTCTCTCCAATTATAATAATCTCTCCAATCTTTAAACAATCTCTCTCTTCTCTATAAATAACAACCTAATTATTATCATCTCTCCCCTTCTCATATAAATCAATCTTCTCTTTTTCCCATCACAATATTTTCTTTTTCTTCAAAATTAGCCGAGCAATCAAACCTTGGAGTTGTTCTTCGTGTCGTCGTGTTTATCTGTCTCCGAGGCAAGTACTCTTACTCTTTTATTTTTTTTAGTCAATGCAACATCGGGAATTCTCTAAATAAATTATTAACTTACAATATTTAAATAAAATTGTAATATTTTGCCGCTTTATTAATATATTTTATAATACTTGTACATATGATGAAAACCCTAGGATCTAGAATACCTATTAATCATTTCATCAAGTGAACAACTGTAAAAATGCAAACGTAATAAAATAACTTTTAACATGTAAATGTGGTTTAATATATAAAAAGTTTTATAAGTAATTATATGTTTCTGTTGCAACAATATTGGTATACACTAGCATGCAAAATATCAATACTTATATCATAATCTAAAACATAAAAATATACCATTATTACTGTTAATCAATAAACACTTTGGGCTTAATATTTTATATATATAAATTAAACTTTCTACATTATCACTCCTTATAATATCGCTGCACTCTATGCGTCCTAATCATATAAATTATTTTGATACTATAATTTGTATTAATATTTTCTATTATCACATGATTATAAAACTTATTATTAGCACTTACATGATAACTAGTCAATCTGTCATTTATTTTTATCTTACTTACTATTACCTCGTAATTATACTATTACCACCACCCGCTTTACACATCTGTAATTTGTCATTCTCATTTAACTATATTAACCCTTTAAAACCATATTTCAATTTATTATTCTTTTCAATAAATAAACTCGGATGTTAAATACAGATACCTGCATATTTATGTTGAGTGTTGTTTACATTTTTGACCTTATCATATTCTATCATCTATATTTAATATTTTACTTGAGACTATCATTGTCGGCATGATTGAGAAACCTTAACATGCTATTTTTGTTTATGGGCACTATCATTTTATAACTATTGTACTTGACATGCCATGACTACTCATTGCTCCAGACTACTCATATTAAAACAAGTTCTCTAATTTGAATGTTGAATTACATGACATGACACACCACTATTCACCAGTTTTATTTCCATACAATTACCATACTACAAGTTCCTGTCTTTTCAGCATTCTTATTTAGTGCTCTAGTCTTTACCATAGCAGCTATAAATACGTGGGTGTTGGGGTAGTTTGAGTGTGCGTTGTACAACAGGATCTCAGGAGTCCCATGCCGGCAGCTCGTACCGGGCTATAGCGGTCACATGATTTCAGCTCGTACCGGGCTATAGCGGTCACATGATTACAGCTCGTACCGGGCTATAGCGGTCACATGATTACAGCTCGTACCGGGCTATAGCGGTCACATGTTTACAGCTCGTACCGGGCTATAGCGGTCTCTTGTTCATTCCACAGTTGGGCCCGTGTTTCCTAGCCCCTGGGGCATCACTCTTGGGTTAGGAATACTCCTGCAGAGGTTGACGCACACACTCAAGCTTACGATAGGATAGTTTACCTTTTAGTGGCCAGTTAGGTTATGACATGATCCCTTACATACATGTTTCATAGTGTTAGTGCATTTAATTACTTATATACATGTTTTCTTGCGCACCGGGCTTCACTTTTATATATTCTTGTTATTATGCTACACACACTTTATACGTTGAGTATTTGCTGGGGTGTTCTGACATCCCTGAGATTTGCCATCTCAGGTTTAGAGACAGGTTTTTAGGCTGAGCGGGATCAGAGCGGCTACCAGGACTTTGTTGAAGATCAGTAATCGTAGATTTATTTTCCTTTACTTTTAGCCTTTAGCATGTGCGCCCTTATGGGACATTAGGACTTTTGTATCTCTTTCGGATCTTATTTTATTCCGAATCTTTTGTTTTGGATCTTTAATTGCATCAATTATCTAGTGGACCCATTTTTAGGATTTCTTGTGGTTTCATTGCAGCATGATTATCAGTATTATTCTTTTGGTATTGGATTTTATTTTTGACAGGTTAATCTAGACAGCCTTATGTGACTATGGAAGGACTTTTCCTTACCGTAGGTAGCACGGCTGGCCTTCGTCGCTTCCCGTATTCCACATTTTGGGAAGCGGGGCGTGACAAGGTTTTGTTGGTATCAGAGCCCAGGCTGACGTCAAAATTAGTCTTGGTTCTACCGACCTTTTAGGTTAGAATCACACATATAGGTTCTCCCCAGTGTGTCATGCTGCATATTTCCTTGACTCCGATTATAGGATTCGGGCGACTGAGATGGAATTACGATATTGTACCCATGTACCGCGGCATGGTTACAATGCGTCATTCTGTTTGAGTAACTTAGAGTTCTATTAGATTTGTTTCCACTGATCTGATTTTCTTGAACACGCCGATTTCTCGAGCCAAGACCGTGACTCTTCATGCCCTCATTTGTTTCCTTGATCCTTGATTTTTCTTACACATCTATTTTCATTGATCCTTGTAATTAGTTCACGACCTTGTATTTTCGTTCTTCAAATTTCGAGGACGAAATTTCTTGTAAGGTGGGTAGAATGTAACACCCTTATCCGATCGTACGTTCCTTTTTCTTTTTGGATATATTGGGCTTTGTTTTATTATTATTATAATTTGGAGTTTAATACTTTTAATTAAGATATATGCATACAATTATGGTTTTTTCAAGTTTGTTAAATATGCATATTATTAGTATTTAAATATTTATTTGTCTAACACTATTTTATAACCATATTTATATTTTAGTATCATAATTTAAACAAAAGATATTTTATTTGGTATTTCTTTAAACAATACATATACATAAGATTTTACCCATTTTTAAATTCTATTTATAAGATATTTTGTCTTACGATATTTATTTGGTTAGAATATTTAATTTTGAAAAGTCATTAGAGCCCATGTTAAATCTTTTAACCATATAAATATTTTTACTAAACTAACAACTCAATTTTCTCTCTCCAATCACCATATATGTCTCACCTGATAACTTGATTCTTTTTAAAACAAATATTTTCTCTCTCCAAACTAAATAATTTTACCAAACCAAATATATTTTTAAATCTTTTATTAATCCTGATCCTAACAATCGCTCATCTAATCTTTCTCAGCAGATTCTCTTTCTCAAATCTACTCTCTTTAATTGTTTTTTTCTACAAATCTATATACATACATACATATATATTATTGAAGATATTTTGTTATGATAGTTTAACCGAAAATATATTTTAGTTGTTTGATATCATAAAATCTTATATATATAACTAATTGTATTTATTTTTATTAACCCATAACTATATACATATCTACATATATTTTCACTATATATTAATATGTATATATACAACTTTTCTAATATCTTATAGAAGTATATAACAACCCATCATATCTCTCTTTTATAAAATCAAATCCAAATCTCATCTCATCAGAATATTTCTCTCTTCAATTATAATAATCTCTTCAATCTTTAAACAATCTCTCTCTTCTCTATAAATAACAACCTAATTATTATCATCTCTCCCCTTCTCATATAAATCAATCTTCTCTTTTTCCCATCACAATATTTTCTTTTTCTTCAAAATTAGCCGAGCAATCAAACCTTGGAGTTGTTCTTCGTGTCGTCGTGTTTATCTGTCTCCGAGGCAAGTACTCTTACTCTTTTATTTTTTTTAGTCAATGCAACATCGGGAATTCTCTAAATAAATTATTAACTTACAATATTTAAATAAAATTGTAATATTTTGCCGCTTTATTAATATATTTTATAATACTTGTACATATGATGAAAACCCTAGGATCTAGAATACCTATTAATCATTTCATCAAGTGAACAACTGTAAAAATGCAAACGTAATAAAATAACTTTTAACATGTAAATGTGGTTTAATATATAAAAAGTTTTATAAGTAATTATATGTTTCTGTTGCAACAATATTGGTATACACTAGCATGCAAAATATCAATACTTATATCATAATCTAAAACATAAAAATATACCATTATTACTGTTAATCAATAAACACTTTGGGCTTAATATTTTATATATATAAATTAAACTTTCTACATTATCACTCCTTATAATATCGCTGCACTCTATGCGTCCTAATCATATAAATTATTTTGATACTATAATTTGTATTAATATTTTCTATTATCACATGATTATAAAACTTATTATTAGCACTTACATGATAACTAGTCAATCTGTCATTTATTTTTATCTTACTTACTATTACCTCGTAATTATACTATTACCACCACCCGCTTTACACATCTGTAATTTGTCATTCTCATTTAACTATATTAACCCTTTAAAACCATATTTCAATTTATTATTCTTTTCAATAAATAAACTCGGATGTTAAATACAGATACCTGCATATTTATGTTGAGTGTTGTTTACATTTTTGACCTTATCATATTCTATCATCTATATTTAATATTTTACTTGAGACTATCATTGTCGGCATGATTGAGAAACCTTAACATGCTATTTTTGTTTATGGGCACTATCATTTTATAACTATTGTACTTGACATGCCATGACTACTCATTGCTCCAGACTACTCATATTAAAACAAGTTCTCTAATTTGAATGTTGAATTACATGACATGACACACCACTATTCACCAGTTTTATTTCCATACAATTACCATACTACAAGTTCCTGTCTTTTCAGCATTCTTATTTAGTGCTCTAGTCTTTACCATAGCAGCTATAAATACGTGGGTGTTGGGGTAGTTTGAGTGTGCGTTGTACAACAGGATCTCAGGAGTCCCATGCCGGCAGCTCGTACCGGGCTATAGCGGTCACATGATTTCAGCTCGTACCGGGCTATAGCGGTCACATGATTACAGCTCGTACCGGGCTATAGCGGTCACATGATTTCAGCTCGTACCGGGCTATAGCGGTCACATGATTACAGCTCGTACCGGGCTATAGCGGTCACATGATTACAGCTCGTACCGGGCTATAGCGGTCACATGTTTACAGCTCGTACCGGGCTATAGCGGTCTCTTGTTCATTCCACAGTTGGGCCCGTGTTTCCTAGCCCCTGGGGCACCACTCTTGGGTTAGGAATACTCCTGCAGAGGTTGACGCACACACTCAAGCTTACGATAGGATAGTTTACCTTTTAGTGGCCAGTTAGGTTATGACATGATCCCTTACATACATGTTTCATAGTGTTAGTGCATTTAATTACTTATATACATGTTTTCTTGCGCACCGGGCTTCACTTTTATATATTCTTGTTATTATGCTACACACACTTTATACGTTGAGTATTTGCTGGGGTGTTCTGACATCCCTGAGATTTGCCATCTCAGGTTTAGAGACAGGTTTTTAGGCTGAGCGGGATCAGAGGGCTACCAGGACTTTGTTGAAGATCAGTAATCGTAGATTTATTTTCCTTTACTTTTAGCCTTTAGCATGTGCGCCCTTATGGGACATTAGGACTTTTGTATCTCTTTCGGATCTTATTTTATTCCGAATCTTTTGTTTTGGATCTTTAATTGCATCAATTATCTAGTGGACCCATTTTTAGGATTTCTTGTGGTTTCATTGCAGCATGATTATCAGTATTATTCTTTTGGTATTGGATTTTATTTTTGACAGGTTAATCTAGACAGCCTTATGTGACTATGGAAGGACTTTTCCTTACCGTAGGTAGCACGGCTGGCCTTCGTCGCTTCCCGTATTCCACATTTTGGGAAGCGGGGCGTGACAAGGTTTTGTTGGTATCAGAGCCCAGGCTGACGTCAAAATTAGTCTTGGTTCTACCGACCTTTTAGGTAGAATCACACGTATAGGTTCTCCCCAGTGTGTCATGCTGCATATTTCCTTGACTCCGATTATAGGATTCGGGCGACTGAGATGGAATTACGATATTGTACCCATGTACCGCGGCATGGTTACAATGCGTCATTCTGTTTGAGTAACTTAGAGTTCTATTAGATTTGTTTCCACTGATCTGATTTTCTTGAACACGCCGATTTCTCGAGCCAAGACCGTGACTCTTCATGCCCTCATTTGTTTCCTTGATCCTTGATTTTTCTTACACATCTATTTTCATTGATCCTTGTAATTAGTTCACGACCTTGTATTTTCGTTCTTCAAATTTCGAGGACGAAATTTCTTGTAAGGTGGGTAGAATGTAACACCCTTATCCGATCGTACGTTCCTTTTTCTTTTTGGATATATTGGGCTTTGTTTTATTATTATTATAATTTGGAGTTTAATACTTTTAATTAAGATATATGCATACAATTATGGTTTTTTCAAGTTTGTTAAATATGCATATTATTAGTATTTAAATATTTATTTGTCTAACACTATTTTATAACCATATTTATATTTTAGTATCATAATTTAAACAAAAGATATTTTATTTGGTATTTCTTTAAACAATACATATACATAAGATTTTACCCATTTTTAAATTCTATTTATAAGATATTTTGTCTTACGATATTTATTTGGTTAGAATATTTAATTTTGAAAAGTCATTAGAGCCCATGTTAAATCTTTTAACCATATAAATATTTTCACTAAACTAACAACTCAATTTTCTCTCTCCAATCACCATATATGTCTCACCTGATAACTTGATTCTTTTTAAAACAAATATTTTCTCTCTCCAAACTAAATAATTTTACCAAACCAAATATATTTTTAAATCTTTTATTAATCCTGATCCTAACAATCGCTCATCTAATCTTTCTCAGCAGATTCTCTTTCTCAAATCTACTCTCTTTAATTGTTTTTTCTACAAATCTATATACATACATACATATATATTATTGAAGATATTTTGTTATGATAGTTTAACCGAAAATATATTTTAGTTGTTTGATATCATAAAATCTTATATATATAACTAATTGTATTTATTTTTATTAACCCATAACTATATACATATCTACATATATTTTCACTATATATTAATATGTATATATACAACTTTTCTAATATCTTATAGAAGTATATAACAACCCATCATATCTCTCTTTTATAAAATCAAATCCAAATCTCATCTCATCAGAATATTTCTCTCTCCAATTATAATAATCTCTCCAATTTTTAAACAATCTCTCTCTTCTCTATAAATAACAACCTAATTATTATCATCTCTCCCCTTCTCATATAAATCAATCTTCTCTTTTTCCCATCACAATATTTTCTTTTTCTTCAAAATTAGCCGAGCAATCAAACCTTGGAGTTGTTCTTCGTGTCGTCGTGTTTATCTGTCTCCGAGGCAAGTACTCTTACTCTTTTATTTTTTTTAGTCAATGCAACATCGGGAATTCTCTAAATAAATTATTAACTTACAATATTTAAATAAAATTGTAATATTTTGCCGCTTTATTAATATATTTTATAATACTTGTACATATGATGAAAACCCTAGGATCTAGAATACCTATTAATCATTTCATCAAGTGAACAACTGTAAAAATGCAAACGTAATAAAATAACTTTTAACATGTAAATGTGGTTTAATATATAAAAAGTTTTATAAGTAATTATATGTTTCTGTTGCAACAATATTGGTATACACTAGCATGCAAAATATCAATACTTATATCATAATCTAAAACATAAAAATATACCATTATTACTGTTAATCAATAAACACTTTGGGCTTAATATTTTATATATATAAATTAAACTTTCTACATTATCACTCCTTATAATATCGCTGCACTCTATGCGTCCTAATCATATAAATTATTTTGATACTATAATTTGTATTAATATTTTCTATTATCACATGATTATAAAACTTATTATTAGCACTTACATGATAACTAGTCAATCTGTCATTTATTTTTATCTTACTTACTATTACCTCGTAATTATACTATTACCACCACCCGCTTTACACATCTGTAATTTGTCATTCTCATTTAACTATATTAACCCTTTAAAACCATATTTCAATTTATTATTCTTTTCAATAAATAAACTCGGATGTTAAATACAGATACCTGCATATTTATGTTGAGTGTTGTTTACATTTTTGACCTTATCATATTCTATCATCTATATTTAATATTTTACTTGAGACTATCATTGTCGGCATGATTGAGAAACCTTAACATGCTATTTTTGTTTATGGGCACTATCATTTTATAACTATTGTACTTGACATGCCATGACTACTCATTGCTCCAGACTACTCATATTAAAACAAGTTCTCTAATTTGAATGTTGAATTACATGACATGACACACCACTATTCACCAGTTTTATTTCCATACAATTACCATACTACAAGTTCCTGTCTTTTCAGCATTCTTATTTAGTGCTCTAGTCTTTACCATAGCAGCTATAAATACGTGGGTGTTGGGGTAGTTTGAGTGTGCGTTGTACAACAGGATCTCAGGAGTCCCATGCCGGCAGCTCGTACCGGGCTATAGCGGTCACATGATTTCAGCTCGTACCGGGCTATAGCGGTCACATGATTACAGCTCGTACCGGGCTATAGCGGTCACATGATTACAGCTCGTACCGGGCTATAGCGGTCACATGATTACAGCTCGTACCGGGATATAGCGGTCACATGTTTACAGCTCGTACCGGGCTATAGCGGTCTCTTGTTCATTCCACAGTTGGGCCCGTGTTTCCTAGCCCCTGGGGCACCACTCTTGGGTTAGGAATACTCCTGCAGAGGTTGACGCACACACTCAAGCTTACGATAGGATAGTTTACCTTTTAGTGGCCAGTTAGGTTATGACATGATCCCTTACATACATGTTTCATAGTGTTAGTGCATTTAATTACTTATATACATGTTTTCTTGCGCACCGGGCTTCACTTTTATATATTCTTGTTATTATGCTACACACACTTTATACGTTGAGTATTTGCTGGGGTGTTCTGACATCCCTGAGATTTGCCATCTCAGGTTTAGAGACAGGTTTTTAGGCTGAGCGGGATCAGAGCGGCTACCAGGACTTTGTTGAAGATCAGTAATCGTAGATTTATTTTCCTTTACTTTTAGCCTTTAGCATGTGCGCCCTTATGGGACATTAGGACTTTTGTATCTCTTTCGGATCTTATTTTATTCCGAATCTTTTGTTTTGGATCTTTAATTGCATCAATTATCTAGTGGACCCATTTTTAGGATTTCTTGTGGTTTCATTGCAGCATGATTATCAGTATTATTCTTTTGGTATTGGATTTTATTTTTGACAGGTTAATCTAGACAGCCTTATGTGACTATGGAAGGACTTTTCCTTACCGTAGGTAGCACGGCTGGCCTTCGTCGCTTCCCGTATTCCACATTTTGGGAAGCGGGGCGTGACAGATTTAGACGAGATGGTGCAAAGTATACCTAGTGGAGAGAAGTTATTTATTGGTGGAGATCTTAATGGACATGTAGGTACTAGTCGTAGTGGGTTTGATACTATCCATGGAGATTTTGGTTTTGGACAAAGAAATGAAGTAGGCAACTCGATTCTAAATTTTGCCTTATCTTATGACTTTATCTTAGCAAACACCTGGTTTAGAAAAAGAGAGTCCCACCCTATCACTTTTAGGAGTGGATCAAGTGCTAGTCAAATAAACTTTTTTCTGACGAGAAGAATAGATAAATGTTGTATCGACTGTAAGGTAGTGTCAGGTGAGAGTAACCACTCAACATAGACTTTTAGTTCTAGATTTTCGATTTAGAAACGGACCTAGGAAGATTAGACGTAAGGTAGAGCCTAGAATTAAATGGTGGCGATTAAAAGAAGGTAACCCAAAAGCTTTTATAGATCGTGTAGTCCAAGAAGCGGATTGACAGTCGGAAGATGATTCAGACAGAACATGAAACAAAATCGCTAGTTGTATAAAGAAGGTAATTAGAGATCTACTTGGTGAGTCGAGAGGTGGTGTCCACCATCTAAGGACACATCATGGTGGAATGAAGAAGTAAAGGCTACTATTAAAATTAAAAGGGATTCTTATAAATATTTGAAGAAAAGTAGAGATGTGGAGAGATTTGAGAAGTATAAAATGGTTAAAAAAGAAGTTAAGAAAGCTGTTCGGGAAGCTAAATCTAAGGTCTACAAGGAGGTGTACAAGAAATTAGACATTAAAGAGGCTGAAAATGATATATACCGGATTGCTCGGATGCGGGAAAAGAAGACTAGAGACTTATATGCGGTGAAGTGTGTCAAAAATGAAAATCAGAAGGTTTTAGTTCGAGATGAGAATATCAAGAAAAGATGGAGAGATTATTTTGACAAATTGTTTAATGAGAGCTTTACTAAGAATTTGGGATGGACTTGTCATTCAATTTCAAGATATAAACCGTGATTTCATGCGTAAAATAAGACTACCTGAAGTTAAAGAAGCTTTGAACAGAATGAGTTTAAGAAAAACGGTTGGTCCTGACGGGATTCTTATCGAGATTTGGAGATGCTTAGAAAAAATAAGCGTTAAATGGCTGATAGGTCTGTTTAATAAGACTTGGCAGACAAAAAAGATGCCAAATGAATGGAGGAAAAGTATCCTTGTACCTATCTACAAGAAGAAGGGTGACATTCAAAGTTGCTCAAACTACCGTGGAATAAAACTTATGTGTCACCATGAAACTTTGGGAGAGTGATTAAACACA
This sequence comes from Agapanthus africanus, assembly GCA_030015575.1. Classification (NCBI taxonomy): domain Eukaryota; kingdom Viridiplantae; phylum Streptophyta; class Magnoliopsida; order Asparagales; family Amaryllidaceae; genus Agapanthus; species Agapanthus africanus. The sequence goes on from JASDDO010000004.1 coordinate 361,362,505, forward strand.
GGCTAAGAAAGGATATTAAGATAACAGAGAACCAGTTTGGGTTCATGCCTGAACGATCGACGACAGAGGCTATTCATTTGTTTCGTCAACTTGTCGAGCGTTTTCGAGAGAAGAGAAGAGAAGAGATTTTTGCATACGATATTGATTTAGAAAAAGCGTACGACAAGATACCTAGAGAGGTATTATGGAGGACAATGATGAAGAAGGGGGTCTCTGTCAAGTATATTGACATAATCAAGGATATGTACGATGGAGTAATGGCAAATGTCAGAACTTGCGGCGGCTTAACGAATGATTTTTCGATTACAATTGGTTTACATCAAGGATCTGCATTAAGTCCATTCATGTTTACCATCGTGATGGATGAGCTTACTAGAACTATCCAAGATGAGATACATTGGTGTATGCTATTCGCTGATGATATTGTTCTAGTAAATGAGACGAAAACAGGGGTTAATGCCAAATTGGAATTATGGAGGCAAACATTGGAATCTCGGGGATTCAGATTGAGCAGGTCCAAGACAGCATATATGCATTGCAAATTTAGTAACCAGAGAAGTCAAAACCATATTGGTATAACATTGGAAGGGCAAGAGATATCGCCAAGCGACCAGTTTAGATATCTAGGTTCCATCATCCAAAAGAATGAGAAGATTGATAGTGATGTTAATCAAAGGATCCAAGCTGGTTGGTTGAAATGGAGGAGTGCAACAGAGATTTTGTATGATCGTAACTTTCCGTTAAAATTGAAAGGGAAGTTTTATCGGAGCGCTATTCAGCCTGCCTTATTATATGGTACAGAATGCTGGGCTCCTAAGAAGCATCATACACAGAAGATGCACGTAGCGGAGATGCGCATGCTTCGTTGGATGTGCGGTAACACTAAAATGGATAAGGTGCGAAATGAGGTTATTCGTGCAAAAGTTGGTGTAGCACCCGTGGAGAAGATGCAGGAAAACCGGCTAAGATGGTTTGGTCATGTGCGACGCAGACCTATGGAAGCAACGGTTCGACGAATAGATACTCTCGATATGGGCAATGGCAAAATAGTAAAAGGGAGACCGAAGAAAACATGGATGGGGGTGATACGAAATGATATGGTTGCTAAAGGACTCAATGAAAGTATATTGTTCGATATTAGTGAGTGGAGGCGGAGGATTCATGTGCTGGACCCGGCGTGATTCTCATGTTGGTTCATGTAGCCTATCCCATATGCTTGGGATAAAAGGCTCAGTTGTTATTGTATGTAATAAGTAAGAATAATATAAGAAAAATGGGCAAGAAGCCAATTTTGTAAAGTCCAAGGGCTAATATGCAAATGTGTAAGGGTATTTAAACCCAACAACATGATAAAATGATAGTTTTTCTCCTCCAACAAATTTGCTAGGGTTTTAGAGCCTCCATCAAAGAAACTGGCAAGTCTTTTTCTAACTCATCTTCCTTCTAAAAAAAGAAACCCAAAGGAAAATAGAGTTCCTTTTGGGTCTCTTTCATCTCCTTTTTTCGCAAAATAACCCATTAAAAAGAACTCATCTTTTTAAGAAAAACCCATTTCAAGAACCCAAGATCCAAAGACCAAACCCAAAGAAAAGAGCAATCTTTCTTCATCAAACTTGAAAAATAAAAGAGGACTCTAGGGGTGAAAGGCTTTCACCCTAAGCAAGCATATTCGAACAAAATGAACTCGGCGAAAGTCCTTAGCTTTCACCACGCCGGCATCGGATCTCCCGTGAGATCCATGGGAACATAGATCGCAACCCATATTCCCCTTCAAATCGTGAACACGGGATACACCCGTGTTCAGCCTTGGGATCCCCTTTGGGATCTGAAACCCCCCAAAGGGGTTCCCGCCCTCCAAAAGGGGTTTCCTGTTTCAGGAGGCTAGGGGGCTCCCGACGTCGGGACCCCCAACAAGGGCTCTCCATTGCTTTCGGGGCCCCTAAAAGGGGTTTCCTGCTGTTGGGACCCCTAAGCGATCCCCGCTTCGAGATCCCTCTTTGAAGGGGTCGCACGCTTTCAGGATCCCCTAAAGGAGGTCTCTTGTTGTCGGGTACCCCTAAGGGGCCCCCCGCTTCGGGATCCCTCGCCTTCAGAACCCTTTTTAAGGGGTTTCTGCCTTTGGGACCCCCTCTTAAAGGGTCCCTAGCTTCTTACTCTCGATCTCTGTCCTATTCTCTTTTGCCTCTTCTCGTAACTCTCCGACACACTCAGTCACCTCCAAGATTTTTTTTGTTTCGGGGCGCTGTCCCAAGCCCCGCAAGAGGGTTGCTAGCCTTCTTAACCCCCAACCTTTTGATCGAGCAGCAGGACCCCTGCCTACTGACCGGGCAGCGGGATCCTGTGTGATGGCTCCCGATATATTCAAAGAGGCCTAAAGATCATCTTCAAACACAACACACATAACATAGAATGAGTTCGCATGATATGCATTGCCCGTCAATTGAAGGTTTACCCACGTCAAAGTATGGGGTAACTAACGACAACTTTCTCCGCGGCTGCCGGAGATTAGAATTCCCACAATCAATAAATCCCTGCCTATCATTAGGCACGGGGAGTTTATACAACCCTGAGATACGAGCGCATCCATTTCCATGTGGTGACTAAAAACACTTTACATGTGCCTTTTTCAGTTATTGTATAATTGATTGTGATTTTTACAAATTCGTATATTATATTTGTATCTGACCAGTTGGGATCTAAATTTGGCCAATGGACACGGTAGATAAAATTGCTTGGAAATTCTTAATAAGTTAATGCTTTGTTTTATAACTGTACATTAAAATTATGGGCATGGGAAAAGTGAATGTGCGCGCTTGCTTGTACATTTGTGCGCATGTGAGAATAACTTATAACATCTTATGTAATCGTGAGGTCCAATGAAAACAAAAGCAATACTATAAGAGGAGAGTTAAAACATAATCCGCCTTCTGTTTGACAAGGATTTAGCACACATGTATTCAAAGCATGCCAATAAAATATAAAGTATAAGAATTGTAGAATAAAGGCATGTTATAGAGTTATCAATTGTTTTTTTTGCTGTGTATGTAGATCAAGAAAGTTCTATATATTTAATCACACAGATAAAGCTATTGATGAAATGCTAAAATCAAATAAAGGATGGCTTTATACTTAATAATTCTTCTTAAAAAGCATAGTACTTTTTCCTTTCGGAAAAGATTATTGCAAATGTATCTAGCTTTTTGTTTAATATTTGTCTGTTATTTAGATACCCATTCTTTTTTTTAAAGTTTCACGGCATGAAATACTTGTCTTTTCTTCTATTTTCTTCTTTGTTTTTCTTTTTGGAAAAAGATAGTTTTCAAGTTCACAGCGTTCTAACTAAGTTATTTACTGTATCACACTCAATAAATTCAAATATAGCCTTGCTAAGGGAAATTTTGCATTTTTGCAGTAATTCTTTTGTTTTCTCCGAGAAAAACAGAATATATTAATATTATGACTCTATTCGCAGTAGCAATTGGAATAAATCAAGAGGGCAGATGACAATTTTTCTCTTCATGCGTATATAATAATCCAATCTCATTATGTGGTCAGTGTTGTACCCCTATATTACTCTGACACGGCGCTGTGAACCACAAAGGGATCACCCAAGCCAATCGCGCGGACAAACGGTACGGCGCAATGGAAATAAACAGAATCACGTGCAAACAAAGACTATGAAAAAGATATATCCGACGGCTATCACAACACACCAAATAAATAGAAAAACACACTAACAACACAAAGGACACAACGATATACTCAGGTTCGGTGCAACTAGCACCTAATCCTGCTTTCGCAATGGGAAATTTTCCACTAAAATAAGAATTACACGAGATACCCCAAAGCCCAATATAGAAATATCTTTAATACAAACCCCTCTCTCCCTCTCTTTCTCTTAGAGAAAGAATAATCTCCTCTCAATGAGTTAATTATTGTCACAGCCTTTTTAATTTCGAGGCTCTCTGTGGCCGAAGACTTTGTTAAAATCTAGGCTTCTGTTGGATTAAATTCCAATGCCACAGACTTCTAATTCACCTTCTTAATCAAGGCTCTGTGTTGGATTGATTAAATTGGCCTAGGGATTATTAGCCGCCACATATTCTCTTCTCTGGTGAATTAAAGACCTTGGCCGCATACTTCACCAAAAAATCTCCTCTGTTGATCCTATATATATATATATATAGGACTAGGATTGTAGAAGATAAGATTAATTTCTTTGCCGTACCCTTCCTCCAAGGCTCTGTTTAAATATATATATCCTTAAGCTTTAAAGATAAGTTTGGAATTTGAATTAATGATTAATTTAAATCTCCACTACGTGCACTGCACGTATTCACTCTTGGACTTTTGGGCTCTTGATCTTAGGCTCCGAATTTGCAATCAATTTTAACAATCTTCACCTTATTCAAATTCATTACAATCTCGACACTTTCTCAATCCTTGAAACTCTGTTTTCATCGTGGTTTGCCTTTAACAATCAACCAAGGTATAACTTGAACTTTGACCGGAACCATATCAGAAACGCATCCGTCAGATTCTCTAGAATACTAACTTAATAAGAGACATTACCTTTTCTTCTCAGCCTTCAAAAAGAGCACTCTTGCCTCTTGTGGAATTCTCAAACAGAACATCCTCCGCAAATATATGGTCCTCATAACCGCCTCCAAGACGGTTACCAAACTTGCCTTTACTGTTGATTGCGTGATACCCGGCTGAAGTGTCGATCTATCTGGCACTGCATATGTGCCTAACATGACATCCGTCGTCGACCTCCATCTGCCCATATCGTCATACCCTACCACGATGCTCCCATCATCACTGCCTTCGCTGAATGATGAGCCGAACCCTTCATTATCTCTCAAGTATTTCAGGATGCACTCCACGGCTTTTCAATGCTTCCGCTCTGAATAGTCAAGTGTTTACTGACTGCTCCAGCTTCTTGTGCAATACTCGGCTGCGTGCATCCCACACCAACCTCTGCACTCGCATATGACACTAAAGACACATGATCTGCATCTGACCCTGGTAATAATACCGCCATAAGCCTGAAGTGCGCCTCTAAGTGAGAAAACACGGGCCGAATCTCCTCCGTCCTATATCAAGCACCTGCTCGATACAATGCTGCAACCGACGCAACTCCCCATCCATAACACTTACCATGCCACGAGTCAAACGTGCAGACTTTCTACCGAACTCCTGATCCTCTTGCTTTAGAAACTCGTTCCTAGCTACTCCTATGCGTCGAACTGTCCTCGGCCTCTGCACCACTGACTGTACTGAACTCTCCACCTGAATCGAAGTACCGATCATGTCATCTTTCATAATTTGGACTGGAACTTCAAACACCACCTCGCTTAGCGGCATACATGTTCTTTGTTCACCATCTTACCGATTCTGTCGTATTCGAAGTATTGCAGACTCAACGAATGTCACTTGGATGATTATTTCACTCTGGGTTTTAGAACACTACGATCTGTATCCTTTTGCTCCACATCCTAAGCCGATAAGAGAACGTCTCTTAATTCTCGGCTTCTCGGTGCATCCAATTACACGAAGCCCTTAGTAATCTCTGGTGTTCTCCGCTGAATACGGGAGACGGAACCGTGTAGGTTCGTCTTGTCTGAATTTGGGGGCAGATGCTATTCGGTTTTATCCGTCCATCTCTCCAAAGATGCCAAGTTGATTTATGGCACCGTGTATCGGAGGTTTAGACGGATGCGGCCGTTGTAGCAGACTTCGTCAGATTCCCCGTCGTTTGAGGGTTTTTGATTGTGGGGACGCTCTTCCCTGCAGACGCAAGTCCCTGCAGTTAATTACGCTACCGCATCGCGGTAACAACTTTCTTCTTCTCCAGATGGTCACTTCGTGTCGTGTGTGCTTGTTTTGTTTTTGGTTGCCCGTGGATTGTATACGGAGACTAATTTATGTTATCGTCCGTAAGGCGTGGATTAGTCCAAATCCGTATTTTCTTATATTTGGGTTTGGGTTGGGTTTAAGGATCATTAATCTCATTAAGATTAAGATCAACTTAAACGTTTGTTAAGAATACGTTAGTCTAATTTCTAGACTAAGCTCTACTTAACAGGATTTGGAGATCATTTAGATCCATCGAAAGAGTATTTGGACTCTATCGTTTTAGTTTAAGGACGTTACGGTCCATAAGTTTAAGGACACCATAGTCCATGAGTTTAAGGACGTCATAGTCTGTGGGGTTTAGTTTAGGAACGTTGCGGTCCATAAAGTTTAAGAACATCATAGTCCATGATTTTAAGGACCCCATATTCTATAAAGTTTAAGGACATCACAGTCCATGAGTTTAAGAGCATCATAGTCCGTAGAGTTTAGTTTAGGGACGTTGCGGTCTATTGAGTGTCTGGTTGCCGGGACCCGCCACCTCTCTAAAGGCGTTGAAGAATTACGACATATATCAGAGGTGTGAAGAGATGTATCCTTGAACCTGTGAATGTTCATTAAAAATTTGATAATCTTGTTTGGGACTAAAGACAATAGGCTCAGTCAATTTGGGGTTTGGCCAATCTTGGGCTCGGCTCATTTAATCATTTTTATTTGGGATTGATCCCGTTTCTGCATCAGCGATCTGAACAATAATGCGGGTCCGACACCCCTTATTCTTTTGTTTTATTTGAAGTGTTAAAACACTAGCGTATATTTGGCGCTCACGTGAGGCGCTTGAAAATAGGCCCAGCTTCTTTGGAATTACCCATTTTCTTTTCTGAGTGCCGAGCACTATTGGGGCCACGTGGGATCACGTGAGGCGCACTTGCATTTGATTTATTCTCCCTTTTTCTTCTGAAAGTGCTTAGCACTATAAAGGGGTCTATCACGTGAGGCGTCCTAAATATAGAGACTGCCTTATTTTATCTTATGAAAGTGCTAAGCATTATAAAGGGGTCACGTGTTATCACGTGAGGCGCTTCAAATTGAGATCTGTTTTAGGTTTACTCCCCTTTTATCCTTTTGAAGAGGCTGGTTCAGGGGTCACATCGGAGCACGTGACCTGATATCAATTGTTCTCTTTTGATCATTGGGGGGGCTCACGTGGGCGCACGTGATCTGACATTTCTCATGTTGGGTGCTGATCTCTTTTACGTGCATGGAGAGTTAAATTCTTTGTTTAAGAATTAAGTTCTTTTATAGGGTTAAACCCTAGTTTATTTAGAGGAATTAAATTCCTATATGTTACGTTGAAAGAATTAAATTCTTTAAACTCAATTCTCTTCCTAAGTTTTGAATCTGCATGACAGATATCCCCGATGAGAATTAAATTCTCAACTTGTGGGGAGCTCTGCTTCTGCAGATCTTCAATCAGAGAAAGAACTAAGTTGTTTTTAGAAGAGTTAAACTCTTGGTTTGAGAATTAAATTCTCTTTTGTTTTGTGGGAGCTTATGGGGCGATCTCCTTCCTTCTCTTACCTAGAGTTTCTTTTTTCTTTGAAGAGATCTTCTCTGTGGAGAATTAAATTTTCTTTTCTTTTTTTGCTTTCAAGGGATTTTTTCTCTCTCCTTTTGCATGCTTCCTGGCTCCTATTTATAGGAGAAAGAAAGAATCAGTTTGTTCAGCAAATCTCTCATTGAAAGATTTTGATTGATTTTATAATCAACATGATCTTTTAAATCACTTGATGAATTTTATTCACCGTTGGATTTTTAATCCAAAGACTTCTATTTTTACAGAAGATATTTCTTTTGTTGTTCCTGGCAAATTTAGGAAGATATTTCCTTGCACGGAATCTTTCTATAAATTGGTGATTTTTAATTACCATTGGATTTTTAATCCAACGGCGCTCTACTTTACAGAGTGCAATCTTTCTTGTTTAGAAAGATCCAAGGAAATATTTTCCAAAGTAGTGCTTTTGATCCTTTTGTTTAGAATTTAATTCTATCTGTTCAGAAGGCATAGGAGCCATCACGTAAATTAATTTGGTTTGTTTGCATGCAGGAGTCCAACAGAGGCAAGGCATCAAGTGATAACACGTGAGCCTCTTTGTTCTTTGTTTGTTTTATAACTGAGTCTCACACGTTTTGTGTGAAAAGACGATCACGTGCTTGCACGTGAGGCTTTAGTTGCCACCTATTAAACGGAGCTACCTATTCTGCATACAGATGCATCATGTGCTTGCACGTGATGCTCCACTAGCGGGAACTTTCTTCTTTTCCCTCTCTGAGTCTTTTTGTAAGGGATTGATGATCACGTGCTCTCACGTGCTCACATGATGCTTCCATTACTAGGGAATTTTCCCCTTCCCTTCTGAATTTTTATAAGGAATATCTAGCCTCTCCAGTTCATAACTCCTCGCGAATTCTCATATCTACGATCACCGATGGTGACCGATCAATGATGGACTCAGTACTAGATTGGGCTCCCGTCACGCCCCGCTTTCCAAAATACGTAAATACGGCACGTGACAGAGCCAACCATGCTACTTATGGCTAGGAATAATCTCTCTATAGTCACATTACGGCTGTCAATCAAATGTCAAGAACAATAAAATAAAATCTAGCTGACACATGTCTATCTGCCATAGTAAATAAAAGTCAAGAAATGTATATAGCGAAAACGAATCAAGATCCAATAGAAATAATATCTGAATCACGTCTCTTATAGGCTCACATTGATAAAAATAAAACTACAGAAATAAATAAACTAAGTATCTCTAAAACTAAATATCTAGCTTCTCATTGCTCGGCTTGCTTGCTAAAATACTCCTGATCTGCCTGTGATAAAGTCAGAGGAATTGGACCATGCAAAATCCAGATGTCAGTGTGTCATACTATCAAACTAATAGTAATAACCAGGATAAGATGCTATTGTTGGGGTTAAAAATTGCATCCCGGTTGACCAAGTCAAAATCAAAGTCAACCTCAAGCCAAGTGGGCCCAAGCCCAGATCAAGTGGGCCTATGCCAAAGTCGAGTCCGAGCATGAAGTGACCGGCCTCCCCCCATGCCAAAATGAAATCATGTAATAAATAATTTTGATGTAATTTTTTTATGCATGAATATAAGAAAAATGGACATAAAACCAATTTTTGTAAAGCCCACGACTCATGTGCAAAAGAAATGAGCACATGAGGGATGAGATGGGCAAACTGCTATTTTGTAAAACTTAAGGGGTTATATGTAAATTTGTAAGCCTATATAAGGAACATGATAATGAAATAAAGCATAACTTTTTCATTCTCTCAAATTCTAGGGTTTGTGTATCCTCCTCCCTTCCCAAGGTTCTAAACCTTCTTTTTTTTTGAATTAAATCAAGAGTTCAATCTCTCTTTTTCCAAAAAGAAACTGTTTTTCACCATAAAACCATTAAAGAGGAACTCAGATCTTTCATCAAATCCCCAAAAAAGGAGATTTTGAGTTTCACCCTTCTTCTTCTTCAAGATCCAGCCGACGGGGAGGAGGAGGAAGAAGGAGACCCTTTTTCCAAAAATCCTATTTCGGGAAGATCCAAGGTTTAAAAGAAGATTTAGGACTAAAAGGGAGAAGAAAGGGGTCCTCTATGATCATCTTCAAAGATTTCTAGGAGTTTGATTCTATTCAAGATCTGTTGGAGTTTAACTCCATAAACAAAACCCTTTTAGGAGGTTAACTCTAAACCTATACATAATCCCTATTAGGAGTTCAACTCCAAACACCCTTGGGAGTTCAACTCCCAGCCCAGGGGCTAAGCCCCTTTTCCGCTGGTGTTTCGAGCGGTCGCGTGCCGCACACATGACCCATGAGCGCCCAGCGGTCGCGTGCAGGGTACGCGACCCGTGGGCGCACAGCGGGACCCCGTAAACTCTGCGAGGCCCCCGATATATCCAAAACTCTTTCAAAACACAACACACACATGGCATATTGAGTTCGCATGATCAGTTTGATCCGTTAATCGGAGGTTCCCTCGCTTCAAAGGCAAGGGGTAATTAACGACAGCTTAGTTCGCGGCTGCCGGAAATTCAGATACCCATAATCAATAAACCCCCTGCCTACCCTAGGCAGGGGGAATCTGTAGTAAGCCTGACAAGCACGTGCTTATTACCATCTCAATGGGGTGACGGAAAACACCCTACAGCTATGATTAAATATGAATGTAAATAATAAATATAGGTATAAAACAGTGAGATATAGCTAGCTATGTGATGTGTATCCTAAAGTCTGTGCTTCTAGATTATCTATTCTACAAGTCTTTGAAATCAATTTAATGGAATCGTCGATGTAATTCAATAGTATCCCGTACGTGTCTGGGACCACGGCCAAGACTCTCGGGGCTAAATCCAAGACTTGCCGCTAAGCAGTAACAAGTATCATGTACAGACGAATGATGTCAGCGGTATCATTCCGGGGCCGGCCAAGCCCGTATAGACTGATCAGTATCTGGAAGTATCGAATTGTTGAGTTACAAGTCGGGTTTCATTATCGATTTCCCCTTACACTCAGGTTTTGTGTTCAAAGTCGTATTGATGATATAAAATTAATGCCAACCCAGGATCCAGCAGGTACAGATCTTGTCTATATAGACAACAAGTCACGTCCGTCAGGACAATAAATCAGGATTGTCGGTATTAGTAAAAGATCCAAGCAACAAGTATGGTAATAAGTCGTGAATTTGTCATGCAATATATTTTAATCAAAATAGACTCTAAATGTAAAACTGTAACCAATATCTAAACTCGATGATCACAACTAATGCCAGGATGTATATGTATCTATATGTAATAACCGTTGTACATTTGTTACCAGGTATATGGCAATCTAGATAAAGATTACTAAACCGATATAGTATTATAATAATATCGTGATGATCCGGCATCCAACTAGATAAACTATTATCGGTACGGATACATACTGATAATACAAAACTGTAAATCGATAGTATTTGCTGAATAATAAAACGCGTATACTATCATTAATCATATAAATATAAATAAAGTAGCATGTTGCAAGTTTAAAACTTGCCTGATCGAATCTCATGAATATCACGTTCCGGCGTCGAATAACGTCACGATGCAAAACTCACATATGCAGGACTTGACCTGGCTGAGCAACCGCGTGATGTGGTAACCGGGCTAGACGACGACGATGCCTAGGTCGTCAGCGACATGCGCAACTCCGGCGAATCGATGAGAGATCAAGAAAAGAGAAGAAAAGAAGAAAGAAGAAAAGAAGAAGATGGACCGTTGGTGTTGCTGAGGTTCTGGGTTAGCGAGGACATAAGAGATGGTTGCGACGAGGTGACGGGAGGCCGACGGCATGGCGTCGTGGCTGATGAGGATTGAAGGTGATCGGGGATAAAGAGGTGCGGTGGTGGTGGTGTGTGAGTGCTCTGGTGTTGCCGACGAGATGAGGAGGTAATGGAGGGTGAAGGTGGTGGTCGGGTTCCGGCGATGAAGTGGATGAGGGGAGGTTGAAGGTAGGTTCTGGTGTCGGGGTTAGGGGGCTTGGGTGGTCTTCAGTCGAGGTCTTGGGGAAAGAGGAGGAGGTGCTGACGACGAGGGGGGATGGCGAGGAGATAGGGGTGGGCGACGAGAGGGAAACAGCGAGGGTTAGGGTTCGGCGTGAGCGGAGAAAAAGAGAGACGAGTACGAAGGGGGGAGAGGTGATTTATTAAAATTTTATATTATTATTATATATATATTTTATATATATAGGGAGATAGAGGTGGGGACGAAGAGAGACAGAGACAGAGAGGGGGACGGAGAGTTTTATTTAAAAAAAATTAATATATATATATTAATTGTTATATATATATATATTAGTTATAAGAAAATATAAAATATATATATGGTAGGACTTTACAGATAATACCGGATCCCTCCAAATATTAGCCATATCCCTTTAAAAATCTAGTTTTTAAATATAAAGAATATACGTAAATTTTTTAACCATAATGCAAAAGTATATAATTAAAAACATATACCCCAAATAAAAATCTACGTAAATATACACAGCGATCCAATAATTTATCTGTCTAACTCTTAGGATACGAACATAATATATGGGTGCAACCACCTGATATGGGATACTTTGTCATGCAAGGCTAAATAGGAAAAATATTATTTGGTTTTATTGTATTATAAAAAGATATGTATAGATTAAAATATATTATATATGTATATATATTCTAGATTTGCATGGATACACTGTACTAGCAAATATTTGATATAATCTCGAACCAGGTTGGGCTTCAAATATATGGGTCGGGTCGGATAATAACCACAACTACAAATTGCATCATTTGCAACCCAAAAACAACAATAGAAAAGAATTTTACCACAAGATTTGAAATACCCAAAATATATAGTATAAAGGTACCAGGGTGTTACATTATACCCAATTACAAAAGAATTTCGTTCTTGAAATTCACAGAACAGAGAAAAAGATAAGAAGATACAGATCTAAGAAAAGAGATGTGTAAACTTCTGTCGGATCTCGTCTTCATGTTCCCAAATAGATTCTCCATGCGAACGATTCCCCCATGAAACGAGTACTGGTGGGATAATTTCATTCTTGAGCACCTTTTTTCGTCGATCCACAATAGCCACTGGTTGCACTTCATACGTTAAATCCTCTCTTACTGTCAGATCCGAGTGATCTAACACGTGCGTCTCATCTCGAACATACTTGCGGAGTTGAGATACATGGAACACGTCATGGTCACCCGCCAAGGATAGTGGTAAAGCCAATCGATAAGCTACCTCTCCTACGTGCTTGATGATATCGAAAGGCCCTACGAATCGAGGACTAAGCTTGCCTCGATTGCCAAATCGGGTTACTCCTCTACTCTGTGATATTTTCAAGAATACAAGATCACCAACTGCGGACTTCAGAAGTCTTCTTCCAGTATTAGCCTAACTTTTCTGCTGTTCTTGTGCCACTTTCATATGATTTCGGATTACGTTAACTTTCTTCACTGTTTGCACAATAATATCTGGTCCTAATAATATTCTTTCTCCAATATCGTCCCAACAGACAGGCGAGCGACATTTACGACCGTATAATAGTTCGAAAGGAGCCATCTATATAGTCGTCTGAAAACTGTTATTATATGAAAACTCCACTAAGTGCAAATGATCATCTTATGAACTCTTGAAGTCTAACATGTATGCTCTCAACATGTCTTCAAGTGTTTGGATCGTTTTTCAGACCGGCCATCTGTCTGAGGATGATAGGCCGTGCTAAATTTCAAGCGAGTTCCCAAACCTTCCTGTAGACTCCTCCAAAAGTGTGATAGAAATCGAGTATCACGATCGGAAACGATGCTCACGCGTACTCCATGCAATCTCACAATCACCTGCATGTACCGCTCTGCCAAAGTCTCCGTCGACTGACCAACTCGAAATGGTATAAAATGAGCTGTCTTGGTCAATCGATCGACAATCACCCAAACTGCATTATTGCCTTTTGAACTCTGTGGTAAAACTGTCATAAAATCCATAGCTATATGTTCCTACTTCCATTGAGAAATCGGAAGTGGTTGCAACGAACCAGCTACCTTTTCGTATTCAGTCTTGACTTGCTGACACACCAAGTATTTCGATACGTAGTGAGCAATCTTCCTTTTCATGCCTTCCCACCAGAAATGCTGTCGTAAATCTCTATACATCTTTGTGCCTCCCGAGTGTATTGAATACGCGGAACTATGAGCCTCCTTCATGACTTCTTCACGAATATTTCCTTTAGGCACACATAAACGACTTCCATATCGTAACGAACCATCTTCATGAATTAACAAATCTGTTCGAAGTCCCGCTTCTACTTCTCGATACTTTTGCAATCTTGGATTGTGCGACTGTGCTGCTTTAATGTTATCGATCAAGGATTACTGTTATTGCAACTGCATCAACTGTCTTGAAGAATTTGGTAATACAATCTCCAATTCGAACCTTTGAAGATCAGCTATAATCTCCTTCAATGCAGTCAACATCCGTATCGCTGGCAACCGACTTAGAGCATCCGGCACTATATTAACTTTTCTCGGATGGTATTTTAGATCAAAATCATAGTCAGCCATCAGCTTTAACTATCTATGCTGCCTCATGTTGAGCTCTTTCTGTGTGAACACATACTTTAAGCTCTTGTGATCGGTGAATACTTCTACCTTTTCGTCCAATAAGTAGTGTCTCCAAATCTTCTGAGCAAAAATCACTACTGTTAACTCCAGATCATGAGTTGGGTAGTTCTTCTCATGAGTTATCAACTGTATCGACACATAAGCTATGACCTTCTCATGCTTCATTAGAAAACATCCCAAGTCTTTCCCAGATGCGTCGCTGTGAATAACTAATCCTCCGGAACCATCTGGCACTGTCAGAATAGGAGTGGTGATCAATCTTTGCTTCAGCACTTTAAAAGCTGACGCACACTTCTCAGTCCATACGAACTGTACCTCTTTTCGTGTTAGCTTGGTTAACGGTTCTGCTATTCGAGCGAAGTTCCCACAAACCTTCTATAGTATCCGGCAAGCCCAAGAAAACTTCTGATCTCCCCTATATTCTTTGGAATTGGCCAATCATGAACAGCTGCAATCTTTTCAGGGTCAACGGCAATTCCATCTCCGGATATAATATGACCCAAGAACTTCACTTCTTCGAGCCAAAACCCGCACTTGCTCATCTTAGCATATGACTTTTCTTGTCTCAACGTTTGCAGTGCGATACTCAAGTGTTCTTCATGCTCTTCCTTGCTCCTCGAATAGACCAGAATATCATCAATAAACATCACTACGAACTGGTCTAGGTATGGTGAAAAGATTCGGTTCATCAAGTCCATAAATATTGCCGGTGCGTTAGTAATTCCAAATGACATCACTAAGTACTCGTAATGCCCATATCGAGTTCGGAACGTCGTCTTGCAAATGTTTTCTGATTTCACCTGAACTTGATGATACCCAGATCGCAAATCCAACTTCGAGAGTACTCTCGCGCCACTGAGTTGATAGAATAAATCGCCGATACAAGGGATTGGGTACTTATTCTTAATAGTCATCCGATTTAATTCTTGATAGTCAATGCACATCCTCCGCGTACTATCCATCTTCTTGACTAGAAGAACTGGAGCTCTTCAGGATGAACTGCTGTTGTGAATCCAACCCTTTCTCAAGTAATTCGGTAATTTATTTCTTTACTTCTTCCAGTTCCACCGGCGCCATTGGATAATAAGCCTTTGAAATCGGCGCTGCTCCAGAAATAAGATCAATCGTGAATTCCACATCTCGCTTTGGCGGTAAACCCGAGATGTCCTCGAACACATCCATAAAATCCCGAACTACTGCTGGTGCTTCTTTCTTGTTTACTTCCATCGACGAAAGAACGACACTAGTTGGCCTAGCCCTAAATTCGACTGGCCCGACAGATCTGCTATCTCCCAAAAATATGAACTCCGGATGTCCGGGAATCTGGAAAATCATTTTCTTTGCCCTACAATCAATGCGAGCGTGGAAAATGCTAAGAAATCCATTCCCAACATAACATCATAACTGCTAGTATCAATCACCAAGAAATCCACGAATAACTCTCGTACGCAAATAACAATCGAGCAACCTTTGCACTCACTGCTAGATACGATTCTCCCATTCCCAGTGTATATGTTCCAACAACTAAACAGGACCGTGTGGAATAGAATGTGCACTAATAAACTTGGACGGCATGAAGCAATGGGATGCACCCGAATCGAATAATATTAATGCGGGAAAATTATAAACAAGTAGGATACTTAAAACAATATCATCTGACGCCTTAGACTTCTCGGTTGTCAAGGTGAAGGCCTGTTTTTTATTAGGCCTCTGAGTGATTAGCTTCTGCCCATGAATTTGCTTCTGCGGTGGTTTCTGGATATCGTCTCTCGATCGTAGTTTCGAAGGGCAGGCACTCATAGTATGGTCAGCTGATCCACAAACTAAACAAAGTCCGAGCCTCATTCGACAGTCCTTCTGCGTGTGTCCGGGTAGACGGCAAAAGTCACAAATCGAACCCCTTTTCTGAACTGATACAAAAGGCTTCTTTATAGGCACAGTGTCTCGTTTGTTTACCGGAATGCTTCTACGTACAGGGGCTCTGTTTGGCGTAAACGCCGGCTTCCGTACTACAACCTCTTGCTGTAGATTACCCTTTGCTTTTACCGATAAACTCTGCTGCTTCCTGGCTGCCTTGAGAACTTGGGAGAAGGTGGTCAATCCCAGAGATATGATATGTCTCTGAATCTCCACATCCAAGCTACGCATAAACTGCCTTACCCTATCTGCCTCATTGGCAACAAAGGGCCCCGCAAATCGACTGAGCCGGGTCCACTCGGCCGCATGTGTATCAACGGATCCGCCATTCTGCTTCAAGCTAATAAACTTCTCTTCCATTTCCTCCCGAGTACACCGCGGAAAGAACTTCTCCAAGAAACTTTGCGAAAAAGTTTCCTAATTGATCGGCTTGGTCAGACGGGTCTCTTCTACGAGCCACCACTCGCGAACGTAATCTACCAATTAGATGTGCACTACATTCACTATTTTCTCATCTGGAATCTGCTCGGCAACGAGCGGGTTCTCTGTATCAACTAGCCACTACTCCGCTGACAATGACTTCTTCCAATCCGGTAAATGTGGACGGACCGAGCTTTCTAAAGTCCGCCACGGTGCCTTCACGCTGTGTTGGCCTGGGCGCTACTGCAACAACGGACTGCTGGACTGCCCGCAGACCCTCCTGGAAAGACTCAGCATGCCCCTGATTCAGCCCAGTTTGTCGCTTTTGGGTTTCAAGCATACCACGTACAACTCCAAGTAATGCGACGTTATCTACATGCCTCTGATATGACCGCAAATCTCTATCCGCCATGATTCTAAAGCCAAGACACCGAAGGGGATTAGTAACGGTAAACATGATTCAATAAACAAGATATTGATAGCTAGAGATTCAAGACTGGCGAGATAATAATGTGGCAGGACATGTTCTTAATTCCGGGTTTTCTGGTTAGTGTATTCGGTTCAATACCCAACTACAAAAGAACCAAACCCGACTAACCTAAATTCTATGACTCTGATACCAAACAAACCCTGTCACGTTCTGTTTTACCAAAATACGTAAATACGGCACGTGACGGAGCCAACCATAACTACCTATGGCTAGGAATAATCCCTCCATAGTCATTTTACGGCTGTCAATCGGATATCAAGAACAATAAAATAAAATCTAGCTAACACATGTCCATCTGCCACAGTAAATAAAAGTCAAGAAATGCATATTGCGGAAATGAATCAAGATCCAATAAAAACAATATCTGAATCACGTCCCTTATGGGCTCGCATTGATAAAAATAAAACCACGGAAATAAATAAACTAAGCATCTCTAAAACTAAACATCTAGCTCCCATTGCTCGGCTTGCTTACTAGAATACTCCTGATTTGTCTGCGATAAAGTCAGAGGAACTGGGCCATGCAAAACCCAGACGTCAGTGCGTCATACTATCAAACTAATTGGAAGAACCAGGATAGGATGCTATGATTAAATATGAATGTAAATAATAAACACATGTATAAAATAGTGAGATATAGGTATATGATGTGTATGATAAAGTCTGTGCTTTTAGGTTATCTATTCTACAACTTTGAAATCAATTTAATGGAATGTCGATGTGACTCAATAGTATCCCGTGCGTGCCCGTGACCACAGTCAAGAGTCTCGGGGCTAAATCTGAGACGTGCTGCTAAGCAGTAAACATGTATATATACAGACGAATGATGTCAGCAGCATCATTTCGGGGCGGGCCAAGCCCTTATAGACTAATCAGTATATGAAAGTATCGAACTGTAGTTACAAGTCAGGTTTCATTATCGATTTTCCCTTACCCACAGGTTTCGTGTTCAAATCGAGTATTGATGATATAAAACTAACGCCAATACATGATCAAACAGGTACATGTCTTGTCTATGTAGACAACAAGTCACGTCCGTTAGGACAATAAATCAGGATTGTCGGCATTAGTAAAATATCCAAGCAACAAGTTTGGTAATGGGTCGTGAACATGTCATACAATATATTTTAACCAAAATAGACTCCAAATGTAAAACTGTAACTAATATCTAAACTCGGTAACCACAACTAATGCCAGGGTGTATGTATCTATCTGTAATAACCGTTGTATATTTGTTACTAGGTATATAGCAATCTAGATAAAGATTACTAAACTGATATAGTATTATAATAATATTGTGATAATTCGGCATGCGACTAGATAAACTATTATCGGTACGGATACAAACTGATAATATAAAACTGTAAATCGGTAATATTTGCTGAACAATAAAACACGTATACTATCATTAATTATATAAATATAAATAAAGTAGCATGTTGCAACTTTAAAACTTGTCTGATTGAATCTCACGTCATGATATAGATATCACGTTCCGACGCCTAATAATGTCACGATGCAAAACACACGTACGCAGGACTTGACCTGGCTGAGCAACTGCGTGACGTGATAACTGGGCTAGATGACGACGGTGACTGGATCGTCTAGATCATCGGCGACGTGCGCAACTCCTGCGAACCGATCAGAGATCAAGAAAAGAGAAGAAAAGAAGATAGAAGAAGAAAAGAAGATGGACTGTTGGTGTTGCTGGGGTTCTGGGTTAGCGAGGACAGAAGAGATGGTGGCGACGAAGTGACGGGGAGGCCGACGGCGAGGCGTCGTGGCCGATGGGGTTGAAGGTGATGATGAGAAGGATGTGCGGTGGTGATGGTGTGTGGGTACTCTGGTGTTGTCGACGAGATGAGAAGGTGATGGAGGGTGAGGATGGTGGTTGGATTCCGGCGATGAGGTCGACAAGGGAAGGTTGAAGGTGGGTTCTGGCGTCGGGGTTATGGGGCTTAGGTGGTCTTCAGTCGAGGTCTCGGGGAAAGAGGGGGAGGAGGAGGTGCTGACGGCGAGGGAGAGGTGATGACGAGGAGATGGGGGTGACGACAAGAGGGAGACGGCAAGGATTAGGGTTCGGCATGAGCGGGGAAAGAGAGACGAGTACGAGGGAGAGAGAAATGTGGTTTATTAAAATTTTATATTATTATATATATATTATATATATAGGGAGAGAGGGGTGGGGACGGAGAGAGAGATTCAAAGTTTTATTTAAAAAAATTAATATAATATATATATATATTAACTGTTATATATATATATTAGTTATAAGAAAATATAAAATATATATATGGTAGGATTTTACAGATAATACCGGATCTCTCCAAATATTACCCGTATTCTTTTAAAAATCTAGTTTTTAAATATAAAAAATATACGTAAAAATTTTAAACATAATGCAAATGTCTGTAATTAAAAACATATACCCCAAATAAAATTCTACGTAAATATACGTAGCGATCCAATAATCTGTCTGTCTAACTCTTAGGATACGAACATAATATATGGGCGCAACCACCTGATATGGGGTATTTTGCCATGCAAGGTTGGATGGGAAAAATATTATTTGGTTTTATATTGTATTATAAAAAGATATGTAGAGCTTAAAATATATTATATATGTATATATTTTCTAAATTTACATGGATACACTGTACTAGCAAATATTTGATATAATCTTGAACCAGGTTGGGTTTCAAACATGTGGGTCGGGTTGGATAATAACCACAGCTACTAATTGCATCATTCGCAACCCAAAAGCAACAATAGGAAAGAATTTTCCTGCAAAATTTAAAATACCTAAAAGATATAGTATAAAAGTACTAGGGTGTTACAGCTCCAGTACGAAACTCCCTCGGAAAACCAGCCGTAAGCAGTAAAGTCATGTTTTTCCTAACTGTCTGAAACATCTGCCCTGCAAGCCATCTAACCGAGTATCGCCTAACGTGGTGTACTAATGCACGTTCCTCTCCAGCCTACACAATCTTACGAATCCCTGCGAAGCGAACCCTCGCCTAAATCGGACTAAAAAACCTCAACGTGCTTTCTGAACTGTTCCAACACGACCGTTTCGAACTTCTGAAAATTCTCAGCTTCGGGTTTGGGAACGTACACCCACAACTTTCTCGAAAAGTTGTCCATGAAAGAAACATAATGCCCGACTTCACTTCGAGAATAATCCGGTGCCGGAGCTACCTGTATCTTCGTCTCACAGTTCTCATGGAAATCCGTCTTATTGAACTCTCCACATCCAAGTAACTGCCTCTTTTGAAGCACCTCTAAACTCGTCAGACTGATATGACCCAAACGTGGACGCCACATCCTGACTTAATTTGAACCGCTTGAACTGTAGAAATTTCGACAACATATCCCACAATTGTCTCTCGTTGGAGAAAATATACATTCCCCATCTTCTTCATAAAAATCAGAGCACCCTTGGAAATCCTCATGGGATCTCTGTAAGTCAGGCACTTATAGCCGATCCCGCCCAAAGCTCCTAAAGAGATCAAGCTCCTTAAATCTGGACACTTGTCAACATATGAACTATCCCATCATGCATGCGAATCCGAATTGTGCTAACCCTAAAAAACTTTGCTAGACGCATCGTTTCCCATGATGACCGAGCCTCCAACAACTGAACAATATATAGCAAATCAACTTCGATGTGAAGTCACATGGAACGAGCTCCCCGAATCCACCATCCAAGAATCATGTACGTCTGAAATTGTACATACCGATAGAACCGAACAATCACTGCCTTGATCTGAATCCTCCTCTGGTACTGCAGTGCTGGAAGAAATATGCTTGTCTTTCTTTTTTAATTTCAGACAATCCATCTTCCAATGTCCTTTTTCTCTGCAATGTCGGCACTTGTCATTCACCCGACTTCTCGACTCCTTAGAACCATTCGATCGCTTCACCAAGCGGCCTCTAGTGAACTTCGCGTCGCCCAAACTTCTTCTGTCAACTACCACCTTATCCCTTAATGCTTCACTATGCAAACCTGTCTTGACATCTTCCAAAGATAACTTGTCTCGGCCATACACCATAGATTTGACAAACTGGTCGAACTCTGTAGTCAAAGAGTACAATAAAATCATCGCCTAATCGTCATCGTCGATCTTCACCTCCATATTTCGTAAGTCCATCACAATATGATTGAGCTCATCGATATGGTCTTTGACGAAATTCCTTTCATCTTCAAGGTATACAATCTCTGCTTGAAGTAAAGACAGTTCGTGAGAGACTTCTTATTGTAGAAAGACTCCAGCCTATTCCAAATAGCTGTTGTTGTGGGTTGTTATGTGATCTCACAAAGCACCTTGTCGGCTAGGTAAAGGTGTAACGAACCGTGTGTCTTATCTTCCATCGCCTCCAACTTTATATCTGTGGTCCCTTTTGGTATCTTTTCTTTTGCGAAAACTATCTTGTAAATGTCGTGTTTCAAAATTGTGGTCATCTTTAACTTCCATAAACCAAAGCTACTATGATCGTCAAACTTTTCTACTTTGTAGTCGTCATCTTCTTAAGATCTTCGAATCACCGAGCCTGATACTGATATCACTTGTTGTACCCCGATCTACTTGATACGACGCGGTGAACCATGAAGGGATCACATAAGCCTGTCGCGCGGACAAGCGGTACAGCGCAGCGGAAATAAACAGAATCACGTGCAAATAAAGACAATACAACAACAACTGAGCCTTTTATCCCAAGCATATGGGGTAGGCTACATGAACCAACAAGAGAATCACCCCGGGTCCAGCACATGAATCCCCCGCCTCCACTCACTCCTATCGAACAATATACTTTCATTGAGGCCTTTTACAACCATATTATGGTTCATGTCATAGAATGTGACAATTTTACATTGGCTGTCACAAGCCTACCATAACTCTCACCCTTTCTCATCCGGACTTAGGACCGGCAACGGTGGGGTTGTGCAAATAAAGACAATGAAAAATATATATCCGACGGCTATCACAACACACCAAATAAATAGAAAAGCACACCAACACAAAGGACACGATATATACTCAGGTTCGGCGTAACTAGCACATAATCCTGCCTTCGCAACGAGAACTTTTCCATTAGAGTAAGAATTACACGAGATACCCCCCAAGCCCCATAAGCCCTATACAAGAAATATCTTTAATATACGCCCATCTCGCCCTTCCCATTTCTTTCTTTCAGAGAAAGAATAATTTCCGCTCGATGAATTAATTATTGCCACAACCTTTTTAATTTCGTTGCTCTCAGTGGCCGCAGACTTTATTGAAGTCTAGGCCTCTATTGGATTAAATTCCAACATCAGAGACTTCTAATTCATCTTCTTAATCAAGACTCTATGTTGGATTGATTAAATTGGTTTAGGGATTATTAGCCGCCGCCTATTCTTTTCTCTAGTGGATTAAAGACCTTGGCTGTAAACTTCGCGAAAAAATATCTTCCTATATATATATATATATATATATATATATATATATATAGGACTAGGATTGTAGGAAATAAGATTAATTCCCTATATATATAAGTAGGACTAGAATTGTAGGAGATAAGATTAATTCCCTGGCCGCACCCTTCCTCCGAGGCTCTGTTTGAATATAAGTAAAATAAGATTAATTCCCTGGCCGCATCCTTCCTCCGAGGCTCTGTTTGAATATAAGTAGGACTAGGATTGTAGAAGATAAGATTAATTCCCTGGCCGCACCCTTCCTCCGAGGCTCTGTTTGAATATATATATCCTTAAGCTTTAAAGATAAGTTTGGAATTTAAATTAATGATTAATTTACATCCCTCTACGTGCACTGCATGTATTCACTCTTGGACTTTTGGGCTCTTGATCTTGGGCTCTGAATTTTCAATCAATTTGAGATGTTAGCACACTTGTTAAGTGTGTTCCTTAACTGGGTTTGTTGGTAGAGTTGGATCATAAATTCATCTTATATGCTCCCAAGTGATTATTTGCGACTCTAGTCACCTTTTTCCATCCTAACAAACCTTATAGGACCTGGTCATTTTATTACCCCTTTTAGATCAAAGCTTTCGCCACAATTAATGCCTTCAATTGAAATTTATCCTTGTCAGAAATTCATGAACCATGACCGTTGCATGTTGCTGCATCCGACTGAAAGTAAACAAAAACATGGAATAACTTTTATATAAAAAAATGACATTTTTTTCATGGTGTTGCGGATTCTTTCTGATTTTTACTATCATCTTAATTATTCAGATGCCTTCGACACTGAAAAGCTACTTTATTGTATGGAGAGCTTGAAGCATGGGAAGGCTGTTGATATTCCTAATTACGATTCCAGAACATACAAGAGAATATTGCCTGCAAGGAAGGTATGTTCAACTTATTTGTGGTTGTAAGTGATTTTTAGGAACATATTTTTTAGAAGCTGTTATAGTCTCCTGATAACTAAGAACTTGAAACAGTCTAATCAGTGGTTTTAGTTTTATGGGGTCTACTGCACTTGACATGCCTGGGTTTAGATCCATCCTGCAGCATTTATTTACCATTAAAAAAAAGGTTTAGCTCTAAGAATTTGCAAATGCCAAAAAATGTATTGTCAGACCGTAGATGTTTGTACTAAATGTAATTATGGTTTCTGAAGCTGGTGTTTGCTGAAACTCCCTTTGTTGGGGAAAAAACTGCTCTAGAAGGGCTTGCATGGTGCAAGCCCCTCTAGAGCCCTTGGATGGGCTTCCCTTGCATGCGGGGGAAGCCCATCCAAGGGCTATGCAAGGGCTTGCACCATGCAAGCCTTTGCATAGTAGTTTTTTTTCCCCTTTGTTGGTGACCTTAACATGGATATTGTGCTGTTTCTAGAATTTTTACACTGTGTTTGCATAAAGCCTTCCTGAGTTGTTTCCAATTATTTGTTGTTTTCTTCTGTTTCTTGTAATACTACCTAGTCTAATTGCAAAAGTAAAGTTGTTATCCTGGCACATGCACATGGTTGTTAAAATATTTATCTTATCAATGTTCTTTCACACATTATTTTTTGATTTCACTTACATTTTAATTTTCTAAAGAAGTGATGCACTGATAAACTTTTTAGTCAATCCCATAACTTCTGTTGTTGCCAAATGGTTGAAATCTACTTTCGTAGGCGAATTGTTGTGATTATCTTCACGAATATGATTGTTCTTTCCACGTCTATTCAGTCATGTTTCTTTAATTTTTCTTTTCCGCTTTCATGCAAATACCAACTGAAGCTATTGTCATTTTTGTCAGGTTAATCCTTCAGATGTTATTATTCTGGAAGGGATTTTAATATTCCATGATGCTCGCGTCATGGAGTTGATGAACATGAAGATTTTTGTTGATACAGGTTACTAGTCTCATTCTGTTTGCAAATATTTTGGATCCACAAGTTTTGTGCATTTATACATTGATAATGCTGCAAATTCTATATTTCATGTAGTAGCGTGCAACGTGAAAGGATTTTATTCTTTATCGGTTGGGTTTCCATCTGTACTGAGAAATTTTCATGCGTATCCAAAATTCAGGTTTTGGATTCGAAGGTAGGATCTAATGCCCAATACTTTATTAGAAAACAGGTTTTTTAGGCAAAATTTCAGGAAATCTCCATTTTTACATATAGCGAATACCATTCTCTATCTAAAAAGTGTGCACTTTGCCTCTTATTATATCATAACTGTTTATTTTTTCTTTCATTTTTTAAATTTCTAAATACTCCTAACCTGATACCATTTTTTTGCCACTATTTCATTGACAGTTCATGTACTTTGATCGATGGGTATTTAGGGATTAGAATTTAACAGAAATGAGAGTTTTGGTCTTGTTAAATTCAGGAGTGAAGTGCATTTCTCCTCCTCTTCTTTTTTTTTTTGTGTGTGTATTGTGTGTGTGGGGGGGGGGGATGCCGTGCTATACTGTATTTCTTGCAATTTAGACCTTTATCTTCTCTTCTTCACGGAATCTTACCCTCTTTCCTCATTTAAACAAAACCGTAGCTCCAGAAATCCACTTAAATCAGAACTGTTCAAAAAGAGAGAAAAATTGGAAATAACCAGCAAGCATTTGTCAGTCCCCCTCACTTATGGCAGCCGATTCCCAGTGGCCGCATTGCCAACTCCCTGACTGCGATCAACCATACCAATTGCGATTGGCATTACTGTCCCCTGTTATGCCACTCCGAAACGTTTATCTTTGTAAGCCTTTAGCTTATACAGATCCATTTTTCTGGTTAGTGCCCATGTCAATCACAACCCAAAAACTCTTTGCATAGGCCCATCCTCGGCCTCTCCTGTCATGCCCAAATCAATGAGGCCAATTGTTGAATTCCAACTGAATTTTATTTGGCATGATCTATTAGCCTTTAGTTTGTACATCATCCCTTGGAGGGCATGCTTAGTTGTATGAAAAAGTAAGTAGACATATGTATTGAATATTTGAATATGATATCAACCTACATCCTAGCATGTCCATTTGTAACATTTTTAAGATCTTCAAAATAGTTCATGTGCTCTTTTCTAAGCTAGGTGGAATCGTGGAACCATTAAATTCAAGAACAGGAGCTGCAAAGCCGTTAAAATAGAAAATGTCTGTTGTAACTAAAACAACAAATTGAAAGTCAAAAATAAATAACTACTATTGAATAAAATGGAATAAATTTAATTAACCTTAGGGGAAAAAAATAAAAAAGCTGAAGCCCTAATGGCTCTTTAAACAGAGAAAAACTTGTTACCTAAAAATTCCAGCCTAATTTAAATACTGGATAGAACCTCTGATAGATAAAATTTGTAATCTTGAAATGAAATTTAAATTAATCTGTATTTCTTTTGTCTTTATCCTTTCACTTCATAAATAAAAGTAAACAAAGATAAGGATCAAATGATTTATCTTTAAAAGCTAAAAAATACTGCAAGTACCCTTATACAGAAAATGCAGCACGGGCACTGTAGCATATGGAATGTGAATTCGAATCCAATGTCACTCCATTGATGAAGCCCTAGCCATAGAAATGCAACTGACATTGATGTTGATATTGACTTTGGATTGGATCCATACATGTGGGAATTTGCCTTGCAATCATTCTCCCCCTCTTAATACTGAACGTTCCTCATCAAGGAAGAAAGGGAATGTCTAGCACAAAAGAGAGCACACCAAGATGCATAATAAAAGTGGAGTACCTAGTATCTAATACGCGATCACAGTGTCAATGTGCTCAACTATTCTCTTGGATCTTATGGCATAAGGAAGTTGCGAAATAACTTATGGTGATAACAATGGAGGAAAAGATAGAGACAGTGATGAAGGTGGTGGTTGTGGTGATGGTTGAGGTGATGCACTGGCATGTAAAATGGCAAAGACGTTATGACACTGTTAGCGACATTTTTATCAATGGAGGTGGCTTTGGAAGTGTAGTGATGCAACTGGAGCAAATGTAGTTGCCTGATAAATGGTAAAAGTGAGAAACTTGGAAAGGAAGAGGATGGTGAGAAGGATCATTAGTTCTCTAACTGACTCTTGGTAGTTGGTACCGAAAATGTGGTTCTCGATCCCTTATGCGAGGCTCCTCTCTTCAAATTGATGATCTTCTCCTCGTTAGAACACCCTTATACGTCAAGACGTGCAACAGGAAACTTAATTGTACAAAAACTCACCCAAAAGAGAGAAAAAGCTACAGAGCCCATTGTGAAGTATTGTCATAAATCATCGGTGATACAGGCAACAACCTTGGTTGAGGGTGTTGGGTGCATGCCTTATATTGATGAAAAACCCTTACGGCACTGTTCAATTTATATCCGTTTATGCTCTTGAGGTACTTGACATCTATCACAATACTTCTTTTGGACTTTGAACCTATGTGATACCCGTTTCTAGGAGTGCTCAATATTGCCAATGAGACTATTTATTGATGGAAGAATTGGTAGGGCATGAGAATTATCATAAGGCTGTTCAGGATATGCAACCAACAAAGGAGAGAACAATGAATTTAATTGTAGGGGAGGTCATGAGTCCTGCAAAGTCCCAACCTTATAACTCAGAAGGCAATGAGATCTGCATATTGCTTCTCTTCTATATCTGTTGACTAATTTTAACTATGCTATCCTTCTTGATATTCAGTTATTACCAAGTTTATCAAATAAGTTCTTTTTGTTTATTGTATTTGTTTCGTACCAGATGCTGATGTACGATTAGCTAGGAGGATTCGGTTGGATACCACTGTTAAGGGAAGAGATATTGGAACAGTACTTGATCAGGTCTGGAAATTATCTTTCTGCTGAACATTTTCACGAACTCCATCATTTTTTTTTCTTTTTTAGTTAAAGGATCAGTCGGGATATTATATATAATGATATTGCTTCTGTTTTCCAGCAAATTCTCACCATCACCATTTCTTCCCCTGCTGAGAATGATCCAGCAGAAATAGGGCAGAAGGAATTAGGTAGCTTGAAGAGGGGGTACTTTGTATCATAGGAAAATACCCAAATTTCTAGCAGGAAGATGGAATTTGCAACCTGTATTAAATTGGTGAATATTTGACTTACAACTTAGTAAACACCTAAGACAAACAAGATGCAAGCCACAACATTGTTTCTTAAGAAATTATATTAAAGCTTGGGTCATTCTAAAAACTGTTTGACCCTATGTAATCAGTTCCAATAAGGCTTCTGATTTCCCTAGTTAGCAGGGCTCCTAGGATTTTTCTTCAGCTGGAGAAATGAAAAGAAAAAATGCATTTAATATAAGTGTAGGGCTGGCTTAAAGGGTGCTAAGTGTCATTTTTGATGGAAAAGCAGCATGCGATGAATAGGGATGAAGTGATGAAAGGTGATTTAACGACTGCAAGTATTATAACAATAATGTAATGCAGCATAATAGATGGCTTATGATCACAGAAACGGCAGTAAGAGAAATGCATTGAGGAACCCCACAAGTGGCTTACATAGGATTGCAAATGAAAGCTGATAAGTGGTGCTGCAACACTTGTAACCAAACATACAGAATGGCAACTTCTTTCTTAGAGTTAGTAATGGAAACTTCTTTGGATTTGCCTATTTGCAGTAAGTTTTTTGAGCTGATATAATTGTAGAGAATGTTGATGAAGGGAGAAGATTAAGAAGGAAGGAAACACAATTGATGAAGGAGGATTACAAAACCCACTGATTGAAATTGAAGTTATTGTCAACATTAGAATTAGAAATGAGAGAATGGAGAGGATGCAAGCTGTAAGCAATAATATGCTAAATATCTCCATAATTATAACTAGAACTCAAGACTTGTGGCAATTTGTCCTTTTTTTGGAAAATTCAAAAAAGTATTAAAATTTCTACAATATATTCTAAACCCTAAAGTTGTCCACATCATCCCCTACTCAATCCCCTGCGCCCTGCCCCACCCCCACCCCACCCCCCAAACCGAAACAAAAGAAAAAAGAAAAAATAGAAAAAAGAAGGCACTCACACACCTTGGAGTCTAAAACCAAAATTATACATAACCCCTTCAATACTTATTAATTTACATATTCCCTCATTATATATTCCATTGTAAACACACATTCCTCTAATTATTTGAATATTGGCATTCATAATTCCTAATATTAGTAATAAAATGCATAATGTGTAATGTAGAAAATTCATTTACTTTCCCCAAAATATTTTTTATGCCAAATAAATGTTACATCGATAGATATAGGGGGGGAAATTGATTATTGCCAATCTTTTACCGGATACCTCTTTTTAATTAATAGCAATCTTCTTTCTTTTCTTAAAGCTTATTTTTCCAAAACCATTTAACCAGAACAAGATTGCCTCTTCTTAGTGTAAATTATTCTAAATCTAGATGTCATGATGAAATCTCACTTTACGAAATCAACAATAATGCTCCCTTTATTTCCTGATTGCTTTATATCAGAGGTTGTTACTTCTTTTTTCCCTCCCTACTTAATAGCTTTTATAAAAATAATTGCTAATATGCATATGCAAAAATCTTTTTGATAATATACTTTGTAAACATGATATTTAGTATGTATTCGTGCATCACACGTGCAATACACTAGTAGGACATTGTGCAAATTAATCATGTGATTTGGAAAATCAGGAGTACAGATACATTAATTTAAAAATGGCTAGAGCCGGAAATGTTTGCACAGACTAGAATCTTTATGAATATGAAATTAAAGCAAACTAAGAGTTCGAGTGGTATGCTTATGTGGAGTAGAAACTAAGAGAGGCGCCTTCCAAGGGGGGACTTTGGTTCCTATATAAGGTTTCAACGTGTGGAAAAAAGTCTGCTGGGAAGTCTTTAGGAAAGGTGCAGAATACCTATGTTCGCTGATTATCTGGGTTACTTTTAGCTTAAGTTATATATCCAGCTTTTTGACACATTTCCACCTAAAATGTGCTCTCTTAGACTGTTAGACAAGATGCTATCATGGTTAGAATTCAATTCTTTGATACTAAATTTTCTTATTCCGCACTGTAATATTACTCATTGGTTCTGTAGTCCACTGATGCAGTACTCAAAGTTCGTGAAACCTGCTTTTGATGACTTCATACTCCCAACGAAGAAGTTTGCTGATATTATTATCCCCCGCGGTGGAGATAATCATGTAGCAATTGACTTAATTGTGCAACATATCTGTACAAAACTTGGGCAGCATGATCTCTGTAAAATATATCCAAATATCTCTGTCATCCACTCAACATTTCAGGTACCCACATGCTATTTATCTAGTTTCTTTCTCTTAGACTTCGACTGTTTTTTGAAACCCTTGCTTGATTTTTCAAGATACGTGGGATGCATACACTAATACGTGATGCCCAGGCAGCAAAGCATGACTTCATATTTTACTCGGATCGATTGATTCGCTTGGTGAGTACCCGTCAATTTAGTTAGCAATTGATATCCAATAAAAACTCAGATTAATATCAAATCTGATGCATAGGTTGTTGAGCATGGTTTGGGTCATCTTCCTTTTACAGAAAAGCAGGTGATCACTCCAACCGGTAAGCAGCTTTGTTGGCTCATTTCGTGACCAGGAATTTCTTTGTTTGTTTTTTCATGTTAATTTTCGTAGAGATCAAGTGGACTTCTGTACATATATTGCAAATAGATATGCGTTATCTTGAATTTTATCACTTTAGCAATAGAATGTATTGTAAGAAAAATGAACATGTCTTCGCAGCAGGCTTAAGACATGCACATGCCCCAGACGTTTAGCATCTCTCTCTATGCCTATTACACACGACATGACTTAAAGGATAACATGGCTTTCTTGAAGTTTGGTTGATCTCTTCGATACTGATTCCATGTCAGGGATTTGGAAAGACTCAATTGAAGGCATGAGGATTGATTGATAGCCTTGAATCCCAAATTGACACACAGGGGAAATTATTGATGGAGTATAGAAATCTATTTTACCTATATCCAATACATAACGAAATTCCACATATTTTGTATTAACCGAACTCGACAATTTCCTGAACTAGACTATTTCTTCACGTTTGATAGGATGATAGACACATTCGAACACCTGAATCAAATTAATCTTCGAAACCATCATGAGCTTATGCAACAATAGCAAGTGAATTTGCATGATATATTTCCATGTCTTATAATTTGCAAGCCTGAAGCATCCAACTTTCTGTATGCTGTACGGTATCTTACATACCTGAGAGCAGCATTTGTGTGTTTAAGCACAATTAACCGACTCTAGTAAAACCCAGAAAGCACATTTACTAAATATATCAATGTGTACAGGTTGTCCAGAACCTTTCCATGTGTAATAAATTTGATACAACTTTCAGCAATCTGGATTTGCAAATTTATTTTCCTTTTTCTATAGGTATCTCCTGACATTATACATTTTGAGTTGGTGAAATGCGGAGGGCATACATGAACTATATTGGATGCTGAGCCTTTCTGATTCAACTTCTTGCCAAGTCTCCTGTGTTAACTTGTAGCTTTTATTCCTTAAAGGCTTAAACATTTGAAGTCGATCACTTAAGATCTCTTACTGCTTTAAACTCCGAAAGCTCATACCACCATGCAGCCATATTGAATACAATACTTTGACTCTCATACTGGTCCTTGAAAACTTCTTTCTACCTTTGGCTGACTTAATTATGTATAAGCTTATTTTTCAACTCGTTATGCTGTTGCAATGAAATTGTAATTGGAATTTGAAACTGGAAATTTGCAATTATACTCAATCGGTGTATTTAACAATTAGCAGCTTTAAACAGCTTGCTGTCAACAACTTCTATTATGCAATGTATAAAGCACCCACATGCTTAAACATGTTCCCGTTATTATGCTTGCACCTACCTAATGAAGTTTCACCAACTGTAAATAACAAGGTTCAAGAACTCGGTTCGGTTTCGGTCTCTTATAATTTTATTAGTTTCGCGGGGAATCGGCTAGTTTCGCTAATCTCGGTTCGGGTTTCGGTTTCGACAATAATGCAACATACATAAGTGCAGTGTCACGACTCGAAATTTGACACGTGACGGCCCTTAAACCACGTAATGTCTACAGACGTAACACAATTTAAATAAGCCGAAAATCCAGCAATCTAAACCATCAAAAGTAGCAAGTGATAAGAACATTGTTAAAACTTTTGGGAATCTCAAGTAAAAATCTTTAAAGTCCAAATTTACTTTCTTTAAAATTTGGCAGCACCTCCTTTGTAAAAACTAGCCCCAAAAAGGGTACAACAAAAAATAAAAGTAAAGCATCCCCAACGGGAGCAAAATCCACGCTCAAAGGCGGAAACAACCACCACAAGCAAATATACGACGCCGTAGCGAAGAAATGGACGATATAAAGTGACAACAGTATAAAAGACATCCAAAATAACAAAATAATATACAATATCGTCCTCACAACTCGTCTCTAAGTCAATACATGAAGTAGTAAATAGAGAGTACTAGATACAACGAATATACAAATGAGCATCATCGGATAACCGAAAAACCAACTTAGCAAAAACTGCACTCAATCAGCCGTAGCGGTATCCGCTGCAAAATATGATACGATAGGAAGAAGCCCTGCCGTTACTGCCCCGAGAGACTACCTGCAAAACACTGTGGCACAACGGGGTGAGTTGCCAACTCATGAATAGTAAATAACATATGCAGGTAATTGCAAGTATGCACGTACTGCGATATCTATCACATGCAAGCTAATAACAATAAATAACACTAATCTATCACCTGCAAGCTGATAACAATAAATAGCACTAATCTATCATCTGCAAGCTGATAACAATAAATAGCACTATATATATGCAACAGTCATGAAAGGTACTTTATCAGGTACTACTAATACATGAAGCAATGCATATCAAATAAATGCTGGGTATAGATAAAACATATCCTGTAAGTCTCATAGAATCTGAGTGTCCAACATCGACACCCGAAAACATCATGAAAACTATGCCTTTGTATATGTGTGTGTCCATCAACGACACATCAAAATCATGAAACCTGAGTGTCCAACATCGATACTTGAAAACATCATGAAATACTCGTGCTCAACATCGACACGTGAATTCTTATAGATAAGTCTGAATCGGCCCCTGATCAATATCTATATAGAGCTCTGTCAGTCCGGATCGACCCAGATATACATACGTTTCTCGAATCCTAAGTGTCCAACACCGACACTTGTGATCCACGTATCAGTTTATACGTTCCTCGAATCCTAAGTGTCCAACACCGACACTTATGATCCACGTATCGGTTTATACGTTTCTCGAATCCTAAGTGTTCAACGCCGACACTTGTGATTTGCGTATCGGTTTAAAACAAATCTCAGAGTGGATAAATCCAAATATCAAGTAAGGAATAAGAATACTTGCATAGATCATTATGATGATATATATAATATATATACACATATATATCAGCGTCTCATACCACTGATATATATCATCAGGAGTAAAACATCCAGAAAATATCATATGAAAATCTATATCTAACCGCGTAAATCCATAAAATATAATATATGTAACATGAAACAGTAATATGAGCATATAAAGGAAAAACCGCTATTTAACTGCAACAAGTTATTAAATATATCATGCGGTTCCTAATTTCTCCAAAGTCCATACAACATCATATAAAGATGAACATGTAGCTATAGCAAGATATATGTGTGTACATGTAAGTATGTATATAAGATGTACATGTAGCTATATCTCATATGTGTATATACCTATCACTAATGGTACAATACCATATAGGTATAGGGGTATCGACCAATAACACATATCCACTACGTTTGACCGACGCACTAACTCTAAACATACTCTCAAGTATTCGTTTAGTGGCTAACATGCATAGCGACCTACGAAACCAACCCAAGAGCCAAAGCCACACAAGATCACGAACCGTGTCGGATAACGTAACGCGCATAGTCGAAACACTAGAAACAAGCAAAGTGATCTCAGATTTTGTATACTGTCAAACACAAATCAAACAGTACCAAACACTTCTAAACAACTGCAGACAGCTACCATACAAAACCCAAGCCCTAACTCCCTGAGATGGCCGAGGTCGCCGGAAATACCCTTCATGTCGCCGGCCAAATCCAAGCAGATGGGGTTCGTGCTTCAGGTGAAAGCTTAGGGTCACAGGTACAACACTACTACATTGCTAAATTTTTCAGTACACACTCTGGATCACAGCAGATCACAGATATCCTATAATGACACTAAAAATACGATATGTACACGAAACTAAATTTTAAGTGTTCTAAACTGAAACTAACAAGCTACACAACATTAAAAGGACATACTTAACAGAAAGAGATCATTACCTAACCACACAAGCTCAAAGATCCTAGCTTTCCAAGCTCCAAGGGATCTTAGAGGCAAAACAAGTCTTATGAAGTGATTTGGATAAGATTTGATGAAGTTTAGTGAGGGATTAGTGAAAGAAATGATAAGGTTTCAGTTTGAAGGTTGAGGAATGAAGAAAATGATTGAGAAAGAGATAGAGTGAGAGAGAATGAGAGGGTGAGGTGATAAGGATGAGAGGGGGTGAGTGTAGGGTGATTGCACCCTTACACTTACTCTCACCCTCTCCTCAATTAATGCAACAATAAATGCTCATTAAGGCCTCCATGACTCACCTAGCCATCTCTCTCATCCAAAACAAATATCTAGGGTTATGGTTAAGATTCAAACAAGTAAGGATTAGATTAAAGTGTCATGGTTGCTAAACTAGATTAACACAAACAAACCTCACATTAACGTGCACAAGTGTGTGCAAGCCATAACTTATAATAATAAAATATTAATTAAATAGTATAAAATGTGAGGAAACCGATTTGGTAAACTTTTTACAGAAAACCCGCATTATCGCTTAATTAACACTAATCATATTCTAAGGTGTTACAATTTTCTGTCACGCCCCACCCCCAATACAGAGAGTATTGTCCGCTCTGGTCGAAATCGCACGATTTTGTCCTTCGGGGCGAACTGGACCTGACCAGGGGCCACTTCCCAGGAGGTCACCCATCCCAGGACTTCTCTGGCCCGAGCGCGCTTAACTACGGAGTTCTCAAACTCCTATAGTGCCAGTTCACTTAAAAAGCGCATCTGTATTGAAGAGCAGTATCATTCTATTTATAGTACAGATCTGTTCTCTTTCGGAATGTATTTCGAAAATTCCTCATTGTTTTACAGTGGGTCCCCATGCTTATCTGATATATATGGGCATACCGGATAATACCTGGGGTATTACATTCTCCCCCACTTAGAACAATGGTTCGTCCTCGAACCACAAACCTACTATTTGAGGAACCAGCTCTGATACCATTCTGTCACGCCCCACCTCCAATACAGAGAGTATTGTCCGTTCTGGCCGAAACCGCACGGTTTTGTCTTTCGGGGCGAATTGGACCTGACCAGGGGCCACTTCTCAGGAGGTCACCCATCCCAAGACTTTCCTGGCCCGAGCACGCTTAACTACGGAGTTCTCAAACTCCTGTAGTGCCAGTTCACTTAAAAGGCGTCTCTGTATTGAAGAGCGGTATCATTCCATTTATAGTACAGATCTGTCATCTTTCGGAATGTATTTCGAAGATTCCCCATTGTTTTACAGTGGGTCCCCATGCTTATCTGATATATATGGGTATACCGGATAATACCTGAGGTATTACATGCCGATATATTAAATACTTAAATTTATGGTTCTATATTACAAGACAACGATCCTAGTATTTAAAAATCCATCTATGATGCAAAATATATTGAAAAGTGCAAATAGAGAAGTATTAATATAGGGTTTTGTGTTCACTTTTTTGCGGTTTTCTAACAACGAAGGTCTACAATGATCACAATGAGAATAAAAATGGTATTAAAAAAATAAGTTTTTAATGGTTTCAGCCGAAACGATATTGTATGGTTGGTTTCGTATCGGTTTCGGGTTTCGTATCGGTCTCCACCGAAACCAACATGTATTGGTGGTTTCGGCCGAAACCTCGAACCTTGGTAAATAGATTAGAAGAATAACATGTAAATATTCATATATCATTATCAATTGTAAATCTATATCGAGACTTGATTTGTCTAACAGTATGTCTTTTGGTAAAATAATTGTTGGCTTACAACCCGTCTGAGTTTTGGGTGAAGTGGATATCATTAGAATATACCCTCTTGAGTATGATATATTTCTTTTTGCATGTGTTGTCTTTGACAAGTAGAACAACGTGTGATGTTTTCCATATAAAATGTGTGTTGGATGCTATAGTGTATACAATGACTTGGTTCCGAGTACCGTGAGCATGATTTAATGAACAAGAGGATATTGCTTATTTACCTTGAATGATCCACATCTCTGGGTTGGGTGCTGATGAATACATTGAACTATTCATGTGTCTGAGAGTTCTCACTGCATGACTGACGCAGGATGGAAAAACTCCTAATTAAAATGCTGCCACTTTGCACTTCATAGTTATGCACAACACTTTTGTCCCTCATCAATGACCCTCTATACGGTTTTCATTTACGAAGGTCCTAACCGTTTTCCAGAGGCCTGAGGGCTGTGGGGTACAAAGTAAATGCATTTAACATCTCATTCTTTCTTTGTAATGTGTTACCATATTTAATGCTGATTATGCTCTTGTTCCTATATGATGTTGAAGTAGTATATATTGCAACACTCTCTTGAGTATCTATGTTTATGCTTATCTATAAATTTCTTACAGAGTACTTCTCATAGATCCTTGGTATATGCAGGGTCTGTATACACTGGGGTGGAATTCTGTAAGAGATTATGTGGTGTCTCAGTTATTAGAAGGTACATCATCAATAAATTATTGGTACTGCATCAATAACTTATTGTTCAATCTTAATATTATGTACATTCTGGAGAATAGTACAATCAATTATCATTTTCCAATGAACATCTTAATTAACATTATAACTGAAGTTGCAACCTGAGGAGTAGGTATATTCAGATTTTAGCATTTGGATAAAACTAAATAAAAATTAAACGAGCATTGTGAAGGACTGGGGTCAGATAGTTTGAAGACATGGATAAAATAATAATTAGGGCAAGTTTTACTAAACACCATCGTCCTTTTCGACCTTTTGAGATAACCCCACTGAACTTAAAAAATTACACTAAACACCACCGATCTACTACTGCCGTCTAGAAAAGTTAGCCCTGTTAACTCGTGGCTTGCATGTGCGCTGAACATTCTGAAAGTACCTTTGTCTTCTTTAGTGGAAGTTTAAATTTTTTGGGAAAAAGAACTCCAAATCTTCTTATTAAAACCCCAACCCTGTCTTCTATTAAAATCTGAATCTTTAGAAATATTTGTCATCAAATCTTAGATCTTCTGTAATCAAATCCCAAATCTTTAACAATTAACCCTATTTCAAACAGAAATCTAATGCAAAATTAAACCCAAAATCAATGTCTAAATGAAGGCCTAAACCAAACACATTACTCTCTTTTCTATTGAACCAAAATCAAATAATAAGCTCTAATTCAAACCATAAATGAAACCCATTAATATCTCGCATTCCAATATCCCAATAACAAAATTTAAATTGAACTCAAAATCAAACTTTAAATGAAACCCATTATCTTCTTTTAATTAACTCAAAATAAAGTCTTCTTTCATATTGTTGATCTGAGTGCAATTTATGGGAGAAAGAGATGGGTTTGGTTGAAATGGGAGGGGGGAGAAGAAGATGAGAGAGTGAAAGTGAACTTTTTGAAAATGAGAGTGATGGGGTAGTTGAATTGTGACTGGGAGAAGTGAGAAGAAAGATTTCGGAGTTTAGAGAAGGAGAAAAGAAATGAGATGGGTTTCTTTGGATTAAAGAAAGAAAGTAAAGGGGAAGTGGAAAGTTGTTGATGATCTTGATTGAATTTTTGAGTGTTTGGAGAAAAAGAAGGGAGAAGAAGAACAATGGGTTTCTCTGGATTGGAGGAAGAAGAAGAGGGAGAGAAACAATAAAGATTAAAAAAGAAGAAGATAGACAAAAAAGAGAGAGACGGGTTTGGAATTTTTATCAAAAATTTGAGCGAGAAGAATTTGAGGAAGAACCGAAGAAGGGATTTTTTTTTCACGGTTTCACCGTTAATATTGTGATGGGGTTAAATGAAAGTTCATTGGTGTAAGTTGTATTTTTCGTACATCAAGGGATTGTTGGAAAGCGATTGTGTTTAATAAACTTTACCCTAATAATCACTATTACTTCAAGTTTAATATACAAATGCATTTTGTAATATATACGAAGGTAGACGTAACACAAAATATTAGAGTTATTTGGAAAGAGACTATAGTTTAAAGTTCTATTATCCAAGGAACTGTGCAATTTTCTTTTTCCTTCCATATGCAGATTTTACAAATTGCTGGAGATGTTATTTTGTCTAAAGCAATATTATCTGGCATTATAACTGCCATATTTGACTTTGCTGACTATACTTGTAATGATCAATAAAGGCTCTTCCTACTTTGCTAATATTTTGCTAGCTTGTTTCAGTGGTGAAAGTATGGAAAATGCACTGAGGGCATGTTGTAAAGGTATCAAAATAGGGAAGATTCTCATTCACAGGGAAGGGGATAATGGTCAGCAGGTTTGCATGAATCTCTTGAATCTTATAATTCATTTGCAATAGCTCTGATTGTGTGTCTGACATTTCGATTGTTTTGTAGCTAATTTATCAGAACCTGCCAAGGGACATCTCTGATAGACATGTTCTACTGTTGGATCCTATACTGGGCACAGGTCGGTTCATTTAAACAAGAGAATTATTAGTCATGGATTCAAATAGTTTGCTACAAGAAGCTATTTTGTCAATCCAAAAGTTTTTTATTCTTCCTATTTACGTGGGGTGCAAATTTCGCTATCTCTACATTACATACTTCATATTAGTTGCAGTTATTTTAATTTATTAAATTATTTCTGGCTGTTGGTTCTTTTGGTATTAATGGTTTCTCCTAGCTCTAATTGTAAACCTAAAAGGCAGCAGTTTATGTATTTGATATCTACTCTTTAAATCAGTTTTCGCTCATGTAATTATATATTTGATAATTGATGCTTAAGCCTTGTTCTTAATTGTTATAACTGGTTGTTGCATGCATGTCATTAAATAGAAAAAAGAAAGAAAAAAGAAAAAAGGGTTTACTTCTCTTGTCTTTTCAATCTGTCTGTTTAAATCGGAAGAGAAAAGTGATCAAGAATGTTTTGTGACAACAAATCTATGGCACATCCAGCATTATCATGTTTTATGCAGTATAACACTTCAGTTATAATTAATGACGCTTCTTAGTGAACCCTTTCCTGAGAAGCCAAAGCTATACAAGACTTGCTAGTATTCAGTCAACTGGACCTCAGATATATGGATTCACTTGCATCAACCACAAATCTTTCACCAAGATGTGACATGTATCCATGTATGTTTGCAGAGGTAAACCTTAAACTACCTTGAAATAGCTTGGCGTTTATCAAGGCGGGAATAATTGTTATAAAAGGTAATGGTTAGCATGAAACAAGCCACAGTAATCAAGAAGTAAAAGTTCACCTGCTAGGATACATATTTCTCTTTTTCATACGAGACAAGAAATCTGGACGATGCTCAAGGGGAATAATTGTGATGAGAGCATTCAAGAGGTAATTTCACAGAAGAGTGATTAAACTTCATAGGATGCTGTGACCCGACACACAAAAAAAGCGACGGACACTTTAGCGGTAGAGAAAATCTCAGTAGTTGCAGGTGCACCCTGTAGCTTTTGTCATGAACACACATGTTGGCTTTAAGACTGCTTGTTACTTGTTTGTAGTATGAAATACTGTAGTGCCAAACTGCCAATGGTATTCATGTTACCTTTATGGTATTCTTGTTACCTTTAAGCTAAGCTTATGCTTAAGCTTCTTTTATGTACGAATATATATTTAGTGTATCTGCCAAAGTGATTACATATTGAGCATAAATTTTCCATTATAGGGAACTCAGCTGTACAGGCTATCTCATTGCTTCTTCAGAAGGGTGTCCAAGAGGCAAACATTATATTTTTGAATTTAATTTCTGTAAGTTCAAGCACCATGCTAACCATATGTGATAGTTCTTATTTTCTTTTATTTCAGATGTATAGTTTTCCCCCCTTCCTTTATCATATGGACAGTGGCCGAGCTATCAAAAGAAGAAAATGACTTAAAAGAAAAACTCTTGAACCCCTTTGATGCAGTATCTTACAAGTGTGGTTATTTGTAGCAACTCAAGTAGAAGTGTGAAACTACGACCATAACAAAAATAAACAAGCATTACACTGTGTACTTTGGTAGCTCTTATGTATGAATCTGATATTATCCCTTATATTCCTTTCTTGCATTATATATTTGAGTTTCCCTCCTTTTTGTCATTTTCTAGAAGGCTCACTTTTTTCATATTGAACAGAGGCCACATATATAAGCAAGTAGAAACCTTGGGAAGGCTCAATATCTCAACTACAACTAAAACAATACTGAAAGTGCATGTGCTTCCACATTTAAGCAAGCACTGTTGTGCACTAGATTTTACCATTGAAAATCAGATCCACCTTATGATTCTCAGGCCTCACACATGGAGACAATTTGATACGCCAAGACATGAACTGCATTTGTTGATGGTACAATAAAAAAAATATAAACCAGCACCTTCCTTCTCCAAATCAAACCCCTCCCCCCCCCTAACATGAGGAATTTTGTGTCAAGTTCACCCAATATAGAGAGTTATCCGGATGTGGATTTACATTATTTTCTTCCAATCATGAGTTGTTTGATCTGTGATACCAGAAGACGTTCTAGTTATTATGCTTTCAGTAAGCATGGAACTTCAATTTTCCCGATCACCAAATTTTGTGTTCTCAAGTAATTGATATAGAAATAGAATTTTGAGTCTTGGTTTGGTGTGGTATCACTAATATGTATGGGTTCTTATTTATCTTTTAGTGAC
This sequence comes from Agapanthus africanus, assembly GCA_030015575.1. Lineage (NCBI taxonomy): Eukaryota > Viridiplantae > Streptophyta > Magnoliopsida > Asparagales > Amaryllidaceae > Agapanthus > Agapanthus africanus. The sequence goes on from JASDDO010000004.1 coordinate 361,402,849, forward strand.
ATAGTATGGATGCTGAAATATTATGCAAGTAATTATAAATCAAAAGGCTGTCATAATTTTAGGAGCTTAGCTTATAGAACTATATATATGTATGTATAATATTCTCTATGCAAACTATTAGCTATACCATATTTTGTTCCACCTCAACTCTCCAAAGAAAACATCGTCCCTTTTTTGTGCCTCATTCCTAGTAGCATACTCCGTTCCATTTTTTGTCCCATGTACCGTTGCTCTGCATTGGTTTTGACAAGATTAACTGGAAAAATAAAAAGAAGAAAAAGTTTCTTTGATAGAATCCCTTGATTAACATTGGAATGCCAAGAACAGGCTAGACTGGCCTGCAAAACAACATCAAATTCCTTGCTAGATTTCCATATCTGATTCAAACATAATCCTAGAAACCTGATAGACTTAGAAGATGCAAGACATTCAAACCACAAAATTTTCAAATAGTCTCTGCAAAAAAATAAATCGAGAAACTTTTCTATTTGTTTGTCTACTTAAAGAACACAGAACACCTGCTGCAGGAGGAAATGAGGATGAAAGAGCGGGTATCTTTTTAGGTTGCTGCCGTATTCTTTAATTCTGGCACTGTGGAAGGATGGTTACCATTTATTGTATTCAAACTAATATATTGCTAAGTTTCTTATATTTTGTCGAATCATTATCTTATGCTATATAACACGTTGACACCATTTTGCATAACTAGGCTCCTCAAGGAGTACATGTTGTATGCAAAAGATTCCCTAGGATTACGATTGTGACGTCAGAGATAGAGTTTGGTCTGAACGAAAATTTTCGTGTCATTCCTGGCATGGGCGAGTTTGGAGATAGATATTTTGGAACGGATGAGTAGATTCTGGCATCAGTCTCCAATCAAATGCCAAGATTTTCCCCATTCTAATTCAGGCAAGTTATTGTTAACTTGTTCATTATGTAATCTTTATGCTAGTTTTAATCGGATAATTATATATCAACACAATTAGACAATTTCTATCTGTGGTTGGTGATGCTTGGCAGCTTGGGTGTATTACAGGGGAATTCATTGTTGGTTTTATCAAAGCATTTTAAACAAGGACGCACAAAGCCAAGAACTGCTTTAATCGTTCTTTTTGTTCTTTACTGCTTGTGATTCTACAGAATTCACTCTAGAAGAGTAATAGAGAATCATATATCCCTCTATGCAGTTGTTTACAGGAAGTGCTCATTTGATTCTTTACTCCAATGTTTATTGCAGATGTGGGATGAAATTTTTCAAATCGAGTCAGCATTAGATGTTACAGGCATTTGTGCTTTCCTTGTTTGGCGGCAATTTTCAGCTTTTTTCGAGATCCCTTTCCTCTTCTTGAGTGAACTCCAGTGCCTATAGTTTGATTAAGTGGTATTATGTATTAGTTTCTTTGAACTCCAGTGCCCTTATAGTTTGATCAAGTGATATTATGTATTAATTTAAGAAAAATAAACTTAATAATTCGGTGGTTGTGGGCTTCGGACAAATATTCATTTGATCAGTTATAGTTGTTTCTTGTATGCAACATGTATGATATCAATTATAAAATGAACGTTTTCAAAATCCTGCTAAATCCTGGATCTCCTATGGTATCATCATGTTCATAAATATTGGGAAAGCACGAGGGAATAAAGCACAATCTTTTCTATCTGAATTTGGTTCTTTATTGCTTATTTCACCAATTTCTTTTGTTAAAAATTGTGATCACTCCTGCTATGGATCAGATATAGGTATTACAATATTGTTATCCAGCTGTCGCAGATAGATTTGAATATGGATATGGATAGGTAATGAAAATTATTGTTGATATTTGGTAGATGTCAGATATCGAGATATCGATACAGATATAAAATGAATATTAGAAAAAATACCAAATAAAGTCAAACATTACTATTTTGATATCAGACGGATACGGAATGAATATAAGTGTTTTCGTATCCATATCCATATCCAGCGGGTGGTTGTTGGAAGATACAATTATGAAAAATCAACACATGCAAAATTACCGTATATTATTAATAGAGAGCAGGCTCATATTATTCATATCCATTTACATCCTGTGGTAGCCTCTCATATGTGGTGCATGTGGTTCTCTCCTGGGATGTATTTGGGGAAACTCGAAGTGATTCATCAATCAAATTATATGGGCATTTTTCTATCCAATTTCAAGAAACAAATGATGTATTTGTTTGTAAGATTATTCTAAAGTTTGTGTGCAGCAAATCTATCAAACTCTTTTCGTCAGTTTTTTATTTTATTTAGCTAGGTATTATACATATTGAAAGTTGCGCATGATTCTATGATGCGTAGCTAGTATCCATGAAAGATCCTCCAATTGATGCAAAATCATTTGGATTTCAATTAAACCAAGAAATGCTAAACATCGAGCAAACATGAATTTAGTGAAGAAAATATTGCATTTTAACTGTATCACGAGTTTAGAGACGCACCTGGAACTACGAGTACATATATTTTTGATTTCTTAAAGCCAAGAAAGTGTCCTTATAACCTAAGCTAAGCGTCTCTCGGGGACAAACTCAGCGGGGGTTTTGCTCTAGCAAACCAATTTTTTTTAAACCCCTACAATGATTTTCACTTTTTCATTCTAATTACCCTTATTAGAAGAATATGTTTAAATTAAGAAATTTGGTTTTTTAATTTAGCTGTACCCTTAAACAAAACTTAATATGATCCAAGAAATTTTTTACCTCACTGCTCTTAATTATCACAACATAGACATACCAACAAGTTTTTTCCTATTGCCCGTGTATGTCACGATGCGGAAATGGCACGTGCCCGTCACTTAAATCACGTGAAATCTATAGAACACCACCGTAATCTAAGTAAGCCAAAAACCAAGAATCTAAACCATTTTAGAAAATAGTGAAGGTGTGGTTTTGAAAAAGGATTTATACATTGAAATCAAGTTTGTTTTTAAATTATACGTAAAGTTCGATTTAAAACATGTCGTCGTTCAAAAATCGGAAAGTACCTCCTTTGCAAATTTTGTGTAAAACAAGCACAATATATATATATATATAGAGAGAGAGAGAGATATTAATGGAGGGAAGAGGCCGCCCTCCTATATGGCGTCGAAAAAATACCTCCTCCCTAGTTTCTCCCGACGATCGGCACCCGCCATCTTCATCGTCATCATCTAAGATATGGGTACACCAAATTTCATGTGATTCCACAACTTTTTCACCGTTGATTTAGTGGGTTCAAAATTAACGGCTTACCGACAATAGAACTTTTTACATTGCTAAATCAACGGTGAAAAGGTTAAGGAATCACATGAAATTTGGTGTACCCACATCTTAGATGATGACGATGAAGATGGTGGGTGCCGATCGTCGGAAAAAACTAAGGGAGTTGTATTTTTTCGACGCCATAAGAGGGAATCCCCTCTTATGGCCTCTTTTCTCCATTATTCTCATATATATATATATATATATATATATATATATATAAAATTGAGGAAAGAGGCCATAGGAGGGGGGATTTCCTCCTATGACGTCGAAAAACCATACTCTCCATCGTGTTTTCCGACGATCGGAATGCATCATCTTCATCGTTATCATCTAAGTTATGGGTACACCAAATTTCATGTGATTCTACAACTTTTTCACCGTTGAATTAGTGGGTTCAAAATTAACGGTTTACCGACAATAGAACTTTTTACATTACTAAATCAACTGTGAAAAAGTTATAGAATCACATGAAATTTGGTGTAACCACATCTTAGATGATAACGATGAAGATGATGCATTCCGATCGTCGGAAAACACGATGGAGAGTGTGTTTTTTCGACGCCATAGGAGAAAATTCCCTCATATGGCCTCTTTCCTCCATTATTCTCTCTCTCTATATATATAAGGTTAATAGAAGAAAGATGCCATAAGAGGGAATTTCCTTTTATAGCGTCGAAAAAATACACCCTCCCTCATTTTTTACGACGATCGGCACCCACTATCTTTATCGTTATCATCTAAGATGTGGGTACACCAAATTTCATGTGATTCTACAACCTTTACACCGTTGATTTAGTGGGTTCAAAATTAACGGTTTACCGACAATAGAACTTTTTACATTGCTAAATCAACGGTGAAAAGGTTGTAGAATCATATGAAATTTGGTGTACCCACATCTTAGATGATAACGATGAAGATGGTGGGTGGGTGCCGATCGGCGGGAAAAATAAGGAAGGGTGTATTTTTTCGGCACCAAAGAAAAAAATTCCCTTCTATGGCATATTCTCTCTCTCTCTCTCTCTCTCTCTCTCTCTCTATATATATATATATATATATATATATATATATATATATATATAAAGCATTCTCAATGGGAGCTATTTTCCACGTCCAACGGCGGAGCAACCACGCAGTTAAATATACGATGCCCATGGCGAAAATCAACACAAGCAAGAAAACAATAGATATGTAAATAAACAACTCAAGTCGGCTTCAAACGGGTCCGACACCCAAAACAATACATATATAAGTCTCGTCTCTAGGTCGTGGATAATACAATATATAAGTGGTTGATGGAGTTTTTAACTAGATTCAAGAATAATAATACAATATAAGAGGCGGTTGCGATACAACCGGTAACCCACCTGAGAAAACGAGTTCAAGGCTCTAGCTTCACACCAATCGACCAAGTGAAGCAACTAGGAATCGCAACTTGCTAAGAAGTGAGATCTAGAGATATGGTTGTGTGTGTTCTAGTTTATTACTATCTCTTATCCCTTAATTCTCAACTTATTAGAGTGTAGGGAATAAGGAGGAGGAGCTCAATAACTTGGAGCAAAAGAAGAGAGAAACTCAAGTGAAGAATGAGCCAAGTCTTATGAAAAAGAGCTGCACGATTTTGGTTTTCATAAAAGATTTTTAAGCATTAAAAATCCTCAGCCATACATAAATACTATGGATTCATTTGTCCATGCTATTCACTATCCCTCTTTCCATGCTTTTGTCACCTCATCCCTCCACCTCATATCTATTTATCAAAAAATAGAAAATTCAATTATGAGGTATCCTCCTTCTAGAATGCATACATGTATAAACACAAGAATATATCGCCGTATATACATATTTGTATTCGTATCGAAATACGAATACCAAGGAGATAGAAAAACACAATAAACATAATACTAGAATATACATATCGAAATACATATATTTCAATTATTAAATCAATACTTGATCTAATAATCCGGCTTAATCCTAAATCAGCTGGTATTATCATCCGTCCGAGTAAAGTCCGTGTAGCTAGTATACGTATTTAATCGGAACCTAACACGTATCAAAATACGGTCACTACATCATTTCGCCTAAATTAGGAAAACCCTCTGGATGAGACTCTAAAAACTCGACAGTACGCTGGTAGTGAATTGCTGGATAAATCCATAACCACAAGCACGTCAGCGGCACTAGTTGTATGTAACGGCTATCCAGGCAACTGTCGAAAAGGAAGGCCGACGAGCAAATTTGTCACGCCCCGCTTCCCACCATAACAAAATTTCGGGACGTAACTCGGCCAGCCATGCTACATACGGTAAGAAAATATCCTTCTATAGTCAAATTAAGACTGTCAATCAGTAATCAAGAACAACAATATAACTATTTATCTCTAAACATGTCCTACAGTCATAAGAACGATAACAGGAAATAAGATAGCGGAAGCAATAAAAATCCGAGGATAACTAACTTTGAATAAGAGCTATATCAGTGAGATGGTCCGCACTGATCAGTAGTCCCGTCGAAGTACTCACATGCTAAGTCAAATATCTGAGCCAAACAAAACCCAAACGTCAGTGCATCATAAATATCATAAGAATAATAATAAACTGAACAGTGTGCTATACATGATGTCATATGCAAAATAAGGTATGGGTATAAACAAACAATCACAGGTGTTATAACGACAAACTATAGGTATGTCACGTATATCTAAACTCTGTGTTTCTTGGTTTACTATCCTACAATTATTTAAAACTAATGAATATACTCCTTCATATAACTCAAAAGTCCCGTTACCCCCCGGGACCACGGATCAAGATGATGAATCAAGAATGATTTTGTTCCGTTACCTCCCGGAACCACGGATCAAGTAATAAGAATCACGAATGATTTTGTTCCGTTACCCCCTAAAACCATGGATCAAGTAATATCCTTTTAAATTACACTTCAATTACACTTTTGATATTCCCATCTCCCAGGTTTCGTTTTCCAAGTCAGATATGCATAATATCTACCTAATGCCAATACAGGAACAAGCATGTATAGATTATGTCTATATAGACAACAAGTTACGTCCATCAGGACAACAAGTCAGAATTGTTGGCATTGGTAAATATCATAGGTAACATGTATAAACAATATAGTAATAGCAGTAGCAAGACGGCAAGTCGCAAGCATGTCAGATATTGTGTATTAAACCGGTGACGTATTTATAATAAAAGTAAGAATATAACGGTCATGATTATCTAGCTGATTTACAATAGCATTTTACGATTATATAAATTAAATTGTATTAATTCATACTTTTCGATTAAACCATTGAGCCAACTAGACTATTCTGCTGTAATTTCAGACTATCAATACAGTTTAAATAATGTTACATACTGCAAATTATAAACTTATTATAGTTGTGTCTATCAATTGCTTCCTGTTTATCTTTGTGCTTAGTGTTCATCTTTAACCTGATTAAGTTCACATGTACATTTTATTTTTTTCCTATTAATGACTTTGGTATCTATCATTGCTCCATTACTATTCTTAATGTTATTACATTTTAATAAATATATACACTTATAGAGATAATAATAGTTCAATTATCCTATATAATACATTACTATTTCGACAAGATTTAATCTTGCTAGCATGTAAACAAGTATGCGAATACTTGTCTCGAACGAACGATCACGCGATCATGGAAACAACCACGAAGATGCGACCTTGAATCCGACGCAAATTTCAGCTACGAATGGTGCTCGGTTTTGGAGCTTTGACTGTGGATCGACAGCTGTGCTGAGTACCAGACGACAACGGCTATCTCGGTAGGTAAGGACCCGGCTACGGTTCTTGGTTCGGTGGTCGATGAGGGAAAATGAAAGCTTCGGAGAAAAGGAAGATAACGATGGTGATGAGAAGAAGGGGGCGTTTTCAGTGTGCGCGCGTGTTGGCGGTTGAGTTTCTGGGCTGGAGTTGGGTGCTGCGACGACAAAGCGCCGACGACGAGGACATGAGGGGATTGGTTTAGGTCGCTGGAGTTGTCAAGATTGGGTTCCTAATGAGGTGAGGGTGACGATCGTGAGTAGGGCGGCGACGAGGATGTCGGGAGAGGGAATCGACGACGTGATGAGGATGACGAGGGTGTCGAGATTAGAGACGAGAGGAAGAGAGAGAGAAGCGGGGAAGGGAGAGAAGAGATTAACACACACAGAGAGAGAGAGAAATAAAATAGAGAGAAAGGTTTATTTTATTAAAAAGAATATATATATATATATATATATATATATATATATATATATAGTGTATGTGTGTGTATTATAGTTTATTATAACTAATAGTATAAAAATAATATCAAGTTTCGATCCATCTCCACTAAAATCTCACCGAAAATTATATATTGGAATAATAATACATATACGTAATCTATTTAACCATAATACAAAGAATTTAAATATTTTATACCCTTTATTTAAGATTTAACAGGATTTTAAATATATTTAAATTTAATAAATATTTGGTATCTACATTCTATTAGATTTAAGCTTAATAGATAAAAACCAAAATAAAACATGAGATGCTTAACCACATGATGACAGTTAATATATCGGTTATACTAGATTCTCATGAATTTAGTTTACTGATAAAAATTAATAAAAATATAATCTAGCACCATGATGGGTTTCACACATGCAGGTTGGGTCGGATAACCACTACTACTATTCAAATCAATCGCAACCTAAATGATAAATAAAACAAGTCTAAAAATACTAATTTACATCGTACAATCGTGCCAGGGTGTTTCAAAACTCATCTGAACCCCTACTGAGCCTATCTGTGATAATCTCCATACAATCTCGTCTTTTCGTCTAAGAGTATTGTATACCGGGTCTAGGGGTGGTATACGTCAAACTCTAATAACGCAATAATTCGTGTCGATTTGACTTAGAACCAATCCGAGAAACTACTGATCTAACTATCAATAAATCTCATCTGCCTTGGTCAAGAATTTATGATGCTGGCCAACCGAATATAGTGCGATATCGACTCCCATACCGGGAGAGACGAATTCCTAACAATCGCTCACTGCCTCCATATGGATCGGGACTGTACCTGACTAAAACCTGTTTGCACAATTCAGTAGAGCCGTTGTAGGATAGTAATTTAAATATAGTGGGAACTCACACGAGATGTAACGCCTCAATTCCCGGAATACGGAAATATGGGCCGAAATCGCCAGTGCTCCTAGATAAGGGGAAATCCTCTTGTCATAGTCACACCTAAGGCTCGAGTTAAACATGTACTAATATCATACTGCATAAATAACAAATAACACTAATGAATCCACGAGATAAAGATAGAATCAATAAAATATCCAAACAACAAAGGGCTCCAAATAAACGAAATATAAGATCCAAAAAGAAAGATATATTATTCCTAATATCCCGCGAAGGGCGCATATTCTAATAGCAATTAAAATAAAATAGAAATAAATCTATAAATACTACCAATCTTCGACAAATTCCTGATAGTCACTCTGATCCTGCTCTGTCTGTGAACCGGTCTTTAAACCTGAGATGGCAAGTCCCAGAGATGTCAAAACATCTCAATAAGTACTCAATCGTAATAGTGTGTGTATGTGTGTGATGGTATGAATATGTGAGTGTAGTGAAGCCCGTGTGCACATGTAGATATAGATATGACAGTATTATGAAGCAAGCACATAAACATGTCAAGTCGGTCAAGTCATATTCTAGTTGGTCACTAAAAGAGTAATCTATGCTATCGTGAGTTCGAGTGGATACGTCAACCTCTGCAGGAGTATTCCTAACCAAGGGTAGTGCCCTAGGGGTTAGGAAACATGAACACAGATGTGGAATGAACAAGCGACCATATATAGCCCGGTACGAGTTATAGGAACAAGCGACCGATATAGCCCGATATGAGCTGTAGTAACAAGCGACTGATATAGCCCGGTATAAGCTACCGACATGAGATTCCTGAGATCCTGTTGAACAAATGCACACCAAAATAACCCCAACACCCTGCGAATTTATAACTAATATGGCAGTGAACTCGACCACTAAATAAAATGTTGATTGGACTGGAATTTGTAATATCATGTTAACGGTATGAAATAAAACCTTGTAAGCGGGAATAAATGGGGTCATGGCATGTAACTCAGCATTCCAATGGTGATCTTGTTTTAATACAAAGAAACAGTAATCGTGAATAGGCATATCATGTCAAGAAAGTGGTATTAAATAAATAGTCTCAAGTAGCATGTCAAGTACAGTCGATATAATATGATAATATCAATAATGTAAATAAGAATCTACATGAATTTGCAAGCACCTTCATTTAATATCCGGATTTATTATTGGAAAGAATAATAAACTGAAATATGGTTTTAAAGAGTTGGTATGATTAATGGGTGCTCTAGCAATCATAAGGTTTCACCAAGGCACATAATAAATTATGTGATTAATATCATCTAAAAAGTACTATATTATATGAAATACAATGATATGTATCTGATTATATTTAAAATAAATACTAATAAAAACGAATATAATTATGTACTCTTAATCACTATCGGTGACTAATATACTTGTTGTATAATATGATTACTATAATACTATCATACCTAATACCATTATTAATTAATATAAACAGAATATGAGACTTTTAATATTAATATACTATAGTCTAATAATTTATTGAGCAATTCACCGATATTGTATCGACCAAAAGAAATGAGCAAGAGTACTTACATTGAAACGGTTAAATACGACGACACGAAATACAAACCAAAATCGATCGCTCAGCTAGAGAATCTCGATCCACGTTGCTCGCTGTTCTGAAGTTGGGTACGATTGGTGATGGGTGCTCGACAACTTTTAAAGGAAGAAGAAGATTTGAGAGATGAATATATATATATATATATATATATATATATATATATATATATATATATATATATATATATATATATGAGGTTAATGGAGGAAAGGTGACATAGGAGGGAATTTCCTCCTATGACGTCGGAAAAATGCACCCTCCGTCATTTTTTTCGACGATCGGCATACATCACGGCCATCTTTATCATCTAAGATGTGGATATACCAAATTTCATATGATTATACCATTTTTTCACCGTTGATATAGTTGGTACAAAATTAATGGTTTACCGACAATAGAACGGTGAAAAAGTGGTGGGATCACAAGAAATTTGGTGTATGCGCATCTTAGATGATAACGATGATGATACTAGATGCCGATCATCGGAAAAAATGGTGGAGATTGTATTTTTTTCGACGCCATAGGAGGAAATCCCCTTCCTATGGCCTCTTTTCTCCATTATTCTCTCTCTCTCTCTCTCTCTCTCTATATATATATATATATATATATATATAGGGGGGGGAGAGAGAGAGAAAATGGTGAGAGAAATATTCTAATTGGAGAGAGAGATTCCGATTGGAGAGAGAGATTAAACTTAAGTAAAATATAGATGTATTATTTATATATTAGTTAGGGTAAAATTAGTAGAAGAGAGAAAAAAGATTTGTTAAATTAGATAAAACAATGTATCACAAAACCCCCACAAGAACTATTTGTTAAAGATTTTAAGAGATCTTTTCAATTATTTATCATAACCAAAACAATTTACCATAAATCTATGGTTACAAAAATATTATAGACAGTATATATATCGTATGCATGTTAATTAATATAAATATAAATTAGCATACCAATAAACATCTTAAATAAACTAGAGAATCAATATATATATATATATATATATATATATATATATATATATATAATTAAAATAAGTGTAGGGTTTGTTATTATATAGGATAATAAAAAATATTTATATAAATATAAATATATATATATATATATATATTTATAGGGTTTTAAATAGATATTATGTATATAAATTAGTTTAAATATGTATGATTAAAATATGTATAGATTTATTTGGAGAGATAAAATATATTTGGAGGGAAAGTATAAGAAAATATATATAAGTTTAGAAAAATAATTCTCATAACCCCAAAAAATTGTAAAAGATTTTTAAAAAGGATTTTCAAGTATTTTGTCATATTTTTTTGTTATAACGATCATAGTAAAATAAATATATATCTAATATTTAACATATACTATATGGATATCACTATAAAACATTACTATATTATAAACAAATATTAAACTCTAAATTAATAATAGTAATAGTAGTAGTAGTAGTAGTAGTAGTAATAGCAAAACCAATACATCTAAAAAGAAAAGAAAGAAAACGTATGATCGGATTAGGGTGTTACATGAAACAAATCACGATATCAGGTCTAAGAACTAATCTGTACTCATGTCACATGAGAACTGCTATCCGACGATAGGTATAATACCATCCAAAAGTTCTCGGCGAGTCCGACCAGTGTACTCACCCCCAGTGAGTACATGCATACGATCTTAGGTGCCACACACCAATGGTTGCGGGGCCAACCAACACCCCTCTTTAGGGTCCAGAAGCATATATACCAGTCTACTCCAGAACATCGATGCCCGGTCTCGATACTCCCATAACTGCGGACATTTAAAGATGTGCTTATGGATTACCCAGCCCCACATGTATGATCACCATCATAACGCTGGTAGTCAAGCAATAATCCTACGGGCTTTATCAACATGTATTAATGATACATAATAACAAGTGAAATATATACACATATTAAGATAAAGACAAATCAAATAGCATACCATCATATCGAGCAAGATTGTCCTGTACATACATATGTCCAAGCATCCACTATATATATACAATAATGGCTTCTAGGGCATACATATCCAACACCACCTACCAAGAGCAATCACCCGAAAGAAGAAGTGTGCCGACAAGCCTCTACTAATCTGAGTAGTCAATCCTGTAAAAAACTAAGGCACAACGGGGGTGAGCTGTCAACTCGTGAGTAAAAATATATCACAAGGTAGAAATCGAACACATAACGATCTACCTAAGTGTTGGATATGTATTCCCTAGAGGCCATTATTGTATATGTATACATGTGAATGCTTGGACATATATATGTACAGGACAATCTTGATCGATATGATAGTATGCTATCTGGTTTGTTTTTATCTTAACATGTGCGTCTGTCTTACTTGTTATTACATATCATTTATACATGTTGATAAAGCCCGTATGATCATTGCTTGACTACCTGCGTTATGATGGCGATCATACTTGTGAGAGCGGGGTAGTCGATAAGCACATCCTTAAAAGGTCCCTACTCATGGGAGTATCGAGACTGGGCATCGATATTCCGAAGTAGACTGGTGTATACGTTTCTAGACTCCGACGAGGGGCGGTGGTTGGTCCCACAACCATTGGTGTGGTCGCCTAAGATTGTATACAGGTGCTCATTGGGGGTGAGTACACTGAACGGACTCGCCGAGAACTTCTAAATGGTACTATACCTATCGTCAGATGGAAGTTCTTAGGTAACATGAGTACAGGTTAGTCTTCAGACCTAAGATCGTCATTTGTCTCGTGTGAGTTCCCACCGTGCTTTGATCACTACCCTACCACAGCTATACTGAATCGTGCAAACAGATTTTGGTTGGGTACAGTCCCGAACCACATGGAGGCAGTGAGTGATTGTTGGGGATTCATCTATCCCGGTATAGGAAGTTGATATCGTACTGTGTTCAATTGGTCATGACCATAAGACCTTAGTCAAGACAATTGGGATTTACTGATAGGTTGATCAGTAGTTTCCCGGATTGGTCCTGAGCCACATCAGTACAAATTATCGGGTTATTAGGGTCTGGCGTTTACCGTCCCTAGACCCGGTATACGATATTCTCATACGAAGAGACCGGACTGTACGGAGATTGTCACGGATAGGCTCAGTAGGGATCCGGATGAGTTTGCTCGTCGGCCTTCCTTTTCGACAGGTACCCGGGTAGCCGTTACGTACAACTAGTGCCGCTGACGTGCTTGTGATTATAGATTTATCCAGTAACTCACTGCCGGCGTACTGTCGAGTCTTTAGAGTCCCACACAGAGGGTTTCCCTGGTTCAGAAGAAATGATGTAGTAGCCGTATTGGATACGTGCAGAGTTCCGATTGATTGATGGTACTGTGTATCCGGACTTTCGATCGGACAGTTGATAATACTTGCCGGCTCGGGATTGAGCCGGATTATTAAATATGGTTTTGATTTAATAATTTACATATATGTATTTCGATATGTATATTCTAGTATTATATTCTTTGTGTTATTTTATCTCTTTGGGTATTCGTGTTTTTATGCGAATGCAGGTATATATATACAATAGACTGTAATCCGTATTTTTTTTATGGAAAACGTTCTAGAAGGTGGACACCTCATTATGTATTTTTCCATTTATCTTTAAATAGAAATGAGGTGTAAAGTGCGGTGATGGGAGTATGGTGAGAACCATGCCTCAATAGTGTCGACAAATGAATTTTTAATTCATTTGTGCAAACTATTGAAACATGGTTAAAATATTATGGATATTGTTTTACAAAACTAGTGTGAGGATTTTCTCTCACATAGGAGCTTCATTATTTTTGAGAGCTCACCATTTGCTTCACTCCCTCTCCTTCTCTTGAGCTCCTCCACCTTCAAGTACAACCTCTTCTCTACCTTCTCATGAGTTGAGAATCAAGAGAGGAGGTGAGATAGAAACACATAGAACCTTAGACTACATCCTAAATCACTTAGATTAGCAATCAAAGTTTTCTAGTTGCTTCATTTGAAACTTTGAGTAGAGCTAGAGCCATGGATCACAACCTTCGGGTGGATCATCTTCGGCGGAGGGAGACGGATGATCAAGCTTGATCACGGAGGACACTAGGAGCTTATGAAGAGGAATGAAGACCGAAGGTCTTGGATCTTTTGGTGAGACTCTTCATCATAGTAGATAGCTCCCCTTAGTTAGCTAGTTAGGTTTATAGTAGATCCGGTAACGGATTATTCTAGCACCGGTTTTACAATCGTAGAAAAAAATTTGTTCCACAAATGGCCACGGATGATGGCCAGGGCGTTAATATAACCCAGCACTAAGACACAGATATAGTACTACCATATTCTGTACTAATATATGTATAATGCACAAGTAATATATGCGCATATCAATAGATCGCGTAATCATCTCATATACAACTTTCATCCAAGTAAGTCTATAAAGTAGCCGAAAATATATGTATGTAAATCGTTTCAAAATAGCCGTATGATATGTATATCAGGAAAAGTAGCGGACGTTGATTTAATAAGCAATATATGCAATTTGTTTAAAATATACGTCACGTCTTTTGAAAATTATTTAAAAAAGGTTTTCTTTTGAAGGTTTCTTGTGTCATCATAGACACGTAGAAAATAGGGAGATTATAGCTCCTTTGAAAACCTCTTTAATATATATCGATAAATGAAAATAGTATTTCAGGTACTATCTTTAGGATCAGTCTTGTTCGGCTACAATATAACTTAAACCATCTCAATCTGTGTAGGGCATCCATATCGATCCCTCACATATATCATAACATATCAAATAAAGCACATCATAATTAGAGCGCACAAATGGAAACACATCACCAATAAAATCATTAGAAAACCGTGACAATCATCGACATGTAAATCTCAGGTGTTTCTGTTCCTGCCAAAAATTTTGGCTCAAAACTTGTTGTTCCCTTATAAAAATAAAGGGAAACATCCACGTGTTAAACACGTGCACCCACATGCAAAGCATGTAGGTACCGCTTCAGATAGGATTAAATCCTTGAGCGCCTCACGTGTTTCCCACGTGAGCGCCAGCGCCGGCTTATGTTAGGATTAAATCCTATAGCGGCGCCTCACGTGGAACACACGTGAGCGCCGGTGCAAAGCATGAGAGTGACTATTTATAAAAGAATTAAATTCTCAGGCGGCGTCCACGTGCATAGCACGTGAGCGTCAGCACCCAAATTAAAAAGGGTAGAATTAAATTCTACATGGGGGATATTTCCCTAAAATCTGGGATATTCTTTGTTAAACAAAACCCGTTGGATCAAAAATCCAATGGTGATAATAAATTATCAAATGAGAGAATTAAATTCTATTAGAGGAAAATATTTCTCTGATCTTTATAAATAAAGAAGATATTCTCTGTTGGATCAAAGATACAATGATAGAATTAAATTTTATGTGAGAAATATTTTCCTGATCTTCCTAAAATAAGATAGATCTTCTATGTTAAACGGAATTAAATTCTGTGGTTGGGAAAATATTCTCTAATCTTGATAAACAAACAAGAATGATTTTCTCTATTAGATAGAATAAAATTCTATATTATGAAAATATCTTCCTAATCTTGTGATAGAATAAAATTCTATGTTAGGAAAATATCTTCCTGATCTTGTTAAGCTAACAAGATATTCATATGATAGAATAAAATTTTAATCTTATTAAACTAATAAGATATTCATATGATAGAATAAAATTCTATCTTAGGAAAATATTTTCTAATCTTGTTAAACAAACAAGAAATTTTCTCTGTTAAACAGAGAGCTTTTGAATTAAAAATCTAAAGGTGAATAAAATTCACCGATTGATCTAAAAGATAATTTTGATTGATTATGAAATCAATCATGATCTCTCAATGAGAGATTTTCTCAACAAATTGATTTTTCTCTTCTTCTATAAATAGGAGCAAAAAGATTAATCCAGCAAAAGAGAAAAAAAAACCCTATAAGCTTCTGAGAAAAATACAGAAAGCTCTAAAAACAACAGAGAATTTAATTCTCAAAGAGAAAAACTTCCCATTTAAAAAGAACCGAGGTAAAGAAAATACAGAGATCAAAATATCTCTTTTACCTATTTTAAGGGTTTAACCCTTCTCAAAGAACTTAGTTCTTTCTCTGGATCAGAGATCCACAAGATAAGTCTCCCACAAGTTGAGAATTTAATTCTCATCGGGAAGATATTATTCTTGGGAATCAAAGATTCAGAAAAGAACCAGATCCAAAAGAAAAAAAAGGAAAAAGAACCTTTAAAAAACTTAGTTGTTTAAAAACTCAACCCGAAATCCTCAAAAATAGTGATTTTGGTAAGCGTTAATGGTCAAAATACCATTGACAGATATTTAATCTCTCTGAAAACATTAACAGAGATTAAATCTCTATAAAAAAAAGTGTCCCACGTGCTTCGCACGTGGGCGCCCTTTTAATAGCGCCTAGCGCCTCAAGTGAAAAACACGCGGGCGCCCAAAACAGAAGGCCAGCGCCTCACGTGAAACACACGTGGGCGCTGAATAAAAGTGCCCAGCACTCCATATACAGCCGAAGACAGCTAAGTGCTTAGCACTGATTGGGCAGCGCCTAGCACCGCACGTGCTCCTTACATGGGCGCCCTATAAAAAGTGCTTAGCACTTCATATGTAGCCTAAATGGCTGAGTGCTTAGCACTAATTGGGCAGCTCCCAGCTCCGCACGTACACCTCATATGGACGCCATAAGAAGTGCTTAGCACTTTACATTTAGTCAAAACGACTAAAGTGTTCAACACTTATTGGGCAGCGCCCACGACTGAATGCTTCACGTGACATACATGCGAGCATCAGAGATCAAATAAGTGCTTAGCACTCTTACATAAAAGAAAATGGCTGAACAAACAGAGCTTAAATAAGTGCATAGCACTTTTGAATAAAAGAAACTAAGTAGACTAAGCCCAAATTAGCTAAGTCTCTGAAGTTTTCTTGCAGCTAAGCCCAAATGCTCTTTTGCTGGATCTTAAGTAAAAATGATCCTAGAATGTTGTTAAGTTAATCTTAGTCTCAAATAAGACTAACGCATCCTTAGCAAGAACAAACTGAGCTCAAATGCTCACATATAGATTTAAGTTGATCTTAATCTCAAACTAGATTAACGATCTTGAAAGAAAACAAAAATATTTTTGAACTGAAGGAATATAAAATATAAAACCTAAGTTCAAAACCCAATCAAGCAAATCCTTGACCCAAACCGAAATCTAAAATACATGGATTTGGATCGCTATCCATGCCCTACGGGCGACGACATAAACTAGTCTCCGTATATAATCCACGGGCAACCTAAAAAAACAAAAAACACACGACACGAAGTGAACTGCCGGAGTAGGAGAAAGTGGTTATCGCAACGCTGTAACGTAATTAACTGCAGGGGCTTGCGTCTGTAGGGAAGAGCATCCCCACAATCAAAAACCCCTCAAAAATGAGGGGGGATCTGATAAAGTCTGCCACAACGGTCGCATCTGTCCAAACCTCCGATACATTGTGCCATAAATCAACTTGGTATCTTCGGAGAGGTGGATAGAGAAGTCCAAATAGCATCTGCCTCCTAAAATTCAGCCCAGACGTCCCAACGCCTCGGTCTCTGTTTTTCGGCGGTGAACAGATTCTGGCACGCCCGGTGGGACATTTTCCTCTTTCCACTTCACACTTCGTGTATCGTGTTTCACGAACGAAATCGCGGTTCGCTATGGTTGCTCTTACATTTAAGGTACTAAAACTTGGTGTCTTACTCCTATGCAGAGAAAAATCGATGGCTTCCAACTGCACCTCTTGCCACATCAACTCTCGCTCCACCCCAACTGGAGGAGTAACCTACGGGCCCATCGCGACCTCTATCTTTTCAATACCGGTGGAGCAAGTAACACAAGCCACTACTGGACTATTCTTCGGGACCATGTTCCCACCAGTGAGTGTCGGCGCCTCACAGCCATAGGAGGCAGCTCCTAAGTGGTTGGCCTTCGATCGACTGGTGACCACAACGGCCCGTCTCAACGGGCCGTCGAAATTTGGTGTCTCAGTCTTCAACAGGCTGAACAAAAGTCCGAACGGGCCCATAAAGAGGCTCGTAACACCTGAAGGGGATGCCCCAAAATGGATAGCCCTCCTAACTCCTCCTACGGGCGAAGCCGTCAAAAGCGCTTCCCTATTAGAAGATCGGTCTTTGAAAGATTGGTCGTTCCTCCCCAAACTCCAATCAGGACGTCGGTCTTCAACAGGCTGACACCAACAACAACCCCTCAGCAAAGCCGGGGGCATGAAGAAGCCGCTTCCAAAACTGAAGCGGTCCCTTTTGCAAGACACGCTCTACGTCGTCACTGGCGCCGAGTAAGAAAAGCTGAGGGCAACTCCCTCTCTGGACTTACCCCATCAGCTCCAATGGTGGAAGTTGACGTTGTTGTTCCAACCGGGAACAGCTTTGATCTGCTCAGGAGGGTGTGCAGGAACTCTCCAACGGCGGTGCTAAAGAAATTGCTCCCGCCTGCAGAAGCCACAGTGCAGGCAAAGACGGAGCAGCCCCATCAGCGGTCCTCTTCGCAAATTCACAGAGTCTGGCAGAAAGTCCAGAACTTTGTGATCAACAAAGATTACTCTCCTTGGCTGAAGAAATTGAAACCTCGGCAAGAAAAAAGACCACCCCTATGTCATATAGAGAGGAACTTCTTCTATGCAGGTGCCTGTTACAACGGTTCCTTCAACTTCAACCTCCCACAAAAGGACGAGGCCATAGAAAATCCCACCGCCGGCGGCAAATTCCAAAGGCGATGGATCCAAACGGCCCAAGTCTGGGGGCATGATTGTACATATGGTCCACATGGCTGTACCCTCATAAAAAAAAAGAAAGGGGGAAAATTCCTCACTATTCAAGTCTCACGTGTTAAACACGTGAGCACATATATACAAAAGCATATAGACGCTGCACTTAAAAACAAATGGGCTAAAAGAGCCACACATATTAAACACGTGAGTGCCTATATGCAAAGCATATAGGCGCTGCAATCAAATAATTGGCAAGCCAAACATGCCCACGTGTTAAACATGTGAGAGTTTATATGCATATGAGCGCTGAAAATAAAGTATGCTAAAACCCATGCTAGGGGTCATGTGTTAAACACGTGAGTTCTCCTGCTGCACTCTTTGGCAAGATAGAATTAAATTATATGTGATAGAATTAAATTCTATTTGGGAAATATTTTCCCTGATCTTTCTAATACGGAAAGATTCTTCTCTAACAGAGAATTTTGGATGTAAAATGCAATTGTGATAAAATATCACCAATCAAACCACCTGATAGAATTAAATTCTATGTGGGAAATATCTTCTTGATCTTTCTTAGACTACAAAGATCTTCTCTGTTGAACAGAGGACGCTTGGATCAAAGATCCAACGGTAATTATAAAATCACCACCCGATCATCTGATAGAATAAAATTCTATCTTAGGAAAATATTTTCCTAATTTTGTTAAATTAACAAAATATTCATAGGAAAATATTTCTTAATCTTGTTAAACAAACAAGAAATCTTTTCTGTTAAACAGAGAGCCTTTGGATTGAAAATCCAACGGTGAATAAAATTCACCAATTAATCTTCATGATCTCTCAAGGAGAGATTTTCTTAACATACTGATTTTTTCCCTTCTCCTATAAATAGGAGCAAGAAGATTAAATCTAAAGATACATAGAACTCCCCACAAGCTTCTGCAAAAAAAATATACAGTGAGCTCTTGAAAAATAAAGAGAATTTAATTCTCAAAGAAAACTTGCCTCGTTGAAACCCTAGGTAAAGAAACACAGAGATCATATTATCTCCCCTTTGCCTCTCTAAGGGTTTAACCCTTCATATAAGAACTCAGTTCTTTTTCTGGTTGAGATTTGCAGAAGCAAATCTCCTCACAAGTTGAGAATTTAATTCTCATCAGTGAGATTCTGTTTCTGTAGATTCAAAACTTAGGGGAAAAGAACTAAATTAAAAAGAAAGAACAGGAACATATGGGAATTTAATTCCTCCAAAAAAAATTAGGGCTTAACCCTACTTAAAGAACTTGGTTCTTAGAAAAGTGAAAAAGAACTCAGTTTTTTAGTACAAACGATAATGATGGTCCAAGATCTTCAAAACTGAAATCTTGATGATCTTCAATGACTAAAAATGTCCTTAACAAAGATCAATATCTCTAAGAAAACACAAGAACAACTTGGTGACTCGATCAGTGCTTAGCACTATTTTGAAGCCTCACGTGTTTCCCACGAGAAGCGCTTAAAAAAAACAAACAAAAAGAATAGCCAAAACTGCCTCACGTGTTTCTCACGTGAGCGCCTAAAGAGCAAAGAAAAACTTCTTTGTCAATTAGGCAGCTGCCCAAAAAGGAAGCAGTCACGTAAAATGCATGTGAGCTCTATTCAAGTGCTTAGCACTTCTGTAAAAAGAGGGAAACAAACAAATAAAGCCCAGCACTCACGTGCTTCCCACGTGAGTATCATGCAGAGTGCTCAGCATTCTATGATTAGTCAAAAATGACTAAAAAACACTCACATCTGAGCATCTCACGTGTTTCACACGTGAGTACCACAGGACTCTAGTGCTTAGCACTAATCCAGCACCCCACGTGTTTCACACATAAGCGTCGTATGTCCCGGTGCTCAGCACTGTTGGGTAATTATGAAAACTCAATCTCAGCCCAAAATTGGCTAAGTTTCTTAAGGTAAAACCCCCTTGTTTTTTTAAAAATCAATCGAGCCCATATGCTCTTGATTTCCAACGTCTCAAATATAACCAAAAATTCTTAAGTCCACAACAACCCCTTTTCCTTCAAATAAGGGATTTGGTTTAAGGGTACGTCTCTTCACATCTCTGATACATGTCGTTGTAATTCCTCAATGTCTTCAGAGAGGTGGCGGGTCCCGACGACCAACAACTTCTTTCGTTGATGCACTTCCAAACTGACGTGCACGGCTCAAATCGGATCATGCCCCAAATTGGACACATTCCATATCACTATTGTTCACTTCGTCACGTAACAAATACACATGCGCGCAAGATGGATAATGGACTGAAATGTCCTTAAACTAATATCCGTCTCCAAAATGGTGATAAAGGACTAAAACGTCCTTAAATTAGCATTTCGCCTCAAACATGGCGATAATGGACCGCGATGTCCTTAAACTAAAATAATCGATCCTAAATGATCATATGTTTAAGCTGATCTTAATCTCAAACCAGATTAATGATCCTTAAATTAACCCAAACCCAAATCTAAAAATATATAGATTTGGACTAATCAACGCCCTACGGGTGACAACATAAATTAGTCTCCGTATACAATCCATGGGCAACCAAAACAGAAAGAAAACACACGACACGAAGTGAACTTCCGGAGCAGGAGAAAGTGGTTATCGCGATGCGGTAACGTAATTAACTGCAGGGGCTTGCGCCTACAGGGAAGAGCGTCCCCACAATTAAAACCCCCTCATAAAATGAGGGGCAATCTGATAAAGTCACGCTACAACAGCCACGTCTGTCCAAACCTCCGATATATGGTGCCATAAATCAACTTGGCATCTTCGGAGAGGTGGACGGATAAATCCAAATAGCATCTGCCCCCAGAATTCTAGCCAGACGTTCCAACGTCCCGGTCCGTCTTCCGGCAGTGAACAGATTCTGGCACGCCCGGTGGAACATTTTCCTTTTTCCACTCCACACTTCGTGTGTCGTGTTTCGCAAACAAAATCGCGGTTTGTTATGGTTGCCCTTAGATTCGAGGTACTAAGATTTGGTGTTTTGTTCCTGTGCAGAAGAAGAAAAATCAATGGTTTCCAACTGCAAAACTTGCAATAGCAACTCCCGCTCCACCCCAACTGGAGGAGTGACTTATAGGCCCAACACAGCCTCCATCTTTTCAATGCCGGTGGGGCAAGTGACTCAAGCCATTCCCAGATTGTTCTTCGGGACCATGATCCCACCAACGAGTTTCAGCGCCCCAGCGCCACAAGGAGAAGCTCCTAAGAAGTTGGTCTTCGATCGACTTGCAACCACAACGGCCCATCTCAACAGGTCGTCCAAATCCGATGCCTCAGTCTTCAACAGGCTGAGTCAAAACTCAGACGTCTCAGTCTTCAATAGGCTGAGCCAGAACCAAAACGAGCTCGTAAAGAGGCTCGTCATACCTGAAGGGGCTTCCCCAAAACGGACATCTCTCCCAACTCCTCCTGCAGGTAAAGCCGTCAAAAGCGCTTCCCCAATCAGAAGATCGATCTTCGGAAGATTGGCCGTTCCTTGGCAACCCTACGAAGGACGTCGGTCTTCAATAGGCTGACACCAGTGACAGTCCCTCACCAAAGCCAGGGAAATGAAGAAGCCGCTTCCAAAACTGAGGCGGTCCCGTCTGCAAGACACGCTTGACGTCGCCACTGGCGCCGGGTGAGAAAAGATGGGGGCAACTCTCCCTCTGGACTTACTCCACCAGCTCCAATGGTGGAAATTGATACTGCTGTTCTAACCGGAAACAGCTTTGATCTGCTTAGGAGGGTGTGAAAGAACTCTCTAATGGCGGTGCTAAAGAAATCGCCCCCGTCTACAGAAACCACAGTGCAGGCAAAGCTAGAGCATCCCCATCAACGGCTCTCCTCCCAAATTCATAGAGTCTGGCGAAAAGTCCAGGACTCCGTGATTGATCAAAACTACTCTTGTCGACCGAAGAAATCGAAGGCTCGGCAAGAGGAAGACCATTCCTCCACCATACAGCGAGAGACTTCTTTCATACGGGTGCATGTTACAACGGCTCCTTCAAGTTCGACCTCCTACAAAAGGTGGAGGCCCGAGAAAATCCCACCGCCTGCGGCAGATTCCAAAGGTGATGGACCCAAACGCCCCAAGGCTGGGGGCATGATCGTACACATGGTTTACATGGCTTCCGGAAAAGAAGAAAGTTATGCTTCCGTGGCTTATCGACCGCAAACTCGGTCGTTAACAAAAGCTTATGAGCAACAACAAAAGCTTCAGGAAATGCTGACCAAAATGGCAGCACTCATTGGACAGAAATAAAGTTCGGAACCGGCATCTGAACAGCGCCAAGAGCAGAAGACCGATACAGGGTTCCTGCGAAGGGTGCTTGAAAGAAAGGATAAGTAAGCTGCTGAGCAGGCTGCCAACATAAAGCAGATGGCTCTTTTGTTCCAGGACATGGTTGGGATGATGATCCAGCAAGAACCCCCAGCTGAGGATCCGCCGATAATTATCGAGGATGACAAAAGGAAAACATCAAATCCTCCTCCGGCCTTATCGGAAGCCAAGGAGGAAACGATTTCCAAGGCTGCTCTTGATGATTATATAGCTCAACAAATACGAGCTCATCAACCTAGTGAAGTTGCTGGCCAAATCATCAGAACCGAGCGACCATATCCAGGCTGTTATGACCAAATCAAGTACCTGCCAGGATATACGATCCCCAAGTTCCATGTGTACAAGGGGACAGGAAACCCCCATCAGCACGTCGTGCAGTTCAGGGATCTGTGCGGCAATACTGGAGGCAACGACAAACTGCTGCTTTGCCAGTTCGTTGGTAGCCTGTCGGAGACAGCCTTTGAATGGTACTCGGAGCTCCCAAATGACTCCGTAAAGACATTCACAGAGATGGAGCTGTTGTTCACACAGCGATTCGCCAGCGCAAGCGAGCGCACCTCGATCATGGCTTTAATCATTGCCAGGGTAAAGCCGGGAGAAACCTGGGTCCAATATGCGATCCGGCGGCGAAACCTGTGGTCAAAGTGCGAACAACGCATCGAAGAATCCTCCGCCATGGGCATGTTCTTTGGGACCCTAGATCCGCAATCGACCGTGTCCCAGTTCATGACGTTCTTCAAGCCGACTACCTTCCAGGCTCTGATAGATAAACTGGCCAAAATGGACCAGATGGGCCACGGGCCTTCCTCTTCAAGTAAGGACACTCGATATGCCAAGGGTAAAGGGAAAGCGGGCTTCGTCGCCAACACTCAACAACAACCGAGCGACCCAAAACCGGTGGTTCGCCAAAACAATACATGTCCATGCCTATCCCTGGAAGAAAGGCTAGGACGCGCTTACTCGTTTCCCCATGATAAGACGATGAGACTATTTGAGTTGGCAATGCGTAACAAACTCATCACATTGTCAGACCGACGGTGTCCACCACAACCCAGCGACGTCAACAATCCCAACTACTGCTCCTATCACAGAATGGTGAGCCACCCAATTAAGGATTGCTACGTCTTCAAGAACTGTGTCGAGGACCAGTATCAACAGGGAAAGTTCACGCTTTTTGAGAATTGGAGGGTGAACCCGCCACAGAAGCACACTCCCAAAAATGTGGATGCACTGGGGGCATCATGCTCGCTCGTGGAAGAAATTTCATAAGAAATCGTTCTTTCAGCAAAGACCAAAAGAATGCTGAAGGATCTACAGACATGTCCGACAGTCAGGTGGAAAATCCCACTTGAACCTGAAATCATCAAAGGGATGCTGAAACTGTGTCCCGTACCGAAGATTGTTGACAAAGGGCAAAATCCCCAACTCAAGCCTTCAAAGTCTTCGAAGAAAAAGAAAAAGACCAAGAAGCCTGTGCAGCCTGCCGAGTATGACGACAAGCGCACAAACATACAAAAGTACATTGACGCACTGGAGGAATACAACCAGAAGGCACGGAAACCAATCATGCTCGAAGAGTTCCTCAAGCATATTCTTGAGAACGAAGATTGTGACAACGATGAGGAAAATGACTCATCAGAAGAAACCGAAGACCATGTAGCAAGTTGCCACATGGTCTCCCATTCGTTGTTAAATGACGAAGAAACCCCCTCAGTGTCAGAAAACAACGCAGAGGAACTGGGGGCAGAATCGGTGCTAAAATTCCCGGAACTGCCAGAAGACCTGATCGACAAGCTGTTAAACGAAGCTTTTCGAAAAAGCAAAACTGACCGAGAACGCGAAACAACATACACGAAAAGGCTAAGCATCGGCGTCAGGATGAAGAAGCCGCGTCAAGGTGGAGTCGTAAAGTACTTCAACTAAACCAAGGCATACCTACGACAAATAAGGGCAGGATCAAGGCAGAGAAGCGGTTCGCCAAAGCCTTGTCAATGGGAATGAAACTGTGACCTCTTGTAAGAAACGCTCCCGAGGTCATATGCCTCGACGGACAGTATTCATATCCAAACTACTGTCTATTTCATCGGAGGGTTACCCACCCCACCAAAAAATGCAGTGCCTTTAAGAAGTGGTGGCAATGATACGTTGCCCATCAAAAACACTTCAAGAGGATGAAGCACGAAGCTCGTCGACAGCAAAAGAGAGCGATAGATGCACATGAAAAAATGACTGGCAACTGTCATATGGTTGATACCAGTTCGGAAGGGGAAAAGCCCCAAGTTCTTGCTTTTGGGAGCAATTCTTAGGATGAAATAACCCTCAGCCCTTTCTTCAAGGACTCCACCTCCGAAAAAGAAGAGGAGGAGAAGAACAATGAGAATATTCAGCTGTGGAGCCGCACGCTGTCTGAAAAGAACCTCGAACCTACAAATAAGGGTTCGAGCAAAAAAGACAAAGGGAAAGAAAAAATCCCTGAGGAGATTGCCCTCGACGATAGAGTTGTCAAAGAACTCGAAGTAAGGGACCCGCTTAAGAACAACAAGGTGGATTACAATGTCCTGGCACATCTGAGGAAAATACCCTCACAACTGAGCATATAAGATGCTCTCCTCCTGTCCAAAGAGGCACGAGATTCTCTGATCAAGGCATTACAAGAGCCCGATCAGTTTCAAGATTTCCTCGCAGAAGAGAAGATGAAGGATGAGCTGGCGGAGGTTCACACAGCTGACATTACATTCAACAATGAAGACCTCCTCCTTAGTACGTGCAAGCATAACCGCCCGTTATACATCACCGGGTATTGCCACGACATCAAAATAAGGAAAATCCTTGTTGACCACGGATCCTCCGTCAACCTTCTCAACGTGAAAGTGCTGAAGGGGATTTGCATGAACGTTCAGCACATGGACCGAGACAAAATTACTATCTTCGGGTTCGACTCACAGTCGTCACGGACACTTGGGTCCATAATACTGACGTTACGCTTCGGGTTGCTCGTCGCTAACATCAAATTTCACATCATTGACGCCAAGACTTGCTACAACGCTTTGCTCAGCAGGCCCTGGTTGCATGAGTACAATGTCATCCCTTCTACACAACATCAGTGTATGAAGTATTTAAAAGACGGCTCGGAATACACTGTCATGGGAGAGCTAAACCCATTCTCCGTAAACGAGGTTCAGAAATGTGAAGACACAAAGTACTTCCTACAAGACTTCGAAGACACGGAAAGATATCATAAGCCGAAAGATAAACAGAAGTCCATCGCCACCATCCCGATCTTTGGAAACGATACCGAGGAAGATGAAGAAATAGTATACCCGGGGCAACACCAAGACAACAAGCCCGGACCATCTACTCCCATCTTAGTATTTGGCAGCGACTCTGAGGTTGAGGCCAACACAGTGTTCTCCATTCGCCCGCCAATGCAAACCCTCAACGAAGCAGATCAGAGCCTGCAAATCACAATGGCTCCGCCTCGGCATTATAAGGAACTTGATGCGCTCCGTACATACAGCGTACAAGAACTGCAGACTTTCTACATCCCTTCCAGGCGAAGAGGTGAAAAGGAGACCCTCTTCTTCCAATCTACATAGACCAGAGTAGAGAAAGAAGTTTGGCACGGTGCCGATTTCGCACTCGACAGGCTTCAACCGATCCGTCTGCCAAGATACAATGCGGAGGAATTGAAGAGGCTGTTAAGATGCTAAGGTGTACCACTCAAACAAACTGTTCAACAAGCCTAATTCAATAAAAAGATTTAGGATATTCCCGAGACTCGGCGAAAGATACCCAACGGAAAGATAGAGACTACCGGCTCGGATACGTTCGGTCCAAGAAACGAGAGCAGTTCCACAGCTACTGCATCATAAACAGCGCCAGAGAAGAGAAAAATGCTCTTCCAAATGGCCGTGACGTTGAAACAGAGCGAAATCCCACTCTAAGAACGTTACGTCCGTCGCTCGAAGAACAAATAGACAAGCTAATAGAAGAGGTTTGTCAAAAGAGTCGAGACAACCACAGCTGCGAAATGACTATCTATGAAAAAGCCATGATGCAGTGTCTCAATCAGCAACCTATGGAGAAAGAAAACTACAATGTCCTTTATCCCAAGCTCGCTGTATGTCCTCGCAAAAATGAAAAGCCCGAAATAGAGGCAAAAATAGGACAAAGAGAGCGAATAACGTTCACAAACAACAAGGCAGATCTAAGAAGCCGTGCGATCAAGAAAAACTTGGTTGGAACCCGTCCTTTATAAAGAAGATGGGTCGGAAATACTATTTCTCTGAAGACAAGACAAGGAAAATATTCAACCTTGCCATGATGCACAAAATGATGACGCTTCCGGAATCTCGGCACCCCGAACAAATAAACGAGGTCCATCACCCGGATTATTGATCCTACCACCGAGTCATAGGTCATCCCCTTGAAGACTGTTTCACTTTCAAAGACTGGGTCGAAGACCAGTATCAACAAGGCAGATTCGCTTTATCCGATAGCTGGAGAGTAACCTTACCGCAAAAGCATGAGCCAAAGAGGACATATACCGTGAGGACATGACCGACTCAACGTCAAGAATGGAAGCGGACCCATACCTGCCATGTGCTAACACTCTCAAAGGAGGGGGGCATGAGATTATAGATGACCCCTTCAAGTGCTTCACAAATGAAGACGAGGACGAGGTGATCTCAGAGTTTCCACCAGCACCAAAAGAGCTGAAAGACAGGATACACACTACGGCGGACAGCCTAAGGAAAATTGACTTAGGGACGGAAAACGATCCGAGACCAACGTTCGTTAGTGAACTGCTATCTAAAAAATAGGTAGCCACGTTAAAAGACGTGCTCATGCAGTATAAAGACTGCTTCGCATGGAACTATTCCGAAATGCAGGGTCTAGATTCAAAGGTAGCAGTACATAAACTGGCTATATCGCCAGACATAAAGCTAGTCAAACAGGCGCCAAGAAGAATGTTGCTCAAACTTGAGATAAGTATCAACACTGAAGTCAAGAAACTAATCAACTCCAGCTTCATCCAAGAAGTTCAATATCCCGACTGGATCGCTAACATCGTTCTGGTGATGAAGAAAAATGGGACGGTACGCATCTGCGTGGACTTTCGGGAGCTCAACAAAGCTTTCCAGAAGGATGACTTCCCAGTACCTTTTACCGAGCCGATGATCAATAACACGTCTACCCATGGGATCTTCTCCTTCATGGATGGATATTCAGGATACAACCAAATAAAGATGCATCATGAAGACCAAAAACATACCGCCTTTCGGACTTCGTTGGGCATATTCTGCTACAAGGTGATGCCTTTCGGTTTAAAGAACACTGGCGCTACTTACCAGAGGGCCATGACAAAGATCTTCGATGACTTCATCCATGAGATTGTCGAATGCTACATCGACTACCTGGTAGTGAAAAGCAAGTCTTACGAGGAACATTGGGAACATCTAAACATAGTGTTCCAACGTCAAAATGAATCCTCTAAAATGCGCGTTTGGAGTCTCCTCAGACAAATTCCTAGGATTCATCATACCGCACTATAAGCTGAAGATGAATCCTCTAAAATGCGCGTTTGGAGTCTCCTCGGAAAAATTCCTAGGATTCATCATACGGCACCGGGGTATCGAAATCGATCCCTCAAAGATCAAGGCGATTACGGAGATGCCCACACCAAGGACCCTCAAAGAGTTGCGATCTCTTCAAAGAAAGCTCGCATATATCCAGCGGTTTATAGCCAACCTCTCTAGAAAATGCCTTCCCTACAGTCATTTGATGAAGAAGGGGACCCCGTTCGTCTGGGATCAAAAATGCCAAAATGCACTAGACGAAATCAAGTAATACCTGCAAAATCCGCCGGTATTGATCGCTCCGGTTAATGGAAAACCTCTTATCCTATATACAACGGCCCTTGAGGGTTCTCTAGGTACGCTATGGGCATAAGAGAACGATCAGGGAAAGGAGAGAGCTTTGTACTATTTGAGTCGAGTTCTCCTGGGGACAGAAAACAACTACTCCCCCATCGAAAAGCATTGCCTGGCACTAATCTTCGCGATAACGAAGCTCGGGAGATAACGAAGCTCATGAGGTCCATCTCGTATCAAAGGTGGACCCTTTCAAATATCTGATGTCAAGGGCCATACTAACAGGAAGGCTTGCCAAATAGGCCCTCCTTCTGATGGAGTTCTCGATAACGTATCGACCCCTTAAAGCAGTAAAAGGCCAGGCCATTGCCGACTTTCTCGCAGAGCATCCAATACCAGCTGACTCCCCCTTAAATTGCGAGTTGCCGGATGAACATGCGTTCGACACAATCGAAGGAGAGAAGGAAGAAAATGATTCTCGATGGGAACTCTAATTCGATGGAGCATCTTCCATGAAGAGGAGAAAGCAAAACACCCCTATAATCAAAGCCGGGGTGGGCCTTATCATCGTGATTCCACAAGGAGGGATATTGCGTTATGCCCTCTCCATAACGGAGCCGAGGACTAATAACGAAGCTGAATATGAAGCTTTGATAGCAGGTCTCGAGATCGTTGTCGACATGGGAATTAAAGCCCTCCTCATATATGGAGACTCCCAGCTGATCGTTAGCCAAGTAAATGGCGACTATCAGACATGCAAGCCAGAGCTGATAAAATATGGCGAAAGAGTGCAACAACTGTTGACACAAATCCCCTCTTACATCCTAGAGAGTATACCGCGTACAGAAAATAGCAAAGCGGATGCGTTGGCCAAATTGGCTAAGGAACTGGCCGACGAAGACCTCGATGATGTAAAGATCATCGTGCAAAGCCGCAGGATCCTCGCGCCAACATAGATATCTTCGGGAGACTTAACGGAGCCATCCGAAGGAAAAGAAACAACTGAACAAATAGCCGTTCAAATAGAGGATGATCAAAAGGTCAAGGATTGGAAAGAAGTCTTCATAGACTACTTCAAATCTCGACGAACGCCCGAAAATGTGTCATCTCGACATCGGCTCATGAAACGAGATATGTCCTTCGCCTTCGTCAATGATATTCTATATAAGAGATCGTTCGACTGTCTATGGCTAAGATGCCTGGGGTTAGAAGAAGCGAAGATAGTCGTCTAAGAAACTCACGACGGACTCTACGGTTCTCACCAAGTTAGGCTAAAGATGAAGCTGAAGATCAAAAGAATGGGTTATTATTGGCCCACAATGATTCAGGACTGCCTCGAATATGCGAAGCAGTGTACTCGTGCCAAATTCATGGGGACTTCATCCACCAGCATCCAAATCCGCTACACCCAACGGTAGCTAGCTAGCCGTTCGAAATGTAGGGAACCGATATAATCGGCTCCATTGAACTAGCATCACCCAAAGGACACCGGTTCATACTGGCAACGACCGACTACTTCTCCAAGTGGGCAGAAGCAGTACCACTAAGGGAAGTGAAGATGGAGAATATCTTCCATTTCTTCAGGACACATGTCATCTATCGGTTTGGCACTCCGCGACGAATTATCTCAGATAATGGGCCGGCTTATAGAAGTCATAAAATCAGTCGCTTCGCACAGCAGCAGAAAATAGATTGAAGATACTCTTCGGTCTATAATCCTCGGGCCAACGGTCTAGCTGAAGCTTTCAACAAGACCTTGACAAAGATTATAAAGAAAACAGTGTCCAGAAGCAAAAAAGACTGGCATGAAAGGTTGTACGAAGCTCTTTGGGCATACTGAACAACGTTCAAGACGGCTACGAATATAACACCGTGCGTATTGGTGTTCGGCACGGAAGTAGTGCTCCCACTGGAAATAGAGCTCCCCTCTTTACGAGTATCAGTTTGATACGAGCTGACAGATGAAGAAAATGCTCATCTTAAGCTCGAGGAGCTCGATGCCCTCGACGAAACCCGCTTTATAGCACAACAAAACCTGGAGGCTTATAAGGCAAGGATGGCACGGTCATACGAAAGACTGGTTAGGCCGAGAACATTCTGCCAAGGCGAGCTCGTGCTAGTCGTCAAAAGACCAATGATCCCCAATCGTGCAAAACGGGAGAAATTCGAGCCGAACTATGAAATCCCGTACATCATAAATAAAGTCTACCAAGGCGGAGCCTACCTGCTCATGAATATGTATGGAGAAAGTCCCTTCCAGCCAATAAACGGCCGGTTCCTCAAAAAATACTACGCTTGACGAATCATGACCTAGGTCAATGATAGATGACGACGCTCGTGTCCGCTCGCTATCTTCTTGAGTCAAAAATACTGAGAGTAGTATGCAAAGAAGCGCGTCACCTCAAAAATGGCGATAGCAGACCGAGATGTCCTTGAACTAAAAATTTGCCTCAAACATAGCGACAGCGGACCGAGATGTCCTTAAACTAAAAATTTTCCTCAAACATGGCGACAGTGGACCGAGAAGTCTTTAAAACTAAAAACCTGCCTCAATCATGGCGATAACGGACCGAGATGTCTCTAAACCAGCACATCGCCTCTAAAACGGTGATATGCTCCATTGAAATCTATATTGCAATCGAAACCCCAACGGCGAAGACTGCAACTCAAGTCCTACTGGCTAAACAGCTACTCCAACGGTGAAGTCATCCCTCCCACTGGCAAACAGATGGGTCTTTAAAAAAATGGTATGTCCACAAGCAAAATGGGAACGGATGAAAACCCGAAAGGGCGCTGTGAGTAAAAACAACAGGATTACCGGCGAGCTTGTGAAAATCCGGAAAGGCGCAATCTCGTAATTTTTTTTACACTTACGAGACCCTCTCGACTCGTAAGGAGAACTCCCCCTATGAGACCCTCACGACTCATAGGATTCAAAAGCCTTAAGCTACAGGGATCCAAACCTGTTCTTAAGCCATCGTATCCCCTAAGTTGCCCTACAGGCAGTCCAATATTGGCCATTGTATACAATCTATGGGCACAAATAAACGATTTCCCCGCTAAGTTCCACCAATGATGAGAAATGTCCTCATATGGTGAACGACACTTGTAAGTCCTCTCGACTTTTAAGGAGAAAATACTCTTATAAGATCCTTACGAATTATAAGAGAACACACACTTAGGAATCCCCACGATTCCTAAGGAGAAAATACGCCTACGAGATCCTCACGACTCATAGGGAAAAATACCTTTATAAGACCCTTACGGCTCATAAAGTCAAAAAGCCTTAGTCGACAGGATCTTAACCCTGTTTGCTAAGCCACCTTTATTCAAATCAACAAAGGCAAATGATGAGTCGCTCCTGGAAATATTCCAGTTGCAGCGATGCTGATGCCTAAAAAAGTATCAAACTTTAAGTCCTCTTAAGGAAAATGATGAGTCGCTCCTGGCAATATTCCAGTCGCAGCGATACTGATGCCTAAAAAAGTATCAAACTTTAAGTCTACTCAAGGCAAATGATGATTCGCTCCTGGTAATATCCCAGTTGCAACAATACTGATACCTAAAAATGTATCAAACTTCAAGTCCTCTCAATGCAAATGATGATCCGCTCCTGGCAATATCCCAGTTGCAGCGATGCTGATGCCTAAACAAGTGTCAAACTCTAAGTCTTTTCACGGCAAATGATGATTCGCTCCTGGCAATATTCCAGTCGTAGCGATACTGATGCCAAGGTTGGTATCAGATTCCAAACTTGTAATAAAAACAGCAGCGAGTAAAAAAAATGCATATGAAATAGTCTAAATGATGGGAGAACTCAGCGAGCAAAAAAATATGCATATAAAAACAATCGAAATGTTTAGGCATCTTGCAATAAAAACAACAAGTAAAAATATAAAAAATAGCCGAAATGATTGGTCAATCGCGACTTTCACGATAAGAAAAGCTGAAAAGATAGAGCATCGCGGAAATCAAAAATAAAATAAAATAGATGAAAATTTTCTTTGCCCTACTGGTGAGTCTATACTGACCTTTGTATACAAGGCACAAATGAAAAAGGGAACCATATTTTGCCACCAGGCTCCGTAAAAGGGAGAGCCAGACCTCGATGGTAATATTTACAGCATAAAGATCACCCGATGTACCTTTTCATTCCAACAGAATGCAGATACGACGTCAATAAAGACCCAAGGGTCAAATCAAAAGTGGAGTCACGGCAAAACCCTAGATCCAAGTCTTGACGGTCCATACACAACCTAAAGACTACCCCGACGTACCTTCTCATTCCGACAGGATGCAGACACGACGTCAACAAAGACCCAAGGGTCAAATTAAAAGTGGAGTCACAGTAAAATCCTAGCTCCAAGTCTTGACGATCCATACACAACCTAAAGACTACCCCGACGTACCTTCTCATTCCGACAAGATGCAGACACAACGTCAATAAAGACCTAAGGGTCAAATCAAAAGTGGAGTCACGGCAAAATCCTAGCTCCAAGTCTTGACGGTCCATACACAACGTGAAGACTACCCCGACGTACCTTCTCATTCCGACAAGATGCATACACGACGTCAATAAAGACCCAAGGGTCAAATCAAAAGTGGAGTCACGGCAAAACCCTAGATCCAAGTCTTGACGGTCCATACACAACCTAAAGACTACCTCGACGTACCTTCTCATTCCGACAGGATGTAGACATGACGTCAAAAAAGACCCAAGGGTCAAATCAAAAGTGGAGTCACGGTAAAATCCTAGCTCCAAGTCTTGACGATCCATACACAAACTAAAGACTACCCCGACGTACCTTCTCATTCCGACAAGATGCAGACACAACGTCAACAAAGACCTAAAGGTCAAATCAAAAGTGGAGTTATAGCAAAACCCTAGCTCTAAGTCTTGACGGTTCATACACAGCGTAAAGACTACCCCGACGTACCTTCTCATTCCGACAAGATGCATACACGACGTCAACAAAGACCTAAGGGTTAAATCAAAAGTGGAGTCATGGCAAAACCCTAGCTCCAAGTCTTGACGGTCCATACACAACCTAAAGACTACCCTGACGTACCTTCTCATTCCGATAGGATGAAGACACGACGTCAACAAAGACCCAAGGGTCAAATCAAAAGTGGAGTCACGGCAAAACCCTAGCTCAAAGTCTTGACGGTCCATACATAACCTAAAGACTACCCCGATGTTCCTTCTCATTCCGACAGGATGTAGACACGACGTCAACAGAGACCCAAGAGTCAAATAAAAAATGGAGTCACAAAAAAATCCTAACTCCATATCTCGACAGCGCATATACAACTTAGAGGCTATCTCGGCGTTCCCCTCCTCATTTCAGTAGGACGCAGACGCAACTATCAAATAAAACAGGAGGAATGTCATATTCCTAGCTCCGGGCTTCAACTGTGATATATACAGCTTAGAGGTTCTACAGATGTCTACCCTACTTCAACAAAGAAATGGCACGACATCGTTAAAACAAAAAATGAAGCAACTACATATTCCCATCTTCGGGTCTCGACGGCAACTCATATAAAGCCTAAAAGACCATCGGAGATCATTCCACTCCAGCGCGGAATGGTTATGACTCATCGGGGCTCCAAATTGAGCCTAACCTCAAGTAAAGAGTGTCATGGAAAATTCCTAACATTTGCTCTTCCGACGGTAATATAACCTAAGGAGATTACTTGAAGACGTCTTGTCCAGCCCCCGAAGGGATCAGAGACACGGCAGTTATGAGGCTACTCGAACAACGGCTTAAAGACCGTATATCGAGGAATACATCAACCAACGCGACGGTACCACGGACCAAAACCCTAGTACCACAAACCTAATGGACCTCTGTCATAAAGAAGGGAAGTTATCTATATAAAACGTTAGGACAAGTTTTTCTGTAAACCCAAGGGAGTAAACTAAATAAACTCCAAAATGAGTATATAAACTAGAGACTCCGAAATGAGTGAATAAACTACAACTCCGAAATGAGTACATAAACTAGAGACTCCGAAATGAGTGAATAAACTACAAACTCCGAAATGAGTGAATAAACTATGAACTCCGAAATGAGTACATAAACTACTTTACGCCGAGTCAAGACATCAAAAGATGGAGAGGCACAAGTATGAAATGAAATGTCTTTTATTCATAAATCAAAATGAATACAAGATACAAAAAAAGAGAAGAAAATATACATCGAAAAAAATTTCTAATCTTGTGGGCGGTTCAATAAACCAGCAAGATCGTCATTCTTTCGCCGGACTTCCGCTTCAAGCTCTATCAACGCTGCGAGCTGAATCCCTGCCTGTGCCTGTTGATTTTGGTATAAAGAAAATCGACACTCAAGCTTTTTATTGGCAGTCTTGTGGGCCTCGACCATCTCGCGTGTGAAAATGAGGGCTTTATCGAGAGCCACCACCTCCGTAATGGCCTCCTGAAGGACTTACCAAATTTCATAAGCTCGAGTAGTCTTGGTGGTAAGCTAGGCTTGAAGTTCCCTTAAAGCCTTCGAAGCCAATTCCCTTGCCGAAAACTTTCGGTTGAGCCTTTTCTCACATGACTGAAGATTGGTCGCACACCGATCGATCCATCCATGCAAGTTGGCCTTTACGGACAGGATATCATAGGGAAGGCATACGCATTCAACCCCATGTAGAGATGCCTCCACTTGACAGCAGTACTCGACCCAAGTACGCATCAGTGCCTCGTCATGGTAGGAAGCAAGAACAGACGAAGAAGCATTGGCTTCAATAGCGAATTCTTTGGCCATGACGGAAGTGCCAACACGAAGATCTTCTATAAGAGTCGCCAGGGAATGAATGCTCTGTTTTGCCATCCTCTTAGACACGCGTCGGGCGTAAGGGCCCGGCGGTATGGAAATCCGGGACTTTAATGGAGTCAGGGTATGCAAAACTGTGAAAATATGTGTGTGGTTAGTCGCCTTTCCAAACATAGAATAAGTAAAAGAATGCCAATGTTAAAGCGTCACTTACCCACAGCCATAGAAGGCGGATTTGAGAGATTCCCAGACCTATCGAGAACTTCAAATTCGTCATCAGCCTCTGAGACTGTGGTTTAAAATAAAGGGGGCACATCAACATCATTATGAAAATATAAAACGAAAAGGCAAAGAATTACCAACCTTGGCCAAAAGAAAGGACTATGCTATGTGGAGGTATCGCTTGCGGGGCCGCCATATGAAGTACACCTGGAAGGTTTTCTCTGGAGAAAGATCTACAATGGAAGATGCCAACTCCCGCAATTCTGAAAAGGGGGGGGTTCATATATATGGAAGGGTCGTTAAACAAAAATGTAGATGTCTATAAAATTACTTTCGATGCTTCGTCCGCTTTGAACTGGAGAGATGAAAGCTTCAGTAATCTCCTCTACACCTTTCGGTGTGTCATTGGAAATATTCACAGAAGCCGTAGCCAATGTGGCGGTCTCCGCCGGAAGAATAGAAGCCGTTACCAGAGACTCCACGGCGGGGATGGCAGCTTCGGTAATCTCCTCTACACCCTCCGGTGCGTCACTGGAGATATTCATAGAATCTACAACCGGTTTAGCAATCTCCGCCGAAAGAAGAGAAGCCGTCACTGGAGGCTCCATGATACGATCTAGGCTCAAGACTCCGCCCGTGGCAGAAGGCCCTACAAAATTTTTGTAAAGATAATATGATATGAAAGTAATTATTTACCAAAAAGACGTAAAAATATACATACCGATACGTCAGGGAGCCTGAAGGATGGTTTTCTCGAGCCGCTGCACTTTTTTGTTCATATGCGCTTGTCGGGCGTCAATCGAAAATGAATCCCTACCCACTTTCAGAGCAGCCTCATCTTCAGAGGCGTCCGATACCAATTGTTTGAGGGCCTGTTCCTCTTCCAGTGTCAAAGGAGTTATCGGTAACATGGCTGGAGCCGGATCGACATCACAAAACTCAACAGCAGGAAGGCATCCTTTCCTGGGGCACACGTTTTCAGCTTCATCCCGTGAACGCTTTAAAGCCTCGGCCAACTGAGCGGCCTCCTCGGTGGATGAACCAGGAAAGAGAAGATCATTGTCCGGTTCATGCGCAGATATCGGCTCCTCCTGAATAAGAGGCAAATGTTCATCCTGAATAAGAGGCTCGGACTCAAGCAACGCATCAAGTAAACCGGCGACCGATTTCTTCCTCCTTT
Organism: Agapanthus africanus; assembly: GCA_030015575.1. Lineage (NCBI taxonomy): Eukaryota > Viridiplantae > Streptophyta > Magnoliopsida > Asparagales > Amaryllidaceae > Agapanthus > Agapanthus africanus. Next base: position 361,440,097 of record JASDDO010000004.1, read on the forward strand.
TAGGGCCCGAGCAAGCACTAGAAGAAGGGCGCTTCCTCCCCTTCGGCGCTTTTGCGTGATGCTGCCCAACCTCGCTTTTGGTATCCGCCTTTGGTGATGTGTTCATATCAGATTTTTGCATTATTATATTCCCCATTCTTAATCATATTGCAAATAAATAGGTGCTTTTGATCCATGTCTGCTAAATAGTAGCAGATTACAGGTTCTCGGAACAATACAGTGAAAATGGTGAAAAAACGCTACAAGAGTGAGACTACGACCAACAAATAGAAGAATCTTTATGATGCCGCCTACAGTTTAAGGAACAAATGAAGATCAATGAACAGTTCGATTACACAAACTACGAAGGGGACTTCAACACGAAGCAAACGGTAAAAGTCCACAACATTCTGCACTGTGGAAATCTGAAAGAAAATAGAAAAGATTCTGAAGAACTAAGTGAAGAAAATAGAAGGAAAAAGCAACATGAAGCAGCCCTTAGAAACTGAGCCCAAGAGCCCATCAAACGGCCGCGGATCCGCGGCCAAACAAGGCATTCCGCCGCGGATCCGCGGCCGTGCAGAGCCCGTGTCGGTGCGTGTCGGTGGGAGTCGGTGCATTGACCCGGTTTTTTTAGGGTAGTCTTGTAAATTCAGATGTAGATCAGATGTAAACCCTAGGGTTCTCCTATCTATAAATAGGAAGCCTACAGCTCTTTTTGGAGCATGTCTCTTTTTAATTCTTAGATTTTAAATTTTCAATTCCATTGTAATCGTCAAGATGTGTCAATAAAGTAAGTTTTTTTTATCTTGCAATTTTAATTTCATCTTTTAATTTCTGCAAATTTCGTTCTGTCTTTTATTATCTGCACATTAATTAGGTAATTAAAAAGAAAATTAAAAAATGAACTCCTTTGTTAACACCCTAATGAGTGAGTATTTCCTCACTTGTTAGGATTAGGATTGGGTGTGTTTGAGAGATGGAAATCTCTCACTCCTTTTTTGCCCTCATAACTTTATAAATTAGCACTCTATGTAAAACCAACACCCACCGCTCACTACGACATCCTATCCTACGAGATAGCGGTGATTCCCTAGTTAGACCGGTAGTGGTTGATTTAGATAGAGGTTAGGGATAAGAGTTAAGAAAGGACGGACAAGAACCAAAGGGAAGAAACTATGTTTCTTCCTAGTCGTGTTAATCCCCTTTGTTAACTATTACCTTAACAACTAAGTTCTTAATTAGGGCAAAGGAAGCGGTGAGTAGAATTAACTTTCCAAACTTACCTAATCCTAATACTAATCCTAGCAAGGTTTTAATTCAAATCGAATTCAATCTTAGTTTTTATAAAAATCAAAACCTACCACAAATAGGAATTGACTCGTTAGAACAATAAGAAAAGACACGTTTTCCCTGTGGACCGACCCGTACTCAGCTGGCTAGCTACCAAGCGACACCGTATTGATTGCAGTATTCTATTCTTTGATTTAAAAGCGCACGCACGCAAATCTCCATCAATCAAATGGTGCACGGTTTTTGAACAAATACCCATGCCCCATGTTAGTGACACAACTGTGTCGCTATTTCCTCCTTGTGGAGGAATTTGAATTCTACATGCATGGAGGTATACCCATTAGGCCTCTCATTGAAGGCGTATCCACGTCCTATTCCCGCTTGACTGATGTATGGTCACAAACGGAACCGGCTGAACATGTACCAGCCAAGACACCCAGCTCCAGCTCGACCGCAAGCGATGAAGAGCTAACCCTTGCTGCGCAAGCGCGCTTACTTCGAAGAAACAATAGGGTGATAGAAAGATTGCTTGAGATGATGACGCAGCATGATCAGCGTCTAACACAAGTAGAGCAGGGGATCAGAACCCTGCTAGCTAGAGAGGAGCATTCCCGTTCACGCTCAAGGGGACGGCGAGGGCCTGAGCAGTGAGGGCACTGGTTTTGGTAAGTTTGGGGGAGGAGGTGGTTTGTAAATAGTTATCATTGCATTGCATATTTTAATTTTTGTATATATTTTTTCTTTTTTCTTTTGCATGTTTATTTCTGCATTGCATCTTTATAAAAAATTATAAAAATTAAAAATAAATTAAAAATAAAATTAAAAATAAAATCAAATAAAAAATTATAAAAATTGAAAAATTTAATTTTGGCCATATTTGACTTAAGTTTGACAAGACGGTTAACTAGTTACGAAAAACTAGATCCAAAACTTAGTAAATTAAAAACCCTAAAAATAACATTTCTTAAAGTTTAACGGTAGAAAATATGTGTCCTTGTAAATTATTTAGAAATAGGCAAATTTTGAGTTCAGTTCTTGGGCTAAGTCAAAATAAGAGAAGAGTAATGAAATTTTTATTGAAGGGTAAGTCTGAAAAATAATTCCGAACCTTAAGTATAAATTCTGAAAATATATACCCTACAACTTGCACAAACACGCACCTTGAAACTTGGAATAGTAGAGGATACCTTGAAATGCTCTTGTCTAAAATGCTTAGTATGAAAGAAAATAAAATTATAAGTGTGAATAAAGAGATATAAAAAAAATGAACACTGGTTTTGTAATTACTTAAGGCTGCGTAAAATAAAAATATATAGCGAGGGTGCTTTATCACCTAGTGCCTTAGACCAACTGGTTTGGGAGTCACTGCTGAAGCCTTATGTATTACAAGATGAGGAATTACACCTTAATGCGCAAACACATTTTGTAATCGGTCGTTAGTACCTCAAGAAGTATTAACGGTCGCATGAAGGATGTGCGAGCAATTTCATCTAAAATTCACCAACTAAAAATACTTTGGACGATGGACAAGAGTATAATAGCTTGAATTGAATTTTCAAGTATAGGGGTGACACACACACACACACACACACACACGTAGGGGGTATATGATTGGGGTTTGGATGAGAGATAGGAATAAAAGATATGGCTTATACTTTCAGTAGAGATGATAGAAATTCCTATGTTGAGATGGAACCTTAGAAGGAAAATTCAAAAGATTCTAAAAGATAAATAAATTTACAGAACATATACAATCTTAAGTTAAATGATAAGTGAGTGTGAAAAATACGGGTTGATGATTTCTAAGTTGAAGATAATAGAATTTCTTGCTAGAATACCGAATTGAAGAATGACAGTCAATAGGCCAAATTGATCGGATTTTGTGCGTAGTATCCGCTGAAAACCCTCAGGAGACAACACTCCTCCTACCAGGGACACCTAGAGGTTTAACGGCTTGTTGCACGAGCTCAGTGCAATCGCGATTCCCTGCGAAAGTGAGGTTAGGTTTTTTCGAGAATAAATTGGTTTTGCTCGGGACAAGCAAAAGATAAGTTTGAGGGTATTTGTTCATATCAGATTTTTGTATTATTATATTCCCCATTCTTAATCATATTGCAAATAAATAGGTGCTTTTGATCCATGTCTGCTAAATAGTTGCAGGTTACAGGTTCTCGGAACAATACAGTGAAAATGGTGAAAAAACGCTACAAGAGTGAGACTATGACCAACAAATAGAAGAATCTTTATGATGCCGCCTACAGTTTAAGGAATAAATGAAGATCAATGAACAGTTCGATTACACAAACTACGAAGGCAGCACAAGATTCAAGACTTCAACACGAAGCAAACGGTAAAAGTCCACAAAATTCTGCACCGTGGAAATCTGGAAGAAAATAGAAAAGATTCTGAAGAACCAAGTGAAGAAAATAGAAGGAAAAAGCAACATGAAGCAGCCCTTAGAAACTGAACCCAAGAGCCCATCAAACGGCCGCGGATCCGCGGCCAAACAAGGCATTTCGCCGTGGATCCGCGGCCGTGCAGAGCCCGTGTCGGTGCGTGTCGGTGCATTGACCCGGTTTTCTTAGGGTAGTCTTGTAAATTCAGATGTTGATCAGATGTAAACTCTAGGGTTCTCCTATCTATAAATAGGAAGCCTACAGCTCTTTTTGGAGCATGCCTCTTTTTAATTCTTAGATTTTAAATTTTCAATTCCATTGTAATCGTCAAGAGGTGTCAATAAAGTAAGTTTTTTTTATCTTGCAATTTTAATTTCATCTTTTAATTTTTGCAAATTTCGTATCTATCTTTTATTATCTGCACGTTAATTAGGTAATTAAAAAGAAAATAAAAAAATGAACTCCTTTGTTAATACCCTAATGAGTGAGTAGTTCCTCACTTGTTAGGATTAGGATTTGGTGGGTTTGAGAGATGGAAATCTCTCACTCCTTTCTTGCCCTCATAATTTTATAAATTAGGACTCTATGTAAAACAAACACCCACCGCTCACTACGGCACCCTATCCTACGAGATAGCGGTGATTCGCTAGTTAGACCGGTAGTGGTTGATTTACATAGAGGTTAGGGATAAGAGTTAAGAAAGGACGGACAAGGACCAAAGGGAACAAACATAGTTTCTTTTTAGTCGTGCTAATCCCCTTTGTTAACTATTACCTTAACAGCTAAGTTCTTAATTAGGGCAAAGGAAGCGGTGAGTAGAATTAACTTACCTAATCCTAATCCTAGCAAGGTTTTAATTCAAATCAAATTCAATCTTAGTTTTTATAAAAATCAAAACCTACCACAAATAGGAATTGACTCGTTAAAACAATAAGAAAAGACACGTTTTCCTTGTGGGCCGACCCGTACTCAGCCGGCTAGCTACCAAGCGACACCGTCTTGATTGCGGTATATTCTTAACTTTGATTTCAAAATGCAAAACAACTCTCAATCATGATGCCACAGCGGGCACTTTATCAGGAGCCTCTATCTCGGCTCTAGTACATACCGGTATACCAGCAGTACGGGGGATTGATTCTGCTTGAGCAGCTTTAGGGATGAGCACTGAACCACTGTCCCTCAGAGGAGGGCAAACAAAAAACCGAGGCCGCAATGGGGTACAGACTGTTGGGTTATGCCAGCGCCCAGACTATCTACCGTGGCTGAATGCGTAACAAAAATTTTACAAAACTAGCGCTAGAACAACCTTATAATACTGATCGACCATTAACCCTAAAAGCTAGCAAATATAAAAGGAGTTTAGAAAGGTTATATCGAATGATCCGTGTCCTTCAGTCTTTAACCTTTATCCCAAGCTCCTAGAGGCCTCCATGATCAAGCTTGATCTCCGGTCTCCCTCCATCGAAGATGATCCACCTAAGAGTCTATGATCGAGCTCCAACCTTATAGCCGAGGTAACTAGGGTACCTAGTTCGCTAAACTAGATAGCCTAGAAGATGTAGAGTCTAATGATGGATTGATTTATCTCTAAACACCCTAGGTTTTTCAACACATAAGACTTTTAGGATAGAGATAGAGGAAGAAGAAGCATGAGAGATGAGAGTGTGAAGCATGAAGCAACTCAAGAAAAATGGCTAAGTGTTGTGAGCATAATAATGAAGCATACAAGCAACTAAAGAAAATATCTCACAACCCCACAAATATCAAGCATGCCACAATAGTGAATCACGAATCACTACATGAGTCACCCCATGAGTCACCACATGAGTCACCAAGTGTGTCATGCTTCAATAAATGCCACAACACCTCATCCCTCCACCTCATTAAACCATTTAAACAAATAGTTAAAGCTAAATGAGGTGGCATCTTCTAGAACAATCTTGTAATAAATAACAAGAATACCCCTCATCCGTATATACACCCATGTCCGTATTCTGAAAAATACGAATACAAAGAGATGAAAATAATCCAACAATATAATATTAGGATCTTGCTTAAACCAAAGCCCACTAATATTATCCGTCTGAATCATGATACGTGCACAAGTGCACGTATATGATCGAACCCTACCGTAAAACCATACGTCCTCTACATCGTTTCGTCCGAATCAGGGAAACCCTCTATGTGGGACTCTAAAGACTCATCAATACGCCGGCAGTGGGTTTAACCACAAGCACGTCAGCGGCACTAGCTGTACATAACGACTACCCAGGTATTGAGTGAAAGGATGGCCGACGAGCAAACTCATCCTGACCCCTACTGATCCTGTCTATATCAATAACCGTACAGTCCGATCTATTCGTCTAAGAGTATCGCATATCGAGTTTAGGGGGTGGATAAAGTCAGACCCCTAACAACGCGACATTTCGTGTCGGTATGAAGCCCATCACCAACTGAGAAACTACCGATCCAAATTAGTAATTCTCGACTACATTGGCCAAGGATTTCTGGTGATGGCCACCCATGCACAACGCGACATCAACCCCCAATACCGAGAGAGACGAATCCCCGACGATCCGCTCACTGCCTCCATATGGCTCGGGACTGTACCCAACTAAAACCTGTCTGCACAACTCCTTTGAGTCGTGGTAGGGTAGTAATCAAAGCACAGTAGGAACTCACACGAGACAAATGACGATCTTAGGTCAACAGACTAACCTGTACACATGTCATCTGGGAACTGCTATCTGACAATAGGTATAATACCAACTAGCATGTTCCTGGCGAGTCCGTTCAGTGTACCCATAACCCAATGAGCACCTGTATACTATCTTAGGTTTCAAACAGACACCAATGGCTTGTGAGACCGGCCACCGCCCTTCATTGGGGTCTCGATAAGTACACACTAGTCTACTCTGGAGTATTAATGCCCAGTCTCGATACTCTCTCGACTAGGGACATTTAAGGATGTGCTTATAGACCACCCAGCTCCCACGTATATGATCGCCATCATAATGCTGGTAGTTAAGAAAGAATCCAATGGATTCTATCAACATGTAATAGTGATCTGTAATACCACATAAAGCATGTACATGATGATAAAGGCAAACCAGATAGCATACTATCATTTTGAGTAAGACTGTTCTATCCGTATAGGACCTCCTTCAATCATCAAAATCACCTGAATGTGATTACAATAATTGCCTTGAGGGCACTATAGCCAACAATCTTCCGCTTGCACTTAAGGCTAATAATTGCGGTGTCGCATACTCACAGCCCATGTGATACCGAACAACTAACTTCTCTACTAATCAGTCTCACAAAGCTCGTTTGTGAAATATTGCGTTCGAGAAATATCCTCAGTGAGTGGATCCGCTCCAATATTTCTATCTTTATCTCTCTCTATATCTCAACTTCGCGGAGAAAAACTATCTCTTGAAATGAGAAATACTTGTTTTAGAATTTGCCTGGATATCTGATGGGACCCGGTTCACAAATGAACTCCAAATCCAACAAACTTTTTAGACTGTATCAAGCACTGAATTTAATCAGTATCCTGCGCCATGCCTTCCACAGTATCCGCTTGGACCACCTGTCCAACATACTGCCCCTCAAAAAAGGGAAAACTATAACTCTGACAGTCACTCTGTACACAGGTCACCTTAGAAGCGTGAAATGATAACCGTCTCCCGAAGGAGGCTGTCGTTACCATATACCAAGAACATCCACTTATGTTCATAACTGCTTCCCAATGTTTCTCCAAGATTGGATTAATATATACTTTTTGCAGCTTGTGCAAAATCAATATCTGGTGTTGTACTTGACATCTCATGATCGACTCAATTGCCTAAGCAAGTGATATGCCAATCATGCAAATCCCTCTCCTCATCAGTCTTGAAGATATCTCTTTAGAGAGGGTGACTCCATCACCTGCGGGTCCACCACCATACCAGGAGTCATCCATTCTAAAATAATTTAGAATAGTGTCAAGTACCCAAATTGGGACACTTCCCAAATCTAGATCTAAAACCATAGATCTAGTCACCAGAATCCCTGATATTTTATCCATATCCTATGTGGAGAAACCACCTTGTGACAACCACAGTATAACCAATCGTAGTATAGGAAGATCTCTTCCTTTAAATGCATGTCATCCAAATACCAAGATATCACTCCCTACTACCTTCTTACCAGATCCATCTCTTATTCTCATGAAGTCAAACTCTATGACAGTCACATCAAAAATAGATGATCTATCTCCGCTGTACCTGCTTTAGTCTACAAATAGATATAAGTTACGTGCCCACTATGCTTCTATTGCTCCCACTGACTACAACAACCCTCTGGCAGAGTCATATATACGTGCACTTCTAAAGCTAGTTTAGAACGACATTATACTCATCCTCCTGCCAGATCTCATAATCTAGAACAGCAAAAGTGGCAAGTTTGGGTAATCAAAAACCTCCATGTCACCGTCTTTGAGGAGACCGAAGTACCTCTCGGGTGCCTGAGGTTACCCACCAAATCTGCGGAGTGGCTAATAGATCGTCGAAACCATTTGAATCTTTAGGTTCTACTAAATTTTCAGTAATCGTTTGTGGTTCTGGAATTACTTCCAGTTCTACCATACTCCCACTAATGTTTTCTGAAAAGAATCAATTTTACTAAAACTGGTGGCGAGTCAAGAACAATATAACTATTGATCTTCCAGATAGTAGAAAATTAACCCTTGTCAAAACCCGGGATAACCTACAAACTGCCATTACTGAAATGTGCCTTGAGTTTGTCCAGATTCTGGTTTTAAGCATCAGCCGGAGAACTCCATATACCTTAACATCGTTAAGATACGAATCCATTATATATATCCAATATAGAAACAAAGGCACTAATTTAACTGGAACCAGATTCAAAAATCATGCAGCTATTTCCAGTGCATATCAATCAAATGGAAGAAGGCCATACAGCATTACTCATGCAAGAATACATCCACGTATGGGTAACCTGAAAGAGAAGCAAGTTCTCAAAACTATTACTTATAACGGAATACCAAACACAAGTATCTATATCTTCGATCACCTTGAAGAATCCTGATACTTGCAACATATGGTTCTCCACTTTATTCCTATACCCATAACTTCTCAAAATCTGGACCTTGTATTTTAATGAAATACTTGTCTAGAACTAGAGAAGTCATGAGTAAACATAATATAGTACGAGTACCAACATACAATACTCTGTATAAGTCCACTATGTTTAATAACTCAAATCCTGTGCGTCGTAGGTTGAAAAACTGTATTATGATTAAGAAGAATTACAACGTTGTTGAATGCACCTTACCTAACCATCAACTGATATAGGTAAATGTCATAGGCATAATTTCAAAAGGTTATATCTCACTTTATAAAATAAACGTACAGATATATCAGTTTGAAAATGGTGTATAACGACGGATATTCAAAACCAAATATTTGCCGTCAGGAAAAACCCAGGTGATTTCCTCAAATATCACCAATTACAAAGAATTCCGATATATTGAGGATATATTCACCCAATTCCCAATATAATACTCCCACTCACCATCTGTAACGCCATACAGATGTGAGAATCAAATCTGGTAAATACATACCCTGGAATTAGAATCTGACTGGGAAAACCGTTTTTAATTAACATCGCACAGTAAAACTGAAACATGAAAATGTTTTGAAGGGGTGATCAGGTATTCCTAGTAATGCCTCTCCACTATCCAGATTCATGACAGTAACCATATATTTCCTTGCCCTCACTCCAATCCCTTTATTTGTCTTTACTTCTTACCTTCTGTAAACCACACTTAGGCTAATTGATTTTCTTTCTTCCCTGCCCTTCGGCACCAGCCCAAGGTTTGGAAGAAGACTATCCAATAAGCGCAATAGGTGTACTCTCCTAATACCAGGAGCCCTCGCAACCTGAGAGAATGTAAAGAGAAAAGACAACTGAATAATTCTATTCTATTTCTCCTGAACCAGAATCCATTCTCGAACTGGAACAAGTTCCTTCGAGTTCGAATGTAACTATACGATGGAATATCCAAGAAATGTGGATCTTCATAGTGATACGGAGTATTCTGGAGAAATACAAAGGTGATATAGGAGTGGCAGGGGTATACGCAGTTTCATCGTGAATGATAGCAGTCGCAATTTCCTTTGCCCTTAATCTAACCCCTTTATATATCTTTACTTATTACCCTCTGTACACCACACTTAGGCTAATTGGTTTTCTTCCTTCCTTACCTTTCGGCACCTGCCTATAGTTTAGAAGAAGACTATCTAACAAGCGCAATAGGTGTACTCTCCTAATACCAGGAGCTCTCACAACCTGAGAGAAGATAAAGATAAAAGACAACCGAATAATCCTATTCAATTTCTCCAGAACAGAATCCATCCTCGAACTGGAACAAGTTCCTTCGAGTTCGTATGTAACTATACGTTGGAATATCCAATAAATGTAGATCTTCGTAGTGATACGGGGTGTTCTGGAGAAATGCAAAGTGGATGTAGAAGTGGCAATGATATTTGCGACTAAATGACAATCCAAAAGCCAAAGTGTTTTAAGAAGGTTTTGTTAACTTGGTTCATGAGTTTTAGTCTAGGATCAGGCCATGGTCGCTGCCAAAGAGAGAGAGAGAGAGAAAAGAAACACTCAGCGTGTACTCTAACCTAGATTAGATTGGTTAATCACTTTATCTAATCAGGATGGCCCCACTGTTTCCTCGAATTCTCCCTCAAACCCTAAAAGGAGAATTAGTCGGGATCATCTAAAATCACCGGAGGAGTAACACCTACTCATCAATGGGAATCGAGATCTAACTATCATCGCATGATAACTTGATGGAATCCACTCAAGTCACCACACTCCAGAAGATATGCGCATTCCCGGCAAGTTTCCTGTATGTTTGAAACTCCCGATGTGGTTTTTACCCCTAGGACCCAAGTGACCTTGACTGAGCCAACATATCAAAGGGTCATAGTCAATTTCAACCCGTCATTATCTTGATTGCATTAGACCCACCCGCACGAGTCCTTGACTGAGCCAAAATGACCGTACGACTGTCCTAACCAATTGCGTTACCATGCAACAGAAAAGCACTACATAACTACCGAACACTACGCCTCGGCTAAGCACGACATACGTAGCACGAATACTAAGCAATACTAATCTGAAATGACGGAGGGCTACAGCTGGTTTTTGGCGAACAACCTTTAATGTAATGAACTTGATATCGTTGAAGGAACCGAGTGGCTTTACAAATATATAGTGGCGCAAACTTTTGCTAAAGAGGTCACTCTCTGTGAAGGGATCTCGGCTCTTTTCTCGTCGAATGAGGTGCATGATATTCCAAACTAAATACCACGATGCAAAGTAAAAGAATCGACTATAATGAAGTTATTACGATGACGTAAATTTTTGCTCAAGAGGTCACTCCCGATGAAGGGATCTCGGCTCTTGCCTCGTCGAATGAGGTGCTGGATATTCATAACCGAATACCACTGTGCAAAGCAAAAGAGAACGTCTGTAATGTTAGTTTTTTAAAAACTTGGTTCCAACAACATCATATAGGTTTGTTTTCTTTGCATTAATCGAAATTAATGCAGTCCCATCAATAAAACATATCACACCAGATAAAGGAACAAAAAATATAATGTACGTATATGCCATCCGCATTCTCCACTGGGCCCCGTCATCACCTGTTAGGTTACTTAACTAACGGCAGAGCGGAGGCAGGACTAGCGCGGGTAGAAAACATAAACAACATCCACTAGTATATATAGAAATATATATAACATTCTTCCCAGGCATGATATAAGCAACATCACAGAATCTCAGCAAGCAGCACAGAATGGTGGATAATCCTGGAGCCTCAGGTTTTACTTGAGCCGCAAATGAGACCCGATGTTCCCTGTCGTGTGAATAGCCTATGCAATGAAAACCTAGACCCCTACGAGTGCGGCAAGTTACCCGCCAATCCCAGAAGCGAGGCAACCCCAATCAACAACGTGAATGGGCCACCCAGCACTTCACGTAATCTGGTAACGTGAGCACCCCTCCGTGGGTCAATATGTACCCCCTACGAATGCAGCGAATAGCCCGCTAATTCTAGAGTAAGTTCCCCTCCGTCTCAACGCCATGAGATGCGGACTTGTTGCCCTCTAGAACCCGGCTATTCGTGCACTCCGCCTTAGGATAATCCTAGTATAGAAAAGAAAATAAATGTACAAGGGTGACATCGACCTCAACCCGGTCATACCCTAAACAAATCATATACAAACTGGCAGAGAAGGCATTCCACATGTCTGACGCTCGCCCCGTAATATCAAATGTACAAATAAATTTGAACTGTACAACTATCATTGCACCACTGGCTATCCATCAAGACAATCCAACCACAACCTCAGCACAATACAGAACATCAACGTGAATGTCATGTTCGCGAACTCGTCTAAAAGAACATATAGCAACTAGTCGGGTTGTAGCGCTCTAATGATATTCACTGTCCCAGAAAGTAATGTATGTACTAAAAACTTTTAAACAGTGTTAAAAATAGCGACTTCGAAATACTCCGTATTGGTCCCAAACTAAAGATAACAAAATATACAATCTGGGCAAAATCAAACAATACCAAAATACCAATATTCAAGAACCCAGAACACAGACAAAACCCCAAGACCTAAGTCCTTTACAAAACTGGCGACGCCGGGTTTTTGGCCGGTCTCGTCGGCCGTACGATGGAATTTGTGTCTCGTTTTTTGTGTGTGTTCTAATAGTCACAAGAGTATTTTTCTGCAATTGTTTAAAAAATTTTAGAAGACAATTTGAAAATTGACAGAAACTTGAAGATCGTTGGCATTGTTTCAAAGTTGTTTCGGTTTCGTTACTTCAAACATCGTTTAAACTGCTAGCATAGGGTTTATGGGTTGGCTCTGATACCATGTTGGGTTATGCCAGCTCCCTGGCCATCTACCCTGGTCGAATGCGGAACAAAATTTTTACAAAACTGGCGCTAGAACAACTTCATAATACGGATCAACCATTAACCCTAAAAGCTAGAAAACATAAAAGGAGTTTAGAAAGTTTATACCAAATGATCCGTATCCTTCGGTCTTTAACCTTTATCCCAAGCTCCTAGAGGCCTCCATGATCAAGCTTGATCTCCGGTCTCCCTCCATCGAAGATGATCCACTTGAGAGTCTATGAATCGAGCTCCAACCTCATAGCCGAGGTAACTAGGGCACCTAGTTCGCTAAACTAGATAGCCCAGAAGATGTAGAGTCTAATGATGGATTGATTTGTCTCTAAACACCCTAGGTTTCTCAACAAATGAGACTTTTAGGGTGGAGGTTGAGGAAGAAGAAGCATAAGAGATGAGAGTGTGAAGCATGAAGCAACTCAAGAAAAATGGCTAAGTGTTATGAGCATAATAATGAAGCATACAAGCAACTGAAGAAAATATCTCAAAACCCCACAAATATTAAGCATGCCACAATAGTGAATCATGAATCACCCCATGAGTCACCAAGTGAGCCATGCTTCAATAAATGCCACAACACCTCATCCCCCCACCTCATTAAACCATTTAAACAAATGGTTAAAGCTAAATGAGGTGGCATCTTCTAGAAACAATCTTGTAATAAATTACAAGAATACCCATCATCCGTATATACATACCCGTATTCGTATTCCGAAAAATATGAATACAAAGAGACGAAAATAATCCAACAATATAATACTAGGATCCGGCTTAAACCAAAGCCCATTAGTATTATCCGTCTGAATCATGATACATGCACAAGTTGACGTATATGATCGAACCCTGCCGTAAAACCATACGGCCTCTACATCATTTCGCCCGAAGCAGGGAAACCCTCTGTGTGGGACTCTAAAGAGTCGTCAATACACTGGCAGTGGGTTTAACCAAAAGCACGTCAGCAGCACTAGCTGTACGTAACGGCTACCCAGGTATTGGGCGAAATGTAGACCGGCGGGCAAACTCATCCTGAAACCCCTACTGAGCCTGACAGTGAAAATATTCATACAGTCCGGTCCGTTCGTCTATGAGTATCGCATATCGAGTCTAGGGGGTGGATAAAGTCGAGACTTCTAACAACGCGACATTTCGTGTCAGTATGAAGCCCATCACCCACTGAGAAACTACCGATCCGAATCAGTAATTCTCGACTACCTTGGCCAAGAATTTCTGGTGATGGCCACCCGTGCACAACACGACATCAACCCCCAATACCGGGAGAGACGAATCCCCTGACGATTCGCTCACTGCCTCCATGTGGCTCGGGACTTTACCCAACTAAAACCTGTTTGCACGACTCTTTTGAGCCGTGGTAGGGTAGTAATCAAAGCACAGTGGGAACTCACATGAGACAAATGATGATCTCAGGTCGACAGACTAACCTGTACACATGTCACCTGGAAACTGCTATATGACAATAGGTATAAAACCAACTAGCATGTTCCCAGTAAGTCCGTCTGGTGTACTCATAACCCAATGAGCACATGTATACTATCTTAGGTTACAAACAGACACTAATGGCTTGTTAGACCGGGGACCGGCCACCGCCCCTCGTCAGGGTCTCGATAAGTACACACTATTCTACTCTGGAGTATCAATGCCCAGTCTCGATACTCCCTCGACTAGAGACACTTAAGGATGTGCTCATAGACCACCCAGCTCCCACGTATATGACTACCATCATAATGCTGGTAGTTAAGCAAGAATCCTATAGGCTCTATCAACATGTAATAGTGATCTGTAATACCACATAAAGCATGTACATGATGATAAAGGTAAACCAGATAGCATACTATCATTTTGAGTAAGACTGTTCTATCCGTATAGGTCCTCCCTCAATCATCATAATCACCTGCCTGTGATTATGATAATTTCCTTGAGGGCACTATAGCCAACACTGATGGCTTGAGCGGAAGCAGGGGATTTACATTCAAAGAGAACCCTTCTTTCCTCTGTAATGATGGGACTAACCCGGTGGCGATACCAACCTTTGAAGGGTCCTACGGGCCTCGAAAGATAGTCAGGCTCGGGAATCATAAAGAAGGAACCGGTACCCAACCGCATGAAGTGGTGGATAACGTCACGAGCGACCTCCAGTGAGAGAATGGGCTCAACTAAAAAGGCTTCAAGGGGGATGCCCTGGTTGTAACCTAACTGCTGGGCGAAGCGATGTGGATTATACCGTATGAAGAAAGCAGTATCATTTAGGCGGAACACTAAGTACCCCGGACGGATTGAATATAAATGCATGATCTCTTTGGGCATTAAAGCCGGAGCTCCACTCTTTGACAAATCTAACAACTGTTGAATGGGCCCCGCTGGAGCAGAAAGGACTCGGTCACTGGAAACCATCCCGCCTTCATTCGAATACGTATTAAGCATTACTCGTAGAGCCCCTAACTAAGTCGGATCAGGAGCGGAAGCATCGACCAGCCTCATGACTGTAGGGTGTTTTTCGTCACCCCATTGAGATGGGAATGTGCGTGCTTGTCAGGCATGTACAGATTCCCCCTGCCTATGACAGGCAGGAGTTTATTGATTGTGGGGATCCGAATCTCCGGCAGCCGCGGACAAAGCTGCCGTTAATTACCCTTCGTCTTTGGAGAGAGAGAACCTTCGATTGACGGGTCAAACTGGTCATGTGAACTCAATGTGCAGTGTGCGTGTATTTTGTTTTGAAAGGGTTTTGGATATATCGGGGGCCTCGCAGAGTTTATGGGGGTCCTGCTGCCCGGATAGCGGGATGGGGGTCAAGAGGGCTAGCAGCCTCCTTGCGGGGTGCAGGGCAGCGCCCCGTTAGAAAAAATTTCCTAGCAGGGGACGTTTCTTGAGTGTAGAGTGTATGAAAAATGAGGGGTGAGGAGGGTCTTAAAGACGCGTGTATGGCACGTGGGCACTGGTCGCCCCCGGGTCACGTGCACGGCGCGTGGGCGCCTGGAACATGGGCGCTTGGCGCCCACGGGTCACGTGTGCAGCGCGTGGGCGTTGGACGCCCATGGGTCACGTACGCAGCATGCGACCGCTGGGCGCCAATGGGTCACGTATGCAGCACGCGACTGCTGGGCGCCAGCGGGTCACGTGAGATGCACGCGACCGCTGGGCGCTGAGCGCCCGCAAGTCGCATGAGGCACACATGGGCTCTTAGCGTCCGCGGGTCACGTGCTCTGCACGCGACCGCTGGGTGCCCGCGGATCACTGCGTGGCACGCGACCGCTGGAAACACCAGCGGAAAAGAGGCTTAGCCCATGGGCTAGGATATGAACTGCCAAGGGATTTTGAGTGGAGTTAAACTCCAAAAGATTTAGATTTGGAGTTAAACTCCTAAATGATCTCGAATAGGAGTTAAACTCCTTTGAAGATTTGGGTCTTGGAGTTGAACTCCCCAAAGATCTTCAGAGGTGATCAAAGGGGCCCCTCTCTTCTCTCTTTAGCCCTGGAGCTTATTTTGAGCCTTGGATCTATCCAAAGTTGGATTTTTGGAGATGGGTCTCCTTCTTCCTCTTGATCGGCTGTATCTTGGAGAAAAGGGGGTGAGATTTAAAAGTCTCCCCTTTTCGAGATCTATTGAAGATCTGAGCTCCCCTTCAAGGGTTTTGTGGTGAAAAACTATTTATTTTTGGAAAAGAGAAGAGTTAAACTCTTGATTTAATTTAAAAAGGGGAAGAAGGTTTAGAACCTTGAGGAAGGAGCAAAAACCCTAGAAATTGAGGGGAATCAATTCTTTTTTTTATTTCAACATCTTGTTGCCTTATATAGGCTTACAAATTTACACATAGCCTCTTGGACTTTACAAAATGGCATTTTGCCCATCTCATACCTTATGTGCTATTTCTTTTTGCTCATAAGCCACGAGCTTTACAAAAATTTGGCTTTATGCCCATTTTCCTTACATTTATTCATAGAAAATTATATCAAGATTATTTATTACATAATTTCTTTTTTGGCATGGGGGAGTCCGGCCGCGGGGCTCGACTTGGGCATGAGCCCATTTGATCTGGGCTTGGGCCCGCTTACTTGGGGTTGACTTTGAATTTGACTTGGTCAACCGGAGTGTAATTTTTGACCCCAACAATGACCCGTGGGAAGGCATATGCTTCATAGAAAGCAGGGCGCTGGTGTGCAGCAAATGCACCTAACACATGCATCTTAATCCATGACGTGAAGTAGTGGAGGGAGAAATTCACGGTGTCCGCACCCGGGTTTGAAGTGTTGGCGGCAGTACTTAAACCGTGATATAGGTGTGATAGTTCTGCAACGCCAACAGCAAATCGCGCTTCTTCGGCTTTGCGATGGGCATGATAGAAGATGGAGGCTCTCATAAAACGGTGATGCATCGACATAGCAAACCAGCTAAACCAGAGACTGATGAAGCCGATAAAGAAAGTTTCTTCATCTATTCCAGAGGCAGCGATTGCATCAAAGGCACGGCTGACGAAATTGGAGTGTAAAACTGCGGCAGGTCTTCTTCTTTGGCCGGCAGTTTCTCTAAGCCGAATCCGAAGGGGTCCTCAACCTTCACAAATTTCGGAGCTTTCTTGGATAGAACATCTTCACGAAGAAAGCAAGCAATAAAAGCATCAAAAGTGACACCTTGTCCGTCCGATGCTACGAATAGTCTCTCAAAAATGCCCAAGGCCTTGATTAGACTCGAGTGCTTATGTCGAACAGCATTCTCAGTTGTTAAACCTTCAAGTATAGCTGGTACTGTAGCAAATATATACTCGTCAGGGGGCAATAATTCTTCATAATGCTCTCCCCTAATCGGCAGCCTTGAAATTTCTCGGAACTCCTCCAGCGAAATAGAGACTTTGCGGTCCCCTAGCAAAAACGTGTTTGTTGGAAGATTCCACTGGTTCAAGAAGGCCTTGACCTACCAGACGTAAGGAGAATGGTAGTAAAACAGTGACACATACACCGCTTGATACAACCCAACTTTCTGTAACCGTGAGCGTTGGGAGGAAAGAATGTATCGGGCCCAAGGAAGGTAGCCCACTGGATGGCGCGGGGTAACGCATACGTTATAAACCTGCCCCCAGGATCGAGCTTCACCCTGATATATTCGGCGTCCCAAGATATCGATGGTCATCATGGATTGATTGGGTATCCCGGTCGTCGACGGCTTAAGCCGGCCCGTGGTGGTCCAATTAGCCGCTTCCACCGCATAAGTAGTACGTGACGCTCCATCAATGACATTGAGCGGATGGGTTTTGTTGGAACTTCGCATGTAAAACTACGGCGGCCCTTGATAATATGACCGTACCAAACTCTCCATAGGAGAAGGCTCTTATTGTCCCTATCATGTTCCCTAATCATTGCCATAACTTCCTCGTCTAATGGCGACTGTGGAAAAACGACTTCCGAGCGTGTGTAAGAGAAGTAAGGAAGTGAGGCCATTATACCTAAAAAAAGAAAGAGAAAACCCCTTAATGAAAAGTATGAGTTTGTTTCATTGGACCACTAACTACAAAGCCAGTAGGCCCCACGAAATCCAAATGGCGGCTCTCCAATGATGAGACGAGATAATCATTATGAGAATCCAAAAGGATTCTCATTAAATAAACAGTGGAGTTTAAACAACTCTTAACATCCTCGAAAAACAAGTTCTGTTAAAATGCACAACAGATTTAAATCTGTGAAAAGGGTATTAAAACCCTAAAAAAAGAAAAATTCTCAAGAACATCAGGGAATAAAATTCCCAAAAGTCTCCGAGTCATTCAGAGCTAAGCTCTGTAATATGGAATTAAATTCCTTTATTAATGGGATTAAATCCCAGAAACCCCCATGGTATGGAAACGAAGAAAATGAAATTGAATTCCAAGGATCCTCAAAGATCAGTGATAGGGTAAACCCTAAAAGGAGAACTAACGATTCTCAAGACCCCAGAGTCTACTTTTAAAAAGGGTGTTTTTAGATCTCTAAGAGATCAGTTCAAGGCAAGAGCAAAGCTCTGTTGATGGATTTGAAATCCAAAGAAAAAAACGGGGGGTTTTCTCTAAGAGGTGAATGTCGTTCATGATCCTTACCCAAAAAGGAGTTTTGCAGAGTTTAACTCTGAAAGTTCTATGGACAAAGAGCTAAGCTCTGAGAGGAGAATTAAATTCTCAAGAAAAGGTTAAGGAAGAAGATGAAGAAACAGTGATCATCTAAAGGGCCAAACATCCATTTATAAGACGTGATGGGGAGCGGTTCAGCTTCTTGTTCCCCTAGGCAATCCAACGGTTGTAAGGGTGGACACTGTTGCACTAATGTACAAGCCACGTGAGAGCAACGCTGGGAGGCATTTGTGTTGGCTATAGTGCCCTCAAGGCAATTATCATAGTCGCAGACAGGTGATTATGATGATTGAGGGATGACCTATACCGGTAGAACAGTCTTACTCGAGATGATAGTATGCTATCTGGTTTGTCTTTAGCATCATGTACAGCCTTAGGTGGCATTATAGATCACTATTAAATGTTGATAGAGCCCATAGATTCTTGCTTCACTACCGGTATTATAATGGAGATCATATACGTGGGAGCAAAGTAGTCTATAAGAACATCCTTAAATGTCCCTAGTCGTGGGAGTTTTGAGACTGGGCATCGATACTCTAAAGTAGACTAGTGTATACTGATCGAGACCCCGACGAGGGGCGGTGGCCGGTATCACAAGCCATTGGTGTCAGTTTGTTCACCTAAGATGTATACAGGTGCTTATTAGGTTATGAGTACATCGGACGGACTTGCCGGGAACATGCTATTTGGTATTATACCTATTGTCAGATAGCAGTTTCCAGGTGACATGTGTACAGGTTTGTCTATCGACCTGAGATCGTCATTTGTCTTGTGTGAGTTCCCATTATTCTTTGATTACTACCCTACCACGGCTCAAAGGAGTCGTGCAAACAGGTTTTAGTTGGGTACAGTCCCGAACCACATGGAGGCAGTGAGCGGATCGTCAGGAGATTCGTCTCTCCCGGTATTGGGGGTTGATGTCGCGTTGTGCACGGGTGGTCATAACCAGAAATCCTCGGCCAAGGTAGTCGAGAATTACCGATTCGGATCGGTAGTTTCTCAGTTGGTGATGGGCTTCATACCGACACTAAATGTCGCGTTGTTAGGGGTCTGACTTTATCTACCACCCGCTAGACTCGATATGCGATACTCATAAACGAACGGACCGGACTGTACGAATATTGTCACTGTCAGGCTCAGTAGAGGTTTCAGGATGAATTTGCTCGTCGGCCTCCCTTTCGCTCAATACCTGGGTAACCGTTACGTACAGCTAGTGCCGCTAACGTGCTTATGGTTAAACCCACTGCCAGCGCATTGACGAGTCTTTAGAGTCCTACACAGAGGGTTTTCCTGCTTTAGGCAAACGATGTAGAGGCCGTATGGTTTTATGGCAGGGTTCGATCACATACGTGTACTTGTGCACGGATGATATTCGGACGGATAATATTAGTGGGCTTGGTTTAAGCCGGATCCTAATATTATATTGTTGGATTATTTTCGTCTCATTGTATTCGTATTCTTCGGAATACGGATGCGGGTATATATATACGGATGATGGGTATTCTTGTAATTTCTTACAAGATTACTTTTAAAAGATTACACCTTATTATGATTTAGACCTTTTTGGATTAAAAGGTTATTGAGGTGTAGGATGAGGTTTTTATTGCATTTTTGGTGGCATGGCTTATTAGTGACCCATGGTTACTTTTCTAAGCATGATTGAGTTTTTGTTTGTTGTGAGATTTTGTTGACTTGAGATATTTTTGGTTGACTTTAGATATTTTGGAGCCATGGGATATTTATGTGGATGGCTTCAATTATTGAAAGGGATTAACACAAAAAGAAATCTCACAACAAAGAAAAAGACGTAGCCATTTTCTTTCTTGAGTTGCCTCACTCTCATCTTCATGGCATCTTCATCTACCTCCACCCAAACCCTCTCATGTGTTGAGAAATCTTGGGTGTCTTGAGACAAATTAATCCTTCATCACTCTCTACTTCTTCTACGGTATCTAGTGTAGCGATCTAGGTACCCTAGTTATCTCGAATATGAGGTTGGAGCTCGATTCATAGACTCTCGGGTGGATCATTTTCGATGAAGGGAGACCGGAGATCAAGATTGATCAAGGAGGCCTCTAGGAGATTGGGAAGATAGTTCAAGACCGAAGGATACGGGTCATTCGGTATAACCATTCTAACTCCTTTGCATGTTTTGTTATCTAGGGCTTATGGGTCAATCCGGGTTATCGGATTGTTCTAGCATTGGTTTTTGAAAATTTTTGTTCCGAAATGGCCACGGTTTGATGGCCAGGGCACTTGCATAACCCAACATGGTATCAGAGCCACTCCATAAGCCTTAGTTAACTCTTTGCAACATTAGAAATCCACCGTTTTTGTCGTGCAAAAACTGCCGACAAAAACAGTTCCGAAAATTGAAAGTTTGAGATGTTTGCACACCTCGCGGGCTCACGGTTTGAACTGAGAAGCCGTGGAGTGGTGCATGGGCACCCCGGGGAATCCCTAGGGGACCAAATGGCTGGGCCCACTCCCTAAGTCCACCACAAGTTGGTCTTGGCGGTGGGGACCCGAAAGTGCCCTACCTTGGGCAGTTTCGGGTCTGTCTCACCCCCTGGCCACCTCGTGGTGGCCTCAGAGGTGAGGTACCCCCTTTATGCCCCCAACTCGAATTTAATTTCGTTTTCTAACTCCCCATGAAGGTTTGGGCGCGTTTCTTTTTGATTCGGACTTCCGAATTGGCTTTAAACGGTCGGTTTTTGGAACTTTAGCCCACTGTTTTTTCATGGTTTTGGAATTTGGTTTAGTTTGCTAATTGCATGCAGAATTCTAATGTTGTAGTTTTTAGTACATACATCACTATCTGCGACCGTGAATGTCATTAGAGCGGTACAACTCGTCTAACTGCTATATGCTCTTTTAGACGGGTTTGCGAACGTGACATTCACGTTGATGTTCTGTGTTGTGCTGTGGTTGTGGCGGGATCGTCGTAGTGGATAGCTTGGGTGCAATGGTAGTACAGTTTGGATTTATTTGTACATTTGATATTGCGGGGCGAGCGTCCGACATGTGTACTGCCGTCACTGCTAGTTTGTATATTATTTATTTGGGGCACAACCTCGTTGAGGTCGATGTCACCGTTGTATATATTCTTTTCTTTTCTGTACTAGAATTATCCCGGGTGGAGTGCATGGTTAGCCGGGTTCTAGAGGGAAACATGCCCGCATATCATGGCGTTGAGACAGAGGGGGCCTTACTCTAGAATTGGCGGGCTATTCGCCGCACTCGTAGGGGGTACAAGTTGACCCACGGAGGGGTGCTCAAGTTACCAGATTCCGTGAAGTGCTGCGTGGTCCACTCACTTTGTTGATTGGAGTTACCCTACTTCTGGGATTGGCGGGTAACTTGCCGCGCTCGTAGGGGTCTAAGTTTTCATTGCACAGGCTATCCACACGACCAGGGGAACATCGGGTTTCACTTGCGGCTCAAAGGAAACCCGGGGCTCCCAGATTATCCGTTTGTTCTGTGATGCTTATCTCTATTCTGTGATGTTGCATATATCATGCCTGGGACGATTGTTATATATATATATATATATATATATATATATATATATATATTTATATATATACTAGTAGATGTTGTATATGTTTTGCACCCGCGCTAGTCGAGCCCCCGCTCTGTCGTTAGTTAAGTAACCTAACGGGTGATGACGGGGCCCAGTGGCGAATGCGGGTGGCATATACGTACATCATATTTTTCGTTTCTTTCTATGGTATGATATGTTTAATTGATGGGACTGCGTTGATTCTGATCAATGCAAAGATAAAACAAACCTATTTGATGTTGTTGGAACCAAGTATTTTTAAAAACAGACATTACAGACGTTTTCTTTTGTTTTGCACAGTTGTATTCGATTGGGAATATCCTGCACCTCATTCGACGAGGCAAGTGTCGAGATCCCTTCATCGGGAGTGACCCCTGTTCGCCGCCGAAAACTGGGAAGACAAACGTCTTGCCTGAATTTGGGGGAAGATATTATTTGGTTTTATCTGTCCACCTCTTCAAAGATGCCAAGTTGATTTATGGCACCGTATATCGGAGGTTTAGACAGATGCGGCCGTTGTAGCAGACTTTGTCAGATTCCCCCTCGTGTACGAGGTTTTTTTTTATTATGGGGATGCTCTTCCCTGCAGACGCAATCCCCTGCAGTTAATTACACTACCGCATAGCGGTAACCACTTTCTCCTTCTCCAGATGGTCACTTCGTGTTGTGTGTGTTTGTTTTATTTTTGGTTGCCCGTGGATTGTATACGGAGAGTAATTTATGTTGTCGCCCATAGGGTGTGGATTAGTCCAAATCCGCATTTTCTTAGATTTGGGTTTGGGTTGGTTTAAGGATCGTTAATCTTGTTTTAGATTAAGATCAATTTAAATGCTAGTTAAGGATACGTTAGCTTAATTTTAGACTAAGATCTACTTAACAAGGTTTTAGGATCATTTAGATCCAACTAAAGAGTATTTGGACTCTATCGTTTTAGTTTAGGGATATTGCGGTCCATTGGGTTTAAGAACATCATAGTCCATGAGTTTAAGGACCTCATAGTCCGTAAGGTTTAGAGACATCATAGTCTGGTTTAAAGATGTCATAGTCTGTGAGGTTTAAAGACATCATAGTCTGGAAGGTTTAAAGACATCATAGTCTGGGAGGTTTAAAGACATCATAGTCTGGGAGGTTTAAAGACATCATAGTCTGGTTTAAAGACATCATAATCTGTACGGTTTACAGACATCATAGTCTGTAAGGTTTTGGTTTAACCGTTTGGGGATGCGCCAAAAGTTATTGGTTATTAGGACCCTCCATTTCTCTGAAGACGTTGAAGAATTACAACGACATGTATCAGAGGTACGGAGAGATGTACCCTTGAACCAATGTCCCGACTGAGGGGGAATGGGACGAACATCATTTTAGATGCCATCTGTTGGGAGCTCATTAGCTATCTCTAGGACTGAGTTTGGATTTGGAGACCCTGAGCATGAGAAACTCAATTGACGCTTCTCGGGAAATTTGGTCTGAGTTTGGCTAACATTGGCCTTTTGTAGTGTTAAACAGTAGTATATGTTTAGCGTTCACGTGCTCCCACGTGAGGTGCTTGAAATAGTGTTAAACACTAAAAATTGGAGGCGCTCGCGTGGGGTCATGTGAGGCGCTTGAAGTAGTGTTAAACACTAAAAATTTGAGGCGCTGCTTCCTTGGGTTTATTCTCTTGTTCTTTTCTGAGCGCTAAGCGCTATTGGGTCACGTGGGGTCACGTGAAGCGCCACAAGTAGAAACTTCCTTTTGATTTACTCCCTTTCTATAAGTGCTAAGCACTACTTGGGGGGTCACGTGGGATCACGTGAACCAGTCTCAGTTGTCCTCTTTTGTTCATCAAGGGTGTTAACGTGGGAGCACGTGATCGGTTGTTATCATGTTGGATGCCAATCCTTTGGAGATCCTTAGTTTCGAGACTTTCAAACCCACTGTTTTGTAAGAATTAAATTCTTAAGACTTAGTTTTTCTCTTAGATTTTGGATCTGTATGGCAGAATCTCCTCGATGAGAATTAAATTCTCAACTTGTGAGGAGATCTGCTTCTGCAGATCTTTCACCATAAGAAAGAACTAAGTTCTTATATGAAGGGTTAAACCCTTATTTTATCAGAGGAATTAAATTCCTATATACTTTTTGGGAGAATTAAATTCTCTGAATTTAGATCTTTCTCTAGGTTTTGGATCTGCATGGCAGGATCTTCCCGATGAGAATTAAATTCTCAACTTGTGAGAAGATCTGCTTCTGCAAATATCAACCAAAGGAAGAACTAAGTTCTTTTTAGAAGAGTTAAACTCTTATGGAGGTGAAAAGGAGATGAGATATTCTCTGTGTTTCGTTCCTTCTCTTACCTAGAATTTCTTTTTTCTCCTTTTCTCTCTGGAGAATTAAATTCTCTTTGTTTTAAGCTTACGAGGGGTTCTCTCTCTCTTCTTTTTTGTCTCTCTCTTCTTCTTTTTTGTGTCTCTTGGCTCCTATTTATAGAAGAAAGAAAAGAATCAATTTGTTCAGAAAATCTCTTATTGAGAGCTTTTGATTGATTTTATAATCAATCAAAATGATCTTTTAGATCAATCGGTGAATTTTATTCACCGTTGGATTTTTAATCCAAGGACTTCTGTTTTACAGAAAATATTTGTCACAAGTTTAGGAAAATATTTCCCTATACAGAATCTTCTTCAGTAAATTGGTGATTTTTAATCACCATTGGATTTTTAATCCAACGGTGCTCTGCTTTACAGAGCACAATTTTTCTTGTTTAGAAAGATCTAAGGAAACATTTTCCAAATAGGGTTTTGATCCCTTTTATTTAGAATTTAATTCTATTGGTTCAGAAGGCATAGGAGCCCATCACGTGTAGCACGTGACCCCACGAAGTTAAGCCCATCAAAGAGCGTCACGTGCTATCACGTGACTTTTTCCTGGCCAATTGTTTGTTTTAAGAAGGCGCATATATATTTTGTATATGGCGGTCACGTGTCTGCACGTGAGGCTCAGTTTTAGCCTCATTTTCAGCCTTGTTTTATCAAACGCAGTGTCTATCACGTGTGGGCACGTGATGCTCCATTTGGGGACTTTTCCCATTGCTTTTATATTTATTATTTATTTTTCATAAGGGTACAAATGCCCTCACA
Organism: Agapanthus africanus; assembly: GCA_030015575.1. Taxonomy (NCBI): domain Eukaryota; kingdom Viridiplantae; phylum Streptophyta; class Magnoliopsida; order Asparagales; family Amaryllidaceae; genus Agapanthus; species Agapanthus africanus. The sequence goes on from JASDDO010000004.1 coordinate 361,465,559, forward strand.
GCGTTGTTCTCACATGGTTTGCACGTGAGTGCAACGCTGTCACCTTTACAGCCGTTGGATTACTTAGGAGAACGGGGAGGTGAACCGCCCTTGTCACATCTTTATAAATGCAAGGGTTTGGTTCCTTAGGCAACCACTATTTCTTCATCTTCTTGCTTCTTTGTTTACTTTGAGAATTTAACTCTCCTCCTCAGTGCTCAGTTCTCTGCCATTATATTTCCAGAGTTAAACTCTGTCAAAAAGAAACCCTTTTTAGGTAAAGATCTTGCACATCGAAAAAACTTTTCTTTTTGAACAAAAATTTCTGGATTTTAAATCCATTATGAGAGCTTTTCTCTCCTCTGAAACCCATCCGCTTAGAGATCCAAAGATGCGATCTTTGAGCAGTAAACCTCCATATCTCGGGCATTCCCTCTGATTTTTTGAGGATTCATGGGATTTTATTTCTCATGTATTTTTTACAAGTTTCTGGAATTTAATTCCATCACATAAAAGGAATTTAATTTCTCTGGCAAAGAGCTTAGCTCTGAAAGATCAAAAGGACCCTTCGGGAATTTTATTCCCTGGTGTTCTTGAAAACCTTTTCATAGGGTTTTACCCTTACTCGCACAAATTTGAATTTGTTGCGTGCTTAACAGAACTTGTTTTCCCAAGAATTTGTTTGAATTCCAATATCTGTTTAATGAGGATCTTCTTGATTCTCATAATGATTGCCCTGTCTCGTCATTGGTGAGCCGCCATATTGATTTTGTGGGGTCCATGTGTCTTGTAGGCAGTGGTCCTGCAAAACAGACATTTTGTTGTTTTCTTCTGTTATTATACACACACACGTGCTTCACTAATGGTTTTTCTTTCTCTTGCTTCAGGAACAATGGCTTCTCTTCCCTACTTCCCTTTTACTCGCTCAGACGTTGCTTTTCCGCAATTGCCGTCAGACGAAGAAGCAATGGCGATGATCAGGGCCCATGACAGGGACTGTACCAGTTTGCTCTTGTGGGGAACTTGGTATGGGCATATCATCCGGGGCCGCCGCAGCTTTCTTTGCGAAGTGCCAATAGAGCCTCTCCGCCCTATTTTGCCGATGGAGCATCCGCAGACTGCTTTTGCGGTGGAGGCGGCTGACTGGACTCCTATAAGCCGGCTCGAGCCTTCAACAACTGGGATACCTAATCAGCCTTTGCCGGCCATAGACATCTTGGGGCGTCGCATTTGTCAATGTGAAGCCCAATCCTGGGGACAAATTTATAAGATAGGGCTTACCCCTCGCCACCCTACGGGCTATCTCCCCTTGGCTCGATACATTCTGTCTGCTCATCGCGCACGATTGCAGAAGGTTGGGCTTTATCAGGCGGTGTATGCGTCCCTCTTCCATTATCAGTCCCTTCATGTCTGGTGGGTTAAAGCTTTCTTGAATCAATGGAATCTTCCTACCAACACTTTCTTGCTAGGAGATCATGAGGTTTCGATTTCTCTGGAAGAGTTCCGCGAGATTCTGGATTGCCTATTAGGGGAGAGCACTATGAAGAGTTGCTGCCTCCCGATGAGTATGTATTCACGACCGTGCCTGCTATGCTTGACGGCTTGACGACCGAAAACGCCGTCCGTCATAAGTACCCCAGTCTAATCAAGACTCTAGGTATTTTCGAGAAGCTGTTCGCGGAGTCAGAGGAACAGGGCGTTACCTTAAGAGCTTCATCGCCCGCTTCCTCCATGAAGATGTCTTATCAAAGGAGGCTCCGAAATTTGCGAATATTAACGACCCCTTTGGGTTTGGGCTGAATAAGCTGCCGGCCAAAGAAGAAGATTTACCGCAGTTTTACATCCCGATCTTGTCGGCCGTGTCCTTTGATTCGATTGCGGCTCCCGGTATGGACGAAGAGACCTTCTTTGTCGGTTTCATCAGCCTTTGGCTTAGCTGGTTTGCCATTCCAACGCATCGTCGCTTCATGAGAGCTTCGGTCATCTATCCTGCTCATCGAGTGGCTGAAGGGACATGACTAGCCGTGGGTATTGCGGGGTTATCGCACTTATATCATGGGCTGAGCACTTCGGCTAATATTTCGACCCCGGGTGTAGATGTGGTGAGTTTCTCCCTCCACTACTTTACGTCGTGGATCGAGATGCATGTATTGGGGGCATTCGCAGTGCATCAGAGGTCGGCTTTCTATGATGCTTACACCTTCCCGCGGCTCATGAGATTAGTGGATGCTTCTTCTCCTGATCCAACTCAGTTAGGGGCCCTTCGTGTGTTGCTTAACCCGTATGCTAACGAAGGTAGGATGGTATTCAATGAACGAGTCCTCTCTGCTCCTTCAGGACCTGTTCAACAGCTATTCGATTTATCGAAAGGGGGAGCACCATCCTTAAAGCCTAAGGAAATTATGCATTTATATTCGATCATGCCAGGTTATCTAGTGTTCCGTGGAAATGATACGGTTCTTTCCATGCGATATAATCTGCACCGCTTTGCTCGGCAATTGGGTTACAGCCAGGGTGTTCACTTCATGCGGATGAACACTGGCTCTCGTTTCGTGATCCCCGAGACCGACTATATTCTGAGGTGCGTGGGGTCTTATACGGGTTGGTACCGTCATCGAGTTGGTCCAATCATTACTGAGGAGAAGCAGATGCTCTTCGGATATAGAGCTCACGCCCTGATTCAAGCCACAGGCATTCCGCCTCGACCACGGACAGTGATTCGCCCTTTATTGAGGGGTAGCGGTGCCTTACTCATCCCTGAGGCGGCGGATGCGGAGTCGACTCCTCCCACAGTTGGTATGCCAATGTGCACTAGAGCTCAGGTAAAGGCTTCCAATAAGGCGCCATCAGTAGTTTCATCAGTTGCAGCTTCATCAATGGCAGTGTCATCATCGGTAGTACCACCAAAAGAGGATACTGGAGACAAAATCGGCCAACGTCGTGCCAAAGCGCCGAGGGGCAGGAAGCGATCTTCATCTAGTGTTAGCTCCAGTTCAAAATGGAGGAAGAAAACGGTTACCGGTCTGCTCGACCTCTTGCTCGAATCTGAGGCTGTTGCCCAAGACGAACCCATATCCATGCAAGAGCCAGATGATGGTCTTCTCTTTCCGGGTTCATCTGCCGAGGAAGCCGCACAATTGGCTGAGGCTATAAGGCGCTCACAAGACGAAACTAAGAATGTGGTTGTCTCAAAGAAACCTTATCCTCTCGTCATATTCTATGAAGACCCCCCATCACTACGGAGGGTACATATGGGTCCCTTGCGATGGGAAGATAAGATAGCCCTCAAGTAGCCTATCTCAGCCGCTTCCAAAGATGAGCTGGCATTGAAGACCAGTGGCCATGAATCTGCATTTGAACCCCGGTGAGCACACTTCCTCAGGAAGGAACGAAGGCTTGAAAAATCCATACTAGAAGCATCTTGGCGCATCGGTATGTGTGCTTTCCGTATTTTTTCCTTTCAGCAAATAATTTGAATTGCTTTTTATATCTCCTTATCTTTGCGACAACTTTGCAGGGACTTCAGCGACTACAGAGGATTTGAGCTCAAGTTGTGTCCTGACTGTGGACTCTGAAAATGTCTCCGATGAGGCACTAGTAGGTGCGGAGGAGGTCGTTACAGCCGCTATTCTAGCTGTGGAGCTTCTACTAGTAACCTCCGTTCCCCCGGTGCCTGTCCTCCCAGAAGAGGTGCCCTTATCGGCCGTAGATTTAATGGATCTTTCTGGTGACGGCCTAGAGATTGTAGAGAGGGTAGTTAAGACCGCTGTCCCTTCATTGGAGCCTGAAATGGCGGTCGTTGCCCCTCAATTGGAAGTTGTCACGCCAGCGCATGTCTCCGGTGATGTTCCTGAGGGCATGGAGGAGGCTGTTATCCCTCTGGTTCAAGGCGAAGCATCGAAGGTAGTCTCCTATACTTTGTTTTTAATAGTCTTTCCATTATATGAACCTTTCCTTCCTTTCAGAACTACGGGAATTGGCGGCTTCTTTTGTGGACCTGTCTCCCAGGAAATCCTTCAAGCGCTTACTTGACATAGGTGCCCTACAGGCGATATCCCCGCAAAGCATCGTCCTTTCTTCTGGGCAAGGTCTGTGTTCTTTGACCCTTTTCGTTTTATTATTATTCTTTATAATAATGCTAATATGTGCTCTACAGTGCTAGAAGCCGATGACGAGGTCGTGATCCTCGATGGGCCTGGGGATCTCTCAAACCCCCCTTGCATGACTGTGGGTAAGTAAGGTTTTAACTTTGGCATTGTTTTGTCTGTTCCATGTTTGTGACTCTCACTGACCGTCCACAAATCTTCGCAGCTCTGTCAACCCTAATTCCGTTGGAATCACGGATTTTCATGCCACCGGGTCCCTATGCCCGTCGTGCGTCTAAAAGGATGGCGAGACAAAGCATCTACTCCCTGGCGGCTCTCATTGAAGATCTTCATGCTGGAAATTCTGTTACGGCTGAAGAATTTGCTGCCGAAGCCAATACTTCTTTGCCCTTCCTTGCTACTTATCATGATGAGGCATTGGTGCATGTTTGGGTTGAGTATTGTCGCAGGGTGGAGGTTTGCTTACATAATCTTGAGTGTATACGCCTTCCTTCTGAGCTCTTAACTGCCAAGGCAAGCCTGTGGGGGTGGATTGAGCGGTATGCAGCTAATCTTCAGTCGTGCGAGAAGATGCTCAATCGGAAGTTTTCGGAGAGGGAGTTAGCTTCGAATGCTTTGGGTGAACTTCAAGATGAACTCACTACTAAGACCACCCGTGCGTACGAACTTTGGTGGGTGCTTCAAGAAGCTATCAGGGAGGTGGTAGCTATTGATAAAGCCGTTATCTTTACCCGCGAGATGGTTGAAGCTCACAAGGTTGCCGAAAAGGAGCTTGAGAGTCGGCTCGCCTCGTATCAGGCTCAACAGTCTCAGGCGGAAACCTGTTCATATCAGAATTTTGCATTATTATATCGCCTATTCTTAATCATATTACAAATAAATAGGTGCTTTTGATCCAAGTCTGCTAAATAGTTGCAGGTTACAGGTTCTCAGAACAATACAGTGAAATCCATGAAAAGACGTTACAAAAGTGAGACTACGACCAACAATAGATGAATCCATATGATGTCGCCTACCAGTTCAAGGAACAAATGAAGATCAGTTCAATGCTCAAAGCACAAGGGCAGCACAAGATTCAAGAATTCAATGCGAAGCTCACGGTAAAAGTCCACAACATTCCGCGCTGTGGAAATCTGGAAGAAAATAGAAGAGATTCTGTGGAACCAAGTGAAGAAAACGGAAGGAAAAAACAACATGAAGCAACCTTAGAAGTTTGAGCCAGAGATCCCCCAATATGGCCACGGAACAGCGGCCAAACATGGCTTTCGGCCGCGGTTCTGCGGCCGTGCAGTGCACGTGTCGGTGGGTGTCGGTGCTTTGACCCGGCTTTCTTAGGGTAGTTCTGTAAATTCAAATGTGGATCAGATATAAAACCTAAGGTTTCTCCTATCTATAAATAGGAAAGCCGAAAGCCTAATTAGGCATGCCTCTTTTTATTTTCTAGATCTAAATTTTAATTTCATTGTAATCGTTGAAGAGGTATCAATAAAGTAAGTTTCTTTTTTTATCTTGCATTTTTTATCTGAATTTAATTTCTTCAATTTTTTTATCTGTCTTTTATTATCTGCAATTTAGATAGTCTTTTAAAACAAAATTATAAAAATGAATTTTATCATTACTTTCCTAATGAGTGAGTAATTCCTCACTTGTTAGGGTTAGGATAGGGAAGATTTGAGAGAAAGAAATCTCTCTCACTCCTTTCTTTGCCCATTTATATTTTAAAATACAGACTCTTTTTAATCCAACCACACACCGCTCACTACGGCACCCTATCCTACATGATAGCGGTGATTCCCTAGTTAGACCGGCTGTGGTTGAATTAATTGGAGGTTAGGGCTAAGAGCCAAGAAAGGACGGACAAGGACCAAAAGGAAGAAACTATGTTTCTTCCTAGTCGTGCTAATCCCCTTTGTTGACTATTACCCTAACACCTATATTCTTAACTAGGGCATTAAAAGCAGTGAGTAGAATCCCTATTCCAAACTAACCTAATCCTAACCCTAGCAAGACTTGAAATCAAATTAATCCCATTCTTAGATTTTAAAACAAAACCTACCAAAAATAGGACTTAACTCGTTAGAACTTAAAGAGAGAACACCATTTCCCTGTGAACCGACCCGTACTCAACCGGCTAATTACCAAGCGACACCGTCTTGATTGCGGTAATCTCTTAATTTTTAAAAACGCACACGCAAAATCAAATCAATCAAATGGCGCCGTTGCCGGGGAAACGGTAGTTATTTTCTTTTTGTAATTTCGGGTTAATTGAAATTTTAAAAAAATTGCAAAAAAAACAAAAAATAAAAATCATCTTGTTATTTTTGAAAGGTTTTTGTGCAAGTGTGCAAGCTTGGAGCAAACACTGATTCAAATCTGGAGTAAGCCCAGTGAACAAATAAAGAAACAGAGGATCTGAACAGACAGAGGAGAACCATAACAGCAAACAGAAAAAATTTGGAGATCCAAACCAACTAAACTGCCGCGGAAATGCGGCATAAGAAGGAGTTTGACCGCGGTTCCGTGATCAATTGCTGACGTCAGCACCCCAAAATTTTCTGTAAGTATTTTTGTCCCCTCTCCTACCCTGATCTCCACCGAAAATTTATCCTGTAGGGTTCTTTGCACAAAATCTTTCTTCCTCTCCAATAAATTGTTTTTGTGCAGGATTCTTTGCGCTGCCAAATAAAAAAAAATTGCAAGTGTTTTAGATTTTTGGTGTGTTAACTACTTTGCATAATTAATACGGAATCTAAGGGGCTATAACACCAATCAAGATTGGGTGGGGATTTCATTACCCTTCTTAAGACCCCAAAAATCACTAAAAGCATATGCATCACCCTTGAGTTAATTAAAAAATATCTAGACTCGGCCAACTAAGGACTATCGTGCTCATTAGGACAGAGGAAGGTTGTGGGCATTCAATCGTTTATCTAAACTTGACTTTGTGGTGTCTAGGCTAGACAAGTGAGAAATGTAACTTTAAAAGGCCCGTCTCACGGTGATTCGTGAGCGGAACCCTCCTTTTTTTATTTGTGCTTACCTGGCCACAATTGGCAGTGAAGAGGCAATTTGAGGGTTATCTCACAACTTGTCATTTTGGAACAGTTAGGAGCAGTCTAGTTGACTTAGAAGACCGTAGCTCTAGGTTTGATTGCACATATTTTAAACTGTGATTGTTTGAAGTAAGTCCGTACACATTCTTGCAAAAACTCTTTCTAAAAAACACACTTTCAAAAATTTCAAAACTCCAAAAACAAATAATTTTTTTTTAAAAATAAAATTAAAAAATCACATTCTTTTTCTTCTCCTTTCTCTTATCACATCATGGGTACCCCACCTCGCAAAACTCTTACCGAACTTTGGTACCCTCAACCAGACATTACTTCCTACGTTTCTTGTTTTGGTCGAATTTCGAACGACCCCTCCATACCCAAAATTTCATTGAAGGATCGAATAGGCGCGTCTAAAACAACCAATTGGACTCCGCAATCCACCTTCTATCAACCATTTCAGCCTTCACCACCTTCTTACGTTGATACTCCTTTTTCGAGTCCTGTTGTAACTCCGAAACCCATGTCTATTGCTGAACATATTGAACAATCTCGTAACCGATCTTTCACTCCTTTCACCAATACGAATTCTTTGGATCAACAATTCCATTTACCTTCTTATCCGTATTTTGATCCTACCCCTGTCCAACCATTCTATTCCTATCCATCTTACCCAACTTTTACACCTTCCCTAGACATTGCTTCTATACAGCCATTTGGGAGTTTCACGTATCCAAACAATTTTGAATCTTTTACTGAAACTCCTTCACAACCCATGTCTAGTCTGGAACAGGCGTTGGAAGACTTTAGGGTAGCGTCATGCCAACAGATGATGGATTTGAATACGTCCATGGCCGCCCTCATACAACCTAGTGACCCGGTAGCTAGTTTCCAACTAACTCCACATTTCCCAATGTATGATGAGGCGGTATGACAGGTTGAGAATTTAAGTGGTGAGAGTGAGCTGTACACCCTTCCAAATCAAACCTACCCATCCCCAATTGAATCCCACAACTCCGGTTTTGAATGTCTATCAAGTATTCCAAATGATTCACCAGTTGAAGATAAAGCGTTTAATGAGTTGTGTGACTTTGTAGTGTTTGATTTACCTGATTGTGAAGGGTCCCTTTCGAGTGAAACCATCACCAATCCTTTTAACCTTTACACCTCCATTCTAGAACCTGAATTGATTAATATCCATGTTTTTGATGAGGTGTCTAAGAAAATTGATTTTCACTTGATTGAGGATATCGACGCTGGGAATATTTTGGATGATGAACCCGCAGATTTGACTGAATTTTTCTCTCCAATTCATCATCCTGAGTCATTAAATATTTTTCCCGAACTTCATATGCGTCTTGATTTTGATGAGAATTGCATGGATAAGCTAAATTTTGAGGAGAGTATTGAGGAAATTATTGAGGATGAAGCAGTTTTACTTGAGGAGTCGGATTTTCCAATTCATTCTATCCCTTTTATTGACTGCGCACACCCTCCTGAATCTTTAACCGATACCCTTCCTCACTCACTTCCCTCCATCCTCGCTCCGACCTTGCAAGAAACCGTTACACTTTCATTTTCAATGTCTGGTTTACCAAGTTCGACGTACCCATGTTTTCTCACGACTCTTGAGGGATTTAACCTCATTTCTCAGTGGGTTGATAGATTAGCACAATCGCTTTTTACACATCGGTCATTACAAATTGTGCTAATTTATACACTCCATATCCACCCTCAAGTTCGTATTCAACTTCTTTCTCCCACTTTCTCTGGTTCTTCTTCTAATATTCCTTTAATGATAGCGAGTGTTAATGAATCACAATCCGATATTTTGAGTTCGATAATTCTTGAAAAACAACTTGATTTATACTCTTTTGAGAATAAGGTAGATGAGCCTTACGAGTCTCTTACCTCCGTAATTTTTGAAAAGTCAAGTGTGTTGAATTCTGGCGCGACACTTATTGACATTGAAACGTTCAATCGGACCATTGATGAAAGTTTCGAAGATATTTTCGCCGACGAACTCGCATTCCTAAAAGACACGGATTTTGTGAGTAATCAACCTCCACCTGAAGAATTTGAACCACCACCATTTCTTCTTATCCCATATGAGAATGTGACCATTCATCCCATTCCTAATCATCAACATTCTCGATCCCGTTCACCATTATTGATTCGTCTCTACAAATCAAGACGTAAACCTTTTCCACTACACCACTTATCCTTACCCCATTTCTTCCTGACTCTATACAACATGTTCTTTCACCAACCAACACACTACAGAGATAGAATATTTGAATGGTTGGTGCTCACCTTTGGCCTGTGTAAGGCCTTGTATAGCCTGATACTGTGTTTTTCTCCCCCCTTACTCTGAACTTTAACGCTTAAACAGTGGAAACACTGTTTCATTTAATTTGGGGGGCCATTTTGTGTATATATATATTTTGTTTTCTTTTTCTGTTAATAATAATAAAAAAAGAAAAAAACAGGGGAGTGCCGACAATTTTGACCCTCTTAGTGTAGCCTGACAGTGAGGACACTGTCAAGTTTAAGTTTGGGGGTGTGCTCGGTAAGCTTTCTTCCTTCACATTCATGTGTAAATTTTTTGCATTTGCATACTTATTTTAAAATCCAAAAAAATCAAAAATTTTAAAAATTATAAAAATTGAAAAGTTCAATTTTGGCCATATTTGACTTAAGTTCAACATGACGGTTGACTAGTTAGGAAAAACTAGATCCTAAACTTAGTAAATTAAAAACCATAAAAATAACCTTTCTTAAAGTTTAATTATAGAAAATATATGTCCTTATAGTTTATTTAGAAATAGGCAAATTTTAAGTTCAGTTCTTGGGCTAAGTCAAAATAAGGGAAGATTATTGAATTTTTATTTGAAGTGTAAGTCTGAAAAATAATTCTGAACCTTAAGTCTAAATTCTGAAAATATATACCCTACAACTTGCACATACACGCACCCTGAAACTTGGGATAGTAGAGGATACCTTGAAATGCTCTTGTCTAAAAACCTTAGTATGAAGGAAAATAAAATAAAAGTATAAAAGGTGAATAAAGAGACATAAAAAAATGAACACTGGTTTTGTAATTTCTTAAGGCAGCATAAATAAAAAAAAATACAGCGAGGGTGCTTTATCACCTAATGCCTTAGACCAACTGGTTTGGGAATCACTGCTAAGCCTTAGGTATTACAAGACGAGGAATTACGCCTAAATGCGCAAGCACATTTTGTAATCGGTCGTTTAGTACCTCAAGAAGTATTAACGGTCGCATGAAGAATGTGTGAGCAATTTTTATCACCAACTAAAAAGTACTTTGGACTATGGACAAGAGTATAATAGCTTGAATTGAATTTTCAAGTGTAAGGGTGGTAATTACACACACGTAGAGGTATATAATTGGAGTTTGGATGAGAGATAGGAATGAAAGATAGGCCTTATATTTTCAGTAAACATGATAAAAATTCCTGAGTTGAGACTGCACCTTAGAAGGAAAATTCAAAAGATGCCGAAAGCTTAATAAATTTGCAAAACATATACGATCTTAAGTTAATTGAAGAGGGAGTGTGAAAAATACAGGTTGATAATTTCTAAACTAGCGATAATAGAATTTCTTGCTAGAACACCGAATTGAAGAATGAAAGTCAACATGACAAATTGATTGGATTTTGTGGGTAGTATCCGCTGAAAATCCTTAGGAGACAACACTCCTCCTACTAAGGACATCTAGAGGTTTAACGGCTTGTTGCACGAGCTCAGTGCAATCGCGATTCCCTGCGAAAGTGAGGTTATGTTTTTTCGAGAATAAAATTGGTTTTGCTCGGGACGAGCAAAAGATATGTTTGGGGGTATTTGTTCATATCAGAATTTTGCATTATTATATCGCCCATTCTTAATCATATTACAAATAAATAGGTGCTTTTGATCCATGTCTGCTAAATAGTTACAGGTTCTCAGAACAATACAGTGAAATCCATGAAAAGACGTTACAAAAGTGAGACTACGACCAACAATAGATGAATCCATATGATGCCGCCTACTGATTGAGAGTTGTTTTGCGTACGTGCGTTTTAAAATCAAAATTAAGAATATACCGCAATCAAGTCGGTGTCGCTTGGTAGCTAGCCGGTTGAGTACGGGTCGATCCACAGGGAGAAGGATTCCTTTTCTTTATGTTTTAACGAGTTAAGTCCAAAAAATTGGTGGTTTTGTTTTAAGATATAAGAATGAGATAAAAGTTGATAAAAAACTTGCTAGGGTTAGAATTAGATTAGTTCGAGATAGGGATCTTCTCGCTTCTATCAATGCCTTAGTTATGAATAAAGGTGTTAGGGTAATCGGCAACAACGGGGATTAGCACGACTGAGAAGAAACTAAGTTTCTTCCTTTTGGTCCTTGTCCGTCCGTTCTTGGCTCTTAGCCCTAACCTTCAGTTAATTCAATCACACCCGGTCTAACTAGGGAATCACCGCTATCACGTAGGATAGGGTGCCGTAGTGAGCGGTGTGTGGTTGATTTAAAAAGAGTCCTTTTAATAAAATTATATGGGCAAAGAAAGGAGTGAGAGAGATTTCCATCTCTCAAACCTTCCCTATCCTAACCCTAACAAGTGAGGGATTACCCACTCATTAGGAAAGTTATGATCAATGAAATTCATTTTTTTATAATTTTTATATTAGAAAACTAAATTGCAGATATTAAAAGAACAGATAAAAATTGCAAGAATTAAATTCAGATAATAAAAGAATGCGAGATAAAAATAAAAACTCTTACTTTATTGATGACCTCAAGAACGCATTACAATTGAATTTAGATCTAGAAAAACGGCAAAGAGAGGCATCCTAAGAAAGGCACCCTCGAAGAGGCACACCTTATTTGGCTTTGAACCCTCCTATTTATAGATAGGAAAAACCCTAGGTTTACATTCTGATCCATACATGAAATTACAAAACAACCCCAAAGACCGAGTCAAAGCACCGACACCTGCACCGACACGTGCATTGCACGGCCGCGGTTCCGCGGCAGAAAGGCCTTTTTGGCCGCGGTTCCGCGGCCATATGGTGGGTTCTTGGGCCCATTTCTTCAGGGTTTCTTCAAGTTGCTTTTATCTTCTGTTTTCTTCACTTGGTTCCTCAGAATCTTTTGTACTTTCTTCCATATTTCCAACTGTGCAGAATTATATGGACTTTTACCATGAGCTTCGCGTTGAAGTCTTGAATCTTGTACCGCCTTTGTGCATTGAACTTCCTACTGATCTTCATTTGTTCCTTGAACTGGTAGGCGGCATCATACGGATTCATCTATTGTTGGTCGTAGTCTCACATTTGTCGCGTCTTTTCATGAATTTTACTGTATTGTTCTGAGAACCTGTAACCTGTAACTATTTAGCAGACATTGATCAAAAGCACCTATTTATTTGTAATATAATTAAGAATGGGGGATATAATAATGCAAAATTCTGATATGAACACCTACCAGTTCAAGGAACAAATGAAGATTAGTAGACAGTTCAATGCACAAAGCACACGGGCAGCACAAGATTCAAGAATTCAATGCGAAGCTCACGGGAAAAGTCCACAACATTCTGCACTGTGGAAATCTGGAAGAAAATAGAAGAGATTCTGTGGAACCAAGTGAAGAAAACAGAAGGAAAAAGCAACATGAAGCAACCCTAGAAGTTTGAGCCAGAGATCCCCCAATATGGCCGCGGAACCGTGGCCAAACATGGCTTTCCACCACGGTTCCGCGGCCGTGCAGTACACGTGTCGGTGCACGTGTCGGTGGGTGTTGGTGCTTTGACCCGGCTTTATTAGGGTAGTTCTGTAAATTCAAATGTGGATCAGATGTAAATCCTAGGATTTCTCCTATCTATAAATAGGATGGCCGAAAGCCTAATTAGGCATGACTCTTTTTATTTTCTAGATATAAATTTTAATTTCATTGTAATAGTTGAAGAGGTATCAATAAAGTAAGTTTCTTTTTCTATCTTGCATTTTTTATCTGAATTTAATTTCTGCAAATTTTTTATCTGTTTTTATTATCTGCAATTTAGATAGTCTTTTAAAACAAAATTATAAAAATGAATTTTATCATTACTTTCCTAATGAGTGAGCAATTCCTCACTTGTTAGGGTTAGGATAAGGAAAGTTTGAGAGAAGGAAATCTCTCTCACTCCTTTCTTTGCCCATTTATATTTTAAAATACGGACTCTTTTTAATCCAACCACACACCACTCACTACGGCATGCTATCCTATATGATAGCGGTGATTCCCTAGTTAGACCGGCTGTGGTTGAATTAATTGGAGGTTAGGGCTAAGAGCCAAGAAAGGATGGACAAGGACCAAAAGGAAGAAACTACATTTCTTCCTAGTCATGCTAATCATCTTTGTTGACTATTACCCTAACACCTATATTCTTAATTAGTGCATTAAAAGCAGTGAGTAGAATCCCTATTCCAAACTAACATAATCCTGACCCTAGCAAGACTTGAAATCAAATTAATCTCATTCTTAGATTTTAAAACAAAACCTACCAAAAATAGGACTTAACTCGTTAGAACTTAAAGAGAGAACACCATTTCCCTGTGGACCGACCCGTACTCAACCGGCTAGCTACCAAGCGACACCGTCTTGATTGCGGTAATCTCTTAATTTTTAAAAACGCACACGCAAAATCAAATCAATCAAAACCCGTCTCGTAGCAATAACAAAACTTGAAGCCGAGGCCCAGCGGAAGAAGGATGAACTAACGAATTTATTACATCGTCCGCCGGCTTAAATATTTTTTTGTATATTCTCCTTTTCTTGTATTCACTTCTGAATGAGAGAATATTTTGTATCCATTTTGATTCTTCCTATGACATGTATCTTGTATTCATTTTGAATTCATGAATAAAAGACATATACTTTATTTCATATTGGTGTGTCCCTTTTAGCAAATGTGTTCCGTAAATAGTCTATCTTGATCTCCTTGCAGGACAGCGACGGCTTAGGAAACAGGTTCAAGTCTGCTACTAAGACTTTTCAACTTTATGAGCCGTGAGGGTCTCATAAAGACTTCTCCCTACGAGTCCAGAGGATCTCGTAGGTGTATTTTCTCCTTAGGAATCATGAGGATTCCTAAGTGCATTTTCTCTTGAGAGTCGTAAGGATCTCACAAGAGAATTTTCTCCCTTATAAGTCGAGAGGACTCATAAATGGTTGATGGGTTGACTTGTTTCCGAGTCGAAGCACTGCTCCGACGGGGAGGTCGTTTGTTGACGTGTTTCCACGAAAGGGTCATTTGCTGACGTATTTCTACAACGGGGTCATTTGCTGACGTATCTCCGAGACGGGGTCATTGGATGACGTATTTTCGAGACGGGGTCATTGGATGATGTATTTCCGCGACGGGGTCATTTGCTGACGTGTTTCCGCGACGGGGTCATTTGCTGACGTATTTCCGAGACGGGGTCATTGGATGACGTATTTCGGAGACAGGGTCACTTGCTGACGTATTTCCGAGACGGGGTCATTGGATGACGTATTTCCGCAACGGGGTCATCTGCTGACGTATTTCCGAGACGGGCTCATTTGCTGACGTATTTCCGAGACGGGGTCATTGGATGACGTATTTCCGCGACGGGGTCATTTGATGACGTATTTCCGAGACGGGGTCATTTGATGACGTATTTCCGAGACAGGGTCATTGGATGACGTATTTCCATGACGGGGTCATTGGATGACGTATTTCCGCGACGGGGTCATTGGATGACGTATTTCCGAGATGGGGTCATTTGATGACGTATTTCCGAGACGGGGTCATTGGATGACGTATTTCCGTGACGGGTCATTAGATGACGTATTTCCGAGACGGGATCATTTGATGACGTATTTCCGAGACGGGGTCATTTGCTGACGTATTTCCGAGACGGGTTGGAAGACGTATTTCCGAGACGGGGTCATTGGATGACGTATTTCCACGACGGGGTCATTTGATGACGTATTTCCGAGACGGGGTCATTGGATGACGTATTTCTGCGACGGGGTCATTTTTTGACGTATTTCCGAGACGGGGTCATTGGATGACGTATTTCCGAGACGGGGTCACTTGCTGACGTATTTCTGAGACAGGGTCATTGGATGACGTTAGGTTGTCTGTGAACCGTAGAGTCTTGGAACTAGGGACTTTGTCATGGCTCCGATTGGTGGTGTCGCGTCCGTATCCTGCTGGGATGAGGAGGAACGCCGTTGCTGATCTTTATGTTGTAGATGTTGCCGTTGAGATTTGGAACTAAGGACTTTTCCATGGCTTCGTTTGGTGGTGTAGCGTCCGTGCCTTGCTGGCATGAGGAGGAACGTCGTTGCTGATCTTTAGGCTGTAGATGTTGCCGTTGAGATTTGGAACTAGGGACTTTTCCATGGCTCCATTTCATTGTGACCTTGAGGTCGGTGGTTGACGTTACGTCTGCGTTCGATTGAGAAGAAACATCGTGGTGATCTTTAGGCTGTGGATATTGCCGTTGAGATTTGGAACTAGGGACTTTGCCATGGCTCCGTTTTGTTGTGACCCTGAGGTCGGTGGTTGACGTTATGTCTGCGTTCGATTGAGAAGAAACATCATGGTGATCTATAGGCTGTGGATGTTGCCATTGAGATCTGTCTTCCCTTTGACAGAGTCTGGTAGGGAAATGTGGTTCCCTTTTGTTTGTGCCCATGGATTGTATACAAGGGTCGACGTGATCTCACCTGCAGGGCAAAAGTTTTATTCTTTTATTTCATTTTATTTCTTTTAGCGATGCTCTATCATTTCAGCTTTTTATATCGCGAAAGTCGCGATTGCCCAATCATTTCGGCTATTTTTCGCAGTGCCCAATCATTTCGGCTATTTTTCTTTTTCTTTACTCGCTGCTTTTTATTGCGAGTTGCCCAAACATTTCGGCTATTTTTATACGCATATATTTTACTCCCTGATTTTTATTGCGAGTTGCCCAAACATTTCAGCTATTTCATATGCATTTTTTTCGCGAGTATGGAACTCAAGATCTGATACCAATTTTAGCATCAGTATCGCTGCGACTGGAATATTGCCAGGAGCGAATTATCATTTGCCTTGAAAGGACTTGGAATTTGTTACCGATTTAGCCATTAACATCGCTACAACTGGGATATTACCAAGAGCGAATCATCATTTACCTTTGTTGATTTAAACAAAGATGGCTTAGCAAACAGGGTTAGAATCCTATCGACTAAGGCTTTTGATTTCATAAGCCGTAAGGGTCTCATAAAGGTGTTTCTCCCTACGAGTCGTGAGGATCTCATAGGTGTGATTTCTCCTTAGGAATCGTGAGGATTCTTAAGTGTATGTTCTCTTGTAAGTCGTAAGGATCTTGCAAGAGTGTTTTCTCCTTATAAATCGAGAGGACCTAATAGCGTTTGTTCACTAAATGAGGGCATTCCTCGTCGTTTGTAAGACTCGGCAAGGAAATGATTATTTGTAACATTTTGGAAAATTAATAATATTTAATTATAATTCTTATTATAAAAATAATAAAATTGATATTTTTACGAAAATGATATCGCTTATGAAATTGGGTATCGGAATCATATCCGAAAAATGAAATTATTTTGATAAATATGAATAAAGTGGGTAATATCAAGAAAATAATATTTTAATTGTTTTATCATGACATTGTAATTGTCATTAAACTAATGATAATTAAGTGATAGAATTATCATTTCATATCTTTTATGTTATAGGGATTTGAATTTATGATATGAAGGTTTTTAATTATTGTTATAATTTATCATGATTGGCATATAACATTCTATGCAAACCTTCACACAAATATCTCATTTTCACCCTTACTTATAACCTTACACTTCCTCCTTCATACCTTTACACCTCCTTCTTCAAGTCTAACACCTCCTCCTTGCATGAATCAATCATGCTTCATCAAATGACACATCCTTCTTCCTCTCATGCCACCTCCACCTCTCATCATACACCTCATGCTTTCTCTACAAATCTCCTCACACTATTTACACCTAATACTGAGAGGTTTCAGTAGTGATCCCAACTGAAACACTACACTCTTCAGCCCCAAACCAAGAAATTTCTAAGTATTCATAAGTCCAAGTGAAAATATCTAAGTCCCTTCACCAACTTGTGCAAATCATCAAGCTTGATCCATTACAAATCCTAGATACTTCCACATACAAATTAGGAGCCGGTGTTCTACTATACACAATCTCCATAGGTATATCTTCCTCTCTTTTCAATTTAATCAATTCTGTCCAATATCAGTTTTCATAAGAAAAACATAAAATATAAACTTTTGTGATATTTTGTTCACTGAATCTGGAACTAATACGTATAATCACTAGAAAAACTAGCAAGACCAAAAGTATAATGAGCCAACTAGGAAACAACACTTAAAACCAGAACCCCAAACTCCCTATATGATCCAGCGAGAGGAACCCAAGATCCGGTGTCGCCGGCCCTATGGTGTCCTTTTGTGTTAGTTTTTCTTCTGTGGCCTATTTTGAGTAAATTTTGATCTCTAATATTGTTTGGGTTATCTAAATATTTACACGGTAAAATCTGGGAACGTTTTAGAAATGGTTTTATCAAATTTCAGATATTTACGATACGAGTTTTACGTATTTCGTACTGCAACTGAAATATCGACGTCTGTACGTTAAATTCAGCGGCATATTGTCGTTTTGGTGTTAAGTATACTGTAGGTTCTAACCTACGGGTGTTTTGCTTGTTGTTGTGGTTTGCGATATGATATTTACATCAATGCGATTTAAATACGAATATAGGTACGATTCGAGGATTTCCGAGACAGAGTTGGCGGTGTAGCAGCGTGGATTCAGCAAACTTATTAAGTTGGTGAGTAGATTTACATCTATAGGGAAAGTCGGGTGGATGGCATATAGCACCCCCGCAACCTTATAAATATTATTATGATATCTGGTTAGTGTAGTATTTATGCAAGATATTAATATAGTATTGCATCTAGTATGTTCATCATTTGCATAAAGTTCCATACCTAGTTTTAAATGAGATCCGTACGACATGGATATGGTTTGATGGATTTGTACGAGTGATCATGACGTACTTGAGATGATGCAGATACAGTAATATGATGAGATATTATACAGGAAGTTATATGTATTGGAAATGATGAAATTCGTATGCCGAATAATGGCCAAATTATCCTTTGACTCGTAGAGTTAGATTATATTCTGTTTTAGGATGTAATACTTGTGTGAGCTATATTCTTTTAAAAACTACGATTCGTTTGTCTTTTAATAAAATACTCGGATGCGGTGCCAATTTCCAAAATGAATATCTATTTTAATCTAGGGCAGCTTCCTTATTTCAAACTTAATGTTTCGTTTCAATTCTAAAGATAATGGTATAGCTCATAGCAAGTAACTACAATAATTACGTTTACATTACTTTACATGTTTGCATTATATTATCGATGTTATCCGTTTCTGCGATACGAACACTCTGATAGAACACTGCACAATTACCAATGGGCACTGTGCTTCACAAGCACGTAAATATATATTACACTACACCTCATTGGTACTGCCATGTCACTGTAGAGCCGTTCTGTTATAGATGTGTTAAATATAAATAAGTTGTTACACCGTAGAACACTTGCACAAATACTAATTATTGCCATATTACATGAGCACAAACGCGTATGCTACACTACACATCATTAGTAGTGCCATGACACAGTAGAATTAAGATTATTATGCATATGTGATATAATTACGTAGTCTTTCTTTATCCCTGTTGTAAATTACGAATATTAGTATTATAGATACTGTATTTGATTCTTATGGATTTTCTAGATATTTTACTCCTGATGATATATTCGGTGGTATGGGACACTGTTATATATGTATATATATAATATATCATCAATATAATCTATGCAAGTATTCTTATTCCTTACTTGATATTTTTGATATGATGAGTTAAACGTCCACCATGAGTTTTGTGTTATTCTGATTTTGATTCCGAACCGAGTGGGGTAGCTATACGGTTCCGGATTCATGAAATATCTATACTGAATGGGGTAGCTATATAGCGGGATACATGGTGGACCCGGTTCGAGGCCGAGGGGCAGGATAGCCGTAGTTATAGGCGGGGAGCCTAACAAGGATACTCGATACCGGAGATAGAGATGAGCACGGCAAATATCCAGGGGATACTGACCGGGGTTCGATTAGGCACGGCGGATATCCAGGGGATACCGACCGAGGCCAGGGATATCGGGTGGCGATCATTTGTTGAGATGGTGTCGACGGTATCTGCATTTATGTGTTGATGCTGGACATGAGAGATTTCTGATTTCGATGTCGATGCTGGACATCCATATATATATATATATATATATATATATATGATTGTTATCATGAGGTATACAGTAGATTATGGTTACGGTAGTCGACCAGGACTGATCCGGGGGACAATACCTGTATATATTTGCACGGACATTCATATACATAAACAGGATTTCAAACTCGAGCTATAGTCTCATTATTTTGACGTGTCTGAGATGACCCTGAACTCTTTTAAATTGTAAACCTCTTAACACGATTTATTAAGATAGCAGGACGTATATCTTAAATAAGATACCTATTATATTTAATACTTTCACGTCTGCTTTTATGTCATGCCATATCTATTCCACGGCTATTTTAAAGAAGAGGTTTATATATATATATATATATATATATATATATATATATATATATATATATATATATATATATATATATTCGGCTACATTGGGCTTATACCTAGATACAGGTCTTTTGCATGGATATGTGTTACTTGGGATTGCATGATAGATAGTGTTGCATTATGATACATATGCCTATTATATAGTATATTGGTATAGATTATGATAGTACTATATATATGATCTAGGTATAGTCGTGCATTTCGATTTTTACCTTTAGATGTACTTCTATTCACTAAGTTGGCAACTCATCCCCGTTGTGCCACAGTTTCTTGCAGGTTTTACCGCTTGGATTATCAGCGGCTTTGGGCACACATTCTTCTCGGTGATTGATGGGTATGTGGGTTACTATGGTATCGTACTCACACTTGATTATTCATATATTCTTGTATCTAGTGAAAACTCCATCAACTTAGAAATGGAATATTATGGACTTAGAAGCGATGATTAGAGTTTATGTATGGTGGTGTCGCACTCTTTGGAGTCGACTTTTGATTTAGATTGTTGGTTGCTCCGTCGTTTGGACGTGGAGTCTAGCTCCCGTTGGGATGTTATTGAATTATTATGTTGTATTGGGTTTTACAGAAATGCAAAGGAGGTGATGTCAAGTTTTAAAATGTCATAGATACTTTTCAAAATACTTAGTTAAATTTAGATGTTATTTTTAAACTGATTGCATCGGATGACCATTTAAACCCCACCTCCAATATTTTCAAAAAGGGTTTAGATTCCGGGTTTCGGTTTACTTGGATCGCGTCGGTGTCTTTAGATGCCACGTGATTTAAGTGCCGGTCATGTGCCACATTTGGGTCGTGACATTATTTGTGCCCGTGGATTGTATACAAGGGTCAATATTGAACCGTTTGTAGGGCATTCTGGAAAATGTGATGGCTTAAGAACAGGTTCAGATCCCTGTAGCTTAAGGCTTTTGAATCTTATGAGTCGTGAGGGTCCCATAAGAGATTTCTCCTTACGAGTCATGAGGATCTCGTAAGTGTAATTTCTCCTTAGGAATCGTGGGGATTCCTAAGTGTGTTGCTCCTTTGTGAGTCGTAAGGATCTCACGTAGGTGTTTTCTCTTTACAAGGTCGAGAGGACCTCACAAGTGTGCATGAATTTTTTTACGAGACTGTGCCCTTTCGGGTTTTCACAAACTCGCCGGTAGCCTTGCTGTTTTTACTCACGGAACCCTTTCAGATTTTCATCCATGCCCATTTTGCTTGTGGACGTACCTTTTTATTTTGCCGCGTTAGCCTAAGGATGCTGCGGTTCGTAGTAGTTTAAAGACGTTTCAGTCCGTCGCTAGTTTTAGGACATTGCGGTCCATTGTTAGTTTAGGGACGTTTCGGTCTGTTGTTACCATTTTGGAGACAACGGCTTCGCAGGATACTACTTACAGAGTTTGGGCTTGGGAAGATAGCAAGCGAATATAGGCGTCGTCATCTATCGTTAACCTAGGCCGTGACTCATCAGGCGTAGTATTTTTTCAGGAACCGACCGTTTATTGGCCTGAAGGGTCTTTCGCCATGCATATCCATGAGCAAGTAAGCACCACCTTGGTAGACTTTGTTTATGATGCACGGGCCCTCATAGTTTGGCTCGAATTTCCTCCGTTTGGCACGATTGGGGATCATAGGTCTTTTGACAACTAGCATGAGTTTGCCTTGGCGAAATGTTCTCGGCCTAGTTAATCTTTCGTATGAGCTCGTCATCTTTGCTTTGTAAGCTTCTAGGTTTTGTTGCGCCATGAGACGAGTTTCATCGAGGGCGTCGAGCTCTTCATGCCAAAAATGAGCATTCTCTTTGTCTGTTAACTCGTAATGAACCGCCACTCGTAGAGAGGGTAGCTCTATCTCCAAAGGGAGTACTGCTTCAGCGCCGAATACCAATGCATACGGCATTGTGTTTGTGGCTGTTTTGAACGTGGTTCGATATGCCCAGAGAGCTTCATGCAGTTTCTCGTGCCAATTCTTCTTATTTTTGGACACCATCTTCTTTATGATCTTCATCAAGGTCTTGTTGAAAGCCTTGTTTACCGCCGGAAACTGGGAAAGACTGACGTCTTGCCTGAATTTGGGGGCAGATGCTATTTGGTTTTATCCGTCCACCTCTCCGAAGATGCCAAGTTGATTTATGGCACCGTGTATCGGAGGTTTAGACGGATGCGGCCGATGTAGCAAACTTCATCAGATTCCCCCTCGCTTGAGGGGTTTTTGATTGTGGGGACGCTCTTTCCTGCAGGCGCAAGCCCCTGCAGTTAATTACGTTACCGCATCGCGGTAACAACTTTCTCCTTCTCCAGAATTTCACTTCGTGTCGTGGGTGTTTGTTTTGTTTGTGGTTGCCCGTGGATTGTATACGGAGACTAATTTATGCCGTCGCCCGTAGGACGTGGATTAGTCCAAATCCGTATTTTCTTAGATTTGGGTTTGGGGTTTTAGTTTAAGGATACGTTAGCCGTATTTGAAGCTAAGATCAACTTAAACGTTCGTTAAGGATGCGTTAGTCTGATTTGAGACTAAGATCAACTTAACGGAAAGAGCATTTAGGGGCTCTATTGTTCCAGTTTAGGGACATAGTGGTCCATTGCATGTATGGTCGTCGGGACCCATCACCTCTCTGACGACGTTGAAGGATTACAACGACAAATGCCAAAGGAGTTCAGAGATGTACCCTTGAACCAGAGTTGGTTGGGGGAGATCTATAGTCCAATTTGGGACTAAAGTCTGTTTGAAGGTTTAAGGATACGTTAGCCATATTTGAGACTAAGATCGACTTAAACGGGATCGTTTAGATCCGACAAAAGAGCATTTAGGGGCTCTATTGTTCCATTTTAGGGACATAGTGGTCCGATGCCAGTTTAGGGACGTGGTGGTCCATCGCCAGTTTAGGGACGTGGTGGTCCATGTTCCAGTTTAGGGACGTGGTGGTCCATATTCCAGTTTAGGGACGTGGTGGTCCATTTTATTTGTGGCCGTCGGGACCCGTCACCTCTCTGACGACGTTGAAGGATTACAACGACATATGTCAGAGGAGTTCGGAGATGTACCCTTGAACCGGATGTAAATTGATTTAGGAGAGCAGCCATGCTCAGTCAATTTAATTTGAGGACTTACGGCCATGATTGGGCTAAGTCCAGTTGAGAATGTTCAACATTTTTATTTATATTTAGCCTAGTAGGCCTTTATTAAGGCTCTGCCCCTGTACTGCATTTTATTCTGGCCTATTAGGCCTTTTAAGTTGGGCTCTGTCCTTTTTTTATAATGCAGAGCATTTGTTTTGGTCCATTGGGCCTTTTAATTGGGCTCTGCCCTTTAACAATGCGCTGCATTAATTAGTCTGGCAAAGCACCACGTGGCTTGTCAAGCGCTTTGCGCCAATTGAGGAGCGCAAGGCGCAAGTCCATGTGGAGGTGACACGTGTCACGCTCAGGAGAGCGCAAGTGCAGTGCGCTGCGCTATTGCGCTGCTGACACGTGGCGCGCTCTGGTGAGTTGCGCCAATTCATGAGAGCAGTGCTCTGTTTTTAGAAGCGCATAGCGCGGATCATTATGGGGCTGACACGTGGCGCTCTCTGGTGGCTTGCGCCAACCCGAGAGCGCAACAGTGTAGACTTTGCAAGTGCAGGGCACTGTTTTATTATTTTGATCAATTTTAGATCAAAGAAAACAAATTTTCTTGTTTTTAAAGAACCAGTGGTTCATCAAAAGGCAATGCCTTTATTATTATTATATTTTTATTGAAGATCTTTGATCTTGTTCTTAGATCAATGATCTTTTTAGAAGAAATTCTTCTTTTATTCAAGGTTTTTACCTTTCCTTTCTTTGAGCTCTTCTCAAAATTTTCTTTTTAAAGGAGTTCTCTCTTTTTCTTTCTATGTTGATCATGTGTTTTAGACTTGGAGTCTAGGGGCCTTTATATAGTACCATTTAGTTTGTTAAATTGGTTAGAGAGATCTTTCTCTGAGTGATTTGGGGATTTTTCCCCACCGTTGGATCTTTGATCCAAGGGCTTCTGTTTTACAGAAGGCAATTTTCTTGTTTTTAACAAGATTGAGGAAGATCTTTCCAGAATTTTTCTGTTTTGGTGCTGGCATTGGCGCAAATGCATCTGCGCTTGACACGTGTCGCGCAGCGCAGAGCGTAGCGCAACTGCGCTGCCACGTGTCGCGCAGCGCAACTGCGCTGCCACGTGTCGCGCAGCGCAGAGCGCAGCCCAGAGCGCAGCGCAACTGCGCTGACACGTGTCGCGCAGCGCAGAGCGCAGGTCAGCTGAAGCGTTACTTCATTTATTAAAGTTTGAATTTTAAACAGAGCTTTGCTCTGATTGGGGGAAACAGAAGCGTTGCTTCATTTCCCGCCTTGGAATTTGAATAGAGCTTTGCTCTGATTGGGGTAAACAAATGCCCCCCATCGTTGCGCTTTCGTGGCCTCCAAACGTGAGCGCGGCTGGTGGCAGAATTCCAACCGTCGCGGCAACCCTTGGAAGTTGAAACGGCTCTTCAATGCCTATAAATAGGACCTTTGGTCCCTTAGATGATTTTCATCTCTTCATAAGAATTTTGTTCAGAGCCCTGCTCTTTTATTTAAGCACTTTTAAAAGTTTAAACTCCAGAGAATTTTAGGTAGAATTAATTTGGATTAAATTAAATCAATTTTAAGAGCCTTGCTCTCAATAGATCCCTAATCTAAAGAAGACCCATTTAGGGTTTCACTTAGCAGAGCTTTGCTCTAAAAGGGTCTAAAGAGAACTAAGGAGAACCCTATTAGGGTTCCATTAATAGAGCTCTACTCTCTAAAAGATTTTCCTTGTATTTTCTCATTTCATTAATGGAGCTTTGCTCCTTCCAAATCATATAAAGGAATTCTTAAGATGCTATGTCATGGATCTTGGAGGTTTTAAGATGGAATTTTATTATTTTTGATGAATTATATCATCCTTTTAGAGCAGAGCTCTTCATGTTCTTAGAGGGTTTTCTTTAAATTTTCCTCATAACTTTGACAGGTGTCACTCCTGTCTGCAGAGCATTGCTTTCGAGGAGTTTAATTCCCTGTGTCTTTTATTTGCTAATCTTCCCGTGATGTTTCCTTCAGGCATTATGGCGGTGCGTCTATACAGTCTGCACGAGTTCATCACCTACGAGGATATCCGCGCACATGGCCGTCATCAAAACCATGAGTTTACAGATGCCCAGTGTGCGGAGGTTATGGGTCGTCTGAACGCACGCGTTGGTTGGCTGCTTCCTCGCCGTTCTGCTCTCTTGAAGGTCGTGCTGGGAGCCATTTGGAGAGCACTCCCGGGGTTTCACGAGGCCATGACGCTTAACGCGCTGGATGATGCCGAGGATAAGGTGTACTCGGTGTACCTGATGAACTTAATCTCGAAGAGACGGCGAGACAATCTTGTCGATCTCCTGCACCAGGCCTTCCAACAGTCCTCCATACTCGCTGCTTATTGGAGGGAGGAGGATATCCGCGGGGACCCCGACGCTTGTGCTCGCGAAAGAAAGCATACTAGGATGGTTCGCCAGGCTTGGAAAATCTTAGATGAGGTTACTTTCGAGTTCCTTAATCCATGTCCTGAGTCCGAGGTCATACCGTTATAAACATTTCAATAATGTTGTCATTTATTTCTTTATGATTGTAAAAGCCCTTTGAAATATGAATGGAAAAATTTTATTTCAGCTTGTCTTATTTCTCATTCTGAGTCTTTTGCACACGCATGAATGGATGTGTCTCGAACGCTTGATCAAATGCAAATCGAATGTCCTTTCTGTCACTTCCCTCTTTCTTTTATTATCAGTATACTGCTTTAGTAAACATGGTTGACAGGTGATAGAGCGAGCATCCTGTATTAGCTTCTTCAAAAGGCAGCGATGGCTTAGGCCGCAGGTTCAGATCTGCTGCCTAAGACTTTTCAACTTTATGAGCCGTGAGGGTCTCATAAAGACTTTTCTCCCTGCGGATCGAGAGGATCTCATAGGTGTATTTTCTCCCTAGGAATCGTGAGGATTCCTAAGTGCGTTTTCTCTTATAAGTCGTAAGGATCCTATAAGAGAATTTTCCCTCTTACGAGTCTAGAGGACCCGTAAGCGGTTGTTTCCCTCCTTGTCGAGATTCGAGTTTGGAGGATGAGACCCGTGGATAGTATGCAAGAGACCGTTTTGGGCCAACTTGCAGGGTCCCAGTGCTTAGGGAACAAGTTTTTTTTTAATCCTTACTGCCTAAGGCTTCATCTTACGAGTCGAGCCACATCGAGAAGTTCTCGCAAAGACATCAATTTCTTCACAAGTCGAGACGAATCGAGTATTTCTCACAAGAATATCCTAACGTCACAGTTAACCTCTGCTCTTTACGACAGAAGTCCGTTAGGGTCTGTGGTACTCAGGGTTTTGGCCGCCGTACCGTCGCATCGGCTGATATATTCCTCGATAGGCAATCGTGTTGTTCGAGTAGCCCTGCGACTGCCGTATCTCTGATCCCTTCGGGGGCTGGACAAGACGTCTTCAAGCAATCCTCCTTGGCAGTTTGACCGTCGGAAGAGCAAGCGTTAGGAATTTGCCATGCCACTTTTTACTTGAGGTTAGGCTCATTTTGGAGAGCCCCGATGAGTCATAACCACTCCGCGCTGGTGTGGGATGATCTCCGATAGCCTTTCAGGTTTTATGTGAGTTGCCATCAAGACCCTAAAGCTAGGAATTTGGCCTTTGCTTCGTTTGCTGGCATCGCGTCTGCTGTATCGAGACGAATGTCGCGGTGGGAACTAGGGATTTTGCCGTGGCTCCGTTTGTTTGATTGTCGCGTCTGAACCCTGCTGGAGGAAGAACGCTGGGATGACATCTCGCCTGCTGTATCGAGACGAGCGTCGCGGTTGTCTCTAGGTTGCTAGTGAACCGTCGAGATTTAGAACTAGGGATTTTGCCGTGGCTCCTTTTGTTTGACTGTCGCGTCCGAAACCTGTTGGAGGAAGAACGCTGGGGTGACATCTCGTCTGCTGTATCGAGACGAACGTCACGGTTGTCTCCAGGTTGCTAGTGAACCGTCGAGATTTGGAACTAAGGATTTTGCCGTGGTTCCGTTTGTTTGATGATGTTGTGTCTGCTGTGTCGAGACGAACGTCAAAGTGGTGACCATTCCGCACTGGTATGAGATGATCTCCAGTTGTCTTTCAGGTTTTATATGATTCGCTGTTAAGACCTTGAAGCTAGGAATTTGGCCTTCGCTTCGTTTGCTTTTGTCACGTCCGAAACCTGCTGGAGGAAGAACGCTGGGGTGACATCCCGTTTGCTGTATCGAGACGAACGTCGCGGTTGTCTCTAGGTTGCCGGTGAACCGTCGAGGTTTGGAACTAGGGATTTTGCCGTGGCTCCATTTGTTTGATGATGTTGCGTCTGTTGTGTCGAGACGAACGTCGAAGTGGTGACCATTCAGCACTGGTGTGAGACGATCTCCAGTTGTCTTTCAGGCTTTATATGACTCGCCGTTAAGACCTTGAAGCTAGGAATTTGGCCTTCGCTTCGTTTGCTTTTGTCACGTCCGAACCCTGCTGGAGGAAGAACGCTGGGGTGACATCCCGTCTGCTGTATCGAGGCGAACGTCGCGGTTGTCTCTAGGTTGCTGGTGAACCGTCGAGGTTTAGAACTAGGGATTTTGCCGTGGCTCCATTTGTTTGATTGTCGCGCCTGAACCTTGCTGGAGGAAGAACGCTGGGGTGACATCTCATCTGCTGTATCGAGACGAACGTCACGGTTATCTCTAGATTGCTTGTAAACCGTCGAGGTTTGGAACTAGGGATTTTGCCGTGGCTCCGTTTGTTTGATTGTCGCGTCTGAACCTTGTTGGAGGAAAAACGCTGGGGTGACATCTCGTCTGCTGTATCGAGACGAACGTCGCGGTTATCTCTAGGTTGCTTGTGAACCGTCGAGGTTTGGAACTAGGGATTTTATCGTGGCTCCATTTGTTTGATGATGTTGCGTCTGCTGTGTCGAGACGAACGTCAAAGTGGTGACCATTCCGCATTGGTGTGAGATGATCTCCAGTTGTCTTTCAGGCTTTATATGACTCGCCGTTAAGACCTTGAAGCTAGGAATTTGGCATTCGCTTCGTTTGCTTTGTCACGTCCGAATCCGGTTGGAGGAAGAACGCTGTCGTGACATCTCGTCTGTTGTATCGAGACGGATGCCGAGGTGGAGCTGGGCTTTTGCCGTTACTCCGCTTGTTTGACCATGGGGTCTTTCATTGGCGTTGTATCTGCATCTTGATGGACTGCGAAAGAACGCCGTTGTTAACATCTCGGCTGCTATATCAAGACGATTATTGAGATGAAGCTGGGATTTTGCCGTCTCTTCGTTTTGTTTTGACCGCGAAGTCTTTTGTCGGCGTTGTATCTGCATCCTGCTGGACTGCGAAAGAACGCCATTGTTGACATTGCGTCTGCATTTGGTTGGAGTGAGGAGAAACGCCGTTGGTGATCTCTAAGTTGTCGATATCGACGTTGAGACCCTGAAGTTAAGGATCTTCTTTTTGCTTCGTTCGTTGACATTGTGTCTGCGATATTGCGACAAATGTCGAGATTGTCTCTAGGTTGTCTATGAACCGTCGAGATTTGGCTTCGCTTTCTGATGGAGCCTGTTGGGAAGGTATGGTTCCCTCTTTGTTTGTGCCCGTGGATTGTATACAGGGATTGCTGTGCTATCGCCTGTAGGGATGAAGTTTCATTCATTCATTTTTCATTTTTTTTATATGATTATTTTATTTCCGCGATGCTCTATCATTTCAGCTTTATATCGCGAAGGTCGCGATTGCCCAATCATTTCGGCTGTTTTTTTCATTTTTACTCGCTGCTTTTTATTGCGAGTTGCCCAATCATTTCGGCTATTTTTCATGCATACATTTTTACTTGCTGCTTTTTATTGCAAGTTGCCCCATCATTTCGGCTATTTCGTATGCACGTGTGGCTTGCTGTCCTTTTGCCGCAAGCTTAGGATTAGACACCGATTTCGGCATCAGCACCGCTACGACTGGGATGTTGCCATGAGCGAATCATCATTTGCTTCTGTCGATGTTGAACAAAGGTGGCTTAGTAAACAGGGTTAGGATCCTGTCGACTAAGGCTTATGACTTCATGAGCCGTAAGGGTCTCACAAAGGTATTTCTCCCTACAAGTCGTGAGGATCTTATAGGTGTATTTTCTCCTTAGGACTCGTGAGGACTGCTAAGTGCGTGTTCCTCTGTAAGTCGTAAAGATCCTACAAGAGGGTTTTCTCCTTGTAAGTTGAGAGGACTTATAAGGGTTGTTCGCCATGCGTACATATCCCTAGTCACGGATGGGACTTGGTTAGGAAAATGTTTATTCGCGCCCGTGGATTGTATACAAGGGTCAGTGCTGAACCACTTGTAGGGCAATATCGAAGGTTGTGGGAGTTGCTTAAGAACAGGTTGAGGTCTCTGTAACTCAAGACTTTCAAATCTTATGAGCCGTGAGGGTCCCATAAGAGAGTTCTCCTTACGAGTCGTGAGGATCTCGCAAGTGTATTTTCTCCTTAGGAATCGTGGGGATCCCTAAGTGTGTTGCTCCCTTGTGAGTCGTAATGATCTCACGCGGGTGGTTTCTCCTTACAAGGTTGAGAGGACCCTGTAAGTGTCTTTTAATGAGGTTGCGCCCTTTCGGGTTTTCACAAACACTCGCCGGTAGCCCTGCTGTTTTTACTCACGGAGCCCTTTCGGGTTTTCATCCGTGCCATTTTTGCTTATGGACATACCGTTCTTTTTTTCTTTTTTTCTTTTTTATTTTTTCTAACGAGGTTGCCCCCTTTCAGGTTTTCACAAACACTCGCCGGTAGCCCTGCTGTTTTTACTCACGGAGCCCTTTCGGGTTTTCATCCGTGCCCGTTTTGCTTATGGGCATACCGTTTTTCTATTTTTATTTTTATTTTTATTTTATTCTTTATTCTCTTTTTTTTATCTCGTTCTCCTGAGGATGCTGCGGTAGTAGTTTAAAGACGTTTCGGTCGTTTGCAAGTTTTAGGACATTGCGGTCCATCATTAGTTTAAGGACGTTTCGGTCCTTCGTCGCCGTATTTGAGGCGAATCTCTAGTTTACTGACTTTTCGGTCAATGGGGCTTTCTCTATGACTGAGCATGATGCCCCCGGCGTATCCATCTTTCTCGGAGCGTGCGGTTGTGGCGGGCTCACCTTCCAATTTTCGGAGATGACGACGAACTTGCCCTGTTGGTGTTGGTCTTCGACCCAGTTTTTGAAGACATAACAGTTTTCGATCGGATGGCCCAATACTTGGTGATAAGGGCAATAATTAGAACTGTTGACATCATCCAGTGGTAGTTGGTGTTTCGACTCCGGTAGAGTGATAAGCCTGTTATGCACTGCCACTTCGAAGAGCCTCCTTGTTTCATCCTGGGGAAATAAGTAAGGACGTCTTAGCCTCTCTTCGAGGGATATGCGTGGACGCATATTGTTTTGACGAACAACCGGTCCAGGGCCACTCGACTGTCGTTGAGTGTTGGCGACGAAGGTCATTTTCCCCTTTCCTTTATCCTTTTTGCTCGATCCTTTGCTTGCGGGGCCGAGATTTTTTTCGAGTAGCGGGCGATTGCACGACTGAATGTTCTCGCAACTCCTCAATTCTTTCATTTTTGAAATGGATTCCTTGAGGAAAGGGTTGAGGGCAACTTCTTCGTCAGAGTTGCTTCCAAAGGTGATAATTTGCGATCCCTTGGAGCCGGCTATATGACAGTCATCGGCGGCTCTTTTGCGCTCATCTATCGCATTTTTCCGATGTCTACGAGCTTCACACTTTGTCCTGTTGAAGTGTTGCTTTTGAGCGACATATCCTTGCCACCAACACTTAAAGGAGTCGCAATCTTCGGTAGGATGTATGATCTTCTGATGATATAAGCAGAAGTTAGGATGCATCTCTACTCCACCGAGAGTATTTTCTTCAGTGAGTGGTAGCTTCATTCCCACTGATAGGGCTTTGGCGAACCTTTTCCTCGTCTTGAATTTGTTTTTATCCACAGTGGATGACTTTTGATTTGACGGAAGTGCCTCGACTCTTTGGTCTAGTAGTCGGTGTTTGGCTCCTTCAAGCATGGCCATCTCACGCTCTTGATTGGCTTTAACTTTCAGACGAATCTCATTCAGGAAGGCATCGATCAACTCGTCTGACGGCCGTGGAATTTCTAGTTCAGGGTCCGCCCTCGGTTTCTCGGCGCAAGGAGCCTCTTTATCATCCGCCAATGAGTGAGAGATCACATAACAACTCGCTACGTAGTCTTCGGATTCATCTGATGAGTCTTCTCCATCGTTTTCGTCCTCAACAAAAGAACAAGCTGCCCCCATCATGTCTGTCTTCTTTGGAGTGTGCGGCTGTGGTGGGTTTACCTTCCAGTTTTCAGACAACGCGGACTTGCCTTATAGGTACTGATCCTCGATCCATCTCTTAAAGACGAAACAATCCTCGATCGGGTGACTTACCGTTTGGTGGTAAGAGCAATAATTGGGATGATCGAGATCGCCTGTCCGTGACAGACATTTTAGAGTCGGCAGATTGATGAGTCTATTACGCACTGCCAGCTCGAACAGTCTTCTCGTTTTATTTTGAGGAAATGAGTAAGGACGTCCTAGTCTCTCCTCGAGGGATGGGCGTGGATACGCGTTATTTTGGCGAACGACCGGCTTTGGGTTGCTCGGCTGTTGTTGAGCATTGGCAACGACAGTCACTTTCCCTTTTCCTTTCTCATTTCGAGAGTCTGGTTTTGGAGGAGACGGTTCATGGCCCATCTGGTCCATTTGGGTTAATTTGTCGATCAAGGCCTGGAAGGTGGTCGGCCTGAAGAACATCATGAATTGTGAGATGGTCGCTTGCGGATCGAGAGTGCCCACGAACATGTCTACCGTAGGTGCCTCTTCTATTCGTTGTTCGCATTTTGACCATAGATTCCGCCATTGTGTTGCGTATTGGACCCATCTTTCGCCGGGCCATATCCTGGCATTTATCAGTGCTGTTATCGGGGTGCGTTCACTAGCACTCGCGAATCTTTGTGTAAATAGTAGCTCCATATCCGCAAACATTTTAACAGAGTCGTTAGGTAGCTCTAAATACCATTCAAAGGCTGTTTCTGCTAAGCTGCCGACGAACTGGCAAAGCAGCAGTTTGTCGTCGCCTCCAGTGTTGCCGCATAAGGCCCTGAATTGAGCGACATGCTGATGCGGATTTCCTGTCCCTTTATATACGTGGAAATTAGGGATCGTATATCCCGGCGGGTAACTGATTTGGTTATACCAGCCCGGGTAGGGTCGTCCGGTTCTAACAATTTGCCCAGCCGCTTCATTCGCCTGATGAACTCGTATCTGCTGAGCAATATATTCATCCAGGGCAGTTTTGGAAATTGTCTCTTCCTCGGCCGCTGAAAGAGCCGGAAGAGGATTAGATGTCTCCCCTGTTGGAGATAGTGCCCTCAGAGTCAATTATTGGATCACAGGCACGTGATTGCAATGATTGAGGGAGGACCTATACCGGTAGGACAGTCTTACGCAAGATGATAGTATGCTATCTGGTTTATCTTTATCATCGTGTACTGCTTTAGGTGACCTTACAGGTCACTATTGCGCTTGATAGAGCCCCTAGGATTCTTGCTTGACTGCCAGCAGTATGAGGGCGATCATATACGTGGGAGCTGGTAGTCTATAAGCACATCCTTAAAAGGTCCCTAGTCGTGGGAGTTTCGAGATAGGGCATCGATACTCCAGAGTAGACTATTGTATACAGTCGAGACCCCGATGAGGGACGGTGGCCGGTCTCATAAGCCACTGGTGTCAGTTGGTTCACCTAAGATATATACAGGTGCTCATTGGGTTATGAGTACACCGGACAGGACTCGCCGGGAACATGCTAGTTGGTCTTATACCTGACGTCAGATAGCAGTTCCCTGGTGACATGTGTACAGGTTAGTTCATCGACCTGAGATCGTCATTTGTCTCGTGTGAGTTCCCACTGTACTTTGATTACTACCCTACCATGCTCAAAGGAGACATGCAAATAGGTTTTAGTTGGATACAGTCCCGAGCCACATGGAGGCAGTGAGCTGATCTGCAGGGGTTCGTCTCTCCCGGTATTGGGGGTGAGGTCGCGCTGTGTCTAGGAGAGCCATTACACGAAGCCCTCAGCCAAGGCAGGAGATTTATTGGTAGGTATTCCAGTAGTATCTCAGGGTGTTCTGGGCTACACTCCGACACGACTTGTACCGCTTTTGGGGGTCTGACTTTTACCAACCCCCTAGGCCCGCCATGCGATGCTCATAGACGAACGGACTGGACTGTACGGATATTGTCACTGACAGGCTCAGTAGGGTGTCAGGATGAGTTCGCTCATCGACGTCCCTTTTGGTCAATACCTGGTATCCCGTTACGTATAGGCTAATACCTCTGACGTGCTAGTGGTTAAATCCACAACCAAAGTATTGACGAGTCTTTAGAGTCCCCCACAGACCAGTTTCTCAAGTTTCAGGCGAAACGTTGTAGAGGCCGTATGGAGATATGGCAGGGTTCGATCAGATACGTGCGGTATTGCACGGATCGTGATCGGACGGATAATACTAGCGGGCTTTGGTTTAAGCCAGATCCTAGTATTGTACAGTGTAGATTTTGTCTCTTTGCATTTGTATTCGGTGGGAATACAAATGCGGGTATGTATATACAGTCGCGGGGTTTTCCTATAATTTATTACGGGATCAGTTTTCTGAAGTTGCCAGTTTGTATTCCGTTTCGGCCAGTTCTCCTTTGTTCCTTCACGGCCGGACTTTTCTGTTGGAGGGGTTATTTGCAGTTGTGCAAATTAGCTTTTATGGAGGGTGTTATTTATAAATTGTGGCTTCATGATAGTTCTTTCATCATGAGATTCTTTTTTAGTCTCTTCCTTTGCATTTATGGTGATGGATTTTGATGAGAGTTGATTTGGAAATGGGTGTGACACATATTCCTTTTTAATCACACCATTTCTCCACATGCATTTCTTCTTGCATTTTTCCTCCACCATGAGTTATTGGCCGGCCACATTCATGAGAAGAGAGAGAGAATTTCATTTTTGGTGTGGGAAAATTCTTCTTCTCATTCTAGCTTACACAAAAGTTCAAAAAGCTTATCTCCATTGTTCATTCTTCTTCTCCATCAAAAGGCAACTTCAACCCCATGAAGCATACCTCTCTACACTTGCCTACAGCATTCCTTGGGCACGTCGGCTCGCCAACTTCGTGCCCGAGTTGCCTTGGTCCAGAGGTGGGAGCCCGTAAAAGAACCCGGCGTTGTGGTGCCCGTTCCGACGAGGAGCTGAAGACCGGAGATTCCGTGAGGAGATCGGAGTGGAGGCCGAAGACCGAAGGACACGGATCGCTCGGTATAGCTTTCTTCCCATCTTCTAGTTTACAAAAGTTAGGTTAATGGCCCGATCCGGGATTTTAGTGCGCGGTGGTGCCGGTTTCTAGTTTTTAGAAAAGTTTCGTTTCCGCATTCCGGCGTCGGATTGACGGCCGGGGCGCCGCCGTGCACTTACATCCCCTCTGTCGTCTCCGACAATGATCGGAGGGTCTTCAGCTGGAGGGTCCGGGTGTAACATCATCCCTACTATATCTTGGAAGAGGAGCGCCATTTGTTCTATGTTGGCAGCTTGTTCTACTGCCTCTTTGTCCTTCTTTTCGAGGACTCTGCGTAGATAGTCAGCGTCAGTTTCTTGTTCATGACGCTGCTCTGATGTTACTTCCGAACTTTCTTTCAGTTCGGTAAGTGCAGCCATCACAGTCATCATTTCCTGAAGCTTATGATGCTGCTCTTGGGCTTTTGTCACGGATCGGGTGAGCGGTCGGTGACCCGTCAAAGCCCGGCTTTCCTCCTTTCCGGAAGCCATATAAATAGTGTGCACCACCATGCCCCCAGACTTGGGGCGTTTGTGCTCAGCGCTTTTACGGTTCGCCATATTCACAGGGGCTTTTTGTGGCCTCCTTTTCTTCTGAGTGATTGACGTTGAGGGAGCCGTTGCAGTGGGCACCCATCCAGCTATTGCCTTTTCCGACTTAACAGAGTAGCCCTTCTCCTGCTGAACCTTCATCTTTTTCTGTTGGCAGAGGTAGTCTTGATCGGTCACTAACTCTTAGACTTGACGCTAGACCTTGTAGATTTTAGAGGAGAACCGTTGAGGGGGTTGTTCTAGCTTTTTCTCTGGAGCATTCTCCACAGGTGAAGGAGTTCGTTTCAACACCGCAGTAGGAGAGTTTCTGCGCACCGTGTTCAGCAATTCAAAGCTGTTCCCGGTTGGAACAGCAGCATCGATCCCCATCGTTGGAGCTGGCGGAGTTATCCCAGAGGGGGTGTTGCCCCCAGCCTTCCTCACTCGGCGCCAGTGGCGACGTCAAGCGTGTCGTGCAGATGGAGTTGTTCTAACCGTAGGGTGACCTCCTCATGCCCCGTGTATTGGTCATAATCTGCTGGCACCAGCCTTTTAAAGACCGACGTCCGTTGAATGGGGACGGCCAACCTGTCAAAAGCAGACTTCCGAGCAGGGGAAGCAACCTTGGTGATTTCGCCTGAAACTGGAGTAGAGATAGCTATCCGCTTCGGGACAACATCTTCTGGTAATTGCTGGCTTTTTCATGGGCCCGTTGGAGCTCTGACCTAGCCTGTTAAAACCCGAGGAAGTGGAGTTGGGCGACCCGTTGAGAGGGGCCGCGGTAGTTGTAAGCCGATCAAAGACTGACTTCTTTAGAGCTTCTTGCGATGCTATAGGGGAATTGAAGCTCATCAGTGGGAGCATGGTCCCGAAGAATAGTCCAGTGGTGGCTTGAGTTACCTGCTCCACTGGTATCTTGAAAAAGGAGGCCGCTTGGGGCCCGTAAGTCACTCCTCCAGCAGAGACCGAGCGAGAGTTGCAGTTGCAAGCAGTGCAGTTTAAAGCCATTGATCTTCTATTTTCTGCACGGAGCAAGACACCAAATCTTAGTACCTCGAATCCACAGGCAACCACAGCAAACCGCGATTTGTTCGCGAACACGACACACAAAGTGTGGAGTGGAAAGAGGAAAAGGTCCCACCGGGCGTGCCAGAATCTGTTTACCGCCGGAAACCGGGAAAGACTGACGTCTTGCCTGAATCTGGGGGCAGATGCTATTTGGTTTTATCCGTCCACCTCTCCGAAGATGCCAAGTTGATTTATGGCACCGTGTATCGGAGGTTTAGACGGATGCGGCCGATGTAGCAGACTTCGTCAGATTCCCCCTTGCTTGAGGGGTTTTTGATTGTGGGGACGCTCTTCCCTGCAGGCGCAAGCCCCTGCAGTTAATTACGTTACCGCATCGCGGTAACAACTTTCTCCTTCTTCAGAATTTCACTTCGTGTCGTGGGTGTTTGTTTTGTTTGTGGTTGCCCGTGGATTGTATACGGAGACTAATTTATGTCGTCGCCCGTAGGACGTGGATTAGTCCAAATCCGTATTTTCTTGGATTTGGGTTTGGGGTTTTAGTTTAAGGATACGTTAGCCGTATTTGAAGCAAAGATCAACTTAAACGTTCGTTAAGGATGCGTTAGTCTGATTTGAGACTAAGATCAACTTAACGGAAAGAGCATTTAGGGGCTCTATTGTTCCAGTTTAGGGACATAGTGGTCCATTGCATGTATGGTCGTCGGGACCCATCACCTCTCTGACGACGTTGAAGGATTACAACGACAAATGCCAAAGGAGTTCAGAGATGTACCCTTGAACCAGAGTTGGTTGGGGGAGATCTATAGTCCAATTTGGGACTAAAGTCTGTTTGAAGGTTTAAGGATACGTTAGCCATATTTGAGGCTAAGATCGACTTAAACGGGATCGTTTAGATCCGACAAAAGAGCATTTATGGGCTCTATTGTTCCATTTTAGGGACATAGTGGTCCGATGCCAGTTTAGGGACGTGGTGGTCCATCGCCAGTTTAGGGACGTGGTGGTCCATGTTCCAGTTTAGGGACGTGGTGGTCCATTTTATTTGTGGCCGTCGGGACCCGTCACCTCTCTGACGACGTTGAAGGATTACAACGACATATGTCAGAGGAGTTCGGAGATGTACCCTTGAACCGGATGTAAATTGATTTAGGAGAGCAGCCGTGCTCAGTCAATTTAATTTGAGGACTTACGGCCATGATTGGGCTAAGTCCAGTTGAGAATGTTCAATATTTTTATTTATATTTAGCCTAGTAGGCCTTTATTAGGGCTCTGCCCCTGTACTGCATTTTATTCTGGCCTATTAGGCCTTTTAAGTTGGGCTCTGTCCCTTTTTTTATAATGCAGAGCATTTGTTTTGGTCCATTGGGCCTTTTAATTGGGCTCTGCCCTTTAACAATGCGCTGCATTAATTAGTTTGACAAAGCGCCACGTGGCTTGTCAGGCGCTTTGCGCCAATTGAGGAGCGCAAGGCGCAAGTCCATGTGGAGGTGACACGTGTCACGCTCAGGAGAGCGCAAGCGCAGTGCACTGCACTATTGCGCTGCTGACACGTGGCGCGCTATGGTGAGTTGCGCCAATTCATGAGAGCGGTGCTCTGTTTTTAGAAGCGCATAGCGCGGATCATTATGGGGCTGACACGTGGCGCTCTCTGGTGGCTTGCGCCAACCCGAGAGCGCAACAGTGTAGACTTTGCAAGTGCAGGGCACTGTTTTATTATTTTGATCAATTTTAGATCAAAGAAAACAAATTTTCTTGTTTTTAAAGAACCAGTGGTTCATCAAAAGGCAATGCCTTTATTATTATTATATTTTTATTGAAGATCTTTGATCTTGTTCTTAGATCAATGATCTTTTTAGAAGAAATTCTTCTTTTATTCAAGGTTTTTACCTTTCCTTTCTTTGAGCTCTTCTCAAAATTTTCTTTTTAAAGGAGTTCTCTCTTTTTCTTTCTATGTTGATCATGTGTTTTAGACTTGGAGTCTAGGGGCCTTTATATAGTGCCATTTAGTTTGTTAAATTGGTTAGAGAGATCTTTCTCTGAGTGATTTGGGGATTTTTCCCCACCGTTGGATCTTTGATCCAAGGGCTTCTGTTTTACAGAAGGCAATTTTCTTGTTTTTAACAAGATTGAGGAAGAACTTTCCAGAATTTTTCTGTTTTGGTGCTGGCATTGGCGCAAATGCATCTGCGCTTGACACGTGTCGCGCAGCGCAGAGCGTAGCGCAACTGCTCTGCCACGTGTCGCGCAGCGCAACTGCGCAAACACGTGTCGCGCAGCGCAGAGCGCGAGTCAGCTGAAGCGTTGCTTCATTTATTAAAGTTTGAATTTTAAACAGAGCTTTGCTCTGATTGGGGGAAACAGAAGCGTTGCTTCATTTCCCGCCTTGGAATTTGAACAGAGCTTTACTCTGATTGGGGTAAACAAGCCTCAGCTAGACCGTTAGCCCGGGGATTATAGACCGAAGAGTATCTCCAGTCTATAATATGCTGCTGTGCGAAGCCGCTGATTCTGTGACTTCTGTAGGCCGGCCCGTTATCGGAGATAATCCGTCGCGGAGTTCCGAACCGGTAGATGACGTGTATCTTGAAGAAATGGAGAATATTCTCCGTCTTCACTTCTCTTAGCGGAATTGCTTCTACCCACTTAGAAAAGTAATCGGTTATCGCTAGTATGAACCGATGTCCTTTAGAGGATGCTGGCTCGACAGGCCCAATTATGTCAGTTCTCCACATTTCGAACGGCCAGCTGGCTACTGTCGGGTGCAGTGGGTTTGGATGTTGGTGGATGAAGTCTCCATGGATTTGGCATGAGTGGCACTGTTTCTCATATTCGAGACAGTCCTGAATCATCGTGGGCCAATAGTAGCCCATTCTTTTGATCTTCAGCTTCATATTTGGCCCAGCTTGATAAGAACCGCAGAGTCCGTCGTGAGTTTCTTGGATGGCTCTCCTTGCTTCTTTTGGTCCCAGACATCTTAGCCATAGAGAGTCGAACGATCTCTTATATAGAGTATCATTGACGAAGGCGAAAGACAGAGCTCGTTTCATGAGCTGATGTCTTGAGGATGCATCTTCCGACGTTTGACGGGATTTGAAGTAGTTTATAATGACTTCTCTCCAATCCTTAGCCTTTTCTTGGTTTTCTATTTGTAGGGTTATTTGCTTGGTCCCTTCCTTTTCTTCAGACGACTCCAGGGATATTTCGGCTGGTGCAAGGACCCGACGGCTTTGCAGAACGATACTTACGTCATCGAGGTTTTCGTCAGTTAGTTCTTTAGCAAGTTTGGCTAATGCGTCAGCTTTGCTATTTTCTGTACGTGGTATGCTTTCCAGAATGTAGGAAGGGATTTGAGTCAGCTATTGTTGCACTCTCTCTCCGTACTTCACCAGCTCTGGTTTGCATGTTTGATAGTCATCGTTTACTTGACTAACGACCAACTGGGGGTCTCCGTATATGAGGAGGTCTTTGATTCTCGACAGCGATCTCAAGACCTGCTATCAAATCCTCATATTCTGCTTCATTGTTTGTCCTCGGCTCT
This sequence comes from Agapanthus africanus, assembly GCA_030015575.1. Taxonomy (NCBI): domain Eukaryota; kingdom Viridiplantae; phylum Streptophyta; class Magnoliopsida; order Asparagales; family Amaryllidaceae; genus Agapanthus; species Agapanthus africanus. The sequence continues at coordinate 361,504,977 of JASDDO010000004.1, forward strand.
GTTAAGGAAAAGGTAAAGCGCATTATTCCTCTTTGTGGAGCTACGAAGATAAGGCCTACCCCCGATTTGATTATAGGGGTGTTGTGTTGTCGCTTCTTCATGGAAGATGCCCCATCAAAGTAGAGTTCCTATCGGGTATCACTCCTTCATCTCTCCCTGTCGATCGTGTCAAACGCGTGCTCGTCTGGCAATTCGCAATTTAGGGGTGAATCGACAGGTATCGAATGCTCAGTGAGGAAGTCAGCGATGGCCTGGCCTTTCACCGCCTTGAGAGGTCAGTATGTTATCGAGAATTCCATTAAGAGTAGGACCCATTTAGCGAGCCGCCTCGTTAGTATGGCTCTCGACATCAAATACTTGAGAGGATCCACCTTTGATATGAGATGGACCTCATGTGCCAAAGCATAATGCCGAAGCTTCGTTATAGCGAAGATTAACGCCAGGCAGTGTTTTTCGATAGGGGAGTAGTTGTTTTCTGCCCCCAGAAGAACTCGACTCAAATAGTATATGGCTCTCTCTTTCCCTTGGTCATTCTCCTGTGCCCATAGCGTGCCCAAAGAGCCTTCAAGGGCGGTTGTGTACAGGATGAGGGGTTTTCCCTTGACTGGAGCGGTCAGTACCGGCGGATTCTGCCGGTATTGCTTGATTTCGTCCAGTACACTATGGTATTTACGATCCCAAACGAACGGGGTCCCTTTCTTCATTAGATGACGGTAGGGGCGGCATTTTCCAGAGAGGTTAGCTATGAACCACCGGATATACGCGAGCTTTCCTTGGAGAGACCGCAATTGCTTGAGAGTTCTTGGCGAAGGTATTTCCATAATCGCCTTGATCTTCGATGGATCTATTTCGATGCCCCGGTGTCGAATGATGAACCCCAGGAATTTGCCCGAGGAAACTCCAAACGCGCATTTGAGAGGGTTCATCTTCAGATTGTATTTTCGAAGACGCTGGAACACTATTTTCAAATGCTCCCAGTGTTCCTCATATGATTTTCTTTTCACCACGAGGTCATCGATATAGCATTCGATGATTTCATGTATGAGGTCATCAAAAATCTTTGTCATGGCCCTCTGATAGGTAGCACCGGCATTCTTCAGACCGAAAGGCATCACTTTGTAGCAGAATATGCCCAGAGGAATCCAGAAAGCGGTATGCTTCTGGTCTTCGGGATGCATCTTTATTTGATTGTACCCTGATGAGCCGTCTATGAAGGAGAAGACTTCGTGAGTAGACGTGTTGTCTATCATCAGTTCGGTAACTGGTATGGGAAAATCATCCTTCGGGCAAGCTTTGTTGAGGCCCCGAAAGTCCACGCAGATGCGCACCGTCCCATTATTCTTCATCACTAGGACAATGTTGGCGATCCAGTCGGGGTATTGAACTTCTTGGATGAAGCCGGAGTCAATTAGCTTCTTAACTTCGGCGTTGATGCTCATTTCAAGTTCGAGCCGCATTCTTCTTGGTGCTTGTTTAACTGGCTTGACGTCCGGAGATATCGCCAATTTATGCACAGCTATTTCCGGATCTAGCCCCGGCATCTCGGAATAATTCCATGCAAAGCAATCCTTATACTGCATGAGCACGTCTTTTAGCGTAGCCACCTGTTCTTTAGACAGCAGCTCGCTGACGAACGTAGGCCGCGGATCGTTTACCATCCCCAAATCGATTTTCCTTAGGTTGTCCGCAGTAGTATGTATTCCATCTTCCAACTCTTTTGGCGCTGGTAAAAATTCTGAGATCAATCCCTCTTCATCCTTGTTTTCGAAGCACCAGGAGAGGTCATCCATATTCTCGGGCACTCCTTCTTCTGACAGCGTTATCACGTATAGGTACGAGATCGTTTCCAGGACCGATGTTGATCTTGTTCTATTTTCGCCAGATATGTTGCTTTTGGTACATACCTTTGCGGTAGGGCTACCCTCCAACTGTTGGATAGAGCGAACCTGCCAAGTTGATATTGGTCTTCAACCCAGTTTTTGAAGGTGAAGCAGTCTTCAAGAGGACGTCCTATCGCTTGGTGATAGGAACAATAATCCGAATGATGAACTTCGCTTGCTTGTTCGGGGTGCTTGGACTCCGGAAGCGTAATCATTTGATGTTTCACGATGAGGTCGAAGATCCTCCTTATTTTGTCTTGAGGAAAAGAATATGCTTGATCCATCTTTTTCATAAGAGACGGATTCTGGCTGACCTTTCCTTGATCACGTGGCCTTTTGGATCCGTTTTGCAACCGTCGAACGTTTTTTCCGTTCTTTAACTTGTTTTTGCCTCTACGTCGGGCCTTTTTCTTGTCTTGGGAATGCATGGCGGGCTGACGGCGAAAGGCATCGTCATCCTCCGTGGCCTGCTGAAGGAGGCGTTGCATCTTGGCTTTTTCGTAAATGGTCATTTCGCAGCTGTAGTCGTTCCGAACCTTTTGACTCGCTTCCCTTATTAGCTTGTCCATCTGTTCTTCAAATGACGGACTCGAAATTTTTATGGCAGGACCTCGTTCTGGTTCAACGTCAGTGTCTTTTAAAAGAGCATCCTCTTCTTCATCAAGGTCCTTAATGACATGGCAGTCATGGAATTGCTCCCGTTTCTCGGACTGGACATATCCAAGCCCAATCGTTTCCATTTTTCCGTTGGGCAATTTTCGCTGAGTTCCGGGGACGTTCCAAATCCTGTTGAAGAACTGAGCTTATCGAGGAGTCTGTTTGAATGGTACGCCTTGGTATCTTAATAACCTTTTCAATCCCTCAGTGTAACACCTGGGCAGACGAATGGGTTGGAGCCTGTCGAGCGTAGAATCGGCACCATGCCAGACTTATCTTTCGACTTTAGTCTCCGTGGATCGATAGAATATGATCGCCTTTTCACCTCTTCGCCTAGGAGGGACGTAGAACGTCTGCAACTCTTGCACACTATATGTCTCCAGTGCATCAAACTCTCTGTAGTGTAGTCACGGAACCATGATGATTTGCAAACTCTGATCATCTCCAGTGAGGGCTTGCATTAATGGACGGACCGAGAACACTACGTTGGTTTCATCTTCGGAGTCGCTGCCAAAGACCAACATCGGAGCGGATGGTCTGGGTTTATCATTCTGCTTCTGAGGCTGTACCGAGTAAACTATTTCTTCATCCTCCTCGGTATCGCTTCCAAAGGTAGGAATGGGAGTGACGGGCTTCCATTTAAGCTCCGGCTTATGATACTTCTCCATGTCTTCGAAGTCTGGCAGGAAGTACTTGGCGTCTTCATATTTTCTGACTTCGTTCACAGAGAATGGGTTTAGCTCTCCCGTAATGGTGTATTCGAGGCCGTCTTTGAAATACTTCATACACTGGTGTTGTGTAGAAGGGATGATGTTGTATTCGTGTAACCAAGGCCGACCAAGTAAAGCGTTGTAGCAAGTCCTAGCGTCGATGACATGAAATTTGATGTCTGTGACGAGAAGCCCAAAGCGCAATGTCAGTATCATGGACCCGAGCGTCTGCGACGACTGCGAATCAAATCCGGAGATAGTGATTTTATCTCGGGCTAAATGTTGAACGCTCATGCAGATTTCTTTTAGCACTCGCACGTTGAGAAGGTTGACAGAGGACCCGTTGTCAACAAGTATTTTCCATATTTGATGTCATGGCAGTATCCAGTGACATATAAAGGACAGCACGTACCAAGGACAAGATCCTCATCGTTAAATGTAATGTTAGTCGTGTGGACTTCTACCAACTCATCTTGCATTTTCTTCTCTGCGATGAAGGCCTGGAACTGATCGGGCTCTTGTAACGCCTTGACCAAGGAATCCCGTGCTTCTTTAGATAGAAAGAGGGCATCCAGTATGCTTAGTTGTGAAGGTATCTTTCTCAAATGCGCTAGGATATTATAATCCACCTTGCTTTTCTTAGGCGGGTCCTAGGCTGCGAGCTCTTCGACGACCCCATTATTGAAGGAAATCTCCTTATGGATTTTCTCCTTCCCCTTGTCTTTTCTGTTCGAGCCTTTGTTTGAAGGCCCGAGATTCTTTTCAGGCAACGTATGTTTACGCAGCTGAATGTTCTCGCAGTTCTTCATCTCTTCTTCTCTTGCAGAGGTGGATTCCTTGAAGAGGGGGTCGAGGGCCATTTCTTCGTCAGAATCGCTCCCAAAGGTGAGAACCTGAGGTTTTGCTCTTTTCAGGGTGGCATCCACCATGTGACAGTTACCGTCTGTTCCTTTACACTCATTGGTCGTGCTTCTCTGTTCCCGACGAGCCTTGCGCTTCATTCACTTGACGTGTTGTCGGTGGGCAACATATCCCTGCCACCAGTTCTTGAAGGCGTTACACTCTTCAGTAGGGTGTGTGATTCTCCGATGGTATAAGCAGTAGTTTGGATGTGCATCCGCTTCGTCAAGGTGTATACTTCCAGGAGTATTTCCTTTAACAGGTGGCAGCTTCATTCCCATCGACAGGGCTTTAGCGAACCGTTTCCTCGTCTTAATCCTGCTTCTGTCTACCGCGGGCGTGCTTCGATCTGGTTGGAGTGCTTCAACCTTTTCATCCTGTCGCCGACGTTTGGCTTTTTCGAATATGGCCATTTCGCGCTCTCGATCAGCTTTGCTCCTCTGACAGGCTTCGTTCAGCAACATGTCAATCATCTCGTCTGACGGTTCCAAGAGTTCCGGTTCTGGATCTGCCCCCAGTTTCTCTGCATCAGGATCTTCTTTACCATCTATTGACGAGTGAGAGATTATGTGGCAGCTCGCCACATAATCCTTGGGCTCTTCTGAAGAATCGTCTCCTTCATCAGCGTTATCGTCTTCATTCTCAAGAACATGCTTGAAGAATTCGTCTAATGTAATTGGGGTCCATGCCTTCTGGTTATATTCTTCCAGTGCATCGATGTATTTCTGCAAACCTGTGCGGTTGTCGTCGGGTTGGACGGGCTTCTTGGCCTTCTCCTTTTTATTTAAAGACTTCGGAGGCTTGGCCTGAAGGTTCTGTCCACCATCACCAACTTTTAGCGTTGGGCGCGGCTTCAGCATCCCCTCAATAATTTCAGGCTCCAGCGGGCTTTTCCACCTAATTGCCGGGCATGCTTAAAGGTCCTTCAGCATTCTTTTAGTATTAGTTGAAAGGGCTACCTTCCATGGGGCTTCCTCTATAAGTGAGCATGATGCCCCCGGCGTGTCCACCTTTTTAGGAGCATGCGGTTGTGACGGGTTCACCATCCAGTTTTCGGACAGCGCGAACTTACCCTGTTGGTACTGGTCTTTGATCCAATTTTTGAAGATGTAACAATCTTCGATTGGGTGACCCAATATTCGGTGGTAAGGACAGTAATTAGGGCTATTAATGTCACCTGATTGCGTTGGGCATCTTGGCTCTGGCAGAGTGATGAGCTTGCTGCACAGCGCTAGCTCGAATAATCTCTTCGTCTTGTCCCGAGGGAACGAGTAAGGGCGTCTCATCTTTTCTCCGAGTATCGATGTTTATCGTTTTGGTGAGCAACCGGCTTCGAGCCACTCGGTTGTTGCTGAGCGTTAGCGACAAAGGTCGCTTTCCCTTTGCCATTTTCATTTCGCGGCTCCATTTTTGAGGAGGACGGTCTATGGCCCATCTGGTCTATTTGGGCCAGCTTGTCGATCAAGGCCTGGAAAGTGGTCGGCTTGAAGAGCATCATGAATTGGGAAATTGTTGCCTGAGGGTCAAGGGTCCCCACAAACATTCCCACGGCAGGAGCTTCTTCTATGCGTTGTTCGCATCTCGACCATAGGTTCCGCCACCGAATAGCGTATTGAACCCAGGTTTCTCCCGGCTTCACTCTAGCGTTAATTAGTGCGGTGATCGGGGTGCACTCGCTAGCGCTCCTGAATCTTTGTGTAAACAGTAGCTCCATTTCTGCAAATGTTTTGACTGAGTCATTCGGGAGCTTGGAGTACCATTCGAACGCCGTCTCCGATAAGCTGCCAACAAACTGGCGAAGTAGCAGTTTGTCGTCACCCTCAGTATTACCGCACAGAGCCCTGAATTGAGCAACATGCTGGTGTGGATTACCCGTCCCTTTATACACATGGAATTTAGGGTCGTATATCCTGGCGGGTACTTTATTTGATCGTACCAACGCGGATAGGGTCATCCAGACTTGACGATTTGGCCGGCCGCTTCGCTCGCCTGATGAGCTCGTATCTGTTAAGCTATATAGTCGTCAAGGGCGGCTTTGGAGATGGTCTATTCCTTAGCTGCTGATAGAACCGGAAGAGGGTTTGATGTCTCTTCTCTGTCTTCTTCAAGAATTATTGGAAGGTCTTCGGCTGGAGGATCCGGCTGTATCATCATCCCGACCATATCTTGAAACAGAAGTGCCATTTGCTTTATGTTAGCTGCTTGTTCCGTGGCCTATTTGTCTTTCTTCTCGAGCATCCTTCAGAGGAATTCGGCGTCGGTTTCCTGTTCTTGGCGTTGATCCGACGACGTCTCCGGGCTTTCTTTCGGCCCAGTGAGCGCGGCCATCTTTGTCATCATCTCCTGGAGCTTTTGATGTTGCTCCTGGGCTTTTGTCACAGATCGGGTGAGTGGTCGATGACCCATGGAGATACGGCTATCCTCTTTCCCGGAAGCCATGTAGATGGTGTGCACTACCATGCCCCCAGACTTGGGGCATTTGGATTCAGCACCTTTGAGATTTGTCATAGACACGGGGATCTTCTCCGGCCTTCTCCTTTTATGAACGGTCGAAGTTACGGGGGTTGTTGCAACCGATGCTTTCCGTGGTACGACGGCAGTGAAATTCTCCTCCTGTCGGACCTTCATTTTCTTCGATCGGCGGGAGTAGTCTTTGTCGATTACAGAGTCTTGGACTCTTCGCCAGACCATGTGGATTTTGGAGGACAGCCGCTGAGGGGGTTGCTCCAGCTTCGCTTTTGTGATGTTTTCAGCAGGCGGAGGAGACCTTTTTAGCACGGCAATTGGAGAATTCTTGCGCACCCTCCTGAGTGGCTCAAAGCTGTTCCCAGTTGGAACAGCAGCATCAATTTCCACCATTGGAGCTGGTGGGGGTAAGTCTAGAAGGGGAACTGCCCCCAGCTTTCCTCACTCGGTGCCAGTAATGACGTTGAGCACGTCTTGCAAATGGGATCGGCTCAGTTACGGGGGTGGCTTCGTCATGCCCCCTGCTTTGAAGAGAGTCTGTTGTTGGTGCCAGACTGTCAAAGAATGTCGTCCGTTGAGGGGGAACGTCTAATCTGTCAAAGACCGACTTTTGAGGTGGGGAAATAGTTTGGACGACTCCACCCACAGCGGGAGTTGGAACGGCCAGTCTTGCGAAGACCGACCCCTTAGCAAGAGAAGCCCCTTTGACGACTTCGTCCATTGGAGTTGGAATGGTTATCCGCTTCGGAATGACTTGTTCAGGTATTGCAGGCTTCTTCACAGGCCCACTGGAACTTAGGCTCATACTGTCGAAGACTGATGCAGTAGACTTGGACGACCCCTTGGGAGGGGCCGCGGTGGTGGTAAGCCGATCAAAGACCGACTTCTTTGGAGCTTCCTATGATGGCATTGGAGCGTTGAAGCTCATTGGCAGGAGCATGGTCCCGAAGAACAACCCAGTGGTGGCCCGTGTCACCTGTTCCACCGGCATTGCGAAGATGGAGGCCGCTTGGGGCCCGTAAGTTATTCTTCCAGCAGGGACGGAGTGGAAGTTGTTGCTGCAGTTGGTGCAGTTGGAAGCTATTGACGTCATCTTCTCTTCTACACGGAGCAAGACACCAAATCTTAGTACCTCGAATCCAGGGGCAACCATAGTAAACCGCGATTTGTTCGCGAACACGACACATGAATTGTGGAGTGGAAAGAGGAAGAGGTCCCACCGGCCGTGCCAGAATCTGTTCGCCGCTGAAAACCGGAAAGACAAACGTCTTGCCTGAATTTGGGAGCAGATACTGTTTGGTTTTATCTGTCCACATTTCCGAAGATGCCAAGTTGATTTATGGCACCATATATCGGAGGTTTAGATAGATGCGGCCGTTGTAGCAGACTTCGTCAGATTCCCCCTCATGTACGAGGGGTTTTTGATTGTGGGGACGCTTTTCCCTGCAGAAGCAAGCCCCTGCAGTTAATTACGCTACCGCATAGCGGTAACCACTTTCTCCTTCTCTAGATGGTCACTTCGTGTCGTGTGTGTTTGTTTTATTTTTGGTTGCCCGTGGATTGTATACGGAGAGTAATTTATGTTGTCGCCCGTAGGGCGTGGATTAGTCCAAATCCGTATTTTCTTAGATTTGGGTTTGGGTTGGTTTAACGATCGTTAATTTTGTTTTAGATTAAGATCAACTTAAATGCTTGTTAAAGATACGTTAGCCTAATTTTAGACTAAAATCTACTTAACAAGGTTTTAGGATCATTTAGATCCAACGAAAAAGTATTTGGACTCTATCGTTTTAGTTTAGGGACATTGAGGTACATTGGGTTTAAGGACATCATAGTCCATGAGTTTAAGGGCCTCATAGTCCGTAAGGTTTAGAGACATCATAGTCTGGTTTAAAGACGTCATAGTCTGGGAGGTTTAAAGACATCATAGTCTGGGAGGTTTAAAGACATCATAGTCTGGTTTAAAGACATCATAGTCTGTACGGTTTAAAGACATCATGGTCTGGTTTAAAGACATCATAGTCTGTACGTTAAAGACATCATAGTCTGGTTTAAAGACATCATAGTTTGGGAGGTTTAAAGACATCATAGTCTGGTTTAAAGACATCATAGTCTGTAAGGTTTTGGTTTAACCGTTTGGGGATGCGCCAAAAATTATTGGTTATTGGGACCCTCCATCTCTCTGAAGACGTTGAAGAATGACAACGACATGTATCAGAGGTATGAAGAGATGTACCGTTAAACCAATGTCCCGACTGAGGGGGAATGGGACGAACATCATTTTAGATGCCATCTGTTGGGAGCTCATTAGCTATCTCTAGGATTGAGTTCGGATTTGGAGACCCTGAGCATGAGGAACTCAATTGACGCTTCTCGGGAAATTTGGTCTGAGTTTGGCTAACATTGGCCTTTCGTAGTGTTAAACACTAGTATATGCTTAGCGCTCATGTGCTCCCACGTGAGGTGCTTGAAATAGTGTTAAGCACTAAAAAATTGGAGGCGCTCACGTGGGGTCACGTGAGGCGCTTGAAGTAGTGTCAAACACTAAAAATTTGAGGCGCTGCTTCCTTGGGTTTATTCCCTTGTTCTTTCCTGAACGCTAAGCGCTATTGGGTCACGTGGGGTCACGTGAGGCGCCCTAAGTGGAAACTGCCTTTTGATTTACTCCCTTTCTATAAGTGCTAAGGAAACTGCCTTTTGTTCATCAAGGGTGTTCACGTGGGAGCACGTGGTCGGTCGTTATCATGTTGGATGCCAATCCTTTTACGTGCATGGAGATCCTTAGTTTCGAGACTTTCAAACCCACTGTTTTGTAATAATTAAATTCTTAGGACATAGTTTTTCTCTTAGGTTTGGGATCTGTATGGCAGAATCTCCTCGATGAGAATTAAATTCTCAACTTGTGAGGAGATCTGCTTCTGCAGATCTTTCACCATAAGGAAGAACTAAGTTCTTATATGAAGGGTTAAACCCTTGTTTTATCATAGGAATTAAATTCCTATATACTTTTTGGGAGAATTAAATTTTTTGAACTTAGATCTACCCCTAGGTTTTGGATCCGCATGGCATGATCTCCCCGATGAGAATTAAATTATCAACTTGTGGGAGATCTGCTTCTGCAAATCTCAATCAAAGGAAGAACTAAGTTTTTTTAGAGGAGTTAAACTCTTATGGAAGTGAAAAAGAGATGAGATATTCTCTGTGTTTCGTTCCTTCTCTTACCTAGAGTTTCTTTTTTCTCCTTTTCTCTCTGGAGAATTAAATTCTCTTTGTTTTAAGCTTACGAAGGGTTTTTTTCTCTTCTTTTTTCTCTCTCCCTCTCTTTTTTTGTCTATTGGCTCCTATTTATAGGAGAAAGAAAAGAATCAATTTGTTCAGAAAATCTCTTATTGAGAGATTTTGATTGATTTTATAATCAACCAAAATGATCTTTTAGATCAATCAGTGAATTTTATTCACCGTTGGATTTTTAATCCAAGGACTTCTGTTTTACAGAAGATATTTCTCACAAGATTAGGAAAATATTTCCCTATACAGAATCTTCTTCTGTAAATTGGTGAATTTTAATCACCATTGGATTTTTAATCCAACGGTGCTCTGCTTTACAGAGCGCAATCTTTCTTTTTTAGAAAGATCTAAGGAAACATTTTCCAAATAGTGATTTGATCCCTTTTATTTAGAATTTAATTCTATTGGTTCAGAAGGCATAGGAGCCCATCACGTGTAGCATATGACCCCATGAAGTTAAGCCCATCAAAGAGCGTCACGTGCTATCACATGACTTTTTCCTGGCCAATTGTTTGTTTTAAGAATGCGCCTATATACTTTGTATATGGCGGTCACGTGTCTGCACATGAGGCTCAGTTTTAGCCTCATTTTCAGCCTTGTTTTGTCAAGCGCAGTGCCTATCACGTGTGGGCACCTGATGCTCCATTTGGGGACTTTTCCTATTGCTTTTTATATTTATTATTTATTTTTTATAAGAGAACAACCCCTTGGGCAGAAGTTTGCATCAGCGTAATAACTTCACAATAGTCAATTATTTTTGCTTTGCATCGTGGTATTCAGTTTAGAATATCCTGCACCTCATTCGACGAGAAAAGAGCCGAGATCTCTTCACCGGGAGTGACCTCTTTAGCAAAAGTTTTCGTCACTATACTTTTGTAAAACCACTTGGATTCCTTCAGCGATATCAAGTTAATTATGTTAAAAGTTTTTTGCTAAAAACCAGCTGTAGCCCTCCGTCATTTCAGATGAGTAGCGCTTAATATTCATGCTATGTTGTTGGCATTCGTCAAGGCATAGTGTATGGTAGCTATGTATTACTTTTCTGTTGCATGGATTTGCATTAATCTAGGACAGTCGTACAGCTTTGTTGGCCTTCGTCAATAGCGAGTATGGGTGGGTTTGGATTAATCTGGACAATGACGGGTAGAACTTGACATGTGACTTATTATTTGTTGGCCTTCGTCAAGATCATAAGAGCATGGGGCAAAAAATCCACATCGGAAGTTTCTAAAGAAACTGAAACCTACCTGGCATGTGCATCCCTTCTGGAGTGTGATAACTTGAGTGGCTTCCATTAAGTTATCATACGATGATAGTTGGATCCCGATTCTCACTGATGAGTTGGTTTACTCTTCGGGTGACTTTAGATGATCCCGACTAATTCTTCTTTTGGGTTTGGAGGAGAATTCGATGAAACAGTTGGAGCCATCCTGATTAGATAAAGTGATTAACCATTCTGATCTAGGTTAGAGTGCACGTTGGGTGTTTCTTTTCTCTCTCTCTTTGGCAGCAACCATGGCCCGACCCTAGACTAAAAATCATGAACCAAGTTAACTGAACCTTCTTAAATCACATTGGTTTTTGGATTGTCATAGTTGCATATATCATTGCCACTCCTACTTTTACCCTTTGAATTTCTCCGAAACATTCCGTATCACTACGAAGACCCGCATTTATTAGATATGACCATCATATAGTTACATACGAACTCGAAAAAACTTGTTTTAGATTCGAGGATGGTTTCCGGTTCTGGAGAAATTGAATAGGACTATTCAGTTGTCTTTTCCCTTTACCTTCTCTCAGGTTGCGTGGGCTCCTGGTATTAGGAGAGTACACCTATTACGCTTATCGGATAGTCTTCTTCTAAACCATAGACTGGTGCCGAAGGGTAGGGAAGGAAGAAAACCAATTAGCCTAAGTGTGATGTACAGAAGGTAATAAGTAAATATAAATAAAGGGATTAGAAAGAGGGCAAAGTAAATTGCGACTGCTATCATTCACGACGAAACCGCGTATATCATCGCCACTCCTAATTCACCTTTGCATTTCTCCGGAACATTCCGTATCACTACGAAGATCCACATTTATTGGATACGCCATCGTATAGTTACATACGAACTCGAAGGAACTTGTTCCAGCTCGAGGATGGTTTCTGGTTCAGGAGAAATAGAATAAGGATTATTCAGTTATCTTTTCCCTTTACCTTCTCTCAGGTTGCGAGGGCTCCTAGGATTAGGAGGGCACACCTATTACGCTTATTGGATAATCTTCTTCCAAACCTTAGGCCGGTGCCGAACGGTAGGGAAGAAAGAAAACCATTTAGCATAAGGGTGGTGTACAGAAGGTAATATATAAAGACAAATAAAGGGATTGAAGAGATGGCAAGGAAATATACGGTTACAGTCATGAATATGGATAGTGGAAGAAGCATACTAGGAATACCCGGATACCCCTTCGAAACATTTTCATGTTTCAGTTTCACTGTGTGTTGTTAATTGAAAACTGATTTCCCAATTAGATCCTTATTCCAGGGTATGTATTTACCAGATTTGATTCTCACATCTGTATGGTGTTACAGATGGTGAGTGGGAGTAAGATATTGGGAATTAGATGATTATATCCTCATTATATCGGAATTCATTGTAATTGGTGATATTTGAGGAAATCACCTGGGTTTTTGCCTGACGGCAAATATTTGGTTTTGAATATCCGATTGTTATGCACCAATTTCAAACTGATATATTTGTACGTTTATTTTATAAAGTGAGATATAACTTTTTGAAATTATGTCTATGACATTTACCTATATCAGTTGATGGTTAGGTAAGAAGCATTCAACAACGGTGTAATTCTTCTTAACCATAGTACAGTTTTCAACCTACGACGCACAGGGTTTGAGTTATTAAACTCGGGGAACTTATACAAAGTATTGTATGCGTCCAGTGTCCATTAGGACAAAGGGGTTGGTACTCGTACTATATTCTGTTTACTTGTGACTTCTCCAATCTTAGACAAGTATTTCGTAGAAATACAAGATCCAAGTTTTGAGAAGTTATAGGTACAAGAATAAAGTAGAGAACCATATGTTGCAAGTATCAGGATTCTTCAAGCTGATCGAAGATGTAGATACTTGTGTTTGGTATTCCGTTGATAGTAATGGTTTTGAGAACTTGATTCTCTTTCAGGTTACTCATATGTGGATGCACTCCTAGATGAGTAATGCTGCTTGGCCTCATTCCATTTAGTTGACATGCACTGGAGACAGCTGTATGATTTGAATCTGGTTCCAATTAAATTAGTGCCCATGTTTCTATATTGTATATAGAATGGTTCATGTCTTAACGATGTTAAGGTATATGGAGTTGTCCAGCTTATGCTTAAGACCAGACTCTGGACAAACTCAAGGCACGTTTCAGTAATGGCAGTTTGTGGGTTATCCTGGGCTATGACGAGAGTTAACTTTCTACCATCTGGAAGATCAATAGATATATTATTCTTGACTAGCCACAGTTTTAGTAAAATGGATTCTTTTCAGAAAATATTAGTGGGAGTATGGTAGAACTGGAAGTGATTCCAGAACCATAAACGATTACTGAAAATTTAATAGAACCTAAAGATTCAATTGGTTTTGACATTCCATTAGCCACTCCGCAGATATGGTGGGTAACCTCAGGCATCCGAGAGGTACTTCGGTCTTCTCAGAGACGGTGACAGGGAGGTTCTTGTTTATCTAGACTTGACATTGTTGTTGTTCTAGACTATGAGACCCGGCAGGAGGATGAGTATAGCGTTGTTCTAAACTAGCTTTAGAAGTGCACGTGTATATGACTCTGCCAGAGGGTTGTTGTAGTCAGTGGGACCATCGGAAACATAGTGGACAAGTAGCTTGTGTCTATTTAAAGACTAAAGCAGATACAGTGGAGATAGATCATCTATTTTTGATGTGACAGTCATAGACTTTGACCTCATTAGGAGATGGATCTGCTAAGAAGGTATTAAGGTGTGATGTCCTAGTATTTGGATGACATGCACTTTATAGGAAGTGAAATTCCTATACTATGATCGGTTATACTGTAGTTATCACAAAGTTGTTTCTCCACATAGAATATGGATATAATATCAGGGTTTCTGGTTACTAGATCTATGGTTTTAGATCTAGATTTGGGAAGTGTCTCAATCTGGGTACTTTGATATTATTCTAAAGGTGTTTTAGAATGGTTGACTCCTGGCATGGTGGTGTACCTGCAGGTGATGGAGTCATCCTTTCTAAAAGATGTCTTTCAGACTAAAGGGGAGAGGGATTTGCATGATTGGCATATCACTTGCTTAGGCAGTTGAGTAATCATGTGATGTCAAGTACCACACCAGATGTTGTTTTTGCACTAGCTGTAATAAACATATATAATAATCTAATCCTGGAGAAACATTGGGAAGCAGTTTATGAACATAAGTGGATGTTCTAGGGATTTGGTAACGGCACCTTCGGGAGACGGTTATCATTCCAGGCTTCCAAGGTGACCTGGATGACAGAGTGACTATCAGAGTTTTAGTTTTCCCTCTTTTGAGGAACAGTATGTTGGACAGGTGATCCAAGCGGATACTGAGGAAGGCATGGAGCAGGATACTGATTAAATTCAGTGGACAATACAGTCTAAGAAGTTTGCTGGATTTGGAGTTCATTTGTGAACTAGGTCCCATCAGATATCCAGACATATTCTAAGACAGGTATTGCTCATTTCGGGAGATAGCTTTCTCCGCGAAGATGAGATATAGAGAGATACAGAAAGAAACATTGGAGCGGATCCATTCATTGAGGCTATTTCTCGAACACAATAGTTTTGCAAACGAGCTTTGCGAGACTGATTAGTAGAGAAGTTGGGAGTTTGGTATCACACGGGCTGTGAGTATGCGACATCGCAATAATTAGCCTTAAGTGCAAGTGGGAGATTGTTGGCTATAGTGCCCTCAAGGCAATTATCATAGTCACAGGCAGGTGATTATAATGATTGAGGGAGGACCTATACCGGTAGAACAGTCTTACTCAAGATGATAGTATGCTATCTTGTTTGTCTTTATCATCATGTACAGCCTTGGGTGGCATTACAGATCACTATTACATGTTGATAGAGCCCATATGATTCTTGCTTCACTACCAGCATTATGATGGCGATCATATACGTGGGTGCAAGGTAGTCTATAAGCATATCCTTAAATGTCCCTAGTCGTGGGAGTTTCAAGACTGGGCATCGATACTCCAAAGCAGACTAGTGTATACTGATCGAGACCCCGGCGAGGGGCGGTGGCCGGTCTCACAAGTCATTGGTGTTAGTTTGTTCATCTAAGATGTATACAGGTGCTCATTTGGTTATGAGTACACCGGACAGACTCGCCGGGAACATGCTAGTTGGTATTATACCTATTGTCAGATAACGGTTCCCAGGTGACATGTGTACAGGTTAGTCTATCGACCTAAGATCGTCATTTGTCTCGTGTGAGTTCCCACTGTGCTTTGATTACTACCCTACCACGGCTCAAAGGAGTCGTGTAAACAGGTTTTAGTTGGGTACAGTCCCGAGCCACATGGAGGCAGTGAGCGGATCGTCAGGGGATTTGTCTCTCCCAGTATTGGGGGCTGATGTCGCATTGTGCACAGGTGGCCATCACCAGAAATCCTTGGCCAAGGTAGTCGAGAATTACTGATTTGGATCAGTAGTTTCTCAGTAGGTGATGGGCTTCATACCGACACTAAATGTCGCGTTGTTAGGGGTTTGACTTTATCCACCCCCTAGACTCGATATGTGATACTCATAGATGAATGGACCGGACTGTACGGATATTGTCACTGTCAGGCTCAGTAGGGGTTTCAAGATGAGTTTGCTCGTCAGGCTCCCTTTCGCTCAATACCTGGGTAGCCGTTATGTACAGCTAGTGCCACTGACGTGCTTGTGGTTAAACCCACTTCCAGCATATTGACGAGTCTTTAAAGTCCCACACAGAGGGTTTCACTGCTTCGGGCGAAACGATGTAGAGGCCGTATGGTTTTACAACAGGGTTCGATCACATACGTATACTTGTGCATAGATGATATTCCGACGGATAATACTAGTGGGCTTTGGTTTGAGCCGGATCCTGGTATTATATTGTTGGATTATTTTCGTCTCATTGTATTCGTATTCTTCGGAATACGGATGCGGGTATGTATATACGGATGAGGGGTATTCTTGTAATTTCTTACAAGATTACTTTTAGAAGATTACAACTCATTATGGTTTAGACCTTTTTGGATTAAAAAGTTATTGAGATATAAGATGAGGTGTTTATTGCACTTTTGGAGGCATGGCTTATTAGTGACCCATGGTTACTTTCTAAGCATGATTAAGTTTTTGTTTGTTGTGAGATTTTGTTGACTTGAGATATTTTTGGTTGACTCTAGATATTTTGGAGCCATGGGATATTTATGTGGATGGCTTCAATTATTGAAAGGGATTAACACAAAAAGAAATCTCACAAGAAAGAAAAAGACTTAGCCATTTTCTTTCTTGAGTTGCCTCACTCTCATTCTCATGGCATTTTCTTCTACCTCCACCCAAACCCTCTCATGTGTTGAGAAACTTTGGATGTCTTGAGACAAATTAATCCTTCATCACTCTCTACTTCTTCTACGGTATCTAGTGTAGCGATCTAGGTATCCTAGTTATCTCGAATATGAGGTTGGAGCTCGATTCATAGACTCTCGGGTGGATCATCTTCGATGAAGGGAGACCGAAGATCAAGCTTGATCAAGGAGGCCTCTAGGAGCTTGGGAAGATGGTTCAAGAGCGAAGGACATGGATCATTCGGTATAACCATTCTAACTCATTTGCATGTTTTGTTATCTAGGTCTTATGGGTCGATCCGGGTTATCGGGTTGTTTAGCACCAGTTTCTGAAAATTTTTGTTCCGCAATGGCTACGGTTTGATGGCCAGGGTGCTTGCACAAACCAACAATTTGTTCCCTCATAAAAAAGGGGGAAATTCTCCACTATTCAAGTCTCACGTATTAAACACGTGAGCACCTATATGCAAAAGCATATAGGCGCTGCAGTTAAAAACAAATGGGCTAAAAGAGCCACACCTGTTAAACACGTAAGCGCCTATATGCAAAGCATCTAGACGCTGTAATTAAATAATTAGCGAGCCAAACATGCCTCACATGTTAAACACGTGAGAGTTTATATACATATGAGCGCTGAAAATAAAGCATGCTAAAACCCATGCTAGGGGTCATGTGTTAAACACGTGAGTTCTCCTGCTACACTCTTTGGCAAGATAGAATTAAATTCTATGTGATAGAATTAAATTCTTTTTGGGAAATATTTTCCCTGATCTTTCTAATACGGAAAGATTTTTCTCTAACAAAGAATTTTGGATTTAAAATCCAATTGTGATAAAATATCACCAATCAAACCTCTTGATAGAATTAAATTCTATGTGGGAAATATTTCCTTGATCTTTCTCAAAGTAGAAAGATCTTCTCTGTTAAACAGAGGACCCTTGGATCAAAGATCCAACGGTAATTATAAAATCAACCCCCCCCCCCGATCATCTGATAGAATAAAATTCTATCTTAGGAAAATATTTTCCTAATTTTGTTAAATTAACAACATATTCATAAGAAAATATTTCTTAATCTTGTTAAACAAACAAGAAATCTTCTCTGTTAAACAGAGAGTCTTTGGATTGAAAATCCAACGGTGAATAAAATTCACCAATTAATCTTCATGATCTCTCAAGGAGAGATTTTCTTAACATACTGATTTTTCCCCTTCTCCTATAAATAGGAGCAAGGAGATTAAATCTAAAGATACATAGAACTCCCCACAAGCTTCTGCCAAAAAAATATATATACAGTGAGCTCTTGAAAAAGAAAGAGAATTTAATTCTCAAAGAAAACTTGCCTCGTTGAAACCCTAGGTAAAGAAACATAGAGATCATATTATCTCCCCTTTGCTTCTTTAAGGGTTTAACCCTTCATATAAGAACTTGGTTCTTTCTCTGGTTGAGATTTGCAGAAGCAAATCTCCTCACAAGTTGAGAATTTAATTCTCATCAGTGAGATTCTGTTTCTGTAGATTCAAAACTTAGGGGAAAAGAACTAAGTTAAAAAGAAAGAATAGGAACATATGGGAATTTAATTTCTCCAAAAAAAATTAGGGTTTAAACCTACATAAAGAACCTGGTTCTTAGAAAAGTGAAAAAGAACTCAGTTCTTTAGTACAAACGATAATGATGGTCCAAGATCTTCAAAACTGAAATCTTGATGATCTTCAATGACTAAAAATGTCATTAACAGAGATCAATATCTCTAAGAAAACATAAGAACAACTTGGTGACTCGATTAGTGCTTAGCACTATTTTGAAGCCTCACGAGTTTCCCATGAGAAGCGCTTAAAAAACAAACAAAAAGAATAACCAAAGCTTCCTCACATGTTTCTCACGTGGGCGCCTAAAGAGCAAAGAAAAACTTCTTTGTCAATTAGGCAGCCGCCCCCAAAAGGAGGCAGTCACGTGAAATGCACGTGAGCTATATTCAAGTGCTTAACACTTCTGTAAAAAGAGGGAAACAAACAAATAAATTCCAAAGCCCAGCATTCACGTGCTTGCCATGTAAGTATCATGCAGAATGCTCAGCACTCCATGATTAGTCAAAAATGACTAAAAAACGCTCACATCTGAGCACCTCACGTGTTTCACACGTGAGTACCATAGGACTCTAGTGCTTAGCACTAATCCAGCACGCCACGTGTTTCATACGTGAGCGCTATATGTCCTGGTGCTCAGCACTGTTGGGTAATTATGAAAACTCAATCTTAAGCCAAAATTGGCTAAGTTTCTTGAGGTCAAACCCTTTATTATTTTTTTAAAATCAATCGAGCCCATATGTTCTTGATTTCCAAGATCCCAAATATGACCAAAAATTCGTAAGTCCACAACAACCCATTTTCCCTTAAATAAGGGATTTGGTTTAAGAGTACATCTCTTCACACCTTTGATACATGTCGTTGTAATTTCTCAACGTCTTCAGAGAGGTGGCGGGTCTCGACGACCAACAACTTCTTTCATTGATGCACTTCCAAACTGACGTGCATGCTTCAAATCGAATCGTGCCCTAAATTGGATACATTCCATATCACCATTGTTCCCTTCGTCATGTAACAAATACACGTGCGTGCAAGATGGATAATGGACCGAAATGTCCTTAAACTAATATTCGCCTCCAAAATGGCGATAAAGGACCGAAACGACCTTAAATTAACATTTCGCCTCAAACATGGCGATAATGGACCACGATGTCCTTAAACTAAAATAATCGAGCCCAAATGCTTATATGTTTAAGCTGATCTTAATCTCAAACCAGATTAACGATCCTTAAATCAACCCAAACCCAAATCTAAAAATATACGGATTTGGACTAATCCACGCCCTACGGGCGGCGACATAAATTAGTCTCCATAAACAATCCACGGGAAACCAAAACCAAAACAAAATACACGACACGAAGTGAACTTCTGGAGCAGGAGAAAGTGGTTATCGCGATGCGGTAACGTAATTAACTGCAGAGGCTTGCGCTTGTAAGGAAGAGCGTCCCCACAATTAAAAACCCCTCATAAAATGAAGGATAATCTGATGAAGTCACGCTACAACGGCCGTGTCCATCCAGACCTCCGATTATGGTGCCATAAATCAACTTGGTATCTTCGGAGAAGTGGACGGATAAATCCAAATAGCATCTGCCCCCAGAATTCAAGCCAGACGTCCCAATATCCCAGTCCGTCTTCCGATGATGAACAATGGCTTCCGAGAAAGAAGAAAGTCGTGCTTCCATAGGTTATCGACCGCAAACTCGGTCACTGACAAAAGATCAGGAGCAACAACAAAAGCTCCAGGAAATGCTGACCAAAATGGCAACACTTACCGGGCAGAAAGAACTTACCGGGCAGAAAGAAAGCCTGGACACAGCAGTCGAACAACACCAAGAGCAAGAGACCGATATAGAATTCTTACGAATGGTGCTTGAAAGAAAAGATAAAGAGGCCGCTGAACAAGCTGCTAACATAAAGCAGATGGTGCTCTTGTTTCAGGATATGGTTAGAATGATGATCCAGCCAGAACCCCCAGCCGAGGATCCGCCGATAATCATCGAGGATGACAGAGGGGTAACATCAAACCCTCTTCCGGCTTTATCAACAACCAAGGAGGAAACGATCTCCAAGGATACTCTTGATGATTATATAGCTCAACAAATAAGAGCTCATCAAGCTAATGAAACGGCTGGCCAAATTGTCAGAACTGGGCGGCCATATCCAGGCTGGTATGACCAAATCAAATACCCGCCAGGATATACAATCCTCAAGTTCCATGTGTACAAAGAGACAGGCAACCCCCATCTGCATGTCACACAGTTCAGGGCTCTGTACGGCAACACTGGAGGCGATGACAAACTGTTGCTTTGCCAGTTCATTGGCAGCCTGTTAGAAACGGCCTTTGAATGGTACTCAGAGCTCCCAAATGACTCCGTAAAGACATTCTCAGAGATGGAACTGCTGTTCACACAGCGGTTCGCCAGCACGAGCGAGCATACTCTAATTATGACATTAATCAATACTAGGGTAAAGCCGGGAGAAACCTGGGTCCAATACGCGATCCGGTGGCGGAACCTATGGTCAAAGTGAGAACAGTGCATCGAAGAATCTCCTGCCGTGGGCATGTTCATCGAGACCCTATATCCTCAAACGAACATGTCCCAGTTCATGACATTCTTCAAGCCGACCACTTTTCAGGCTCTGATAGATAAACTAGCCCAAATGGACCAGATGGGCCACATGTCTTCCTCCTCAAATAAGGACCCTCAAAATAACAAGGGTAAAGGGAAAGCGGCCTTCGTTGCTAACACGCAACAACAACCGAATGGCCCAAAACCGGCTGCTCGCCAAAACAACGCGTGTCCGCGCCTGTCCTTAGAGGAAAGATTAGGGCGTGCTTATTCGTTTCCCCGCGATAAGATGAAGAGACTATTTAAATTGGCAGTGCATAACAAACTCATCACATTGCCAGACCCACGGCGTCCACTGCAACCCGGCAACGTCAACAACCCTAACTACTGCTCCTATCACAGAATGGTGAGCCGCCTCATTGAGGATTTCTACGTCTTCAAGAAATGGGTCGAGGACCGGTATCAACAGGGGAAATTCGCGCTGTCTGAGAACTGGTGGGTAAATCCATCACAGAAGCACACTCCCAAAAAAGTGGATGCGCCGGGGGCATCATGCTCACTCATGGAAGAAACTCCATGCGAAGTCGTTCTTTCAGCAAAAACCAAAAGAATGCTGAAGGATCCACAGGCGTGTCCAGCATTCAGGTAGAAAAGCCCACTTGAACCCGAAATCATCGAAAGGATGCTGAAACCGCGTCCCGTACCGAAATTTGTTGACAGAGGGAAAAAATCCCAAGTCAAACCTTCAAAGTCTTCGAAGAAAAAGAAGAAGACCAAGAAGCCTGTGCAGCCTGCCGAGTATGACGACAAGCGCACGGACCTACAAAAGTACATCGACGTGCTGGAGGAGTACAACCAGAAGGCGCGGACACCGTTCACGCTCGAAAAGTTCCTTAAGCATATTCTTGAGAACGGAGATAGTGACAACGATGAGGAAAATGACTCATCAGAAGAAACCGAAGACTATGTAGCAAGTTGCCACATGGTCTCCCATTCATCGTTAAATGACGAAGAAACTCCCTCGGCGTCAGAAAACAACACGGAGGAACGGGGGGCAGGATCGGCCCTAAAATCCCCGGAACTGCCAGAAGACCTGAACGATAGGCTGTTAAATGAAGCCTTTCAAAAAAGCAAAGCTAACCAAAAACGCGAAACAGCCATATACGAAAAGGCTAAGCGTCAGCGTCAGGATGAAGAAGCTGCAGCAAGGATGAGTCGTAAAGTACTCCAACCAAACCAAGGCATACCTGCTACGAATAAGAGCAGGATCAAAACAGAGAAGCGGTTCGCCAAAGCCCTGTCAATGGGGATGAAGATGCCACCTCTCATGAGGAACACTCCCAGGGTCATATGCCTCAACGGAGAGGATTCATATCCAAACTACTGCCTATATTATCGGAGGGTTACCCACCCCACCGAAGAATGCAGTACCTTCAAGAAGTGGTGGTAAGGATATGTTGCCCATCAAAAACACTTCAAGAGGATGAAGCGTGAAGCTCGTCGACGGCAAAATAATGCGACAAACGCAAATGAAGAAACGACTGGCAACTGTCATATGGTTGAAGCCAATTCGAAAGGGGGGAAACCCCAAGTTCTTACCTTCGGGAGCGATTCTGAGGACGAAATACCCCTCAGCCCTCTCTTCAAAGACTCCACCTCCAAAGAAGAGGAGGAGGAGAAGAACTGCGAGAATATTCAGCTGCGTAACCACACGCTGCCTGAAAAAAACCTCGGACCTACAAACAAAGGTTCGAACAAAAAATACAAAGGGAAAGAAAAAATCTCTAAGGAAATTGCCCTCGACGATTGAGTTGTCAAAGAGCTCGCGGCAAGGGATCCGTCTAGGAAAAATAAGGTGGATTACAATGTCCTAGCACATTTGAGAAAAATACTCTCATAACTTAGCATATTGGATGCTCTCCTCCTGTCCAAAGAGGCACGAGATTCTCTGATCAAAGCATTACAAGAGCCCGATCAGTTCCAAAATTTCCTCGCAGAAGAGAAGATGAAAGATGAACGGGCAGAGGTTCACACAGCTGACATTACATTCAGTGATGAAGATCTCCTCCTTGGTACGTGCGAACATAATCATCCGTTATATTACTGGGTACTGCCACGACATCAAGATAGGGAAAATCCTCGTCGACAACGGATCCTCCGTTAACCTTCTCAACGTAAGGGTGCTGAAGGAAATTTGCATGAACATTCAGCACCTAGCCTGAGACATAATTACCATCTCCGGGTTCGACTCACAGTCGTCACAGACGCTCGGGTCTGTAATACTGACGTTACGCTTCGGGCTGCTAGTCACTGACATTAAATTTCATGTCATTGACGCCAAGACTTGCTATAATCCTTTGCTCGGCAGGCCTTGGTTACATGAGTACACGTCATCCCTTCTACACAACATCAGTGTATGAAGTATTTCAAGGATGGCTCAGAGTACACCGTCACAGGGGAGCTAAATCCATTCTCTGTAAATGAGGTCCGAAAATATGAAGACGCAAAGTACTTCTTACCAGACTTCGAGGATACGGAAAGGTGTCATAAGCCGGAGGATAAATAGAAGCCCGTCGCCACTATCCCGATATTTAGGAGCGATTCCGAGAAAGATGAAAAAATGTCTACTCGGGGAAACCCCAAAAAGAAAAGAACAAGCCCGAATCATTTACTCCTATTTTGGTCTTTGGCAGCGACTCTGAGGACGAGACCAACACAGTGTTCTCCATCCGCCCGTCAGTGAAAACCCTTGCCGAAACAGATCAGAGTCTGCAAATCACAATGGCTCCGCCTCGGCATCACAAAGAACTTGATGCGCTCAATACATACAGCGTATAAGAACCACAGACTTTCTACGTCCCTCACAGGCGAAGAGATGAAAAGGCGATCCTCTTCTAACAATCTACGGAGACCAAAGTAGAAAAAGAAGTCTAACATGGTGCCGATTTTGCACTTGACAGGCTTCAGCCAATCCGTCTGCCAAGATACTACGCGGAGGAATTGAAAAGGCTATTAAGATGCCAACGTGTACCCCTCGAACAAACTGTTCGACAAGCCCAATTCTACAAAAAGATTTGGGATATTCCCGGGACTCAGCGAAAGATGTCCAACGGGAAGATGGAGACAATCGGGCTCGGATACGTTCGGTCTAGGAAACGGGAGCAGTTATACAACTTCCGTGTCGTAAACAGCTCCGGCGAAGGGGAAAACGCTCTTCCAAATGGCCATGACGTTGAAACAAAGCGAAATCTCGGTCTAAGAACGTTAAGTCCGTCGCTCAAAGAACAAATAGACAAGCTAATAAAAGAAGCTTGTCAAAAGAGTCGAGACAACTACAGCCGCAAAATGGCCATTTATGAAAAGCCATGACGCAACGTCTCAATCAGCAGTTTGCGGAGAAGGAAGACTATAATGCTCTTCATCCCCGGCCCGTTATATGTCCCCGCGAAAGGGGAAAATCCCGAAATAGAGGCAAAAACAGGGCAAAGAACGCAAACAACGTTCGAAAACAACAAAGCGGATTCAAGAAGCCGTGTAATCGAGAAAAAGTCGATTGGAACCCGTCCTTTATAAAGAAGATGGGTTGGGAATACTCTTTCCCCCAGGACAAGATAAGAAAAATATTCAACCTTATCATGAAGCACCAAATGATGGCACTTCCGAAGTCTTGGCACCCCGAACAAATGAACCAGATCTATCATCCGAATTATTGCTCCTACCACCGACTAATAGGTCATCCCTTCGAAAATTGCTTCACCTTCAAAGACTGGGTAGAAGACTAGTATCAACAAGACATGTTCACTTTATCGACAGCTGTAGGGTAACCCCACCGCAAAAGTATGAGCTAAAGAGGACCCATACCATGAGAATAGGGCCAGCTCAACATCAAGAATGGAAGCGAACTCGTACCTACCATATGATAACACTCTCAAAAGAGAGAGGGCACGAGACTATGAATGACCTCTACAGGTGCTTCGCAAATGAAGACGAGGATGAGGTAATCTCAGAATTTCCACCAGCACCAAAAGAGCTGGAAGATGGGATACACACCACGGCGGACAACCTAAAAAAAATTGACTTAGAAACGGAAAATGATCCGAGGCCAACGTTCGTCAGTGAGGTACTATCTGAAAAACAGGTAGCCACGTTAAAGGACGTGCTCATGTAATAAAAAGATCGCTTCGTATGGAACTATTCTGAGATGCCGGGTCTAGATCCAAAGGTGGCAGTACATAAACTGGCCATATCACCGGATATAAAACCAGTCAAACAGGTGCCAAGAAGAATGCGGCTCAAACTTGAGATGAGTATAAACACCTAAGTCAAGAAACTAATTGACTCCGGCTTCATCCAAGAAGTTCAATATCCCGACTGGATTGCTAACATCGTTCCAGTGATGAAGAAAAATGGGACGGTGCGCATCTGCGTGGACTTTTAGGATCTCAACAAAGCCTGCCCGAAAGATGATTTCCCAGTACCTGTTACTGAGCTGATGATCGATAACACGTCTACCCATGAGGTCTTCTCCTTCATGGATGGATTTTCAGGATACAATCAAATAAAAATGCATTCTGAAGACCAAAAGCATACCGCCTTCCAGACTCCGCTGGGCATATTCTACTATAAGGTGATGCCCTTCGGTTTAAAGAACACTGGCGCTACCTACCAAAGGGCCATGACAAAGATCTTCGATGACCTCATATACGAGATCGTCGAATGCTACATTGACGACCTTGTAGTAAAGAGCGGATCTCACGAGGAGCATTGGGAACATCTAAAAATAGTGTTCCGACGTCTTCAGAAGTATAATCTGAAGATGAATCCTATAAAATGTGTGTTTGGAGTCTCCTTAAGCAAATTCCTAGGATTCAACATACGACACCAGGGTATCGAAATCGATCCTTCAAAGATCAAGGCGATTATGGAAATGCCCACGCCAAGAACTCTCAAACAATTGCGATCTCTTCAAGAAAAGCTCGCATATATTTGGCGGTTCATAGCCAACCTTTCCGGAAAATACCGTCCCTACAGTCATCTGATGAAGAAGGAGACCCCATTCGTCTGGGATTGAAAGTGCCAAAATGCACTAGACGAAATCAAGCAATACCTGCAAAATCCACCCGTATTGACCGCTCCGGTTAAGGGAAAACCCCTTATCCTATATACAACGGCCCTTGAGGGTTCTCTAGGCGCGCTATGGGCACAAGAGAACGATCAGAAAAAGGAATGAGCTTTGTACTATTTGAGTCGAGTTCTCTTGGGGGCAGAAAACAACTACTCCCCCATCGAAAAACATTGTCCGGCACTAATCTTCACAATAACGAAGCTCAGACATTACGCCTTGGCACACAAGATCCATCTCATATCAAAGGTGGACCCTCTCAAATATCTAATGTAAAGGGCCATACTAACATGAAGGATTGCCAAATGGGCCCTCTTCCTGATGGAGTTCTCAATAACGTATCGACCCCTCAAAGCAGTAAAAGGCCAGGTCATTGCCGACTTTCTCGCCGAGCATCCGATACCAGCCGACTCCCCCTTAAATTGCGAGCTGTTGGATGAACATGCGTTCGACACGATCGAAGAAGAGAAGGAGGAAAATGATTCCTAATGGGAACTCTACTTCGATGGAGCATCTTCCGTGAAGAGACAAAAGCAAAACGCCCCCATAATCAAAGCCGGGATGGGCCTTATCTTCATGACCCCGTAAGGAGGGATGTTGCGTTACGCCCTTTCCTTAACGGAGCCAAGGACTAATAATGAAGCTGAATATGAAGCTTTGATAGCAGGTCTCGAGATCACTGTCGACATGGGAATCAAAGACCTCCTCATATATGGAGACTCCCAGCTGATCGTTAGCCAAGTAAATGGCTACTATCAAACGTGCAAGCCAGAGCTGATAAAATATAGCGAAAGAGTGCAGCATTTGCTGACACAAATCCCCTCCTACATCCTTGAGAGTATACCACGTGCAAAAAACAGCAAGGTGCATGCGTTGGCCAAATTGGCTAAGGAACTGGCCGATGAAGATCTCGATGATATAAGGATCATTGTGCAAAGCCGCAGGGTTCTTACGCCGACGGATATATCTTCGGGAGACTTAATAGAGCCATCCGAAGGAAAAGAAACGTTCGAACAAGTAGCGCTTCAAATAGAGGACGAAGAAAAGGTCAAAAATTGGAGGGAAGTCTTCATAGACTACTTCAGGTCCCAACGAACGCCCAAAAATGCGTCATCTAGACATCAGCTTATGAAACGAGCTCTGTCCTTCACCTTCATCAATGCTACTCTATATAAGAAATCGTTCGACTGTCTGTGGCTAAGATAATTGGGACCAGAAGAAGCGAAAATATTCGTCCAAGAAACTCACGACGGACTCTGCGGTTCTCATCAAGCTGGGCCAAAAATGAAGCTGAAGATAAAAAGAATGGGTTACTATTGGCCCACAATGATTCAAGACTGCTTCAAAAATGCGAAGCAGTGTCACTCGTGCCAAATTCACGGGGTCTTCATCCACCAGCATCAAAATCCGCTACACCCAACAGTAGCTAGCTGGCCGTTCGAAATGTAGGGAACCAATATAATTGGCCCAATTGAACCGATATCGTCCAGAGGACGTCGGTTTATACTGGCAATGACCGACTACTTTTCTAAGTGGGCAGATGCAGTACCACTATGAGAGGTGAAGACGGAGAATATCCTCCATTTCTTCAGAACACATGTTATTTATCGGTTCGGCACTCTGCGACGAATTATCTCGGATAATGGGCCAGCCTATAGGAGTCATAAAGTCGGCCGCTTCGCATAGCAGCATAAAATAGACTGGAGATATTTTTCCATCTATAATCCTCATGTCAATGGTCTAGCTGAAGCCTTCAATAAGACCTTGATAAAGATTATAAAGAAAACAGTGTCTAGAAACAAAAAAGACTAGCACGAAAGGTTGCACGAAGCTCTCTGGGCGTACCGAAAAATGTTCAAAACGGCCATGAATACAATATCATACGCGTTGGTATTTGGCACGGAAGTAGTTCTTCCCCTGGAAATAGAACTCTCTTCTCTGCAAGTAGCGGATCGATATGAGCTGACAAATAAAGAAAACGCTCATCTTCGGCTTGAGGAGCTCGATGCTCTCGACGAAAATCGCCTTATAGCACAGCAAAATCTGGAAGCTTACAAGGCGAGGATGACGCGGTCATACGAAAAACTGACCAGGCCGAGAACATTTCACCAAGGCAAACTCGTGCCAGTCGTCAAAAGACCCATGATCCCCAATCATGCAAAACGGGAGAAATTCGAGCCGAACTATGAAGGCCCATATATCATATAGAAAGTCTACCAAGGTGGAGCCTACCTGCTCATGGATATGCATGGCGAAAGACCCTTCCGGCCAATAAACGGCCGATTCCTCAAAAAATACTACGCTTGATGAGTCACGACTTAGGTCAATGATAGATGACGACGCTCGTGTCCACTCACTATCTTCCTGAGTCAGAACTCTGAGAATATTATACAAAAAAGCTCCGTCGCTCCAAAAACGGCGACAACGGACCGAGAAGTCCTTAAACTAATTATCCGCCTCAAACATGGTGATAATGGACTGAGAAGTCCTTAAACTAACAATCCGCCTAAAAACGGCGACAACGGACTGAGAAGTCCTTAAACTAACAATCCGCCTCAAACATGGCGATATTGGACCGAAAAGTCCCTAAACTAAAATTTCGCCTCAAACATGGCGATGATGGATCGGAACGTACCTAAACTAGCGCGTCGCCCTAAATACGGCGATATGCTCTCTTGAGATCTATATTGCAATCAAAGTCTTAGTAGCAAAGATTGCAACTCAAGTCCTACTAGCTACATAACTACTCCAACGATGAAGCCACCCCCAAATCCTACCGGCAGACAAATGGATCACCTGCAACGAAGCTACCTTCTAGAGTTTCACAAAAAAACGGTATGTCCGTAAGCAAAATTGGTACGGATGAAAACCCAAAAGAGCACCATGAGTAAAAACAGCAGGACTACTGGCAAGCTTGTGAAAACCCGGAAGGGCACAATCTCATAGAAAAAATAATATACTTGCGAGATCCTCATGAGTCGTAAGGAGAATTCCCCCTATGAGACCCACACGGCTCATAAGATTCAAAAGCTTTAAGCTACAGGGATCTGAAACTGTTCTTAAGCCATCATATCCCCTAATGTTGCCCTACAGGTAGTCCAATATTGACCTTTATATACAATCCATGGTCACAAATAAATATTCCCTTACCAAGTTCTACCAATGGCAAGAAATGTCCCCATATGGTGAACGACACTTGTAAGTCCTCTCGACTTATAAGGAGAAAACACTCTTGTAAGATCCTTACGACTTATGAGAGAAAACGCACTTAGGAATCCTCACAAATCCTAAGGAGAAAATATACTTACGAGATCCTCTTGACTCGTAGGGAGAAATACCTTTATGAGACCCTTACGGCTTATAAAGTCAAAAAACCTTAGTCAGCATGATCTTAACCCTGTCTACTAAGACATCTTTGTTCAAATCGACAAAGGCAAATGATGATTCACTCCTGGCAATAGCCCAGTTGTAGCGATGCCGATGCCTAAACAGGTGTCAAACTCCATGTCCTCTCACGGCAAATGATGATTCACTCCTGGCAATATTACAATTGCAGTGATACTGATGCTAAGATTGATATCGGATCTCAAGTTCCTAACTCGTAATAAAACCTAGCGAGTCAAAAAAAATGCATATGAAAAAGCCGAAATATTTGGGCAACTCGCAATAAAAATCAGCAAGTAAAAGAAAAAATATATAGCCAAAATGATTAGGCACCACGATAAATACATAACCGAAATGATTGGGCAATCGCGATTTTCGCAATGTGAAAAGCTGAAAAGATAGAGCATCGTGGAAAAATAATAAAAAATATATAAAATGAAATTTCCTCTGCCCTGCAGGTAGGTCCACAATGACTCCTGTATACAATCCATTGGCACAAATGAAAGAAAGGGAACCATATTTTCCCACCAGGCTCCGTCAAAGGGAAAACCAGATCTTAATGGCAACATATACAGCCTAGAGATCATCCCGGTGTTCTTCTCATTCCGACAGAATGCAGATACAACGTTGTTCACCGCCGAAAGAAAAAGATCGAGACGTTGGGACAGTTCTCCTGAATTTGGGAGCAAATGCTATTTGGACTTCTTCATCCACCTCTCCGAAGATACCAAGTTGATTTATGGCACCATATATGGAGGTTTGGACAAATGCGACCGTTGTAGCAGACTGCATCGGATTCCCCTCATTTGTGAGGTTTTTTTTATTGTGGGGACGCTCTTCCCTGCAGGCGCAAGCCCCTGCAGTTAACTACGTTACCGCATTGCGGTAACCACTTTCTCCTGCTCTGGCAGTTCACTTCGTATTGTGTGTGTTTTTGTTTGTTTTGGTTGCCCGTGGATTGTATATGGAGACTAGTTTATGTCGTCGCTCTTAGGGCGTGGATCAGTCCAAATCCGTATATTTTAGATTTGGGTTTGGGTCAAGGATTTGCTTGACGGGGTTTTGAACTTAGGTTGTATATTCCTACAGTTCATAAATATTTTTGTTTTATTTAAGGACCGTTAATCTAGTTTGAAATTAAGATCAACTTAAATCTATAAATGAGCATTTGGACTCAGTTTGTCTAAGGATACGTTAGTCTTATTTGAGACTAAGATCAACTTAACAACATTTTAGATTATTTTTACTCGAGATCTAGCAAAAGAGCATTTGGGCTCAGCTGTAAGAAAACTTCAGAGACTTGGCCAATTTGGGCTTAGTCTACTTAGTCTTTTTTTTCAAAAGTGATAAGCACTTATTTAGGGATCTATTTTGTGCAGCCATTTTCTTTTTATGTAAAAGTGCTAAGCACTTATTTGACTCTGATGCCCACATGCATGTCATGTGAAGCATTCAGTCATGGGCGTTGCCCAATAAATGTTGAACACTTTAGTCATTTTAACTAAATGTGAAGTGCTAAGCACATTTTATGGCGTCCACGTGAGGTGCACGTGCGGCGATGGGCGTTGCCCAATCAATGCTAACCACTCAGTCGTTTTGGCTGTATATGAAGCGCTAAGCACTTTTTATATGGGGCCCACGTGCGGCGTTGGGCGCTACCTAATCAGTGCTAAGCACTTAGCTGTCTTCAGCTGTATATGGAGTGCTGAACACTTTATTTAGCGCCCACGTGTGTTTCATGTGAGTCACTGGCCTTTTGTTTTGGGCGCCCGCGTGTTTTTCACATGAGGCGCTAGGCGCTGTTAAAAGGGGCGCCCACGTGCGAAGCACGTGAGGCGCTAGTCTTTTTTTTATACGTAGATTTAATCTCTGTTGATATTTTCAGAGAGGTTAAATCTCTGTCAATGGTATTTTGACCATTAACGCTCACCAAAATCATTATTTTTGAGGATTTCGGGTTGAGTTTTTAAAGAACTAAGTTCTTGATTTGAAGGAACTGAGCTCCTGGAGTATTATGGTCCCCATTTTCTTTCTTTTTAAATTTTTTCTTCCCTGAATGTTTGATTCTCAAGAACAGGGTCTTTCCGATGAGAATTAAATTCTCAACTTATGGGAGACTTGTCTTGTGGATCTCAGATCCAGAGAAAGAACTAAGTTTTTTTAAAAGAGTTAAACCCTTAGATGTGATTTGATAGGAAAAGAAGATATTTTGATTTCTTTTCTTTACCTAGGGTTTTGAGAAGGAAGATCTTCTTTAAGAATTGAATTCTCTGTTCTTTTTTAGAGCTCACTGTATTTTTGCAGAAGCTTATATGGGGTTTTTTCTTCTTTCTCTCTCTATCTGTCTCTATGTGTATATATGTATGTGAGACTTGAAGTCTCGGGTCTTTTATATAGTGGAGGCAGGTTTGTTAATTAATTTTGAGAAAATCTTTCATTGAGATATTCCAATTGATTTAATTAGACTCAAAATTGAGGTAGGGAATTTTACCCACCGTTGGATCTTTGATCCAAGGACTTCTGTTTTACAGAATATGTTGTTCCTGTTCTTAACAAGATTGGGAAAATATTTTCCCATATACAGAATTTATTCTGTCAAGTGATGATTTTTAATCACCATTGGATTTTTAATCCAAGGGTTCTTTGTTTTTTCAGAGAGTAATCTTTCTTTTTTGTTTAGAAAGATTGAGGGAATATATTCCCAAAATAGAATTTTGTTCTATTATTGGATCATTGATCCAACCGAGAGTATCTTTCTTATTTAGAAAGATTTGGGAGATATTTTCTCCTAATAGAATTTGATTCTATATTTTGATAATTTATCATCTTCGTTAGATCTTTGATCCAACGGCTCTGCATAACAGAGACTAGAATTTAATTTTAACTGGGCCCCGGCGCT
This sequence comes from Agapanthus africanus, assembly GCA_030015575.1. NCBI lineage: Eukaryota > Viridiplantae > Streptophyta > Magnoliopsida > Asparagales > Amaryllidaceae > Agapanthus > Agapanthus africanus. Next base: position 361,537,036 of record JASDDO010000004.1, read on the forward strand.
CACGCGTAGTGCACGTGAGCGCCACTTAAGAATTTAATTCTTATGATGGGTACTCGTGTGCTTTGCACATTGGCGCCCACGTGATGAGCACGTGCGGCGCCATATAAGAATTTAATTCTTACTCAGAAAGCGTTTCTGTGCTTTGCACATTGGCGCCCGCATGATGAGCACGTGCGGCGCCGTATAAGAATTTAATTCTTACCCAGAAGTGTTTCTGTGCTTTGCACATTGGCGCTGGCACCCTCGTGAGAAGCACATGAGGCACTCCCCCATTAAATTTCAACAGAACTTTGCTATTTTAATATGTTTAAATATTGTGGGAACAAACGTCAACAAAACTTCAAGGAGCCAAAATAAAAAAGGAGTGACAGCAAAATCCGAACTCCAGCTCGACGTCCTTCGCATGCCAGCAGGATGCAGACGCAACATCAATAAGGACCCAAGGGCCAAATCAAAGTGGAGCGATGGCATATTCCTAGATCCAGATCTTGACGGCAACATCTAAAGCCTACAGATCAACTCAACATGCTTCTCATGCCAGCACGGTGCAGACGCAACGTCAACAAAGACCCAAAGGTCGAATAAAAAAGGAGTGATGTCAAAATCCTAACTCTAGCTCGACGTGCTTCTCATGCCAGCAGAATGTAGACGCAACATCATCAAAGACCTAAGGGTCAAACAAAAAATGAGTAATAGCAAAATCATAGCTCCAGCTCGACGTTCCTTCTCGGTGCAGACGCGGCGTCAACAAAGGCTCCAAGAAGCCAAATCGAAAAGGAGTGATAGCAGAATCCTAACTCCAGCTCGATGTGCTTCTCATGCCAGCAGTCTATAGACGCAGCATCATTAAAGACCCAAGGATCAAACAAAAAGGAGTAATGGAAAAATCCCAGCTACAGCTCGACGTTCCTTCTCGGTGCAGATGTGACGTCAACAAAGGCTCCAAGGAGCCAAATTAAAAAGGAGTGACGGAAAAATCCTAACTCCAACTCGACGTGCTTCTCATGCCAGCAGGATACAGACGCAACATCAACAAGGACCCAAGGGTCAAATCAAAATGGAGCGATGGCATATTCCTAGCTCCAGATCTTGATGGCGACATCTACAGCCTGAAGATCGACTCGACATGCTTCTCATGCCAGCAGGGTGCAGACGCGATGTTAACAAAGACCCAAGGGTCGAACAAAATAGGAGTGACAACATATCCCAAGCTCCAGATGTAACGACTCTGTTTTAAGTACAGAAAATTTTTAAAGTTAATTTACAAGTGGAGTATTTGTAAATCCTGAGCACAAGTTATAAATTTAAGTTGTTTAAAACAGCAAGAAAGCACTTGTAGCTCATTGGTAAAGCCTTGCACTACTGTGATATAGCCCCTGTGTTCGAATCCCCCCAGCCACATATTATTTTTCTGATTTTTCTTTTAAACTTTTTGGAATCCCAAAAGCTACACGTAAAATGAAAAGTCACTGAAAAATCAAACATGTGCAAAATACTATTAACTACGACTATGACACATGGCATTCATCCAAGCCCCAACCCAACCCAAGTGGCCAGCGAGATTGCACTTTGGGCCGGCGCCGCTTCCCCCCCTCCCTAATGCTTCAAATTTTTGCCCTAGCACCCCTTAGACTCCCCCACTAACTCTAGTCTATTTTTTTCCCTGCACATTAACAGAGAATTAAAATGAGGCATTAATCCAAATTGTTAATGCATTTTAATTCCATTCTTCAATCCTTAAAACCCTAATTTCTCCTATAAATACCACTCTACACCCTATCCTTCTCCATTCTGAAATCTAGTATCAAAACTCTCAAAATTTTCTAAGTCCAAAAAATTGTACAAGTGGAGTTAGCCCAAGGTCAAGTTCCGGCGACGTTTCGGGACAAATCCGGCGACACCGTGACTCCACGACACTTTCAAAATCTTCCTCCATCTCTTCTATTTACCCTGATCCAGTAAGTCCCCTCTACTCTCTTCTTTTCATCTCTCAAAACTTCTTCTTTTCAATGATGTCGGTAAGTGGAGTTATATCGACATCCATCTCTAAAACTTTTTAAACTAACAATTTTTCTTAAGAACTATTTATCTAAATCATTGTACTTAGTTTGTTAAACATTAAACTATAATTAGAAACAAATTTCAATTCAAAACTCCATATAAAAACACTTTTATTGCACTTTTACGGTTAAATACCATAAACTTCTATTCGACATTACTTCTTCATATAGCTCATATTACCTTTAGAAAACTCACGAGGTAATGACCTACCTCATCACAACACTCATCATGACATAGCACGATTGTCTCTCTACCATATTTTTGGGACTAATACAATTTTACGATAAAATACCCTAAACTATTAAAAACCATATTCTTTAAGATTGTTTTAATTAAATTCCATACAATTATGTCCTTATAACCGATTTTGGGGAACCCGATTTAGTTGGTGCGGGTTATCGCACATCTATTGGACTAGTAGGGCGAGATGCAAACCTCCTCACGGAGCATACGATCTTGATGGAATTTATATTACAATTTTAAGAAAACGTGATTTCTATTTAATAAATAAATTCTATTTTTTTAATATATATATATATATTATCAAAAATATCTATTTTAAATATGTTTAATAATTCCATGTTTTCTAAATCAAAAGAAAAGAATCATAAAAGTTCATGAAAATACCATCAAGAATCAATACAAGTCAAATTAAATGAAAATACCCTATACTATTAAAGTTAGGTTTATATCCACTAGACTATCTCATCACTTTTAAAATTACATCTATGAAAACCCTAAAGACGATAATTAAATACTTGAGATTTATTTTGAAAATATATCAAAACTATTTTTCATAAAACCCTCTCAAGTTTATTAATTTACAATAAGGACCCTAGTAAATATAGGTTTAAGCGGAACCAATTCTCTTGAGCCTCAGGAAGCCAGACAATGTGGGTGCTTGACTATTTAAGATAGACAACTAAAACGGGATAATCAATGGTAATTGGCTTGGAAAAAGTCATAAATTCTGTCATCCATGTACAACAGTTACCGATAACTCCAAAACTAATTCAGGACTTCAATTCTGTTTAAGTGTTCGACTCGGTCGGGGTCTCGGTCTAATATGAAATCAATCCATCCATGTATACAATTCAATATAACTCCAATGCAACATGATTCCTTTTATACCAAAATACAATCTATATCAACATGACTTGATTTGTCCGATCCATGGATATACATTTGACTTGTCTATATGACTATCCGTTTATATCCTTATCCGTTTACATGAACAATTGATATCATGGCTTCGGCAAGTCTTATATTTACAAATCACTACAAAACAATACAATAATACATTATGAGGTTTAAAGGGGTAGATTGGTAAGGAATGTGTTTAAAGTAGCATGAGACGGTCACTTTAATACACATAACCTGAATATCCGTTGCCGTTGTCATGTAGTTTTGACGGGGTCTTGTACTCCTTATACCATAGTCCATGGGGTAAGCTGGACTCCTCTCGTATACACTGGCATATTCTATACCAAGCTACAAACAACTGCATTAATATAACTATCAACATTATACCAGTTATATTCTCATTACCTGTTCAGCCTATTTCCATCTCTCTTTGGGACTTACCGAGCGATTGTTCGCGGATGACATTCCTTTTCTATTCTTTCTTTGGAATGTTGTCAGGAGGACCCGACTCTCTGGAGATCGAGCCCAGCTCAGAAGACTTGGAGCAGTTCATCGACGACCCAGAGCTCTAGACACTTGTATATACTTTTATTCTCAGTTTCATGCCATTGTTTAGGCATTGCTTTCTAGTCTTGTATTTACTTTCCAGCATTGTATTGTAAAGAATGTTTAATAAATAAAAAGTTGTTGTTCATTTACATCTCATGCATTTCTTGTGTATATTTACATTATATTGCTTATATACGCTTAGCATGTTTACTTCTGAGTAAATACGTCGCGCGACCCATCACGTCTCCTTACCGTACTCTGGGAAGCGGGGCGTGACACCAGATCTCGATGGCAATACATACAGCATAGAGGTCATACAGATGTCTACTCTACTTCAGCAAAGAATCGGCGCGACATCGTCAAAGCAAAAACGAAGTGATGGCATATTCCCAGCTTCAGATCTTGACGGCAACTCACATAAATCCTAAAAGACCATTGGAGATCTTCCCACCCCAGAAGGGTGCGATTATGGCTCATCGGAGCTCTAAATTGAGCCTAACCTCAGGTAAAAAGCGTCATGTCAAATTCCTAACGCTTGCTCTTCCGACGGTAATATGACCTAAAGATGGACTTGAATACGTCTTGTCCAGCCCCCGAAGGGATTAGAGACACGACAGTCGCGGGGCTATACGAACAGCGACTTAAAGACTGCATATCGAGGAATATATCAGCCAACGCGACGGTACCACGGACTAAAACCCTAGTACCACAAACCTAACAAATCCCTATCAAAAAAGGGGTTATCTATATTTCACGTTAGGATAAACCTGCGAGATCCTCTCGAATCGTCGCGACTCGTAGGGAAAAACATCTTTATGAGACCATCATGGTTCATGAGGGTGAAAAGCCTTAGGTGACAGGGATATCAACCTATTTCCTGAGCACTGTGGCCCTACAAGTATGTCCAAATTGACTCTTGTTTACTATCCATGGGCCACATTCTTCAAAGTCGCATACCGATGAGGAAGAGAAACCACTTACGAGTCCTCTCGACTTGTAAGGGGAAAATTCTCTTGTGAGATCCTTACGACTCTCAAGAGAAAACGCACTTAGGAGTCCTTACGACTTCTAAGGAGAAAAGACACATATGAGATCCTCTCGACTCGTAGGGAGAAAAGTTTTTATGAGACCCTCACGGCTCATAAAGTTGAAAAGCCTTAGGCGACAAATCTAAACCTGTTGCCTAAACCATCGTTGCCCTACAAGTAGGTCCAAGCAGACTCTTGTATACTATCCATGGGCCACATTTGCCAAAGTTACATGCCACTGAAATAAAGAAGTTACTTAGGGGTCCTCATGACTCGTAAGGAAAAAATACCTGAATGAGATCCTTACGACTCACAGAGGTGATGAACACTTAGCAATCCTCACGATTTCTAGGAAGAATATGCACCTATAAGATCCTCATGACTCATAAGGAAAAAAACCTTCTTGAGACCCTTACGACTCATAAAGATGAAAAAAGCCTTAGGCTACAAGGATCCTAAACTTGTCTCCTAAACCATCAATTCTATGGTCACGCATAACATTGCACTACTTTATCCACGTACATACTTACGTGGGCAAAATAGTGGGGGGCATTTGTTCCCGCCAAAAATTTTGGCTCAAAACTTGATGTTCCTTTATAAAAATAAAAGGAAATCTCCACATGTTAAACACATGCACCCACATGCAAAGCATGTAGGTACTGCCTCAAATAAGATTAAATCTTTGAGCGCCTCATGTGTTTCCCACGTGAGCGCCAGCGTCGGCTTCTGTTAGGATTAATCATATAGTGGCGCCTCACATGGAATACACGTGAGCGCAGGCGTGCAATGCATGAGAGTAACTATTTATAAAAGGATTAAATTCTTAGGCGACGCCCACGTGCATAGCACGTGAGTGTCAGCATCCAAATTAAAGAGGGTAGAATTAAATTCTACATGGGGGATATTTTCCTAAACCTAGGATATTCCTTGTTAAACAAAGCCGTTGGATCAAAGATCCAATGGTGATAATAAATCATCAAATGATAGAATTAAATTCTATTAGGGGAAAATATTTCTCTGATCTTTATAAATAAAGAAGATATTCTCTGTTGGATCAAAAATCCAATGATAGAATTAAATTTTATGTGGGAAATATTTTCCTAAACTTCCTAAAATAAGAGAGATCTTCTCTGTTAAACAGAATTAAATTTTATGGTTAGGAAAATATTTCCTAATCTTGTTAAACTAACAAGATATTCATATTATAGAATAAAATTCTACCTTAGAAAAATATTTCCTAATCTTGATAAACAAACAAGAATGGTCTTCTCTATTAGATAGATTAAAATTCTATATTAGGAAAATATCTTCCAAAACTTGTGATAGAATAAAATTCTATGTTAGGAAAATATCTTCCTGATCTTGTTAAGCTAACAAGATATTCATATGATAGAATAAAATTCTAATCTTGTTAAACTAACAAGATATTCATATGATAGAATAAAATTCTATCTTAGAAAAATATTTCCTAATCTTGTTAAACAAACAAGAAATCTTCTCTGTTAAACAGAGCCTTTGGATTAAAAATCCAACGGCGAATAAAATTCACCGATTGATCTAAAAGATCATTTTGATTGATTATGAAATCAATCATAATCTCTCAATGAGAGATTTTCTCAACAAATTGATTTTTCTCTTCTTCTATAAATAAGAGCAAAGAGATTAATCAAGCAAAAGAGAAAAAAAAACCTTATAAACTTCTGAGAAAAATAAAGAAAGCTTTAAAAATAACAGAGAATTTAATTCTCAAAGAGAAAGACTTCCCTTTCAAAAAGAACCGAGGTAAAGAAAACACAGAGATTAAAATATCTCTTTTATCTATTTTAAGGGTTTAACCCTTCTCAAAGAACTTAGTTCTTTCTCTGGATCAGACATCCACAAGACAAGTCTCCCACAAGATGAGAATTTAATTCTCATCGGGAAGATCATGTACTTGGGAATTAAAGATTCAGAAAAGAATTAGGTCCAAAAGAAAAACAAAAGGAAAAAGAACTTAAAAAAGAACTTAGTTTTTTAAAAACTCAACCCGAAATCCTCAAAAATAATGATTTTGGTGAGCGTTAATGGTCAAAATACCATCGACAGAGGTTTAACCTCTCTGAAAACATTAACAGAGATTAAATCTCCATAAAAAAAAGACTAGCGTCTCACGTATTTCCAACGTGGGCGCCCTTTTAACAGCGCCTAGCGCCTTACGTGAAAAAGACACGGGCGCCCAAAACAGAAGACTAGCGCCTCACGTGAAACACATATGGGCGTTGAATAAAAGTGCTCAGCACTCCATATACAGCCGAAGATAGTTAAGTGCTTAGCACTGATTGGACAGCACTCAGCGCCGCACGTGCTCCTCACGTGGGCGCCCTATAAAAAGTGCTTAGCACTTCATATGCGGCTGAAATGGTTGAGTGCTTAGCACTAATTGGGTAGCGCCCAGTGCCACATGTGCACCTCACATGGACGCCATAAAAAGTGCTTAGCACTTCACATTTAGTCAAAATGACTAAAGTGTTCAACACTTATTGGGCAGCGTCCATGACTGAATACTTCACGTGACATACATGTGAGCATCAGAGCTCAAATAAGTACTTAGCACTTTTACATAAAAGAAAAGGGCTGAACAAACAGAGCCCAAATAATTGCTTAGCACTTTTGAATAGAAAAAACTAAGTAGACTAAACCCAAATTGGCTAAGTCTCTGAAGTTTTCTTGCAGCTGAGCCCAAATGTTCTTTTGCTGGATCTTAAGTAAAAATGATCCTAAAATGTTGTTAAGTTGATTTTAGTCTCAAATAAGACTAACACATCCTTATTAAGAACAAACTGAACCCAAATGCTTACCTATAGATTTAAGTTGATCTTAATCTCAAACTAAATTAACGGTCCTTAAAGAAAACAAAAATATTTTTGAACTGAAAGAATATAAAATATAAGTTCAAAACCCCGTCAAGCAAATCCTTGACCTAAACCCAAATCTAAAATGTACGGATTTAGACTGATCTGCACCTTACGGGCGATGACATAAACTAGTCTCCGTATACAATCTACGGGTAACCTAAATAAACAAAAACACACACGACACGAAGTGAACTGCCAGAGCAGGAGAAAGTGGTTATCGCAACGCGGTAACGTAATTAAACGCAGGGGCTTGCGCCTGCAAAGAAGAGCGTCCCCACAATAAAAAAAAAACCTCACAAATGAGGGGGAATCTGATAAAGTCTGCTACAACGGTCGCATCTGTCTAAACCTCCGATATTTGGTGCCATAAATCAACTTGGTATCTTCGAAGAGGTGGATGGAGAAGTCCAAATAGTATATGCCCCCAAAATTCAGGCCAGACATCCCAATGTCTCGGTCCCTGTCTTTCGGCGATGAACAGTTTCCTTGGGCACTATCCCTTGGATCAGTCATTTCCATCAATGGAATCTCTGGCCAAATCCACCGTGTCCATGATCTCGCACCGGTCGGAATCCTCCGGATATCCGTCGTGCCCAATGTTATCACCGGTCAGTATTTATTCTTGCTAGGCTCACCTCGCCTTTTTATACGAGCTTCTTGCCCTTCGGTACCGCACCGAGTTCACCATGTATCCGAAATTGGTGTAATACCCCTTGCTTCGAAATCGGATAATCATCTATGAATACCAAAACTCATGGTAGACGTCAAATCATCATATCAAGAGAAAACCACACTTTTGAAAATATAATTAATATTTTATAAATCATACTGCGGCTTCTCAAAATCCGTGGAAAACATCAAGTCCATAAAGACAAAATCCATAATTCATCTTTACCACAATTGACAACAATCATATATGAATATCCATAGTAATGGTATTCGTATATCGTAATAATCAAATATCATGCCTACTAGCATGCATAACTAACACGAACAAGCCTGGCAGTTTCTACCGTGTCATAGCAATACTAATGTTGTGTGGCGTAATATATGCGTCTGAGCTCGTGCAACATAGAAATCATTAGTAATTGTGAAGGTATTCTATCAAGTGTATGTGCATAAGAAGGATTCTAAATTTCCTTCATAAACATCAATATCATAATCGTTAACAGTGCATCATGCATCTTTCAGTTGACGATTAAAAACAGATATATCAATCAATCACATTCATATAATAACATAGATAGAATTAAAACACTATCGAGCATGACAATTCTACAGTGCTATGGCAGTACCAATGATGTGTTTGTGTAGTATGTGAGTCTGTGATCGTGCAATATAACAATCATTGGTAGTTGTGTAGTGTTCTATAAAGTGTGTTCATATAAGCGTGGTATCATAAACTAAATATACGAAGTGCCTATGAATGAATATAATAAGCATAGCATAACTTAACGAAAATAGACGAAACGCGAGCGTATAACAAGTATAATAAACTGTTGATTATATGTATGCCCTAAAGGCCATTACTGTACATGTGATGTATATTGTAGTGGATGCTTGGACATATATAAGGAGGACTTTCTTGCTCGACATGATAGTATGCTATCTGGTTGCTCTTTATTTTAACATGTAGATTCGTATTGTAATATTGTCTTGCTCTCACATGTTGATAAAGCCCTTAGGATGTGTACTTGACTACCAGGACTATGATGAAGATCATACTAATGGGGCCAAGGGTAATCCACAAGTACACCCTATAATTGTTCCTAGTCGTAGGAGTATCGAGACAGGGCATCGATACTTCAGAGTAGACTAGCGTATACGCTTCTCGACCCATATGATGGGCGATGGATGATCCCATATCCATTGGTGTTTGACATCAGAGAATGTATACGGGTGCTCAGTAGAGACTGGGTACACTAGACGGACTCGCCGAGAACTCCTAGATGGTATTATACCTATCGTCAGATAGCAGTTCTCTGGTGACACTGGTACAGGTTAGTCTGTCGACCCGAGATCGTCATAGAGTCTTGTGTGATTCCCACCGTGCTTTGATTTCCACCTTACCACGGTCAAGAGATCGTGCAAAATGGTGGTTTTTGGGTACAGTCCCGAGTCACATGGAGGCAATGAGCGATAGGAGAGGATTCATCTCTCCCGGTATTGGGGGTTGATGTTGCGCTATGCTCGATTGGCCATAACAGGAAATCTCTGGCCAGGGTTGCTGAGATCTACTGGTAAGTGTTATCAGTAGTTTCTCAAACCGTTATGGACCTTGCATCGGCATGACTTATCAGGCTATTGGGGTCTGACGTTATACCACCCCAGGTTGTGATATGCGACATATCAGACGAAGAGATCGGACTGTACGTTAGTGTTACTGATTGGATTCGCAGGAGTGTGAGCATGCTTGCTTGTTGATCTTCTGATCGCTCAATACCCGGGTGGCCATTACGTTTAGCAGACCGCTTGCGTCTTGTGGGTGTTTGATATGATCATTACCTACTGCCGGCGTATTGACGAGTCTTTAGAGTCCTACACAGAGGTTTCCTGGTTCATGCGAAACGGAGTAGGAGCACATATGTGATATGTGCAGGACCGAGATTAATGCGCGTATGTGATACCGCATTTTATTCTTGCGATAAGTGATATCGGTCGGTTATATGAGATATAGCCGGGTTATCGGATCAAGTGTTGATTCGATAAGTTGATTCATATGATATTAGTCGGTTATATGTGATATAGCTGGATTATTAAATCAAGTGTTGATTTGATAATTTAATGTATAATTATATATTTGATATATTAATTTACATTAACTAATATTTGCTGACTAAGTATTCTTTTTTCTCACTTGTGTGCATATTGTATATATGTGATATATATTAATGTACATTTTATTGTGTCATGTTTGATGATACATGAAACATGGGTGTATAAGACTTACACTATAGTTAGGCTAATCCTAGGGTTTTTATTTATCAAAGTAATTCTAAAATTGTGGTATTTTGTCATGGTAGAAGCTTTGAGAAAGCTTTGGATAACCATTGACCAAGTCCACTCATTTGTTTTCCTTGAGATATTTATTAACCCAACCTTTATCCTTACCCTAGTTAAGTATCTACTTGAGTTAGTGCATGATACTAACTCACCCATGGTTTATATTCTCACCTCATGAGTTCATTCTCTTCACTTGATTTTATTTCTTCACTTGAGCTTCTTCTTCCTCATAAAAAGCTTTCTAGCTTTTGAAAATGGTGAGAAAATATTGTGAGAAAAAGAAAACTAAAGTGAGCTCATTTCCTACTTCATCATCCTCTACGATTAGCCATTTATTTTAGGGTGTTTGCTTCACTAAATCCTAATTTAGTGAAGAGGTAGCATGAGCTTGAGTCTCCCCGACGTAGATCATCTTCGGCCTCGAAGACTTCGAGCAAGTTTGCATCTTTCACCTTGTGGAGCCTCTCAAGAGTTGGGGAGATTCTTACTTGCAGCGAAGGGACTTCTAAACGGAGCATTTGAAGTGAAGGACCGGTCTACAAAGATTGTATTCCGCATTCACTTAGACTTGCAAAGTTGTTTGCATGATGTTTTGTTTATATCTCTAGTTAAGATTCTTGGTTAGAGTTATTTAGAACGACAATTTTTGAAAAACGGCATGGACGATCTCGGGTCTACAGACTAACCTGTACCAGTGTTACCAAAGAACTGCTATCTAACGATAGGTATAGTACCATCTAGGAGTTCTCGGCGAGTCCTGTTCGGTGTACCCATTCTCCAATGAGCACATGTGTACAATCTCTGATGTCAAACACCAATGGTTATGGGATCAACCATCGCCCCATATAGGGTCAATAAATGTACACACTAGTCTACTCTGGAACATCGATGCCCTGTCTCGATACTCTCTCGACTAGGAACTATTAAAGGATATACTTATGGACCACCCTGGCCCCACTAGTATAATCTGCATCATAGTCTTGGTAGTCAAGTACATATCTTAAGGGCTTTATCAACATATATGAGAGAGACAGTATAATAATATTAGTGTACATGTTAAGATAAAGAGCAACCAGATAGTATACTATCATGTCGAGTAAGAAAGTCCTCTATATGTGTGTGTGTGTGTGTGTGTGTGTGTGTGTGTGTGTGTGTGTCCAAGCATCCACTATAATATACAATAATGTACAATAATGGCCTCTAGGGCATACATATTCCTAACAATCTTCCACTTGCACTAAGGCCAGTTGTTGTAGTATCGCATACCCAACATCCCAAAAAGTCTCCCAAATTGTGTCTGGGGGAGGGCCTTCGTGATCAGATCTGCCGTATTATTCTTCGTGTCAACTCTCCTGATCCCGATCTTCCGGCGATCAACTATCTTCCGGATCAGGCGATACCGCCTAAGAATATGTCTGGATCGCTGATGGGACCGGGGTTCCTTGGCCAAAGCCATGGCTCCATTGTTATCACAATACAAAGGTATTGGATGCTCAGTGGATGGAACCACACCAAGTTCAGCTATGAACTTCTTGATCCAGACAGCCTCTTTGGCAGCATCGTTGGCAGCGATGTATTCATCCTCCATCGTCGAGTCTGCCATGGTATCTTGCTTAGAACTCTTCCAACATGCCGCCCCACCATTGAGGGTAAAGAAAAAACCCGAGACCGACTTACTGTCGTCCTTATCATTCTGGAAGCTCGAATAGGTAAAGGACTCCACCTGGAGTTCTCCATTACCATACACCAAGAACATTTCTTTAGTCCTTCTCAAATATTTAAGAATGTTCTTCACAGCTGTCCAGTGATTCTCCCCAGGATCCGATTGATACCTGCTTACTACACTAAGTGCGTAAGCTACATCCGGTCTGGTACACAACATTGCTTATATGATGGACCTGACTGCAGAAGCATAGGGTATCCCTTGCATGTGAGCCCTCTCCAAATCAGTCTTTGGAGACATCTCTTTGGAGAGAGTGATTCCTGAGAAAGTGGGTAAATTACCACGCTTAGAATCTTCCATACTAAACCTCTTTAGTATGGTGTCAATGTACCTGGATTGGGACAATCCCAACATCCGTTTAGATCTATCTCTATAGATCTTAATCCCCAGGATGCATGAGGCATCACCCAGATCTTTCATGGAGAATTTATGTAATAAGAAGAGCTTGACCGAGTGCAGCATAGGAACATCATTTCCTATCAAGAGTATGTCATCCACGTACAATACGAGAAAGACAATCTTACTCTCTACAACCTTCTTGTATATACAAGGTTCATCTACGTTTTTGATGAAGTCAAACTCTTTGACCGCTACATCAAAACAGATGTTCCAGCTCCGCGATGTCTGCTTTAATCCGTAGATTGATTTAAGAAGCCTGCACACCTTTCCGCTGCTCCTACTATCTATGAAACCCTCTGGCTATGTCATGTACACGCTCTCTTCTAAATCACCATTTAGAAAAGCGGTCTTGACGTCCATCTGCCAGATTTCATAGTCATGGTATGCATCGATGGAAAGTATGATCCTGATAGATTTAAGCATTGCAATAGGAGAAAAAGTTTCATCATAGTCAACACCTGATCGTTGACGAAAACCTTTTGCTATAAGTCTAGCTTTGAAAGTCTCAACTTTTCCATCTACACCAAGTTTCTTCTTGAAAATCCATTTGCTCCCAATGGGTTTTACCCCTTCAGGAGAAACTTCCAAAGTCCATACTTTGTTGGTGTACATGGATTCCATCTCAGATCGCATAGCATCCAGCCATTTCACAGAGTCTATACTTGTGATGGCCTGCTCAAAACTAGTTAGGTCATCATCTTCCAAGATGCAATCCTCGCTCCCATCGTCAATGAGAAAATCGAAGTCTCTCTCTGGTGGATGAGAAACCCTTACTAGATCTGCTGAGTGGCTCAGGTTCGTTGGAGATTATTGAATCCACCGGTTCGACCAAATCATCAGTCGTAGTTTGTGTAGTTGGAACTTCTTCCAGTTCTACCTCATTACCACTAATTTTTCTCACAAGAAATTCATTTTCTAAAAAGGTGGCATTCCGAGAAACAAACACTTTTTGTTCCTTGGTGTGGTAGAAAATATACCCTCGCAAATGTTTGGGATATCCAACAAACTTACACAGAACAGACCTTGCCTCGAGTTTGTCCGGACAACCCCACATCTTAATGAAATTAAGACATTGTCTCTTCCCCTCCCATATCTCATATGGAGTGGTAGGCACTGATTTGGTTGGAACTCTGTTCAATAGGTATGCAGCTGTCTCAAGTGCATAACCCCAAAAAGAAATAGGTAACTCAGCATTACTCATCATAGAGCGTACCATATCTAATAAGGTGCGATTCCTCCGCTCCGATATACCGTTGTGTTGTGGTGTATACAGAAGAGTAAGCTGAGAGAGAATCTCACTCTCTTTTAAATAATCCAGGAACTCCGTGCTTAAGTATTCTCCTCCTCGATCAGATCGAAGGATTTTAATACTTTTATCCGTTTGGTTCTCTACTTCGCACTTATATTCTTTGAATTTCTCAAAAGCTTCAGACTTGTGTTTCAACAGGAACACATGTCCGAATCTTGAGAGATCATCGGTGAATATGATAAAGTACGAGGAACCATTTCTGGTATGTGTAGACATGGGACCACATATATCACTATGTATCGGTCCCATGAGTTCAGTAGCTCTTTTTACGTGTCCAGGAAACGGAGTTTTGGTCATTTTGCTTTTGAGACGTGATTGACAAGTTTCATAAGATGTAAATTCGAACGGGTTCAAATATCCATCTTTATGCAACTTAGCTAGTCGTGTCGCATTGATATGACCTAGTCTACAGTGCCACAAGAAGGATTCGTTCATTTCTGAACTTTTCCTCTTGTGTGTGTTCTGTATGTTAAGAACTATGGTTTGATTCAGAACGTAAATACTATTACATAACGTACCATATCCAATCAACTTTTGATTTAAGAAAATGTTCATAACATTATCCTCCAATACAAAATTATATTCTTCTTTAGCTAATAAAGAGATTGATATAATATTGCATATCAGGTTCGGTATATTATGACAGTCGTTTAGAATCATTGTATTACCACTTAGTAATACAAGGTGATATTCGCCAACTGCTTTGGCAGCAACAGTTGCTCCGTTCCCTACTCTTATAGACATATCACCCATTCACAGTTCTCTACTTCTCTTTAACTCATGTAACAGATTACATATGTGGGATCATGATCCGGTATCTAATACCCAGGACGTAGAGCACACTGAGAAACAGTTCTCGGTAACGAACACACCCGAAGAAGATGCATCATTATGCACTTTCTTCGTTCGGGTGGCGTGGGAATCCGGGTATTCCCCTATTCCTTTCTTAGACTTATAACAGTCATAAGGTAGAGCGGAACCAACGTTCCCCAGCTCAGTATAATAAACGAGTTCGGTCAATACATCCAGGTTATTATCTTGATTAAGGCATGTAGTGGTCGCTACCAGGAGAGAGAGAGAAGAAAACACTTTAGCGTGCGCTCTTGCAAGATTAGATTGGTTATTATCTTATCTAATCAGGATGGCTCCCACTGTTTTTATCAAATCTTCCTTCAAACCCTAAAAGGTAAGATTAGCCAGGATTAATTACACCCTACAAGTTTGCCAATCGGTCAGTCAGGCAGGTATTGGTACTCCGAGGGAGTCTCCCTATGCTTTTGCATGGAACTAATTAAATAACATCGTTTCCGCAGGGGCATAACCCCGTTAACGCCTTTCTTAGACACCTACTGGATCACCTAATTGTAAAGTGAAAAACTCTTCCAGGAGTAACATTTACTCACAGTGGGTTTTGGGATCCAACTATCTCATAGAAGGAATGCTATTTCATTGCAAATTTCAATACTTGAAATTCCTAATATCTATTTTTACCCCTATCGACTTATGACCTTAACTATAGTCAACAAATCATAACGCTAGTCAAGTTCTACCCATCATTTCGTGATTGAATTAAACCAACCCGTACGACCCTTAACTATGGTCAACAAAGTCGTACGAATGTCCTAATCAATCGCATCATATGCTTTGTAGGAAGACATCACTTGGCTACCATACACTGCGTCTTAACTATGATCAATAAACGTAGCACGAATACTAAGTACTCTACTTCCTAAAATGGCGGAGGGTTATGAATGGTTTTGAAGAAAACCTTTATCGTAATGAACTTGATATCGTTGTAGAATCGAGTGATTTGAAAAGGAGTGTAAGCTCCGCTTTTTAAAATTGAGTAGTTTTCAAAACAACCCGAGTGGGTTGTAGCATTTGCTAGATTTTGCTAAAGAGGTCGCTTCCGGTGAAGGGATTTAGGCTCTTTCCTCATTGAATAAGGTGCCGGATATTCATCAAGAAATACCACTATGCAAAGCAATAACTAGAGCTACCTTTTTGAAAAATTTGATTCTACAACATCTTTAGGTTTCTTTTCTTTTCATTAATCTCATTAATGACGTCCCATCATTTATGTTTCCTAAACATCACAGAAGAAATGAAAATAGAACGTACACTTATGCCATCCGCATTCGCCATGGGGCCCCGTCATGCACCAGGTTACTTAACTAACGGCAGAGCGGAGGCTGGACTAACGCGAGTGCAAAACATAGGCAACGTTTATTATATATCATATATATAATATAAAGTATTCGTCTCATGCAGTTATATGATCATATCACAGAACATTGCAGCAGAAGTCAGCATATGAAATATAAGATATAGTAGGAGGTCCGTGTTTTAAATTAGGCCAGTAAAAACACAGATTCCATAGTCGTGATGAATAGCCAGACCCACATCTCTATACCCCTGCCAATTCTAGAGTTAGGAGACCCGGTCTCGACTCCTCGAGATGGCCTCCCACTGGACTCTAGAACCCGGTTACTTATGCTTCCCGTCTTAGGTCAATCCTAATGCGGAAAAAGTAAATAATATACATCAATGGTGACATCATCCTCAACCCGAAAGTGTCCTAATAAAAGAATATTATATACAATTTTTACATGAATGAAAATGAAAAACTCTCATCTCACGCAAAAACCCCGGCTATTCAAACACGATGATCCAATATAACATATCACAGTAACACATAAACATCACATGTCATCAACGTAAGTAAATATGCGTATTCTGATTGTCGTTGACGTATAGCAACGAAATCGGCGATACACCACATATTACACTTACGGTCGCAGAAAAGAAAATGAAAACTACAACAATTAGAATCTGCAACACCTTAGACATCATAAACCCGGAATATCTCATACTTCGGATTTCATGCTTAACACTATAAACCTCGTATTTTAGTCTCGAATTGAAAACACTTTTCAATAACCAGTCAGGTAATTCAACAAGATTCCCGACAACCTGATTGAATGCTCGTCAGAAACTTTAGTAGATGGCCGCACTCCTGATGCCGTCGACGAAGTGCACTTAGGCGGAACACCGTGGCCGCGAGCACCCGAGTGGATGCATAAGGCAACGGGATTCTCCTATTGTCACTTGGTCGGGCAATAGGGCATGGCTATCTAGTAGTGTTACCCGGCGAGTGTTCACGTACTATACGAGATTACGACGGAGTTTTGATCCGAATTGAAACTCCGTGGCAATCTATCAAAAGAGACTAAATTGTTAGATTTACAAAACACACAGCAGTCTTCACAAAACTAATTATTGTGGATTCCAATTATTGTATCATATATCAATATAATCTAAATGATATTAAACATTTCGATTGATTCATCAAACACCTACAAATCCCAGAAACCTTAACACTTGAGTCTCTTTTAAAAATACCCAGAAAATTCCAAATATCCCTATGGAGTAGCATAAGAAACTCAAGTTCTCAACTCATCAATGTTGCCACGCAACCGCGGCTAAACCCTAGGTTAGGCCGCGGTTCCGCGGCCAAATGATTGAGTTGGGCCGTCGAAATTCTTGGGGCTCCATGTTATACACTGCATATTTTTTGGATATTTTTAATCTTAAAAATTCCAACTATTGAATTTTTTTCCAGAAACTAGGATTTTTACGGGTTTCGAAGTTCGATCGAACACTTTAACGTTGTTTAGACATTGCCTAATGCTCTAACTTGGCTCCGATACCATGAAAGTATGCCTTAGCACCATTACTAGGTTTTAAGAAGCATCAAGTATACGATTTTAAAAAATCTAGTGTGCTAATGCATGCTATCCTAGAATTGAACTAGAGAATTAAGGTTTGAAAGCTAGTAAACAAACTTTACACTAAGTGAAATAGGAATACAACCTTTGTAGACCAGTCCTTCATTTCTAAAGCACCAAGTAGTAGTCCTTAGAACTCTTCATAGGCTCCACTTGGCGAAAAGAACGAGCCTGTTTAAGGATCTTCGAGGCCGAAGATGATCCACCTTGAGAAATTTTTAACTCAAGCTACCTCTTCACTAACTTAGGAGTTAGTGAAGCAAACAACCTACACTTATGGGTTACATGAGAGTAGCTTGATGAAGTATGAATTTTTCTCACTTTAGAATTTTATTTCTCCTTTTCTTTTTCACTCCAAGAAAATCAAGAGAGGAAGAAGATAAACTCATGAAGAAATTATCAAGAACCATGGGTGAAAATAAATATCTCATAGATATAATGTAGAGAGTTAACCATGGCTAAACATAATGGTTGGGTTATAAAATATCTAGAGTAAAACAAAATTAGTGGAATTGGTCAAGACTTCTACATGCTTCCACAAGCATCTAAGCCATGCTAATTTCCACCTCATTTTGATTTTATTCTAAATAAATAATTACCCTAATTATCTTTAGTTTGGTGTGAGTCTCATACATCCGTGTTCTATGTATCATCCACCATGACACAATAGTATATAATATATATATATATATCACATAATTATATATATCAACATATATACAAGAGAAAAAAATTCTTTAGTGGGCTAATATTAGTTAATATATATTAATATATCAAATATATATATATATATCAATCAAATTATTAAATCAACACTTGATTTAATAATCCGGCTATATCATATATAACCGACCAATATCATTTATATGTATATCAATTTATCGAATCAACACTTGATTCAATAATACGGTTATATCACATATAACCGACCGATATAATATATCGCGAGATTAGAATACGGTATCACATACACGTATTTAATCAAGGTCACGCACATATCACATATGTGCCCTACTTCATTTCGCTTGAGCTAGGAAATCTCTGTGTGGAACTCTAAAACTCGTCAATACGCCAGCAGTAGGTAATGATCATATCGGTTACCCACAAGCCGTCAGCGATACTAGCTGGACGTAACGGCTACCCAGGTATTGAACGATTAGAAGATCAACAAGCAAGCTTGTCCAAACTCCCATGAAGCCTATAAGTAACACTACCGTACAGTCCGGTCTCTTCGTCTGATATGTCGCATATCGAGTCTGGGGGTGGAAATGTCAGACCCCGGTAACTTGATAAGTAATGCTGATGTATGGTCTATGACGGTTTGAGAAACTACTGATAACACTTACCAGTAAATCTCATCATCAGCCCTGGCCAGAGACTTCCTGTTATAGCCAATCGAGTATAGCGCAACATCAATTCTCAATACCGGGAGGAACGAAACCCCTCCTATCGCTCACTGCCTCCATGTGACTCGAGACTGTACCCAAAATCCACCTGTTTGCATGACTCCTTTGAGCAGTGGTTGGGAGGAAATCAAAGCACAGTGGGAACCACACAAGACACTATGACGATCTTGGGTCTATAGACTAACCTATACCAGTGTTACCAGAGAACTGCTATCTGACGATAGTTACAGTGCCATTTAGGAGTTTTCGGCGAGTCATGTTCGGTGTACCCATTCTCCAATGAGCACCTGTGTACAATCTCTGATGTCAAACACCTATGGCTTTGGGATCAACCATCGCCCCATACAGGATCAAGAAACGTACACACTAGTCTACTCTGGAACATCGATGCCCTGTCTTGATACTCCCTCGACTAGGAACTATTAAAGGATGTACTTGTGGACCACCCTGGCCCCACCAGTATGATTTGTATCATAATCCTCGTAGTCAAGTACATATCCTAAGGGCTTTATCAACATGTATGTTCCTGCCAAAATTTTGGCTCACAACCTGCTCCCTTATAAAAATAAATAAATAAATAAATTAATTAATTAAAAAATAATAATAAAATAAAAAATGAAGGGAAAAACTCCACATGCAAAGAATGTAACAAATACCTCAAAGCCAAGAGTTAAAATATTGTGAAGCAACGCTTCAGATGCAGCGCCAAGTGCGCTGCGCCGTAAACAGCGCACCACGTGCAAAGCACGTGTGCGCTAGCACTAGGTGCGCTGCGCTCCAAGCAGCGCACCACGTGTCATACACGTGTGCGCGAGCGCAATGTGCGCTGCCTTTTAAGCAGCGCACCACGTGCAAAGCACGGGTGCGCCAGCACTGGAACCTAAAAGCTCCCCAACCGTCAGATCAAAGATCTAATAATAATGATAAATCATTAATTAATCAGAATTAAATTCTGTTTAGGAAAGATTCCTCAAAATCTTTCCAAATGACAAGATTTTAATCTGTAAATCAGAGCACCGTTGGATCAATGATCCAATGGTGAATAAAAATTACCAAAGACAATAAATTCTGTTATGCAAAGATTTTCTCAATCTTATTAAAAACAAGAAGATTGCATTCTGTAAAACAGAAGCCCTAGGATCAAAGATCCAACGGTGGGGAAACATCCCCAAATCAATTAGAGAAAGATCTCTTTAACTAATTTAACAAATCAATTGGCCCTATATGAAGGATCCTAGACTTCAAGTCAAAAAAAAAATACAGAGGAAGAGAGAGAAAAACCCTCTGCAAAAAAGAGCAAGCTCTTAGAAAAAAGAAGATCTTTCTTCATTTTCAAGGTAAAAAGAACCATGTTCTTGAATAACAGAGATGAAATCATCTCGTAAAACAGAAGAAACATCTTCTAAAAAGATCTTAGATCTATAAAAAGACCAAGGTCTTTGATTAAAAAGAAAACATCAAAAGATCTAATCATAAAAAAATATATATAAAAAGAAGTATTTTACTTCATTCACAGATCTTTTGATCTATAAAGGCAGAGCCTTTTTATAAAAACAAGAACTTTTGTTCTTGAATCTTGAGGCAAAGCCTCCTTTAAGAAGAACATAAACTTGTTCTTTGATCTTAAATCTGATCAGATGCGCCTTGCGGTACTAAAAAGTGCCTTGCACTCATGAACCGCGCCCTTGCGCTCAATGGACTAGCGCACAGCGCCATAACATGCCACATGTCAATCATAGACACGATCTGCGCTTTACGCTCCTGAAAACAGCGCACTGCGCTCTTGGATTGGCGCTCAGCGCCAAGCGCGCCACGTGTCACTCACCGGCGCACCCATAAACTAGCGCAGCGCGCTCATAAATTAAAAGCGCATTGCGCTAACAAACTAGAGCTTAGCGCTAAGCGCGACACGTGTCCTCTTCGTGTGCACTACCTGACAGAAGCGCAATGCGCTTTTTGACTGACGCAAAGCGCCTGACGCGCCACGTGGCGCGCTGTCATAACACACTTTGTTCTGATAAATGCTATGCATTCAATATAAGACAAAAAAAATGTGTCACAGCCCAATGCTTAGCATTATTAAAAGGGCAGAGCCCAAACAAAGGCCTAACAGGCAGAACAAAAATAAAATGTTAAACATTTTAAACTGGACTCAGCCCAATTCTGGCCATAAGTCCTCAATTTAAATTGAACTGAGCTAATCTGCTCTTCCAATCAATTTACACCCGGTTCGAGGGTACATCTCTTCACTCATTTGATATTTGTCGTTGTAATCCCTCAACGTCGTCAGAGAGGTGGCGGGTCCCGACAACCACACATTACTACGGACTGTGGGGTCCTTAAACTCATGGACTATGATGTCCTTAACCTCGACCGTGATGTCTTAAAACTAACAATGGACTGTGGGGTCCTTAAACTCATGGACTATGATGTCCTTAACCTCGACCGTGATGTCTTAAAACTAACATTAGACTGTGGGGTCCTTAAATCCATGGACTATGGTGTCCTTAACCTTTACCGTGATGTCTTAAAACTAACATCGGACTGTGGGGTCCTTAAACTCACGGACTATGATGTCCTTAACCTCGACCGTGATGTCTTAAAACTAACATCGGACTGTGGGGTCCTTAAACTCATGGACTATGATGTCCTTAACCTCGACCGCGATGTCTTAAAACTAACAATGGACCATAATGTCCTTAAACTAATTATCGACCGCAATATCACTAAACTAAACAATAGAGCCCAATTGCTCTCTTGTCGGATCTAAACGATCTCGTTAAGTTGATCTTAGTCTAGAATTAGACTAACGTGTCCTTAAAAAACCTTTAAGCTGATCTTAGCCTCAAATAAGTCTAACGTATCCTTAAACACAAACCCTCCCAAAACCCAAATCTAAGAAAGATACGGATTTGGACTAGTCCACGCTCTACGGGCGACAACATAACTTGGTCTCCGTATACAATCCACGGGCAACCACAAACAAAACAAACACCCACGACATGAAGTGACCATCTGGAGAAGGAGAAAGTTGTTACGGCGATGCGGTAGCGTAATTAACTGCAGGGGCTTGCGCCTGCAGGGAAGAGCGTCCCCACAATCAAAAACCCCTCAGATGAGGGGGAATCTGACGAAGTCTGCTACATCGGCCGCATCCGTTTAAACCTTCGATACATGGTGCCATAAATCAACTTGGCATTTTCGGAGAGGTGGACGGGTAGTACCAATTAGCATCTGCCCTCAAATTCCAGGCCTGACGTCTCAACGTCTCGGTCGCGTCTTTCGGTGGGGAACAGATTCTGGCATGCCCGGTGGGACCTTTTCCTCTTTCCACTCCACACTTCGTGTGTCGTGTTCGCGAACGAATCGCGGTTTGCTATGGTTGCCTGTGGATTCGAGGTACTAAGATTTGGTGTCTTGCTCCGTACAGAAAACAGAAGATCAATGGCTTCAAACTGCACTAACTGCAACTGCAATTCTCGCTCCGTCCCGTCCGGAGGAGTGACTTACGGGCCCCAAGTGGCCTCCATCTTCGCTATGCCGGTGGAACAGGTGACTCAGGCTACCACTGGGCTATTCTTCGGGACTATGCTCCCACCGATGATCTTCAATGCCCCAATGTCGTCGCAAGAAGCTCCAAAGAAGTCGATCTTTGATCGGCTTACAACTACCGCGGCCCCTCTCAACGGGTCGCCCAAGTCCAATACCTCAGTTTTTAGCAAACTGGGCCAAAGCTCAAGCGGGCACATGAAGAAGCCCGCGATACCTGAAGCGGCCATCCCGAAGCGGATAGCCATTCCTGCTCCTAAAGTCGTCAAAGCAGCTTCCCCTGCTAAAGGGTCGGTCTTCACAAGACTGTCCGTTTCAGCTCCTATTCCATGCGAAGTCACGAAGACTGCTTCCCCTGTTCGAAAGTCGGCCTTTGCAAGACTGACTACCCCCTCTCAACGGGTGTCAGTCTTCGACAGGCTAGCACCAATAACAATCTCTCCTCAAAGCAAGGGGCAAGAAAAAGCTGACCCAACAGCGGAGGTGATCCCGGCCGCATGACATACTCGACGTCGCCACTGGCGCCGGGTGAGGAAGGCTGGGGGCAATTCCCCTTTTGGACTGACTCCGCCAGCTCCAATGGTGGAAGTTGATCCTGCTGCTCCAACTGGGAACAGCTTTGAACTACTTAACAGGGTACGCAGAAATTCGCCAACTGCTGTGCTGAAAAGATCTCCTCCACCTATGGAGAATACCCCAAAGACGAAGCTGGAACAGCCCCCTCAACGGCTGTCCTCTAAGATTTACAAAGTCTGGCGTCAAGTCCAAAACTCGGTTGTTGATCAAGACTACCCCCACCGACAAGAAAAGATGAAGGTTCGGCAAGCAGAGAACCGCCCTGTTAAGCCACAGAAGGCGACAACTACTCGGGTGCCCACTACAACGGCCCCCTCAACTTCGACCGCCCATAAAAGAAGGAGGTCGGAGAAGATCCCTGTGTCTTTGGCAAATCGCAAAGACACTGAATCTAAACGCCTCAAGTCTGGGGGCATGGTGGTGCACACCGTCTATATGGCATCCGGAAAAGAGGATAGCCGTATCTCCACAGGTCATCGACCGCTTACGCGATCTGTAACAAAGGCCCAGGAGCAACAACAGAAGCTCCAGGAAATGTTGACGCAGATGGTCGTACTCACAGGGCCAAAAGAAAGCCCGGAGGCATTATCAGAACAGCGTCACGAACAAGAAACTGATGCTGACTTCCTTCGTAGAGTCCTCGAAAAGAAGGACAAAGAAGCCGCGGAGCAAGCGGCTAACATAAAGCGAATGGCACTTCTATTCCAAGATATGGTGGGCATGATGATCCAGCCGGACCCTCCAGCCGAAGATCCTCCAGTAATAATCGAAGATGATAGAGGAGAAACATCAAACCCTCTGCCGGCTCTGTCGATAGCCAAAGAAGAGACAATCTCCAAAGCTGCACTGGATGACTATATTGCTCAGCAAATAAGAGTTCACCAGGAAAATGAAGTGGCTGGCCAAGTTGTTAGAACTGGGCGACCGTATCCAGGCCGGTATGATCAGATAAAGTACCCGCCGGGCTACACGATCCCGAAATTCCATGTGTACAAGGGGACAGGCAATCCCCATCAACATGTTGCTCAGTTCAGGGCTCTTTGGGGAAATACTGGTGGCGATGATAAACTTTTGCTCCACCAGTTCGTTGGCAGCTTATCGGAGACGGCGTTTGAGTGGTACTCTGAACTTCCAAACGACTCCGTCAAAACCTTCGCAGAAATGGAGTTGCTGTTCACCCAACGATTCGCAAGTGCTAGTGAACGCACCCCGATAACAACATCGATTAACGCCAGGGTGAAGCCAGGCGAGACGTGGGTCCAATACGCCATACGATGGCGGAATCTGTGGTCGAAGTGCGAACAGCGCATCGAAGAAGCACCGGCGGTAGGAATGTTCGTGGGTACTCTGGACCCTCATGCGACTATCTCCTAGTTCATGATGTTCTTCAAGCCGGCTACTTTCTAGGCCTTGATCGACAAATTGGCCCAAATGGATCAGATGGGTCACAGACCGTCGCCTCCAAAGCCGGAGTCTCGAAATGAAAAGGGCAAAGGGAAAACAACCTTCGTCGCCAATGCTCAACAACAACCGAGTGGACCGAAAGCGATTGTTCGCCAAAGCAACAAGCGGCAATCCCTCGATGAGAAGTTGAGACGTCCTTACTCGTTCCCCCAAGATAAAACAAGGAGACTGTTCGAACTGGCGGTGTGCAATGGGCTCATTACTCTACCAGAGTCGAGACACCCACTGCAACCGAACGACGTCAACGATCCCAAGTACTGCCCCTACCATCGAGTATTGGGCCATCCACTCGAAGATTGCTACGTCTTCAAAAATTGGGTTGAAGGCCAATACCAGCAAGGCAAATTCGCGCTGTCTGAAAATTGGAAGGTGAACTCGCCACAACCACATGCTCCGAAAAAAATGGACATGCCGGGGGCATCATGCTCATTCATAGAGAAATCCCCGTGGACCGAAAAGTCCATAAACTAGAAATTCGCCTCGAATACGGCAACGACGGACCACTATGTCCTAAAATTGGCTATGGACTGAAACGTCCCTAAACTAACGATGGACCGCAATGTCCCTAAACTAACGACGGACCGAAACGTCCTTAAACTAACAACGGACCGAAACGTCTTTAAACTAACAACGGACCACTATGTCCTAAAACTAGCCGTTGACCGAGATGTCGATAAACTACGGTGGATTGCAGCATCCCGAGGCAAATATAAAAAAAGGGTATGTCCATAAGCAAAGCGGGCATAGATGAAAACCCGAAAGGGCTCCGTGAGTAAAAACAGCATGGCTACCGGCGAGTCTTGTGAAAACCCGAAAGGGCGCAATCTCGTTTGAATAAAAAAAACAAAAAAACGGTATGTCCATAAGCAAAGTGGGCACGGATGAAAACCCAAAAGGGCTCCGTGAGTAAAAACAGCAGGGCTACCGGCGAGTCTTGTGAAAACCCGAAAGGGCGCAACCTCGTTTGAATAAAAAAACGGTATGTCCATAAGCAAAGTGGGCACGAATGAAAACCCGAAAGGGCTCCGTAAGTAAAAACAGCAGGGCTACCGGCGAGTGTTTGTGAAAACCCGAAAGGGCGCAACCTCGTTAAAAAACGCTTGCAGGGTCCTCTCGACCTTGTGAGGAGAAATCACCCGCGTGAGATCCTTACGACTCACAATGGAGCAACACACATAGGAATCCTCATGATTCTTAAGGAGAAATTACACCTACGGGATCCTCTCGACCCGTAGGGAGAACCCTCTTATGGGACCTTCACGGCTCATAAGATTCGAAAAGTCTTAAGTTACAGGGATCTGAACCTGTTCTTAAGCAGCCCCCAGAACTTCCAATACTGCCCTACAAGCGGCTCAATGCTGACCCTTGTATACAATCCACGGGCGCGAATAAACATTTCCCTAACAAAGTCTCATCCGTAACTAGGGATATGTCTACACGGTGAACAACCCTTATAAGTCCTCATGACTTAGAAGGAGAAAGTACTCTTGTAAGATCCTTACGACTTATAAGAGACCGTACACTTAGGAATCCTCACGATTCTTAAGGAGAAAACGCACCTACGAGATCCTCACGACTCGCAGGGAGAAATACCTTTATGAGACCCTTACGGCTCACGAAGTCAAAAGCCTTAGTCAACAGGATCTTAACCCTGTTTGCTAAGCCACCTTTTTTCGACATTGACAGAGGAAAATGATGATTCGCTCCTGGCAATATCCCAGTTGTAGCTGTGCTGATGCCGGAATCGGCGTCTAATTCCAAGCTTGCAACAAAAGCTGGCAAGCCACACATGCATACGAAATAGCCGAAATGATGGGGCAACTTGCAAACAAAATCAGCAAGTAAAAATGTATGCATGCAAAATAGACGAAATGATTGGGCAATTCGTAATAAAAAGCAGCGAGTAAAAATAAAATAAATAACCGAAATGATTGGGCACCGCGAAAAATAGCCGAAATGATTGGGCAATCGCGATTTTCGCGATATAAAAAGCTGAAATGATAGAGTATCGCGGAAAGAATTAAAAAAATGAAAGAATGAAACTTTTTGCCCTGCAGGTGAGGTCACATTGACCCCTGTATACAATCCATGGGCACAAACAAGAAAGGAACCATATCGTCCCACCAGGCTTCGTCGAAGCGAAGCCAAATCTCGACGGTTCATGGACAACCTAGAGACAATCTCGACATTCGTCGCAATATTGCAGACACAATGTCAACAAGCGAAGTGATGGAAGATCCCTAGCTTCAGGATCTCGACGGTTCATAGACAGCCTAGAGATCACCAACGACGTTTCTCCTTGCTCCAGCAGGATGCAGATACGACGTCAACAAACGACCCCAGGGTCGAAACAACGGAACCATGGCAATGTCCCCTAGTTCCAAATCTCGACGGTTTACAGACAGCGTAGAGACCCACAACGGCGTTTCTCCTCAATCCAGCAGGATTCAGACGCGAAAATCAATCTCGGAGCCACGGCAGAGTCCCTAGTTCCAAGTCTCGACGGCCACATCTACAGCCTGGAGACCTACGACAGCGTTCCTCCTCATTCCAGCAGGATTCGGACGCGACATCACCAAGCGGAGCCATGGCAAAGTCCATAGTTCCAAGACTCTACGGTCCACAAACAACCTAGAGTCAACCAATGACCTCCCTGCCGGATCAACACTCCGTCTCGGAAACAAGTCAACCAAACCCAAGGGAAATCAGCGTCCTTGACGAGAGCACTTCGATTCGCGTCGACCCGCAGAGAAATCAGCGTCTTTGCAGGAATACCTCGATTCGTCTCAACCCCAGGGAAATCAGTGTCCTTGGCAACCTCCTCGATTCAGGGAAATCAGCGTCCTTGACGAGAGCAACTTGATTCGCGTCGACCCGGAGAGAAATCAGCGTCTTTGCAGGAATATCTCGATTCGTCTCAACCCCAGGGAAATCAGTGTCCTTGGCAACCTCCTCGATTCAGGGAAATCAGCATCCTTGACGAGAGCACCTTGATTCGCGTCGACCCACAGAGAAATCAGCATCTTTGCAGGAACATCTCGATTCGTTTCAACCCCAAGGAAATTAGTGTCCTTGGCAACCTCCTCGATTCAGGGAAATCAGCGTCCTTGACGAGAGCACCTTGATTCGCGTCGACCCGCAGAGAAATCGGCATCTTTGCAGGAACATCTCGATTCGTCTCAACCCCAAGGAAATTAGTGTCCTTGGGAATCTCCTCGATTCAGGGAAATCAGCATACTTGATGAGAGCACCTCGATTCGCATCGACCCGCAGAGAAATCAGTGTCTTTGCAGGAATACCTCGATTCGTCTCAACCCCAAGGAAATTAGTGTCCTTGGTAACCTCCTCGATTCAGGGAAATCAGCGTCCTTGACGAGAGCACCTTGATTCGCGTCGACCCGCAGAGAAATCAGCATCTTTGCAGGAACATCTCGATTCGTCTCAACCCCAAGGAAATTAGTGTCCTTGGCAACCTCCTCGATTCAGGGAAATCAGCGTCCTTGACGAGAGCACCTTGATTCTGGTCGACCCGCAGAGAAATCAACATCTTTGCAGGAACATCTCGATTCGTCTCAACCCCAAGGAAATTAGTGTCCTTGGTAATCTCCTCGATTCAGGGAAATCAACATCCTTGACGAGAGCACATCGATTCGCGTTGACCCGGAGAGAAATCAGTGTCTTTGCAGGAATACCTCGATTCGTTTCGACTCCAGGGAAATCGGTGTCCTTGGCAACCTCCTCGATTCAGGGAAATCAGCGTCGTTGAAGAAAGCACCTCGATTTGCGTCGACCCGCAGAGAAATCAGTGTCTTTGCAGGAATACCTCGATTCGTTTCGACTCCAGGGAAATCAGTGTCCTTGGCTAATACCTCGATTCAGGGAAATCAACGTCCTTGACGAGAACATCTCGATTCGCGCCGACCCGCAGAGAAATCAGTGTCTCTGCAGGAATATACAACATCAGCAAAGCATAGCCGCGGCAAAGTTCCCAGTTCCATGACTCGGCGGTACACAGACAAACCAAAGTCAACCCTCGACCTCCCTGTTGAAACAGTGCTTTGTCTCGGGAGTAAGTCAACTCATCAGTCACTTACGAGTCCTCTCGACTTGTAGGAGGAAAAATTCTCTTGTGAGATCCTTACGACTCTCAAGAGAAAACGCGTTTAGGAATCCTCACGATTCCTAAGGAGAAAATACACCTACGGGATCCTCTCGACTCGTAGGGAGAAAAGTCTTCAGGAGACCCTCACGGCTTATGAAGTTGAAAAGCCTTAGGCGGCAGATCTGAACCTGTCTCCTAAGCCATCGCTACCTTATAAAGAGTTCAGGATGAAATGTCATCTACCATCCATGGGCCAGCGTTGCCAAAGCCACATTCGCCGCTGAAGTAAAGAAGCTACTTACGGGTCCTCACGATTCGTAAAGAAAAATACCTGAGCGAGATCCTTACGACTCACGAAGGTAATGAACACTTAGAAATCCTCACGATTTCTACGGAGAATTTGCACCTACGAGATCCTTTCGACTCGTAGGGAGAAAAACCTTCTTGAGATCCTTACGGCTCATGAAGACAAAGAAAGTCTTAGGCTACAAGGACCCTAAACTTGTCTCCTAAGCCCTCAATTCTGTGGCTATGCATAACTCTGCACTATTTCACCCACGTACGTACTTACGTGGGCAAAGTAGTGGGGGGCATTTGTTCCCGCCAAAATTTTGGCTCACAACCTGCTCCCTTATAAAAATAAATAAATAAATAAATATAATAATAAAATAAAAAATGAAGGGAAAAACTCCACATGCAAAGAATGTAACAAATGCCTCAAAGCCAAGAGTTAAAATATTGTGAAGTAACGCTTTAGATGCAGCGCCAAGTGCGTTGCGCCCTAAACAGCGCACCACATGTGCGCTAGCGCTAGGTGCACTGCGCTCCAAGCAGCGCACCACATGTCATACACGTGTGCGCTAGTGCAATGTGCGCTGCCTTTTAAGCAGCGCACCACGTGCAAAGCACGGGTGCGTCAGCGCTGGAACCTAAAATCTCCCCAACCGTCAGATCAAAGATCTAATAATAATGATAAATCATTAATTAATCAGAATTAAATTTTGTTAAGGAAAGATTCCTCAAAATCTTTCCAAATGACAAGATTTTAATCTGTAAATCAGAGCACCGTTGGATCAATGATCCAATGGTGAATAAAAATTACCAAAGACAATAAATTCTGTTATGGAAAGATTTTCTCAATCTTTTTAAAAACAAGAAGATTGCCTCTGTAAAACAGAAGCCTTAGGATCAAAGATCCAACGGTGGGGAAACATCCCGAAATCAATCAGAGAAAGATCTCTTTAACTGATTTAACAAATCAATTGGCCCTATATAAAGGACCCTAAATTTCAAGTAAAAAGAAAAAAGAAAATACAGAGGAAGAGAGAGAAAAACCCTCTGCAAAAAAGAGCAAGCTCTTAGAAAAAAGAAGATCTTTCTTCATTTTCAAGATAAAAAGAACCATGTTCTTGAATAACAGAGATGAAATCATCTCGTAAAAAAGAAGAAATATCTTCTAAAAAGATCTTAGATCTAAAAAAAGATCAAGGTCTTTGATTAAAAAGAAAAGATCAAAAGATCTAATCATAAAAAAAATTATATAAAAAGAAGTATTTTACTTCATTCACAGATCTTTTGATCTATAAAGGCAGAGCCTTTTTATAAAAACAAGAACTTTTGTTCTTGAATCTTGAGGCAAAGCCTCCTTTAAGAAGAACATAAACTTGTTCTTTGATCTTAAATCTGATCAAATGCGCCTTGCGCTACTGAAAAGTGTCTTGCATTCATGAACTGCGTCCTTGCGCTCATTGGACTGGCGCACAGCGCCATAACATTCCACGTGTCAATCATAGACACGATCTGCGCTTTGCACTCCTGAAAACAGCGCACTGTGCTCTTGGGTTGGCGCGCAGCGCCAAGTGTCAATCTCTGAAGCACCCATAAACTAGCACAGTGCGCTCATAAATTAAAAGCGCAGTGTGCTAAAACACTAGCGCTTAGCGCTAAGCGTGACACGTGTTCTCTTCGTGTGCGCAACCTAACAGAAGCGCAATGCGCTTTTTGACTGGCGCAAAGCGCCTGACGCGCCACGTGGCGCGCTGTCAGAACACACTTTGTTCTGATGAATGCTATGCATTCAATATAAGACAAAAAATGTGTCACAGCCCAATGCTTAGCATTATTAAAAGGGCAGAGCCCAAACAAAGGCCTAACAGGCAGAACAAAAATAAAATGTTAAACATTTTTAACTGGACATAGCCCAATTCTGGCCATAAGTCCTCAATTTAAATTGAACTGAGCTCATCTGCTCATCCAATCAATTTACACCCGGTTCGAGGGTACATCTCTTCACTCCTTTGATATTTGCCGTTGTAATCCCTCAACGTCGTCAGAGAAGTGGCGGGTCCCGACAACCATACATTACTACGGACTGTGGGGTCCTTACACTCATGGACTATGATGTCCTTAACCTCGACCGTGATGTCTTAAAACTAACAATGGACTGTGGGGTCCTTAAACTCATGGACTATGATGTCCTTAACCTCGACCGTGATATCTTAAAACTAACATTGGACTGTGGGGACCTTAAATCCACGGACTATGATGTCCTTAACCTTGACTGTGATGTCTTAAAACTAACATCGGACTGTGGGGTCTTTAAACTCACGGACTATGATTTCCTTAACCTCGACTGTGATGTCTTAAAACTAACATCGGACTGTGGGGTGCTTAAACTCAAGGACTATGATGTCCTTAACCTCGACCGCGATCTCTTAAAACTAACAATGGACCGTAATGTCCTTAAACTAATTATCGACCGCGATGTCACTAAACTAAACAATAGAGCCCAATTGCTCTCTTGTCGGATCTAAACGATCTCGTTAAGTTGATCTTAGTATAGAATTAGACTAACGTGTCCTTAACAAACGTTTAAGTTGATCTTAGCCTCAAATAAGGCTAACATATCCTTAAACACAAACCCCCCCATACCCAAATCTAAGAAAGATACGGATTTGGACTAGTCCATGCCTTATGGGCGACAACATAACTTAGTCTCCGTATATAATCCACGGGCAACCACAAACAAAACAAACACCCACGACACGAAGTGACCATCTGGAGAAGGAGAAAGTTGTTACGGCGATGCGGTAGCGTAATTAACTGCAGGGGCTTGCGCCTGCAGGGAAGAGCGTCCCCACAATCAAAAACCCCTCAAATGAGGGGGAATTTGACGAAGTCTGCTACATCGGCCGCATCCGTTTAAACCTTCGATACATGGTGCCATAAATCAACTTGGCAATTTCGGAGAGGTGGACGGGTAGTACCAATTAGCATCTGCCCTCGAATTCCAGGACTGACGTCCCAACGTCTCGGTCGCGTTTTTCGGCGGGGAACAGATTCTGGCACGCCCGGTGGGACCTTTTCCTCTTTCCACTCCACACTTCGTGTGTCGTGTTCGCGAACGAATCGCGGTTTGCTATGGTTGCCTGTGGATTCGAGGTACTAAGATTTGGTGTCTTGCTCCGTGCAGAATACAGAAGATCAATGGCTTCAAACTGCACTAACTGCAACTGCAATTCTCGCTCCGTCCCGTCCGGAGGAGTGACTTACGGCCCCAAATGGCCTCCATCTTCGCTATGTCGGTGGAACAGGTGACTCAGGCCACCACTGGGCTATTCTTCGGGACTATGCTCCCACCGATGATCTTCAATGCCCCAATGTCGTCGCAAGAAGCTCCAAAGAAGTCGATCTTTGATCGGCTTACAACTACCGCGGCCCCTCTCAACGGGTCGCCCAAGTCCAATACCTCAGTTTTTAGCAAACTGGGCCAAAGCTCAAGCGGGCCCATGAAGAAGCCCGCGATACCTGAAGCGGCCATCCCGAAGCGGATAGCCATTCCTGCTCCTAAAGTCATCAAGGCAGCTTCCCCTGCTAAAGGGTCGGTCTTCACAAGACTGTCCGTTTCAGCTCCTATTCCATGCGAAGTCACGAAGACTGCTTCCCATGTTCGAAAGTCGGCCTTTGCAAGGCTGACTACCCCCTCTCAACGGGTGTCAGTCTTCGACAGGCTAGCACCAATAACAGTCTCTCCTCAAAGTAGGGGGCAAGAAAAAGCTGATCCAACAGCGGAGGTGATCCCGTCCGCACGACATACTCAACGTCGCCACTAGCGCCGGGTGAGGAAGGCTGGGGGCAATTCCCTTTCTGGACTGACTCCGTCAGCTCCAATGGTGGAAGTTGATGCTGCTGCTCCAACTGGGAACAGCTTTGAACTACTTAACAGGGTACGCAGAAATTCGCCAACTGCTGTGCTGAAAAGATCTCCTCCACCTATGGAGAATACCCCAAAGACGAAGCTGGAACAGCCCCCTCAACGGCTGTCCTCTAAGATTTACAAAGTCTGGCATCAAGTCCAAAACTCGGTTGTTGATCAAGACTAACCCCGCCGACAAGAAAAGATGAAGGTTCGGCAGGAAGAGAACCGCCCTGTTAAGCTACAAAAGGCTACAGCTATTCGGGTGCACACTGCAACGGCCCCCTCAACTTCGACCGCCCACAAAAGAAGGAGGTCGGAGAAGATCCCTGCGTCTTTGGCAAATCGCAAAGACACTGAATCTAAACGCCTCAAGTCTGGAGGCATGGTGGTGCACACCGTCTATATGGCATCCGAAAAAGAGGATAGCCGTATCTCCACAGGTCATCGACCGCTTACGCGATCTGTAACAAAGGCCCATGAGTAATAACAGAAGCTCCAGGAAATGTTGACGCATATGGCCGTACTCACAGGGACAAAAGAAAGCCCGGAGGCATCATCAGAGCAGCGTCACGAACAAGAAATTGATGCTGACTTCCTTCGTAGAGTCCTCGAAAAGAAGGACAAAGAAGCCGCGGAGCAAGTGGCTAACATAAAGCGAATGGCACTTCTATTCCAAGATATGGTGGGCATGATGATCCAGCCGGACCCTCCAGCCGAAGATCCTCCAGTAATAATCGAAAATGATAGAGGAGAAACATCAAACCCTCTGCCGGCTCTGTCGACAGCCAAAGAAGAGACAATCTCCAAAGCTGCACCGGATGATTATATTGCTCAGCAAATAAGAGTTCACCAGGCAAATGAAGCGGCTGGCCAAGTTGTTAGAACTGGGCGACCGTATCCAGGCCGGTATGATCAGATAAAGTACCCGACAGGCTACACGATCCCGAAATTCCATGTATAGAAGGGGACAGGCAATCCCCATCAACATGTTGCTCAGTTCAGGGCTCTTTGTGGCAATACTGGTGGCGATGATAAACTTTTGCTCTGCCAGTTCGTTGGCAGCTTATCGGAGACGGCGTTTGAGTGGTACTCCGAACTTCCAAACGACTCTGTCAAAACCTTCGCAACAATGGAGTTGCTGTTCACCCAACGATTCACAAGTGCTAGTGAACGCACCCCGATAACAGCATTGATTAACGCCAGGGTGAAGCCAGGCGAGACGTGGGTCCAATACGCCATACAATGGCGGAATCTGTGGTCGAAGTGCGAACAGCGCATCGAAGAAGCACCGGCGGTGGGAATGTTCGTGGGTACTCTGGACCCTCATGCGACTATCTCCCAGTT
This sequence comes from Agapanthus africanus, assembly GCA_030015575.1. NCBI lineage: Eukaryota > Viridiplantae > Streptophyta > Magnoliopsida > Asparagales > Amaryllidaceae > Agapanthus > Agapanthus africanus. The sequence continues at coordinate 361,571,572 of JASDDO010000004.1, forward strand.
CATGATGTTCTTCAAGCCGGCTACTTTTCAGGCCTTGATTGACAAATTGGCCCAAATGGATCAGATGGGTCACAGACCATCACCTCCAAAGCCGGACTCTCGAAATGAAAAGGGCAAAGGGAAAACAACCTTCGTCGCCAATGCTCAACAACAACCGAGTGTCCCGAAAGCGATTGTTCGCCAAAGCAACAAGAGGCAATCCCTCGATGAGAAGTTGAGACGTCCTTACTCGTTCCCCCAAGATAAAACAAGGAGACTGTTCGAACTGGAGGTGCGCAATGGGCTCATTACTCTACCAGAGTCGAGATACCCACTGCAATCGAACGACGTCAACAATCCCAAGTACTGCCCCTACCATCGAGTATTGGGCCATCCACTCGAAGATTGCTACTTCTTCAAAAATTAGGTTGAAGACCAATACCAGCAAGGCAAATTCGCGCTGTCTGAAAATTGGAAGGTGAACCCGCCACAACCACATGCTCCGAAAAAATGGACATGCCGGGGGCATCATGCTCATTCATAGAGAAAGCCCCGTAGACCGAAAAGTCCGTAAACAAGATATTCGCCTCGAATACGGCAACGACGGACCACTATGTCCTAAAACTGGCTATGGACCGAAACGTTCCTAAACTAACGATGGACCGCAATGCCCCTAAACTAACGACGGACCGAAACGTCCTTAAACTAACAACGGACCGAAACGTCTTTAAACTAACAACGGACCACTATGTCCTAAAACTAGCCGTTGACCGAGATGTCGATAAACTACGGTGGATTGCAGCTTCCTGAGGCTGATATAAAAAAAACAAAACAAAAACCAAAAAAAAACGGTATGTCCATAAGCAAAGTGGGCACGGATGAAAACCCGAAAGGGCTCCGTGAGTAAAAACAGCAGGGCTACCGGCGAGTCTTGTGAAAACCCGAAAGGGCGCAACCTCGTTTGAATAAAAAAAACGGTATGTCCATAAGCAAAGTGGGCACGGATGAAAACCCGAAAGGGCTCCGTAAGTAAAAACAGCAGGGCTACCGGCGAGTGTTTGTGAAAACCCGAAAGGGCGCAACCTCGTTAAAAAACGCTTGCAGGGTCCTCTCGACCTTGTGAGGAGAAATCACCCGCGTGAGATCCTTACGACTCACAAGGGAGCAACACACTTAGGAATCCTCACGATTCTTAAGGAGAAATTACACCTACGGGATCCTCTCGACCCGTAGGGAGAACCCTCTTATGGGACCCTCACGGCTCATAAGATTCAAAAAGTCTTAAGTTACAGGGATCTGAACCTGTTCTTAAGCAGCCCCCACAACTTCCAATACTGCCCTACAAGCGGCTCAATGTTGACCCTTGTATACAATCCTCGGGCGCGAATAAACATTTCCCTAACAAAGTCTCATCCGTGACTAGGGATATATCTACACGGTGAACAGCCCTTATAAGTCTTCACGACTTAGAAGGAAAAAGTACTCCTGTAAGATCCTTACGACTTATAAGAGACCGTACACTTAGGAATCCTCACGATTCTTAAGGAGAAAACGCACCTACGAGATCCTCACGACTCGCAGGGAGAAATACCTTTATGAAACCCTTACGGCTCATGAAGTAAAAAGCCTTAGTCAACAGGATCTTAACCATGTTTGCTAAGCCACCTTTGTTCGACATCGATAGAGGCAAATGATGATTCGCTCATGGCAATATCCCAGTTGTAGCGGTGCTGATGCCGGAATCGGCGTCTAATTCCAAGCTTGCAACAAAAGTTGGCAAGCCACACATGCATACGAAATAGCCGAAATGATGGGGCAACTTGCAAACAAAATCAGCAAGTAAAAATGTATGCATGCAAAATAGCTGAAATGATTGGGCAACTCGCAATAAAAAGCAGCGAGTAAAAATAAAATAAATAGCCAAAATGATTGGGCACCGCGAAAAATAGCCAAAATAATTGGGCAATCGAGATTTTCGCGATATAAAAAGCTGAAATGATAGAGTATCGCGGAAAGAATTAAAAAAATGAAAGAATGAAACTTTTTGCCCTGCAGGTGAGGTCACATTGACCCCTGTATACAATCCATGGGCACAAACAAGAAGGGAACCATATCGTCCCACCAGGCTTCGTCGAAGCGAAGCCAAATCTCGACGGTTCATGGACAACCCATAGACAATCTCAACATTCATCGCAATATTGCAGACATAATGCCAACAAGCGAAGTGATGGAAGATCCCTAGCTTCAGGAACTCTACGGTTCATAGACAGCCTAGAGATCACCAACGGCGTTTTTCCTTGCTCCAGCAGGATGCAGATGCGACGTCAACAAACGACCCTAGGGTCGAAACAACGGAACCATAGCAATGTCTCCTAGTTCCAAATCTCGACGGTTCACAGACAGCCTAGAGACCCACAACGGCGTTTCTCCTCACTCCAGGAGGATTCAGACGCGAAAATCAATCTCGGAGCCACGGCAGAGTCCCTAGTTCCAAGTCTCGACGACCACATCTATAGCCTGGAGACCCACGACAGCGTTCCTCCTCATTCCAGCAGGATTCGTACGCGACATCACCAAGCGGAGCCATGGCAAAGTCCCTAGTTCCAAGACTCTACGGTCCACAGACAACCTAAAGTCAACCAATGACCTCCTTGCCGGATCAACACTCCGTCTCGGAAACAAGTCAACCAAACCCCAGGGAAATCAGCGTCCTTGACGAGAGCACTTCGATTCGCGTCGACCCGCAGAGAAATCAGCGTCTTTGCAGGAATACCTCGATTCGTTTCAACCCCAGGGAAATCAGTGTCCTTGGCAACCTCCTCGATTCAGGGAAATCAGCGTCCTTGACAAGAGCAACTTGATTTGCGTCGACCCGCAGAGAAATCAGCGTCTTTGCAGGTACCTCGATTCGTCTCAACCTCAGGGAAATCAGTGTCCTTGGCAACCTCCTCGATTCAAGGAAATCAGCGTCCTTGACGAGAGCACCTTGATTCGCGTCGACCCACAGAGAAATCAACATCTTTGCAGGAACATCTCGATTCGTCTCAACCCCAAGGAAATTAGTGTCCTTGGCAACCTCCTCGATTCAGGAAAATCAGCGTCCTTGACGAGAGCACCTTGATTCGCGTCGACCCACAGAGAAATCAACATCTTTGCAAGAACATCTCGATTCGTCTCAACCCCAAGGAAATTAGTGTCCTTGGCAACCTCCTCGATTCAGGAAAATCAGCGTCCTTGACGAGAGCACCTTGATTCGCGTCGACCCGCAGAGAAATCGGCATCTTTGCAGGAACATCTCGATTCGTCTCAACCCCAAGGAAATTAGTGTCCTTGGCAACCTTCTCGATTCAGGGAAATCAGCGTCCTTGACGAGAGCACCTTGATTCGCGTCGACCCGCAGAGAAATCAGCATCTTTGCAGGAACATCTCAATTCGTCTCAACCCCAAGGAAATTAGTGTCCTTGGCAACCTCCTTGATTCAGGAAAATCAGACGAGAGCACCTTGATTCGCGTCGACCCGCAGAGAAATCAGCATCTTTGCAGGAACATCTCGATTCGTCTCAACCCCAAGGAAATTAGTGTCCTTGGAAATCTCCTCGATTTAGGGAAATCAGCATCCTTGATGAGAGCACCTCGATTCGCGTCGACCCGCAGAGAAATCAGTGTCTTTGCAGGAATACCTCGATTCGTTTCGACTCCAGGGAAATCAGTGTCCTTGGCGAATACCTCGATTCAGGGAAATCAGCGTCCTTGACGAGAACATCTCGATTTGCGCCGACCCGCAGAGAAATCAGTGTCTCTGCAGGAATATACAACATCAGCAAAGCGGAGCCGCGGCAAAGTTCCCAGTTCCATGACTCGGCGGTACACAGACAAACCAAAGTCAACCCTCGACCTCCCTGTTGAAACAGTGCTTTGTCTTGGGAGTAGGTCAACTCATCAGTCACTTACGAGTCCTCTCGATTTGTAGGAGGGAAAATTCTCTTGTGAGATCCTTACGACTCTCAAGAGAAAACACGCTTAAGAATCCTCACGATTCCTAAGGAGAAAATACACCTGCGGGATCCTCTCGACTCGTAGGGAGAAAAGTCTTCATGAGACCCTCACGGCTCATGAAGTTGAAAAGCCTTAGGCGGCAGATCTGAACCTGTCTCCTAAGCCATCGCTACCTTATAAAGAGTTCAGGATGAAATGTCATCTACCATCCATGGGCCAGCGTTGCCAAAGCCACATTCGCCACTGAAGTAAAGAAGCTACTTACGGGTCCTCACGATTCGTAAAGAAAAATACCTGAGCGAGATCCTTACGACTCACGAAGGTAATGAACACTTAGAAATCCTCACGATTTCTAGGGAGAATTTGCACCTACGAGATCCTCTCGACTCGTAGGGAGAAAAACATTCTTGAGATCCCTACGGCTCATGAAGACGAAGAAAATCTTAGGCTACAAGGACCCTAAACTTGTCTCCTAAGCCCTCAATTCTGTGGCCATGCATAACTCTGCACTACTTCACCCACGTACGTACTTACGTGGGCAAAGTAGTGGGGGGCATTTGTTCCCGCCAAAATTTTGGCTCGCAACCTGCTCCCTTATAAAAATAAATAAATAAATAAATAAATAAAAATAATAAAATAATAAAAAAAATAAAAAAATGAAGGGAAAAACTCCACATGCAAAGAATGTAACAAATGCCTCAAAGCCAAGAGTGAAAATATAGTGAAGCAACGCTTCAGATGCAACACCAAGTGCGATGCGCCCTAAACAGCGCACCACGTGCAAAGCACGTGTGCGCTAGCACTAGCTGCGCTGCGCTCCAAGCAGCGCACCACGTACTATACACGTGTGCGCTGCCTTTTAAGCAGCGCACCACGTGCAAAGCACGGGTGCGCCAGCGCTGGAACCTAAAAGCTCCCCAACCGTCAGATCAAAGATCTAATAATAATGATAAATCATTAATTAATCAGAATTAAATTCTGTTAAGCAAAGATTCCTCAAAATCTTTCCAAATGACAAGATTTTAATCTGTAAATCAGAGTACCGTTGGATCAATGATCCAATGGTGAATAAAAATTACCAAAGACAATAAATTCTGTTATGGAAAGATTTTCTCAATCTTGTGAAAAACAAGAAGATTGCCTTCTGTAAAACAGAAGCCCTAGGATCAAAGATCCAACGGTGGGGAAACATTCCCAAATCAATCAGAGAAAGATCTCTTTAACTGATTTAACAAATCAATTGGCCCTATATAAAGGACCCTAGATTTCAAGTCAAAAAAAAGAAAATACAGAGGAAGAGAGAGAAAAACCCTCTGCAAAAAAGAGCAAGCTCTTAGAAAAAAGAAGATCTTTCTTCATTTTCAAGATAAAAAGAACCATGTTCTTGAATAACAGAGATGAAATCATCTCGTAAAAAAGAAGAAACATCTTGTAAAAAGATCTTAGATCTATAAAAAGACCAAGGTCTTTGATTAAAAAGTAAAGATCAAAAGATCTAATCATAAAAAAATAATAATATAAAAAGAAGTATTTTACTTCATTCACAGATCTTTTGATCTATAAAGGCAGAACCTTTTTATAAAAACAAGAACTTTTGTTCTTGAATCTTGAGGCAAAGCCTCTTTTAAGAAGAACATAAACTTGTTCTTTGATCTTAAATCTGATCAGATGCGCCTTGCGCTACTGAAAAATGCCTTGCACTCATGAACCGCGCCCTTGCGCTCATTGGACTGGCGCACAGCGCCATAACATGCCACGTGTCAATCATAGACACGATCTGCGCTTTGCACTCCTGAAAACAGCGCACTGCGCTCTTGGGTTAGCGCGCAGCGCCAAGCGCGCCACGTATCACTCACTCGCGCACCCATAAACTAGCGCAGCGCGCTCAGAAATTAAAAGCGCAGTGCGCTAACAAACTAGCGCTAAACGCGACACGTGTCCTCTTCGTGTGCGCTACCTGACAGAAGCGCAATGCGCTTTTTGACTGGCGCAAAGCACCTGACGCACCACGTGGCGCGTTGTAAGAACACACTTTGTTCTGATGAATGCTATGCATTCAATATAAGACAAAAAAATGTGTCACAACCCAATGCTTAGCATTATTAAAAGGGCAGAGCCCAAACAAAGGCCTAACAGGCAGAACAAAAATAAAATGTTAAACATTTTTAACTGGACTTAGCCCAATTCTGGCCATAAGTCCTCAATTTAAATTGAACTGAGCTCATCTACTCTTCCAATCAATTTACACCCGGTTCGAGGGTACATCTCTTCACTTATTTGATATTTGTCGTTGTAATCCCTCAACGTCGTCAGAGAAGTGGCGGGTCCCGACAACCACACATTACTACGGACTGTGGGGTCCTTAAACTCATGGACTATGATGTCCTTAACCTCGACGTGATGTCTTAAAACTAACAATGGACTGTGGGGTCCTTAAACTCATGGACTATGATGTCCTTAACCTCGACCGTGATGTCTTAAAACTAACATTGGACTGCGGGGTCCTTAAATCCACGGGCTATGATGTCCTTAACCTGGACCGTGATGTCTTAAAACTAACATCGGACTATGGGGTCCTTAAACTCATGGACTATGATGTCCTTAACCTCGACCGTGATGTCTTAAAACTAATATCGGACTGTGGGGCCCTTAAACTCATGGACTATGATGTCCTTAACCTCGACCGCGATGTCTTAAAACTAACAATGGACCGTAATGTCCTTAAACTAATTATCGACCGCAATGTCACTAAACTAAACAATAGAGCCCAATTGCTCTCTTGTCGGATCTAAACGATCTCGTTAAGTTGATCTTAGTCTAGAATTAGACTAACGTGTCCTTAACAAACGTTTAAGTTGATCTTAGCCTCAAATAAGGCTAACGTATCCTTAAACACAAACCCCCAAACCCAAATCTAAGAAAGATACGGATTTGGGCTAGTCCACGCCCTACAGGCGACAACATAACTTAGTCTCCGTATACAATCCACGGGCAACCACAAACAAAACAAACACCCACGACACGAAGTGACCATCTGGAGAAGGAGAAAGTTGTTACCGCGATGCGGTAGCGTAATTAACTGCAGGGGCTTGCACCTGCAGGGAAGAGCGTCCCCACAATAAAAAACCCCTCAGATGAGGGGGAATCTGACGAAGTCTGCTACATCAACCGCATCCATTTAAACCTTCGATACATGGTGCCATAAATCAACTTGGCATTTTCGGAGAGGTGGACGGGTAGTACCAATTAGCATCTGCCCTCGAATTCCAGGCCTGACGTCCCAACGTCTCGGTCGCGTCTTTCGGCAGGGAACAATGTATAAGAAAGACGGTATAATGATACTAGTGTACATGTTAAGATAAAGAGCAACCAGATAGTTTACTATCATGTCGAGCAAGAAAGTCCTCTCTATATATATGTCCAAGTATCCACTATAATATACAATAATGTACAATAATGACCTCTAGGGCATACATATTCCTAACACTTGGTACCGCACCGGGTCCACCATGTATCGGAAATCGGTGTAATCCTCCCCTGCCTCGAAATCGGATAATCGGATAATCGAATACCAAAACTCATGGTGGACATCAAATCATCATATCAAGAGAAAACCGCACTTTTGAAAACATACTCAATATTTTATAAATCATACCGCGGCTTCTCAAAATCCATGGAAAACATCAAGTCCATAAGGACAAAATCCATGATTCATCTTTGCCATAATTGGCAACAATCATATACGAATATCCATAGTAATGGTATTCGTATATCGCAATAATTAAATATCATGCTTACTAGCATGAATAACCAACACAAACAAACCTGACAGTTTCTGTTGTGTCATAGCAATACTAATAATATGTGGTGTACATACGCGTTTATGCTCGTGCAACATGGCAATCATTAGTAATTGTGCAGGTGTTCTATCAAGTATATGTGCACAAGAAGGGTTCTAAATTCCCATCATAAATATCAATATTATAATAGTCAACAGTGCATTATGCATCATCCTTCAGTTAACGATTAAACATACAAATATATCAATTAATCATATTCATATAATAATATTGATATAATTAGAACACTATCGAGCATGACAAATCTACAGTATCATGGCAGTATCAATGATGTGTTTGTGTAGCATGCGAGTCTGTGATCATGCAATATAGCAATTATTGATGGTTGTGCAGTGTTCTATAAAGTGTGTTCATACAAGTTTGGTATCGTAAACTAAATATACGAAACGTCTACGAATGAATATAATAAGTGTAGCGTAACTTGACGAAAATAAATGAAATACGAGCGTATAACAATTATAATAAACGTAACGTGAACAAGTGTTATACACACACGCGCGATTATATAGTTTAAAATAGAACGAAACGTTGTGTGGAAATGAGGAGGCTGTAATGTTTTTTATACAAATATTTATTTGAATTAAGCAGCACATTCTCAGCATTAGTATTTATAATTGGAAATGAATAGTTAGTGTTACAAATAGTATAGCCAAACATCATCATAATATTCCAATCGGGATTAAATATTAAGACTCCACGAGTCAAATAATCATAAGCCGCATTCGGCAATCCATCATCATCACATCGAGTACGGAATCTCCATCGTACGATATCAACAATCATCCAAACAATATTAGTACGGACATCTAGTCGCGTACGACACATACAATAATCACACACACACACACACACACATACACATAGCCCACTAAATATGAATTATACATTAATTACATAATCTACGAACTATAGACTAATTTATCTAAGTATCCGGGTTACATATATATGCTTTCTATACTAAGTGTTCCCTAAGACTAGTTCAAGGGTGCTATACGCCATCCACCCGACTTCTCCCGTAGATATAAATCTACTCACCGAAGTGCGCCTCACTCTAGTCGAAACCGACGACCGTCCTGTCCTTTCTCGTCGTCTTGAAAGTCTCCACAATAGTCCCTATAATCAAAGTAGTCATAAACATGCAAGTAAACTCCATTAAAACCAATACAAACCCAAACAAATGAAATACGACGAAAACATTAACAAAATAGCAAAACTGTAAAAAAATACTGAAGGACAGACGTCTGAACTCATACTAGGCAGACGTCTGACCAAAAGATCACAGTCGCACAGAAAGAAAGCAGACGTGTGAAGAAGGGGTCCAAGACGTCTGACTAAAAGGTCACAGTCGTAAAGAAAGTAAGCAGACGTCAGAAGAAGGTCTCCCAAATGTCTAAAGAATAAATCTCAAGAAATCCAAATCAAAAACAGACGTCTAGTGGCTTGAGCATTATGTGTCTAAAGATCAGCAATCAAAGATTCACATATCATCGACGGACATCTGAAGTTTTGGGGGCCTGACATTTGAAGAAGGAAAAACTGTCAGAACATATCATGGGCAGACGTCTGAAGCTCAGATGAACAGACGTTTGAAGAAGTATTTTACTGAAACGAATTTTGCAAAACTGAAAAATTCCAAAATCTTAAAAATCCATTCTTTTATACCAAAATACCCTCTACTTCCCAAAATAGAATGTAGTCACCAAGTAAACCATACTAATACTCACCACCACTAATAGATCACTTCAAAAACTAAACTTCAAATAATTCAACTCATAAAAATACCATTTTTAATATAGAAACTAAATTTTTGCATGGCCAAACATATCAAAACTTGTAGAACTTAAATAAAAGATAGATTCTTACCATTTGAAGTGATGAAAATTAGAGATTTAAACCCTAAAGATGTCCACTTGAAGATCTTTGAAGTTGTGGTAACTTCACTTGAAGTCTTGATGGGTTTAGATGAAAAAACTTGGATTTTTAGTGGAGAAAGCTGGGTTTGGGTTTTGACTTTGGAGAGTTAGGATGTTTTTGAAAGGGATGAGAGATATTTGTGAAGATAAGGAAAAGAAATTAAATAATGAGAGGAGGAGAGAGCGTGTGGATATGGGTGAGAGGGTATGACTCTCTCTCCTTCTTACCTAATACAACCAATATCATAAAAATTCCATATCATTTCCCAAATCCAAATTACTTATCATTCTCAAAATATCTCACATTTACCAATTCCCAAAATTAAATATACATACAGATGATAATCCGAAAACCCAGATCAACGCTCGGTATTATTTTCATAAAACTCATAATACCTATATTTAAATTATAAAATAATATTTATAATTTTTAAAATGTTACAATATATCTCGAGTATAGTGTGCATTCGTGAGATAACGGCGAATCTGACCAATAATATTTTCATCAACGGGCACACACACTAAAACAACTCTAAAAAGTCGGCTGGACAGGCATTGACTGTCCAAGCCTACTCTAATCCTTAATTCAATATCAATTTCGATGACCAATGAGCAATAGATCGGTTGATATAGCCACTTTTCCTTCGGGGAAGAGTGTGGGGTTCAAACCACAGGAAGTGCAACAAATTAACACTTTCAGAACAAATTCATAGGTCACTGGGTGCGTGTGTGGCGTGCTTTTGTGTGATGTATGTGTGGGAGTGTTGTGCACATAGGTTACGCCTTATGGACCAATGCCAATTTTTTTAAAAAAAATATGTATTTCGACCTAACAATGTGTATTCATGGGCGGTAAATAAACATCTTTCTCTTTTAGATGCATTTTTCGTGGTCTCATGTTGAATTTGTGATCTTAACATCCCCGAATATCATTAGCAATATCCCAAACATTTTTTTCGGGTTAATTGCTAAATAATTCTTTAGTGTTTGCATTTATATACCTTATTGATTTTTCGCTGCACTTAGATATCCTAAAGCACAAACCGTATGGATTTTGTTTAAAACTATATTTTAACCCTGTGTGTAACATGCAGGTTTGTAGTATAAAATAATTACTTATTCTAAAATCAAAGTAAATATTTTCAAATATTTTTTTTATAAATTGCAAAACATAAAAAATTACTTGCAACTTAATTACTTTATGAAGAAAAAATGTAGAAATACACCATGAGCTTTACACTTAGATTTGCAAAATAAAATAACTATTTACTTTAGAACCAAAGCCAATACCTTTTTTCTTTCCGAACATAAGCGTTTAACAATCCACAAAAAGAAAATGCTTGAAATTTTTTATGAAATCCATAATTTTCTAATGTTACTATAATTTAGATATGATTTTCCTCTGCATTAATTTTTAATTTTCTAAATAGTCCATCTCTTTATTTAAATATCAAGATAGTATTTGATTTCCTTTTTTATAAGAAATATCATATGTCAAACTTAGATCTTCGTTTAACATCTCACGTTGGATAAATACCAAAAAACTTTGGTTTTACTAACATATATATCATATAGGTTTAATCATGCAAAATAACATTTTAACTTTTTAGCCAAATAAAATAAAATAGATTAAAAACCAAATAATTTTTTTAATAAAATGCCTAGAAATAATTTTTTTTTATTGTTATTGAGCTACATGGGGCTTTTGGAAATGGATAAGGAAATAAATATGATTAATGAGAAGCTCCAAAGAGAAATTGCCAAAGATGGCGCTTTTACTTGCATAAAATTTTTTGACCGAAACCAACTTTGTATTATATCTCTGCAATTATAGGACAAAAAGAGGAGGGTCATTTGATTTTGAAATTGATTGGTGATGTGGCTTCTTATTTTTTCAAAGAAATCAAACGAAAAAGCACTGTTGTTTCATGTGCAATGCACGTAATCAAATGCCGCATCACTATTATTTTACAAATACGGCACGTGTCATTATTATTTTACAACCGTTATTCACCTAGTTAAATTAATAAATATTACATTAATAAATCTCTAACAAAAGGAGGGGCTTATTTGAATTTGAAATTGATTGATGTGACTTTCTATTTTTTCAAAGAAATCATATAAAAAACACGGTTGTTTTATGTGCAATACACATAATTAAATACCGCATCATAATTATTTTACAAGTGCGATATACGTGCCGCGTCATTATTATTTTACAAGTGTCATTCATGTAGTTAAATTAATAAAGAATCCATTAATAAAATTTTGATAATCAGGGCACGCGCAAAAATCTCTAGTTAATTATTATAACTATAATTAAAGATAATGATTGATTTGATGGTCAAATTGAAGAGAGAAAAATATTAACGGTTTATAATCTAGGGTATATAAATACGGCGAAAAAATCAATAAGGAATATGAGTGCAAAGTAGGTGAAATATTGTGATATTATTTAGCAATTAACTCATTATCATTATCATGAGCTGAGTTCAGAACACCGTGAGACAATTCGGTCCATATCTGGTACGGGATATCTTAGGCATCTTTGAAGTCGAACCATCTTTAGTTTGTTTCACCAAACCCGACCAGTCTACTACTGATTCGAATCGGATCTCAAACAAAAACCCGCTTCGCTTGGACCCAAACAACATATGAGAAAGGGCAATAAGGTAATCTCACGTTACACACCCTCTCCAATATAAGCTCCGCTCGCCTTTCCTCCCCAAAACCCTAGCCTCAGCCTCTGATTCGGCCACCTTGCGATTTCTAGAGGCGACAAATGGTAAATATCCTCTTTTGATTTAATTTTTCTTACAGATTTGTATCTGATCCTTTGTTTGTAGATCTCTTTCATACAAATGTCTGTTTTTTCCCTGATTTTTTTATTCTTCACGCGAATTTTGTTGATGGAGATCGTATTATTTGAAATGTTTTTCTTTCTGTGCTGAGAAAGATTAGAGCTTTCTGGGAACTTCGTCATCAGATCTCATTTTAGAACATGGTGTCTATTTTTTTTGCTGGAAATTATTGGAGATCTATGTGCCTTTTGCGTAGATTATAGTTTTTTAATTTATATTTTGCGTATTTTCATATTCCTAGTGAATTTTTCATCGTAATAACTGTGTTTCCTCTAAAAAAATTTCCTTTTTATTATATGCTTTCTATAATATATATTTTGCTTAATTGTTAGCTAAAAAAGATTATAATTTTACATGATTGAAATTAACAGTTTAATATTTGTCTATAATTATTACAGGCTCCCAAGAAGGGTGTGAAGCCAGGTGCCCCAGTGAAGAAGAAGGCAGTAATGTTCTCCCCTTGTCTTTGCCCTAAAATGGTTGCTTTTGTTGTACAAAATTTGATCTTTGCATTGTATTTTCACAGGAGAAGGTTGTGAACCCTTTGTTTGAGAAGAGGCCGAAGCAATTTGGTATTGGAGGGGCATTGCCGCCGAAGAAGGATCTTCATAGGTTTGTGAAATGGCCGAAGGTAGTCCGCATTCAGAGGCAGAGGAGAATCCTCAAGCAGCGCTTGAAGGTCCCTCCGGCGCTGAACCAGTTCACCAAGACCTTGGACAAGAATTTGGGTAATTGGCTATAGACTCTGTTTTTTAGCATAATGTTGGTATACTTGCTAATTGCGAATTGATGAATGCCATCTTTGTATCACATTTCCCGTGCTTATAGATTATCATAAGATGTGCTAGCCTTGATATTTTGAAATATTGCTAAATCTTACGATGTAAAGGCATATTTCGATGATTCCTTCGTTTTTCTTCTAACGCAGGAAATGCTTATTAACTGCATTTTTAGTTTCTGTATTTGATTAGGATTTATATTGATGTATTTGTAAGATTTCGTCGGCTTGGTGGGTTGGGATTAGGATGTCTGGGCTTCTTAGTCGTTTTTTTAATTATAGATATGTTCATTGCAGTTTGTGTATGACCTATAAGTTCTGATTACATTTGAACCATAATAATTCCGCCACAAAATAAAGTTGATTTTTGATAGATTGTTATATTTTGTCCTGTTGCCATTGATGATATGAAAGAGTTTATTATAAAGTTTGACATGCTAAGATGACGGCAAAAATCATTATTGCAGACATTTTTTAAACATAATATAATATAACTATACAAGTTCTTAAGTAATAGAGTTGGATTTCTTTTATTCTATCATGAAGTAAACATGAGGTTGGGTCCCTACATTAGTTAAATTAATAATTACAACCTTATCAAAATCTTATTCGGATTAGTTGATTACTAAAGAACTAGAGAATAAGCCTTCCTCTTGCAAATGACTACAAATACCATCTAAAACATTTTTTTGCAATCGATAGCTCCACACACTATTCGTTCCTGCAACTTTTCATGTTCTCTTTTCCTGACAAAACAAATGCATGCATTGGCATTCAGTGTTCTTTTTACAAGACATGTTCTATCTGCTGTAACTGGATACAGTGTTTTACAATAAATCCCTACAAATCTGTTGCTGGTTGTTCTATGAATACTTGTTACAATGTTAGTATTATATGTGCTGGAATATATATGCGTGTATGCCTTTATTTAGGTTTAATACACATTTTTAATTTCCTTAAAAATTGGAATTAATTTGGCTTCCAATACTTATGTGATCTTTAGAGTTGTGTAAATACTGTGTGTACTTTACTAAGCATTTTTGGCACCTAAAAAGAATCCATGTTCATTTTTCATCAAATAAAAAGAAAAGAAAAAGAACCGCCCTTTGAAACAATCCATGTTCATAGATGCACTTGAAATCTTGAACCAATATAATGGCTTAAACTATTAAATCTTCGTCATAGGATTGATGTAAACTCTAATCTATGCGGTTATTTATTATCTTCCCCCCCCCCCCCCTCTTTTTTCTAGATTACTGTTAATTTACCTAGTTTTATGTGTTGAAGAAATTATCCTTAATTGTGTTTTGTTTTATTATCTTGTCCGAAAAGAATTGTACAAGTTATTCCCTATCTCTGTCATGATTGAAAAATATTTGACTCTGTTTAAGTCAACCCCTTTTGTTAATTGGACCCTGAATTTAGCATTGCATGTGATTGGTACAGAATTTTGCTTGAGATGTTTATCTTCTTATTCTTTCCAAGAAGAGCTACACAAAGCATTTAATTATGTTGCTTGCTTGATGATTTTTAAAGTTCAAGCTGATTTACCTTCTTTTTCATTTTTACTGGTGCAGAATTTCTACTGTTGTAGCTGTTACATTATCTTTGTTACAATGTGCCTCTGATGCCCTAGTTTTTCTTTTGCAGCCACAAGCCTGTTCAAAATGCTTCTCAAATACAGGCCTGAGGACAAAGCTGCCAAGAAAGAGCGGCTTCTGAGTAGGGCACAGGCTGAGACTGAAGGCAAAACTGTAGAGTCCAAGAAGCCCATTGTTGTGAAATATGGGCTTAATCATGTTACTTACCTAATCGAACAGGTTTTAATCTATTTCAGTTTGTTATTTGTTTAAGATCATATTCTATTACTTTTATTGTACCAGTATTTGTTTAAGCCCATCTTATATGTTGATTTTGGATCATGAGATAATTATTTTACGCAATCACTACATTGATTCACCACACCATACCAAAAGAAACAACATCTTAAATGCATCTGTCTTTAAATATTTCTGATCCTGTCCCCTTGTACAAATTATGTCTACGTTAGTTAATTTATTTCATAAATTTGATCTATGTTAATACAATGCTGCTGCTGCTTTCAACTTATGTGATTTTATTCAAATGTGTTCTGCCTCTTAATTTTTCATTCTATAGAACAAGGCACAGCTTGTGGTCATTGCTCATGATGTGGACCCGATCGAACTAGTGGTTTGGCTCCCTGCCCTTTGCAGAAAGATGGAAATCCCTTACTGCATTGTCAAAGGAAAAGCACGTTTGGGATCGGTAGTTTTCTTTCCTCCATCCACCGTTTTTCAATCTTGCCTTGGAAAAAGAGACTAATTTTTCCTCTTGTTCTGTAGATTGTTCACAAGAAGACTGCTTCAGTGTTGTGCTTGACCACAGTGAAGAATGAAGACAAGCTGGAGTTCAGCAAGATCCTCGAGGCCATCAAGGCATGGGGCAGTCTTAATCTATATACTTTGCATTTTATTTCCATTTTTTTAACTGGGTGCATCACTATATAACTCTCTTAATTTACTTTTTGTAGGCGAACTTCAACGACAAATTTGATGAAATGCGCAAGAAATGGGGAGGTGGCATCATGGGTTCCAAGTCCCAGGCCAAGACCAAGGCCAAAGAAAGGCTCATCGCCAAGGAAGCAGCTCAAAGGATGACCTAAGTTTTGAGTAGTTTCTGTGGGTTTTGCTATTTGTTAGTTTTATATCTCCCCATATCTCAGTAAAGACTCTTTGTTGCTATTTGTTATTTTGAGTGTAGCACAATGTTTTTGTTCTTGTCGTCACTGGTTGCATTAATAGTTCCTTTGTGGAATTTATAGGATTGAAGTTGAGTTATTTTCTCCCTTGTGATGCTGGTTTAGTTTTGATGCAGTGTTGACCAAACATTTGTTATCTTGTGGTGCTGTGATATTAAACTCACTTTTATCTTGCTTGTATCTTGATGTCTAATGATTTATTTATTGTGTCCTTGGGGGCAGCTTCTATTTTACACCCAAAAAAATTTTATTTTTGAAATTTAAAAAAAATGAAAATATATTGATGTATTTATAAGTATTTTTGTACTCTATTTTTGTTTCCTAGGATTCTTGTTCCAGTATTATTTAATTTCAGGAATTGAAAGTATTTTATTCAATAATTACTCTATTAATTTTGGGGTCAAACTTTTTTATTCTGTTTTATATATGGTGCGGATAAAACATTTTCTCATACCTTTGCACTTTGTATTCTTTCTTTAGAATTACAAAGAAAACAATAAGAAATAAATATTCAATAATTTTTCTCTTTTTTGTGTATTTTGGTTTTTGTTTGGACGTTTTCGAAGTTTCCTACTATTTGGTTTTGAATTTGTAGCTGCTCGATAAATATGATTCTGTGCAATTTTTATTGCATATGAAATAATAACTATTTGATCAGATTAGAAATCTAAAGCTCTATATTGGATATTTTTTTAATATAAGACTTCCACACATTCTTACAAATAGTCGTTTTGTTTTCAATTGTTGCATTCTCGTATATGTCTTATTTGTTTATGTACGAAGTTTTAATTTGGATATGTCAGATTAACGCCAAATTAGCTCTAGTTGAAATAGCCATGTCATTGTTCAGTAGGCATGAAACTTGGTCATTCAAAAGGTTTACTAGCACTCTGGATGTAAACGGACCCGGATAATCTCATCCAGATCTGTTTTTTAATCCGACACTTACGGATATGGATATTAAAAATCCATATCCGAACGGATTTTATTAGTATCCGGATCCAACTTGGATATAAATTTCCTATTGAGTCCAGGTCCGGATATTCGAACTAATGGTACCCACTATCCAACTACTAATTACTATTAGTTATAGTTAGACTTATGGAGGACCTGTAATTTGAAACTACCGAGACTTGTAAACTTGATGTAAGTGTTTGAATCTAAGAATAGAATTCCCATCCGATTTTAGCGGATATGGTTTTTACAATATTCGATCTGTATCTGTGTCTGTATTCGATTTTTAGCGAATACGAATAGTAAATTATTGTTACCGACAACTATTTGTATCCGCATTCGCATCAGTAAATAGGTGCCGGATACGGATATGGTAATGCCTAGATCCGATCCATATCCGAGCCGTTTACATTCCTATCCCGTTGGCTTCTTTATTTTCTCTCTCATTTCTTTCGTTGATTGTTTCTTTAAATTAATTTTTAACATAAACAACAATATTTATCACTTTCATGAGAATACTGGTATAAGAAGATATTTTCTAATTTTTAATAATTAAAACAAAAGTGCACATATGGGAAATAATGAATCATGAATGCTTGACCTTTTCCATAGAGCTCGCTTTTTTCCCCCTATGTTCCTTCTCGCTTTCTATTTACAACACAGTCCAAGACAAAAGGGATGTGAAAAGAAAACAGCAAAAAGCAAGCTATAAAAACTGGTGTGAACAAATTCATAATATTGCCACTTCGTTTTTGAATTAATCACTCTCTTCGTTCTAAATTGAGGTCTGCACCAAAGATAAAATAATCGACACCGTTTCCCTATATGCCATCGATTAGAGAAAAAAATACAACATTCTTTCTATAAAATAAAAATAGATCCCTTGGTTGTGTGGATAAAATCGATAAATATCACACCAAAGATAATAGTCACCGGCCATCATATTTCATTAATAAATATTGGGTTACGGTTACATATGATTTGATGATAATAGCAAACTCTCAAACCCTTAGACTGTAATCACATCTTGAAGACCAAGTGTAGAGTAGGGATGAACATCTAAATCTTCTACACCGCCAGCCTCAAGCTGATTTATGATTCATCAGCTACACCGCTCGACCTGCTCTCAATACCCGACACAGGAATGGACGCCTACGTCGCTCAGTCGTTTATTACCGCACCGAGCGGGAGCTGATCGTCTCGTCTAGATCGAGACCAATCTAAGAATCACAACGCAAAGGTAGGAATAAACATCTAAATCCCTTGCGCTGTGACCAAAAAGCTTGACATGTTCGGAGGCCGAGATCGGTTCTATTTATCACTTTCTAGTTACTCCTTGGGTGTTCATTTCTTTTAATTCATATGTTTTTCAAGGTTACTTACAATTTGTCTCGAATATTTAGTTGCATAAATGTGGCTTTGTGCAATGTTTATAACTACAATCTATCTTACATATAAGATATTTATTACTATTCATTATAACTTCAACTCTGAAGCTCCAAAATCAAATGTTGGCTTATTAATAAATCTAGAAGATAAAATTTGAACAATTTTAACAATTAATCGTCTTATTTTCAAATTTTGCATACTGTATAATATGTTTTGCTTTCCATATGAAAATAATACTAGTTTTGTCGTAACCTGTCTATCAAAGATCATATGTTTTATAAGCTAATGTTGTCTAGATTCCTCCTTTTGCGGTTTATAAGTGCTAGTTCTGGTTACCTTGCATAGATAGAAAGTTTCATTTTAAACCATGTCAGATAAATGCAAAATTAGCTTTTGTTAAGAGAGCCATATCTTTTGTTTAATTACCATAAAATTTTGGCCACTGAAAGGGATGAAAAGAAACTTAATAGTTGAAGAGGAAGAGAGAAGCCCTATGTTCCAATTTTATTGCCAAACAAAAATCTTTCTTTGTTGTTTCTTTTCTGCTTTCCATATCAGATAAGTATTTATCTTCTTTTGTTTGTATGTCCATGTATCATGTTAATTGTTTTTATTTTCAAAATTTGCATATTGTATAATATGTTTTGCCTTCCATATGAAAAAACTAGTTTTATCGTTAGCTATCTGTCCACCAGCAACCATAATAAACTGGTGTTGTCTGGATTTCTCCATTTGCAGTTTTGTTTATGTAGAAAGTTCCATCTTTATTTATGTCAGATAGATACCAAATCAGCAATTGTTGAGATAAAAGTGCCTTTTGATTTGTCTGGTTACCATAAAACTTTGGCCACTAAAAACAGTGAAAATAGCTTAAAAGTTGAAGAGGAAGAGAGATGCCATATGTCCCAATTTTATTGCCTAGCTTCAAACAAAAATCTTTTTTTGTTATTTCTTTTCACCTTTCCATATGAGATGAGTATTTATCTTCTTTTGTTTGTATGTATAGGTATCATGTTACTTGTTTTTATTTTCAAATTTTGCATACTGTATAATATGTTTTGCTTTCCTTAGGAAAAAACTGGTTTTATCGTTGGCTTTTTGTCTACCGATAGCCATAATAAATTGGTGTTGTCTGGATTCCTCCATTTGCAATTTATAAGTGCAGTTTTGGTTATCAAGCGTAGAAAGTTCAATATTGAACTATGTCAGATAAATGTTAAATCAGCATTTGTTGAGATATACGGTCTTTTGTTTGGTTACCATGGAACTTTAACCATAGTGAACAGAGCTTGAAAGTTGAAGAGGAAAAAACATGACATATGTCCCAATTTTATTGTGTTGCTTTGCCTCTTTTCTTCATTCCTTATGAGATAATTATTTTTCTTCTTTTGCTTTATTTTTATAGATATCACATTATTATTGATTTGATTTAAATTCGGATTAGTTTGGATTTAAATCTAATCTCTTTAGGTTAGATTTAAATATAATCTCTATATAAAATTCATTTTTTATCTATAATTTAAATATGGATTTATCTCCTAGCATATATTTATCCTATAAATAAAAAGTTTTTTATAAGGTTTTTATTATCCATAATTTTAAAATAACCTAGGAATTGATTAGAGTGGGAGAGGGCGGCCAAGTGCGGTCGCGGATTGATAAACCAATTTTGTGCATTTATTTTAGTATTATATCCATATCTTTTGTTATTTATTTTAACTAAAAGTGCCACTAAACACGTGTGTCGAGTGTAAGTGCAGATTACATGTCTACGTGCAATAAACGGATTAATTCAGATTTGATTAGGAGCCAAAACTCGCTCCTATAAAGATTTACAGCTAAGCCAATCAAGGAACCGGTCTAAACTAGGAAAGCAATTACTTCAATCATGTCCAAGTGCACTTGGGTCAATAAAACGATGAAATAAAGATTTAATAAAATAAAAGGAGAAGAATCGAAGACTGTCACAAAAATCTGGTCCTAAGACTCGAAGAAATTTCGGCGGAAACGGTGAGATTTCCTCCTTTTACGCCGAATTATATTGGCCGTTCGATGAGAATTTTTATGGTGAGGATCCATTTGATATTAGGACTTCGGTTCTTATGTTACTCTATTTATATCGATTTTACAGAGAGCAGAAACTCTCCCGCACTTTTACTCTCTCTAAAAACTAGAGTTTTTATTTTGGATCATCGGTGAAGAGCAAAATTATTCTATTAAGTTTATTTATCTTCGTTTTTAATTGAATCATGTCTTTTATTTATTACTCTATTTTCTTTTTAATTATGTTTAGGTAATTCTTTTTATACCTAGGGAGATGTAACTTTATCTCTCATGTGTTTGATGTTTAATTAATCTAGATCTCTTTGTGCTTAATTAATATTTGAATTGATTTAAAGTCAATTCTAGTTTTATTAGATCGCATAGCATATGGTTTATTTTTAGGGAAAGTAAAGTTAGGAAAAACAATAGATTTATTTAATTAATAAAAATTACATATTTTTAACAATTATGATCTATTTAGTTTGATAGGTTATCTTGAATTTTTTTTAATCTATTCTTGCTTAGGTTTGATAGGTTAAGTTAAAAATCATATAAATTGTTCTTATTAAAAGATTGTGATTATATGAAAGAGTGGAGAAAGGATGAGAGATAGATTAATTAGATTAATGATACATGTTATGTTAGATCTAGTAAACTCGTAAATTCTAGATATGTTTTTCTTTACTTTACAAAGTTTTAAGTTAAATTTTAGTATTATTTTTTAGAATTCCATCATAACTTGATTGGATAATATTAGGAGATTAGAAATTACAGTTATCTCTGTGGATCGACCTGTAACGCGTACTACAACTACCGTGCATTTGCGGTATTACTTTTTCTGCACTTTAATTAACGCAACACAGATAGAGATATGTTTTGTAAGTCGATATAATCTCTTATAATTCCTTCTCATAGTGGAAGTTTGTCATGACCCGAATGTGTGGAACGTGACTGACATTTAAATCACGCAACGTCTAGAGTCGTAACGTAATCTAAGCAAGCCAAAGCCCAGAAATCTAAACCGTTTAATGAAATGGAGTGAAGAAATACTTGTTTTAAAAGGTGATTTTAATAAAGTAAAGTTACATTAAACATTTTAAAAGCATCAAGTTTTCCCGAAAATTTCGGCAGAGTTTCCTTTGTAAAAATTGGCCTCAAACGGGTACAAAACAAGAATATGTATAAAAAACGAAATAAGGCATCCCCAAGCGGGAGTTAGCTCTTCACCGAATGGAGGAACACAACCACATGCAAGATACATCATAATAGTGTGAAATAAGCATATAAAAGAAAGAAATAAGAAAGCACCACGTCGGCTCGCATGAGCTCGACACCAGGGAACAAATATACAAATCTCACTGTCCAATCTCTAGATCACATATACACATGGTCGATGGAGTGTATTAGATACAAAATAAATATACATGGTGGAAACAAAAGAATATCCTCCCAAAAACCCACATATGCATAAGTTCTCTAGTCGAAGCAAAAGGAAGGAGAAGAAGAAGAAGTATGCCCGCCACTACTATGCTGACGGGTCGGTCCTGCAAGACACTCTGGCACAACGGGGATGAGTTGCTAACTCGTGAGTAGTAAGTAATATCTAATAAGACTATCACAAGTATGCACGCAAATGCGTCGCAACCTGTGTATACCACAATGATACTATGCACTAATATGAATGCAATATGAATGAATGATCCAGCATAAAATCTGGTTATATATCTGGTATGAGAAAAATCTGTGTTGTTATCTTAGTAAAACTTTTGTATCATAAAACTGGGGTATCATCAAATGAAATCGACAGAATACCGTGCCAATATCGACACAATATATATATATATATATATATATATATATATATATATATATATATATATATGTCAAATCTCGGTATCCGTCTCTCAGATCGACCCTCAAATCTGTCAAATCACATGACTCCGGTCGGTGTCCTCCGGATAACCGCCGGGTCAAAAATCACCGGTAGGTAGTGCTTCCCTACCAGGCTCAACTTCTCACTATAAGATTTTCTTGTCCCGGGGTACCTTACCGGGTCCACCATGTACCAGCAAATGGCGTCTCTCTCCTCAAATCGGGTATATGTACATACGTGGCTCTAGAACCGAGAAATCTCATGGTGGACGCCACACACATCATATCATGAGAAAATCGCACTTTATATTTGAAATTTTTATAAGTTTATGAAACTCCTTTGCGGTTTTTCTTAAATCCAGAAATCTCATGAATACGGAAATCTCCAAGAAAGTCAAAATATATGTATAGGGATTCTCTAGTACCATCCTAGGTTATGGGTTGTATCACACATGCTATAACAAAAATTTAAAGGGGTGCTAAACAATTCCAACCATGAATCGAACTAGAAAAATAGAGTAACAACATACAAGTATCATATACTACAAGTGTCTAACACTAAGTGGGGAGAAAATACAACCTTTGTAGACCTCCTCCTTAACTCCTTGGATCGAGTGGGGTTTGAACCGGTTAGCTTGTGTCCTTCCAAGTCCACGATGATCCACCACGAAGTCTCTTTGCATCAAGCTCCAAGCTTCACTTGATCAAGGATGAAGATGAAACAAACACTGCACACTAGTGGGCTAGACTAAAATAGAATGGTGATGTTGGTTTGAATCTCACTTAAAAACTTTTTCTTTTTAATTTCTTCTCTTTCTTTTAAAAACCCTAGAGAGCTTTGAGAAGAGAGAGGAAGAAGGAGATGACTCAAGCTTGACTCAAGAGAATAAACTCATTAATCCAAACATAATCCCAAGTGAATGAGAAATATGTCTCATGCTAAACTATGGTTACAATATATCTAGATATTTTGTGACTTGAGGTTAAGCAAAACCATGGGCTACAAAACCATGGGCTAGGAAACCATTGACTATTGTCAACTCAAGAGAGTTGAATAGTCAACCATGATTATGTTGCCATTTTGCTTTTCTCAAATAAACAAAATATCTAAATATGTTACCATGTGAGTCTTGCATTGCCACCACCAATGTATCATCAACCATGACACATGTATACTTGCATGTGTGCATCCATATCAACATATACATACACTCATGCATGCATCATAAAGAAATATGTTTTAATAAATGAGTTAATGGACTTGATATTAAATCAACACTTGATTTAATAACCCGGTCATATCAAATACGATCCATCCAATAGTAAACGCACGATTAAAATACGGTATCCAATACATGCATTTAATCGAGCTTCCGCACATATCACATATGCGCCCTACATCTTTTCGCCTGAGCTAGGAGACCCCTTTGTGGGACTCTAAGATTCGTCAATACGCTAGCAGTAGGCAGTGATCACATCACATGCCCACAAACCGTCAGTGGCACAAGCTGTACGTAACGGCTCCCAGGTATTGAGCGATCAGAAGAAACACAAGCAAACCTGCCAAAACTCCCGTCGAGCTAACTGGCAACACTTACCGTACAGTGCGGTCTCTTCGTCAATAGTGCTGCATATCAAGTCTAAGGGTGGTATCGTCAACCTTATTAACCCAATAAGTTATGCCGGTATATGGCTAATAACAGATCGAGAAACTACTAATAACACTTATCAGTAAATCTCAGCAGCCCTGGTCAGGGACTCCCTGTTATAGCCAATCGGACATAGCGCAACATCAACCCCCAATATTGGGAAAGACGAAACCCCTCCTATCGCTCATTGCCTCTATGTGTCCTGGGACTGTACCCAAAATCCACCTGTTTGCACGACTCAGTAGAGCCGTGGTAGGGTGGAGATCAAAGTACAGTGGGAGGCACACAAGACTCTATGACGATCTCGGGTCTACAAACTAACCAGTACCAGTGTCATCTAAGAACTGCTATCCGACGATAGATATAATACCACATAGGAGTTCTCGGCGAGTCCGTTCAGTGTACCCAGTCTCACTGAGCGCCCGTATACGATCTTTGGTGTCACCACACTAATGGATATGGGATCATTCATCTCCCATCATATGGGACAAGTAACGTATATGCTAGTATACTCTGGTGATATCGATGCCCCGTCTCGATACACCCACGACTAGGAACATTGAAAGGATATGCTTATATGAACTACATATGTCCCACTAGTATGATCCGTATCATAATCTCAGTAGTCAAGCATATCCTATGGGCTATATCAACATGTACCAAATGAATGAAAGCATGAACAAATGAACATGTTAAGATAAAAGTGCAACCAGATAGCATACTATCATGTTGAGCAAGAATGTCCCATGAATACACACACACACAGATACCGGTACATACACTATCATATAATGTCCTCTAGGCATACATATATCCAACAATCTCCCACTTGCACTAAGGCCAATTATTGGCGTATCTCATACCCAACATCTCAAAAAAACCGTTCATGCTGCGGCAAAGGGAGGGCCTTGGTGAGTGGATCCGTGGTGTTATCTTTTGTATCTACTCTCTGAATCTCGATCTCGCGGCGATCAACTATCTCTCGGATCAGATGATATCGCCTGAGGATGTGTCTGGATCGCTGATGGGACCTGGGCTTTTGGCTAACGCCATAGCCCCATTATTATCACAATACAATAGTATTGGATCAATAATGGTCGGAACTACTCCTAACTCCGAGATGAACTTGCTCATCCAGACGGCTTCCTTGGCAGCATCATTTGCAACAATATACTCAGCTTCCATCATGGAGTCTGCAATGGTATCCTGTTTGGAACTCTTCCAACACACGGCCCCTCCATTGAGGGTAAAGACAAACCCTGAGATAGATTTGCTGTCATCCTTATCACTCTGGAAGCTCGAATCGGTAAAGGCCTCCATTTGGAGATCCCCGTTACCATACACCAAGAACATTTCTTTAGTCCTTCACAAGTACTTAAGAATGTTCTTCACAGCAGTCCAGTGATTCTCCCCTGGGTTGGATTGATATCTGCTTACTACACCCAGTGCGTAAGCTACATCAGGGCGTGTACATAATATCGCATACATTATAGATCCTACAGCAGAAGCGTAGGGTATAATACTCATGCGAGCTCTCTCTTCATGAGTCTTTAGGCAAAAGTCCTTGGAGAGAGTGACTCCATGACTAGCGGGTAAGGAACCCCGCGTGGAGTCTTCCATACTAAACCTTTTTAGGATGGTATTAATGTACTTGGTTTGGGACAATCCCAATAACCCTTTAAATCTATCCCTATAGATCTTTATGCTCAATATGTACGAGGTATCACCCAGGTCCCTCATGAAGAACCTTTGTGATAAGAACAGTTTGACTGATTGTATCATATGAACATCGTTTCCTATCAGAAGAATGTCATCCACATACAATACGAGGAATGTGACAGTACTTCTTACAATCTTCTTATAAACACAAGGTTTCGTTAAAACTCTTTGATAACATCATCAAAACAGATGTTCCAACTCCGTGATGCCTACTTTAATTCATAAATGGATTTAAGCAACCTACATGCTTTCCCGCTGCTCCCACTATCGATGAAGCCCTCTGGCTGATCCATATAAACGCATTCTTCTAAATCACCATTTATAAAATCCGTTTTAACGTCTATCTGTCAGATTTCATAGTCGTAGTGAGCAGCAATAGCAAGTAGGATCTGAATGGATTTAAGCATGGCTATAGGAGAAAAGGTTTTGTCATAGTCTAGTCCTTGTCTTTGTCGAAATCCTTTCGCCACAAGCCTTGCCTTATAGGTCTCCACCTTCCCATCTACACCGATCTTTCTCTTAAAGATCCATTTGCATTCTACGGGTTTTACCCCAGAGGGTACAACATCCAAAGTCCATACTTTGTTGGTGTACATAGACACCATTTCGGATCTCATGGCATCCGGCTATTTCACAGAATCACTACTCGTGATAACTTGTTGAAAACTGGTAGGGTCATCATCATCCATAATGCAATCTTCTCCATCACCATCAACGAGAAAACCGTAGTACCTCTCCGGTGGGCGAGAAGTCCTACCAGATCTACGGAGTGGCTGAGGTTCATTAGGTTCTGTTGCAACTTCAGGTACAACCAAGTCGTCATTTGTAACTTGTGTCTCTAAAACCTCTTCTAGATCTACCACATTGCCATCAGCATCATTTGGAAAAATCTCATTTTCTAAAAATGTGGCATTTCGATAAACAAACACCCTTTGTTCCTCATTGTGGTAGAAAAGATATCCATATGAATCTTTTGGATATCCCACAAATACATGTTTCCCCAATCAGAGCAAAGCTCTGTTCAAAATTCAAATTTTGAAATGAAGCAACTCTTCAGAAGTAGCGCCAAGTGCGCTGCGCCCTAAGTAGCGCACTATGTGCAAAGCACGTGTGCGCTAGCGCTGGGTGCGCTGCGCTCTAAGCAACGCACCACGTGCAAAGCACGGGTGCGCTAGTGCTTGGTGCGAAGCACGGATGCGCTAGCGCTAAGTGCGCTGCACTCTAAGCAGCGCACCATGTGCAGAGCACGGGTGCGCTAGCGCTGGAACTAAAAGCTCCCCACCGTCAGATCAAAGATCTAATAATAATAATGATGAATCATTAGTTAATCAGAAATAAATTCTGTTAAGGAAAGATTGCTCAAAATCTTTCCAAACAACAAAATTGTGCTCTATAAATAAGAGCACCATTGGATCAATGATACAATGGTGATTAGAAATCACCAAAATACAGAATAAATTCTGTATGGAAAGATTTCTCAATCTTGTTAAAAACAAGAAGATTGCCTTCTATAGATCAGAAGCCCTTGGATCAAAGATCCAACGATGGGAAATTCCCCAAATCAATTGGAGAAAAGATCTCCTTAACTGATTAAACTGATCAGCTTGCCCTATAAAAAGGACCCTAGACTTCAAGTCTTAGATATACAGAAGCATAGAGAGGAACCCCCATAAGTTTTGAGAGATCTCAAAAAGAAGAGCCAAGCTCTCAGAGAAAGAAGATTTTTCTTCAAGCTAAAAAAAAAGAATGATGATGAACAGAGAGATGAAATCATCTCGTAATTAATTTAAAAAGAAGGATTCATTTCTTTAAAAGATCATAGATCTACAAGACAAAATTCTTTCACAAAGAGATCAAAAGATCTCATCATAAAAGAAGAAGAACATAATTCTTCTCACAGATCATAGATCTATGAGACTCAGGTCTTTTCACAAAGAGATCATGAACATCTTGTTATAAGAAGGGGGGAGAATAATTCAATTCTCTTAAAGACCATAGATCTATAAAGGCAAAGCCTTTCATCAACATAAGAGATTGGAAATATCTCCTACAAAATAAGAACTGTTGTTCTTAGATCTTGAGAAAAAATCTCTTTTAAAAGAACATAAATTTATTTCTTAGATTATAAAATTGATCAGATACGCTTTGCGCTCTTGAACCGTGCTTCTGCGCTCTTAGACTGGCGCTCAGCGCCAAGCGTGACACGTGTCCCTCACGTATACGCTACTTAACAGTTTGCGCTTCACGCTCTTGAAATAGCGCACTGGGCTCATGGGCTGGCGCTCAGCGTCAGGCGCACTACATGTCACTCACGTGTTCGCCACTGAACTAATAGCGCAACGCGCTCATAAACTAGCGCTCTGCGCTCATAAACTGACGTAATGGGCCCATCATCTTGCACTTAGCGCCAAGCGCGACACGTGTCCCTCGTGTGTGCGCTACTCGGTAGAAGCGTATTGCGCTCTTTGACTGGCGCAAAGCACCAAGCGCATCACGTGTCACTCATGTGTGCGATCATAGAACATAAATTGTTCTTTAATAAGCCCAGAGCTATGATGAACGCCCAGCATTCAATAAAAGACAAAATATTGTCAGAATTCAAGTTAATGCTCAACATTGTTAAAAGGGCCATGCCCAAGCAAATGCTTAGCAGCCAAAAATAAATGTTAAACATTTTAACTTGATTGGACTTAGCCCAAGATTGTCCATAAGTCCTTAAATGCAGATTAACTGAGCCCATATGCTCATAAATCTCAGATCCTAGTCCCAACTGGACTATAGATCTCCCAACCAAAATTGGATCAAGGGTACATCTCTTTACTCCTCTGATATTTGTCGTTGTAATCCTTCAACGTCTTCAGAGAGGTGACGGGTCCCGATAACCATACATTTCATAGACTATGACGTCTTTAAACTGGACTGTGGGGTCCTTTAAAACCCACGGACTATGATGTCCTTAAGCTCGGACTGTGGGGTCCTTTAAAACCCACGGACTATGATGTTCTTAACCTCGGACTGTGGGGTCCTTTAAAACCCACGGACTATGGTGTCCTTTGTTGGATATAGTGCCCTCAAAGTCAATTATTAGATCGCAGGTACGTGATTGCAATGATTGAGGGAGGACCTATACCGATATGACAGTCTTGCTCGAGATGATAGTATGCTATATGGTTTGTCTTTATCATCATATACATGCTTTAGTTCACTATTGCATATTGATAGAGCCCATAGGATTCTTGCTTAACTGCCAGCAGTATGATGGCGATCATATACGTGGGAGCTGGGGTCTATAAGCACATCCTTATAAGTGTCCCTAGTCATAGGAGTTTCGAGACAAGGCATCGATACTCCAGAGTAGACTAGTGTATACAGTCGAGACCCCGACAAGGGGTGGTGGCCGGTCTCACAAGCCATTGGTGTTAATTGGTTCACCTAAGATGTATACAGGTGCTCATTGGGTTATGAGCACACCGGACAGGACTCGCCGGGAACTTACTAGTTGGTATTATACATATCGTCAGATAGCAGTTCCCAGGTGACATGTGTACAGGTTAGTCTGTCGACCTGAGATCATCATTTGTCTCGTGTGAGTTTCCACTGTGCTTTGATTACTACCCTACCACGCTCTTAGGAGACGTGCAAACAGGTTTTAGTTGGGTACAGTCCCGAGCCACATGGAGGCAGTGAGCGGATCGTCGGGGATTTGTTTCTCCCGATATTGGGGGTTGATGTCGCACAGTGCACGGGTGGCTATCACTAGAAATCCTCGGCCGGGGTAGTGGAGAATTACTGATTTGGATCAGTAGTTTCTCAGGAGGTGATGAGCTTCATACCGACACGAATTATCGCATTATTAGGGGTCTGACTTTATCCACCCCCCTAGACTCGATATGCGATACTCTTAGACGAATGGACCGGACAGTACAAATATTGTCACTGTCAGGCTCAGTAGGGTTTCTGGATGAGTTCGCTCGTCAGCTTCCTTTCCAATCAATACATAGGCAACCGTTACGTACAGCTTGTACCTCTGACGTGCTAGTGGTTATACCCAGTGCCAGTGTGTTGATGAGTCATTAGAGTCCCCCACAGATAGTTTCCCAAGTTCGGGAGAAACGTTGTAGAGGCCGTATGGTTTTATGGCAAGGTTCGGAAAATGCACGTGCGTTTTCGCACGTGTCATATTTCGGGCAGATAATACTGGTGGGCTTTGGTTTAAGACGGATCCGAGTATTATACTGTGTAGATATAATATTTTTGTCTCAGTTGCATTTGTATTCGGTCGTAATACAAATACGGGTATGTTTATACTGTTACGGGGTTATCCTGAAATTCGTTTCGGGATCGCTTTTGGAAGTTGCCAGTTTCCAGTTTTCTATCACCCGTCTTTAACATTCGGTTAAATGCGGATTTATCTTTTCGTCACTAGGGTGAGTCATGAGGGTGAGTCATGGTTCTAGAAGCTTCTAGATGGTGACTAGGATGATGAGGTGGCTAGTGACTCTTTAGTGCATTAATTGTGCATTTATTGTTTTGATGATGTGTTGTTAAGGTTCAATGTATGCAATTAATGTTATGCAAGGTGTGTATTATGACTCATTAGTTCATTTATTCTTAAGGTCACCCTCTCCACTCCTACACTCACCTCCCTCCTCCTTTTATATTGGCCGGCCCATTCTAGTGAAGTGGATGATTGATTTTTGGGAGAAAGATTATAGTTTTGGTTCATGGAAATTTCATATGCCAATTTCTCATTTACCCGATTCCAAAAGGCAACTTCATTAACCGTTCGTCCATGGCTTTGGACGAAGTGAGACAAAGTGTTCTACTCATTCTCTACATCAATCTTGGTCATCTCTTTTAGCAAACTTGATGTCCGAGTTGCCTCGGTTCAGAGGCGGGAGCCCGTTTAAAGATCCGTCGACGTGGTACCACCTGGACGAGGAGATTGGAGATTCAAGAGATCGGAGCAGCCGCAACAAAGCGTGGGATGATGGTTGAAGACCGAAGGACTCGGATCGTTCGGTATAACACTTCTACTCACTTTGTAGTATGTTAGTTTAGCTTTAATGGCAGATCCGAGTTATAGTATGCGATAGCGCCAGTCAAAAAGTTTTTGTTCCGCATTTGGCGTCTGTTAGACGGTCGGAGCGCTACCGTGTACTTACAGTGGTATCAGAGCCTCACCATTAAGCTTTACTAACTTGTGCTAACACGTTTAAAATATCGATCGAACGGATTTTCGAAAACTACAATTTTTCTGTACAAAGTTTCTGTCGATTTTAAATCTGGTCTAAAAATTATTTTGAGCATCACAGAAAATTGTGCAGGCTTTTCTAAGAAAACTGGTGAAAATTGGTCAAGTGATCTTACTGTACGGCCGCGGATCCGCGGCCAAAACCAGGGTTTGGCCGTGGATCCGCCGCCATATTGTGGGATCAATGCTCCAATTTTCTACAGTATGTTCTTCATTGTAAATTGTGGTTTCTGGAATATTTCCTTTGGGCCCAGATTTTATTACTGTACACCAGAAGTACGTGGGGCCCACTTCGGGAAGTTTTGTCGATCGAAATTTTAAACTTGTTAGTTTACAGTACTTATATTATATCTCTGACCGTGAATGTCATTCGAGCGGTAAATTACGTCTAATTGCTATAGTCCTTTTAGACGGATTTGCGAACGTGACATTCGCGTTGATGTTCTGTGTTGTGCTGTGATGTTGCGGATTTGTCGTGGTGGATAGCAGTGTGCAATGGTAGTGCTTTTTGAATTTATTTGTACATTTGATATTGCGGAGCGAGCGTCCAACATGTGGACTGCCGTCACTTCCTGTTTGTATAATATTCTTTTGGGGCACGACCGGGCTGAGGTCGATGTACCCGTTGTATATATTTTCTTTTCTGTACTAGGTTTACCCCGCGACGGAGTGCACGGATAGCCGGGTTCTGGAGGGCAACGGGTCCGTATCTCATGGCTTTGAGAGGCAGAGGGGCCTCACTCTAGAATTGGCAGACTATTCGCCGCACTCGTAGGGGGTACAGGTTGACCCAAGGCGGGGTGCTCAAGTTATCGGATTCCATGAAGTGTTGGTTGGTCCATTCACTATGTTGTAGGGGGCTGCCTCGCTTCAGGTTTTGGCGGGTAGCTTGTCGCACCCATAGGGGTCTAGGTTTCATTGCACAGGCTATCCACACGACCAAGAGAACGTCGGGTTTTCAGTAGCGGCTCTGTGAAACCCGGGGATCCCAGATTATCTGTATTGTTCTGTGATGCTTATTACTTTTCTGTAATGTTGCATATTATCACGCCTGGAGCGATTATTGTATATTGGTATATATACTATTAGATGTTGTATATGTTTTACACCCGCGCTAGTTCAGTCCCCGCTCTGTCGTTAGTTAAGTAACCTAACGGGGGATGACATGACTGTTAGGTCCACGTTACCTCTCCCGGTACTTTCGGGGTTGCGGAAACGGTAAATCAAAATTTTTCTAAACTTTGTAACATGGACCGTAAAAGCCGGATCTTTGCTAAACTAAACTAGCATACTTGCAAAGAAGAATTAACTACTCGGCAAAGTGGTTATACCTCAACTTGAACTCCTTCACTTCTTATTGTTGTTCTTCTTTGATGTTCTTTTCTTCTAGTTGTTCTTTTCATGGCTTGCTCAAAGGTTGATCCGGACTTCGGTCACCTCCGCGGCCTCCTTGAGTCGAAGACGATCCACCCGAGAGATGTACGCCGAGCTCCACCTCAAGCCGAGGTAACTAGGGCAAGGAGATTGCTAATCTAGAAGCCCTAGGTTGTGTAGAGAGGATGTATGGATGTGTTTGTCAAGTAGAATCCTTTTTCTCTCAACACATGAGATCAAAGGAGAAGATCAAGAGGAGGAAGAAGAAGGAGATTATCTAGCAACCATGGAGCTTCTCATTTCAAGAGAGAGAATGAGAATGAGCAAATGAAAAAGCTTAACCAAAGAAAATCTAACCATGGTTGCAATAATGCACAAAACATTATCATTACAAATCCAATCAAGATAAAGGTGATGGCTACAATGACATGACCATTATCATAACTAAATAAAAAGAAAACCAAAGAATACTTTAGAACTTCTAAGAAGGTCCAAGTCAACTTTGGTCAAAAGGTCAACAAAGTCAAGATGGTCAAATGGTCAATGTAATTAGCCATAACAAAATTATCAAGGAAAAGATTAGTAAATAATGTCCCCGGCTCATAATGGTTTTGACCAAACGAACTGTCGAAACCCTAATGAGTCGGCCTCAAAATGGTTTTGACCGAATCAACTGTCAAAACCCTAATGAGCCTGCCACATAGCGGTTTTGGCCGAACCATCTGCCAAAACCCTAATGAGGCACCTCCTCCTTCATCGCTCCAGAAAACTGTGCATACACACCTGCATCCGTATTCCGTAGAATGCGGATGCGCAGAAGACAAAACACATCCATCCGTGCAATACTAGGATCTGGCTTAAACCAAAGCCCACTAGTACTGCCTGCCCGAACATCATACGCACACTAGTGTACGTAAGTGATCGCAGCCCTGCCGTAAAACCATACGGCCTCTACACGTTTCGCTCAGTGCAGGGAAACTCTCTGTGTGGGACTCTAAAGACTCGACACTACGCTGGCAGTGGGTTTAACCACAGACCGCAAGCGGCACTAGCTGTACGTAACGGTCCCCAGGTAGATGTCGATAAGAAGGCCGATGAGGTAAACCCATCCGAACTCCTACTGAGTCTGTATGTGACAATCTCCGTACAGTCCGGTCTGTTCGTCTGATACATCGCATGGCGGGCCTAGGGGGGCGGTAAACGTCAGACCCCTAATAGCGGTACAAGTCGTGTCGGAGTGAAGCCCAGAACACCCTGAGATAACACCGGAACCTACCAGTATATCTCGCTTGCCCTGGCCAGGGACTACTCGTGTAATGGCTCTCCTAGACACAGCGCGATGTCAACCCCCAATACCGGGAGAGACGAATCCTGTCTAACCGTCACTGCCTCCAAGTGCTTCGGGACTGCTCCCAACTACTACCTGTTTGCACGACTCAGTAGAGCCGTGGTAGGGTAGTAATCAAAGAACAGTGGGAACACACTCGAGGCGAAGTGACAGTGTCAAGTCAGCGGACTATGCTGTACTCATGTCACCTGGGAACTGATAACTGACGATAGGTATAATACCAACCATCAGTTCCCGACGAGTCCTGTCCAGTGTACTCGTAACCCAACGAGCACCCGTATACTATCTCAAGTACGACGTACCGACGGCTGTGGGACAGACCGTCTCCCGTGCTGGGATGAGAAGCGCATACGCTAGTCTACTCCGGAGTATCGATGCCCTATCTCGGTACTCCCACGACTAGGGACGTGTATAAGGATGTGCTTATAGATTACCCAGCCCCCACGAGTGTGATCGCCATCACAACGCCGGTAATCAAGCAAAGATCCTAAGGGCTCTACTAATGCGTATAGGTGATATAATAAATAAACACACATGTACACATTAAAGCAGAGACAAACCAAGTAGCATACTACTATATTGAGCAAGATTGTCCGTACAACTGTGAATATCCCAATCTTCCATCAAGTAATATACATACTAGTATGATACAGTAATGGCCTCTAGGGCATATACACCAACAATCTCCCACTTGCACTAAGGCCATGTACTGGCGTATCGAAGACCTATCATCTCGATCAGCCGCTCGAACTGAGTCTGGGGTAAAGCCTTTGTGAATGGGTCCGCAGTGTTGTCCTTTGTGTCCACTCTCCGCACCTCGATCTCCTGTCGATCAATGATCTCCCTGATCAGGTGATACCGCCTTAAGATGTGCCTGGATTTCTGATGGGACCTTGGTTCCTTCGCTAATGCTATAGCCCCATTGTTATCGCAATACAAAGGTATTAGGTCAACAATGGACGGAACCACCTGAAGTTCACTAATGAACTTCTTTATCCAGACCGCCTCTTTTGCAGCATCGCTTGCAGCAATGTATTCAGCCTCCATCGTCGAGTCTGCGACGGTATCCTGCTTGGAACTCCTCCAACATACCGCCCCTCCATTGAGGGTAAACACAAAACCCGAGACAGACTTACTGTCATCTTTGTCACTCTGGAAGCTTGAATCGGTAAAGGACTCGACCCTGAGGTCTCCATTACCGTAAACCAGGAACATCTCCTTAGTCCTTCTCAGGTACTTGAGAATGTTCTTCACTGCTGTCCAGTGGTCCTCCCCTGGGTCTGACTGATACCGGCTTACCGCGCTCAACGCGTAAGCTACATCTGGTCTTGTACATAGCATCGCATACATTATAGATCCTACCGCCGAAGCGTAGGGTATAGTGCTCATGCGAACCCTCTCCTCGTCAGTCTTAGGAGACATCTTCTTGGAGAGGGTAATTCCGTGCAATGCGGGTATGTTACCGCGCTTGGAACCCTCCATACTAAATCTCTTTAGTACGGTCTCTATGTACCTGGACTGTGAAAGTCCCAACAGTTTCTTGGATCTATCTCTATAGATCTTGATCCCCAGAATGTACGAGGCATCACCCAGGTCCTTCATGGAGAACCTTTGTGACAAAAACAGCTTGACCAACTGTAGCATAGGAATATCATTTCCTATCAAAAGAATGTCGTCCACGTACAAGACTAGGAATACGACAGTTCGTCCTACAATCTTCTTATATACACAGGGTTCATCTTCGTTCTTGATGAAATCAAATTCCTTGATTGCCTCATCAAAACAGATGTTCCAGCTCCGCGATGCCTGCTTTAATCCATAAATGGATTTGAGCAACTTGCACACCTTTCCGCTGCTCCCACTGTCTACGAAACCCTCTGGTTGATCCATGTAAACGCACTCTTCCAAACAACCGTTTAGGAAAGCCGTCTTAACATCCATCTGCCAGATTTCATAGTCATGGAAGGCAGCAATGGCAAGTAGGATCCGAATGGATTTGAGCATAGCCACCGGAGAAAAAGTCTCGTCATAGTCCAAACCAGGTCTTTGACGAAAACCTTTTGCAACGAGTCTAGCTTTATAGGTTTCCACCTGCCCATCTACACCAAGTTTCCTTTTGTAGATCCATTTGCATCCAACGGGTTTTACCCCAGGTGGAGCAATATCCAAGGTCCATACTTTATTGGCGTACATGGACTCCATTTCGGATTGCATTGCTTCCTGCCACTTATCAGAGTCCCTACTGATAATGGCCTGCCTGAAACTGGTAGGGTCATCTTCTTCCAAGATGCAATCCTCTCGATCCCCGTCTATGAGAAAACCGTAGTATCTCTCGGGCGGATGAGAAATCCTACCAGATCTGCGGAGTGGCTGAGGTTCGTTTGGGGTTATTGAGTCTTGAGGTTCTGTCAAATTTTCAGTTTCAGTTTGTGGTCGCTGAATTTCTTCCAATTCTACCGCGCTCCCACTAATTTCTTTTGCAAGAAATTCCGTTTCTAAGAAAACGGCATGCTGAGCAACAAACACCTTCTGTTCCTCGGTGTGGTAGAATAGATATCCATAACCATTCTTTGGATATCCCACAAACTTGCATAAAACTGATCGTGCCTCTAGTTTATCCGGTTTATGTGATTTAACATAAGCCGGACAACCCCATTTCTTAGATCTTTTAAGATATGGCTTCTTTCCATTCCATATCTCGAACGGAGTCTTAGGCACTGATTTAGACGGAACATCATTCAATAGGTATGCTGCTGTCAATAGCGCATGTCCCCAAAATGAAAGAGGTAACTCGGCATTACTCATCATGGAGCGAACCATATCCAGTAGGGTACGATTCCTCCGCTCCGAAACACCGTTGTGCTGTGGTGTATAAGGAGGAGTAAGCTGAGAGAGAATACCATTCTCTTTTAAGTAATCTAGGAATTCCGTGCTTAAGTACTCCCCTCCCCTGTCAGACCGGAGGATCTTGATACTTTTGCCTGTCTGGTTCTCTACTTCGTTTCTGAATTCCTTGAATTTCTCAAAAGCTTCAGATTTGTGTTTCATCAGATACACATACCCGAACCTAGAGAGATCGTCAGTGAATGTGATGAAGTACGAGAACCCACCCCTTGCATGTATAGACATCGGACCGCATACATCACTATGTACGAGTCCCAAGAGCTCGGTTGCTCTTTCTCCATGTCCGGTGAACGGAGATTTGGTCATCTTCCCTTTGAGACAAGACTGACAAGTTCCATAAGATGAAAACTCGAACGCATTCAAGAGTCCATCTTTATGCAACTTACTCAGTCTTTTCTCTCCGATATGACCAAGTCTACAATGCCACAAGTAGGATTCATTCGTATCTGAATTCTTCCTCTTGCGTGTGTTTTGTATATTGAGAACTGTATTCTGATTTAGAATGTAGATACCATTAAACAGTGTACCCTCTGCAACCAGTACCTCATCAAGGTAAATGTTCATGATATTCTTTTCAAGAACAAACTTATATCTATCTTTATCGAGTAAAGAAACTGATATGATGTTGCAAACCATGGAGGGTACATAGTAGCAATCGTTCAAAATCATAGTCTTGCCATTTGGCAATACTAGGTGATATTCACCGACGGCTGCCGCATTAACTTGTGCTCCGTTCGCTACTCTGAGCGACATATCACCCGGTGCAACTTTCCTACTTTTTCTCAGTCCTTGCAATAAATTACAGATATGAGATCCTGATCCGGTATCAAGTACCCAGGAGGTAGGGCTGACCGTAAAACAGTTCTCAATTACAAGAACACCTGAAGTAGATGCAAATCCATGCTTCTTCTTCAACTGGGTATCTTGGAAATCCATACTTTCCTCTTTTCCATTCTCATACTCATGACTGTTGTCACAAGTTAGAGCTGAACCAACTTTCCCCAGTCCCGAATAAGAATTCGGGTCGGTCAAGCGATACATTTTATTATCTTGATTAGGGCGTGAAAAGGTTGCTGCCTGGAGAGAGAGAAAAGAAACATTTAGCGTATGCTCTTGCAAGATTAGATTGGTTTATTAATTTATCTAACCAGGATGTCTCCCACTGTTTCCTCAAATTCTTCTTAAAACCTTTTAAAAGAAGAACTAGCCGGGTTTTAATTCACGTCACAATACTTGCTTAACCTTTCAGCCAGGCTAGTGTCGGTACTTCGAGGGAGGTTTTCCAACGCTTTCGCGAAGTTCCCT
Source organism: Agapanthus africanus (assembly GCA_030015575.1). NCBI lineage: Eukaryota > Viridiplantae > Streptophyta > Magnoliopsida > Asparagales > Amaryllidaceae > Agapanthus > Agapanthus africanus. The sequence goes on from JASDDO010000004.1 coordinate 361,609,549, forward strand.
AATTAAAGAACCTCTTTTCCCTGGGGGCGTAACCCCGCTAACACCTTTCTAGACACCTACTAGGTTTATAGCATTGATTGTTAAGTGAAATAATCTCCCGAGAGTAAACCAACTCATCAGTGGGATCGGGATCCAACTGTCATTGTGTGATAACCTAGATGGAATCCACTCTAGTCACCACACTCCAGAAGGTATGCTAAATCTGCAAGTTTCAGTTCTTTTGAAACTCCCGATGTGGTTTTTGCCCCTAACTGTTCATGACCTTGACTAGGTCAACAAGCCACAAACTGTTAGACAAGTTCTACCCGTCATAATCCTGATTGCATTAGACCCACCCGTACGTGCCCTTGACTAGGTCAACAAGGCCGCACGACTGTCCTAACCAATCACTTTTGCAATCCTCAGAAAAATATTATTTAGCTACCGTTCACTACGCCTTGACTAGGTCAACAAACGCAGCACGAATACTAACTAACATTAATCCGAAATGACGGAGGGCTACGGCTGGGTTTTTGGCGAAAAACCCGTTAACGTATTGAACTTGATATCGTTGAAGGAACATGATTGCACCCTTTTTGAAAATATAGTGGCGAAAACTTTTTGCTAAAGAGGTCACTCCCTGTGAAGGGATCTCGGCTCTTTCCTCGTCGAATGAGGTGCAGGATACTCCAAATGAATACCTCGATGCAAAGCAAGAATAATCGACTATAGTGAAGTTATTACCCTGACGCAAACTTTTGTCCAAGGGGTCACTCCCGGTGAAGGGATCTCGGCCCTTGCCTCGTCGACTGAGGTGCTGGGCATTCATAACCGAATACCGCGATGCAAAACAAAAATGAACGTCCTTGCAATAACAGCTTTTTGAAAAATTGTTCCAACAACGTCTTTTAGGTTTATTTTCTTGCATTAGTTCTTTTAATGCGTGATATTCTTGCATTAGTACTTTTAATGCGTCCCATCATTTTAATCCTACCATTGCAGAAAACAACCAAAATATAACGTACGCTTATGCCATTCGCATTCGCCACGGGGCCCCGTCATCACCCGTTAGGTTACTTAACTAACGACAGAGCGGGGGCTGGGCTAGCGCGGCTGTAAAACATAAGCAACGCCTAAATAGAAAGCAATGATAGACATTACAGATCACAGATGAATACATTGGATATACTAGCAATCCGCAATCCTTTCGAGCCTGGAACGAAAAGCGGATAACACGGTCGCGGTGAATAGCCAAATACCCCACCCAAGACCCCTACGGGTGCGGCAAACTACCCGCCAAGTACCCGAAGCGAAGAAACCTCCCTCAATGCCATGAGTAGGCCACTCGGCACTTCGAGCTACCCGGTAGTTTGTGCACCCCCTCCATGGGTCTATCCTAGGAGCAAAAACAGTAAAAAGAATTATACAATGACGGCTACAACCCCGACCCGGTTGTGCGGCCAAACAAATAATAATTATTACATCAATTTACATTTACAATGAATGAAAGAAAAACAAAAGCTCATCTCACATCCACCCCGGCTATTCACCCGCGACAGTCCAACACATTCATATACACATTCCAATATCAAACACAGATCATGTATAACCCCGACTGATCGACTTATAGCGATTAGCCGACGTTCAATACATGCAAACATCACAGATATAACCAACATAGCCAAAGTGCAGTGAAGTCCGGAAAAAATACGGAATTATAGGACCCCAAAAGAAAATTTCTTTTCTGGAAAATCTGGGCACATATAATATATCTGAAAAATCACAAAATCCCACCATAAGAACACTGCACGAAAAACGATGCAGAGAGGAAAACAAACAGCGGCGCTTCCGCGGCACATGCCTATCTCGTGCCGCGGAAGGGCGGCGCTTTGGATGAATTGGGGCATCGTTTTTCTTGGGTGTTCACACAAAACCCTGAGATGAATTTACAAGTGTAAAGCTTTTCATTTTGAGCCAAAAAAATTTCAACAGAAACTCAGGTTTTGTAAAAGTTTGGTTTTTGGATTTTTCCGGTTCCGAACTTCGTTACACTTCACTACCAAGCTAGTTTAAGTTTAGTTAGGCTCTGATACCACTGTTAGGTCCACGTTACCTCTCCCGGTACTTTCGGGGTTGCGGAAACGGTAAATCAAAATTTTTCTAAACTTTGTAACATGGACCGTAAAAGCCGGATCTTTGCTAAACTAAACTAGCATACTTGCAAAGAAGAATTAACTACTCGGCAAAGTGGTTATACCTCAACTTGAACTCCTTCACTTCTTGTTGTTGTTCTTCTTTGATGTTCTTTTCTTCTAGTTGTTCTTTTCATGGCTTGCTCAAAGGTTGATCCGGACTTCGGTCACCTCCGCGGCCTCCTTGAGTCGAAGACGATCCACCCGAGAGATGTACGCTGAGCTCCACCTCAAGCCGAGGTAACTAGGGCAAGGAGATTGCTAATCTAGAAGCTCTAGGTTGTGTAGAGAGAATGTATGGATGTGTTTGTCAAGTAGAATCCTTTTTCTCTCAACACATGAGATCAAAGGAGAAGATCAAGAGGAGGAAGAAGAAGGAGATTATCTAGCAACCATGGAGCTTCTCATTTCAAGAGAGAGAATGAGAATGAGCAAATGAAAAAGCTTAACCAAAGAAAATCTAACCATGGTTGCAATAATGCACAAAACATTATCATTACAAATCCAATCAAGATAAAGGTGATGGCTACAATGACATGACCATTATCATAACTAAATAAAAAGAAAACCAAAGAATACTTTAGAACTTCTAAGAAGGTCCAAGTCAACTTTGGTCAAAAGGTCAACAAAGTCAAGATGGTCAATGTAATTAGCCATAACAAAATTATCAAGGAAAGGATTAGTAAATAATGTCCCCGGCTCATAATGGTTTTGACCAAACGAACTGTCGAAACCCTAATGAGTCGGCCTCAAAATGGTTTTGACCGAATCAACTGTCAAAACCCTAATGAGCCTGCCACATAGCGGTTTTGGCCGAACCATCTGCCAAAACCCTAATGAGGCACCTCCTCCTTCATCGCTCCAGAAAACTGTGCATACACACCTGCATCCGTATTCCGTAGAATGCGGATGCGCAGAAGACAAAACACATCCATCCGTGCAATACTAGGATCTGGCTTAAACCAAAGCCCACTAGTACTGCCTGCCCGAACATCATACGCACACTAGTGTACGTAAGTGATCGCAGCCCTGCCGTAAAACCATACGGCCTCTACACGTTTCGCTCAGTGCAGGGAAACTCTCTGTGTGGGACTCTAAAGACTCGACACTACGCTGGCAGTGGGTTTAACCACAGACCGCAAGCGGCACTAGCTGTACGTAACGGTCCCCAGGTAGATGTCGATAAGAAGGCCGATGAGGTAAACCCATCCGAACTCCTACTGAGTCTGTATGTGACAATCTCCGTACAGTCCGGTCTGTTCGTCTGATACATCGCATGGCGGGCCTAGGGGGGCGGTAAACGTCAGACCCCTAATAGCGGTACAAGTCGTGTCGGAGTGAAGCCCAGAACACCCTGAGATAACACCGGAACCTACCAGTATATCTCGCTTGCCCTGGCCAGGGACTACTCGTGTAATGGCTCTCCTAGACACAGCGCGATGTCAACCCCCAATACCGGGAGAGACGAATCCTGTCTAACCGTCACTGCCTCCAAGTGCTTCGGGACTGCTCCCAACTACTACCTGTTTGCACGACTCAGTAGAGCCGTGGTAGGGTAGTAATCAAAGAACAGTGGGAACACACTCGAGGCGAAGTGACAGTGTCAAGTCAGCGGACTATGCTGTACTCATGTCACCTGGGAACTGATAACTGACGATAGGTATAATACCAACCATCAGTTCCCGACGAGTCCTGTCCAGTGTACTCGTAACCCAACGAGCACCCGTATACTATCTCAAGTACGACGTACCGACGGCTGTGGGACAGACCGTCTCCCGTGCTGGGATGAGAAGCGCATACGCTAGTCTACTCCGGAGTATCGATGCCCTATCTCGGTACTCCCACGACTAGGGACGTGTATAAGGATGTGCTTATAGATTACCCAGCCCCCACGAGTGTGATCGCCATCACAACGCCGGTAATCAAGCAAAGATCCTAAGGGCTCTACTAATGCGTATAGGTGATATAATAAATAAACACACATGTACACATTAAAGCAGAGACAAACCAAGTAGCATACTACTATATTGAGCAAGATTGTCCGTACAACTGTGAATATCCCAATCTTCCATCAAGTAATATACATACTAGTATGATACAGTAATGGCCTCTAGGGCATATACACCAACAATGACCCAGTGGCGAATGCGGATGGCATATACGTACATTTTATTTTCGTTCTTTTTGGTGTGATTAATTGATGGGACTGCGTTGATTCTGATCAATGCAAAGTAAAACAAACCTATATTGGATGTTGTTGGAACAGTTTTTAAAAAGTGTTATTACAAAGACGTTTACTTTTGTTTTGCATAGCGGTATTCGGTTGGAATATCCTGCACCTCATTCGACGAGGCAAGGGCCGATATCCCTTCACCGGGAGTGACCCCTTGGGCAGAAGTTTACGTCAGGGTATAACTTCAATATAGTCGATTACAAGTTGCTATGCATCGTGGTATTCAGTTAGAATATCCTGCACCTCATTCCACGAGGAAAGAGCCGAGATCCCTTCACCGGGAGTGACCTCTTTAGCAAAAGGTTTTCGCCACTATATCTTTATAAAAAGCTATCAGGTTCCTTCAACGAGATCAAGTTCATTACGTTAAAGGTTTTTCGCAAAAACCAGCCGTAGCCCTCCGTCATTTCTTTTAGGTATTCAGTAGTATTCAAGCTATGTATTTTGACCTAACGCCAAGGCATAGTGTTTGGTAGCTGCTGGGTATTCATTTGTTGCATAGATAGATGAGTTGGTTTGGGACAGTCGTTCTGCCATTTTGACCTAACGCCAAGGGCATATGCGGGTGGGTTCAAATTAACCTGGATAATGATGGCTAGAACTTGACATATGACTTATGATATTTTGACCTAATGCCAAGGTCATAAGAGCATGGGGCAAAAATCACATCGGGAGTTTCAAACATAAAGAAACTTGCCAAGTATGCACATACCTTCTAGAGTGTGATAACGTGAGTGGATTACGTCACGTTATCATGCGATGAGAGTTGGATCCCGATTCCCACTGATGAGTTGGTTTACTCTTCGGGTGATCCCGATTGATTCTTCTTTCAGGTTTGGAGGAGAATTTGACGGTACAGTGGGAGGTTTCCTGATTAGATAAAGTGATAACCATTCTGATCTAGGTTTGAGTGCACGCAGAGTGTTTCTTTTCTTTCTCTCTCTTTGGCAGCGACCTTTGACCGACCCTAGACTATGACTCGGCGACCAAATTGACCGAACCTTCTTAAAATACTGGCTTTTGGATTGTCTAAAGTTGCATAAGTCATTGCCGCTCCTTCTTTTACCCTTTGCATTTCTCAGAACACCCCATATTACTACGGACATCCACTTCCATTGGATAGATCCATCGTATGGTTATATACGAACTCGAAGGGACTTCATCGAGGATGGATCCAGGTTCAGGAGAAATAGAATTGGTTTATTCAGTTGTCTTTTATTATCACCTTCTCTCAGGTTGCGAGGGCTCCTTAGTTTAGGAGAGTACACCTATTACGCTTATTGGATAGTCTTATTCCAAACCATAGGCATGTGCCGAAAGGTAGGGAATGAAGAAAACCAATTAGCCTAAGTAGGGTGTACAGAAGGTAATAACTAAAGACAAAATAAAGGGATTAGAAAGAGGGCAAAGTAAATTGCGACTGTTATCATTCACGACCAAACCGCGCACTTCATCGCCACTCCTTTTTCACCTTTGTTTTTTTCCCCAGTTCGGGAGAAATAGAATAAGGTATTATTCAGTTGTCTTTTATCATCACCTTCTCTCAAGTTGCGAGTACTCCTTGGTTTAGGAGAGTACACCTATTATGCTTACTGGATAGTTTTCTTCCAAACCATAGGCTGGTGCAAAACGGTAGGGAAGGAAGAAAACCACTTAGCCTAAGGGGTGTACAAAAGGTAATGAATAAAGACAAATAAAGGGATTTGGAGAGGTGGCAAAGAAATATACGGTTAAAGTCATGAATTGGATTATGGAAGAGGCATTACTATGAATACCAGGATACCCCTACGAAACATTTTCATGTTTCAGTGCATTGTTAAAGGAAAACTGATTTCCCAATTACATACTTACTCCAGGGTATGTATTTACCAGGTTTCATTCTCATATCTGTATGGTTTTACAGATGATGAGTGTGAGTAAGTTATTGGGAATTAGGTGATCATCCTCATTATATCGGAATTCGTTGTAATTGGTGATATTTGAGGAAATCGTCTGGGTACAGTTTTCAACCTACGATGCACAGGTTTTGAGTTATTCAACTCAGCGGACTTATACAGAGTATTGTATGTTGTCCAGTGTCCATCAGGACAAAGGGCTTGGTCCTCGTACTCTGTTCTGTTTACTTGTAACTTCTCTAGTTTTTTAGACAAGTGTTTCATAGAAATACAAGGTCTAAGTTTTGAGAAGTTGTGGGTATAGGAATAAAGTAGAGAACCAGATGTCGCAAGTATCAGAATTCTTCAAAGAGATCGAAGATGAAGATTCTTATGATTGGTATTCAGATGATAGCAATGGTTTTGAGAAACTTGTTTCTCTTTCAGGTTACTCATAATTGGATAGATTCCTAAGTTGAGTAATGCTGATTAGCCTTTCTCCATTGAGTTGATATGCACTGGAGACAGATGCATGATTAGAATCTGGTTCCAATTAAATAAGTGCCAAGGTTTTCTATATTGGATATAGAATGGTTCATATCTTAACGATGTTAAGGTATGGTGAGTTGTCCAGCTTATGCTTAAAACCAGACACTGGATAACTCAAGGCACGTTTCTGTAATGGCAGTTTGTGGGTTGACCCTGGCTATGACGAGGGTTGATTTTCTACCATCTGGAAGGTCAATAGTGATATTGTTTTTGACTCGCCACAGTTTTAGTAAAATGGATTTTTTCAGAAAACAGCAGCGGGAGTATGGTAGAACTGGAAGTGATTCCAGAACCGCAAACGATTACGAAAAATTTAATAGGACCTATATATTCAATCAGGTTTGACATTCCAATAGCCACTCCGCAGATATGGTGGGTAACCTCAGACACCCGAGAGGTACTAAGGTAGCCTCAAGGACGGTGACAGGGAGGTTCTTGTTTACCCAGACTTGACACTACTGTTGTTCCAGGCTATGAGACCCGGCAGGAGGTTAAGTATAGCGTCGTTTTAAACTAGCTTTAGAAGTGGACGTATATATTATTCTGTCAGAGGGTTGTCGTAATCAGTAGGAGCAGCGGAAGCATAGTGGGCAAGTAGCTTATGTCTATTTATAGGCTTGAGCAAAGATAACGGAGATAAGATCATCTATTTTTGATGTGACAGTCATGGGTTTGACTTCATCAGAATAGGGGATGGATCTGTTAAGGAGGTAGTAGGGTGTGATGTCCTGGTATTTTGGATGACATACACAGAGTAGGATGTAAAATTCCTATACTACGATCGGTTATACTGTGGTCGTCACACAGTTGTTTCTTCACAAAGGATATGGATATAATATATGAAATTCTGGTTACTAGATCTATGGTTTTGGATCTGGATTTGGGTAGCTTCCCAATGTGGGTACTTTGATAGTATTCTAATAGTATTTTAGAATAGATGACTCCTGGCATGGTGGAGTACCTGCAGGTGATAGAGTCACCCTCTCTAAAGGTGTCTTACAGACTAAAGGGGAGAGGGATGTGCATGATTGGAAGATCACTTGCTTAGGCAATTGAGTCAATCGTGACATGTCAAGTACCACACCAGATGTTGTTTTTGCACTATATGCGATAAGTTTATATTAATCCAATCCTGAAGAAACATAAGGAAACAGTTTTAGAACATAAGTGAATGTTCTACGGATTTGATGACGGCAGCCTCCTTCGGGAGACGGTTATCATTCCAGGCTTCAAAGGTGACATGAATGACAGAGTGATTGTCAGAGTTATAGTTTTTCCACCGACGAGGGACAGTATTATGGACAGTTAGTCCAAGAAGATACCGTGGGAGGCATGGTGCTGGATACTGATTAGGTTCAGTTATCGATACAGTCTAAGAAGTTTGGATTTGGAATTCATTTATGAACTAGATCCCATCAAATATCCAGACATATTCTAAGACATGTATTACTCAATTCGGGAGATGGCTTTCTCCGCGAACTTGAGATTAAGAGAGACATAGAAAGAAACATCAGGGCGGATCCACTCACTGAGGCTCTTTCTCGAACACAATAGTTTTACAAACGAACTTTGTGAAACTGATTAGTAGAGGAGTTGGATGTTCGGTATCACACGGGCTGTGAGTATGCGACATCACAATAATTAGCCTTAAGTGCAAGTGGGAGATTGTTGGATATAGTGCCCCCAAAGTCAATTATTGGATCGCTGGTACGTGATTGCAATGATTGAGGGAGGACCTATACCGATATGACAGTCTTGCTCGAGATGATAGTATGCTATCTGGTTTGTCTTTATCATCATATACATGCTTTAGTTCACTATTGCATGTTGATAGATCCCATAGGATTCTTGCTTGACTGCCAGCAGTATGATGACGATCATATACGTGGGAGCTGGGGTCTATAAGCACATCCTTAAAAGTGTCCCTAGCGTAGGAGTTTCGAGACAGGGCATCGATACTCCAGAGTAGACTAGTGTATACAGTCGAGATCCCGACGAGGGGCGGTGGCCGGTCTCACAAGCCATTGGTGTTAGTTGGTTCACCTAAGATGTATACAGGTGCTCATTGGGTTATGAGTACACCGGACAGGACTCGCCGGGAACTTGCTAGTTGGTATTATACATATCGTCAGATAGCAGTTCGCAGGTGACATGTGTACAGGTTAGTCTGTCGACCTGAGATCGTCATTTGTCTCGTGTGAGTTTCCACTGTGCTTTGATTACTACCCTACCACGCTCAAAGGAGACGTGCAAACAGGTTTTAGTTGGGTACAGTCCCGAGCCACATGGAGGCAGTGAGCGGATCGTCGGGGATTCGTCTCTCCCGGTATTGGGGGTTGATGTCGCACAGTGTACGGGTGGCCATCACTAGAAATCCTCAGCCGGGGTAGTGGAGAATTACTGATTTGGATCAGTAGTTTCTCAGGAGGTGATGGGCTTCATACCGACACGAATTATCGCGTTATTAGGGGTCTGACTTTATCCACCCCCCTAGACTCGATATGCGATACTCTTAGACGAACGGACCGGACTGTACGGATATTGTCACTGTCAGGCTCAGTAGGGTTTCTGGATGAGTTCGATCGTCAGCTTCCCTTCCAATCAATACATAGGAAACCGTTACGTACAGCTTGTACCTCTGACGTGCTAGTGGTTATACCCAGTGCCAGTGTGTTGATGAGTCATTAGAGTCCCCCACAGATAGTTTCCCAAGTTCGGGCGAAACGTTGTAGAGGCCGTATGGTTTTATGGCAGGGTTCGGAAAATGCACGTGCGTTTTCGCACGTGTCATATTTCGGGCAGATAATACTGGTGGGCTTTGGTTTAAGCCGGATCCGAGTATTATACTATGTAGATATAATATCTTTGTCTCAGTTGCATTTGTATTCGGTCGTAATACAAATGCGGGTATGTTTATACTGTTACGGGGTTATCCTGAAATTCGTTTCGGGATCGCTTTTGGAAGTTGCCAGTTTTCAGTTTTCTATCACCCGTCTTTAACATTCGGTTAAATGCGGATTTATCTTTTCGTCACTAGGGTGAGTCATGAGGGTGAGTCATGGTTCTAGAAGCTTCTAGATGGTGACTAGGATGATGGGGTGGCTAGTGACTCTTTAGTGCATTAATTGTGCATTTATTGTTTTGATGATGTGTTGTTAAGGTTCAATGTATGCAATTAATGTTATGCAAGGTGTGTATTATGACTCATTAGTTCATTTATTCTTAAGGTCACCCTCTCCACTCCTACACTCACCTCCCTCCTCCTTTTATATTGGCCGGCTCATTCTAGTGAAGTGGATGATTGATTTTTGGGAGAAAGATTATAGTTTTGGTTCATGAAAATTTCATATGCCAATTTCTCATTTACCCGATTCCAAAAGGCAACTTCATTAACCGTTCGTCCATGGCTTTGGACGAAGTGAGACAAAGTGTTCTACTCATTCTTTACATCAATCTTGGTCATCTCTTTTAGCAAACTTGATGTCCGAGTTTCCTCGGTTCAGAGGCGGGAGCCCGTTTAAAGATCCGTCGACGTGGTGCCACCTGGACGAGGAGATTGGAGATTCGGGAGATCGGAGCAGCCGCAACAAAGCGTGGGATGATGGTTGAAGACCGAAGGACTCGGATCGTTCGGTATAACATTTCTACTCACTTTGTAGTATGTTAGTTTAGCTTTAATGGCAGATCCGGGTTATAGTATGCGATAGCGCCAGTCAAAAAGTTTTTGTTCCGCATTTGGCGTCTGTTAGACGGCTGGGGCGCTACCGTGTACTTACAACCTCGGACTGTGGGGTCCCTTTAAACCCATGGACCGAGATGTCCTTAAACTAACATCGGACCGAGATGTCCTTAAACTAATATTGGACCGTAATGTCCTTAATCTAATTATGGACCGCAAAGTCCCTAAACTAAGCAATAGAGCCTAAATGCTCTTTTGTTGGATCTAAACGATCCCGTTAAGTCGATCTTAGTATAAAATTAGACTAACGTATCCTTAACAAACGTTTAAGTTGATCTTAGTCTCAAATGAGACTAACGTATCCTTAAACCCAACCCCCAAACCCAAATCTAAGAAGATACGGATTTGGACTAATCCACGCTCTACGGGCGACAACATAAATTAGTCTCCGTATACAATCCACGGGCAACCAAAAACAAAACAAACACCCACAACACGAAGTGACCATCTGGAGAAGGAGAAAGTTGTTACCGCGATGCGGTAGCGTAATTAACTGCAGGGTCTTGCGCCTACAGGGAAGAGCGTCCCCACAATCAAAAACTCCTCAACGAGGGGGAATCTGACGAAGTCTGCTACATCGGCCGCATCCGTTTAAACCTTCGATACATGGTGCCATAAATCAACTTGGCATCTTCGGAGAGGTGGACGGATAACACCAATTAGAATCTGCCCCCGGAATTCAGGCAAGACGGACCTGCGCGGTCGCGTCGCCGTGTTTCGGCGGGGAACAGATTCTGGCACACCCGGTGGGACCTTTTCCTCTTTCCACTCCACAATTCGTGTGTCGCGTTCGTGAACGAATTGCGGTTTGATATGGTTTCCCTTGGGGTCGAGGTACTAAGATTTGGTTTTGCTCTCGTGCAGAAAACATAACATAAATGGCCTCTAACTTCTCCAGCTACAACTGCAACTCCCGTTCCGCCTCATCTGGAGGTGTAACCTACGGGCCCCAAGTGGCCTCCCTGTTCAAGATGCCGGTGGAGCAAGTAACTCAGGCCACCACTGGGCTGTTCTTTGGGACTATGATCCCACCGATGAGCTTCAATGCCCCGATGTTGTCGCAAGAAGCCCTAAAGAAGTCGGTCTTTGATCGACTTACCACTGCCGTGACCCCTCTCAATGGGACGCCCAACTTCAATGCATCAGTTTTCAACAGACTGGGCCAGAATGCCAACAAGCCCGCAATACCTGAAGCAGCCATCCCAAAACGGATAGCCATCCCGGCTCAGGCGGACGAAATCATCGGAGAGGCTTCTTCTGCCAAGAAGTCAGTCTTCGCAAGGCTAGCCATTCCGGCTCCTGCTCCAGGCAAAGTCCTCAAAGCTGCTTCCCCTTCCTAAAGGTCTGTCTTTGACAGATTAGACATTGTTTCTCAACGGACATCGGTCTTCAAGAGGCTGATGACGACAACTTCTGACCAACACAGGGGGCATGAGGAAGTCACCCCTAAAGCTGAGACAATCCCATCCGTACGACACGCTCGACGTCGCCACTGGCGCCGAGTAAGGAAGGCTGGGGGCAATTCCCCTTCCGGACCGACTCCGCCAGCTCCCATGGTAGAAATCAATGCTGTTGTTCCAACTAGGAACAGTTTTGAACCACTTAGGAGAGTTCGCAAGAACTCTTCGACTGCCGTGCTGAAAAGATCTCCTCCACCTATGGAGATTGCTATAGAAAAGAAGCCGGAGCAGCCCCCTCAGCGTCTGTCCTCTAAAATTTATAAAGTTCGGCTACGGGTTCAGGAATCGGTGATTGATCAGGACTACTCTCACCGACCAAAGAAGATTAGAGCTTGGCAAGAAGAGAACCATCCTGTCAAGCCACAAAAGGTAACAGCTGTTTGGGTGCCCATTGCAACGACCCCCTCGACGTCAACCGCTCACAAGAGAAGGAGGTCGGAGAAAGCCCCTGTGACCGCGGCGAACCGCAAAGACACTGAATCTAAACGCCCCAAGTCTGGGGGCATGGTAACACATACCGTTTATATGGCTTCCGGAAAAGAGGAAAGCCGTGCTTCTACGGGTTATCGACCGCTTACCCGATTAATAATGAAGGCTCAGGAACAACAGCAGCAGAAACTCCAGGAGATGCTGACTGCAATGGCCGCACTCACTGGGCTGAATGAAAATCCAGAGACCTCAGAGCAGTGTCGGGAATAAGAAACCGATACTGAATTCCTCCGAAGAATGCTCGAGAGGAAAGAAAAAGAGGCCGCAGAACAGGCAGCCAACATCAAACGAATGGCTCTTTTGTTCCAAGACATGGCCGAGATGATGTTACAGCCGGAACTTCCAGCTGAAGACCCCCCGATTATCGTTGAAGAGGACAGAGGGGAGACATCGAACCCTCCACCGGCTCTTTCAGCAGCCAAGGAGGAGACCATCTCCAAGGCCGCTCTGGATGATTACATTGCTCAGCAAATATGGGTTCACCAGGCGAATGAAACGGCCGGGTAGATCGTTAAGACTGGACGACCCTATCCAGACTGGTATGATCAAATAAGGTACCCGCCGGGATATACGATCCCTAAATTCCATGTATATAAAGGGACGAGGAATCCGCATCAGCATGTCGCTCAATTCAGAGCCTTGTGCGGTAACACTGGAGGTGATGATAAACTTCTGCTCCACCAGTTTGTTGATAGCTTGTCGGAAACGGCATTTGAGTGGTATTCGGAGCTTCCCAACAACTCCGTCAAAACTTTTGCAGAGATGGAGCTACTATTCATCCAGCGTTTCGCGAGTGCTAGTGAACGCACCCCAATAACGGCATTGATCAATGCCAGGATGAAACCTGGAGAAACATGGGTTCAATACGCAATACGATGGCAGAATTTATGGTCGAAATGTGAGCAGCGCATCGAAGAAGCGCCGACAGTAGGCATGTTCATGGGCACTCTTGACCCTCAAGCAACTATTTCCTAATTCATGATGTTCTTCAAGCCGACCACGTTCCAGGCCTTGATTGACAAACTAGCCCAAATGGACCAGATGGGTCATAGACCGTCTCCTTCAAAGCCGGAGCTACGGAATGAAAAGGGAAAGGGAAAGCGACCTTCGTCGCCAATGCTCAACAGCAGCCCAGCGGTCCAAAATTAACGGATTGACTAGACGAGAGACGGCGATACTATAATGAGAAAATAAAGCGCCCTTATTCGTTTCCTCAGGACAAAACGAGGAGATTGTTTGAGCTAGCTGTGCGCAACAGGCTCATTAATTTGCCGAATCCAAAACGCCCATTGCAACCCGGTGAGGCTAATAGTCCTAATTATTGCCCCTACCATCAAGCGGTAAGCCATCCAATTGAAGATTGCTTCGTCTTTAAAGGCTGGATCGAAGACCAATACCAACGGGGCAAGTTCGCACTGTCCGAGAATTGGAAAGTAAGCCCGCCGCAGCCGCGCCTATCAAAAACACGGACACACCGGGGGCATCATGCTCTTTTGTAGAAGAAGCCCCATGGGAGGTCGTTCTTTCAGCCAAGATGAAAAGATCGCTGAAGGATCTCCAAACGTGCCCGGCAATCAGATATAAAAATCCACTGGAACCCGAGATCATCAAGGGAATGCTGAAACCGCGCCCAACTCCAAAAACTGGTGGTGATAGTCAAAGCGCTCACATCCAGCCGTCAAAATCTTCGAAGAAGAAGAAGAAATCCAAAAAGCCCGTGAAGCCTGGTGACAAGCGCACGGACCTGCAAAAATATATCGACGCGCTGGAAGAATATAACCAGAAGGCGCGGACCCCAGTCACACTCCTAGAATTTCTCAGCCACGTCCTTGAGGACGGAGATAATGAAAATGGAGAAGACTCGTCGGATGAACCTGAAGATTTTGTGGCAAGCTGCCATGTGATCTCTCACTCGTCGATAAACGATGAAGAAGCTCCTTACGTAGAGAAACTGGGGGCAGATCCTGAGCCAGAACTTCTAGGACCATCAGACGAAATGATTGACGCATTCCTGAACGAAGCTCTTCTTAAAAGCAAAGCTGATCGAGAGCGCAAGATGGCCATATTTGAAAAGGCCAAACGCCGGCGACTGGACGAAAGGGTCGAAACACTCCCACCAGATCAAAGTACATCCGCCGCAAATAAAAGCAGGTTCAAAACGAGGAAAAGGTTCGCCAAAGCCATATCAATGGGAATGAAGCTGCCACCCTCTAAAGGAAACACTCCCGATGAAACGGAGATACATCCTAGCTACTGCTTATATCATCGAAAGATTGCGCACCCCACCGAAGAGTGCAACGCTTTTAAAAGTTGGTGGTAAAAATATGTTGCTCACCGACAACATTTCAAGTGGATGAAACGCAAAACTCGTCGGGAGCAAAGAAATACGACCGAGGAGCGTAAAAGAACTACCAGCAACTGTCACATGGTCAACGCTGGGGGATCGCAAGTTCTCACTTTTCGGAGCGATTCTGATGAAGAAATGGCCCTTGGCCCTCTCTTCAAAGAACCCACATTCGAAACGGAAGAGATGAAGACCTGTGAAAATATTCAACTGTGCAATCGTACGCTGCTCGAAAAGAATCTCGGGCCCGCGAACAGTGGGTCGAATAGAAAAGATAAGGGGAAAGAAAAAGTCCCTGAGAATATCGCCCTAGATGACCAAGTCATCAAAGAGCTGATAGCCAAGGACCCGCCCAAGAAAAGTAAGGTGGATTACAACGTTCTGGCACACCTGAGGAAGATACCCTCGCAGCTTAGCATTCTCGACGCCCTTCTGCTATCCAAAGAGGAGAGAGATTCGCTGATCAAGGCGTTACAAGAGCCTGAACAGTTCCAAGCTTTCCTCGCCGAAGAAAAGATGAAGGACGGGTTGGAAGAAGTGCACACAGCCGATATCACCTTCGGCGATGAAGATCTCCTCCTCGGGACGTGTGAGCATAACCGTCCCCTTTATGTCTCCGGATACTGTCATGATATCAAAATAGGCAAAATCCTGGTTGACAATGGGTCCTCCGTTAACCTCCTCAATGTAAGAGTGTTGAAGGAAATCTGTATGAGCGTTCAACACCTCGCTCGGGATAAAATCACTATCTCCGGGTTTGACTCCCAGTCATCACGGACGCTCGGGTCTGTGATACTGACGCTGCGCTTTGGGCTACTAGTCACTGACATCAAGTTTCATGTCATTGACGCTAAGACCTGCTATAATGCTTTGCTCGGCCGACCTTGGTTACACGAGTACAACATTATCCCTTCTACACAATATCAGTGTATGAAGTACTTCAAAGATGGTCTCGAGTACACTGTGACAGGGGAACTAAACCCATTCTCCGTGAATGAAGTCCGAAAGTACGAAGATGCAAAATACTTCTTACCAGATTTCGAGGACACGGAAAGAAGTCACAAACCCAAGAACAAAGTTATCACTACTATTCCGATCTTTGGGAGTGATACCGAGGAGGGGGAAGAGATAGTTTATTCAGGGCCGCCCCAATGCAACAAGCCGGGCCGTCCACCCCTGTTCTGGTCTTTGGCAGCGATTCGGAAGATGAAGTCAACGCCGTATTCTCTGCTCGGCCATCGATACAAGCCTTCGCTGATGAAGATCAAAGTTTGCAAGTTGCCATGGTTCCACAAGAGCATTACAAAGAGCTCGACGCACTTAATACCTATAGTGTGCAAGAACTGCAGACATTCTACGTTCCCCCCAGGCGAAAAGATGAAAAGGCAATCCTCTTTTATCGATCAACGGAAACCAGAGTGGAGAAAGAAGTCTGGCATGGTGCCGACTCGACACTTGACAGACTTCAGCCCATCTGTTTGCCCAGATACTACACAGACGGATTAAAAAGACTGTTGAGGCACCAAGGCGTACTCCTTAAGCAGACTGCTCGACACGCCCAGTTCTATAACAGGATCTGGAGCGTCCCCGGAACTCAACGAAAGTTGCCCAACGGGAGAATGGAAACGATCGGGCTTGGGTATGTTCAATCCAAGAAATGGGAGCTATTCCGTGGCTGCTACGTCATACACGACTTTGATGAAGAAGGAGATGCTATGTGGGAAGATGCTACCAAAACGAGGTCCAGCCATGAAAATGCCGAGTCCGTCGTTTGAAGAAAAGATAGATAAGCTGATAAGGGAAGCGGGTCAAAAAGTCCGGGATGACTATAGCCGCGAAATGGCCATTTATGAGAAAGCTAGGACGCAGCGTCTCTTTCAGCAGGCCGTGGAGAATGACACTACTCTTCGTCACCAGCCCGTCATACAAAAGACCCGATGCAGAGGTAGAAATAAACCCAAGAATGGAAAAAGCGTTCGACAGCGACAAAGCGGGACCAAGAAGCCCCACAATCGAGAATCGAGCAGCCTGAATTCGTCTCTTGTAAAGAAGATGGGCCGAGTATACTCTTTTCCCCAAGACAAGACAAAAAAGATATTCGATCTTGTCATGAAACATCAGATGATGACACTCCCGGAGTCCAAGCACCCCGAGCAAGCAGGCGATGTCTCTCACCCGGATTATTGCTCTTATCACCGAGCGATAGGACATCCTCTCGAAGACTGCTTCACATTTAAAGACTGGGTAGAAGACCAGTATCAACAAGACAAGTTCGCTTTATCCAGCAGTTGGAGGGTAACCCCGCCGCAGAAGCATGAACCGAAAGCCATGAAAGTAGAGCCGGATCAATATCGGTCTTGGAAGCGATCTCGTACCTATCATATGATAACGCTGTCAGAAGAAGAACCCGAGAATATGGACGACCTCCCCTGGTGCTTCGAAAACGATGATGACGAGGTAATCTCAGAGTTTCCATCGGTGCCAAAAGAGCTGCAAGATGGGATACATACTACTGCAGATAACCTCAAGAAAATTGACTTGGGGATGGCAAGTGACCCACGGCCGACATTCGTCAGTGAGCTATTGTCTGAAGAAAGGGTGGCTACGCTAAAAGACG
This sequence comes from Agapanthus africanus, assembly GCA_030015575.1. NCBI lineage: Eukaryota > Viridiplantae > Streptophyta > Magnoliopsida > Asparagales > Amaryllidaceae > Agapanthus > Agapanthus africanus. The sequence continues at coordinate 361,627,025 of JASDDO010000004.1, forward strand.
TGCTCATGCAGTATAAAGACTGTTTCGCATGGAACTATTCTGAGATGCCCGAATTGGATCCAGAAATAGCCGTCCACAAATTGGCGATATCTCCGGACGTCAAGCCGATCAAACAAGTACCGAGAAGAATGCGGCTTGAGCTTGAGATGAGCATCAATGCCGATGTCAAGAAGCTAATCGACTCCGGCTTCATCCAAGAGGTTCAATATCCTGATTGGATCGCCAACATCGTTCCGGTGATAAAGAAAAATGGGACGGTACGCATATGTGTGGACTTTCGGGATCTCAACAAAGCTTGCCCAAAGGACGACTTTTCAGTACCGGTCATTGAGCTTATGATAGATAATACGTCCACTCACGAAGTTTTCTCCTTCATGGACGGCTCGTCAGGATACAATCAGATAAAGATGCATCCCGAAGACCAGAAGCATACCGCTTTCCAGACTCCTTTGGGCATATTCTTCTACAAGGTGATGCCCTTCGGGCTAAAGAACACCGGTGCCACCTATCAGAGGGCCATGACGAAAATCTTCGATGACCTCATACATGAAATCGTCGAATGCTATATCGACGACCTCGTGGTTAAAAGAAAATCATACAAGGAACATTTAGAACATCTGAAGATCGTGTTTCAGCGCCTTCGGAAATACAGCTTGAAGATGAACCCTCTCAAATGCGCGTTCAGAGTTTCCTCGGGCAAGTTCCTAGGATTCGTCGTCTGACACCGAGGCATCGGGATAGACCCGTTGAAGATCAAGGCAATTATAGAAATGCCTCCGCCACGAACTCTCAAGTAGCTGCGGTCTCTCCAAGGAAAGCTCGCATATATCCGACGGTTCATAGCTAACCTCTCTGGCAAGTGCCGTCCTTACAGTCACCTAATGAAGAAGAGAATCCCGTTCGTCTGGGATCGCAAATGCCAAAGCGCACTAGACGAAATCAAGCAATACCTGCAGAATCCTCTGGTGCTAACCGCTCCAGTCAAGGGAAAGCCCCTCATTCTGTATACAACTGCTCTTGAAGGTTCATTAGGTGCATTATGGGCACAAGAGAACGACCAAGGGAAAGAAAGAGCTCTCTGCTATCTGAGTCGAGTTCTACTGGGGGCAGAAAACAATTACTCCCCCGAAAAACACTGCATGGCATTGATCTTTGCGATAACGAAGCTCAGACACTATGCGTTGGCACATGAGGTCCATCTCATATCAAAGGTGGATCCTCTCAAATATTTGATGTCAAAACCTATATTAACAGGGCGGCTCGCTAAATGGGCCCTGCTCTTGATGGAGTTCTCGACAACTTATCGTCCTCTCAAGGCAGTGAAAGGCCAGGCCATCGCCAACTTCCTCGCTGAACATCCTATACCTGTCGACTCACCCCTAAACTGTGAATTGCCAGACGAGCACGCGTTTGACACAATCGACAGTGAGAAAGGAGAGAGTGACACCCGATGGGAACTCTACTTCTACGGGGCATCTTCCATGAAGAAGCGGAAGCAAAGCACCCCCATAATCAAATCCGGGGTAGGCCTCATCTTCATAACTCCGCAAAAGGGGATAATGCGCTTCGCCTTCTCCTTAACAGAGCCGAGGATGAACAATGAAGCCGAATATGAAGCTTTGATAGCAGGTCTTGAGATCGCTGTCGACATGGGAGTCAAAAACCTCCTCATATACGGAGACTCCCAGCTGGTCGTCAATCAAATAAACGACGACTATCAAACGTGCAAACCAGAGTTGGTGAAGTACGGCGAGAGAGTACAGCAACTGCCGACTCAAATTCCTTCCTACACCATGGAAAGCATACCGCGAGCGGAAAATAGCAAGGCGGATGCATAGCCAAGCTCGCTAAAGAACTGGCTGATGAGAACCTCGATGACATAAGGATCATTGTGCAAAACCGTCGGGTTCTCGCACCAGCAGAAATATCTCTGGAATTTTCCGAAGAAAAAGGAGTGACCGATCAAACGGCCCTACAAATAAAAGACCAGGAAAAAGCTAAGGATTGGAGAGAGGTCTTTATAGACTACTTCAAATCCCGTCGAACGCCTGAAGATGCGTCCTCAAAACATCACCTCATGAAGCGAGCTTTATCTTTTGCCTTCGTCAATGATACTCTGTATAAGAGATTATTTGACTATCTATGGCTAAGATGCCTCGGACCGGAAGAAGCAAAAAGAGTCATCCAAGAAACTCACGATGGACTCTGCGGTTCTCACTAACCGGGCCAAAGATGAAGCTGAAGATCAAAAAGATGGGCTACTATTGGCCCACGATGATCCAGGACTGCCTCGAATACACGAAGCATTGCCACTCGTGCCAGATTCACGGGGACTTTATCCACCAGCATCCAAATCCACTACATCCAATGGTGGCTAGCTGGCCATTCGAAATGTGGGGAACCGACATAATCGGGCCCATCGAACCAGCATCGTCTAGTAGACATCGATTCATTTTTGGCAACAACTGATTACTTCTCCAAATGGGCGGAAGCAGTACCGCTGAGAGAAGTGAAGACGGAGAATATCCTCCATTTCTTCAAGCCACACGTCATTTACCGGTTCGGCACTCCGCGACGGATTATCTCCGATAACGGGCCAGCCTATAGAAGCCACAAGATCAGCCGCTTCGCACAACAACATATTATAGACTGGAGATACTCTTCGGTCTATAATCCCCGAGCTAACGGTCTAGCCGAGTCTTTTAACAAGACCTTGACAAAGATCATGAAAATGACGGTGTCTCGAAGTAAGAGGGACTGGCACGAGAGACTGCATGAAGCTCTTTGGGCGTATCGAACTACGTTCAAAACGGCCACGAACACAACGCCATATGCATTGGTATTCGGCACAGAAGCGGTACTCCCTCTTGAGATAGAGTTACCCTCTCTAAGAGTGGCGGTTCACTACGAGCTAATAGACGAAGAAAATGCCTACCTTCGGCTAGAGGAACTTGATGCCCTCGACAAAACCCGGCTCATGGCGCAGCAAAATCTGGAGGCTTATAAAGCAAAGATGACGCGCTCATATGAGAGATTGACTAGGCCGAGAACATTCCGTCAAGGCGAACTCATGCTAGTGGTCAAAAGACCTATGATCCCCAATCATGCCAAATGGGGGAAATTCGAGCCGAACTATGAAGGCCCGTATATCATAGACAAAGTTTACCGGGGTGGAGCCTATCTACTCATGGACATGCATGGTGAAAGACCTTTGGGGCCAATAAATGGTCGCTTCTTGAAAAAATACTACGCCTGAAGAGTCACGGCCTAGGTCAACGATAGATGAAGACGCCTATGTCCGCTCGCTATCTTCCTAAGCCCAAACTCTATAAGTAGTAATCGGCTACGGACCGAAATGTCCTAAAACTAACGACGGACCGAAACGTCCTTAAACTAACAACGGACCGAAATGTCTTAAAACTAACAACGGGCCGAAATGTCTTTAAACTAACAATGGACCACCATGTCCTAAAACTAGCTGTTGACCGAAACGTCGATAAACTACTACGGACCGCAGCATCCCGAGGCTGACACAAAATAAATATAAAAAAATAAAAATAAAAAAAGAAGAAGAAAACGGTATGTCCATAAGCAAAATGGGCACGGATGAAAACCTGAAAGGGCTCCGTGAGTAAAAACAGCAGGGCTACCGGCGAGTTTTGTGAAAACCCAAAAGGGCACAATCTCGTTAAAAGACACTTGCAAGGTCCTCTCGACCTTGTGAGGAGAAACCACCTGCGTGAGATCCTTACGACTCACAAAGGAGCAACACACTTAGGGATCCCCACGATTCCTAAGGAGAAACGCACTTACGAGATCCTCACGACTCGTAAGGAGAATTCCCTCTTATGAGACCCTCACGGCTCATAAGATTCAAAAGCCTTAAGCTACAGGGATCTGAACATGTTCTTAAGCCATCACAACCTCCAATTTGTCCTTATAAGCGGTTCAGAATTGACCCTTGTATACAATCCACGGGCGCAAATAAGCATTTCCCTGACAAAGCCCCACCAGCGACTAGGGATATGTTTACACGGTGAACAACCCTTGTAAGTCCTCTCGACTTATAAGGAGAAAATACTCTTGTAAGATCCTTACGACTTATAAGAGACCATACACTTAAGACTCCTCACGATTCTTAAGGAGAAAACGCACCTACGAGATCCTCATGACTCGTGGGGAGAAATACCTTTATGAGACCCTTATGGCTCATGAAGTCAAAAGCCTTAGTCGACAGAATCCTAACCCTGTTTGCTAAGCCACCTTTGTTCGACATCTACAGAGGCAAATGATGATTCTCTCCTAGCAATATCCCAGTTGTAGCAGTGCTGATGCCAAAATCGGTGTCTAATTCCAAGCTTGCAGCGAAAAGCCAGCGAGCCATACATGCATATGAAATAGCTGAAATGATGGGGCAACTTGCAACAAAATCAGCAAGTAAAAATGTATGCATACAAAATAGCCGAAATGATTGGGCAACTCACAATAAAAAGCAGCGAGTAAATAAAATAAATAGCCGAAATGATTGGGCACCGCGAAAAAATAGCCGAAATGATTGGGCAATCGTGACTTTCGCGATATAAAAGCTGAAATGATAGAGCATCGCGGAAAGAAAAATATATAAAATGAAACCTTTTGCCCTACAGATGAGATCACATCGATCTCTGTATACAATACAGGGACACAAACAAAGAGGGAACCATACCTTCCTACCAGGCTCCATAAAAAAAAAGAAGCCAAATCTCGACGATTCACAAACAGCCTGGAGATCATCTCAACATTCGTCTCACTACCACAGACGTAACATCAGCAAAATGGAACCGCGAAAACTCCCAGTTCCATGACTCGGCGGTGCACAGACAACCGAGAGTCAACCCCCGACTCCGTGAAATGCGGGTAAAGTCAACCCTTCCTGGTCACGTGGAACACGGCCTATGTCAATCCTGACCCTGTGGGAAACGTCCCGAGCGGATCCTGGTCCTTGCGGAACACGGCCTATGTCAATCCTGACCCCGTGGGAAGCATCCAGAGCAAATCCTGGTTGCGTGGAACACGGCCTATGTCAATCCTGACCCCGTGGGAAACGTCCAGAGCGGATCCTTGTCCTTGCGGAACACGGCCTATGTCAATCCTGACCCCGTGGGAAGCGTCCAGAGCAAATCCTGGTTTCGTGGAATACGACCTATATCAATCCTGACCCTGTGGGAAACGTCCAGAGCGGATCCTGGTCCTTACGGAACACGGCCTATGTCAATCCTGACCCCGTGGGAAGCGTCCAGAGCAAATCTTGGTTTCGTGGAACACGACCTTTGTCAATCCTGACCCCGTGGGAAACGTCCAGAGTGGATCCTGGTCCTTGCGGAACACGGCCTATGTCAATCCTGACCTCGTGGGAAGCGTCCAGAGCAAATCCTGGTTTCGTGGAACACGGCCTATGTCAATCCTGACCCCGTGGGAAGCGTCCAGAGCGGATCCTGGTCCTTGCGGAACACGGCTATGTCAATCCTGACCCCGTGGGAAGTGTCCAGAGCGGAACCTGGTCCTTGCGGAACACGGCTATGTCAATCTTGACCCCGTGGGAAGCATCCAGAGCAAATCCTGGTCTAGTGGAACACAGCCTATGTCAATCCTGACCCCATAGGAAGCGTCCAGAGCGGAACCTGGTCCTTGCGGAACACGGCTATGTCAATCCTGACCACGTAGGAAGCATCCAGAGCAAATCCTGGTCTAGTGGAACACGGCTATGTCAATCCTGACCCCGTGGGAAGCATCCAGAGCAAATCCTGGTCTAGTGGAACACGGCCTATGTCAATCCTGATCCCGTGGGAAGCATCCAGAGCAAATCCTGGTCTAGTGGAACACGACCTATGTCAATCCAGACCCCGTGGGAAGCGTCCAGAGCGGAACCTGGTCCTTGCGGAACACGGCTATGTCAATCCTGACCCCGTGGGAAGTATCCAGAGCAAATCCTGGTCTAGTGGAACACGGCCTATGTTAATCCTGACCCCGTGGGAAGCGTTCAGAGCGAAACTTGGTCCTTGCGGAACACGGCTATGTCAATTCTGACCCCGTGGGAAGCATCCAGAGCAAATCCTGGTCTAGTGGAACACGGTCTATATCAATCCTGACCCCGTGGGAACCGTCCAGAGCGGATCCTGGTCCTTACGGAACACAGCTATGTCAATCCTGACCCCGTAGGAAGCGACCAGAGCGAAACCTGGTCCTTGCGGAACACGGCTATGTTAATCCTGACCCTGTAGGAAGCATCTAGAGCAAATCCTGGTCTACTGGAACACGACCTATGTCAATCCTGACCCCGTGGGAAGCATCCAGAGCGGAACCTAGTCCTTGCGGAACACGGCTATGTCAATCCTGACCCCGTGGGAAGCATCCAGAGCAAATCCTGGTCTAGCGGAACACGGCTATGTCAATCCTGACCCCGTGGGAAGCGTCCAGAGCGGAACCTGGACCTTGCGGAACACGGCCTATGTCAATCCTGACCCCGTGGGAAGTATCCAGAGAAAATCCTGGTCTAGTGGAACACGGCCTATGTCAATCTTGACCCCATGGGAAGCGTCCACAGTGGAACTTGGTCCTTACGGAACACGGCCTATGTCAATCCTGACCCCGTGGGAAGCATCCAGAGCAAATCCTGGTCTAGTGGAACACGTCCTATGTCAATCTTGACCCCGTGGGAAGCGTCCAGAGCGGATCCTGGTCCTTGCGGAACACGGCTATGTCAATCCTGACCCCGTGGGAAGCATCCAGAGCAAATCCTGATCCCGTGGAACACGGCTAGAGTCAATATCGACCCCGTGGGAAAGGCCCAGAGCAACTTCTGACTCCGTGAAATGCGGATAATGTCAACCTCATCAATCACTTACGGGACCTCTCGACCCGTAAGGAAGAAAACTCTCTTGTGAGATCCTTACGTATCCCAAGAGAAAACGCACTTAGGAATCCTCACGATTACTAAGGAGAAAATACACCTACGAGATCCTCATGACTCATAGGGAGAAAAGTCTATACGAGACCCCCACGGCTCATGAAGTTGAAAAGCCTTAGGCAGCAGATCTGAACCTGCTCCCTAAGCCATCGCTACCTCTCGAAGAATTCAAAATGGAATGCTCTCTATCAACTACAGGCTATGCTTACTAAAGTAACAAGCCGGTAACAAAAAAAGAAAAAGAAAGCATAAGATAAACATATGGAAATGGAAAAGCTTGGCATTCATACTTCAGAAAATTCTTACATGGGTGAAAGCGGTAAACAAAAACGCCATTAAAATGTTTACAAAGGCAGGACATCAAATCCAGGACATGGATTGAGGAATTCAAAAGTAAGGCCATCCAAAAGTTTTCGGGCCTCTCGGACCATCTTCGTGTGCACCCTCTCACGATCACAAGCGTCAGGATCCCCACCGATGTCCTCCACCCTTCGATAGGCAGCGAGTATCGCCGCTTGTTGAAAAGCTCGACGCAGAATATCAACGAGGTAGTCTCGTCTTTTCTTTGAGATTAAGCCCAGCAGATACACCGAATGCATCTTATCTTCAGCATCGTCCAATGCTTTAAGCGGCATGCCAGCATAGAATAGAAGAAGTGCTCCCCAGATCGCTCCCACAATAAGCTTCAAGAGAGAGGAGCGACGAGTAAGCAATCGACCATTGTATGCATCAAAGCGATCCATAATTTCAGCGCACTGAGCATTTGTGAATTCTTGGTCTTGGGAACGGCCGAGTGAGCGGATGTCTCCATAAGAGATAAACTCATCGAGATCATATAAATGAACAGCCATAGTGCCTGAAAAGAAACATCATTGAAAGATTAGTAATGAGGAAATCCTCAATTGATTCTCATTTAATGAGAAAACCCCTCGGGCTAAGGAGTAAATCTCCCCTTGAAAGCAGTGCTTTGTGACAGAGTGACATCTGTCAAACTCTAATGATGAAAGAATAAAAATTCCTCAAGAGCCTTGCTCTGGAAAAAATGATGGAATAATCCATCAGAAAAATTGAAATCAATTTTTATACATGAATGAAAAATTCTAAGATCTTCAAGATCTATGAACAAACTCTAAGAGTTCTTTATGAGCAAAGCTCTGTTCATGGGCTAAGAAACTCTAAGGAAAGATCTCTTTAGATCTATGGGTTCAAGAGAGCAAAGCTCTGTTAATGAAACCCTAAAAGGGTTTCCTTTTGATCAAAGATCTATGAAGAGCAAAGCTCTGTTAATGGGCGAAACCCTATATTCTTAAATAATCTTTTAAAAGATTTAATTTTTACCTAAAAATTTTGACAGAGTTCTGTCCTTAAAGAAGTTCTTAAGCTAAAGAGCTATGCTCTGCAAGAGAATGAAAATTCTCAGAAGGAGGAAGATGAATAGAAATCATCTCAAGGGCCAAGGGTCCTATTTTTAGGCACTGAGTGCCGTTTCAACTTCTAAGTTGATCTAAGGGCGCGATGCCGCCACCGCTGCACTCACGTGTGGGCCACGTGAGCGCAACGGTGGGGGGGAGGGCATTTGTTTCCCCAATTAGAGCAAAGCTCTGTTCAAAATTCAAATTTTGAAATGAAGCAACGCTTCAGAAGCAGCGCCAGGTGCGCTGCGCCCTAAGTAGCGCACCACGTGCAAAGCACGTGTGCGCTAGCGCTGGGTGCACTGCGCTCTAAGCAGCGCACCACGTGCAAAGCACGGATGCGCTAGCGCTAAGTGCGCTGCACTCTAAGCAGCGCACCATGTGCAGAGCATGGGTGTGCTAGCGCTGGAACTAAAAGCTCCCCACCGTCAGATCAAAGATCTAATAATAATAATGATGAATAATTAGTTAATCAGAATTAAATTCTGTTAAGAAAACATTCCTCAAAATCTTTCCAAACAACAAAATTGTGCTATATAAATAAGAGCACCGTTGGATCAATGATCCAATGGTGATTAGAAATCACCAAAATATAGAATAAATTCTGTATGGAAAGATTTCCCAATCTTATTAAAAACAAGAAGATTGCCTTCTATAAATCAGAAGCTCTTGGATCAAAGATCCAACGATGGGAAATTCCCCAAATCAATTGGAGAAAAGATCTCCTTAACTGATTGAACTGATCAGCTTTCCCTATAAAAAGGTCCCTAGATTTCAAGTCTCAGATATACAGAAGTATAGAGAGGAACCCCCATAAGCTTTGATAGATCTCAAAAAGAAGAGCCAAGCTCTCAGAGAAAGAAGATTTTTCTTAAGGTAAAAAAAAGAATGATGATGAACAGAGAGATGAAATCATCTCGTAATTAATTTAAAAAGAAGGATTCACATCTTTAAAAGATCATAGATCTACAAGAAAAAAGTCTTTCACAAAGAGATCAAAAGATCTCATCATAAAAGAAGAACACAATTCTTCTCACAGATCATAGATCTATGAGACTCAGGTCTTTTCACAAAGAGATCGTGAACATCTCGTTATAAGAAGGGGGAGAATAATTCAATTCTCTTAAAGATCATAGATCTATAAAGGCAAAACCTTTCATCAACATAAGAGATTGGAAATATCTCCTACAAAATAAGAACTGTTGTTCTTAGATCTTGAGACAAAGTCTCTTTTAAAAGAACATAAATTTATTTCTCAGATCATAAAATTGATCAGATACGCTTTGCGCTCTTGAACTGCGCTTCTGCGCTCTTGGACTGGCGCTCAGCGCCAAGCATGACACGTGTCCCTCACGTATGCGCCACTTAACAGTTAGCGCTTCACGCTCTTGAAATAGCTCACTGCGCTCATGGGCTGGCATTCAGCGCCAGGCGTACCACGTGTCACTCACGTGCGTGCCACTGAACTAATAGCGCAATGCGCTCATAAACTAGCGTTCTGCGCTTATAAACTGGCGCAATGGGCCCATCATCTGGCGCTTAGCGCTAAGCGCGACACGTGTCCCTCGTGTATGCGCTACTCGGCAGAAGCGCACTGCGCTCTTTGACTGGCGCAAAGCGCCAAGCGCATCACGTGTCACTCACGTGTGCGCTCATAGAACATAAATTGTTCTTTAATAAGCCCAGAGCTATGATGAATTCCCAGCATTCAATAAAAGATAAAATATTGTCAGAATTCAAGTTAATGCCCAGCATTGTTAAAAGGGCCAAGCCCAAGCAAATGCTCGGCAGCCCAAAATAAATGTTAAACATTTTAACTTGATTGGACTTAGCCCAAGATTGGCCATAAGTCCTCAAATGCAGATTAACTGAGCCCATATGCTCATAAATCTCATATCCTAGTCCCAATTGGACTACAGATCTCCCAACCAAAATTGGTTCAAAGGTACATCTCTTTACTCCTCTGATATTTGTCGTTGTAATCCTTCAAAGTCTTCATAGAGGTGACGAGTCCCGATAACCATACATTTCATAGACTATGACGTCTTTAAACTGGACTGTAGGGTTCTTTAAAACCCACGGACTATGATGTCCTTAATCTCGGACCGTGGGGTCCTTTAAAACCCACGGACTATGATGTCCTTAACCTCGGACTGTGGGTTCCTTTAAAACCCACGGACTATGATGTCCTTAACCTCGGACTGTGGGGTCCTTTAAAACCCATGGACTATGGTGTCCTTAACCTCGGACTGTGGGGTCCCTTTAAACCCATGAACCGAGATGTCCTTAAACTAACATTAGACCGAGATGTCCTTAAACTAACATCGGACCGAGATGTCCTTAAACTAACATTAGACCGTAACGTTCTTAAACTAATAATGGACCGCAAAGTCCCTAAACTAAGCAATAGAGCCCAAATGCTCTTTTGTCGGATCTAAACGATCCCGTTAAGTCGATCTTAGTCTAAAATTAGACTAACGTATCCTTAACAAACGTTTAAGTTGATCTTAGTCTCAAATGAGACTAACGTATCCTTAAACCCAACCCCCAAACCCAAATCTAAGAAGATACGGATTTTGACTAATCCACGCCCTACGGGCGACAACATAAATTAGTCTCCGTATACAATCCACCGGCAACCAAAAACAAAACAAACACCTACGACACGAAGTGACCATCTGGAGAAGGAGAAAGTTGTTACCGCGATGCGGTAGCATAATTAACTGTAGGGGCTTGCGCCTGCAGGGAAGAGCGTCCCCACAATCAACAACCCCTTAACGAGGGGGAATCTGACGAAGTCTGCTACATCGACCGCATCTATTTAAAACTTCGATACATGGTGCCATAAATCAACTTGGCATCTTCGGAGAGGTGGACGGATAACACCAATTAGCATCTTCCCCCGGAATTCAGGAAAGACGGACCTGCGCGGTCGCGTCGCCGTGTTTCGGTGGGGAACAATACACACTTGACTGATCGTGTCTCGAATTTGTCTGGATTTTGCTTTTTGACAAAAGACGGAGAACCCCATATTTTAACTCGCTTAAGAGATGGTCTCTTCCCATACCATATCTCATATGGAGTGGTAGACACGGTCTTGGTTAGAATCCTGTTCAACAGAAAAGCTGCAGTCTCCAATGCATGCCCCAAAAAGGAGATGTGCAACCCAGCATCACTCATCATGGATCGTACCATATCTAATAGGGTTCGATTCCGCCGCTCTGACACACCGTTGTGCTGTGGTGTATAAGGGGGAGTGAGCTGAGAGAGAATCCCATTCCTTTTAGGAAGTTCGAAAACTCTATACTAAGATACTCACCACCTCGATCTGATCGAAGCATCTTGATGCTCATTCCAGTTTGTTTTCCTAATTCAAGTTTGTACTTCTTGAATTTCTCGAAAGCTTCAGACTTATGCTTTAACAAAAACACATGACCGAATCTTGAGAAATCATCAGTAAAAGTTATGAAGTAAGAAAAACCGCCTCTCGCATGTGTAGACATTGGCCCACATACATCACTATGTATGAGGCCCAAGAGCTCAATAGCTCTTTCTCTGTGTCCAGTAAACAGAGTTTTGGTCATTTTCCCTTTGATACAAGACTGACAAGTCGCATAAGATTTATACTCAAAAGAATTTAAATATCCATTTTATGAAGCTTGTTTAGTCTTGTTTCATTAATATGACCAAGTCTACAATGCTAAAGAAAAGATTCATTTATATCTGAAAATTTTCTTTTGTTTGTGTGTTGTATGTTGAAAACTGTGTGTTGATTAAGGACGTATATCCTGTTATAACGTGTACCACAACCAATCAACTCTTGATTTAGTTTAATGTTCATAACATTGTGCTGCAATACAAAATGATATCCTTCATTGTCTAACAAAGAAACAGATATTATATTACAAAGCACGCTTGGTACAAAATAACACGGGTTCAAAACCAATATACAACCCGATGGCAACCCCAGATGATACTTTCCCACTGAAACAACATGTATATTGTAACTATTTCCAACCCGGAGAGTATGATCACCTGTCTTCAAAACTCTGCTATTTCTTTGCCCCTGCACAGAATTGTAGATATGAGAACCCGAACCGGTATCCAATACCCAGGAAGCAGAGTTTATAAAAAAACAGTTTTCAGTTACGAACACACCTGAAACTGAAGCATCACCATGCTTCTTTTTCTTGAGACCAAGGTACTCAGTACAGTTCCGCTTCCAGTGTCCCGTCTTCTTGCAAAAGAAACATTCTCCTTTTCCCGACTCTATAGCTTTGGATTTATCTTTCCTCTTTGCTTTCTTGATTCCACCTCTCGGCTTGATGGATTTCTTCTTGTTCTTTCCCTTGGCCTGGGCTTTTGGGAAGGAAGAGGAAGATTGTCCAACAAGAAGGGAGGGAGACTTTTCCTTAAGCGTGCTCTCCGTATTTCTCAACATATTAAGAAGTTCGGGTAGTGATTTCTCCATATTGTGCATGTTGAAGTTCACTACAAAAGGAGCAAAGGCAGAGGGAAGCGACTGTAGAACAATATCAGTATATTGCTCGTTATCCATTGTCCATCCGAGGCCCTCAAGCTCTTCAATACGAGCTATCATCTTCAAAACGTGGTCACCTACTGATGTGCTAGGAGCCATCCGCATCTGAAACAGCTTTCGAGACACTTCGTATCGTAGGATACGAGATTGCTCTCCATACAACTCCTTTGTATGGAGAAAGATGAATTGAACATCCATCTCCTCGTGCTGCTTTTGATGTGTATTGTCCATCGATGCAAGCATGAGGTATTTGGCGGTAGCACAGTCAATATCCCACGTTTTGCGGATCTCCCTATCCGCAATAGAAGATTCAGGGCCTGGTTTGGGCGGGGCTGAGGCAGTCAGGGCATATGATACTTTATCATATGTGAGTGCAATATTAATGTTTCTCAACCAGTCTTTATAGTTCGGTTCGGTAAGATTATTTTTCTCTAACAGTAGCTTAAGTCTAGTCATGGTTATCTGCCATTAGGAGAGAGAAAATAATACACTCAGCGAAAGCTCTTGTAAAGATTAGATTGGTTTTATTATCTTATCTAATCGATGTCTCCCACTGCTTTTATCAAATTTTCCTTCAAATCTTAAAAGGAAAAAATTAGCCAGGATTAATTACATTCTACAACTTCGCTAACCATTCAGCCAAGCCAGTGCCGGTACTTCTGAGGGAGGTTCCCCGTGCTTTCGTACGGACGTAATTAAAATAAACCTCATCTTCCCAGAAGCGTAGCCCCGTTGACACCTTTCTAGACACCTAATGAGTTAGCTAATTGTAAAGTGCAAAACTCTGCCGGGAGCAACTATTGCTCATAGTGGAATCGGGATCCTACTATCATATAGTAGGTATGCAATCTCATTGCAAATTTCAACACTTGAAACTCCCGATATGGTTTTTATCCCTAGTAACTTATGACCATAACTATAATCAACATATCATATGTACTAGTCAATTTCTACCCGCCATTTCATGATTAATCAGACCCACTCATATGACCCTTGAATATAATCAACATAATCATATGAATGTCCTAATTAATCGCATCTTATGCTATGTAGGAAGACATCACTTAGCTACCGTACACCACGCCTTGACTATAATCAACATACGTAGTACGAATACTAAGTACTCTACTTCCTAAAATGACGGAGGGTTGCGAATAGTTTTTAAGAAAACCTTTAACGGTTTGAACTTGATATCGTTGTAGAATCCAATGGTTTTAAAAGGAGTGGCTTAAGCTCCGCAATTTGAAAACTTGCTTTCTCACAAAAAGCCGAGTAGGTTTCAAATCTGATTCTACAACATCTTTTTAGGTTTCTTTTGTTTACATTAATCTTATTAATGTAGTCCCATCATTTAAGTCCTAAGCTATTACAGAAAAGAAACGAAAATAGAACGTACGCTTATGCCATCCGCATTCGCCACAATGTCCCGTTATGTACCGTTAGGTTACTTAACTAACGGCATAGCGGGACGGGACTAGCGCGGATGGAAAATATAAGCAACGTTTATTATATATCATATATATAATACATCATTTATCTCAACATATAAAGTGATCACATCACAGAATATCAACAGCAGAAGCACATATATGAAAATACAGGATATAATAGGAGGTCCGTATTTAGTATTTAGCCAACAATAGAAAATACGGATTCTACGGTCGCGATGAATAGCTTAGCCCACATCCCTAGATCCCTACGAGAGCGGCAAGTGACCCTACCAATTCTAGAGTTTAGGAGACCCGGTCTCGACTCCTCGAGATGGCCTCCCACTGAACCCTAGAACCCAGTCACTTGTGCTCCCCTCCTTGGGTCTATCATAATGCGGAAAAGTAAATAATATACAACAATGATGACATCATTCTCAACCCGGAAGTGACCCAATAAAAGAATATTACATGCAATTAATTTTACATGAATGAAAAGAAAAACTCTCATCTCACATAAAAACCCCGGCCATTCATTCACGACGATCATGTACATCATATATCAGCAACACATAATATCACATATCATCAACGTAAGTATGCGTACCCCAATTGTCGTTGGTGTATAACAACGAAACCGGCGATACACCACATACTACACTTACGGTCGCAGAAAAAAAAGTGAAAAACTACAACAATTGGAATCGACACTGCCTTTAGACATCATAAACCCGGAATATCACATATTTAGGATTTCATGCCTAACAATACAAATCTTATATTTAGGTCTCAACCATAAAAACACCTTTTCAAAAGAAGCCAGGTAATACAACAAGATTCCCATTCTACCGAGGCCAAAATATTAGATTTACACGCAACTAATTACTTTTCACAAAACTAATTAGTGTAGATTCCAATTATTGTATCACATTCATAAATAAACTAGACGCAATTAAAACATTCAATCGATCGATCAATCATCCAAAGAATTCTCAGATGACTCAACACTTGAGTCAGATCAAAATATACCAGAGACTGCATCAAGCACATATGGGCCAGCACAAGAAGGCACAGTCCAAGCCTCACCAACGGCGCCGTGGAACAGCCGCCAAAAAACCCTTTTGGCCATGGTTCTGCGGTCGTTAAGTCGAGTTAGGGTTTCATTCTTCTTGGGGCCCATATAATACCCAACATAATTTTCTGTGTATTTTTAATATGAAAAATTCCAACTTTTGAAAATTTCTAGAGAGCACTACTTTGGGTGTAGGTTTTCATTCGTTCGAAGTTTTTAACGTCGTCTAGGTTACTCTAAAGCTCTAGCTTGGCTCTGATACCACTGTAGGGATTCTCTAGCACCATCCTAGGTTATGGGTTGCATCACACATGCTACAACAAAAATTTAAGGGGGTGCTAAACAATTCCAACCATGAATCGAACTAGAAAAATAGAGTAACAACATACAAGTATCATATACTACAAGTGCCTAACACTAAGTGGGGAGAAAATACAACCTTTGTAGAGCTCCTCCTTGACTCCTTGGATCGAGTAGGGTTTGAACCGGTTGGCTTGTGTCCTTCCAAGTCCATGATGATCCACCACGAAGTCCCTTTGCATTAAGCTCCAAGCTTCACTTAATCAAGGACGAAGATGAAGCAAACACTCCACACTAGTGGGCTGGACTAAAGTAGAATGGTGATGTGGGTTTGGATCTCACTTAAAAACCTTTTCTTTTTAATTTCTTCTCTTTCTTTTAAAAACCCTAGAGAGCTTTGAGGAGAGAGAGGAAGAAGGAGATGACTCAAACTTGACTCAAGAGAATAAACTCATTAACCCAAACATAATCCCAAGTGAATGAGAAATATGTCCCATGGTAAACTATGGTTACAAAATATCTAGATATTTTGTGACTTGAGGTTAAGCAAAACCATAGGCTACAAAACCATGGGCTAGGAAACCATTGACTATTGTCAACTCAAGAGAGTTGAATAGTCAACCATGATTATGTTGTCATTTTGCTTTTCTCAAATAAACAAAATATCTAAATATGTTAACATATGAGTCTTGAATTGCCACCACCAATGTATCATCAACTATGACACATGTATGCTTGCATGTGTGCATCCATATCAACATATACATACACTCATGCATGCATCATAAAGAAATAGGTTTTAATAAATGGGCTAATGGACTTGATATTAAATCAACACTTGATTTAATAACCCGGTCATATCACATACGACCCGTCCAATAGTAAACGCCCGATTAAAATACGGTATCCAATACATGGATTTAATCGAGCTCCCGCGCATATCACATACGCACCCCACATCTTTTCGCCTGAGCTAGGAGACCCCTTTGTGGGACTCTAAGACTCGTCAATACGCTAGCAGTAGGCAGTGATCACATCACATGCCCACAAACCGTCAGTAACACAAGTTGTACATAACGGCTCTCAGGTATTGAGCGATCAGAAGAAACACAAGCAAGCCTGCTAAAACTCCCGTCGAGCTAACTGGAAACACTTACCGTATAGTGCGGTCTCTTCGTCAATAGTGCTGCATATCAAGTCTAAGGGTGGTATCGTCAACCCTATTAACCCAATAAGTTATGCCGGTATATGGCTAATAACAGACCGAGAAACTACTGATAACACTTATCAGTAAATCTCAGCAGCCCTGGCCAAGAACTTCCTGTTATAGCCAATCGGACATAGCGCAACATCAACCCCCAATACCGGGAGAGACAAAACCCCTCCTATCGCTCATTGCCTCCATGTGCCTCGGGACTGTACCCAAAATCCACCTGTTTGCACGACTCAGTAGAGCCGTGGTAGGGTGGAGATCAAAGTACAGTGGGAGGCACACAAGACTCTATGACGATCTCGGGTCTACAGACTAACCTGTACCATTGTCACCTGAGAACTGCTATCCGACGATAGATATAATACCACATAAGAGTTCTCGGCGAGTCCGTTCAGTGTACCCAGTGTCACTGAGCACCCGTATACGATCTTTGGTGTCACCACACCAATGGATATGGGATCATCCATCGCCCATTATATGGGATAAGTAACGTATACGCTAGTCTACTCTAGTGTCACGCCCCGCTTCCCAGAGTGCGCTAAGATCAGTACGTGACAGAGCCAACCATGCTACCTGTGGCTAGAAAATATCCCACCACAGTCACATTACGGCTGTCTATAGATATCAAGAACAATAGAAATAAAATAAACTATCTAGTACATGTCCATATGCAAGAATAAACGAGTCAAGAAATAATGTACGGAAGCAAGAAATCCAAATAACAGTAACAATCTGGAAAGTATGTCCCAAATACAGGCTCACATCAGGAAATGTGTAACACCCGAGCCCAATAATACTATTTATATTACTAGTTGAGGTTATATCTTGCTCAGTCCAATTATCCTGATTATTTGGTGCTTTTTGCAAAATTATAACCGGTTAAGTCATTTTGGCACATAACAAATTTTAACTCCTAAAATGAAATTAAAAGTGTCCATGTTGGCCTACTCGTCGCCACTAGTCGCGTGGTAGCGTCCGCGGGTCGAGATTCCGTTCCGTTTGGCTAAACGGGCAAGTTTGGACGACTACGCGCGCGTGCAAGTGTCCGACTTGGGGGCATGCATTTTAATCATTAAAAACCTCTTTTCAAAATTTGGAACCCGCTTAAAATCCTATAATTTGAATTTGGAACATTTGGGCGCAACCCGGGCGCGATTTGGAAATGTTTCATTTCGCGCCAAAAAGGGCCCATTTTAATTTAATATCTAAACTATATTTATACGAATCTAAAATCCTTTAACAGTTAATTATTTTCAAATCCCTTTTTAAAATCTCGTGGCCAATCGCAGAGTAGGATTGCACCGCGTGGGCCCCGCCTCCTTACACTATCTCTCTCTCTCCGCCTCTCTCTATCTCTCTCCTCCTTTTCCCCATCTCTCTCTCTCTCTTCCTCTATATTATAACGCATGCAGCCGCCTCCCCTTTCATCCTCTTCATCGCGAGAAACCCACGCGAACCCTAACCCTAACCCTCGCGACCTCACCGCCGACCTCCCCGTGACCTCGTCGCCGCCGTCACCACCTCGTCGACCTCACCGCACCTTCCTCCCCTCGTTCTCCCGCTCTTTCCCGCACCTGCACCCCAACCCCGACGTCGCCTCCAACCTCGCAGACCTCGCCGTCGACGCGACCTCCCATCGCCGACGACCCCCGCGACACCCTCTCATCCTCCTCGTCACGACCTCGTCATCACCTCCCTTCCTCTCCTCGCCGGACCACCAACCCGAGCCTTCACCCATCGCCTACCCCCGCTGTTCACCGGAGAACGCGCCGGCGACCTCGCCGTCGCCACCAGGGCAACCTCCTTCTCCCCCTCGACCACCAGAGCCGACCACCCTTTCCTCCACTCGCCGCAGCACCTTCTCCCGCACACCCCGAGGCTTTCAGCCCTTGCAGCCGCCGCCGTCGTTGCCTCGCCGGCGTTCCAGCGCCGTCGAGCTCGCCGGGGTCACCTGGTATATCCCTCTGTAAACTTCCTCTTCCTTTCCTGTGTGCAGTGAACCCTCGCTGATCGTTTTAAGTTTTCTTGTGTTGCTAACTTCGCTACTTTTGTCGTTGCCGGAATCCGACCGTGCCGTCTTGGCGAACCCGACGCTCCAGCGAAGCCCCCTGGTCCGTGTGATCCCGTTGATCTCTGTTGGGACTCGATCCGTGGCCCGTGCTTTCATATCGCATTCTCTGCCGACATCGCATCCGTGTTCCAGTTTGCAGACCGTCGAGGCAAGTATCTGAATACTTGTTTGAACATGCTAGTGTGCGAGATCTAGTCTTGCCACGCAATTGAACTTATACTATTTAATACCACAACTTAATGATGGCAAGTGATATCATATTATTGCAGTTATCTTTATAATGGAATCGTTACAACAATTCCTCGTAATTAATCAACCCACATCAACCCATATTGCAACTAAATAAACGACTGAATCATATCTGCTTGAACTGTTAAACCATTCATGAGATAATTATTATATTTAGTATAATTTCATGTAGTTCCTTAATTTATAATTATGGATATTGCTTTACCTGGTGGCTATTGCACCCTAAAGATGATTGAACCTGTTAATAAGAGAATACAAACATCACTGTAGTTATATGGAATATTGTGGTTAATTATTGTTTCCTGCTGCTGTTCATTATTGATTGTATACCTGTTGCGAGCACTTACCCGATTGCACGACATATTGGCCTGACCCTGCTACACCTGACATATACATACATACCGACTCATCCTGTTGTACCATGACATTACTTGTTTCCTGATCTCGTGCCTAATGCCGACAAACCTAACCATTCCTGCTGTCGATCCAGACAGACTTACTTTTACTTGACTTTGCGTTGGCATTAGTCCTTGACTACTGAATACCTGACCTGACATACATAGTTTGGGGGTATGGGGAAATCAAAGGTGAAACCGACTTGTAACTCAACAGTTCGATACATTGTTCTGATCAGTCTTACGGGCTTGGCCAGCTCCGGAGTGATGATGCTGACATCACTCGTCCATCCTACTACCTTTTACTGCTTAGCGGCACGTCTCGGATTCAGCCCCGAGGGTTATGACCGTGGTCCCGGGCACGCACGGGATACTATTGAGTTACATCGACGATTCATCAATTGGTTTCAAAGACTATAGAGTAGAAAACCTGATATGACAGTTTAGTCATCATTGCACATTACCCTGCTTGTTATTACTGCTTTATTCATGTTCATACTTGCATTGCTTATTACCTTGTTTATGCTATATACTTGATATCACGACGCGCTGACGTCTGGGTTTTGCATGGCCCAGATTCCGTACCACTGTCGACGACCGAGCAGGAGTACTTCAGCCAGCAGGCTGAACAGTGAGTCTTTAGGATTTAGTTTATTTATTTCTTTTCATTTCCTGATGTGAGCCCGCATTATGGGACGTACTGTTTATTCATTGTATTGGATCATTAGCTTCCGCACTTATTGTTTATTGATTCTTGTTATTATGGATTTGGACATGTGTTAGATTAGTTTTTTTTTATCTTGTTCTTGATATCCTTACAACCGTAATGTGACTGTGGATGGATACTTCCTACCCACAGGTAGCATGGTTGGCTATGTCACGTGCCCAATTTTGCGTACTCTGGGAAGCGGGGCGTGACATGGTTTTATGGTATCAGAGCCATAGGTTAATTGGGTTGATTCTTTGTAGTTGGGTATTTCACCCGATACACGAATCAGAATACCCGTGATTAGGAAACATGTCCTGCCACTTTGACCGTTTTACCATCCTTGAATCATTCTTCCGGATCATGTCGGCATGCAAACTTACTTTGCATTGTCAACTCGAAAACCTAACTTCTTGTTATCTCTAGGACTTAGGCGACTTGGGTGGAGTTAAGTAATTGCGGCTATGATACCGCGGCATAGCTACAATGCAGCACTCTATTTAAGTATCTTGGAGTTCTAGCCTTGATCCACATTCAGAATCTATCATCATGCTAATGTTGGGTGTTTTGAGTTCAGGATTATGACAGGTAAGAAGTTGAAGACTTACCAGAGGCGTGTGAACGAAGCCGCCATGCTTGGAGTGATGAGAGGATTGCTGGAAATCAAAGAGACAGACTGAGCTGATCCAGCAATAGCAGATTCGTTTCAGGAAGGTTTGCAGATCGTTCAGCAGTCTGTAAACAACGATGGAACTAGACCAGTCGAACGAGTAGGGACTGTAGCAGATTTCATACTTTTGGGTCCGTCTACTTTCACTGGTCTGGAGGAGCCGTTGCCAGCCGAGCAGCGGCTAGTGACGCGGAGAATTTGCTGTTTGCGGCACAGATTCCAGAGGACAAAGGAGTTGATGTGGTGCGCATTCAACTAGTGGATTACGCCCGAGAGTGGTGGCTTGTGGAGGAGAACCGCTTGTCCAAGCCAATCAGTTGGGCGGATTTCTCCAAAAGTTTCTTGGAAAAGTTCTTCCCGCGGACTGCACGGGAGGAAATGGAGGAGAAATTTATCGGACTAAGGCAGAATGGAGCAGCCGTGGACGTGCATGCAGCAGAGTGGACGAGACTCAGTAGTCTCGCTGGACCTTTCGCGGCCAACGATGTAGACAGCAGTTGCGGTAAGGGAGCAGTTCTGTCGGGCCAGTCGAGTTTAGGGCTAGGCCGACGAACAGTGTTCTTGCGGCTATGGTAGTGGATAGTAATGAAGAGCCGGCAGTTGTCCGCGACTTTATGGATGTGTTTGGAGATATTTCGGGCTTACCGCCGAAGCGAGATGTGGAGTTGCGATCGACCTTATTCCTGGTGCAGCGCCAGTATCAAAATCTTATTATCCGATGGCACCGGTGGAATTGGAAGAAGTTAAGAAACAAGTTGGTGAATTACTCGAGAAGGGATGGATTCGAAGCAGCAACTCGCCTTGGGGAGCTCCAGTTCTTTTAGTGAAGAAGAAGGATCACACTGCAGGCGCTGAGACAAGAGAAGTTATTTGCGAAGATGAGTAAGTGTGAATTCTGGCTGGAGGAGGTGAAGTTTCTGGGGCATGTCGTGTCGGGCGATGGAATCGCCGTTGATCCCGAAAAGATTGCAGCAGTTCGAGATTGGCCTATTCCAAAGAATGTTGCAGAGATAAGAAGTTTTCTGGGACTCGCCGGTTACTACAGAAGATTTGTGGAGAACTTTGCTCGTTTAGCTGAGCCGTTAACCAAGCTTACGCGTAAGGAGGTACCGTTTGTTTGGACGGATGGATGTGCATTGGCCTTCGAGACGTTGAAGCAGAAGTTGATAACCGCCCCGATCCTGACCGTACCGGATAATTCAGGAGGATTGGTGATTCATAGCGACGCATCTGGAAAGGGATTGGGATGTGTTTTAATGCAGAACGGGAAAGTCGTCGCTTACGCATCGAGACAGCTGAAGACTCATGAGAAGAACTATCCGACTCATGACTTAGAGCTTGCAGCCGTGATCTTCGCCCTGAAGATTTGGAGACACTACCTTCTGGGCGAGAGAGTTGAAGTCTTTACGGATCACAAGAGTTTGAAATATGTGTTCACTCAGAAGGAGTTGAACATGAGACAACGCAGATGGTTGGAGCTGATGGCCGACTATGACCTCGATCTTAAGTACCATCCGGGAAAGGTCAACGTCGTGCCGGATGCGCTGAGCCGGTTACCAGCAATTCAGATATTGACTGCACAAAGGGAGATCATTGAGGATTTTCGGAGATTTGACTTGGAGGTTGTGCTACCACATGCTACAGGACAGTTGATGCAGTTGCAAGTACAATCGTCCTTAGTTGAGAAGATTAAAGCGACACAATCGCAGGATCCTAGACTGCGAAAGTCTCGAGAACAAGTTGGAGCCGGACTACGAACCGATTTACTGATCCATGAAGATGGTTCGTTGAGATATGGTAGCCGTGTGGGTGTGCCAAAAGGAGATGTGCGTGAAGAGCTTATGAAGGAGGCACACAGTTCAGCTTACTCTGTACATCCAGGAGGGACAAAGATGTACCGAGATATTCGACAGCACTTCTGGTGGGAAGGTATGAAAAGGGAAATTGCTCGCTTCGTGGCTAGGTGCTTGGTGTGTCAGCAAGTCAAGGCTGAACACCAAAGGGTTGCCGGTTTGTTGCAACCACTTCCGATTCCTCAATGGAAGTGGGAACATATAACCATGGATTTCGTGACGGCTTTACCGCGGAGTCCAAAGGGCAACAATGCTGTATGGGTGATTGTCGATCGGTTGACCAAGGCAGCTCACTTTATTCCTTTTCGGGTTGGTCAATCGACAGAGACTTTGGCAGAGCGGTACATGCAGGAGATTGTCAGATTGCATGGAGTACCGGTAAGCATCGTGTCCGATCGGGACACTCGGTTCTTGTCGCACTTTTGGAGGAGCTTACAAGAAAGTTTGGGGACTCGATTGAAGTTTAGCACAGCTTATCATCCTCAGACTGATGGACAATCAGAGAGAACGATCCAGACCCTTGAAGATATGTTGAGGGCTTGCACGTTGGACTTCAGAGGTTCTTGGGAAGATCATCTACACCTGGTGGAGTTTTCGTACAACAATAGCTTCCAAGCGACAATTCAGATGGCTCCGTTTGAAGCGTTGTATGGTCGTTAGTGCCGTTCGCCGGTTTGTTGGGATGATGTTGGTGAACGAAGGTTACTAGGACCAGACTTGGTGGTACAGACAGTCGAGAAGGTGAATACAATCAGGAAGCATATGAAGGCAGCTCAAGACAGACAGAAGAGTTGGGCCGACACGTCAAGAAGACCTCTGGAGTTCGCCGTGGGTGATTTGGTATTCCTGAAGATATCACCGACCAGAGGAGTGATTCGCTTTGGAAGTCGGGGAAAGCTTAGTCCCCGATTCGTTGGACCCTTCGAGATTTTGGAGCGTGTTGGAGAAGTATCGTACCGGTTGGCGTTACCACGGTCTTTAGCAGGAGTTCACGATGTGTTTCATGTGTCTCAACTACGGAAGTATGTTCGTGATGAGACTCATGTCTTGGATCATTCGGAGTTGACCGTTCGGGAGGACCTGACTTTTGAGGAACGACCAGTTGAAATCAAGGATCGAAGAGAAAAGGTTCTTAAGAACAAGGTTATCCCTCTTGTGCTAGTTTCTTGGGGTAATCGATCGCATGGAGAATCCACTTGGGAGCGAGAAGACGAGATCCGACAGAAATTCCCTCACCTTTTCCAGTAGTTAGCTATCCTGTATTCTTGGAATTTCGAGGACGAAATTCTTTTTGTAGTTGGGTATGATGTAACACCCGAGCCCAATAATACTATTTATATTACTAGTTGAGGGTTATATCTTGCTCAGTCCAATTATCCTGATTATTTGGTGCTTTTTGCAAAATTATAACCGGTTAAGTCATTTTGGCACATAACAAATTTTAACTCCTAAAATGAAATTAAAAGTGTCCATGTTGGCCTACTCGTCGCCACTAGTCGCGTGGTAGCGTCCGCGTGTCGAGATTCCGTTCCGTTTGGCTAAACGGGCAAGTTTGGACGACTACGCGCGCGTGCAAGTGTCCGACTTGGGGGCATGCATTTTAATCATTAAACACCTCTTTTCAAAATTTGGAACCCGCTTAAAATCCTATAATTTGAATTTGGAACATTTGGGCGCAACCCGGGCGCGATTTGGAAATGTTTCATTTCGCGCCAAAAAGGGCCCATTTTAATTTAATATCTAAACTATATTTATACGAATCTAAAATCCTTTAACAGTTAATTATTTTCAAATCCCTTTTTAAAATCTCGTGGCCAATCGCAGAGTAGGATTGCACCGCGTAGGCCCCGCCTCCTTTCCCTATCTCTCTCTCTCTCCGCCTCTCTCTATCTCTCTCCTCCTTTTCCCCATCTCTCTCTCTCTCTTCCTCTATATTATAACGCATGCAGCCGCCTCCCCTTTCATCCTCTTCATCGCGAGAAACCCACGCGAACCCTAACCCTAACCCTCGCGACCTCACCGCCGACCTCCCCGTGACCTCGTCGCCGCCGTCACCACCTCGTCGACCTCACCGCACCTTCCTCCCCTCGTTCTCCCGCTCTTTCCCGCACCTGCACCCCAACCCCGACGTCGCCTCCAACTTCGCAGACCTCGCCGTCGCCGACGACCCCCGCGACACCCTCTCATCCTCCTCGTCACGACCTCGTCATCACCTCCCTTCCTCTCCTCGCCGGACCACCAACCCGAGCCTTCATCCATCGCCTACCCCCGCTGTTCACCGGAGAACGCGCCGGCGACCTCGCCGTCGCCACCAGGGCAACCTCCTTCTCCCCCTCGACCACCAGAGCCGACCACCCTTTCCTCCACTCGCCGCAGCACCTTCTCCCGCACACCCCGAGGCTTTCAGCCCTTGCAGCCGCCGCCGCCGTTGCCTCGCCGGCGTTCCAGCGCCGTCGAGCTCGCCGGGGTCACCTGGTATATCCCTCTGTAAACTTCCTCTTCCTTTCCTGTGTGCAGTGAACCCTCGCTGATCGTTTTAAGTTTTCTTGTGTTGCTAACTTCGCTACTTTTGTCGTTGCCGGAATCCGACCGTGCCGTCTTGGCGAACCCGACGCTCCAGCGAAGCCCCCTGGTCCGTGTGATCCCGTTGATCTCTGTTGGGACTCGATCCGTGGCCCGTGCTTTCATATCGCATTCTCTGCCGACATCGCATCCGTGTTCCAGTTTGCAGACCGTCGAGGCAAGTATCTGAATACTTGTTTGAACATGCTAGTGTGCGAGATCTAGTCTTGCCACGCAATTGAACTCATACTATTTAATACCACAACTTAATGATGGCAAGTGATATCATATTATTGCAGTTATCTTTATAATGGAATCGTTACAACAATTCCTCGTAATTAATCAACCCACATCAACCCATATTGCAACTAAATAAACGACTGAATCATATCTGCTTGAACTGTTAAACCATTCATGAGATAATTATTATATTTAGTATAATTTCATGTAGTTCCTTAATTTATAATTATGGATATTGCTTTACCTGGTGGCTATTGCACCCTAAAGATGATTGAACCTGTTAATAAGAGAATACAAACATCACTGTAGTTATATGGAATATTGTGGTTAATTATTGTTTCCTGCTGCTGTTCATTATTGATTGTATACCTGTTGCGAGCACTTACCCGATTGCACGACATATTGGCCTGACCCTGCTACACCTGACATATACATACATACCGACTCATCCTGTTGTACCATGACATTACTTGTTTCCTGATCTCGTGCCTAATGCCGACAAACCTAACCATTCCTGCTGTCGATCCAGACAGACTTACTTTTACTTGACTTTGCGTTGGCATTAGTCCTTGACTACTGAATACCTGACCTGACATACATAGTTTGGGGGTATGGGGAAATCAAAGGTGAAACCGACTTGTAACTCAACAGTTCGATACATTGTTCTGATCAGTCTTACGGGCTTGGCCAGCTCCGGAGTGATGATGCGACATCACTCGTCCATCCTACTACCTTTTACTGCTTAGCGGCACGTCTCGGATTCAGCCCCGAGGGTTATGACCGTGGTCCCGGGCACGCACGGGATACTATTGAGTTACATCGACGATTCATCAATTGGTTTCAAAGACTATAGAGTAGAAAACCTGATATGACAGTTTAGTCACCATTGCACATTACCCTGCTTGTTATTACTGCTTTATTCATGTTCATACTTGCATTGCTTATTACCTTGTTTATGCTATATACTTGATATCACGACGCGCTGACGTCTGGGTTTTGCATGGCCCAGATTCCGTACCACTGTCGACGACCGAGCAGGAGTACTTCAGCCAGCAGGCTGAACAGTGAGTCTTTAGGATTTAGTTTATTTATTTCTTTTCATTTCCTGATGTGAGCCCGCATTATGGGACGTACTGTTTATTCATTGTATTGGATCATTAGCTTCCGCACTTATTGTTTATTGATTCTTGTTATTATGGATTTGGACATGTGTTAGATTAGTTTTTTTTTATCTTGTTCTTGATATCCTTACAACCGTAATGTGACTGTGGATGGATACTTCCTACCCACAGGTAGCATGGTTGGCTATGTCACGTGCCCAATCTTGCATACTCTGGGAAGCGGGGCGTGACAAAATGAAAATACGGAAAGAAAACTAAACTAAGATGCTAACAGGCTCCTCACTACTCGGCCTGTCGACGGAAGTACTCCTGCTCGGCCTGCGACAAGGGTAGAGGATCTGGGCCATGCAAAACCCAGACGCCAGTGCGTCATAATATTAACAGTAGTATAATCAGGAGGTAATCAGATATGCGGGCATGAGTATGAACAGTAATAAAAGTATAACAGTAAAATGAATAAGGAACGGTGAAGGGTATAAGTATATGTGATGTGCAGTGAATAATCTGAACTAAGCTACTGGGTGAACTACTCTCAAGTCTGTGAAATCAATTTAATAAATCGTCGATGTAACTCAATAGTATCCCGTGCATGCCCGGGACCACGGTCAAGACTCTCGGGCTGAATCCGAGACGTGACGCTAGGCAGTAAACAGGTAACATGTACAGACGAATGATGTTAGCGGCATCATCCCGGGGCTGGCCTAGCCCGTAAAACTGATCAGTATAAGCATCGAACTGTCGAGTTACAAATCAGATTTCATCATTGATTTCCCCTTACACCCAAGTTATGTATTCAAGTCGGGTATTGATAAATCTGAAGCCAATGCCAACACAGGATCAAGCAGGTACAGGTTTGTCTATACAGACAACAGGATATGTCCATCGGGACAACATGTCAGGATTGTCGGCATTAGAAACAGGATCAGGTAACATGTCAAGTAGTGGTGTATCAGGTCAGGTCAAGTAGTGCACAGTGTATCAAATGGGTTCCCAACCGTAAAATATAACAAGTATCGAATCAGGGTAAAGGTACGGATGTACGGTAAAAGCATGGATGCACAAATATCTATCAGGGGTTACATCATGACTATGTAGGATGCACATTATCACGCATGGGGTGCTAATGTAACAGTAATATGAATTAATACGACATGGCATGCAACTAGATATATAGAATTAATGGTATGGATACACAATAAGGCACGGATGCACAAATATCTATTATGGGTTACATCTACAGTTCCATGACTATGTAGGATGCACATTATCAAGCATGGGGTGCTAATATAATATTAATATGAATTAATATGTTATATAGATGCAGCTACATAGGTAATAAGTGATATGGATTCATACAGGTATCCGAAAACAGTAAAACTTTAATATGGATGTACAATGCAATCAACATGTGATATTTTTATTCATATGGATGCAAAATAAGATACATAGCATGTAGCAAGATGAACTTGCCTGAACGGATCTCACGACGGGGTGTAAACGCAGCGTCCGACATCGGGTAAACGTCGCAATGTACACACGCGCATACGGGACAGGTCCAGGCAAAGCAAGAAGGTGGCCACGCTGCCTGGGGATGTCTACTGGGTTGCTCGGATCGTCGGTGATGGCCACGGCACAGGCGATGACCGGAAAAACAAGAAACCAAGAAGAAGAAAAAGAAAGAGAAGAAGAAGAAGAAGAAGAAGAAGGCTGTGAGTGCAGGGTGCTCTGGGGTTTCAGGTGAGGTTTCACGGCAAGGAAGGGGTTCTTGGGTTCTTGATGTCCGGGGTCGGGTTCTTGGTGTCGGGTGTGCAGGGAAGAGCTCGGGAAAGGAGGCGGTGGTGTCAGGGGAGAGGTGATGAGGAAGAGGAAGTGATGACGAGGTCGGGGAGATGGGCGAGGGTGGAGGCGGCGAGGCGAGGGCTAGGGCACGGATTTAGGTTCGGTGATATCTCGTCGCGGGGTGTGCAGGGTTTTAAAAATAAGAAGAAAAGAAATGAAGGAGGGAGGTGAGTGTAGGGAAGAAGGAGGTGACGGGATCTCGCATACCGCGAGAGGAGAGATAAAGGGAGAGAGAGAAAGGGAGAGAGACAAAGAGAGAGAGTCTGTCAGTAAAATTTAAAAAATCTTTTTAAAAACGAAATAAATTATAAGAAACAGTTTAAAAAATCGTAAAGATATAATATTAGGAATGATTTAAGATTTTGGTTAATACAAAACTACTCCAAAATACTCCCGGGTCGGGTCTAAATTTACGGTTCGAAAATACGGATAATATACGTATAAACCAAATCCAAAATAGGATAACCGGGTAACGAAAAAGTATACCCTCAAGAACGGATGCACGCAGCATGCACGTAGCAATCCAAACGAGTCCGTTTCACTGAACGGGACGAGAACACGAGGTGCGGATGCTACCACAGGGTTAGGGGTATGATGCAGGCCATGCTATATATTTTTAAAATATTTTACTTGACTTTAAATGTTATATTGAAAATGTGCAGATGCCAGATAAAATGCCAGTATACAGTAAATAGAAAAAAATATGAAAGTGCACGGATCCACGTAACAGGTCGGGATAAATCATAAACAGGAATCAAGACGGGTTTCCAGCAAGCGGGTCGGGTCAGATGCAAATACAGATGTCAAATACACTATTCGCACCCTGTCACGCCCCACTTCCCAAAATACGGAATACGAGGGGTTGACAAGACCAGCTATGCTCCTACGGTCAAGGAAACATCATGCCGTAGTCACACTTCGGCTTCTAGCTTACATGGTAATCAGTAAATAATGCGCAGGTAATGAGAAATGCAGTAACTGGAACAAAACAGTATAAAGAACTGACCTGATGGGAAACAAAAGGTATAACCCTGGATAGCTAATCAAGATGTCCGTGATGTACGTCTAGTCATGGTCCAGGCTAAATCTTCTCCTCACACTGAGCATGCATACTCAGGTCGTCAAAGCTACACAATAGCAATATAATATATATATTCATGTGATAACTCTAACAGTGATAATAAATATATATAGCAGTAAATCAATGACGGTATAGGTATGAACATGCAGTGATCAATGCAGTGGAACAGTAAAAGCAGTAGAATGATATGCCAAGTATGTCAACACAGTAAGTATGTATATCGATGCTATCATCCCTATCAGTCTCTAAGTCTCACTGTACATGTCACTAAGCCTATCGTTAGTCCAAGTGTGAGAGTCAACCACTCGCGAGTGTCCTCCACCCAAGGGTAGAACCTAAGGGCAAGAGACCACGGGCCCAACATGTAACTCACGGTAATAATCATGTACCCTGTAAATCTCCATATATCTCCATATATATAAGCAGGCATGGGACTCCCGAGATTCTGTTGAACTCACACTCAAACTACCCCACACCCCGTGGTCTACATCAAACGCTAACCATAACCCTAAATACCAGTCGGTCTGTGACAAGTCTGCGCGAGAACTGGAGGCAGGACCTCCATCAAGCACGTCCCGACTAATACCTAAGATAAATGGCAATGTCTGATGCCTTATCTGTGACACCCATGCAAGAGTTTCTATAAGTGTCCCATACCACTTATAGTTACACGTACACGCGTTCCACAGACGTCGACAATGCAATAGAATCATAAGGTTCACTGATTGTGTACAAGTACGTATCACTTTCACTTATTCACTGATACACGAATACTAACGTACTTGCCACAATCATCACTAATACCTAACACTGGGTAATGCACGTTATCACTAGGTTATCAATGTAGTGACATGTGTATGATATGATGTGTAAACAGTATGTAAAACATGATTAGGGTGTCATGAATCAATAATCTACCACTTGCATAATTTATCATAAATCATACGGTTACAGTTTAGTGAAACGATGAATGGGGAATAAATAGTATGTTCAGTTATCCATCCAGCGAATTTGGTTTCCTGCCAATCGAGTTTCAGGATCATTAATTATAGCCATTTCATTTTAAGCGTTCACGGCTGGAAATCCGGTTTCGGAATCGGAAGTCCGTTTCGCAACGCATTTCAATCCCAGTTAGGATCAGAATTTAGCGACTCTATAGTTGAATGAAATCTAGGGTTTTCAGTAAGGTTTTCAACGCAATAGACGGATCCTCAATCGTGTCTGTACGTCAGGATATATACATTATTCAATGCTAGTATGTCAATTCTGATTCTGTTGGGACTGTTATACGTCCACATCTATTAAATTACAGATTAAATAACAAACGATAACGAAACAGGATGAAACTACTTGTGTTGTCTAGCTAACAGATTCACCTATAATAAACAGCGGAGTTCCACAACTTACGAGTTAAGGAAACAGTGTGGTACCCATTACGGGACAGCACACAATAAACAGAGTCGCTCTGGACTACAGTCCAGAGTCGCACTCCGATCCAAATATTGTCACAGTTTAAGTACAGAAACAATTAGAAATTTACCTAGGTTATAGTTCGTCGAGTCGTCTTCGATTTAAGCCCTCGAACGCATCATTCCAGAATGTATATAATTTATGGCAATTTTAACGGTTTTCAGGTACAAGAAAATTCCAGTTTTTACGAGTAAACTTGGGGGTAGTCGTTTTAGTCATTAACGGTCATATTTTCCAATAAAATTCACACACTAGATTCACATCTATACGAGCCAAACTGTACCAATGAGTTCCGTCAAATTAGGTGAGTATTTCCATTGAGGTCGTGCATCAAACAGTTGCATCGTATAATTTATCGAGGATATTTGGAATGGAATTTATAAAATTATAGTTCGTAACTAATACAAATTAGCATATAGCAAGTATGAAACTTGCCTGGAAACGTTTCGGGGATTGCACGGCGACGGATTGCACGGGCACGAGCATGACACGATGACCACAAGCTTGGGCTCGGCTATGGGGTTCTGTCTCGGCAACGGCTAGGGCTCGTGAGACTGGGGAGATGATGGTGCTGCGGTGGTTTGTTGTAGTCGGAAGTGGCGGCACGACAGGGGCGGCTCCGGCATGGTCAATGACGACGGTGGTGCTGGCATGAAGGCGATGGCAATGGCTATAGCGACTGCTAGAGGGGAGGTGCTCGATGATCGTTGGAGGTTGCAGGGAGGAGATCGTCGGTGAGGAGATGATCAAAGGTGGTCACGACGGTCCAGGGCAGTGGAGTGTGGTGGTTAGAGGAGAAGGAGGTGGTGGAGGTGAGGGTGTTTGGTTGAAGTGGGGAGCTCGGTGGTGGTGGGTGAGTGGAGGAGTTTGGTGACGAGGTGGAGGAGATGAGGAGGAGCTTGGGGTGGCGATGGTGGTCGGCGAGTTCGCCGGCGGCGGAGCAGTGCGGGAGTTTTTGGGTTTGGTGAGTTTTTAGTGAGGAGGAGAGGGGTCGTTGGCAGTACTCAGGGAGGAGGTGCGGTCGAGGAGAAGGAGCTCGGGTGCGTGGAGAGAGAGAGGAGGCCTCGACAACGGCGAAGGGGTGATCGACGGTGGCAGGGAAGAAGCTAGAGGTGGTGGCTGGCGGCATCGAGACTCCGGTGGAGTTTGAGAGGAGAAGCGGGAAAAATGGAGAGAGAGAGACGGAGAGAAAAGGAGAGAAAGCGAGAGGGAGAGAACGTGAGGGGGAGTGAGATAGAGGAGACGAGGAGAGATAGGGGTCGCACGTCGTGGGGAGTAACGCGCGCGAGCGACGAGGGCGCGAGCGTGGGCGGAGGCGACGGGAG
Organism: Agapanthus africanus; assembly: GCA_030015575.1. NCBI lineage: Eukaryota > Viridiplantae > Streptophyta > Magnoliopsida > Asparagales > Amaryllidaceae > Agapanthus > Agapanthus africanus. The sequence goes on from JASDDO010000004.1 coordinate 361,659,517, forward strand.
TGGGTCGAGCGCGCGGGGGGGGGGGGGGGGAAGAAAATAGCCGTTGGGGAGAAGAAGGAGAGGCGAAGCGGGTCGGGTAGGAGGTGAGCGGGCTGGAGTGGAGCGGGCCGGGAAAAATAAGAAGAAAATGGGGAGAAGGGTGTGGGCCGGGCTGGGGTGTGGGCCGGGCTGGGGTTGGGCCGGGGTTTTTAGAGGAAAATCAAATAATAAATGAGGGAAAGAATGGGGCCGGGGATTTGGGCTGAGGGATTTTATTAGAAATGAAGGAAAATAAAGGGCCGGGCTTTTCAATTCAAATTCCTTTAAAAGTTTTCATGGGCTGAGGAAATAATGGAAAAGATAAAAAGGAGGGATTTGGGTTCAGGGGCTGACTTTAGACGAAAATATACAAAAGGTTTGTTTTGGGTTTAATTTCAAAAAGAAAACGGCTTAGGCCGGAGGGAATGAAATGTAAGGTCTGGGTTTAATGGGATTTTGAAAACAAATAAATAATTATAAATAAATTTTATACGTTAAAGAGATATACGGATATAGGTGTATATAAAAGAACCGGGTATTACATCATACCACCCTTACAAAAATTTCGTCCTCGAAATTTAAAATAAACAATAAGTTATACAAACATAAGCGAAAGCTATTATATTGCAACTAACACATAATGCTTTACTTGAATAGGCAGATGAAGAAATTTAAAGGTTTATATATGTAAGAACAACATACAAAAGGCTAGGTCTAAATAATTATAAGGCAGGAACGACTATAAGAGCAACTACATATATACGGGAATATAAATAACAATAATAACGAACAATATTATTCGAGGCGTACTCGATAAAATCGAAATTCAACTATGTGCACGTATAAGTATATCAAAGGTAGTACGACAAAAGTAATAAGTATAAGGCACAATCGTTTATAATAGTAAACATAGGCACAATACCCGAAAAATAAAAGAACGACAATAAGGTAGTGAAAGATTAGTCGATAGGTTAAAACATTTTAGGATAATGTATCGATCGAATAACTTAGAAACTCACATAGTGAAAATAAGGAACATGGGACACAAATATGCGCGGTGTAAGGTTGCGCTACTAAAAAAATAAGGATAATAGTAGTGTGCTTTAAAATACATAACACTAAGTAGTCAATAACACACACTCTTCGACAAATACAAGATAATGAAAACCAAATTTCAATAATAAAGTCCCTAAATATACATAGGGTAATAGGAAAACACAAAAAAAATAAATATAGGGCTAACTAGGGTAAGGATTACAAGGAAGTGTGGCTCATTCAGAAGGTCGGAGGGTGACGGCTTTAGACTAAAAGTCGAAGAGATTAGGGTCGGGTCAGCACAGGAACAAAGGACTACAACGGGAAAAAGCATGGGGAGGACCACGGTCGGTATATCATATGAATCAAGAATTTAAAGGATTAGCGAACTCGGAAGTTTCACTAAAATTTTCTCCTCCCAGAAGGATCTCAAACGAGGTACAGACGGAGGATGAAGGGTGGACCTCTAAAAGATCGGGTGCGGTACTAGTGGATCTCAATGAGGGTTAAGACAAAGTAAGGAGTAGGGGTGGACAGATCTCAGTAGAGAAAATAATTGTATAGAAGAAATAATCAAGCATCAAGTGAACTAAGAAGATCGAAAGATTAGCGAACTCAGCAATTTATTTTATTCCAGAAGATTTTAAACAAAGCATTCTCAAAAACGAAAGGTGGCCCTAAACTATACACAGATTTATTTGGCCAGATAAAACAACATCTAAAAGAATTCCCGTCAGTCGCGTTGTGGAGATTCATCAGGTTGCGGTAGGCTCGCGCGCTCAGGTAGGGGCGTCCATTTCCATAGCGCCTCGCAGGGATCGCCATTGGGAGTTCTTCCACAGCAGGGTCTTGATCTTCTGGTCCTTCTTCCTCGGCTGGAGCTTCTTTATCGAGGTCTGATTCCATGTGATTCTCTTCTCTTGGATTCTCTTCCATGGGATTTTCCTCCACTGGATTTTCTTCTATCGGGTCTTCATCTATCGGGTCCTCTTCAGGTTCTCCTTCTTCTTCGTCGGAATCGCCTATCATGTCAAACTCTGGGGCGGCTGCTCCTTCGCCTTCGGAATCGCTGTTTTCGCCAATGGCCTGAGGACTGTTGATCTCATCGTCAGAACTCATCAGTGTGCGGTCTAAGGAAACGCATGACTGTGCATCCTCTTCCAAATGCGGCGCTGCTCCAGGGTGGGCCATGGACTGAAAAGAAAGAGTCATGATTAGACAGTGGAATACATCAAGAAGATAGCTAAGTGTACGAAGTATAGAAAGATATGCGGTAGCAGGAACTGAAAAATTAGGATAATAATGCTGTGATAATGAATAGTATGAATAAGGGGAAGGACAAGAGAATGATACATATATTACGATTCAAGTTTTATTGCATTCAACTAAAAGTTCGACGGATACAAGATTTCAAATGGAAAGAAATATTTATAAGAGGATGACAACATTATTACTGAAATTAGAAAACATGAAAATTCTTCTTTGATTGCTAGACTACTGCATTCTCGTCACGCGAGTTGAATCCTGCGCTGGGTCCGCCTTATCCTCGAGGTTCAAACTACGTAATAATCATCACTTGGCAGAAGTGGAGAGCGTGGACGAGTCTCCTCCTTGTAGCTCTTTCCTTTTTGGGCAACCGTTGATAAGATGTTCGTTGGATCCGCAAATCAGGCATTTCCCTTGGGCGCGGCGACAATCCCTCTGAAGGTGTCCTGGCCTCTTACAGTACCCACAACATTGGGTCTTCTGTTGCTTCTGTCGCGGGGAAGCAAAATGGCGCTTCATTTTCTTCTCTTTTCCTCGCCTAACAGGGATCCCTTTACGATTGGAAATTCCCGCTGGTGTCTGATTCGTCTGCCTTCTCAGTCTTTCGGCTAACAAGTCGTTCGTTCGTTCCTGGGCTTCCTTCAGACCTTGCTGTACACTCAGAATCTCAATGGTCTGATTCTGGGGTGCGGAGATAGAGGAAGAGTTGCTGGAAGACATGATCCTGAAACAATAATTTTGAGGACGATATAAGGCACAAGCTATAAGAATCAAAATATACGTCAGGAGATATACATTATTCAATGCTAGTATATCAATTCTGATTCTGTTGGGACTGTTATACGTCCACATCTATTAAATTACAGATTAAATAACAAACGATAACGAAACAGGATGAAACTACTTGTGTTGTCTAGATAACAGATTCACCTATAATAAACAGCGGAGTTCCGCAACTTACGAGTTAAGGAAACAGTGTGGTACCCATTACGGGACAGCACACAATAAACAGAGTCGCTCTGGACTACAGTCCAGAGTCGCACTCCGATCCAAATATTGTCACAGTTTAAGTACAGAAACAATTAGAAATTTACCTAGGGTTATAGTTCGTCGAGTCGGCTTCGATTTAAACCCTCGAACGCATCATTCCAGAATGTATATAATTTATGGCAATTTTAACGGTTTTCAGGTACAAGAAAATTCCAGTTTTTACGAGTAAACTTGGGGGTAGTCGTTTTAGTCGTTAACGGTCATATTTTCCAATAAAATTCACACACTAGATTCACATCTATACGGGTCAAACTATACCAATGAGTTCCGTCAAATTAGGTGAGTATTTCCATTGAGGCCGTGCATCAAACAGTTGCATCGTATAATTTATCGAGGATATTTGGAATGGAATTTATAAAATTATAGTTCGTAACTAATACAAATTAGCATGTAGCAAGTATGAAACTTGCCTGGAAACGTTTCGGGGATTGCACGGCGACGGATTGCACGGGCACGAGCACGACACGATGACCACAAGCTTGGGCTCGGCTATGGGGTTCTGTCTCGGCAACGGCTAGGGCTCGTGAGACTGGGGAGATGATGGTGCTATGGTGGTTTGTTGTAGTCGGAGGTGGCGACGCGACAGGGGCGGCTCCGGCATGGTCAATGACGACGGTGGTGCTGGCGTGACGGCGATGGCAATGGCTACAGCAACTGCTAGAGGGGAGGTGCTCGATGATCGTTGGAGGTTGCAGGGAGGAGATCGTCGGTGAGGAGATGATCAAAGGTGGTCACGACGGTCCAGGGCAGTGGAGTGTGGTGGTTAGAGGAGAAGGATGTGGTGGAGGTGAGGGTGTTTGGTTGAAGTGGGGAGCTCGGTGGTGGTGGGTGAGTGGAGGAGTTTGGTGACGAGGTGGAGGAGATGAGGAGGAGCTTGGGGTGGCGATGGTGGTCGGCGAGTTCGCCGGCGGCGGAGCAGTGCGGGAGTTTTTGGGTTTGGTGAGTTTTTAGTGAGGAGGAGAGGGGTCGTTGGCAGTACTCAGGGAGGAGGTGCGGTCGAGGAGAAGGAGCTCGGGTGCGTGGAGAGAGAGAGGAGGCCTCGAGGTGATCGACGGTGGCAGGGAGGAAGCTAGAGGTGGTGGCTGGCGGCGTCGAGACTCCGGTGGAGTTTGAGAGGAGAAGCGGGAAAAATGGAGAGAGAGAGACGGAGAGAAAATGAGAGAAAGCGAGAGGGAGAGAACGTGAGGGGGAGTGAGATAGAGGAGACGAGGAGAGATAGGGGTCGCGCGTCGTGGGGAGTAACGCGTGCGAGCGACGAGGGCGCGAGCGTGGGCGGAGGCGACGGGAGTGGGTCGAGCGCGCGGGGGGGGAAAGAAAATAGCCGTTGGTGAGAAGAAGGAGAGGCGAAGCGGGTCGGGTAGGAGGTGAGCGGGCTGGAGTGGAGCGGGCCGGGAAAAATAAGAAGAAAATGGGGAGAAGGGTGTGGGCCGGGCTGGGGTTGGGCCGGGGTTTTCAGAGGAAAATCAAATAATAAATGAGGGAAAGAATGGGGCCAGGGATTTGGGCTGAGGAATTTTATTAGAAATGAGGGAAAATAAAGGGCCGGGCTTTTCAATTCAAATTCCTTTAAAAGTTTTCGTGGGCTGAGGAAATAATGGAAAAGATAAAAAGGAGGGATTTGGGTTCAGGGGCTGACTTTAGACGAAAATATACACAAGGTTTGTTTTGGGTTTAATTTCAAAAAGAAAACGGCTTAGGCCGGAGGGAATGAAATGTAAGGTCTGGATTTAAAGGGATTTTGAAAACAAATAAATAATTATAAATAAATTTTATACGTTAAAGAGATATACGGATATAGGTGTATATAAAAGAACCGGGTATTACACACCCAAAACACAATAAATCAAGAAATAGCCATAAATAAAAAAATACCCAAAATATAACTGGTATAAACGAACTAGGGTGTTACATTATACCGAACTACAAAAAGAATTTCGTTCTCGAAATTGCAGGAACAAGAAAAGATAAACAAAAATGAATCTACAAGAAGATATTTAGAAATTTCTGTCGTATCTCATCTTCTCGTTCCCAAATCGATTATCCGTGCGAGCGATTTCCCCAAGAAACAAGTACGAAAGGGATAACCTTGTTCTTGAGGACCTTTTCTCTGCGATCAACAATCGACATCGGTCATTCCTCAAAAGTCAAATCCTCTCTTACAGTCAGCTCCGAATGATCTAGTACGTGTGTTTCATCTCGAACATACTTACGGAGTTAAGATACATGAAACACGTCATGAACATTCGCCAAAGATTATGGTAACGCCAATCGATAAGCCACTTCTCCAACACGCTCCATAATCTCGAAAGGCCCTACGAATCGAGGACTAAGCTTGCCTCGACTCCCAAAATGAATCACTCCTCTAGTCGGTGATATCTTCAAGAATACCAGATCACCAACAGTGAACTCTAGAGGTCTTCTCGATATATCGGCCCAACTCTTCTGTCGATCATGTGCTGCCTTCTTGTGATTCCGGATAGTATTAACTTTCTCCACTGTTTGCACGACAAGATCCGGTCCCAACAATTTTCGTTCTCCAATATCGTCCCAACAAACGGGTGAGCGACACTTGCGACCATACAATGCTTCGAATGGAGCCATCTGAAAAGTCTCCTGAAAGCTGTTATTGTACGAAAACTCCACCAAGTGTAGATGATCTTCCCATGAACCCTTGAAGTCTAACATGCAAGCTCTCAACATGTCTTCAAGAGTTTGGATCGTTCTTTCCGACTGGCCATCTGTCTGAGGATGATAAGCAGTGCTAAACGTCAATCGCGTCCCCAAATTTTCCTATAAATTCCTCCAGAAGTGCGATAAAAATCGGGTATCACGGTCGGAGACGATGCTCACAGGTACTCCATGCAATCTCACAATCTCCTGCATGTACCGTTCTGCTAACGCTTCCGTCGACTGACCTTGTAACATTTTAAAAATAAATAAATAAATGATTAAATAAATAAAATCTTTTAGGTCAATTTTCTGATAATCGGTAAAATAAACCGTATTTTTCGTAAAACTCAACTACAATTATTTTTCAATATAAACTTAAATACGCCTATTTTAACTATATAATGGCTAGTATTTGGTAGTTATTTGGTCACTTATAAATTTTTTAGTTTACCTAAATATTTTTCCTTAAGTAATTATTTTTAATATTAACATAAGCTTTTAATTATACATTAAATTAGTGTAAATTACAAATTAGAAATGGGTTAATTTTACAAAATGAGCCATGATATATTAGAATTTAGTTTGTAACATATTTATTTTGTTGCAATGTGTCTTCATAATTCTAGAGTTTTCTATAGGAAAATTTAAGTAGAAAATAAATAAAATAAAGAAATAAATGAAAAGACAAAAGTGAGATGATTAATTAATGAAACTTCTACACATTTCTACAACCTCACTCTCTCTCCCCTCACTCCCTAGCTTTGGCCGAACCCTCATGGTGGCAGCCGCAAAATTTTCCCATCTCATTTCCATTGCAAAAATGTTCAAAAAATTCAACAAAAATCCAAATAAAACCTCAAAATCAATATCCAATCTCTACCCACTATTCTTTGTTCATCCAGCATGGATCTTGGAGTATGAAACCATTCTTTTGGAAGCAAGTTTTCATGTTTGGATCTCATATGTTGAGGTAAAATCCTAACCCTAGTGCTTAATTTTAGATTAATTACTTCAACTAAATGAATTTGTGTGTTTAATTATGGTTTAAAATTCTAACTTGAAAAATTCAAGAAGATGGTTTGTGATCAAATTAGGGGTTTTAACATTAGATTATGGTTTTAATGAATAGATTAACATGTTATGGAATGCAAAACTTAACCTTGTTACTTATTGCTAATTGTAACATTTAAAATGTCCAAATTTAGAATTTTTAGCAAACTAGGTTTTTGTAGAATATGTATATAGATGAGATAAAATTCTAGTGAGGATTTTTATCAATTATTCATGGTTTTAATGGGTAGATTAACATGTTAATTGAATGCAAAAGCTAATCTAGTTACTAGTTTCAAATTGTTAGTTGGAAATTATGCTAATTATACTAATTTTGCTAACTAGATTTTTAGAAATTGGTTAAATAATTGGGATTAAAATCTAATTAGGGTTTTTATGACATTATTAACATTTTAAATTATAGTTTAACACTTTAGTTCATGCAAAATCTAGCTTAGTTGTTGAATTGTGAATTTTGCTTTAAAAAAAAGTATTAAAAATTGATATTTTTGCAAACTAGAATTTTCAATTTATACAAATTAGTGTGATAAAAATATAGTAATGGTTTATATAACCTAGTTATGATATTTAGTGAATATTATGGCCATTAGTTTCATTTAAATATCAAGTTTTGAAGTAAAACGGTTGATTAACGCTTTCTAGGATTTTGCGAAATAGAACGGTTTGATTGATTTTAAGGTTTTGATGATTTAAACCCCGTTTTATATTATAATTAATGAGTTTTGGAACTACGAATTGTACGTTTGTGTTTTATCTCGATCAATCGGCGTTTGTACCCCGACATCGAGGGTTATTTGGTTCTTTTGCATGAGCAGGTCATAGGTTTTAATCTATGCGCGTTTCGTGCGCCGTTTTGGTTTTGTCCGCGATTCTGTTTACGATATTATATATGTTTGCATATAGTTACTCCTCACGTGGACTTCGAATGAGGAAGAAGAGGAGGGTGACATCGATTTCGACAGATAAGGACCAGGTGAATAGATGTATATCTACGGAGGAAGTCGGGTGGATGGCGTATAGCACCCCCGAAAACGTAGAATAAGAATATTACGTACTGTTATTAGGAAGTTGGACGTAACCTTAAATTCTTGGCGAGTGGGGTCCTATTGAAGACTTTAGGTTGGACTAGACTGATTTAGAAAGAATTAACCAGAGGATGACTGCCTTGGAGAGAATTCGTACGTTTCATATAGACACACACACACACGCGCGCGCGCACATAAACTTGACTTGGTGTATATGTGTGTGTGTGTGTGTATAGGAATGTGTGGAGGTATATATACATACATACAACATATACATGTGATATGAGGAGGTTATATGATACATGTGGATGAGTCGATATGACTAGGCTTGATGCTGTGATATATTGGATATATGATCGAGTTATGACATAAGATGTGTTATAATAGTAGCGGATCGTTGGGCAATGAGATTATATAAAATATATTTATATAAACGATAATATGTGTTGATGACATTGGAATGAACGAGACTCTAAAACAGAACCCAGATTGTAATATGTGACTTAATCACGATATGACATATGACATGATATTTTAGTGGATCATTTGACAATGTATATTTACACAGATGATGATATATGTTTGATAATATTGGGATGTATGCGATTATAGTTTAGTATCCTTGATCATGATATTGTTTGATGATGATACTATACGAACGATGATGCATATATGTGATGATTGATCCGCACTCTTGACTTGAGGAAGTCGTACTATGTACGTGACGCTATTGAGGCTGGATTGCCGACTACTAGAGATATCGACTCAGAATTTAGGAGGATTCTTCTTACCTTTCGACTAGTGTTCTCAGTTAGTTCCTTAGTTGGTTAGGTAGATCTTAGTTTAGACTCGAGTCATACTTATTTTCAAAACTAACGAATCGTGTGCATTTTTAAAGACAGCCTAAGGGATACTACGGATTTTTCAAAGGACATATCTTTCTTAAAAACCCCGTAGTCCCTAATTTTCTAAAAACCACGATTCGTGCTTTTTCAAACAACAAACTGTATGACTCGTAATTAGTAGGTATTCTCTAGTTGTGCATTTACTACACATTCATCATTATATTCATGTTGTATTCATCGCATTGCATGTTCATACATATGTTTCTTTAGCTAATATGAAACTCTGCATGTTAGGACACCAGTACAATTACCGATGATGCGCATGATCCACATACACTTATTTGCCGGCTCACGCACATCATCATCGGTAATTGCCATGTCATGTATACTTTAGAACATATTATCTTTAATGATATAATCAGCTAAATGCTAGACCAATATAATATTGTGTGATTACTCTCATGTGCTAATTTAGACATTGCATTTATTACTTAGACACTTCATGCATTCACATTTTCATATTATCATGCAGTATTGTGGGGCTTATGCTGATACTCATTATTTACTTACTCATGATTTTGGGATTTTGGATTTCTATGAGATTTCTGGATTTTGGGGAAAAACCGCAAGAATATATATAAAAACTTCTCTCTTTCTCCCTCTCATTTTAAAATACAAGTTGCGGTTTTCTCATTATGTATGTGTCATCCACCATGAGATTTCATGTTTTCTGTTGGATTTCAGGACCCGATTCGAAGAGTGGATGAACCGTCTCGGGTGTATGGTGGGCCCGGTATGGTATCCCGGGATAAGAAGCTCGAGTTGTAGACGATGAGCCTGGCAGGGGAAGACTACCTACCGGCGATGTCTGTAACAACCCCAAATTTCTAATACAAGTTTTTACAAAAAAATTTCAAAATATCCATAAAGGGGTATTTTAGCCTGAACACAAGTTATAAGTAATTATTTTGCTTTTTAATTACAAATTAAAAGAATGTAACAACTCCATTTTTAGTGTACAAAAATTTGCTTTAAAATTTATGTATACTTGGGGTATTTACATTTACTGTTATTATTTTAAGTAATTAATTAGCTCCATAATTACAAGAAGGAGCTTGTAGCTCATTGGTAATACCTTGCACTGCTGAACCAATCCACCAGAGTTCAAATCCCATACCCTACATTATTTTTAATATTGTTTTTATTTTGAACCTTTAGAATACCAAGAGTTTACACGTGCATATCTCACAAAACCCCACTACACCCAAAGATGTAACATTGCCAGAGGGTAGATGAACCGTCAGGGGGATCCCGGCGGCCTGACTTGGCCGGGAATCGGCCAAATTGGCCCCGACACGGCCGACTCAGTCCTCCAACCGAGTCACGGCCGAGTTGGCCGATTCCGGCGACGACCCCAACATGAAAGTTGTGTCTTTTCATATTCCCTATGCACCTGCAAAATTTCAGCCTCGGACCATTTCCAGAGCTCTTTTAAAACCCCAATTACTCCACTTTTAATACATTTTTAATACATTTTATCACATTTTTCATTTTAACCTTTCACCTACCCTAACCCTAGCCTAACCCTATAAATACACCCCCTACCCTCTACCCTCTCATCCTAAAATTCTGAGCCTACTCTCTCAAAATTCCAAGAATCTTGTGCACTTTGAAAACGAGCTCGAGGCGAAGCTCCGACGAATTCCCGGCGGAACTTCCAGTGATCGTTTTAGGAACTACCGCCGAAGATGCAACACATCAGCGATTCCACTACTTCTCTCTCACTTTCTTGTGTGTCCTAAAACCGTAAGTCCCATTTTCTATCTATCTCTTCTATCTAAAAAATACGGTTTTACAAACCCGACGGAATCGGAATAAATCCGATTTCCGATTCGGTTTCTTATAAAATTCCACTTCTCACTAATACAATCATACTTAAACTTCCTCATGTTGACTATTAAACACTAATCAACCAAATTGATCAAGTTTCATCACATGAAATGATGGCTATTTCAATTTATCGTATTTTTCACTAAAATACCACATTGTTTCAATTCTACATTTAACCCCATTAAACTTGCTATACCTTTAAAGTAGATCACGAGGTAATGACCTACCTCCTCACACACTCATATACAACCTAACACGATGCCCTCGAGAACTCAGAATACGGGAAAACGAACATTTTCATTTAAATACCCTTTACTAAATAAAGCCATTTCTAAAAGATTTAGAATTGATACACTTTTTAAATAAATACCACTTATTATGAAAATAGGATAAGTTGTGGACATCAGTCGTTTATCTAAACCTGACTTTATGGTGTCTAGGCTAGACAAGTGAGAAAGGTAACTTTAAAAGGCTCGTCTCACGGTGATTCGTGAGCAGATCCCTCCTTTCTTCACTTGTACTTACCTGGCCACAATTGGCGGTAAAGAGGCGATTTGAGGCATCTCACAACTTGTCGTTTTGGACCAGTTAGGAATAGTCTAGTTGACTTAGGAGACCCTAGAACATAGAATACGGAAAATTGACATTTTTATAAATAAATACCACTTATTTCATAAAACCGTTTTCTAAAAGATTAGTATTTATACAATCATTGCAGAGCACCGCTACAACCCATTTTGGGGAACCCGTTCGGGATGGTGCGGATTACCGCACATCCTCGGGCTTAGTAGTGCGAGATTCAGACCTCCGTAGGGAGCATTCGGTCTCGAAAGATTTAAAATACGACATCTTAAGAAAATGAGATTTTTAGAATATAAAAAATATATTAAAATTATTTTTGTATAAATATATGTATATTTATCATTAAAATACCTATTTTGTTATGATATAAATATTCCACCTTTTTCTAAAAATCACAAGAATCAATTTTACACTAAAATACCACGAATTCCATATAAATCAATATTACAAATAAATACCTTTATTTCTGAATTTAGGATATTTTCATTAGAAATATCACAATATAAAATCCGCATTCTTTACAACCCTAAATATGAATAATAAATGTTTGGGGTATGTTTTGAAAAATATATAAAAGTATTTTTACATAAAACCCCCTCAAGTTCTATAAATTACCCTAAGGACCCTAATAAACATAGGTTTAAGCGGAACCAATCTCTTGAGCCTCAGGGAGCCGGAGAAGTGGGTGCTTGCCTATCTAAGGTGGATAAATTAATAAAAACAATCAGGACTTCAAGTTACTTTGCTGATTGTCTGACTAAGTTTGAGTCTCAGTATAATCTGACTTGAATATGATTCAAGTACAATCTACAATGTACAATCTTCAATATTACAATTCAACCTGAATCCATGAATTCAATTATCAATATATATAACTTGACTGAACCGAACCATGGATATACATTCCATTTACATGGTTCTCCAGTTATTCCATTTACATGATTCTACGGTTACATCCGTTTACTGATATCATGGTTTCGGCCAGTCAACTAATTATACAATCAATACAATTTACAAGACAAACAATACAATCAAAACACTACGGGGTTTAAGAGGTAGATTGGTACGGAAGGTGTTAAAAGTGGCACGAGACGGTAAGATTAAGACACCTAACCTGTATTCCGTTGCTGTTGTACCGTGGCCCAACGGTTCCTTGAGTTCCTGATACCTTAGTCTCCGGGGTAAGTGAGACTCCTCTCGTATACACTGGCATCTTTCTGTACCAAGCTACAAACAACAGTGTTAATACTAAATACAACAATATAACAATATAATACAACTGTAAAAGCTACTATCTCTCTCTTTTACTCTCTGTCCATTCTATTTCTCCTCTTATCTTTGGGACTTACCGAGCGATCTGTTCGCTGACGACATTCTATTTCTTTCTTCTTTGAATGTCGTCAGGTGATTTGGAACCGTCAGAGATCGAGCCAACTGCAGAAGACTTGGATCAGTACAGCGAAGACCCTGAGCTCCAGACATTGTACATTTTCTTTTCAGTACCTTTAATTTCCTGTCATGCCATTGTTTAGGCATTGCTTTTATTTCATTTTTATTTCCTTTTCATGCATTGTACAAAAGAATGTTAATAAATAAAGTTGCTGTTTTTATTATACCTTATCTCTTGTGTATATTTTCTTTTATATTGCTTAGCTACGCTTAGCGTATTTGCTTCCGAGTAAATACGTAGCGGACCAGTCGTGTCCCCTTCGCCGTATACCGGGAAGCGGGGCGTGGCAATGTCTGGCGCGGCGGATATCCGGAGGATACCGACCGTTGTCGTGAGATTTGATGATACGGACCGATCTGGACTAACGGAGCCCGAGATATTGAGATTATGAGATATTGAGACTATGAGATATTGAGGCTATGAGGTATTGAGACTTTGAGATTTACATGTTTTGTGTCGATGCTTGACACGAATTTCCATGGATTTCATTGATGATGTTTCGGATTACCATAGAAATTTTACTATGATAAAAGTTACAGATTTCTTATACAGATATATCCAGATTTCATAGTTGATTGTTTTACATTCATGGTGCATGCATACTCATACACATGACATGTTACTACTTGAGACACTGACACGAGCACTGAGCATTGCACTTACACATAGATTAATACCCTGCCACTACTAGATGACTAGTGTTATATTAAGTATATTATTATGACTTAGGAGATCGTCGTGCATGCGATTTCTACTCGCAGATGTCTTCTACTCACGAGTTGCCAACTCACCCCCGTTGTGCCAAATTTTCTTATAGGTTTCGATATACAGGTTTCCTTGGCAGCTTGCTGGCACTTCATTTCATTCAGGGTGATTTTCTCGGTAGGTTGGTTCACTTGTATCAGGACCGCCGTTGTACTTTTATTATTTCATTTGTATTTAGTAAGCTCCATCAACCAGACTTGTATTTCTTGATAGATTTAGAATACCAGTTGTTTATTCTTTTGACCTTAGAGTCGCGCTTGTACCATTATAGTTTCTGGTGGTTTTGATGGTTTTCTTTGAGTTTTGTTCCTCGCTCTTCGGCGTTGTATATTATATTGCTTGCGTGGTTGTGAACGCCAATTAGCGAAGAGTTAGCTCCCGCTTGGGAATGCCTTTTTATTATTGCTTATGTATATATTCTTATTTGTACCCGTTTGGGGCCAGTTTTTACAAAGGAGACTCTGCCGAAATTTTTTGAGAAATTTGATGTTACTTTTAAACATGTTTTCCTTTACTTCTTCTTTTAAATGGTTTAGATTTATGGGTTTCGGCTTACTTAGATTACGTTGCGCCTCTAGACGCTTCGTAATTTAAGTGCCGGTCACGTTCCGTACTTTCGGGTCGTGACAAAATTGGTATCAGAGCGCTAGGTTTAACCTTTGTCTAAGTTTAGGTTGACCTTGGTTGATGGAGTAGGTGACTTAGGTAGAGTGGCGTAACGTGGGTATGATCCGCGGCATACTTACGATACGCTACTCCGTTTAAGAAGCCTTAGGATGTACATTTTTTTTCATATTCTATTCTATTCGTTCCTTTGATCTATCTTCGTCGATATCGGATGGTGGTTTCTATTACCACGGTCGCACGGGCAGAGAGAGCTGCGGCTAGAATGCGATGACCATTAGGGTATTGTCTATTCTGGAGGGTTGAAGCATTGCTTAGCGTGCGGACGAAGAGCATTCACATGTCATTCAGACGAAGTTAAAAGGTTCGAACGAATGTCAGAAACCCATTTTCCCAAGTTTAAGGTATTCGGAAGAACATGCAGGTATTTCTATGGACCCTCTAGATGAATGAAACTATAACTCGACATAATGATCATGAGAACGCTGGTGAACCTTAGGGTTTGCGGTAGTTCCACGGTGCCATTAGTGAGGCTTAGGTTTGCCCTTCTACGGCTGGTCCACAGATGCTGGGGCATGTACGGGATATTTTTAAACTGTGCTTGAGTGTTGAGCTCTCAAGAAATTATGGGATTTTGATGAATCGATTGAAAAGTTTAACGTAGTCCAGATATTAGGTGAAGGGATATATTACGTGGGAGACTCTAGATATGAGCATAGCCGTTTGTAGCGCAGTCAGCACAGCTATGGAGAGACGAATTCGAATCAGTGAACACCGGAGGAAAGAGGAGCACATTGACGTCGGTGTAACGATTTGCGATTGGTGATTCGAATATCACATTTCCGTTGTTTGGATTCTGGTATTTTGATGATTTTGTTTTATGATTGGTATTTCCTATGTGTACATTCATAACACTCTATTATGCATACCCAGTGCACTCGATTTGGTTTTATACATTTTGAGATATTGACTTGATTTTGTGCATATGGGTTGCACATGATTTTGATGTATGCTTCAGCATAGTTTTCATGCACTTTTCGTACTGTGATTTTGATTTTGATATTCGGTATATGTTTTCGTGCACCATGTGCACTTGATTGAGATTCTTGCGTACACTTGGTGCACTTGATGCAATTTTGTGCACACCAGATGCACTAAATCGGGATTTGTGCAGATTAGATGCACCTGATATTGTTATCGTGCACGCCTGTTGCACTTGACAGATGTTTTTGGTACACACCCATTGCACTCAGTTTTGTTTCTGTGCATATTCGTGACTTCTGTATTTGGTTTCGATTTCAGTGCGCACCGGACGCACATGATATTTTTTTATGCTGTAATTGGGATTGATTTCATTTTGAGCAGTATGTTTTGATAATAATTACTATTTGGTTTAGTAACCAGGCGGGACGTGTATATTAAATAATATATATATATGTATAGCTATTTTTTTTTAAAATGAACGTCCGCTGCTTGTGCCGTGTTTCGCGCATCGCACGGTGACTTGGGAAAAGGTTTTGCATGTATTTCTTTTTAGATGTTTGGACGGTTTTATAACGATGCGTATCATATATATGTTTAAGTTTTGAGTATATCATGTTAGTTTTTGTATTGGACTTTGACATTGTATTTTCACCATAACTCCGATGATTGCGTTATGCTTGACGGAGTTTTGATTTTGAGCTATATACTTATATTTCATGCGCATGCATTGCGCTAAGATGTGTTTTACGTATTGATGATTTCGGAGCCCAAACGATTTGAGTGTTTTGATGAATGTTTTAGTATTTGTGGGGAGTTTTAATTTAAATTCGGGGACCGAATTTCTTTAAGGGGAAAATTGTAACGTTTTAAAAATAAATAAATAAATAAATGATTAAATAAATAAAATCTTTTAGGTCAATTTTCTGATAATCAGTAAAATAAACCGTATTTTCCGTAAAACTCAACTACAATTATTTTTCAATAAAAACTTAAATACTCCTATTTTAACTATAAAATGGCTAGTATTTGGTAGTTATTTGGTCACTTATAAATTATTTAGTTTACCTAAATATTTTTCCTTAAGTAATTATTTTTAATATTAACATAAACTTTTAATTATACATTAAATTAGTACAAATTATAAATTAGAAATGGGTTAATTTTACAAAATGAGCCATGATATATTAGAATTTAGTTTGTAACATGTTTATTTGTTGCAATGTGTCTTCATAATTCTAGAGTTTTCTATAGGAAAATTTAAGTAGAAAATAAATAAAATAAAGAAATAAATGAAAAGACAAAAGTGAGATGATTAATTAATGAAACTTCTACACATTTCTACAACATCACTCTCTCTCCCCTCACTCCCTAGCCTTGGCCGAACCCTCATGGTGGCAGCCGCAAAATTTTCCCATCTCATTTCCATTGCAAAAATGTTCAAAAAATTCAACAAAAATCCAAATAAAACCTCAAAATCAATATCCAATCTCTACCCACTATTCTTTGTTCATCTAGCATGGATCTTAGAGTATGAAACCATTCTTTTGGAGGCAAGTTTTCATGTTTGGATCTCATATGTTGAGGTAAAATCCTAACCCTAGTGCTTAATTTTAGATTAATTACTTCAACTAAATGAATTTGTGTGTTTAATTATGGTTTAAAATTCTAACTTGAAAAATTCAATAAGATGGTTTGTGATCAAATTAGGGGTTTTAACATTAGATTATGGTTTTAATGAATAGATTAACATGTTATGGAATGCAAAACTTAACATTGTTGCTTATTGCTAATTATAACATTTAAAATGTCCAAATTTAGAATTTTTAGCAAACTGGGTTTTTGTAGAATATGTATATAGATGAGATAAAATTCTAGTGAGGATTTTTATCAATTATTCATGGTTTTAATGGGTAGATTAACATGTTAATTGAATACAAAAGCTAATCTAGTTACTAGTTTCAAATTGTTAGTTGGAAATTATGCTAATTATGCTAATTTTGCTAACTAGGTTTTAGAAATTGGTTAAATAATTGGGATTAAAATCTAATTAGGGTTTTTATGACATTATTAACATTTTAAATTGTATTATAACACTTTAGTTCATGCAAAATCTAGCTTAGTTGTTGAATTGTGAATTTTGTTTTAAAAAAAAGTATTAAAAATTGATATTTTTGCAAACTAGAATTTTCAATTTATACAAATTAGTGTGATAAAAATATAGTAATGGTTTATATAACCTAGTTATGATATTTAGTGAATATTATGGCCATTAGTTTCGTTTAAACATCAAGTTTTGAAGTAAAACGGCTGATTGACGCTTTCTAGGTTTTTGCGAAATAGAACGGTTTGATTGATTTTAAGGTTTTGATGATTTAAACCCTGTTTTATATTATAATTAATGAGTTTTGGAACTACGAATTGTACGTTTATGTTTTATCTCGATCAATCGGCGTTTGTACGCCGACATCGAGGGTTATTTGGTTCTTTTGCATGAGCGGGTCATAGGTTTTAACCTATGCGCATTTCGTGCACCGTTTTGGTTTTGTCCGCGATTCGGTTTATGATATTATATATGTTTGCATATAGGTACCCCTCACGTAAACTTCAGACGAGGAAGAAGAGGAGGGCGACATCGACTTCGGCAGACAAGGACCAGGTGAGTAGATGTATATCTACGGGGGAAGTCGGGTGGATGGCGTATAGCACCCCCATAAACGTAGAATAAGGATATTACGTACTGTTATTAGGAAGTCGGACGTGACCTTAGATTCTTGGCGAGTAAGGTCCTATTGAAGACTTTAGGTTGATCTAGACTGATTTAGAAAGACTTAACCAGAGGATGACTGCCTTGGAGGGAATTCGTAGGTTTCATGTAGACACACACACACGCGTGCACATAAACTTGACTTGGTGTATGTGTGTGTGTGTATAGGAATGTGTGGAGGTATATATATACACTCACACACACACAAACACACACACACAACATATACATATGATATGAGGAGGTTATATGATACATGGGGATTAGTCGATATGACTAGGCTTGATACCGTGATATATTGGATATATGATCGAGTTATGACATGAGATGTGTTATGATAGTAGCGGATCGTTGGGCAATGAGATTATATAAAATATATTTATATAAACGATAATATGTGTTGATGACATTGGAATGAATGAGACTCTAGAACAGAACCCAGATTGTAATATGTGACTTAATCACGATATGACATATGACATGATATTTTAGTGGATCATTTGACAATGTATATTTACACAGAAGATGATATATGTTTGATAATATTGGGATGTATGCGATTATAGTATAGTACTCTTGATCATGATATTGTTTGATGATGATACGATACGAACGATGATGTATATATGTGATGATTGATCCACACTCTTGACTTGAGG
This sequence comes from Agapanthus africanus, assembly GCA_030015575.1. NCBI lineage: Eukaryota > Viridiplantae > Streptophyta > Magnoliopsida > Asparagales > Amaryllidaceae > Agapanthus > Agapanthus africanus. The sequence continues at coordinate 361,678,215 of JASDDO010000004.1, forward strand.
AAGTCGTACTATGTACGTGACGCTATTGAGGCTGGATCGCCGACTACTAGAAATATCGACTCAGAATTTAGGAGAATTCTTCTTACCTTTCGACTAGTGTTTTTAGTTAGTTCCTTAGTTGGTTAGGTAGATCTTAGTTTAGACTTGAGTCATACTTATTTTCAAAACTAACGAATTATGCGCATTTTTAAAGACAGCCCGAGGGATACTACGGATTTTTCAAAGGACATATCTTTCTTTAAAACCCCGTAGTCCCTAATTTTCTAAAAACCACGATTCGTGCTTTTTCAAACAACAAACTGTATGACTTGTAATTAGTAGGTATTCTCTAGTTGTGCGTTTACTACACATTCATCGTTATATTCATGTTGTATTCATCGCATTGCATATTCATACATATATTTCTTTAGCTAATATGAAACTCTTCCTGTTAGGACACCAGCACAATTACCGATGATGCGCATGATCCACGTATACTTATTTGCCGGCTCACACACATCATCATCGCTAATTGCCATGTCACGTACACTTTAGAACATATTATCTTTAATGATATAATCAGCTAAATGCTAGACCAATATAATATTGTGTGATTACTCTCATGTGCTAGTTTAGACATTGCATTTATTACTTAGACACTTCATGCATTCACATTTTTATATTATCATGCAGTATTGTGGGGCTTATGCTGATACTCATTATTTACTTACTCATGATTTTGGGATTTTGGATTTCTATGAGATTTCTGGATTTTGGAGAAAACCGCAAGAATATATATAAAAACTTCTCTCTTTCCCTCTCATTTTAAAATACAAGTTGCGGTTTTCTCGTGATGTATGTGTCTTCCACCATGAGATTTCATGTTTTCTGTTGGATTTCGAACCCGATTCGAGGAGTGGATGAACCGTCTCGGGTACATGGTGGGCCCGGTATGGTACCCCGAGGCAAAAAGCTCAAGTTGTAGACGATGAGCCTGGCAAGGGAAGACTACCTACCAGTGATGTCTGGCGCGGCGGATATCCGGAGGATACCGACCGTTGTCGTGAGATTTGATGATACGGGCCGATTCGGACTGACGGAGCCCGAGATATTGAGACTATGAGATATTGAGATTTTGAGATATTAAGGCTATGAGGTATTGAGACTTTGAGATTTACATGTTTTGTGTTGATACTTGACACGGATTTCCATGGATTTCATTGATGATGTTTCGGATTACCATAGAAATTTTACTATGATAAAAGTTACAGATTTCTTATACAGATATATCCAGATTTCATGGTTGATTGTTTTACATTCATGGTGCATGCATACTCATACACATGACATGTTACTACTTGAGGCACTGACACGAGCACTGAGTATTGCACTTACGCATAGATTAATACCCTGCCACTACTAGATGACTAGTGTAATATTAAGTATATTATTATGACCTAGGAGATCGTCGTTCATGCGATTTCTACTCGTAGATGTCTTCTACTCACGAGTTGCCAACTCACCCCCGTTGTGCCAAATTTTCTTATAGGTTTCGATGTACAGATTTCCTTGGCAGCTTGCTGGCACTTCATTTCATTCAGGGTGATTTGCTCGGTAGGTTGGTTCACTTGTATCAGGACCGCCGTTGTACTTTTATTATTTCATTTGTATCTAGTAAGCTCCATCAACCAGACTTGTATTTCTTGATAGATTTAGAAGACCATTTATTTATTCTTTTGTCCTTAGAGTCGCGCTTGTACTATTATGGTTTCTGGTGGTTTTGTTGGTTTTCTTTGAGTTTTGTTTCTCGCCCTTCGGCGTTGTATATTATACTGCTTGCGTGGTTGTGACCGCTAATTGGCGAAGAGCCAGCTCCCACTTGGGGATGCCTTTTTATTATTGCTTATGTATATATTCTTATTTGTACCCGTTTGGGGCCAGTTTTTACAAAGGAGACTCTGCCGAAATTTTTTGATAAATTTGATGTTGCTTTTAAACATGTTTTCCTTTACTTCTTCTTTTAAATGGTTTATATTTCTGGGCTTCGGCTTACTTAGATTACGTTGTGCCTCTAGACGCTTCGTAATTTAAGTGCCGGTCACGTTCCGTACTTTCGGGTCGTGACAGACCTACTCGAAACGGTATGAAATGAGCTGTCTTGGTCAATCGATCAACAATCATCCAAACTGCATTATTGCCCTTTGGACTCCACGGTAAAACTGTCACGAAATCCATGGTTATATGTTTCCACTTCCACTGAGGAATCGGAAGTGGTTGCAATAAACCAGCTACTCTTTGATGTTCAGCCTTAACTTGCTGACACACCAAGCACTTCACTACAAAGTGAGCAATCTCCCTTTTCATGCCTTTCCACCAGAAATGCCGTCGTAGATCACGGTACATCTTCGTGCCTCCTAGATGTACGGAATATGCGGAACTGTGCGCCTCCTTCATCACTTCTTCACGAATGTCTCCTTTCGGCACACACAAACGGCTACCATATCGCAACGAACCATCTTCATGAATCAACAAGTCCGTTCGAAGTCCCGCTTCAACCTGTTCTCGAAACTTCTGCAATCTTGGGTCCTGTGACTGTGCTGCTTTAATATTCTCGATCAACGACGACTGTACTTGCAGCTGCATCAACTGTCCCAAAGAATGTGGTAGCACGATCTCCAACTCGAATCTCCGAAAGTCTTCGATAAGCTCTTTCTGTGCAGTCAACATCCGAATTGCTGGCAACCGACTAAGCGCATCCGGCACTACATTAACTTTCCCCGGATTGTACTTAAGATCAAGATCGTAGTCCGCCATCAGCTCCAACCATCTACGCTGCCTCATGTTGAGCTCTTTCTGTGTGAACACGTACTTCAGGCTTTTGTGATCGGTGAAGACTTCGACCCTTTCGCCCAATAAGTAGTGTCTCCAAATCTTCAAAGCGAAAATCACCGCTGCAAGCTCCAAATCATTAGTTAGGCAATTCTTCTCATGGGTCTTCAAATGCCGCGATGCGTAAGCTATAATTTTCCCATGCTGCATCAAAACACATCCCAAACCTTTTCCAGATGCGTCGCTGTGAATCACCAATCCTCCGGAACCATCTGGTACGGTAAAAATAGAAGCGGTTATCAACTTTTGTTTCAACGCCTCAAAAGCTGACGCACAACTATCCATCCATACGAACGGTATTTCCTTATGCGTAAGCTTGGTCAAAGGCTCAGCCAATCAAGCAAAATTCTCCACGAATCTTCTGTAATATCCGGAAAGTCCAAGAAAACTTCTGATCTCCGCTACGTTCTTCGGAATCGGCCAATCTTGAACTGCTGCAATCTTCTCGGGATCAACAACGATTCCATCTCCAGATATGACATGCCCCAAAAACTTCACTTCTTCAAGCCAAAACTTGCACTTGCTCATCTTTGCATATAATCTTTCTTGCCCAATATCTGCAGTGCGATCTTCAAGTGTTCTGCATGCTCTTCTAGGCTCCTCGAGTAGACCAGAATATCATCGATAAACACCACTATAAACTGGTCCAAGAACGGTGAAAAGATTCGGTTCATCAAGTCCATAAATATCGCCGGTGCATTCGTGACTCCGGATGGCATCACTAAATACTCGTAATGTCCATATCGAGTTCGGAACGCGGTCTTGCAAATATTCTCTGATTTAACTCGAACCTAATGATATTCGGATCGCAAATCCAGCTTCGAGAATACCCTCACACCACTAAGTTGCTCGAATAATTCGCCATTGCGAGGAATCGGGTACTTGTTCTTAATAGTCACCCGGTTCAATTCTCGATAATCGATGCACATCCTCCTTATGCCATCTTTCTTCTTTACTAGAAGAACTGGAGCTCCCCAGGGTGAAGTCACGCTCCGCTTCCCAGAGTGCGCTAAGATCGGTACGTGACAGAGCCAACCATGCTACCTGTGGTTAGGAAACATCCCTCCACAGTCATATTACGGCTGTCTATAGAAATCAAGAACAGTAGAAATAAAATAAACTATCTAGTACATGTCCATATGCCAGAATAAACGAGTCAAGAAATAATATGCGGAAGCAAGAAATCCAAATAACAATAACAATCTGGAAAGTACGTCCCAAATACGGGCCCACATCAGGAAATGAAAGTACGGAAAGAAAACTAAACTAAGATACTAACAGGCTCCTCACTGCTCGGCCTGTCGACGGAAGTACTCCCGCTCGGCCTGCGGCAAGGGTAGAGGATCTGGGCCATGCAAAACCCAGATGTCAGTACGTCATAATATCAACAGTAGTATAATCAGAAGGTAATAAGATATGCAGGCATGAGTATGAACAATAATAAAAGTATAAGAGTAAAATGAATAAGGAACAGTGAAGGTTATAAGTATATGTGATGTGTAGTGAGTAATCTGAACTAAGCTACTGGGTGAACTACTCTCAAGTCTGTGAAATCAATTTAATGAATCGTCGATGTAATTCAATAGTATCCCGTGCATGCCCGGGACCACGATCAAGACTCTCAGGCTGAATCCGAGACGTGCCGCTAGGCAGTAAACATGTAACTTGTACAGACGAATGATGTCAGCATCATCATCCCGGGGCTGGCCTAGCCCGTAAAACTGATCAGTATAAATATCGAACTGTCGAGTTACAAGTCAGGTTTCATCATTGATTTCCCCTTACCCCCAAGTTATGTGTTCAAGTCAGGTATTGATAAATCTGAAGCCAATGCCAACACAGGATCAAGCAGGTACAGGTTTGTCTATACAGACAACAAGATATGTCCATCGGGACAACATGTCAGGATTGTCGGCATTAGAAACAGGATCAGGTAACATGTCAAGTAGTGGTGTATCAGGTCAGGTCAAGTAGTGCACAGTGTATCAAATGGGTGCCCAACCGTAAAATATAACAAGTATCGAATCAGGGTGAAGGTACGGATGTACGGTAAAAGCATGGATGCACAAATATCTATCAGGGGTTACATCATGACTATATAGGATGCACATTATCACGCATGGGATACTAATATAACAGTAATATGAATTAATACGACATGGCATGCAACTAGATATATAGAATTAATGGTATGGATACACAATAAAACACGGATGCACAAATATCTATCAGGGGTTACATCTACAGTTCCATGACTATGTAGGATGCACATTATCAAGCATGGGGTGTTAATATAACAGTAATATGAATTAATATGTTATATAGATGCAGCTACATTGGTAATAAGTGATATGGATGCATACAGGTATCCGAAAACAGTAAAACTTTAATATGGATGTACAATGCAATCAACATGTGATATTTTTATTCATATGGATGCAAAATAAGATACATAGCATGTAGCAAGATGAACTTGCCTGAACGGATCTCACGACGGGGTGTAAACGCAGCGTCCGACGTCAGGTAAACGTCGCAACGTACACACGCGCACACAGGACAGGTCCAGGCAAAGCAAGAAGGTGACCACGCTGGTTGGGGATGTCCACTGGGTTGCTCGGATCGTCGGTGACGGCCACGGTACAGGCAATGACCAGAAAAACAAGAAACCAAGAAGAAGAAAGAGAAAGGGAAGAAGAAAAGAAGAAGGAAAAGGCTGTGAGTGCAGGGTGCTCTGGGGTCAGAGACGAGGCGAGGGAGACGTCGAAAATAGGCTTTCAGGCGAGATTTCACGGCAAGGCAGGGGTTCTAGGGTTCTTGATGTCGGGGGTCGGGTTCTTGGGGTCGGGTGTGCAGGGAAGAGCTCAGGAGAGGAGGTGGTGGTGTCGGGGGAGAGGTGATGAGGAAGAGGAAGTGATGACGAGGTCGGGGAGATGGGCGAGGGTGGAGGCGGTGGCGGCGAGGCGAGGCGAGGGCTAGGGCACGGGTTTGGGTTCAGTGAGATCTCGTCGTGGGGTGTGCAGGGTTTTAAAAACAAGAAGAAAAGAAATGAAGGAGGGAGGTAAGCATAGGGAAGAAGGAGGTGACGGGATCTAACATACCGCGAAAGGAGAGAGAAAGGGGGGGGGGGAGAGAGAGTCTGTTAGTAAAATTTAAAAAATCTTTTAAATTTTTTTTTAAAAACGAAATAAATTATAAGAAACAGTTTAAAAAATCGTAAAGATATAATATTAGGAAAATTTTAATATTTTGGTTAATACAAAACTACTCCAAAATACATCCGGGTCTGGTCTAAATTTACGGTTCGAAAATACGGATAATATATGTATCAATCAAAACCAAAATAGGATAACCGGGTAATGAAAAAGCATACCCCCAAGAACGGATGCACGCAGCGTGCACGTAGCAATCCAAACGAGTCTGTTTTACTGAACGGGATGAGAACACGAGGTGCGGATGCTACCATAGGATTAGGGGTATGATGCAGGCCATGCTATATATTTTTAAAATATTTTACTTGACTTTAAATGTTATATTGAAAATGTGCAGATGCCAGATAAAATGCCAGTATGCAGTAAATAGAAAAAAATATGAAAGTGCACGGATCCATATAACAAGTCGGGATAAATCATAAACAGGAATCAAGACGGGTTTCCAGCAAGCGGGTCGGGTCGGATGTAAATACAGATGTCAAATACACTATCCGCACCCAAAATACAATAAATCAAGAAATAGCCATAAATAAAGAAATATCCAAAATAGAACTGGTATAAACGAACTAGGGTGTTACATCTGGTGATATTGATGCCCCATCTCGATACACCCACGACTAGGAACATTTAAAGGATATGCTTATATGAACTACACATGTCCCACTAGTATGATCTGCATCATAATCTCAGTAGTCAAGCATATCGTATGGGCTATATCAACATGTACCAAATGAATGAAAGCATGAACAAATGAACATGTCAAGATAAAAGTGCAACCAGATAACATACTATCATGTCGAGCAAGAATGTCCTATGAAGACACACACACACACGTACATACACCATCATATAATGGCCTCTAGGGCATACATATATCCAACAATATGAATAGGTGGGTAACTATGAATGTCCATGATATCAACATGATGCAATGCGATGTATGACTAGAAGACAATATATAAATGATGATGCAATGAAGCATATGACTAGAAAACTACATATCATACATGATGCAATGCACATATACCGATTATTAAGCAAGTTCTAAGGTGTATCGTGACATAGTAATTACCAATGGCGTGTGTGTTTGCATAAAACAGTGCACGTGCGGCATAAATCATTGGTAATAGTGCAAGTGTCCTAGGTTATAATATCAATGCACATGATGATGCAAATGCTACATGAAAATGACATACGCATATGAACACAAGAATTATATCTAACTCCTAACTATCGGGTGTTTTACGCCATCTAAGTGATTTCCCTCGTAGATGTGTACATGTACTCAACGGAACGACTCGGTTAATGAAAATCCGACCACTACCTTGAGGGTGGTATCATTACATTTATAATGCAGTTCGGTTCTCTTTCGGAATGTGTTCCGAAGATTCCCTATTGTTCTACAGTGGGTCTCACAGACTGAAGAGGTGGCCTCCATGGATTCAAGAGGTGGCCCCCGCCCCCTTAGCATGACAATTGACGTGGCTCTTTGTTCCGTGTGACACTTTGTTCCGTGAACAAGAACCGGGTCCCGACATTCTCCCCACCTTTGAACAATGGTTTGTCCTCGAACCATAGACCTACTACTGAGGGAATTGAATGGGCTACTATAAATGTAACGCCCCATGCCCCAGTCCCCAGTACAGATGGTATTGTCCGCTCTGGCCGAAACCGCATGTTTTTTTCCTTTAGAGCGAACCTGACCGGACCAGGGGCCACTTCCCAGGAGGTCCCCCATCCCCAAGACTTCCCTGGCCCAGGCACACTTAACTATGGAGTTTTGAAGCTCTTGTAGTGCCGATTCACTTAAAACACGCATCTGTAATTGAGGGTGGTATTATTACATTTATAATGCAATTCGGTCTTCTTTCGGAATGTGTTCCGAAAATTCCCCATTGTTTTACAGTGGGTCCCACAGACTCAAGAGGTGGCCCTCACGGATTGGCATGGCATTTTGTTCCGTGAACAATAACCGGGTCCCGACAGGGAGTTGCGTCGGTTGCAGAAGTGTATCGAGCATGTTCTAACTCGATATGCGATGGAGAAGACTCGGCCCATGTCTTCTCACTTAAAGACGCACTTCAGGATTTCGGCAATGTTATTGCTAGGGGCATATACAAACATTGATCATGTGTTTTTAGTGTCATATGTGAGTGCAGCGGTTGGTATGGGATGCACGTAGCTGAGTATTACACAGGCAGTTAGAGTAGTCAGTAGATACTGGGCTGTTTTGAGCGGAGAGCATTGGCAGGTTGTGGAGTGGATCCTGAGATGCTTAAAAGATAGTAAAGGATTCGGCTCGTCATTTAGCAGAGATAGTGTTGATGGTTGTATTGTGACAGTATATGGTGATAGGGGCAGATGGAGGTCGACGATGGGTTACATGTTGAGCATGGATCAGTGCCAAGGAGATCGATGCTTCAGTCCGGTATTGAGATTTCAAAAATAGAGACATGGTTGATAGCCTTCATGCAGGAGGTTAGGGATGCCATATATTTGTGTAGTTTGTTGGGTTTGGGTCTTCCACAGGAAATGAGAGTGTTTTTTTAAGGCTAAGAAGAAAGTGATATCTCTTACGAAGATTGGTATCCCAGAGGATCCGGCAGATGCATTTATGAAATGGTTTCAGTGCAAGTTCTAGTTTTGCTTAATATATTGTTGAGGTGCCTTCGGGAACAAAACGACAAGAACGGAGTTTCAAAATGTTGGGAAAGTAAAGAGATTATGGAGAATTTGAGCTAAAGTGGAGATTGTTGAGTTTGATTTAAATTCGAATTAGTTAGGATTTAAATCTAACCTCTTTAGGTTAGATTTAAATCTAATCTCTAAATTAAATTCATATTTAGCTATAATTTAAATATGGATTTATCTCCTATCATATATTTATCCTATAAATAGAAAGCTTTCTCTAAGGTTTTTATATATCCATAATTCTCTGATATCGTAGGGTCTGATTAAAGAGGGTGAGAAGTCGGTGTAATCTCTTATAATTTTTTCTCATAATGGAAGTTCTTATCGCGATTTACAGGATTAGGTGCTAGTTGTGCCGAACCTTGGTAAATCTTGTGTGTTATTGTTGGTGTGTTCTTTTCGTGTGATTTGGTATCCGTCGGATAGTTTTTTTTCAATCCACCCTAAAACAAAAGTCTTGGATTTCCGCCGCGCATAGATACGTAATCCTTACAACAGTTATTAGGTGTAAATTGTTTTATTTTCAAACTTACAACTATATAATATGTTTTGCTTTCCATATACGAAATACTTTTATCATTATCTGTCTGTCTACTAATAGTCATACATTTTATAAACTAGTGTTGTCCGGATTTCTCCATTTACAGTTTATAAATGCCTATTTTGGTTATCTAGCGTAGAAAGTTTCATTTTAAACCATGTCATATAAATGCCAAATCAACACTTGTCGGTGTCTTTGTTTGGTTACCATAAAACTTTGGCCACCGAAAGCAGTGAACTGAACTTAAAATTTGAAGAAGAAGAGAGAAGCCATATGTCCCAATTTTATTAGGTCACTTCAAACAAAAATCTTTCTCTGTTGTCTCTTTTTTGCTTTCCATATGAGATGCTTATTTTGTAAGTAGATGATCATGCTCGTGTCGTTAACTTACGCCCAAGGCGGAATACAAAACAAAAATTTTAAAGACAAGAGTATGAACTCTACGACCTAGAATCGAATCCAAACACTAAATTGATTAACAAGAAGGAATTTAACTACTCAGATAGATGTTAGCTATCTTTGTAGTCGTGTCCTTCATTTTCTTTCCACTTCTTAAGCTCTTAGGAACTCCGAGAATAAGCTTGAGAGTCGGTCTTCCTTATCGAAAATGATCCACCCAAGAGAACCATAACTAAGGCTTTGGCTTCACACTAAAATACAAAGTAAAGCAACTAGTGAACAAAACTTACTAAAAATTGATCACTAGGATATAATAGTGGCTAATCTTTAAGTGTTTCTCTCTTTCCCTTCTTCTTTCTCTATTTTCAAAACTCAAGAGAGAGGAAGAAGAAGCTAATGGTGATGGTGGTGAAAAAGAGCAATCATGGCAAATGAAAACATTATCTCTTCTTTTTCTTTCTCTTTTCTTCTAATGTGATGAATGTGTAGGCTTGTGACTCATCATAGCTTCACACTAAAATACAAAGTGAAGCGACTAGTGAACAAAACTTGCTAAGAATTGATCACTAGGAAATAATAGTGGCTAATCTTTAAGTGTTTCTCTCTTTCCCTTCTTCTTTCTCTATTTTCAAAACTCAAGAGAGAGTAAGAAGAAGCTAATGGTGATGGTGGTGAAAAAGAGCAATCATAGCAAATGAAAACATTATATCTTCTTTTTCTTTCTCTTTTCTTCTAATGTGATGAATGGGTTGACTTGTGACTCATCATGGTGAGTCACAAGCCTACACTGTCACGTCCTGCTTCCTAAAAGAAGGTGAAGGGGTAACGTGGCATGATCCGCAACCTAACTGTATTGAAGGTGGTCTATTCAATACAGTTACGTTAAGCATATAAATATCTAACATGCAGAATATGCACCAAAACCAAATAATAAAAGCGGAAGGCATTTATTTCCATTAACTAGACTTTATTACATGCCAAAAGAATGAGTAAAATAAACTAAATAGTTTAATTACATTGAAGAAAGAAGCAAAACCCCTAAACATGCGGGCAACAAACAAAAATATAACTAGCTAATATTCCGTCGTCAAGTCCGCATAATCTTCATTAGTACGCTCCACACCTTGATCCTCATCATAATACTCATTCTCATCTAACGGACATTCCAGAGATAGAGAAAAGAGAAAAGGAAAGTCCGTCAGCGAGTTACACTCGAGTAGGATTGCCTTATAAGGACGTAAAGGTACAAAAACGAGCAAGTGTATATAGGTATTGAAAGTGTATGCTTGCACCGTGATGGGATTTAAACGGGCATCATACATGCAATTTAAAAAAATTTGGGTGCTAACGAACACTAACCAAGATCTTAACTAGAATATTAGGATTTACTATGTGATGATATGAAAACTAAGAGAAGGTAAAGGGACTACAACCTTTGTAGACCGTGTCCTTCTCTTCATAAAACTCCGGGTAGTAGTCCATGTGACTCCACTAGGCTCTACTTGAAGAATGAATAAGCTTCCTTCTATGATCTTCGTGTCGAAGATGATCCATCCGAAGTCCGTCAATCTGAGCTACCTCTTCACTAAACTCTTTAGTGAAGGAAACGCACTACACTAGAGTGCTAATGAAGTACAGGATGGTAAAGTAGGGGTTTTATATGCTCACTAGGGTTTCAAGCTTCATGGTTCACATCATATGTGAGGGGTTGAAGCTTGAAGTCATGAAGAGGAAGAAGAAGATGAAGAGGAGCTAGAGAGCATCTCAAGAAGGAGTTCTAGAAAAATACAAGTCCCAAAATGAATGAGAGTGTATGGCAACTCCCTTGACCCTCACTCATTCAAGTATGGAGTAAATATCAATATTAAATTGCAACCATGCTTGAATAGTAAGTCAAGAGAAATAAATAAATGATAAATGCAATGCCTCACCATTCCTCCTCATTTTCCACCTCTTTTTCTATTTTCCAAAAATAGAAATTCATGCCATGCTTCATTATATATATATATATATATATAATGAAGAATAATTAGTGAGCTAATAATATTATTTAATATATAATTATATCAAATATAATATATATCAAATTATTAAATCAACACCTGATTTAATAATCCGGTTATATCACATATAATCGACTAATATCATTTATCTGTATATCACATTACCAAATCAACACTTGATTCGATAATCTGGTTATATCACATATAACCTAACCGATAACAAATAACTGCCAGATTACAATACGGTATCACATACTCGTATTTAATCAGGCCCACGCACATATCAACATATGTGCCCTATTTCGTTTCGCTTGAACCAGAAAACTTCTGTGTGGGACTCTAAAGCTTCGTCAATACGCCAGCAGTAGGTGATGAACACATCTGTAACACCCGAGTTCACTTATACCAATTCCAGTTCCGTATTTAATTATCCGTGGTCCTTCTTGATTTCGTGTTTGGGTGCGAATGGTATGTTACTTTTACATTGCATTCGATCCGACCCGCTTGCTTGAACTTGTTGATTCATATTTATAGATTACCTTGACTTGTTACATAGACACGTGCATCTCATGTATACTGCGTATTGACATTTCATCTGACATCGCACAATTTACCATATAACATTTTGGGTCATGCAAAATAAATTAAAATTTTATTTCATGGCCTGCATGATACCCCTAACCCCGTGGTAGCATTCGCGCATCTTGTTCTCGCCTCGTTCAGTGAAACGGACGTGTTTGGATGGCTACGCGCACGTACGTGCATCCGTTCTTGGGGGTATGCATTTTCGTTACCTGTGCAATCATTTTAAAATTTAGAAGTCGCATAAATTTTTCATATTGTAAATCTGAATTTTTTGGATCCGACCCGGGCGTGTTTTGGAGTAAGTTTGTATTTGCCCAACTCTCAAAACGGACTAATATTATATTCCTTATTTCCTTATAACCATTAATATACGTTTTAACTAAAATATATTTTATATTTTATTCTCACCATTTTTTTAATGTTTCAGAAATGTTTTAGTTTTAAATTTTATTTTAAAAGATTTCTTTTAAAACAAACTCACAGATCCCTCTCTCACTCTCATTCTTTATATATATTCTTTTATATTTTAACCCATAATCACGTTTCTCTCTCCCTCTCTTAGCCTCTCTCTTTCCCTCTTCCTTTCTCTCTCCTCCACTAAATCCAATTTTCTTTCTCCTAACTATTCATTTCTCTTTCCCTCTCTCATCTCGATCTCTCATTCTCTCTGTCTCTCTCTCTTATCACGAATCACTTTCTCTCCCCAATTTCTCTCTCTCTCTCCCCTTAATTTCTACGTATATTTTCAAACCCAGCTCACGTTTTCTCTCTCTCTCTTCCTTCCTCCTCTAAAATATTTTCAGCCTCTCTCGTGCTTCCTCCCGTCTTCTTCTTCTTTTATTTTTCCGCGCGCTCGAACCCACGCCGTGCGTTGCGCTCGCCGTCGCCGACCTCACCTTCGACCACCACCCTCAACCTCGCTCATCTCCTCCTCACCTCTCTTCTTCCGCCTGCTAACCCCACTGCACCCATCACCGCCACCCTCACCTCTCATCGCCGTCGTCCCCTCAACCCCGACGACCTCTCACCATTGACCCCCCTTCACCCTCTTAGCCACCACGTCCTCCTTCAACCTTCGAACTCAACCCCAGCCGCAACCTCGACCCATCCCACTGTCACAACCCCCACCATCACCAGCCACCTCGTTCACCGTCGCCACCCTTCATCACCCCAGAGCAGACCATCATCACCATCACTTGTAGCCTCCATCATCTTCATCTCCTCATCAGCCCTTACCTGAATCCACCGTCGGCAAAACCCCAGAACACCACGCTGAGATCCTTTATCACCTCCTCTTCATCGCCGAGCACCCCATCACCGACTTCCTTCAAAACCAATCATCATCCTCGACCTTCAACTCTCACCAGCAGCCCCTACAAGCTCCATCAACTTAAATCCAGGGACCCACAACCCCGTAACCTTCTTTTTCTAAACTCCGGTCATCTCCTCGTCTCTAGACTCGACCACCGACCCAAAACCGAGGCTCCAATGGTTGGCCTGCATTTACGTGAACGAAGTGATCATTTCTCTGCCTCTAGATCTCCATTTCGTCAATGTTCAATTGTGCGCGCAAAGTGTTCGACGAAATGCCCCAATGAAGATTTTTCCGTCGTCTTATCGCATTCTTGCTGCGCGCCGTGCATCTGTGGATCCCCGAGGCAAGTTAATCTTGCTACATGCTAGTTAAATCATGTTATACCTATTCTAATATATATAATACATGTAGTTCAAATATAGTATCCCATGCATCATTCTATAACATTTTGGTGTTCCGTTCGCATCCGTTTGTATTATTTTAATATCTAGAACATGGAAACCTAGATTGTTGCATGTTAGATTCCGTCATACTGCATCCATACCAGTATTTCCATCACGTGTTGCTTAGTGGTGCATTCCATATCACCATGTGATAGTTTTATAACTTTGGATACCGTCTGCATCCATTTCATTTAGAATATATGCATCATTGTACTCATAAATCGCTTGAATATATATAACACTGTAATATTGATACCCATGTTTTATAAATTGCACCCTATTTGGTTTGGGAGCTATAAACGTAACCCCATTTATATTTTAGACCACATAATTACAATTGTTTATAGCCACATTACCCTTGTTGTAGTTTTACCCTATCGGATGATCGATTGCATACATTTAGCCTTATTCATATTCAGTTGCACTTATAAATTGTTCTAATGCATATTTATATGAATTTATCATCCACATGTGTAACACTGCATTCTTGAAATGTTAAAACTATTACTTAAACCAAACTGATGACCGTACAACTAAGTAGTTTAATCTGCACCTGTTGCTATCATGTACTGTGCCTGTTTATTGTTCTGATATTGCCATGCTTGTGTATTCATAACCATGATTATACTAGTCGATATTGAGCATCTACATGTTACCTTTTACACCCTGGTCTGACTTGCTACACACATATCGATTGACCCGACATTGTACCGTACACTACTTGACTTGACCTGTTGTACCATGGTTTGACCCGTTACCTGATCTTGTGTCTAATGCCAACAAACCTGACATGTAGTCCTCACGGACCGTTCCTGTTGTCTATCCAGACAAACCTGCTTATCTGATCCTGTGTTGGCATTAGTTCTCGATTACTGAATACCTGACTTGACTTACACATACAACTTGGGGGTATGGGGAAATCAATGATGAAACCTGACTTGTAACTCGACAGTTCGATACCTGTTCTGATCAGTTTTAGAGCCTAGGCCAGCCTTGGAATGATGCCGCTGACATCATTCATCTGTACATATTTCCTGTTTTAGTGCCTAGCGGCATGTCTCGGATTCAGCCCGAGAATCTGGACCGTGGTCCCGGGTATGCACGGGATACTATTGAGTTACATCGATAATTCATCAATTTGATTTCAAAGACTTGAGAGTAGATAACCCAATAGATCAGTTTAGTTTACTCACTGCACATTATCCTTCACTGCCCTGTTTTACATTACTGTTACATTTTCTTTTCATTCATGATTGTAATTGCATTGCCTGTTACCCTGTTTATATTTTATTGCTTGATGACATGACGCGCTGACGTCTGGGTTTTGCATGGCCCAGATTCTTCTACCTTGTTGTAGACTGATCAGGAGTACTGCCGCTGTTAGACGAGCGGTGAAGTTCCTGTCGTATGTAGTTTCACTTCCAGGTGTTTCATTTATTGTGTATTGGATCTTTTGCTTCCGCACTTTTATTATTCTTGACTCATGTTATCTTGGCTTATGGACATGTTTTAGATAGTTTTATTTTGTTCTTGATATCTTTACAGCCGTAATGTGACTGTGGATGGATACTTCCTACCCACAGGTAGCATGGCTGGCTATGTCACGTGCCCAATTTAGCGTACTCTGAGAAGCGGGGCGTGACAACATCAGTCATCCACAAGCTGTCAGCGGTACCAGTTGGACGTAACGGCTACCCAGGTATTGAGCGATTAGAAGATCAACAAGCAAGTTTGTCCAAACTCCCATGAAGCCTATAAGTAACACTTACCGTTAAGTTCGGTCTCTTTGTCTGATATGTCGCATATCGAGTCTAGGGGTGGTATCGTCAGACCCCAATAACATGATAAGTCATGTCGATATATGGCTCATAATGGTATGAGAAACTACTGATAACACTTACCAGTAAATCTTATCAAAAGCCCTGGCCAGAGACTTACTGTTATAGCCTATCGAGCATAGCGGAACATCAACTCCCAATACCAGGAGAGACGAAACCCCTCCTATCGCTCATTGCCTCCATGTGACTCGGGATTGTACCCAAAATCCACCTATTTGCACGACTCCTTTGAGCCGTGGTAGGGAGGAAATCAAAGCACAGTGGGAGCCACACAAGACTG
Organism: Agapanthus africanus; assembly: GCA_030015575.1. Lineage (NCBI taxonomy): Eukaryota > Viridiplantae > Streptophyta > Magnoliopsida > Asparagales > Amaryllidaceae > Agapanthus > Agapanthus africanus. The sequence continues at coordinate 361,694,387 of JASDDO010000004.1, forward strand.
TATGACGATCTCGGATCTACAGACTAACATGTACCATTGTCACCAGAGAACCGCTATCTAATGATAGGTATAATACCAACTAGGAGTTCTCGATGAGTCATGTTCGGTGTACCCATTCTCTAATGAGCACCTGTGTACAATCTTTGATGTCAAATACCAATGGATATGGGTCAACCATCGCCCCTATACAGGGTCAAGAAACGTACACACAAGTCTACTCTGGTGTATCGATGCCCTGTCTCGATATACTCTCGACTAGGAACAATTGAAGAATGTGCTTGTGGACTATCCAGATCCCAGTATGATCCGCATCATAGTCCTGGTAGTAAAGCCAAAATCTTAAGGGCTTTATCAACATGTATATGAGAGACAGTATAATAATACCAGTAAACATGTTAAGATAAAGGCAACCAGATAGCATACTATCATGTCGAGTAAGAAAGTCCTCCATATATATGTCCAAGTATCCATTATAGCATACAATAATGGCCTTTAGGGCATACATATCACTAACAGGTATGATGTGTGTGTATAGATAGGATGTATATGGGTATGAGGTGTATTTAAATAAGGGCATATTGAATGAGATATATGCGAATAAGGGTATGTGGTATTAGGTATCTATTAGGTAAAAGTTTGCATTAATTTGTTAAACAAGGGTCCGGACACTCGCGATTATTCCGTTGTGGCCACGGAACAACAACCGGGGAAGTGAAATGTACGGTTTCATCTCCCGGGATCATGATCGAGCAGTAGGGGAATCCGAGTTCCGCATCTTTTTGCCTAATCAAACTATCCATCCCCGTTGTTCAGTATAAAGGTTTAGACGAATTAGAGTTAGTACGTATATCATCTAGACATGGAATTTCCCACATTGTATGTTATCCACATATTGGATTATTTGCCCTCAAAGTAGGGTTAGTATTCGCCCGGAGACCGGGTTAGTTTTTGCCCGAATATCGGGTTTGTAGTCGTCCACATTTTGGACTGTTCACCCTGCCTGCAGTGACATTCATTTATAAGTATTTCATACCTAGGTGCGCGCATTCTAACCCTAACCGTATCATATATCATGTATGTCGTAAGCTTGTATTCAAATAGTTGATTTCATTTAATTTAATTTGGTCTTTCGCAACCACTTATTTTATCTTGTTACATTTTAAAGTTTGTAAGGTGTATCGTAGTATTTTATAAAAACCTTAGTTAATAAAGATCATGCATTTAATTGTAATTATTGTTTACCAGAGAACCATGGTATTTTAGAGTAAATATAATTTTTGGGAATCCATAGTATTTTAATGAAAATATCTTTTAATGAAAGATTATGGTATTTATTTGAAATTATCTTTTAATAAAGTTTTAGATATTCTTTTTGGAAAATATTTTTTTTAAAGGTTATGGATTTTGTTGAAAATAACTTTTTAGTAAATTTCAAGGTATTTAAATGAAATTACCTCATTTTTACGATGGATTAAGGTATTTTGTTATAAATAATAATTTATAAAGTTGTGGTGTTTATTTGGAGATAATATTTTAGAAATACGTCCGTGTTGGCAACCGCTGCACATGGGCGGCATGATTTGTATCCTTTTCGGAGACGATTGCCTATCAACCATGGGATATTTACGTAAAACATTACCCTATTTAGATTCGGGTATTTTATTAAAGGTGATATTCTATAAAAAAAAAAAACTCCGAAATGGCAACCGCTGTTCAAATGTGAGTTTTTTTTGTCATTTTTGACTAATCATGGAGTGCTGAGCACTCTGCATGATACTCACGTGGGAAGCACAAGAGTGCTGGGCTTTGGGCTCTATTTATTCGTTTCCCTCTTTTTACAGAAGTGCTAAGCACTTGGATAGATTTCACATGCATTTCACGTGACTGCTTCCTTTGGGAGCGGCTGCCTATTTGACAAAGAAGTTTTTCTTTGCTCTTTAGGCGCCCACGTAAGAAACACGTGAGGCAGCTTTGGTTGTTCTTTTTGTTTGTTTTTTTAAGTGCTTCCCATGGGAAATATGTGAGGCTTCAAAATAGTGCTAAGCACTAATCGAGTCACCAAGTTGTTCTTGTGTTTTCTTAGAGATATTGATCTCTGTTAATGACATTTTTAATCATTGATGATCATCAAGATTTCAGTTTTGAAGATCTTGGACCATCATTATCGTTTGTACTGAAGAACTGAGTTCTTTTTCACTTTTCTAAGAACTAAGTTCTTTATGTAGGGTTAAACCCTAATTTTATGGAGGAATTATATTCCCACATGTTTCTGTTCTTTCTTTTTAGCTCAGTTCTTTTTCCCTAAGTTTTGAATCTGCAGAACAGAATTCTCCTGATGAGAATTAAATTCTCAACTTGTGGAGAGATTTTCTTCTGCAAATCTCAATCAGAGAAAGAACTGAGTTCTTATATGAATGGTTAAACCCTTAGAGAGGCAAAGGGGAGATAATATGATCTCTGTGTTTTTTTACCTAGAGTTTCAACAAGGCAAGTTTCCTTTGAGAATTAAATTCTCTTTCTTTTTCAAGAGCTCACTGTGTATATATTTTTTTGCAGAAGCTTGTGGGGAGTTCTATGTATATTTAGATTTAATCTCCTTACTCCTATTTATAGGAAAAGGGAAAAGATCGGCATGTTAAGAAAATCTCTCATTGAGAGATCATGAAGATTAATTGGTGAATTTTATTCAGCGTTGGATTTTTAATCCAAAGACTCTCTGTTTAATAAAGAAAATTTCTTATTTTTTTAACAATATTAAGAAATATTTTTCTATGAATATTTTGTTAATTTAACAAAATTAGGAAAATATTTTCCTAAGATAGAATTTATTCTATCAGATGATTGGAGGATGATTTTATAATTACCGTTGGATTTTTAATCCAAGCGTCCTTTGTTTAACAAAGAAGGTCTTTATAGTTTGAGAAAAATAAAGGAAATATTTCCCACATAGAATTTAATTCTATCAGGTTATTTGATTGGTGATATTTTATTACAATTGGATTTTAAATCCAAAACTCTCTGTTAGAGAAGAATCTTTCCGTATTAGAAAAATCAGGGAAAATATTTCCCAAATAGAATTTAATTCTATCACATAGAATTTAATTCTATCTTGCCAAAGAGTGCAGTAGGAGAACTCATGTGTTTAACACGTGACTCCTAGCATGGGTTTTAGCATGCTTTATTTTCAACGCTCATATGCTTTGCATATGAGCGCTCACGTGTTTAACACGTGAGGCCGATTTGTCCTTTAGGTTTATTTTATTCAGCGTTTATATGCTTTGTAAGTACGCGGCGGCGCCCCGGCCGTCAAACAGACGCCGATATGCGGAACAAAACTTTTACGACTGGCGCTATCGCGTACTTTATCCCGGATCGTCCATTAAAGCTAAACTAACAAATTGTAAAGAGGGTAGAATTGTTATACCGGATGATCCGAGTCCTTCGGTCTTCAACCATCATCCCACGCTATGTTGCAACTGATCCGAACTTGCTCGATCTCCGGTCTCGTCGTCCAGGTGGCACCACGTCGACGGATCTTTAAACGGGCTCCCGCCTCTGAACCGAGGCAACTCGATCGTCAAGTTTGCCAAAAGAGACGACCAAGATGAAGTAGAGAATGAGTAGAATATTTTGTCTCGTTACGTCCAAGGCTATGGACTAACGGTTAATAGAAGTTGCCATTTGGAATCGGGTGAATGGAAATTGAACAAGGAAATTTCCATACACTTGTATCATAATCTTTTTGCCAATTTGAAATGATTCAAAAATCACCCACCCTCACAATGAGTGGCCGGCCATATAAATGAGAGGAGGGAGGTGAGGGTAGGAGAATCAAGTGGTGACCATATCCATCATACTTATCATAACCTAACAACAAAGCATGAATCACTAGAAATCAATAAATGCAAACCTATCACATTAAACCTAGTCACCTTGCATCATTAATGAACCATTAATGACACAAATGAGTCATATGCTTAATCACCACTTCTAGAACCTTCTAGAAGCATGACTCACCCTGAAGACGAAAAGACAAATCCGTATTTAACCGAATGTCAAAATACGGCTGATAGAAAACTGGAAACTGGCAACTTCCAAAAAATCATCCCGAAACGAATTTCAGGATAACTCCGTATCGGTATAAACATACCCGCATTTGTATTACGACCGAATACAAATGCAACTGAGACAAAGATATTATATCTACACAGTATAATACTGGGTTCCGGCTTAAACCAAAGCCTACCAGTATTATCTGCCCGAAAACTGACACGTGCGAAAATGCACGTGCATTTTCCGAACCCTGCCATAATCCCATACGACATCTACAACGTTTCGCCCGAACTTGGGAAAGTGTCGGTGGGGGACTCTAATGACTCATCAGTACACTGGCACTGGGTATAACCCCTAGCACGTCAGAGGTACAAGCTGTACGTAACGTTTTGCCTATGTATTGATTGGAAGGGAAGCTGACGAGCGAACTCATCTATAAACCCTACTGAGCCTGACAGTGACAATAACCGTACAGTCCGGAACATTCGTCTATGAGTATCGCATATACGGCCTAGAGGGTCGGTAAACGTCAGACCCCCAATAGCTGCATAAGTCGTATCAAAGAGCAGCCCAGAACACCCTGAGATTCTACTGGTATACCTACCAATATATCTCGATTACCCTGGCCAGGGATTTCGTGTAATGGCTCTCCTAAACACAGCACGATCTCACCCCCAATACCGGGAGAGACGAATCCCCGAAGATCCGCTCACTTGCCTCCAATGTGGCTCGGGACTGTACCCAAAATATACCTGTTTGCACGACTCCTTTGACCCGTGGTAGGGTATAAATCAAAGCACAGTGGGAACTCACACGAGACAAATGACGACCTCAGGTCGATGAACTAACCTGTACACATGTCACCAGGGAACTGCTATCTGACGATATGTATAATACCAACTAGCATGTTCCCGGCGAGTCCTGTCCGGTGTACTCATAACCCAATGAGCACCTGTATACATCTTAGGTGATCCAACTGACACCAGTGGATTGTGAGACCGGCCACCGCCCCTCGTCGGGGTCTCGACTGTATACACTAGTCTACTCTGGAGTATCGATGCCCTGTCTCGAAACTCCCACGACTAGGGACACTTTTAAGGATGTGCTTATAGACCCCAGCTCCCACATATATGATCGCCATCATACTGCCGGTAGTCAAGCAAGAATCGTATGGGCTATATCATCATGCAATAGTAAACTAAAGCATATATACGATGATAAAGACAAACCAGATAGCATACTATCATCTCGAGCAAGACTGTTTTATCGGTATAGGTCCTCCCTCAATCATTGCAATCACGTACCTGCGATCCAATAATTGACTTAGAGGGCACTATATCCAACAATCTCCCACTTGCACTTAAGGCTAATTATTGCGATGTCGTGTACTCACAGCTCGTGTGATGCCGAGCATCCAACTCCTCTACTAATCAGTTTCACAAAGCTCGTTTGTAAAACTCTTGTGTTCGAGAAATAGCCTCAGTGAGTGGATCCGCTTCGGTGTTTCTTTCTGTGTCTCTCTATATCTCAACTTCACGGAGAAGATCATCTCCCGAATTGAGTAATACCTGTCTTAGAATATGTCTGGATATCTGATGGGACCTAGTTCATAAATGAACTCCAAATCCAAACTTCTTAGACTGTATCAATCACTGAAACTAATCAATGTCCAGCACCATGCCTCCCACAGTATCCCCTTGGACCACCTGTCCATAATACTGTCTCTCGTCAGAGGGAAAACTATAACTCTGACAATCACTCTGTCATCCATGTCACCTTTGAAGCCTGGAATGATAATCGTCTCCCGAAGGAGGCCACCGTCATCTAATTCGTAGAACATTCACTTATGTTCTAAAACTGCTTCCTGATGTTTCTCCAGGATTGGATTAATATAAACTTATTGCATCTAGTGCAATAACAACATCTGGTGTGGTACTTGATATCTCACGATTGACTCAATTGCCTAAGCAAGTGATCTGCCAATCATGCACATCCCTCTCCCCTTTAGTCTGTAAGACACCTTTAGAGAGGGTGACTCCATTACCTGCAGGTACACCACCATGCCAGGAGTCATTTATTCTAAAATACTATTAGAATACTGTCAAAGTATCCACTTTGGGAAACTACCCAAATCTAGATCTAAAACCATTAGATCTAGTAATCAGAATGTCAAATATTATACCCATATCCTTTGTGGAGAAACAACTGTGTGACGACCAAAGTACAACCTGATCGCATTATAGGAATTTTACTTCCTACTCTGTGTATGTTATCCAAATACCAGGACATCGCACCTTACTGCCTTCTTAACAGATCCATCCCCTATTCTGATGAAGTCAAACCCATGACTGTCACATCAAAATCAGATGATCCATTTCCGCTATTTCTGCTCAAGTCTATAAATAGACACTAGCTTCTTGTCCACTATGCTTCCGCTGCTCCCACTGACTACGACAACCCTCTGGCAGAATAATATATACGTACATTTCTAAAACTAGTTTAGAACGACGCTATACATATCCTCCTGCCTGGTCTCATGGTCTGGAACAACAGTAGTGTCAAGTCTGGGTAAGCAAGAATATCCCTGTCACCGTCCTTGAGGCTACCGGAGTACCTCTCGGGTGTCTGAGGTTACCCACCATATCTGTGGAGTGGCTATTGGAATGTCAAACCTGATTGAATATATAGGTCTTATTAAACTTTCCGTAATCGTTTGCGGTTCTGGAATCACTTCCAGTTCTACCATACTCCCACTTCTGTTTTCTGAAAAAATACATTTTAATAAAACTGAGGCGAGTCAAGAACAATATCACTATTGATCTTCCAGATGGTAGAAAATCAACCCTCGTCAAAGCTAGGGTCAACCCACAAACTGCCATTACAGAAACGTGCCTTGAGTTATCCAGTGTCTGGTTTTAAGCATAAGCTGGACAACTCCCCTTACCTTAACATCGTTAAGATATGAATCGTTCTATATCCAATACAGAAAATTTGGCACTTATTTAATTGGAACCGGATTCAAATTATGCAGCTGTCTCCAGTGCATAATTACTTAGTAGAGAGAGGCTGATCAGTATTACTCAACTTAGGAATCCATCCAATTATGAGTAACCTGAAAAAGAAACAAGTTTCTCAAAAACCATTACTATCAATTGAATACCAATCACAAGAATCTACATCTTCGATTTCTTTGAAGAATCCCGATACTTGTGACACTTGGTTCTCTACTTTATTCCTATACCCACAACTTCTCAAAACTTAGACATTGTATTTCTACGAAACACTTGTCTAAAAACTAGAGAAGTTACAAGTAAACAGAATATAGTTCGAGGACCAACCCCTTTGTCCTGATGGACACTGGACAACATACAATACTCTGTATAAGTCCGCTGAGTTGAATAACTCATAACCTGTACGTCGTAGGTTGAAAACTGTTTCCAGGCGATTTCCTCAAATATCACCAATTACAACGAATTCCGATATAATGAGGATGATCACCTAATTCCCAATAACTCGCTCCCACTCAACATCTATAAAACCATGCAGATGTGAGAATCGTTCCTGGTAAATACATACCCTGGAGTAAGTATCCAATCGGAAAATCAGTTTTCTATTAACAATGCACAGTGAATATGAAACATAAATATGTTTCGTAGGGGTATTATGGTATTCTTAGTAATGCCTCTTCTATAATCCATATCATGACTTTAACCGTATATTTCCCTGCCATCTTTCCAATTCCCTTTATTTGTCTTTAGTCATTACCTTCTGTACACCAACATTTAGGCTAAATGGTTTTCTTCCTTCCCTACCGTTCGGCACCAGCCTATGGTTTGGAAGAAGAATATCCAGTAAGCATAATAGGTGTACCCTCCTAATCCTAGGAGTACTCGCAACTTGAGAGAAGGTGGCGATAAAAGACAACTGAATAATCCTTATTCCTATTTCTCCTGAACCGGAATCCATCCTCGAAAAAATATCCTTCGAGTTCGTATATAACCATACGATGGATTTATCCAATGGAATTGGATGTTCGTAGTGATACGGGTTGTTCTGGAGAAATCAAAGGTGAAGTAGGAGTGGCGATGAAATACGTGGTTTGGTCGTGAATGTTAATAGTCGCAATTTACTTTGCCCTCTTTCTAATTCCTTTATCTTGTCTTTACATATTACCTTCTGCACACCTTTCTTAGGCTAATTGGTTTTCTTCATTCCCTACCTTTCGGCACCTGCCTATGGTTTGGAATAAGACTATCCAATAAGCGTAATAGGTGTACTCTCCTAAACCAAGGAGCCCTCGCAATCTGAGAGAAGGTGATAATAAAAGACAATTGAATAAACCAATTCTATTTCTCCTGAACCTGGATCCATCCTCGAAAAATATCCTTCGAGTTCGTATATATAACCATACGATGGATCTATCCAATGGAAGTGGATATCCGTAGTAATACGGGTTGTTCTGAGAAATACAAAGGGTAAAAGAACGAGTGGCAATCACTTATGCAACTATAGACAATCCAAAAAGCTAGTATTATAAGAAGGTTCGGTCAACTTTGGTCACTGAGTTATAGTCTAGGGTCGGTCAAAGGTTGCTGCCAAAGAGAGAGAGAAAAGAAACACTCTGCGTGCACTCTAACCTAGATCAGAAAGGTTATCACTTTATCTAATTAGGAAACCTCCCACTGTTATCTCAAATTCTCCCCCAAACCTGAAAGAAGAATTAGTCGGGGTCACCCGAAGAGTAAACCAACTCATCAGTGAGAATCGGGATCCAACTATCATCGCATGATAACTTGATGGAAGCCACTCAAGTCAACACACTCTAGAAGGTATGCGCAAGTCTGGCAAGTTTCTTGTATGTTTGAAACTCCCGATGTAATTTTTATCCCATGCTCTTATGACCTTGACGTAGGCCAACAAGTCATAAGCAACATGTCAAGTTCTACCCGTCGTTGTCCTGATCAACTTAAGTCATCGTACAAGCCCTTGACGTAGGCCAACAAGGTGTACGTCTGACTTAAACTAATGCATCTATCTATGCAACAAATGAATACCCAGCAGCTACCAAACACTATGTCTTGACGTAGGCCAACAAACATAGCTTGAATACTACTGACCATCCATAAGAAACGACGGAGGATTACGGCTGGTTTTTGGCGAAAAACCTTTAACGTAATGAACTTGATCTCGTTGAAGGAACCTGATAGCTTTATAAAAATATATAGTAGCGAAAACCTTTTGCTAAAGAAGTCACTCCCGGTGAAGGGATCCCGACTCTTTCCTCGTGGAATGAGGTGCAGGATATTCCAACTGAATACCGCTATGCAAAACAAAAGGAAACGTCTTTGTAATAATTTTAAAATTTGTTCCAACAACATCAAATTTAGGTTTGTTTTATCCTTGCATTGAAAAGAATCAATACAGTCCCATCAATCAATCACACCAGAAAAGAACGAAAATAAAATGTACGTATATGCCATCCGCATTCGTCACTAGGTCCCGTCATCACCCGTTAGGTTACTTAACTAACGACAGAGCGGGGACTGGACTAGCACGGGTGTAAAACATATACAACATTTAATAGTATATATACTAATATACAGTAATCGCTCCAGGCGTGATAAAATGAAACATTACAGATAAGTAATAAGCATCACAGAACAATACAGATAAACTGGGATCTCCGGGTTTCACAGAGCCGCTACTGAAACCCGACGTTCCCCCGGTCGTGTGGATAGCCTGTGCAATGAAACCTAGACCCCTACGGGTGCGGCAAGTTACCCGCCAAAACCTGAAGCGAGGTGGTCCCCACAACATAGTGAATAGAACACCCGGCACTTCACGGAATCCGGTAAATTGAGCACCCCTCCTTGGGTCAACCTGTACCCCCTACGAGTGCGGCGAATAGTCTGCCAATTCTAGAGTGAGGTCCCTTTGCCTCTCAATACCATGAGATACGAACCCGTTGCCTTCCAGAACCCGGCTATTCGTGCACCCCACCGCGGGGTAAACCTAGTACAGAAATAAAAATAGTACAACAGGTACATCGACCGCAACCTGATCGTGCCCCAAAAGAATATTATACAAACAGGCAGTGACGGCAGTCCACATGTTGGACGCTCGCCCCGCAATATCAAATGTACAAATAAATCTGAACAACACTATCATTGCACCCTGCTATCCACCACGACAAATCCGAAACATTACAGCACAACACAGAACATCAACGCGAATGTCACGTTCGCAAACCCGTCTGAAAGAACTATAGCAATCAGACGCGGTTTACCGATCAAATGACATTCCCAGTCGGAAATATAATGAAAGTACTGAAAAACTAACAAGTTTAAAATTTCGATCGACTAAATTTGCCGAAGTGGGCCCCACAAGAATCTAGTGTACAGTAATAAAATATGGGCCCAAACTAACAGTACCAGAAACCACATTTCCCTGTGAAGAAGCCCCTGGAAAAATTTGGTGCACTGTTCCCACAAAAGCGCGGCGGATGAGCGGCCAAACCATGGTTTGGGCCGCGGATCCGCGGTCGTTTTGTGGGATCACGTGCCCAAATTTCACCAGTATTCTTCAAAAACCCTGCATGATTTTCTGAAATGCTCAAAATGAATTTTAGAACAGATTTAAAATCGACAGAAACTGTGGGTACAGAAAAATGTAGTTTTGAAAATTCCGTTCGATCGATCTTTTAAACGCGTTAGCACAAGTTAGTATAGCTTAATGGTGAGGCTCTGATACCACTGTAAGCACGCGGCGGCGCCCCGGCCGTCAAACAGACGCCGATATGCGGAACAAAACTTTTACGACTGGCGCTATCGCGTACTTTATCCCGGATCGTCCATTAAAGCTAAACTAACAAATTGTAAAGAGGGTATAATTGTTATACCGAATGATCCGAGTCCTTCGGTCTTCAACCATCATCCCACGCTATGTTGCAACTGATCCGAACTTGCTCGATCTCCGGTCTCGTCGTCCAGGTGGCACCACGTCGACGGATCTTTAAACGGGCTCCCGCCTCTGAACCGAGGCAACTCGATCGTCAAGTTTGCCAAAAGAGACGACCAAGATGAAGTAGAGAATGAGTAGAATATTTTGTCTCGTTACGTCCAAGGCTATGGACTAACGGTTAATAGAAGTTGCCATTTGGAATCGGATGAATGGAAATTGAACAAGGAAATTTCCATACACTTGTATCATAATCTTTTTGCCAATTTGAAATGATTCAAAAATCACCCACCCTCACAATGAGTGGCCGGCCATATAAATGAGAGGAGGGAGGTGAGGGTAGGAGCATCAAGTGGTGACCATATCCATCATACTTATCATAACCTAACAACAAAGCATGAATCACTAGAAATCAATAAATGCAAACCTATCACATTAAACCTAGTCACCTTGCATCATTAATGAACCATTAATGACACAAATGAGTCATATGCTTAATCACCACTTCTAGAACCTTCTAGAAGCATGACTCACCCTGAAGACGAAAAGACAAATCCGTATTTAACCGAATGTCAAAATACGGCTGATAGAAAACTGGAAACTGGCAACTTCCAAAAAATCATCCCGAAACGAATTTCAGGATAACTCCGTATCGGTATAAACATACCCGCATTTGTATTACGACCGAATACAAATCCAACTGAGACAAAGATATTATATCTACACAGTATAATATTGGGTTCCGGCTTAAACCAAAGCCTACCAGTATTATCTGCCCGAAAACTGACACGTGCGAAAATGCACGTGCATTTTCCGAACCCTGCCATAATCCCATACGGCATCTACAACGTTTCGCCCGAACTTGGGAAAGTGTCGGTGGGGGACTCTAATGACTCATCAGTACACTGGCACTGGGTATAACCCCTAGCACGTCAGAGGTACAAGCTGTACGTAACGTTTTGCCTATGTATTGATTGGAAGGGAAGCTGACGAGCGAACTCATCTATAAACCCTACTGAGCCTGACAGTGACAATAACCGTACAGTCCAGAACATTCGTCTATGAGTATCGCATATACGGCCTAGAGGGTCGGTAAACGTCAGACCCCCAATAGCTGCATAAGTCGTATCAGAGAGCAGCCCAGAACACCCTGAGATTCTACTGGTATACCTACCAATATATCTCGATTACCCTGGCCAGGGATTTCGTGTAATGGCTCTCCTAAACACAGCACGATCTCACCCCCAATACCGGGAGAGACGAATCCCCGAAGATCCGCTCACTTGCCTCCAATGTGGCTCGGGACTGTACCCAAAATATACCTGTTTGCACGACTCCTTTGACCCGTGGTAGGGTATAAATCAAAGCACAGTGGGAACTCACACGAGACAAATGACGACCTCAGGTCGATGAACTAACCTGTACACATGTCACCAGGGAACTGCTATCTGACGATATGTATAATACCAACTAGCATGTTCCCGGCGAGTCCTGTCCGGTGTACTCATAACCCAATGAGCACCTGTATACATCTTAGGTGATCCAACTGACACCAGTGGCTTGTGAGACCGGCCACCGCCCCTCGTCGGGGTCTCGACTGTATACACTAGTCTACTCTGGAGTATCGATGCCCTGTCTCGAAACTCCTACGACTAGGGACACTTTTAAGGATGTGCTTATAGACCCCAGCTCCCACATATATGATCGCCATCATACTGCCGGTAGTCAAGCAAGAATCGTATGGGCTCTATCATCATGCAATAGTAAACTAAAGCATATATACGATGATAAAGACAAACCAGATAGCATACTATCATCTCGAGCAAGACTGTTTTATCGGTATAGGTCCTCCCTCAATCATTGCAATCACGTACCTGCGATCCAATAATTGACTTAGAGGGCACTATATCCAACATGCTTTGCATATGAGCGCCCACGTGTTTAACACGTGAGACCAGTTTGGCCCTTAGTTATTTGTTTTCAGCGCTTATATGCTTTGCATATAGTGCTAACGTGTTTAATACGTGATGCCAAACTGTGAGGATTTTTTTCCTCTTTCTTATCTCCTTTTTTTATAAGAGAACAAGTAGCTCATAGCCAAAAAAATTGCGGGAACAAATGCCCCCCACTATTTTGCCTACGTAAGTATGTACGTAGATGAAGTAGTGCAAAGTTATACCTGGCCATAGAATTGTTGGCTTAGGAGACAAGTTTAGGATCCTTGTCGTCTAAGACTTTTTCATCTTCATGAGCCGTAAGGGTCTCAAGAAGGTTTTTCTCCCTATGAGTCGTGAGGATCTCATTGGTGCGTATTCTCCTTAGAAATCGTGAGGATTCCTAAGTGTCTTTTACCTTCGTGAGTCGTAAGGATCTCACGCAAGTATTTTCTCCTTACAAGTCGAGGGGATCCGCAAGTGGCTTCTTCACTTTATTGGCGAATGTGGCCCATGGATAGTATACAAGAGTCAGTTTGGACCTCCTTATAGGGCAGCGATGGCTTAGGAAACATGTTTAGATCTTTCGCCTAAGGCTTTTCAACTTTATGAGCCATGAGGGTCTCATAAAGACTTTTCTCCCTACGGGTCGAGAGGATCTCGTAGGTGCCTTTTCTCCTTAGAAGTCGTGAGGACTCCTAAGTGTGTTTTCTCTTATAAGTCGTAAGGATCTTATAAGTGTATTTTCTTCTTATAAGTCAAGAGGACTTACAAGTGTCGTTCACCATATGAGAACATTTCTCGTCATTGGTGGAACTTGGTGGGGAAATCATTTATTTGTGCCTGTGGATTGTATACAAGGGCCAATATTGGACCGCCTGTAAGGAAACTTGGGGGATACGACGACTTAAGAACAGGTTTAGATTCCCGTAGCTTAAGGCGCTTTAATCCTATGAGCCGTGAGGGTCTCATTGGGGGAGTTCTCTTTATGAGTCGAGAGGATCTCGTAAGTGTAAAAAAAATTACGAGATAGCGCCCTCCCGGGTTTTCACAAGCTCACCGGTAATCCTGCTGTTTTTACTCAAGACGCCCTTTCGGGTTTTCATCCGTGCCCATTTTGCTTGTGGACATACATTTTTTTTGTTTTTTACGAGATTGCGCCCTTTCGGGTTTTCACAAGCTCATCGGTAATCCTGCTATTTTTACTCACAATGCCCTTTCGGGTTTTCATCCGTGCCCATTTTGCTTATGGACATACCGTTTTTTTAATGACCCATCTGTTTTCCAGTAGGACTTGGGGGTGACTTCACTGCAGGAGTAGCTATGTAGCCAGTAGGACTTGAGTTGCAGTTTTCGCCGTTGGGCTTCGATTGCAATATAGATTTCAAGGGAGTATATCACCGTTTTGGAGGCAATGTGCTAGTTTAGGGATATCTCGGTCCGTTATCGCCATGTTTGAGGCAATTTTTAGTTTTAAAGACTTCTCGGTCCACTGTCGTCATATTTGAGGCGAATTTTTAGTTTAAGGACATCTCGGTCCGTTACCGCCATGTTTGAGGCGAATAATTAGTTTAAGGACTTCTCAGTCCGGTATCGCCGTTTTGAGACGAAGTTTTAATTTAAGCACATCATGGTCTGATGTCGCCATATTTGAGGCGAATTTTTAGTTTAAGGACATCTCGGTCCTTTATCGCCATGTTTGAGGCGAATTTCTAGATTAAGGACATCTTGGTCCTTTGTCGCCATGTTTGAGGCGAATTTCTAGTTTGAGGACATCTTGGTCCTATATCGCCATATTTGAGGCGAGGTTTTAGTTTAAGGACATCTCGGTCCGTTATCGCCATGTTTGAGGCGAATTTTTAGTTTAAGGACATCTCGGTCCGATGTCGCCATTTTTGAGGCGACGAAGCTTCTTTGCATACTACTCTCAGAGTTTTTGACTCAGGAAGATAGAGAGCGGACACGAGCGTCGTCATCTATCATTAACCTTGGTCATGACTCGTCAAGCGTAGTATTTTTTTGAGGAACCGGCCGTTTATTGGCTGTAAGGGTCTTTCGCTATACATATCCATGAGCAGGTAGGCTCCGCCTTGGTAGACTTTGTCTGTGATGTACGGGCCTTCATAGTTCGGCTCGAATTTCCCCCGTTTTACACTATTGGGGATCATTGGTCTTTTGACGACTAGCATGAGCTCGCATTGGCGGAATGTTCTTGTCCTAGTCAGTCTTTCGTATAACCGTGTCATCCTTGCCTTATAAGCCTCCAGGTATTGCTGTGCTATAAGGCGGGTTTCGTCGAGGGCATCGAGCTCCTCGATCCTAAGATGAGCATTTTCTTCATCTGCCAGCTCGTATCGAACTACTACTCGTAGAGAGGGGAGCTCTATTTCCAGTGGGAGCACTGCTTCCATGCCGAACACTAACGCGTACGGTGTTGTATTCATAGCCGTCTTGAACGTTGTTCGGTATGCCCAAAGAGCTTCGTGCAACCTTTCGTGCCAGTATTTTTTGCTTCTGGACACTGTTTTCTTTATAATCTTTGTCAAGGACTTGTTGAAGGCTTCAGCTAGACCGTTGGCCCGAGGATTATAAACTGAAGAGTATCTCCAATCTATTTTATGCTGCTGTGCGAAGCGACTGATTTTATGATTTCTATAAGCTGGCCCATTATCCGAGATAATTCGTCGCGGAGTGCTGAACCAATAGATGACATGTGTCCTGAAGAAATGGAGGATATTCTCCATATTCACTTTCCTTAGTGGTACTGCTTTTGCCCACTTGGAGAAGTAGTTGGTCGTTGCCAGTATGAACCGGTGTCCTTTGGATGATGCTGGTTTAATGGGGCCGATTATATCGGTTCCCCACATTTTGAACAGCCAGCTAGCTACTGTTGGGTGTAGCGGGTTTGGATGCTGGTGGATGAAGTCCCCGTGAATTTGGCACGAGTGACACTGCTTCGTATATTTGAGGCAGTCCTGAATCATTATAGGCCAATTATAACTTATTCTTTTGATCTTCAGCTTCATTTTTGGCCCAGCTTAGTGAGAACCGTAGAGTCCATCGTGAGTTTCTTGGACGACTCTCTTTGCTTCTTCTGGTCCCAGGCATCTTAGCCACAGACAGTCGAACGATCTCTTATATAGTGTATTATTGACGAAGGCGAAGGACATAGCTCGTTTCATGAGCTGATGTCGAGACGACGCATTTTCGGACGTTCATCGAGATTTGAAGTAGTCTATGAAGACTTCTCTCCAATCCTTGACCTTTTCTTCGTCCTCTATTTGAAAGGCTATTTGTTCGGTCGTTTCTTTTCCTTCGGATGGCTCCGTTAAGTCTCCCGAAGATATCTCTGTTGGCGTAAGGATCTGCGGCTTTGCACGATGATCTTTACGTCATCGAGGTCTTCGTCGGCCAGTTTCTTAGCCAATTTGGCCAACGCATCCGCCTTGCTATTTTCTGCACGCGGTATACTCTTTAGGATGTAAGAAGGGATTTGTTTCAATAGTTGTTGCACTCTTTTGCCATACTTTATCAGCTCTGGCTTGCACGTCTAATAGTCGCCATTTACTTGGCTAACGATCAGCTGGGAGTCTTCATATATGGGGAGGACTTTGATTCCCATGTCGACAATGATCTCGAGACCTGCTATCAAAGCTTCATATTCAGCTTCGTTTTTAGTCCTTGGCTCCGTTAAGAAGAGGGCATAACGCAATATCCCTCCTTGTGGAGTCACGAATATAAGGCCCATCTCGGCTTTGATTATCATGGTGTTTTGCTTTCGCCTCTTCATGGAAAATGCTCCATTGAAGTAGAGTTCCCATCGGGAATCATTTTCTTCCTTCTCTCCTTCGATTGTGTCGAACGCATGTTCATCCGGCAACTCGTAATTTAGGGGGGAGTCGGCTGGTATTGGATGCTCTGTGAGAAAGTCGGCAATGACATGGCCTTTTACTACTTTAAGGGGGCGATACGTTATCGAGAACTCCATTAAGAGGAAGGTCCATTTGGCAAGCCTTCCTGTCAGTTTGGCCCTTGACATCAGATATTTGAGAGGATCTACCTTTGATATGATATAGACCTCATGTGCCAAGGCGTAATGTTTAAGCTTTGTTATTGCGAAGATCAGTGCCAGGCATTGCTTTTCGATGGGGGAATAGTTGTTTTCTGCCCCCAGGAGAACTCGACTTAAATAGTATAGAGCTCTCTCCTTTTCCTGATCATTTTCTTATGCCCATAGCGCACCCAAAGAACCCTCAAGGGCTGTTGTATATCGGATAAGGGGTTTTCCTTTAACCGGAGCGGTCAATATCGGCGGATTTTGTATGTATTGCTTGATTTAGTCCAGTGCGTTTTGGCACTTTTGATCCCAGACGAACGGGGTCCCCTTCTTCATTAAGTGGCTGTAGGGACGGAATTTTCTAAAGAGATTGGTTATGAACCGTCGGATATACGCGAGCTTTCCTTAGAAAGATTGCAACTATTTGAGGGTTCTCTGCGTAGGCATCCCATAATCACCTTGATTTTTGAGGGATCGATTTCAATACCCCGGTGACGTATGATAAATCCTAGGAATTTGCCTGAGGAAACTCCAAACATGCATTTTAGAGGGTTCATCTTCATATTATACTTCCAAAGACGTTGGAACACTATTTTTAGATGTTCCCAATACTCCTCATGAGATTTGCTCTTTACCACAAGATCGTTGATATAGCATTCGAAAATCTCGTATATGAGGTCATCAAAGATCTTTGTCATGGACCTCTGGTAGGTAGCGCCGGCGTTCTTCAAACCAAAGGGCATTACCTTATAGCAGAATATGCTCAGCGGGGTTCGGAAAGCGGTATGCTTCTGGTCTTCATAGTGCATTTTTATTTGGTTGTATCCTGAAGATCCATCCATGAAGGAGAAGACCTCATGGGTAGACGTGTTATCGATCATAAGCTCGGTAACGGGCACTGGAAAGTCATCCTTCGGGCAAGCTTTGTTGAGGTCCCGAAAATCCACGCAGATGTGAACCGTCCTATTTTTCTTCATCAGTGGAATGATGTTAGCGATCCAATCGGGGTATTGAACTTCTTGGATGAAGCCGGAGTCGATTAGTTTCTTGATTTCAGCGTTGATACTCATCTCAAGTTCGAGCCGCGTCCTCCTTGGTGCCTATTTGATTGGCTTTGTACCCGGCGATATAGCCAATTTATGTACTGCCACCTTTGGATCTAAACCTGGAATTTCAGAGTAGTTCCAGGCGAAACAATCTTTATACTACATAAGCACGTCTTTTAACGTTGCTACATGTTTTTCAGATAGTAGCTCACTGACGAACGTTGGCTTCGAATCGTTTTCCGTCCCTAAGTCAATTTTCCATAGGTTGTCCGCCGTAGTTTGTATCCTGTCTTCCAGCTCTTTTGGTGCTGGTGGAAACTCTGAGATCACCTCATCCTCGTCCTCATTTGCAAAGTACTTGAAGGGGTCATTTATAGTCTCGTACCCTCCCTCCTTTGAGAGTGTTAGCACATGGCAGGTATGGGTCCGCTTCCATTCTTGACGTTGAGCCGGTCATGTCCTCACGGTATAGCTCCTCTTTGGCTCATGCTTTTGCGGTAGGGTTACCCTCCATCTGTCGCATAAAGTGAACTTGCCTTGTTGATACTGGTCTTTGACCCAGTCTTTGAAGGTGAATCAGTCTTCAAGGAGAAGACCTATGGCTCGGTAGTAGGAGCAATAATCCGAGGGATGGACCTCGTTTATTTGTTCGGGGTGCCGAGACTCCGGGAGCGTCACCATTTGATACTTCATGATAATGTTGAATATTTTCCTTGTCTTGAGGGAAAGAGTATTCCCTACCCATCTTCTTTATAAAGGACGGGTTTCAATCGACTTTTCCTCGATTGCACGGCTTCTTTGATCCGTTTTGCTATTTTCGAGCATTGTTTGTGTTCTTGACCTTGTTTTTGCCTCTATTTCGGGATTTTCCCTCATGGCGAGAACGTACAGCTGGCTGAGGATGAAGGGCATTGTAGTCTTCTTTCTCCTCGGATTGCTGATTAAGACATTGCGACCTGGACTTTTCAAAAATAGCCATTTCGTGAATGTGGTTATCCCGGCATTTTTGACAGGCTTCTTTTATTATTTTGTCAACTTTTCTTCGAACGATGGACTTAACGTTCTTAGAGCGGGATTTCGCTTTCAACGTCACAACTATTTGGAAGAGCGTTCTCTTCTTAACCGGAGATGTTTATGATGCGGCAGCTGGGACCGATGATTGGTGTGAAAAAGTGTTTGTAGAATAACAGCAATCAATAACGGTGTCGCTTGTAGCTAGCCGAGATGAGTACGGGTCGTCCGCAGGGAAACATGGAATATTTTATTCTTACTTTAGGCGTGTTGAGAAAGAAAGGAGGAAGAAATAAGAATGGTTGTAGGTTCTAGATCTACATTAAACACGGATGCAAAATATAGATCTAGATTAATTATGGATGTAAGTTAATATTAAAAGGGGGCTTATAGGGTTCATTAGGATTTAGTAATTATGGATGGTTAATTAAAGATTACTCTTTTTATCCTTTAATAGATTTAAAACTAGAACGACAGAGATGCATGTAGATTAGGGTTTCTGGAGGGAAAAGGGTTCCTACTCTTAACCCCTATCTCGACATGGAACTCCGTTCATATCTAGCCTTTACCAAAACAATCATTAATCTAATCTCTAATCGCGGTCGAGACTAACAATAAATTGGTAGTGTGCCCGATTAGGATGTTAATGATTCTTTTAGTAAAGTTTATAAACTTTATAGGACGTAAAAAGAGGTTAAGGATCTTCATCATCCATTAATCTACCTTAATCCTATGAACCCTAACAAGCGGAGAATTACTCACGCATGTTGGGAAAAGAAGATGAAAAGATAGAGTGGGAAAACATAATGTAAAATGCAAAAGAATTAAATAAAACAACTATCTTTATTAATCAACTTGAACAATCTACACTTTATTCCTTAGAAAATGATTACAAAAACTTGGTTTGCTTCTCGAACTCTTCCGAAGGAGGTAGATGAACAGTTGATGATCAGCCTGGATGCGTGAGCTGTCTTGGACTTCGTGATCTCTTCGGCTTGATGTCTTCTAACTTTAGCCCTCGGTCCCTTATATAGCCCTCAAAGAAGAAAAACTAGTTACCATATATGGTGACTTCCTAATATGGTGACTTTCCATATATGGATTCTGAGTCCCTGTCAGTATTGATTTTATGATTTTGCCAGATTTTTGATCCTGACATCTTGAACATCTTGATCTCTTGATCTGAGCTAAATCTTGCACAATATCTCTATGAATAATGTTAGTACTATTTATTAAATTAGAGAGAGTATCTTAATCACTATATATGGTAATAAATGTTTGAGAAACTTGATTAAGAATATTTAATATGCTATGCACTTTATATGGTAATAAATCTTTAAGAAACATGATTAAGAATATTTGATATGCTATGCATCTTTTAATTACTAAAATATTATGCATATATTTTGAAATATTATTCTAACCATTTGTATGATATTATATCTTTTAAGAATTGTAATTAGAATATTTGATATGATATGCATATTTTCAATTACCAAAATATTAAATAAATATAAAATGCTTATATTTTCCTTCATAATGTTAATTATAATATATAAACATATGGTAAATAGTATTTTGCAGATAAATCCAAATATGTTCTATATTTATAATAAACACCTTTAAATATTTAAGAAAAGTAAGGAAAATCTTATATCAAAAGTGCAATATTTTTGACTGAACAAATACCCCCTAACCTAACTTTGATCGTCCCGAGCAAACTAGTTATTTCAAAAAAAGGAGAAAAAGAAAGGAGAAAGCTAAGCACACTTTCGTAGGCAGCACGATTGCACTGAGCACGTGCAACAAGCCGTTAAACCTCTAGGTGTCCCTAGTAGGAGGAGTGTTGTCTCCTGAGGGTTTTCAGCGGATTACACCCAAAAAATCCTATAATAAAAGAGAGATGGTGAAAGTTACATATAAAGATAAGAACTATAAAAGAAAGAACTTGAAAATAAGAGTTTTCAACTATACCAGTTTTTCGGTTGTCATGAGCCCTATCTTAATAGTCATGAAAAGATGTTAGAAATCACATCATCTCTCAATAAAACATCGTCTTTATTCTTCATTCCTATCTTTCTTCCAAACATCGATCATATAACCCTACATGTATGTAATAGACATCCCTGCACTCGGAGAATTCAATTCAAGCTATCATACTCTTGTCCATCTGCCTCGGTACTTTTTAATTTGATGAATATTTGGATGGATTTGCTCACATACTTTCATGCGACCGTTAATACTTCTTGAGGTACTAACCGACCGATTACTCATGTGCTTGCTTATTAGGTGTATTCCTCGTCTTGCACCACCTAAGGCTTAGCAGTGACTCCCAGACCAGTTGGTCTAAGGTACTAGATGATGAAGCACCCTCGCTATATTTTTTATTGCTGCCTTGGTGATAACAAAACCAGTGTTCATTTTTCTAACCATTTTATATTTTTTTCAATTTTTTATTTTCTTCATACTTTGGCTTTTAGACAAGAGCATTTCAAGGTATTCTCTACTATCCCGAGTTTCAAGACGTGTGTAAGTGCGTATAGTAGGGTATCAACGTTCAAATGTTTGGCTTCCAGAATAGGAACTATTTTTCAGACTTATTTTTATCCTCAGATTAGTGACTTCTTTCATCTTACTAACCCTTGGGACAACGGCTTATAACTCCTTATTACTAGTTCGTTTAAGAAAACTTCTAATTTTCTAGGTTTTCTTAAATTTTTCCAATCTTTTGGATGTAATTTTTCACTATCTAATCTTTTATTATCTTATTTATGTACAAAATTATTTTTTTATCTTTTGAATTTTTTTTAAAATTTTTATATGTTTTTTTTAAAATGTTTTGTGCTTATGCAAAGTATGATGCAAATGATGCGTAAATAAGCACAAACCTCCCCCAAACTTGTTTTCAACAGTGTCCTCACTGTTGTCAACCGCTAAATCACAAAAACATGTAAGCCTGGGAGGAAATTTATTAACGGGGGCAAAATATATTAAAGTGAAAATCCTCCCCCAAACTTATTCTTTGGCTCATCATTTTGAGTAAAAAATTGTTCTTTCAAGAGCCAGATTATACCTCCCCCCAAACTTGAGTTAAACAATATTAATCTTTGAAAATCACAAGAGGGGGTCAAGATTAGTGGTCGATGCCAAGCTTTGTAAAGACCGAAGGTCAACACCAACCATTTGAAGATTTTATCGATGTAATGCTCCAGTTGGTGAAAAAACAAGTTGAAAAGAGCCAAGAAGAAGTGGGGAAAAGGTAAGTGGTGGGATAGAATGTGTTTATGTCTCGTTTCGGAGAGACAACACGATGATTGTGATAGATTACTCACATTCTCTTTATAGTCCAGAAGAAGGGGTGGAGGTTCAATTTCGTTGTATTGAGGTGGATTCATCTCAACACCCGTGTCTTTCAAAAATGCGAGTTCTTCAGCGAAAATTTCCTCAAAACTCTCATCTATACCCCG
This sequence comes from Agapanthus africanus, assembly GCA_030015575.1. Taxonomy (NCBI): domain Eukaryota; kingdom Viridiplantae; phylum Streptophyta; class Magnoliopsida; order Asparagales; family Amaryllidaceae; genus Agapanthus; species Agapanthus africanus. Next base: position 361,716,912 of record JASDDO010000004.1, read on the forward strand.
GAGAATAATGTCATCACAAAGTGCGGGGTGATCTTCAGACTCCAAGAACGGTTCATAATCAGTGTTAGTTGTTGACCCGGACAACTCGGTGGAAGAGTCCGTATGTGTATGATACATAATTGGGTCAAACAACAACATATGAAAAGAGTCTAGATCAGTATCATGTGGATCGTCAAATTCGCTGCTGTCGACATCCATTAATTTGACAGAACAGACCTGAGTAGTAGGTTCGAAGGGTACACTTCCCAACTTGTAAATGTTCAGCTCAATTGACATCTTTCCAAAGGATAGTGTCATAGAGCCATTACGACAGTTGATTATAGTATTAGAAGTGGCCAAAAAGGGGCGACCAAGAATCACCGGAATTTGATTCTGTGGGTTTGCTACAGGCTGTGTATCAAGTACAATAAAGTCCACAGGGAATACAAATTCCCCGATTTTTATTAACACATCCTCTAGTTCACCCTTAGGTTTGGTGATTGATCGGTCGGCTATCTGGAGAGTACAGTGAGCTGGTTTCAACTCTCCGATCCCTAACTGCTCATAAACTGAGTATGGAAGCAGGTTAACACTTGCGCCAAGGTCAAGTAGAGCACGGTTAATGTGTTTTCCCCCAATAGAAATAGAAATAGTAGGATAGCCAGGATCCTTACGTTTCCTCGGTAATTGTTGGGGAAAAGCTGTGTCGACAGTCTTTGACATGAATACCTTCTTTGGCACTTGAGTCTTCCTCTTCCTAGTGCACAAGTCTTTGAGAATTTTCGCATAAGCGGGGACTTGTTGGATTGCATCTAGGAGAGGGATGTTGATGTTAACCTATTTAAAGATTTCCGTGATCTTCTCCATTTGCGGACTTGGTCTGTTTCCCCTTAACCGGTTCAGATAAGGAGCTTGAGCAATAAGGTCGGGGTCCAACACTGGAGAAGATCGTGTGGGTATGAACGATCTAAGAATAGGAGTGAGGATCGTCTTTGGTGGACTAGAAGAGGTTTGCTGAGGTGTCGAGCCTTGGGGAAAACGGAGAATAGGCTCGGAAGAAGATGGTGGGGTAGACGAACTAGGGTCAAAATTAGAAGCAGAAGTGGAAGGAAAGGTCTCAGCCGGGGTATCATCGATTGATTCTTCATTATTATCAATCTCCTTACCAACATAATTGTCAAGCACTCTTCCATATCTCAACGTGGTAATAGCACTCACATGATGTGAATAGCCAGGATTGGGTAAAGGTTGAGCTGAAAGTTTCCCTTTTTCTCTAGCACTCAATTCGGCATTTATTCGTGCAATTTGTGCTTCCATCGATTTAATATTTTCATTTTGAGAGACAATGATCTTCATCATATTATCGAGGGAAGATTGAATATTTGTTGTCCCTTGGATGGATTGTTTCATGAAAGTATCCAAGGTTCGTTCGAGTGCAGAAGAATTATCAGTACCGGCCATTTGCAAAGAATTTTCATGTGGTGCAAAAGTGTTGGCCGGATTTTGGAAGTTTTGTGATTGGTAGGGGTGCTGATTCAGTTGAAGTGGTTGCTGTTGTGGTGGAGGAGCCCTTTGGAAATTTTTTTGGTTTGGAACCGTGTTTTTATTTTGTGATTGGTTCCAAGCAAAGTTAGGGTGGTTCCTCCAACCCTGATTATAAGTGGAAGAAAACGGATCGTTTCTAGGTCTTTGTTGGAAAGCAGCATTGAAATGCTCATGACCTTGAAATGGAGAATTCAATGGACATTTTTCCGTAAGATGTGATGGATCAGAACAGCATCCACAGACAGTTTTGGAGAGTGACATCTGATTTAGGGCGGCAGCTAAAAATTTATTTTCCATAGTTTCGAGTTTCTTTTGCATTGCTGACATTTCAGCTCTAACTCCTATGGAAACATCAGATTGGTTATTGCCACCCCTAGACGATGACTGACTTACACTCTCCCACTGTAATGATGTTTTAGCGAAATCTTCTAAAAATCTCCAGGCTTCACTATAATCTTTAGTCATGAAAGTGCCTTGATACATGGATTCAAGGGTCTGTTTTGTGGTAGGATTAATGCTCTCATATATGATTCTGCACAGATCCCATCTAGGAATTCCGTGATGTGGACATTGAACTAAAAGATCCTTGAAGCGTTCAAAACACTTCGAGAATGGTTCATTTGGAAGCTGGGTGAATTGATTTATTTCGCTACAGACTCGAGCTGTTTTATGATTGGGGTAGAATTTCTTTAGGAATGCTGTGACGAATTCTTCCCAGTTTGAAATTGAATGTGCGGTTGTGTTATAAAGCCACTTCTCGGCTATATCGCACAGGGTAAATGGGAGAAGACGTAGACGCATAGCATCCACAGAAAGCTGTGAAGTACCCATCATAGCGCATACATTTTCAAATTTGGTAATAAAGACATATGCGTCTTCAGACTCGAGACCGTGATATTTTGGTAGAAGATTGATGTATTGGGGTTTTATTTCAAAGTTGTCCCCATTGGCTGGTGGAATGGTGAAACAGGTCGAAAGAGGACCTCACATAGGATAACATCTCTCTTGGAGAGAGATGCGGGGTGGATTCTGCGCACCTGCGGACGGCGGCAGAGTAGTGTTAAATAAGTTTGATGGAGAACCGTCCATCGAAGTGGGTGTGGTGGTGGGTAAAGAAGAAGTAGACGTAGAAATACCGACTTCGGAGTCGATAGGGGGAACGCGGACAAGACGGGCATTAGAATCCCGTGTCCAGCCGAGCATGCACTAAAAGGTTTAGCACAAGTGGCAGCGTTGTACTTTTAAAAATGGTTTGTTTTGAAAAGTGTGTCGGACTTAGACAAATCACACAGAAATGCACAAACAACCCTAGAACTAAGGTTACCTAAGTCAAGTCTCTAGACCGCTCCTAGACTTCCAAAGGACAAACCGCAGGATCAATCCTCTACCACCTCTTTACTACTCTTGTAGCCAGGTAAGTGGGAGGTTCTCCACTACGTAAGTAGTGTGCCTAATTAAGTAACCACTTGTCTTAGACACACTTGCCTAAACACCACAAAAGTAATGCGGATAAGCGATAGATTACCCATGACCTTCCTTTGTCCTTATTGAGCGCGACAGTCCTTAGAGTCTTGTCTAGATATATTTTTAAATTAATGTAGGGTTGATGCGGATGCTCGTTTTGTGATTTGTGGGGCCTAAGAAGGGTGATGAAATCCCCACCTAATCTGAATTATGGTCTTGCCCCTTAAAGTCCGTATTAAAATATGCAACAACAAACCAATAACAAAACTTTGCAAAAAGATTTTTGAGCGGCGATATTTTGCAAAGAATCCTGCAGAAAAAATATTTTATTGGATTTCAGAGGAGAGAGAAAGATGTAAAGAAGATACCAGAAAAATTGGAAACCCTAAATCCCTTAATGAGCTGCGGTTCCGCCGCCAATAGGCACTTTATGCCGCGGTTCCGCCGCCGACTAGGAAGATCTGATGAAGATTTTTGCTACGTGGCCTCCCTTCCTCCTCTGGCTCTTGATGAATGTCTCTGAATCTTTATATACTCACTCAAATGACTCCAGATTCTCTCGCAAAATTCACACAATAATCGTTAAATATACAATTTGCAGTTTTGTTTATTTATGATATGGATCGAATAAGAATTCAACACGAATAGTAAGAAAAAAAATTACGCACGTATCCCCGGCAACGGCGCCATTTGATTGATCGTGAAAAAGTTTTTGTAGAATAACCGCAATCAATAACGGTGTCGCTTGTAGCTAGCCGAGATGAGTACGGGTCGTCCGCAGGGAAACATGGAATATTTTATTCTTACTTTAGGCGTGTTGAGAAAGAAAGGAGGAAGAAATAAGAATGGTTGTAGGTTCTAGATCTACGTTAAACACGGATGCAAAATATAGATCTAGATTAATTATGGATGTAAGTTCAATATTAAAAGGGGGCTTATAGGGTTCATTAGGATTTAGTAATTATGGATGGTTAATTAAAGATTACTCTTTTTATCCTTTAATAGATTTAAAACTAGAACGACAGAGATGCATATAGATTAGGGTTTCTGGAGGGAAAAAGGTTCCCACTCTTAACCCCTATCTCGACATGGAACTCCGTTCATATCTAGCCTTTACCAAAATAATCATTAATCTAATCTCTAATCGCGATCGAGACTAACAATAAATTGGTAGCCTGCTCAATTAGGATGCTAATGATTCTTTTAGTAAAATTTATAAACTTTATAGGACGTAAAAAGAGTTTAAGGATCTTCATCATCCATTAATCTACCATAATCCTATGAACCCTAACAAGCGGAGAATTACTCGCGCATGTTGGGAAAAGAAGATGAAAAGAAAGAGAGGGAAAACATAATGTAAAATGCAAAAGAATTAAATAAAACAACTACCTTTATTAATCAACTTGAACAATCTACACTTTATTCCTTAGAAAATGATTACAAAAACTTGGTTTGCTTCTCGAACTCTTCCAAAGGAGGTAGATGAACAGTTGATGATCAGCCTGGATGCGTGAGCCGTCTTGGACTTCATGATCTCTTCGGCTTGATGTCTTCTAACTTTAGCTCTCGGTCCTTTATATAGCCCTCAAAGAAGAAAAACTAGTTACCATATATGGTGACTTTCCATATATGGATTCTGAGTCTCTGTCAGTATTGATTTTATGATTTTGCCAGATTTTTTATCCTGACATCGTGAACATCTTGATCTCTTGACCTGAGCTAAATCTTTCACAATATCTCTATGAATAATATAAGTACTATTTATTAAATTAGAGAGAGTATCTTAATCACTATATATGATAATAAATGTTTAAGAAACTTGATTAAGAATATTTAATATGATATGCACTTTATATGAAAATAAATCTTTAAGAAACATGATTAAGAATATTTGATATGCTATGCATCTTTTAATTTCTAAAATATTATGCATATATTTTGAAATATTATTCTAACTATTTGTATGATATTATATCTTTTAAGAATTGTGATTAGAATATTTGATATGATATGCATATTTTCAATTACCAAAATATTATATAAATATAAAATGCTTATATTTTCCTTCATAATGTTAATTATAATATATAAATATATGGTAAATAGAATTTTGCAGATAAATCCAAATATGTTCTATATTTATAATAAACACCTTTAAATATTTAAGAAAAGTAAGGAAAATGATATATCAAAAGTGCAATATTTTCGACTGAACAACCGAACGTATCCGAGTCTGGTTGTCTCCATCTTCCCATTAGGCATCATTCGCTGGGTCCCAGGGTTATCCCAAATCTTTTTGTAGAAGTGGGCTTGTCGAACAGTTTGTTCGAAGGGTACACCTTGGCACTAAATAGCTTTTTCAATCCCTCCGCGTAGTATTTTGGCAAACAGATTGGTTGAAGCTTATCAAGTTCAAAATTGGCACCGTGTCAGACTTCTTTCTCTACTCTGGTCTCCGTAGATTGGTAAAAGAGGATCGCCTTTTCACCTTTTCGCCTGGGAGGCACATAGAAAGTCTGTAGTTCTTGTACGCTGTATGTATCAAACGCATTAAGTTCCTTGTAATGCCGAGGCGGAACTATTGTGATTTGCACGCTCTGATCCGCTTTGGTGAGGGTTTGCACCGACAGGCAGATGGAGAAAACAGTGTTAGCTTCGTCCTTAGAGTCGCTGCCAAAGACTAGAATAAGGGTCGATGGTCCGGGCCTGTTGTTGTCTTTCTGGGGTTGCCCCGAGTAGACTATTTCTTCATCTTCCTCGGAATCACTCCCAAATATCGGGATAGTGGCGAAAGACTTCTGTTTATCCTCCGACTTATGACATCTTTCCGTATTTTCGAAGTATGGTAGGAAGTACTTTGCATCTTCATATTTCCGAACCTCGTTTACTGAGAATGGATTCATCTCCCCTGTGATGGTGCATTCCAAACCATCCTTGAAATACTTCATACACTGATGTTGTGTAGAAGGGATGACATTGTACTCATGCAGCCGGGGCCAGCCGAGCAAAGCGTTATAGCAAGTTTTGGCGTCAATGACGTGAAATTTAATGTCAGTGACGAGCAACCCGAAGCGTAACGTTAGAATTACGGACCCAAGCGTCCGTGACGACTGTGAGTCGAACCCTGAGATGGTAATTTTGTCCCAAGCCAAGGATCCGTTGTCGACAAGGATTTTCCCTATCTTGATGTCGTGGCAGTACCCGGTGACGTATAACGGGCGGTTATGCTCGCACGTACCAAGGAGGAGGTCTTCATCGCTGAATGTAATGTCAGTTGTGTGAACCTCCGCCAGCCCATCCTTCATCTTCTCTTTGCGAGGTAAGTTTGGAACTGATCGAGCTCTTGTAATGCCTTGATCAGAGACTCTCGTGCTTCTTTGGACAAGAGGAGAGCATCCAATATGCTTAGTTGTGAGGGTATTTTCCTCAAATGTGGCAGGACGTTGTAATCCACCTTATTTTTCTTAAGCGGGTCCCTCACTGCGAGCTCTTTGACAACTCCACCATCAAGGGAAATTTCCTCAGGGATTTTTTCTTTCCCTTTGTCCTTTTTTTTCGAATCTTTATTTGTTAGTCCAAGGTTCTTCTCGGGCAGCATGCGGTTACGCAGCTTAATATTCTCGCAGTTCTTCTCCTCCTCTCCTTTTTCGGAGGTGGAGTCTTTGAAGAAAGGGCTGAGGGGTATTTCATCCTCAGAATCGCTCCCGAAAGTAAGAACTTGAGGCTTTTCCCTTTCCGGACTGGTATCAACCATATGACAGTTGCCAGTCATTTTTTCACGCGCATCTGTCGCACCCTTTTGCTGTCGATGAGCTTCGCGCTTCATCCTCTTGAAGTGTTTTTGATGGGCAACGTATCCTTGCCACCACTTCTTGTAGGCACTACATTCCTCGGTGGGGTAGGTAATCCTCCGATGATATAGGCAGTAGTTTAGATATGAATCCTCTCCGTCGAGGCATATGACCTCGGGAGCGTTTCTTACGAGAGGTGGAGGCTTTATCCCCATTGACAAGGCTTTAGCGAACCACTTCTCTACCTTGATCCTGCCCTTATTTGTCGCAGGTATGCCTTAGTTTGGTTGGAGTACTTTACGACTCCACCTTGCTGCAGCTTCTTGATCCTGACGCCGATGCTTAGCCTTTAAGTATATGGTTGTTTCGCGTTCTCGGCCAGCTTTGCTTTTTTCACAGACTTCTTTTAACAACCTGTCGATCGGGTCTTCTAGTAGTTCCGGGGATTTTAACGCCGATCCTGTCCCCAGTTCCTCTGCACTGTTTTCTGACGCTGAGGGAGCTTCTTTGCCATTTAACAATGAATCGGATACCATGTAGCAACTTGCTACATAGTCTTCGGTTTCTTCTGATGAGTCATTTTCATCATCGTTGTCACTATCTTCGTTCTCAAGAATATTCTTGAGGAACTCTTCGAGGGTGACCGGTTTCCACGCCTTCTTGTTGTATTCCTCCAGCGCTTCAATGTACTTTTGTATGTTAGTGCGCTTGTCGTCATACTCGGCAGGCTGCACAGGCTTCTTGGTCTTCTTCTTTTTCTTCGAAGATTTTGAAGGCTTGACATGGAGATTTTACCCTTTGTCAACAATCTTCAGTACGAGATGCGGTTTCAGCATCCCTTTGATGATTTCAGGTTCAAGTGGGCTTTTTCACCTGACTGCCAGACATGCCTGTAGATCTTTCAGCATTCTTTTGGTCTTTGCTGAAAGAACGATTTCCCATAGAGTTCTTCTACGAGAGAGCATGATGCCCCCGATGCATCCACCTTTTTATGAGTGTGCTTCTGTGGCGGGTTCACCCTCCAGTTCTCAAAAAGTGCGAACTTCCCCTATTGATACTGATCCTCGACCCAGTTCTTGAAGACGTAGCAATCTTCAATTGGGTGGCTCACCATTCTGTGATACGAGCAGTAGTTAGGGTTATGGACGTCACCGAGTTGCAGTGGACGCCGTAGGTCTGGCAATGTGATGAGTTTGTTACGCATTGCCAACTCAAATAGCCTCCTCGTTTTATCACGGGGAAATGAGTAAGCGCGCCCTAGCCTTTCTTCGAGAGATAGGCATGGACGTGCATTGTTTTGGCGAACCGTCGGTTTTGGGTTGCTCGGTTGTTGTTGAGTGTTAGCGACGAAGGTCGCTTTCCCTTTACCCTTGGCATTTCGAGGGTCCATATTTGAGGAGGAAGGCCCATGGCCCTTCTGGTCCATTTAGGTCAGTTTATCGATTAGAGCCTAGAAGGTCGTCAGCTTGAAGAACGTCATGAATTGGGACATAGTCATTTGTGGATCTAGGGTCCCGATCAACATGCCCACGGCGGGAGATTCTTCGATGCGCTATTCAGAGTTTGACCATAGGTCCCACCACCGAATCGTGTATTGGACCCAGGTTTCTCCCGGCTTTACCCTGGCATTGATTAAAGTTGTGATCGGGGTGCGCTCGCTTGCGTTGGCAAACCACTGTGTGAACAGCAGTTCCATTTCTATGAATGTCCTCACGGTGTCATTTAGGAACTCTGAATACCATTCAAAGGCTATATCCAACAAGTTACTAACGAACTGGCGAAGCAGCAGTTTGTCATCACCTCCAGTGTTTTCGCACAGAGCTCTATACTGCGCGACGTGCTGATGGGGGTTGCATGTCCCCTTGTACACGTGGAATTTGGCGATCGTATATCCCGGCGGTTACTTGATTTGGCATACCAGCCTGGATACGGTCGCCCAGTTCTGACAGTTTGGCTGGCCACTTCATTTGCTTGATGAGCTCGTATTTGTTGAGCGATGTAATCATCAAGAGCAGCCTTAGAGATCGTTTCCTCCCTGACCACTGATAGAGCCGGAAGAGGGTTTGATCTTTCCCCTCTGTCATCCTCGATGATTATTGGTGGATCCTCAGCTGGAGGTTCTGGCTGAATCATCATTCCAACCATATCCTGGAACAAGAGCGCCATCTGCTTTATGTTGGCGGCTTGCTCAGCAGCTTCTTTGTCTTTTCTTTCAAGCACTCTTCGCAGGAACTCTGTATCGATCTCCTATTCTTGGTGTTGTTCGGCTGTTGGATCTAGAATTTCTTTCTTCCCGGTGAGTGCTGTCATTTTGGCCAGCATCTCCTGGAGCTTTTGTTGTTGCTCCTGAGCTTTTATTAGCGACCGAGTTTGCGGCCGGTGACCTATGGAAGCATGACTTTCTTCTTTTCCGAAAGCCAAGTAAACCGTGTGTACGATTATGCCCTCAGACTTGGGGCGTTTGGGTCCATCGCCTTTGGAGTTTGCCGCTGGCGGTAGGATTTTCTCCGGCCTCATCCTTTTGTGGGAGGTCGAAGTTGAAGGAGCCATTGTAACAGGAACCCATGTGGAAGAAGTCCTTCGTTGTATGGTGGAGGGACGATCTTCCTCTTGCCAAGCCTTCATTTTCTTCAGTCGATGAGAGTAGTTTTGATCCATCACAGAGTCCTGGACTTTTCGCCAGACTCTATGAATTTAGGAGGAGAGTCGTTAATGGGGCTGCTCCAGTTTTGCCTGTACTGTGGTTTCTGTAGGAGGGGGCGATTTCTTTAGCACCACTGTTGGAGAGTTCTTTCACACCATCCTAAGCAGATCAAAACTATTCCCGGTTGGAACAGTAACATCAACTTCCACCATTGCAGCTGGCGGAGTAAATCCAGAGGGGGAGTTGTCCCCATCTTTTCTTACCCGGCGCCAGTGGTGACGTCGAGCATGTCTTGCAGAGGGGACCGCCTCAATTTTGGAAGCGGCTTCTTCATGTCCCTGGCTTTGGTGAGGGACTGTTGCTGGTGCCAGCATGTTGAAGACTGACATCCTTGGCAGAGTTTGCAAAGGAATGGCCAATCTTCCGAAGACCGATATTCTGGTAGGGGAATCACTTTTGATGACTTCACCTGCAGGAGGAGTTGGGAGGGCTATCCATTTTGGGGAAGCCCGTTCAGGTATGACGAGCCTCTTTGCGAGCCCGTTTTGGTTCTGGCTCAGCCTATTGAAGACCGAAACGTCTGAGCTTCGGCTCAACCTGTTGAAGACCGAGGCATCGGATTTGGATGATCCATTGAGAGGGACCGTTGTGGTAGTCGATCGAAGACCGACTTCTTGGGAGCTTTGTCTTGCGGCACTGGGGCGCTGAAACTCGTTGGTGGGATCATGGTCCCGAAGAACAATCCGGTTGTGTCTTGAGTTACTTGCCCCACCGGCATTGAAAATATGGTGGCCGCATTAGACCCATACGTCACTCCTCTAGTTGGGGCGGAGCGGGAGTTGCTGTTGCAGGTTGTGCAGTTGGAAGCCATTGATGTTCTTTTCTGCCCAAGAGCAAAACACCAAATCTTAATACCTCGAATCCAAGAGAAACCATAGCGAACCGCGATTTTGTTCGCGACACACGAAGTATGGAGTGGAAAGAGAAAAAGGTCCCACCGAGCGTGCCAGAATCTGTTCATTGCCGGAAGACAGACCGTGACGTTGGAATGTCTGGCCTGAATTCTGGGGGCAGATACTATTTGGATTTATCCGTCCACCTCTCCGAAGATGCCAAGTTGATATATGGCACCATATATCTGAGGTTTGAACGGATGCGGCCTTTGTAGCGGAATTCGTCAGATTCCCCCTCGTTTTGCGAAGGGTTTTTGATTGTGGGGACGCTCTTCCCTGCAGGCGCAAGCCCCTGAAGTTAATTATGTTACCACGTTGCGATAACCACTTTCTCCTACTCCGGAAGTTCACTTCGTGTCGTTTGTTTTTTTTGTTTTGGTTGCCCGTGGATTATATATGGAGACTAATTTATGTTGTCGCCCGTAGGGCGTGGATTAATCCAAATCCGTATATTTTTATATTTAGGTTTGGGTTGATTTAAGGATCGTTAATCTGGTTTGAGATTAAGATCAGCTTAAATATATGAGCATTTGGGCTCGATTGTTTTAGTTTAAGGATATCGCGGTCTATTATCGCCATGTTTGAGGCGAAATGTTGATTTAAGGACGTTTCGGTCCTTTATCGCTATTTTGGAGGCGGATATTAGTTTAAGGACATTTCGGTCCATTATCCATCTTGCGCGCACGTGTATTTGTTATGTGATAAAGTGAACAATGGTGATATGGAATGTGCCCAATTTTGGGCACGATCCGATTTGAGGCGTGCATGTCAATTTGGAAGTGCATCAACGAAAGAAGTTGTTGGTCGTCGAGACCCGCCACCTTTCTGAAGACATTGATGAATTACAACGACATATATCAGAGGTGTGAAAAGATGTACTCTTAAACCAAATCCCTTATTTGAGAGAAAAGGGGTTGTTGTGGACTTAAGAATTTTTGGTCATATTTGAGACCTTGGAAATCAAGAGCATATGGGCTCGATTGATTTAAAAACAAAGAGGTTTGACTTTAGGAAACTTAACTAATTTTGGGCTGAGATTGAGTTTCCATAATTACCCAACAGTGCTGAGCACTGGGACATACAGCGCTCACGTGTGAAACACGTGGGGTGCTGGGTTAGTGCTAAGCACTAGAGTCCTGTGGTACTCACGTGTAAAACACGTGAGACGCTTAGATGTGAGCGTTTTTTAGTCATTTTTTACTAATCATGGAGTGCTAAGCACTCTGCATGATACTCACGTGGGAAGCACGTGAGTGCTGGGATTTGGATTTTATTTGTTCGTTTCTCTCTTTTTACATAAGTGCGAAGCACTTGGATAGAGTTCACATTCATTTCACGTGACTGCTTCCTTTTGGGGCGGCTGCCACATTGAAAAAGATGTTTTTCTTTGCTCTTTAGGCGCTCATGTGAGAAACACGCGAGGCAGCTTTGGCTGTTCTTTTGGTTTGTTTTTTTAAGCGCTTCCCCTGGGAAACACGTGAGGCTTCAAAATAGTGCTAAGTACTAATCGAGTCACCAAGTTGTTCTTGTATTTTCTTAGAGTTATTGATCTCTGTTAATGACATTTCTAGTCATTGATGATCATCAAGATTTCAGTTTTGAAGATCTTGGACCATCATTATCGTTTGTACTAAAGAACTGAGTTCTTTTTCACTTTACTAAGAACTAAGTTCTTTATGTATGGTTAAACCCTAATTTTTTGGAGGAATTAAAATCCCACATGTTTCTGTTCTTTCTTTTTAACTTAGTTCTTTTTCCCTAAATTTTGAATCTGCAGAACAGAATCCCCGATGAGAATTAAATTCTCAACTTGTGGGGAGATTTGCTTCTGCAAATCTCAACCAGAGAAAGAACTGAGTTCTTATATGAAGGGTTAAACCCTTAAAGAGGCAAATGGGAGATAACATGATCTCTGTATTTCTATACCTAGGGTTTCAACGAGGCAAGTTTCTTTTGAGAATTAAATTCTCTTTCTTTTTCAAGAGTATTTTTTTGCAGAAGCTTGTGGGGAGTTCTGTGTATGTTTAGATTTAATCTCCTTTCTCCTATTTATAGGAGAAGGGAAAAAATCAGTATATTAAGAAAATCTCTCAATGAGAGATCACGAAAATTAATTGGTGAATTTTATTCACCGTTGGATTTTCAATCCAAAGGCTCTCTGTTTAACAGAGAAGATTTCTTGTTTATTTATCAAGCTTAAGAAATATTTTCCTATGAATACCCTGTTAATTTAACAAAATTAGGAAAATATTTTCCTAAGATAGAATTTTATTCTATCAGATGATCGGGGGGTGATTTTATAATTACCGTTGGATCTTTGATCCAAGGGTCCTCTGTTTAACAGAGAAGATCTTTCTAATTTGAGAAAGATCAAGAAAATATTTCCCAAATAGAATTTAATTCTATCAGGTGGTTTGATTGGTGATATTTTATCACAATTGGATTTTAAATCCAAAATTCTCTGTTAGAAAAGAATCTTTCCGTATTAGAAAGATCAGGGAAAATATTTCCCAAGTAGAATTTAATTCTATCATATAGAATTTAATTCTATCTTGCCAAATAGTGCAGCAAGAGAACTCACGTGTTTAATACATGACCCCTAGCATGGGTTTTAGTATGCTTTATTTTCAGCGCTCATATGCTTTGCATATGAGCGCTCACGTGTTTAACACGTAAGGCATGTTTGGCCTTTGGGTTTATTTTATTCAGCTCATATGCTTTGCATATGAGCGCCCACGTGTTTAACACGTGAGGCCAATTTGGACCTTAGTTATTTGTTTTCAGCGCTTATATGTTTTGCATTTAAACGCCCACGTGTTTAATACATGATGCCAAACATCGAGGATTCTTTTCCTCTTTCTTATCTCCCTTTTTTATAAGGGAACATGTAGTTCATAGCCAAAAAATTTGGCAGGAACATCCATGTTCTAATTTTTCCTCAACGATTGGATGGAACCACAGCGTCGGCATTGTTGACACGAAGATCTGGATATTTTTTTCAGAATTTTCAACGTCCTATGGTGTGAAAATATAGAGTTTGAAGCTCTATGTTTATAGGGTTTTTCTCCCAACAATAAAATCCCAAAATCCAATTGATGTCTCATCAAAAAATCCCAGAATCCATGCTCACCGTGATTTCAATCATCGCCTGATGATTGCGCCGCCGCCGCCAGTAATCGAGAGCTGTTGGATTTAAATCTAATGGCTCTCGCAAGCCCCCATCTCGTGGCCACGAGAATTCACGTGCCTGCAATCGCAGGCGCGTCGGTCCCGCGCTCGTGGCCGCCGCCACGATTCCCTGGCCATTGTATTTGAGATCCAACGGTCCAGATTAATCTCCCTTTATTATTATTTTTTTCTTTTTCTTTTTAAAATCTAAAACAGTTTTATTAAATCGAATTTGTTTTAAAAAAAATCGTTAAAAATATTATAAAATATGAGAAAATTCCATAAAATATAATTTTGTTGTTATTTTCAGTTTAAAATGGTTTTGGGCTAAAACTAAATAATATTCCCATATCTAAATTATTTGTTAGTTTGTATATTTAGTTATTAATAGTCTAGTTTATCTTTAAAACATTTTAATTTCGAAATAATCATTTTAATTAGTAATAAAAATATATATATTATTTTAAGACATTATAAAATTCCATTAAAACATTTTAAACCCAGAAAAATATAAAAAGCTTCTAGAAAATTCCTTTAATTATATTTAAATGCATTAAAAATTACTATCATCACTTTTAAAAAAAATCATTAAAGTAAAATATTTTTCCATCAAGTAAATACGCAAATAAATACTTGGTACTGAATAAAAGACTTTTTATTAGATATTATAAAATACGGTCGTTACAATCTACCCTTCTTAAAATAATTTTATCCTCGAAATTATGGAGGTAAACGAAAGAGAAATTTTACATAGGGAAAAATTCAAATAGGTAAGGATAACGTTCTCTTATCTCATCCTCTCTTTCCTATGTGGACTCGCCCGGAGAGTCCTTCCTCCACATGACCCTAACCAATTTGATCGTCTTGTCTCTCAAGATCTTCTCCTTCTGGTCTAGAATCTCAACCGGTTATTGTTCGTAGGTTAGTTCAGCCCCTATGGTGATTTCGGAATGATCCAAAATGTAATCGGTGTCGCCGACATACCTCCTCAATTGTAAGATATGGAATACGTTGTGTACACCTTCCAGAGAAGGTGGTAAGGTTAGGTGATACGCAACCTCCCCAACTCGTTCGAGAATGTCGAAAGGACCTATGAACCGTGGGCTGAGTTTTCCGCGTTTCCCAAAACGTGTATGTTCCCCTCCGAAAGACGCGACGGAGACGTGGCGGACGTCTCGCCTGAATTTCGGGGCAGATGCTAATTGGTGCTATCCGTCCACCTCTCCGAAGATGCCAAGTTGATTTATGGCACCATGTATCGAAGGTTTAAACGGATGCGGCCGATGTAGCAGACTTCGTCAGATTCCCCCTCATTTGAGGGGTTTTTGATTATGGGGACGCTCTTCCCTGCAGGCGCAAGCCCCTGCAGTTAATTACGCTACCGCATTGCGGTAACAACTTTCTCCTTTTCTAGATGGTCACTTCGTGTGGGTGTTTGTTTTGTTTGTGGTCGCCCGTGGATTGTATACGAAGACTAATTTCTGTTGTTGTCGCCCGTAGGGCGTGGACTAGTCCAAATCCGTATCTTTCTTAGATTTGGGTTTGGGGGGTTAGGGTTTAAGGATACGTTAGTCTCATTTGAGACTAAGATCAACTTAAACGTTTGTTAAGGATACGTTAGTCTGATTTCAGACTAAGATCAACTTAACGGGATCGTTTAGATCCAACAAGAGAGCAATTGGACTCTATTGTTTAGTTTAATGACATTGCGGTCGATAATTAGTTTAAGGACATTACGATCCATTGTTAGTTTAAAGACATCTCGGTCCAATGTTAGTTTTAAGACATCGCGGTCGAGGTTAAGGACATCATAGTCCGTGGATTTAAAGACCCCACAGTCCGTTGTTAGTTTAAAGACATCACGGTCGAGGTTAAGGACATCATAGTCCATGGGTTTAAGGACCCCACAGTCCGTAGTAATGTGTGGTTGTCGGGACCCGTTACCTCTCTGACGACGTTGAAGGATTACAACGACAGATATCAGAGGAGTAAAGAGATGTACCCTCGAATCGGGTGTAAATTGATTAGAAGAGCAGATGGGCTCAGTTCAATTTAAGTTGAGGACTTATGGCCAGAATTGGGCTAAGTTCAGTTAAAAAAAATGTATAACATTTTATTTTTGTTCTGGCCATTAGGCCTTTATTTGGGCTCTGCCCTTTTAATAATGCTAAGCATTGGGCTGTGACACATTTTTTTGTCTTATATTGAATGCATAGCATTCATCAGAACAAAGTATGTTCTGACAGCGCGCCACGTGGCGCACCAGGCGCTTTGCGCCAATTAAAGAGCACATTGCGCTTCTGTCAGGTACTGCACACGAGTTGGGTAATTCTTCTCATGGGTCTTCAACTGTCTCGATGCGTACGCTATGAATCACCAATCCTCCGGAATTGTCTGGCACGGTCAGAATAGGGGCGGTTATCAACTTCTGCTTCAATGTCTCAAAAGCTAATGCACATTTGTCCGTCCATACAAAAGGTACCTCCTTGCGCGCAAGCTTGGTCAACGGCTCTGCCAGACGAGCAAAGTTCTCCACAAATCTCCTGTAATATCCGGCGAGTCCAAGAAAACTTCTTATCTCCGCAACATTCTTTGGAATCGGCCAGTCTCGAACTGCTGCAATCTTTTCTGGATCGACGGCAATTCCATCGCCAGACACAACATGCCCCAAAAACTTTACTTCCTCCAGCCAAAACTCGCACTTACTCATCTTCGCATACAACTTCTCCTGTCTCAACGTTTGCAGTGCGGTCTTCAAATGCTCAGTATGCTCTTCAAAGCTCTTTGAGTAAACCAGAACATCGTCAATGAACACCACAATAAACTGATCCAAGAATGGTGAAAAGATTCGGTTCATCAAGTTCATGAATACTGCCGGCGCATTCGTTACTCCGAAGGGCATCACTAAGTATTCGTAATGTCCATACCGAGTTCGGAACGCCGTCTTGCAAATATCTTCTGCTTTCACTCGGACCTGATGATATCCGGATCGCAAATCCAGCTTCGAGAATACCCTCGCGTCACTAAGCTGCTCGAAAGGTTCGCCAATGCGAGGGATCGGGTACTTGTTCTTAATAGTCACCCGGTTTAATTTTCGATAGTCGATGCACATCCTTCTTGTGCCATCCTTCTTCTTTACTAGAAGAACTGGAGCTCCCAAAGGCGAGTTACTGCCTCGAATCCAATCCTTCTCAAGCAATTCAGCAACCTGTTTCTTGACTTCTTCCAACTCTACTGGTGCCATTGGATAATACGCTTTGGATACTGGCGCTGCACCAGGAATAAGATCAATTGCGAACTCCACGTCTCGCCTCGGCGGTAAACCCGATACATCTTCAAACACGTCCATAAAATCACGAACAACAGCCGGCTCTTCACTTTTATCAACTTCCATTGATGCAAGAATATTGTTTGTCGGCCTAGCCCTAAACTCGACTGGCCCGACAGAACTGCTTCCTCCAGTGAAGCTAAACTCGGGATGTCCGGGAATCTAGAAAAATTTCTTTCCTTGCCCTACGATCAATGTGAGCGTGGAAAGTGCCAAGAAAATCCACTCCCAAGACGCCTTCTCTTTCATTTCTTCCCGTGCGGTCCGAGGGAAGAACTTCTCTAGGGAACTCTTTGAAAAAATCCGCCCACTTGATCGGCTTGGGCAAACGGTTCTCCTCCACAAGCCACCATTCTCGGGCGTAGTCCACTAACTGAATGCGTACCACATCAACTCTTTTCTCATCTGGAATCTGTGCCGCAGTAAGCAAGTTCTCTGTGTCAACTAGCCACTGCTCCGCTGGCAACGGCTCCTCCAAACCAGCAAATGTAGACGGACCCAAACGCCTGAAATCTGCTACGGTCCCTACTCGGTCAACTGGTTTAGCTCCAACATTGTTCACAGACTGCTGAACGATCTGTAAACCTTCCTGAAACGATTCCGTTTGCTGCTGGATCAGCTCGGTCTGTTTCTTTTGATTCTCCAGCATTTCCCTTATCACTCTACGCATGGCGGCTTTGTCCACACGTCTTTGGTACGTCTTCAAATTCTTACCGGCCATATTCTGAAATCAAAATACCCAACATTAGCATGATGATATATTCAAAATATAGATCAAGGCTAGAACTCCAAGATACTTAAATAGAGTGCCGCATTGTAACTATGCCGCGGTATCATAGCCACAATTACATAACTCCACCCAAGTCGCCTAAGTCCTAGAGATAACAAGGAATCAGGTTTCGAGTCGATATGCAAAGGAAGTTTGCACATCGTAAAAGATATAATCAGGAAGAACTTGATTCAAGAACGGTAAAACGGCAAGGTGGCAGGACATGTTTTCTAAATACGGGTATTCTGATTCGTGTATTGGGTACACTACCCAACTACAAAAGAATCAACCCGACTAACCTATGGCTCTGATACCAAAAGAACCATGTCACGCCCCGCTTCCCAGAGTACGCTAAAATGGGCACGTGACATAGTCAACCATGCTACCTGTGGGTAGGAAGTATCCATCCACAGTCACATTACGGTTGTAGAGATATCAAGAACAAAATAAAACTATCTAAACATGTCCATAATCCAAGATAACATGAGTCAAGAATAATAAAATGCGGAAGCGAAAGATCCAATACAAAATAACTGCAATGTATGTCCCAAAATACGGGCTCACATCAGGAAATAAATGCAGGAAAGAAAACTAACTACTGCCGACACTCACTGCTCAGCCTGTCGGCTGAAGTACTCCTGCTCGGACTGCGACAGCGGTACAGAATCTGGGCCATGCAAAACCCAGACGTCAGCGCGTCAAGTCATCAATTAATAACATAATAAACAGGCAATGCGGATATAAACATGAATAAAGCAAGGGTAACAATAATATGAATCAGAGCAGTGCAGGGTAATGTGCAGTGGGTAAACTGGACTATTCTATCAGGTTCTCTGTTCTAAAGTCTTTGAAACCAAATTGATGAATCATCGATGTAACTCAATAGTATCCCGTACATACCCGGGACCACGGCCACAATATTCTCGGCTGAAACCGAGACATGCCGCTAGGCACCAAACAGGAATGTGTACACTCAATAGTATCCCGTACATACCCGGGACCACGACCACAATATTCTCGGCTGAAACCGAGACATGCCGCTAGGCACCAAACAGGAATGTGTACACTCAGAACAGGTAGTGAACTGTTGAGTTACAAGTCAGGTTTCACCTTTGATTTCCCCATACCCCCAAGTTATATGTGTATGTCAAGTCAGGTATCCCGGAATCAAGAAACTAATGCCAACACAGGATCAGGTAAACAAGTTTGTCTGGATAGACAACAGGAACGGTCCATGAGGACTACATGTCAGGTTTGTTGGCATTAGACACAAGATCAGGTAACGGGTCAGGTCATGGTACATCATGTCAAGTCAAGCAGTATACGGTACCATGTCGGGTCAATCAATATGTAAGTAGCAAGGCAGGTCAAGAAGCAAGCGATATCATAGGTTACTCACAATCAGTTATATAATCAAGCATGGTTATCAACACATGATATAAGCAATGAATTAAGCAATAGGCAGATTCACTCAATTTGCAGTACAGTTATCAGTTGTGTCACAGAGATGATTTCAATATTATAAGAATGCAGTAAGACAATTATAGCCATTTAATCATGTTAACAAGTTTAAGACTCCATAGATGCAATGTTATATGTGTATATAGGTTCCACGAATGAAATCACAGTTTAAGCAGGTTAAATGTATACGAGTGTCCGAATGAAGTAAAACGGTAGAAAAGTGCCATAGGCTACATCATCAGTGAAAGTGTAATTAAAACATGTAAATGTGATTATTAGGTTCCAAATTAGTAATTACAACAGGTAGGTTTCAAGTTTGAAAGATAAATGATATATAACAATCTTGAACACGAAAAATGGGAAATTATAATACCAAAGTTAAATTGCGGGTTTTAGGGTGTCATTAAGTATAAGTAAATATTGTTTAGCATGTAGCAAGGGTTACTTGTCTCGACGGGTCGCGAATCGGGAAAACGGTACGTTAAACGTCGGTGGGGAAAACTCGCGACGGGCGCACAGTTCACGGAAAGAACCCAAACGACGAACAGTGGAACCACACGGGTCGGGGTACCTCGCTGGAACGTCGAGACGCGTCGCCGGCATGGCCGGATTCCGGCGAGACACAAAACAGTAAACGATCAAGAATTACAACAAGAAAAAAAAGGGAAAAAGTAGAAGGAGGAAGAGAAAGGATTGCTTACTGGGTTGCAGAGGGCGTGATGGTGGTGAGATCGACGGCGGTGAGGGCGCCGGCGAAGAGGTTTCTGCGGTTTAGGGTTAGGGCTCGAGTAGGGAATGTTGGTGCAGGGAATGGAGAAACGGAGAGGAAGAGGAGATGGTTGGGGGTGTTGGAGTGTGCAAGGGGTGAGAAGGGTGATGGTGGTGGTGCGGATGGCGACGACGAGAGACCGCTGGCGATGGGTTTGAGGGTGCAGGCGTAGGCTCGGGTAAACGAAGGAAGAAGGAGGAGGTGGCGAGGAGACGACGAGGTCGGCGAGAGTGGTGCCGGCGTTGGGGCTGCGGCGGCGATGGGCACGCGGCGGTAGGGTTTCTCGTGGGGTTTGGGTTACGTGAAAAAGAAAAGAGAAGGAAGATGAGGGAATATATATAGAGGAGAGAGAGAGAGAAAATAAAGAGAGGGAGACGGGGAAAGAGAGAGGAGAGATAGAGAGAGAGACGGGGGGGAGAGGAGAGAGAGAGGGGCCCACGGAAAAAGAGTTGGCTTTGATTGGCTAATCGAAATCGTTTGTTAGGAATAGATTTTAATTAAAAGATTTATAAGTATAAAATATTATAAGGTTAATATAAAATGTGCGACGGTTAAAATATATTAAAATTTGGGATTTTGGCGCAAAATAAAACATTTCCAAATCGCGCCCGGGTCGGGTCCAAAAATTTGAAATTGAAATAATAGAATTTTAAGCGAGATCAAAAAGTGAAAATGAAGTATTTTATGATCAAAAAGCATACCCCCAAAACGGACACACGTACGTGCACGTAGCCGTCCAAACTCGTCTGTTTCACTGAACGGGACGAGAACACGATGCACGGATGCTACAACGGGGTTAGGGGTGTCAAGCAGGCCAAGATGAATATTTTTTAATTTTATTTTAGATGCCATAAATTGTTATATGCAAAATGAATTGACGGGGTAAAATTTCAGTAAGTAACAATCAAGCAAGATAAATGAAATAAGTGCCACACTATGTTCAAACGGTAACTGAAATTAGTAGCATTGGGCTCGGATGTTACATCGGAGCCATTGGATCAACTCAGAAGTTGAAGAGGCGGTCCAGTGCCTATAAATAGGACCTTTGGTCCTCAGATGATTATCATCCTCTTCTTAAGAATTTTTACTCAGAGCCTTTCACTTCTTGTTCAAGAACTTTTAAGAGTTAAAACTCTACTAAACTTTGGTAAAATTAAATTAAATTAATTTTATTAAATTAGGGTTTTTACCCGTTCGCAGAGCCTTGCTCTTCATAGATCTTTGATCTAAAGAAAACCCATTTAGGGTCACATTAACAGAGTCTTGCTCTCATGAATCCATAGATCTAAAGAGATCTCTCTTGGGATTTCTTAGCCCATGAATCAGAGCTCTGCTCTTTTGATAATATGTAGATCTTTTGATCTTTTGATGAAGAACTCTTAAGAGTTTTTTCATGGATCTTGATGATCCCAGAATTTTCAATTCTTAAGAATTAATTTTAATTAATCTTTGATGGATTTTCCATCATCATTACAGAGCCAAGCTCTTTAAGGAATTTTATTCCCCCGTGCCCAGAGTTTGACAAGTGTCGCTCTGTTACAGAGCCTTACTCTTAAAGGGAGATTTTCTCCTCTTCCCGAGGGATTTCTCATTCAATGAGAATATTCCTTGAGGATTTACTCATTAATTGACAGCCTCATCCAATGATGAGGCTGTTTTATTAATTGATGCATTGTCATCTGGATTTTGTGGGTCCACCTTTGGTCCCCTTTCCACTGCATTGCAGTGTGGTACAAATTTTAAAGTGCCGAGCGTCGGGATTTTAAAATTAAATTATAATACTAATAATTAAATTCCGTTCTTTCTTGCAGGCGACATGTCTTCCGATCTTACTTTCCCGTTTTTTCGTTCAGAGGGAGGATTCCCTGAGGCACCGGTGGACCGGGAGGTTCTCGCGCTCATTAGAGACAATGACCCGGAACACAAAAACCTCCACCTGTAGGGTAGGTGGTACGACCAGATTATCAAAGGTCGCCAAAGCTTCTCTTGTGCGACGCAGTCGGATCCGATCTCATCGCTTTTGTATGCAGATGCACCCGGTGAACTATGCCGTGGAGGTTGTCAATTGGACTTCGGAGGGTCTTCTTCAACCTTCAATTGCCGCCATACCCATGCAGTTGCCGGCAGCTTTGGATACTTTGGGGCGGCGCATATGCCAGGGTGAGTCGCGCCTTTGGGGACAACCCTACAACATCGGGTTGACCCCCCGACATTCGGCCGGGTATTTGCAGTAGGCCAGGTACATTTTGTCAGCGAAGAAGACACACCTGCTGAAGATCGGTCTATACCCTGCGGTTTATACTTCGTTGTTCCAATATTCTGCTCCTTCGACATGGTGGATTAAGGCGTTCTTGGAGAAATGGAACATCCCAACCCATACCTTTCTTCTACTGGACAGAGAAGTCTCCATTCCTTAGAAGAATTTGCTGAGATTTCCGGTCTGCCGGTGAGGGGGGAGCACTATGAGGAGCTGCTTCCTCCGGATGAATACGTTTTTGCCACCAAGCCGGTAGTGATGGGCCTAACGCCGGAGAACGCTATTCAGCACCAGTTTCCTAGTCTGATAAAGGTGTTGAACATGTACGAGAGCCTCTTTTTGGAATCCGGAGGTCGGGGGATCAGCTTCGCAGACTTCATTGCCCGGTTTCTTCGCCCGGAGATTTTATCGCAACGAGGTGAAAAGTTTGCCAAGCTCGACGACCCTTTTGGCTTTGTCTTGGACCGTCGACCAATGTTGGAAGATGATCAGAAGGGCTTTTATCTTTCCGATGCCGCAATCATCCCTTTGTCAGAAATCGTCGCTCCGGGCATTGACGAGGAGACTTTCTTTCTCGGGTTTCTCGGGCTATGGTTGTGTGGGTTCGCGCTCCCCATGCACCCTCGCTATATAAGGTTGTCCGTCTTCTACCCAGCACATCGAATGGTGGCCGGAACACAAGTGGCCATCGGGATTGCCGGACTGGCCCACCTGTACCATGGTCTTAGCGTGGCGGTAGATACAACTGAACCGGGGGTGCTGCCAACTTCCCGATGCACTAATTTACTTCGTGGATGGAAATGCACGTGCTCGGGGTATTTGGTATTCATAAAAGACCCTCGTTTTACGAGAAATGCAAGCTCCCGTGAATTATGCGACTGGTTGACGCGTCTATCGTGAATCCGTCTCAGCGGGAAGCTAGGGGCTTGCTTCTTCGTCCGCCCACGGTCGGGGCTGGTATGTCTTTCACGGACAAAGTCCTGACAATCGGGCAGGAAACTTCCAAGACGGTGCTGGCATTGCGCGACACTTTTAAGGACGGGGCCTCCGTGTTGAAAGCCCGGGAGATTCTACATTTATACTCCATCAGGCCGGGCTTCCACGTATTTAGGCAAAATGATGCGGCGCTTTTTATGAGATACAACCCCCATCATTTTGCCCAGCAGCTAAGTTATAACCAGGGGGTCCCACTGGAGGCATTTTTGGAAGAACCTGCTGCCACCAGAGAGGGAATACGGGGTGCGCTGCATCACTTTATGCGCTTGAATACGGGCTCCCACTTCTTCATTAGCGAGCCAAGTTGCATCCCGAGGGCCCTTAACGTATACGGGGCCTGGTATTAGCATGTTATGGGTGCTGTCATCAGGGAGGAGAGGCGGTTGTTGCTCGATCGCAAGAGTGCGCCCCCTGCCAGCGATCGCAACGTCCCTTTAAGGCGACGGATCGCCGTGCCCCCTCCGCTAAGAGAGGCTATTGTAGTTGAGCCTCCACGTGTGCTAAGCCCGACGCATGGATTGCCCCGTGATTCTGTGGAGACGGTGGATGCGCCATTGGTGCCTCATGCTCACGCGGAGACGGTGAATGTACCCTCGCCTGAATCCGGTGTGGGCTCGGATATCGGGACTCGCCGTCCCAAGGTGGCCACTAAGTGCAAGCTGGTGTTGGCTGCGACCGGAGCTCGCTCTCAGAAGAAGAAAAAGTCGATGTTTTCTCTTGACGTGGTACTTGGCCAGGAGCCTCATGCTCCTTATAGTGAGGGCTTGAGCGAGTATGGGACCAATGAGGGCTTGTTCATGCCGCCAGATGATACTGATCTGGCGGCTGCCATTGCAGCTTCCGAGCGATTAGCAAGACGCGAAGAGAGGTTGGCTATCCTCGCGCGATCAGGTAATCTTTAGTTTTATTTTTCGCCATTGCATCATACTTGTATTATTATATTTTTTTTTGACTGACGCTTTTCATTCTTTAATAGGCATTTCTACCGAAGAAGCTCTCGCTGCTTCTCTCAAGACTTTTGAGGAAGAGGAACGACTTCGAGCATCCTTAGGCCTCGGTACATTTCGGTTCACCGTGTTTCTGCTCCCGTTTCTTATGAGTAATATGACCCTCTCTTTGTCTTATCACAGGGACCACAATGCCTATCCCACAAGCTGATGCGGAAATTCTCCCCGAGCCAGCTACCGAAGTCCCGGCCTCTTCGGCACTGCCGAAAGAGGCCTTACTTAAAAAACCGAAGACGGAAGCCTTGGCGGCTCCAGAGGTAACCCTGGATGTGGACGATAACGCCCTGTTGAAGGAGGCTTCTAAAAGGTCTATTTTGACGGCTCGGGAGGAAAGGAAGCGCCTGAGGCGCGCAGCAAGGGAGCGCAATGCTGCTTTAGCTGCGGGAGCAGGTTCAAGCGCCGTTACCCCTGTTGTTACTCCTTCAGAGGAGTCTCCGGTTGCCTTGTCTACAGCTTACAGACGGACGGCACGTGTGGCTCAGGAGGCAAACGGTAGATCAACCCCAGGTAATGTGCATTGAGGCTCTGTTGTCAAAGTTTTAAGCTATCGGTTCTTATGTATCTTATCTTTGCAGAGCCGAGCCTTCCCGAAGAAGTGACAGCGACCGCTGAGCCTGAGGGAGCGGTGGAGGAGGTAGCTGCTATTCCCAAACCCGGGGCGGCGGCAGATGACACAGTCATAATTGCCAGGCTCGAGGTAGTGGCCAACGAGACGGCTACCACGGAGGAGCCTAAAGCGGCGGTGGATGAGACGGTTACGATTACTGAGCCCGAGGTGGTGGCGAGCGAAACGGGTACAATTGTTGGGTTCGAGGTGGCCGCTCTTTCTCAAGAGTCGGGCACCGCTCTGATCATCGCCCTTCCCGCCTACGGTCCTTTGTCCTCTCCCGGCGTCGCAAGTGTGATGACGGCTCTCGTGGAGTCAGGGGACGAGGCGACGAGAGGTGAGACCACTCCGATGGAGGAGGGAGACGCCGCTGTTGTATCGAGTGACGCCCTAGTCACGGCTCCGATCGGCGACTCATCAGGTAGATTTTAAGTCACCACTCTTCTTTTATTCTGCAATCTCTTTTCAATTTTTCCTGACAGGGTTTATCTTATTTCTAATGCAGGTGCGGCTAGCGCTGATATCGCGCTACTCGAGACAGCGCCGTCAGTTACCGCCCTGACGGTGACCACCCCTCTGCCTTTCTCGCACCGTCGCAAATGCTGGAAGGTATGGATTTGTGACCCATCAATCTTATTTCTCGGCTGTATAATTCATGTACTGACGTTGCGTTATCGCGTTTTTGCAGGAGTCCTTTTTGACCACCTGTACCAGGCTCTGCATCCCCACTTCTCCTTCTCGTCGGAGGTTGCTTCATCCAGTGGCGCTGGTGAATACATCTTTTAATTAATGCTTTTTCTTTTACCGACAATGAATCTGTTCCCCTCCGAATGGCGGCCGAGACATGGAATGTCTTGCCTGAGATTCGGGGCAGATGCTAATTGGTGCTATCCGTCCACCTCTCCGAAGATGTCAAGTTGATTTATGGCACCGTGTATCGGAGGTTTAGACGGATGCGGCCGATGTAGCAGACTTCGTCAGATTCCCCCTCGCTTGAGGGGTTTTTGATTGTGGGGACGCTCTTCCCTGCAGGCGCAAGCCCCTGCAGTTAATTACGCTACCGCATCGCGGTAACAACTTTCTCCTTCTCCAGCTGGTCACTTCGTGTCGTGGGTGTTTGTTTTGTTTGTGGTTGCCCGTGGATTGTATACGGAGACTAATTTATGTAGTCGCCCGTAGGACGTGGACTAGTCCAAATCCGTATTTTCTTAGATTTGGTTTTGGGGTTTTGGTTTGAGGACACGTTAGCCATATTTGAGGCTAAGATCAACTCAAACGTTTGTTAAGGATACGTTAGTCTCATTTGAGACTAAGATCAACTCAACAGGATCGTTTAGATCCGACAAAAGAGCATTTGGGCTCGATTGTTCCAGTTTAGGGACATAGTGGTCCACTGAATGTATGGCCGTCGGGACCCATCACCTCTCTGACGACGTTGAAGGATTACAACGACATGTGTCAGAGGAGTTCAGAGATGTACCCTTGAGCCAAAGTTGATTGGGGGATCTAGAGTCTAATTTGGGACTAAAGTCTGTTTGAAGGTTTAAGGATACGTTAGCCATATTTGTGGCTAAGATCAACTTAAATGGTTGTTAAGGATACGTTAGTCCAGTTTGGGACTAAGATCAACTTAACGGGATCATTTAGATCCGACAAAAGAGCATTTTGGGGCTCTATTGTTCCAGTTTAAGGACATAGTGGTCCATGTTCCAGTTTAGGGACATAGTGGTCCATTGGTAGTTTAAGGACATTGCGGTCCATCGGTAGTTTAAGGACATTGCGGTCCATAGGTAGTTTAAGGACGCATAAGTCCATGGGTTTAAGGACCCCACAGTCCATATGGGTGTGTTTAAGGACGCATAAGTCCGTGAGTTTAAGGACGCATAAGTTCGCGGGTTTAAGGACCCCACAGTCCGTATCTTAGTTTAAGGACGCATAAGTCCATGAGTTTAAGGACCTCACAGTCCGTATCTTGGTTTAGGGACGCATAAGTCCATGAGTTTAAGGACCCCATAGTCCGTGTTGATGTGTGGTTGTCGGGACCCGTCACCTCTCTGACGACGTTGAAGGATTACAACGACAGGTGTCAGAGGAGTTCCGAGATGTACCCTTGAACCAATGAGTTGGTTGAAATAACAGATGTGCTCAGTTCAAGATGATTTGAGGACTTATGGCCAGTTTGGGCTAAGTCCAATTATGTTTGAAATATTGGCCCTTTGGGCCATTAGACATTTGTCTGGGTTCAGTCCCTCATCATTCAGCAATGTTAAACAGAGATTTGGGGGCTCTGACAACATTTTGTCTTTGATTTCATCAATATTGAGATTCATTTGGAGGAGGGACTTTTGCCTCTGGAGAATTAGCCAATTTGGCTAAAAGTAGTGTTAAACACTAGAGAACAACAGTGTTAAACACTAGAGGTAGAACTCTCAAAATTAGTGTTAAACACTACAAGACAATCAGTGTTAAACACTGAAAATATGATCTTCAATTTGGTGTTAAACACTAGGAACAATCAGTGTTAAACACTGGAAATAAGATTTTCAAATTAGTGTTAAACACTAAAGAAAGAGGGGTCACGTGTGGACACGTGAGAGCGCCCTGATTTCCCTCATTTTATTCTGCAGGTAGGTGTTTAACACTTTTGATTCTGACGGCCATCACGTGTGAGCACGTGATGGAGGCCCCCGCTCTGGTCTGTTAGAATGCTCATTAGGGGTCACGTGGTGACACGTGAGGACGCCCTAAATGTGAAGCCAGATCTCCTTTGTTTTATCCTCAAATCTGCGAATAAGTGTTAAACACTTTTCCTTTTTATTTCGAGCATCACGTGTTGACACGTGATGGGGATTTATGCGCTGACTGTTAGAACATTTGCTAAGGGGTCACGTGGTAAACACGTGAGAGCGCCCAAAGCTTTCATACCCTTTGCTTTTTATTTCTGCGTTCTGGGAGTCACGTGGGAGCACGTGGGGTGATGCTTCAAAGTTCTTTGCAGGGGATCTTTTCAAGGGTCACGTGGGGGCACGTGACCCTAGTTCTTTTCATGAACAGAGATCTTTTAAGAATTGAATTCTTTATAGGGTTAAACCCTATTTATGATTTTGAAGGAATTGAATTCCTATCGTGAAAGAATTAAATTCTTATTTAGGATAAAACCCTGATTTCTTTTTAAAAGAATTAAATTTCCAGATATGTAAAAGAATTAAATTCTTGATTAGGGTTAAACCCTTCTTTTGTTTTAGGAGAATTAATTCTCAAAACTCAATTCCCCTTCTAAGTTTAGGATCTGCATGGCAGGATCTCGACCCGATGAGAATTAAATTCTCAAGTTATGGGGAGATGTGCTCTGTGCAGATCTTCAACCAGAAGAAGAACTAAGTTCTTTTTTGTATAAGAGTTAAACTCTTGGATTTTGAGAATTAAATTCTCTGTTTGAAGTTTATCTTTTTCCCTTTTCTTACCTAGGGTTTTCTTTGTTGAGAATTAAATTCTCCTTTCTTTTCTTCCCTCTTGAGAATTAAATTCTCCTCTCTCTGTTTTTCTCTCAAAAAAGTAGATCCCCCTTCTCTTCTCTTCTTGGCTCCTATTTATAGGAGAAGGAAGAGAATCAATTTGTTTAGCAAATCTCTCATTAAGAGATTTGATTTGTATGTTGAGAGATTTGATTTGCATTCATAATTAATCTGGGTCTTTAGATTGTTAAGTGAATTTTATTCACCATTGGATTTTAAATCCAAAGATATCCATTTGTTATCTCGGTTAGATTTAAGGGGGAAATCTTTCCAAGTCCAAGATTATTCTATAAATTGGTGATTTTTAATCACTCTTGTATCTTTAATCCAACGGTCCCCATGGACCCTTTATGTTTGGAAAGATTTAGAAGCTTTTAGAATTTAATTCTATTAACTGTAAGGCTTTCGAAACCAGTCACGTGCTGACACGTGATCCTTGGTCACGTGGGAGCACGTGACCCCCAATTGAGTTCTTGAACGGCCGCTTGTTTATGCTTTAGTTTTAACTATCACGTGTCAACACGTGACCATTGGTCACGTGTGAGCACGTGATACCTCATTGAGGTAACTTCTGACTTTTAGAATTAAATTATATTCATTATTTTAGAGGCTTTAAAAGCCCATCACGTGTCTGCACGCGACCCATGGTCACGTGTGAGCACGTGATGCCCCATTGGGGTCTTTTCTGAGTTTTTATTATATCTTTTAGCTCCTCCAGCGGGTTCTTAAAATCCCATCACGTGTGGACACATAATGCCTCATAACTTTTGATCCCGGATGAATTATGAAGCCCATAATATATCAAATCGAAGGGTTTTTCGAGACGCTTTCAATACAATCAGAATTTATCCGTTTCTCATTCGGGGGTTTGTCAAAAAACAGCCCGGAAGATACTGGTTCCCATTTTCTTAAGCGTATCGCCGCCATTTGATACCTTGGGCTCTTTTGCGCAGAAATTTTTGGCGGGAACAAATGCCCCCCACTACTTTGCCCACGTAAGTATTTACGTGGGTGAAGTAGTGCAAAGTAATGCATAGCGTATGACCAGTTTCGGGTTGGTATATTACTTTCAGAATCTTGATCTGAGAAGATAACGAGCGGACACAAGCGTCGTCATTTATCATTGACTCAAATCTCGACTCTTAAGAGATATAGTTCCAAACCCTTAACTCCATGAGCCGCACCCTTCTATCTCTTTATATCTTACTCTAGAGTGAAGTAGTTTATATGCTCATGAGTATCTTTTCCATTTCAGTAGCATGTAGCTTTGGCGAGTGTGGCTCATAGATGGTCCATCTTGACCTCTTTGCAGGGCAGTGATGGCTTAGGAGACAGGGTTAGGATCTGCCACCTAAGACTTTTCAACTTTATGAGCCGTGAGGCTCTCATAAAGACTTTTCTCCCTACGGATCGAGAGGATCTCATAGGTGTATTTTCTCCTTAGGAGTCGTGAGGATTCCTAAGTGTGTCTTCTCTTATAAGTCGTAAGGATCTTATGAGAGAATTTTTCCCTCTTACGAGTCGAGAGGACCCGTAAGCGGTTGTTCCCCTCCTTGTCGAAATTCGACTTCGGAGAGTGAGACCCGTGGATAGTATGCAAGAGACCATTTTGGTCCGACTTGCAGGATCCCAGTGCTTAGGAAACAGGTTTTTTAATCCCTACTGCCTAAGGCTTTATCTCACGAGTCGAGACGAATCGAGAAGTTCTCGCAAAGACATCAATTTCCTCACAAGTCGAAACGAATCGAGCAGATCTCGTAAGAATATCCTAACGTCACAGTTAACCTCTGCTCTTTACGACAGAAGTCCGTTAGGGTCTGTGGTACTTAGGGTTTTGGCCGTCGTACCGTCGCATGAGCTGATGTATTCCTCGATAGGCAATCGTGCTGTTCGAGTAGCCCTGCGACTGCCGTGTCTCTGATCCCTTCGGGGGCTGGACAAGACGTCTTCAAGCAATCCTCCTTGGCAGTTTGACCGTCGGAAGAGCAAGCGCTAGGAATTTGCCATGCCGCTTTTCACTTGAGGTTAGGCTCATTTTGGAGAGCCCCGATGAGTCATAACCACTCCGCGCTGGTGTGGGATGATCTCCGATAGTCTTTCAGGCTTTATATGACTTGCCGTTAAGACCCTGAAGCTAGGAATTTGGCCTTTGCTTCGTTTGCTGGCATTGCGTCCTCTGTATCGAGACGAATGTCGTGGTTGTCTCTAGGTTGCTGATGAACCGTCGAGGTTTGGAACCAGGGATTTCGCCGTGACTCCTTTCGGTGATGTTGCGTCTGCTGTGTCGAGACGAACGTAGAGATAGTGATCACTCCATGTTGGTATGAGATGATCTCTGAATGTCTTTCCGGTTTTATATGACTTACCATCAAGACGTTGAAGCTAGGAATTTAGCCTTCGCTTCGTTTGCTGGTGTCGCGTCTGCTGTATCGAGACGAATGTCGCGGTGGTGATCACTCCATGTTGGTGTGAGATGATCTCCGATTGTCTTTCAGGCTTTATATGACTTGCCGTCAAGACCCTGAAGCTAGGAATTTGGCCTTCGCTTCGTTTGCTGGTGTCGCGTCTGCTGTATCGAGACGAATGTCGCGGTGGTGATCACTCCATGTTGGTGTGAGATGATCTCCGATTGTCTTTCAGGCTTTATATGACTTGCCGTCAAGACCCTGAAGCTAGGAATTTGGCCTTCGCTTCGTTTGCTGGTGTCGCGTCTGCTGTATCGAGACGAATGTCGCGGTGGTGATCACTCCATGTTGGTGTGAGGACCAGGATCCGCTCTGGACGTTTCCCACGGGGTCAAAGAGTGACGTTACCCGCGTTCCACGTGACCAGGAATTTTGCACTAGATGCTTCACACGGGTTCACTGCCGCGTTAGGCGAGGACTAGGCTCCGCTCTGGATGCTTCGCACGGGTTCACTGCCGTGCTCTGCGAGGACCAGGATCCGCTCTGGACGTTTTCCACGGGGTCAAAGAGTGAC
The DNA here is from genome assembly GCA_030015575.1 of Agapanthus africanus. NCBI lineage: Eukaryota > Viridiplantae > Streptophyta > Magnoliopsida > Asparagales > Amaryllidaceae > Agapanthus > Agapanthus africanus. Next base: position 361,748,144 of record JASDDO010000004.1, read on the forward strand.
GTTATCCGCTTTCCACGTAACCAGGAATTTTGCACTAGATGCTTCACACGGGTTCACTGCCGTGCTCGGCGAGGACTAGGCTCCGCTCTGGATGCTTCACACGGGTTCACTGCCGTGCTCTGCGAGGACCAGGATCCGCTCTGGACGTTTTCCACGGGGTCAAAGAGTGACGTTATCCGCGTTCCACGTAACCAGGAATTTTGCTCTAGATGCTCCACACAGGTTCACTGCCGTGTTAGGCGAGGACTAGGCTCCGCTCTGGACGCTTTCCACGGGGTCAAAGAGTGACGTTATCCGCGTTCCACGTGACCAGGAATTTTGCTCTAGATGCTTCACACAGGTTCACTGCCGCGTTAGGCGAGGACTAGGCTCCGCTCTGGATGCTTCGCACGGGTTCACTGCCGTGCTCTGCGAGGACCAGGATCCGCTCTGGACGTTTTCCACGGGGTCAAAGAGTGACGTTATCCGCTTTCCACGTAACCAGGAATTTTGCACTAGATGCTTCACACGGGTTCACTGCCGTGCTCGGCGAGGACTAGGCTCCGCTCTGGATGCTTCACACGGGTTCACTGCCGTGCTCTGCGAGGACCAGGATCCGCTCTGGACGTTTTCCACGGGGTCAAAGAGTGACGTTATCCGCTTTCCACGTAACCAGGAATTTTGCACTAGATGCTTCACACGGGTTCACTGCCGTGCTCGGCGAGGACTAGGCTCCACTCTGGATGCTTCACACGGGTTCACTGCCGTGCTCTGCGAGGACCAGGATCCGCTCTGGACGTTTTCCACGGGGTCAAAGAGTGACGTTATCCGCGTTCCACGTGACCAGGAATTTTGCTCTAGATGCTTCACACAGGTTCACTGCCGTGTTAGGCGAGGACTAGGCTCCGCTCTGGACGCTTTCCACGGGGTCAAAGAGTGACGTTATCCGCGTTCCACATGACCAGGAATTTTGCTCTAGATGCTTCACACAGGTTCACTGCCGTGTTAGGCGAGGACTAGGCTCCGCTCTGGATGCTTCACACGGGCTCACTGCCGTGTTCTGCGAGGACCAGGATCCGTTCTGGACGTTTTCCACGGGGTCAAGGAGTGACGTTATCCGTGTTCCACGTGACCAGGAATTTTGCACTAGATGCTTCACACGGGTTCACTGCCGCGTTAGGCGAGGACTAGGCTCCGCTCTGGATGCTTCGCACGGGTTCACTGCCGTGTTCTGCGAGGACCAGGATCCGCTCTGGACGTTTTCCACGGGGTCAAAGAGTGACGTTATCCGTGTTCCACATGACCAGGAATTTTGTTGATTATATCCGCATTTCACGGAGTTGGGATTTGACTCTCTGTGGGAGTACATCGTCGAGTCATGGAACTGGGAGTTGCCGCTGTTCCGCTTTGCTTGATGATGTGTCTGCTGTGATGAGACGAGTGCTGAGGTGGAGCTGGGATTTTGCCATCACTCCGCTTTGCCGACCATGGGGTCTTTTATTAGCTTTGCATGTACATCCTGCTGGACTGCGAAGGAACGCCGTTGTTAACATTGCATCTGCTGTAACGAGACGAATGCTAAGGTGGAGTTGGGATTTTGCCGTTACTCCGCTTTGTTTCGACCGTGAGGTCTTTTGTTGACGTTGCATCTGCCTCCAGCTGGACTGCGGAGGAACGCTGTTGTTGACATTGCATCTACTGTATCGAGATGAATGCTGAGGTGAAGCTGGGATTATGCCATCGCTCCGCTTGATGGTGTAACATCTGTGTCCTGCTGGAATGAGGAGGCACGCCGTTGTTGGTCTCCAGGCTGTAGATGTGGCCATTGAGATTTGGAACTAAGGACTTTGCCATGGTTCCGTTTCGTTGCGACTCTGAGGTCGATTGTTGACGTCACGTCTGCATCTGGCTGGAGTGAGGAGAAACGCCGTTGGTGATCTCTAAGTTGTCGATGTTGACGTCGAGACCCTGAAGCTCGGGATCTTCTTTTTGCTTCGTTTGTTGACATCGTGTCTGTAATATTGCGACAAATGTCGAGATTGTCTCTAGGTTGTCTATTAACCGTCGAGATTTGGCTCCGCTTTCTGATGGAGCCTGTTGGGAAGGTATGGTTCCTCTTTTATCTGTGCCCCTGGATTGTATACAGGGATCGATGTGATTTCACCTGTAGGGCAAACAGTTTCATTCTTTCATTTTTTTTATTCTTTCCGCGATGCTCTATCATTTCAGCTTTTTATATCGCGAAAATCGCGATTGCCCAATCATTTCGGCTATTTTTCGCGGTGCCCAATCATTTCGGCTATTTTTCTTTTTACTCGCTGCTTTTTATTGCGAGTTGCCCAATCATTTCGGCTATTTTTCATGCATACATTTTTACTTGCTGATTTTGTTGCAAGTTGCCCCATCATTTCGGCTATTTCATATGCATGTTTTTAGGGGGTTCGCTGATTTTTTCTCGCGAGTAGGGGATTTGGGATCTGATACCAATCTCGGCATCAGCATCGCTGCGACTGGAATATTGCCAGGAGCGAATCATCATTTGCCGTAAAAGGACTTGGAATTTGATACCGGTCTAGGCATCAGCATCGCTGCAACTGGGATATTGTCAGGAGCGAATCATCATTTGCCTTGAAAGGGCTTGGAATTTGATACCGGTTTAGGCATCAGCATCGCTACAACTGGGATATTGCCAGGAGCGAATCATCATTTTCCTCTGTCGATGTTGAACAAAGGTGGCTTAGTAAACAGGGTTAAGGGTCCTGTCGGCTAAGGCTTTTGACTTCATGAGCCGTAAGGGTCTCACAAAGGTATTTCTCCCTACAAGTCGTGAGGATCTTGTAGGTGTGTTTTCTCCTTGGAAATCATGAGGATTCCTAAGTGTATATTCCCCTGTAAGTCGTAAGGATCTTACAAAAGGGTTTTCTCCTTATAAGTCGAGAGGACTTACAAGTGTTGTTTGCTGTACAAGCATATCCCTAGTCACGGATGGGACTTTGTTAGGGAAATATTTATTCGTGCCCGTGGATTGTATACAAGGGTCAATACGAGCCGTTTGTAGGGCAAGATCGGAGGTTGTGGGGGTTGCTTAAGAACAGGTTCAGGTCTCTGTAACTTAAGACTTTCAAAACTTATGAGCCGTGAGGGTCCCATAAGAGAGTTCTCCTTATGAGTCGTGAGGATCTCGCAAGTGTAATTTCTCCTTAGGAATCGTGAGGATCCCTAAGTGTGTTGCTCCCTTGTGAGTCGTAAGGATCTCACGCAGGTGGTTTCTCCTTACAAGGTCGAGAGGATCCTGTAAGTGTCTTTTAACGAGGTTGCGCCCTTTCGGGTTTTCACAAACACTCGCCGGTAGCCCTGCTGTTTTTACTCACGGAGCCCTTTCGGGTTTTCATCCGTGCCCATTTTGCTTATGGACATACCGTTTTTTTTTTTTTGCTTTTTTTTTAACCACGCCAGCCTGAGGGTGCCGCGGGTTGATAGTAGTTTAACGACATTTCGATCATCAGCCAGTTTTAGGACATAGTAGTCCACCGTTAGTTTAAGGACATTTCGGTCCGACGCCAGTTTTAGGACATAGTGGTCCATCGTTAGTTTAACGACATTTCGGTCTACCGTCGCCGTATTTGAGGCGAATTTCTAGTTTACTGACTTTTCGGTCTAGGAGGCCTTCCCTATGAATGAGCATGATGCCCTCGGCATATCCACCTTTTTCGAAGCATGTTGTTGTGGCGGGTTTACTTTCCACTTTTCGGGTAACGCGAACTTGCCCTGTTGGTATTGGTCTTTAACCCAGTTTTTGAAGACGTAGCAATTGTCGAGTGGGTGACCCATTATTCTGTGGTAGGGACAATAGTTAGGATTGTTAACGTCACCTGGTTGCAATGGACGTTTTGGATCTGGCAGAGTGATAAGCCCGCTGCGCACTGCTAGCTCGAACAATCTCTTTGTTTTATCTTTGGGAAATGAGTAAGGACGTTTCAACTTCTCATTGAGGTATCGCGGCTTGTTATTTTGACGACAAAACGGTCTCGGGTTACTCGGCTATTGTTGAGTGTTGGCAACAAAGGCCGTTTTTTCCTTTTCCTTTCTCATTTCGTTTGCTCCGTCGTTTGCGGGTCCGAGATTCTTTCCGGGTAGCGTGAGATTGTACGGCTGAACATTCTCGCAACTCTCCAATTCTTTTGTTTTAGAAATGAATTCCTTGAAGAGAGGGTTAAGAGCGGCTTCTTCATCAGAATCGCTTCCAAAGGTGAGAACTCGTGATCCCCCGGGCTCGTCCCTATGACAATTGCCGGCAACTCTTTTATGCTCATCTGTCGTATTTTTTCGCTGTCTACGAGCTTCACGCTTTGTCCTATTGAAGTGTTGCCTGTGAGCGACATACCCTTGCCACCAACACTTAAAAGAGTTGCAGTCTTCAGTAGGATGTACGATCTTCTGATGATATAAGCAGAAGCTAGGGTGTACGTCCGTTTCATCAAAATGTATACCACCAGGAGAGATTTTTTCTGAAAGAGGGAGGCCTCATCCCCATTGCTATGGCTTTGGCGAATCGTTTCCTTGTCTTGATCCTGCTTTTATTTACGGCGGATGTACTTTCATCCGGTGGGAGTGTTTCGACCCTTTCATCTAGTCGCCGGCGTTTGGCTTTCTCGAATATGGCTATCTCGCGCTCTCGATCAGCTTTGCTTTTAAGACGGGCTTCGTTCAGGAATGCATTAATCATTTCGTCTGATGGTCCTAGAAGTTCTGGCTTAGGATCTGCCCCCAGCTTCTCTGTGTAAGGAGCTCCTTCGTCGTTTATCAACGAGTGAGAGATCATGTGACAACTTGCCCCCGGTGTGTCCGTCTTCTTTGGAGTGTGCGGCTGTGGTGGGTTTACCTTCCACTTTTCAGACAGTGCAAACTTGCCTTGTAGGTACTGATCCTCGATCCATCCCTTAAAGACGAAGCAATCTTCGATTGGATGGCTTACCGCTTGGTGGTAAGGGCAATAATTGGGATCGTTGACATCGCCTGGTTGCAACGGACGTTTTGGACTCGGCAGATTGATGAGTAAGTTGCGCACTGCCAGCTCGAACAGTTTTCTCGTTTTATCCTGAGGAAATGAGTAAGGACGTCCCAGTCTTTCCTCGAGGGATGGGCGTGGTCGCACATTGTTCTGGCGAACAACCGGCTTTAAGTGGCTTGGCTGTTGTTGAGTATTGGCGACGACGGTTGCTTTCCCTTTGTCCTTTTCATTCCAAGGCTCTGTCTTTGAAGGAGATGGTCTATGACCCATCTGGTCCATTAGGGCCAGCTTGTCAATCAAGGCCTGAAAAGTGGTCGGCTTGAAGAACATCATGAATTGGGATATGGTCGCTTGAGGGTCGAGAGTACCCACGAACATGCCCACGGCAGGAGCTTCTTCTATGCGTTGTTCGCATCTCGACCATAGGTTCCGCCACCGGATTGCATATTGCACCCACGTCTCTCCCGGCTTCACTCTGGCGTTGATCAGTGCCGTGATCGGGGTGCGTTCACTAGCACTCGCGAATCTTTGTGTAAACAGCAGCTCCATTTCCGCAAATGTTTTAACAGAGTCGTTAGGTAGCTCCGAATACCATTCAAAGGCTGTTTCTGCTAAGCTGCCGACGAATTGACGTAGCAACAATTTGTCATCGCCTCCAGTATTGCCGCATAAGGCCCTGAATTGAGCGACATGCTGATGCGGATTCCCTGTCCCTTTATATACGTGGAATTTAGGGATCGTATATCTCGGTGGGTAACTAATTTGGTCATACCAGCCCGGGTAGGGTCGTCCGGTTCTAGCAATTTGCCCAGCCGCTTCATTTGCCTGGTGAGCTCGTATTTGCCGAGCTATATGGTCATCCAATGCGTCCTTGGAAATGATTTCATCTTTAGCTATTGAAAGAGTCGGATGAGGATTAGATGTCTCTCCTCTATCGTCTTCAGTAATGATCGGAGGGTCTTCAACTGGAGGGTCCGGCTGTAGCATCATCCCTACCATATCTTGGAAGAGGAGCGCCATTTGCTTTATGTTAGCCGCTTGCTCTGCGACTTCTCTGTCCTTCTTTTCGAGGACTCTGCGTAGGTAGTCAGCGTCAGTTTCTTGTTCATGACGCTGCTCTGATGATGCCCCCGAGCTTTCTTTTGGCCCGGTAAGTGCGGCCATTGCAGTCATCATCTCCTGAAGCTTCTGTTGCTGCTCCTGGGTTTTCGTCACGGATCGGGTGAGTGGTCGGTGACCCGTCGAAGCACGGCTTTCCTCCTTTCCAGAAGCCATATAAACAGTGTGCACCACCCTGCCCCCAGACTTGGGGCGTTTGGGCTCAGCGTCTTTGTGGTCTGCCACGTTTACTGGGGCTTTCTCTGGCCTCCTTCTTTTCTGAGTGGCTGACGTTGAGGGGGCCGCTGTAGTGGGCACCCAAGTAGCCGTTGCTTTTTGCGGCTTGACGGAGTAATCCTTCTCCGGCCGAACCTTCATCTTTTTCTATCGGCGGAGATAGTTTTCATCAATCACCGACTCTTGGACCCGTCGCCAGACCTTATAAATCTTGGAGGATAGCCGTTGAGAGGGCTGCTCCGGCTTTGCATCTGTAATACTCCCCGCAGGTGGAGGAGATCTTTTTAGCGTGGCAGTCGGAGAGTTCTTGCGTACCCCCCTTAGCGGTTCAAAGTTGTTCCCAGTTGGAACAGCAGCATTGATTTCCACCATCGGAGCTGGCGGAGTTATCCCAGAGGGGGTGTTGCCCCCAGCCTTCTTTACCCGGCGCCAGTGGCGACGTCGAGCATGTCGTGCAGATGAGATCACCTCCGTTGTTGGATAAGCTTCTTCATACCCCCTGCTTTGAGGAGAGACTGTTATTGGTGCTAGCCTATCGAAGACTGACGCCCGTTGAGAAGCAATGTCTAATCTGTCAAAGACAGACCTCTGAGCAGGGTAAGAAGCTTCGAGGACCTCGCCTGGAGCAGCAACCGGAATGGCCAGCCTCGTAAAAACTGACTTCTTGGAAGGAGGAGCCTTTCCAATGATTTCGTCTGCTTGGGCCGGGATGGCTATCCGCATTGGGATGGCAGCTTCGGGTATCACGGGCTTATAGATGTTCTGGCCCAGTCTGTTGAAAACTGAGGTATTGAAGTTGGGCGACCCGTTGAGAGGGGTCGCGGCAGTGGTAAGCCGATCAAAGACCGACTTCTTTGGGGCTTCTTGCAACGTCATTGTGGCATTGAAGCTCAACGGTGGGAGCATGGTCCCGAAGAATAATCCAGTGGTGGCCTGAGTTACCTGCTCCACTGGCATCTTGAAAAGGGAGGCCGCTTGGGGCCCATAAGTCACTCCTCCAGCAAGGACCGAGCGAGAGTTGCAGTTGCAGGCAGTGCAGTTTGAAGCCATTGATCTTATGTTTTCTGCACGGAGCAAGACACCAAATCTTAGTACCTCGAATCCACAGGCAACCACAGTAAACCGCGATTCGTTCGCGAACATGACACACGAAGTGTGGAGTGGAAAGAGGAAAAGGTCCCACCGGGCGTGCCAGAATCTGTTCCCCTCCGAATGGCGGCCGAGACATGGAATGTCTTGCCTGAGATTCGGGGCAGATGCTAATTGGTGCTATCCGTCCACCTCTCCGAAGATGTCAAGTTGATTTATGGCACCGTGTATCGGAGGTTTAGACGGATGCGGCCGATGTAGCAGACTTCGTCAGATTCCCCCTCGCTTGAGGGGTTTTTGATTGTGGGGACGCTCTTCCCTGCAGGCGCAAGCCCCTGCAGTTAATTACGCTACCGCATCGCGGTAACAACTTTCTCCTTCTCCAGCTGGTCACTTCGTGTCGTGGGTGTTTGTTTTGTTTGTGGTTGCCCGTGGATTGTATACGGAGACTAATTTATGTAGTCGCCCGTAGGACGTGGACTAGTCCAAATCCGTATTTTCTTAGATTTGGTTTTGGGGTTTTGGTTTGAGGACACGTTAGCCATATTTGAGGCTAAGATCAACTCAAACGTTTGTTAAGGATACGTTAGTCTCATTTGAGACTAAGATCAACTCAACAGGATCGTTTAGATCCGACAAAAGAGCATTTGGGCTCGATTGTTCCAGTTTAGGGACATAGTGGTCCACTGAATGTATGGCCGTCGGGACCCATCACCTCTCTGACGACGTTGAAGGATTACAACGACATGTGTCAGAGGAGTTCAGAGATGTACCCTTGAGCCAAAGTTGATTGGGGGATCTAGAGTCTAATTTGGGACTAAAGTCTGTTTGAAGGTTTAAGGATACGTTAGCCATATTTGTGGCTAAGATCAACTTAAATGGTTGTTAAGGATACGTTAGTCCAGTTTGGGACTAAGATCAACTTAACGGGATCATTTAGATCCGACAAAAGAGCATTTTGGGGCTCTATTGTTCCAGTTTAAGGACATAGTGGTCCATGTTCCAGTTTAGGGACATAGTGGTCCATTGGTAGTTTAAGGACATTGCGGTCCATCGGTAGTTTAAGGACATTGCGGTCCATAGGTAGTTTAAGGATGCATAAGTCCATGGGTTTAAGGACCCCACAGTCCATATGGGTGTGTTTAAGGACGCATAAGTCCGTGAGTTTAAGGACGCATAAGTTCGCGGGTTTAAGGACCCCACAGTCCGTATCTTAGTTTAAGGACGCATAAGTCCATGAGTTTAAGGACCTCACAGTCCGTATCTTGGTTTAGGGACGCATAAGTCCATGAGTTTAAGGACCCCATAGTCCGTGTTGATGTGTGGTTGTCGGGACCCGTCACCTCTCTGACGACGTTGAAGGATTACAACGACAGGTGTCAGAGGAGTTCCGAGATGTACCCTTGAACCAATGAGTTGGTTGAAATAACAGATGTGCTCAGTTCAAGATGATTTGAGGACTTATGGCCAGTTTGGGCTAAGTCCAATTATGTTTGAAATATTGGCCCTTTGGGCCATTAGACATTTGTCTGGGTTCAGTCCCTCATCATTCAGCAATGTTAAACAGAGATTTGGGGGCTCTGACAACATTTTGTCTTTGATTTCATCAATATTGAGATTCATTTGGAGGAGGGACTTTTGCCTCTGGAGAATTAGCCAATTTGGCTAAAAGTAGTGTTAAACACTAGAGAACAACAGTGTTAAACACTAGAGGTAGAACTCTCAAAATTAGTGTTAAACACTACAAGACAATCAGTGTTAAACACTGAAAATATGATCTTCAATTTGGTGTTAAACACTAGGAACAATCAGTGTTAAACACTGGAAATAAGATTTTCAAATTAGTGTTAAACACTAAAGAAAGAGGGGTCACGTGTGGACACGTGAGAGCGCCCTGATTTCCCTCATTTTATTCTGCAGGTAGGTGTTTAACACTTTTGATTCTGACGGCCATCACGTGTGAGCACGTGATGGAGGCCCCCGCTCTGGTCTGTTAGAATGCTCATTAGGGGTCACGTGGTGACACGTGAGGACGCCCTAAATGTGAAGCCAGATCTCCTTTGTTTTATCCTCAAATCTGCGAATAAGTGTTAAACACTTTTCCTTTTTATTTCGAGCATCACGTGTTGACACGTGATGGGGATTTATGCGCTGACTGTTAGAACATTTGCTAAGGGGTCACGTGGTAAACACGTGAGAGCGCCCAAAGCTTTCATACCCTTTGCTTTTTATTTCTGCGTTCTGGGAGTCACGTGGGAGCACGTGGGGTGATGCTTCAAAGTTCTTTGCAGGGGATCTTTTCAAGGGTCACGTGGGGGCACGTGACCCTAGTTCTTTTCATGAACAGAGATCTTTTAAGAATTGAATTCTTTATAGGGTTAAACCCTATTTATGATTTTGAAGGAATTGAATTCCTATCGTGAAAGAATTAAATTCTTATTTAGGATAAAACCCTGATTTCTTTTTAAAAGAATTAAATTTCCAGATATGTAAAAGAATTAAATTCTTGATTAGGGTTAAACCCTTCTTTTGTTTTAGGAGAATTAATTCTCAAAACTCAATTCCCCTTCTAAGTTTAGGATCTGCATGGCAGGATCTCGACCCGATGAGAATTAAATTCTCAAGTTATGGGGAGATGTGCTCTGTGCAGATCTTCAACCAGAAGAAGAACTAAGTTCTTTTTTGTATAAGAGTTAAACTCTTGGATTTTGAGAATTAAATTCTCTGTTTGAAGTTTATCTTTTTCCCTTTTCTTACCTAGGGTTTTCTTTGTTGAGAATTAAATTCTCCTTTCTTTTCTTCCCTCTTGAGAATTAAATTCTCCTCTCTCTGTTTTTCTCTCAAAAAAGTAGATCCCCCTTCTCTTCTCTTCTTGGCTCCTATTTATAGGAGAAGGAAGAGAATCAATTTGTTTAGCAAATCTCTCATTAAGAGATTTGATTTGTATGTTGAGAGATTTGATTTGCATTCATAATTAATCTGGGTCTTTAGATTGTTAAGTGAATTTTATTCACCATTGGATTTTAAATCCAAAGATATCCATTTGTTATCTCGGTTAGATTTAAGGGGGAAATCTTTCCAAGTCCAAGATTATTCTATAAATTGGTGATTTTTAATCACTCTTGTATCTTTAATCCAACGGTCCCCATGGACCCTTTATGTTTGGAAAGATTTAGAAGCTTTTAGAATTTAATTCTATTAACTGTAAGGCTTTCGAAACCAGTCACGTGCTGACACGTGACCCTTGGTCACGTGGGAGCACGTGACCCCCAATTGAGTTCTTGAACGGCCGCTTGTTTATGCTTTAGTTTTAACTATCACGTGTCAACACGTGACCATTGGTCACGTGTGAGCACGTGATACCTCATTGAGGTAACTTCTGACTTTTAGAATTAAATTATATTCATTATTTTAGAGGCTTTAAAAGCCCATCACGTGTCTGCACGCGACCCATGGTCACGTGTGAGCACGTGATGCCCCATTGGGGTCTTTTCTGAGTTTTTATTATATCTTTTAGCTCCTCCAGCGGGTTCTTAAAATCCCATCACGTGTGGACACATAATGCCTCATAACTTTTGATCCCGGATGAATTATGAAGCCCATAATATATCAAATCGAAGGGTTTTTCGAGACGCTTTCAATACAATCAGAATTTATCCGTTTCTCATTCGGGGGTTTGTCAAAAAACAGCCCGGAAGATACTGGTTCCCATTTTCTTAAGCGTATCGCCGCCATTTGATACCTTGGGCTCTTTTGCGCAGAAATTTTTGGCGGGAACAGAAATCATTTCTGATTCTTCTTTGCCTTGATTGCAGTACTACAGATTGAAGGGGGAGATGAGGGATCAGTTGCGCCGCTGGTCCTCCCGGCTTTGCCACCTGCTGCAGCTGGTATAGTAAATCCCATTTTTCATGGATCTCTTATATTTCTTGATCCGTCATCTGATTGTGATTTGTTTTGCAGCTGTCGTTTCAACTCCGGCCTCTTTCGAATCTTGCATTATGATGCCGGCAGGCCCCTTCTCTAGGCATCCATCCTCAAAGGGTGCTGTGACGAGTCTGCATATGCTGAGCGAATACGTCGAGGAGCTTGACGCGGAGGCTCCTACATCTGCCGCAGATTTCGCTGCTGAAGTCAATCCGATGCTGGCGACGCTTGTAAATTTCCATGATGAAGGCATCGTCGAGTCTTGGGTTGATCACTGCAGGATGATCGAGACCTGTCTGCATCAGCTTGAACTTATGTGTCTTGCCCCTGAGACTCAGGCTTTGAACTCCCAGCGGGCCGCATGGGTCGAGCAGAGTGCGTCCTTCCTCCGCCATTTCGAACAAGAAGAGACCTTGAGGCGGAAGGAATACGAGGAGGCTTCCGCTGAGTCCGTCCAATTGCGTGCCCAGGTCGAAGCGAACGCCGCACAACTGAGAGCTGTCTTTGATACCTTGCAGTGATGTATCTCGGACGGGCTTGTATTGAGATGGAAGCTCGACTCTATCGAGCGGGTTAAGCAGAGTCGTAAAGCTGCCCAAGGGGAAGTCGATGAGAAGATTTCATCCTGCTTGCACCAAAGGACTCGAATCGAAGCGGAGCTGGCCGCGGCGGCTGATCATGAAAAGGCACTGAAAGAAGTGAGAGAGCAGCTTACAGACTTGTTGAAAACACTTCCTTCTCAGTAGCTGCCTTTGTATCAATTATAAACTTGTAATCTTTGAATAATATGTATCCATTTTTTATTCTTTTATATAATGTATCTTGTATTCAATTGAGTTCATGAATAAAAGATACACGTTCTTCGTAATGTCTTGTGTCATCTCTCTGCTTTCTTCTTTCTTGATGTGTTGTTGGCCATGTGATTTTAGCAAGTGCGGTCCATAAATAGTATATAACTGTCAATCTTGTACTCTTTGTAAGGTAGTGATGGCTTAGAAAACAGGGTAAGGATCTGTCACCTAAGACTTTTCAAATTTATGAGCCGTGAGGGTCTCATAAAGAATTTTCTCCCTATCGGTCGAGAGGATCCGGTAGGTGTAATTTCTCCTTAAGAATCGTGAGGATTCCTAAGTGTCTTTTCTTTTGAAAGTCGTAAGGATCTCACAAGAGAATTTACTCCCTTACGAGTCGTGAGGACCCGCAAGTGATGGATGAAGTTGTCCTTATCCGCATTTCACAGAGTCAGGGGTCGCTCTGGATGCTTCCCACAGGTTCAATGCCGTGTTCTGCGAGGTCCAGGCTCCGCTCTGGACATTTTCCAGGATACCGTAGTTTAAAGACATCGCGGTCGAGGTTAAGGACATCATAGTCCGTGGATTTAAGGACCCCACAGCCCGTTGTTTAGTTTTAAGACATCACGATCGAGGTTAAGGACATCATAGTCCGTGGATTTAAGGACTCCACAATCCGTTGTTTAGTTTTAAGACATCACGGTCGAGGTTAAGGACATCATAGTCCATGAGTTTTAAGGACCTCACAGTCCGATGTTAGTTTTAAGACATCACGGTCGAGGTTAAGGACATCATAGTCCATGAGTTTAAGGACCTCACAGTCCAATGTTAGTTTTAAGACATCACGGTCGTGGTTAAGGACATCATAGTCCATGGGTTTAAGGACCCCACAGTCCAATGTTAGTTTTAAGACATCACGGTCGAGGTTAAGGACATCATAGTCCATGAGTTTAAGGACCTCACAGTCCAATTTTTGCTCTAAATGCTTCCCACGGGTTCACTGCCGTGTTCGGTGAGGACCAGGCTCCGCTCTGGATGCTTCACATGGGTTCACTGTCGTGCTCTGCGAGGACCAGGATCCGCTCTGGACGTTTTCCACAGGGTCAGAAGTGACATAATCCGCGTTCTACGTAGCCAGGAATTTTGCTCTGGATGCTTCACACGGGTTCACTGCCGTGTTCGGCGAAGACCAGGCTCCGCTCTGGATGCTTCACACGGGTTCACTGCTGTGCTCTGCGAGAACCAGGATCCGCTCTGGACGTTTCCCACGGGGTCAGGATTGACATAAGCCGTGTTCCACGTAGCCAAGAATTTTACTCTGGATGCTTCACACGGGTTCACTGCCGTGTTCGGCGAGGACCAGGCTCCGCTCTGGATGCTTCACACGGGTTCACTGTCGTGCTCTGCGAGGACCAGGATCCACTCTGGACGTTTCCTACGGGGTCAGGAGTGACATAATCCGTGTTCCACGTAGCCAGGAATTTTGCTCTAGATGCTTCCCACGGGTTCACTGTCATGTTCGGCGAGGACCAGGCTCCGCTCTGGATGCTTCACACGGGTTCACTGTCGTGCTCTGCGAGGACCAGGATCAGCTCTGGACGTTTTCCACGAGGTCAGGATTGACGTTATCCGCGTTCCACGTAACCAGGAATTCTGCTCTGGATACTTCCCACGGGTTCACTGCCGTGTTCGGCGAGGACCAGGCTCCGCTCTGGATGCTTCACACGGGTTCACTGCCGTGCTCTGCGAGGACCAGGATCCGCTCTGGACGTTTTCCACGGGGTCAGGATTGACGTTATCCGTGTTCCAAGTAACCAGGAATTCTGCTCTGGATGCTTCCCACAGGTTCACTGCCGTGTTCAGCGAGGACCAGGCTCCGCTCTGGATGCTTCATACGGGTTCACTGCCATGCTCTACGAGGACCAGGATCCGCTCTAGACGTTTCCCACAGGGTCAGGATTGACGTTATCCACATTCCACGTAACCAGGAATTTGCTCTGGATGCTTTCCACGGGTTCACTGCCGTGTTCAGCGAGGACCAGGTTCCGCTCTGGATGCTTCACACGGGTTCACTGCCGTGCTCTGCGAGGACCAGGATCCGCTCTGGACGTTTCCCACGGGGTCAGGATTGACGTTATCCGCGTTCCACGTAACCAGGAATTTGCTCTGGATGCTTCCCACGGGTTCACTGCCGTGCTCTGTGAGGACCAGAATCCGCTCTGGACGTTTCCCACGGGGTCAGGATTGACGTTATCCGCATTCCACGTAACCAGGAATTTGCTCTGGATGCTTCCCACGGGTTCACTGCCGTGTTCAGCGGGGACCAGGCTCCGCTCTGGATGCTTCACACGGGTTCACTACCGTGCTCTGCGAGGACCAGGATCTGCTCTGGACGTTTCCCATGGGGTCAGAAGTGACATGATCCGCGTTCCACGTAGCCAGGAATTTGCTCTGGATGCTTCCCACGGGTTCACTGCCGTGTTCGGCGAGGACCAGGCTCCGCTCTTGATGCTTCACACGGGGTCTTGCCGTGCTCTGCGAGGACCACGATCCGCTCTGGACGTTTTCCATGGGGTCAGGAGTGACATAATCCGCGTTCCACGTAGCCAGAAATTTGCTCTGGATGCTTCCCACGGGTTCACTGCCGTATTCGGCGAGGACCAGGCTCCGCTCTGGATGCTTCACACGGGTTCACTGCCGTGCTTTGCGAGGACCAGGATCCGCTCTGGATGTTTCCCATGGGGTCAGGATTGACGTTATCCGTGTTACACGTAGCCAGGAATTTGCTCTGGATGCTTCCCACGGGTTCACTGCCGTGTTCGGCGAGGACCAGGCTCCGCTCTGGATGCTTCACACAGGTTCACTGCCGTGCTTTGCGAGGACCAGGATCCGCTCTGGACGTTTTCCACGGGGTCAGGAGTGACATAATCCGCGTTCCACGTAGTCAGGAATTTTTTGATTATATCCGCATTTCACGGAGTTGGGGTTTGATTCTTGGTTATCTATGCACTGCCGAGTCATGGAACTAGGGGTTGCCGCTGTTCTGCTTTGTTTGATGTTGTGTCTGTTGCAATGAGACGAATGCTGAGATGATCTCCAGGCTATCTGTGAACCGTTGAGATTTGGCCTCTCGATGAAGCTTGGGGAGGAAGGGTGTGATTCCCTCTTTATTTGCGCCCCTGGATTGTATACATGGATTGACATGATATCACCTGTAGGGCATAAATTTCATTTTTATTTTTATTTTATTTCTTTCCGCCATTCTCTATCATTTCAGATTTTATATCGTGAAGGTCGCGACTGCCCAATCATTTCGGCTATTTTTCGCGGTGCCCAATCATTTCGGCTATTTATTTTATTTTTACTCGCTATTTTTTATTGCGAGTTGCCCAATCATTTCGGCTATTTTGCATGCATACATGTTTACCTGCTGATTTTGTTGCAAGTTGCCCCATCATTTCGGCTATTTCGTATGCATGTGTGGCCCGCAAGCTTTTTGCTGCAAGCTTGGGATTAGACACCGATTTCGGCATCAGCACCGCTACAACTAGGATATTGCCAGGAGCGAATCATCATTTGCCTCTGTCGATATCGAACAATGGTGGATTAGCGAACAGGGTTAGGATTTTGTCGACGAAGGCTTTTGACTTCATGAGCCGTAAGGGTCTCATAAAGGTATTTCTCCCTGCGAGTCGTGAGGATCTCGTAGGCATGTTTTCTCCTTCGGAATCGTGAGGACTCCTAAGTGTATGTTCTCTTATAAGTCGTAAGGATCTTGCAAGAGTGTTTTCTCCTTATAAGTCGAGAGGACTCACAAGGGTTGTTCACCATATAAACATATCCCTAGTCACTTGTGGGACTTCGTTAGGGAAACGTTTATTCGCGCCCGTGGATTGTATACAAGGGTCAGCATTGAGCCGCTTGTAGGGCAGTAATGGAGGTTGTGGGGACTACTTAAGAACAGGTTCAGTTCCCTGTAGCTTAAGACTTTCAAATCTTATGAGCCGTGAGGGTCTCATAAGAAGGTTCTCCTTACGAGTCGTGAGGATCTCGCATGTGTAATTTCTCCTTAGGGATCATGGGGATCCCTAAGTGTGTTGCTCCCTTGTGAGTCGTAAGGATCTCACGCGGGTGATTTCTCCTTACAAAGGCGAGAGGACCTTGCAAGTGTCTTTTAACGAGGTTGCGCCCTTTCGGGTTTTCACAAACACTCACCGATAGCCCTGCTGTTTTTACTCACGGAGCCCTTTCGCGTTTTCATCCGTACCCTTTTTGCTTGTGGACATACCGTTGTTTTTTTTTCTTCTTTCTTTTTATTCCAACGAAGTTGCGCCCTTTCGGGTTTTCACAAGACTCGACGGTAGCCCTGCTGTTTTTACTCACGGAGCCCTTTCAGGTTTTCATCCATGCCCTTTTTGCTTATGGACTTACCGTTTTCTTATTTTTCTTTCTTTTTTTTTATTCTTTCTTTGTATCAGCTTTGGGATGCTGCAATCCACCGTAGTTTATCGACATCTCGGTCAACGGCTAGTTTTAGGACATGGTGGTCCGTTGTTAGTTTAAGGGCGTTTCGGTCCGTCGTTAGTTTAAGGACGTTTCGGTCCGTCGTTAGTTTAAGGACGTTTCGGTCCATTGTTAGTTTAAGGATTTCTCGGTCCGTCGTTAGTTTAAGAACGTTTCGGTCCGCTGTTAGTTTAAGGACGTTTCGGTCCCATGTTAGTTTAAGGACGTTTCGGTCCGCTGTTAAGGAAGCCGGTCACTACTTACAGAGTTTAGGCTTAGGAAGATAGCGAGCGGACATAGTCGTCGTCGTCTATCATTGACCTAGGCCGTGACTCGTTAGGCGTAGTATTTCTTCAGGAAGCGACCATTTATTGGCCTGAAGGGCCTTTCTCCATGCATGTCCATGAGTAGATAGGATCCACCTTGGTACACTTTGTCTATGATATACGGGCCTTCATAGTTTGGCTCAAATTTCCCCCGCTTGGCGCGATTAGGGATCATAGGTCTTTTGACCACTAGCACGAATTCGCCTTAATGTCCTCGGCCTAGTCAATCTTTCGTATGAGAGCGTCATCTTCGCTTTATAAGCCTCCAAATTTTGTTGTGCCATGAGCCGGGTTTCATCAAGGGTATCGAGCTCCTCAAGCTGAAGATGAGCGTTCTCTTCGTCCGTCAGCTCGTAATGAACTGCCATTCGTAGAGAGGGTAGCTCTATCTCGAGGGGGAGTACCGCCTCTATACCGAATACTAATGCGTATGGAGTTGTGTTCGTGGCCGTTTTGAACGTAGTTCGATACGCCCAGAGAGCTTCGTGCAGTCTCTCGTGCCAGTCCTTTTTATTTCGAGACACCGTCTTCTTTACAATCTTCGTCAATGTCTTGTTAAAAGCCTCAGCTAGACCGTTAGCTCGAGGATTATAGACTGAGGAGTATCTCTAGTCTATGTTATGCTGTTGTGCGACGCGGCTGATCTTGTGGCTTCTGTAGGCTGGTCCGTTATCGGAGATAAACCGTCGCGGAGTGCCAAACCGATAGATGACGTGTGTCTTGAAGAAATGGAGGATATTCTCCGTCTTCACTTCTCTCAGTGGTACTGCTTCTGCCCATTTGGAGAAGTAATCAGTTGTCGCCAAAATGAACCGATGTCCTCTGGACGATACTGGTTCGATGGGGCCGATTATGTCAGTCCCCCACATTTCGAACGGCCAGCTAGCTACTGTCGGATGTAGAGGATTTGGATGCTGATGGATGAAGTCCCCGTGAATCTGGCACGAGTGGCACTGCTTCGCGTATTCGAGGCAGTCTTGGATCATCGTGGGCCAATAATAACCCATCCGTTTGATCTTCAGCTTCATCTTCGGCCCGGCTTGGTGAGAACCACAGAGTCCGTCGTGAGTTTCTTGGACGACTCTCTTTGCCTTTTCAGGTCCCAGGCATCTCAACCATAAAGAATCAAATGACCTCTTGTACAGAGTATCATTGACGAAGGCGAAAGATAGGGCTCGCTTCATGAGCTGATGTTTTGAGGACGTATCTTCAGGCGTTCGACAGGATTTGAAGTAGTCTATAAAGGCATCTGACTTCTAATCAGGCGATTGTGGGTTCGAGTCCCACCGGGCGTGCCAGAATCTGTTCCCCTCCGAAAGACACGACGGAGACGTGGCGGACGTCTCGCCTGAATTTCGGGGCAGATGCTAATTGGTGCTATCCGTCCACCTCTCCGAATATGCCAAGTTGATTTATGGCACCATGTATCGAAGGTTTAAACGGATGCGGCCGATGTAGCAGACTTCGTCAGATTCCCCCTCATTTGAGGGGGTTTTGATTGTGGGGACGCTCTTCCCTGCAGGCGCAAGCCCCTGCAGTTAGTTACGCTACCGCATGGCGGTAACAACTTTCTCCTTCTCTAGATGGTCACTTCGTGTCGTGGGTGTTTATTTTATTTGTGGTCGCCCGTGGATTGTATACGGAGACTAATTTCTGCAGTTGTCGCCTGTAGGGCGTGGACTAGTCCAAATCCGTATCTTTCTTAGATTTGGGTTTGGGGTTTAAGGATACGTTAGCCTCATTTGAGACTAAGATCAACTTAAACATTTGTTAAGGATACGTTAGTCTGATTTCAGATTAAGATCAACTTAACGGGATCATTTAGATCCAACAAGAGAGCAATTGGACTCTATTGTTTAGTTTAATGACATTGCGGTCGATAATTAGTTTAAGGACATTACGGTCCATTGTTAGTTTAAAGACATCTCGGTCTAATGTTAGTTTTAAGACATCACAGTCGAGGTTAAGGACATCATAGTCCGTGGATTTAAGGACCCCACAGTCCGTTGTTAGTTTAAAGACATCACGGTCGAGATTAAGGACATCATAGTCTATGGGTTTGAGGACCCCACGGTCCATTGTTAGTTTTAAGACATCACGGTCGAGGTTAAGGACATCATAGTTCATGGGTTTAAGGACCCCACAGTCCGTAGTAATGTGTGGTTGTCGGGACCCATCACCTCTCTGACAACGTTGAAGGATTACAACGACAGATATCAGAGGAGTAAAGAGATATACCCTCGAACCGGGTGTAAATTGATTAGAAGAGAAGATGGGCTAAGTTCAATTTAAGTTGAGGACTTATGGCCAGAATTGGACTAAGTCCAGTTAAAAAAATGTATAACATTTTATTTTTGTTCTGGCCATTAGGCCTTTATTTGGGCTCTGCCCTTTTAATAATGCTAAGCATTTGGCTGTGACACATTTTTTGTCTTATATTGAATGCATAGCATTCATCAGAACAAAGTATGTTCTGACAGCGCGCCACGTGGCGCACCAGGCGCTTTGCGCCAATTAAAGAGCGCATTGCGCTTCTGTCAGGTACTGCACACGAAGATGACACGTATCGCGCTTAGCGCTAGTTTGTTAACGCATTGCGCTTTTAATTTATGAGCGCGCTGCGCTAGTTTAAGGGTGCGCCAGTGAGTGACACGTGGCGTGCTTGGCGCTGAGCGCCAACCCAAGAGCGCAACGTGCTGTTTTCAGGAGCGCAAAGCGCGGGTCATGTCTATGGTTGACACGTGGCATGTTTTGGCGCTGAGCGCGTCCAAGGAGCGCAAGGGCGCAGTTCATGAGTGCAAGGCACTGTCTAATAGCGCAAAGCGCATTTTGATCAATTTTAAGATCAAAGAACAAATTTATGTTCTTCAAAGGAGCCTTTGCCTCAAGATCCAAGAATAAAAGTTCTTGTTTTTTATAAAGGCTCTGCCTTTATAGATCAAAGATCTGTCAATGAAGTAAAGTACTTCTTTTGTTTATTTTTTATGATTAGATCTTTTGATCTTTTCTTTTTAATCAAAAACCTTGGTCTTTTTTATAGATCTAAGATCTTTTTAGAAGATGTTTCTTCTTTTTATGAGATGTTTCATCTCTGTTGTTCATGAATTAATTCTTTACCTGGAAGAAATGATCTTCTTTTGCTAAAGGCTTGCCTTTCTTTTTCTTTGAGTTTTCTCAAAGTTTGCAGAGGGTTTTTTCTATCTGAGACTTGAAGTCTTGGGGCCTTTATATGGGGCCAATTGATTTGTTAAATCAGTTTAAGAGATCTTTCTCTGATTGATTTGGGAATATTTCCCACCGTTGGATATTTGATCCTAGGGCTTCTGCTTTGCAGAAGATAATCTTCTTGTTTTAACAAGATCGGAATGATTTTTCCATACAGAATTTATTCTGTCTTTTGGTAATTTTTATTTACCATTGGATCATTGATCCAACGGTGCTCTGATTTACAGAGCACAACCTTATTATTTGGAAAGATTTTGAGGAATCTTTCCTTAACAGAATTTAGTTTCTGATTAATTAATAATTTATCATTATTATTAGATCTTTTGATCTAACGGTGGGGAATTTTATAATTCCAGCGCTGGCGCACCTTGCACTAGCGCGCCTACGTTCGACATGTGGCGCGCAGCGCAGAGCGCAGCGCAACTGCGCTAGCGCGCCCGTGTTTGGCACGTGGCACGCAGCGCAGAGCGTAGCGCAGCTGTGCTAGCGCGCCTGTGTTGGCACGTGGCACGCAGCACACGGGATCTGAAGCGTTGCTTCAATTTTAAATTTTGAATTTTAAAACAGAGCTTTGCTCTGATTGGGTGCGCTGCCTAGGGCGCAGCGCTCCTGGCGCTGGCATATCTGCTTCTGACACGTGGCGCGCAGCGCACGGGATCTGAAGCGTTCCTTCAATTTTAAAATTTTGAAATTCAAAACAGAGTTTTGCTCTGATTGGGGGAAACATAGGGGTTTGCAGGTTGCAGTGGTCGTAGTCGGGGGATAAGGAGGAAAGGGATGAGAGGAGGTCGAGAAGGTGTTGGTGACGAGGTTGGGATGGTCGGCGGTGAGGGTTTGGCGAAGGCGAGGCTAGGGTTTTGGGCGTGGGTTCTCACGGGGGAGGCAGGGAAAAGGAAAGATAAAGGAGAGGTGTGAAGTTAATAGGATTATAATAATATATAATTATATATATATATATATATATATATATGTAAGTAGAGAGAGGGGCAGTGAGAAAGAGAGAGCGTAATCTGAGACGAGAAAGAGATGTGTGAATTTAATTTAGTTAACAAAATATTTAATATATATAATATATTCGTATAAAAACAATTGTTAAGGTTATAGAAATATTATAATATATGTTCTAGGATTTTATAGCTAATACAAAAATACTCTGAAAAATACCCGAATCTCTTTTAAAATTCTAGTTTTAAAATATGGATAATGTACGTACAAGCTAAAATCATAACGCGATATCCGGTTAAATAAAATGCATACCTGTTCATATCAGATTTTTGCATTTTTATACGGCCCAATTTTTATCATATTGCTTATCGGTAGGTACTCTTGAGCCGTGTTTGCTAGTCAATTGCAGAATACAGGTTCTCAGCTCTAAACGGTGAAATTCATGGAAAAACACGACAAAATCCGGGTTCCTACCAACCACAGATAAAACACGGGTCTCCGCTCTCTATCCGTATGTTGCCACACACCAGTTTAAGAGACAAAATGGCAAATCAATGTCATTTTCATGTACAAGGCTCAATGGCAACACAAGATCCAAGAAATCTACGCGGAGCTCGAGGAAATCATGACAAAAAGATCCACATCAAATCACCTTTTGCTCAACAGAAATTCTGGAAAAATCGTGAAGAAAATCTGAGAAAAAACATGTACCAGAATAAAGGACATAGAAGACCAGGGAAGCACAAAAATTTGGAGGGCCCAACTCCCCTAAACGGCCGCGGTTCCGCGGCCAATAGGGGGTCTAGGCCGCGGAACCGCGGCCGTACGGCGTCTTCAGCTGATGAATTTTCAGGGGCAGATTGGTCTTTTCATATTTGTTCTGATTGTTGCCTTGGATTTCCTTTTCCCTGCCTATAAATAGCCCAGAACCTTGTGAAGCCAAGGGTGCTTAATCTTGTATTTTAGGTTTTAGAATACTTGTTGTTCTTCTTCCTCTTCTCATCTCTTCTCCATTGAAAAACTTGTAGTGAGCTTTTGTGAGTGAAGAATGATGAATAAAGAAGTTCTTTTTGTTATTATACTTGTCTTGCTCTTGTTATGTTAATTGCTTGTAATCTTTAATTGATAATTTAGTTGTTGTTATTTATTGTTGTTTCTTTCTTTTCTCTTTTCCTTTATCCTTAAACAACCATGATGTTTACGCTTGATCCTTTCCAAGGTGAGGTCGCAAATAGCTAGTTGTTATCTTCTAATCTCTTTCTTTCTATCGTCCTCCTTTGTTTTATTTTTCGTTCTTCTTGTAATGGGTGAGTAATTTCCATACTTGTTAGGGTAGGATAAGGGAAGTTTGAGAGAAGGAAATCTCTCTCACTCTTTCCTTGCCCAACATCTTAAATCGACTCCCGTTAATTGAACCACAATCCGCTCCCTACGGCACCCTATCCTACATGATAGCGGTGATTCCGTAGTGAAACAGGTTGTGGTTGAATTAACCGGAGGTTATGGCTAAGAGCCAAGAACGGACGGACAAGCACCAAAAGGAAGAACTTAAGCATTGGAAAGCCTAGCTTATACTCGCAAGTTCCTTCCTAGTCGTGCTAATCCCCGTTGTTACCGATTACCGTAACACCGATATTAAGAGTGGCAACGAAAGAAGTGAGCGAATCCTAACTCAAACTAACCTAATCCTAACCCTAACAAGCTCTCTTTACATATCATTTTAACACTTTGTTAATCACAAACAAATCTGGAAAATTGGACTTAACTCGTTAAAGCACATAGAAAAAGATTCCCATCTCTCTGCGGACGACCCGTACTCAACCGACTAGCTACAAGCGAAACCGTTTTGATTGCGGTAATTAACTAAACTTGAACATGCAGAAACTTTACCAATCAATACCCCCAAGAACGGATACACGTAAAAACACGTCATGATCCAAACGAGTCCGTTTTATCAAACCGGAAGTGAACACGATGTCTGGATGCAACCATAGGGTATGGGGTATGATACAAGTCAGGCTAGATGTTAAAATATATTATCAGGTTATAATTTGTATTATTTAACGATATGCATATACCAATAATATTATACATGTATATAGAACATATATATGCATGGATCCTCTGTACTAGTAATTATATTACGTAGTCTAGAATCAAGATGGATTTCAAGTATGTGGGTCGGGTCGGATACTAACCACAGATACCAAATGCATCATCCGCACCCAAAGCAAACAATAAATAAGAAACTGTCGCAAGATTAGAAAATACTCAAATAAAATATGGTATAAATGCACTAGGGTGTTACATAGCCCCATTGTTGTCACAATACAAAGGCATTGGATCAACAATAGACGGAACCACCTCAAGTTCATAATGAACTTTCTCATCTAGACAGCCTTTTTTGCGACATTGCTGGCAGCAATATATTCAGCCTCCATCTTCAAGTCTTCTATGGTGACCTGTTTGGAACTCTTACAACAAACCGCCCCTCAATTGAGGGTAAACACATAATCCGAGACAGACTTGCCGTCATCTTAGTCGCTTTAGAAGTTTGAATCGGTAAATGAGTCCATCTGGAGGTTTCCATTACCATACACTAAAAACATATCCTTAGTCCTTTTCAAGTATTTCAGAATGTTCTTCACAGCTGTCCAATATTTCTCCTTTGGGTTTGACTGATACCGGCTTACTACGCTAAGTGCGTAAGCTATATATGATTTGGTACATAATATCGCATACATTATAGATTCTACCGCTGAAGGGTAAGTATAATGTTCATGCGAGCCCTCTCCTCATCAGTCTTGGGAGACATTTCTTTGGAGAGAGTGATTTCGTGACAAGCTGGTAAATTACCGCGTTTGAAATCTTTTATACTATACCTATTTAGTATGGTGTCAATGTATCTGGACCGTGAAAGTCTCAATATCCTCTTAGATCTATCATGATTGATCTTGATCCCCAGAATGTAGGAGGCATCACCCAGGTCCTTCATGGAGAACTTTTAAGATAAGAACAGTTTGACCGACTGCAACATAGGAATGCCATTTTCTATCAGGAGAATATCATCGATGTATAAAATGAGGAATACGACTGTTCTTCTAACGATCTTCTTATATATATAAGGCTCGTTAATGTTTTTGATGAAGTCAAATTCCTTGACCGTTTCATCAAAACAGATGTTCCAACTCCGTAATTCCTGCTTTAATCTATAAATGGATTTAAACAACTTGCATACCTTCCCTCTACTCCCACTTTCTACAAAGTCCTCTAGCTGATCCATATAAACACGCTCTTCCAAAGTACGTTTAGAAAAGCGGTTTTTACGTCCATCTGCCAGATCTTATAGTCATGAAAGGCGGCAATTGCAAGTAGGATCCAAATAGATTTTAGTATAGCCACTAGAGAAAATGTTTCGTCATAGTCTACATCTGGTCTTTGACGAAAACCTTTTGCAATAAGTATATCTTTATTGGTTTCAACCTGTCCATCTGCACCAATCTTCTTCTTGAAGATCCATTTGCAGCGACGGGTTTTACCCTTGGCGGTGTAATGTCCAAAGTCCAAACTTTGTCGGTGTACACGGACTCCATTTTGGATCGCATAGCATCCAGTCATTTCATAGAGTCCCTACTGGAAATGGCTTGCTCGAAACTAGTTGGATCATCTTCTTCCAAGATGCAATCCTCTCGATCCCCGTATACGAAAAAACCATAGTATTTCTCGAGCGGATGAGAAATTCTACTAGATCTGCGAAGTGGCTATGGCTCGTCCGTGGAAACTGATTCCTGCGGTTCTACCAAATCTTCAGCTATAGTTTGTGTTTCTGGAATTTCTTCCAGTTCTACTGTGCTCCCATTGGTTTTTTTTGCAGGAAACTGTCATTCTAAAATTTGGCATACTGAGAAAAAACTTTTTGTTCCTCGGTGTGGTAGAATAAATATCCATATGAATTATTTTGATATCCCACAAACTCACACAAAACTGACCATGCCTCAAGTTTGTCCGGATTTTGTACTTTAACATATGCCAGACAACCCCATATCTTAACACGTTTAAGACATTGTCTCTTTCCACTCCATATTTCATATGGAGTCTTAAGCAAAAATTTGGATGGAACTTGATTCAATAGGAATGATGTTGTTTGAAGCGCAAGTCCCCAGAATGAAAAAAGGCAACTCAGTATTACTCATCATAGAGGGAATCATATCCAAAAGTGTACGATTCCTCCGTTCTGATACACCATTGTGCTGTGGTGTATACGGAGGAGTAAGCCGAAAGAGAATACCATTCTCATTTAGAAAGTCAAGGAATTCGTTGCTCAAGTTTTCGCCTCCTCGATCAGATCATAGGATTTTAATACTTTTACCCGTCTGGTTCTCTACTTTGTTCTTATATTCTTTGAATTTCTCAAAAGCTTTGGATTTGTGTTTCAACAAAAATACATGTCCGAATCTAGAGAGATTATCAGTGAATGTAATGAAGTACGGGAATCCACCCCTTGCATGTATAGACAGTGGACCACACACATCACTGTGTATGAGTTCTAGGAGCTCTGTAGCTCTTTCTTCGTGTCCTGTGAATGGAGTTTTGGTCATATTTTCTTTGAGACAAGACTGGCAGGTTTCATATGATGAAAATTCGAATGGCTCCAAATATCCATCTTTATGCAACTTGGCTAGTTTGGTATCATTGATATGACCAAGTCTGTAATGCCACAAATAGGTCTTGTTCGTTTCTGAACTTTTTCTCTTGCGTGTGTTTTGTACATTAAAAACTGTGTTTTGATTTAGAATATAGATACCATTACACAGTGTACCTTCTGCAACCAATACCTGTTTGAGCTAAATGTTCATGATATTTCTATCTAGAATAAAATTATATCCTTCTTTATTAAGTAAAGAAACTGGTATGATATTGTAAAGCAAGGAAGGTATATAGTAGTAGTTGTTCAAAATTATAGTATTTACCGCTTGGTAATACTAGGTGATATTCGTCGACTGCAGCAGAATCAACCTGTGCTCTGTTCCCTGCTCCGAGGGATATATCATCAGGTCCAACCATCCTACTTTTTCTTAGTCTCTATAATAAATTACAGATATAAGATCATGATCCGGTATCTAGTATACAGAAGGCAGGACTGACCGAAAACAGTTCTCAATAACAAGAACACTTGAAATAGACGCAATAATATCCTTCTTCTTCACCGGGGTCATCAAAGAATTCATGCAATCCTCTTTCTCTCGCTCATGTTCGTGACATTTGTCACAAGTCAGAGCCAAACCGACGTTTCCCAGCCCCGAATAAGAATTCGGGTCGGCCAAGGCATACATTTTATTATCTTGATAAATGTGTGACACGATAGCGACAATTAGGAGAGAGAAAAGAAACACTCAGCCTATACTCGTGCAAGTTAAGATTTGTTATTTATTTTATCTAAACAGGATGGCTCCCATTGTTTCTTCAAATTCTCCTTTAAATCTTAAAAGGGGAACTAGTCGGGATCATGTACGCTCCACAAGTTCGCTAACCGTTCAGCCAGGCAAGTGTTGGTACTCCGAAGGAGGCACCCCATGTTTTCGCACAGACCTAAATAATAATCTCATTACCGCAGAGGCATAATCCCGTTAACACCTTTCTAGACACCTAATGGGTTAGCTAGTTGTGAAGTGAAAATCTTCCGGGAGTAATCCTACTCATCAGTAGAATCGAGACCCAACTATCATTACGTGATAACCTAGATGGAAACCACTCTAATTACCATACTTCAGAAGGTATGCAATACTGGCAAGTTTTATGTATATTTGAAACTCTTGATGTGATTTTTACCCCTAATGACCTATGACCTTAACAAGGTCAAAATATCATAAGCCGCTAGTCAAGTTCAACCCGTCATTATCCTGAATTATTCTAAACCCACCAGCACGAGCCCTTGATAAGGTCAAAATGACCGTGCGACTATCCTAGATAATCGCATCACTATGCTACAGAAAATTATTACATATCTACCGAACACTACAGCTTAACAAGGTCAAAATGCGTAGTACGAATACTAAGCAATACTAATCTGAAATGACGGAGGGCTAGAACTGGTATTTAGTGAAAAATGTTTAACGTAATGAACCTGATATCGTTGAAGGAAACTAGTGATTTTGAAACGGGTGGTTCAAGCTCAATTTAGAAAACTTTTGGTTTTGTGAAAAACCGAATAGTTTTGAAAAGAACCGAGTGGTTTTGAAAATTGATTCCAACAACATTATTTTAGGTTTATTTTCTTGCTTTAATTAGAATTAATGCGGTCTCATCAATTAAGCCTATGCATCACAGAAATTAAACAAACTATAATGTACGTATATGCCACCCGCATTCGCCACGGGTCCGGGGACTTCACCGTAAGGTTACTTAACTTACGGCAGTGCATCGGCAGGGCTAGCACGGGTGCAAAACATATACAACATTTATATATATCATCACATGCAGGTAATAAGCATCACAGGCATGCGATAATCAAAATGGAAAAGCGGATAAACTAGGAGCCCCGTGTTTTGAGCCACAAACGAAAACCAACATTCTCCAGTCGTGTGGATAGCTCGAACATCACCTAAAACAAAGACATCTATACGCGGAAAGTTACTCTTCAATTCTAGAAGTGACGCAACCATCACTCAATGACATGAGTGTGCCACCCGGCACTTCATGGAATCCGGTAACTTAAGCACTCCACTTTGGGTCTATCCTAAACCCCTACAAGTGCGGCGAATAGCCCGCCAATTCTAGAGCGAGGCGGCTCGAACTCACCACTGCGAGACGACCACCTGTTCCCCGCCGAAACGCGGAGACGCGACCACGCGGGTCCGTCTTGCCTGAATTTCGGGGCATATGCTAATTGGTGCCATCCGTCCACCTCTCCAAAGATGCCAAGTTGATTTATGATACCATATATCGAAGGTTTAAACGGATGCGGCCGATGTAGCAGACTTCATCAGATTCCCCCTCATTTGAGGGATTTTTGATTGTGGGGACGCTCTTCCCCGCAGGCGCAAGCCCCTGCAGTTAATTACGCTACCGCATCGCGGTAACAACTTTCTCCTTCTCCAAATGGTCACTTCGTGTCGTGGGTGTTTGTTTTGTTTTTGGTTGCCCGTGGATTGTATACGGAGACTAATTTATGTTGTCGTCCGTAGGGCTTGGATTAGTCCAAATCCGTATCTTCTTAGATTTGGGTTTGGGGGTTGAGTTTAAGGATACGTTAGTCTCATTTGAGGCTAAGATCAACTTAAACGTTTGTTAAGGATACGTTAGTCCAATTTTTAGACTAAGATCAACTTAACAGGATCGTTTAGATCCAACAAAAGAGCAATTGGGCTCTATTGTTTAGTTTAGGGACATTGCGGTCGATAGTTAGTTTAGGGACATCTCAGTCCGGCGTTAGTTTAAGGACATCTCGGTTCAGGTTAAGGACATCATAGTCCGTGAGTTTAAAGACATCACAGTCAAGGTTAAGGACATCATAGTCCGTGAGTTTAAAGACCTCACAGTCAAGATTAAGGGCATCATAGTCCGTGAGTTTTAAAGGACCCCACAGTCCATAGAATGTTTGGTTGTCGGGACCCGTCACCTCTCTGAAGACGTTGAAGGATTACAACGACAAATATCAGAGGAGTAAAGAGATGTATCCACAAACCGACGTGAGTTGGTTGAAAGATCTGTAGCCCAATTTGGGGCTAAGATCTGTTAAAATATTTATGAGCAGATGGGCTCAATTAATATAAGTTGAGAACTTATGGCCAATATTGGGGTAAGTCTAATCAGGTTAAAATGTTTAACATTTTATTTTGGGCTGTTGAGCCTTTATTTGGGCTTGACCTTTTTAACAATGCTGAGCATTGATTTATATCTTGACAATGTCTTTGTCTTTTATTGAATGTTGAGCATTCATCGGAGCTCTGGGCTTAATAAAGAACAATTTATGTTCTATCAGCGCAACACGTGGTGCGCTAGGCGCTTTGCGCCAATCAAAAAGCGCAGTGCGCTTCTGCCAAGTAGCGCACATGTAAGGGACACGTGTCGCACTCAGCGCTAGGCGCTAGATGATGAGCGTATGATGCCAGTTTATGAGCGCTGAGCACTTTCAGTTTAATGGTGCACACGTGAGTGACACGTGGTGCGCTTGGCGCTGAGCGCAGCCCATGAGCGCAGTGCGCTATTTCAGAAGCGCAAAGTGCAAGTTGTTAATTGGCGCATACGTGATTGACACGTGGCGCATTTGGCGCTGAGCGCCAGTCCAGAGAGCGCAGAAGCGCAGTTCAAGAGTGCAAAGCGCATCTGATCAATTTTATGATCTAGAAAACAAATTTATGTTCTTTTAAAAGAGACTTTGTCTCAAGATCTAAGAACAACAGTTCTTATTTTTGCAGGAGATATTTCCATTCTCTTATGTTGATGAAAGGCTTTGCCTTTATAGATCCATGATCTGTAAGAAGAATTATGTTCTTCTTTTATTTCATGATGAGATCTTTTGATCTCTTTGTGAAAGACTTTTTGTCTTGTAGATCTATGATCTATTTAAAGAAATGAATTCTTCTTTTTATGAGATGATTTCATCTCTATGTTCATCATTATTATTTTTTACCTTGAAGAAAAATTTTCTTGCAAGAGCTTGCTCTTTATCTTTGAGTTTCTCAAAATTTATGGGGGGGGGGGGGGGTTTCTCTATCTAAGACTGGAAGTCTTGAGGCCTTTATATAGGGCAAGCTGATTTGTTGAATCAGTTAAAGAGATTTTTCTCTGATTGATTTGGGGATATTTCTCTACCATTGGATCTCTGATCCTAGGGCTTCTGTGTTACAGAAGGCAATCTTCTTGTTTTTTTAACAAAATTGATAAATCTTTCCATACAGAATTTATTCTGTCTTTTGGTTATTTTTATTTACCAATGGATCATTGATCCAACAGTGTTCTGATTTACAGAGCACAATCTTGTTATTTGGAAAGATTTTGAGGAATCTTTCCTTAACAGAATTTAATTCTGATTAATTAATGATTTATCATTATTATTAGATCTTTGATCTAACGGTAAGGAGCTTTTAGTTCCAGCGCTAGCGCACCCGTGTCTTACACGTGGTGCGCTGCTCAGAGCGCAGCGCACCTAGCGCTTGCACACCCGTGTCTTACACGTGGTGCGCTGCTCAGAACGCAGCGCACGTAGCGCTAGCGCACCCGTGTCTTACACGTGGTGCGCTACTCAGAACGCAGCGCATGTAGCGCTAGCGCATCCGTGTCTTACACGTGGTGCGCTACTTAGAGCGCAGCGAACCTAGCGCTAGCGCATCCATGTCTTACACGTGGTACCTTGCTTAGGGCGCAGCGCACTTGGCGCTGCATCTGAAGCGTTGCTTCATTTTGGAATTTAAATTTCAAATAGAGCTTTTCTCTGATTGGGGGAAACAAATGCCCCCCTACCGTTGCGCTCACGTGGCCCACATGTGAGTGCAACAGTGGCAGCACCGGCGCCCTTGGATCAACTCAGAAGTTGAAAAGGCATTTCAATGCCTATAAATAGGACCTTTGGTTCTTTAGATGATTCTGTTCATCTTCTTCTTATTTTCTGAGAATTTTTATTCTCTCATAGAGCATAGCTCTTCATTTTAAGAAATTTTCAAGAGTCAAAACTCTGCCAAAATTTAGGTAAAATTCTTTTTTTTTAACGATCTAGGGTTTTACCCATTAATAGAGCCTTGCTCTTCATAGATCTTTGACCTAAAGGAAACCATTTTTAGGGTTTCATTAATAGAGCTTCGCTCTTTCGAAATCATAGATCTAAAGAGATTTTCTTTCATGGTTTCTTAACCCATGAACAGAGCTTTGCTCATAAAGAACTCTTAGAGTTTGTTCATGGATCTTGAAGATCTCAGAATTTTTCATCCATGTATAAAAATTGATTTCAATTTCTTTTTTCTGATGAATTATTCTATCATTTTCTTCCAGAGCAAGGCTCTTAGCATTCTCGGGGAATTTCTTTAAATTCCCCTCATAATTGACTTTGACAGGTGTCACTCCTGTCTGCAGAGCATTGCTCTCGAGGAGTTTAACTCCCTGGCCCGAGGGGTCACTCATTAAATGAGATTCCTTTTTTAGGATTTCTCGCAAATTCTAATTTGTTAGGTGTCATAATTAGCATTTGTTTTCTCCACGGGGATATCAAGAGTCGTTTAAATCCTTGTGCCTGTTTTTAATAAGAATTTTCTTAATCAGTCTGTCCGCTAACTCTTGCTGATTTTCTTTTTCAGGAGTTATGGACACTCATATGTATGACCTTGATGAGATTATCTCTTATGGCGACATTCGCATACTCGGTCGTTCTCAAAACCGAGAATTCACAAACGCCTAGTGTGCCGAAATTATGGGTCGCTTTAATCCATGCAATGGTCGACTGCTTCCTCGACGTTCCTCTCTCTTGAAGCTTATTGTGGGAGCGATCTGGGGAGCACTTCCTCTATTCTGTGCTGGCATGCCGCTTAAGGCATTGGATGATGCCGAAGATAAGGTGCACTCGGTGTATCTAACGGGCCTAATCTCAAAGAAAAGGCGAGACAATCTTGTTGATCTTCTGCATCAGGCTTTTCAACAGGCGGCAACACTCGCTGCCTATCGGAGGGTGGAGGACATCAGTGAGGACCCCGACGCTTGTGATCGCGAGAGGAAGCATACTAGGATGGTTCGAAAGGCCTGGAACATTTTAGATGGTCTTACTTTTGAGTTTCTCAATCCATGCCCTGGATTTGATGTCGTGCCTTTGTAAACATTCCAATTATGTTTTTATTTGTTGTTTTCCTCAATGTAGGCATTTTCTGAAGTATGAATAGCAAGCCTTTTCATTTCTATGTGTTTATTTTATACATCAAACTTTTTCGCACATGCATGAATGGGTATGCCTTGAACGCTTAACTGAATGTGAATAAAATGTTCTCCTCATTGTCGCTTTCTTCTCTTTTCTTTGTTGCCGGCATGTCACTTTAGTAAGCGTGGGCTGCAGATGATAGAGAGCATCCCATCTGGAATTCTTCGAAAGGTAGTGATGGCTTAGGAAGCAGGTTCAGATCTGCTGCCTAAGACTTTTCAACTTCATAAGCCGTGAGGGTCTCATAAAGATTTTTCTCCCTACGAGTCGAGAGGATCTCGTAGGTGTATTTTCTCCTTAGAAATCGTGAGGATTCCTAAGCGCGTTTTCTCTTGTAAGTCGTAAGGATCTTACAAGAGAGTTTTCTTCCTTACGGGTCGAGAGGACCTGTAAGTGATCAATGGTGTTGCCATTATCCGCACTTTGCGGAGTCAGGAGTTGCTCTGCGCGTTTCCACGGGGTCAGGATTGACTTTAACCGTGTTCCACGGGACCAGGAATTTGCTCTGGATGCTTCCCACGGGGACATAGCCGTGTTCCGCGAGGACCAGGCTCCACTCTGGACGTTTCCCACGGGGTCAGGATTGACATAAGCCGCGTTCCACGTGACCAGGAATTTACTCTAGATGCTTCCCATGGGGTCATAGCCGTGTTCTGCGATGACCAGGCTCCGCTCTGGATGCTTCCCACGGGGTCATAGCCATGTTCTGCGAGGACCAGGATCCGCTCTGGACATTTCCCACGGGGTCAGGATTGACATAAGCCGTATTCCACGTGACCAGGAATTTGCTCTGGATGCTTCCCACGGGGTCATAGCCGTATTCTGCGAGGACCAGGCTCCGCTCTGGACGTTTCCCATGGGGTAGCCGCGTTCCACGTGACCAGGAATTTGCTTTGGATGCTTCTCACGGGGTCATAGCCGTGTTCTGCGAGGACCAGGCTCCGCTCTGGACGTTTCCCACAGGGTCAAGATTGACATAAGCCATGTTCCACGTGACCAGGAATTTGCTCTGGATGCTTCCCACGGGGTCATAGCCGTGTTCTGCGAGGACCAGGCTCTGCTCTGGACGTTTCCCACGGGGTCAGGATTGACATAAGCCGCGTTCCACATGACCAGGAATTTGCTCTGGATGCTTCCTACGGGGTCATAGCCATGTTCTGCGAGGACCAGGCTCCGCTCTGGACGTTTCCCATAGGGTCAGTATTGACTTAAGCCGCGTTCCACGTGACCAGGAATTTGTTCTGGATGCTTCCCACGGGGTTATAGCCGTGTTCTGCGAGGACCAGGCTCCGCTCTGGATGCTTCCCACGGGGTCATAGCCGTGTTTTGCGAGGGCCAGGATCCGCTCTGGACGTTTCCCACGAGGTCAGGATTGACATAAGCCGTGTTCCACATGACCAGGAATTTTGCTCTGGATGCTTCCCACGGGGTCATAGCCGTGTTCTTCGAGGACCAGGCTCCGCTCTGGACATTTCCCACGGGGTCAGAATTGACATGAGCCGCGTTCCACATGACCAGGAATTTTGCTCTGGATGCTTCCTACGGGGTCATAGCCGTGTTCTGCGAGGACCAGGCTCCGCTCTGGATGTTTCCTACGGGGTCAGGATTGACATAAGCCACGTTCCACGTGACCAGGAATTTTGCTCTGGATGCTTCCCACGGGGTCACAGCCATGTTCTGCGAGGACCAGGCTCCACTCTGTATGTTTCCCAAGGGGTCAGAATTGACATAAGCCGCGTTCCACGTGACCAGGAATTTTGCTCTGGATGCTTCCCACGGGGTTATAGCCGTATTCTGCGAGGACCAGGCTCCGCTCTGGATGTTTCCCACAAGGTCAGAATTGACATAAGCCGCGTTCCACGTGACCAGGAAGGGTCGACTTTATCTGCATATCACGGAGTCGGGGTTTGACTCTTGGTCATCTGTGCACCGTCGAGTCATGGAACTGGGAATTGCCGCGGTTCCGCTTCACTTGATATTGCGTCTGTTGTAATGAGACGAATGTTGAGATGATCTCCAGGCTGTCTGTGAACTGTTATGATTCGGCTTCTTCTTCTAATGGAAACTGGGGAGGGAAGGTGTGATTCCTTCTTCGTTTGCGCCCCTGGATTGTATACAGGGATTGATGTGATATCACCTATAGGGCATAAATTTCATTTTTTTAAATTTCTTTCCGCGATACTCTATCATTTCAGCTTTTATATCGTGAAGGTCGCGATTGCCCAATCATTTCGGCTATTTTTCGCGGTGCCCAATCATTTCAGCTATTTGTTTTATTTTTACTCGATGCTTTTTATTGCGAGTTGCCCAATCATTTCGGCTATTTTGCATGCATATATTTTTACTTGCAAGTTGCCCCATCATTTCGGCTATTTTGTATGCATGTGTGGCTCATTGGCTCTTTGCTACAACCTTGGAATTAGACACCGATTTCGGCATCAGCACCGCTACAACTGGGATATTGCCAGGAGCGAATCATCATTTGCCTCTGTCGGTGTCAAACAAAAGTGGCTTAGCGAACAGGGTTAGGATCCTGTCGGCTAAGGCTTTTGACTTCATGAGCCGTAAGGGTCTCATAAAGGTATTTCTCCCTGCGAGTCGTGAGGACCTCGTAGGTGCGTTTTCTCCTTAGGAATCGTGAGGACTCCTAAGTGTATGGCTTCTCGTAAGTCGTAAGGATCTTACAAGAGTATTTTCTCCTTCTAAGTCGAGAGGACTTACAAGGGTTGTTCACTGTGTAAACATATCCCTAGTCACGGATGGGACTTTATTAGGGAAATGTTTATTCGCGCCCGTGGATTGTATACAAGGGTCAGCATTGAGCCGCTTGTAGGGCAGCATTGGAGGTTGTGGTGGCCGCTTAAGAACGGGTTCAGATCCCTGTAGCTTAAGACTTTTGAATCTCATGAGCCGTGAGGGTCTCATAAGAGGGTTCTCCTTACGAGTCGTGAGGATCTCGTAAGTGTAATTTCTCCTTAGGAATCGTGGGGATCCCTAAGCTTGTTACTCCCTTGTGAGTCGTAAAGATCTCACGCAGGTGGTCTCTCCTCACAAGGTCGAGAGGACCTTGCAAGTGTCTTTTAACGAGGTTGCGCCCTTTCAGGTTTTCATAAAAACTCACCGGTAGCCCTACTGTTTTTACTCACGGAGCCCTTTCGGGTTTTCATCTGTGCCCATTTGCTTATGGACATACCGTTTTCTTTTTTTATTTATTTATTTTTTATTCTTTCTTTTTTTTAGCCTTGGGATGCTGCAGTCCACAGTAGTTTATCGACGTCTCGGTCAACAGCTAGTTTTAGGACATAGTGGTCCATTGTTAGTTTAAGGACGTTTCGGTCCGACGCCAGTTTTAGGACATGGTGGTCCATCGTTAGTTTAAGGACGTTTCGGTCCGACGCCAGTTTTAGGACATAGTGGTCCATCGTTAGTTTTAGGACATTTCGGTCCGTTGTTAGTTTAAGGACGTTTCAGTCCATTAAACGGATACTACTTATAGAGTTTGGACTTAGGAAGATAGCGAGCGGATATAGGCGTCGTCATCTATCGTTGACCTAGGCCGTGACTCGTCAGGCGTAGTATTTCTTTAGGAAGCGACCGTTTATTGGCCTGAAAGGTCTTTCACCATGCATGTCCATGAGTAGATAGGCTCCACCCTGGTAAACTTTGTCTATGATATACAGGCCTTCATAGTTCGGCTCGAATTTCCACCGCTTGGCGCGATTGGGGATCACAGGTCTTTTAACCACTAGTACGAGTTCGCCTTGGCGGAACGTTCTCGGCCTAGTCAATTTTTCATGTGAGCGCGTCATCTTTGCTTTATAAGCCTCCAGACTTTGTTGCGCCACGAGCCGGTTTTCATCAAAGGCATCAAGCTCCTCAAGCCGAAGGTGGGCATTCTCTTCATCTGTTAGCTCGTAGTGAACCGTCACTCGTAGAGAGGGTAACTCTATCTCGAGGGGGAGTATCGCTTCTGTGTCGAATACCAATGCATACGGCGTTGTGTTCGTGGCCGTTTTGAACGTAGTTCGATATGCCCAGAGAGCTTCATGCCAGTCCTTCTTATTTCGAGACACCGTCTTTTTCACGATTTTCGTCAAGGTCTTGTTGAAAGCCTCGACTAGACCATTAGCTCGGGGATTATAGACCGAAGTGTATCTCCACTCTATGTTATGCTATTGTGCGAAGCAGCTGATCTTGTGGCTTCTGTAGGCTGGCCCGTTATCGGAGATGATCCGTCGCGGAATTCCAAACCGATAAATGACGTGCGTCTTGAAGAAATGGAGAATACTCTCCGTCTTCACTTCCCTCAGCGGTATTGCTTCTGCCCACTTGGAGAAGTAATCAGTTGTCACCAAAATGAACCGATGTCCTCTAGACGATACTGGCTCGATGGGGCCAATTATGTCAGTTCCCCACATTTCGAACGGCCAGCTAGCCACCGTTGGATGTAGTGGATTTGGATGCTGATGGATGAAGTCCCCATAAATCTGGCACGAGTGGTACTGCTTCGCGTATTCGAGGCAGTCTTGGATCATCGTAGGCCAATAGTAGCCCATCCTTTTGATCTTCAGTTTCATCTTCGGCCCGGCTTGATGAGAACCACAGAGTCCGTCGTGAGTTTCTTGGACGACTCTCTTTGCTTCTTCAGGTCCCAGGCATCTTAGCCATAGAGAATCAAATGATCTCTTATACAGAGTATCATTGACGAAGGCGAAAGACAGAGCTCGTTTCATAAGCTGATGTCTTGAGGACGCATCTTTAGGTGTTCGACGGGATTTGAAGTAGTCTATAAAGGATTCTCTCCAATCCATAGCCTTTTCCTGGTCTTTTATTTATAGGGACATTTGCTCGGTCGCTTCTTTTTCTTCGGATGACTCCAGAGATATTTCTGCTGGTGCGAGAACCCGACGGCTTTGCACAACGATCCTCACGTCATCGAGGTTCTCGTCGGCCAATTCTTTAGCGAGCTTAGCTAATGCATCCGCCTTGCTATTTTCCGTACGCGGTATACTTTCCAGGGTGTAGGAAGGAATTTGAGTCAGCAGTTGTTGCACTTTCTCACCGTACTTCACCAACTCAGGCTTGCACGTCTGATAGTCGCCATTTACTTGACTAACGACCAGCTGGGAGTCTCCGCATATGAGGAGGTTTTCAATTCCCATGTCGACGGCGATCTCAAGACCTGCTATCAAAGCTTCATATTCAGCTTCGTTGTTCGTCCTCGACTCTGTTAAGGAGAAGGCAAAGCGCATTATCCCTCCTTGTGGAGTCACGAAGATGAGGCCTACCCCTGATTTGATTATGGGGATTCTTTGTTTGCGCCTCTTCATGGAAGATGCCCCATCAAAATAGAGTTCCCATCGGGTATCATTTTCCTTTTTCTCCCCAGCGATCGTGTCAAACGCGTGTTCATCTGGCAATTCGCAGTTCAAAGGAGAATCGGCAGGTATCGGGTGCTCAGCGAGGAAGTCGGCGATGGCCTGGCCTTTCACTGCCTTAAGAGGTCGATAAGTTATCGAGAATTCCATCAAGAGCAGGGCCCATTTAGCGAGACGTCCTGTTAATATGGCTTTCGACATCAAATACTTGAAAGGATCCACTTTTGATATGAGACGGACCTCATGCGCCAACGCGTAGTATCTGAGCTTCGTTATCGTGAAGATCAACGCAAGGCAGTGTTTTTCGATGGGAGAATAATTGCTTTCTGCCCCCAGTAGAACTCGACTCAAATAATAAAGGGCTCTTTTTTCCCTTGGTCGTTTTCTTGTGCCCACAGCACGCCTAAAGAACCTTCTAAGGCGGTCATATACAAGATGAGAGGTTTTCCTTTAACGGAAGCGGCCAGCACTGGCGGATTCTGCAGGTACTGCTTGATTTCGTCCAGTGCGCTTTGGCATTTGTGACCCTAGACGAACGGGGTTCCCTTTTTCATCAAGTGACTGTAGGGGCGGCACTTGTCGGAGAGGTTGGTTATAAATCGCCGGATATACGCGAGCTTCCCTTGGAGAGACCGCAGTTGCTTGAGAGTCCTTGGCAGAGGCATTTCCATAATCGCCTTGATCTTTGACGGATCTATCTCGATGCCTCGGTGTCGGACGATGAATCCTAGGAATTTTCCTGAGGAAACTCCGAACGCTCATTTGAGAGGGTCCATCTTCAGGTTGTATTTCCGAAGGCGTTGAAACACAATGTTCAGATACTCTAAATGTTTCTCGTATGATTTGCTTTTTACTATGAGGTCGTCGATATAGCATTCGACGATTTCATGTATGAGGTCATCAAAAATCTTCGTCATGGCCCTTTGATAGGTGGCACCGGCGTTCTTTAGACCAAAAGGCATCACCTTATAGCAAAATATGCCCAAAGGAGTCCGAAAAGCGGTATGCTTCTGGTCTTCGGGATGCATCTTTATCTGATTGTATCCTGATGATCCGTCCATGAAGGAGAAAACTTCATGAGTGGACGTATTATCTATCATCAGCTCAGTGACTGGTACTGGGAAGTCGTCCTTTGGGCAAGCTTTGTTGAGATCCCGAAATTCCACACAAATGCGCACCGTCCCATTCTTCTTCATCACTGGGACGATGTTGGCGATCCAGTCAGGATATTGAGCCTCTTGGATGAAGCCGGAGTCGATTAGCTTCTTCACCTCGGCATTGATACTCATCTCAAGCTCGAGCCGCATTCTTCTCGGTGCTTGTTTGATCGGCTTGACGTCCGGGGATATTGCCAATTTGTGTATAGCAATCTCTGGATCTAGTCCTGGTATCTTGAAATAGTTCCATGCGAAGCAATCATTATGCTGCATGAGCACGTCTTTTAGCGTAGCCACCCTTTCTTCAGACAATAGCTCACTGACGAACGTCGACCGCGGGTCACTTGCCGTCCCCAAATCAATTTTCTTGAGGTTATCTGCAGTAGTATGTATTCCATCTTCCGGCTCTTTTAGCGCCGGTGGAAATTCTGAGATCAACTCATCTTCATTGTTTCCGAAGCACCAAGGGAGGTCATCCATATTCTCAAATTCTTCTTCTGACAGCGTTATCACATGACAGGTACGAGACCGTTTCCAAGACCGACGTTAATCCGGCTCTGATTTCATGGATTTCGATTCATGCTTTTGCGGCGGGGTTACCCTCCAACTGCTGGATAAAGCGAACTTGCCTTGCTGATACTGGTCTTCTACCCAGTCTTTGAACATGAAGCAGTCTTCGAGAGGATGTCCTATCGCTCGGTGATGAGAGCAATAATCCGGGTGAGAGACCTCGCCTGCTTGCTCAGGGTGTTTGGACTCCGGAAGGGTAATCATCTGATGTTTTATGACAAGATCAAGTATTTTCTTTGTCTTGTCTTGGGCAAAAGAGTACGCTCGACCCATCTTCTTTATAAGAGACGAATCCTGGTTGCTCGATTCCCGATCACGTGGCTTCTTGGTCCCCGCTTTGTTGCTGTCGAACGCCTTTCCCTCTTTTTGATTTATTTTTGCCTCTGCGTCGGGCCTTTTGTATGACGGGTTGACAAGGAAGGGCATTTTCATTTTTCGCAACCTGCTGAAGGAGGCGCTGCGTTCTGCTTTCTCACATATGGCCATTTCGCGATTATGATCGTCTCGAACCTTTTGACCTGCTTCCCTTATAAGCTTGTCTATCTGTTCTTCGAACGACGGACTTGGCATTTTCACGACGGGGGCTCGTTTTGGTTCAGGGTTAGCATCTTCCCACAGAGCATCTCCTTCTTCGTCAAAGTCATGTATGAACGTAGCAGTCGCGGAATAGTTCTCGTTTCTTGGATCGAACATATCCAAGCCCGATCGTTTCCATTCTCCAGTTGGGCAACTTTCGTTGAGTTCCGGGAACGTTCCAGATCCTGTTATAGAACCTTGCTTGTCGAGCAGTTTGCTTAAGAGATACACCTTGGCGTATCAAGAGTCTCTTTAGTCCGTCTGTGTAATATCTGGGCAAACGGATGGGTTGAGCCTGTCAAGTGTAGAATCCGCACCATGCCAAATTTCTTTCTCCACTTTGGTTTCCCCCGGATCGGTAGAATAGGATCGCCTTTTCACCTTTTTGCCTGGGAGGGACGTAGAATGTCTGCAGTTCTTCCACACTGTAGGTATCAAGCGCGTCTGGCTCTTTATGATGCTTTGGCGGAACTATGGCAACTTGCAAACTTTGATCTTCATCAGCGAAGGCTTGTATTGATGGCCGAGCAGAGAATACGGCATTGAACTCATCTTCCGAGTCGCTGCCGAAGATCAACATAGGAGTGGACGGTCCCGGCTTGTTGCACTGGGGCAGACCTGAATAAACTATTTCTTCTTCCTCCTCAGTATCACTCCCGAAGAATGGAATAGTGGTGATAGCTTTGTTCTTGTCCTCCGATTTACTTCATCTTTCTGTGTCTTCGAAATCTGGCAGGAAGTATTTTGCATCCTCATATTTGCGAACTTCGTTTACGGAGAACGGGTTAAGTTTGCCTGTTACAGTGTATTCAA
Source organism: Agapanthus africanus (assembly GCA_030015575.1). Classification (NCBI taxonomy): domain Eukaryota; kingdom Viridiplantae; phylum Streptophyta; class Magnoliopsida; order Asparagales; family Amaryllidaceae; genus Agapanthus; species Agapanthus africanus. The sequence goes on from JASDDO010000004.1 coordinate 361,788,669, forward strand.
GACCATCCTTGAAATATTTCATACACTGATGTTGTGTAGAGGGGATGATGTTGTACTCGTGTAACCAAGGCCGCCCGAGCAAAACGTTGTAGCAAGTCTTGGCGTCAATGACGTGAAATTTAATGTCCGTAACGAGCAACCTAAAGCGCAGCGTCAATATTACAGACCCCGAGCGTCCGTGATGACTGGGAGTCAAACCCGGAGATAGTGATCTTATCCCGAGCGAGGTGTTGAACGCTCATAGCAGATTTCCTTCAACACTCTCACATTGAGGAGATTGACGGAGGACCTATTATCAACAAGGATTTTGCCTATCTTGATGTCATGACAGTATCCGGAGACATAAAGGGGACGGTTATGCTCGCATGTCCCAAGGAGAAGATCTTCATCGCCGAAGGTGATATCGTGCTGTTGTGCACTTCTTCCAACTCGTCCTTCCTCTTTTCTTCGGCGAGGAAAGCTTGGAATTGTTCCGGCTCTTGTAATGCCTTAATCAGCAAATCTCTCGCCTCTTTAGATAGCAGAAGGGCGTCGAGAATGCTTAGCTGTGAAGGTAGCTTTCTCAAGTGTGCAGAACGTTGTAGTCCACCTTGTTTTTCTTTGGTGGGTCCTTGGCTGTCAGCTCTCTGATGGCTTGGTCATCAAAGATGATATACTCAGGGTCTTTTTCTTTTCCCTTATCTTTTCTATTTAACCCGCTATTCGAAGGCCCAAGATTCTTTTCGGGCAGCGTGCGATTACGCAGCTGAATGTTCTCGCAGTTCTTCGTTCTTCCTCTTTTCCCGATGTGGATTCTTTGAAGAGAGGGCCAAGAGTCATTTCTTCGTCAGAGTCTCTCCCGAAGGTGAGAACTTGCGGTCTCCCAGCGTCGACCATGTGACAGTTGCCGGTAGTTCCTTTACGCTCCTCGGTCGTATTTACTTGCTCCGACGAGTTTTGCGTTTCATCCGCTTGAAATGTTGTCGGTGAGCAACATATCCCTGCCACTAGCTTTTAAAAGCATTGCACTCTTCGGTGGGGTGCGCAATCCTTCGATGATATAAGCAGTAGCTAGGATGTATATCCGCTTCATTAGGAATGTTTCCTTCGGAGGGTGGCAGCTTCATTCCCATCGATATGGATTTGGCAAACCTATTTCTCGTTTTGAACCCGCTTTTATTTGCGGCGGATGTACTTTGATCTGGTGATAGTGTTTCAACCCTTTCGTCCAGTCGTCGGCGTTTGGCCTTTTCAAATATGGCCATCTCGTGTTCCCGATCAGCTTTGCTTTTCAGAAGATCTTCGTTCAGGAATGCGTCAATCATTTCGTCTGATGGTCCTAGAAGTTCCGGCTCAGGATCTGCCCCCAGTTTCTCTGCGTCAGGAGATTCTTCACCGTTTATTAACGAGTGAGAGATCACATGGCAACTTGCCATATAATCTTCAGGCTCATCCGACGAGTCTTCTCCATTGTCATCATCTCTGTCCTCGAGGACGTGGTTGAGAAACTCCTGAAGCGTGATCGGGGTTCGCGCTTTCTGGTTATATTCTTCCAGCGCGTTAATATGTTTTTGCAGTTCCGTGCGCTTGTCATCAGGCTTCACGGGCTTTTTGGTCTTCTTCTTTTTCTTCGAAGACTTTGACGGCTGGGTGCGGGCGCTTTGACTATCACCACCAATTTTTGGAGTTGGGCGCGGCTTCAGCATTCCCTTGATGATCTCGGGTTCTAGCTGATTTTTTCATATGATCACCGGGCATGTTTGGAGATCTTTCAGCATTCTTTTTGTTTTGGCTGAAAGAGCGATCTCCCATAGAGATTCTTCGACAAAAGAGTACGATGCCCCCGGTGTATCCGTCTTCTTGGGGGCGTGTGGCTACGGCGGGTTCACCTTCCAATTCTCGGACACGGCAAATTTGCCCTGTTGGTATTGATCTTCAATCCAGCCTTTAAAGACGAAGCAATCTTCAATTGGATGGCTTACCGTTTGATGGTAAGGGCAATAATTGGGACTATTAGTCTCACCGGGTTGCAACGGTCGTTTTGGATTCGGCAGATTGATGAGCCTGTTGCGCACCGCTAGTTCGAACAATCTCTTCGTTTTATCCCGGGGGAACGAATAAGCACGCTTCATCTTCTCATTATAGTATTGCTGTCTTTCCACTAGGCGATCTGTTAATTTTGGACCACTGGGCCTGTAACAACCCTAATTTTCCTATACACTTTTTCCTATACAAATTTTTTTCAAAATATTTTTAAAATCCACAAAGGGGTATTGTGCCTGAGCACAAGATTTAGGTAATTATTTTTGTTTTTAATTACAAGCTATAAGAATGAAATAACTCCATTTTTAGTGTACAAGAAATTACTTTAAATTTAATGTATACTAGGAGTATTTATTCTTGCTGCTATCAGTTTAAGTAATTAAAAACCATAATAATTACAAGAAGGAGCTTGTAGCTCATTGGTAATACCTTGCACTGCTGAACCAAGCCACCAGAGTTCAAATCCCATGCCCCACATTATTTTTGTATTTATTTTGTTTTAATTTTTTTGGGAAGTCAACGGTAAAAAGGCCATAACTCCCAAAATATGTACTGGACAACAAAAAGTAAAATTACCAAGTTGTTCCTCAGAAAAAACCCCGGCCATTGGACCCTTGACTCGGCCCGACTCGCCGCCGCCGGCCGACGACTCGGCCGACTCGGTCCGGCGCCGCCGGCCGGACTTGGCCGGACGGCCGAGTCACCAACTGAGAAAAGTTGGCTCTTGACTTGGTCAACCCTCTTGCACACTTATTATACCTGGATCGGTTTTGATTTGGCCAATAAATCCTTTTTACTCCTAGGTTTAATGATTTTTAATGAATTTTTAATGTTTTTTATATTTTTTTAAATATTTTTTAATCCAAACCCTAACCCTAGCCTAGCCCTATATAAAGACCCCTATCCTCTACCTTTTCCCCTCACAACTCTAAGTCCACTCTCTCAAATTCTCGAGAACTCGGTACGAAGAGCGAGAAGCGAAGCGCTGCCGAAATCGACGACGGATTCCGGCGACCGGATCAGAACCTTCGCGACGTTTTCGACGATTCGATAATCACCACATCCCTTAGCTTCCTTAGCTTGTCCAAACCGTAAGTCCCACCTCCTTCTATCTCTCTTTTCTTTAAGATAAAAATATGACTTTTTGGAACCCGACGGAAATCGGACAAATCGATTTCCGATTCGGTTTTTCTCTAAATTTCCACTTGTCACCTAATACATATTATCTACCCATATGCTTGTTGACTATTAATCACCCATAAACCAATTTAATCAAACTTTTTCACATGAAATGATAACTTCTTCGCAAAACCGTATTCTTTTCATAAAAAATACCATGAAGTTCATTTTTCTTAGTTTAATTAATTCCCTCACTCCTAAATAGGTTTATCTTGATCACTAAACTTGTAGAACCCACTTTGAATGAAATTTCACACATAAAATGATAACGTTTCCGAATACCGTATTCTTGCGCTATAATACCTTTAAGTTTAACATAGCATGTTTTACCTTTAAACTTCACCAAAACTTAATATAAGTCACGGGGTAATGACCTACCCCTACACACACTCAATATAACCCTAATTGATAAATGTCAAAATACAGAATACGGAATTACAGGACTTTTTCACTAAAATACCATAATCTTTATAACTTTTATTTAAAGCTTTAAGTTTTAAACTTTTTAGATAAAATATTTTAATAAAATGAAAACACGATTGGTCATGGACATCGATCGTTTATCTAAACTGTCTTGTGGTGTCTAGGCTAGGCAAGTGAGCTTGGGTAACTTTAAAAGGCCCGTTTCACGATTCGTGAGCGGATCCCTCCCTAGCTGGCCGCAATTGATGGTGAAGAGGCGATTTGAGGCTTCTAATGACTCATCGTTTAGACCTTAGAAATCGGCTAGTTGGTTTAGGAAACCCTAATAACTAAAAATACGGAAAACTATACTTTTTGCAAATAAATACCCTATATTAATAAAACTGTTTTCCCAAATGAAAAGTATTTATAAACCTAAGCAAAGCGCCGCTACAACCCACTTTTGGGGAACCTGTTAGGGAAAGTACGGTTCATCGTGCACCCGCAGGCTAGTAGTGCGAGTTCAGACCTCCGCAAGGAGCATTCGGTCTCGAAAGGTTTAAAATACGATATTTAAGGAAAATGAGATTTTTAAAAATAAAATACTCATTTAAAAATTATTCATGTGTTAATATATATATAATTATCATTTTAACACCTATTTTATCCTAATATAAAGTTTCCACATTTTTCTAAAAATTACAAGATTAAAAGTTACACTAAAATACCATGAACTTCAGATAAAACAAATAATACTTTTATTAGGATATATTCACTAGAATAACACAAATAAAATTCACATTCATTATAACAATTAAAGACGAATATTAAATACTTGAGGTGTATTTTGAAAACTATACAAAAGTATTTTTACATAAAACCCCTTCAAGTTTTACAAATTACAATAAGGCCCCTAGCTAATATTGAACTTCAAATTCTCTTCTTTTAGTCTGACTCGGGTTAGAGTCTGACTATTCTTGACTCGAATATGATTCAAGTCAACCTATATGCTTTTATATTCCAATACAATTTGAATACATGAATCCATGAACCCAGTTAACAATATATTCCTTTTGACTGAATCAAACCATGGATATTCATCCATTATCCTGATATTCCATTTACCTGATTATACAGTTGCAACATGTCTACTGATATCATGGTTTTGGTCAGTCAACCAACTTACATATTCCAATACTACAATACTGTTAAAACATTACGGGGTTTAAGGGGTAGATTGGTACAGAAGATGTTAAAGGTGGTACGAGGTGGTCAGATTAAGACACCTAACCTGAATCCTGTTGCTGTTGTACCGTGGCATAACGGTTCCTTGTACTTTCCATTTGCCCTGATCTCTAGCATATAGAGATCCCCCTCGTATACACTGGCATCCTTCTGTACCAAGCTACAAACAACAGCGTTACACAATGTTCCATAATATTCAACATTATAATACTTTAGAAAATACTGTTACTCTATCATTCTCATTCTTCTTATTCTTTTGGGGCTTACCGAGCGACCTGTTCGCTGACGATATTCTATCTCTTTCTTCTTTGAATGTCGTCAGGTGCGTTGGACCAAGTTGAGATCGAGCCCACCGGTGAAGATTTGGAGCAATTCCAGGCAGACCCAGAGCTCTAGATAATTGTACCTTGTTCTTCCAGTTTATTTCATTTCCTGTTATGCCACTGTTTAGGCATTGTTTTTTTATTCCAGTTGTATTTTCCTTTTCCTGCATTGTAAAAAGAATGTTATTAATAAAGGTTGTTGTTATTTCCATATTATTCGTCTCTTGTGATTTACTTTATATTGCTTAGTTACGCTTAGCGTATATACTTCTGAGTATATACGTAGCGGGCCTCGTCACGTCCACTTCGTTGTACACTGGGAAGCGGGGCGTGACAGGGCCGCTGTTGAGTATTTGCAATAAATGTCACCTTCCCTTTACCCTTTTCGTTTCGTGGCTCCGGCTTTGGAGGAGACGGTCTATGACCCATCTGATCCATTTGGGCCAGTTTGTCGATCAAGGCCTGGAACGTGGTCGGCTTGAAGAACATCATGAATTGGGAAATAGTTGCCTGAGGGTCCAGAGTGCCCACGAACATGCCCACTGCCGGTGCTTCTTCAATGCGCTGCTCACATTTCGACCACAAATTCCGCCATCGTATTGCGTATTGTACCCAAGTTTCGCCTGGCTTCACCCTGGCATTATCAATGCCGTTATTGGGGTGCGTTCACTGGAACTCGCGAAACGCTGGGTGAATAGTAGCTCCATCTCTGCAAAAGTCTTGACGGAGTCGTTTGGAAGTTTAGAATACCACTCGAATGTCGTCTCCGACAAGCTACCGACAAACTGGCGGAGTAGAAGTTTATCGTCACCCCCGGTGTTGCCGTACAAGGCTCTGAATTGAGCGACATGCTGATGTGGATTCCCCGTCCCTTTATAAACATGAAATTTAGGGATTGTATATCCCAGCGGGTACTTTATTTGGTCATACCAGCCTGGATAAGGTCGTCCAGTCTTAACGATCTGTCCAGCCGCTTCGTTCGCCTGGTGAGCTCGTATCTGCTGAGCAATGTAATCATCCAGAGCGGCCTTGGAGATGGTCTCCTCTTTGGCTGCTGAAAGAGCCTGAGGAGGGTTCAATGTCTCCCCTCTGTCGTCTTCAACGATAATCGGGGGGTCTTCAGCTGGAGGTTCCGGCTGTAACATCATCCCGGCCATGTCTTGGAACAAAAGAGCCATTCGTTTTATGTTGGTCGTCTGTTCTGCGGCCTCTTTTTCTTTCCTCTCGAGCATTCTTCGGAGGAATTCAGTATCAGTTTCTTGCTCCCGACGTTGTTCCGAGGTCTCCGGATTGTCTTTTGGCCCAGTGAGTGGGGCCATTGCAGTCAGCATCTCCTGAAGTTTCTGCTGCTGTTGTTCCTGAGCCTTCGTTATCGATCGGGTAAGCGGTCGATGACCTGTAGAAGCACGACTTTCCTCTTTTTCGGAAGCCATATAAACAGTATGCACCATCATGCCCATAGACTTGGGGCGTTTAGATTCGATGTCCTTGCGGCTTGCCGCATTCACGGGGGCTTTCTCTGGCCTCCTTCTCTTGTGAGCAGTTGAAGTGGAGGGAGCCATTGCAGCGGGCACCCAAACGGCTGTCGCCTTTTATGGCTTGACAGGATGGTTTTCTCCTTGTCGAGCTTTAAGCTTCTTTGATCGGCGAGAGTAGTCCTGGTCAATCACCGATTCCTGGACCTGTCGCCAGACTTTATAAATTTTGGAGGACAGATGCTGAGAGGGTTGCTCCGTCTTCTTTTCTGTAGTAATCTCCATAGGTGGAGGAGATTTCTTCAGCACGGCAGTCGTAGAGTTCTTGCGAACCCTCCTAAGCGGTTTAAAGCTGTTCTCAGTTGGAACAGCAGCATCGATTTCCACCATGGGAGCTGGCGGAGTTAGCCAAGAGGGGGAGTTGCCCCAGGCCTTCCTTACTCGGCGCCAGTGATGACGTCGAACATGTCGTGTGGATGGGATTGTCTCAGCTGTAGGTGTGACTTTGTTATGCCCCCTGTCTTGTCGGAGGGTTTTCGCCGGTGCCAGCCTTTTGAAGACTGACGTTCGCCGAGAAGTAATGTCCACCCTATCGAATACAGACCTCTGGGCAGAGGTGATTTGCCTGGAGCGGGAGCGGGAGTGGCCAGCCTTGTGAAGACTGACTTCTTGTCAGGAGAAGCCTTTCCAATGATTTCGTCCTCTTGAGCCGGGATGGCTATCCGCTTTGGGATGGCTGCTTCAGGTATGGCGGGCTTGTTGGCATTCTGGCCCAGTTTGCTGAAAACTGAGGCAGTGGAGTTGGGCAACCCATTGAGAGGGGCCGCAGCAGTTGTAAGCCGATCAAATACTGACTTCTTTGGGGCTTCTTGCGGCGGCATCGGGGCATTGAAGCTCATGGGTGGGATCATAGTCCCAAAGAACAACCCGGTGGTAGCCTGCGTTACCTGCTCTACCGGTATTGTGAAAAGGGAGGCCGCCTGGGGCCCGTAAGTTACACCTCCAAATGAGGCGGAACGGGAGTTGCAGTTGCAGCTGGAACATTTTGTGCATGTAGACGACATTGATCTTTCGTTTTCTGCACCGAGCAAGACACCAAATCTTAGTATCTCGAACCCAAGGGTAACCATAGCAAACCGCGATTCGTTCGCGAACACAACACACGAAATGTGGAGTGGAAAGAGGAAAAGGTCCTACCGGGTGTGCCAGAATCTGTTCCCCACCGAAACACGGAGACGCGACCGCGCGGGTCCGTCTTGCCTGAATTTCGGGACAGATGCTAATTGGTGTTATCCGTCCACCTCTCCGAAGATGCCAAGTTGATTTATGACACCATATATCGAAGGTTTAAACGGATGCGGCCGATGTAGCAGACTTCGTCAGATTCCCCCTCATTTGAGGGGTTTTTGATTGTAGGGACGCTCTACCCTGCAGGCGCAAGCCTCTGCAGTTAATTACGCTACCACATCGTGGTAACAACTTTCTCCTTCTCCAGATGGTCACTTCGTGTCATGGGTGTTTGTTTTGTTTTTGGTTGCCCGTGGATTATATATGGAGACTAATTTATGTTGTCGCCCGTAGGGCGTGGATTAGTCCAAATCCGTATCTTCTTAAATTTGGGTTTGGGGGTTGGGTTTAAAGATACGTTAGTCTCATTTGAGGCTAAGATCAACTTAAACATTTATTAAGGATACATTAGTCCAATTTTTAGACTAAGATCAACTTAACAGGATCGTTTAGATCCAACAAGAGAGCAATTGGGCTCTATTGTTTAGTTTAGGGACATTGCGGTCGATAGTTAGTTTAGGGACATCTCGGTCCGGCGTTAGTTTAAGGACATCTCGGTCCAGGTTAAGGACATCATAGTCCATGAGTTTAAAGACATCACAGTCAAGGTTAAGGACATCATAGTCCGTGAGTTTAAAGACCTCACAGTCAAGGTTAAGGACATCATAGTCCGTGAGTTTTAAAGGACCCCACAGTCCAAAGAATGTTTGGTTGTCAGGACCCGTCACCTCTCTAAAGACATTGAAGGATTACAACGACAAATATCAGAGGAGTAAAGAGATGTACCCTCGAACCGACGTGAGTTGGTTGAAAGATCTGTAGTCCAATTTGGGGCTAAGATCTGTTAAAATATTTATGAGCAGATGGGCTCAATTAATATAAGTTGAGAACTTATGGCCAATATTGGGCTAAGTCCAATCAGGTTAAAATGTTTAACATTTTATTTTGGGCTGTTAAGCCTTTATTTGGGCTTGACCCTTTTAACAATGCTGAGCATTGATTTATATCTTGACAATGTCTTTGTCTTTTATTGAATGCTGAGCATTCATCAGAGCTCTGGGCTTAATAAAGAACAATTTATGTTCTGTCAGCGCAACACGTGGTGCGCTAGGCGCTTTGCGCCAATCAAAAAGCGCGGTGCGCTTCTGCTAAGTAGCGCACATGTAAGGGACACGTGTCGCACTCAGCGCTAGGCGCCAGATGATGAGCGCATGATGTCAGTTTATGGGCGATGAGCGCTAATCCATGAGCGCATTGCGCTTTCAGTTTAATGGCGCACACGTGAGTGACACGCGGTGCGTTTAGCGCTGAGCGCCAGCCCATGAGCGCAGTGCGCTATTTCAGAAGCGCAAAGCGCAAGTTATTAATTGGCGTATACGTGATTGACACGTGGCGCTGAGCGCCAGTCCAGAGAGCGCAGAAGCGCAGTTCAAGAGCGCAAAGCGCAGTTCAAGGGTGCAAAGCGCATCTGATCAATTTTATGATCTAGAAAACAAATTTATATTCTTTTAAAAGAGACTTTGTCTCAAGATCTAAGAACAACAGTTCTTATTTTTACAGGAGATATTTCCAATCTCTTATGTTGATGAAAGGCTTTGCCTTTATAGATCCATGATCTATGAGAAGAATTATGTTCTTCTTTTATTTTATGATGAGATCTTTTGATCTCTTTGTGAAATACTTTTTGTCTTGTAGATCTATGATCTGTTTAAAGAAATGAATTCTTCTTTTTATGAGATGATTTCATCTCTATGTTCATCATTATCATTTTTACCTTGAAGAAAAATCTTCTTGTAAGAGCTTGCTCTTTATTTTTGAGTTTCTCAAAATTTATGGGGGGTTTCTCTATCTAAGACTAGAAGTCTTGGGGTCTTTATATAGGGCAAGCTGATTTGTTGAATCAGTTAAAGAGAACTTTCTCTGATTGATTTGGGGATATTTCCCCACCATTGGATCTCTGATCATAGGGCTTCTGTGTTACAGAAGGCAATCTTCTTATTTTTTAACAAGATTGATAAATCTTTCCATACAGAATTTATTCTGTCTTTTGGTAATTTTTATTTACCATTGGATCATTGATCCAACGGTGTTCTGATTTACAGAGCACAATCTTGTTATTTGGAAAGATTTTGAGGAATCTTTCCTTAACAGAATTTAATTCTGATTAATTAATGATTTATCATTATTATTAGATCTTTGATCTAACGGTGAGGAGCTTTTAGTTCCAGCGCTAGCGCACCCATGCTTTGCACGTGGTGCGCTGCTTAGGGCGCAGCGCACCTAGCGCTAGCGCATCCGTGTCTTACACGTGGTGCGCTGCTTAGGGCGCAGCGCACTTGGCGCTGCATCTGAAGCGTTACTTCATTTTGAAATTTAAATTTCAAATAGAGCTTTGCTCTGATTGGGGGAAACACCACCTAGCACACTCTAGAACCAGGCTATTCGAGCATTTCTCCACGGGTTATCCTAATACAAGAATAAATGAATATACAATGGTAATATCGAGCTCAACCCGGTCGTATTCCAATAAAATAATATACAACAAGCAGTAATGGCGACCACAGTCTGGCCGCTCACCTCGAATAAACGAATACACGTTCAATTCTACGATGATGGACTATCCACCATGACTATCCGTCTAATCCATCGCAAGATATATAACAACAGCACAAGCAAGTATTTGCAACACTGCCTAATCGACCTATAGCAATTAGATGATGTATATAAACACATATATGAACTAAAAATAAACAACGATGCAAAAGTTTCGAGTTTAAAACTTTTCGTGTTACCCGGCCCGAATACAAAGATAACAGTGAATGAAATCTAAGCAAAAAAGAAGTTTACCAAAAATCCCAATTTTCAAAACCAAAGACACTGAAAAAAGACGAGGCAAAATAGAGCAGTTCTGGCCGCAAATTACGGTAAAAAGAATTTTTTGATGGCCCAAGTTGCTCCAATATGTCTCGTTTTCATTCTGTGTCATACTCATACTAATATCATTCTTTCGCAATACTCCAAAAAAAATTCGAGACCAAAATTTTTTTAACAGAAACTTGAAGAATTGGGTTTTGAAAAAAATGGAATTTTGTCGGTTTCGAAACTTAAGCTTCGTTAAACTAGTTTACGTGTTTGGGTGGCTCTGATACCATGTAAGTAGATGCTCGTGATCGTGCCGCTAATTTGCGGCCAAGGAGAAATACAAAACAATAAATTCAAAGACAAGAGCACGAACTCTACGACCTAAAATCGAATTCAAACACTAAACTAGTAAACAGGAAGGAGTTTAACTCCTCGGATAGTTGCTAGCTAATTTTATAGTCATGTCCTTCATCTTCTTTCCACTTTTAAAACCCCTACGAACTCTGGCAACGAGTTTGGAAGTCGGTCTTCCTTGTCGAAAATGATCCACCTAAAAGAACCCTAGCTAAGGCTTTAACTTCACACTAAAATAAAAAGTGAAGCAACTAGTGAACAAAGTTTGCTAAGAATTGATCACTAGGATTTAGTAGTGGCTAATCTCTAAGTGTTTCTTTCTTTTCTTTCTTCTTTCTCTGCTTTAACAGAAAGGAAGAAGAAGCTAATGGTGATGATGGTGAAAAAGAGCAAGCATGGCAAATGATAACATTATCTCTTTTTTTTCTTTCTCTTTTCTTTTAATGTGATGAATGTGTAGACTTGTGACTCACCATGGTGAGTCACAAGCCTACACCATTCTCACATGATGAAGAAGAGATGAGTAAAGAAGAGAGCCACCTCACATATACACATATACATATGTGTGTATAAATATATATAAATACACTAATACAAGTATATGCTACAAATACATACACCCATATTCGTATCAAAATACATATGTTCGTATTCGTATAAAATACGAATACAGGTATTTGTATTAAGATACAGATTCCCGTATTTATATCAAGATACAGATACCCGTGTTTATACAAATACTCGTATTCGTATAAATACCGTATCCGTGTTAAAATACAAATACTGTAAAAGAGAGATACTAAAAGAGATATATAATACTAGCTCACATTTTATCCAAATGTGATAATTTTGTTATCTTTCAAACCGGCCAGTATTAAAAAAAATGTTCAATTAAAAAGTACATGTATAAAAACACGTAGTTAATCAAACCTAAGTACGTATCAAAACACGTACACTATATCGTTTCGTTTGAGCTGGGAAACACTATGTGTGGGACTCTAAAGACTCGACAATACGCTGGCAGTGGATTTAACCACAAGCACGTCAGCGGCACTAGCTATAGGTAACGGCTACCCAGATATTGAATGAAAGGAAGGTTGACAAATAAACTTGTTTATATTCCTACTAAGCCTGAAAGTGACCATCTCCGTTCAGTCCGGTCTCTTCGTTTGAGAGTATCGCATACTGGGTCTAGGGGGTGGAAAACGCCAGATCCCTAATAACCCAATAAGTCGTGTCGATATGGCTTAAAACCATCCCGAGAAACCGCTGATCTCACAATCAGTAAATCTCAACTGTCTTGGCCAAGGTCTTATGGTGATGACCAATCGAACATAGCGCGACATCGACTCCTATACCGGGAGAGACGAATCCCTTCTATCGCTCACTGCCCGCAAGTACTTCGGGACTGTACCCAACTAAAACTTATTTGCTCGACTCTTTAAAGCCGTGGTAGGGTAGTAATATAAGTACAATGGAAACACACTCGGGACGAATGACGATGTCAGGTCTAAAGATTAACATATACCTATGTCATCAGAGAACTGCTATCTGATGATAGGTATATTACCATATAAAAGTTCTCGGCGAGTCCCTATGGTGTAACTCATAACCTAATAAGCACATGTATACTATCTTTGGTGTCGTACATCAATGGCTGTGGGACAGGCCACCTTCCCTTACGGGAATAAGAAACGTATACACTAATCTACTTCGGAGTATCGATACCATGTCTCAAAACTTCAACGATTAGGGAAAATTTTAAGGATGTGCTTATAAATTGTTCGGTTACACTAACTCCCTGGCCATCATCCATGGCCAGTTTGCGGAACAAATTTTTTATACAAGTTTAAACTGGCGCTAGAATAGCCTAATACCCGGATCTTCCATAAACCTAACTAGCAAGCTAAAGGATTCTATCTACTATAATAGAAATTTATACCTAAAGAAACAAGTCATTTGGGTCTTCACTCCTTTCCTTTAGCTCCTCAAAGGATGTACGGATCGAGCTTGATCTACGGCCTTCTCGCGGCAAAGATGATCCATCCGAGAGTGTCTGCTTTGAGCTCCCACCTCTAAACCGAGGTAACTAGGTTACTTAGTATGATAATCTAAGTAGCCTAGATGATGTAGAGAAGATGATGGATTGATTTGTCTCAAGAACCCTAGGTTTCTCAACATATGAGACAATTAGGGTTTGAGGTAGAAAAAGAGAGCTTAGAGGAAATGAGAGTGTTGTGTATCTTAGAATAGAATGAAGAATGGCTCACTTCGTAAACTATAAAGCATAACAAAATATCTTGAAGCCACAAAATATCTTGAAGCCACTTTGCCTCGATAGTAATCCATGAGTTACTACATGAGTCACCAAGCAGCCATGCTTCATTTAACACAAATGAACACCTCATACCTCCACCTCATTAACCATTTAACTAAAATGGTTAAAATTATAATGAGGTGTCTTCTTCTAGAAGCACCCTTATAACAAATTACAAGAATACCCCTCACCGTATATACATACCCGTATCCGCATTCCGAAAAATACGAATACAAAGAAACGAAAATAATCTATCAATATAATACTAGAATCCGGTTTAAACCAAAGCCCACCAGTATTATCTGCCTGAACATCATACGTGCACAAGTACACGTATATGATCGAACTCCTGCTGTAAAACCATACGGCCTCTACATCGTTTCGCCCGAAGCAGGGAAACCCTCTGTATGAAACTCTAAAGACTCAACAGTACGCTGGCGGTGGGTTTAAGCAAAAGCACGTCAGCAGTACTAGCTGCACGTAACGTCTACCCAGGTACTGTAGCGTTTTGAAAATCGTTTCGGTGAAATTTCGGAAAATCGGTAAAATAAGGGGGGGTTTGTAAAAAGTCAAAATACAAATATCTTATTATAAAAATTAAATATACATATTCTAGCTATGTAATTGCTAGTATTTGGTGTTTATTGAGCCACTGGTGAAATTTCAAATTTTCTGGAAAAAATTTTTATTTTATTATTATTTTAAGCCGTCACTAATACATTTAATTAGGGAAAATTACAAATTGGAATGAGTTGAAACAAATTTTGTGCATCATAAAACATTAAATAAAATTTTATCATTTGGTTTTTGAAACGAAATCGTTTGCCAAAACGGTTTAGAAAATATTGAAGAAAAATGCTTATTTTGTGAAAATAAAAGGGATTTGGTACATATTGAATTGGTGTTTTGTGTTCATTGCTTCACACACACACACACCACCTCCACCTCCCCCTTTTTCTGGCCGAAAATGGGCTTCCCCAATCCCCAAAGTTGTCCCCACTTAAAGAAAAAGTCAAAGAAAAGAAAATGGAATTAATAAAATGGGGCATGACTTTGTTGACTTGGAAATTGTATCATTCTTTCAACCCACACTCTCTCTCCCCTCTCCCCATCCCCTAGCCGAGCCCTCCCTCTCCCCAAATCAGCAGCAGCCCTCCCCTTGTTCTCCCCTCTTTCACCACAAAAAAATTCCACAAAATGCCCAAAAATCAACACAAAAATCCCACAAAATCAAAATCCAATCTCTACCCATTTCTTCTTGACCTATTCTAGTGTGGATCATGGATCAAGAGAGCAATTTGGAGGCCAAGATTTTGGTGCTAGGTCTCTAATTTTGTGAGGTATAATCTTAGCATTTTGCATAAGTTATTGTTTGATTACTTCAATCTACGTATTATGTGTTTAATTAGGAGTTAATTGTGGTTTTGATATTAAAGATTTAACTTTCAAGAAAGGGTTTTGAATGCAACTTAGGGTTTTATGATGTGAGATTATGGTTGTGTGATATTTTTGACATATTAATGTTATGCTAAAACTAATCTAGTTGCTAGTTTACTAATTGATGCTTGAAATTGTTAAAATTAGAATTTTATGCAAACTAGGTTTTGGAAATTTATTGCAAATGTTAGACTAAAAATCTAATTAGGTTTTTCATGACTTCATTAACATTATTAAGTGTAGTTTAATGCTTTAGATCATGCAAATCTAAGCTAGATTGTAGTTTGTGCATTTTTGCTATGAAATTGTTAAAATTTAGGTATTTTGTAAACTAGAATTTTAGGGTTTTTGGAATTTAATGAGATTAAATTATGGAAGTTGTTTTTATGAATTATTTAAGATATTTAGTGAATATTGTGGCCGCTAGATTCGTTTATACATCGAGTTTTGTACTAAAACGGTGATTTGTGCTTGCTAGATTTCCGGGAAAATGACTTTTTAAGTGAAATTGGGGTTTTTGTGAATTTTAAGCTATTTTATTTTATAATTAGTGCTTGTAATTGTACAAATGAGTGTGTTGGGAGTTTTCTCGATGGTTTGGCGTTTGTACGCCGACGTCGAGGGTTTTTGGGTCGATTTGTGAAGGCAACCATAGGTTTTGACCTATGTGGGATTCGTGTGTCATTTTGGTCATGAGTCGGATTTTAATACGATACGATGCGTTGTGATATGTAGGTACCCCCATGTGGACTTCGAGACGACAAGCAAGCGCATGGCGACGTCGGCACCGGCTAGCGAGGACCAGGTGAGTAGATTTATATCTACGGGGAGAAGTCGGGTGGATGGCGTATAGCACCCCCGCAGTCCGTAGTGTAGCTCATATATATATGTTATATAGGTGTCTTATGATACGAGAATGTTCATTCATGTTATGTTTATGTGTTCATGGAGTACCTTTGGGTTTGTTGCGAAACCCTAGAATAGTTGTTATACCCACATACGCACACACAGACTTGCATACTTTACTTTCTTGTGCGTAGATTGGGATGTGTATATATGTATATATGCGTGGGTATGGGACTATGCATATGTACATTCATATACACATGCATGGATAATAAGAATGTACTTGGGATTTAAGATGAGTCGATGAGATTTGATTTGAGGCCGTGAGATCGGTGATATAGCAGGGTTCGTATTTGAGATACGACATGACGTTGTAACGGGTCTTGACGTAGTGTTTCACACACGTACATGCATACTTAGGCGGTATCAGTATTGTACTAGACGTAGATCAGTACCCCGATCATGATATTTGATAAAGAGAATACCAGGTGAATAGTATGATGAATGTGATATTGACCCGTACCCAGATTTGGGATGTCGTACGCCGGATTTACGTACGAGCTATATTGATGATTGATCCGCACTCTTGACTTGGGATGTCTGATTGTAGATATGGTATCGGATATGATATTATTGAGGCGGGATCACCGACTAATATATATATACAGGTATGTATATGGATCGACTCAGATGTTAGGCGGTTTCCTTACCTGTAGTCCAGCTTGTTAGCTTAGCCCTTTAGTTTAGTTTAGTTGTTAGATTAGATTCGATTCTTACCTATTTCAAAAACTAACGAATCGTGGGTATTTTAAAAGACGGCCCAAGGGATCCTACGGATATTTCAAAAGACGTATCTTTTCATAAAAAACACCATAGCCCCTATTTTCAAAACCCTATGATTCGTGTTATTTCAAAAGGCACCATTTGTAGGACTTATATTAGATTAATGCAGGTTAGTTACAGTTGCGTCTTGTATTCAGCTCCCGCTTATTATTGTGGTTCGCTTCGCATCGCATACTTATGTTATAATTTCTTATTGCAATGTTGATATCATATTGTTAGGACACCAGCACCATTACCGATGATGCGTATGTACCACGTACACTTACTTGCCGGCTCACACACATCTTCATCGGTAATTGTCATGTCACGTATACCTTAGAAAAGATTATTGCTTGACTTAGCTTGTTAGTTAGTACTTTGACATGATATTAGTGTACCTGCCTTATATGCCAGCTTAACATTGCAGTTATTACTTGCCACTTCATGCATACTGTTATTCATTGTTATGCCTATATTCATGGTTTTACATGCTATTGATGATTTGGATTCAGATTTCCATGAGATTTTCTGGATTTGGGGGGGGGGGGGAAACCGCAAAACTTATATAAACTGATTTCTCTCTTTTTAAATAAAAAGTGCGGTTTTTCCCATGATGTATGAGTCGTCCACCATGAGTTTGCTGATGGATTTCGAGACCCGATTCGAGGAGACGAATGAACCGTTTCGGGTACATGGTGGACCCGGTAAGGTACCCCGGGGCAAGAAGCGCGTGATGATGACGATGTGAGCCTGGCAGGGGAGCACTACCTACCGGTGATTTTACCCGACGTGTCGGATGTCCAGAGGATACCGTCGTGGTCTTGAGATGGATGGTAGGGGCCGGTCTGGACTGACGGCGCCCTAGATATTGTGATTGAGACATTGAGATTTCGAGATATTGAGGTACAGAGACTATGATACAGAGATATCGAGATATTGGGGTTACGTTTTGTGCCGATGCTAGGCACTGTTTTATGCTGATTTCATTTATGATATCTCATTTTAAAAATACAAAGGAAATCTCACTAGATTATGAAAAAAGTTTCTTCATTTACATGTATCCTGTTTTCATGCATTCATACCTCATTCATATGATATATTGCTACCTGAGGTACTGACACGGGCACATGAGATTACACTCGGGTTAGATATTTACCCTAGCCTTGTTATAGGTTGCATGTTATATATATAATTGAGGATTTATTATGACCATTGACCTAAGTTGCGTTATTTATGCGATTTCTTTCCGTAGATGTTTTTCTATTCACGAGTTGGCAACTCACCCCCGTTGTGCCCCAGTTTCTTACAGGTTTGCCGTACAGGTTTCTTTACGGCTTGCGGGCATAGTTTCCTTCGGGTGATTTGCTAGTAGGTGGGTTTACTTATATCGTACCCCCCATTATATAACTTGTATATTATTACTCTGTTGTATCTAGAAGTTCCATCAACCAAACATGTATTTACTTTGAGATAGAGACCAGTGATGTTATTCCTTCGACCTTAGAGTCGCGCGTTATTTTTCTGTGGTTTTCTTGTGGTTTTGAGTTTCCTTTGAATTTTAATCCTCGCCGTTGGCGTTGTATATTATATTGCTTGTGTGGTTACGACCGTCGATTGACGAAGAGCTAGCTCCCGCTTGGGGATGCCTTTTTATTGATTTCGTATACTATTCATGTTGTATCCCGTTTGGGAGCTAGTTTTTACAAAGGAGACTCTGCCGAAATTTTCAGGAAATACTTGATGTTTTTAAAACCGCATAACTCGGCTTATGCTATTAAAACTACTTGATTTTAAATTGGTTTTCCTTCACTCTACTACTTTTCTTGGTTTGGATTTCTGGGTTTTCGGTTTACTTAGATTACGTACGCCTCGAGACGTTCGTAGTTTAAGTGCCGGTCATGTTTCGTACTTTCGGGTCGTGACAAAGTTGGTATCAAAGCGTTAGGTTTTACCTTCGGAGCGTAAGATGACCCTTGGTTGATGGAATAGGTGACTAAAGTAGAGTGACGTACCGTGGATATGTTCCGCGGCATACTTACGATACGCTACTCCACTTAAGAAGCCTTAGGATGTACATTTCTTTGTTCAGTATTATATTCATTCCTGATCTAGCCTCATCAGTACCAGTTTTGGTTTTGCTGCCATGATTACGGGCAGGGAGAGCTACAGCTAGAGTTGTGGTCAGCACGAGCTCGTCACGAACGAGGACTGACCAGGGCGAATTCCGGCGACACACGATTGCGGAGATGTGTCTTTTTACTGTGTTTCCGCTCCACGAGCGTTTGGCGGATCGCCTTTTTGAGGTTACTCGGATGTGCTGATCGACACTAGAGGATTGAGCCAATGATAGAGGCCAGCCAGATTTTGATGACCGTTGGTGTATTGCTTATTCATGATGGTCGAGGCACTGTTCAACGTGCAGACGAGCGAGCCAGCTATTGCTGCGAACAACGAGATATCGCCCCAGATGTTGGAGCTATTGCGGTACGAGTTGTACTAAGAGATGATAGAAGATCGCTAGTCACCTGAGGATGAATGACTAGGACATGTGGTTCTTTCGCCTACCCCGATACGAGGTCATCAGATAGATTGATTCCAGCTAGAGACGACTTCACGCGGAGACGTTGAGAGTCGACAGAGACGATCGAATGTCAGAAACCTATTATTCCAAGTTTAAAGTAGTCGGAAAGACATGCAGGCAATTCTATGGTCCCTCTAGAAGAATGAAACCCTAACTCAACTTAATGACCGTGTGAAAGCCTTTGAACCTTAGGGTTTGCGGCAGTTCCACGGCGCCATTAGTGAGGCTTGGGTTTGCCCTTCTACGGCTGGACCTCCGATGTTGTGGTACGTACTCGATACTATTAAACTGTGCCCAAGATGTTGAGCCCTTGGGGGATTATGAGGTTTTGACAATCGATTGGATGGCTCGACTTAATTCGGATGCTAGGTGGTGAGATGCATTTCTTGGGAGACTCCCGATACGAGGATAGCCGTTGGAGCTCAGTCCATGCAGCCGCAACGAGACGAGTCCAAAGCAGACGACATTAGAGAAAAGTGAAGTAAGATGTTCGTACCAGATCTAGATGAGATGACGTTCCACTCCGCCGACATCAGAGATGCGATGCGCATGCCGAGGCATGGTACTTGGATTTACCTTCCAGAAGGAGTCGCGATGAGTATGCAGTCGTTCCAGAGCAAGATGCAGATATAGGAAAGGACGATGACTTCCGGACAGTTGGCAGAGACGAGACATGGAAGAGACCGTGAGCAGGATTCCTTCCAGGACACTGCTGCAATGATACTTGCACCTAGGATCAGAGGTGCCACGTACATTCAGAGAGACAGAGGCCGACGCCAGTGATATGCTGTCTTACGAGTGGTCGCGATGATTGACCGAGAGATGACCAGAGAAGTGCCAGAACGGAATCGTCCCCGTTAGCACACCTGACAGGGCCGATGAGCCGATGGACCAAGAGATTG
The DNA here is from genome assembly GCA_030015575.1 of Agapanthus africanus. Lineage (NCBI taxonomy): Eukaryota > Viridiplantae > Streptophyta > Magnoliopsida > Asparagales > Amaryllidaceae > Agapanthus > Agapanthus africanus. The sequence goes on from JASDDO010000004.1 coordinate 361,808,723, forward strand.
GTAATTCACAGTGAAGACCTTGACCCAGGAGTGGTCATTGTTACGCACACCAGCAGGCTAGAGTTCATGATCATCGACGAGACGTCCCACTAGTGACCGCGACAGTTGGCCCGAAATTCTTAGAGGATGCGCTTGAGCGGAAATATTCCGCCATTATTGATTTCGATGTTTTGGGTGATTTATTCACATGATTTGATTTTGATGATTGAGGATTTACGATCTTTGCACAGTGTTGCACTTGATATCGTTTTCGTGCTTTGGTTTCACATGTTTGTGATTTTACGGTTTTAAACATTTGAGTTGATTTTGTGCGTATATACGCACACGATTTGGTTCCTACACTCTGTATAGTTTATATATGCTTGCAGTGCAGTGATACGCCTTTTGTGCACTTAGATGCACTGGACTTCGATTTCGATTGTGATACTCGATATTTGTTTTGTGCACCTTGTGCACCTGATTTGATTTTGCGCATGTTCGGCGCTTGATATTAGATTTCATGATTTCTTGCATGATGGATGCTCCTGGTTTTGGGTTTTCGCGCATGTTGAGCGCATGTCTTGAGATGCGATTTTGGTGCACACCAGATGCACTAAATCGAGATTTTTTTCGTGCATGTCAGATGCACCTGATTTGGCTGTCAGGCACACACGTTGCCTACGACAGATGCTTTGTGCACACCCGATGCACTTAGATCTTATTTCTGTGCACTTGTATGGCACGTATATGGATTTTGATTGTTGTGCGCACCAGACGCACGTAGTATTCATACGCGTATTTTGGGATTGATTTCTTATAGAGCAGTACGTTTTTTTTTATGATAATTGCGATGTGTTTTCATACTAAGCAGGACTAGTCAGAGGACAGTACCTGAATGTATTTTGCATGCATTGATAGCTATTGAAGGGAATTCCAAAAAGCGAGCTATAGTCTCAGTATTTACCTACGTGTCTGATACGACACGAAACGTTTAAAACAAGGAAACCCTTCTAAATTGTTTCCCAAAACGGCGGAACGTACATTTCAAACAAAAGGTATATATGTATACGATTATTTCTTTATGATAGACGTCCGCCACTGTGCAGTGTTATGCGCATTGCACAGCGACTTTAAGAGATTTGGCATGCATTTCCTTCAAATATTTACATACATAGATTTGATATTTACGTGTATAGTTTCGAGTTATATCATATTGGTTTTGTATTGGATTTGACATTTGTGTATTTACCATGACTCCGATGATTGCGGGATGCTTGACGGAGTTTTGATTTTGAGTTATATGCTCATTTTTCATGCGCATGCGCTGCGCTACGATTTGTTTGATGTATTTATGATTTCGGAGCCCCGACGACTTGATGGTTCTGGTTAGATGTTTTTGTATTTGGGGGGAGTTTGAATTTAAATTCGGGGACCGAATTTCTTTAAGGGGGGAAGATTGTAGCATTTTGAAAATCGTTTCGGTGAAATTTCGGAAAATCGGTAAAATAAGGAGGTTTTTTGTAAAAAGTCAAAATACAAATATGTTATTATAAAAATTAAATATACATATTCTAGCTATGTAATTGCTAGTATTTGGTGTTTATTGAGCCACTGGTGAAATTTCAAATTTTCTGGAAAAAAAATTATTTTATTATTATTTTAAGCCGTCACTAATACATTTAATTAGGGAAAATTACAAATTGGAATGAGTTGAAACAAATTTTGTGCATCATAAAACATTAAATAAAATTTTATCATGTGGTTTTTGAAACGAAATCGTTTGCCAAAATGGTTTAGAAAATATTGAAGAAAAATGCTTATTTTGTGAAAATAAAAGGGATTTGGTGCATATTGAATTGGTGTTTTGTGTTCATTGCTTCACACACACACACACCACCTCCACCTCCCCCTTTTTCTGGCCGAAAATGGGCTTCCCCAATCCCCAAAGTTGTCCCCACTTAAAGAAAAAGTCAAAGAAAAGAAAATGGAATTAATAAAATGGGGCATGACTTTGTTGACTTAGAAATTGTATCATTCTTTCAACCCACACTCTCTCTCCCCTCTCCCCATCCCCTAGCCGAGCCCTCCCTCTCCCCAAATCAGCAGCAGCCCTCCCCTTGTTCTCCCCTCTTTCACCACAAAAAAATTCCACAAAATGCCCAAAAATCAACACAAAAATCCCACAAAATCAAAATCCAATCTCTACCCATTTCTTCTTGACCTATTCTAGTGTGGATCATAGATCAAGAGAACAATTTGGAGGCCAAGATTTTGGTGCTAGGTCTCTAATTTTGTGAGGTATAATCTTAGCATTTTGCATAAGTTATTGTTTGATTACTTCAATCTAGCTATTATGTGTTTAATTAGGAGTTAATTGTGGTTTTGATATTAAAGATTTAACTTTCAAGAAAGGGTTTTGAATACAACTTAGGGTTTTATGATGTGAGATTATGGTTGTGTGATATTTTTGACAGATTAATGTTATGCTAAAACTAATCTAGTTACTAGTTTACTAATTGATGCTTGAGATTGTTAAAATTGGAATTTTATGCAAACTAGGTTTTGGAAATTTATTGCAAATGTTAGACTAAAAATCTAATTAGGTTTTTCATGACTTCATTAACATTATTAAGTGTAGTTTAATGCTTTAGATCATGCAAATCTAAGCTAGATTGTAGTTTGTGCATTTTTGCTATGAAATTGTTAAAATTTAGGTATTTTGTAAACTAGAATTTTAGGGTTTTTGGAATTTAATGAGATTAAATTATGGTAATTGTTTTTATGACTTATTTAAGATATTTAGTGAATATTGTGGCCGCTAGATTCGTTTATACATCGAGTTTTGTACTAAAACGGTGATTTATGCTTGCTAGATTTTCGGGAAAATGACTTTTTAAGTGAAATTGGGGTTTTTGTGAATTTTAAGCTATTTTATTTTATAATTAGTGCTTGTAATTGTACAAATGAGTGTGTTGGAAGCTTTCTCGATGGTTTGGCATTTGTACGCCGACGTCGAGGGTTTTTGGGTCGATTTGTGAAGGCAACCATAGGTTTTGACCTATGTGGGATTCGTGTGTCATTTTGGTCATGAGTCGGATTTTAATACGATACGATGCGTTGTGATATGTAGGTACCCCCATGTGGACTTCGAGACGACAAGCAAGCGCGTGGCGACGTCGGCACCGGCTAGCGAGGACCAGGTGAGTAGATTTATATCTACGGGGAGAAGTCGGGTGGATGGCGTATAGCACCCCCGCAGTCCGTAGTGTAGCTCATATATATATGTTTATATAGGTGTCTTATGATACGAGAATGTTCATTCATGTTATGTTTATGTGTTCATGGAGTACCTTTGGGTTAGTTGCGAAACCCTAGAGTAGTTGTTATACCCACATACGCACACACAGACTTGCATACTTTACTTTCTTGTGCGTAGATTGGGATGTGTATATATGTATATATGCGTGGGTATGGGACTATGCATATGTACATTCATATACACATGCATGGATAATGAGAATGTACTTGGGATTTAAGATGAGTCGATGAGATTTGATTTGAGGCCGTGAGATCGGTGATATAGCAGGGTTCGTATTTGAGATACGACATGACGTTGTAACGGGTCTTGACGTAGTGTTTCACACACGTGCATGCATACTTAGGCGGTATCAGTATTGTACTAGACGTAGATCAGTACCCCGATCATGATATTTGATAAAGAGGATACCGGGTGAATAGTATGATGAATGTGATATTGACCCGTACCCAGATTTGGGATGCCGTACGCCGGATTTACGTACGAGTTATATTGATGATTGATCCGCACTCTTGACTTGGGATGTCTGATTGTAGATATGGTATCGGATATGATATTATTGAGGCGGGATCACCGACTAATATATATACAGGTATGTATATGGATCGACTCAGATGTTAGGCGGTTTCCTTACCTGTAGTCCAGCTTGTTAGCTTAGCCCTTTAGTTTAGTTTAGTTGTTAGATTAGATTCGATTTTTACCTATTTCAAAAACTAACGAATCGTGGGTATTTTAAAAGACAGCCCAAGGGATCCTACGGATATTTCAAAAGACGTATCTTTTCATAAAAAAACACCATAGCCCCAATTTTCAAAACCCCATGATTCGTGTTATTTCAAAAGGCACCATTTGTAAGACTTATATTAGATTAATGCAGGTTAGTTACAGTTGCGTCTTGTATTCAGCTCCCGCTTATTATTGTGGTTCGCTTCGCATCGCATACTTATGTTATAATTTCTTATTGCAATGTTGATATCATATTGTTAGGACACCAGCACCATTACCGATGATGCATATGTACCACGTACACTTGCTTGCCGGCTCACACACATCTTCATCGGTAATTGCCATGTCACGTACACCTTAGAAAAGATTATTGCTTGACTTAGCTTGTTAGTTAGTACTTTGACATGATATTAGTGTACCTGCCGTATATGCCAGCTTAACATTGTAGTTATTACTTGCCACTTCATGTATACTGTTATTCATTGTTATGCCTATATTCATGGTTTTACATGCTATTGATGATTTGGATTAGGATTTCCATGAGATTTTCTGGATTTGGGGGGGGGGAAACCGCAAAACTTATATAAACTGATTTCTCTCTTTTTAAATAAAAAGTGCGGTTTTTCCCATGATGTATGAGTCGTCCACCATGAGTTTGCTGATGGATTTCGAGACCCGATTCGAGGAGACGGATGAACCGTTTCGGGTACATGGTGGACCCGGTAAGGTACCCCGGGGCAAGAAGCGCGTGATAATGACGATGTGAGCCTGGCAGGGGAGCACTACCTACCGGTGATTTTACCCGACGCGTCGGATATCCGGAGGATACCGTCGTGGTCTTGAGATGGATGGTAGGGGCCGGTCTGGACTGACGGCGCCCTAGATATTGTGATTGAGACATTGAGATTTCGAGATATTGAGGTACAGAGACTATGATACAGAGATATCGAGATATTGGGGTTACGTTTTGTGCCGATGCTAAGCACTGTTTTATGCTGATTTCATTTATGATATCTCATTTTAAAAATACAAAGGAAATCTCACTAGATTATGAAAACAGTTTCTTCATTTACATGTATCCTGTTTTCATGCATTCATACCTCATTCATATGATATATTGCTACCTGAGGCACTGACACGGGCACATGAGATTACACTCGGGTTAGATATTTACTCTAGCCTTGTTATAGGTTGCATGTTATATATATAATTGAGGATTTATTATGATCATTGACCTAGGTTGCGTTATTTATGCGATTTCTTTCCGTAGATGTTTTTCTATTCACGAGTTGGCAACTCACCCCCGTTGTGCCCCAGTTTCTTGCAGGTTTGCCGTACAGGTTTCTTTACGGCTTGCGGGCATAGTTTCCTTCGGGTGATTTGCTAGTAGGTGGGTTTACTTATATCGTACCCCCCGTTATATAACTTGTATATTATTACTCTGTTGTATCTAGAAGTTCCATCAACCAAACATGTATTTACTCTGAGATAGAGACCAGTGATGTTATTCCTTCGACCTTAGAGTCGCGCGTTATTTTCTGTGGTTTTCTTGTGGTTTTGAGTTTCCTTTGAATTTTAATCCTCGCCGTTGGCATTGTATATTATATTGCTTGTGTGGTTGCGACCGTCGATTGACGAAGAGCTAGCTCCCGCTTGGGGATGCCTTTTTATTGATTTCGTATACTATTCATGTTGTATCCCGTTTGGGAGCCAGTTTTTACAAAGGAGACTCTGCCGAAATTTTCAGGAAATACTTGATGTTTTTAAAACCGCATAACTCGGCTTATGCTATTAAAACTACTTGATTTTAAATTGGTTTTCCTTCACTCTACTACTTTTCTTGGTTTGGATTTCTGGGTTTTCGGTTTACTTAGATTACGTACGCCTCGAGACGTTCGTAGTTTAAGTGCCGGTCATGTTCCGTACTTTCGGGTCGTGACAAAGTTGGTATCAAAGCGTTAGGTTTTACCTTCGGAGCGTAAGATGACCCTTGGTTGATGGAATAGGTGACTAAAGTAGAGTGACGTACCGTGGATATGTTCCGCGGCATACTTACGATACGCTACTCCACTTAAGAAGCCTTAGGATGTACATTTCTTTGTTCAGTATTATATTCATTCCTGATCTAGCCTCATCAGTACCAGTTTTGGTTTTGCTGCCATGATTACGGGCAGGGAGAGCTACAGCTAAAGTTGTGGTCAGCACGAGCTCGTCACGAACGAGGACTGACCAGGGCAAATTCCGGCGACACACGATTGCGGAGATGTGTCTTTTTACTGTGTTTCCGCGCCACGAGCGTTTGGCGGATCGCCTTTTTGAGGTTACTCGGATGTGCTGATCGACACTAGAGGATTGAGCCAATGATAGAGGCCAGCCAGATTTTGATGACCGTTGGTGTATTGCTTATTCATGATGGTCGAGGCACTGTTCAGCGTGCAGACGAGCAAGCCAGCTATTGCTGCGAACAACGAGATATCGCCCCAGATGTTGGAGCTATTGCGGTACAAGTTGTACTAAGAGATGATAGAAGGTCGCTTGTCACCTGAGGATGAATGACTAGGACATGTGGTTCTTTCGCCTACCCCGATACGAGGTCATCAGATAGATTGATTCCAGCTAGAGACGACTTTACGCGGAGACGTTGAGAGTCGACAGAGACGATCGAATGTCAGAAACCTATTATTCCAAGTTTAAAGTAGTCGGAAAGACATGCAGGCAATTCTATGGTCCCTCTAGAAGAATGAAACCCTAACTCGACTTAATGACCGTGTGAAAGCCTTTGAACCTTAGGGTTTGCGGCAGTTCCACGGCGCCATTAGTGAGGCTTGGGTTTGCCCTTCTACGGCTGGACCACCGATACTGTGGTACGTACTCGATACTATTAAACTGTGCCCAAGATGTTGAGCCCTTGGGGGATTATGAGGTTTTGACAATCGATTGGATGGCTCGATTTAATTCGGATGCTAGGTGGTGAGATGCATTTCTTGGGAGACTCCCGATACGAGGATAGCCGTTGGAGCTCAGTCCATGCAGCCGCGACGAGACGAGTCCAAAGCAGACGACATTAGAGAAAAGTGAAGTAAGATGTTCGTACCAGATCTAGATGAGATGACGTTCCACTCCGCCGACATCAGAGATGCGATGCGCATGCCGAGGCATGGTACTTGGATTTACCTTCCAGAAGGAGTCGCGATGAGTATGCAGTCGTTCTAGAGCAAGATGCAGATATAGGAAAGGACGATGACTTCCGGACAGTTGGCAGAGACGAGACATGGAAGAGACCGTGACCAGGATTCCTTCCAGGACACTGCTGCAATGATACTTGCACCTAGGATCAGAGGTGTCACGTACATTCAGAGAGCCAGAGGCCGACGCCAGTGATATGCTGTCTTACGAGTGGTCGCGATGATTGACCGAGAGATGACCAGAGAAGTGCCAGAACGAAATCATCCCCGTTAGCACACCTGACAGGGCCGATGAGCCGATGGACCGAGAGATTGGTAATTCACAGTGAAGACCTTGACCCAGGAGTGGTCATTGTTACGCACACCAGCAGGCCAGAGTTCATGATCATCGACGAGACGTCCCACTAGTGACCGCGACAGTTGGCCCGAGATTCTTAGAGGATGCGCTTGAGCGGTAATATTCCGCCATTATTGATTTCGATGTTTTGGGTGATTTATTCACATGATTTGATTTTGATGATTGAGGATTTACGATCTTTGCACAGTGTTGCACTTGATATCGTTTTCGTGCTTTGGTTTCACATGTTTGTGATTTTACGGTTTTAGACATTTGAGTTGATTTTGTGCGTATATACGCACACGATTTGGTTCCTGCACTCTGTATAGTTTATATATACTTGCAGTGCAGTGATACGCCTTTTGTGCACTTAGATGCACTGGACTTCGATTTCGATTGTGATACTCGATATTTGTTTTGTGCACCTTGTGCACCTGATTTGATTTTGCGCATGTTCGGCGCTTGATATTAGATTTCATGATTTCGTGCATGATGGATGCTCCTGGTTTTGGGTTTTCGCGCATGTTGAGCGCATGTCTTGAGATGCGATTTTGGTGCACACCAGATGCACTAAATCGAGATTTTTTTTTCGTGCATATCAGATGCACCTGATTTGGCTGTCAGGCACACACGTTGCCTACGACAGATGCTTTGTGCACACCCGATGCACTTAGATCTTATTTCTGTGCACTTGTATGGCACGTATATGGATTTTGATTGTTGTGCGTACCAGACGCACGTAGTATTCATACGTGTATTTTGGGATTGATTTCTTATAGAGCAGTACGTTTTTTTTATGATAATTGCGATGTGTTTTCGTACTAAGCAGGACTAGTCAGAGGACAGTACCTGAATATATTTTGCATGTATTGATAGCTATTGAAGGGAATTCCAAAAAGCGAGCTATAGTCTCAGTATTTACCTACGTGTCTGATACGACACGAAACGTTTAAAACAAGGATGTCCTGTACATATCCTGATAAAGACAACTCAAATAATATACTATATAACTGAGTAAGGATGTCCTGTACATACATATACACAATATCCATATGTATACATATACAATAACGGCCTCTAGGGCATACATATCCAACATAAACTACCTAGACCCCATGAGTATGATCGCCATCACAACTCTAATAGTCAAGCAAAGATCTTACAGACTTTACCAATATGTATTCGAGATACATAATATAAATAGAACATATACACATGTTAAGGTAAAAACAAACCAGATAATATATTATCATATCGAACAAGTCTGTCTTGTACATATATGTCACAAGTATCCATATGTAGTATACAATCATGCACTATACAATAATGGTCTCTGGGACATATATATCCAACATATTTATCTTTCTATTTTGTATGTATGGATATCAATACAAGATATTATATTATTGCATGTTTGACACTTGTATTTTATGGAGGCAAAATTTTTCCCAATACTTTTGTGCTCTAAAACAGCCATGTCATTATTGTTTTGCCTTGTTGTCTATGAAAAGTTAATAAAACCAAATTACTTATATGCACAATATAAGGTTTGTAATGAGCTTAACAACTAAATACCGATAATTTCACTTTTTGGCCATTTTTTTAATCATCTGATTATAAGAATACAATAGGAAAGCACAACGAAAATCAAAAAACAAATGCTTTTATATATTTATGTGCGATGAGAGGGGGGAAGGTGTGAGTGAAGGTTCATTCAAATTACACTATTTGTTTTTATCTAATGCAATTATTTTGTTTGCATATTTATTAGTTTTGGGCTTCTCTACCTCTCCTTAGTTTCTTTTATCTTTTGAGAACTATTCTTGTATCTGTCTCATTGGTATACCCGGTTTATAATTGGGTTGCTATAGGAGGCAAGTCTTTTTTTATGGGATTTGTGTGGCCCCAAAACAACCCTTATACTGTCATCTTCTCGTGTGTTAATAGACATGTATAAAAAAAAATCCTTATCTTTTTTCCTGACTCATTTGATTTTCTTTAAGGCATAAATTTCATAAGGATACTAAGTTAAAAAGAATTTCCAACTTATAATAATTAAAATAAACAGCTTGTAAAAAGCATGCCCCTTTTCGCTAAGTTCACCTAGTTTTGTTTGCAAAAACTTGGTTTGCGGCAAATCAATAATATGATAAAGGGATGCAAAATGAAAAAAATATTCGACGGTGAACTACAAAAATCGGCGTGAACATATTCATGATATTATCACTTCGTTCATGGATTAGACTCACTCTTATAAGCAAATAAATCACAAGCAACATTGACGTGCAAATTTAAAATATAAGCGCAAGCATAGTGGGATGACCAGAAATAAAAGAAAGGCTACACATTTTTTGATTTTGAAGTATCATGTGTTCTGAATTTGTTGGCCTTTAAAATACAAAAAATTACAGAACAAGTTATTGTATAGATATTATACTACATTCTAATAATGACCTTACAAACTCGTTATGATTTACCGACACAATGTAACTTAGCAAAAGGATTGCCTCCAAGGATAACATCTTATAGAACTTTCACTATTCACAGTGTAATAAATGGATGGTTGAGATTGAAAGAAATATCAAATTTATCTTTTCAAACATGCTCGTTCTCTCTTACTAAATTTTATCCGTCCATGTATCACAACATGAATAGTGAATAACCAACTTTAAAATGTAAAATAAGAATTCTAAATGATCCTCTTCTGGGGGAATTAAATAAATTCTCTACTATTTTAATATTCAAAAGGGACATGATGATTTTATTTAAAGGTGGAGAAGGGTCGTCGTTATTTCTAGATAAAATGCTTTATCGTATGTGGGTTTATTGTTTCGATTTTGTCTAAGAGGAATGATCATTTTGAAAATAAAATTTATAATTTGATTAAGATGATTTTCATTGGATAGAAAGAAATAGAAATGATTTACTATGTGCCTTTTAAAAAATAAATATAAAATTTTTCTTTTGTTTGACAGGGGTTCTTTGAACAAACAAAAAGGAAGAAGAAATTACAAAAGAAAACAATTTATCGTTGTTTGTAGTTGTCATGGTAAGCAGTAGTAATTAATGATTTACCCTTTTATATAGATTCATGGTTAAGAGTATAGCATGCAAATAATTTCTATAGAACCAATATTTTATACTTATATTATTTAGGGGCATGTTTGGATATACACTTTCCGATAGATTAAATGCATAGATTTCTTTTTTATTCTGGATTAGGCTAATCTGACGGAATTATTTGTTTGGATGTGATTTTTAAAAGTAAATCCGAAGGGAAAAAAGCCTCCAAATACCGGATCAGAAATCCTAAACTTGAATGCTTACTTTTTCTTGGAACTTGAGTCATTTATCACATTTTTCTTTTATTTTTCTTTGAGTAATGTAGCTTAAAGGCTGCATGTATTACTCTTTATTTTTAATTATAACAAACAAAATGTCTTCTTTTCTTTTTTTTCAGCATCCAATGTTTTTCATATAGTTATGAAGCGGAAATGTTTATTCTTGATTAATCAAATATGCATTTGACATGAAACTTTTTGACATTTTTTACTTAAAGGAATGTAGGTGTATTCCGGGATATTATTATTCAAAACTTAATCCGTAACATCCAACATGCCCTTAGAGTGATCTTATTAAACAACAATACGCCCTTAGAGTGATCTTATTAAACAACAATACAGGTAACTAGACTAGCGTATTTTATGCACAAAACTATAAAATAAAAAAGGATTTAAAGGGACACAGATAAGGTAAAAGCTGGATTTGAAGATTTTTTGTCAAAACTGGTTATCAACCGTCCGTGGTGTAATACATGGACGGCTGAGATTGAAATAAGATAAAAATCTTATTTTTAAAGATATATGCAGAAAAATAAATATTATTTTTGGCAATTTTTATAATTAAATAATAAATATATTGAATATTTTAATAATGCGGTATAATTAAATATCAATAAATCGGGAAAATTTGGAAAATTATAGAAATTACTAAAAAGAGAATGTTTTATGTGATTTATACAAATTATGAAATTTTATGATTTATTATGCACAATTTTTATGCTAATCGCGATTTATTATCGCTAATCGTGCATTAAACTGGTTTTGTGCATGTGGCATGCACCAAGTCATTTTTCACACTTGTTACATTTTCCACCATGATCTTTTCTTATTTTCATTTGCATGGTTTGGTTTTTAAAATGTAAAGAGAAGAGAAAAGAAAACAAACAAAAGAAAACAAAAAGAATAGAATATTGACGGATAGGCATGAGAGAGAGAGGGTGAGAGGTCAAACTTGATCATGGCTTGTCTTCCTCCATCATTTTTCTTCATCTCTTTCCTCTCCCCCTCTTCATGGCTGCTGCCCCATCTCCACCTCCACTTCACACCTCAAAACACCACCCAAAATCAACTCAAAACCCCATCTTCATTTCATTAAAAGCATGCACAAGCTCACAAGCTACACTTTGGACCAAGAAAGTTTGCATTTTGGGCTCTTGGGCAACACAAGAAAATTCTTGAGTTGCCAAATGAGATAATTCCTTCATCATTTGCATTGTAATTGATTCACTTTAGCTTTCATGCAAATTTAGAAGTGTTTTAATGTTGTGTTGTGAACTTTGAGAATTTCCAAAAGAGGTTAGGATTTGAATTGAATCTTAAAATATAACTGAGATTTGTAGAGACCACACAACCCCTGTGGTGATCGTATTTTGGATTAAAACCAGAGAATAAAACCCCAAACCCAAACTTAGAAACCCCGACATCGGCCGATTTTATGGAAACTGTGATGTGTTTTGGTATCAGCTATCACCCGGGTGACCTGAAAAATATTTCGCGAAGACTGAGAGATATGCAGGCAACCTAGAACCTATACCCAAAAACTGAGACCCCCACTCCAAGTTCTGGCCGCAAATTTACTCATTTTGGCCGCAAATTGCAGCCTGGGTAGAGTGGAAATGATCCGTGTTTGGTCCAGAGCTTTATCTCCAGTAAATTAGACCCTCCATATGTGCAAAATTGGCTAATTTCACTTAGCGTAAAATCTGGGACCATTTTCTTGAGTTGCTGCATTGTTTTGCGACTTCGTTTTAATTTAGGATTTGGTATTTGATTTTGTGTTCCGTCGTCTGGTGTTTGTACGTCAGCGACGATGGTTGTTTGGTGGTTTTGCAGGCGTAGGCTATAGGTTTTAACCTATGAGCGAAACGTGTGCCGTTTTAGTTTTCCGACTTAATTTTAATACGCATTTTGCGATTGTGTATTGGTTGTAGGTACCCCCATGTGGATTTCAAGACAACGAGGATGAGCGTGGCGTCATCGACTCCGGCAAGCGAGGATCAAGGTGAGTAGATACATATCTATGAGGGAAGTCGGGTGGATGGCGTATAGCACCCCCGCAGTTCGTAGTGTAGTGTATGGTACATATTATATGGATATATTATATGAGATTATGATTATCTAGATAGACTTTGGGAGTCATGAATTATTTTAGTATAATTGGATGATAGCGTCATTAGTGAGTTAGTCGCGGACCTTAGAATAAGGTTTACACCCACACGCACGCACACACATGCTTACTTTGTTTTACTTGTGCGTTTATGGGGATATGTATATATACACACACACATAGGTATGGGACTGGCTATATATATATATATATATATACACACACACACACACACACACACACACACACACACACACACACACACACACACACACACACACGTATACTTATAAATGGATGATGAGAATTGTTATGGTATTTGGAGATGAGTCGATGAGATTGGGAATGATGCCATGAGATCGGTGATATGTTTTGAATCGTATTATGAGATACGACATGAGATTTTAGCGGGCCTTTAGGCGTGTGTTTTCATACACGCATATATATATGCAGATTGTATCAGTTTGTACTAGACTTAGATCAGTACCCCCAATTCATAAGATATGATGATAAGGATACCGGATAATTGATGAGATATATATGATATTCGACCCGTACCCAGATTGGGATGCCGTACAATGGATTTACCATACGAGCTTTATATTAATGATAGATCCACACTCTTGACTCGAGAATGTCATGTTATATATTGTATCGTATGTGATACTATTGAGGCGGGATCACCGATTATTATATTTATATGTATCGACTCAGATTTAGATGGTTTCCTTACCTTTCGTTAGTCATGTAGTTTACTTATAGATGTTAGACTAGACTCGAGTCATACCTATTTCAAAACTAACGAATCGTGAGTATTTTAAAGACAGGCCAAGGGATTCTACGGATATTTTCAAAAGATGCATCTTTTCTTACCGTAGCCCTTATTTTTCTAAACACCACGATTCGTGTTATTTCAAATGGCAAAACTGTATGACATATATATATTGATGTAGATTCTTCACTGTTGCGTTTATTATTCAATTTCCATATATTCTTGCTATTCGCATCGCATTGCATGTTTAAATGTGTTTATTGTTATATTAAACCCATGCTGTCAGGACACCAGCACCATTATCGATGATGCGTATGTTCCACGTACACCTGCTTGCCGGCTCACACACTTCATCATCGATAATTGCCATGTCACTACATAGTAGGATTGTTGCATCAGGATATGACTCCTTGTATGACATACCGGCACACATACATATTGTACACTCATACTTGCGTATATAGCAACTTGTACATCCATACTGGCGCACAGGTACATTGTACACTCATACTTGCGTATATACCTACTTGTACATCCATATTGGTGCACAGGTACATTGTACACTCATACTTGCGTATATACCTACTTGTACATCCATATTGGCGCACAGACATATTGTACACTTATACTTGCGTACATATATATTGTACACTCATACTTGCGTACATATATATTGTACACTCATACTTGCGTACACACATTGTAACAACCCCAAATTTCCAATACAAGTTTTTACAAAAAAAAATCAAAATATCCTTATAAGGGTATTTTAGCTTGAGCACAATTTATAAGTAATTATTTTGCTTTTTAATTACGAGTTAAAACAATATAACAACTCCATTTTTAGTGTACAAAAATTTGCTCTAAAATTAATGTACACTTGGGGTATTTATATTTACTGTTAGTACTTTAAGTAATTAATTAGCTCCATAATTACAAGATGGAGCTTATAGCTCATTGGTAATACCTTGCACTGCTGAACCAAGCCACTAGAGTTCAAATCCTATACCGTACATTATTTTTAATATTGTTTTTATTTTGAACCTTTAGAATACCAAGAGTTTACACGTGCATATCTCACAAAAAACCCCACTACACCCAAAGATGTAACATTGTCAGAGGGTAGATGAACCGTCGGGGGGGATCCCGGCGGCCTGACTTGGCCGGGAATCGGCCAAATCGGTCCTGACTCAGTCCTCCGACCGAGTCGGCCGATTCCGGCGACGACCCCAACATGAAAATTGTGTCTTTTCACATTCCCTACACACCTGCAAAATTTTAGCCTCAGAACATTTCCAGAACTCTTTTAAAACCCCAATTACTCCACTATTAATACATTTTTAATACATTTTATCACATTTTCATTTTAACCTTTCACCTACCCTAACCCTATAAATATCACCCCTACTCTCTACCCTCTCATCCCAAACTCTGAGCCAACTCTCAAAAATTTCCAAAAAATCTTGTGTACTTTGAAATCGAGCACAAGGCGAAGCTACGGCGAATTTTCCGGCGAACTTCCGATGATCATTCTAGGAGCTCTCGGCGACGAAACGACGCACCGGCGACTCCTCCCGATCCATCTCCCTCTCCTTGTTGTCCTAAACCCATAAGTCTCATTTTCTATCTCTCTTTTCTATTCTAAAAATACGGATTTACAAAATCCGACGGAATCGGAACAAATCCGATTTCCGATTCAGTTTCTTATAAAACTTCACTTCTCGTTAATACAATTATGCCTAAACTCTCTCATGTAGACTATTAAACACTAATCAGCCAAATTGATCAAGTTTCATTTCATAAAATGATGGCTATTTCAATTTATCGTATTTTTCACTTAAATACCACATTGTTTCAATTCTACATTTAACTCCATTAAACTTGCTATACCTTTAAATAGATCACAAGGTAATGACTTACCTCCTCACACACTCATATGCAATATAACACGATGCCCTCAAGAACTTAGAATACGGGAAAACAAACATTTTCATTTAAATACCCTTTACTTAATAAAACCATTTCTAAAAGATTTAGTATTAATACATCTTTACAAATAAATAATCTTGAGCTAATAAAATAATAAAAATATCTAGACTCAGCCAATTAAGGACTGTCGCGCTCATTAGGACAGAGGAAGGTTGTGGGCATTCAGTCGTTTATCTAAACCTGACTTTGTGGTGCCTAGGCTAGACAAATGAGAAAGGTAACTTTAAAAGGCCCGTCTCACGGTGATTCGTGAGCAGATCCCTCCTTTCTTCACTTGTACTTACCTGGCCACAATTGGCGGTGAAGAGGCGATTTGAGGGATATCTCACAACTTGTCGTTTTGGACCTGTTAGGAGCAGTCTAATTGACTTAGGAGACCGTAGAACATAGAAAACGGGAAATTGACATCTTTATAAATAAATACCATTTACTTAATAAAACCGTTTTCGAAACGATTTAGTATTTATACAATCTTTGCAAAGCGCCGCTACAACCCATTTTGGGGAACCCGTTCGGGATGGTGCGGATTACCGCACATCCTCGGGCTTAGTAGTGCGAGATTCAGACCTCCGCAAGGAGTATTAGGTCTCGAAAGATTTAAAATACGATATCTTAAAAAAATGTGATTTTTAGAATATGAAATATATATTAAAATTATTTTTGTATAAATATATGTATATTTATCATTAAAATACCTATTTTTGTTATGATATAAATATTCCATTTTTTCTAAAATATCACAAGAATCAATTTACCTTAAAATACCATGAATTCCATACAAGTTTAATATTACATTTTAATACCATATAATATGAAAGTTAAGTTATTCTCATTAGAATTGTCACAAGTATAAAATCTACAATTATTATAACTTAAAGACGATTAATAAATACTTGGGGTGTATTTTGAAAACTATACAAAAGTATTTTACATAAAACCCCCTCAAGTTCTATAAATTACAATAAGGACCCTAATAAATATAGGTTTAAGCGGGACCAATCTCTTGAGCCTCGGGGAGCCGGAGAAGTGGGTGCTTGCCTATCTAAGGTAGAGAACTTAACAATGGTGTTATCAAAAGGGTAATCGTCTTTGAAAAAGACACAAATCCTGCCACCCATGTGCAGCGGTTACCGATAATATCAAAACAATCAGGACTTCAATTTACTTTGAGTTTCATTATAATCTGACTTGAATATGATTCAAGTACAATCTACAATTTACAATATATAATCTACAATTTACAATCTACAATATTCTGATTCAACATGAATCCCTATATTCAATATATTCAATACATTCAATTTACATTGACTGAACCGAACCATGGATATACATCCATTTACATGATTCTCCAGATATTCCATTTACATGATTATACGATTACATCCGTTTACTGATAACATGGTTTTGGTCAGTCATTCAACTATACAAACAATACAATCAAAACATTACGGGGTTTAAGGGGTAGATTGGTATGGAAGGTGTTAGAAGTGGCACGAGACTGCAACCATAAGACACCAAACTTATATTCCGTTGCTGTTGTACCGTGGCATAACGGTTCCTTGAGTTCCTGATACCTTAGTCTCCGAGGCAAGTGAGACTCCTCTCGTATACACTGGCATCCTTCTATACCAAGTTACAAACAACGGCGTTAACACTAAATACAACAATATAACAATATAATACAACAGTAAAAGCTACTCTCTCTCTCTCTCTTACTCTCTGTCCATTCTATTTCTCCTCTTATCTTTGGAACTTACCGAGTGATCTGTTCGCTGACGACATTCTATTTCTTTCTTCTTTGAATGTCGTCAGGTGATTTGGAACCGTCAAAAATCGAGTCAACTGCAGAAGACTTGGATCAGTACAGCGAATACCCTGAGCTCTAGACATTGTACATTTTCTTTTCAGTACCTTTAATTTCCTGTCATGCCATTGTTTAGGCATTGCTTTTATTTCAGTTGTATTTCCTTTTCATGCATTGTACAAAAGAATGTTAATAAATAAAGTTGTTGTTTTTATTATACCTTGTCTCTTGTGTATATTTTCTTTTATATTGCTTAGCTACGCTTAGCGTATTGGCTTCTGAGTAAATACGTAGCGGACCAGTCGTGTCCCCTTCGCCGTATACCGGGAAGAGGGGCATAACAGGTTTTGTTGGTGGCCAATGCAGGTCAGAGCTGTATGAAACTCTATCATGCAGTTCTGTTCTGCGTGAACAACCTAAGTAATATAACACAAAAAGCAGCAATTAAAACATTCTTTACAATCATGTTCCTTGAATCCCATCATTTCTTATTCTTTGAATCATATACTTTGAATCCGTCCTAACCTAAATTTTTCATTCAAGGTTATGGATTCACCAAACAACACCAGCACCAATGTCAACAACACATCTCCACCACTACCACTCACACCTGTCGTTGCTGCTCCACTCAACGAGCAAACGGTTCTGCTTGAGGCAATCCGTAGTCACCTAGAGGGACAGCAGCAGCTCTTGAACCGTTCCGAGGCTGAAGCACCGAGGGTGAAGCAATTCAGAGCTTTACATCCCAAACAGTTCTCAAGAAAGGGGAGCCCACTGGAAGCTGAGGAATGGGCTCAAAGTATCGAGGATGATCTGGCAGCAGCACAAGTGCCAGAAATAGCTTGGGTCTGAGTTGCGAAGCTGCAACTCACGGACAATGCACGAAACTGGTGGAAGGCGGAAGAAAGCCGTCTTGATCAGCCCATTGAATGGAAGACTTTTCGCGATAAGTTCGACACGAAGTACTTCCCTGTGACTGCTGTTCAGTTGATAAAACTGCACATTTGTATTACATTTTCCCTACCATTTTCATATTAAAGAAGGACTTTATTATAATATATCATACATATGAGGGTTTATGTGTAAAAATACTATTTTCCATGTGTTGATATATTATAATTAGCATTTGGTAGAAAAATGTATGCAAATAAATTCATTGACCAAATCCTAGTAGAACAAAGTCTACTAAAGATTATTTGAGTTGTTGTGCAAAAGATTTCCAAGTGTGCAGAATTTTTCAAAGACTAGAATCAAGCAAATCAAGTTGTTGAAGAAGACTTGCCTAATTAAAGAAGCAAAACTTGGAGACTAAGTCTGGAAGCAACCGCGAAAAGATTTCCAAATTCTAAAGGTGCCAAGGATCGCCAAATGTCACATAGAGACAGCTCCTGAAAAATGATGGAAGGCCATGATCATCAAGCCGCGGATCCGCGGCAATAGCCCCTTTATGCCGCGGATCCGCCGCAGATATAGTGAGTTGGGAGTTGAGGATTTTTGGGGAAAATCTTTTCTACATATGGAAGCAAATGATTCTGGCTTTACACTATAAAAAGGCACCGAGAGCCTCTTGGAAAATTCATCAAGCCGACGCGATCACGAAGCCCCAGACGCTCATGCATCCAGGCTGATCATCAACGGTTCATCTACCTCCTTGGAAGAGATCGAGAAGCAACTAGTTTTGTAATCATTTTCTAAGGAATAAAGTGTAGATTGTTCAAGTTGATTAATAAAGATAGTTATTTTATTTAATTCTTTTGCATTTTTACATTATGTTTTCCCTCTCTGTCTTTTCATCTTCTTCTCCCAACATGCGCGAGTAATTCTCCGCTTGTTAGGGTTCGTAGGATTAGGGTAGGCTAATGGACGATGAACATCCCTAAACCCTTTTAAGTCCTATAAAGTTTATGAACTTTATCAAAAGAATCATTAACATCCTAATCGGGCCAGCTAACAATTCTTTGCTAGTTCCGACCGCGATTAGAGATTAGATTAATGATTGTTTTGGTAAAGGCTAGATATGAACGGAGTTCCGTGTCGAGATAAGGGTTAAGAGTGGGATTCCTTTTCCCTCCAGAAACCCTAATCTACACGCATCACCATCGTTCTAGTTATAAATCTATTAAAGGATAAAAAGGGTAACTTTTAATTAATCGTCCATAACTACTAAATCCTAACGAACCCTACAAGCCCCCTTATTATATTAAATACATCCTTAAAATAATCTAGATCTATATTTTTGCATTCTTGCTTAACGTAGATCTAGAAACCATTCTTCAAAATTCTTTATCCCTCCTCTCTTTCTCAACACATCTAAAGTAAGAATAAAAGATCCAACGTTTCCCTGAGGACGACCCGTACTCACCTCGGTCTAGCTACACGCGACACCGTTCTGATTGCGGTTAAACTACAAAAACAATTTTTCGAACAAATCAAATGGCGCCGTTGCCGGGGATACGTGCGTAATTTTTTTATTTTTACTATTTGAGTTGAATTCTTAGACGAGTCATATCATTATTAACACAAAACTGCAAATTGCATATTTAACGATTTGTGCGTGAATTTTTGCAAGGAGATCTAGAGTCACAGAATTAAGGAGAACAGGAACAGATACATATTTAGAGATCCAGAGGAGCACAGAAGGCTATAAAAAAAATTCATCAAGTGATCCCTCTGCCACGCGGCGGAACCGCGGCAAAAGTACCCCTTCTGCGGCGGAATCGCGGCAGGGTGGAGGAATTAGGGCTTCAATCTTCTCTGGTATCTTTCTTAACTCCTTCTCTCTCTCCCCAAATCCAATAAAATCTATCTTCTGCAGGATTCTTTGCAAAATCGCGCCGCTCAAAAAATCTTTTTGCAAAAGTTTTGTGATTGGTTTTGTTTTGCATATTTTAATACGGACTCTAAGGGGCAAAGACCAAATCAAGATTAGGTGGGGATTTCATCACCCTTCCTAAGCCCCACAAATCACAAACCGAGCATTTGCATCAACCCTACAATAATTTAAAAAATATCTAGACCAGACTCTAAGGACTGTCGCGCTCATTAAGGACAGAGGAAGGTCGTGGGTAATCTATCGTTTATCCGCATTACTTTTGTAGTGCTTAGGCAAGTGTGTCAAAGGCTAGTGGTTTTTAATTAGGCCCACTACTGTGGTTCCTTCCCATTTACCCGGCACTTACCTGGCTACAAGGGTAGTACGGAGGCGGTAGAGGATTGATCCTGCGGCTTGTCCTTTGGAAGTCTAGGAGCGGTCTAGAGACTGGACCTAGGTGACCTTAGTTCTAGGGTTGCTTGTGCATCTTAGGGTGATTTGTCTTGAGTCCCACTTTTTCAAAACAAGCCAATTTTAAATCACACACACGCTGCCACTTGCACTAAACCCGCTTAGTGCATGCTCGGCTGGACACGGGATCCTAGTGCCCGTCTTGTCCGCGTTCCTGCTATCGACGCCGAAGTCGGTACTTCTTCATCTTCTTTTCCCCCACCACACATGACCGAGATGGACGGCACTCCATCAAATTATAACACCACGCTGCCACCGCCCGAAGGTGCGCAGAATCCACCACGCATCTCTCTCCAAGAGAGATGCTATCCTATCCGTGGTCCTCTTCCCACTTGTCTATCTCTTCCACCACCTAACGGGGATAATTTCGAAATTAAACCCCACTACATCAATCTGCTGCCCAAATTTCACGGGCTTGAGTCGGAAGACGCGTACGTTTTCATCACCAAATTCGAAAACGTATGCGCAATGATGGGTACTTCACAATTGACTTTAGATGCTATGCGCTTACGTCTTCTCCCATTCACACTGTGCGACTTGGCAGAAAAATGGCTTTACAATACTGCCGCACATTCTATCACTAATTGGGATGAATTTGTCATAGCATTTCTTAAGAAGTTTTACCCAAACCATAAGACTGCACGTGTTAGGAGCGAGATCAACCAGTTCACCCAGCTTCCCAATGAACCATTTTGGAAGTGCTTTGAACGTTTCAAAGATCTGCTTGTCCAATGTCCTCATCATGGAATCAATAGATGGGATTTATGTCGGATTATATATGAGGGCATTAATCCAACGACAAAGAAAATGCTTGAAACAATGCGTCAATGCAATTTCATGTCTAAAGACGACGGTGAAGCTTGGAAGTATCTGGAAGACCTCGCTGAACACACTTTGCAGTGGGAAAGCGTAAGACCACCTTCATCTAAGGGAGGTGTTCACCAGCTCGATGTTTCCATCGCAGTGAAAGTCGAAATGGCAGCGATGCAGAAGAAACTCGACGCTATTGAGAGCAGATTCTCATCAGTTTCCCTAAATCAGGTCACGCTTCCTAAGACCGTCTGTGGTTGCTGTTCGGATCCTTCACACTTAATGGAAGAATGTCCTATGAATGCTTCATTTCAAGCTAATTCTGCTTTTCAGCAGCGACCTAGAAACGACCCTTATTCTTCCACGTATAATCAAGGATGGAGGAATCATCCTAACTTTTCTTGGAATCAAAACCAACAAAGCAATTATCAAAGACCTCCTCCACAGCAACCACAACCACAGAATCAGCCCCCCTTTCAGTCACAGAATTTCCAAAATCCGGCCAACATTTCTACACAACAAGTGGCCGGTACTGACAACTCACTTACACAAACTTTGGATATGTTCATGAAACAATCCATGCAAATTTCGGCTGAGATGAGGTCTTCTATTGATACCATAACGAAAAACTCCGCCTCCCATGGTGAGAGTATTAAATCATTAGAAAACCAAATCGCACAGTTAAACGCCGCAATGAGTGCGAGAGAGAAAGGGAAACTCCCATCTCAACCCCTACCGAATCCTGGCCATTCACAAAATCATAATATGAATGCCGTTACTACGTTGAGATCGGGGAGAGAGCTGAATAACCGAGTGAGTGAGCAGTTTGATGTTAGTGACACATTTGATACCCCAGCTTCTTCTTCCTCTTCCCCTAATTCGTCTAGTCCCCCACCTTCATCCGAGCCTATTCTCCGTTTTCCCCAAGGCTCGAACATTTCGCCGAATCTATCTAAGTCGATTCCCACTCCAATTTTGGGATCGAATCCATCCCCACAGTCTTCTCCACAAACGTTGGACCCAAAACTTATTGATCAAGCACCTTATCCAAACAGGTTAAGGGGCAACAGACCAAGTCCACAAATGGAGAAGATTGTGGAAATTTTTAAGCAAGTTAACATAAACATTCCTCTCCTAGATGCTATTCAACAAGTTCCGTCATATGCGAAAATCTTAAAGGACTTGTGCACTAGGAAGAGAAAAGTTCAAGTACCTAAAAAAGTTTTCCTTGCGAGTAATGTGAGCACAGTTTTTACACAACAACTTCCCAAGAAACGAAAGGACCCCGGAAGTCCTACAATTTCAATTTCTATTGGGGGTAAAAAATATCAATCGTGCTCTACTCGATTTAGGTGCTAGTGTTAACTTGCTTCCGTATTCTGTTTATGAGCAATTAGGGATCGGAGAGTTAAAGCCGGCGCATTGCACTCTTCAGATGGCCGATCGATCTATCACCCAACCTAGGGGTGAGCTAGAGGATGTGTTAATCAAAGTCGGGGAATTCATATTTCCTGTGGACTTTATCGTTATTGATACACAACCTGTGGCAAACCCACGCAATCAAATCCCGGTGATACTCGGTCGACCCTTTTTGGCCACTTCCAACGCAGTAATCAATTGTAGAAACGACTCTATGACCCTATCCTTTGGAAAGAAGTCAATTGAGCTTAACATTTACAAGTTGGGAAGTGAACCCTCCGAACCCTATACTCATGTGTGTTCTGTCGAATTAATGGATGTCGACAGCAGCGAATTTGATCAACCTCATGATACTGACTCTTTTCATATGTTGTTGTTTGACCCAACCATGTACTCTTCCACCGAGTTGTCCGGGTCAACATCTAACGCTGATGATGAACTTTTTATAGAGTCTGACGTTCACCCCATTTTTTCTGATGACATTATTCTTCGGGGTATCGATGAAAGCTTTGAGGAAATTTTCGCTGATGAACTCGCATTTTTAAAAGATACGGGTGTTGAGATAAATCAACTCCAAGATGAAGAAATTGGACCTCCACCCCTTCTTTTGGACAATCATGATAATGCAAGTAATCCATCATTACTATCACGGTGTCGTCTCTCCAAATTGAGACGCAATCCTTCTCCATTACACCTCTTATCACCTCCCCACTTCTTTACGTCGAAAGGTGATATGTTCTTCCACCAACCTTGGTGCTTCATCGATAAAATTTTTGAATGGTTGGTGTTGACTTTTGGTCTTTGTAAGGCTTTACTTTGACCAATAACTTTACCCGCCCAATGATTTTAATTGCTTAACATTATTTAACTCAAGTTTGGGGGGGGATATTTTGGCTCTTGAAAGAAAATGATTTTTATAAAATTATGAGCCTAAAATAAGTTTGGGGGAGGATTTTCACTTTCATATATTCTTGCCCCCATTAATAATTTCCTCCCAAGTCTACAGGTTTTTAAGCTTAACGGATGACATCAGTGAGGACACTGCTAAAAACAGGTTTGGGGGAGGTTTGTGCTTATTTACACATCAATTTGCATCCTATTTTGCATAAGCACAACTTTTAAAAAAATATATTAAAAAAAATTTTGATAACAAAAGAGTAGAAAGTGAAAAATTACATCCAAAAGATAGGAATAGTTTAAGAAAACCAAGAAAATTAGAAGTTTTCTTAAACAAACTAGTAATAAGTAGTTATGAGCTGTTGTCCAAAGGGTTAGTAAGATGAAGGAAGTCACTAATATGAGGATAAAAATAAGTCTGAAAATAGTTTCTTTTCTGGAAGCCAAACATTTGAATGTTGATACCTTACTATATGCACTTACACACGTCTTGAAACTCGGGATAGTAGAGGATACCTTGAAATGCTCTTGTCTAAAAGCCAAAGTATGAAGGAAATGAAAAAAATGAAGAAAATATAAAAATGGTGAAAAGAAAAAATGAACACTGGTTTTGTATCGCCAAGGCAGCAATAAAAAAATATAGCAAGGGTGCCTCTTCACCTAGTGCCCTAAGGCCAACTGGTCTGGGAGTCACTACTAAGCCTTAGGTGGTGCAAGACGAGGAAAATATTATCACATAATCAGCAAGCACATGAGTAATCGGTCGGTTAGTACCTCAAGAAGTATTAACGGTCGCATGAAAAGGTGTGAGCAAACCTAAGTATTCATCAAATTAAAAAGTACTAAGGTAGATGGACAAGAGTATGATAGCTTGAATTGAATTCTCCGAGTGTAGGGATGTCCATTTCACACACGTAAAGGTATATGATCTATGTTTGGATGAAAGGTAGAAATGAAGAATAAAGATGATGTTTTATTGAGGGATAATGTGATTTCTAACATTTTTTCATGACTATTAAGATAGGGCTCCTGACAACCGAAAAGCTAGTGTAGTTGGAAACTCTTATTTTCAAAGTCTTTCTTTTATGGTTCTTATCTTTATATGTAAATTTCACCATCTCTCTTTTATTATTGGATTTTGTGGGTGTAATCCGCTGAAAACCCTCAGGAGACAACACTCCTCCTACTAGGGACACCTAGAGGTTTAACGGCTTGTTGCACGTGCTCAGTGCAATCGTGTCTGCCTACGAAAGTGTGCTTAGTTTTCTCCTTTCTTTTTCTCCTTTTGAATAAACTAGTTTGCTCGGGACGATCAAAGATAAGTTTGGGGGTATTTGTTCAGTTGATAAAACTGCACATTTGTATTACATTTTCCCTACCATTTTCATATTAAAGAAGGACTTTATTATAATATATCATACATATGAGGGTTTATGTGTAAAAATACTATTTTCCATGTGTTGATATATTATAATTAGCATTTGGTAGAAAAATGTATGCAAATAAATTCATTGACCAAATCCTAGTAGAACAAAGTCTACTAAAGATTATTTGAGTTGTTGTGGAAAAGATTTCCAAGTGTGCAGAATTTTTCAAAGACTAGAATCAAGCAAATCAAGTTGTTGAAGAAGACTTGCCTAATTAAAGAAGCAAAACTTGGAGAATAAGTCTGGAAGTAACCGCGAAAAGATTTCCAAATTCTAAAGGTGCCAAGGATTGCCAAATGTCACATAGAGACAGCTCCTGAAAAATGATGGACGGCCATGATCATCAAGCCGCGGATCCGCGGCAATAGCCCCTTTATGCCGCGGATCCGCCGCAGATATAGTGAGTTGGGAGTTGAGGATTTTTGGGGAAAATCTTTTCTACATATGGAAGCAAATGATTCTGGCTTTACACTATAAAAAAGCACCGAGAGCCTCTTGGAAAATTCATCAAGCCGACGCGATCACGAAGCCCCAGACGCTCACGCATCCAGGCTGATCATCAACGGTTCATCTACCTCCTTGGAAGAGATCGAGAAGCAACTAGTTTTGTAATCATTTTCTAAGGAATAAAGTGTAGATTGTTCAAGTTGATTAATAAAGGTAGTTATTTTATTTAATTCTTTTGCATTTTTACATTATGTTTTCCCTCTCTGTCTTTTCATCTGCTTCTCCCAACATGCGCGAGTAATTCTCCGCTTGTTAGGGTTCGTAGGATTAGGGTAGGCTAATGGACGATGAACATCCCTAAACCCTTTTTAAGTCCTATAAAGTTTATGAACTTTATCAAAAGAATCATTAACATCCTAATCGGGCCAGCTAACAATTTTTTGCTAGTTCCGACCGCGATTAGAGATTAGATTAATGATTGTTTTGGTAAAGGCTAGATATGAACGGAGTTCCGTGTCGAGATAAGGGTTAAGAGTGGGATTCCTTTTCCCTCCAGAAACCCTAATCTACACGCATCACCGTCGTTCTAGTTATAAATCTATTAAAGGATAAAAAAGGTAACTTTTAATTAATCGTCCATAACTACTAAATCCTAACGAACCCTACAAGCCCCATTATTATATTAACTACATCCTTAAAATAATCTAGATCTATATTTTTGCATTCTTGCTTAACGTAGATCTAGAAACCATTCTTCAAAATTCTTTATCCCTCCTCTCTTTCTCAACACATCTAAAGTAAGAATAAAAGATCCAACGTTTCCCTGAGGACAACCCGTACTCACCTCGGTCTAGCTATACGCGACACCGTTCTAATTGCGGTTAAACTACAAAAACAATTTTTCGAACAAATCAACTGCCAGGTTTGCCATGGAACAACAGTTCATTCATCTACAACAAGGTTCGATGTGGGACAAGTCAGTAGATGAGTATGACGCTGAATTCACCATGCTCAGTCGGTAAGATATGTCACAGTAATTCAAATTTTTAATATCACATACTACACAGCTAACACAAGACCGTAACAGATTTGCGGCACATTTGATACCGACGGACGAGATCAGAGCCCGTCGCTTTCAACAAGGTTTGGACACGGAAATTCAGGCTGCACTAGCCACAGGGAAATTTCCAACTCATGAGGATACTCTGGAAGCTGCCCGCAGTTATGAGGCAGTGATAAAAGCAAGGGGCAGACCTCAATCGGCCGGTTTGAAACGCCCTGCCACTCAAATGGCAGGAGGAGCCTCTTCCAGGCCAACGTTCGAACCCAGGAGAATTGAAAACCCAATAACCAGCCAAGACCACATTTCTGTTTCCATTGCAAGAGAGATGGACATTTGATAAAGGACTGTAGGCGCGCAAAAAGCCTGTGCCTAGTTTGTGGCGCGTCCAATCACAGAATTGAGACCTGTCCATATAGATACAACTCAGCTCACACACCTACCAACTACCTGCAACGGCCAGCTATCCAGGCTCCTGCAACTCGTCCTGCACTCCCAGCACCACCTCCACACAGAACTCCTGCACAGCCTACTCGCCAATTCCAACAGGCAATGAGGAACATGCCTCGAGGGCAGAGAAACAAGCCCCAAGGACAGAATGTGCCTCCAGCTAGAAGGAAGGTACCACGGCGACAGATTTTCATATTAGCAGCCGTAGAAGCCGAGACTGTAGGTCAAGATAACATCAGTAAGCATTTTTCATATTTTTAAAACCCTTGCACCACTTTATTATTTTTTCACACACTATCAGTATTTCAGTCACTAAACTTTCTTGAATCTGTTACACTTTCCTTTTACAAATTTCGAGGACGAAATTTTTATAGGGAAGGTAGAATGTAACAACCCCAAATTTCCAATACAAGTTTTTACAAAAAAAATTCAAAAAATCCATAAAGGGGTATTTTAGCCAAAGCACAAGTTATAAGTAATTATTTTGCTTTTTAATTACAAGTTAAAAGAATGCAACAACTCCATTTTTAGTGTACAAAAATTTGCTTTAAAATTATTGTATACTTGGGGTATTTACATTTATTGTTATTACTTTAAATAATTAATTAGCTCCATAATTACAAGAAGGAGCTTGTAGCTCATTGGTAATACCTTGCACTGCTGAACCAAGCCACCAGAGTTCAAATCCTATACCCTACATTATTTTTAATATTGTTTTTATTTTGAACCTTTAGAATACCAAGAGTTTACACGTGCATATCTCACAAAAACCCCCACTACACCCAAAGATATAACATTGCCAGAGGGTAGATGAACCGTAGGGGGATCCCGGCGGCCTGACTCGGCCGGGAATCGGCCAAATCGGCCCCGACTCGGCCGACTCAGTCCTCCGACCGAGTCACGGCCGAGTCGGCCGATTTCGGCGACGACCCCAACATGAAAATTGTGTCTTTTCACATTCCCTACACACCTGCAAAATTTTAGCCTCAGAACATTTCCAGAACTCTTTTAAAACCCCAATTACTCCACTTTTAATACATTTTTAATACATTTTATCACATTTTTCATTTTAACTTTTCACCTACCCTAACCCTAGTCTAACCCTATAAATACCACTCATACTCTACCCTCTCACCCCAAATTCTGAGCCAACTCTCAAAAATTTCCAAGAAATCTTGTGTTCTTTGAAATCGAGCATGAGGCGAAGCTACGGCGAATTTTCCAGCGAACTTCCGACGATCATTCTAGGAGCTCTCGGCGAAGAAACGACGCACCGGCGACTCCTCCCGATCCATCTCCCTCTCCTTATTTTCCTAAACCCGTAAGTCGCATTTTCTATCTCTCTTTTCTATTCTAAAAATACGGATTTACAAAACCTGACGGAATCGGAACAAATCCGATTTCCGATTCGGTTTCTTATAAAACTTCACTTCTCGTTAATACAATTATGCCTAAACTCTCTCATGTTGGCTATTAAACACTAATCAGCCAAATTGATCAAGTTTCATTTCATAAAATGATGGCTATTTCAATTTATCGTATTTTTCACTTAAATACCACATTGTTTCAATTCTACATTTAACTCTATTAAACTTGCTATACCTTTAAATAGATCACGGGGTAATGACCTACCTCCTCACACACTCATATGCAATATAACACGATACCCTCGAGAACTTAGAATACGGGAAAACAAATATTTTCATTTAAATACCCTTTACTTAATAAAACCATTTCTAAAAGATTTAGTATTAATACATCTTTACAAATAAATAAACTTGAGCTAATAAAATAATAAAAATATCTAGACTCGGCCAATTAAGGACTGTCGCGCTCATTAGGACATAGAAAGCTTGTGGGCATTCAGTCGTTTATCTAAACCTGACTTTGTGGTGCCTAGGCTAGACAAGTGAGAAAGATAACTTTAAACGGCCCGTCTCACGGTGATCCGTGAGCGGATCCCTCCTTTTTCACTTGTGCTTACCTGGCCACAATTGGCGGTTGTTTCCCTCAATCAGAGCAAAGCTCTGTTTGAATTTCAAAAATTCAAAAATTGAAGCAACGCTTCAAATCCCTTGCGCTCCGCGCAACGCGCCACGTGTCAAAAGCTGATACGTCAGCGCAGCGCCCAAGGCAGCGCGCCCAATCAGAGCAAGACTCTATTTAAAACAAAATTAAAGGAAGCAACGCTTCAGTTGTGCAAGCGCTGCGCTGCGCGACACGTATCAGCGCAGTTGCGCAAGCGCAGTTGCGTTGCACTGTGCGCTGCGCGACACGTGTCTGCGCAATTGCGCAAACGCAGTTGCGCTGCGCTTTGCGCTGCGCGACACGTGTCAGCGCAGTTACGCTACGCTGTGCGCTGCATGACACGTGTCATGCGCTGGTGCATCTGCGCCAAACAGAATTAAAATTCCAGTAAGATCTTTCTGTTCTTGTTAAAACAAGAAGATTGTCTTCTGTAAAACAGAAGCCCTTGGATCAAAGATCTAACGGTGGGGAAAATTCCCCAAATCACTCAAAGAAGGATCTCTTTAACAAATTTAACAAATTAATGGGCACTATATATAGGCCCTAAACCCCAATCAACATGGACATCAACATCAAGATAAAAAAAAACAGCACAGAGAATAGAGAGAACTCTGAAGAATTTTGAGAGAAAAACTCAAGAAGAGAAAAAAAGGTAAAAACCTTTATAAAAAAAAAAGAAGAATTTCTTCTGAATAGATCATTGATCTAAGAACAAGATCAATGATCTTCAATAAAAGATAAATAATAACAGTGCCTTGCACTTTTTTATGAACCATTGGTTCTGGAATCTTAAAGATTCTTTTCTTGAATCCAAAATTGGATCAAGTTATTAAAACAGTGCCTTGCACTTGCAAAAACTGCACTGTTGCGCTCCTGGGTTGGCGCAAGCCACCAGAAAGCGCCACGTGTCAGCACCATAACCACTTGCGCTATGCGCTTTTAAAAATAGAGCATTGCTCTTTAAAATTGGCGCAACTCACCAGAGCGCGCCACGTCTCACAGCGCAGCGCACTGGCACAGCGCACTGCGCTAGCGTGACACGTGTCACCTCCACATGCGCTTGCGCTCAATAATTAGCGCAAAGCGCCTGACAAGCCAATGTCAGACAATTAATGCACTGCATTATTTACAGAAGGGCCAAGCCCAATTAAAAACTAACAGGCCAAATTAAATGCAATGCATTATTTTAAAGAAGGGCAGAGCCCAAACAGATGCTCTGCATCATTTAAAGGGACAGAGCCCAAATTAAAAAGGCCTAACAGGCCAGAATAAAATGCAGTGCATTATCAAACAAGGGCAAAGCCCTAGCACAGGCCTAATAGGCCAAAGATAAAAACGTTGAATATTCTCAACTGGACTTAGCCCAATCATGTCCGTAAGTCCTCAAATTGACTGAGCAAGACTGCTCTCTTAAATCAATTTACATCCGGTTCAAGGGTACATCTCTGAACTCCTCTGACACCTATCGTTGTAATCCTTTAACGACGTCAGAGAGGTGATGGGTCCCGACAACCATACATCGATACGGACTGCGGGGTCCTTAAACTCGTGGACCGAAACGTCCTTAAACTAATATTCGTCCCAAAATGGGAATGTTGGACCAAAATGTCCTTAAACTAATGTTCGTCCCCAAATGGGAATGATGGACCACCATGTCCCTAAACTGGAAATCGACCGCAACGTCATTAAACTAAACAATAGATCCAATTGCTCTCTTGTCGGATCCAAACGATCCCGTTAAGTTGATCTTAGTCTGGAGATTAGGCTAACGTATCCTTAGTAAAAGTTTAAGTTGATCTTAGCCTTAAATAGGGCTAACGTATCCTTAAACCAAAACCCCAAACCCAAATCTAAGAAAATACGGATTTGGACTAATCCACGTCCTACGGGCGACGACATAAATTAGTCTCCGTATACAATCCACGGGCAACCACAAACAAAACAAACACCCACGACACGAAGTGACCATCTGGAGAAGGAGAAAGTGGTTACCGCGATGCGGTAGCGTAATTAACTGCAGGGGCTTGCGCCTGCAGGGAAGAGCGTCCCCGCAATTAAAAACCCCTCACCCTGAGGGGGAATCTGATGAAGTCTGCTACATCGGCCGCATCCGTCTAAACCTCCGATACACGGTGCCATAAATCAACTTGGCATCTTCGGAGAGGTGGACGGATAAAACCAAATAGCATCTGCCCCGAATCTCAGGCAGGACGTCCTCACGTCGTCTTGCGCGTCTTTCGGAGGGGAACAGATTCTGGCACACCCGGTGGGACCTTTTCCTCTTTCCACTCCACACTTCGTGTGTCGTCTTCACGAACGAATCTCGGTTTGTTGATGGTTGCCTTTGGGTTTCAAGCTACTAAGATTTGGTCTTTTGCCTGGCGCAGAAATCAAGCTTCAATGGCATCCAACTGCTCGAGCTGCTCAAAATGCAAGTGCAACCAACGCTCCGCCTCACCTGGAGGTGTAGCCTACAGGCCTCAAGCGGCCTCCATCCTTGCCATGCCGGTGGAACAAGTAACCCAGGCCACCACCGGTCTGTTTTTCGGGACCATGATCCCGCCTGCAAGCTTCACCATGCCAGTGCCCGCACCAGAAGCGAACAAGAAGTCGGTCTTCGATCGGCTCACTGCTACAACGGCCCCTTTCAACGGGTCGTCCAATATCAAACCGGCAGCCTCTGTCTTTACCAGGCTGAACTAGAACTATGATGGGCCCGCCAAGAAGCCCATGAACCCTGAAATGGTCGTCCCGAGGAAGACAACCACCTCTGCTCCTGAAGTCGTCAAGGCGGCTTCTCCTGTTAAAGAGTCGGTCTTTTCAAGGCTGACCATTCCGGCTCCTGCTCCTACTCGAGGGTCTGTCTTTGACAGACTGAACATCGCCACTCAAAAGACAACATCAGTCTTTAAGAGGCTGGCACCAGCAGCGCCTCATTCGGACAGGGGGCAAGACGAAGCTGTCCCTATCGCCGAGCCAGTCCCAACGGCTCGTCACGCTCGACGTCGCCACTGGCGCCGAGTAAGGAAGGCCGGGGGAAACTCCCCCTCAGGGCTAACTCCACCCGCTCCAATGGTGGAAGTTAATGCTGCTGTTCCAACTGGAAACAGCTTTGAACCACTAAGGAGGGTACGCAAGAACTCTCCGACTGCTACACTAAAGAGATCTCCTCCACCTGCGGAGAGGGTTACAGAAACAAAGTTGGAGCAGCCCCCTCAACGACTGTCCTCCAAAATTTACAAGGTCTGGCGGAGGGTTCAAGATTCCGTAATCGACCAAGATCACTCTCGCCAGCAGAAGAGGGTGAAAGTGCAAGAAGAAAAGAACCGTCCCGTCAAACAGCAAAGGACGACAACCGCCAGGGTGCCCACTGCAACGGCCCCTTCAACTTCAACGTCCCACAAAAGAAGAAGGCTGGAGAAGGTCCCTACGCCTGCGGCAAATGCCAAAGGCGGCAAGCCCAAACGCCCTAAGTCCGGGGGCATTGTAGTCTATACTGTATGCATGGCGTCGGGGAAGGAGGACAGCCGTGCATCTACAGGTCATAGACCGCTTACACGGTCAATGACCAAAGCTCAGGGGCAACAGCAGAAGCTCTAAGAAATGATGAACGCGATGGCCGCACTCACTGGGCCAAAAGAAAGCCCCGAAGCGTCCTCGGATCAACGCCAGGAGCAAGAAACTGACGCTGAATTCCTTCGCAGGATACTAGAAAAGAAGGATAAAGAGGCTGCGGAACAAGCAGCCAATATAAAGCGAATGGCCCTCCTGTTCCAGGACATGGTGGGAATGATGATTCAACAAGACCCTCCTGCTGAAGATCCTCCGATCGTCCTTGAAGACGACAGGGGAGAAACGTCAAATCCTCCACCGGCTCTGTCAACAGCCAAGGAGGAAACAATCTCCAAAGCTGACTTGGATGAATATATAGCCCAACAGATACGGGTTCATCAGGCGACTGAGGCAGCCGGTCAGGTCGTAAAAACAGGACGACCATATTCGAGCTGGTACGATCAGATCAAGTACCCGCCAGGCTATACAATACTGAAATTCCATGTCTATAAGGGGACGGGCAATCCCCACCAGCATGTTGCCCAGTTCAGGGCGCTTTGCGGCAACACCGGCAGTGATGATAAATTGTTACTTCGCCAGTTCGTCGGTAGCTTATCGTATACAGCATTCGAGTGGTACTCCGAGCTCCCAAACGACTCTATCAAGACATTCACAGAGATGGAACTGCTGTTTACCAAGCGTTTCGCAAGCGCCAGCGAACGCATCCCGATAACGGCATTGATTAATGCCAGGGTGAAGCCAGGCGAGACATAGGTCCAATACGCGATACGGTGGCGGAAATTATGGTCAAAATGCGAACAACGCATCGAAGAGGCTCCTGCGGTAGGCGTGTTTATGGGAACCCTCGATCCGCAAGCGACCATCTCGCAATTCATGATGTTCTTCAAGCCGACTACCTTCCAGGCCCTGATCGACAAGCTAGATCAAATGGATCAGATGGGCCATAGACCTCCCCCTCCAAAGCCGGACTCTCGAAACGAGAAGGGGAAGGGAAAAGCGATCGTTGTCGCCAATGCTCAACAACAGCCGAGCAACTTGAAGCCGGTTGTCCGTCACAATATGCGTCCACACCTGTCCCTCGAGGAAAGGCTGGGGCGTCCTTACTCGTTTTCCCGAGATAAAACGAGAAGATTGTTCGAGCTGGCCTTGCGCAACCGACTCATAAATCTGCCGGATCCGAGACGTCCGTCGCAGCCAAACGACGTCAATGATCCCAATTCCTGTCCTTATCACCGAGTACTGGGTCATCCGATCGAGGATTGTTACGTCTTCAAAAATTGGATTGAGGACCAGTACCAACAGGGAATGTTCGCGTTGTCCGACAGATGGAAGGTGAATCCGCCGCAGCCTCACACCCCTAAAAAAGGGAATACGCCGGGGGCAACGTGCTCCCTTGTTGAAGAAGCTCCGTGGGAGGTTGTGCCATCAGCCAAAACAAAGAGGATACTGAATGATCTCCAGACATGCCCGGCGATCAGGTGGAAAAACCCGTTGGAACCTCAGATCATTGAAGGGATGCTGAAGCCGAGCCCAACTCCAAAGATCGATGGTGGTGGCCCAAGCACTCACAACCAGCCGTCAAAATCTTCAAAGAAGAAGAAGAAGAAATCCAAGAAGCCCGTGAAGCCTGGCGACAACCGAACAGACTTACAAAAGCAGATTGACGCACTGGAGGAGTACAACCA
This sequence comes from Agapanthus africanus, assembly GCA_030015575.1. Taxonomy (NCBI): domain Eukaryota; kingdom Viridiplantae; phylum Streptophyta; class Magnoliopsida; order Asparagales; family Amaryllidaceae; genus Agapanthus; species Agapanthus africanus. Next base: position 361,843,361 of record JASDDO010000004.1, read on the forward strand.
GAAAGCACGGACTCCCATCACGCTCCAGGAGTTCCTCAACCACGTCTTTCAAGAGGAAGATGAGGGAGAGAGTTCGTCGGATGAATCCGAGGAATACGTGGCGAGCTGTCATATGATTTCCCATTCGTTTACAGACGATGAGGAAATTCCTTACGCTGAGAAGCTGGGGGCAGACCCTGAACCAGAAATTCTGCGGCCGTCAGATGAGATGATCGATGCCTTCCTGAATGAGATTCGTCTGAAAGTTAAAGCCAATCAAGAGCGTGAGATAGCCATACTGGAAGGAGCCAAACACCGTCGACTGGACAAAAGAGTCGAGGCACTCCCATCAAATCAAAAGACATCTGCTGCCGATGAAAACAAATTCAAGACGGGGAAAAGGTTTGCTAAAGCCATATCAATGGGAATGAAGCTACCACCCTCTGAAGAAAACACTCTCGGTAGAATAGAGATGTATCCTAATTATTGCCTATATCATCAGAAGATCGCACACGCTACTGAAGACTGCGACTCCTTTAAGTGTTGGTGGCAAGGGTATGTCACTCACAGGAATTACGTCAACAGAACAAAGCGGGAAGCTCGTAGACAGCGAAAAAATACGACAGATGAGTATAAAAGAGTCTCCGGCAATTTCCACAGGAACGAGCCCGGAGGATCACGGGTTCTCACCTTTGGGAACGACCCCGATGAAGAAACAGCCTTCAACCCTCTCTTCAAGGAATCCATCTCTGAAGAATTGAAGAATTATGAGAACATTCATCCGTGCAAGGGCATACTACCCGGAAAGAATCTCGGACCCGTAAACGACGGAGCGAACAAAAAGGATAAAGGAAAGGGAAAAATGACCTTCGTCGCCAACACTCTACAACAGCCGAGCAACTCAAAATCGATTGTTCGCCAAAACAACATGCGTCCACGCCCATCACTCGAGGAAAGACTGGGACGTCCTTACTCGTTTCCCCAGGATAAAACGAGGAGACTGTTTGAGCTGGCAGTGCGCAACGGATTCGTCAATCTGCCGAGTCCGAAACGTCCGCTACAGCCAGGAGATGTCAACGATCCTAATTACTGCCCCTACCATCGAGCAGTAAGTCATCCGATCGAAGATTGCTTCGTCTTCAAAAACTGGGCTGAAGACCAACACCAACAAGGCAAACTCGCGCTGTCCGAAAACTGGAAGGTGAGCCCGCCACAACCACATGCTCCAAAAAAAGATGGATATGCCAGGGGCATCATGCTCATTTATAGAGAAAGCCCACCGGACCACTACGTCCTAAAACTGGATAATAGACCGAAAAGTCAGTAAACTAGAGATTCGCCTCGAATACGGTGACGACGGACCGAAACGTCCTTAAACTGATGCCGGACCGAAACGTCCTTAAACTAACCACGGACCGAAACGTCCTTAAACTAACGACGGACCGAAACGTCCTTAAACTAATGACGGACCGAAATGTCCTTAAACTAATGACGGACCACTACGTCCTAAAACTAGCTGTTGACCGAGATGTCGATAAACTATGGTGGATTGAAACATCACAAAGCCGATATAAAAAAAAAAGAGATAAAAAAATAAATAAACGGTATGTCCATAAGCAAAATGGGCGCGGATGAAAACCCGAAAGGGCTCCGTGAGTAAAAACAGCAGGGGTACCGGCGGGTGTTTTGAAAACCTGAAAGGGCGCAACCTCGTTGGGAGAAAGAGAATAAAAAAATAATAATAATAAAAACGGTATGTCCATAAGCAAAATGGGCACGGATGAAAACCCGAAAGGGCTCCGTGAGTAAAAACAGCAGGGCTACCGGCGAGTGTTTGTGAAAACCAGAAAGGGCGCAACCTCGTTAAAAGACACTTACAGGGTCCTCTCAACCTTGTAAGGAGAAACCACCCGCGTGAGATCCTTACGACTCACAAGGGAGCAACACACTTAGGGATCCTCACGATCCTTAAGGAGAAATTACACTTGCGAGATCCTCACGACTCGTAAGGAGAACTCTCTTATGGGACCCTCACGGCTCATAAGATTTGAAAGTCTTAAGTTACAGAGACCTAAACCTGTGCTTAAGCAACCCCCACAACCTTCGATATGGACCTACAAGTGGTTCAATACCAACCCTTGTATACAATCCACGGGCGTGAATAAACGTTTCCCTAACCAAGTCTCATCCGTGACTGGGGATATGTTTGCATGGTGAACAACCCTTGTAAGTCCTCTCGACTTACAAGGAGAAAACCCTCTTGTAAGATCCTTACGACTTACGGGGGAACATACACTTAGGAATCCTCACGATTCCTAGGGAGAAAACACACCTACAAGATCCTCACGACTTGTAGGGAGAAATACCTTTGTGAGACCCTTACGGCTCATGAAGTCAAAAGCCTTAGTCGACAGGACCTTAACCCTGTTCGCTAAGCCACCTTTGTTCGACATCGATAGAGGCAAATGATGATTCTCTCCTGGCAATGTCCCAGTTGTAGCGGTGCTAATGCCAAAATCAGTGTCTAATTCCAGGCTTACAGCGAAAAGCCAGCAGGCCGCACATGCATACGAAATAGCCGAAATGATGGGGCAACTTGCAATAAAAAGCAGCAAGTAAAAATGTATGCATACAAAATAGCCGAAATGATTGGGCAACTCGCAATAAAAAGTAGCGAGTAAAAATAAAATAAACAGCCGAAATGATTGGGCACCGTGAAAAATAGCCGAAATGATTGGGCGATCGCGACCTTCGCGATATAAAAGCTGAAATGATAGAGCATCGCGGAAATAAAACAATAATAAAAAAATATGATGGAACTTTTGCCCTACAGGTGAGATCACGTCGATCCCTGTATACAATCCAAGGGCACAAACAAAGAGGGCACCATACCTTCCCAACAGGCTCCGCCAGAAAGCGAAGCCAAATCTCGACGGTTCACCAACAACCTAGAGACAACTGTGACATTCGTATCGATACAACAGACGCAGTGCCAGCAAACGAAGCGAAGATCAAATTTCTAGCTTCACGGTTTTGACGGTAACTCATATAAAACCTGAAAGACAACCACAGATCAGTTCAACTTCCAGGGAAATCAGTGTCCTTGGCAAATACCTCAATTCAGGGAAACTAGCGTCCTTGATGAGAGCTTCATGATTCGCGTTGGCCCGCAGAGAAACCAGTGTCTCCGCAGGAATACTCCGATTCATTTCAACTTCAAGGAAACCATTATCCTCGGCCAAATACTTCGACTCAAGGAAACCAGTGTCCTTGACGAGAACATCTTGATTCGCGTCGACCCGCAGAGAAACTAGCGTCTTTGCAGGAACACCTCGACTCGTTTCAACCCCAGGGAAACCAGTGTCCTTGGCAAATACCTCAATTCAGGGAAACTAGCGTCCTTGATGAGAGCCTCCTGATTCGCGTCGGCCCGCAGAGAAACCAGTGTCTCCGCAGGAATACTCCGATTCGTTTCAACCCCGAGGAAACCAGTGTCCTCGGCCAAATACTTCGACTCAGGGAAACCAATGTCCTTGATGAGAACATCTTGATTCGCGTCGACCCGCAGAGAAACTAGCGTCTTTGCAGGAACACCTCGACTCGTTTCAACCCCAGGGAAACCAGTGTCCTTGGCAAATACCTCAATTCAGGGAAACTAGCGTCCTTGATGAGAGCCTCCTGATTCGCGTCGGCCCGCAGAGAAACCAGTGTCTCCGCAGGAATACTCCGATTCGTTTCAACTTCGAGGAAACCAGCGTCCTCGGCAAATACTTCGACTCAGGGAAACCAGTGTCCTTGACGAGAACATCTTGATTCGCGTCGACCCGCAGAGAAACTAGCGTCTTTGCAGGAATACATCGATTCGTTTCAACCCCAGGGAAACCAGTGTCCTTGGCAAATACCTCAATTCAGGGAAACTAGCGTTCTTGATGAGAGCCTCCTGATTCGCGTCGGCCCACAGAGAAACCAGTGTCTCCGCAGGAATACTCCGATTCGTTTCAACCTCGAGGAAACCAGCGTCCTCGGCAAATACCTCAATTCAGGGAAACTAGCGTCCTTGATGAGAGCCTCCTGATTCGCGTCGGCCCGTAGAGAAACTAGTGTCTCCGCAGGAATACTCCGATTCGTTTCAACCTCGAAGAAACCAGCGTCCTCGGCAAAATACTTCAGCTCAGGGAAATTAGTGTCCTTGACAGGAGCTGCTCGATTCGTCTCGACTCGTGAGGAAATTTGTGTCTTCGTGAGGACTTCCCGATTCGTTTCGACTTGGAAGATAAAGCCTTAGGCAGCAGGGATTAAAAAACTTGTTTCCTAAGCACTGGGATCCTGCAAGTCGGTCTAAAACGGTCTCTTGCATACTATCCACGGGTCTCACTCTCCAAAGTCGAATCTCGACAAGGAGGGAAACAACCGCTTACAAGTCCTCTCGACTCGTAAGAGGGAAGATTCTCTTATAAGATCCTTACGACTTATAAGAGAAAACGCACTTAGGAATCCTCACGATTCCTAAGGAGAAAATCCACCTACGAGATCCTCTCGATCCGTAGGGAGAAAAGTCTCTATGAGACCCTCACGGCTCATAGAGTTGAAAAGTCTTAGACGACAGATCTGAACCTGCGGCCTAAGCCATCGCTATCCCTTGAAGAAACCAAGATGCTTACTTTATTATCTGTCAACCATGTTTATCAAGACAGCGTGCTGATAATAAGAGAAGGGAGAAAGCAAAGAAATAGTACAAGACATTGCAAAGAAAAAAAATGTGTATCTTTATTAATTCAATCAAGTACAAGGTGAATCGTACAAAAGAATAAAGAATGGATACATCTTATTCGAAAAAGAATTTTTTTTACAAGTATATTGATACAAGGGCAGCTACTGGGAAGGAAGCGTCTTAAATAGCCCTATCAGCTGTTCGCGCACTTCCTTCCATGCCTTTTCCTGATTGGCCACCACCGCCAGTTCCGCCTCCACTTGAACCCGCTGCTGCAAGAAGGATGCAAGCTGCTCCCCAACGGCCTGCTGAGCTGCTTCACGGCCTTGGGCATCACGCTCGGCAGCATCGAGCTTCCGCTTCAGTGTTAGCCTATTAGAAATACGCTCCAGAAGGCCCTCGAAGATAGCCTTCACCTGGACAGCGTTCGCCTCAACCTCAGCACGCAGACAAGCCGTCTTGCTTGAGGTCTCTTGGCATTCACTCAGCCTTAAAGCCGCTTCTTGTTCCAAGTGACGGAAGTAAGAAGCGCTTTGCTCAATCCATGCTGCTCTTTGATTGCTTGCGGCTAGGGTCTCGGGAGCAGGGCGCATAAACTCCGATTGATGCAGGCGGACCTCGATTCCCCTGCAGTGATTAACCCAAAGCTCGACGACGCCTCCATCGTGAAAATTCATAAGTGCCGCCAGCATCGGGTTAACCTCCGCAGCGAAATCCGCAGCAGATGGGGGAGCGTCCGTGTCAAGCTCTTTAACGTATCCGCTCAGCATGCCTAAGTTCATTACGGCACCCTTTGAAGACGGACGTCTCAGGAAGGGGCCTGCCGGCATTATAACGCGGGACTCAAAGGGCACCGGGATTGGAACGACGGCTGAAAAAACAAAATATGATTAGATGACAGTTCAAGAAATATGAAAAAGTCATTTATGCGATAGTTTACTATACCAGCTGCGGCAGGCGGCAAGGCCGGGAGGGCCGGTGGCGCGACCGATCTTTCATCCCCTCCTTCGATTTGTAGCACTGCAATCAGGACGAATGAAAGTCAGAAATAATTTCATTACTGAAAAAAGAAAGACATCAATTGGAAATTATACTCACCAGCGCCACCGGAGGAAGAAGCGAGTTCAGATGGGAAGGAGAAGTGCGGGTGCAACACCTGATAGAGATGATCAAAAAGCACTCCTGAAAAGACGCAATAATACGACATTAGTACATAAATTATGCGGCTGAAAGATAAAACTAATGGGTTGCAAATCCATACCTTCCAAAATCTGCGATGGTACAAGGGAAGGCTGAGAGGTGACCACCTCCAAGGCAGTAGTTGACGGCGCTCCCTCGAGCAATGGAGCATCGGCATTGGCCGCACCTGCGTTAAAAACAAAGATAAACTTATCAGAAAGGATTGCAAGATAAAAAAGAGACGGTAACTCGAGATTTACCTGATGAGCCGCCGGCCGAAACAGAGGCGTCTCCCTCCTCCATCGATACGAGTCCACCTCCCGTGGCCTCATCACCGGACTCGACAGGGGCTGTCGTCGTGCTCGCACGACCAGGAGACGATGGAGGACCGTAGACGGGGAGAGCAATAATTGAAGCATTGCCAGACTCTTGAGAAAGAGCGGCTGGCTTTTCCCCAAGAGTCGTGCCCATCTCACCCGCTACTTCTTCGGGCTCGGCGGTCGCCATTGTCTCGTCCGCCATTACCATGCGGTCACCAGTTTTAGATGCTCCGCCCGCCGCTGCCCCAGGCTCAGTTATAGCGGTCGTCTCATTTGCCGCCACCTCAGGCTCGGCATCAACGACCTTCTCTGGTGCAGCTCCCTCAGCCCCCAGCTCAGGTTCAGCAACCCTGGCGACGTTGCCCACCGTCGCCTCGGGTTCGGCCGGTGCTTCTTCCTCTGTCCCCTTAAGTTCGACGGTTTCCGCCTCCCCTTCGGTTGGACTTGGCCCTGCAAGACAAGATATATAAAAACCGACAAATTTACAATTCTTATAACAAAATCTTGAAAGATACGTTACCTGAGGTCGACTTATCATTAGCACCCCGAACTGCACGTGCCACCTGTCTGCGAGCTGTGGACAAGGCGACCGGGGGCTCTTCACCTAGTGCCCTAAGGCCAACTGGTCTGGGAGTCACTGCTATGCCTAAGGTGGTGCAAGACGAGAAAAATACACCAAGTAAGCAAGCACAGGAGTAATCGGTCGGTTAGTACCTCAAGAAGTATTAACGGTCGCATGAAAGCGTGTGAGCAATCTCATCTAAATATTCATTAATCAAAAAGTACTGAGGCTGATGGGCAAGAGTATGATAACTTGAATTGAATTCTCCGGGTGTAGGGATGTCTTTACACACACGCAGGGTGATATGATCGATGTTTGGATGAAAGATAGGAATAAAGAATAAGACGATGTTTTATTGAGGGGGGACGTGATTTCTAACATCTTTTCATGGCCATTAAGATAGGGCTCATGACAACCGAAAAGCTAGCTTCGTTGGAAACCCTAATTTTCAAAGCTTTTCTTTTACAATTCTTTTCTTTAAATGTAATATTCATGATCTTCCTTTTATTATTGGATTTTGTGGGTGCAATCCGCTGAAAACCCTCAGGAGACAAAACTCCTCCTACTAGGGACACCTAAAGGTTTAAAGGCTTGTTGCACGTGCTCAGTGCAATCGTGTTGCCTACGAAAGTGTGCTAGTTAGTTTTTTCTCTTTCTTTATTTTCTCCCTCTTTTTAATAAAAAGTTCGCTCGAGACGATCGAAAATAAGTTTGGGGGAATTTGATCAGTCGAAAATACTGCATTTTTAACACGGCAATTTCCCTATCTTTTGCACTCATCTAGAAGTGTTCGGCATTCATATTACACATATTAGAAAATCAGTCGTTAAATATCAGATTGCATGTGTTAGACTCTAAAACCGGCACTATAAAGGAAATTGACTGCATTTCATGGCATCGCATCATCCTTATATTGCGCAACACTTGTCTTGAGAATTTGCAGGAATAAAAGCCAAAAGAAGCTGATAAAATACACCAACTCCAAGTTGTGAGATCTGGTAGCAATCAAAAGGGGAAAATACAATTCAACATATCCTATAAAGGCCCATATTTCAGCCCAAAGAAGCACCAGAAATTCCAAGCCCTAAGCCTTCAAAAGAGCCGCGGAACCGCGGCGGGAGCCGGCTTGCGCCGCGGTTCCGCGGCGGTTGTGCCACTTCAGCGCATAATTTTTAGTGCAGAATCTCAATCTCAAGGCCTACAGCTCAGAAAGACACATCAAATTCCAGAATTCTCTCGAAGCTTCTTCCAGATCAGCAAAGATGATTAATTAAGCTAATCCTAATTAAGCTCCTAACAAACTATTTCTAGAAGCTCCCTCCTAACTAACCTCTTCTAGAAGCCTCTCTAGCTAACTAACTTTTGGAGGGAAATTCAAATCTCCTCAACAAACTTTTGGAGGGAAATTCTAATTTGAAATCCTAGATCTAGGGTTTTGATGTCTATAAATAGGAACCTAGATCTAAGGGTTGAGGTTGTTCTCCCATTCCTAAATCTCTATTCTCTTCATCTTCTTCCACAAGTCTAGTGACAAGACTTGTGCGAAACCCTAACCCTAATTCCAATCCAAATTCAAGATCCCGAGTACCAAATCAAGCGAGAAGCCCTTCAACCTTTTAGGAGCGGAGCCGATCTCCAATCGAGCAAGTGATCCAAGCCGATCCGCGACTCACGGACCCGAGCGAAGCCAAATCGACGATCAAGTTCTTCCTCTTGTAGTTCTTGAGCGAATGTAATGAAATTGTTGATATAAATAAAAGGTGAAATTCTTTAATCTTGTTTTCTTTAAATTCTTGCATCATGATTCGATCTCAATTTATGATTGTAGTTCTTGTGATGATGTTTGAGTAAAACTCCGCTCGTCAAGGAGTCGAGACGATCAATAGAATGATGATGTAACAAATCTTAAAACTATTCTTAAGTCCTACGGGTTTTGTAAACCCTAGCAAGTTCAAGAACCGATGACCTAGTTTCGTTACGATGCTTTCTTGATTGTGATCGCTCGAAATTAGGGATCTACGATCGTTTCTTGAATTTACTAGAGGCTAGCATGTGAATGATATTGACGAATGAACAAGGGATAAATGATGAAACCCTAGTTTCATTAGAAATCCCTAATTCTCGTCGATCATCATCGATCTAGTATCAATCCATCGAAGGATGAGAATACGTCATCATAAGATTGCATCACGTCTATAGATCCGATCGATTCCTACGAGCCTCATTTCGATTCTTGATATTTGGTTGGAAAAATTATCAAACTCTCAATTCTTGATTCTATCTTTTTCTTGTTATTAGATCTATATTTTCTAATTCTTGAACTTCAACTATAAATCATGAATTGTTTTGTTTTCTTTTCTTTAAAGTTTTGACTCATCTAATTCAAAAGACGAACTATTACACTGTCCCTGTGGACGATCCGCACTCACTTACAATCTACATCCGACACCGTAGTTGATTGCGGTCAAATATAATTCTTTGATTGTGAACTTTATTCATTTTCTACTTACCGACACAAAGAAACTCATTCGTTTTATTCGATTCACACAAACAAGAATTTCTTTACAATCAGCACCCTAGTAGATGACACCTTCTGTGGTACGACAGGGTGGTCCTTCTCTTCCTGCTGGACTTTCAGCTTCTTCTGTCGATGGGGATAGTCTTGATCAATCACCGATTCTTGGACCCGTCGCCAGACTTTGTAAACTTTGGAGGACAGCCGTTGAGGGGGCTGATCCGGCTTTATTTCTGTAACATTCTCCACCGGTGGATGAGAACTTTTCAGTATGGCGGTAGGAGAGTTCCTGCGTACCTTGTTCAGCAGTTGAAAGTTGTTCCCAGTTGGAACAACAACATTGACTTCCACCGTTGGGGCTGGCGGAGTTAGCCCAGAGGGGGAGTTACCCCCAGCTTTCCTTACTCGGCGCCAGTGGCGACGTCGAGCGTGTCGAGCTGCTGGGATTGTTTCAGCTGAGGGGTGACTTCGTCATTCCCCCTGTTTTGGTGAGGCGCCGCTGGTACCAGCCTCTTGAAGACCGACGTCCGTCGAGCAGCAGTGTCTAACCGGTCAAAGACAGACCTCTGGACGGGGGAAGTAGCTTTGAGGACTTGGACTGGAGCGGGAGCCGGAACAGTCAGTCTTGTGAAGACCGACCTTTTGGCAGGAGAAGTCGCCTTGACGAGTTCAGGAGCAGGGATGGCTATCCTCTTCGGAACAACTTTTGCAGGCTTCATCATGGGCCCACATGAACTTTGGCCCAGTCTGGCGAAGACTGAGGCACTGGAGCTGGACGACCCATTGAGAGGGGCCGCGGTAGTAGCAAGCCGATCAAAAACCGACTTCTTGGGAGCTTCTGGTGTTGGTACAGCGGTGCTGAAGCTCATCGGTGGGAGCATAGTCCCAAAGAACAATCCGGTGGTGGCCTTAGTCACCTGGTCCACCGGCATCGTGAACAGGGAAGCCGCCTGGGGCCCGTAAGCCATGCCTCCAGTTGAGGCAGAACGTGGGTTGCAGTTGCATGTGGAACACTTCGAACAAGTGAACGCCATTGATCTTTGCTTTCTGCACCAAGCAAAACGCCAAATCTTAGTATCTCGAAACCCAAGGGCAACCATTAGTAAACCGCGATTCGTTCGCGAACACGACACACGAAGTGTGGAGTGGAAAGAGGAAAAGGTCCCACCGGGCATGCCAAAATCCGTTACCCTCCGAAAGACGCGGCGGAGACGCGGCGGACGTCTAGCCTGAATTTCGGGGCAGATGCTGATTGGTGCTATCCGTCCACCTCTCCGAAGATACCAAGTTGATTTATGGAACCATGTATCGAAGGTTTAAACGGATGTGGCCGATGTAGCAGACTTCGTCAGATTCCCCCTCATTTGAGGGGTTTTTGATTGTGGGGACGCTCTTCCCTGCAGGCGTAAGCCCCTGCAGTTAATTACGCTACCGCATCACGGTAACCACTTTCTCCTTCTCCAGATGGTCACTTCGTGTCGTTTGTGTTTGTTTTGTTTTTGGTTGCCTGTGGATTGTATACGGAGACCAAGTTATGTTTTCACCCGTAGGGCGTGGACTAGTCCAAATCCGTATCTTTCTTAGATTTGGGTTTGGGGGTTGGGTTTAAGGATACGTTAGTCTCATTTGAGACTAAGATCAACTTAAACGTTTGTTAAGGATACGTTAGTCTAATTTTAGACTAAGATCGACTTAACGGGATCGTTTAGATCCGATAAGAGAGAGCAAATGGGCTCTATTGTTTAGTTTAATGACATTGCGGTCGATTAGTTTAAGGACATTACGGTCCATTGTTAGTTTAAGGATATTACGGTCCAATGTTAGTTTTAAGACATCGCGGTCGAGGTTAAGGACATCATAGTCCGTGAGTTTAAGGACCTCACAGTCCGATGTTAGTTTTAAGACATCATGGTCGAGGTTAAGGACATCATAGTCCGTGGGTTTAGGGACCCCACGGTCCATTGTTAGTTTTAAGACATCACGGTCGAGGTTAAGGACATCATAGTCCGTGGGTTTAAGGATCCCACAGTCCGATATTAGTTTTAAGACATCACGGTCAAGATTAAGGACATCATAGTCCATGGGTTTAGGGACCCCATGGTCCATTGTTAGTTTTAAGACATCACGGTCGAGGTTAAGGACATCATAGTCCGTGAGTTTAAGGACCCCACAGTCCGTAGTAATGCGTGGTTGTCGGGACCCGTCACCTCTCTGACGACGTTGAAGGATTACAACGACAGATATCAGAGAAGTGAAAAGATGTACCCTTAAACCGAGGTGAGTTGGTTGTAAGAGCAGATGTGCTCAATTCGAAACAAGTTGAGGACTTATGGCCAACTTGGGCTAAGTCCAATCAAGTTAAAAAAATGTTTAACATTCGTTTTGGGTTGTTAAGCATTTGTTTGGGCTTGGCCCTTTTAACAATGCGGAGCATTGATTTAAATTTTGACAATGTTTGTCTTTTATTGAGTGCTAAGCATTCATCATAGCTCTGAGGCTTATCCAAAGAACAATTTATGTTCTGCCCAAGCGCACATAAAGTATATAGCGCACTTGGCACTAGCGCCAGTCGATGAGCGCAGTGCGCTATGGTTAAAGCGCTAATGCGCTTGACGCTTTACGCCAGATGTTAAGCGCTGATGTGTTTAGCGTTTTGCGCTAAGTGAAGAGCACGGATAGGCTTAGCGCTTTGCGCTAAATGAAGAGTGCTGATGCGTTATGATTGAAGTGTTGAGGCACTTGGTGCCGGTGCCATATAATGAGCGCAAAGCGCTTTTAGTAATGCAGCGCACACGTGAGGAGCACGTGGCGCGCTTAGCGCTGAGCGCTAGCCAATGAGCGCGGTGCGCTGTGTTTGAAGTACTATTGCACTGCAGCGCTTTGCGCTGGATGAAGAGCACTTAGGCACTTTTAAATTAGGAGCGCTAAGGCTCTTCTTAGATTAACTTTGCACTCTGAAGATTATCTTCTTTGATAAGAGACTTTGTCTCAAGATTCCAAGAACAAAGTTCTTAACTTATAGGAGATACTTCAATCTCTTTTTGATGAAAGGCTTTGCCTTTACGGATCTGTGATCCTAAGAGAATTGGATAATTCTCCCCTCCTTCATAATGAGATGTTCGTGATCTCAGAAGGACAATTTGTCTTATAGATCTATGATCTGTGAAGTAAGTACTTCTTTATTTTTATGATGAGATCTTTTTTTATCTCTTTATAAAAGACCTTAGTCTTTGTAGATCTATGATCTTTTAAGAAAAGAATTCTTCTCTTTAATTATGAGATGATTTCATCTCTTTGTTCATCACCATTCTTTTTACCTTGAAGAAAAATCTTCTTTTGCTGAGAGCTGTTTCTTCTTCTTGAGACTTTCTCAAAATTTATGGGGGGCCCACTATATCAGACTTTAAGTCTTGGGGCCTTTATATAAGGCAAATTGATTTGATAAATCAGTTAAAGAGATCTTTCTCTGATTGATTTGGGGATACCTCCCCACCGTTGGATCTTTGATCTTAGGGCTTCTGTTTTACAGAATGATTTTTTTTTGTTTTTAACAAGATTGGAAAGATCATTCCATAACAGAATTTATTGTCCTTGGTAATTTTTATTTACCATTGGATCATTGATCCAACGGTGCTCTGATTTACAGAGTAAAATCTTGTCATTTGGAAAGATTTTGAGGAATCTTTGCTTAACAGAATTTAATTCTGATTAATTAATGATTGTTCCCGCCAAAATTTTGGCTCAAAACCCGCTCCGTATAAAATAATAATAATAAAAGAAATAAATAAATAAATAAATAAATACATAAATAAATAATAATAATAAAGGAGAAAATCTCCCTTTCAGAGCAAATCTCTGTTCAAATTCCAAGGCGGGAAATGAAGCAATGCTTCTGTTTTCCCCAATCAGAGCAAAACTCTGTTTTTAAATTCAAACTTAAAAAATAATAATAAAGGAAGTAACGCTTTACTTGCGCTCTGCGCTGCGCGACACGTGTCAGCGCAGTTGCGCTGCGCTCTGCGCTGCACGACACGTGTCAAGCGCAGGTGCGCTTGCGCCAACTATGCCGGCATTCAAACAATAAAATTCTGGAAAGATCTTTCCAATCTTGTTAAAAACAAGAAGATTACCTTCTGTAAAACAGAAGTCCTAGGATCAAAGATCCAACGGTGGGGAAATATCCCCAGATCAATCAGAGAAAGATCTCTGTAACCAACCTAATAAACTCATTGGCCCTATATAAAGGCCCCTAGACTTCAAGTCTAAAACACACAGAGAGATAGAGATACAGAGAGCTCTTCTAAAAACTTTGAGAAGAATTCAAAGAGAAAGAAAAAAGGTAAACCTTTGAATAAAAGAAGAATTTCTTCTAAAAAGATCAATGATCTAAGAACAAGATCAAGATCTTGGATAAAAAAAAGAGAAAAAAGATCAAAAAAAGATCTAATTGAAAAAAGATAGAACAGAAGTAATTTACTTCATTGATTAGATCTTTTGATCTATATAAAGGCATTGCCTTTTGATGAACCATCGGTTCTTGAATCTTGAGGTAGAACCTCTAAAAAGATTCTTTTCTTTGATCTAAATTAGATCAAGATGCGCTCTGCGCTACTGTACAGTGTCCTGCACTCCTAATTTGCGCTGTTGCGCTCTTGGATTGGCGCAAGTCACCAGAGTGCGCCACGTGTCAGCGGCGCACTAGCGCAACGCACTGGCGCAGCGCACTGCGCTAACAGACTTGCACTCACGAGAGTGTGACACGTGTCGCCTCCACATCAGTTTGCGCCTTGCGCTCCTCAATCGGCGCGAAGCGCCTGACAGGCCACGTGGCGCGCTGTCAGACCATTGAATGCTCTGCATTATTAAAAAAAAGGGACAGAGCCCAATTAAAAAGGCCTAACAGGCCAAAATAAATGCTATGCAAGCCCAATGTTGTGCATTATTTTAAAAGGGGGGCAGAGCCCAAGCAAAGGCCTAAACAGGCCAATCATGAACAAAATGTTAAACATTTTCAAATGGACTTAACCCAATTCTGGTCGTAAGTTCTCAAATTAAATTGAACTGAGCACGACTGCTCTTTCAAATCAATTTACACCCGGTTCAAGGGTACATCTCTGAACTCCTCTGATATTCGTCGTTGTAATCCCTCAACGTCGTCAGAGAGGTGACGGGTCCCGACAACCATACATTGATACGGACTTTGGGGTCCTTAAACTCGTGGACTAATGCGTCCTTAAACCAATGTTCGTCCCCAAAATGGGAATGCTGGACTACCATGTCCCTAAACTGGCAATGGACCACCATGTCCCTAAACTGGCAACGGACCACCATGTCCCTAAACTGGAAACGGACCACCATGTCCCTAAACTGGAAATGGACCACTATGTCCCTAAACTAGAACAATATAGCCCAAATGCTCTTTTTTCGGATCTAAACGATCCCGTTGAGTTGATCTTAGTCTCAAATTAGACTAACGTATCCTTAACAAACGTTTGAGTTGATCTTAGCCTCAAATATGGCTAACGTATCCTCAAACCAAAACCCCAAACCCAAATCTAAGAAAATACGGATTTGGACTAATCCACGTCCTACGGACGACGACATAAATTAGTCTCCGTATACAATCCACGGGCAACCACAAACAAAACAAACGCCCACGACACGAAGTGAACATCTGGAGAAGGAGAAAGTTGTTACCGTGATGCGGTAGCATAATTAACTGCAGGGGCTTGCGCCTGCAGGGAAGAGCGTCCCCACAATCAAAAAAAACCCTCAAGCGAAGGGGAATCTGACGAAGTCTGCCGCATCCGTCTAAACCTTCGATACACGGTGCCATAAATCAACTTGGCATCTTCGGAGAGGTGGACGGATAAAACCAAATAGCATCTGCCCCGAATCTCAGGCAAGACGTCTCTACGTCGCGCCGTCTTTTGGAGGGGAACAGATTCTGGCACGCCCGGTGGGACCTTTTCCTCATTCCACTCCACACTTCGTGTGTCGTGTTCGCGAACAAGTCGCGGTTTGCTGTGGTTGCCTGTGGATTCGAGGTACTTAGATTTGGTGTCTTGCTCCGTGCATAATACAGAAGACCAATGGCTTCAAACTGCACTAACTGCAACTGCAACTCTCGCTCCGTCCTTGCTGGAGGAGTGACTTATGGGTCCCAAGCAGCCTCCCTTTTCAAGATGCCAGTGGAGCAGGTAACTCAAACCACCACTGGACTATTCTTCGGGACCATACTCCCACCCATGAGCTTCAACGCCCCTGTACCGTCACAAGAAGCTCCCAAGAAGTCGGTATTCAATCGGCTTGCTACTACTAAGGCCCCTCTCAACGGGTCACCCAACTCCACTGCCTCAGTTTTTAACAGGCTAGGCCAGAGCTCCAACGGGCCCATGAAGAAGCCTGCAATACCAAAAGGCGTTATCCCGAAGCGGATAGCCATCCCTGCTCCCGTTCCAGGCGAAATCACCAAGGTTGCTTCCCCTGCTCGGAAGTCTGCTTTTGATAGGTTGGTCGTCCCCATTCAATGGACGTCGGTCTTTAAAAGGCTGATACCAGCGAATTCTGACCAACACAGGGGGCATGAGGAGGTCACCCCTACGGCTAAACCAACTCCAATCGCGCAACATGCTCGCCGTCGTCACTGGCGCCGGGTAAGGAAAGCTGGGGGCAACTCCCCCTTTGAGATAACTCCGCCAGCTCCGATGGTGGAAATCAATGTTGTTGTTCCAACCAGGAACAGCTTTGAACTACTTAACAAGGTGCGCAAGAATTCGCCAACTACTGTGCTGAAAAGATCTCCTCTACCAATGGAGAACGCTATAAAGGTGAAGCTAGAGCAGGCCCCTCAACGGCTGTCCTCTAAAGTTTACAAGGTCTGGCGTCAAGTCCAAGACTCCGTAATGGATCAAGACTATCTTCGCCGACAGAAAAAGATGAAGGTTCGGCAGGAGAAGGACTACTCTGTCAAGCCAGAAAAAGCAACAGCTGGCTGGGTGCCCACTGCAATGGCTCCCTTAACGTCAATCGCTCAAAAGAAAAGGAGGCCGAAAAAAGCCCCTGTGAACGTGGCAAACCGTAAAAGCGTTGAGCACAAACGCCCTAAGTCTGGGGGCATAATGGTGCCTACTGTTTATATGGCATCCGGGAAAGAGGATAGCCGCGCTTCGACGGGTCACCGACCGCTCACTCGATCTGTGACAAAAGCCCAGGAGCAACAACAGAAGCTTCAAGAAATGCTGACTACAATGGCCGCACTTACCGGGCCAAAAGAAAGCTCGGAGGCGTCATCAGAACAGCGTTACGAACAAGAAACTGACGCTGACTTCCTACGCAGAGTCCTCGAAAAGAAGGATAGAGAAGCAGCAGAACAAGCCGCCAACATGAAACAAATGGCGCTTCTCTTCCAAGACGTGGTAGGGATGATGTTACAGCCGGATCCTCCAGCCGAAGACCCTCCGATCATTATTGAAGACGATAGAGGGGAGACATCGAACCCTCCGCCGGCTCTTTCAGCAGCCAAGGAGGAAACCATTTCCAAAGCTGCACTAGACGACTATATAGCTCAGCAGATACGAGTTCGTCAGGCGAATGAAGCGGCTGGGCAAATTGTTAGAACCGGACGACCCTACCCGGGCTGGTATGACCAAATCAGTTACCCGCCGGGATATACGATCCCTAAGTTCCACGTATATAAGGGGACAGGCAATCCACACCAACATGTCGCTTAGTTTAGGGCACTTTGCGGCAACACCGGGGGCGATGATAAGCTTTTGCTCCGCCAATTCGTCGGCAGCTTATCGGAGACGGCGTTTGAGTGGTACTCCGAACTTCCAAACGACTCTGTCAAAACTTTCGCAGAAATGGAGTTGTTGTTCACCCAAAGATTCGCGAGTGCTAGTGAACGCACCCCGATAACGGCACTGATTAATGTCAGGGTGAAGCCAGGCGAGACTTGGGTCCAATACGCAATACGGTGGCGGAATCTATGGTCGAAATGCGAACAACGCATCGAAGAAGCACCTGCGGTAGGCATGTTCGTGGGCACTCTTGATCCGCAAGCAACCATCTCGCAATTCATGATGTTTTTCAAGCCGACCACGTTCCAGGCTTTAATTGATAAGTTAGCCCAGATGGATCAAATGGGTCACAGACCGTCTCCTCCGAAGCCGGAACCCCGAAACGACAAGGGTAAAGGGAAGGCGACCTTCGTTGCGAACACCCAACAGCAGCCCAGTGCCCCAAATCTAGCGGATCAACTGGAAGAGAGACGGCGGTATTATAATAAGAAAATGAAGCGCCCTTATTCCTTCCCGCGGGATAAAACGAAGAGACTGTTCGAGCTGGCGATGCGCAGTAGGCTTATCAATCTCCTGAATCCAAGGAGACCACCGCAACCCAGCGAAGTGAATAATCCCGATTATTGCCCTTACCACCAAACGGTAAGTCACCCGATCGAGGATTGCTTCGTCTTTAAGGGATGGATCGAGGATCAGTACCTACAAGGCAAGTTCGCATTATCCGAAAACTGGAAGGTGAACCCGCCACAACCTCATGCTCCTAAGAGGGTGGGCACGCCGGGGGAATCATGCTCTTTTATAAAAGAAGCTCCATGGGAGGTCGCTCTTTCAGCCAAGACGAAAAGGATGCTGAAAGATCTTCACACATGCCCGGCAATCAGGTGAAAAAATCCATTGGAACCCGAGGTCGTAGAAGGGATGCTAAAGCCGCGCCCAACTCCAAAGATCAGTGGTGATAGCCGAAGCTCGCACACACAGCCGTCAAAGTCTTCGAAAAAGAAGAAGAAGACCAAAAAGCCCGTGAAGCCTGGTGACAAGCGCACGAGCCTGCAAAAACAAATCGACGCGCTGGAGGAATATAATCAGAAGGCGCGGACTCCCATCACGCTCCAAGAGTTCCTCAGCCACGCCTTTCAGGAGGAAGATGATGGAGAAAGCTCGTCGGATGAATCTGAGGGTTACGTAGCAAGTTTTCATATGATCTCTCACTCGTTTACAGACGATGAAAAGGCTTCTTGCACAGAGAAACTGGGGGCAGGGCCCGAACCAGAACTTCTAGGACCATTAGACGAAATGATTGATGCATTCCTAAACGAAGCCTGTCAGGAAAGCAAAGCCAATCGAGAGAGTGAACTGGCTATATTTGAAAAGGCCAAACGCCAACGACTGGAGGAAAAGGTCGAGATGCCCCGAATGGAGCAAAGCATCCCTATCGCCAACAAAAGCAAGCTTAAAGTAAGGAAACGATTCGCTAGGGCTCTGGCAATAGGAATGAAGTTGCCCTCTCTCAAAGGAAATTTCCCTAGCAATATACGTCTTGATGAAGCGGACATACATCCTAACTTCTGTTTATACCAGCAGAGGATTGCATACCCTACCGAGGAGTGCATAGCCTTTAAAAAACTGGTGGCAGGGATATGTTGCCCATCGACGACACGTTCAACGAGTGAAGCGCAAGGCTCGTCGGGAACGGAAAAGCACGACAGATGAACGCGAAAGAGCTGTTGGCAACTGTCACATAGCCGACACCAAGGGATCGCAAGTTATCACGTTTGGAAGCGACGCTGATGAAGAAGTCGCCCTCAGCCCTCTCTTCAAGGAATCTACCTCCGGCACAAAACATGTGAAGATTTGCGGCAAAATTTAGCTGCGTAATCATACGTTGACCTATGACCGAAACGTCTTTAAACTACTACCGCAGCATCCTCAGGCTGACGTGATAAAAAAAAAGAAAAAAAAGGAAAACGGTATGTCCATTAGCAAAATGGGCACGGATGAAAACCCAAAAGGGCTCCGTGAGTAAAAACAGCAGGGCTACCGGCGAGTGTTCGTGAAAACCCGAAAGGGCGCGACCTCGTTAAAAAAAAGAATAAAAAGAATAAAAAAAAGAAGACGGTATGTCCATAAGCAAAATGGGCACGGATGAAAACCCGAAAGGGCTCCGTGAGTAAAAACAGCAGGGCTACCGGCGAGTGTTTGTGAAAACCCGAAAGGGCGCAACCTCGTTAAAAGACACTTACAGGGTCCTCTCGACCTTGTAAGGAGAAACCACCCGCGTGAGATCCTTACGACTCACAAGGGAACAATACCCTTAGGGATCCCCACGATTCCTAAGGAGAAATTACACTTGCGAGATCCTCACGACTCGTAAGGAGAACTCTCTTATGGGACCCTCACGGCTCATAAGACTTGAAAGTCTTAAGTTACAGAGACCTGAACCTATTCTTAAGCAACCCCCACAACCTTCGATATTGCCCTACAAGTGGCTCAATACCGACCCTTGTATACAATCCACGGGCGCGAATAAACATTTCCCCAGCAAAGTCCCACCCGTGACTAGGGATATGTCCATATGGTGAACAACCCTTGTAAGTCCTCTCGACTTATAAGGAGAAAGCACTCTTGTAGGATCCTTACGACTTATAAGAGAACATGCACTTAGGAATCCTCCCGATTCCTAAGGAGAAAACACACCTACGAGATCCTCACGACTTGTAGGGAGAAATACCTTTGTGAGACCTTTACGGCTCATGGAGTCAAAAGCCTTAGTCGACAGGATCCTAACCATGTTTACTAAGCTACCTTTGTTCAACATCGATAGAGGCAAATGATGATTCGCTCCTGGCAACATCCTAGTTGTAGCGGTGCTGATGCCAAAGTCGGTGTCTAATCCCAAGCTTGCGGCGAAAAGACAGCAAGCCACACATGCATATGAAATAGCCGAAATGATGGGGCAACTTGCAACGAAATCAGCAAGTAAAAATGTATGCATACAAAAATAGCCGAAATGATTGGGCAAGTCGCAATAAAAAGCAGCGAGTAAAAATAAAATAAATAGCCGAAATGATTGGGCAACTCGCAATAAAAAGCAGCAAGTAAAAAGAAAAATAGCCGAAATGATTGGGCACCGCGAAAAATAGCCGAAATGATTGGGCAATCGCGACCTTCGCGATATAAAAGCTGAAATGATAGAGCATCATGGAAATAAAATAATAATATAAAAAATGAATGAAACTTTCGCCCTACAGGTGAGATCACATCGATCCCTGTATACAATCCAGGGGAACAAACAAAAAGGGAACCATACCTTCCCAACAGGCTCCACCAGAAAGCGAAGCCAAATCTCGACGGTTCATAGACAACCTCGACATTTGTCGCAATATTGCAGACACAATGTCAACAAACGAAGCAAAAGAAGATCCATAGCTTCAGGGTCTCGACGTCGATATCGACAATTTAGAGATTACCAACGGCGTTTCTTCTCACTCCAACCAGATGCAAACATGACGCCAACAAAAGACCTCACGGTCGAAACAAAGCAAAGCGACGGCAAATCCCAGCTTCACCTCAGCATTCGTCTCAATACAGCAGACGCAATGCCAGCAAACGAAGCGAAGGCCAAATTCCTAGCTTCAGGGTCTTAACGGCAACTCATATAAAACCTGAAAGACAATCGGAGATCATCCCACATCAGCGCGGAGCGGTCACCACCTCGACGTTCGTCTCGATACAGCAGACGAAATGTCACTACAGCGTCCTTCCTCCAACAGGATTCGGACACGCCAAAGCAAACGAAGTAAAGGCTAAATTCCTAGCTTCAGGGTCTTGACGGCAACTCATATAAAACCTGAAAGACCATTAGAGATCATCCCACACCAGCGCGGAGTGGTCACCACCTCATCATTCGTCTCAATACAGCAGACGCAATGCTAGCAAACGAAGCGAAGGACAAATTCCTAGCTTCAGGGTCTTAACGGCAACTCATATAAAACCTGAAAGACAATCGGAGATCATCCCACATCAGCACGGAGCGGTCACCACCTCGACGTTCGTCTCGATACAGCAGACGAAATGTCACTACAGCGTCCTTCCTCCAACAGGATTCGGACACGCCAAGCAAACGAAGCAAAGGCCAAATTCCTAGCTTCAGGGTCTTGACGGTAACTCATATAAAACCTGAAAGACCATCGGAGATCATCCCACATCAGCACGGAGTGGTCACCACCTCGACGTTCGTCTCGATACAGCAGACGAGATGTCACTACGGCGTCCTTCCTCCAACAGGATTCGGACACGCCAAAGCAAACGAAGCAAAGGCCAAATTCCTAGCTTCAGGGTCTTGACGGTAACTCATATAAAACCTGAAAGACCATCGGAGATCATCCCACACCAGCGCGGAGTGGTCACCACCTCGACGTTCGTCTCGATACAGCGGACGAGATGTCTCCCCAGCGTTCTTCCTCCAGCAGGGTTCAAACACGACAATCAAACAACGGAGCCACGGCAAAATTCCCAGTTCCAAACCTCGACGGTTCACCAACAACCTAGAGACAACCATGACATTCATCTCGATACAGCAGACACAGTGCCAGCAAACGAAGCAAAGGCCAAATTCCTAGCTTTAGGGTCTTGACGGTAACTCATATAAAACCTGAAAGACAATCGGAGATCATCTCGCACCAGTGCGGAGTGGTCACCACCTCGACGTTCGTCTCGACACAGCAGACGCAATGCCAGCAAACGAAGCGAATGCCAAATTCCTAGCTTCAGGGTCTTAACGGCAAGTCATATAATGCCTGAAAGACAATCGGAGATCATCTCGCACCAGTGCGGAGTGGTCACCATCTCGACGTTCATCTCGATACAGCAGACGTAACATCACCAAAAGGAGCCATGGCAAAATCCCTAGTTCCAAATCTCGACGGTTCACCAACAACCTAGAGACAACCGCGACATTCGTCTCGATATAGAGGACGCAATGCCAGCAAACGAAGCAAAGGCCAAATTCCTAGCTTCAGGGTCTTAACGGCAAGTCATATAAAGCCTGAATGACTATCGGAGATCATCCCACACCAGCGCGGAGTGGTTATGACTCATCGGGGCTCTCCAAAATGAGCCTAATCTCAAGTAAAAAGGGGCATGGCAAAATTCCTAACGCTTGCTCTTCCGACGGTCAAACTGCCTAGGAGGATTGCTTGAAGACGTCTTGTCCAGCCCCTGAAGGGATCAGAGACACGACAGTTGCAAGGCTACTCGAACAGCAAGATTGCCTATCGAGGAATACATCAGCCAACGCGACGGTATGACGGACAAAACCCTAAGTGCCACAGACCCTAACGGACCTCTGTCGTAAAGAGCAAAGGTTAACTGTGACGTTAGGATATTCTTACGAGAAATGCTCGATTCGTCTCGACTCGTGAGGAAATTAGTGTCTTTACGAGAACTACTCGATATATTTCGACTCGTAAGGAAAAGCCTTGGGCGGCGGGGATTAAAAAACATGTTTCCTAAGCACTGGGACCCTGCAAGTCGGTCCAAAGTGGACTCTTGCATACTATTCACGGGCCACACTCTCCGAAGTCGAACATCGACAAAGAGGGAAACAACCACTTACAAGTCCTCCCAACTTGTAAGCGGGAAAAATTCTCTTGTGGGATCTGTTTCCTGATTTAAAATCAGGAAAGCTTCTGGAAAAGCTTCGGAAGAGGGTCACGTGCTTACACGTGACCAGCGGCCACGTGTTAACACGAGACACCTAAAAAGCATCATCAGATCGAGTTCAGTCTCCTAGCTACGCTGAAGAAAATGGGCTTCAGAAAGAGTCACGTGCTCCCACGTGACCAGGGTCACGTGGTGACACGTGACATTTAAATGCAAGCGTCCAACACGCAAGTTCTCTGATCGAGTCAAGAAAAAGGGTTCAGAAAGAGTCACGTGCTCCCACGTGACCAGGGTCACGTGTCGGCACGTGACGTTCAAGGCAGCAAGTGCGTCTCCAGAACAACCAAGGAAAGAGAGTTCAAACAAAGGGTCACGTGCTCACACGTGACCAGGGGTCACGTGGTAGCACGTGATGTTTAAGCCGCAATCAGAAGACACAGCGCAGAAGGCTCGTTCCAAAGGGGGTCACGTGCTCACACGTGACCATGGATCACGTGGTCACACGTGACCGGCTTCCAAAGCCCATGTTGACGACAGAATTAAATTCTGAAGGAAATTCGAATCTTTCCAAAGGAAAGTAATTATTTGGGACTAATCAAATTAAAGATTCAGAGATGATTAAATGTCATCTATCTATGGAAAATCTCGGCTTTGGGAAAGATTTCCCCCTTAAATCTAACCAGAATATCAAAGGAGAATCTCTGGATTTAAGATCCAATGGTGAATAAAATCCACCTAATAATCCAAAGGCCCAAAATGAATGATGGATGCAAATCAAATCTCCCAATGAAGATTCGTCAAAAAACTGATTGATGCGGTTGCCTCTCCTATAAATAGGAGCCAAGGGACACAAAAATATATATACATGCGCAGAGAAGAAAAAGAGGAAAGGAGAAGAGCTTTGATACTTCGAAAAGACTCAGATCTTCTGCAAAAAACCCTAGGTAAGAAAGGGAAGGCCTCTTGGAAAGAAGCAGAATTTAATTCTCAACAGAGTTTAACTCTGATAATATAAAAGCAGAAGAACTTATTTCTTCTCTCTTTGATAGAGGATCTGCAAAGTGCACATCTCCCCTTAAGGTTGAGAATTTAATTCTCAATGGGTCGAGATCCTGCCATGCAGATCCAAAACATAGAGAAGGAGTGCAAACTCGAGAATTTAATTCTCACAGAAATATAGGAATTTAATTCCTCCAAAATAAAGTAGGGCTAGACCCTATATCATGGGAATTTAATTCCTTCAGAACAAAAAAAGAGACAGGGTTTAACCCTAATTAAAGAACTTAGTTCTGTTGAAACAACGGGAATTTAATTCCCTTAATCATCATTTCCTCAAAAAAAAAAACTTCTATTAGGGTTTAACCCTATTCAGCCCTTCACATAAACGAGGAATTTAAATCCCACAGAAAATTCAGAGTTAAACTCTATTCCAGAAGACAAGTCTTCAAAAGAAAGAAGGATTTAATTCCTCTGAAATTAAAAGTCTCTGGAATTTAATTCCTAAAAAAAAAAGGAGGAGCAATAAATCCTCTGAAAAAACCACATTAAGGCAGGGTCACGTGTCACCACGTGACCCCCCCCCCCCAAAAGCCCTACAGAAAACCCCTTTGAGGCAGCACCCCACGTGACCCACGTGACTTTCAGCAGAAGCCTTAACACATAGGCATTTGAATGCCCATCACGTGCTGACACGTGATGCTATCAAAGACACAGTAATTTCAGCAGAACAGATGAAGGAAGGGCGCTCTCACGTGCTGCCACGTGACCCCTCTCGTCTTAGTGTTTAACACTAAATTGAAACTCTCGAAATCAGTGTTAAAATATTGTTGGGCCTTAGTGTTCAACACTAATTAAAAAGCTTCATTTGCAGTGTTCAACACTGATCCGTTTTAGTGTTTAACACTAATTTGAGAAGCCTTATTGCTGGTGTTTAACACCAATTATTTCTTAGTGTTAAACACTAACCTGTTAACCGCATGCCCAGTGTTCAACACTGATTGCTTTGTAGTGTTTAACACTAGGCTTTAGCCCAATTGGCTAAATGGATAGAGGCAAAGCCTCTCCTTCAATGGACCAGCAAAAGTCAATATTCCAGACCTGACTGGACTTAGCCCAAGCTGGCCATAAGTCCTCAATTTGTGATTAACTGGGCTAATGAGCTCATAACATAATTGATCAGTCTTGACCCAAATTGGGCCAGGGACTATTTAATCCACCCCGGTTCTAGGGTACATCTCTTCACTCCTTTGATACTTGGCATTGTAATCCCTCAATGTCTTCAAAGAGGTGACGGGTCCCGATGACCACTCATAATATGGACTGTGGGGTCCCTAAACCCATGCCTAATGCTAAACTTCCTGGTTACGTGGAAAGCGGATAACGTCACTCTTTGACCCCGTGGAAAACGTCCAGAGCGGATCCTGGTCCTCGCAGAGCATGGCAGTGAACCCATGCGAAGCATCCAGAGCGGAGCCTGGTCCTCGCCTAGCACGGCAGTGAACCCGTGTGAAGCATCCAGAGCACATACCGGACTGTGGAGTCCTTAAACCCATGGACTATGACGTCCTTAACCTTGACCGAGATGTCTTAAAACTAACAATGGACCGCAATGTCCTTAAACTACCCATGGACCGCAATGTCCTTAAACTACCCATTGACCGAGATGTCTTAAAACTAACAATGGACCGCAATGTCCTTAAACTACCCATGGACCGCAATGTCCTTAAACTACCCATTGACCGAGATGTCTTAAAACTACCCATGGACCGCAATGTCCCTAAACTACCCATGGACCGCAACGTCCTTAAAACTACCCACGGACCGCAACGTCCCTAAAACTAGAACAATTGAGCCCTCCATATGCTCTTTTGTCGGATCTAAACGGTCCCGTTTAAGTTGATCTTAGCCCCCAAAAATGGCTAACGCGTCCTTAAACCTTCAAACAGATTGGACTACGAATCCCCTAAATTAACTCCGGCTTGAGGGTACATCTCTGAACTCCTCTGACATCCGTCGTTGTAATCTTTCAACGTCGTCAGAGAGGTGATGGGTCCCGACGGCCATACATACGGTGGACCACTACGTCCCTGAACCGGAACAATAGAGCCCATATGCTCTTTTGTCGGATCTAAACGGTCCCGTTTAAGTTGATCTTAGCCTCAAATATGGCTAACGTGTCCTTAAACCAAACCCCCAAACCCAAATTTAAGATAATGCGGATTTGGACTAGTCCACGCCCTACGGGTGACGACATAACTCAGTCTCCGTAAACAATCCACGGGCAATAAAACAAACACCCACGACACGAAGTGACCATCTGGAGAAGGAGAAAGTTGTTACCGCAACGCGGTAGCGTAATTAACTGCAGGGGCTTGCGCCTGCAGGGAAGAGCGTCCCCACAATCAAAAACCCCTCAGATGAGGGGGAATCTGACGAAGTCTGCTACATCGGACGCATCCGTCTAAACCTTCGACACATGGTGCCATAAATCAACTTGGCATCTTCGGAGGGGTGGACGGATAGCACCAATTAGCATCTGCCCCGAACCCCAGGCATTCGGACGTCCCGACGTCCCGGCCGCCGTTCGGAGGGGAACAGATTCTGGCACGCCCGGTGGGACCTTTTCTTCTTTCCACTCCACACTTCGTGTGTCGTGATTCGCGAACCAATCGCGGTTCGCTAATAGTTGCCCTTGGGTCTCAAGGTACTGAGAATTGGCATCTTGCTTATTGCAGAAAGCAAAGGATCGATGGCTTTCATCCCTGCGAAATCCTCCAACTGCTCAGACGGCAACTGCAGCCGACGCTCTGCCTCGCCAGGAGGTGTAGCCTATGGACCCCAAGCTGCTTCACTGTTCACAATGCCGGTGGAACAGGTCACCCGCGCCACTACAGGATTGTTTTTTGGGACTATGATCCCGCCGACAAACTTTACCGCTCCAGTGCTGGCGAAGGGAACTCTCAAGAAGTCGGTCTTTGATCGTCTTACCCCTACCGCGGCTCCTCTCAACGAGTCGCCCAACGTCAACGCCTCGGTCTTCTCTAGACTGGGCCAGGAATCATGCGAGCTCATTACGGGGCCTACAATCTCAAAGAAGGCTGCTTCTAAGAAAGTGATCGCTCCCATCCCCGAAATCGCCAAGGCAACCTCTCCAGCCAAAAAGTCAGTCTTTACAAGATTGACGGCTCCGGCCTTTGCTCCCGTTTCCCAGAGGACATCGGTCTTCGATAGGTTAACGCCAACAACAACCCCCCGTCCACATAGGGAGCAAGACGAAACCATTCTTACCGCTGACCCTACACCGTCCGCTCGACACTCTCGACGTCGCCATTGGCGCCGAGTGAGGAAGGCTGGGGGCAACTCCCCCTCCGGATTGACCCCACCAGCCCCGGTGGTCGAAGTTAATGCCGCTGTTCCGACTGGGAACAGTTTTGAAATGCTAAATAAGGTGCGAAGGAATTCCCCTACCGCAATGCTGAAGAGGTCTCCTCCCCCATCAGAAAAGGTTGTGGAAACAGAATCAGAACAGCCCCGATCTCCTCAACGGCTGTCTTCCAAAATCTATAAGGTATGGCGGCGGGCCCGGGATTCAATCATCGATCCAAACTTCTCCCGCCAGCATAAGAAGCTGAAGATCCAACCAAAAGCTGGTCGCCAGACGAAAACCCAAAAGGCTGTTTGGACGCCCACCTCGACGGCCCCCTCAACCTCCATGGCTCATAAAAGGAGGGAGCCCGAGAAGATCCCTCGACGTGCAACGACGGCTAAAAGCAACAAGCCCGGACACCCTAAGTATGGGGGCATGATGGTCCACACCGTATACATGGCCTCTGGAAAGGAGGAGAGCCGCACTTCTACAGGCCACCGACCGCTAACCCGATCCGTAACGAGATCCCAGGAGCAGCAACAAAAGCTCCAAGAAATGATGAATGCTATGGCCGCGCTCACCGGGCCGAAGGAAAACCCTGAAGCGCCCTCAGACGCACGCCGGGAGGAAGAAACCGACGCTGAATTCCTTCGCCGGACGCTGGAGAAAAGGGACAAAGAGGCTGCTGAACAAGCGGCCAACATACAACGGATGGGCCTTCTCTTTCAAGATGTGATAGGAATGATGATCCAGCAAGACTTACCAGCCGAAGATCCTCCGATTATTCTGGAGGACGACCGAGGAGAGACGTCAAATCCACCTCCAGCCCTCTCAACGGCCAAGGAAGAGACGATCTCTAAGGCTGACTTGGCTGACTACATAGCCCAGCAAATCCGAGCTCATCACGCGACTGAGGCAACTGGTCAAATCGTGAAAACCGGGCGGCCGTATCCGAGCTGGTACGATCAAATCAAATACCCGCAAGGCTATACGATACCGAAATTCCATGTGTATAAGGGGACCGGCAATCCCCATCAACATGTCGCCCAGTTTCGGGCCCTATGCGGTAACACCGGCGGTGACGATAAATTGTTGCTTCGCCAATTCGTAGGCAGCTTGTCAGAAACGGCGTTCGAATGGTATTCGGAACTCCCGAATGATTCCATCAAAACGTTCGCTGAAATGGAGTTGCTATTCACTCAGCGATTTGCAAGTGCCAGCGAACGCACTCCAATAACTGCACTTATTAACGCCAGGGTAAAACCGAGTGAAACCTGGGTCCAGTACGCTATACGCTGGCGGAACTTGTGGTCGAGATGTGAGCAGCGCATCGAGGAAGCACCTGCGGTGGGCATGTTCGTGGGAACTCTAGACCCTCACGCAACTATCTCCCAGTTTATGATGTTCTTTAAGCCAACCACATTCCAGGCTCTGATTGACAAGTTAGCTCAGATGGACCAGATGGGTCATAGACCACCTACGCCGAAGTCGGAGCCTCGGAATGACAAGGGTAAAGGGAGGGCAACCTTTGTTGCGAATGCCCAACAGCAACCTAACGCCCCGAAATCGACGGATCAACTGGAGGAAAGACGCCGATACTATAATGAGAAGATGAAGCGTCCCTACTCGTTCCCACAAGACAAGACGAAGCGGTTATTCGAGTTGGCAATACGCAACAGACTTATAAACCTACCAAATCCAAGGCGACCGCCACAACCCACCGAGATGAATAACTCCAACTACTGCCCTTATCATCAGACGGTAAGTCATCCGATTGAAGATTGCTTCGTCTTCAAAGGATGGATCGAAGATCAGTACCTTCAGGGGAAATTTGTACTATCCGAAAAGTGGAAGGTGAACCCACCACAACCACATACTCCTAAGAAGGCCGATACACCGGGGGCAACCTGCTCCTTTATCGAAGAAGCTCCATGGGAGGTCGTGTTATCAACGAAGACCAAAAGAATGCTGAGAGACCTCCATGCATGCCCTGCGATCGAATGGAAGGACCCTCTTGAACCTCAAATTATCGAAGGGATGTTGAAGCCCCGCACCATTGCAAAGACTCGTGATGAGGGCCCAAATACTCACGCCCAACCGTTAAAATCTTCAAAGAAAAAGAATAAGAAATCCAAGAAGCCCGCGAAGCTTGGAGACGAGCGAACAAACTTGCAGAAGCAAATCGATGCGCTGGAAGAATACAATCAAAAGGCGCGAATTCCTGTCACACTGCGAGAGTTCCTTAGTCACATCTCGCAAGATGGAGATGATGAAGAGAGCTCGTCGGACGAATCCGAAGAGTATGTGGCAAGTTGCAACGTGATCTCCCACTCGTTTACCGACGATGAGAAAACTCCTAGCACCAAGAAGCTAGAGACGGAGCCCGAGCCAGAGCGTGCGAGGCTGACAACGGAAATGATCAATGCCTTCTTAGACGAGATTCGTCTAAAAAGTAAAGCGGATCAAGAACGCGAAATGGCGACGCTAACGGGAACCAGAGGCGGGCGACTGGACGGAAGAGTGGAGTTACCCCTGCCAGAACAAAAGGCATCCGAAGTGGACAAGAAAATATTCAAGACAAGGAAAAGGTTCGCCAAAGCCATGTCAATGGGAATGAGGTTACCACCTTCGGAAGGAAATACACACAATGGGGCGGAGAGGCACCCTAATTATTGCGCATATCATCGGAGAATCTCACACCCCACGGAGGAGTGCGATGCCTTCAAAATATGGTGGCGAGGATATGTTATCCGTCAGCAACAGTTTAAGCGCATGAAACGCAAAAGCCGTCGGGAGCGAAGGAGTACTGTCGAAGGGCACAACAAGACTACTGGCAACTGTTATATGGTTGACGCCAGAGGGTCACAAGTTCTCACCTTTGGGAGCGACTCTGATGAAGAAATGGCTCTGGGTCCTCTCTTTACAGAATCCGTCCTAGGAAAAAAGGGGGAATCAGAGGCCTGCGAGAACATCCAGCTGCGCAATCGCACGCTCCCGGAGAAGAATCTCGGGCCCATCGGCCGAAAAGATAAGGGAAAGGAAAAGGTCATTGAAGATATCACTTTAGATGACCAGGTCACAAAAGAGCTAACTAATAAAGACCCTCCCAAAAAGGGTAAGGTGGACTATAACATCCTCGCGCACTTAAGGAAACTACCCTCTCAGCTTAGCATTCTTGATGCCCTTCTATTATCAAAAGAAGCGCGAGACTCACTTATTAAAGCGTTGCAAGAACCTGAACAATTCCAAGCCTTTCTCGCCACTGAAAGGATGAAGGATGAACTGGAGGAAGTACATACAGCCGACATCACGTTCGGTGATGAAGACCTCCTCCTCGGGACGTGCGACCACAACCGCCCCCTATATGTCTCCGGATACTGCCACGACATCAAGATAGGCAAAATCCTAGTGGATAATGGATCCTCCGTCAACCTCCTTAACGTTCGGGTATTGAAGGAAATCTGCATGAGTGTGCAGCACCTCGCTCGTGACAAAATTACTATCTCCGGTTTCGACTCTCAATCGTCACGGACCCTCGGATCTGTAATACTGACGTTACGCTTCGGACTTCTCGTCACAGATATCAAATTCCATGTCATTGAAGCCAAGACCTGCTACAACGCCTTGCTCGGCCGTCCTTGGCTACACGAGTACAACATCATCCCTTCTACACAACATCAGTGTATGAAGTACTTCAAGGATGGTTTCGAGTACACTGTAACAGGCGAGTTAAACCCGTTCTCTGTGAATGAAGTTCGCAAATACGAAGATGCGAAATACTTTTTGCCAGATTTCGAGGATACAGAAAGGTGTCGCGAGCCGGAGAACAAAACCGCCGCCACCATCCCTGTTTTCGGGAGCGATACCGAAGAAGAGGAAGAGATAGTGTATATGGGGCCATCCCAACACAACAACCTGGGAGCACCCACCCCCATACCGGTCTTCGGGAGTGATTCGGAGGACGAGGTTAACGCCGTGTTCTCCAGTCGGCTGTCAATACAGGCATCCCTTTGCGATGACCATAGTCTGCAAATCACCATGGTACCGCAAGAACACTATAAGGATCTCGACGCGCTTCGAACCCACAGCGTACAGGACCTGCAAACATTTTACGTCCCTCCCAGGCGAAGAGGTGAGAAGGTGATCCTATTCTACCAGTCCTCAGAGTCGAAGGTGGAGAAAGAGAGCTGGCACGGCGTGGATGTTATGCTTGACAGGCTCCAACCCATCCGTCTGCCTAGATACTATACAAATGGATTGAAGAAGTTATTGAAGCGCCAGGGAGTACCCTTAAAACAGACTGT
Source organism: Agapanthus africanus (assembly GCA_030015575.1). Classification (NCBI taxonomy): domain Eukaryota; kingdom Viridiplantae; phylum Streptophyta; class Magnoliopsida; order Asparagales; family Amaryllidaceae; genus Agapanthus; species Agapanthus africanus. The sequence goes on from JASDDO010000004.1 coordinate 361,874,760, forward strand.
GCGGCAGGCTCGGTTCTACAACAGGATTTGGGATGTCCCTGGGACCCAACGCAAATTGCCCAACGGGAAAATAGAAACACTGGGGCTTGGGTACACAAGAACCGGAAAACGGGAGCGAGCCCACGGCAGCTACGCCATATATACCTTTGATGAAGAAGAGGGCGCCCTGTCAGGAGAGGTCAACCCCTCATCAAAACTAAACCCCGCGACCGAAGCGCCAAACCCGTTGTTTAAAGGACGAATGGGCAAGCCTACCACGAAAGCGGATCAGAAAATTCGGGAAGATCACAACCACGAAGCGGCCATCTATGAGAAGGCCAGGACGCAACGTCTATTCCAACAGGCTGCACAGGCTGCAAAAGATAAAGATGTTCACCATCGTCAACCTGTCATACGAAAGGCCCGATGCAGGGACGGGAATAAATTAAGAAGCGAGAAAAGAAGCCGACAACAACGACGCAGGACTAGAGGGTTACGGGTATTGCGCGGCTCGGATTCGTCCCTCATGGAAAAGATGAGTCGAGCATACTCCTTCCCTCGAGACAAGACGGAACGGTTACTCAAGCTCGCCCTAAAACATCAGAGGATCACGCTTCCAGAGTCTAGGCATCCCGAGCAAGCTAGCAAGGTCTCTCATCCGGGTTATTGCTCTTATCACCGAGCCGTAGGACATCCGACCGAAGATTGCTTCACCTTCAAGAATTGGGTCGAGGACCAATACCGACGGGGTAGATTCGCTTTATCCGATGGTTGGAAAGTAACGCCGCCGCAAAGGCACGAGCCTAAAGCTACGAGAGCAGAACCGGATCCGCCTCGGTCCTGGGAGCGGATTCGTACCTGTTATATGATTACGATATTAAAAGAAGAGCCCGAGAACATAGATGACCTTCCCCGGTGCTTCGAGAACAGCGATGATGAGGTAATCTCGGAATTCCCGCCCGCTCCAAAAGAACTGGAAGACGGTATACATACTACCGCAGATAACCTTAGAAAGATTGAGTTGGGATCGGCAGAGGACCCGCGACCAACCTTTGTAAGTGAGCTACTCTCTGAAGAAAGGGTGGCCGCGTTAAAGAACGTGCTTCTACGGCATAAAGACTGCTTCGCGTGGAACTACTCTGAGATGCCAGGATTAGATCCGGAGGTCGCTGTGCACAGATTAGCAATATCCCCAGACATCAGGCCAGTCAAGCAGGCACCAAGAAGGATGCGACTCGAGCTTGAGATGAGCATCAACGCCGAAGTCAAGAAACTGATCGATTCTGGATTTATTCAAGAAGTCCAATATCCCGATTGGATCGCCAATATCGTCCCAGTGATGAAGAAGAATGGGACGGTGCGTATATGCGTGGATTTCAGGGATCTCAACAAGGCCTGTCCAAAAGATGATTTCCCAGTGCCGGTAACCGAGCTAATGATAGATAACACGTCCACTCACGAGATCTTCTCCTTTATGGACGGTTCCTCAGGATACAATCAGATAAAAATGCATCCCGAAGACCAGAAGCACACCGCTTTCCGGACCCCTTTGGGTGTATTTTGCTACAGGGTTATGCCCTTCGGTCTAAAGAACGCCGGCGCTACCTATCAAAGGGCCATGACAAAGATCTTCGATGACCTCATACATGACATCGTCGAGTGCTATATCGACGACCTCGTAGTAAAGAGTATGTCATATGAAGATCACTTAAAGCACCTAGAGACTGTATTTCAACGCCTTCGGCAATATAATTTGAAGATGAATCCCCTCAAATGCGCGTTTGGAGTCTCCTCGGGAAAATTCCTGGGATTCGTCATCCGACACCGAGGTATTGAGATAGATCCGTCAAAGATTAAAGCGATCATGGAAATGCCCCCGCCAAGAACCCTCAAACAATTGCGGTCTCTCCAAGGGAAGCTCGCATACATCCGGCGATTTATCGCAAATCTTTCGGGCAAATGCCGCCCCTACAGTCACCTGATGAAGAAAGGAACCCCATTCGTCTGGGATCAAAAATGCCAAGGCGCACTAGACGAGATCAAGCAGTACCTGCAGAACCCGCCGGTATTAGCTGCGCCGGTCAAGGGAAAACCCCTCATTCTTTATACAACCGCCCTCGAAGGTTCCTTGGGCGCACTATGGGCGCAAGAGAACGATCAGGGGAAAGAGAGAGCACTCTACTACTTAAGTCGAGTTCTACTGGGGGCAGAAAGCAATTACTCTCCCATTGAAAAACATTGCTTGGCGTTAATCTTCGCGATAACAAAGCTCAGACACTATGCGTTGGCACACGAAGTCTGCCTCATCTCGAAAGTGGATCCTCTTAAATACTTGATGTCAAAAGCCATATTGACGGGACGACTCGCTAAATGGGCTCTGCTCTTGATGGAGTTCTCGATAACATATCAACCTCTCAAGGCGGTGAAAGGCCAGGCCATTGCCGATTTCCTCGCTGAGCACCCGATACCGGCCGATTCTCCTTTGAATTGTGACTTGCCGGACGAGCATGCATTTGATGCGATTAGCGGTGGAAGCACCCGATGGGAACTCTATTTCGATGGAGCGTCCTCCGTGAAGAAACAGAAGCAAGGTATCCCAATGATCAAATCAGGGATAGGCCTCATCTTTGCGACTCCACAAGGAGGAATAATGCGCTTCGCCTTCTCCTTAACAGAGCCGAGGACAAACAATGAAGCTGAATACGAAGCCCTGATAGCAGGTCTCGAGCTTGCCATTGACATGGGAATTGAAGACCTCCTCATATATGGGGATTCTCAGCTGGTCGTTAGCCAAGTTAATGGTGACTACCAAACGTGCAAACCGGAGTTGGTGAGATACGGCGAAAAGGTGCAACAACTGTTGGCCCAAATTCCCTCCTATACTTTGGAGAATATACCGCGCGCGGAAAACAGCAAAGCAGACGCGTTGGCCAAACTCGCTAAAGAACTGGCTGACGAGAACCTCGATGACGTCAGAATCGTAATACAAAGCCGTCGAGTGCTCGCCCCGGCAGAAATACCTCCGGAATTATATAAAGAAAAGGGATCGGTTCAGCAAGCGACCCTACAAATAAAAGACCGTGAGAAGGTTGAGGACTGGAGGGAAGTCTTCATAGACTACTTTAAATCCCACCGAATGCCCGAAGAAGCGTCCTCAAGGCATCAGCTTATGAAACGAGCTCTATCCTTCGCTTTCGTCAACGATGCCCTGTACAAGAGATCGTTTGATTTTCTATGGCTGAGATGCTTGGGACCTGACGAAGCGGAACGAGTCGTTCAAGAAGTTCACGACGGACTTTGCGGTTCTCACCAAGCAGGCCCAAAGATGAAGTTAAAAATTAAACGGATGGGTTACTACTGGCCCACGATGATCCAGGACTGCCTCGAGTATGCGAAGCAATGCCACTCATGCCAGATCCATGGAGACTTCATCCACCAACATCCGAATCCACTACACCCAACGGTGGCCAGCTGGCCATTCGAAATGTGGGGGACTGACATAGTCGGCCCCATAGAGCCGGCATCAGCCCGGGGACACCGTTTTATCCTGGCGACAACTGATTACTTCTCCAAATGGGCAGAAGCGGTACCACTGAGGGAAGTGAAGACGGAGAATATTCTCCATTTCTTCAAAACGCACGTCATCTATCGGTTCGGAACCCCGCGAAGGATTATCTCCGATAATGGGCCGGCCTACCGAAGCCATAAGATTAGCCGCTTCGCACAGCAGCACAATATAGATTGGAGATATTCTTCAGTTTACAATCCACGAGCTAACGGCTTGGCCGAGGCTTTCAATAAGACCTTGACGAAGATCATGAAAAAGACCGTCTCCAGAAATAAAAGAGACTGGCACGAGAGGCTGCAGGAAGCCCTTTGGGCCTATCGAACTACATTCAAGACGGCCACAAACACAACGCCATACGCGTTGGTATTTGGGACGGAAGCAGTTCTCCCCCTTGAGATAGAGTTACCCTCTCTACGAGTGGCAGTCCACCACGAGCTGACGGACGAAGAAAATGCTCACCTCCGGCTTGAGGAGCTTGATGCCCTCGACGAAACCCGGCTCATAGCACAACAACATTTAGAAGCCTACAAAGCAAAGATGACGCGCTCGTACGAAAGATTGACCAGGCCGAGGACATTCCACCAAGGCGAACTCGTACTAGTGGTCAAAAGACCTATGATCCCCAATCGCGCCAAGCGAGGAAAATTTGAGCCAAACTATGAAGGCCCGTACATCATAGACAAGGTCTACCAGGGTGGAGCCTATCTACTCATGGACATGCACGGTGAAAGACCTTTCAGGCCAATAAACGGTCGCTTCTTAAAGAAATACTATGCTTAATAAGCTGCAGCCTAGGTCAATGATAGATGACGACGACTATGTCCGCTCGCTATCTTCCCAGGCTCGGACTTTACAAGCAGCAGCCGGACCGAAACGTCCTTAAAACTAACGACGGACCGAAACGTCCTTAAACTATCTTCGGACCGAAACGTCCCTAAACTAATGCCGGACCGAAACGTCCCTAAACTACTACCGCAGCATCCTTGGGCTGACGAGATAAAAAAAAAAAAAAAAAAAAAAAAAAAAAAAAAAAATAATAAAAACGGTATGTCCATAAGCACAATGGGCACGGATGAAAACCTGAAAGGGCTCCGTGAGTAAAAACAGCAGGACTGCCGGCGAGTGTTTGTGAAAACCCGAAAGGGCGCAACCTCGTTAAAAGACACTTATAGGGTCCTCTCGACCTTGTAAGGAGAAACCACCTGCGTGAGATCCTTACGACTCACAAAGGAGCTGCACACTTAGGGATCCTCACGATTCCTAAGGAGAAAAACACACTTACGAGATCCTCACGACTCGTAAGGAGAATTCTCTTATGGGACCCTCACGGCTCATGAGATTTGAAAGTCTTAAGTTACAGAAACCTGAACCTGTTCTTAAGCAAATCCTCCACAACCTCCGATATTGCCCTACCAGCGGCTCCATACTGACCCTTGTATACAATCCACGGGCGCGAATTAACACTTCCCCAACAAAGTCCAACCCTTATAGGTCCTCTCGACCCATAATGGGAAAGTCCTCTTGTAGGGTCCTTACGACTTACAGAGGAGCACACACTTAGGAATCCTCACGATCCCTAAGGAGAAAATACACCTGCAGGATCCTCACGACTTGTAGGGAGAAATACCTTTGTGAGACCCTTACGGCTCATGAAGTCAAAAACCTTGGTTAACAGGACCCTTAACCCTGTTTGCTGAGCAACCTTTGTTCGTCATCGACAAAGGCAAATGATGATTCGCTCCTGGCAACATTCCAGTAGTAGCGATGCTGATGCCGAGATCGGTGCCTAAAATCCAAGCTTGCGGTGAGAAGGTTAGCAAGCCAAACATGCCTGCAAAATAGCCGAAATGATGGGGCAACTTGCAATAAAAAGCAGCAAGTAAAAATGAAGGCATAAAAAAATAGCCGAAATGATGGGGCAACTCGCAATAAAAAGCAGCGAGCAGAAAATAAATAAATAGCCGAAATGATTGGGCACCGCGAAAAATAGCCGAAATGATTGGGCAATCGCGATTTTCGCGATATAAAAGCTGAAATGATAGAGCATCGCGGAAAAAGAAATAAAATAAAAATAAAATTTATGCCCTACAGGTGATATTCCGTCGCACCCTGTACACAATCCAAGGGCGTAAACAAAGAAGGGATCATACCTCTCCCCCAGGTTTCATCGGAAGAAGAAGCCAAGTCTCGATGGGCCACAAGCGACCTAGAGATCATCCAAACACTCGTCTCGTAACAACGGATATGACTTCAAACGAAACGGAACAGCGGCAACCCCCAGTTCCATGACTCGGTGATATACACATCACCAAGAGTCAAACCTCCATTCCGTGAAATGCGGATACAATCAACAAACTTCCTGGTTACGTAGAAAGCGGATAACGTCACTCTTTGACCCCGTGGAAAACGTCCAGAGCGGATCCTGGTCCTCGCAGAGCATGGCAGCGAACCCATGCGAAGCATCCAGAGCGGAGCCTAGTCCTTGCCTAACGCGGCAGTGAACCCGTGTGAAGCATCTAGTGCAAACTTCCTGGTTACGTGGAAAGCGGATAACGTCACTCTTTGACCCCGTGGAAAACGTCCAGAGCGGATCCTGGTCCTCGCAGAGCATGGCAGCGAACCCATGCGAAGCATCCAGAGCGGAGCCTAGTCCTCGCCTAACGCGGCAGTGAACCCGTGTGAAGCATCTAGTGCAAACTTCCTGGTTACGTGGAAAGCGGATAACGTCACTCTTTGACCCCGTGGAAAACGTCCAGAGCGGATCCTGGTCCTCGCAGAGCATGGCAGCGAACCCATGCGAAGCATCCAGAGCGGAGCCTAGTCCTCGCCTAACGCGGCAGTGAACCCGTGTGAAGCATCTAGTGCAAACTTCCTGGTTACGTGGAAAGCGGATAACGTCACTCTTTGACCCCGTGGAAAACGTCCAGAGCGGATCCTGGTCCTCGCAGAGCATGGCAGCGAACCCATGCGAAGCATCCAGAGCGGAGCCTAGTCCTCGCCTAACGCGGCAGTGAACCCGTGTGAAGCATCTAGTGCAAACTTCCTGGTTACGTGGAACGCGGATAACGTCACTCTTTGACCCCGTGGAAAACGTCCAGAGCGGAGCCTGGTCCTCGCCAAGCACGGCAGTGAACCCGTGTGAAGCATCCAGAGCAAATACCGGACTGTGGAGTCCTTAAAATCCACGGACTATGATGTCCTTAACCTCGACCGTGATGTCTTAAAACTAACGATCAACCACCCCGATTCCCTACGGATTTTGCCTTGGTTTAAGGGTACATCTCTTCACTCCTTTGATACCTGGCGTTGTAATTCTTCAACGTCTTCAGAGAGGTGACGGGTCCCTGCAACCGCACATCGGACTGTGGAGTCCTTAAATCCACGGACTATGAGGTCCTTAACCTTGACCGTGATGTCTTAAAACTAACATCGGACTGTGGAGTCCCTAAATCCACGGACTATGAGGTCCTTAACCTTGACCGTGATGTCTTAAAACTAACATCGGACTGTGGAGTCCTTAAACCCACGGACTATGAGGTCCTTAACCTTGACCGTGACGTCTTTAAACTACGATACCTGGAGAGATCCCTAACCCCGTGAAATACAAAAAAAAAAAAAGGTGATCACACCCGGCACTTGCAGGCCCTCACGACCTGTAAGGAAGAAAAACTCTCTTGAGATCTTTACGACTCTCAGGGGAAAACCCGCTTAAGGATCCTCACGATCCTTAAGGAAAACTCACACCTATGGGATCCTTTCGACCTATAAGGAGAAAAACTCCTTATGAGACCCTCGTGGCTCATAAGATACAAAAGCCTTAGGAAACAGATCCTAACCCTGAATCCTAAGCCACGGCCGTCTTGCAAGAAGATTAAGATAGATTATCCGAAGAATGCATTCAATGAAAAGAAGACACGTCACTGAGAGGAAAATTGTATCTTTTATTCATGACCCAAAATGGATACAAAATACAATTCAAAATAAAAAAAAAAAGAGATACTCTTATTCATGAGTATGTACAAAAAGAAAAAAAAAGATACAAGTCCTCAGGCCGGCGGGCGGTGCAATAATTTCACCAGCTCATCATTTTGTTGTTGAGCTATGGCTTCGTGACGCAAGATCTCCATAAGACGCGCCTCCGCCTGAGCTTGCTGGGCCTGATATGAAGCGAGCCGGGCTTCAAGCTCCTTTTCAGTGGCCTTATGAGCCTCAACCCTCTCGCGAGTAAACGCGGCGGCTTTATCAAGAGCCACCACCTCTGTGATGGACTCCTGAAGCACCCGCCATAGCTCATATGCTTTATTGGCTTTGGCTGTAAGACTGGCCTGAAGCTCGCCCAACGCCTTAGAGGCTAGCTCCCTCTCCGAGAACTTGCGGCCAAGTCTCTTCTCGCACGACGTCATGTTGGCCGCATGTCGCGCTATCAGACCCCGCAACTCCGCTTTTGCAGCCACGGCTTCTGAAGAAAGGCGAGAACATTCAAGGGCGTGCAGACAAGCCTCCACCTTCCTACAGAACTCTACCCAGACCCGCACCACCTCCTCGCTATGATAAGTGGCGAGAAAAGGGAGGGAGCCGTTAGCCTCAGCGGCGAACGCTTCGGCCGTGGTTGCACTACCAGCACGGAGCTCTTCGATGAAAGAAGATAAGGAGACCAGGCTCAGTTGGGCCAAGCGCTCTGAAGCCCGCAAAGCGTAGGGGCCGGACGGCATCACAATGCGCGATTCCAAAGCCATGGAGACTGGCAGGGCTGTTCAGATTTGGCAGATGTTAGTAGAACTTTTAAACACAGGATGAACGAGACTATGATAAAATGTCACTCACCGACAGTCATGCACGTAGGAGCTGAAGGTTCCCCTGGCCCTTCAACGACCTCGACCTCATCGTCGGCTTCCAGAACTATAAGAGACATTAACGTCATTTCACAAAATAGTGACAATGCTATGATAAAAAAAATGGCGAATGACACTAACCCTGCCCGGAGGAAAGGATGATACGCTGAGGGGGAATCGCCCGCGGGGCTGCCATCTCCAATAGACGCTGAAATGATTGGCGAGGCAATAGATCCGCGATCGTGGCTGCCAAACCGCGTAATTCTGGGAAAGATAAAAGATTTCAGACCATGAAGGGGTTACTAAATTAAAACGCAGAAAGATACCTTCGACACTCCTCCCATTCTGAGCCGGGGGGATAGCAGCCTCGACGGTCTCCGCCGTAACCTCAGGCTCCAACAAAGGGAGAGTAGTCCCGACTACCCCACTTCCAGCCTTTGGGCCACCCTCAGCAAGAGTCATTGGGATGGCGGCCTCCATAAGAGCATCCCCCGAAGGGGCAAGCACTCCCTGATCAAGAGCCGCCGCTGGAGGTTCTATCACGAGAGGAGCAGCCTCATCAGCCCCCTCCACGCCTAGCAAGGCCTCGTTGAGAACTTCGGCGGGCTTTAGCTTTAAGGGGCCAGTAGGAAGCTCCCCCAGCGTTGAAGATTCTGCACGGTTCAAATGAAAATAATGATACAAACCCATGAGCATAAATAATCAGAAAGACTACAAAAGAAGCACAGCGTACCTATACGCAAAGAAGCCTTTAACATGGCTTCTTCAAGCCGCTTTTCCTTCTCAAAGAGATAAGCTCGCCGAGGCTTAAGGGTAGACTCATGACCACCGGTCTATAGAGAAAGTGCATCAGCTGCGTCCTCTGAAGCGACCTGCTTCAAAGCCCTTTCCCCCCATTCCTCCAAAGGACCGATAAATCGCCGCCGAATCCACGAAGGGTCCTCGTAAAAAATTACAGCGGGATACGACTTCCTCGGAACCTTGGCATCATGGGACGGGTCTTGCGAACGCCGTAAGGCCTCAGCCAGTTGTGCGGCCTCCTCGTCAGCCGAACTCGGAAGGAGGAGTGCAGTATCAGACGCGGGCAAGGCCAAGGGTTCGTCGTCAAGGATAGGCTCAGATTCCATCACAGAGTCGAGCGGGGTAGTAGCCACTTTCTTTTGTCGCTTAGACCCAGGGCCGGTCGCCGAAGATGGCCGCTTCCTCCCTCGCGAAGCCTTAGGGCGACGCTGGCCCACATCGCCTTCGATTCCTTCGTCCCTGGAAAACGTCGGCGTCGTCGACGCTGTGGGAGGCGGCGCCGCCACCGACAGAGGTGCTGCCACTGGAGCCCGCCTACCTCGCGATCGAGAACCCAAGGGCATACCAGCTGTCGGAGTAAGGTCCACCCCGGACTCCCCTGGAATGAGCGCAGTGCCGACCTCTCTCAAAGGAAAGCGGACTGGAACCCTCGGTCGTAACCCAGTCCTGGGAGCTGGAAGAGGGACATCTCCACCAAGAAGCACCCTCCTTTCCTCAATAATAACTGGGTTGACTCGATGAAGATACCAGCCCGTAAATGCACCCACGCATCGGGGCATGTACTCGGCTTCGGGGACCATGAAATGGGAGCCGGTGTTCAGCCGCATAAAATGATGAGCGGCATCGCGAACAGCATCGAGCGAAGGGATCGGGGCGATTATAAAAGCCTCAAAAGGAACGCTTTGGTCGTATCCAAGCTGCCGGGCAAATCGGTGCGGATTGTACCGCATAAAAAGAGCTGCGCTATCCTGGCGAAACACCAAGTAGCCCGGTCTAATTGAATACAAGTGTATGGCCTCCCGAGGCTTCAGAGAAGGCGCGTCGTCCTTTGACTGGTCCCAAAGTTGCTGAACGGGCCCCGAAGGAGAAGAAAGAACTCGATCATTAAAGACTAACCCGCCAGCGGTGGCGTGAGGGGAAATCAGCACCCGAATAGCCCCTAACTGAGTTGGATCGGCAGCAGAAGCGCCCACCAGTCGCATGAGTCGCGGGAAGGTATAGGCATCGTAAAAAGCGGGCCTCTGATGCATAGCGAAAGACCCCAGCACGTGCATCTCAATCCATGACGTGAAGTAATGAAGCGAAAAGTTCACTACGTCTACGCCAGGCATAGAAGTATTAGCCGCAGTACCCAATCCATTATAGAGGTGCGCCAGGGCTGGGATGCCAATGGCCAACCGCGTCCCCTCCGCGATACGATGCGCCGGGTAGATGACCGAAGCCCTCATGAAGCGGCGATGCATCGGGATAACAAACCAGCTAAGCCAAACACTGATAAACCCCACAAAAAACGTCTCCTCATCCATACCGGGTGCTGCAATGGACTCAAAAGGCATCGGCGACACGATGGGGATATAATATTGTGGCAAGTCCGATTCAGCAGTCGGTAGCCTCTTCGGACCAAATCCAAAGGGGTCTCCGATGTTAGCAAACTTCGGAGCAGTCTTTGATACGGCGTCCTCACGAAGGAAACAAGCGATGAAGCTCTTGAAAGTAACGCCCTGCTCTTCGGACTCGGTGAACAATCGGTCGAAGATACCTAGGGCCTTGATTAAACTGGGACGCTTATGGCGAATGGCATTCTCAGCAGACAGACCGTCAACTGGGGCAGACTCGGGCTCAAAAATGTACTCGTCAGGGGGCAGCAACTCCTCGTACATGTTACCCCTTATCGGCAATCCCGAAATTTCATAAAACTCGGCTAAAGAAATCGAAACCTCGCGATCTCCCAGAAGAAAGGTATTAGTGGGAAGATTCCACTGGTTCAGAAACGCCTTAACCCACCAAGCATGCGGGGACTTGTAATGGAATAGCGACGCGTATACGGCCTGATAAAGCCCGACTTTCTGCAATCGCGCCCGATGGGCAGAAAGGATGTAGCGAGCCCAAAGAAGGTAGCCCGTAGGATGCCTGGGAGTGAGCCCTATCTTATAAATCTGCCCCCACGGGTGGGCCTCACCCTGGCAAATGCGCCGTCCCAAGATGTCTATAGCCGGGATCGGATGGTTCGGAATGCCGGTCGTCGAAGGCTCCAGTCTCCCCGTTGGAGTCCAATTGGGCATTTCCACGGCGAAAGCTGTCCTTGGAGGATCCATCGGTAAAAATGGGAAAGTAGGCTCCGTTGGCACCGCGCAAAGAAAACTCCTGCGACCCTGAATAATCTGACTGTACCAAGGTCCCCATTGAAGAAGGTTGGCGCAGTTCGGGTCATGGGCTCTAATCATCGCCATCGCCTCTTCATCAGACGGTGACTGAGGAAAGGCCGCCTCCGAGCGAGAGAAAGGAAAGTGTGGAGCAGAAGTCATCGCACCTGAAAACCAATAAAGGAAGACCGTTAGAAGAAAAGTCGGCAACGTACATTCATGCATGAACATGAAGACTAAGTAAAGAAAGCAAAAACAAAGCTTCCTGGGACCATTGGCTACAAAACATATGGGCCCCACAGAATCCAGATGACGGCACATCAATAATAAGGCCAAAACGCTACAATAAGACAAAGGGAATGTCCGCATTTAATAAAAGGTGGTAACCATGCATATTCCCCTCAAACAAGATCTGGCTAGGGCGCTACAGCGAACCCAACAAAATCAAGGGAATTAAATTCCCACAGAGGGCATCATTACAAAATCCTCATTGCATTAATGGCAGGAAAACCGCCTCGAGCCGAGAGACCCCAGAGATTCTCTGTGTGAAGAAATCGAGTTCTTCGCTGGAATTTAATTCCTTACTAAGGAAAGGGAATTAAATTCCCAGAAATATTTTGAATGGAATTAAATTCCATGGGTTTGAACCGCCATCACCGTCTCCCTAAGGGATCATCTGAACCCTAAGTGATCTACTACGGGAAGTCAAGTAGTCTCATATTTTGGTTAAATTACTTGGAGAAAAATGAGTTCTTCGGGAAACCCTCGATCTGGATTTTAAATCCAGAGAGGTTTGTCAAAACAAAGATGCTTCGATTACCATTACCTGAGGAAGAAGGGCCCTTCTCGGACAGAGTTAAACTCTGGAAAATCTTAAAACAGAGAACTAAGCTCTGGAAGAGGAGAATTAAATTCTCAGAAAAAGTTCTCAAAAGAAGAAAATGGGCAAGGTGAAGGCTCCTATGAAGAGACAGAGCTATTTATAGAAGATAGTGGAAACGTTTCATCTCCGCAGATCCCTAAGGGAATCCAACGGTCGCGAGAGGTGACAGCGTTGCACTCACGTGCTGACACGTGAGAACAACGCTGTGGGGGCATTTGTTTCCTGATTTAAAATCAGGAAAGCTTCTGGAAAAGCTTCGGAAGAGGGTCACGTGCTTACACGTGACCAGCGGCCACGTGTTAACACGAGACACCTAAAAAGCATCATCAGATCGAGTTCAGTCTCCTAGCTACGCTGAAGAAAATGGGCTTCAGAAAGAGTCACGTGCTCCCACGTGACCAGGGTCACGTGGTGACACGTGACATTTAAATGCAAGCGTCCAACACGCAAGTTCTCTGATCGAGTCAAGAAAAAGGGTTCAGAAAGAGTCACGTGCTCCCACGTGACCAGGGTCACGTGTCGGCACGTGACGTTCAAGGCAGCAAGTGCGTCTCCAGAACAACCAAGGAAAGAGAGTTCAAACAAAGGGTCACGTGCTCACACGTGACCAGGGGTCACGTGGTAGCACGTGATGTTTAAGCCGCAATCAGAAGACACAGCGCAGAAGGCTCGTTCCAAAGGGGGTCACGTGCTCACACGTGACCATGGATCACGTGGTCACACGTGACCGGCTTCCAAAGCCCATGTTGACGACAGAATTAAATTCTGAAGGAAATTCGAATCTTTCCAAAGGAAAGTAATTATTTGGGACTAATCAAATTAAAGATTCAGAGATGATTAAATGTCATCTATCTATGGAAAATCTCGGCTTTGGGAAAGATTTCCCCCTTAAATCTAACCAGAATATCAAAGGAGAATCTCTGGATTTAAGATCCAATGGTGAATAAAATCCACCTAATAATCCAAAGGCCCAAAATGAATGATGGATGCAAATCAAATCTCCCAATGAAGATTCGTCAAAAAACTGATTGATGCGGTTGCCTCTCCTATAAATAGGAGCCAAGGGACACAAAAATATATATACATGCGCAGAGAAGAAAAAGAGGAAAGGAGAAGAGCTTTGATACTTCGAAAAGACTCAGATCTTCTGCAAAAAACCCTAGGTAAGAAAGGGAAGGCCTCTTGGAAAGAAGCAGAATTTAATTCTCAACAGAGTTTAACTCTGATAATATAAAAGCAGAAGAACTTATTTCTTCTCTCTTTGATAGAGGATCTGCAAAGTGCACATCTCCCCTTAAGGTTGAGAATTTAATTCTCAATGGGTCGAGATCCTGCCATGCAGATCCAAAACATAGAGAAGGAGTGCAAACTCGAGAATTTAATTCTCACAGAAATATAGGAATTTAATTCCTCCAAAATAAAGTAGGGCTAGACCCTATATCATGGGAATTTAATTCCTTCAGAACAAAAAAAGAGACAGGGTTTAACCCTAATTAAAGAACTTAGTTCTGTTGAAACAACGGGAATTTAATTCCCTTAATCATCATTTCCTCAAAAAAAAAAACTTCTATTAGGGTTTAACCCTATTCAGCCCTTCACATAAACGAGGAATTTAAATCCCACAGAAAATTCAGAGTTAAACTCTATTCCAGAAGACAAGTCTTCAAAAGAAAGAAGGATTTAATTCCTCTGAAATTAAAAGTCTCTGGAATTTAATTCCTAAAAAAAAAAAAGGAGGAGCAATAAATCCTCTGAAAAAACCACATTAAGGCAGGGTCACGTGTCACCACGTGACCCCCCCCCAAAAGCCCTACAGAAAACCCCTTTGAGGCAGCACCCCACGTGACCCACGTGACTTTCAGCAGAAGCCTTAACACATAGGCATTTGAATGCCCATCACGTGCTGACACGTGATGCTATCAAAGACACAGTAATTTCAGCAGAACAGATGAAGGAAGGGCGCTCTCACGTGCTGCCACGTGACCCCTCTCGTCTTAGTGTTTAACACTAAATTGAAACTCTCGAAATCAGTGTTAAAATATTGTTGGGCCTTAGTGTTCAACACTAATTAAAAAGCTTCATTTGCAGTGTTCAACACTGATCCGTTTTAGTGTTTAACACTAATTTGAGAAGCCTTATTGCTGGTGTTTAACACCAATTATTTCTTAGTGTTAAACACTAACCTGTTAACCGCATGCCCAGTGTTCAACACTGATTGCTTTGTAGTGTTTAACACTAGGCTTTAGCCCAATTGGCTAAATGGATAGAGGCAAAGCCTCTCCTTCAATGGACCAGCAAAAGTCAATATTCCAGACCTGACTGGACTTAGCCCAAGCTGGCCATAAGTCCTCAATTTGTGATTAACTGGGCTAATGAGCTCATAACATAATTGATCAGTCTTGACCCAAATTGGGCCAGGGACTATTTAATCCACCCCGGTTCTAGGGTACATCTCTTCACTCCTTTGATACTTGGCATTGTAATCCCTCAATGTCTTCAAAGAGGTGACGGGTCCCGATGACCACTCATAATATGGACTGTGGGGTCCCTAAACCCATGCCTAATGCTAAACTTCCTGGTTACGTGGAAAGCGGATAACGTCACTCTTTGACCCCGTGGAAAACGTCCAGAGCGGATCCTGGTCCTCGCAGAGCATGGCAGTGAACCCATGCGAAGCATCCAGAGCGGAGCCTGGTCCTCGCCTAGCACGGCAGTGAACCCGTGTGAAGCATCCAGAGCACATACCGGACTGTGGAGTCCTTAAACCCATGGACTATGACGTCCTTAACCTTGACCGAGATGTCTTAAAACTAACAATGGACCGCAATGTCCTTAAACTACCCATGGACCGCAATGTCCTTAAACTACCCATTGACCGAGATGTCTTAAAACTAACAATGGACCGCAATGTCCTTAAACTACCCATGGACCGCAATGTCCTTAAACTACCCATTGACCGAGATGTCTTAAAACTACCCATGGACCGCAATGTCCCTAAACTACCCATGGACCGCAACGTCCTTAAAACTACCCACGGACCGCAACGTCCCTAAAACTAGAACAATTGAGCCCTCCATATGCTCTTTTGTCGGATCTAAACGGTCCCGTTTAAGTTGATCTTAGCCCCCAAAAATGGCTAACGCGTCCTTAAACCTTCAAACAGATTGGACTACGAATCCCCTAAATTAACTCCGGCTTGAGGGTACATCTCTGAACTCCTCTGACATCCGTCGTTGTAATCTTTCAACGTCGTCAGAGAGGTGATGGGTCCCGACGGCCATACATACGGTGGACCACTACGTCCCTGAACCGGAACAATAGAGCCCATATGCTCTTTTGTCGGATCTAAACGGTCCCGTTTAAGTTGATCTTAGCCTCAAATATGGCTAACGTGTCCTTAAACCAAACCCCCAAACCCAAATTTAAGATAATGCGGATTTGGACTAGTCCACGCCCTACGGGTGACGACATAACTCAGTCTCCGTAAACAATCCACGGGCAATAAAACAAACACCCACGACACGAAGTGACCATCTGGAGAAGGAGAAAGTTGTTACCGCAACGCGGTAGCGTAATTAACTGCAGGGGCTTGCGCCTGCAGGGAAGAGCGTCCCCACAATCAAAAACCCCTCAGATGAGGGGGAATCTGACGAAGTCTGCTACATCGGACGCATCCGTCTAAACCTTCGACACATGGTGCCATAAATCAACTTGGCATCTTCGGAGGGGTGGACGGATAGCACCAATTAGCATCTGCCCCGAACCCCAGGCATTCGGACGTCCCGACGTCCCGGCCGCCGTTCGGAGGGGAACAGGATCCTTACGACTTTCAAGAGAAAACACACTCAGGAGTCCTCACGACCCCTAAGGAGAAAATACACCTGCGGGATCCTCTCGACTCGTAGGGAGAAAAGTCTTTATGAGACCCTCACGGCTCATAAAGTTGGAAAGTCTTAGGCTACAAGGACCCTAAACTTGTCTCCTAAGCCCTCAATTCTATGACCATGCATAACTTTGCACTACTTCACCCACGTACATACATACGTGGGCAAAGTAGTGGGGGCATTTGTTCCCGCCAAAATTTTGGCTCAAAACCCGCTCCGTATAAAATAATAACAATAAAAGAAAAAATAATAAATAAATAAATAATAATAATAAAGGAGAAAATCTCCCTTTCAGTGCAAAGCTCTGTTCAAATTCCAAGGCGGGAAATGAAGCAATGCTTCTATTTCCCCCAATCAGAGTAAAGCTCTGTTTTGAAATTCAAACTTAAAAATAATAATAAAGGAAGCAACGCTTTACTTGCGCTCTGCGCTGCGCGACACGTGTCAGCGCAGTTGCGCTGCGCTCTATGCTGCGCGACAAGTGTCAGCGCAGTTGCGCTGCGCGACACGTGTCAAGCGCAGGTGCGCTTGCGCCAACTGTGCCAGCATTCAAACAATAAAATTCTAGAAAGATCTTTCCAATCTTGTTAAAAACAAGAAGATTACCTTCTGTAAAATAGAAGCCCTAGAATCAAAGATCCAACGGTGGGGAAATATCCCCAAATCAATCAGAGAAAGATCTCTGTAACCAACCTAACAAACTCATTGGCCCTATATAAAGGCCCCTAGACTTCAAGTCTAAAACACACAGAGCTCTTCTAAAAACTTTGAGAAGAATTCAAAGAGAAAGAAAAAAGGTAAACCTTTGAATAAAAGAAGAATTTCTTCTAAAAAGATCAATGATCTAAGAACAAGATCAAGATCTTGGATAAAAAAAAAGAGAAAAAAGATCAAAAAAAGATCTAATTGAAAAAAGATAGAACAGAAGTAATTTACTTCATTGATTAGATCCTTTGATCTATATAAAGGCATTGCCTTTTGATGAACCATCGGTTCTTGAATCTTGAGGTAGAACCTCTAAAAAGATTCTTTTCTTTGATCTAAATTAGATCAAGATGCGCTCTGCGCTACTGTACAGTGTCCTTCACTCCTAATTTGCGCTGTTGCGCTCTTGGATTGGCGCAAGTCACCAGAGCGCGCCACGTGTCAGCGGCGCACTAGCGCAACGCACTGGCGTAGCGCACTGCGCTAACAGACTTGCGCTCACCAGAGTATGACACGTGTCGCCTCCACATCAGTTTGCGCCTTGCGCTCCTCAATCGGCGCAAAGCTCCTGACAGGCCACGTGGCGCGCTGTCAGACCATTGAATGCTCTGCATTATTAAAAAAAAGGGACATAGCCCAATTAAAAAGGCCTAACAGGCCAAAACAAATGCTATGCAATCCCAATGCTGTGCATTATTTTAAAAAGGGGGCAGAGCCCAAGCAAAGGCCTAAACAGGCCAATCATGTACAAAATGTTAAACATTTTCAAATGGACTTAACCCAATTCTGGCCGTAAGTCCTCAAATTAAATTGAACTGAGCACGACTGCTCTTTCAAATCAATTTACACCCGGTTTAAGGGTACATCTCTGAACTCCTCTGATATTCGTCGTTGTAATCCCTCAACGTCGTCAGAGAGGTGACGAGTCCCGACAACCATACATTGATACGGACTGTGGGGTCCTTAAACTCGTGGACTAATGCGTCCTTAAACCAATATTCGTCCCCAAAATGGGAATGCTGGACTACCATGTCCCTAAACTAGCAACGGACCACCATGTCCCTAAACTGGAACAATATAGCCCAAATGCTCTTTTGTCAGATCTAAACGATCCCGTTGAGTTGATCTTAGTCTCAAATTAGACTAACGTATCCTTAACAAACGTTTGAGTTGATTTTAGCCTCAAATATGGCTAACGTATTCTTAAACCAAAACCCCAAACCCAAATCTAAGAAAATACGGATTTGGACTAATCCACGTCCTACGGGCGACGACATAAATTAGTCTCCGTATACAATCAACGGGCAACCACAAACAAAACAAACGCCCACGACACAAAGTGAACATCTGGAGAAGGAGAAAGTTGTTACCGCGATGCGGTAGCGTAATTAACTGCAGGTGCTTGCGCCTGCAGGGAAGAGCGTCCCCACAATCAAAAAACCCCTCAAGCGAGGGGGAATCTGACGAAGTATGCTACATCGGCCGCTGTTCATATCAGATTTTTGCATTTTCATACCGCCCAATTTTTATCACATTGCATTTCGGTAGATACTCTTGAGCCGTGTTTGCTAGTCAATTGCAGGATACAGGTTCCCGGTTCTTAAACGGAGAAATTCATGGAAAACACGACAAAATCCGGTTCCTGCCAACCACAGATAAAAACACAGTCTCCGCTCTTCATCCGTATGTTGCCAGTTACCAGTTTAGGAAGACAAAGTGTCAAATCAACGTCATTCTCATGCACAAGGCTCAATGGTAGCACAAAATCCAAGAGATCTACGCGGAGCTCGAGGCAATCATCCACAAAAAAAAGTCCACCTTTGCTCAATAGAAATTCTGGAAGAAATGGGATAGATTTTTCAGAAAATATACACACCAGACAAGAGGGGACATGAGACCAGGAAAACACTCAGAAGCCCACACCCTAAACCCACAGTAGGGGCGCGGATCCGCGGCCATAGGGGGCTATAGGCGGCGGATCCGCGGCCATACAGGCAGGTCAGAGCACGACTTTTGGGGGGCAGTTTGGTCATTGCATCAGGGTTCTGGTGGTTGCCCTAGGGTTTCATTTCTTGGCCTATAAATAGCCCAGAATTTTGTGAAGAAAGGGTCAATTTTTGTATTCTCATTTTTTGCCTAGTTTTAGTCTTGTTCTTCTTCCTCTTCTCACCTCTTCTCCATTAAACTTATAGTGAGCTTTTGAGTGAAGAGTGATGAATAAAGAAGACCAATTTTTATCATGCTTGTCTCTTTCTTTACTTGTCCTAATTTGTTGTAATTTTAATTGTTAAGTAGTTGTTGTTATTTGCTTGATTGTTTCTTTCTTCTCTCTTTTTCTTTATCATTCATACGACAATGATACTTACGCTTGATCCTCGCCAAGGTGAGGTCGCAAATAGTTAGTCGTATCCTTCTAGCCTCCTTCCTTCTATCTTCCTCTTTTGTTTGTTTTATTTTTTCCGTATTATGAAGTGTGAGTAGTTTTATACTTGTTAGGGTAGGATAAGGGAAGTTTGAGAGAAGGAAATCTCTCTCACTCTTTCCTTGCCCAACAACTTAAATCGACTCCCGTTAATTGAACCACAATCCGCTCCTTACGGCACCCTATCCTACATGATAGCGGTGATTCCGTAGTGAGACCGGTTGTGGTTGAATTAACCGGAGGTTATGGATAAGAGCCAAGAACGGACGGACAAGCACCAAAAGGAAGGACTATGCGTTGGAAAGCCTAGCTTATACTCGCAAGTTCCTTCCTAGTCGTGCTAATCCCCGTTGTTGCCGATTACCGTAACACCGATATTAAGTGGGGCAACGAAAGATGTGGAGACTCCTAACTCAAACTAACCTAATCCTCACCCTAACAAGCTCTCTTTAAATATCAACTCAACACTTAGATAGTTACAAACAAAATCTGAACTTTCGGACTTAACTCGTTAAAACACTTTGAAAAAGACTCACATCTCCCTGCGGACGACCCGTACTCAACCGGCTAGCTACAAGCGAAACCGTCTTGATTGCGGTATTTAAACTAGAACTTGAACACGCACGTATCCTATCAATCAAATGGCGCCGTTGCCGGGGAGACGGTAGTTTATTTCTTTGTGTAATTTCGGGTTAATTTGTAAGTATAAAAAAAACGAAAAAAATATATACTTTGTAAAAAATCATCTTGTTATTTTTTATTAGCTTTTGTGCAAGTGTGCAGGAAAGCATAAGGTTCGAGTTCAGTGGCCAAGACGTTGAAAATGCGGAGTTCAAGTACAGTGCCAAAGACGTGGGAAGATAGACCCACATTTCACGGCTACACCGCAACGGACAAAACAAAGTTAACGGTCTACTGAACAAATCTGGAGCAGATACAGTGAGCACATCAGAATTCCACACATCCAGACAAGCAGAGGAGACCCAGAACAGCACGTACACCAAAATTGATGGCCCAATCTCTCCTTACTGCCGCGGATCCGCGGCAATAGAGGGCTTAGGCCGCGGATCCGCGGCCACTTGGTGTCCTTGGGCTACCATCTTTTCTCTGTAAGTCGATCTGCCTCTCTCCACTCCTCTGGACTCCACTGAATTGTGTTTTCTGCAGGCTTCTTTGCGCAAATTCTTCTCCCCCTTCCAATAAACTGTTCTTGTGCAGGATTCTTTGCGCCGCAAAATAAAATTGTTTGCAGTTGATTTGTTACTGTTTTTCATTCTTTAATACGGACTTAAGGGGCTTGAAACCAATCCAGATTGGGTGGGGATTTCATCACCCTTCCCAGGACCCCAAAAATCACTAAAGCATATGCATTGTCCATTGTAAATTAAAAAATACTAGACTTCAGCCCTAAGGACTTCGCGCTCATTAGGAGAAGATAAACCGTGTTTAGAACCTCGCTTAACCGTACATTGTTTACGGGGTGTCTAGGAAAGTGTTAAAGGCGCAACCGCCGGAAGAGAAAAGGTTATTTAATTAAGGAACTTCGCGAAAGCGTTGGACAACCTCCCCTTATCTCTGCACTTACCTGGCCTCGTGATCAGTGTATTTTTAAGCCCGTTTCTCGACACTGTTTAACTTCGACAATCAAGTTCAGGAGCAGGTCTAGTAGACCTAGGTTACCCTAGATCTAGGTGTGATTGTGCATATCTTGTTTGTGATTGCGTAAGCCGTATTTCCGTACATACTCTTGTAAAAATCTTTCTAAAAAAGAAAAAAATAAAAAAATAAAAACTTTTATAAAAACTAGCCTTTTGTCGCCAAATCCATTTTCACCCACCACCCATCGCCTTTCTCCATTGACGTTTTCTTACCCTCACCTTCTCCGCTTTGACTATACTAAACTCGTTTAGTGTATGTCCGCTTGGACTCGGGACCCTAGCGCCCGTCTAGTCCGCGTTACGTTAGTCGCGAACGACTACGCGATCGACTCCGAAGTCGATACTCCGTCCACTCCTCTTTCACCCCTTCCTTTGCCGGCCAACTCCGACGTTGACCGGAATTCTGTTCATACATCTTCACCTTCACCTTCACCAACCTCTTCTTCCGCGATGTCGGGATTTAATCCGAACATCTCTTTGACCACTGCTGGATTGGCTCCACCTCCTACGGAGACCAATCTTCCACCACCTCCGCCAGTTGTAGCGCCGCAGCGAATTGCGCTCCAGGATCGTTTCTACCCAACCCGTTCTGCACTTCCCACCTGCCTTTCTCTTCCTCCGGCCAATGGGGACAACTTTGAAATTAAGCCCCATTTCATCAACATGCTTCCACGTTTTCATGGGCTTGAATCTGAAGATGCCTATATCTTCATCAACAAATTTCAAAATGTCTGTGCCATGATGAAAACCACCCAGCTGTCGGACGATGCTATACGTCTACGGGTCATTCCGTTCACTTTATGCGATCTCGCTGAAAAATGGCTGTATAGCACCGCTTCCCACTCAATCACCAGCTGGGACGAGTTTGTTAAAGCGTTTCTGAAAAAATTCTATCCAAATCATAAGACCGCAAGAATTCGAAATGAAATCAACCAATTCTCCCAGCTTCCTTCTGAACCTTTCTGGAAGTGCTTTGACCGATACAAAGACCTTCTTGTTCAGTGTCCTCACCACGGTATAGAGAAATGGCAACTCTGCCAAACCTTATACGAGGGACTGAACCCAGCAACGAAGCAGTTGCTGGAAACCATCTGTCAGGGCCACTTCCTATCGAAATCTGACGAGGAAGCGTGGCAGTTCTTTGACGATCTTGCGGAGCAAACGCTACAGTGGGAAAGCACCAGACCGACTTCTTCTTCTTCTACCTCCACTTCTACCGGTCAGTCTAGGGTAGGAATCCACCAACTTGACGTCTCTATTGCGATGAAGGCTGAAATGGCTGCTATAACACGAAAGCTTGAAGCGATAGAGAGCAAATTTTCTGCTCCTTCTCCTGCCCCCGTTCTC
This sequence comes from Agapanthus africanus, assembly GCA_030015575.1. Lineage (NCBI taxonomy): Eukaryota > Viridiplantae > Streptophyta > Magnoliopsida > Asparagales > Amaryllidaceae > Agapanthus > Agapanthus africanus. The sequence continues at coordinate 361,897,202 of JASDDO010000004.1, forward strand.
CCCCTTCGTACAATCTGCGCTTGTTGTTCCGATCCTTCCCACTTGACCGAAGAGTGTCCTTACAATCCACCCTCGCAAGGACAGGATCAGGTTAATGCTGCCTTCCAGCAAAAACCAAGGAATGATCCATACTCTTCCACCTATAATCCCGGTTGGAGGAACCACCCCAATTTCGCCTGGAATCAGAATCAGAATCAATTCCAGGGCAACAATTTCCAAAGAGCCCCTCCGCCGCAACAACAAGCGCAGCAACAAACTCAACACCAATATCAGCAGCCCTTCCAACCCCAACCTTTCCAAAACCAGACGAACAACTTTGCACCCAACAACTCTTTTCCACCAAACAACTTTGTTCCGTCGAACAACGATAAGGTTTCCTCGCTCGAGCGAAGTCTGGAGGCGTTTGTTAAACAATCGACTCAATCCACCGCCAACATCCAGTCTTCGATTCAATCTTTAGTGCAACACACCGCCGCACACGGGCAAAGCATCAAGACCATCGAGGCCCAGATTGCACAGCTGAACGCGGCCTTGAGCGAGCGAGAGAAGGGGAAGCTCCCGTCCCAGCCACTTCCAAATCCCGGTCACCCACATAATGCACATGTTGCTCTTGAACAACAAAACCATAATGTGAGTGCCGTGACCACACTGAGATCGGGAAGGATGCTGCAAAACAACATTGGCAAGCGAATCAACGATGACACCCCGGCCGCCGCTTCTTCTTCTTCTTCTCCTTCTTCTTCTTCGTCTTCTGAGCCTATTCTCCGTTCTTCACAAGGCTCCCCTTCCTCTTCTTCTGCTCTGAACGGACCCACTTCTCACTCCACGAAAACACCTATTCTGGGATCCGTTCCAACTCCAAAATCTCCTCCTCCAGCATTAGACTCAACCAATTTTCAAAATATTCCATTTCCAAACCGGTTGACGTCTAACAAACAAAATCCACAAATGGAGAAGATTTTGGAGTTATTCAAGCAAGTTAACATTAACATTCCTCTTTTAGATGCTGTCCAACAAGTCCCGTCCTACGCGAAAATCTTAAAGGACTTGTGCACGAAAAAGAGGAAGTGTCAGGTACCCAAGAAAGTTTTCTTGGCTAGTGCTGTGAGTGATGCCCTTACCCAATCTTTACCACAAAAACGGAAGGACCCTGGCTGTCCTACGATTTCAATTACTATTGGGGATAAGAACATCAACCGCGCACTTTTAGATCTTGGTGCCAGTGTTAACTTGCTTCCGTATTCAGTATACGAGCAATTAGGCGTCGGAGAGTTGAAACCCACACACTGCACTCTCCAAATGGCCGACCGATCGATCACCCACCCTAGGGGTGAGCTAGAGGATGTGTTGATAAAAGTCGGGGACTTCATATTCCCCGTTGACTTCATTGTATTAGATACGCAGCCTGTAGCTAACCCCCGGAATCAAATTCCGGTGATACTCGGTCGCCCATTTCTCGCAATCTCAAATGCTGTGATCAATTGTCGCAACGGTTCAATGAACCTCTCTTTTGGAAACATGACGATTGAACTCAACATTTTTAGGTTGGGGAATCAGCCCGCCGAACCTAATGCTCATATACTGGATGTCTGCTCGATCCAGGAGATCACCCTCGAAGAGTGTGAATTCGAGGAGTTTCTGTTTGAACACGATAATCTTGACGCCACTAGTGCGTTTCTTTTCGAACCTGCTGCTGTTTTTGCGCTCGACAACGAATACGAGTGTTTCACGTTCACGAACGATCTTAGCCGCGCACAACCCGAGTTTGAATCTTTCGACTTTTCGGATGAGTTACCTGAACCATCCGACTCGGTTGCCTACACTCGTTTTGAACCTTTGCTGGAGTCCTTTGAGTTCGAGACCTTTGCACCAGTCTTGCCTTCCATCATTTCACCTCCAACGCTCGAACTCAAGCCGTTGCCGTCTCACCTTAAGTATGCCTACTTAGGTGAGAACGAGACCCTCCCTGTCATCATCTCGGCTTCTCTAGCTCCCGAGCAAGAGAAAGCCCTTCTCGCGGTCTTGCACAGCAACATGCAAGCTTTTGGCTGGTCCATGGCGGACATCAAGGGGATTAGTCCCCTCATCGTTGAGCATCACATTCATCTGATGGATGATGCCAAACCAGCCCGGGATCCACAAAGACGTCTTAATCCAGTCATGAAGGAGGCTGTGAAGAAGGAGATCGTCAAATGTCTAGATAGTGGTATCATTTACCCTATCTCTGATAGCCAGTGGGTTAGCCCCATTCACGTTGTCCCCAAGAAGTCGGGCATCACGGTCATCACCAACGAGGCGAATGAGTTAATCCCTACTCGCACCCAAACTGGGTGGCGAGTTTGCATTGATTACAGAAAACTCAACGCCGCAACGCGGAAAGACCACTTTCCGCTACCTTTCATTGACCAGATGCTTGAACGATTGGCCGGACATGAGTACTATTGTTTTCTTGATGGCTACTCTGGCTATAATCAAATTCCCATCGCCGAAAAAGACCAGGACAAGACCACTTTCACTTGTCCTTTCGGCACGTTTGCATATCGACGCATGCCCTTTGGGTTATGCAATGCGCCCGCTACCTTCCAGCGGTGTATGATGGGAATTTTCTCTGACATGGTGGAAAAATTTCTGGAGATTTTCATGGATGACTTCTCCATCTTCGGCGACTCCTTTGACGAGTGTTTGCTGCATCTTGACGCTGTCCTTACCCGATGTAAGGACAAGAATCTCACTTTGAACTGGGAGAAATGCCACTTCATGGTGCGCGAAGGTATTGTCTTAGGACATATCATCTCGCAAAATGGCATAGAGGTTGACAAAGCAAAGATTGAAGTCATTTCCAATCTGCCTCCTCCCCGATGCGTCAGAGATATCCGAGCCTTCCTTGGCCATGCCGGTTTCTATAGACGGTTTATCAAGGACTTTAGCAAGATTGCTAGGCCCTTGACGCTTTTGCTGGCCAAGGACACGCCTTTCGACTTCAACTCGAGCTGTATGACTGCATTCGAGTCACTGAAACGCTCCCTCACTTCTGCTCCCGTTCTTTCTTCCCCTGACTGGACGCACCCATTCGAGATTATGTGCGATGCATCCGACTTTGCCATTGGTGCTGTCCTTGGACAGCACATCAACAAGATGCCGCACGTAATCTATTACGCGAGCCGAACCCTGAACGACGCCCAACTCAACTATACAACAACTGAGAAGGAATTCTTGGCTGTTGTATTTGCTTTAGAAAAGTTCAGGCCCTACCTCATCGGCTCTCCAGTCATTGTCTACACGGACCATTCAGCTCTGCGCCATCTTTTTGCGAAGAAAGATGCAAAATCTCGGTTAATACGTTGGATCCTCTTGCTCCAAGAGTTTGACCTTGTCATTAAGGACAAACGAGGATGTGAAAACGTAGTTGCCGACCATCTCTCACGACTTCCTTCTTCGCCTTCGCTTCCAATTCCAATTAACGACGTTTTCCCGGATGAACAACTCTTGACAGTATCTTGCGAACCCTGGTTCGCAGATATTGTGAACTATTTGGCCACGGGATTACTACCGACCGAATGGTCGAGTCAGGACAGACTTCGCTTCTTATCCCAAGTAAAACACTTTTACTGGGACGAACCCTACTTGTTCAAGTACTGTCCCGACCAGATTATTCGTCGGTGTGTCCCCGATGAGGAATTCAAGAGTGTGCTGTCATTTTGCCACGATCAAGCATGTGGCGGGCATTTTGGGCCCAGAAAGACAGCTGAGAAGATCTTGCAATGTGGTTTCTACTGGCCACAACTCTTCAAAGACGCTCACGACTATTGCAAGACTTGCTCCCGGTGCCAACACATGGGCCGGATATCCCGATGGAACGAGATGCCGCTCCAACCGATCTTGGTTGTGGAGATTTTCGATGTTTGGGGGATAGACTTCATGGGGCCGTTTCCCAGCTCTTTTGGGAACTTGTACATTCTTCTAGCTGTTGATTACGTCTCTAAATGGGTCGAGGCTGTGCCCAGCCGGACTAACGACAACAAGGTTCCTTAAAGAAAACATTTTTTCACGGTTTGGGCACCCCCGAGCGATCATTAGCGACAATGGAAGTCATTTCTGCAATAAAACTTTCGAAGCCTTGATGCGGAAATACTCCATTAATCATAAGCTTTCTACGCCCTACCACCCCCAAACCTGCGGGCAGGCCGAAGTTTCAAATCGGCAAATCAAGCAGATACTGGAGAAGACGGTTTCCAAGAACCGTAAGGATTGGTCTCTGAAACTCACTGATGCCCTTTGGGCATTTAGAACCGCTTATAAGACCGACCTTGGCATGTCTCCCTATCGGCTTGTGTACGGAAAAGCCTGCCACCTACCTGTCGAAATCGAGCATCGCGCATTTTAGGCGATTAAGGAGCTGAATCTGTCTCTTGAGGACGCGGGCAGCCATCGGAAGCTGCAGCTGAACGAACTATGCGAGCTTAGGGATGAGGCTTACGACAACGCGGTTGTCGTTAAGAATCGAACGAAGGTGTTTCACGATAAACACCTTTTGCGCAAAACCTTCGTACCTGGTCAGCAGGTACTACTTTACGACACCCGACTTCATTTCCATCCAGGAAAGCTCAGATCTCGCTGGAAAGGGCCGTATTTTGTGCGGAATGTGTATCCGCAGGGCGCTGTGGATTTGGAAAATCCAAAGGACGGTTCACTCTTCAAGGTAAATGGACACCGAAGCAAACCGTACCTTAGCGCCGAACCAACAGAGGAGCTCCTGTTCTTACAGGAGCCGGTTTACCCTGAATGATCTTCCTCTGCCTACCTCCAAACTTCGGTTATCCAGCCAAGAACAGTGGACACTGTTCCAAATAAGTTTGGGGGTATGTACAAACCATTTTGTATATATTTGTGTATATTCTTTTTCTTTTCTTTAAAAACGAAAACAAATAAAAATTTGTGTTTCACTAACCGACAATTTTGAACCTTCCGACTACTCTCTTCATGCAACGACAGTGAGGACACTGTCCAGTTTAAGTTTGGGGGTACGCTCGGTACGCATTTCTTACCTTCACATTCATATGTATATTTTGCATCTGCATATTAAAATCCATAAAATCCATAAAAATCTGAAAATTTTCTAAAAAATATAAAAACTTTTTTGTCCAGTTAGCTTGTGGAAGAACTTTGATTCAACATTTCGACGGTTGTTGTTTGAAAAAAAATAGGAATAACTAAATCTTATGTTTGGATTTTGAAAACCTGAAAGATAACTCTCCTTTGAAGTTAACTATAGCTGATATACGTCTTTACATCACACTACACGTGTCGTAAGATTTTGGGAATTAGATGACAAGTCTTTCATGTTTAAACTTTTAAACAGATAAATGATTTTCTGAGGATCAAATAGGTTTGTTCTGAAATAAGTAATGTCAAGAATAGTTTATGAAGTAAAGCGAATACGAAGGAATGTTATTGATGCCATAATTGGAGCTAAGTCTGAAAAATAACCCATCTAAAACTTGATTGGAATGATTACACACCAAACCCACTAGACACATCTTTTATCCAAAAAAAAAATATTTGAACTGCCGGTTATATCTCCGTTCGTATTAAATCATCTGATTTTCACGCCAATCTGTCTTTTGTTTTTGGACCTAGGTAACTTGAGTAATTAAGTCCGCTGGGGTGTTTCTACACCTAATGCCCTAAAACCAACTGGTTTGGGTGCATTGGCCCAAAGCTCGCTAAGAAGCCTAGAAAGTCCAGATTAAAACAAAGTCAAGCAAGTGTTCTCTCCGAGTTAAAATTCCTAACGGTTCTTTGTGTGAGAATAATCTTGATAAAAGACAGGCTTTTAAAAAAAACTTTAACAGAGATATGAAGGTTTTATTCTATGATAAAGACTATTGCACGTTCACAAGAGGTGTGTATGAAATGAAAACAAGAAAAAGGTGGAGTGAAAAATACGACTTAGTTTCCTGTTAAGGAAGATAGAAATTCTGAAGTTGAAACCTTACTGGAAAACGAAACTTGAAAAATGCTTAACTCGTTATAAAACTTATGTGATCCTTTTAAAATTGTTATCTGGGCTTTATTGTACGACATGATGACTTTAATCGATCCTTCTGGAACTTAACGACTCTATTTGCACTGCACGTAAAGACATATAAAATCTGTAGTTAAATAAGAAGCGAGGTGTGAAAAATAAAGGTTCGATGATCTAGACTTAGGATTATAGAATTATTATTTTCTAAAACAAAACTTTAGGGTTTGAAGCTTAGTTATTTTACGAAACCAACTTGACCGGATTTTATGGGGAGTATCCGCTGAAAACCCTCAGGAGACAACACTCCTCCTACTAGGGACACCTAGAGGTTTAACGGCTTGTTGCACGTGCTCAGTGCAATCGCGTTCCCTGCGAAAGTGCGGTTAGGAAATTTTTTGTGAATAAATGGGCTTTGCTCGGGACGAGCAAATGATAAGTTTGGGGGTATTTGTTCATATCAGATTTTTGCATTTTCATACCGCCCAATTTTTATCACATTGCATTTCGGTAGATACTCTTGAGCCGTGTTTGCTAGTCAATTGCAGGATACAGGTTCCCGGTTCTTAAACGGAGAAATTCATGGAAAACACGACAAAATCCGGTTCCTGCCAACCACAGATAAAAACACAGTCTCCGCTCTTCATCCGTATGTTGCCAGTTACCAGTTTAGGAAGACAAAGTGTCAAATCAACGTCATTCTCATGCACAAGGCTCAATGGTAGCACAAAATCCAAGAGATCTACGCGGAGCTCGAGGCAATCATCCACAAAAAAAAGTCCACCTTTGCTCAATAGAAATTCTGGAAGAAATGGGATAGATTTTTCAGAAAATATACACACCAGACAAGAGGGGACAGGAGACCAGGAAAACACTCAGAAGCCCACACCCTAAACCCACAGTAGGGGCGCGGATCCGCGGCCATAGGGGGCTATAGGCGGCGGATCCGCGGCCGTACAGGCAGGTCAGAGCACGACTTTTGGGGGGCAGTTTGGTCATTGCATCAGGGTTCTGGTGGTTGCCCTAGGGTTTCATTTCTTGGCCTATAAATAGCCCAGAATTTTGTGAAGAAAGGGTCAATTTTTGTATTCTCATTTTTTGCCTAGTTTTAGTCTTGTTCTTCTTCCTCTTCTCACCTCTTCTCCATTAAACTTGTAGTGAGCTTTTGAGTGAAGAGTGATGAATAAAGAAGACCAATTTTTATCATGCTTGTCTCTTTCTTTACTTGTCCTAATTTGTTGTAATTTTAATTGTTAAGTAGTTGTTGTTATTTGCTTGATTGTTTCTTTCTTCTCTCTTTTTCTTTATCATTCATACGACAATGATACTTACGCTTGATCCTCGCCAAGGTGAGGTCGCAAATAGTTAGTCGTATCCTTCTAGCCTCCTTCCTTCTATCTTCCTCTTTTGTTTGTTTTATTTTTTCCGTATTATGAAGTGTGAGTAGTTTTATACTTGTTAGGGTAGGATAAGGGAAGTTTGAGAGAAGGAAATCTCTCTCACTCTTTCCTTGCCCAACAACTTAAATCGACTCCCGTTAATTGAACCACAATCCGCTCCTTACGGCACCCTATCCTACATGATAGCGGTGATTCCGTAGTGAGACCGGTTGTGGTTGAATTAACCGGAGGTTATGGATAAGAGCCAAGAACGGACGGACAAGCACCAAAAGGAAGGACTATGCGTTGGAAAGCCTAGCTTATACTCGCAAGTTCCTTCCTAGTCGTGCTAATCCCCGTTGTTGCCGATTACCGTAACACCGATATTAAGTGGGGCAACGAAAGATGTGGAGACTCCTAACTCAAACTAACCTAATCCTCACCCTAACAAGCTCTCTTTAAATATTAACTCAACACTTAGATAGTTACAAACAAAATCTGAACTTTCGGACTTAACTCGTTAAAACACTTTGAAAAAGACTCCCATCTCCCTGCGGACGACCCGTACTCAACCGGCTAGCTACAAGCGAAACCGTCTTGATTGCGGTATTTAAACTAGAACTTGAACACGCACGTATCCTATCAATCAGCCGCATCCGTCTAAACCTTCGATACACGGTGCCATAAATCAGCTTGGTATCTTCGGAGAGATGGACGGATAAAACCAAATAGCATCTGCTCCGAATCTCAGGCAAGACGTCTCTACGTCGCGCCGTCTTTCGGAGGGGAACAATGATTTATCATTACTATTAGATCTTTGATCTGACGGTTGGGGAGCTTTTAGGTTCCAGCGCTGGCGCACCCGTGTTTGACACGTGGCACGCAGCGCAAAGCGCAGCGCAACTGCGCTAGCGCGCCCGTGTTTGACACGTGGCACGCAGCGCAGAGCGCAGCGCAACTGCACTAGCGCACCTGTGTTTGATACATTGCGCACAGCGTAGAGCGCTGGATCTGAAGCGTTGCTTCAATTTAAATTTTGAATTAAAACAGAGCTTTGCTCTGATTGGGTGCGCTGCCTAGAGTGCAGCGCTCCTGGCGCTGGCGTGTCTACTTTTGACACGTGGCGCGCAGCGCGCAGAATCCGAAGCGTTGCTTCAATTTTTTACTTTAGATTTTTAATATAGAGCTTTGCTCTTATTGGGAAAAGAAAGCGTCGCTTCATTTCAAATCTTGGAATTTGAACAGCGCTTTGCTCTGATTGGGGAAACAAGGGTTTGCGGCAGTTTCGCGGTGCCATTAGTGAGCCTTGGATTTGCCCTTCTACGGTTGGTCCACAGGTACTATGGCATGTACTGGAATACTATTAAACTGTACCCAAGATGTTGAGCTCTTGGGGGATTATGGAACCTTGACAAATCGATCGGAAAGTTCGACGTCATTCGGATATCATATGACGGGATATATTACTTGGGAGACTCCAGATATGAGCATAGCCGTTGGAGCGCAGTCCATGCAGACACGAAGAGACGAGTCCGAAGCAGTCGACATTAGAGGAAAGCGGAGTAAGAGGTTCGTACGAGATCTTGATGAGATGACGTTCCACTCCGCTGACATCAGAGATGTGATACGCATGCAGAGGCATTGTATATGGATATATCTTCCAGGAGGAGTCGCGATGAGTATGCAGCCATTCCGGAACAAGAAAACAGATTTGATAAAAGGTGATAACTTTCGGGCAGTTCGGCAGAAACGAGACTTGGGAGAGAGCTCGACAGAACCTATCTGGAATACTATACGAAAATACTTGGTCCCAGGAGCGGTCATATTGCGCACACCCAGTAGGCCAGAGTTCGGCATCGTCGACGAGACATGTTATGAGTGACCACGATAGTTGGCTAGAGATTCTTAGAGGATGTGCTTGAGCGGGACTGTTTCTGCCATATTTTGATTTCGTTATTTTGGGCGATCTATTCGCATGATTGAGTTTTGATGACTGAGTTTTATGATATTTGTTTTCGTGCACCATGGTTGCACCTACCGGATATTTATATTTTGTGCGTGGTTATTACACTTGAGATAACCGCTGTGTTGATTTATGATTTGTGCACAGTTATTGCACTTAATATCATTTTCATGCCTTGGCTGCACATGTATACGATTTCATGGATTTCATACAGTTGGGTTGATTTTGTGCATATGATACACAAACGATTTGGTTTTTTTCACTTGGTATATTTCACATATGCTTGCAGTGCATTGATACGTATTTTGTGCACCACAGTTGCACCTGACTTCGGTTTGATGTCATTTGATATGTTGATTTTGATTTCATGCCTATGTTATGCATGTGATTTGACTTATGCTTTCGGTATAGTTTTCATGCACTTTTAGTGTTTTGATTTGATTTGTGCACGCTGATGCACATGGTTGTGAGATTATATACCGTGGTATACCTGATTTGGTTTGAGGTTTATTGTATACCGTTGATTTCGATTATGATATTAATGTTGATTTCGTTCACTCTGTGCATTTGATTTGGATTTTTGCATATATTTGGCGCGCTTGGATTGGATTTTGCGCATGTTCGGCGCTTGATATTGGATTTCGTGTATGTTGGATGCACATGATTTAGATTTTATTCGTGCATGATGGATGCACCATATTTGGATTTTCACGCATGTTGGGCGCATGTTATGAGATGTGATTTTGGTGCACACCAGATGCACTAAATCAGGATTCTTTGTGCATATCAGATGCACCTGATATTGCTGTCAGGAACACCGTTGCCTCTGACAGGTGTTTCATGCACACCTGTTGCACTTAGATGGTGTTCTGTGCACGTGTATGGCACATTCATGGATTTTGATTCTCGTGCGCACCAGACACACACGATATTCTTATGCACATTTTGGGATTGATTTCTTATGGAGCGGTATGTTTTTTATGGTATTTACTATTTGTTTTCGTACTGAGCAGGACTAGTAAGAGGACAGTATCTGGATATACTTTGCATGCATTGATAGCTATCGAAGAGATTTCCAAAAAGGGAGCTATAGTCTCAGTAGGTACCTACGTGTCTGAGATGACACAAAACGTTTAAAAATAAGGAAACCCTTCTAAATTATTTTCAAAACGGCGGGACGTGCATATTAAACAAAAGATATATACATATATGGTTATTTTCTTACAATAGACGTCCGCCACTGTGCAGTGTTATGCGCATCGCACATCAACATGAAAGGTTTGGCATGCATTTCCTTCAGATGTTTACGTGTATAGATTTGATGTTTACATGTATAATTTTGATGTATATCATATTGGTTTCGTTTTGGATTTGACATTTGTGTCTCCACCATGACTTCGATGGTTGCGGGATGCTTGACGGAGTTTTGATTTGGAGTTACCTGCTCATTGTTCATGCGCATGCATTGCGCTATGATGCGTTTTATGTATTGATGATTTCGGAGCCCCGACGACTTGGACTTTTACTGAAATGTTTTAGTATTTGAGGGGTTTAAATTTAAATTCGGGGACCGAATTTTTTTAAGGGGGGAAGATTGTAACATTTTAGAAAAATAAAATATTATTTTTAGGAATTTTTATAATTAAATAATAAATATACTGAATATTTTAATAATGCGGTATAATTAAATACCAATAAATCGGGAAAAATTGGGAAAATTATAGAAATTACTAAAAAGAGAATGTTTTATGTGATTTATGCAAATTATGAAATTTTATGATTTATTATACACAATTTTTATGCTAATCGCGATTTATTATCGCTAATCGTGCATTAAGCTAGTTTTGTGCATGTGGTATGCACCAAGTCATTTTTCACACTTGTTACATTTTCCACCATGATCTTTTCTTATTTTCATTTGCATGGTTTGGTTTTTAAAATGAAAAGAGAAGAGAAAAGAAAACAAACAAAAGAAAACAAAAAGAATAGAATATTGAGGGATGGGCATAAGAGAGTGGGGGTGAGGGGTCAAACTTGACCATGGCTTATCTTCCTTCATCATTTTTCTTCATCTTCCTCTCTCCCTCTTCATGGCTGCTGCCCCATCTCCACCTCCACTTCACACCTCAAAACACCACCCAAAATCAACTCAAAACCCCATCTCCATTTCATTAAAAGCATGTACAAGCTCACAAGCTACACTTTGGACCAAGAAAGTTTGCATTTTGGGCTCTTGGGCAACTCAAGAAAATTCTTGAGTTGCCAAATAAGCTAATTCCTTCATCATTTGCATTGTAATTGATTCACTTTAGTTTTCATGCAAGTTTAGAAGTGTTTTAGTGTTGTGTTGTGAACTTTGAGAATTTCTAGAGGAGGTTAGGGTTTAAATTTAATCTTAAAGTGTAATTGAGGTTTGAAGAGACCACACAACCCCTGTAGTGATCGTATTTTGGATTAAAACCAGAAAATAAAACCCCGAACCCAAACTTAGAAACCCCGACATCGGCAGATTTTATGGAAATTGTGATGTGTTTTGGTATCTGCTATCACCCGGATGACCTGAAAAATATTTAGCGAAGACTGAGAGATGTGCAGGCAAGCTAGAACCTATACCCAAAACCTGAGACCCCCGCTCCAAGTTCTGGCCGCAAATTTACTCATTTTGACCGCAAATTGCGGCCTGGGTAGAGTGGAAATGATCCGTGTTTGGTCCAGAGCTTTATCTCCAGTAAATTAGACCCTCCATATATGCAAAATTGGCTAATTTCACTTAGGGTAAAATCTGGGACCATTTTCTTGAGTTGCTGCATTGTTTTGCGACTTCGTTTTAATTTGGGATTTGGTATTTGATTTTATGTTCCGTCGTTTGGTGTTTGTACGTCAGCGACGGGGGTTGTTTGGTGGTTTTGCATGCGTAGGCTATAGGTTTTAACCTATGAGTGAAACGTGTGCCGTTTTGGTTTTCCGACTTGATTTTAATACGCATTTTGCGATTATGTATTGGTTGTAGGTGTTGCGCCACGGCAGCGCCCCGGCCGTCTATCCGAGGCCAAAATGCGGAATCAAAAATTTTCTTATCTTTTAAACTGGCGCTACCGCGGACAATAAACCCGGATCGTAACCATTAACCGATACTAGCTAACTAGAGATGGGGTGAGAGATATACCGAGCGATCCGTGTCCTTCGGTCTTCTCGTCGTCGTCCCTATCTCCCGCGGAATCACCATTCGTCGTCTTCTCGTCGGAAAGGGCACCACGTAGCCGGATTCTTTTACGGGCTCCCACCTCTGGACCGAGGCAACTCGGGCGCGAAGTTGGCTAGCCGACGCGTCCAAGAAGTGCTGTAGGCTTGTGTAGAATCTATTGTCTCTTTTGGGATTTATGTTGCCATTGGTGATGGAGGAATGAGGTTAAGAAAAAAATGGTGCTTTCATTTTTTTCCAAAACAAGAAGAAGAAGGAGATGAAGAAATATGTGCTACCATCATCATCATCAAACTCTCCCTCTCATTCTCTTGAACAAATGGTGGAGGAAAAATCTCAAAAACAATAAATAAGGTGAGTGTAGGAAAAGCAAGAGGTGACCACATCCAAAGTAAACCTCACATCAACTCCTAATCAACTCCAATCCATTCTAATCACCATTAATGCAAAAGAAATGATGATAGAAAAGAATGGTATCAAAAGATGCTATCATAATCAATCCATATGCAAGAAACCCCTCCACAATATGTTATTTGCAAACTTGCAAATAACACCCTCCATCAAAAAGTCCGGCCGTGAAAGAACAAAGGAAAACCGGCCGGAACGGAATGCAAACTGACAACTCCAGAAAACTGGTCCCGTAATAAATTACAGGAAAACCCCGATACTGCATATACATGCCCGCATTTGTATTCCCACTGAACACAAATGCAAAGAGACAAAATCTACACTGTACTATACTAGGATCCGGCTTAAACCAAAGCCGGCTAGTAATATCCGTCCGATCCTGATCATTGCAATACCGCACGTATCTGATCGAACCCTGCCATATAACCATACGGCCTCTAGTACAAACTGTCCGATCCTGATCCGTGCAATACCGCACGTATCTGATCGGACCCTGTCATATCTCCATACGGCCTCTACAGCGTTTCGCCCGAAACTTGAGTAACTGAAAGTGTGGTGGACTTTAAAGACTCGTCAATACTATGGCTGTGGATTTAACCACTAGCACGTCAGAGGTATAAGCCAATACGTGACGGGCCACCAGCTATTGACCAAAAGGGACGTCGATGAGCGAACTCATCCTGACACCCTACTGAGCCTGTCAGTGACAATATCCGTACAGTCCGGTCCGTTCGTCTATTAGTATCGCATGGCGGGCCTAGGGGGTTGGTAAAAGTCAGACCCCCATAAGCGGTACAAGTCGTGTCGGAGCGTAGCCCAGAACACCCTGAGATACTACTGGAATACCTACCAGTAAATCTCCTGCCTCGGCCGAGGGCTTTGTGTAATGACTCTCCTAGACACAGCGCGACCTCACCCCCAATACCGGGAGAGACGAACCCCTGCAGATCCGCTCACTGCCTCCATGTGGCTCGGGACTGTACCCAACTAAAACCTGTTTGCACGACTCCTTTGAGCCGTGGTAGGGTAGTAATCAAAGCACAGTGGGAACTCACACGAGACAAATGACGATCTCAGGTCGATGAACTAACCTGTACACATGTCACCAGGGAACTGCTATCTGACATCTGGTATAAGACCAACTAGCATGTTCCCGGCGAGTCCTGTCCGGTGTACTCATAACCCAATGAGCACCTGTATACATCTTAGGTGAACCAACTGACACCAGTGGCTTGTGAGACCGGCCACCGCCCCTCGTCGGGGTCTCGACTGTATACACTAGTCTACTCTGGAGTATCGATGCCCTGTCTCGAAACTCCCACGACTAGGGACCTTTTAAGGATGTGCTTATAGACCGCCAGCTCTCACGTATATGATCGCCATCATACTGCTGGTAGTCAAGCAAGAATCCTAGGGGCTCTATCAACGTGTAATAGCGACATGTCAGGTCACCTAACGCAGTACACGATGATAAAGGTAAACCAGATAGCATACTATCATCTTGAGTAAGACTGTCCTCCTGGGATAGGTCCTCCCTCAATCATTGCAATCACGTGCCTGTGATCCAATAATTGACTCTGAGGGCACTATCTCCAACAATCTCCCACTTGCACTCAAGGCTAATTATTGCGATGTCGCATACTCACAGCCCGTGTGATACCGAACACCCAACTCCTCTACTAGTCAGTCTCACAAAGCTCGTTTGCGAAACAATTGCATTCGAGGAATAGCCTCAGTGAGTGGATCCGCTTTGATGTTTCTTTTTATGTCTCTCTATATCTCAAGTTCGCGGAGAAAGCCATCTCCCGAAATGAGCAATACATGTCTTAGAATATGTCTGGATGTCTGATGGGACCTAGCTCATAAATGAACTCCAAACCCAAACTTCTTAGACTGTATCGTCAACTGAACTTAATCAGTATCACGTGCCATGCCTTCCCTCAGTATCCTCCTGGACCACCTGTCCAAAATACTGCCCCTCGTCAGAAGGAAAAACTATAACTCTGACAACCTCCTTGTCGTCCAGGTCACCTTGAAAGCCTGGAATGATAACTGTCTCTCGAATGAGGCTGTCGTTATCATATCCCTAGAACATCCACTTATGTTCTAAAACTGCTTCCGACTGTTTCTCCAGGATTGGATCAATATCAACTTATTGCATCTACTGCAAAAACAACATCTGGTGTGGTACTTGACATCTCATGATTGACTCAATTGCCTAAGCAAGTGATCTGCCAATCATGCACATCCTCTCCCCTTTAGTCTGTAAGACACCTTTAGAGAGGGTGACTCCATTACCTGCAGGTACACTACCGTGCCAGGAGTCGTCCATTCTAAATACTCTTAGAATGTTGTCTAAGTACCCTGATTGGGAAACCACCCAAATCTAGATCTAAAACCATAGATCTAGTAACCAGAATGTACAATATAATATCCAAGTCTTATGTGGAGAAAACACCGTGTGACGACCAAAGTATAACCGATCGTAGTATAGGAATATCACTTCCTACTCTGTGTATGTCATCCAAATACCATGACATCACACCCTACTACCTTCTTAACAGATCCATCCCTTATTCTGATGAAGTCAAACCTATGACTGTCACATCAGAAATTGATGATCTATCTCCGCTATATCTGCTTTAGTCTATAAATAGACATAAGCTACCTGTCCACCAATGCTTCCGCTGCTCCCACTGACTACGACAACCCTCTGGCAGAGTCATATACACGTACACTTCTAAAGCTAGTTTAGAACGACGCTATACTCATCCTCCTGCCGGGTCCCACAGTCTGGAACAACAGCAATGGCAAGTCTGGGTAAACAAAAACCTCCCTGCCACCGTCCTTGAGCATACCGAAGTACCTCTCGAGTGCCTGAGGTTACCCACCATATCTGCGGAGTGGCCAATGGAATGTCAAATCAGATTGAATCTTTAGGTTCCTATCAAATCTTCAGTAATCGTTTGCGGTTCTGGAATCACTTCCAGTTCTACCATACTCGCACTACTGTTTTCTGAAAAAATCCATTTTTAATAAAACTGTGGCGAGTCTAGAACAATATCACTATTGATCTTCCAGATGGTAGAAAGTCAACCCTCGTCATAGCCTGGGTCAACCCACAAACAGCCATTACAGAAACGTGCCTTGAGTTATCCAGAGTCTGGTTTTAATCATAAGCCGGACAACTCCCCGTACCTTAACATCGTTAAGATATGAACTGTTCTATATCCAATATAGAACCAGAGGCACTGATTTAATTGAACCAGATTCAAATCATGCAGCTGTCTCTAGTGCATGTCAACTAAATGGAAGGAGGCCGATCAGCATTACTCAACTTAGGAATGCTTCCAATTATGAGTAACCTGAAAGAGAAGCAAGTTCTCTTAACCATTACTATCAACTGAATACCATACACAAGTATCTACATCTTCGATCACTTTGAAGAATCCCGATACTTGCAATACCTGGTTCTCTACTTTATTCAAATACCTATAACTTCTCAAAATTCAGACCCTGTGTTTCCACGAAACACCTGTCTAAAAACTAGAGAAGTCATAAATAAACTGAATATAGTACGAGGACCAACCCCTCTGTCCTGATGGACGCTGGACAACATACAATATTCTGTATAAGTCCCTTGAGTCTGATGACTCATTCACTGTGTGTCGTAGGCTGAAAACTGTACTTATGGTTAAGAAGAATTACACCGCTGTTTAATGCTCCTTACCTAACCATCCACTGATATAGGTAAATGTCATCGACATAACTTCAAAAGGTATATCTCACTCTATAAAAATAGACGTACAGATATATTAATTTGAAATTGGTGCATAATAGCGGATATTCAAAACCAAATAATTGCCGTCCGGCAAACAACCCAGGTGACTTCCTCAAATATCACCGATTACAACGAATCCCGATATAATGAGGATGATCACCCAATTCCCAATAACTTACTCCCACTCATCATCTGTAAAACCATACAGATGTGAGAATCAAACCTGGTAAATACATACCCTGGAGTAAGTGTCTAATCGGGAAATCAGTTTTCCGTTAACAGTACACAGTGAAACTGAAACATTGAAATGTTTCGTTGGGGTATCCTAGCGTTCCTAGTAATGCCTCTTCCATTATCCAGATTCACAACTGTAACCGTATAATTCTTTGCCACCTCTCCAAAACCCTTTATATGTCTTTAGTCACTACCTTCTGCACACCCCTTTAAGCCAAATGGTTTTCTTCCTTCCCTACCGTTCGGCACCAGCCTATGGTTTGGAAGAAGACTATCCAATAAGCATAAAGGGTGTACTGTCCTAATCCTAGGAGCACTCGCAACGCGAGAGAAGGTGAAGATAAAAGACACCTGAATGTACTTTATTCCTATTTCTCCTGAACTAGGATCCATCCCCGAACTGGAACAAGTTCCTTTCGAGTTCGTATATAACCATACGATGGATTATCCAATAAACTGGGATCTTCGTAGTAATACGGAGTGTCCTGGAGAAATACAAAGGTGATTTAGGATTGGCGAAGAAATACTTGGTTTGTTCGTGAATAGTAGTCGCACTTTACTTTGCCCTCTTACTAATCCTTTGCTTTGTCTTAACTTAATACCTTCTGTACACCGTTTAGGCTAACTGGTTTTCTTCATTCCCTACCGGTCGGCACCAGCCTATGGTTTGGAAGAAGACTATCCAATTTGCGTAATAGGTGTACCACTCCTAAACCAAGGAGTACTCGCAACCTGAGAGAAGGTGAAAAGAAAAGACAACTGAATAGTCCTATCCGTTTTCTCCAGAACCAGAAACCATCCTCGAAGTCCTTCGAGTTCGTATATAACCATACGATGGTTTTGTCCAATGGAAGTGGACGTTCGTAATAATACGGGGTGTCCCGGAGAAAAGGGTAAAAGCAGGAGTGACAAAGAGGTTTGCAACTCTGACAATCCAAAAGCCAGTGTTAAGAAGGTTCGGTCAACTTGGTCACTGAGTCATAGTCTAGGGTCGGGTCAATGGTCGCTGCCAAAGAGAGAGAGAAAAGAAACACTCAGCGTGCACTCTAACCTAGATCAGAATGGTTATTACTTTATCTAATCAGGAAGCCTCCCACTGTCACCTCAAATTCTCCTCCAAACCTGAAAGAAGAATTAGTCGGGATCACCCGAGGAGTAAACCAACTCATCAGTGGGAATCGGGACCCAACTATCATCGCATGATAACGTGACGGAATCCGCTCACGCTATCACACTCCAGAAGGTATGCGCATATCTGGCAAGTTTCAGTTCTTTTGAAACTCCCGATGTGATTTTTACCCCAAGCGGTTTATGACCTTGACTAGGTCAACAAACCATAAACCGCCAGTCAAGTTCAACCCGTCATTATTCTGGATTGCATTAAACCCACCCGTACGTGCCCTTGACTAGGTCAACAAGGCCGCACGACTGTCCTAACCAATCCCATTTATGCAACAAACAAGTACCACTTAGCTACCGAACACTGCGTCTTGACTAGGTCAACAAACGCAGCACGAATACTAAATAATACCTGTAGGAAATGACGGAGGGCTACGGCTGGTTTTTGGCAAAAAACCTTTAACGTAATGAACTTGATATCGTTGAAGGAACTGCATAGCCTTTTATAAAAATATAGTGACGAAAACCTTTGCTAAAGAGGTCACTCCCGGTGAAGGGATCTCGGCTCTTTCCCCGTAGAATGAGGTGCAGGATATTCCAAATGAATACCACGATGCAAAGCAAAAGGCAATCGGCTATAGTGAAGTTATTGCCCTAACGCAAACTTCTGTCCAAGGGGTCACTCCCGGTGAAGGGATCTCGGCCCTTGCCTCGTCGACTGAGGAGCAGGATATTCCAACTGAATACCACGATGCAAAACAAAAGTGAACGTCGTTGCAATAACAGCTTTTTGAAAAATGTTCCAACAACATCAGAATAGGTTTGTTTGTAACTTGCGTTGATCCGAATCAACGCAGTCCCATCAATTAATCACACCACAAAGAACGAAAATAATATGACGTACGTATATGCCATCCGCATTCGCCACTGGGTCCCGTCATTACTCGTTAGGTTAGCTAACTAACGACAGAGCGGGGACTGGACTAGCGCGGATGCAAAACATATACAACATCTACTAATATATATACCAATATATTATATTCGCTCAAGGCGTGATAAGAATGCAACATCACAGAAATGTACAGCATCACAGAACAATACAGATATCTGGGATCCCCGGGTTTCATAGAGCCGCTACTGAAACCCGACGTTCCCCTGGTCGTGTGGATAGCCTGTGCAATGAAATCCTAGACTCCTACGGGCATGGCAAGTCACCCGCCAAGACCTGAAGCGAGGCAGTCCCCTCCAGCACCATGAATGGACCACCCAGCACTTCACGGAATCCGGTAACTTGGGCACCCCTCCTGGGTCAACCTGTACCCCCTACGAGTACGGCGAATAGCCCGCCAATCCTAGAGTGAAGCCCCCTCCGTCTCAATGCCATGAGATGTGGGCCCGTTGCCCTCTAGAACCCGGCTATCCGTGCACCCCTCCGCGGGGTAATCCTAGTACAGAAAGTAAAATATACATACACCGGGTACATCGACCGCAACCAGGTCGTGCCCCAAAAGAATAATACAATCAGGCAGTGACGGCAGTCTACATGTCGGACGCTCGCCCCGCAATATCAAATGTACATAATACAACAAAAACAGTACTAGCATTGCATCTAGGCTATCCCCCACGACCGATCCGCAACATCACAGCAATACATAGAACATCAACGTGAAAGTCACGTTCGCAAATCCTTCTAACCGGGCTATAGCAGTTAGACAGGATTTACCGATCAAGTGACATTCACGGTCGCAGATATAATGTAAATACTGTGAAATAATGTGTTTAAAATATCCGATCGATAAAAAATTAACAAGTGGGCCCCCAAGCAATACTGTAGCACTCACAGAAATTCTGGGCCCAAGTTTAATATTCCAAAACCCCTAAAAACACCCCAGAAAGAGACTGTAGAAAATTGATGCAGCAAACCCAACATAGTGCGGCGGAACCGCGGCCCAAGGGGGGGTTTGGCCGCGGTTCCGCGCTCCGGTAGTGGAATTAGTGCATCGAATTTCTACAGAACTCATATACCATCTAGCACATGACTTTTCCACAACCTGAAAAATTTTTGGACTTCAAAAAATTTCAACAGAAAACTGATGCAAGCAAAATGCGGATTTTGGAATTTTGGTCGATCGGAAAAGTAAAACACATTAGACAAAGCTAGACTAGGTTAATGGCGTGGCTCTGATACCATGTTGCGCCACGGCAGCGCCCCGGCCGTCTATCCGAGGCCAAAATGCGGAATCAAAAATTTTCTTATCTTTTAAACTGGCGCTACCGCGGACAATAAACCCGGATCGTAACCATTAACCGATACTAGCTAACTAGAGATAGGGTGAGAGATATACCGAGCGATCCGTGTCCTTCGGTCTTCTCGTCGTCGTCCCTATCTCCCGTGGAATCACCATTCGTCGTCTTCTTGTCGGAAAGGGCACCACGTAGCCGGATTCTTTTACGGGCTCCCACCTCTGGACCGAGGCAACTCGGGCGCGAAGTTGGCTAGCCGACGCGTCCAAGAAGTGCTGTAGGCTTGTGTAGAATCTATTGTCTCTTTTGGGATTTATGTTGCCATTGGTGATGGAGAAATGAGGTTAAGAAAAAAATGGTGCTTTCATTTTTTTCCAAAACAAGAAGAAGAAGGAGATGAAGAAATATGTGCTACCATCATCATCATCAAACTCTCCCTCTCATTCTCTTGAATAAATGGTGGAGGAAAAATCTCAAAAACAATAAATAAGGTGAGTGTAGGAAAAGCAAGAGGTGACCACATCCAAAGTAAACCTCATATCAACTCCTAATCAACTCCAATCCATTCTAATCACCATTAATGCAAAAGAAATGATGATAGAAAAGAATGGTATCAAAAGATGCTATCATAATCAATCCATATGCAAGAAACCCCTCCACAATATGTTATTTGCAAACTTGCAAATAACACCCTCCATCAAAAAGTCCGGCCGTGAAAGAACAAAGGAAAACCGGCCGGAACGGAATGCAAACTGGCAACTCCAGAAAACTGGTCCCGTAATAAATTACAGGAAAACCCCGATACTGCATATACATGCCCGCATTTGTATTCCCACTGAACACAAATGCAAAGAGACAAAATCTACACTGTACTATACTAGGATCCGGCTTAAACCAAAGCCGGCTAGTAATATCCGTCCGATCCTGATCCGTGCAATACCGCACGTATCTGATCGAACCCTGCCATATAACCATACGGCCTCTAGTACAAACTGTCCGATCCTGATCCGTGCAATACCGCACGTATCTGATCGGACCCTGCCATATCTCCATACGGCCTCTACAGCGTTTCGCCCGAAACTTGAGTAACTGAAAGCGTGGTGGACTCTAAAGACTCGTCAATACTATGGCTGTGGATTTAACCACTAGCACGTCAGAGGTATAAGCCAATACGTGACGGGCCACCAGCTATTGACCAAAAGGGACGTCGATGAGCGAACTCATCCTGACACCCTACTGAGCCTGTCAGTGACAATATCCGTACAGTCCGGTCCGTTCGTCTATGAGCATCGCATGGCGGGCCTAGGGGGTTGGTAAAAGTCAGGCCCCCAAAAGCGGTACAAGTCGTGTCGGAGCGTAGCCCAGAACACCCTGAGATACTACTGGAATACCTACCAGTAAATCTCCTGCCTCGGCCGTGGGCTTTGTGTAATGGCTCTCCTAGACACAGCGCGACCTCACCCCCAATACCGGGAGAGACGAACCCCTGCAGATCCGCTCACTGCCTCCATGTGGCTCGGGACTGTACCCAACTAAAACCTGTTTGCAAGACTCCTTTGAGCCGTGGTAGGGTAGTAATCAAAGCACAGTGTGAACTCACACGAGACAAATGACGATCTCAGAACGATGAACTAATATGTACACATGTCACCAGGGAACTGCTATCTGACATCTGGTATAAGACCAACTAGCATGTTCCCGGCGAGTCCTGTCCGGTGTACTCATAACCCAATGAGCACCTGTATACATCTTAGGTGAACCAACTGACACCAGTGGCTTGTGAGACCGGCCACCGCCCCTCGTCGGGGTCTCGACTGTATACACTAGTCTACTCTGGAGTATCGATGCCCTGTCTCGAAACTCCCACGACTAGGGACCTTTTAAGGATGTGCTTATAGACCGCCAGCTCTCACGTATATGATCGCCATCATACTGCTGGTAGTCAAGCAAGAATCCTAGGGGCTCTATCAACGTGTAATAGCGACATGTCAGGTCACCTAACGCAGTACACGATGATAAAGGTAAACCAGATAGCATACTATCATCTTGAGTAAGACTGTCCTCCTGGGATAGGTCCTCCCTCAATCATTGCAATCACGTGCCTGTGATCCAATAATTGACTCTGAGGGCACTATCTCCAACAGTAGGTACCCCCACGTGGATTTCAAGACAACGAGGATGAGCGTGGCGTCGTCGACTCCAACAAGCGAGGATCAAGGTGAGTAGATACATATCTACGGGGGAAGTCGGGTGGATGGCGTATAGCACCCCCGCAGTTCGCAGTGTAGTGTATGATACATATTATATGGATATATTATATAAGATTATGATTATCTAGATAGACTTTGGGAGTCATGGATTATTTTAATATAATTGGATGATAACGTCATTAGTTAGGTAGTCGCGAACCTTAGAATAAGGTTTACACCCATACGCACGCACACACATGCTTACTTTGTTTTACTTGTGCGTATATGGGGATACGTATACACACACACACACACATAGGTATGGGACTATCTATATATATACGTATACCTACACTTGGATAATGAGGATAGTGGATGGTATTTGGAGATGAGTCAATGAGATTGGGTATGATGCTATGAGATCGGTGATATGTTTTGTTTCGTGTTGTGATATACGACATGAGATTATAGCGGGCCTTTAGGCGTGTGTTTTCATACACGCATATAATTATATAGATGTTATCAGTTTGTACTAGACTTAGATCAGTACCCCCAGTTCATGAGATATGATGATAATGGATACCAGATGAATAATGTGACGAATGTGATATTTGACCCGTATCCAGATTTGGGATGCCGTACGACGGATTTACGTACGAGCTTTATATTGATGATAGATCCACACTCTTGACTCGAGAATGCCATGTTATATATTGTATCGTATGTGATACTATTGAGGCGGTATCACCGACTATTATATTTATATGTATAGACGTTAGACTAGACTCGAGTTATACCTATTTCAAAACTAACGAATCGTGAGTATT
Organism: Agapanthus africanus; assembly: GCA_030015575.1. Lineage (NCBI taxonomy): Eukaryota > Viridiplantae > Streptophyta > Magnoliopsida > Asparagales > Amaryllidaceae > Agapanthus > Agapanthus africanus. Next base: position 361,920,570 of record JASDDO010000004.1, read on the forward strand.
TTAAAGACAGGCCAAGGGATTCTACGGATATTTCAAAAGACGCATATTTTCTTAAAAACACCGTAGCCCTTATTTTTCTAAACACCACGATTCGTGTTATTTCAAATGGCAAAACTGTATGACATATATATATTGATGTAGATTTTTCACTGTTGCGTTTATTATTCAATTTCCGCATATTCTTGCTATTCGCATCGCATTGCATATTTAAATGTGTTTATTGTTATATTAAACCCATACTGTCAGTCTACCAGCACCATTATCGATGATGCGTATGTTCCACGTACACCTGCTTGTCGGCTCACACACTTCATCATCGATAATTGCCATGTCACTACACAGTAGGATTGTTGCATCAGGATATGACTCCTTGTATGACATACTGGCACGCATGCATATTGTACACTCATACTTGCGTATATAGCTACTTGTACATCCATATTGACGCACAGGCACATTGTACACTCATACTTGCGTATATACCTACTTGTGCATCCATATTGGCGCACATGCACATTGTACACTCATACTTGCGTATATACCTACTTGTGCATCCATATTGGCGCACATGCACATTGTACACTCATACTTGCGTATATACCTACTTGTGCATCCACATTGGCGCACAGACATATTGTACACTCATACTTGCATACATACATATTGTACACTCATACTTGCGTACACACATATTGTACACCCATACTTGCATACATACGTATTTGCACATACATAGATTATTCTGGCTTGATTTTGGAGATTTGGGAACCGCAAGATATATTTTAAAACTGGATTCATTTAAAAGAGCGGGTTTCCCTCGATGTGTGCATATTACTGTTCCGTGTTGCATGATATACGGATATGCTTACGTTTCTGTTATATGTCGCATATATCATGCTTTACGCTTTTACGCATCGAGATATGCTGTTTTCATGAGATTTCTGGATTTGAGAACCGTGGCGATTTCAAAAGAAAGCATGTACTATTTTAAAAACCCGGTTTCTCTTGATATGATATTTCAGTGCGTCCACCATGTGTTTTCTCGGTTCCGAGAGTGACATGTGAAACCCAATTCGAGGAGGCGGATGATTCCGTTTGCGGGTACATGGTGGACCCGGTATGGTACCCCGGAACGAGAGAGAGATTTCGTGTGGATGACGATGAGCCTGGCAGAGGGACCACTACCTACCGGTGATAGTATTTGGGCTCGGCGGATATCCGGAGGATACCGACCGGAGCCGAGAGATGATATGGACCGATCCGGACCGACGGAGCCCGTGGGCCGATCCAGACTGACGGAGCCCGATATATGAGGATTTACGTGCCGATTGCTGGGCACGGGTTTCATGATGTTTTCGAGTGTCGATGCTTGACACTCGGGTTCCATGATTTTGATGTGTCGCGAGGGACACACGTTAATTTATATCCTCATACCTTCATGCATATGCTTTATGGTATTTACATGCATAATGTTTTGTGTCATTGGTTGACCCGTGGACGAGATCCACACGCATACAGGTATTGATTACATAGTTGGATAATATCCACATACTTATAGATTTCATGATATAGTTGACACTGATTTCATGTTGATTACATTGACCATACCTCATATTTGTGATATGTTGCTATCTGAGACACTGACACGGGCACTTGGTATTACACTTATGTATAGATGTTTACTCTTGCCACCTTATCATGCTTCATACTTTATCATATCGAGGATATATATATATATATATATATATATATATATATATATATATATATATTTGATCGTATTGACCTACGATTGAGTCATACATACGATTTCTGCTCTGTGATATTTTCTACCCACGAGTTGGCAACTCACCCCCGTTGTGCTACAGTTTCTTGCAAGTTTTATCGTACAGGTTTCATTGCGGTTTCTGGCACACTGTTCCTATTCTGAATGATTGCTTTGGCAGGTGGGTTCACTCGCATCGTGACCACCATTGTATTTATTTATTTTATTTTCAGTTGTATTTAGTAACTCCATCAACCAAACTTGTATATTTTTTTCAGAGTTAGAAAACTAGTTGTTTATTCTTTCGACCGTAGAGTCGCGCTTGTATTATTATGGTTTTCTTGTTGTTTTGAGTTTCCTTTTGAGTTTTGATTCTCGTCCTTGGCGTTTTATATTATATTGCTTGCGTGGTTGTGACCGTCAATGGACGAAGAGCTAGCTCCCGTTCGGGGATGCCTTTATTCATATTATTCATGTTGTACTCCGTTCGGGGCCAGTTTTTTCAAAGGAAACTCTGCCGAAATTTTCAGAAATGACTTGATGTTTTAAAAACGCATAATTCGGCTTATGCTATTAAAACCACTTGTTTTTAAACAAGTTTTTCTTTATTTATTATTTAAAATGGTTTTAGATTTCTGGGCTTTTGGCTTACTTGAATTAGATGGGGTCTTATAGACTTCATATAATTCAAGGGCCGGTCACGTGCCATTTTGGGTCGTGACAATATATTTATTTTTCTACCAAATCTTAACCGTCTGTGTATTACATCACGGACGGTTGATAACCGGTTTTGGCAAAAAAACCTTCAAATCCAGTTTTGACCTAACCCGTGTGAGATTTAAAGGCTCTAAATTTAATTTTAAAATCCAAATTAATTCAAAATTAGATTGGACAAACTTAAAGGGAGAAGACTTATTAATTGGGTATATATGTAGTTAGTTATCATAAAAAACTAACATAATTAATAGTTAAGATTTAAAGGCTTCATAAGCAATTACTTTTTTACAAATTAATTAAAAATTTGTTTCAACAAACTCAAAATCGAAGGGTCTATATAATTGGGCTATAAAGGCGGTTATTTTACCTTATCGAGATTTTATGAGCGCGATATATTATAGATTACGGATAAAAATCTATTTAAGCTAAATTATATGTTAGAGGATGAACATAATATACCGACTAAAAAAATTCGAATTTGTCTCGGAAGTACTGTATATATGGATGGATAACAGGTAAGCTCTTATTTATATGTATATAGAAAAACAAATTTTTATTTTTTTGATAATTTCTCTTTTTCAGTTTAGATTTTTCAAGTTCTTCGATTAATATAAATAACATCTTGCCGGGTTCCATCTTAAACAATAAACAAAATCCAATACTTACCGCTCCAATTTTATCCACCTGGTAACCAAATTTTTTACAGTTTTAAAAAAGATCCTAAACTAATTTAAACACCCCATTACTTCTCGCACCTGAACCAACGACACCCAACATTCCACCTTCAGCCTACCTTGAAAAACGAGGGTCCCACGTAAACTAGAGTTGGCATACGACATGATAAATACCCAACATAATAATTTCGCAAACAAATAAATAATTTAATAATTTAATTTAATTTTTACTATATTATCGTATTCTCTCTAACCTCGCTGTCTCTCCAGTCTTCTGATCTCTCTCTCTGGAATCTGAAGAAACCCTAACCCTAGCTTTTTCGAAACCCTAATCTCAATCGATTTTCGTTCTAATCGATCGGATCTTGCTTCCTCTTTCTTCTCTCTCTCGTTTTGTGCTTTTGGTTTTGGATCAGAAACCCTTGACCGCTTCTGATCGCTGCAAATGGCGGAGGGAAAGCTCGCTCTGGTTACGGATCACGCGAAAGGTATCCCTTTTTTGTAATCTTTGATCTAATTTTGGCTCTTTGATTCGCCGTTGATGTTGATTTGTCGGTTTGTGATTTAGATCGGATGGGGTTGTGCTTAAGGTTGTGTTTTGGATTCGATTAGGGATGGGTTTTGATTGAAGTTGTGTGATTTTAGGTATGAATCTAGGAATTTGAAGGAATTGTAGAGTTTTTATTTGGTTTTAACATTAATTATTAGTATTTATCTATAGTTTTGGCCTTGTTCAGTGATTGAAGGATTGTAGGAGATTTGGTATGGAAACTATTTGTTGGTGAACATATTGTTTTTGGATCTGAATCTTCAAGTTGGTGGTGTAAATGGTTTCACTTCATCTGAGGAGGAGTTTAGTAGAACGACCTCAGTTTTAGGGTTTATTTCCAGTTCTGCTTGTAAGGTTCAGAATTTTTTCAGCTTGTATATTAGTTTCTTATTTTTCTGTAATGTTTTCTTTGGTTTCTTGATTGGAGCAGCATCTGATTCTTGTTAGAAGCGGTTTTAGCTTTATTTTTACCGATCTCATTCCATATCAAGTTTAATCTAAATCTTTTAGACAGGTATGCTTTTGGAGACGGTTGCAGTTCATAATTTTTTGTTTCTAAGATTAAATTTAGTCTTTTATTTTAATTGAGTATTAAACCGAAATGCTCTTGAAGAAAAATGCTTTTTTTTATATTATTGTATTTGATTTTTTCATCCTGCCATTGTTTGATACGTTCAATTTGATGTACACCGCGAGATGTACACCGCAATTCCCAGCTTAAAAACATTTTCTTTTAACTATATATGAAAACCGATGTGCTTTTTTTCTGCACATTCCTTTACAATTTAAATTATCTGCTTATTTTCGGCTTTATTTGTGTTATGGCTGCTGCCCTTGATAAAAAAAAGGTTACATCTGTTAAAATACATATTTCCTCTTTGAACTTTTCTGAACAATTTAATTATATGGTTTATCTCTTTGGATCGGGATTGACGTTTATCTTTTTGGAAAAAAATCTGCTTCATACCAAGTTTTGTTCATATATAGTTTGACTTAAATTATTTTCAAAGAAAATAGTGACTTCTCTTTGTCAGAAGTACAGTTAGAACTATCTGTTAGACTAGATTTTCTGGCTAAAGTATTTTGTTATACTACTTTGTTGATTGGAAAAATGCAACACTATCTAGGCTTTAGCTGAAAATTCTATTAAATGGATTAGAATATAACATAATAGCAGCTACCTAAGAGGGATTTTTCTTTCAAAAGTTTTGCTGTTCCACTAAATATATATGTGAAGTCCTGTTTTAGTTTTAATTTCTAGACAATTCAGGTAGGTGTAATATCTGTCTTTGGATGATATAGTCTGTGATTGAAGAAACATTTCTCTTTTCGATTTCAGGTGGTACTCATGGAGGAAATGATGACGAGAAGGCTCTTTTGGGGCTTATTGACGAATCAAAAGGTGTTCTTCTATATAAAATGATTGGTTTACTCGTAAATGATTATGAAAAGTTCATTTGCATGTAATACGTTGTTTGAATGCAAACTAATTACCTCGGTGAGATAACTAAAATGTTATAGTCTGCTTGTTTACTAGTAGATTAATCACCGGAAGTAAGTTTGCATCTTGAAGAGATACTACAATAGTTTGATTGACTAAAAGCATATTGGAAAAGTTTGATGCTAATCTTAGCAGATCCTGCACTTATTGCGAGAACCACAACAGATAAACTGAAGGTGGAATGTATTTGCATACTGTCAGTTCTTTTTATTTGAGAAAATATTCATGGGGGTCAGGGTAATGTTGTATATTCTTTTTATCTTTAAATCTAAAATGCTGTTTTCGATGATCGTTAGGTCTATGATTGTGTGTTGGTGGCGTAAAATGAGTATGGCTACCTCCTAGTTTATCATTTCCGAAAGCATTCCTTCGCTCATGCTTAATCTTATCTTTCTTTTCACTATTTCGGATTAGATACATTGTTTTTTGTAACCATTTGATTCGTGTCGATATTTTTTTAATCTTGGAATTCATACTCCATCTAAGAGCTGTTTGCCTTTTGAAAACCATTTTTTATTGCTAGATGCACAAATTATTTTAGCTTGCAAATCCATGTTTTTGCAAACTAATGTCATTAATGCTGCCTTACTGTTGTATGCATAGTACATTAAAATGTTTCTTCCATGCTGCAGATCAGGCGACTTCTGAGAACAGTATACCTTTGTCTCCACAATGGCTGTATGCTAAACCTGCTGAAAACAAGGTTGGTCTTTCCACCTCTTCAGGGGCAGATATTTTCGAGTTTGCATCAGTAGTTTTTATTTTATATGTGGAACCCTGCATTTATTTAGCAATGGCCCCCCCCCCCCCCCCCCCGGGCTGTCTGATCTTTTCTATTCCCAGCTTGTCACTTAAAGCATGAGCTTTTGTCCCAAATTTATTTGTCTTTGTCAGTCACTGCTGAGTCGAGATTAGAAACTAGCAACCATTTCAGGATTGTTCTCTTGCTACCTGTTTTAGTGGTGCTGATTTCTTGATTCATCAATGTTGGAGATAAGATACGATCATCTCATGTTCCAATTGCTTTTGTTTCTGCTACTGCTTGCCTTTATGTCCTAGGATCCAAACCTCTCTAGCCCTTTTGAATAATACGGTCGCAGACATATATGGTGGAAAAATCTGAATGAAGGAGGACCAACAAAATTGCAGTTTGTTTTTTATGTTGAATATGTATCCAGAATTTGGCAAGCTTATTAAATTGTACGTGAAGGTTGCATGTAGTCTGCTTTTGCAGGTGGTGGCTAGCATTTGAGGGGAAATTTATTTTTTCCTTGGCCTATTCATATATTATGCATTCTATGTTCAAATATGAAGTTAGATGTACTAACTTTGTCACTAAATTGTTGTTTGGCACATCTTACTATATGAATATAATATCTTCGCCATATTTTTCTTGGCTGAAATTATGGCATGTTTTGTTAACATGATTGGTATACAAACAACCTAATGGCAGTATCGTTGTCCCCTTTTGTTTGATGAGGAGAAACTGTTGATTGAATTCTTGTTTTGCTCTAAAAGTATAGATCAAATTCTTTGTTACCTTTTTTTGAGTACTCATTTATTCTTCAATTTGTTATTATATGTCAGGAAACTCGCCATGGAAACTCCTCAGATGCTCTTCATAAAGATTCTTGGCGACTTGATGGCCCTCAGGACAAGAAAGAATGGAGGAGAAATGTGCCTGATATTGAAAGTAATCGACGTTGGCGCGATGAAGAGAGGGAAACTGGCTTACTTGGTAGGCGAGAGCGCAGAAAGGAAGGAGATAGAGAAAATGAATATCGCAAGAATGATCGTCGTTCTGACACTAATTCCACCAGGGAAAGTACTGATTCTAGGACTTTGCCTACCTCTGATCGGTGGTCTGCACATGAAGGACGGCGTGATAGCAAATGGTCATCTAGGTGGGGACCAGATGACAAAGATAAAGACACACGAACTGATAGAAAGTTGGATGCTGAGAAGGAGGATCAGCATGCTGAAAAGCAACCATTTACTGGTAATAATCGCTTGCTGGCTGAATCTGATTCCCGCGATAAATGGAGGCCACGCCATCGCCAAGAAGCTCATTCTGCTGTTTCGTCAGTTTACCGTGCTGCCCCTGGGTTTAATTTAGAGAAAGGTCGGGCGGAGGGTTCTAATGTGGGATTTGCTCCAGGCAGGGGTAGGGCAAATTTCAGGGCATCTGCTGCTGGTCCTATTGGTGCGACACCTGTTAATATGAGCAACACTATGCATGGAAAGTCCGGCTCATCTTTAGGTACATATCGCTACCCGAGGGGTAAACTTCTTGATATATATAGGAAGGAGAGGACACTTCCAAGTTTTGATAAATCACCTGAGGGTCTTGAGGATGTGCCTCCAATAACACTATCGAGCTTAGTAATTCCACTTGCCTTTGTCACACCTGGTGCAGATGAAGGGCCTGTTCTAGATGGCATTTCAAAAGGTAAGATCAACAGCAGTGAGATATTGTGTAACACCAATCAAGAGAGGAAGGCAAGAGTTGGCGGCGGCGAAGTAGATGTTGGAGACATGACCTTGGTTGACAATGGCGAGAAATCCCTAATAGCTTCAGGTGCGAACAATGCTTCTCACAAGAAAGAGCCGGATGCACTGGGTAAACTAGATTTTAGTCTCCGAGAATTTTATGCTGTCAATCCCGCAAATAATGAGATGGAAACTGGTGTGGTGACTGAATTTGTTTCAGAGGGTGGTGCTCACTATGAAAATAATAATAATCCTGATCGCATTCTTGTGAATTCTGGATCACATATTGGTGGAAGGTGGGAGAGCAATGAAGAGGGACAGTTTGAAGGATATAATTCAATTTCATCTTCGGATGTCAGAAGTAAGCTTCCTGATGATTCCATTTCTTTGTTTGATATGCCACTCGTCCAGGGGGTTCCAAATAATAACGGGCAGCGTCAAAACGGCAATCAACTGAAGGCTTTAGAACCAACTGTCCCTCCTGAAGAAATGAGATTGTTCTACCGAGACCCCCAAGGAGAGGTTCAGGGACCATTTTGGGGTCTTGACATAATTTCATGGTTCGAGCAAGGGTTTTTTGGTACAGATTTGAATGTATGTTTGGCAGATGCCCCAGCAGGCACACCATTCCAAACTCTGGGTGAATTAATGCCACACCTGACATTGAACTCTAATGCCACATCTGTAGTCCATCCGGGCGAGCAATCTGAACCTTTGGATATTGTAAAAGGCAGGTGTGAGGTTGACACGCCTGCTTCTGATGGCACTGCTTCCTTTGCTAGCAGTGACAAACGATGGGCATCATCTGAAACTGAGGGACCTTTCGATCCACATATGCAGCCTAGAATATCTGAGCATAATGATGCAACAGACGCTCTCTATGGAAGGTTCCCAGTTTCAAACTCAGGAAATTCAAGTGGTATAGTTGGTTCTGAAAGTCAAGTTCATGACTTTTCTGGGCAAGATGCTGAAGGTGGTTATTTTTTATTATCTATTTATTCTTCTTGATGGACTGAAGGCTGTTATTTGATGCTTCTTTTAACAGTTTTACTAGATATTAATTAATCCTTTGGAGTATCTTCTCTCTAATTGTTTTCTCATGTTCTGCAGAAGTATTGTATACTGGGAGACCTGGAAGTAGCATCGAGAATCCTTTAGGAAAGCTTGCTGATGAGATATATGAGTTGTCACAGAACACTAGTGGCCACCATCTCTTTGCACATGAAATGGGGCAATCCAAGTCGGCTAGTCATAACCTTCCAATCAGTGCTGATTCGAATCCTCTTGGAATGCTGTGGTCTGAACTGGAGGGGACCAAATCAAAACATCCGTTGTCATCAAACGTATCTGAGGTCAGCCATGGCCGTGGTGGTCGTGGGGCATATTCTTCTATTAGTTCTATCGGCGATCCTTCAGTGGTTAGCTATAGGCGCAACACTAGTGCGAATGTTCTTGATGATGCTATGGGTGCCAGTCAATTTAGTCTCATTGAGCAAGATGCTAATCCCATCAGTTTGGAAGACCACATGCTGTTACAACAGCTTCAGAAGCAGCAGAAGCTTCAACAGCAGCTTGAACAGCAGATTCAGGAGCAGCAACAGCTGCAGCGGCTGCAGCAGCTTCAACAGCTTCAGCAGCAGCAGCAACTTCAGCAGCTTGAGCAGCAGCAGAAGCAGAAACAGCTTCAGCAGCAGCAATTGCTCTCTCGTCAGAACATGCATTCATCTGTGCCATTTCTTGAACAAGTTCAGGGATCTTTGCAGCGTCAACAGTCCATGAACCAATCAATGCCAGAGTTGGAGCATTTTTGGAAACTTCAGTTACAGGAGCAACACCATCTTCAGCAGCTACACCAGCAACAGCAACTGCACCAGCAACAACAGGAACTTCAGCACCAAATCCAACTTATGAAACAGCAGCAGCAGCAGCAGCAAGAGCAGTTACTTTTTGAGCATATACTACACCAGCAAATGCATAACCCTGGTGTTGAAGCTTATTCAACTGTTGATGAGGTCTTAGCTCAGCAGCGTCTATTGCAGGAGTTGCAGCAGCAACTGCCTCATTATGCTCCTAGGCACCATGAACCATCTATAGACGAGCTGATTCAAGCAAAATTTGGCCACCACAACCTTCATCCTGAACATCACGGTGATCTGTTGGATCAACGACTTCGTTTAAGTCATCAGCAAGAGCAATTGTCTCATACTGTGCATAGATCTTTGCATCCCATGGAACACCTTCTTTTGGGTCTTCAGCAAGATCAAATGCAAGCTCAGCAGTTTCCTCTTAATTCAAGGCAGCAGCTGAGCTTAGAGAATGAGAGAAATGTTGGTGGGGTTTGGTCTGTTGATGAATCTGGCCAGTTCATCAGAACAGCAACTAACTCTGGTAGACTTGGTCAGCAAGAATTTGCCCATTCCCTCCAGAGGCCTTCATCCTATGAGCAACCAAGTCAGCTTGAGAGAAACTTCATGCTCCATGAGCGGAGCCAGAGAGTGAATTATGATAGGAACTCACAGCCTTTTGAAAGAACAGGTTCTGTATCAGATGCTGACGTAGCGAATGCCTTAGCAAGGCTTCAGGGACTGGATACACAGACTCCTCAGCATCGTGCTCGCAACCAATTTTCAGATTTACATTTAGATGCGATAGAGAGCCAATGGCCTGAGCGCACTGGTAAGCTATCTAATAGTTTCATAGAAGCCAACTTAAATCAGTTGCATCGTGAAGCAGATAGACAGAAGAGGGACGTGAATGCAAATTTTACTGGGGCAGACCTGAATATGTGGGAGTCACTTGTGGCTAATGATGAGAATCCAGAGCATCGGTTGGCTGACATGCTCCATCATAATATGGTTCTCCAAGGTGATGCTGCACAGCCATCTTATGAGAACAGAGATGCCCCTTGGCCCTTTTCTGCCTCAGACCATTCGATTGATTTTAAGGCTCATAAATCATGTTTGGATGATTCCTTTAGAGAAGCATCTCTTTACAATCAAATGGGACATACCCAGCAGGACCGTATGATGGCAGACTTGGAAAGATTTGAGAAGGCAGGAAGATTAGCCTCTCGTTCTAGCTCTGGAGCATTTTTAGAGCATGATCAACTTTATACAGACATGGATGATATTGGTAAAGAACTTATCAATTCTTCAGTTGGCGATACATCAGCTAATAGAGTAGATACCTTGGATGAAATGGAGGGGAAGAGAGTGAAGAAGCGAGGGTCTAAAGGCAAGTTGGAACAGACTGCAAGTTCTGTAATGGATCATGGAGATGTGCAAGTTAATGCACCCATCAGGCAAGGTTCTTTTAGCGGCAGTGGTAAGTTGATTCAGAATTTATTTCTGGAAAGAGTTTTTGTTAAATCTAATAACAATAATGTTAAACTTGTGGAATTTTGCAGGTGGTGCCTCATCTTTCTACAATTTTGATAGGGGAGTGGATAATGCTTACAGCATAGACTTGGCTAATCATAAGTGAGTACTGATCGCTAATCTTTTAATGGAGACCAAGTATTGATTGAAAAATGAAGGCAGAGATAATGTCTATTGAAGAATCATTCTGTGCTGCGAAAACTTTGGATGTTACATTCTGCTATAATCTTTATCTCATCTCGTTAGTAGTCTACTTGATCATCTGATCATTTTAAAAAAATACTTCTTCCCACCAAATCGGGATTCACCCAACAGGAATGCCATGTTCTATTGTGTTATCAGTGAGTTTTGTGGACCTTGAAATTGAAACTTGAGGAATGGCATGACATCATATTTAAGTATTTTGAAAATCATAGGTGTTCATTTAGGATCTAATATGTAAAGGCCTGATGGAATCATTAATTGCCTGTTGAATGGTCTAAAGATGAACTTACCAGACTCCTAGATGGCTGCTTAGGCTTAAGTGGTTTATAGCAGTATCACCCCCCCCCCCCCCTTTCTCTTGTTTTGGGGGTTGGCGATGGTTCAATTATCGTGAATCTGTCCTTTTGTTGGGGGAAGGGGTCGTGCTAGGTGTTTTTTCGTAACAGGCTTATGTGATTAAAAACTTTGGCAAAAGTGCTGATCGTACAAATGACAGATACATGGAGACAATAGACATGCCTTATTGAACAAATTTAGGACCTTTAGTTTTTGACTGAGATAATATTTAAAAAAAAAATAAATTGCAAATATGATGTATGACACATTATAGTTTTTCACATAACTGCTTTCTTGGAAACCATATTCTACCTTTTTCCTTTTTTTTATTATATATTTTCTTAATTTGACAATGTGTACAAATAAAATGTTTATCTTCTCTATCAGGGTGCCTGGGATCCTTTCAAGAGGAGGCGTTGATACCACCCTAAAATTATCTTCTCAGGAGGCAGGATTGGATCCGGTCTCTGTTACTCCAACCCTCAAAGGAAAGAATCCATCTGCTTTTGTGTCTTCTGAAGGTGCTTTTTTCTATCCGATCTCTCTGTATGTATTTCTGAAATCATTTTATCTAAAATTTATTGGAATACTTCAGAGGCTGCACCTCCTTTAAATAAGAAGGAAACAACAGTAAGGTTCAGGCAAACATCCTCGAGCAGTGATGCACCAGAAGCTTCTTCATTCATCGACATGCTGAAGAGCACCAAGAAAATGGTTGCTCCTTCAGAGCCGGAAGCCTCGACCGATGCCAAAGGAGGCAACAACAAAAAGAAAGGCAAGAAAGGGAGGCAGATTGATCCTTCTCTTCTCGGCTTCAAAGTCCATAGCAACCGAATCTTGATGGGTGAGATCCATCGCCCTGAGGACTGATTTGATTTTCTCTTTTCAATTGACTTGTGAATGGATTTGTAGATTTTTTCTGTAAAGTTTTGTTGTCTGGTCATGATTTTTTTGGTTCTTTTATCGGCAGTATCGGCTGTAAAACTGTAAAGTTAGTGGCATGGGTTCAGTTTTGGTATTTAAAGAGCCCTTTATGAGTGATTAGGAGTTTTTTCAAAACGCTGGAATAAATTTTTGTACAGAAAAAGGTATCATTTAGTGTTTCAGGGGGGTTTCTGTTATTAATGCAGGTGGTTTCGGATGCAGCTGCCTTTATGTTCCTTTTCAGCTAAGGATTTATGTTTATTGTTAGCTGTTGATTGTGTATTTTAGCATTGCATTTGACTTTTGGTTCATCTCTTCAACCTTGTATCATGAGTGAGATTTAATGATGTTATCGTAAACTTCTCTAAATTAGAACAGATTCATAAATTCAGCATTCGTTGTGATGTGATTTGCACGATGTGTGGTGTTTTATCTATTCTTTTGGTAAATAAACCTTTTGTGGCAGGTTGGTTGGTATGTTATTCGTCATGTATATTTTTTTGTTTATTTTATTTGTCAGTCTGGTTGGCTGTCATAGTTTTATTGTTCTTTTTTCTTCAGCTTTTCAAAATTTTATTTTCCCCTGAAATGTATTCTGCCCTAAAACTTAATGAAATTATTGTGTGGGGAATGGTGGCTCTATGCTTCACGTTACACAATGTATCGCAATTGCTATGGTGTCAGACCATTGAATCACGAAGTAATATGTTCAGATAAGTCTCATTTACATGCATGTTGGATAGCAGGATTGTGGTTAGCAATGACTTGAAACACAGTTTCTGGCTTTTTAGATGGCTATAGGTTTTTTTTACCTGTGTGGGAGATGAACGGTGAGAACCCACATTCCCGTTCCATAAAAATATCTCAACGAAATGGATTAAAAAAAATAAAAAATTAGAAAGTTGCAATTTAAGGAGCCCAAAAAAGAAGCTGTCAAGCGATCATAGTAGAGGCATGGCATAGCATCAAGCAAATCTTCTTCTCTACTTCACAGTCTCACTATTCATAATCATATGAAGCAGCATAAAATACCACATCCAAACAGAGAGCCTTAAAACATGCATGCAGATCTTAAATATTTCAAACCATAGCAATTCTACCATAATTTTACCAACTCTCACCCAAAGCCTACTAATTGGTACCACAAAATGTGTGCAAGAATTAAAGCAGTAGCCGCTTCCCCCACATCACCCCTCGCAGCACCACGCTCCTAGGTTGATCATCTACTTACAGCCTCGCTTACTCTTCCGGCATGCCCGGCCCATGACCATTTTGGATGGCTACAGTTAGTGCAGAGGGTGGTCTTTTTCCGGTCCTCTTTTACACGATCTATATGTGAGTTTATTATGACGTTTTTCAAAATTAATTATGTGCCCGATTCCCTGGAACACTTCTTTAATCAGTGGATCATTCAAGGCAATTATGGGATTTGTACCATAGGTCATCTTTAACGGTAATAGACGACTGGATCCACTTACTGTTCGGTAAACATCGATTTCTTTTGCTTGATCCAAGAGCTTTTGTTTGTACATAAATTTATTTTCTTAATGCGTATTCTTGAATTGGGCATCTTGCCCTGCTTTTCAATTTATAAGAGAAAAAAGGAAATGGATCAGCAAAGATTAAATCGAAATTTTATTTTTAGGATCATCACAAAACTAGGAAAATAAGACACATTTTCTCGTGGAAAATTATTCAAAAGCACATGCGTTTTTATCTCAAATATATATAAGTCGAAAATGTGTCATTGTTTTAAATTTTAATTTTAGGGATCGTTAAAAAAATTATTAATTTTCATAGATTCCACGTAAGTTAACCGATTCACATGAAGCATTTGCTCAGGCCAATTCTTAGTGGCTAAATGGCATATAAAATTCCATTGTTTCACCCAAATAAGAAATAAATACCTATATTTCAAATCGCGGTACTTTAATACCTGATTTTCCCCACGCTTTGTTATCTACATGTTCCCAAAATGTGTTTCTCGAGAAAGAGTAGATTGAAATATGCTATACAGAAAAACTTCTGACAATGAAATGCCATATTTTAAAACACAGGTATTTCTCTGTTACTTGGATGAAACAATGAGTACTTATAAGCAAAGCAGCCATTCTTAGTCAAAGAAATATCAGGCTTCTAGTACTTGTACGCTTCTGTTCATACCCTCACTAAGATTTTGCCGCAGCCCAATTAAAAAACGCCAGAACCCTAAACCCCAAAATAAACAAAACAAAAAAAACAAAAACAAAAGAAGATCCCGCTCTAATGGCTTCATCCTCCTTGGACGCGACAAAGGCGAAGAATGTCCTCCGCCAGGTCAGCAACAATCGAAACCCTAATCCCTTGGGGAAAAAAAGATTCGATTTTTATCCGAGTTCATCGCAGGTGGAGTTCTACTTCGGCGACAGCAATCTCCCTAAGGACGATTTCTTGAAGAAAACAGTCAGCGAGAGCGAGGATGGACGTATGCTTTCTATTGCTTTGTGTTGTTTGATTTATATTTAAAATTTTGTTGGTTTTTGATGAAAATTATGAATAGGGGGTGTTTAGTGGTGAGCTTGGCTTTGATATGTTCGTTTGCGCGAATGAGAGGCCATTTGGGGTTCGGCGAGTTGAAGCCGGAGGAGGTGCCCGAAGAGACGGTGTTGGCGGTGGCAGGGACGTTGAGGAAGTCTGCTGCTCTTAAAGTCTCTGAAGATGGTGGGTTAAAGTTCTTTTGAATTTCTAGGCTTTGTTGATAAATTTTTGATAGGAATTTTTGGGATTGCTGATTGTAGTTAGTTTTCGTTTATCATATAGATAGTCATAGTCTATTTGAAAACTGCGTTGATCCCTGTGGGTATTTAGACACTACCTGCTTCACAATGCGAGCCTTTTTTCCCCTCTTGCACACTTCTTAGGACGAGTATACTTTTTCTAAATTCAAAAATGTCAGAGATGTGAAATCACTAATTTTACCAATTATAGCCTTCATTCATTACTATTTTAGGGTTAGTTTTGGAACTCCTTATTCAAGGTGCATTGGTAACAAAGACATAAAGTAAAACATGCTTCTTGGTATTATTCTAAAGAGAAATAAATTTTGGGAAAAAGTGCCAGAAAAAGGCTAGTATTGTGAAACAGATGGAGTGCTTTATTGTGTTAGTAGAAATTTCGGTTTGCTCTTCTACTTTTAGGACCGCAGGTTTGTGACTGAGGAGGCTTTCATTTACGTGCACAAACGCTCCTGTTAAGTGTTGATTTACCATTTCCTTTTCCTTACTTTTAGCTAACCTTAATTCTTTTAGTGATGCATGACAAGATTAATAGTGAATGTTGAACAATATAAGGTTTGGTTGTGCTTTTGTGTTTGATGCATGTGGCTTTTCTTGGTTTGCTGCTAGGCTCTGATTTAGCTTTCTTTCTAATACTTAGTTCATAGGGGGAAACTCTACTGTATGAATAAGTCTTAATTTTGGTGTTATTGTTTTTATATTATTGAAGGGAAGAGGATAGGTAGGAGCACTGAGTTGCCAAAGGCAGAGGTGATAGAGCAAGTGGATTCTAGAACTGTTGCTGCATCCCCTTTTCCATACGATGTTACGATTGAAGATGTGGAGTCTTTTTTTGGTGAACATGGGAAGGTATTTACTAGATATGATGTCAATATTTTATCTTCTAGAACATCTTGCAGTAAGTTTAACAAATTTGATTTGCTTTTAGTTAACTTCGATCGCCATGTTCTTCATATAGAGCCATACCCACATATTTTTACGTGTGTTCCGGTAAATCTGTTGTGTTGCCATTGTTGGCCATCTAGTTCTATTTCTATAAGGTTTTTATAGCGGATTGTTGAGAAGTCGCAGTAAGGCATGGTCAAGGTAAACTTGTTGCAGTAGTGCGCATTTAAATTTATATACATGATCTATGTAGTGATTTTTTTCTGTTATTTTCAACTTTTTGAGATCTGATGCTTCTGCTATCTGCTTTCAATTTCTCGCTTCCTCAATGGTGTAAGTATGGAGAAGTGGTCTTCTCTAATCCAGTTAATTATCATGCTTATTACTTGGTTGTGAGTAAGTTAATCTTTTCGGCAAAGGAAACCGGTTAAAAAGGAGGTGATTAAGTAGACTTCACACAATTTCTTTTGTTATTAGGCAAGTGATTTGCATAAATTGCCTACTTCTTCCTTACTTGAATGAAATTTGTGTTGAGCTGGGCTTTCACAGTGCTGATTTGATGTTTATTATATCTTGTTAATTATTTCAAATGGAAAATCGGGTTATTAGACACTAAAAGACGGGGGTAGGATTGTATGGGAGCACCAGTAAATTGGTGAGGAAATACTGTAATTGTCTCAATCTTGAGCGCTTTATTTGTTGCTAGATGGAAATTAGTGTTCAAGGAAATCTTGCTGCACTACACACTAATCTAGAACTAGAAAGTGTTTTCTAGCATCCCAATTTCTATATTGAGGGGTTGAGAGTGGATGGAAGCAGAAGGGTGGCATTGGTTGTTTTAATATATTCCTTTTTGTAGTGTTGTTTGCTCTTTATTTCATTCTCGTTAATTTTCTGCAGCCCTGATAGTCAATTGGTACTTTAAGATGGAACCACATCATTTGGAACTGGAACTATTTTTATGGAACTGAGACTATTTTGATGGGATTCTAGAACTAATAGAACTAGAAATGGAACTAAAAACTAAAAATATAGTAGAGCTTTTGATGTTGTGGCACCATATTTTATTTATATCATAAATTTGTTACCGAACAACTTATATTTAGTTAATTAATTTTAACTAATACCTTTAACCCTTTTCATCGAACTTTTCTTCTAATGTATGCGTTGAGATTTGAATCATCTCAAATAAAAACATAAATAAGATCATTATTTATGTTATATGCTCTTGGATATCAACAGTATTTACAATAGGAATAGGCAAAAACCTTGGGCAATGAAATTGCCACTTTCAGCACACAATAGTTGTCCTGGTTGAGATATTTTGTTAAATCGGAGAAGCCATTTCTCTAATGCCGGTTCCATCCAAATTGTGGGGTATTTTTGAGGCTGGAACTGAAAGGTCTTTATATAGTTACATCAAAACTGGAACTTTTGACCCATCAGTTCCAGTTCCAGTTATGACTAACATAAAAAATCAAAGTTCTAGTTCCAATTGACTAGCACCAAAAGTAAAATTACGCCAACAGATTCCAATTTCATCTACTAATTCCAATTGACTAACACCCCCTAATTTTCAAGAGACTAAAATGTTTCAACCGTCTTTCCCCCAACACTCCTATAAAAAGGGGGAAAAAGTTTTGCTATCAGAAAGTGAAAAAATAAATTTTCAAGAATGTATTTTGTTTACACTAAAGCACTTTCTATTTAGTTCCTCTGCCAAATGACTAACTTAAAGTTAGAATTGGAAAATTTCCTAATCTACCCCCACAATATTGTCAATAGCGTCTATTTAACAATTCTACTGAATAAACAAGCACGCCCCTAAATATAGACTTCTAAATTTATCAAAGTTTACTTGCAATTACAAAAATATTGTTGTTGCATCCAATACGTATGCCAAAAATTTTACAATTACATAAATACCTACATTACATTAATCTGAAACCAAAAACTCGGTAGACGGAGAGATACCAAAATTTAGTTTCTTAACAGGTTATGGATACTATGGTATGCTCCACGCAAGTACGGAAGCTGACCTATTAATGGCCAGTCTCTGAAGTCCTGTCTCTTTTGCTCCTTTGTTATATTCTTTCAAAACTTATTCTTACTAATTTATCTGCAATTTGCCCATATTTTGTGTGTAAGTTGCAAATACTCCTTTGATTATTGCCTTACACCTTCAGCATTTTATTGTGAATGCATGCAGGTGAACAGCGTGAGGTTACCGCGACTTGTTGGTGATAAGAGAAAATTTTGTGGCACCGCATTAATTGAATTTTCAGAAGAGGAGGATGCTAAAAAGGTTTTGAGTGCAGGCGTGGTTTATGCTGGGGCAATGCTTGAGATGAAACCTAAGTACATACAAACCATATGTTTAACATCTTTTGATATTTCATAATAATATGCATATCCTCCATGCAAGTTGTTTCTGGTTGTCCTGAATCTATTTGTTGCCAAAGTTCTTCTAATTATCTTAGTTTCTTGACCTTGTAAGTAAATGCTAATTTCCTGCACCAATTTGTAGAATTGTGCTTCCTACGCAATATAATTTCTTTTCGAGAAACGATTTTCATCTGATTAAATTAATTTTTGATTATATATCTCCTTTTTGCTAAACTGTTTGATAAGTTGTAATGCAAAATAAAAGGTCACGGCAGGTCGAATGTATACTTCATTCTAAGATTCTATATGACGAGTGGTATCTTGGTAAACCTTAGTATCGACTGCTAGCAACCTACCTAATGTACAACATTGCAGTAGTGTGATTATGCTCCGTGTGTCCATAATTATTTTGCTTTTCATTTGATATTCTTCTCAGTGATCTTAGGGCCTTGTACAACACTTCAGTTTTCCTAGGCCTAGACAGTTTATTTTGTGATCTTATTCTTAGTTCAAATTGTGGGTGGGGGAATATAATTCTAATACGTGTCTCAATGCATCAATTAAGGCTTCCGTATCATCAACCTTGATTTGCAATTATTCTGTAGCAGCTATAAGTCTTATACTTGATGCACCATTTCATGCGGCCTTCCGTTAGTGAGATGCGTTGGTAATTAGAGTCCAGTAGTGATTTAATAAATTGAAAAACTTTCACCTTCTGTATTTGATTCGGTTTCACAGTTTTCTCAACTTTAATTGGATAGAAAGAAAACTTACATTACTATGTTGCATATTTAAACCTCTTATCTTTATTATTTATAATATTTGACTGTACAATGCAGAAAAGATTTTGACGCTGAAAGGGACAAGGAATTTGAAGCATTCGAAAAAAACCGTGCTAATAAGGATGCATCAAAAGATAGGTATATGACAGATCTATCTCTTATTTGATTTTTTTTCCTCACCCAACTCATCAATCGAATGTGTTGCCCATTTCTTTTTCTTTTTATTATTTGATTTCGTTATAATGACAGCTACCCAAAAGGCTTGATTGTTGCGTTTAAGCTAAAGAAAATTCAGTCTGAAGGATCTACAGAACAAAATGCTAGTGAAAATGTAAATGAGGTTCCTGAGAAGAAAACCTCTGAAAATGCTCATGACAATGAGGGGAAATCTGCAGAAGATGTTGAAAAGGGGAATGGTGAAAATGTCGATGATTGCATTGAAGCGGCCAATGAAAAGGTTGCTGCTGATCAGGAGTGTGAGGTTGAGGTTACCAACCGATCATCAAAGGAAAGTGGTGAGAAGAAGGCTGGCACAACTAATAACGTGGATGTAGTTGCTCGTGCGGATCTAAAGGAGATCTTTCAGAAGTTTGGAACAATTAAGGTATTTTCAGATATTTGTGACTTTTAGGTTTTTCCTTTTTCTTTCGAGATTTTTTTCTTTCTAGTTTCAGTATAACCTCGTTTGATAATTAGTGTGCCTTTGTTTTCTAACAAGCAAATCATTATTAGTGTCTTTGCATCCACTTGAAAGGTCATACCTATATTTCTAGGTTCATCTGAGGAATATCAAGGGTTCAAATGTTATGACTGAAATGATTAGATCACAAGGTATGCACACATTTAAATATTTACAAAGCACACAAAAAGGTGATTTTTTTAGGATACTGGATAGTGGATACTATATATTTTCGTTGCTTACTACTTTAAACTTAATGGGTGTAAAACTCGGTTTGGGCCCACAACACATGGACCTATACATGGATGCACATGGGCTTTTTAATATAGTGGGATTCCATCCAAAAGAATCAAGCCTTATGGAGGTTTATCCCATCTCATATCTTATATCCATATGTATCTCACAAATTTTCCAATGTGGAACTAAATGTTAACCGCATTCTTAACACTCGCCCATATGTGTAAGGCACGCGGACAAAGAGGACTTCATGTGTAAGGGCTCAAAACCTTTGTGCAACGTGGGCAAACAAACAAACACCCAAGCTTTGATACCATGTAAAACTCGGTTTGGACCCACAACACATAGGCCCATACATGGATGCACATGTGCTTTTTAATATAGCGAGACTCCATCTAAAAGACTCATGCCTTATGGAGGTTTATCCAATCTTATATTTTATACCTATATGCATCTCATAATATTTCCAATGCGGGACTAAATGTTAATCACATTCTCAACAATGGGGAACCATTGTTTAATTTGTTTTCATGCTTTAGTTCTTCATGCCACCGAATTTTCTTACCGAACCATGCTTGTTTCATAAAAAACATAAAATCATCTTTTGCTTGATAATTATTTTGGATGTTTCTTAAAATAAATTTCTAGGCACCCAAACCTTTGTCTAATTTTGCCTATCTATCTTGAATATTCTAGTTATGCAACGTAATCAGGGGTGGATCTACATTCAAGAGCGAGGGGGCACGTGCCCCATTTTGATGTGATGACATTCATACATATACATATATGTATTTAAGTTGATGGATATACAATATATAAACGATCTAAGTTGGCCTTTCGGCTAATAATGAATTGTCCCATTTATATAGGAACTATCGGATACAATATTAACAACAAGGAGGTTATAGGTTCGTTTCTTCTTTTTACCTGTGTTTTCTTCAAAACAATCACAATTTTTTGATATTTCTTTCTATAAATCCAATGACAAAAGGTTGAAAATAGGAGATAAGATTTATTTTTTCCTTTTTCAAAACTTTCATAATTTGATAATATGATAAATCACCGTCCAAACAATATTTTAAGTATGGAAAAATATAATTTCCTCAAATTTGAGTTCTGTAGATTTGTTTTAAATCAGAAAGTGAAATTTTCCAATTCTGTAGCTGAAAAGACGTCACTATTTAAGACATTTTTTATGGTGAATTTTCGTCATGCCTGGCATAAACTTCTGGCTCGATGGTGCCACCTCCAACCAAAATCGTGCATTCGACACTAGAATTTACTTCATTTTACATCATATGCTTCTCTTCATTTGGAGATTGCATGTCAGTTCAATTGTCTGATTGTAAATATATTCTGGTGGTTTTACTTTTTGAAGTTCATCGATTTTAGGATGGGTGAGGAATCAGGATACATTCGCTTTGAAGACCCTGATGCCGTTGTCAAAGCTCATGCAGAAGCTGTCCTTACTGATGACGGTGGCTTCATCGTGAAAAATCACATTGCTGCATTAGAACCATTAAGTGGTAAGCAACCTTTTATATGCATTTTCACCAATTTGAACATCTCTTCTTTTTATTATATTTAGCTGGGAAATTTCTTGTTGATTTTTAATCGTGCGTCAAATTATACCAGAAGTGAATGTGTTATTTACTATATGCACCATATTGAAGTCCTAGAACCTAAATATCAGACATTTTGATGGTTCAATTGTTGTGTTCTAAAAGCTAATAAGATTTGATTGGCAAGATAAATATAAAAGCATGATTGGTTTATGACAAAAAAGTTGATGAATCCCGAAGCGTACAGGCTGTAATTTATTCAAATTCATTGACTATGAGATCCTCTCCTTTTCTTTTCTTCTTCTTCTTCTGGGTAGATTCTTCAAATCATTTGCAGATGATGAACTACAATGTTGATTTTAAACACGATAATCCATGTACCAACAATTATTTGATTTGGATGAAGATGCCAATCCTACATAACATTACAGACCATTTAATTAGAATTAGGCTACTTTAATCTTCTGGTTTAACTTTTAGCACCCACATTCCACACCATCACTGGTATGTATTCTGCTGCTTAGGATGTAGATCATGTCTATATGCTTTAGAAAATGAGACCATCACTGACTCGACTTAACTAGTTTGCAAAAATAGTTAGACACAGCTCGACCTCAACCGTAACTTGAGACTACCCGAAATTATATGGCTGCAAACAATATCATATGCTATATATATACTGTTTCAGTGATCATGTACTATATAATCCACATACAAATTCATTTTTCGTAACCAATATATCATACACATGTCATCTCATGTGCCGCTAAATTTGATGTCATCCCATTTTTTTGTACCTTTATACATTCTGAATGATATAATCAAACCAAACCTATGAACCTAACGTATGTAGTTGAAATATTATTAGATGCCCTGTAAGTAATATGTAGTAATGTATGTATACTGCAGTATGCTATAGAAATAACTAAGAAATAGTACAAAATATTCAACTTGAGATGTGTTTATCTTACATTATGAAGCTAACTTAGACGTGATTATCCATCTAGTCCACCCTTATTCAGCTTGAGATGTGTTTGGTGACCTATTATTTGGATGCCTAATGGTTATAGGTGAAGCTGAAAAGGAGTATTGGAGCTTACTTCGGGGTAATCAGGAGAGGTTCAAGGAAAATAAAGGCGGTAATAAAAGAGGAAGGTATGCATCTCCGTTTAGATTCTATTATCTTGTTTGTTCTATTATTGGCAGAACGTTTTTATAATCACTTGATACCTGTTGCATGTTTAAGAAGCATCAAAATTGCATGATATCTTGTACACAACTATTTCACCCTTTTTATATCTTAGATAGCTATATAGTTCCTGTTAAGTTCTTATAAATTGTTACAAAAAATCATTTTCTTGTTGCTACTCATTGATAAATTGATATATAAGAGTTCAATGGCAATTTTCCCTTACCTTTCTATATATACGGTAAATTGAATATCACCCCCCCTCCCTCTAATTTGTCACATCTTCATGATTTTTTGGTACATATGCTAGACTCTTTTCTTTGATTTTTGATAAAATATTTCGTAATTTCTACACTTATATTTGTTTTTTTCATCTGCTTCATCACAATTTTCTTTTAACTGAATTTAGGACAAAAGTTATGAAATTGAAGGGCTATGATTTAAAGTTGATTGCAACACAACAGGTTCTAGCATTGAAAATAGAAGTTTGAATAGGGATTATACACTAAATACAGTATATTTAACTCTAAATAATCTCTGTATATACACATGGTCGTCATCACCGTCATCATCACCGTCATTATTTATTTTATTATCTTAGGTAGCAACGCAAATGATTTAGGGGGAATCATTGATGATTTGTCTATTTGGACTTGTCCATTGTGAGAATTTAAGCCAACTTTTTAAATCGTTAACTAGGGATTCATTTTGTAATTATTTTACTCATATATTATATCTTTGATATGATTCTGACATTATAATGCAGGGGTAGGAGCAACAGAGGAGGTAGACACTTTGATGGCAAGAGAAATCACCAATCCGATTCATTCGATAGGCGATCTAATAAAGCCCAGAAATTTGGTACCGATGCGTGATGCCAGCGAGTTTCATCTTAAAGACTTCTTATATTTTGATCGCTTAACACATGGATGTCTCTAGTATTTTGCGACAATGAGACGAGATTTTGGAGTTACTGCGTTTGATTTTGATTTCAATTTCAATTTTGTTGTAGTTGCTAAGAAAAGCTGCAGTCTGTAATGCTTAAGATGCATTTAGTTATATATGATGTTATTGGTTGAGTAATTTGATCTTTGCTTTTGCTATTCAAATGGTAAATCTTATTATCATGCATATTTTGATTTGTGGAATCTCAGATTTGGACTTTGTAAATTAGATTGTCGGTTTTCCTCAGCCTCGATATTTTGGTTGATGAAATCGCACATTTAATCTTGAAACTTTATTGCTGTACCTTTAATTTTCGAAGTTGATCAAAAATTTTCATTAAGTTAAAACTGCGAATTGAGATTTTTCGCATGTTCTTCTAGTATCTTGTGAAGGAATATGTATGGATCTAATCAGAGCTAATCTAAGAGATCTTGAAATATGAGAATATAAGTAGACTAGAAAGAAAAAAAAGTTGTTTGGTTGCTCAGAATTAAAGTTACATTTAGCATCTGTTTAAGTAATTAAAAGGCTAAAATGCGGAAAGCCTTCCTCACATTTGGATGAAAAGCAAAATACCTCCTAAACTTAAAAACCCATGCGTTTTACCCTAAAAATTGAACACCATCAATTATTGAGTGCATGTTTCCCAAAACGCCCCGCAAGCTTTCTTCTCTAATTTCCCATATTCTTTTCTCTAAAAATTTTCATTTTTCTTCAAAACTTGTATTTCTTATTTCTTCTCAAAATCTCTAATTTAGATCATCACTTGAATTCTCTCTTTTCCTCTAAATAGTGAGCATATGGAATTGGAAAAAATGAAGAAAAGGAAAAGAAATTGTTAGTTTAGTCAATTAAATTTATTAGAGGGTCATGTTTGGCATTAAAAAATATTATGGATGGAAAATTTAACATCACTAGGGTTTTTGGGAGTAAAATACATGTTTTTTGAGTTTAGTAGGGTTTACTGCTTTTCATCTAAAAAGTGAGGGAGGTTTCCGCGTTTTAGCCTAATTAAAACTATTTTTTTTATTCGAAAATCTAAAATAAAGGTGCAATATGGATATAAAAATTCTTTAAATATATGATTGCTTGCCTCCTTTCCTGTCGAAAGGAATTAGGCAACGCTGTGATTTTCTGTTTATATAAATGGAAAACTAGGCCAATGCATGAAAGAAATAGAACTGGCGGAGTTCCATATCTAGATGCGGGTTTCGCCATACGCCCGGCTTCTCTGACTTCTTACTTCCACACCGGGCCTTGCTTAGAGTATCGGCTGATCAGGTCATAGAATTGTGAAGCATTCAACACATTATATCATATATGCGATGTCAAGATCAACGGATCGATCGCTTAAAAACCTTTCAGCATCCTTACTATCGGTCATTAGGACACATTCATCTTATATTTCATTTGCTTGCTTCATAAGATTATCTTATCGTATGTAGACATGTGATGCCTTTGAGAAATCAGTCATATACGAGTTTCGTGTGCGAAACTCATTCAAATTCAAATTTCTCACTGTTTTCAAATAGAAAAACGAAAGAGTTTTTAGCTTTTTTAGGCATTGTTTTAATGCCCAAATTTTCTTTCTGATCTTACATGCTACCTTTTCTTTTTCTTTTTCTGTGTGCTATTAATTTATCTCCTAACTTAATTTCATGCCTTTCAAATTGATACCCACAGTTTAATGAAAAGCTCGTTTTAATCCAAAAAAATAAAATAAAATTGATACACACAGTTCTTTCTTAATAGAAACCATTGAAATTCTATATACATCTTTTCACTGACTCTAGGCTTCAAGAATTTCACAGAAAAATACTCTACAACACTTAAAAATAATATCAGGCCGGAGTATGATCCAATAAGGCGAAAGCTCTGTAACGAACACCCCTTGAAAAGATTCCCAAAGATAACCCCGTATCGGAAATCGCCAAAGGCTCCTTTTGCTTCACTCTCAGTATTGCTTGCCCGATCTGCTTCCGAATCGATTCGATCGCCTTAGCTTCTACCGAGTTTCTTGACATCTCTGATACATAGAAGGTGTCGATCGCTTTGCCGCCTTTTGTTGAGATCTCAGCTCGTACGATACTAAGCCCGTTTTCTCTGAAAACTCGGGTGATATCAGAGATAAGCCCAACTCGATCTTCGGTTTGGAGTTCTAGTTCTAAACCCTGTAAGCTTGACGATGTCGTGGAAGTAGAGCTAGTGGAATTTTCGATCAGCTAACAAAACTACAAGTGTTGAACACTAGGGTTAGATTATACGTACCTCCGATGTCCTTCTCTCGATAGCTGCCTCGAGGCATTGTATCAAACGTTGTCGCTCCGCCTCCGAGCTCACTGGAAGTCCGTCGACATGCCTGATATAATATTCCTGGAAGTCATGAAAATTTTAATCAGTTCATGGAGGTTTGATTCATGATTGACATACAAATTCTATCATCTACTCTCATATCTTATGCACATTATTAGGATATGAAATAATAACCTCAATCCTCATTATTAGAATATACTTAGGTTCGATTCATGATTTCCTGTTATGGGCAATCGAGCATGGCGCAACATCAACCCCCAATACCGGGAGAGATGAATCCCCTCCTATCGCTCATTGCCTCCATGTGACTCGGGACTGTACCCAAAAACCACCTGTTTGCACGACTCAGTAGATCCGTGGTAGGGTGGAAATCAATGCACAGTGGGAGACACACAAGACTCTATGACGATATCGGGTCGACAGACTAACCTGTACCAGTGTCACCAGAGAACAGCTATCTGACGTAAGGTATAATACCATTTAGGAGTTTTCGGCTGTTCCCCTCCGAACGACGGCGACGACGTGGGGACGTCTCGCCTGAAATTCGGGGCAGATGCTAATTGGTGCTATCCGTCCACCTCTCCGAAGATGCCAATTTGATCCATGGCACCATGTATCGGAGGTTTAGACGGATGCGTCCGATGTAGCAGACTTCGTCAGATTCCCCCTTGTTCGAGGGGTTTTTGATTGTGGGGACGCTCTTCCCTGCAGGCGTAAGCCCCTGCAGTTAATTACGCTACCGCTTTGCGGTAACAACTTTCTCCTTCTCCAGATGGTCACTTCGTGTCGTGTGTTCTTGTTTTATGTTTCATTGCCCGTGGATCGTTTACGGAGACTGAGTTATGTCGTCGCCCGTAGGGCATGGACTAGTCCAAATCCGCATTATCTTAAATTTGGGTTTGGGGGTTTGGTTTGAGGATACGTCAGCCATACTTGAGGCTAAGATCAACTCAAACGTTTGTTAAGGATACGTTAGTCTAACTTTGTGACTAAGATCAACTTAACGGGATCGTTTAGATCCTACAAAAGAGTGTTTGGACTCTAATGTTCCAGTTTAGGGGTGTGGCCGTCGGGACCCGTCACCTCTCTGACGACGTTGAAGGATTACAACGACGGATATCAGAGGAGTTCAGAGATGTACCCTCGAGCCAGAGTTAATTAGGGGGATTCATAGTCCAGTCTGTTTGAAGGTTTAAGGACGCGTTAGCCATCTTTGAGGCTAAGATCAACTTAAACAGGACCGTTTAGATCCGACGAAAGAGCATATGGGGCTCTATTGTTCTAGTTTAAGGACGTTGCGGTCCACGGGTAGTTTAAGGACATTGCGGTCCGTGGGTAGTTTAAGGACATTGCGGTCCGGGTTAAGGACGTCATAGTCCATGGGTTTAAGGACTCCACAGTCCGGTATGTGCTCTGGATACTTCACATGGGTTCACTGCCGTGCTAGGCGAGGACCAGGCTCCGCTCTGGATGCTTCACACGGGTTCACTGCCGTGCTCTGCGAGGACCAGGATCCGCTCTGGACGTTTTCCGCGGGGTCAAAGAGTGACGTTATCCGCGTTCCACGTAACCAGGAATTTTGCATTATGCATGGGTTTAAGGACCCCACAGTCCATATCATGAATGGTCTTCGGGACCCGTCACCTCTTTGAAGACATTGAGGGATTACAATGCCAAGTATCAAAGGAGTGAAGAGATGTACCCTAGAACCGGAATGGCTTGAATAGTCCCTGGCCCAATTTGGGGTTAAGACTGATTAATTATGCTATGAGCCCATTAGCCCAGTTAATCATGAATTGAAGACTTATGGCCAGCTTGGGCTAAGTCCAATCAGGAGAGGCTTTGCCTCTATCCCTTTAGCCAATTGGGCCAAAGCCTAGTGTTAAACACTTTTTTTGTAGGAATCAGTGTTGAACACTGGGAATGAGGTTGACAAGTTAGTGTTCAACATTGAGAGATAATTGGTGTTAAACACCAGCAATAAGGCTTTTTCAAATTAGTGTTAAACACTAAAACAGATCAGTGTTGAACACTGCAAATAAAGCTTTTTAATCAGCATTGAATGCTAAGGCCCGACAGTGTTTTAACACTGGGCTTGAGAGTTTTAATTTTAGTGTTAAACACTAAGGCAAGAAGGGTCACGTGGCAGCACGTGAGAGCGCCCTCCCTTCATTTGTTCTGCTGAAATTATCATTTCCTTCAAAGCATCACGTGCCGTCACGTGATGGGCATTCAAATGCCTGTGTATTAGAGTTTCTGCCAAGGTCACGTGGATCACGTGGGATGCTGCCTCAAAGGGACTTCTGTAGCTCTTTTGAGAGGGTCACGTGGTGGCACGTGACCCTACCTCCATGTATGTTGTTTAGAGAATCTGTTGATCTTTCTTTTCAGGAATTAAATTCCTCTGGCTTTAATTTTCAAAGGAATTAAATTCCTACTTCCTTTCGATCCTTGAACCTTCTGTAGGAATTAGATTCCTAGTTTATGTGAAGAACTGAATAGGGTTAAACCCTAATAAAAACTTTTTAAGGAATCAAACTTCCGTTTCCCGTCAGATTATGATTAAGGGACTTAAATTCCCATTGTTTCAACAGAACTAAATTCTTAATTAGGGTTAAACCCTGCTTCTTTTTATTTTGAAGGAATTAAATTCCCATAACACAGGGTCAAGCCCTACTTTTATCTTAGAGGAATTAAATTCCTATAGTTCTGTGAGAATTAAATTCTCATGCTTGCATTCTTTCTCTATGTTTTGGATCTGCATGGCAGGATCTCGACCCATTGAGAATTAAATTCTCAACCTTAAGGGGAGATGTGCACTTTGCAGATCCTCTATCAAAGAGAGAAGAAATCCGCTCTTCTGTTTTATATATTAGAGTTAAACTCTATAGAGAATTAAATTCTCTTTCTTTCAAAAGGCTTTCCCTTTCTTACCTAGGGTTTTTTGCAGAAGATCCGAGTCTTTTCAAAGTATCAAAGCTCTCCTCCTTTTTTCTTTCTCTTCTCTGCGCATGTATGTCTTTTTTGTGTCTCTTGGCTCCTATTTATAGGAGAAGCAGCTGAATCAGTTGGTTTTTGACGAATCTTCGTTGAGAGATCTGATTTGCATCCTTCATTCGTTCTGGACCTTTGGATTATTAGGTGAATTTTATTCACCATTGGATTTCAAATCCAGAGATTCTCCCTTGTTATTTTGGTTAGATTTAAGGGGGAAATCTTTCCAAACCCGAGATTTTCCATAAATAAATGACCTCTGAATCTTTAATTTGATTGGATGCATATAGTTGCGTTCCTTTGGAAAGATTTGTATTTCTCTCAGAATTTAATTCTGTTGACAAAAAGGGCTTTGAAAGCCGGTCACGTGTGACCACGTGACCCATGGTCACGTGTGAGCACGTGACCCCCTTTGGAATGAGCATTTTCCTTTCTTTTGCGCTGTCTTCTGATCGTTGCTTAAACGTCACGTGCTACCACGTGACCCCTGGTCACGTGTGAGCACGTGACCCCTGTCTGGCACTTCTTTCCTTGGTTCAATTGGAGAGCGAGTTTGCTACTTTGAACGTCGCGTGTTGACACGTGACCCTGGTCACGTGGGAGCACGTGACCTCTTCTGAAGCTCTTTTTCTTGACTTTGTTCAGCGAATCATTGTGCGCCTTTTCTGTACTTTATAGGTCACGTGTCAACACGTGACTGCTGGTCACGTGTAAGCACGTGGCCCCCTTTTCGAAGCTTTTCACAGAAGCTTTCCTGATTTTAAATCAGGAAACAAATGCCCCCACAGCGTTGTTCTCACATGTCAGCACGTGAGTGCAACGCTGTCTCCTCTCGCGACCGTTGGATTCATTTAGGGATTTGGGAGATGAAGCGTTTTCACTGTTTTCTATAAATACTGCTGTCTCTTCATAGGAGCCTTCACTTTGCTCATCTTCTTCCTCTGAGAACTTTTCTTTGAGAATTTAATTCTCTTCTTCCAGAGCTTAGTCCTCTGTTTTAAGATTTTCCAGAGTTCAACTCTGTTCGAAAAGGACCCTTTTTCCTCAGGTAATGGTAATCGAAGCACCTTTGTTTTGACAAAACTCTCTGGATTTAAAATCCAGATCGAGGGTTTCCCAAAGAACTCATTTTTCTTCAAGTAATTTAACCAAAATATGGGACCACTTGACTTCCCGCAGTAGATCACTTAGGGTTCAGATGATCCCTTAGGGAGATGATGATGGCGGTTCAAACCCATGGAATTTAATTCCATTCAAAATGTTTCTGGGAATCTTAATTTCCTTTTTTCCTAATAAGGAATTTAATTCCTATGAAGAACTCAATCTCTTCACACAGAGGCTCCTTGGGGTCTCTCGGCCCGAGGCTGTTCTCCTGCAATTAATGCGATGGGGACTTTGTAATGATTCTAGTGATTTTTATTTCAGGTATTATAGACGCCCATCTGTATCGTCTTGACGAGATCATTTCCTATGGGAACATTCGTGCGCTGGGCCGCAGTCAGGACCAGGAGTTCACCGATGCTCAGTGTGCCGAGATCATGAGCCGCTTTGATGAGTACAACCATCGGCTACTTCCCCGTCGCTCTTCTCTTCTAAGGCTGATCGTGCTGGCGATCCGGGAGGCCTTTCCTCTCTTTTGCGCCGGCATACCACTCGGGGACTTGGACACTGCCGAGGACATGGTGCATTCGGTGTACCTTATGGGCTTGATCTCAAAGAGAAGGCGGGATGATCTGATCGATCTCCTTCATCAGATTTTTCAGCAGTCAGCCATACTGGGTGCCTACCGGAGGGTAGAGGACATCCGCGGGGACCCCGATGCTTGTGTCCGTGAAAGAAAGCATACCCGGGAGGTTCGAAATGCTTGGAAGATCTTGAATAAAGTCAATTTTGAGTTTCTCAACCCATGCCCCGCATCTGAAACCTTGCCATTGTAAAAGTTTTTCTTTTATTTTGTATCGCCTTCTTAAAGTCTGGATGATAAGCTTTGTTGTGTCTCTGTGTGTTTGCATGCCTTTTCTCTGAAATCTTATTATTCTGTTACTATTGTTGTTTGTGCTTTAATATGCAGGGTAATACTCCATATTCTTCCTTTTAAATACACTGCAGGTTTGGGCCTCACGTGTTCTACACGTGAGATCTCTTGATGCGACGGTTCACAAGATTTTCCTCATGCCATATTTTCAGTGCACAATATTAGGTGCTGAAAAAGGGGCTTGGGAATCGTTCCATCTCCTTGACTTTCGGTACCTTTCCATTTTTAGGCCCTGAAAATAGATTCACCATGCAAGATTTTCCGCGCATAGCACTTAATGCGCTTCATTATATATGAGGCTATAACCTTCTTCTCCTTTCTCAGGGAGATTCATATCATATATATATATATATATATATATATATATATATATATATATATTTTTTTTAAGAGAGAAACGAGTGCCATGGCTTGTAATCGCCCTCATGTTCGTCGGCAGCCGTGGGAAGTTCCCCTTGAGGAGATGATCCCCCGCTTTGCTGCTCGGTTGGTGGACCCCCTCTTTTCTGACAACGAATGTGACTCGGCCATGCACGAGCTCTCGATCCGTAGAGGGTCTCCCCTCCCGATGGGTTCCCTCTGGCTCCGGATGATTCTCACGGCCGTGCTTGCCGATATTCCTCCTCACCCGGCGGAGATGACCTTGGCGATGCTCGACGCAGCAGAAGAAAAGCTCGAGGGCTTTCATGAAGCGTGCCTGATTACTCAGGCTTTGAAGGATTGCTCGATTCATCTGCTGGGCCAGATTAAGGCCCGGCGAGCTATTATGTTTGCTTTTGCAGACGAACACGGCACCAATCGATGGGGAGCGACTCCTCGTGAGAACCGTCGCTTCGACGTGCTGGAGAAAGCAGAGAGAGAGATGGAGAATTTTGTTCTTTGCTTTCTTAACCCTTGTGCCATTGATCCGGCGTTTGGTGATCTTTTCCTTTAGCGTAGTGTTTTTAAATTAGTCCTCTCTTTTGTATGCTTTATGCAGAACTTCGATGTAGGCTTGGTACTAGTATGTATGTTTCCGCTTGCATGAATAAACTTTGGATTCTTCTCATGAGAACTTTCTTTAATTGCAAATGCTATCATCACTTTCCTGCGCATCAGCCCCTTTTTGGGCATTATGAATGTTCATGCAATTGCAAATGCTATTACTATTTTCTTTTGAATACTCATATGATTGCGATCGCATGCTTGAAATATGTCGGAAATCCTTCTTGTTGCCTTTTACGTCAGGTGACATGAGCGCGTTTTAGATCGACTACTCCCATTGGTTGGAAGGCCCATTTATACGGTCTTGTAAATGTCATGCTTGCGAGGCCGCGGTCACGAAAGCGAGCTTACGTGGTCACGTAGTGAACGTATCGTTATACGAGAAAAAGGCTCGGCCGTAAATCTTTGGGGAGGGAGCTAGCCTCCAAAGCGTTGGGCGAGCTTCAGGCCGGCCTTACCGCCAGGGCTAATAAAGCGTATGAATTGTGGCGGGTGCTTCAGGAATCGATCAAGGAGGTGGTGGCTCTTGATAAAGCCGCCACGTTTACTCGCGAGAGGGTTGAGGCTCAGAAGGCCACTGAAAAAGAGCTTGAAGCCCGGCTTGCTTCATATCAGGCCCAACAAGCTCAGGCGGAGGCTCGCCTTCTGGAGATCTTGCGTCATGAAGTCGCGGCTCAGCAACAGAACGATGAGCTGGTGAAACTATTGCACCGCCCGCCGGCTTAAGGACTTGTATCTTTTCTCCCTTTTTTGTACATACTCATGGATAAGAGTATCTTACTTTTTGTTTCTTTCATGAATTGTATTTTGTATCCATTTTGGTCTATGAATAAAAGATACATTTTTCTTCTCAATGGTATGTCTCCTTTTCATTGAATGCATTCTGCGGATATTCTATCTTGATTTCCTCGCAGGACAGCGATGGCTCAGGATTCAGGGTTGAGATCTGCTTCCTAAGACTTCTGCATTTTATGAGCCACGAGGGTCTCATAAAGAGTTTTTCTCCCAGCCGTGAGGACTTGTAAGTGCCAGATGCGGTTACCCTTGTCCGTGTTCTACGGAGTCAGGGGTTTCTCCGGATATTGTAGTTTAAAGACGTCGCGGTCAAGGTTAGGGACCTCATAGTCCGTGGATTTAAGGACTCCACAGTCCGATGTTAGTTTTAAGACATCACGGTCAAGGTTAAGGACCTCATAGTCCGTGGATTTAGGGACTCCACAGTCCGACGTTAGTTTTAAGACATCACGGTCAAGGTTAAGGACCTCATAGTCCGTGGATTTAGGGACTCCACAGTCCGACGTTTGGTTGCAGGGACCCGTCACCTCTTTGAAGACGTTGAGGAATTACAACGCCAGGCATCAAAGGAGTGAAGAGATGTACCCTTAAACCGAGGCAAAAATCTGTAAGGAATAGGGGTGGTTGATCGTTAGTTTTAAGACATCGCGGTCGAGGTTAAGGACGTCATAGTCCGTGGATTTTAAGGACTCCACAGTCCGGTGTTTGCTCTGGATGCTTCACACGGGTTCACTGCCGTGCTTGGCGAGGACCAGGCTCCGCTCTGGGCGTTTTCCGTGGGGTCAAAGAGTGACGTTATCCACGTTCCACGTAACCAGGAATCTTGCACTAGATGCTTCACACGGGTTCACTGCCGCGTTAAGCGAGGACTAGGCTCCGCTCTGGATGCTTCGCACGGGTTCACTGCCATGCTCTGCGAGGACCAGGATCCGCTCTGGACGTTTTCCACGGGGTCAAAGAGTGACGTTATCCGCTTTCCACGTAACCAGGAAGTTTGCACTAGATGCTTCACACGGGTTCACTGCCGTGCTCGGCGAGGACTAGGCTCCGCTCTGGATGCTTCGCACGGGTTCACTGCCGTGTTCTGCGAGGACCAGGATCCGCTCTGGACGTTTTCCACGGGGTCAAAGAGTGACATTATCTGCTTTCCACGTAACCAGGAAGTTTGCACTAGATGCTTCGCACGGGTTCACTGCCGTGCTCGGCGAGGACTAGGCTCCGCTCTGGATGCTTCGCACGGGTTCACTGCCGTGTTCTGCGAGGACCAGGATCCGCTCTGGACGTTTTCCACGGGGTCAAAGAGTGACGTTATCCGCGTTCCACGTAACCAGGAAGTTTGCACTAGATGCTTCACACGGGTTCACTGCCGTGTTAGGCGAGGACTAGGCTCCGCTCTGGATGCTTCACACGGGTTCACTGCCGTGCTCTGCGAGGACCAGGATCCGCTCTGGACGTTTTCCACGGGGTCAAAGAGTGACATTATCCGCTTTCCACGTAACCAGGAAGTTTGCACTAGATGCTTCACACGGGTTCACTGCCGTGTTAGGCGAGGACTAGGCTCCGCTCTGGATGCTTCACACGGGTTCACTGCCGTGCTCTGCGAGGACCAGGATCCGCTCTGGACGTTTTCTACGGGGTCAAAGAGTGACGTTATCCGCTTTCCACGTAACCAGGAAGTTTGCTGATTGTATCCGCATTTCACGGGATGGAGGTTTGACACTTGGCGATATGTGTCGCCGAGCCATGGAACTTGGGGCTGCCGCTGTTCCGTTTCGCTTGATGTTGTGTCGTCAAGACACTGAAGCTAGGAATTTGGCCTTCGCTTCATTTGCTGGTATCGCGTCTGCTGTATCGAGACGAATGCCGCAGTGGTGATCACTAAGTTATCTGTGAACCGCCGAGATTTTGCTTGCTTCTTTTTATTGCAAGTTGTCCCATCATTTCGGCTATTTTGTCATGCATGTGTGGTTTGCTAGCTTTTTTGCGGCAAGCTCGGATTTTTTGGATACCGGTTTCGGCATCAGCACCGCTACAACTGGAATGTTGCCAGGAGCGAATCATCATTTGCCTCTGTCGACGTTTGAACAAAGGTGGCTTAGTAAACAGGGTTAAGGGTCCTGCCGACCAAGGCTTTTGACTTCATGAGCCGTAAGGGTCTCACAAGGGTGTTTCTCCCTACAAGTCGTGAGGATCTTGCAGGTGTGTTTTCTCCTTAAGGATCGTGGGGATTCTTAAGTGCATGTTCTCTTGTAAGTCGTAAGGATCTTACAAAGAGGATTTTCTCCTTATAAGTCGAGAGGACTTACAAGGGTCGTTCACCATATGGATGTATCCCCAGTCACGGGTGGGACTTTGTTAGGGAAATGTTTATTCGCGCCCGTGGATTGTATACAAGGGTCAGTGCGAGCCGTTTGTAGGGCAGTATCGGAGGTTGTGGAGGATTCGCTTAAGAACAGGTTTAGGTTTCTGTAACTTAAGACTTTCAAGTCTTATGAACCGTGAGGGTCTCATAAGAAAATTCTCCTTACGAGTCGTGAGGATCTCGTAAGTGTATTTTCTCCTTAGGAATCGTGAGGATCCCTAAGTGTGTTGCTCCTTTGTGAGTCGTAAGGATCTCCCGCAGGTGATTCCTCCTTACAAGGTCGAGAGGACCCTATAAGTGTCTTTTAACGAGGTTGCGCTTTTTCGGGTTTTCACAAACACTCGCCGGCAGTCCTGCTGTTTTTACTCACGGAGCCCTTTCGGGTTTTCATCCGTGCCCATTTTGCTTTATGGACATACCGTTTTTTTTTCTTTTTCTCTTTTTTTTTTCTTTTTTGGTCAACCTGAGGATGCTGCGGTAGTAGTTTAGGGACGTTTCGGTCCATTGTTAGTTTACAGACGTTTCGGTCCATCGCTAGTTTAAGGACGTTTCGGTCCGTTGTTAGTTTAAAGACGTTTCGGTCTGTTGTTAGTTTAAAGACGTTTCGGTCTGTTGATAGTTTAAGGACGTTTCGGTCCGTTGATAGTTTAAAGACGTTTCGGTCCGTCGTTAGTTTAAAGACGTTTCGGTCTGTTGATAGTTTAAGGACGTTTCGGTCCGTTGATAGTTTAAAGACGTTTCGGTCCGTCGTTAGTTTAAAGACGTTTCGGTCTGTTGATAGTTTAAGGACGTTTCGGTCCGTTGATAGTTTAAAGACGTTTCGGTCCGTCGTTAGTTTAAAGACGTTTCGGTCTGTTGATAGTCTAAGGACGTTTCGGTCCGTTGATAGTTTAAAGACGTTTCGGTCCGTCGTTATGGGAAGGCCAGCTACTGCTTGTAAAGTCTGAGCCTAGGAAGATAGCGAGCGGACATAGTCGTCGTCATCTACCGTTGACCCAGGCTGTGGCTCACTAAGCATAGTATTTCTTCAAGAAGCGGCCATTTATTGGCCTGAAAGGCCTTTCACCGTGCATGTCCACGAGTAGATAGGCTCCACCCTGGTAGACCTGGTCTATGATGTACGGGCCTTCATAGTTTGGCTCGAATTTTCCCCGCTTGGCACGATTGGGGATCATAGGTCTTTTGACTACCAGCACGAGTTCGCCTTGGCGGAATGCTCTTGACCTGGTCAATCTTTCGTACGAGCGCGTCATCTTTGCTTTGTAGGCTTCTAGATGTTGTTGCGCTATGAGTCGGGTTTCGTCGAGGGCATCAAGTTCCTCAAGTCGAAGGTGAGCATTTTCTTCGTCGGTCAGTTCGTGGTGGATTGCCACTCGTAGAGAGGGTAACTCTATCTCGAGGGGGAGTACTGCTTCCGTCCCAAATACCA
The DNA here is from genome assembly GCA_030015575.1 of Agapanthus africanus. NCBI lineage: Eukaryota > Viridiplantae > Streptophyta > Magnoliopsida > Asparagales > Amaryllidaceae > Agapanthus > Agapanthus africanus. The sequence goes on from JASDDO010000004.1 coordinate 361,957,458, forward strand.
ACGCGTATGGCGTTGTGTTCGTGGCCGTCTTGAATGTAGTTCGATAAGCCCAAAGGGCTTCTTGCAGCCTCTCGTGCCAGTCTCTCTTATTCCGGGAAACGGTCTTTTTTATGATCTTCGTCAAGGTCTTATTGAAGGCCTCGGCCAGACCGTTGGCTCGTGGGTTGTAAACTGAAGAATACCTCCAGTCTATATTGTGCTGCTGCGCGAAGCGGCTAATCTTATGGCTTCTGTAGGCTGGCCCGTTATCGGAGATAATCCGCCGTGGGGTTCCAAACCGATAGATGACGTGCGTTTTGAAGAAATGGAGGATATTCTCCGTCTTCACTTCCCTCAGTGGTACTGCTTCTGCCCATTTAGAGAAGTAATCAGTTGTCGCCAGGATGAAACGATGTCCCCGAGATGATGCCGGCTCGATGGGTCCGACTATGTCAGTTCCCCACATTTCGAATGGCCAGCTGGCCACCGTGGGGTGTAGTGGATTTGGGTGTTGGTGGATGAAGTCTCCATGAATCTGGTACGAGTGGCATTGCCTCGCGTATTCGAGGCAGTCCTGGATCATCGTGGGCCAGTAATAACCCATCCGTTTAATTTTTAACTTCATCTTTGGGCCTGCTTGATGAGAACCGCAAAGCCCGTCGTGAACTTCCTGAACGACTTTTTCTGCTTCGTCTGGTCCCAAGCATCTCAGCCATAGAGAATCAAGCGATCTCTTGTATAGAGTATCGTTGACGAAAGCGAAAGATAGAGCTCGTTTCATGAGTTGATGTCTTGAGGACGCTTCTTTGGGCATGCGACGGGACTTAAAGTAGTCTATGAAGACTTCCCTCCAGTCCTCGGCCTTCTCTTGGTCTTTTATTTGTAGGGTTGTCTGCTCAGTTGCTCCCTCTTTATATAGTTCCGGAGGTATTTCTGCGGGGGTGAGCACTCGACGGCTTTGTACCACGATTCTGACATCATCGAGGTTCTCGTCGGCCAGTTCTTTAGCAAGCTTAGCCAATGCGTCTGCTTTGCTGTTTTCTGCGCATGGTATGTTCTCCAAAGTGTAGGAGGGAATTTGGGTCAACAGTTGTTGCACCTTTTCTCCGTATCTCACCAACTCCGGCTTGCACGTTTGGTAGTCACCATTAACTTGGCTAACGACCAGCTGAGAATCCCCATATATGAGGAGGTCTTCAATTCCCATGTCGACGGCAAGTTCGAGGCCTGCTATCAGAGCTTCATATTCAGCCTCATTGTTTGTCCTTGGCTCTGTCAAGGAGAAGGCGAAACGCATTATCCCTCCTTGTGGAGTTGCAAAGATGAGGCCTATCCCCGATTTGATCATTGGGGTACCTTGTTTCTGTTTCTTTACGGAGGACGCTCCATCGAAATAGAGTTCCCATTGGGTGCTTCCGCCGCTAATCGCATCAAATGCATGCTCGTCCGGCAAATCACAGTTCAGAGGAGAATCGGCCGGTATCGGGTGCTCAGCGAGGAAGTCAGCAATGGCCTGGCCTTTCACTGCCTTGAGAGGTTGATATGTTATCGAGAACTCCATCAAGAGCATGGCCCATTTAGCGAGTCGTCCCGTCAATATGGCTTTTGACATCAGATATTTAAGAGGGTCCACCTTCGAGATGAGACAGACTTCATGTGCCAACGCATAGTGCCTGAGCTTTGTTATCGCGAAGATTAACGCCAAGCAATGTTTTTCAATGGGAGAGTAATTGCTTTCTGCCCCCAGTAGAACTCGACTTAAGTAGTAGAGTGCTCTCTCTTTCCCCTGATCGTTCTCTTGCGCCCATAATGCGCCCAAGGAACCTTCGAGGGCGGTTGTATAAAGAATGAGAGGTTTTCCCTTAACCGGCGCGGCCAATACCGGCGGGTTCTGCAGGTACTGCTTGATCTCGTCTAGTGCACCTTGGCATTTTTGATCCCAGACGAATGGGGTTCCCTTCTTTATCAGGTGACTGTAAGGACGGCACTTTCCGGAAAGGTTGGCTATAAATCGCCGGATGTATGCGAGCTTCCCTTGGAGAGACCGCAACTGTTTGAGGGTTCTTGGCGGAGGCATTTCCATGATCGCTTTAATCTTTGACGGATCTATCTCAATACCTCGGTGTCGAACAATGAATCCTAGGAATTTGCCCGAGGAGACTCCAAACGCGCATTTGAGGGGATTCATTTTCAAGTTATATCGCCGGAGGCGCTGAAATACCGTCTCCAGATGTTTTAAGTGATCTTCGTATGACATACTTTTTACTACGAGGTCGTCGATATAGCACTCGACAATGTCATGTATGAGGTCGTCGAAGATCTTTGTCATGGCCCTTTGATAGGTAGCGCCAGCGTTCTTTAGACCAAAGGGCATAACCCTGTAGCAGAATATACCCAAAGGGGTCCGGAAAGCGGTGTGCTTCTGGTCTTCGGGATGCATCTTTATCTGATTGTATCCTGACGAACCGTCCATGAAGGAGAAAACCTCGTGAGTGGACGTGTTATCTATCATTAGCTCGGTTACCGGTACCGGGAAATCATCCTTCGGACAGGCTTTATTGAGATCCCTAAAATCCACGCATATGCGTACCGTCCCGTTCTTTTTCATTACCGGGACGATATTGGCGATCCAATCGGGATATTGGACTTCTTGGATAAATCCAGAGTCGATCAGCTTTTTGACTTCGGCGTTGATGCTCATCTCCAGCTCGAGTCGCATCCTCCTTGGTGCCTGCTTGACTGGCTTGATATCTGGGGATATTGCTAATCTATGCACAGCGACCTCCGGATCTAATCCTGGCATCTCGGAGTAGTTCCACGCGAAGCAGTCTTTATGCCGTAGAAGCACGTTTTTTAACGCGGCCACCCTTTCTTCAGAGAGTAGCTCGCTGACAAATGTTGGTCGCGGGTCCTCTGTCGATCCCAACTCAATCTTCCTGAGGTTATCTGCAGTAGTATGTATACCGTCTTCCAGTTCTTTCGGAGCGGGCGGGAATTCTGAGATAACCTCATCATCGCTGTTTTCAAAGCACCGGGGAGGGTTGTCTATCGTAATCGTATAACAGGTGCGAATCCACTCCCGGGACCGAGGCGGATCCGGCTCTGCTCTTGCGGCCTTGGGCTCGTGCTTTCGTGGCGGCGTTACCCTCCAGCTGTTGGATAAAGCGAATCTGCCCCGTCGGTACTGGTCCTCGACCCAGTTCTTGAAGGTGAAGCAGTCTTCGGTAGGATGTCCTATGGCTTGGTGATAAGAGCAATAGCTCGAACGAGAAGCCTTGTTGGTTTGCTCAGGGTGTTTAGACTCTGGAAGCACGATCATTTGATGTTTTAAAGCGAGCTTGAGGAGCTTCTCCGTCTTGTCTCGGGGGAAGGAGTACGCTCGACCCCTCTTTCCGCTTCTTGACCTATTCCCGTCTCCGCATCGGGCCTTTCGCATGAGGGGTTGACAAGGATGAACATCCTTGTCTTTTGCAATCTGTTGAAATAGACGTTGCGTCCTGGCCTTCTCATAGATGGACGTTTCGCGGTTGTGGTCTTCCCGAGCTTTCTGACCCACTTTCCTGATAGGCTTGTCCATTCGTTCTTGAAATGACGGACTCGGCGCCTCAATCGCGTGGTCTGGTTTTGATGAGGGGTCGGCCTCTCCTGACAGGGCGTCCTCCTCTTCATAAAAGGTATATATAGCGTAGCTGCTGTGGGCCCGCTCTCGTTTTCCGGTTCTCACGTATCCAAGCCCAAGTGTCTCCATTTTCCCGTTGGGCAATTTGCGTTGGGTTCCAGAGACATCCCAAATCCTGTTGTAGAACCGAGCCTGTCGAACAGTTTGTTTTAAGGGTACTCCTTGGCGCTTCAACAGCTTCTTTAATCCGTCTGTATAGTATCTAGGCAGACGGATGGGTTGGAGCCTGTCAAGTGTAGCATCCACGCCATGCCAGATCTCTTTCTCTACTTTCGACTCTGAGGATCGGTAGAATAGGATCACCTTCTCACCCCTTCGCCTGGGAGGGACGTAAAACGTTTGCAGGTCCTGCACACTGTGAGCTTGGAGCGTGTCGAGATCCTTGTAGTGTTCTCGCGGTACCATGATGATTTGCAAACTGTGGCCATCGTCAAGGGGTGCTTGCATTGAAAGCCGATTGGAGAATACGGCATTGACCTCATCTTCCGAATCACTTCCGAAGACCAGTATGGGGGTGGGCGTCCTCCGGTTGTTGCGTTGAGATGGCCCTGTATAAACTATCTCTTCCTCTTCTTCGGTATCGCTTCCGAAAACAGGGATGGTGGCGGCGGCTTTGTTCTCCGAGTTGCGACACCTTTCTGTATCTTCGAAGTCTGGCAAAAAGTATTTCGCATCTTCGTATTTACGGACTTCGTTCACGGAAAATGGGTTCAGCTCACCCGTTACAGTATACTCGAAACCATCTTTGAAGTACTTCATACACTGATGTTGTGTAGAAGGGACGATATTGTACTCGTGTAACCAAGGACGGCCGAGCAAGGCATTGTAGCAGGTCTTGGCGTCAATGACATGGAATTTGATGTCTGTGACGAGAAGCCCGAAGCGTAACGTTAGTATCACGGACCCGAGAGTCCGTGACGATTGTGAGTCAAAACCAGAGATAGTAATTTTGTCCCGAGCGAGATGTTGCACACTCATGCAGATTTCCTTCAACACCCGAACATTAAGGAGATTGACGGAGGATCCGTTATCCACCAGGATCTTGCCTATCTTGATGTCATGGCAGTACCCAGAGACATATAGGGGACGGTTATGGTCGCACGTCCCGAGAAGGAGGTCTTCATCACCGAAAGTGACGTCGGCCGTATGCACTTCTTCCAGTTCGTCCTTCATCTTTTCAGTGGCGAGAAAGGCTTGGAATTGCTCAGGTTCTTGTAATGCCTTAATTAGTGAGTCCCGTGCTTCTTTTGATAATAGGAGGGCGTCGAGAATGCTAAGCTGGGAAGGTAGCTTCCTTAGATGCGCGAGGATGTTATAGTCCACTTTACTCCTCCTAGGAGGGTCTTTGGCAGCCAGTTCTTTCGCGACTTGGTCATCCAAAGTGATATCTTCAGTGACCTTTTCCTTTCCCTTATCTTTTCTGTTCGTAGGCCCGAGATTCTTTTCTGGGAGTGTGCGATTGCGCAGCTGAGTGTTTCCGCAGGCTTCTGATTCCTCATCTTTCCTTAGCGCGGATTCTTCAAAGAGGGGGCCCAGAGTCACTTCTTCGTCAGAGTCGCTCCCAAAGGTGAGGACTTGCGACCCTTCGGCATGAGCCATATAACAGTTGCCAGTAATTCTATTGGGCCCGTCAACAGTGCTTCTTTGCTCCCGACGGCTCTTGCGTTTCATGCGTTTGAAATGTTGCCGACGAGCAACATATCCTTGCCACCATATCTTAAAGGCGTCGCACTCCTCTGTGGGGTGTGAGATTTTCCGATGATATGCGCAGTAACCGGGGTGCTTCTCCGCCCCATTGTGTGTGTTTCCTTCCGAGGGTGGTAGCCTCATTCCCATTGATATGGCTTTGGCGAACCTTTTCCTCGTCTTGAATATCTTCCTATCCATCTCGGATGCCTCTCGTTCTGGCAGGGGTAGCTCAACTCTGTCGTTCAGTCGCCCGCGTTTGGTTCCTTCTGATGCTGCCATCTCACGCTCCTGATCCGCTTTACTTTTTAGACGAATTTCGTCTAGGAAAGCATTGATCATATCAGTTGTCAGTCTCGCACGCTCTAGTTCAGGTTCTGCCTCTAGCTTCTTAGTGTCAGGAGTTTTCTCATCATCGGTAAACGAGTGGGAGATTACGTTACAACTTGCCACATACTCTTCGGATTCATCCGATGAGCTCTCTTCATCATCTTCCTCTTGAAAGATGTGGTTGAGGAACTCTTGCAGTGTGACAGGGGTTCGCGCCTTTTGATTGTATTCTTCCAGCGCGTCGATTTGCTTCTGCAAGTTCGTGCGATCGTCTCCAAGCTTCGCGGGCTTCTTGGATTTCTTCTTCTTTTTCTTGGAAGATTTTGACGATTGGGTGTGAGTATTTGGGCCCTTATCAGCAGTCTTCGTAGTTGCGTGAGGCTTCACTGCTCCTTCGATAATTTGAGGTTCGAGAGGATCCTTCCATTCGATTGTAGGGCACGCATGAAGGTCTCTCAGCATCCTTTTGGTTTTCGTTGATAGCACGACCTCCCATGGAGCTTCTTCGATAAAGGAGCAGGTTGCCCCCGGTGTATTGGCCTTTTTAGGAGTATGCGGTTGTGGTGGGTTCACCTTCCACTTTTCGGACAGTACAAACTTCCCCTGGAGGTATTGATCTTCAATCCATCCTTTGAAGACGAAGCAATCTTCAATCGGATGACTTACCGTTTGATGGTAAGGGCAATAGTTGGGGTTATTCACCTCGGCGGGTTGTGGCGGTCGCCTTGGATTTGGTAGGTTTATAAGTCTGTTGCGTATTGCCAGCTCAAATAACCGTTTTGTCTTGTCTCGTGGAAACGAGTAGGGACGCTTCATCTTTTCGTTATAATATCGGCGTCTTTCTTCCAATTGATCTGCTGATTTCGGGGCGTCAGGTTGCTGTTGGGCGTTCGCGACAAAAGTCGCCCTTCCTTTACCCTTGTCATTTCGAGGTTCTGGCTTCGGGGCAGGTGGTCTATGACCCATCTGGTCCATCTGAGCCAACTTGTCGATTAAAGCCTGGAATGTGGTTGGCTTAAAGAACATCATAAACTGGGAGATAGTTGCGTGGGGGTCTAGGGTTCCCACGAACATACCCACTGCGGGTGCTTCCTCAATGCGTTGCTCGCATCTCGACCACAAATTCCGCCAGCGTATGGCATACTGGACCCAGGTTTCGCCTGGCTTTACCCTGGCGTTAATCAAAGCAGTCATTGGAGTGCGCTCGCTGGCACTTGCGAACCGCTGAGTGAATAACAGCTCCATTTCAGCGAACGTTTTGATGGAATCGTTCGGGAGTTCCGAATACCATTCGAACGCTGTTTCCGATAAGCTGCCAACGAACTGACGGAGTAATAGTTTATCGTCACCGCCGGTGTTACCGCAGAGGGCCCGGAACTGGGCGACGTGTTGATGAGGATTGCCGGTCCCCTTATACACATGGAATTTCGGTATCGTATAGCCTTGCGGGTATTTGATTTGATCGTACCAGCCTGGATACGGCCGCCCCGTCTTCACGACTTGACCAGCTGCCTCAGTCGCATGATGGACCCGAATTTGCTGGGCTATGTAGTCGGCCAAGTCAGCTTTAGAGATCGTCTCCTCCTTGGCCGTAGAGAGGGCTGGTGGTGGATTTGACGTTTCTCCTCGGTCATCTTCCAGAACGATTGGGGGATCTTCAATGGGTGGGTCCTGTTGGATCATCATTCCTATCATATCTTGGAAGAGAAGGCCCATGCGCTGTATATTAGCCGCTTGTTCAGCAGCCTCTTTGTCCTTTTTCTCCAATGTCCGGCGAAGGAACTCAGCGTCGGTTTCCTCCTCTCGGCGCGCGTCTGAGGATGTTTCTGGGCTTTCTTTTGGCCCGGTAAGTGCAGCCATAGCACTCATCATTTCCTGCAACTTTTGTTGTTGTTCTTGGGCTCTCGTCACGGATCGGGTCAGCGGTCGGTGGCCCGTAGAAGTGCGGCTCTCCTCCTTTCCAGAGACCATGTATACGGTGTGGACCATCATGCCCCCAGACTTAGGGCGTCTAGGCTCATTGCTTTTAGCCGTTGTAGCATGTCGCGGGATCTTCTCCGGCTTCCTCTTTTTATGAGTCATGGAGGTTGAGGGGTCCGTTGAGGTAGGCGTCCAGACAACCTTTTGGGGTTCGGCCTGGTGACCAGCCTTCGGTTGGATCTTCAGCTTCTTATGCTGGCGGGAGAAGTTTGGGTCGATGATTGAGTCTCGGGCCTGCCGCCAAACCTTATAGATTTTGGAAGACAGCCGTTGAGGAGATCGGGGTTGGTCTGATTTTATTTCCGCAGCCTTTCCTGATGGGGGAGGAGACCTCTTTAGCACTGCAGTAGGGGAATTCCTTCGCACCTTATTTAACATTTCGAAGCTGTTCCCAGTCGGAACAGCGGCGTTAACTTCTACCACCGTGGCTGGTGGAGTCAATCCAGAGGGGGAGTTGCCTCCAGCCTTCCTTATTCGGCGCCAATAACGACGTCGAGCGCGTCGCGCAGACGACGAAGAGTCAGCTATAAGAATGGTTTCGTCTTGCCCCCTGTATGGGTGGGGGGTCGTTGTTGGTGTTAGCCTGTCAAAGACCGATGTCCTTTGTGCAGCGGGAGCGGGAGCTGAAGCCGTTAATCTGGTAAAGACCGACTTTTTGGTCGGGGAAGCTGCCTTGGCGATTTCGGAGGCATGAGCGGCCGTTTTCTTAGGAGCAGCCTTCTCTGCGATGAATTTGCAGGATTTCTGGCCCAATCTAGGGAAGACTGAGGCGTTGACATCGGGCGACTTGTTGAGAGGAGCCGCGACAGGGGCAAGACGATCGAAGACCGACTTCCTGAGAGTTTCCTTTGTCAGCACTAGTGCCACAAAGCTTGATGGAGGGAGCATAGTCCCAAAGAACAATCCGGTAGTGGCTTGAGTCACTTGGTCCACCGGCATTGTGAACAACGAAGCAGCTTGGGGTCCATAGGCTATACCTCCCGGCGAGGTAGAGCGTTGGTCGCAATTGCAGTTTGAGCAGTTGAAGGACTTTGCGGAAGCAGCAGCCATCGATCCTTTGTTTTCTGCAATAAGCAAGGCGCCAATTCTCAGTATCTTGAAACCCAAGGGCAACTATCAGCGAACCGCGATTGGTTCGCGAATCACGACACACGAAGTGTGGAGTGGAAAGAGGAAAAGGTCCCACCGGGCGTGCCAGAATCTGTTCCCCTCCGAACGACGGCGACGACGTGGGGACGTCTCGCCTGAAATTCGGGGCAGATGCTAATTGGTGCTATCCGTCCACCTCTCCGAAGATGCCAATTTGATCCATGGCACCATGTATCGGAGGTTTAGACGGATGCGTCCGATGTAGCAGACTTCGTCAGATTCCCCCTTGTTCGAGGGGTTTTTGATTGTGGGGACGCTCTTCCCTGCAGGCGCAAGCCCCTGCAGTTAATTACGCTACCGCTTTGCGGTAACAACTTTCTCCTTCTCCAGATGGTCACTTCGTGTCGTGTGTTCTTGTTTTATGTTTCATTGCCCGTGGATCGTTTACGGAGACTGAGTTATGTCGTCGCCCGTAAGGCATGGACTAGTCCAAATCCGCATTATCTTAAATTTGGGTTTGGGGGTTTGGTTTGAGGATACGTCAGCCATACTTGAGGCTAAGATCAACTCAAACATTTGTTAAGGATACGTTAGTCTAACTTTGTGACTAAGATCAACTTAACGGGATCGTTTAGATCCTACAAAAGAGTGTTTGGACTCTAATGTTCCAGTTTAGGGGTGTGGCCGTCGGGACCCGTCACCTCTCTGACGACGTTGAAGGATTACAACGACGGATATCAGAGGAGTTCAGAGATGTACCCTCGAGCCAGAGTTAATTAGGGGGATTCATAGTCCAGTCTGTTTGAAGGTTTAAGGACGCGTTAGCCATCTTTGAGGCTAAGATCAACTTAAACATGACCGTTTAGATCCGACGAAAGAGCATATGGGGCTCTATTGTTCTAGTTTAAGGACGTTGCGGTCCACGGGTAGTTTAAGGACATTGCGGTCCGTGGGTAGTTTAAGGACATTACGGTCCGTGGGTAGTTTAAGGACATTGCGATCCGTGGGTAGTTTAAGGACATTGCGGTCCGTGGGTAGTTTAAGGACATTGCGGTCCGGGTTAAGGACGTCATAGTCCATGGGTTTAAGGACTCCACAGTCCGGTATGTGCTCTGTATGCTTCACACGGGTTCACTGCCGTGCTAGGAGAGGACCAGGCTCCGCTCTGGATGCTTCACACGGGTTCACTGCCGTGCTCTGCGAGGACCAGGATCCGCTCTGGACGTTTTCCGCGGGGTCAAAGAGTGACGTTATCCGCGTTCCACGTAACCAGGAATTTTGCATTATGCATGGGTTTAAGGACCCCACAGTCCATATCATGAATGGTCTTCGGGACCCGTCACCTCTTTGAAGACATTGAGGGATTACAATGCCAAGTATCAAAGGAGTGAAGAGATGTACCCTAGAACCGGAATGGCTTGAATAGTCCCTGGCCCAATTTGGGGTTAAGACTGATTAATTATGCTATGAGCCCATTAGCCCAGTTAATCATGAATTGAAGACTTATGGCCAGCTTGGGCTAAGTCCAATCAGGAGAGGCTTTGCCTCTATCCCTTTAGCCAATTGGGCCAAAGCCTAGTGTTAAACACTTTTTTGTAGGAATCAGTGTTGAACACTGGGAATGAGGTTGACAAGTTAGTGTTCAACATTGAGAGATAATTGGTGTTAAACACCAGCAATAAGGCTTTTTCAAATTAGTGTTAAACACTAAAACAGATCAGTGTTGAACACTGCAAATAAGGCTTTTTAATCAGCATTGAATGCTAAGGCCCGACAGTGTTTTAACACTGGGCTTGAGAGTTTTAATTTTAGTGTTAAACACTAAGGCAAGAAGGGTCACGTGGCAGCACGTGAGAGCGCCCTCCCTTCATTTGTTCTGCTGAAATTATCATTTCCTTCAAAGCATCACGTGCCGTCACGTGATGGGCATTCAAATGCCTGTGTATTAGAGTTTCTGCCAAGGTCACGTGGATCACGTGGGATGCTGCCTCAAAGGGACTTCTGTAGCTCTTTTGAGAGGGTCACGTGGTGGCACGTGACCCTACCTCCATGTATGTTGTTTAGAGAATCTGTTGATCTTTCTTTTCAGGAATTAAATTCCTCTGGCTTTAATTTTCAAAGGAATTAAATTCCTACTTCCTTTCGATCCTTGAACCTTCTGTAGGAATTAGATTCCTCGTTTATGTGAAGAACTGAATAGGGTTAAACCCTAATAAAAACTTTTTAAGGAATCAAACTTCCGTTTCCCGTCAGATTATGATTAAGGGAGTTAAATTCCCATTGTTTCAACAGAACTAAATTCTTAATTAGGGTTAAACCCTGCTTCTTTTTATTTTGAAGGAATTAAATTCCCATAACACAGGGTCAAGCCCTACTTTTATCTTAGAGGAATTAAATTCCTATAGTTCTGTGAGAATTAAATTCTCATGCTTGCATTCTTTCTCTATGTTTTGGATCTGCATGGCAGGATCTCGACCCATTGAGAATTAAATTCTCAACCTTAAGGGGAGATGTGCACTTTGCAGATCCTCTATCAAAGAGAGAAGAAATCCGCTCTTCTGTTTTATATATTAGAGTTAAACTCTATAGAGAATTAAATTCTCTTTCTTTCAAAAGGCTTTCCCTTTCTTACCTAGGGTTTTTTGCAGAAGATCCGAGTCTTTTCAAAGTATCAAAGCTCTCCTCCTTTTTTCTTTCTCTTCTCTGCGCATGTATGTCTTTTTTGTGTCTCTTGGCTCCTATTTATAGGAGAAGCAGCTGAATCAGTTGGTTTTTGACGAATCTTCGTTGAGAGATCTGATTTGCATCCTTCATTCGTTCTGGACCTTTGGATTATTAGGTGAATTTTATTCACCATTGGATTTCAAATCCAGAGATTCTCCCTTGTTATTTTGGTTAGATTTAAGGGGGAAATCTTTCCAAACCCGAGATTTTCCATAAATAAATGACCTCTGAATCTTTAATTTGATTGGATGCATATAGTTGCGTTCCTTTGGAAAGATTTGCATTTCTCTCAGAATTTAATTCTGTTGACAAAAAGGGCTTTGAAAGCCGGTCACGTGTGACCACGTGACCCATGGTCACGTGTGAGCACGTGACCCCCTTTGGAATGAGCATTTTCCTTTCTTTTGCGCTGTCTTCTGATCGTTGCTTAAACGTCATGTGCTACCACGTGACCCCTGGTCACGTGTGAGCACGTGACCCCTGTCTGGCACTTCTTTCCTTGGTTCAATTGGAGAGCGAGTTTGCTACTTTGAACGTCGCGTGTTGACACGTGACCCTGGTCACGTGGGAGCACGTGACCTCTTCTGAAGCTCTTTTTCTTGACTTTGTTCAGCGAATCATTGTGCGCCTTTTCTGTACTTTATAGGTCACGTGTCAACACGTGACTGCTGGTCACGTGTAAGCACGTGGCCCCCTTTTCGAAGCTTTTCACAGAAGCTTTCCTGATTTTAAATCAGGAAACATCGGCGAGTCCGTTCAGTATACCCTGTCTCCACTGAGCACCCGTATACCATCTCTGATGTCAAACACCAATGGATATGGGATCATCCATCGTCCATCACATAAGTCGAGAAGGTATACGCTAGTCTACTCTGGAGTATCGATGCCCTGTCTCGATATTCCCTCGACTAGAAACAATTAAAGGATGTACTCATATACTATCCAGACCCCACTAGTAAGATCTCTATCATAATCCTGGTGGTCAAGTACACATCCTAAGAGCTTTATCAACATGTAATATAGAGACTTCAAGTGTACATGTTAAGATAAAGAGCAACCAGATAGCGTACTATCATGTCGAGCAAGAAAGTCCTTCCTATATATGTCCAAGCATCCACTATAATTGTAACACCCGAGCCCAATACTACTATTTTCTGTTACTGGTTGAGCATTAGATATTACTCATTTCATTTATCTTGCTTGTTTGGGTCTTACTGTAAAATTTTATCTGGTTAAGTCATTTCTGCATATAATAAATTTTAGCACCTAAAATAAAATTAAAAATATCTATCTTGGCCTACTCGACACCTCTAGCTGCGTGGTAGCGTCCGTGCATCGAGTTCTCGTCCCGTTCGGTGAAACGGGCGAGTTTGGACGACTACGCGCGCGTACAGGTGGCCGGCTTGGGGGTATGCTTTTTAATCATAAAACATTTCATTTTAAAATTTGGAACCCGCTTAAAATCCTATTATTTAAATTTCAAATTTTTGGACCCAACCCGGGCGCGATTTGGAAATGTTTTATTTAGCGCCAAAATCCCAAAATTTAATATAATACTTAAACCATAATATATCTCGTTAATATATATATACTGTGCGGTTAATAAATCTTTTGTAAATTTTCTTTAACCTCTAAAATAATTCTGCAGCCAATCACCACGAGATCCCTATCATCTCGTGGGCCCCACCTCCTCATATCTCTCTCCGTCTCTATCTCTTTAATTTCTCTATCTTTCTCTCTCTTTAATTTTCTATATATCTCTCTCTCTCTAACCCTCTCTCTCTATCCCCTATATATATTATCCTTTCCCATAATTTTTTCCCAGAACGAACACGAGAACCCAACAACCTAACCCTAGCCGCCTCGTCACCGTCGCCACCGCAGCCCCGACGCCGGCGCCAACGCCACCGTCGCCCTCGCCTCCGCCTCCTCTTCCCAATCTCAACATCTTCTCCTTCTCCCCCGCTCGCCCTGTGCAGCCGCGATCGCTGCAGTTCCCTGCAACAACCTCCTCGCTGGCGGGCCTCGTCGTCGCCTTCCGTGCTACCGACCAGCACCTCGCCGTGGTTCCCTCACCACCACTCTCCTCCTCCCGGTGCACCCCCTGACCAGAACAGCGACCCCGGCTACCCTACGATTTTCCCTGTGCTGCCTGAGACGTCGCCGGCGACCCCTGCGCCGTCCCTGGCCGTCGCCGACGAGCCCCAACCACCTCTAGACACCTTGTAGGTATGCCCCTCCACCTTTCCTTTCCTCTTATCTTCTTCAAGAACTGTAAACAGCCGCTAGAGTTTTGCAGATCGCCTGAGACGCCGTCCTCGCTGCCGTCGATCTCGCCGTCGTCGCAAACACCCGCTGGACCAGTGAGTATTTTCCCCCATCACCTTCTTCTCTGTTTTTTCCCTTATTTCCAAGTCTATGCCCGCTTAAAACCCTATTTACTGTTTTGTGCTCGCCGGAATCCGGCCGTGCCGGCGACGTGTTCTGACGATCCAGCGGAGTGCTCTGACCCGTGAGGTCCCTTGGTTCGTCGTTTGGGTTCAATCCGTGAACCGTGCGTCCGTCGCGTGTTTCCCGCCGACGTTACGTTCCGTTTTTCCCGGTTCGCGACCCGTCGAGGCAAGTATCACTTGCTACATGCTATACTATACAATTATATATGTTTGACTCATTAAACCTGCAAAACTTAACTCGGTATAGTTATTTTCTCATTTGGTTGCAATATGACATATATCATTTTACAGTTAACATAGAAATTACAATTTGCCACTTTTAACCTAAGAACCAAGTTTACCTGTTAATCACATTTTACCGTTTAATAGATTGTAGCACTTTCCCATGTAGTTCTATTACATTCGGATATTCGTATTCAAAGGCTTGATATAACTGTATTGCATCATCATTTAAACTGTTGCACCGCTAAGGGTGCTCAAAACCTGTTAATATAATAAAACGGCTGCACTATATTAATGCACTATTGTGATTGAATGAACTGCTTATTGTTGTTTAATTTATTGCTTATTTCCTGCTGTTAATCCCCTGTTCGATTATATATCTGTTGTGAGCACACCCACGATATCGTTACATCTTGACTTGACTTTGTTACATATGATATATATTGATATACCTGACATGGTACCGTTTACTGTTGACTTGACCTGATGTACCATGACCTGACCTGTTACCTGATCTCGTGCCTAATGCCAACGAACCTGACATGTAGTCCTCATGGACCATTCCTGTTGTCTATCCAGACAAAACCTGCTGTTACCTGATCCTGTGTTGGCATTAGTTCTTGATTACTGAATACCTGACCTGACACATATAACTTGGGGGTATGGGGAAATCAAAAGTGTAAACTAAAGTGTAACTTAAAAGGGTATTACTTGATCCGTGGTCCCGGGGGGTAACGGGACAGAGCCATTCGTGACTCTTACATCTTGATCTGTGGTCCCGGGGGGTAACGGGACAGAGCCATTCGTGACTCTTACATTTTCCTGATCCGTGGTCCCGGGGGGTAACGGGACAGAACCACTATTGGTTCACATATTCCTGATCCGTGGTCCCGGGGGGTAACGGGACATATCCTTTGAGTTACATGGAGGATTACTCAAATTGATTTCAAAGACTTTAGAATATAAAACCTGATAGAACAGTTTAGTTACCCACGACACACTACCCTGCACTGCTTGTTTCATACTATTGCTTTATTCATGTTTATTTCTGCATTGCCTATTACACTGTTCATATTATATTACTGGTTGACATGACGCGCTGACGTCTGGGTTTTGCATGGCCCAGATTCCGTACCGCTGTCGCAGTCCGAGCAGGAGTACTTCAGCCAGCAGGCTGAGCCGTGAGGTGTTAGTATTAGTTAGTTTTATTTCCTGCATTTATTTCCTGATGTGAGCCCGCATTATGGGACATACCTTTCAGTTATTTGTATTGGATCATTTGATTCCGCATTTATTTATTATTGACTCATGTTATTCTGGATTATGGACATGTTTTAGATAGTTTTATCTTGTTCTTGATATCGCTACAACCGTAAAGTGTCACACGGAACAAAGTGCCACGCCAAGTGTCGTGTTAAGTGGGCGGGGGCCACCTCTTGAATCCGTGGGGGCCACCTCTTGAGCCCGTGGGACCCACTGTAGAACAATGGGGACTCTTCGGAATACATTCTGAAAGGGGGCATATCTGTACTATAAATGGAATGATACCACTCTTCAATACATAGGCGCCTTTTAAGTGAACTGGCACTACATGAGCTTGAGAACTCCGTAGTTAAGCGTGCTCGAGCCAGGGAAGTTCTGGGATGGGTGACCTCCTGGGAAGTGACCTCCTGGAATGATACCACTCTTCAATACATATGTACAATAATGGCATCTAGGGCATACATATAACTAACAATCTCCCACTTGCACTAGGGCCATATGTTATAGTATCCAATACCCAACAATCAGCAGTGGTTGTAGTATCACATACTCAACCATCCCATAATAGTCTCTCTTGGGAAAAGGCCTTTGTGAGTGGATCCGCCGTGGTGTCCTCTTAGTCTACTCTCCTAACCTTGATCTCCCTAGAGATCAACCATCTCCATAATTAGGTGATATTGCCTTAGAATATGTCTGGGTCACTGACGAGATGGGGGTTCCTAGGCCAAAGCCACAGCTCCATTGTCACACAATGATAGGAACCTTGTTCATCTCATGAATAAATATACACCCAGACTACCTCTTTGGCAGCATCTTTGGTAGCGATGTATCCAGCCTTTATCTTCTAGTTTTCCCCGGTATTTAGCTTGGAACTCTTCTAACATACCGCCCCTTCACTGAGGGTAAAGACAATGCCTGTGACTGACATTCAGTCGTCCTTACCACCCTGAAAGATATCCAGTGATTCTCCCCAGGATCGATTGATACCATCTCACTACAGCTAGTGAGAATCATAACATCCACTTAAATCTATCTCATAGATCCAAATCCCAGGATTTAGGAGGTATCACCTTGATCCTATATGGAGAATCCTTGTGATAAGTGGAGATTGACCGAGTGTAGCATAGGAAACACTTTCCCTATCAAGAGTATGTCATCCACGTACAATACGAGGAATACCACAATAATCTCTACTACCCTTTTGTAAATACAAGGCTCATCTACCATTTTGATGAAGTCAAACACTTTGACTACCACATCAAAACAAATGTTCCAAGTCCGCGATGCCTGCTTTAACCTGTAAAGCAGCTTGCACACGTTTCCGCTGCTCCCATTGTCTATGAAGCCTTCTGGCTGTGTACTTATAGATGCTATCTTCTAAATCACTATTTATAAAAGCAGTCATGACACCCAACCGCCAGATATCGTAGTCATGGTATGTAGCAATGGCAAGTAGGATCTGGATGGACTTAAGTATAAGCACTAGAAAAAGGTTTCATCATAATCCACACCTGGTCAATGACGAATGACCTTTTACAATAAGTCCAGCTTTGAAAGTCTCAATTTTTCCATCTACACCAAGTAATCTTCTCAAAATATACTTGCTTCTGATGGGGATTTAACCCTTCAGATATAGTAACCAAAGTTCATACTTTGTTGGTGTATATGGATTCCATCTCAGATCGCTTTGCATCCAGCCATTCTTACAGAGTCGCCACTCTTGATGGCCTGCTTGAAACTAGTTGGGTCATCATCTCATGATGCAATCATCTCTCCTACTGTCATTGAGAAAACTGAAGTATCTCTCAAGCGGATGAGAAACCCTACCAGATCGGCGGAGAGGCTGAAGTTCGTTGGGAACTATTGAATCCTCCGGTTCTACCAAATCGTCAGCTGTAATTTGTATAGCTGGAACTCCTTCCAGTTCTACCTCATGACCACAAATTTGTTTCCAAAATAAATCCCTTTTCTCAAAAAGTGGTCATGCCGAGAAATAAAACACTTTTTGTTCCTCGGTGCGGTAGAAGATATTCCCTTGCGAATGCTTGGGATATCCAACAAACTCCCACAGAACTGACCTTGTCTCGAGCTTGTCCGGATTTTGCTTTTAGACATAGGCCGGACAATCCCAAAATCTTAACTTGCTTAAGACATTTGCTCTTCCCATTTCATATCTCATATGGAGTGGTAGGTTCCTGATTTGGTTGGAACCCTATTCAATAAGTATGCAGCTTCTCAAGTGCATAACCCCCAAAAAGGAAACATGTAACTTAGTAGTACTCATCATAGAGCACACCATATCAAATAGGGTGCGATTGCTCCACCCCGACACACCATTGTGCTGTGGTGTATACGGAGGAGTAATGCTGAGAGAATCTCATTCTTCTTTAGAATAGTTCAGGATCTCCGTGCTCAAGTATTCTCCTCCCTGATCACATCTAAGGACTTAAATACTTATACCCGTTTTGGTTCTTGACTTCGCGTTTATATTCATTGAGTTTCTCAAAAGCTTCAGACTTTAGTTTCAACAGGAACATATGTCTGAATCTTGAGAGATCATCAGTGAATGTAATGAAGTACAAAGAACCAGTCATGGCATGTGCAGACAGGGGATCACATACATCATCATGTATCAATCCCAAGAGTTCACTAACTCTTTCTCTGTTTCCAGTAAACGGAGCTATGGTCATTTTATATTTGTGACATGATTGGCAAGTTTCACAAGATGTAAATTCAAACCGATTTAAATATGTATCTTAATGTAACTTTGCTAGTCGGGTCGCATTGATATGATCTAGTCTACAATGCCTTAAGAAGGATTCGTTCATTTCTGAACTCTTCCCCTTGTGTGTGTTCTGTATGTTAATAACTATGATTTGATTTAGAACGTATATGCTATTAGATAACGTGCCTGAACCGATCAACTCTTGATATAGAAAATGTTCAAAATATTATCCAGCAATACAAAATTATATCCTTCTTTAGTAAATAAAGAGTCTGATATGATGTTGTATATCAGGTTCGGTATCTAATAACATTTGTTCAGAATCAATGTATTTGGTAATACAGGGTGATAACTGCCAATATCTTGGCTGCAACAATTGCACCGTTTCCAACTCTTAGAACTTATCACCCATTCCCAGTTCTCTACCTGTCTGTAGCCTATGTAACAGATTACATATGTGGGATCCTGATCTGGTATCTC
The DNA here is from genome assembly GCA_030015575.1 of Agapanthus africanus. Taxonomy (NCBI): domain Eukaryota; kingdom Viridiplantae; phylum Streptophyta; class Magnoliopsida; order Asparagales; family Amaryllidaceae; genus Agapanthus; species Agapanthus africanus. Next base: position 361,976,068 of record JASDDO010000004.1, read on the forward strand.
ATACCCAGGACGTAGAGAATACTGAGAAACAGTTCTCGGTAATGAACACACCCGAAGAAGATGTATCAACATGTACTTTCTTCGTTTGGGCGGCACGGGAATCCTGGTAATCCCCTATTTCATGCTCGGTCTTATAACAATTATAAGTTGGAGCGGGACCAACGTTCCCCAACTCAGTATAACAAGCGGGTTCGGTCAATACATCTATATTATTATCTTGATTAAGGCGTGACATGGTCGCTACCTGGAGAGAGAGAGAGAAGAAAACACTCTGCGTGCGCTTTTGCAAGATTAGATTGGTTATATATTTTATCTAATCAGGATGGCTTCCACTGTTTTTTATCAAATCTTCCTTCAAACCCTAAAAGGAAAGACTAGCCGGGATTAATTACACCCAACAAGTTCGCCAATCTTTCAGCCAGGCCAGTGCCAGTACTTTGAGGGAGGTTCCCCGTGCTTTCGCACGGACCTAATTAAAGTAAACCTCGTATTCCCAGGGGCGTAACCCCGTTAACACCTTTCTAGACACCTGCTTGATCGGCTAATTGTAAAGTGCAAAAACTCTCCCAGGAATAACAATTACTCGCAGTGGGTAACGGGATCCAACTATCTTATAGAAGGTATGCAATCTCATTGCAAATTTCAACACTTGAAACTCCCGATAATGGTTTTTACCCCTAGCACCTATGACCTTGGCTATGGTCAATATATCATAAGCACTAGTCAAGTTCTACCCGTCATTTCGTGATTAATTAGACCCAGCCACATGACCCTCGGCTATGGTCGACATAATCATGTGACTATCCTAACTAATCGCATCATATGCTGTGTATGAAAACATCACTTAGCTACCGTACACTACGCCTCGGCTATGGTTGACATACGCAACACGAACACTAAGTACTCTACTTCCTAAAATGACGGAGGGTTGCAGATGTTTTTTTTAATGAAAACCTTTAACTCTTAGAACTTGATATCGTTGTAGAATCAAATGGTTTTAAATGGAGTGTTTTTGAGGCTTTTACTAGTTTCGCTAAGGAGGTCACTCCCGGTGAAAGGATTTCGGCTCTTTTCTCGTGAAATGAGGTGCAGGATATTCATAATACCACTATGCAAAGTAAGAACTAGAAAAGCAATCAAAAGACGAAACCGAGGGTTGTAGTATCTGTCAGTTACTGCTAAAGAGGTCACTCCCGGTGAAGAGATCTCGGCTCTTTCCTTATCAAATAAGGTGCTGGATATTCTACAAAAAATACCGCTATGCAAAGCAACAACTAGAGCTACCAGTTTTAGAAAATTTGATTCCACAATACCTTTAGGTTTATTTTCCTTCATTAATCTCATTAATGAAGTCCCATCATATATGCTTCCTAAGTATTACAGAAGAAACGAAAGCATCAATATTTAATATATTATCATATATATATAATATAAGCATTCGTCTCAATATAACAAATGATCACATCACAGATATCAGCAGCGGAAAAGAACATATGAAATATTGGATATACTAGCATTTCCGTGTTTTATATCAAGCCAATAAAAAACACGGATTCCACGTTCGTGATGAATAGCCAAACCCACATCCCTAGACCCCTACGAGAGCGGCAAGCAACCCTGCCAATTCTAGGGTTAGGAGACCCGATCTTGACTCCTCGAGATGGTCTCCCACTGGACCCCAGAACCCGGCTACTTGTGCTCTCCTCCTTGGGTCTATCCTAATGTGGAAAAGTAAATAATATACAACTATGGTGACATCATCCTCAACCCGGAAGTGCCCCAATAAAAGAATATTACATTCATTGAATTTTACATGAATGAAAATGAAAAACTCTCATCTCACATAAAACCCCCGGCTATTCAAACACGACGATCCAATATAACATATTACAACAGCATATGTTATCAATGTAAGTAAATATGCGTATCCCAATTGTTGTTGACATATAGTAACGAAACCGGCGATACACTGCATATTACACTTACGGTCGCAGAAAAGAAAGTGAAAAACCACAACAGTCACGCAGAAAGCACATAGTCATGCAGTGGAAAAGCTGAGCTTTATTTATTCCAGAAATCTCTACAAGGTATTCGGAGCTCCTCAGCCTTACAAAAAGTGCCCGGAGGCTTACAAAACTTGACAAAAGAAAAAAAACAAAAGAAATGCACAAGGAAAAAGGACTCAGGCTACAGGCTCCGCCGGGGTCTCGCCTTGCTCGACACCGCCCTCAGGGACCGGGGCTTCCACTTCCGTAACCTCCTCTCCCCCGATGGCAACCTCGGCGCCAGCCACTTGCGGCGCATCCACGGAGAGCGGGACTCTGGCGCGAAGCTCACCGTCGGCAAACTCCGGTATTAACGCCTTGACGGCATCGAGAGCCTTCAAATCTCCACATGTCGAACGACCATTGGAGACATCGCTGTTTCCTGATTTAAAATCAGGAAAGCTTACGGAGGAGGTATCACGTGCTAGCACGTGACCAGCAGTCACGTGTTGGCACGTGACATTTAAAAGCAGCGGCAAAGGCAGAGTCAGCTCCCCGATTAAATCAAAGAAAAGGCTCCAAAAAGGATCACGTGCTCACACGTGACCAGGGGTCACGTGACGGTTGAACAGCGGCCAGAAAACAGAGTGCAGAAAGCTCGTTCCAGGGGGTCACGTGGCCACACGTGACCGGCTTTCAAAGCCTCTCTATTTAACAGAATTAAATTTTGAAAGGGATTCAAATCTTCCCAAAGGAGAATGATTATTTGGAAACGATTGGATTAAAAATCTAAAGGTGATTAAATATCACCTATTCATGGAAAAATCTTGAACTTGGAAAGATTTTCCCTTAAAATCTAATCGAAATAACAAAGGAATATATTTGGATTTAAAATCCAATGGTGAATAAAATTCACCTAATAATCCAAAGGTCCAGATGAATGATGAATGCAAATCAAATCTCTCAATGAAAGACTCACTAAAACAGATTGATTCTTCTCCGTCTCCTATAAATAGGAGCCAAGAAGAATAAAAGAAAAAAGGACTTTTTTAGGAGGAGAGCGAGAGAAAGAAAGAGAGAGAAAAAAAGAAATAGAGCCTTGAGACTTTGGAAGAATTTGATCTGCTGCAGAAGAAAACTCTAGGTAAGGAAGGAGAGGCTTCAAAAGAGAATTTAATTCTCAAAAGAGTTTAACTCTTATACTAAAAAAGAAGAACTCAGTTCTCTCTTTAGTGGAGAATCTGCAAAGTGCACATCTCCCCATGAATTGAGAATTTAATTCTCATCGGGTTGAGATCCTGCCATGCAGATCCAAAGCATAGGGAGGGAATGGAAGTTTGAGAATTTAATTCTCACGGAACTATAGGAATTTAATTCCTTTGAAATAAAATTAGGGTTTAACCCTATGTTATAGGAATTTAATTCCTTCAAAATGAACAGAACCAGGATTTAACCCTAGCTAAGAACTTAAATCTGTCAAAATAACAGGAATTTAATTCCCTTACGAAAGAAGAAACTAGAGTTCAACTCTATCTAAGAATATAATTCTTCAGAAGAAAACATGAATTTAATTCCTCTAAAGTTTATTGCTAGGGTTTAACCCTATGAAGAATTTAATTCTTAAAAAGATAAACAAATCTGCAAACAGCAAAGGAACAGGGTCACGTGTTACCACGTGACCCCTGTAAAAATCCATAGAGAAGAACTTTGAGGCAACGCCTCACGTGCTCCACGTGACCCCCAAAGCGCGCAAAGAAAAAGCAAAAGAAAAGAAGCTCTGGGGCGCCCTCACGTGTCACCACGTGACCCCTAATGAACATCCTAACAGATCAAAGCGTGATCCCCCATCACGTGCCCCCACGTGATCTCTTCTCTTACCATATTTAGCATTAAACTGATGATCTGTTCCCAGTGTTTAACACTGATTTCGATAGTGTTTAACACTAGTTTGAAAACTCCATTTCCAGTGTTTAACACTGATTTTCTTAGTGTTCAAACACTAATTTGGAAAATTCTGCTCCCAATGTTTAACACTGATTTGAAATCTTTGTTCCCATTGTTTAAAACTGATTTGTCTCAGTGTTTAATACTAATTTGAAAACTCTGTTCCCAGTGTTCAACACTGATTATCTTTTAGTGTTTAACACTAACTTGTTAATCTTATTCCCAATGTTCAACACTGTTGGTCTCTAGTGTTCAACACTAGCTTTAGCCCAATTGGCTAAGTTTCCAGAGGTAAAGCCTCTCCTTCAATGGATCAACAGAAGGCCCATATCCTAAACATAATTGGACTTAGCCCAAGCTGGCCATAAGTCCTCAATCCAAACTTAACTGGGCCAATGGGCTCATAACATAATTGATTGGTCTTGGTCCCAAATTGGGCCAAAGACTATTTAATCTACCTTGGTTCAAGGGTACATCTCTTCACTCCTTTGATACTTGGCGTTGTAATTCCTCAACGTCTTCAAAGAGGTGACGGGTCCCGATGACCACACATTGATACGGACTGTGGGGTCCTTAAACTCATGGACTATGACGTCCTTAACCTTGACCGGGATGTCTTAAAACTAACATCGGACTGTGGGGTCCTTAAACCCATGGACTATGACGTCCTTAACCTTGACCGGAATGTCTTAAAACTAACAACGGACTATGACGTCCTTAACCTTGACCGCAACATCTTAAAACTAACATTGGACCGCAACGTCCTTAAACTACCTATGGACCGCAATGTCCTTAAACTACCTATGGACCGCAATGTACTTAAACTACCTGCTGACCGTGATGTCACTAAACTAAACAACAGGGCTCCCTTAATTGCTCTATTGTTGTATCTAAACGATCCCGTTTAAGTCGATCTTAGTCTAAAAACTAGGCTAACGCATCCTTAACAAACGTTTAAGTTGATCTTAGTCTCCAATGAGGCTAACGTATCCTTAAACCCAAACCCCCAAACCCAAATCTAAGATAATACGGATTTGGACTAGTCCACGCCCTACAGGCGACGACATAACTCAGTCTCCATATACAATCCACGGCAACTAAACACAAAATAAACACACACGACACGAAGTGACCATCTGGAGAAGGATAAAGTGGTTACCGCAGTGCGGTAGCGTAATTAACTGCAGGGGCTTGCGCCTGCAGGGAAGAGCGTCCCTACAATCAAAAACCCCTCAAGCGAGGGGGAATCTGATGAAGTCTGCTATATCGGACGCATCCGTTTAAACCTTCGATATACGGTGCCATAAATCAACTTGGCATCTTCGGAGAGGTAGACGGATAGCACCAATTAGCATCTGCCCCGAATCTCAGGCGAGACGCCCCGCGTCGTCGCCGTCTTTCGGAGGGGAACAGATTCTGGAACGCCCGATGGGACCTTTTCCTCTTTCCACTCCACACTTTGTGTGTCGTGTTTGCGAACCAAACACGGTTCGCTAATGGTTGCCCTTGGGTTTCAAGGTACTAAGATTTGGCGTCTTGCTTATTGCAGAAAGCAAAGAATCAATGGCTTCCACTTGTGCGAAATGCTCCAACTGCAATTGCAACCAGCGCTCTGCCTCGCCAGGAGGTGTAGCCTACGGACCCCAAGCTGCTTCGCTATTTACAATACCCGTGGAGCAGGTCACTCGAGCCACCACAGGGTTGTTTTTTGGGACCATGCTCCTGCCAACGAGCTTCACTGCTCCTGTGCTGACAATGGAAGCTCCCAAGAAGTCGGTCTTTGATCAGCTTACACATACCGCGGCCCCTCTCAACGGGTCGCCCAACACCAGTGCCTCGGTCTTCTCCAGATTGGGCCAGAGCTCCTGTGGGCCCACAATGGGGCCTACAATCCCAGAGAAGGCTGCTCCTAAGAAAATAACCAGCCCTGCTCCTGAAGTCGACAAGGCGGCTTCCCCTGCCAAAAAGTCGGTCTTTACAAGATTGACGGCTCCAGCTCCCGCTCCTGCTACCCAAAGGACATCGGTCTTTAACAGGCTGACACCAGCAGCGACCCCCCTCATACACAGGGGGCAAGACGAGACTATCGCCCTCACCAAGCCGGTTCCATCAGCACGACGCGCTCGACGTCGTTACTGGCACCGAGTGAGGAAGGCCGGAGGCAACTCCCCTCCTGGGCTAACTCCTCCAGCCCCGATGGCATAAGTTAATGCTGCTGTTCCAACTGGGAACAACTTTGAGATGCTAAATAAGGTGCGTAGGAATTCTCCTACCGTGGTACTAAAGAGGTCTCCCCCTCCGCTGAAAAAGTCTGTAGAAGCAAAGCTAGAACAACCCCAATCTTCTCAACGGCTGTCCTCCTAAATCTATAAAGTCTGGCGGCAGACCCGAGACTCGGTGATCGATCCAAATTTCTCCCCCAGCACAAGAAGATGAAAATCCAACAGGAAGTCAGTCACCAGGCTAAGCCACGAAAAGTTGTCTGGGTGCCCACCTCAACGGCCCCCTCAACTTCCACTGCTCATAAAAAGAAGAGGCCAGAGAAGATCCCCGGGCCTGCAACGAAAGCTAAAAGCGCTGAGCCCAGACGCCCTAAGGCTGGGGGCAGGATGGTCCACACTGTATACATGGCGTCGGGGAAAGAACACAGCCGCACGTCCAAAGGTCATAGACCGCTTACACGGTCGGTGACCAAAGCTCAGGAGCAACAGCAAAAGCTCCAGGAAATGATGATCGCAATGGCCGCGCTTACTGGGCCGAAAGAAAGCCCCGAGGCGTCCTCGGATCAGCAACAAGAACAGGAAACCGACGCCGAGTTCCTCCGGAGGATATTGGAAAAGAAAGATAAAGAGGCTGCGGAACAAGCGACTAATATAAAGCAAATAGCCCACTTATTCCAGGACATGGTGGGAATGATGATCCAACAAGACCCACCTGCTGAGGATCCTCCGATCGTCCTTGAAGACGACAGGGGAGAAACATCAAATCCACCACCGGCCCTCTCAACGGCCAAGGAGGAGACAATCTCTAAGGCTGACTTGAACGACTATATAGCCCAGCAGATCCGGGTTCATCATGCGACTGAGGCAGCTGGTCAAGTCGTAAAAACGGGGCGACCGTATCCGAGCTGGTACGACCAAATCAAATATCCGCCGGGTTATACAATACCGAAATTCCACGTGTATAAGGGGACTGGCAATCCCCACCAACATGTTGCCCAGTTCAGGGCCCTTTGCGGTAACACCGGCGGTGACGATAAACTGTTGCTTCGCCAGTTCGTGGGCAGCTTAAACAGCGTTCGAATGGTATTCGGAACTCCCGAACGATTCTATCAAGACGTTCGCTGAAATGGAGTTGCTATTCACTCAGCGATTCGCAAGCGCCAGCGAACGCACTCCAATAACAGCATTGATTAATGCCAGGGTGAAACCGTGCGAAACGTGGGTCCAGTATGCTATACGCTGGCGAAATCTGTGGTCGAAATGCGAGCAACGCATTGAGGAAGCGCCCGCGGTGGGCATGTTCGTGGGAACCCTAGACCCTCATGCAACTATCTCCCAGTTTATGATGTTCTTTAAGCCGACCACGTTTCAGGCTTTGATCGACAAGTTGGCCCAGATGGACCAGATGGGTCATAGACCGTCTCCCCCGAAGCCGGAGCTTCGGAGTGACAAGGGTAAAGGGAAGGCAACCTTCGTCGCGAATGCTCAGCAGCAACCCAGTGCCTCAAAGCTGGCGGATCAGCTGGAAGAAAGACGGCGGTATTATAATGAGAAGATGAAGCATCCCTACTCGTTCCCACGGGACAAGACGAAATGGTTATTCGAGCTGGCAGTACGCAACAGACTTATAAACTTGCCAAATCCAAGGCGACCGCCACAACCTACTGAGGTGAATAACCCCAACTATTGCCCTTACCATCAAACGGTAAGCCATCCGATTGAGGATTGCTTCGTTTTCAAAGGATGGATTGAAGATCAATACCTCCAGGGGAAGTTTGCACTGTCCGAAAAGTGGAAGGTGAACCCGCCACAGCCGCATACTCCTAAGAAGATGGACGCACCGGGGGCAACTTGTTCCTTTATTGAAGAAGTTCCATGGGAAATCGTGCTATCAGCTAAAACCAAAAGGATGCTGAGTAACCTTCATGCGTGCCCAGCGGTCGAATGGAAGAACCCGCTTGAACCTCAAATCATCGAAGGGATGTTGAAGCCGCGCCCAACTACAAAGATTCGTGGTGATGGCCCACGTATTCACAACCAACCGTCAAAATCTTCGAAGAAAAAGAAGAAGAAATCCAAAAAGCCCGTGGAGCCTGGAGACAAGCGTACGGATTTGCAGAAACAGATTGACGCGCTGGAGGAGTACAATCAAAAGGCACGGACTCCCGTCACACTGCAAGAGTTCCTCAACCACGTCTTCCAGAAGGAAGATGATGGAGAGAGCTCATCGGATGAATCCGAGGGATATGTGGCGAGTTGTCATGTGATTTCCCACTCGGAAGATGAGAAAACTCCTAGCACTGAGAAACTGGGGGCACAGCCTGAGCCAGAACTTGTATGGCCAACAGATGAAATGATCGACGCCTTTCTAAACGAGATTCGTTTGAAGAGTAAAGCCGACCAGGAGCGTGAGATAGCCGCATCAGAAGGAGCCAAACGCAGGCGACTAAACGAAAGAGTCGAAGCGCTCCCGCCAGATCGAAAGACACCCGATGCGGATAAAAACATATTCAAGACGAGGAAAAGGTTTGCCAAAGCCATGTCGATGGGAATGAAGCTACCACCCTCGAAAGAAAACGCGTTTGATGGGGCGGAGAGGCACCCTAATTATTGCGCATATCATCGAAAGATTTCACACCCCACTGAGGAGTGCGACACTTTTAAGATGTGGTGGCAGGGATACGTGGCTCATCGGCAATATTTTAAGCGAATGAAACAGAGAACTCGTCGGGAGCAGAGAAGTACGGCCGAAGGACACAAAAGAATTGTTGGCAATTGTCGCACGGTCAACGCCGGAGGATCACAGGTTCTCACCTTTGGGAGCGACTCTGACGATGAAATGGCTCTTAGCCCCCTCTTTAAAGAGTCCACCTCGGGAAAAGAGGAAGAACCAGAGCCCTGCAAAAACATTCAGCTGCGCAATCGCACGCTTCCAGAAAAGAATCTCGGACCCTCAACTGGAAAGGATAAGGGAAAGGAAAAGGTCGCTAAGGATATCACCTTAGATGACCAAGTTATGAAAGAGCTGACTGCCAAAGACCCGCCTAAGAAGAGTAGGGTGGACTACAACATCCTAGCGCACCTGAGGAAGCTACCCTCTCAGCTCAGCATTCTCGATACCCTTCTATTATCAAAAGAAGCGCGAGATTCATTAATCAAGGCGTTACAAGAACCCGAGCAATTCCAACCCTTCCTCGCCGCAAAAAGGATGAAGGATGAACTAGAAGAAGTACACACAGCCGATGTCACGTTCGGTGATGAGGACCTTCTCCTTGGGACGTGCGACCACAACCGTCCCCTATACGTCTCTGGATATTGCCACGATATAAAGATAGGCAAAATCCTAGTTGACAATGGGTCTTCCGTTAATCTCCTCAACGTACGGGTGTTAAAGGAAATTTGCATGAGCGTCCAGCACCTTGCTCGGGACAAGATCACCATCTCCGGGTTCGACTTCCAATCATCGAGAACTCTTGGGTCTGTAATATTAACATTACGCTTCGGACTACTCGTCACGGACATCAAGCTTCACGTCATTGACGCCAAGACCTGCTACAACGCCTTGCTCGGTCGTCCTTGGTTACACGAGTACAACATCATCCCTTCTACACAGCATCAGTGTATGGAGTACTTTAAGGATGGTTTCGAGTATACCGTAACAGGTGAGCTGAACCCATTCTCCGTGAACGAAGTCCGCAAGTACGAAGATGCAAGGTACTTTTTGCCAGACTTCGAGGATACAGAAAGGTGTCGCAAGCCGGAGAACAAAGCTGTCGCCACCATCCCTGTTTTCGGAAGCGATACCGAAGAAGAAGAAGAGATAGTTTATGCTGGTCCGTCTCGACGTAACAGCCCGGGACCGTCCGCCCCCATGTTGATCTTCGGAAGTGACTCGGAAGACGAAGTTAATGCCGTGTTCTCCAGTCGGCCGTCAATACAAGCATCCCCTGGCGATGATCAGAGTTTGCAAATCACCATGGTGACGCGGGAACACTACAAAGACCTTGACGCACTTGAAGCTTACCATATGCAGGACCTGCAGGCATTTTACGTCCCTCCCAGGCGAAAGGGTGAAAAGGCGATCCTGTTCTATCGATCCTCGGAAACAAGAGTGGAGAAAGAGATTTGGCATAGCGCGGATTCTACACTTGACAGGCTTCAACCCATCCGTTTGCCCAGATACTACACAGATGGGTTGAAAAGACTATTGAAGCGCCAAGGAGTACCCTTAAAACAGACTATCCGACAAGCTCGATTCTATAACAGGATTTGGGATATCCCTGGGACCCAGCGCAAATTGCCCAACGGGAGAATGGAAACGCTCGGACTTGGATACATGAGAGTCGGGAAACGGGAACGGGTCCATGGTAGTTACGCCATACATAATTTCGATGAAGAAGAGGACGCCTTGTCAGAAAATGCTAACCCCTCAACGGAACTGCATCCCGCGATCGAAGTCCCGAATCCATCATTTGAAGAACAAGTGAATGAGCTTATCAGGAAAGCAGGTCAAAAGGCTCGGGACGACCATAACCGCGAAATGGCCATCTACGAGAAAGCCAGGACGCAACGTCTTCTTCAACAGACTGCAAAAGACGAAAATACTCTTCCCTGTCAACCCGTGGTGCAAAAGGCCCGACGCAGAGGTAGAAACAAGTCGAAAAGCAGAAAAGGCGTTCGACAGAGACAAAGCGGGACCGAGAAGTCCCGCGATCGGAAATCGAGCGGTCCGGATTTGTCCCTTATGAAGAAGATGAGTCAGGCATACTCTTTTCCTCAGGATAAAGCATGGAAGATACTTGACCTTGCCTTGAAACATCGAATGATTACACTTCCGTCATCTAAACACCCTGAGCAAGCTAACGAGGTCTCTCATCCGGACTATTGCTCTTATCACCAAGCCATAGGACATCCTATCGAAGACTGCTTCACCTTCAAGAACTGGGTCGAAGACCAATACCAGCGAGGCAAATTTGCCCTATCCGACAGCTGGAGGGTAATGCCGCCGCGAAAGCACGAACCCAAAGCCATAAGAGCAGAACCAGATCCACGACGGTCTTGGAAGCGAGCTCGTACCTGTCATATGATAACGATATCAAAAGAAGATCCTGAGAGTATGGATGACTTTCCCTGGTGCTTCGAAAACAATGATGACAAGGCGATCTCATAGTTTCCACCAGTGCCAAAAGAGCCGGAGGACGGAATACACACTACTGCAGATAACCTCAAGAAGATTGAGTTGGGAACGACGAACGACTCACGACCGACGTTCGTCAGCGAGTTGCTATCTGAAGAAAGGGTGGCCGAGTTAAAAGACGTGCTTATGCAGCATAGAGATTGCTTCGCATGGAATTATTCTGAAATGCCGGGACTAGATCCAGAAGTTGCTGTGCATAAACTGGCGATATCCCCGGACGTTAAGCCAGTCAAACAGGAGACGAGAAGAATGCGGCTCGAGCTTGAGATGAGCATCAACGCCGAAGTCAAGAAGCTGATCGACTCTGGGTTTATCCAAGAGGTTCAATATCCTGACTGGGTCGCCAACATCGTCCCGGTAATGAAGAAAAATGGGACAGTGCGCATATGCGTGGACTTCCGGGATCTCAATAAAGCCTGCCCGAAGGACGATTTCCCAGTGCCAGTCACCGAACTAATGATAGACAATACGTCCACTCATGAAGTTTTCTCTTTCATGGACGGTTCATCAGGATACAATCAGATAAAGATGCACCCCGAAGACCAGAAGCACACCGCTTTCTGGACTCCTTTGGGTATATTCTGCTACAAGGTGATGCCCTTCGGTCTAAAGAACGCCGGTGTCATGACGAAGATCTTCGATGACCTCATACATGAAATCGTCGAATGCTATATTGACGACCTTGTGGTGAAAATCAAATCATACGAGGAACATCTTGAGCATCTGAAGATCGTATTTCAACGCCTTCGGCAATATAACTTGAAGATGGACCCACTCAAATGCGCGTTTGGGGTGTCCTCAGGTAAATTCCTAGGATTCATCGTCCGGCACCGAGGTATCAAAATAGATCCGTTAAAAATCAATGCGATCATGGAAATGCTTCCGCCGAAAACTCTCAAACAGTTGCGGTCTCTCCAAGGGAAGCTCGCGTACATCCGGCGGTTTATCGCCAACCTGTCAGGCAAGTGCCGTCCTTACAGCCACCTGATGAAGAAGGGAACTCCATTCGTCTGGAATCAAAAATGCCAGAGCGCGCTGGATGAGATCAAGCAATACCTGCAGAACCCGCCAGTGTTAGCTGCCCCGGTTAAGGGAAAGCCCCTTATTCTTTATACAACAGCCCTCGAAGGTTCCTTGGGCGCATTATGGGCACAAGAGAACGACCAAGGAAAGGAAAGAGCGCTCTACTACTTAAGTCGAGTTCTACTGGGGGCAGAAAGCAACTACTCCCCCATTGAAAAACACTACCTGGCGTTGATCTTTGCGATAACCAAGCTCAGGCACTATGCGTTGGCGCATGAAGTCCGTCTCATATCGAAGGTGGACCCCCTTAAGTATTTAATGTCGAAGGCCATACTGACTGGTCGACTCGCTAAATGGGCCATGCTCTTGATGGAGTTCTCGATAACATATCAGCTTTTCAAGGCAGTGAAAGGCCAGGCCATCGCCGACTTCCTCGCTGAGCATCCGGTACCAGCCGACTCTCCTTTGAATTGCGAACTGCCAGACGAACACGCGTTTGATGCGATCGATGGCGGTAATATCCAATGGGAGCTGTATTTCGATGGAGCATCTTCCGTGAAGAAGCGCAAACAAAGTACCCCGATAATCAAATCGGGAGTATGACTCATTTTTGTAACTCCACAAGGAGGGATAATGCGCTTCACTTTCTCCTTAACAGAGCCGAGGAAAAACAACGAAGCCGAATACGAAGCTTTGATAGCAGGCCTCAAGATCGCCATTGACATGGGAATTGAAAACCTCCTTATATATGGAGATTCTCAACTGGTCGTTAGTCAAGTAAACGGCGACTACCAGACATGCAAGCCAGAGCTGGTGAAGTACGGCGAGAAAGTGCAGCAACTGTTGACCCAAATCCCCTCCTACACCTTGGAAAGCATACCGCGTGCCGAAAATAGCAAAGCAGATGCATTAGCCAAGCTAGCTAAAGAACTAGCTGATGAGAACCTCGATGATGTTAAAATCGTGGTGCAAAGCCGTCGGGTGCTTGCCCCAGCAGAAATACCTACGGAATCATCCGAAGAAAAGGGAGCGATTGAGCAGACGACCCTACAAATAAAAGACCGTGAGAAGGCTGAGGACTGGAGGGAGGTCTTCACAGACTACTTTAAGTCCTATCGAATGCCCGAAGAAGCGTCCTCAAGACATCGGCTCATGAAACGAGCTCTGTCTTTCGCCTTCATCAACAATACTCTGTACAAGAGGTCGTTTGATTCTCTGTGGCTGAGATGTTTAGGACCTGACGAAGCAGAAAGATTCGTTCAGGAAGTTCATGACGGAATCTGTGGTTCTCATCAAGCAGGCCCGAAGATGAAGTTAAAAATTAAACGGATGGGTTACTACTGGCCCACGATGATCCAGGTTAGCCTCGAATATATGAAGCAGTGCCACTCATGCCAAATCCATGGGGATTTCATCCACCAGCATCCAAATCCGCTACATCCAACGGTGGCTAGCTGGCCATTCGAAATATGGGGAACTGACATAGTCGGCCCCATCGAACCGGCATCGTCTAAGGGACATCATTTCATCCTGGCGACGACTGATTACTTCTCCAAATAGGCAGAAGCAGTATCGCTGAGGGAAGTGAAGACGGAGAATATCCTCCACTTTTTCAAGACGCACGTCATTTATCGGTTTGGAACTCCGCGGCGGATTATCTCCGATAACGGGCCGGCCTACAGAAGCTATAAGATCAGCCGCTTCGCGCAACAGCATAATATAGACTGGAGATACTCCTCAGTTTATAATCCACGAGCTAACGGCCTAGCTGAGGCCTTCAACAAGACCTTGACAAAGATCATGAAGAAGACGGTGTCCTGAAATAAGAAGGACTGGCACGAGAGACTGCAATAAGCTCTCTGGGCATATCGGACTACGTTCAAGACGGCCACGAACACGATGCCATACGCATTGGTATTCGGTACGGAAGCAGTACTCCCCCTCGAGATAGAGCTACCTTCTCTACGAGTGGCAGTCCACCACGAGTTGACAGACGAAGAAAATGCTCACCTTCGGCTTGAGGAGCTTGACGCCCTCGATGAAACCCGGCTTATAGCGCAACAAAATCTGGAGGCTTACAAAGCGAAAATGACGCGCTCGTATGAAAGATTGACCAGGCCGAGGACATTCCGCCAAGGCGAACTCGTGCTAGTGATCAAAAGGCCTATGATCCCCAATCGCGCCAAGCGGGGAAAATTCGAGCCAAACTATGAAGGCCCGTACATCATAGACAAAGTCTACCAGGGTGGAGCCTATCTACTCATGGATATGCACGGTGAGAGGCCTTTCAAGCCAATAAACGGCCGCTTCCTAAAGAAATACTACGCTTAAGGAGTCACAGCCTAGGTCAATGATAGATGACAACGACTATGCCCGCTCGCTATCTTCCTAAGCTCAAGCTCTATAAGTAGTAGCCGGCCCTCTCCACGATGGACCGAAACGTCCTTAAACTAACGACGGACCGAAACGTCCTTAAACTAACGATGAACCGAAACGTCCTTAAACTAACACCGCAGCATCCTTAGGCTGACGAGATAAAAAAAAAAGAGAAAAAAATATAATAAATAAAAACGGTATGTCCATCAGCAAAATGGGCACGGATGAAAACCCGAAAGGGCTCCGTGAGTAAAAACAGCAGGGCTACCAGCGAGTGTTCGTGAAAACCCGAAAGGGCGCGACCTCGTAAAAAAAGAAGAAGAAGAAAATAAAAAGAATAAAAAAAAACGGTATGTCCATGAGCAAAATGGGCACGGATGAAAACCCGAAAGGGCTCCGTGAGTAAAAACAGCAGGGCTACCGGCGAGTGTTTGTGAAAACCCGAAAGGGCGCAACCTCGTTAAAGGACACTTGCGGGATCCTCACGACCCTGTAAGGAGAAACCACCCGTGTGAGATCCTTACGACTCACAAGGGAGTAACACACTTAGGGATCCTCACGATTCCTAAGGAGAAAAGACACTTGCGAGATCCTCACGACTCACAAGGAGAACTCTCTTATGGGACCCTCACGGCTCATAAGACTTGAAAGTCTTAAGTTACAGAAACCT
Source organism: Agapanthus africanus (assembly GCA_030015575.1). Lineage (NCBI taxonomy): Eukaryota > Viridiplantae > Streptophyta > Magnoliopsida > Asparagales > Amaryllidaceae > Agapanthus > Agapanthus africanus. Next base: position 361,991,485 of record JASDDO010000004.1, read on the forward strand.
GAATCTGTGCTTAAGCAAAATCCCCCATAACCTTCGACAATGCCCTACAAGCGGCTCATACTGTCCCTTGTATACAATTCACGGGCGCGAATAAACATTTCCTCAGCAAAGTCCCACCCGTGACTAGGGGTATGTCCCTATGGTGAACAACCCTTATAAGTCCTCTCGACTTATAAGGAGAAAGCCCTCTTGTAGGATCCTTACGACTTACAGAGGAACATACACTTAGAAATCCTCACGATTCCTAGGGAGAAAATACACCTACAAGATCCTCACGACTTGTAGGGGGAAATACCTTTGTGAGACCCTTACGGCTCATGAAGTCAAAAGCCTTAGTCGACAGGACCCTAACCCTGTTTGCTAAGCCGCCCTTGTTCAACATCGACAGAGGCAGATGATGATTCGCTCCTGGCCATATCCCAGTTGTAGCGGTGCTGATGCCGAAATCGGTGTCTAATTTCAGGTTTATGGCGAAAAGCCAGTAGGCCGCACGTGCATACGAAATAGCCGAAATGATGGGGCAACTTGCAATAAAAAGCAGCAAGTAAAAATGTATGCACGCAAAATAGCCGAAATGATGGGGCAACTCGCAATAAAAAGCAGCGAGTAAAAAAAAATAGCCTAAATGATTGGGCACCGCGAAAAATAGCCGAAATGATAGGGCAATCGCGACCTTCGCGATATAAAAGCTGAAATGATGGAGCATCGTGGAAAAAGAAATGAAATAAAATAAAAAAAATTTAATTTATGCCCTACAGGTGATGTTCCATCACACCTTGTATACAATCCAAGGGCGTAAAAAAAATAGAAGTGAACATACTTCCCCCCAGGTTTCATCAAAGAAAGAAGCTAAATCTCGACGGGCCGCAAGCGACGTAGAGATCATCCCAACACTCGTCTCGTAACGACGGACACAACTTCAAACAAAGCGGAGCAGCGGCAACTCCGTGAGGAAATGGCTCGGCGATATACATATCACCAACAGTCAAACCTCCATTCCGTGAAATGCGGATACAATCAGCAAAATTCCTGGTTACGTGGAACACGGATAACGTCACTCTTTGACCCCGTGGAAAACATCCAGAGCGGAGCCTCGTCCTCGCCGAGCACGGCAGTGAACCCGTGCGAAGCATCTAGTGCAAAATTCCTGGTTACATGGAACGCAGATAACGTCACTCTTTGACCCCATGGAAAACGTCCAGAGCGGATCCTGGTCCTCGCAGAGCACGGCAGTGAACCCGTGTGAAGCATCCAGAGCGGAGCCTAGTCCTCGCCGAGCACGGCAGTGAACCTGTGTGAAGCATCTAGTGCAAAATTCCTGGTTATGTGGAACGCGGATAACGTCACTCTTTGACCCCGTGGAAAACATCCAGAGCGGATCCTGGTCCCCGCAGAGCACGGCAGTGAACCCGTGTGAAGCATCCAGAGCGGAGCCTAGTCCTCGCCGAGCACGGCAGTGAACCCGTGTGAAGCATCTAGTGCAAAATTCCTGGTTACGTGGAACGCGGATAACGTCACTCTTTGACCCCGTGGAAAACATCCAGAGCGGATCTTGGTCCTCGCAGAGCATGGCAGTGAACCCTTGTGAAGCATCCAGAGCGAAGCCTAGTCCTCGCCGAACACGGCAGTGAACCAGTGTGAAGCATCTAGTGCAAAATTCCTGGTTATGTGGAACGCGGATAACGTCACTCTTTGACCCCGTGGAAAACGTCCAGAGCGGATCCTGGTCCTCGCAGAGCACGGCAGTGAACCCGTGTGAAGCATCCAGAGCGGAGCCTAGTCCTCGCCGAACACGGCAGTGAACCCGTGTGAAGCATCTAGTGCAAAATTCCTGGTTACGTGGAACGCGGATAACGTCACTCTTTGGCCCCGTGGAAAACGCCCAGAGCGGAGCCTGGTCCTCGCCAAGCACGGCAGTGAACCCGTGTGAAGCATCCAGAGCAAACACCGGACTGTGGAGTCCTTAAAATCCACGGACTATGACGTCCTTAACCTCGACCGTAATGTCTTAAAACTAACGATCAACCACCCTGATTCTATATTGATTCCACCTTGGTTTAGGGGTACATCTCTTCACTCCTTTGATACCTGGCGTTGTAATTCCTCAACGTCTTCAAAGAGGTGACGGGTCCCCGCAACCACACATCGGACTATAGAGTCCTGAAATCCACGGACTATGACGTCCTTAACCTTGACCGAGATGTCTTAAAACTAACTTCGGACTGTGGAGTCCTTAAATCCACGGACTATGACGTCCTTAACCTTGACCATGATGTCTTAAAACTAATATCGGACTGTGGAGTCCTGAAATCCACGGACTATGACGTCCTTAACCTTGACCGTGATGTCTTAAAACTAATATCGGACTGTGGAGTCCTGAAATCCACGGACTATGACGTCCTTAACCTTGACCGTGATGTCTTAAAACTAATATCGGACTGTGGAGTCCTTAAACCCACGGACTATGACGTCCTTAATCTTGACCGTGATGTCTTAAAACTAACATCGGACTGTGGAGTCCTTAAATCCACGGACAATGATGTCCTTAACCTTGACCGCGACGTCTTTAAACTACGATGCCTTGAGCAACCCCTGACCCCGTGAAACACGGATAAGGGTGACCACATCCAGCACTTGCAGGTCCTTATGACCTGTAAGAAAGAAAAACTCTCTTGTGAGATCCTTACGACTCTCAAGGGAAAACCCGCTTAAGAATCCTCACGATTCTTAAGAAGAACTTACACCTATGGGATCCTCTCGACCTGTAGGGAGAAAAACTCTTTATGAGACCCTCACGGCTCATAGAGCCTAAAAGTCTTAGGAGGCAGATCTTAACCCTGAATCCTAAGCCATCGCCGCCCTACAAAGAGATCAAGATAGACTATCCGCAGAATACATTCAATAAAAGAGACACACCATTGAGGAGAAAAATGTATCTTTTATTCATAAACCAAAACGGATACAAAGTGTAATTCCTGAAAGAACAAAAAGAAAATACTCTCATCCATGGGTATATACAAAAAAGGAAGGAAAAGATACAAATGTTTCAAGCCGGTGGGCGATTTAGCAGCTTGGTCAACTCATCCTGCTTTTGTTGGGCCATGGCCTCATGATTTAAGATCGCCAAAAGACGGGCCTCCGCCTGAGCCTGCTGGGCCTGATACGAAGCGAGCCGACCTTCAAGCTCTTTCTCGGTAGCCTTATGAGCCTCGACCCTCTCACGAGTGAGCGTGGAAGCTTTATCAAGACCCACCACCTCTTTGATAGACTCTTGAAGCACCCGCCAGAGTTCATACGCTTTGTTGGCCTTGTCGGTAAGATTAGCTTGAAACTCGCCCAGCGCCTTGGAGGCCAGCTCCCTCTCTGAGAATTTACGGCCGAGCCTCTTCTCGCACGGCGTCATGTTTGCCGCGCACCGTGTTATCAGCCCCCGTAACTCCGCCTTTGCAGCCACAGCTTTCGAGGAAATGTGGGAACACTCAAGGGCGTGTAAACAAGCCTCCACCTTTCGACAGAACTCCACCCAGACCCGCACCACCTCTTCGTTGTGGTAGGTGGCAAGAAAAGGAAGAGAGCCGTTAGCTTCGGCAGCAAATGCTTCAGCTGTGGTCGCGCTGCCAGCACGGAGCTCCTCAATCAAAGATGATAAGGAAACAAGGTTTAGTTGAGCCAAGCGTTCTGAAGCCCGCAAAGCATAGGGGCCCGCCGGCATAACGATGCGCGATTCCAACGCTGTGGAGGCTGGCAGGGCTGTTCAGATTTGAAAGACGTCAATAAAACTCTAAAGCAAGAAGAACAAATGGAACCGTAATGAAATGTCACTTACCTACGGTCAGGCAAGTAGGAGCTGAAGGTTCCCCTGGCCCTTCAACGACCTCGACCTCGTCGTCAGCTTCCAAAACTGTAAAAGACATCAACGTCATTTCGCAAAATGGCAACGATGCTATAATAAAAAAATAGCGAACAACGCTAACCTTGCCTAAAGGAAAGGACAATGCGCTGAGGGGAGATCGCCTACGGAGCTGCCATCTCCAATAAACGCTGAAAGGATTGCCGAGGCGACAAATCAGCAATAGAGGACGCCAGCCCGCGCATTTCTGAGAACACAAAAGAGTTCAGACCATGGAAAGATTGCTAATTCAAAAATGTAGAAGGTTACCTTCAACACTCCTCCCATTCTGAGACGGGGGGATGGCGGCTTGATTGAAAAGAATTCTTGATGTGTAGTATGAAAATTGTAAAGAAATCACAACCAAAAATTATTTGACCGCAATCAACTACGGTGTCGGATGTAGATTGTTAGTGAGTGCAGATCGTCCACAGGGAAAGTGTAATCATTCGTCTTTTGAATTAGATGAGTCAAAACTTTAAAGAAAACAAAACAAAACAATTCATGATTTGAAATTGAAGTTCAAGAATTAGAAAAACTTAGATCTAATAACAAGAAAAAGATAGAATCAAGAATTGATAGTTTGATGATTTTTCCAAACCAAATCTCAAGAATCGAAATGAGGCTCGTAGGAATCGATCGGATCTATAGGTGTGATGTAATCTTACAATGACGCATTCTTATCCTTCGATGAATTGATACTAGATCGATGATGATCGACGAGAATTAGGGATTTCTAGTGAAACTAGGGTTTCATCTTATCCCTTGTTCATTCATCGATATCATTCATGTGCTAGCCTCTAGTAAATTCAAGAAGCGATCGTAGATCCCTAATTTCGAGCGATCACAATCAAGAAAGCATCGCAACGAAACTAGGTCATCGATTCTTGAACTTGCTAGGGTTTACAAAACTCGTAGGACTTAAAAATCGTATTAAGATTTGTTACATCATCATTCTACAATCGTCTCGACTCCTTTACGAGCGGAGTTTTACTCAAACATCACAACAAGAACAACAATTACAAATTGAGATCTAATCATGATGCAAGAATTAAAAGAAAGCAAGATTCAAGAATTTCACCTTTTATTTATATCAACAATTTAGTTACATTCGCTCAAGAACTACAAGAGGAAGAACTCGATCGTCGATTTGGCTTCGCTCGTCCCCGTGAGTCGCGGATCGGCTTGGATCACTTGCCCGATTGAAGATCGGCTCGGCTCCTAAAAGGTTGAAGGCTTCTCGCTTGATTTGGTACTCAAGATCTTGAATTTGGAGTGGAATTAGGGTTAGGGTTTCGCACAAGCCTTGTCACTAGACTTTTGGAAGAAGATGAAGAATGAGGTAAAGATTAAGGAACTAATGAACTATTGATGAACAACTAACTAAACCCTAATTATTGATTACCTAAAGATTGATTAGCCTTTAACCCTAGGTCTAGGTTCCTATTTATAGCCATCTAAACCCTAGATCTAGGATTTCAAATTCTAAGTTTCCCTCCTAAAGTTTGTTGAGGAAATTTGAATTTCCCTCCAAAAGTTAGTTATAGGAGAAGCTTCTAGATGTGATTAGTTAGGAGGGGGCTTCTAGAAGAGGTTAGTTAGGAGCTTAATTTGGATTAGCCTTGCTTAATGATCTTTGCTGATCTGGCAGTAGCTTCGACGTCCTTCTGGAATTTGACATATCAAAAAGGAATGTGGCCACTGAGATAAGAATTTTGCACTGAAAATAAAGCGATGACGTGGCAGAAGCGCGGCGGATCCGCGGCACAAGCAAGCTCCCGCCGCGGATCCGCGGCTCTTTGGGGGAGTTGGAGCTTGGGCTCTCTGGTGCTTGTTTGGGCTGATTCTTGGGCCTTTGTTTGATATATATAATTGTATAATTCCTTCTGAATTGCCACCAGATCTGAAATGATAGAGTTGGCGTAATGTTTGATCAGCTAAATAACAATTTTGTCCTGTCTCCTGGATTTTCCTGCACAAATCTCGAAACAAGCGTTGCGCAAATACAGAAATGATGCGATGCCATGAAATGCGGTCAATTTCCCTTAAAGTGCCGGTTTAAAAGTCTAACACATGAAATCTGATATTTAACGACTGATTTGCTAATATGTGAAATATAAATACCGAACACTTCTAAATGAGTGCAAAAGATGGGGAAATTGCCGTGTTAAAAATACATTATTTTCGACTGATCAAATACCCCCAAACTTAATTTCGATCGTCTCGAGCGAATGTTTTATTAAAAAGAGAAGGAGAAAATAAAGAAAGAGAAAAAACTAACTAGCACACTTTCGTAGGCAACACGATTGCACTGAGCACGTGCAACAAGCCTTTAAACCTCTAGGTATCCCTAGTAGGAGGAGTGTTGTCTCCTGAGGGTTTTCAGCGGATTGCACCCACAAAATCCAATAATAAAAGAAAGATCATGAAATTTACATTTAAAGAAAAGAATTGTAAAAGAAAGACCTCGAAAATTAGGGTTTCCAACTAAGCTAGCTTTTCGGTTGTCATGAGCCCTATCTTAATGGTCATGAAAAGATGTCAAAAATCACGTCCTCCCTCAATAAAACATCGTCTTATTTTTCATTCCTATCTTTCTTCCAAACATCGATCATATAACCCTGCGTGTGTGTAAAGACATCCCTACACCCGGAGAATTCAATTCAAGCTATCATACTCTTGCCCATCAGCCTCAGTACTTTTTAATTAATGAATATTTAGACGAAATTGCTCACACACTTTCATGCGACCGTTAATACTTCTTGAGGTACTAACCGACCGATTACTCATGTGCTTGCTTCTTTGGTGTTTTTCCTCGTCTTGCACCACCTCAGGCATAGCAGTGACTCCCAGACCAGTTGGCCTTAGGGCACTAGGTGAAGAAGCACCCTCGCTATATATTTTTTTATTATTGCCCTTGGTGATAACAAAACCAGTGTTCATTTTTCTCACCACTTTATATTTTCTTCATTTTTTTTTATTTCCTTCATACTTTTGGTTTTAAGACAAGAGCATTTCAAGGTATCCTCTACTATCCCAGGCTTTAAGACGTGTGTAAGTGCGAATAGCAGGGTATCAACGTTCAAAATGTTTGGCTTCCAGAATAGAAACTATTTTTCAGACTTATTTTTATCCTCAGATTAGTGACGTCTTTCATCTTACTAACCATTGGGACAACGGCTCATAACTACTTATTACTAGTTCGTATAAGAAAACTTCTAATTTTCTTAGTTTTCTTAAATTTTTCTAATCTCATGGATGTAATTTTTCACTATCTAAACTTTCATTATCTTATTTATGTACAAAAAATATTTTTATCTTTTTGAAATTTTTTAAATTTTTATAGGTTTTCGAAAAAATGTTTTGTGCTTATGCAAAGTGATATGCAAATGATGCGAAAATAAGAACAAACCTCCCCCAAACTTGTTTTCAACAGTGTCCTCACTGTTGCCTTCCGCTAAATCTCGAAAAACCTGTAAGCTTGGGAGGAATTTATTAGTGGGGGCAAAATATTTAAGTGAAGAACCTCCCCGAAACTTATTTTTGGCTCATCATTTTGTAAAAATTTTCTTTTCAAGAGCCAGAAAAAATATCCCCCTAAACTTATGCAATGTTAATCTTTGAAAATCATATGAGGGGGTCAAAAATCAGTGGTCGATGCCAAGCTTTGCAAAGACCAAATGTTAACACCAACCATTCAAAAATTTTATCAATGCAGTGCTCTGGTTGGTGGAAGAAGAAGTGGGGAAAGATTAAGTGGTGAAAGAGAGTGTGCGTGCGTCTCATTTTGGAGAGACGATGCAGTGTATGTGATGGATTACTCGCATTCTTTTTACAGTTCAAAAGAAGGGGTGGAGGTTCAATTTCAATGATTGGGACATGATTCATCTCAACACCCGTGTCATTCAAAAATGCGAGTTCATCAGCGAAGATTTCCTCAAAAGTTCCATCTATACCCCGATGAATAATGTCATCACAAAGTGCGGGGTGATCTTCAGACTCTAAAATCAGTTCATAATCAGTGTTAATTATTGACCCGGACATCTCGGTGGAAGAGTCCGTATGTGTATGATACATAGTTGGGTCAAACAACAATGTAAGAAAAGAGTCAAGATCAGTATCATGAGGATCGTCAAATTCGCTGCTGTCGACATCCATTAAGTCGACAGAACAGACCTGAGTAGTAGGTTCGGAGGGTACACTTCCCAACTTGTAAATGTTCAGCTCTATTGACCTATTCCCGAAGGATAGGGTCATAGAACCATTACGACAGTTGATGATAGCGTTGGAAGTGGCCAAAAAGGGGCGACCTAAAATCACCGGAATTTGATTTCGTGGGTTCGCTACAGGCTGTGTATCAATTACAATAAAGTCCACAGGGAAGATAAATTCCCTGATTTTTATTAACACATCCTCCAGTTCACCCCTAGGTTTGGTGATTGATCGGTCAGCCATCTGGAGAGTGCAATTGGTTGGCTTCAACTCTCCGATACCTAGTTGCTCATAGACTGAGTATGGAAGCAAGTTAACACTAGCGCCAAGGTCTAGTAGAGCACGGTTGATGTGTTTTTCCCCAATAGAAACGGAAATAGTAGGATATCCAGGATCCTTACGTTTCCTCGGTAATTGTTGGGGGAAAGCCGTGTCTATTGTTTTTTCCATGAAAATCTTCTTGGGCACTTGAGTCTTCCTCTTCCTAGTGCACAAGTTCTTAAGAGTTTTCGCATAGGACGGAACTTGTTGGATGGCATCTAGGAGAGGGATGTTGGTGTTTACTTGCTTAAAAATGTTCATAATCTTCTCCATATGTGGACTCGGTGTGTTAGCCCTTAACCGATTAGGATAAGGTGCTTTAGCAATAAGCGCTGGGTCCATCATAGGAGAAGGAAGTGAGTGTGGAACCGATCCCAGAATAGAAGTGGGGATCGTCCGTGGAGGAGTAAAAGAGGTGGGCTGAAGTGGCGAGCCTTTTGGGAAATGGAGAATAGGCTCGGAAGAAGGTGGTGGGGTAGAAGAACTAGGATCAGAACTAGAAGTGTGAATGGAAGGAAAGGACTCAGCCGGGGTGTTATTGATTGATTTATCAGTATCATCAAACTCTTCCCCAACATGAGTGTCAAGCACTTTTCCAGATCTCAACGTGATCTCATCCACATGATGTGAATAGCTAGGATTGGGTAAAGGTTGAGCTGGAAGTTTCCCTTTCTCTCTTGCACGCATTTCGGATTATAGTTGTGCAATTTGTTCTTCCATCGATTTGATGTTCTCATTTTGAGAGATAATGATCCTCATCACATTCTCGACGGAAGATTGCAAACTTGCCGTCCCTTGGATGGATTGTTTCATGAAAGTATCCAAGGTTTGTGCTAGTGCAGAGGTATTATCTGTACCGGTCAATTGTAAAGGACTAGACGGTGCAAAAGTGTTGGCCGGATTTTGAAAGTTTTATGCTTGGAAGGGGTGCTGACTCAATTGAAGTGGTGGCTGCTGTTGTGGTGGAGGGACCCTTTGGAAATGATTCGTGTTTGGAACCGTGTTTTGAGATTGTGATTGGTTCCAAGCAAAATTTGGATGATTCCTCCAACCCTGATCATATGTGGAGGAAGATGGATCATTTCTAGGTCTTTGAAATGCAGCATTGGTATGCTCATGACCTTGAAACGGACATTCTTCCGTCAAGTGAGACGGATCAGAACAGCAGCCACATACAGTTTTGGAGAGTGACATTTGATTTAGGGTGGCGGCTAAAAATTTATTTTCCATAGTCTTGAGTTTCTTGTGTATAGCTGCAATGTCAGCTCTAACTCCTATGGAAATATCATTGCCATACTTAGACGATTGACTCACACCCTCCCACTGTAAAGATTTTTCAGCGAAATCTTCTAGAAAGTTCCATGCTTCCCTATCATCTTTGGTCATAAAATTGCCTTGACACATGGATTCAAGGGTCTGTCTTGTGTATGGAGTAATGCCCTCATAAATGATTCGGCACAATTCCCATCTCGGGATGCCGTGATGTGGACATTGGACTAACAGATCCTTGAAGCGGTCAAGACATTTTGAAAATGTTTCATTTGGAAGCTGGGTGAATTGATAGATTTCGCTACGGACTCGCGCTGTCTTTTGATGTGGGTAGAATTTCTTAAGGAATGCTTTGACGAATTCGTCCCAATTTGAAATGGAATGTGCGGTAGTGTTATATAGCCACTTCTCGGCTAAATCGCACAAAGTAAATGGGAGAAGACGAAGACGTACAGCATCCACAGAAAGCTGTGAAGTACCCATCATTGCGCATACATTTTCAAATTTCCTGATAAACATGTATGCGTCTTCAGACTCGAGACCGTGAAATTTTGGTAGAAGGTTGATGTATTGGGGTTTTATTTGAAAATTTTCCCCGTTGGCTGGTGGAATGGAAAGACAGGTGGAAAGTGGGCTTCGTGTTGGATAGCACCTCTCTTGGAGAGAGATGCGAGGTGGATTCTGCGCACCAACGGACGGCGGCAGGGTAGTGGAAAAGAAGTTCGATGGAGGTGGATCCATCGAAGTGGGTGTGGTGGTGGGTAAAAGAGAGGGTAAATGTAGAAATACCGACTTTTGGGTCGATCAGGGAAACGCGGACTTAACGGGCACTAGAAACCCGTGTCCAGCCTATCTTGCACTAAAAAGGGTTAGTACAAGTGGCAGCGTGAATTTATAATTAGGGGAAATGATATGAATGCAGTGTTTGTTTTGAAAAATGATACGGATTTTTGAAAAAATGATGCAACAAAACAAATGCAACACACAAAACCCTAAAATCTAGGAGTCACCTAGGTCAAAGCTCTAGACCGCTCCTAACTGCCAAAAGACAAGTCGCGGGATAGAATCCTCCACTGCCTCTTTGTCCCCCTGTGGCCGGATAAGTGCCAGGTAAGTGGGAAGGTACTCCACTACATAAGTAGTGGGCCTAATTAAAAACCACTAGCCTTAGACACACTCGTCTTAGGCACCACAGGAAAACGCGGATAAGCAATGAATTACCCACGGCCTTCTTCTGTCCTAATTGAGCGCGACAGTCCTTAGAGTCATCTCTAGATATTTTTTAGTTAATGTGGGTCAATGCGGATGCAAGTTTTGCGATTTTCGGGGCCTAGGAAGGGTAATGAACTCCCCACCTAATTTGAATTTGGTCGTGCCCCTTAAATTTCCGTATTAATATGCAAACAACCAAAAGAATCAAAACACGCACAAATTTTATTTTGCTTTTGCGGCGCTGCGATTATTTGCAAAGAAACCTGCAGCAAAATGTTAATTGGAGCTAAAAATAGGAGAGAGGAGAAGGTAAGAAGCTTACAGAGGAAAATTGGCACAGAGAGGGCTTCAAATAGCCGCGGAACCGCCGCAGTTGGGGGGGGGGGTATTGCCGCGGAATCGCGCGTGTATGTACTGTTCACTCTACCAAATTTCAACAGTAGCTTGATGTTGATTTCTACAGCTCTCTGGAAATTTCAGAAAATTTTTTCTCGAGCTCCAATGATTCCAGATTTTCTCGCAACAAATCATAACACACGTATTAGGGTTTGTACGAGTTTAGATCTAAAAATTATGATGGAATAAATTGTTCAACTCAAATTTCAAAATACGAACTATTAGCGCACTATCCCCGGCAACGGCGCCATTTGATTGAAAAGAATTCTTGATGTGTAGTATGAAAATTGTAAAGAAATCACAACCAAAAATTATTTGACCGCAATCAACTACGGTGTCGGATGTAGATTGTTAGTGAGTGCGGATCGTCCACAGGGAAAGTGTAATCATTCGTCTTTTGAATTAGATGAGTCAAAACTTTAAAGAAAACAAAACAAAACAATTCATGATTTGAAATTGAAGTTCAAGAATTAGAAAAACTTAGATCTAATAACAAGAAAAAGATAGAATCAAGAATTGATAGTTTGATGATTTTTCCAAACCAAATCTCAAGAATCGAAATGAGGCTCGTAGGAATCGATCGGATCTATAGGTGTGATGTAATCTTACAATGACGCATTCTTATCCTTCGATGAATTGATACTAGATCGATGATGATCGACGAGAATTAGGGATTTCTAGTGAAACTAGGGTTTCATCTTATCCCTTGTTCATTCATCGATATCATTCATGTGCTAGCCTCTAGTAAATTCAAGAAGCGATCGTAGATCCCTAATTTCGAGCGATCACAATCAAGAAAGCATCGCAACGAAACTAGGTCATCGATTCTTGAACTTGCTAGGGTTTACAAAACTCGTAGGACTTAAAAATCGTATTAAGATTTGTTACATCATCATTCTACAATCGTCTCGACTCCTTTACGAGCGGAGTTTTACTCAAACATCACAACAAGAACAACAATTACAAATTGAGATCTAATCATGATGCAAGAATTAAAAGAAAGCAAGATTCAAGAATTTCACCTTTTATTTATATCAACAATTTAGTTACATTCGCTCAAGAACTACAAGAGGAAGAACTCGATCGTCGATTTGGCTTCGCTCGTCCCCGTGAGTCGCGGATCGGCTTGGATCACTTGCCCGATTGAAGATCGGCTCGGCTCCTAAAAGGCTGAAGGCTTCTCGCTTGATTTGGTACTCAAGATCTTGAATTTGGAGTGGAATTAGGGTTAGGGTTTCGCACAAGCCTTGTCACTAGACTTGTGGAAGAAGATGAAGAATGAGGTAAAGATTAAGGAACTAATGAACTATTGATGAACAACTAACTAACCCTAATTATTGATTACCTAAAGATTGATTAGCCTTTAACCCTAGGTCTAGGTTCCTATTTATAGCCATCTAAACCCTAGATCTAGGATTTCAAATTCTAAGTTTCCCTCCTAAAGTTTGTTGAGGAAATTTGAATTTCTCTCCAAAAGTTAGTTATAGGAGAAGCTTCTAGATGTGATTAGTTAGGAGGGGGCTTCTAGAAGAGGTTAGTTAGGAGCTTAATTAGGATTAGCCTTGCTTAATGATCTTTGCCGATCTGGCAGTAGCTTCGACGTCCTTCTGGAATTTGACATATCATAAAGGAATGTGGCCACTGAGATAAGAATTTTGCACTGAAAATAAAGCGATGACGTGGCAGAAGCGCGGCGGATCCGCGGCACAAGCAAGCTCCCGCCGCGGATCCGCGGCTCTTTGGGGGAGTTGGAGCTTGGGCTCTCTGGTGCTTGTTTGGGCTGATTCTTGGGCCTTTGTTTGATATATATAATTGTATAATACCTTCTGAATTGCCACCAGATCTGAAATGATAGAGTTGGCGTAATGTTTGATCAGCTAAATAACAATTTTGGCATGTCTCCTGGATTTTCCTGCACAAATCTCGAAACAAGTGTTGCGCAAATACAGAAATGATGCGATGCCATGAAATGCGGTCAATTTCCCTTAAAGTGCCGGTTTAAAAGTCTAACACATGAAATCTGATATTTAACGATTGATTTGCTAATATGTGAAATATGAATACCGAACACTTCTAAATGAGTGCAAAAGATGGGGAAATTGCCGTGTTAAAAATACATTATTTTCGACTGATCACGGCTTCAACGGTCTCCGCCATGATCTCTGGCTCCGGCAGAGGGAGGGCAGTCCCGACCACCTCTCCTCCGGCCTCTGGGCCGCCCGCAGGAAGAGTCATTGGGATGGAAGCCCCCAATGGAGCCTCTACCAAAGAAGCAAGCGCTCCATGATCAGGAACCGCCACTAGAGGCTCTATGGCAGGAAGAATAGCATTGTCGGCCCCCTCCGCATCGAGTAAGACTGCATCGGGAATGTCAACAGGCTCTAGTTGCAGCAAGCCAGTGTGGATCTCTCCCATTACCGAAGACTCTGCACAAGTCGCACAAAGAATAAGGATGCATATATGCAGGCGTAAAACAATCTGAAGAACTGCAAAGAAACATGAAAACGTACCAATGCGCAGGGAAGCCTTCAATATGACTTCTTCAAGTTGATGCTCCTTCTCAAGGAGGCGTGCTCGCCGGGGTTCGAGGGTAGACTCATGGCCGCCAGTCCACAAGGAAAGCGCGTCCGCAGCATCCTCCGAAACGGCCTGTTTCAGGGCCCTTTCTCCCCATTCCTCCAGAGGGCCAATAAACCGTCGCCGAATCCATGAGGGGTCTTCATAAAAGATTACGGCAGGATAGGGCTTCTTCGGAACCCTGACGTTTTGGGACTCATCTTGGGAACGTCTTATAGCCTCAGCCAATTGTGCGGCCTCCTCGGCAGCCGAGCCCGGGAAAAGAAGACCAGCGTCCTACTCTTGCACGTCCAGCGACTCATATGGAAATATGGGCTCCGACTCCGTTAAAGAATCAAGTAGGTTGGTGGCCACCCTCTTCCGCCTCTTAGATCCAGAACCGGCCGCCGAAGACGACCGTTTCTTTTCTCGCGGAGCCTTGGTGCGGCGGCGACCCACGTCGCCTTCAACACCATCGTCCCTATTACCCACGCTTGGTGCCACAACCAAGGATGACACCACCATTGTCAATGCCACGGGAGGCAAGGCTGCCGCAGGCGGTGGTGCTGCTACTAGGGCCCGTCTACCCCGCGATCGGGTACCTAGAGGCATACCAGCTGTTGGAGTAAGGTCCACCCCTGACTCCCCCGAATGAGCGCGGTGCCAATCTCCCTCAGAGGGAAGCGGACCGGAACTCGTGATCGCGACACAGCTCCCATGGCCGGAACCTGAGGAGGGGCATCATGACCAAGAAGCACCCTTCTTTCCTTAAGAATAATCGGGCCGACTCGATGGAGATACCAACCCGTGAACGATCCCACGCACCGGGGCATATACTCAGCTTCAAGGATCATGAAGTGGGAACCGGTGTTCAACCTCACGAAATGATGTGCGGCATCGCGAACGGCATCAAGTGAACGGACCGGCGCAACTATGAAAGCCTCAAAGGGAACGCCCTGGTCGTATCCAAGCTGTCGAGCAAAGCGATGCGGATTGTACCGCATGAAAAGAGTCGCGCTGTCGTAGCGGAATACCAAATAGCCTGGTCTAATGGTATACAAGTGCACGGCCTCCCGGGGCCTCATGGAGGGTACATTGTCTTTTGACTGGTACCAGAGTTGTTGAACTGGACCTGAAGGAGAAGACAGGACCCGATCATTAAAAACCAGCCCGCCAGCAGTAGCGTAAGGAGAAATCAGCACCCGAATAGCCCCGAATTGAGTCGGGTCGGCGGCAGAAGCATCCACCAAACGCATAAGTCATGGGAAGGGGTAGGCGTCGTAAAATGCGGGCCTCTGATGCATAGCGAAAGCCCCCAGCACATACATTTCGACCCAGGACGTGAAATAATGAAGCGAAAAGTTTACTACATCCACGCCGGGAGTAGAGGTATTAGCTGCGGTGCCCAACCCATGATAAAGGTGCGCCAAAGCCGGGATGCCGATGGCCAACCGTGTCCCCTCAGCGATACAATAAGCCGGGTAGATAACCGAAGCTCTCATAAAGCGACGATGCATGGGAATGACAAACCAACTGAGCCAAACACTAACAAACCCCACGAAGAACGTCTCCTCATCCATGCCGGGAGCGGCAATAGATTCAAAAGACATCGGCGACATAATGGGGATGTAGTACCGTGGGAGATCTGATTCAGTGGTCGGCAGCTTCTTCAGACCAAACCCAAAGGGGTCCTTGATGTTCGCGAACTTCGGAGCTGTCTACGACAAGACGTCCTCGCGAAGGAAGCAAGCAATGAAGCTCTTAAAAGTAACACCCTGCTCCTCAGATTCGGTGAACAATCGGTCGAAGATACCTAGCGCCTTGATCAAACTGGGACGCTTGTGGCGGACGGCATTCTCAGCAGACAGGCCGTCAACCGGAGCAGGCTCGGGCTCAAAGATGTACTCGTCAGAAGGCAGCAACTCCTCATACAGACTACCCCTGATTGGCAACCCCGAGATGTCATAGAATTCTGCCAGAGAGATCGAGACCTCGCGGTTCCCTAAAAGGAAAGTGTTGGTGGGGAGGTTCCACTGGTTCAAGAACGCCTTAACCCACCAGACATGCGGAGATTGGTAGTGAAAGAGCGACGCGCATATCGCCTGGTAAAGCCCTACTTTCTGTAGCCGCGCACGATGTGCGGACAGGATGTAACGAGCCCAGAGAAGGTACCCCGTAGGGTGTCGAGGGGTGAGCCCTATCTTGTAGATTTGTCCCCATGGTTGGGCCTCACCCTGGCAAATACGCCGCCCCAAGATATCTATAGCCGGGATCGGATGGTTCGGGATACCGGTCGTCGAAGGCTCGAGCCTCCCCGTTGGAGTCCAGTTTGGCATCTCCACAGCAAAAACCGTCTTCGGAGGGTCCATCGGCAAAAACGGGAAAGTAGGCTCTGTTGGTATTGCGCAGAGGAAACTCCGGCGACCCCGGATAATATGACTGTACCAAGTTCCCCATAGAAGCAAGTTGGTGCAGTTCGGGTCATGAGCCCGGATCATCGCCATCGCTTCCTCATCGGATGGTGATTGAGGAAAAGCGGCCTCCGAACGAGTAAAGGGAAAACACGGAGCAGAAGCCATCGCACCTGAAATCGAATAAAAGAAGACCGTCAAAAGCAAAGTCAGCAATATATATCCATGCATGAACATGAAGACTAGTTGAAGAAAGCAATAGCAGACTCTTTTTATGGGACCATTGGCTACAAAACACATGGGCCCCACAGAATCAGGATGACGGCTCGTTAATAATGAGACCAAGCAGTTGTAATAAGACAAAGGGGATATCCTCATTAAATAAAAAGTAGATTTTAGGTGGCCCTACATATCCCCTAGAAGACAAATCTATCTTGGATTCTACAACAAATCAAACAGGATCAAGAGAATTAAATTCCCACAGAAGATATCATTGCAAGCTTCTGTTCCATTAATTGCAGAAGGACAACCTCGGGCAAAGAGACCCTAAGAAGCCTCCATGTGAAGAAACCGAGTTCTTCATAAGAATTAAATTCCTTATTAAGAAAAGAGAATTAAATTCCCAGAAATTTTTTTTGGGATGGAATTAAATTCCATAGATTTTAACCGCCACCATTATTTCTCTAAAGATCATATGAACCCTAAAAAGATCTACTGTTGAAGATTAAATGGTTTCATACTTTGGATAAAAAACTCAAAGGAAAAATGGGTTCATATTAAAAGGGTGAAACCCTTGAGGTGGATTTAAAATCCAGAGAATTTTATGTATAAAAGTTCTTCGTCCACTCAAGATGATTACCTGAGGAAGAGGAATCGGTCAAACAGAGTTAAACTCTGGAAAGTTTTTGAGGCAGAGAACTAAGCTCTGGAAACGAGAATTAAATTCTCAAGGAAAAAGTTCTAAAAGGAAGAAGATGAGCAAAGTGGAGGCTCTTCTGAAAGGACATGGGTATTTATAGGATGAGATGGAGACGCTTCATCTCCCCAAATCCGTAGAGGAATCTAACGGTCACAAAAGGTGACAGCGTTGCACTCACGTGCAGACACGTGAGAACAACGCTGTGGGGGCATTTGTTTCCTGATTTAAAATCAGGAAAGCTTACGGAGGAGGTATCACGTGCTAGCACGTGACCAGTAGTCACGTGTTGGCACGTGACATTTAAAAGCAGCGGCAAAGGCAGAGTCAGCTCCCCGATTAAATCAAAGAAAAGGCTCCAAAAAGGGTCACGTGTTGGCACGCGACGGTTGAACAACGGCCAGAAAACAGAGCGCAGAAAGCTCGTTCCAGGGGGTCACGTGGCCACACGTGACCGGCTTTCAAAGCCTCTCTATTTAACAGAATTAAATTTTGAAAGGGATTCAAATCTTCCCAAAGGAGAATGATTATTTAGAAACGATTGGATTAAAAATCTAAAGGTGATTAAATATCACCTATTCATGGAAAAATCTTGAACTTGGAAAGATTTTCCCTTAAAATCTAACCGAAATAACAAAGGAATATCTTTGGATTTAAAATCCAATGGTGAATAAAATTCACCTAATAATCCAAAGGTCCAGATGAATGATGAATGCAAATCAAATCTCTCAATGAAAGATTCACTAAAACAGATTGATTCTTCTCTGTCTCCTATAAATAGGAGCCAAGAAGAATAAAAGAAAAAAGGACTTTTTTAGGAGGAGAGCGAGAGAAAGAAAGAGAGAGAAAAAAAGAAATAGAGCCTTGAGACTTTGGAAGAATTTGATCTGCTGCAGAAGAAAACCCTAGGTAAGGAAGGAGAGGCTTCAAAAGAGAATTTAATTCTCAAAAGAGTTTAACTCTTATATTAAAAAAGAAGAACTTAGTTCTCTCTTTAGTGGAGGATCTGCAAAGTGCACATCTCCCCATGAATTGAGAATTTAATTTTCATCGGGTTGAGATCCTGCCATGCAGATCCAAAGCATAGGGAGGGAATGGAAGTTTGAGAATTTAATTCTCACGGAACTATATGAATTTAATTCCTTTGAAATAAAATTAGGGTTTAACCCTATGTTATAGGAATTTAATTCCTTCAAAATGAACAGAACCAGGGTTTAACCCTAGCTAAGAACTTAAATCTGTCAAAATAACAGGAATTTAATTCCCTTAGGAAAGAAGAAACTAGAGTTCAACTCTATCCAAGAATATAATTCTTCAGAAGAAAACAGGAATTTAATTCCTCTAAAGTTTATTGCTAGGGTTTAACCCTATGAAGAATTTAATTCTTAAAAAGATAAACAAATCTGCAAACAGCAAAGGAACAGGGTCACGTGTTACCACGTGACCCCTCACGTGCTCCACGTGACCCCCAAAGCGCGCAAAGAAAAAGCAAAAGAAAAGAAGCTCTGGGGCGCCCTCACGTGACCCCTAATGAACATCCTAACAGATCAAAGCGTGAGCCCCCATCACGTGCCCCCACGTGATCTCTTCTCTTACCATATTTAGCATTAAACTGATGATCTGTTCCCAGTGTTTAACACTGATTTCGATAGTGTTTAACACTAGTTTGAAAACTCCATTTCCAGCGTTTAACACTGATTTTCTTAGTTTTCAAACACTAATTTGGAAAATTCTGCTCCCAATGTTTAACACTGATTTGAAATCTTTGTTCCCATTGTTTAAAACTGATTTGTCTTAGTGTTTAATACTAATTTGAAAACTCTGTTCCCAGTGTTCAACACTGATTATCTTTTAGTGTTTAACACTAACTTGTTAATATTATTCCCAGTGTTCAACACTGTTGGTCTCTAGTGTTCAACACTAGCTTTAGCCCAATTGGCTAAGTTTCCAGAGGCAAAGCCTCTCCTTCAATGGATCAACAGAAGGCCCATATCCTAAACATAATTGGACTTAGCACAAGCTGGCCATAAGTCCTCAATCCAAACTTAATAGGGCCTATGGGCTCATAACATAATTGATTAGTCTTGGTCCCAAATTGGGCCAAAGACTATTTAATCTACCTTGGTTCAAGGGTACATCTCTTCACTCCTTTGATACTTGGCGTTGTAATTCCTCAACGTCTTCAAAGAGGTGACGGGTCCCGATGACCACACATCGATACGGACTGTGGGGTCCTTAAACTCATGGACTATGACGTCCTTAACCTTGACCGGGATGTCTTAAAACTAACATCGGACTGTGGGGTCCTTAAACCCATGGACTATGACGTCCTTAACCTTGACCGGAATGTCTTAAAACTAACAACGGACTATGACGTCCTTAACCTTGACCGCAACGTCTTAAAACTAACATTGGACCACAATGTCCTTAAACTACCTATGGACCGCAATGTCCTTAAACTACCTACTGACCGTGATGTCACTAAACTAAACAACAGGGCTCCCTTAATTGCTCTATTGTTAGATCTAAACGATCCCGTTTAAGTCGATCTTAGTCTAAAAACTAGGCTAACGCATCCTTAACAAACGTTTAAGTTGATCTTAGTCTCCAATGAGGCTAACGTATCCTTAAACCCAAACCTCCAAACCTAAATCTAAGATAATACGGATTTGGACTAGTCCACGCCTTACGGGCGATGACATAACTCAGTCTCCATATACAATCCACGGGCAACTAAACACAAAATAAACACACACGACACGAAGTGACCATCTGGAGAAGGGGAAAGTGGTTACCGCAGTGCGGTAGCGTAATTAACTACAGGGGCTTGCGCCTGCAGGGAAGAGCGTCCTCATAATCAAAAACCCCTCAAGCGAGGGGGAATCTGGCGAAGTCTGCTACATCGGACGCATCCGTTTAAACCTTCGATATACGGTGCCATAAATCAACTTGGCATCTTCGGAGAGGTAGACGGATAGCACCAATTAGCATCTGTCCCGAATCTCAGGCGAGACGCCCCGCGTCGTCGCCGTCTTTCGGAGGGGAACAGATTCTGGCACGCCCGGTGGGACCTTTTCCTTTTTCCACTCCACACTTTGTGTGTCGTGTTTGCGAACCAAACACGGTTCGCTAATGGTTGCCCTTGGGTTTCAAGATACTAAGATTTGGCGTCTTGCTTATTGCAGAAAGCAAAGAATCAATGGCTTCCACTTGTGCGAAATGCTCCAACTGCAATTGCAACCAGCGCTCTGCCTCGCCAGGAGGTGTAGCCTACGGACCCCAAGCTGCTTCGCTATTTACAATACCCGTGGAGCAGGTCACTCGAGCCACCACAGGGTTGTTTTTTGGGACCATGCTCCCGCCAACGAGCTTCACCACTCCTGTGCTGACAACGGAAGCTCCCAAGAAGTCGGTCTTTGATCAGCTTACACCTACCGCGGTCCCTCTCAACGGGTCGCCCAACACCAGTGCCTCGGTCTTCTCCAGATTGGGCCAGAGCTCCTGTGGGCCCACGATGGGGCCTACAATCCCAGAGAAGGTTGCTCCTAAGAAAATAACCAGCCCTGCTCCTGAAGTCGACAAGGCGGCTTCCCATGCCAAAATGTCGGTCTTTACAAGATTGACGGCTCCAGCTCCCGCTCCTGCTACCCAAAGGACATCGGTCTTTAACAGGCTGACACCAGCAGCGACCCCCCACCTACACAGGGGGCAAGACGAGACTATCGCCCTCACCAAGCCGGTTCCATCAGCACGACGCGCTCGACGTCGTTACTGGCGCTGAGTGAGGAAGGCCGGAGGCAACTCCCCTCCTGGGCTAACTCCTCCAGCCCCGATGGCAGAAGTTAATGCTGCTGTTCCAACTGGGAACAACTTTGAGATGCTAAATAAGGTGCGTAGGAATTCTCCTACCGCGGTGCTAAAGAGGTCTCCCCCTCCGCTGAAAAAGTCTGTAGAAGCAAAGCTAGAACAGCCCCAATCTCTTCAACGGCTGTCCTCCCAAATCTATAAAGTCTGCCGGTAGACCCGAGACTCGGTGATCGATCCAAATTTCTCCCTCCAGCACAAGAAGCTGAAAATCCAACAGAAAGTCAGTCACCAGGCTAAGCCACGAAAAGCTGTCTGGGTGCCCACCTCAACGGCCCCCTCAACTTCCACTGCTCATAAAAAGAAGAGGCCAGAGAAGATCCCCGGGCGTGCCAGAGAAGATCCTCGGGTGTGCAACGCAAGCTAAAAGCGCTGAGCCCAGACGTCCTAAGGCTGGGGGCATGATGGTCCACACTGTATACATGGCGTCGGGGAAAGAAGACAGCCGCACGTCCAAAGGTCATAGACCGCTTACACGGTCGGTGACCAAAGCTCAGGAGCAACAGCAAAAGCTCCAGGAAATGATGATCGCAATGGCCGCGCTTACTAGGCCGAAAGAAAGCCCCGAGGCGTCCTTGGATCAGCAACAAGAACAGGAAACCGACGCCGAGTTCCTCCGGAGGATATTGGAAAAGAAAGATAAAGAGGCTGCGGAAAAAGCGGCCAATATAAAGCAAATAGCCCACTTATTCCAGGACATGGTGGGAATGATGATCCAACAAGACCCACCTGCTGAGGATCCTCCGATCGTCCTTGAAGACGATACGGGAGAAATGTCAAATCCACCACCGGCCCTCTCAACGGCCAAGGAGGAGACAATCTCTAAGGCTGACTTGAACGACTATATATCCCAGCAGATCCGGGTTCATCATGCGACTGAGGCAGCTGGTCAAGTCGTAAAAACGGGGCGACCGTATCCGAGCTGGTACGACCAAATCAAATATCCGCCGGGTTATACAATACCGAAATTCCACGTGTATAAGGGGACTGGCAATCCCCACCAACATGTTGCCCAGTTCAGGGCCCTTTGCGGTAACACCGGCGGTGACGATAAACTGTTGCTTCGCCAGTTCGTGGGCAGCTTATCAGAAACAACGTTCGAATGGTATTCGGAACTCCCGAACGATTCTATCAAGACGTTCGTTGAAATGGAGTTGCTATTCACTCAGCGATTCACAAGCGCCAGCGAACGCACTCCAATAACAGCATTGATTAATGCCAGGGTGAAACCAGGCGAAACGTGGGTCCAATATGCTATACGCTGGCGAAATCTGTGGTCGAAATGCGAGCAACGCATTGAGGAAGCGCCCGCGGTGGGCATGTTCGTGGGAACCCTAGACCCTCATGCAACTGTTCCCCTCCGATAGGCGGCGCACAAGACTGCGATGTCCTGACGCTGAGATTCGGGGCAGATGCTATTTGGTTTTATCTTTCCACGTCTCCGAAGATGCCAAGTTGATTTATGACACTGTGTATCGGAGGTTTAGACGAATGCGACCGATGTAGCAGACTTCGTCAGATTCCCCCTCGCTTAAGGGGTTTTTGATTGTGGGGACGCTCTTCCCTGCAGGCGCAAGCCCCTGCAGTTAATTACGCTACCGCATCGCGGTAACAACTTTCTCCTTCTCCAGAATTTCACTTCGTGTCGTGGGTGTTTGTTTTGTTTGTGGTTGCCCGTGGATTGTATACGGAGACTGAGTAATGTCGTCACCCGTAGGACGTGGATTAGTCCAAATCCGTATTTACTTAGATTTGGGTTTGGTGTTTTTAGTTTAAGAATGCGTTAGTTGC
Organism: Agapanthus africanus; assembly: GCA_030015575.1. Lineage (NCBI taxonomy): Eukaryota > Viridiplantae > Streptophyta > Magnoliopsida > Asparagales > Amaryllidaceae > Agapanthus > Agapanthus africanus. The sequence continues at coordinate 362,014,322 of JASDDO010000004.1, forward strand.
GTTGCGGCTAAGATCAACTTAAACGTTCGTTAAGGATACGTTAGTCCAGTTTAAGACTAAGATCAACTTAACGGGATCGTTTAGATCCGACAAAAGAGTGTTTGAGCTCTATTGTTCCAGTTTAGGGACATAGTGGTCCAACATTCCCATTTTGGGGGCGGATATTGGTTTAAGGACGCATAAGTCCATGAGTTTAAGGACCCCACAGTCCGTATTAATATGTGGTTGTCAGGACCCGTCACCTCTCTGACGATGTTGAAGGATTACAACGACAAATATCAGAGGAGTTCAGAGATGTACCCTTGAACCAAAGTTGGTTGAGAGATTTATAGTCCAATTTGGGACTAAAGTTTGTTTGAAGGTTTGATTTAAGGACACGTTAGCCATATTTGAGGCTAAGATCAACTTAATCGTTTGTTAAGGATACGTTAGTCCAATTTGAAACTAAGATCAACTTAACGGGATCGTTTAGATCCGACAAAAGAGCGTTTGGGCTCTATTGTTCTAGTTTAGGGACATGGTGGTCCATGTTCCAGTTTAGGGACATGGTGGTCCATATTCCAGTTTAAGGACGTGGTGGTCCGATATTAGTTTAGGGACGTTTCGGTCCGATATTAGTTTAAGGACGTCTCGGTCCACGAGTTTAAGGACCCCGCAGTCCATTTAAGTATGTGGTCGTCGGGACCCGTCACCTCTCTGACGTCGGTGAAGGATTACAACGACAAGTGTCAGAGGAGTTCAGAGATGTACCCTCGAACCGGATGTAAATTGATTTAGGAGAGCAGCTGTGCTCAGTCAATTTAATTTGAGGACTTACGGCTAAAATTGGGTTAAGTCCAGTTGAGAATATTCAACATTTTTCTTGATCTTCGGCCTATACTAGGGCTTTACCCCATTTTAGTATTGCACTGCATTATTCTTGTTTTGGTTGGGCTTTGCCCTTTTATAAATGATGAAGAGCATCTATTTTTTTTGTTTGGGCTTTGCCTCCCTGCATAGCATTTTTTATTAGGCCTGTTAGGCCTTTTAATTGGGCTCTGTCCCTTTTCTTTAATAATGCAGAGCATTAAATACTCTGACAGTGCCCCACGTGGCTTGTCAGGCGCTTTGCGCTAAATAATGAGCGCAAACTCATATGATGGTGACATGTGTCGCGCTCTGATGAGCGCAAGCGCAGTAGCGCGGTGCGCTGCTGACACGTGGCACGCTCTGGTGAGTTGCGCCAATTCCAGAGAGCAAAGCTCTATTTCAAGAGCGCGTAGCGCAAATGGTTCTATGGCTGACACGTGGCGCTTTCTTAAGAGCGCAACAGCGCAGTTCGTAAGTGCAGAGCACTAAGAATCTTTTAGATTCAAGAACAGAAGTGCAAAGCACTATTTAATTTCTTGATCTAAATTAGATCAAAGAAAAATAAATTTTTCTTTTGTTTGAAGAACCAGAGGTTCATAAAAGTGCAAAGCACTATTTTTTATTTTATTGTTTTCTTGTTTCAAAGAACCAGAGGTTCATAAGAAGTGCAAAGCACTGTTTATTATGTAAAGATCATTGATCTTGTTTTTAGATCAATGATCTATTAGAAGGAATTTCTTCTACTTCATGAAGGTTCTTTACCTTTTTCTTGAAATTTTCTCAGAGTTCCCTCTGTTTAAAGCTCTTGATTTTTCAAGAAATGTTAATGCCTTTGAATTGAGGTCTAGGGTCCTTTTTATAGTGCCCATAAATTAGTTAAAGTTTGTTAAAGAGATCATTCTCTGAGTGCTTTGGGGAATTTTCCCCACCGTTGGATCTTTGATCCAAGGGCTTCTGCTTTGCAGAAGAAAATCTTCTTGTTTTAACAAAAACAGAAAAGATTTCTTAGAAATTTAATTCTGTTTGGTTCAGATGCCCCAGCGCGCGACACGTGTCGCGCAGCGCAACTGCGCTAGCGCATCTGTGCTGACACGTGTCGCGCAGCGCGCAGCGCAGCGCAACCGCGCTAGCGCATCTGCGCTGACACGTGTCGTGCAGCGCAACTGCGCTGACACGTGTCGCGCAGCGCACAGCGCACAGCGCAGCGCATCTGCGCTAGCGCATCTGCGCTGACACGTGTCACGCAGCGCAGTGCTTGCGCAGCTGAAGCGTTGCTTCATTAAAATAGAGCTTTGCTCTGATTGGGCGCGCCTTCTTGGGCGCTGCGCTCCCTGCGCTAACGTGTGTGATTTTGACACGTGGCGCTCTGCGCGCAGCGCAGGGGATCTGAAGCGTTGCTTCATTTATTTTAATTTTAATTTTCAATACAGAGCTTTGCTCTGATTGGGGGAAACAGAAGCGTTGCTTCGTTTCCCGCCTTGGAATTTGAACAGAGCTTTGCTCTGATTGGGGTAAACAAATGCCCCCCCACCGTTGCGCTTACGTGGCCTTCCAAACGTGAGCGCAGCGGTGGCAGAATTCCAACCATCGCGGCAACTCTTGGAAGTTGAAAGGGCATTTGATGCCTATAACTAGGACCTTTGGTCCTTTAGATGATTTTCATCTTCACAATTTTACTTTCAGAACTCAGAACCCTGCTCTCTTGTTTAAACACTTTTAAAATTTCAACTTTAGAGAATTTTAGGTAAAAATATTAATTTTGATTAAATTAAATTAATTTTAAGAGTTTTGCTCTCAATAGATCCCTGATCTAAAGAAGACCCATTTAGTGTTTCACTTAGCAGAGCTTTGCTCTAAGGGGGTCTAAAGAGAACTAAAGGGAATCCTATTAGGGTTCCATTAACAGAGCTCTGTTCTCTAAAAGATTTTCGTTGGATTTTTTTAATTAATGGAGCTTTGCTCCTTCCAAATCATATAGAACTTTTAAGAGTTCTTCATGGCATTTGATACTATTATTATTATTATATCATTTTTTCCCAGAACAGAGCTCTCAATGTTTTTAGGGAATTTTCCTCAAATTCTCCTCATAGCTGATTTTGACTGGTGTCACTCCTGTCTGCAGAGCATTGCTCTCGAGGAGTTTAACTTTTAACTTTCTGTATTTTCTTATTTGTTAATCTCCCTGTACTGTTTTTTTCAGGTATTATGGCGGTGCGTCTACACAGCTTGCACGAGTTCATCACTTATGAGGTTATCCGTGTACAGGGCCGTCAACAGAACCAGGAGTTTACGGACGCCCAGCGTGCAGAGGTCATGGGTCGCCTCAACGCAAGTGGTGGTTGGTTCCTTCCTCGTCGTTCGGCTCTCTTAAAGGTCGTGCTGGGAGCAATATGGAGAGCACTTCCGGGGTTTCACGAGGTCCTACCGCTCAATACGCTGGATGATGCCGAAGACAAGGTGCATTCAGTGTACCTGACAGGGCTGATCTCGAAGAAACGGCGGGACAGCCTCATCGACATCCTACATCAAGTCTCCCAGCAGACGACGATAATCGCTGCTTATTAAAGGATAGGGGGCCTTGCTGAAGACCTTGACACCCAGGAGCGCGAGAGGCTGCGCACGAGAATCATCAGAAAGGCCAGGAGAACTCTGGATGACCTTATTTTTGAATTCCTCAATCCGTGCCCCGGATCCGAAGTCATACCTTTGTAAACATTTTAATAATGTTATTATTTATTTCTCCGTGATTGTAAGAACCCCCTTTTTTATGATATGAATAGAAAATTCCCATTTCATCTTGTCTTGTTCCTCATCCCGAACCGTTTGCACGTGCATGAATGAGTATGTCTTAAACGCTTGATCAAGTGTAAATCGGATGTTCTTTCTGTTACTTTTCTTCTTTCTCAGCATGTCGTCACAATTAGCAGGTAATAGAGTAAGCTTCTTGATTTCTTCACGAGATAGCGAGGGCTTAGGCCGCAGGTTCAGATCTGCTGCCTAAGACTTTTCAACTCTATAAGCCGTGAGGGTCTCATAGAGACTTTTCTCCCTACGGATCGAGAGGATCTCGTAGGTGGGTTTTCTCCTTAGGAATCGTGAGGATCCCTAAGTGTGTTTTCTCTTATAAGTCGCAAGGATCTTATAAGAGATTTTTCCCTCTTACGAGTCGAGAGGACTTGTAAGCGGTTGTTCCCCTCCTTGTCGAAGTTCGACGTTGGAGAGTGAGACCCGTGGATGGTATGCAAGAGACCGTTTTGGGCCAACTTGCGGGGTCCCAATGCTTGGGAAACAGGCTTCTTTTATGCCCACTGCCTAAGGCTTTATCTCACGAGTCGAGCCGCCTCGACAATTTTTTCACAAGTCGAGACGAATCGAACGTTTCTCGCAAGAACATCTTAACGTCGCATTTAACCTCTGCTCTTTACGACAGAAGCCCGTTAAGGTTGGTGGTACTTAGGGTTTTGGCCATCGTACCATCGCATAAGCTGATATAGTCCTCGATAGGCAATCGTGCTGTTCGAGTAGCCCTGCGACTGCCGTGTCTCTGATCCCTTCGGGGGTGGGACAAGACGTCTTCAAGCAATCCTCCTTGGCAGTTTGACCGTCGGAAGAGCAAGCGTTAGGAATTTGCCATGTCGCTTTTTACTTGAGGTTAGGCTTATTTTGGTGAGCCCCGATGAGTCATAACCACTCCGCGCTGGTGTGGGGATGATCTCCGATAGTCTTTCGGGCTTTATGTGAGTTGCCGTCAAGACCCTGAAGCTAGGAATTTAGCCTTTGCTTCGTTTGCTGGCATTGCGTCTGCTGTATCGAGACGAATGTTGCGGTGGGAACTAGGGATTTTGCCGTGGCTCCGTTTGTTGGATGACGTTGCGTCTGCTGTGTCGAGATGAACGTTGGGGTGACATCTCGTCTGCTGTATCGAGACGGACGTCGAGGTTGTCTCTAGGTTGCTGGTGAACCGCCGAGGTTTGGAACTAGGGATTTTGCCGTGGCTCCATTCGTTTGATGATGTTGCGTCTGAAGTGTCGAGACGAACGTTGGGGTGACATCTCGTCTACTGTATCGAGACGGACGTCGAGGTTGTCTCTAGGTTGCTGGTGAACCGTCGAGGTTTGGAACTAGGGATTTTGCCGTGGCTCCATTCGTTTAATGACGTTGCGTCTGCTGTGTCGAGACGAACATTGGGGTGACATCTCGTCTGCTGTATCGAGACGGACGTCGAGGTGGTGACCATTCTGTGCTGGTGCGAGATGATCTCCGATTGTCTTTCCGGTTTTATATGAGTTACCGTCAAGACGTCGAAGCTAGGAATGTGGCCTTCGCTTCGTTTGCTTTGGTGTGTCCAAATCCTGTTGGAGGAAGAATGCTGGGGTTGACATTTCATCATCTGTATCGAGACGAACGTCAAGGTGGTGACCACTCTGTGCTGGTGCGAGATGATCTCCGATTGTCTTTCCGGTTTTATGTGAGTTACCGTAAAGACGTTGAAGCGAGGAATGTGGTCTTCGCTTCGTTTGCTTTGTCACGTCCGAATCCCTGCTGGAGGAAGAACACTGGGGTGACAACTCGTCTGCTGTATCGAAACGAACGTCGAGGAGGTGACCACTCCATGTGAGATGATCTCCGGTGGTCTTTCAGGCCTTATATGACTTGCCGTTAAGACCTTGAAGCTAGGAATTTGGCCTTCGCTTCATTTGCTCACACTGCGTCTGGTGTATTGAGACGAATGCTGAGGTGGAGCTGGGATTTTGCCATCGCTCCGCTTTGTTTCGACCGTGAGGTCTTTTGTTGACGTCATGTCTGCATCTAGTTGGAGTGAGGAGAAACGCCGTTGGTGATCTCTAAGTTGTCGATGTTGACGTCGAGACCCTGAAGCTCGGGATCTTCGTTTGCTTCATTTGTTGACATCGTGTCTGTAATATTGCGACAAATGTCGAGATGGTCTCTAGGTTGTCTATGAACCGTCGAGATTTGGCTTCGCTTTTTGATGGAGCCTGTTGGGAAGGTATGGTTCCCTCTTTATCTGTGCCCCTGAATTGTATACAGGGATCGATGTGATTTCATCTGTAGGGCAAAATGTTTCATTCTTTCATTTTTTTTATTCTTTCCGCGATGCTCTATCATTTCAGCTTTTATATCGCGAAGGTCGCGATTGCCCAATCATTTCGGCTATTTTTCGCGGTGCCCAATCATTTCGGCTGTTTACTTTATTTTTACTCGCTGCTTTTTATTGCGAGTTGCCCAATCATTTCGGCTATTTCGCATGCATACATTTTACTTGCTGCTTTTTATTGCAAGTTGCCCCATCATTTCGGCTATTTCGTATGCATGTGCGGCTTACTGGCTTTTCGCCGTAAACCTGAAATTAGACACCGATTTCGGCATCAGCACCGCTACAACTGGGATATGGCCAGGAGCGAATCATCACCTGCCTTTTTCGATGTCAAACAAAGGTGGCTCAGCGACCAGGGTTAAGGTCTTGTCGGCTAAGGCTTTTGACTTCATGAGCCGTAAGGGTCTCACAAAGGTATTTCTCACTACAAGTCGTGAGGATCTTGTAGGTGTATTTTCTCCTTAGGAATCGTGAGGGTTCCTAAGTATTTTGTTCCTCTGTAAGTCGTAAGGATCCTACAGGAGGGTTTTCTCCTTGTAAGTCGAGAGGATTTACAAGGGTTGTTCACCATGCAAAACATATCCCTAGTCTCGGATGGGACTTGGTTAGGGAAATGTTTATTCGCGCCCGTGGATTGTATACAAGGGCCAATATAGGACCACTTGTAGGGCAATGTCGAAAGTTGTGGGGGTTGCTTAAGCACAGGTTTAGGCCTCTGTAACTTAAGACTTTCAAATCTCACGAGCCGTGAGGGTCCCATAAGAGCATTCTCCTTACGAGTCGTGAGGATCTCGCAAGTGTATTTTCTCCTTAGGAATCGTGGGGATTCCTAAGTGTGTTGTTCCCTTGTGAGTCGTAAGGATCTCACGCGGGTGGTTTCTCCTTATAGGGTCGAGAGGACCCTATAAGCGTTTCTTAACGAGGTTGCGTCCTTTCGGGTTTTCACAAACACTCGCCGGTAGTCCTGCTGTTTTTACTCACGGAGCCCTCTCGGGTTTTCATCCGTGCCCGTTTTGCTTATGGACATACCGTTTTTTTTTCTTTTTTTCTTTTTATTTTCTTCTTCTTCTTTTTTTTTTTACGAGGTCGCGCCGTTTCGGGTTTTCACGAACACTCGCCGGTAGTCCTGCTGTTTTTACTCACGGAGCCCTTTCGGGTTTTCATCCGTGTCCTTTTTGCTTATGGACTACCGTTTTTTTTTTATTTTTATATATATATATATATATTTTATCTCATCAGCCTAAGGATGCTGCGGTATTAGTTTAAAGACGTTTCGGTCTGCTATTAGTGTAAGAACGTCTCGGTCCGCTATTAGTTTAAGGACATTTCGGTCCATTGTCGCCGTATTTGAGGCGAATATCTGGTTTATTGACTTTTCGGTCTATGAGTCCTTCTCCATGAATGAACATGATGCCCCCGGCGTATCCATCTTCTTCGGAGCGTGCGGTTGTGGCGGACTCACCTTCCAGTTCTCAGACAGCGCAAACTTGCCCTGTTGGTATTGGTCTTCAACCCAGTTTTTGAAGACGTAGCAGTCCTCGATCATGCGACCTACTGTTTGGTGGTAAGGGCAATAATTAGGATTATTAACATCGCCTGGCCGCAACGGACGTTTTGGACCCGGTAGATTGATGAGTCTGTCGCACACTGCCAGCTCGAACAGTCCCCTTGTTTTATCTTGCGGAAACGAGTAAGGACGTTTCAACTTTTCCTGGAGGGGTTGCCGCTTGTTGCTTTGGCAAGCAACCGGTCTAGGGCCACTTGATTGCTGTTGAGCGCTGGCGACGAAGGCCGTTTTTCCTTTTCCTTTATCCTTTTTGTTCGCTCCGTTGTTTGCGGGGCCGGGATTTTTTCTGAGTAGCGTGCGATTGCATGGCTGAACGTTCTCGCAGCTCCTCGATTCCTTCATTTTTGAAATAGATTCCCTGAGGGAAGGGTTGGGGGTAGCTTCTTCGTCAGAGTCGCTTCCAAAGTTGATAATTTGCGATACCTTAGAGTCGGCCGTATGACAATCGTCGGCGGTTCTTTTGCGCTCATCTATCACATTTTTCTGATGTCTACGAGCTTCACATTTTGTCCTGTCGAAGTGTTGCTTTTGAGCGACATACCCTTGCCACCAACAGTTAAAGGATTCGCAGTCTTCGGTAGGATGTATGATCTTCTGATGATATAAACAGAAGTTAGGGTGCATCTCTACCTCAGCGAGAGTATTTTCTTCAGAGGGCGGTAGCTTCATTCCTACTGATAGAGCTTTGGCGAACCTTTTCCTCATCTTGAATTTGTTTTTACCCGTAGTGTATGGCTTTTGATTTGACGGGAATGCCTTGGCTCTTTCCAGTACGGCCATTTCATGCTCTTGATTGGCTTTTGCTTTCAGACGAATTTCATTTAGGAAGGCATCGATCAACTCGTCTGATGGCTGTAGGATCTCCGGCTCAGGATTCGCTATTGGTTTCTCAGCGCAAGGAGCCTCTTCAACGTCTGCCAGTGAGTGAGAAATCACATGACAAGTCGCTACGTAGTCCTCAGATTCATCTGATGAGTTTTCTCCATCGTTTTCATCCTTGACTAAAGAACAAGCTGCCCCCGGCGTGTCCGTCTTCTTTGGAGAGTGCGGCTGTGGTGGGTTCACCTTCCAGCTTTCAGACAGCGCGAACTTGCCTTGTAGGTATTGATCCTCGATCCATCCCTTAAAGACGAAACAATCCTCAATCGGGTGACTTACCGTTTGGTGGTAAGGGCAATAATTGGGATTATTAAGATCGCCTGGCTGCGACAGACGCTTTGGACTCGGCAGATTAATAAGTCTATTGCGCACTGCCAGCTCGAACAGTTTTCTCGTTTTATTCTGAGGAAACGAGTAAGGACGTCCTAGCCTCTCTTCGAGGGATGGGCGTGGGCGCACGTTGTTTTGGCGAACGACCGGCTTTGAGTTGCTCGACTGTTGCTGAGCGTTGGCGACGATGATCGCTTTTCCTTTCTCATTTCGGGGATCGGGTCTTGGAGGAGACGGTCTATGGCCCATCTGGTTCATTTGGGCTAATTTGTCGATCAAGGCCTGGAAGGTGGTCGGCCTGAAGAACATTATGAATTGCGAGATGGTCGCCTGCGGATCGAGAGTGCCCACAAACATGCCTACCACAGGTGCCTCTTCTATGCGTTGTTCGCATTTCGACCATAGGTTTCGCCATCGTGTTGTGTATTGGACCCACGTTTCGCCGGGCCTTATCCTGGCATTTATCAGTGCTGTAATCGGGGTGCGTTTACTAGCACTCGCGAATCTTTGTGTAAACAGCAGTTCCATCTCTGCAAATGTTTTGACAGAGTCGTTAGGTAGCTCCGAATACCATTCAAAGGCTGTTTCTGCTAAGCTGCCGACGAATTGACGTAGCAACAATTTGTCATCGCCTCCAGTATTGCCGCATAAGGCCCTGAATTGAGTGACATGCTGATGCGGATTCCCTGTCCCTTTATATACGTGGAATTTAGGGATTGTATATCCTGGCGGGTAACTGATTTGGTCATACCAGCTCGGATACGGTCGTCCGGTTCTAACAATTTGCCCAGCCGCTTCATTCGCCTGATGAACCCGGATCTGCTGAGCTATATCTTCGTCTAGGTCAACTTTGGAGATTGCCTCCTCCTTGGCTGTTGACAGAGCCGGCGGAGGATTTGACGTTTCTCCCCTGTCGTCTTCAAGGACGATTGGAGGATCTTCAGCAGGAGGGTCCGGCTGTAACATCATCCCTACCATATCTTGGAAGAGGAGCGCCATCTGCTTTATGTTAGCCGCTTGCTCTGTAGCTTCTTTGTCCCTCTTTTCGAGGACTCTGCGTAAAAAGTCAGCGTCGGTTTCTTGTTCTTGACGCTCATCCGAAGACGTTTCAGAGCTTTCTTTTGGCTCAGTGAGTGCAGCCATTGTAGTCATCATTTCCTGAAGCTTTTGTTGTTGCTCCTGGGCTTTCGTCACGGATCGGATGAGCGGTCGGTGGCCCGTAGAAGTGCGGCTTTCCTCCTTTCCAGAAGCCATATAAACAGTGTGCACCACCATGCCCCCAGACTTGGGGCGTTTGTGTTCGGTGTCTTTGCGATTTGCCGAAGACACAGGGGCTTTTTGCGGCCTCCTTTTTTGAGTGATTGGAGTTAAGGGAGCCGTTGTAGTGGGCACCCAAGTAGCTTTTGCTTTTTGTGGTTTGACAGAGTAATCCTTCCCATGCCGAACCTTTATCTTTTTCTGTCGTCGGAGGCAGTCTTGATCGATCACCGAGTCTTGGACCTGTCGCCAGACTTTGTAAATTTTAGAGGACAGCCGTTGAGGGGGCTGCTCTAACTTCTTGTCTGGAGTATTCTCCACAGGTAAAGGAGTTCGTTTCAACATCGCAGTAGGAGAGTTTCTGCGCACCTTGTTGAGCAGTTCAAACCTGTTCTCGGTTGGAACAGCAGCATCGATCTCCACCGTTGGAGCTGGAGGAGTGAATCCAGAGGGGGAATTGCCCCCGGCCTTCCTCACTCGGCGCCAGTGGCGACGTCGAGCATGTCGTGCTGATGGAGTTGTTTCAGCTATAGGGGTGACCTCATCATGCCCCCTGTGTTGTTCAGAATCTGCTGGTACCAGCCTTTTAAAAACCGACGTCCGTTGAACGGGGACGGCCAACCTGTCAGAAGCGGACTTTCGAACAGGGGAAGCAACCTTGGTGATTTCGCCTGAAACTGGAGTAGGGAAAGCTATCCGCTTCGGGATAACGCCTTCTGGTATTGCATGCTTCTTCATGGGCCCGTTGGAGCTCTGACCTAGCCTGTTAAAAAACGAGGCAGTGGAGTTGGGCGACCCGTTGAGAGGGGTCGCAGCAGTGGTAAGTCGATCGAAGACCGACTTCTTTGGGGCTTCTTGCAGCGTCATTAGGGCATTGAAGCTCATTGATGGGAGCATGGTCCCAAAGAACAGCCCAGTGGTGGCCTGAGTTACCTGTTCCACCGGCATATCGAAGATGGAGGCCACCTGAGTCCCATAAGTCACTCCTCCGGACGGGATGGAGCGAAAGTTGCAGTTGCAGGTAGTGCAGTTTGAAGCCATTGATCTTCTGTTTTCTGCACGGAGCAAGACACCAAATCTTAGTACCTCGAATCCATAGGCAACCACAGCAAACCGCGATTCGTTCGCGAACACGACATACGAAGTGTGGAGTGGAAAGAGGAAAAGGTCCCACCAGGCGTGCCAGAATCTGTTCCCCTCCGAAAGGCGGCGCACAAGACTGCGATGTCCTGACGCTGAGATTCGGGGCAGATGCTATTTGGTTTTATCCGTCCACCTCTCCGAAGATGCCAAGTTGATTTATGGCACCGTGTATCGGAGGTTTAGACGGATGCGGCCGATGTAGCAGACTTCGTCAGATTTCCCCTCGCTTAAGGGGTTTTTGATTGTGGGGACGCTCTTCCCTGCAGGCGCAAGCCCCTGCAGTTAATTACGCTACCGCATCGCGGTAACAACTTTCTCCTTCTCCAGAATTTCACTTCGTGTCGTGGGTGTTTGTTTTGTTTGTGGTTGCCCGTGGATTGTATACGGAGACTGAGTAATGTCGTCGCCCGTAGGACGTGGATTAGTCCAAATCCGTATTTACTTAGATTTGGGTTTGGTGTTTTTAGTTTAAGCATGCGTTAGTCGCGTTGCGGCTAAGATCAACTTAAACGTTCGTTAAGGATATGTTAGTCCAGTTTGAGACTAAGATCAACTTAACGGGATCGTTTAGATCCGACAAAAGAGTGTTTGGGCTCTATTGTTCCAGTTTAGGGACATAGTGGTCCAACATTCCCATTTTGGGGGCGGATATTGGTTTAAGAACGCATAAGTCCATGAGTTTAAGGACCCCACAGTCCGTATTAATGTGTGGTTGTCAGGACCCGTCACCTCTCTGACGACGTTGAAGGATTACAACGAGAAATATCAGAGGAGTTCAGAGATGTACCCTTGAACCAAAGTTGGTTGAGAGATCTATAGTCCAATTTGGGACTAAAGTTTGTTTGAAGGTTTGATTTAAGGACACGTTAGCCATATTTGAGGCTAAGATCAACTTAATCGTTTGTTAAGGATACGTTAGTCCAATTTGAAACTAAGATCAACTTAACGGGATCGTTTAGATCCGACAAAAGAGCGTTTGGGCTCTATTGTTCCAGTTTAGGGACATGGTGGTCCATATTCCAGTTTAGGGACGTGGTGGTCCGATATTAGTTTAGGGACGTTTCGGTCCGATATTAGTTTAAGGACGTCTCGGTCCACGAGTTTAAGGACCCCGCAGTCCATTTAAGTATGTGGTCGTCGGGACCCGTCGCCTCTCTAACGTCGGTGAAGGATTACAACGACAGGTGTCAGAGGAGTTCAGAGATGTACCCTCGAACCGGATGTAAATTGATTTAGGAGAGCAGCTGTGCTCAGTCAATTTAATTTGAGGACTTACGGCCAAAATTGGGTTAAGTCCAGTTGAGAATATTCAACATTTTTCTTGATCTTCGGCCTATACTAGGGCTTTACCCCATTTTAGTAATGCACTGCATTATTCTTGTTTTGGTTAGGCTTTGCCCTTTTATAAATGATGCAGAGCATCTATTTTTTTGTTTGGGCTTTGCCTCCCTGCATAGCATTTTTTATTAGGCCTGTTAGGCTTTTTAATTGGGCTCTGTCTCTTTTCTTTAATAATGCAGAGCATTAAATACTCTGACAGTGCCCCACGTGGCTTGTCAGGCGCTTTGCGCTAAATAATGAGCGCAAACTCATATGATGGTGACACGTGTCGCGCTTTGATGAGCGCAAGCGCAGTAGCGCGGTGCGCTGCGCTAGTGCGCTGCGCTGTTGCGCTGCTGACACGTGGCGCGCTCTGGTGAGTTGCGCCAATTCCAGAGAGCAAAGCTCTATTTCAAGAGCGCGTAGCGCAAGTGGTTCTATGGCTGACACGTGGCGCTTTCTTAAGAGCGCAACAGCGCAGTTCGTAAGTGCAGAGCACTAAGAATCTTTTAGATTCAAGAACAGAAGTGCAAAGCACTATTTAATTTCTTGATCTAAATTAGATCAAAGAAAAATAAATTTTTCTTTTGTTTGAAGAACCAGAGGTTCATAAAAGTGCAAAGCACTATTTTTTATTTTATTGTTTTCTTGTTTTAAAGAACCAGAGGTTCATAAGAAGTGCAAAGCACTGTTTATTATGTAAAGATCATTGATCTTGTTTTTAGATCAATGATCTATTAGAAGGAATTTCTTCTACTTCATGAAGGTTCTTTACCTTTTTCTTGAAATTTTCTCAGAGTTCTCTCTGTTTAAAGCTCTTGATTTTTCAAGAAATGTTAATGCTTTTGAATTGAGGTCTAGGGTCCTTTTTATAGTGCCCATAAATTAGTTAAAGTTTGTTAAAGAGATCAATCTCTGAGTGATTTGGGGAATTTTCCCCACCGTTGGATCTTTAATCCAAGAGCTTCTGCTTTGCAGAAGAAAATCTTTTTGTTTTAATAAGAACAGAAAAGATTTCTTAGAAATTTAATTCTGTTTGGCGCAGATGCCCCAGCGCGCGACACGTGTCGCGCAGCGCAACTGCGCTGACACGTGTCGCGCAGCACGCAGCGCAGCGCAACTGCGCTAGCGCATCTGTGCTGACACGTGTCGCGCAGCGCAACTGCGCTGACATGTGTCGCGCAGCGCACCTGCGCTGACATGTGTCGCGCAGCGCACAGCGCAGCGCAACTGTGCTAGCGCATCTGCGCTGACACGTGTCGCGCAGCGCAGTGCTTGCGCAGCTGAAGCGTTGCTTCATTAAAATAGAGCTTTGCTCTGATTGGGCGCGCCTTCTTGGGCGCTGCGCTCTCTGCGCTAACGTGTATGATTTTGACACGTGGCGCTCTGCGCGCAGCGCAGGGGATCTGAAGCGTTGCTTCATATATTTTAATTTTAATTTTCAATACAGAGCTTTGCTCTGATTGGTGGAAACAGAAGCGTTGCTTCGTTTCCCGCCTTGGAATTTGAACAGAGCTTTGCTCTGATTGGGATAAACAGCAACTATCTCCCAGTTTATGATGTTCTTTAAGCCGACCACGTTTCAGGCTTTGATCGACAAGTTGGCCAAGATGGCCCAGATGGGTCACAGACCGTCTCCTCCGAAGCCGGAGCCTCGGAGTGACAAGGGTAAAGGGAAGGCAACCTTCGTCGTGAATGCTCAGCAGCAACCCAGTGCCTCAAAGCTGGCGGATCAGTTGGAAGAAAGACGGCGGTATTATAATGAGAAGATGAAGCATCCCTACTCGTTCCCACGGGACAAGACGAAACGGTTATTCGAGCTGGCAGTACGCAACAGACTTATAAACTTGCCAAATCCAAGGCGACCGCCACAACCCACTGAGGTGAATAACCCCAACTATTGCCCTTACCATCAAACGGTAAGCCATCTGATTGAGGATTGCTTCGTTTTCAAAGGATGGATTGAAGATCAATACCTCCAGGGGAAGTTTGCACTGTCCGAAAAGTGGAAGGTGAACCCGCCACAGCCGCATACTCCTAAGAAGACGGACGCACCGGGGGCAACTTGTTCCTTTATTGAAGAAGCTCCATGGGAAATCGTGCTATCAGCTAAAACCAAAAGGATGCTGAGTGACCTTCATGCGTGCCCAGCGGTCGAATGGAAGAACCCGCTTGAACCTCAAATCATCGAAGGGATGTTGAAGCCGCGCCCAACTACAAAGATTTGTGGTGATGGCCCAAGTACTCACACCCAACCGTCAAAATCTTCGAAGAAAAAGAAGAAGAAATCCAAAAAGCCCGTGAAGCCTGGAGACAAGCGCACGGATTTGCAGAAACAGATTGACGCGCTGGAGAAGTACAATCAAAAGCCGCGGACTCCCGTCACACTGCAAGAGTTCCTCAACCACGTCTTTCAGGAGGAAGATGATGGAGAGAGCTCATCGGATGAATCCGAGGGATATGTGGCGAGTTGTCATGTGATTTCCCACTCGGAAGATGAGAAAACTCCTGGCACTGAGAAACTGGGGGCACAGCCTGAGCCAGAACTTGTATGGCCAACAGATGAAATGATCGACGCCTTTCTAGACGAGATTCGTTTGAAGAGTAAAGCCGACCGGGAGCGTGAGATAGCCGCATCAGAAGGAGCCAAACGCAGGCGACTAAACGAAAGAGTCGAAGCGCTCCCGCCAGATCGAAAGACACCTGACGCGGATAAAAACATATTCAAGACTAAGAAAAGGTTTGCCAAAGTCATGTCGATGGGAATGAAGCTACCACCCTCGGAAGAAAACGCGTTCGATGGGGCGGAGAGGCACCCTAATTATTGCGCATATCATCGGAAGATTTCACACTCCACTGAGGAGTGCGACGCTTTTAAGATGTGGTGGCAGAGATACGTGGCTCATCGGCAATATTTTAAGCGAATGAAACGCAGAACTCGTCGGGAGAAGAGAAGTACGGCCGAAGGACACAAAAGAATTGTTGGCAATTGTCGCACGGTCAACGCCGGAGGATCACAGGTTCTCACCTTTGGGAGCGACTCTGACGATGAAATGGCTCTTAGCCCCCTCTTTAAAGAGTCCACCTCGGGAAAAGAGGAAGAACCAGAGCCCTGCAAAAACATTCAGCTGCGCAATCTCACGCTTCCAGAATAGAATCTCGGACCCTCAACTGGAAAGGATAAGGGAAAGAAAAAGGTCGCTAAGGATATCACCTTAGATGACCAAGTTATGAAAGAGCTGACTGCCAAAGACCCGCCTAAGAAGCGTAGGGTGGACTACAACATCCTAGCGCACCTGAGGAAGCTACCCTCTCAGCTCAGCATTCTCGATACCCTCCTATTATCAAAAGAAGCGCGAGATTCATTAATCAAGGCGTTACAAGAACCCGAGTGTTCCCCTCCGAAAGGCGGCGCACAGGACCGCGATGTCCTGACGCTGAGATTCGGGGCAGATGCTATTTGGTTTTATCCGTCCACCTCTCCGAAGATGCCAAGTTGATTTATGGCACCGTGTATCGGAGGTTTAGACGGATGCGGCCGATGTAGCAGACTTCGTCAGATTCCCCCTCGCTTGAGGGGTTTTTGATTGTGGGGACGCTCTTCCCTGCAGGCGCAAGCCCCTGCAGTTAATTACGCTACCGCATCGCGGTAACAACTTTCTCCTTCTCCAGAATTTCACTTCGTGTCGTGTGTGTTTGTTTTGTTTGTGGTTGCCCGTGGATTGTATACGGAGACTGAGTAATGCCGTCGCCCGTAGGACGTGGATTAGTCCAAATCCGTATTTACTTAGATTTGGGTTTGGTGTTTTTAGTTTAAGGATGCATTAGTCGCGTTGCAGCTAAGATCAACTTAAACGTTCGTTAAGGATACGTTAGTTCAGTTTGAGACTAAGATCAACTTAACGGGATCGTTTAGATCCGACAAAAGAGCGTTTGGGCTCTATTGTTCCAGTTTAGGGACATAGTGGTCCAACATTCCCATTTTGGGGGCAAATATTGGTTTAAGGACGCATAAGTCCATGAGTTTAAGGACCCCACAGTCCGTATTAATGTGTGGTTGTCAGGACCCGTCACCTCTCTGACGACGTTGAAGGATTACAACGACAAATATCAGAGGAGTTCAGAGATGTACCCTTGAACCAAAGTTGGTTGAGAGATCTATAGTCCAATTTGGGACTAAAGTTTGTTTGAAGGTTTGATTTAAGGACACGTTAGCCATATTTGAGACTAAGATCAACTTAATCGTTTGTTAAGGATACGTTAGTCCAATTTGAGACTAAGATCAACTTAACGGGATCGTTTAGATCCAACAAAAGAGCGTTTGGGCTCTATTGTTCCAGTTTAGGGACATGGTGGTCCAATGCCAGTTTAGGGACATGGTGGTCCATCGTTAGTTTAAGGACGTTTCGGTCCGATATTAGTTTAAGGACGTTTCGGTCCGATATTAGTTTAAGGACATCTCGGTCCAATATTAGTTTAGGGACATCTCGGTCCACGAGTTTAAGGACCCCGCAGTCCACATGGGTGTGTGGTCGTTGGGACCCGTCACCTCTTTGACGTCGTTGAGGAATTACAACGATGGATGTCAAAGGAGTTCGGAGATGTACCCTCGAACCGGATGTAGATTGATTTAGGAGAGCCATTTTGCTCAGTCAATTTAATTTAAGGACTTATGGCCACGATTGGGCTAAGTCCAGTTGAAAATGTCCAACATTTTATTTGCTTTTGCATTGCATTTGTTTTTATTTTTATTTGGGCTTTGCCCAGAAAGGATGCAAAGCATCAATTTGTTTTGGGCTCTGCCCCTTTTTCTTGTATTGCAATTTAATTTGGCCTACTAGGCCCCTCTGATTTGGACCTGGCCCTTCAGTAAAATGCATTGCATTTGTCAGGCGCTTTGCGCCAATCACTGAGCGCAAGCGCTTGTGGTGAGGACACATGTCATGCTCTGGTGAGCGCAAGCGCAACAGCGCAGTGCGCTGCGCTAGTGCGCTGTGCTGTTGTGTTGCTGACACGTGGCGCGCTCTGGTGAGTTGCGCCCGTTCCAGAGAGCGAAGCTCTATTTCAAGGCGCGTAGCGCAAGTTGTTCTGCAGCTGACACGTGGCGCGCTCTGGTGAGTTGCGCCAGTTCCAGAGAGCAAAACTCTATTTCAAGGCGCGTAGCGCAAGTTGTTCTGCAGCTGACACGTGGCGCGCTCTGGTGAGTTGTGCCAGTTCCAGAGAGCAAAGCTCTATTTCAAGGCGCGTAACGCAAGTTGTTCTGCAGCTGACACGTGGCGCGCTCTGGTAAGTTGCGCCAGTTCCAGAGAGCAAAGCTCTATTTCAAGGCGCATAGCGCAAGTTGTTCTGCAGCTGACACGTGGCGTTCTCTCAGGAGCGCAACAGCGCAGTTTGGAAGTGCAAAGCACTAAGAATCTTTTTAGATTCCAGAACAGAAGTGCAAAGCACTATTTGTTTTCTTTGATCTAATTAGGATCAAAAAAAGATGAGTTTTTCTCTTTATTTCAAGAACCAGAGGTTCATAAAAGTGCAAAGCACTATTTTTTATTTTATTTATTTTTTTTTGTTTTAAAGAACCAGTGGTTCATACGAGTGCAAAGCACTATTTTTATTTATTTTTATTTTCTTTTCTGTTTTAAAGAACCAGTGTTTCATACGAGTGCAAAGCACTATTCATTATGTGAAGATCATTGATCAATGATTTATCAAAAGAGATTTCTTTTCTCTTGTGAAGGTTTTTACCTTCTTCTTTAAATTTTTCTCAGAGTTCTCTCTGTTTGAAGCTCTTGATTTTTTTTTTTCAAGAAATGTTGATGCCTTCTCTTCTCTTCTTGGCTCCTATTTATAGGAGAAGGAAAAGAATCAATTTGTTTAGCAAATCTCTCCTTGAAAGATTTGATTTGATCGTTGAGAGATTTGATTTATATTTATCATTAATCTGGGCCTTTAGATCATTCAGTGAATTTTATTCACCGTGGATTTTAAATCCAAAAGATATTCTATTTGTTATTCTGGTGAGATTTTCAGGGAAATCTTTCCTTGTCCAAGATTTTTCCATAAATTGATGATTTTTAATCATTTTTGGATCTTTAATCCAACGGTTCCCATAATCCTTTTCCATTTGGAAAGATTTAGAAGCTTTTAGAATTTTAATTCTATTTCGAAAGATTTTTAGAGAAATTTAGAATTTTAATTCTACTAATCTGTAAGGTTTTCAAAGCCTGTCACGTGCTGGCACGTGACCCTTGGTCACGTGTGAGCACGTAACCCCGAAATTGGTTCCTTTAACAGTCGCTTGTTCATATTGTTGTTTGAACCATCACGTGTCAACACGTGACCGTTGGTCACGTGTGAGCACATGATATTTCATTGAGATAACTTCTGATTTTTAATCAGGGAACAGATTTTAGAATTTAATTCTATTCATTATTTTAGAGGCCTTAAGAGCCCATCACGTGTCTGCACGTGGCCCATGGTCACGTGTGAGCACGTGATGCCCCGTTGGGGTCTTTTCTAAGTTTTTATTTTATCTTCTAACTCCTCCAGCGGATTCTTAAAAGCCCATCACGTGTGAACACATAATGCCTCATAACTTTTGACCCCGGATGAATTATGAAGCCCATAATATATCAAATCGAAGGGTTTTTCGAGACGCTTTCAATACAATCAGAATTTATCCGTTTCTCCTTCGGGAGTTTGTCAAAAAACAGCCCGGAAGATACTGGTTCGTATTTCCTTAAGCGTATCGCTGCCATTTGATACCTTGGACTCTTTTGTGCAGAAATTTTTGGCGGGAACAAATGCCCCCCACTACTTTGCCCACGTAAGTATGTACGTAGGTGAAGTAGTGCAGAGTTATGCAGAGTTCTGCATGGCGTATGACCAGTTTTGGGTTGATGTATCACTTTCAGAATCTTGATCTGAGAAGATAACGAGCGGACACAAGCGTCGTCATTTATCATTGACTCAAATCTCAACTCTTAAGGGATATAGTTCCAACCCTTAACTCCATGAGCCGCATCCTTCTATTTCTTTTTTTTGTCTCACTCTGGCGTGGAGTAGTTCATACGCTTATGAGTAAGCTCTCCATTTCAGTGGCATATAGCTTTGGCAAGTGTGGCCCATAGATGGTCGGCCCATCTTGACTTCTTTGCAGTGCAGTGATGGCTTAGGAGACAGGGGTAGGATCTTCCACCTAAGGCTTTTCAACTTTACGAGCCGTGAGCGTCTCATAAAGACTTTTCTCTCTACGAGTCGTGAGGATCTCGTAGGTGTATTTTCTCCTTGGGAATCGTGAGGATTCCTAAGTGTGTTTTCTCTTATAAGTCGTAAGGATCCTATAAGAGAGTTTTCCCTCTTACGAGTCGAGAGGACCCGTAAGCGGTTGTTTCCCTCCTTATCGAGATTCGACTTTGGAGAGTGTGACCCGTGGATAGTATGCAAGAGACCGTTTTGGGCCGACTTGCAGGGTCCCAGTGCTTAGGAAACAGGTTTTTTAATCCCTACTGCCTATGGCTTTATCTCACGAGTCGAGACGCATCGAGAAAATCTCGCAAAG
Organism: Agapanthus africanus; assembly: GCA_030015575.1. NCBI lineage: Eukaryota > Viridiplantae > Streptophyta > Magnoliopsida > Asparagales > Amaryllidaceae > Agapanthus > Agapanthus africanus. The sequence goes on from JASDDO010000004.1 coordinate 362,034,341, forward strand.
ACATCAATTTCCTCACGAGTCGAAGCGGATCGAGCTGATCTCGCAAGAACATCTTAACGTCGCATTTAACCTCTGCTCTTTACGACAGAAGCCCGTTAAGGTTGGTGGTACTTAGGGTTTTGGCCATCGTACCGTCGCATAAGCTGATATAGTCCTCGATAGGCAATCGTGTTGTTCGAGTAGCCCTGCGACTGCCGTGTCTCTGATCCCTTCGGGGGCTGGACAAGACGTCTTCAAGCAGTCCTCCTTGGCAGTTTGACCGTCAGAAGAGCAAGCGCTAGGAATTTGCCATGCCGCTTTTTACTTGAGGTTAGGCTCATTTTGGAGAGCCCCGATGAGTCATAACCACTCCGCGCTGGTGTGGGGATGATCTCCGATAGTCTTTCGGGCTTTATATGAGTTGCCGTTAAGACCCTGAAGCTAGGAATTTGGCCTTTGCTTCGTTTGCTGGCATTGCGTCTGCTGTATCGAGACGAATGTTGCGGTGGGAACTAGGGATTTTGCCGTGGCTCCGTTTGTTTGATGACGTTACGTCTGCTGTGTCGAGACGAACGTTGGGGTGACATCTCGTCTGCTGTATCGAGACGGGCGTCGAAGTGGTGACCACTCCACACTGGTGCGAGATGATCTCCGATTGTCTTTCCGGTTTTATATGACTTGCCGTTAAGACCCTGAAGCTAGGAATTTAGCCTCCGCTTTGTTTGCTGGCATTGCGTCCTCTGTATCGAGACGAAAGTCGCTGTGGGAACTAGGGATTTTTCCGTGGCTCCGTTTGTTTGATGACGTTACGTCTGCTGTGTCGAGACGAACGTTGGGGTGACATCTCGTCTGCTGTATCGAGACGGACGTCGAAGTGGTGACCACTCCACACTGGTGCGAGATGATCTCCGATTGTCTTTCCGGTTTTATATGACTTGCCGTTAAGACCCTGAAGCTAGGAATTTAGCCTTCGCTTCGTTTGCTGGCATTGCGTCCTCTGTATCGAGACGAATGTCATGGTTGTCTCTAGGTTACTGGTGAACTGCCGAGGTTTGGAACTAGGGATTTTGCCGTGGCTCCGTTTGTTTGATGATGTTGCGTCTGCTGTGTCGAGACGAACGTTGGGGTGACATCTCGTCTGCTGTATCGAGACGGACGTCGAGGTTGTGACCATTCCGTGCTGGTGCGAGATGATCTCCGGTTGTCTTTCCGGTTTTATATGAGTTACCGTCAAGACGTCAAAGCTAGGAATGTGGCCTTCGCTTCGTTTGCTTTGGTGTGTCCAAATCCTGTTGGAGGACGAACGCTGGGGTTAACATTTCGTCTGCTGTATCGAGACGAACGTCAAGGTGGTGACCACTCTGTGCTGGTGCGAGATGATCTCCGATTGTCTTTCCGGTTTTATGTGAGTTACCGTAAAGACGTTAAAGCTAGGAATGTGGCATTCGCTTCGCTTGCTTTGTCACGTCCGAATCCCTGCTGGAGGAAGAACGCTGGGGTCGACATCTCGTCTGCTGTATCGAGACGGACGTCGAGGTGGTGACCACTCTGTGCTGGTGCGAGATGATCTCCGATTGTCTTTCCGGTTTTATGTGAGTTACCGTAAAGACGTTGAAGCTAGGAATGTGGCCTTCGCTTCGTTTGCTTTGTCACGTCCGAATCCCTACTGGAGGAAGAACGCTGGGGTCGACATCTCGTCTGCTGTATCGAGACGGACGTCGAGGTGGTGACCACTCTGTGCTGGTGCGAGATGATCTCCGATTGTCTTTCCGGTTTTATGTGAGTTACCGTAAAGACGTTGAAGCTAGGAATGTGGCCTTCGCTTCGTTTGCTTTGTCACGTCCGAATCCCTACTGGAGGAAGAACGCTGGGATCGACATCTCGTCTGCTGTATCGAGACGGACGTCGAGGAGGTGACCACTCTGTGCTGGTGCGAGATGATCTCCGATTGTCTTTCTGGTTTTATGTGAGTTACCGTAAAGACGTTGAAGCTAGGAATGTGGCCTTCGCTTCGTTTGCTTTATCATGTCTGAATCCTTGCTGGAAGAAGAATGCTAGGGTTGACATTTTGTCTGCTGTAATGAGACGAATGCTAAGGCGGAGTTAGGATTTTGCCATCGCTCCGCTTGATGGTGTAACATCCGTGTCCTGCTGGAATGAGGAGGCACGCCGTTGTTGGTCTCCAGGCTGTAGATGTGGCCATTGAGATTTGGAACTAAGGACTTTGCCATGGTTCCGTTTCGTTGCGACTCTGAGGTCAGTTGTTGACGTCATGTCTGCATCTAGTTGGAGTGAGGAGAAACGCCGTTGGTGATCTTTAAGTTGTCGATATTGACGTCGAGACCCTGAAGTTAGGGACCTTCCTTTGTTTCATTTGTTGACATCGTGTCTGTAATATTGCGACAAATGTCGAGATGGTCTCTAGGTTATCTATGAACCATCGAGATTTGGCTTCGCTTTCTGGTGGAGCCTGTTGGGAAGGTATTGTTCCCTTTTTATCTGTGCCCCTGGATTGTATACAGGGATCGATGTGATTTCACCTGTAGGGCAAAAAGTTTCATTTTTTCAATTTTTTTTTTATTCTTTCCGCGATGCTCTATCATTTCAGCTTTTATATCGCGAAGGTCGCGATTGCCCAATCACTTCGGCTATTTTTCGCGGTGCCCAATCATTTCGGCTATTTTTTCTTTTTACTCGCTGTTTTTTTATTGCGAGTTGCCCAATCATTTCGGCTGTTTATTTTATTTTTACTCGCTGTTTTTTATTGCGAGTTGCCCAATCATTTCGGCTGTTTATTTTATTTTTACTCGCTGTTTTTTTATTGCGAGTTGCCCAATCATTTCGGCTATTTAATATGCATTTTCAGCTCGCTGATTTTTATCGCGAGCGTAGAACTTGGAATCTGGTGCCAATCTCAGCATCAGCATCGCTACAACCGGAATATTGCGAGGAGCGAATCATCATCTGCCATGAAAGGACCTGGAATTCGATACCGATTTAGGCATCAGTATCGCTACAACTAGGATATTGCCAGGAGCGAATCATCATCTGCCATGAAAGGACTTGGAATTTGATACCGATTTAGGCATCAACATCGCTACAACTGGAATATTGCCAGGAGCGAATCATCATTTGCCTCCGCCGATGTCGAACAAAGGTGGCTTAGTAAACAGGGTTAAGGGTCCTGTCGGCTAAGACTTTTGACTTCATGGGCCGTAAGGGTCTCACAAAGGTATTTCTCCCTACAAGTCGTGAGGATCTTGTGGGTGTGTTTTCTCCTTGGGAATCGTGAGGATTCCTAAGTGTATGTTCTCTTATAAGTCGTAAGGATCTTACAAGAGTGTTATCTCCTTATGAGTCGAGAGGACTCACAAGGGTTGTTCACCGTGTGGACATATCCCCAGTCACGGATGGGACTTGGTTAGGGAAATGTTTATTCGCGCCCGTGGATTGTATACAAGGGCCAATATCGGACCACTTGTAGGGCAATGTCGAAAGTTGTGAGGGTTGCTTAAGCACAGATTTAGGACTCTGTAACTTTAAGACTTTCAAATCTTATGAGCCGTAAGGGTCCCACAAGAGAGTTCTCCTTACGAGTCGTGAGGATCTCGCAAGTGTATTTTCTCCTTAGGAATCGTGGGGATCCCTAAGTGTGTTGTTCCTTTGTGAGTCGTAAGGATCTCACGCAGGTGGTTTCTCCTTACAGGGTCGAGAGGACCCTATAAGTGTTTCTCAACAAGGTTGCGCCCTTTCGGGTTTTCACAAACACTCGCCGGTAGTCCTGCTGTTTTTACTCACGGAGCCCTTTCGGGTTTTCATCCGTGCCCATTTTGCTTATGGACATACCGTTTTTTTATATTCTTTTTATTTTTATTTTTTTTTCTTTTTTTTTTTTACGAGGTCGCGCCTTTTCGGGTTTTCACGAACACTCGCCGGTAGCCCTGCTGTTTTTACTCACGGAGCCCTTTCGGGTTTTCATCCATGCCCGTTTTGCTTATGGACATACCGTTTATCTTTTTTTATTTATTTTTTTATATTCTCGTCAGCCTGAGAATGCTGCGGTAGTAGTTTAAAAACATTTCGGTCATCTGCAAGTTTTAGGACATTGCGGTCCATCATTAGTTTAAGGACATCTCGGTCCGTTGTTAGTTTAAGGACGTTTCGGTCCGTTGTCGCCGTATTTGAGGCGAATATCTGGTTTATTGACTTTTCGGTCTATGTGTCCTTCTCCATGAATGAACATGATGCCCCCGGCGTATCCATCTTCTTCGGAGCGTGCGGTTGTGGCGGACTCACCTTCCAATTCTCAAACAGCGCAAACTTGCCCTGTTGGTATTGGTCTTCAACCCAGTTTTTGAAGACGTAGCAGTCCTCGATCAGGTGACCTACTGTTTGGTGGTAAGGGCAATAATTATGATTATTAATGTCGCCTGGCTGCAACGGACGTTTTGGATTTGGCAGATTAATGAGTCTGTTGCACACTGCCAGCTCGAACAGTCCCCTTGTTTTATCTTGCGGAAACGAGTAAGGACGTTTCAACTTTTCCTGGAGGGGTTGCCGTTTGTTGCTTTGGAGAGCAACCGGCCTAGGGTCACCTGATTGTTGTTGAGTGCTGGCGACAAGGGCCGTTTTTCTTTTTCCTTTATCCTTTTTGTTCGATCCTTTGTTTACGGGGCCGAGATTTTTTTCGAGTAGCATGCGATTGCACGGCTGAACGTTCTCGCAGCTTCTCAATTCCTTTATTTTTGAAATAGATTCCCCGATGGAAGAGTTGGGGGTAGCTTCTTCGTCAGAGTCGCTTCCAAAGGTGATAATTTGTGACCCCTTGAAGTCGGCTATATGACAGTCGGCGGCGGCTCTTTTGCGCTCATCTATCGCATTTTTCCGATGTCCACAAGCTTCACACTTTGTCCTGTCGAAGTGTCACTTTTGAGCGACATACCCTTGCCACCAACAGTTAAAGGATTCGCAGTCTTCGGTAGGATGTATGATCTTCTGATGATATAAACAGAAGTTAGGGTGCATCTCTACCTCAGAGACAGAATTTTCTTCAGAGGGCGGTAGCTTCATTCCTACTGATAGAGCTTTGGCGAACCGTTTCCTCGTCTTGAATTTGTTTTTACCCGCAGTGTGTGGCTTTTGATTTGACTGGAATACCTTGGTTCTTTCCAGTATGGCCATTTCATGCTCTTGATTGGCTTTTGCTTTCAGACGAATTTCATTTAGGAAGGCATCGATCAACTTGTCTGACGGCCGCGGAATTTCTGTTTCAGGGTCCGCCATTGATTTCTCAGCGCAAGGATCCTCCTCATCATCCGTCAGTGAATGAGAAATCACATGACAAGTCGCTATGTAGTCTTCGGATTCATCCGATAAGTTTTCTCCATCGTTTTCATCCTCGACGAAAGAACAAGTTGCCCCCGGCGTGTCCGTCTTCTTTGGAGAGTGCGGCTGTGGGGGGTTTACCTTCCAGCTTTCAGACAGCGTGAACTTGCCTTGCAGGTATTGATCCTCAATCCATCCCTTAAAGACGAAACAATCCTCAATCGGATGACTTACCGTTTGGTGGTAAGGGCAATAATTGGGATTATTAAGATCGCCTGGCTGCGACAGACGCTTTGGACTCGGCAGATTAATAAGTCTGTTGCGCACTGCCAGCTCAAACAGTCTTCTCGTTTTATTCTGCGGAAACGAGTAAGGACGTCCCAGCCTCTCTTCGAGGGATGGGCATGGACGCACGTTGTTTTGGCGAGCGACCGGCTTTGAGTTGCTCGACTGTTGCTGAGCGTTGGCGACGATGATCGCTTTTCCTTTCTCATTTCGGGGATCGGGTTTTGGAGGAGATGGTCTATGGCCCATCTGGTCCATTTGGGCTAATTTGTCGATCAAGGCCTGGAAGGTGGTCGGCCTGAAGAACATCATGAATTGTGAGATGGTCGCCTGCGGATCGAGAGTGCCCACAAACATGCCTACCACAGGTGCCTCTTCTATGCGTTGTTCGCATTTCGACCATAGGTTTCGCCATCGTGTTGCGTATTGGACCCACGTTTCGCCGGGCCTTATCCTGGCATTTATCAGTGCTGTAATCGGGGTGCGTTCACTAGCACTTGCGAATCTTTGTGTAAACAGCAGTTCCATCTCTGCAAATGTTTTGACAGAGTCGTTAGGTAGCTCCGAATACCATTCAAAGGCCGTTTCTGCTAAGCTGCCGACGAATTGACATAGCAACAATTTGTCATCGCCTCCAGTATTGCCGCATAAGGCCCTGAATTGAGCGACATGCTGATGCGGATTCCCTGTCCCTTTATATACGTGGAATTTAGGGATCGTATATCCTGGCGGGTAATTGATTTGGTCATACCAGCTCGGATACGGTCGTCCGGTTCTAACAATTTGCCCAGCCGCTTCATTCGCCTGATGAACCCGGATCTGCTGAGCTATATATTCGTCTAGGTCAACTTTGGAGATTGCCTCCTCCTTGGCTGTTGATAGAGCCGGCGGAGGATTTGACGTTTTTCCCCTGTCGTCTTCAAGGACGATCGGAGGATCTTCAGCAGGAGGGTCCGGCTGCAACATCATCCCTACCATATCTTGGAAGAGGAGCGCCATCCGTTTTATATTAGCCGCTTGCTCTGCAGCTTCTTTGTCCCTCTTTTCGAGGACTCTGCGTAAAAAGTCAGCGTCGGTTTCTTGTTCTTGACGCTCATCCGAAGACGTTTCAGAGCTTTCTTTTGGCTCAGTGAGTGCAGCCATTGTAGTCATCATTTCCTGAAGCTTTTGTTGTTGCTCCTGGGCTTTCGTCACGGATCGGGTGAGCGGTCGGTGGCCCGTAGAAGTGCGGCTTTCCTCCTTTCCAGAAGCCATATAAACAGTGTGCACCACCATGCCCCCAGATTTGGGGCGTTTGTGTTCAGCGCTTTTATGCTTCGCCATGTTCACAGGGGCTTTTTGTGGCCTCCTTTTTTGAGTGATTGGAGTTAAGAGAGCCGTTGTAGTGGGCACCCAAGTAGCTTTTGCTTTTTATGGTTTGACAGAGTGATCCTTCCCCTGCCGAACCTTCATCTTTTTCTGTCGTCGGAGGCAGTCTTGATCGATCACCGACTCTTGGACCCGTCGCCAGACTTTGTAAATTTTAGAGGACAGCCGTTGAGGGGGCTGCTCTAACTTCTTCTCTGGAGTATTCTCCACAGGTGAAGGAGTTCGTTTCAACATCGCAGTAGGAGAGTTTCTGCGCACCGTATTCAGCAATTCAAAGCTGTTCCCGATTGGAACAGCAGTATCGATCCTAACCGTTGGAGCTGACGGAGTTATCCCAGAGGGGGAGTTGCCCCCAGCCTTCCTTACTCGACGCCAGTGGCGACGTCGAGCGTGTCGTGCTGATGGAGTTGTTTCAGCTATAGGGGTGACCTCGTCATGCCCCCTGTGTTGGTCAGAATATACCGGTACCAGCTTTTTAAAGATCGACGCCCGTTGAACGGGGACGGCCAACTTGTTAGAAGCGGACTTCTGAACATGGGAAGCAACCTTGGTGATTTTACCTGGAACGGGAGTTGGAATGGCTATCCGTTTCGGGATAACGCCTTCTGGTATGGAAGGCTTCTTCATGAGCCTGTTAGAGCTCTGGCCTAGTCCGTTAAAACCTGAAGCAGTGGAGTTGGATGACCCGTTGAGAGGGGTCGCGGCAGTGGTGAGTCGATCGAAGACCGACTTCTTTGGAGCTTCTTGCAATGTCATTGGGGCGTTGAAGCTCATTGGTGGGAGCATGGTCCCAAAAAATAGTCCAGTGGTGGCTTGAGCCACCTGCTCCACCGGCATTTTGAAGAGGGAGGCCGCTTGGGGCCCATAAGTCACTCCTCCAGCAATGACGGAGCGAGAGTTATCGCTGCGGGCGGTGCAGTTCGAAGTCATCGATTTTCTGTTTTCTGCATAGAGCAAGACACCAAATCTTAGTACCTTGAATCCACAGGCAATCACAGCAAACCGCGATTTGTTCGCGAACACGACACACGAAGTGTGGAGTGGAAAGAGGAAGAGGTCCCACCGGGCGTGCCAGAATCTGTTCCCCTCCGAAAGGCGGCGCACAGGACCGCGATGTCCTGACGCTGAGATTCGGGGCAGATGCTATTTGGTTTTATCCGTCCACCTCTCCGAAGATGCCAAGTTGATTTATGGCACCGTGTATCGGAGGTTTAGACGGATGCGGCCGATGTAGCAGACTTCGTCAGATTCCCCCTCGCTTGAGGGGTTTTTGATTGTGGGGACGCTCTTCCCTGCAGGCGCAAGCCCCTGCAGTTAATTACGCTACCGCATCGCGGTAACAACTTTCTCCTTCTCCAGAATTTCACTTCGTGTCGTGTGTGTTTGTTTTGTTTGTGGTTGCCCGTGGATTGTATACGGAGACTGAGTAATGCCGTCGCCCGTAGGACGTGGATTAGTCCAAATCCGTATTTACTTAGATTTGGGTTTGGTGTTTTTAGTTTAAGGATGCATTAGTCGCGTTGCAGCTAAGATCAACTTAAACGTTCGTTAAGGATACGTTAGTCCAGTTTGAGACTAAGATCAACTTAACGGGATCGTTTAGATCCGACAAAAGAGCGTTTGGGCTCTATTGTTCCAGTTTAGGGACATAGTGGTCCAACATTCCCATTTTGGGGGCAAATATTGGTTTAAGGACGCATAAGTCCATGAGTTTAAGGACCCCACAGTCCGTATTAATGTGTGGTTGTCAGGACCCGTCACCTCTCTGACGACGTTGAAGGATTACAACGACAAATATCAGAGGAGTTCAGAGATGTACCCTTGAACCAAAGTTGGTTGAGAGATCTATAGTCCAATTTGGGACTAAAGTTTGTTTGAAGGTTTGATTTAAGGACACGTTAGCCATATTTGAGACTAAGATCAACTTAATCGTTTGTTAAGGATACGTTAGTCCAATTTGAGACTAAGATCAACTTAACGGGATCGTTTAGATCCAACAAAAGAGCGTTTGGGCTCTATTGTTCCAGTTTAGGGACATGGTGGTCCAATGCCAGTTTAGGGACATGGTGGTCCATCGTTAGTTTAAGGACGTTTCGGTCCGATATTAGTTTAAGGACGTTTCGGTCCGATATTAGTTTAGGGACATCTCGGTCCACGAGTTTAAGGACCCCGCAGTCCATATGGGTGTGTGGTCGTTGGGACCCATCACCTCTTTGACGTCGTTGAGGAATTACAACGATGGATGTCAAAGGAGTTCGGAGATGTACCCTCGAACCGGATGTAGATTGATTTAGGAGAGCCATTTTGCTCAGTCAATTTAATTTAAGGACTTATGGCCACGATTGGGCTAAGTCCAGTTGAAAATGTCCAACATTTTATTTGCTTTTGCATTGCATTTCTTTTTATTTTTATTTGGGCTTTGCCCAGAAAGGATGCAAAGCATCAATTTGTTTTGGGCTCTGCCCCTTTTTATTGTATTGCAATTTAATTTGGCCTACTAGGCCCCTCTGATTTGGACCTGGCCCTTCAGTAAAATGCATTGCATTTGTCAGACGCTTTGCGCCAATCACTGAGCGCAAGCGCTTGTGGTGAGGACACGTGTCATGCTCTGGTGAGCGCAAGCGCAACAGCGCAGTGCGCTGCGCTAGTGCGCTGTGCTGTTGTGTTGCTGACACGTGGCGCGCTCTGGTGAGTTGCGCCCGTTCCAGAGAGCGAAGCTCTATTTCAAGGCGCGTAGCGCAAGTTGTTCTGCAGCTGACACGTGGCGCGCTCTGGTGAGTTGCGCCAGTTCCAGAGAGCAAAACTCTATTTCAAGGCGCGTAGCGCAAGTTGTTCTGCAGCTGACACGTGGCGCGCTCTGGTGAGTTGCGCCAGTTCCAGAGAGCAAAGCTCTATTTCAAGGCGCGTAACGCAAGTTGTTCTGCAGCTGACACGTGGCGCGCTCTGGTGAGTTGCGCCAGTTCCAGAGAGCAAAGCTCTATTTCAAGGCGCATAGCGCAAGTTGTTCTGCAGCTGACACGTGGCGTTCTCTCAGGAGCGCAACAGCGCAGTTTGGAAGTGCAAAGCACTAAGAATCTTTTTAGATTCCAGAACAGAAGTGCAAAGCACTATTTGTTTTCTTTGATCTAATTAGGATCAAAGAAAGATGAGTTTTTCTCTTTATTTCAAGAACCAGAGGTTCATAAAAGTGCAAAGCACTATTTTTTATTTTATTTATTTTTTTTTGTTTTAAAGAACCAGTGGTTCATACGAGTGCAAAGCACTATTTTTATTTATTTTTATTTTCTTTTCTGTTTTAAAGAACCAGTGGTTCATACGAGTGCAAAGCACTATTCATTATGTGAAGATCATTGATCAATGATTTATCAAAAGAGATTTCTTTTCTCTTGTGAAGGTTTTTACCTTCTTCTTTAAATTTTTCTCAGAGTTCTCTCTGTTTGAAGCTCTTGATTTTTTTTTTTTCAAGAAATTTTGATGCCTTCTCTTCTCTTCTTGGCTCCTATTTATAGGAGAAGGAAAAGAATCAATTTGTTTAGCAAATCTCTCCTTGAAAGATTTGATTTGATCGTTGAGAGATTTGATTTATATTTATCATTAATCTGGGCCTTTAGATCATTCAGTGAATTTTATTCACCGTGGATTTTAAATCCAAAAGATATTCTATTTGTTATTCTGGTGAGATTTTCAGGGAAATCTTTCCTTGTCCAAGATTTTTCCATAAATTGATGATTTTTAATCATTTTTGGATCTTTAATCCAACGGTTCCCATAATCCTTTTCCATTTGGAAAGATTTAGAAGCTTTTAGAATTTTAATTCTATTTCGAAAGATTTTTAGAGAAATTTAGAATTTTAATTCTACTAATCTGTAAGGTTTTCAAAGCCTGTCACGTGCTGGCACGTGACCCTTGGTCACGTGTGAGCACGTAACCCCGAAATTGGTTCCTTTAACAGTCGCTTGTTCATATTGTTGTTTTAACCATCACGTGTCAACACGTGACCATTGGTCACGTGTGAGCACATGATATTTCATTGAGATAACTTCTGATTTTTAATCAGGGAACAGATTTTAGAATTTAATTCTATTCATTATTTTAGAGGCCTTAAGAGCCCATCACGTGTCTGCACGTGGCCCATGGTCACGTGTGAGCACGTGATGCCCCGTTGGGGTCTTTTCTAAGTTTTTATTATATCTTCTAACTCCTCCAGCGGATTCTTAAAAGCCCATCACGTGTGAACACATAATGCCTCATAACTTTTGATCCCGGATGAATTATGAAGCCCATAATATATCAAATCGAAGGGTTTTTCGAGACGCTTTCAATACAATCAGAATTTATCCGTTTCTCCTTCGGGAGTTTGTCAAAAAACAGCCCGGAAGATACTGGTTCGTATTTCCTTAAGCGTATCGCTGTCATTTGATACCTTGGACTCTTTTGTGCAGAAATTTTTGGCGGGAACACCGAGCAATTCCAAGCCTTCCTCGCCGCAGAAAGGATGAAGGATGAACTAGAAAAAGTACACACAGCCGATGTCACGTTCGGTGATGAGGACCTTCTCCTTGGGACGTGCGACCACAACCGTCCCCTATACGTCTTTAGATATTGCCACGATATAAAGATAGGCAAAATCCTAGTTGACAATGGGTCTTCCGTTAATCTCCTCAACGTACGGGTGTTAAAGGAAATTTGCATGAGCGTCCAGCATCTTGCTCGGGACAAGATCACCATCTCCGGGTTCGACTCCCAATCATCGAGAACTCTTGGGTCTGTAATATTAATATTACGCTTCGGACTACTCGTCACGGACATCAAGTTTCACGTCATTGACGCCAAGACCTGCTACAACGCCTTGCTCGGTCGTCCTTGGTTACACGAGTACAACATCATCCCTTCTACACAGCATCAGTGTATGAAGTATTTTAAGGATGGTTTCGAGTATACCGTAACAGGTGAGCTGAACCCATTCTCCGTGAACGAAGTCCGCAAGTACGAAGATGCAAAGTACTTTTTGCCAGACTTTGAAAAAAATTCTTGTTCGAAGAGGCCACGTTTTCTGTTTCGTATAAATGTAACGAAGAAGACTGTCCCTATTGTATCTCGTTCCATCACAAGTGGCATTCCATATTCCACATATCACTGTTTTGGAGTCTTTATGCTCTATGTATCTAAGGAGCTGTTTGATCTTCTACTACTACTAAATTAGAGTTTCTTGGTGTGCTGGGGTAAAGGATTTTGAACTTCAAGAGAAGGCGATCTCTGCCCTGCTCTATTTCCTTATTGCCATCTTTCCCTTTTTTATAAATCTTAATGATTTTTCTTTGATTTTATTTTTCCCAATACCTTCCTTTTGCAATACGTTATTTTAAAGGAACACAGGGCTTTTTCCACCATTTATCTCCGTGTATCATTGTTAAGATGATACAGGAAATATATTATATTTTCCTCTTAGACCACTTGTCATAGTTTTCTAGTAGCATAAATTTGGCACTTACTTGAAGAGGATTGACGTATGGTCGTAAATTTTATTATATCTTTACCGGAGCTTTACTTCATAGCCGACCCTATTTGAATGGGAAAAGATCTAGATCATAATGACGACGGCGGCGGCCACAAAGGGTTGTAGCTTAAAGACTAAGAGAGTTCTAACATTGACGATCACTGAAAAGTGAATCGATTATTCAGAATTGAGAGTATGATTTAAAATTCTTAAAAGTGTTATTTCAGCGAGGTAACATCGTTTAAGGCATTTATCAAACAAAAATAACATATGTGAGGAATTTTTTCCCCTGTATATAGGTGACTAAGATGAGGAGGTGGTAGGTAGGGTATTATTGTAATTAGAACTACCAAGTTTTAAATGTTTTTAGAAAATCACAATCGAGCGATTCCTGTCCGTCATTTATGGAAAATTTAGAGAAAACTTCATTAATTTATTTTTTAAGAAAGTAAAGTTCAATCTGGAAAAGAGAAAAAAGAATATGATTACATGTTCTAAAAGAAAACAAGAGTAAAAGGAAAATAACACCACCAACGATAGGCTTTTCTATGATAAAGGAAGAAGAAAAATAGAGCCACAGGCTAAATCAATAAGGCTACAGTTATAGAAAATGTTAACAGAGAAGTGTTGAATTAATACTTTATGCAAGTGGGCAGAAATAAATCAACAGATAAAATGTTAATGGCTTAGAGTTAGTTGCAGATGCTAATGAAAATGTACATAGCTACTTTTAGGAGCATGAACTCAATATGACATATGGGCTTTATAATATTTTGGCAATGCATGAAACTCGCAATCATAATACTTACTAAAGTTGGATGGAAGAAAATATTCTATTGTAGTGCTGAAGTTTTTAAGATTACCTTTTTTGTCCTTGTTAGTTAGCTTTCAGACTAGATTGGAAACTGAATAAAGAGGGAACTTAAAATATAAGATGAGGGTATTGCGGTATATCATTTATAAAATATTTCCATAACAGTAGGCCAAAAAGGGCAATTTATCATAATATCCAACAACCATGTAAGACACTTCCTGCATTGAATATAGATCTCCTTCCATAAAGTGTTCCCTTCAAATTGTTGTTATAAGGTTGGCGGGGGCGATGTTGTGTTTAGGTCTTGTGATTGTGACTAACTGAATATTTATTTAACAACACTAAAACAAAACGTATACAAACAAATACATTTGGTTTCATAGTTTATGATTCTTCCAGAATTTAAAATGGACATAGAAAACTTGTTATGTTTGCTCTCCTCAAACCATTCATCATGAATGGATTTACAACTTGTTTACTGTTTTGAAACCTATTGAGAAACAATCTGGAGCCACCGCGCATCACATGGGGTTTACCCCTACTCTCTACAATTATAACAAGAATAAAAGAAGGGGCGTAGGGAGACGTGTGACACTTTCAATTTTAATTTAAAGGAAACTTTGGAAATGGAAAAAAATTGCTTTAATCTTAGACACATCACCAAGACTCCTCATGGGAAAATTTTCAAATGCACCTTTAAAAGTAGCCGTAAAAGGGTAATAAAATAGCCATATGCTACTTGTGCATCATAGTACCAAAAAACTAGAGTAATGAGAATGGCAAGATGTCAAGAATATAACACAGAGATAATATTACAAGCAAAATCAAAGAGAATAAAAACAAAACAGTAGTCCATAACAGTTAAAATGATCATAAAAAATGAAATCTGGCAAATTAACCATTCTGAAGAATCTGCCGTGATGCAATAACTGCAGAACTATCTATTATTCAGAAGCAATTACTTCAAAATAGGAACATAATCAGTAGAGTACAAAGATCACCGGGGACGAATCGGTCCCTTCAGATACGACAGTGCCATGAAACACATCATACTGCATATCGGTCAAAGTGCATACTGTATCAAACACCAGCTTCGGCCGATCGTTACACCTCACATGCACCACCGTAGACTCTTTCTGCGCCCAATTCTCAACTGCAACACAACCCCCAACTCTATCACCAATCTTGAATTCTCCATTAGCATAATCCCTCTCAGCACACATCATTTGGTGCAACCTCCTCTCGGTGTCCATAACACCCCTGCTTATAAATGCCTCTGTGCTCCTCGCCATATTCCCTTTGAGCACAAAGGGGAGGAGCTTCTTGATTTTGCTTAGGTGATCAGGGTCATCGATTTGAGATCCAGTGAGATCGTCGGTTATGTTTATTACTGAGGCCATTGTTGAGTTGTGGGTCCACACCTGGGCGGTGATGATGATGCATTTGAGGTCGGTGAGGATAGAGGAAATCTCGGAGAGGAGTCCAGGGCGGTCTTCGCCTATGAGTTCAATTGAAGTGTGGTTTGAAGACGATTGAACACCAACCGATCCTTCTCGTGATCGGAAGTTGAATGCTCTTGATTCTAATGACTGCAATATGTGTGGATTAAGCATTGATAGTAGTAAAATTCTCAATATTAGTTTGTTACCTAAATTGTCACTGAAAGGTACACTGCAGCGGATCTGATATGGCAATATCTCATTGGCGTTGCATATATTTACACGACATACGTGAATCCAATATTTCATACATGAAAAATACGACCACATTAGATATAGCTAACATCAAAATGTTGCCAAGTCAGCATCTACAGTAACAATTTACACCTCGTTTCCTCTTGTTTAGCCCTAAACAAGTTGGCATGATACAACATTGGAGCTTATATATCAGTATAAAGAGAACAACGATTGTAGACAAAAAAACTGTCAAAGTAATAATCATTTGTTGGTCATAAATAGGAGAATGGCAAATAAATTGCAAAATTGTAATGCGATAATTCGTCTAAGTATTGCGTTAACCCAATTTAAAACCAATTCGAAAAACCGTTTTCTTTTAATGAGTATCAACTGCCATGCATATTGAGACAGCTTAACAACAACAGAAAGTATTTGTGATACCAGCTAGACAATTACATTTAATTAATACAGCTTTAAGACATAAAAAAATTCTCTGCAGAGTACCAATGATCACAAACTATAATATACTACTACACCCATGGCAAACTTTTTATCCCAAATTGGATATATCTTAGAAACATCAATTGGCATGGGCACGATATTAAAAAATCACAACAAACATAACTTTACCTGTTCGATTTGATCGATGAATTCTTCATCATAGAGCTTATTTCCATTTTGGTCCACAACATGAAACACTACAAGATAAAAATATGAATCACAATTTTTGTAATAAAAGTAATATATAGCAAGAAAAATTAGAAGAAATAGCGATTTTAGAATGAGGTTACCATCCATAAACCAATTCCAGTCAGAGGTGATGTAAGCCCTTTTGATGGTCAGTTTCAAGTCTATGAAAACCTGCACAACCTCTAGCAAACTCCCATGCCTATTAATACTATCCACCTACACAATAAGTTTTTAGAAGAAATTTTTTCTAGACTCCACAAACCCAAAAAGATCGAAGCAAAAGGCAAAGGAGGAAAAGGAACTGACCAACAACAAAGTGACCTTACTGCTTGTTGTGTTATCCACAATGACCCTATGGAAAAACCAAAACTTTTCAATATAATATGAATAAATCCTAGTCTTTTACTTTTCCAATTTTTATCCTTAAGGAAAAGGAAGATGCATCACAAAACAAAATGAACATTTCAGTTTTACAAAAACGCGGTGCATTTTTCCAATATTAGAAAAGAAAAAGAATATAAGATTCACCTTGGAGGGTTCATTCGGATAACAAAGTTTTCATATTCATCTTTACATCTATTCTTTTGTTGCCTTAAAGTAAGGGGTTCTTCTTTGGGTGCTGTAATGTGGGATTCTTCGAATCTGCATCCATTTTGAATCTCCCTTCCTATATTATTTCATTGGCTTAAATTGTCCAGTGCATGGGATTTGCTAGATAAATGTGTGAATATTTGGATTCATTGGAATTTCAATTGCCTGAGATTTTGAGAGAATGAGAAAGCTGGTTTTTATTTCCTTATATGTTGACTGACTCTAACGTATGCTAATTCAAATTGGTTTTATACGTAATTTCATATTTGTTACAGTATGCTCAGCTGGTTTTTGTTTCCTTAGAACTTGACTAACTCTGATGCATGCGCATAATTCACAGTTAACTCTTCTTTTCTTTTTCTTTTTCCTTTTTTTTGGGGTTAATTCACATACTTCATACTTGTATTATATGCTCATCACTAATGGTATTTATAATTGTGCTATCGTATGTTATGATGTACCTGTTATTACCTATTAGAGATGCATTACAACTGCGGATGAAGCTTGTGATTTCTTACAACAATGATAACCCCACAGTGACACTTACATGAATCAAAAAAACAAGTAGACTTTCATGCTGAAGAACAATAACTTGCTGCAATAGCTATTTAGGTTTGGTGGGTAGGATTTAGATCGAAAGACAACAGGAAAGCCTATTGATTCCTCATTCTAAGAGTGAAGACTTGAAGAAAAAGAGAGGATAGGAATTATAATTTTCACAAGAGCTTACATTAGAGTTGATTTGCCAAGGATCCATACAAAGTCAGTGATCCCTAGAAATAATTGAAGCAGTTAAATTATTTTAAGGATTTTATACGAAATGGCTTGCCAGTGAACCTTCCAACTTTGTTTTGTGTGATCAACAAAGCTTGTTGGTGCTTTGGCGTATAATTGTGTTTGTATCTCTGACTCTTTTCATATAGTGAGCAGACCTCCTTGCATGGTGGATCTTGCAAACTTGATGCTCTAGAAGCTATCAATCGTTTATATAATCAATACATTGACATCTTTAGACAAAACATTTTTCATCTGCTAAGTTTTCCTAAAAGCAGTAAAGCATATGAAAGATACCGTTATGCAATCCATTATTTTGGTCTTGCCAAAACAATAATATCTGGATATAATCTCTCTCCCTCCTGTTAAAATTGATTGCAAATTCGGAAGCCGAGATCAAGAGCCCAAGATAGTATCCAAGAGTGAATACGTGCGGTACAAGTAGTGGGTTTCATAGTTGGAATAGGATTTAGATTAATCTAAATCCCTTAATTCTAATCAAGCTGATCTCTAGGATTTTATCTACACCTCTTAGTCTATATATATTATTTAATTTGAAGCTCTAGTTGAATTAATATAAATAAATCAACCGAGCCTTTAATTTGAAGCTCTAGTTTCGAGCTCAAGAACCCTGAATTAAGCTGCCCTATAATTCTCCACCCCAACTGGTATCGGGTTTCGGGTCGTCAAAATGGAGGAGGAGATTGCGGATGCGGGCATGTGGATCCTGAGACCCACAAACGATAGTTATCCGAGCTCCATTTTAGGGTCAAGCTGCTTTCCTAATCATCTCTTTCTACAAAGTCGCCCGTTCGGTATTTTTGGTAGTGTTGGTCCTAGATCAGTTGAAAAATCTTGAATTTTAAAATCAAATAACGACCATTTTCATTTCAAAATATTAGTTGTTTGCATTCAAAATCCATATGAAATTTGAAACTAAATGTATCCTATATGTATCCGATACGGATGCATCTCTTCATCAACAAATCTGTGCAGCATAGCCATACACCATCAATGATGGGGTGTTCACCTTTATACACTTCATTAACGAATTATGGTAATAAACTGAACAACGTTGAACGTTTAAAGTAACATGTATTTATTTTCAATCTACCAAGTTCATGGTACTTATTTTGCTATTTAGAAATTCATGGTATTTAACCAAAATTGATGAAACTTCACAGTATATAGATGCTTTTAATTTTTCTAAAATTACGGTATGTTGTCATACCTGGATGGCTTTTCTTCGGATTGTTGCTTCCAAGCAGTGAATTAATATTTGCTTCTCTCCTTCAGAGCTCACTGGCTCGCCATGCATGTTTCTAATGTAGTATTTCTACAAAAATTGAAGAGAACATTAGAGAACTTATGACTTGCATAGATGTATAGTAGTTAACATGGTTTCCAATGATCACAAGATCAGAATTTGATTTATGTTAACGGAATTCTTTGAAGGACACAAGGACTTTCTATTTATGACAGGATTAAGAAAAACTATAAACAGGACACGATGATGTGAAGTAGTTCAGCGCACAAACGATAAGCAAGGCAAAAATACAAAGAGGACTACTTTCCTCCTTCTTGGTTGCATAAGCCATAAAATTAAGCAAAATTAAGTCGCCAACCAGCCGCCATCAAATGGGCTCTCAAAGTTCAGCAGGTAGAGAATTTTACGTCGTATTAAATAAAAGAAAAGATGAATGAGGGGAGAGAGAGTGGGGTGGGGGGGGGGGAAACATGATTAGGCATGTGCATGCCATGAGAGAGAATGAGAGAGAGAGGGTATGGCATCCTACACCCTTGACTTCTTTTCCATTTCATTTCATTTCCTTTCTTCTTCATCTTCACCTCCTTCACCCTTCTGTACCACCTCCGCAACATCCTCAAATCATCACCAAAACCCCACACTCGCTTCACAAAAGTTGATCCCCACCTCATCTTATACCCTATAGTGGAACCAAGTTTGGATTTTGAACACTTTGGGCAACTCAAGAATTTTCTTGAGTTGCCAAATGAGGTATATTTCTATTCGTTTAGTTAAGTTTATAGTTTTCTTTACACCCTATAATAGTTTAGAGTTAAACTGATACAGATTAGTGATCTTTGATATTTCCAAGAAGAGATTTAGGGATATTTTGTTTGTGAAAGTGTAATTGAGGTTTAGTGGTGGCCACAAACCCTTGTTATGCTAAAGTTCTGATCTGGACTTGAGCTAGAACCCCATATACGAAAACTGAAATATTCCAATGTCGGTTTTGTGGAATTCTTGAGGATTATATGGAATCTGGAGCAACTTAGGATATTCATAAGAAAAACAAACAACTATCTTAACCTAGTTAGACCTCTATAAAACCACCATAGGAGAACGAGACCAAAATACCTTTCTTAGACCGGCGGTGCCGGGTAAATTAGTCATCTCGCCGGCCATATTTTGGCTATTGGTGTTGGGGTTTGGCATGTAGCTCACAATTCTTTTAACCTATCCATTGTATTGTTAGTTTTGTCCCTATCTATTTGTGCGAAAATCTGGGAGCATTTTGAGTTGGTTTGGGCAATATTTTTCCGATTTCTAAAACTTCGTTTTTGGTATTTGAATTTGGATTTGGTTGTTGGACGTTTGTACGTCAACGACGGGGGTTATTTGGTTGTTTTTGCATGCGTAGGCTATAGGTTCAAATCTATGAGCACTTCGTGTGCCGTATCCGTTTTTCGGACTTGATTTTAATAGTATTACGATTGTGTATTGATTGTAGGTACTTTCACCGTGGACTTCCGAGACGACGAAATACATCGACTTCGGCTAAGCGAGGAAATTGGCAGGTGAGTGGATTTATATCTACGGGGGAAGTCGGGTGGATGGCGTATAGCACCCCTGCAACCAGTGATATGGAAAATCGATATATAAATTATGATTTGAAGAAAAGATATCCTACGAACTTACGGACATGATTAAAGGTTTTAGTATGAGATGATATGATAAAAGTTGACACTAATGGATATGTTGGCTTGAGGATGCGAGGCAATGTACATATTATATTTATATGCCAATAGATGGTGTAAGATTATACATACATACAAATAAGAATATGATATATATAGAAGATGACTTGATGTGGGATATTGATATGATGAAAAGAGATTATGATAAAGTAAGATGACTTAGCTTAATATGTCGATATACGGATGTCAGGCGATATGAGAATATAGATACTTTTTCCAAGACATGATATGAGATTGATACAGATGTGACTGGAGATATATGTGTACATATATGTATATGAGAATAGAGAGTGATATGATGTACGTGACCTTAGATCCATACCCTTGATTATGATATCGTACGGCGGATCATACCGTACGAACTATGACATATGATATTTTACCCGTACCCTCGATTTTGAGGAGGCCGTACGACGGACTATACCGTACGAGATGTATATAAGATGATTGATCCATACTTTTGACTCGGGATCAGTTTAGCTTTTTAGCCTTTTAATTACTTAAGTAGATGTTAGAATAGGGTTCGAGTCATGCTTATTTTCAAAACTAACGAATCGTGTACATTTTCAAAGGACAAACCGGAGGACGCTACGGATTTCAAAAGGTATTTCTTTCTTTAAAAACGTTGTGGTCCCTACTTTTCGAAAAAATAAAGATTCGTGCTATTTTAGATACGATAATTGTATGGCTCGTATATAGAGGTATATCTTAGCTTATTGCGTTACTATTTACCTTTCTACTACGTTCATTTACTCTCATTGCATTTTATATATATACCTGTGCTTCCACTATTTGTTATGATATCGTCTGCTAGTACACCTGCACAATTATCGATGATGCGCACGCTAAACTTATACAGATTTGCCGGCTCATACACATTCATCATCGGTAATATTTATGCCACTTACATAGTATAATGGCTATATCATGATATTATTCTTAACTGTTCAGTACTATCATATGACATGTTTATATGATATACTTGATATGCTCACATTACCGTTCTATGTTGCATACATCGTACTTTATGGTTGCATGTATTGTTTTCATGAGATTTCTGGATTTGAGAACCGCGGATATATTTCAAGGGGAATTATGAATTGTTTTAAAAGCGCGGTTTCTCGTGATGTGATTTCGAGGCGTCTACAATGAGTTTTCTTAGTTCTGAGCTCGTTTTTCGAGACCCGATTCGAGGAGTTAGATGAACCGTCTACGGGTACATGGTGGACCCGGTATGGTACCCTGGGGCAAGAAGCTCAAGATGTAGACTATGAGCCTGGCAGGAGGGAGCACTACCTACCGGTGATTGTTTGGTCCGGAGGATACCGACCGTGGTCATGAGATCAGATGGATTTGGACCGATCCGAACTGATGGAGCCCATGGGCCGATCCGGACTGACGGAACCTGAGATATGAGGATTTACATGTCGATGCTGGACACAGGTTTCATGATGTTTCGAGTGTCGAAGTTGGACACTCGGGTTCTATGATTTTGATGTGTCGTTGATGGACACACGTTGGTTGATATCCTCATACATACAGGCATATGTTTTCATGATGATTCGAGTGTCGATGTTGGACACTCAAGTTCCATGATATTGATTGTGCCGTTGATGAACACACGTGGATGATATCCACATGCGTACAGGCATATGATTTTAGATGTTTATTTGTATATGCCATTGGTTTTGACTTTATTGTTGACATATATGCATACATGGTCAGCCTAGAGATTATAGTATTACCTTCATGATACAGTATGACCTAGGAGTCGTTGTTTATTCGATTTCTATATGCTGATATTTTCTACACACGAGTTGTCAACTCACCCCCGTTGTGCCTCAGTTTTCTTGCAGATTTGACCGCTTGGATCAGTAGCGGCTTTGCTGGCATACAGTTCCTTCTAGGTGTTTTGCTTTAGTAGGTAGGACACACGCTGGATCGTGACCACTCTTGTACCCTTTATATTCTATTGTATCTAGATAAACTCCATCAGTCAGAAACTAGAATTTATATATTGATAGACCTAGTCAGACTTGTGTACTTGCGAGACTTGAGCGATGGGTGTATGGTCGCTTCTTTGAGATGCTGATGTCTTGCTTTATTTATTCTTTCTGTATTTGATCTTTACCATAGGGCATCGTATATATGTTTATTTCGTGGTTGTGATTCCGTCAATTGGCGAAGAGCTAGCTCCCGCTTAGGGATGCCTATATATTGTTATGTATATGGTTTTGGATCAAAATATACAAGAGAGGTGCTGCCCAAAATTTTAAGGACGAAAATGTTTTAAAAGATAGTATACATTCATTACCTTTTTATATTATATGACTTATACTTTTAAAAATGAAGGCTTGAATTTCTAATGACGATGTTTCAAAACTGCACCCCCCACTATTTTCCGTAAAAAGGTTTATATTTACTGGGCTTCAGCTTACTTGAATTACGTTACGCTTTTAGACGTTGCATGATTTAAGTGACGGTCACGTGCTAAATTACGGGTCGTGACAAAGTTAGTATCAGAGCGTTAGGTTTAACCTTGATTCGAGTCTAGGTTTGACTATGCGGAGTCTAGGGCGTAAAATATATTTCGGAACTTAGGCTTGACCTTACGGAACTTAGACTTGACTGAGGGGTATTAGACCCGAACTTTCGTTACATAGGTTGACCTTGATTGATGGAGTAGGTAGTTTGAGTAAAGTGGCGTACCGTGCGTATGTTCCGCGACATACTTACGATACGATACTCTGCTTAAGTAACCTTAGGATATACATATCTTGAGATCTGTAATTCTATTCATTCTTGTGATCTATCCTTATCGATGTCCGTTGCGGTTCCTGTCACCATGGCTACGCGAGCTGAGAGAGCTGCTGCTAGAGATTTGGTCAGGGCGAGCTCGTCACGGACGAGGACTAACCATGATATTCTTCTGGTGACATAGGAAGGTATCGGTGTATTGTTTGTGTTGAGATCTCTCATTTGAGACGAGCGTTCGGTTTTGCACCGGATGATCGGGCCATTGATAGAGACTGCCAGATTGAGAGGACTGTCGATGTACATCCTACCTCAAAGATTGCGATGTTGTCTACCGTGCAGACAGATGACCCAGCTGTTGCTGAGATTGATGGGATGTCGCCTCCAGAGTTTATGAGCTAAAACCGCTGGAGCTTTCAGACAGAGATGTGACAAAAAATATCTAGTCTATCTTGAGTTGAGCAACTAAGATAATTTGTCTGATCTGATGCGCCAACATAGGCTTAGTTAAGTTGAAGAATTCTAGTTTGAAGAATCTTACTCAAATCTAGAGTAAATCGATCAAGAGAGGGTATTGTTCGTTGGATGCTCTGATGTGAGATCAGTAAGTTGACCAGCTTCGGATAAAAGGACCTCTCCCAGATGCGTTGTGAGTTGATCGAGAACGGACGAATGAAGTGTATTCCTCCGATAATTTGGACGAGTTTCCGAAGACGTGATCGACTAGATATTTTCCACAGAGTGGTTAAGATACCGAGTTCGGAATTCGAGTCCATGTGAGAGACTCTAAATTGACTGTAGCCGAGAACGAATTGCAGCACTTGGCCCGTAAGTTGTGACATCGAAGTGGATGATAATGAAGACGGGTGAAGCAATAGGTTCGTGCAAGATATTAACGAGCTGTATTACTCCCCGTTGATGCCAGAGGTTTCTATGTATGCAGAGGCGTTGGATACAGCCGAATTCCAGAGGGAAGCCATGCTGGGGACGTAGCTGTCCAGGAATGAGAAAAAGGATTAGGTAAAGAGTGCCGACCTCCGTATAGTCCAGCATAGGTGAGATCGGGAGAGACCTAAGAAGGTTCTTCCAGGAGGCCATAGTGATAAAGATTTGCACCAGGATTAGTTGTATCACGTGTATTCAGAGGTCCAGATGCCGTCACCAGTGACGTGCTGCTTTACGAGTAGTCATGTTAAATGGCCAAGAGATGATCAGAGGAGTACCAGAGCGGAACAGTTCCGTTATTATACCTAACCGGGCCGATGAGCAGAAAGATTGTAGGATTGGTAATCCACAGAGAAAACAGGGACCCAGAGACAGGGGACGCTAGACCGTGAGCAGGAGGCAAGCGGATGTTCTTGCTCTGCCAGTTTTAGGCGCACCGGCATTTTTCGACATTGAAGGAGGTCTAGGTTAATGTCATTTATTGCGATTTGTGTTTCGTGATCCGAGTATCACACTTTTGTCGCTTGGATTTTGAGTTTCGATGATTGGGTTTCCTGATATTTGCTTTCGTGCACCATGGCTGTACCTACTGGATATTTTCATTTGTACACGGTTATTGCACTTGATATTGATTTTATGCCTTGGTTGCACGTATTTATGATTCCATGGATTTCAATACTGTCGATTTGATTTTTTGCTCGTTGTATGCATTCGATTTGATTTATGCACTCAGTATAGCTTACATGTGCTCGCAGTGCATTGATATGGATTTTGTACATGCAGTTGCACACGTTTATGATTTTATACACCTTGGCACGCTCGGTGTTGTTTTTGTGCGTATTTAAGATATTGATGAGTTTTCGGGCACCTAGGGCACCTGAGATTATGTTTTTTGTGCATTTGTTGCACTAGATCTCTGTTTTCGTGCACTGTTGCACTTGAAGTTTGTTTTCGTGTGCTTTACTGTACTAGATGTTTTGTGCGGACCTGACGCACTTGATCTTGATTTTCGCGCATATTGGGCGCATGGTATGAGATTTTGTACACACTGCATGAACTTGATTGAGATTTTAATCGTGAATGTTAGTTGCATTGGGTTGAGATTTTCGTGCACTTTAGATGCACTTGATGTTGTTGTCGTGCATACCTGCTGCACTTGACAGATGCTTCCGTGCCCACCCGTTGCACTTAGTTTTGCTTTTGTGCACATTTTGTGGCACTTGTATTGGACTTGGGTTTCTATGCACACCAGACGCACGTGATGTTGGATACGCCTTTTGAGGCTGATTTTTACTCTTGAGTATCATATTTTGATGTTGGGTACCATATTATATAGTACCCGAGCATGACTGATCTGAGGACAGTACTTGAGTACTTTTGTATGCATAAATAGTTTACCAAGAGGTTTTCAAAAATGAGCTATAGTTTCGCTATTTCCTACGTGTCTGTGAGTGACACGAACTTTTACGAAGGAAAATCTTTAGGATGTTTCAAAAGGGCGGAACGTATATCTTAAGAAAAAATATATAGACGTATATTTACTACTTTACAAATGAGCGTCCACCACTTGTGCCGTGAGTTACGCATCACACGGCGATTCGGAAAAGATTTTGCATGTGTTTTATCCAGTTTTTAGAGGAATTTACAAGGATGCGTACTATATGCGTATTATGATTTTGACTATAGTATATTTGGATTTCAATAGTGGATTTAGAGATTTGTATTTCCATTATAACTCCAGTGATTGCATGACGCTTGAAGGAGTTCGATCTTGAGTTTCGCATTCGTTTTTATGCGCACTCGATGCGCTGTGATATTCTTGAGTATTCCGTGATTTCGGAGCCCCATTAATTTGAACTAATTATTGAAATGTTTTAGTATTTGGGGGTTTAAATTTAAATTCGGGGACCGAATTTATTTAAGCGGGGAAGATTGTAACATTTCAGAAAAATAAAATATTATTTTTAGAATTTAAATATTAAAATAATATATTTTGTGAAAACAATTCGATTTGCGAATTGGGGTTTTCGTAAAATGGTATAATAATATACCAATATTTGGAAAACAATTAGATGTTAATTTGTTTTATTTATTAAAAATGTATTTATTGGATTTGAGCATTTTACAAATTATTACGCAATTATTTATATGCAAGTTTAAATTACACTTGATTAGTGCACTACTAATCACGATTAAGCCAAATCCGTATTTTTACATATCCATGGTTGGTGCACCATGACATGTTGCATTTTGTTGTATGTTTATTGATTTGTATTTGTGGTATTGGTTTTTATGTATTTATGAGAAAGAAAAAAGAAAAGAAAAAATGATTGAGGAAAGAGAGAGTCGGAGGGACAACATGATGAGGCATGGGCATGCCTTGAAAGAGAATGAGAGAGAGAGAGAGGGTATGGCATCCTACATCCTTGACTTCTTTTCCTTTTCATTTCATTTCCTTTCTTCTTCATCTTCACCTCCTCCTTCACCCTTCTCTACCACCTCCACAACATCCCCAAATCATCACCAAAACCCCTACACTCCTTCACAAAAGTTGATCCTTATCTCATCATACACCCTATAGTGGAATCAAGTTTGGATTTTGAACAATTTGGGCAACCCAAGAATTTTCTTGAGTTGCCAAATGGGGTATATTTCTATTCCTTTACTTAAGTTTTTAGTTTTCTTTACACCCTATAGTAGTTTAGAGTTAAACCGATACATATTAGTGATCTTTGATATTTCCAAGAAGAGGTTTAGAGATATTTTGTTTGTGAAAGTGTAATTGAGGTGTAGTAGTGGCCACAAACCCTTTTTAAGCTAGAATTCTGGTCTGGACTTGATCTAGAACCCCATATACGAAAACTGAAATATTCCAATGTCGGTTTTATGGAATTCTTGAGGATTATATGGAATCTGGAGCTACTTGGGATATTCATAAGAAAAACAAACAACTACCTTAACCTAGTTAGACCTCTATAAGACCACCACAGGAGAACGAGACCAAAATACCTTTCTTGGACCGGCAGCACCGGGTAAATTAGTCATTTCACCGGATATATTTTGGCTATTGGTGTTGGGGTTTGGCCTGTAGCTCACAATCCTTTTAACATATCCACTGTATTGTTAGTTTTGTCCCTATCTATCTGTGCTAAAATCTGGGAGCATTTTGAGTTGGTTTGGGCAATATTTTTCAGATTTCTAAAAATGGGTTTTTGATATTTGAATTTGGATTTGGTCGTTGGACGTTTGTACGTCAACGATGATGGTTATTTGGTTGTTTTTGCATGCGTAGGCTATAGGTTCTAATCTATGAGCACTTCGTATTCCGTATCGGTTTTTCGGACTTGATTTTAATAGTATTACGATTGTGTTTTGATTGTAGGTACCTTCGCCGTGGACTTTCGAGACGACGAAGCACATTGACTTCGGCTAAGCGAGGAGATTGGCAGGTGAGTAGATTTATATCTACGGGGGAAGTCGGGTGGATGGCGTATAGCACCCCCGCAACCATTAATATGGAAAATCGATATATAAATTATGATTTGGAGAAAAGATATGCTACGAACTTACGGACATGATTAAAGGTTTTAGTATGAGATGATATGATAAAATTTGACACTAATGGATATGTTGGCTTGAGAATGCGAGGCAATGTACATATTATATTTATATGCTAATAGATGGTGTAAGATTATACATACATACAAATAAGAATATGATATATATACAAGATAACTTGATGTGGGATATTGATATGATGAAAAGAGATTATGATAAAGTAAGATGACTTGGCTTAATATGTCGATATACGGATGTCAGGCGATATGAGAATATAGATACTTTTTCCAAGACATGATATGAGATTGATACAGATGTGACTGGAGATATATGTGTACATATATGTATATGAGAATAAAGAGTGATATGATGTACATGACCTTAGATCCGTACCCTTGATTATGATATCGTACGACGGATCATACCGTACGAATTATGATATATTATATTTAACCCGTACCCTCGATTTTGAGAAGACCGTACGACGAACTATACCATATGAGATGTATATATGATGATTGATCCGTACTTTTGACTTGAGATCAGTTTAGCCTTTTAGTCTTTTAATTACTTAAGTAGATATTAGAATAAGGTTCAAGTCATACCTATTTTCAAAACTACCGAATCGTGTACATTTTCAAAGGACAAACCGGGGACGCTATGGATTTCAAAAGGTATTTCTTTCTTTAAAAACGTCGTAGTCCCTACTTTTCTAAAAAATAAAGATTCGTGCTATTTTAGATATGATAATTGTATGGCTCGTATATCGAGATATATCTTAGCTTGTTGCGTTACTATTTACCTTTCTGCTACATTCATTTTACTCTCATTGCATTTTATATATATACATATGCTTCCACTATTTGTTATGATATCGTCTACTAGTACACCTGACAATTATCGATGATGCGCACGTTATACTTACACAGATTTGCCGGCTCACACACATTCATCATCGGAAATTGTTATGCCACTTACACAGTAGAATGGCTATATCATGATATTATTCTTAACTATTCAGTACTATCATATGACATGTTTACATGATATACTTGATATGCTCACATTACCTTTCTATGTTGCATACATCGTACTTTATGGTTGCATGCATTGAGATATTGTTTTCATGAGATTTCTGGATTTGAGAACCGCAGATATATTTCAATGGAAATTATGAATTGTTTTAAAAACGCGGTTTCTCGTGATGTGATTTCGAGGCGTCCACCATGAGTTTTCTCGGTTCTGAGCTTGTTTTTCGAACCCGATTTGAGGAGTTGGATGAACCGTCTGCGGGTACATGGTGGACCCGGTATGGTAGCTAAAGGAAAGAAGCACGAGATGTAGACGATGAGCCTGTCAGGAGGGAGCACTACCTACCTGTTTCCCCCAATCAGAGCAAAGCTCTATTTTGAAATTCAAAATTCAAAAATTGAAGCAACTCTTCAGATCCAGCGCTAGGCGCGCTGCGCGTCCGTGTCAAACACGGATGCGCTAGCGCCAGGTGCGCTGCGCCAGGTGCGCTGCGCCCTAGACAGTGCACCATATGTGCGCTAGCGCTAGGCGCGCTGCGCCCTAGGCAGTGCACCATATGTGCGCTAGCGCTAGGCGCGCTGCGCGCCACGTGTCAAACACGGGCATGCTAGCGCAGGCTGCGCTGCGCTTTGAGCAGCGCACCACGACACTGGTGCGATGCGCTCTGAGCAGCTCACCACGTGTCAAACATGGGTGCGCTAGCGCTGGAATTAAAAATTCCCCACCTTTAGATCAAAAGATCTAATAATAATGATAAATCATTAATTAATCAGAATTAAAATTCTGTTATTGAAAGATTTCTCAATCTTATTAAAACAAGAAGATTATCTTCTGCAAAACAGAAGCCCCTGGATGAAAGATTCAACGGTGGGAAACACCCCAAAATCAATCAGAGAAAAATCTCTTTAACTGATCCCTGATCCAACAAATCAATTTGCCATATATAAAGGCCGCAAGACTTTAAGTCTAAAAAAAAAACCTCCCTATAAACTTTGAGAAATTCAAAGAAAGTAGAGCAAGCTCTTGAAAGAAGATTTTTCTTCAAGGTAAAGATCATGAACGATGAACACAGAGATAAAATCATCTCATAAAAAGAAGAATCATCTTCTTAAAAGATCATAGATCTACAAAGACCGAGGTCTTTTATAAAAAAAAGATCAAAAGATCTCATCACATAATAAAAGAAGAACATATTCTTCACACAGATCATTGATCTATAAAGGCAAAGCCCTTTCAAAAATAAGAACTATTGTTCTTGAATCTTAAGACAAAGTCACTTTTAAAAAGAACATAAATTTGTTCACGGATCATAAAATTGATCAATTGCGCTTTGCGCTCATGAAATGTGCCTTGCACTCTTGAACAGCGTTTCTGCGCTCTCTGAACCGGCGCTCAGCACCAAAATGCGCCACGTGTCAACTTGCGCTTTGCGCTTCTAAAAAAGCGCACTGCGCTAATGGACTGACGCTCAGCGCCAAGCGTGCCACGTGTCACTCACGTGTGCTCCACTAAACTAGCGCAATGTGCTCATACATTAGCGCTCAGCGCTCATAAACTGGCGCACTACGCCCATCATCTGGCGCTTAGTGCAGAACATGACACGTGTCCTTCTCGTGTGCGCTACTTGGCAAAAATGCACTGCGCTCTTTAACTGGCGCCTAGCGCGCCACGTGTCGCGCCAACAGAACATAAATTGTTCTAATGAATGCTCTACATTCAATACAAGACAAAAATGTTGCCAAAAGGGCCAAGCCCAAATAAAGGCTCAATAGCCAGAATAAGGAAATGTTAAACATTTTGACCTGATTGGACTTAGCCCAAGATTGGCCATAAGTCCTCAACTCATATCAACTGAGCCCATATGCTCATAAACCTTTTAACAGACCTTAGTCCCAAATTGGACTATAGAGCCTTAAACCGGACTGTGGGGTATATCTCTGAACCCCTCTGATATATGTCGTTGTAATCCTTCAACGTCTTCAGAGAGGTGGCGGGTCCCGACAACCATACATTCCACAGACTATGACATCTTTAAACTAGACTGTGGGGTCCTTAAACTCATGGACTACGATGTCCTTAACCTGAACTGTGGGGTCCTTAAGCCCACGGACTACGATGTCCTTAATCTGGACTGTGGGGTCCTTAAGCCCACGGACTACGATGTCCTTAACCTGGACTGTGGGGTCCTTAAACTCACGAACTACGATGTCCTTAACCTGGACTGTGGGGTTCTTAAGCCCATGGACTATGATGTCCTTAACCTTGGATGGTGGGATCCTTAAACTCACGGACTATGATGTCCTTAAACTGGTAATCGACCGCAATGTCCGTAAACTAAATAATAGAGTCCAAATGCTCTCTTGTTGGATCTAAACGATCCCGTTAAGTTGACCTTAGTCTAAAATTGGACTAACGTATCCTTAACAAACGTTTAAGTTGATCTTAGTCTCAAATGAGACTAACGTATCCTTAAACCCAACCCCCAAACCCAAATCTAAGAATATACGGATTTGGACTAATTCACGCCCTATGGGCGACAATATAAATTAGTCTCCGTATACAATCCACGGGCAACCAAAAACAAAACAAACACACACGATACGAAGTAACCATCTGGAGAAGGAGAAAGTGGTTACCGCGATGCGGTAGCGTAATTAACTGCAGGGGCTTGCGCCTGCAGAGAAGAGCGTCCCCACAATCAAAAACCCCTCAAACGAGGGGGGATCTGACGAAGTCTACTACATCGGCCGCATCCGTTTAAACCTTCGATACATGGTGCCATAAATCAACTTGGCATCTTCGGAGAGGTGGACGGATAACACCAATTAGCATCTTCCCCGAAATTCAGGCTAGACGTTTACCGCGTCTTCCCGCATCTTTCGGCGGGGAACACTACCGATGATAGTTTGGCGCAGCGGATATCCGGAGGATACCGACTATGGTCGTGAGATCAGATGGATTTGGGCCAATCCGGACTGACGGAGCCCGAGATATGAGGATTTACGTGTCGATGCTGGACACGGGTTTCATGATGTTTCGAGTGTTGATGTTGGACACTCAGGTTCCATAATTTTGATGTGTCGTTGATGGACACACGTTGGTTGATATCCTCATACATACATGCATATGTTTTCATGATGATTCGAGTGTAAATGTTGGACACTCAGGTTCCATGATATTGATTGTGTCGTTGATGGACACCCGTGGATGATATCCACATTTGTACAGGCATATGATTTCAGATGTTTATTTGTATATGATATTGGGTTTGACTCTATTGTTGACATATATGCATACATGGTCACCCTAGAGATCATAGTATTACCTTCATGATACAGTATGACCTAGGAATTATTGTGTATTCGATTTCTACCTGCTGATGTTTTCTACTCACGAGTTGGTAACTCACCCCCGTTGTGCCTCAGTTTTCTTGCAGGTTTGACCGCTTGGATCAGTAGCGGCTTTGCCAGCACGCTTTTCCTTTGATAGGTGGGACACACGCTGGATCATGACCACTCTTGTACCCTTTATATTCTATTGTATCTAGATAAACTCCATCAGTCAGAAACCAGAATTTGTATATTGATAGACCTAGTCAGACTTGTGTATTTACGAGACTTGAGGGATGGGTGTATGTTCGCTTCTTTGAGATGCTGATGTCTTGCTTTATTTATTCTTTCTGTATTTGATCTTCGTCGTAGGGCGTCGTATATATGTTTATTTCGTGATTGTGATGCCGCCCATTGGAGAAGAGCTAGCTCCCGCTTGGGAATACCTATATATTGTTATGTATATGGTTTTGGATCAAAATATACAAGGGAGGTACTGACCAAAATTTTAAGGACGAAAATGTTTTAAAAGATATTAGACATTCATTACCTTTTTATATTATATGACTTATAATTTTAAAAATGAAGGCTTGAATTTCTAATGACGATGTTTCAAAACTGCACCCCCCATTATTTTCCGTAAAAATGTTTAGATTTACTAGGCTTCGGCTTACTTGAATTACGTTACGCCTTTAGACGTTGCGCGATTTAAGTGCCGGTCACGTGCTAAATTACGAGTCGTGATAGGGTTTTATAAAAAATATATTAATATTGTTTAAAAATAAATTTCGAGAGTGATTTATAATATTTAGAGTTTTTATGAAGATATATTTTAGTTTTAGTGGTATTTTAGTGATAAAACCTAAATTTTATAAGTTTATAGTATTTTTATGAAAGCTGCTGCTTTTGGAAACTTAGTGGTATTTTATTAAAATATTAATCTTTCATTTTAAAAGTATAGTTTCATAATTTTTTTGTATTGAAAATACGGTTTCATAATTTTTATATAATTTCCAAAGTTTAATTTGTTTTAAAAAGTCATATTTCATTTAAATCGTATTTTCATTCATTTCGAGACCGAATTCTCCGTGAGGAGCTCAGCATCTCGCTCTACCATTCCAAAGATGTGTGATAATCCGCAACATCCATTAGCGGGTCCCCTAACGAGGGTTGTAGAGACGCAATCGCAAAAGGCGGTAAAAATATCGATAAAAATGTATTTTTCATAAAGTGATGGTATTTATTTGAAAAAAATATTCTTTTAACCATACATCTGAATATCGTGCTATGAATCAAAAGTGTGCGTATAGGGTAGGTCGTTACCCGGTCAATTTCCTAGAGGTATATATGCTAGTTATCGAAATAGGGGTTATACTAAAGTTCATTGTATTTTTCTGAAAAAATCGTTATATAATTATTTCACATGTAATTTTGGTTACAAAAAAAAACAAATGATATGAATATTGATTTGAAGTGATGTTAGAGTGATTATGTGACTTCTTGACCTATCAAAAATGATAAAAACGTTCAGAAGTAAAGGTTTTTAATGTTAACTCCACTTGTCGATATGATTTTAGAATACGATTTGAGATGAAAAGAAAAGAGAGAGAAGTGATTTACTGATTGCGTAGTGTTAACAAGAGGGTAAGTAAGAGAGAGGGTCTCCTTGGCGTCACGGTAGCATCGGGAAAGCTCCGGTCGTCGAGATTTGATCGCTACTCCTCTTGGCTTTCTTAACTCCACTTTGCATTTAGAGAATTTTGAGAATAATTTTCAGAATAGGGGAGAGCTAGGGAACGGATGTATTTATAGTAAAGAATTGAGTGTATAGGAATTAAAAATTTTGAATTAAAAAGAATTAAAACGGTATTAATGAGGATTTGAATAGTCTCTGTTTAATTGAAGGAAAAACAAACAGTACATGGGAGTAGAGGGGAGTTGAAGAGATATGTGGGCATAGCACGGAGGCAATCGGGGCTTGGTGAACCGTCGATGGCGGCCAGATGATGAAAACGGGCGGTCGGATCTTGGTGATTTGCCTCGAGATTTGTGCCAGGTGTTTTAATCAATGTTAACTCCTCATTTATCTAGTTTGATTTTTCTGAAACTTTTCGATTCTCCGTGTATTGCACGCGCAACTCTTGAACTTCCGAAAAATTAAAAAGAAAAATATTTAAAATAAATGGGACTGGTGGGAATCGAACACGCAGGCTATGTCACAACAATGTAGAGGCTTTACCAATGAGCTATAAGTTGCTTCTTGGTTTTATTAAACAGAAATAACTTATAACTCCTAATCATGGTGAAATACCCTTTCTATACATTTGAATAAATTACATTTGTATAGGGATTTCTGTCACGCCCCGCTTCCCAAAATACGGAAAACGAGGGATGACTAGACCAGCCATGCTCCTACGGTCAAGGAATAATCCCGCCGTAGTCACACTTCGGCTTCTAGTATTACATGGTAATCAGTAAACAAAGTACAGAAGTAAAGAAAATACATCACTAAATCATTACATCAACTTTCATTGTTCACAATTTACGAATAAGCAAGGAAAAGAACTACTAACCAAGTGCGAATATAAGGTTACTTTAGGGAAAGCAGTAAAGGTGAAGGAAGTACTCCCGACTAAATCTCTGCGAGCTCGAAGGGCAAGTCTGACTCCTGTACTGGTTCTTCCTCGAGGTTTGAGCATGCATACTCAAGTCGTCAGAGCGACATAATAGTAATATTATAATAGTGACAAGAAACAAGCAAAGAAGGTATAACAGTGGAGGTAAAATGCAGATAATCAATATGTCACTAACTGATGCAAAGTATGATCTGTGTCCCTATCAGTCTCTAAGTCATCTTTGAAATCGAGTTGTGAAAAGGAGGATCATGTTTAACGAGGGTCTCATACATACCCGAGACAACGGCCCGCTATCGCCCGGGACATAACCCTGTCAGCCGGACCGCTAGGCCCAACCTAATATATATAAGAGTCGTTGTTCGAATGATCATCCTCTAAATCACTGTCCTCGCTAAATACAATGCTCTTTCCATTTCGATTTCCTATTTTCCCCCAGGTTTATACTATTTATGACTATGGTCTAGTCGTGTACAAGTATGCACCAATAACACTGTTTTTGTCACTGTTCACTGTATTGTTCACTGTCACGAATCATTCACTTTTTCACTGGCGTACTTGACACTCCTAAACCAATACCATTCACGCACGACAATACATTGTACACTGAATAATAATGCGCACTATCACTAGAAATACGGCAATCGGGTAAAATGTGTACATTCATGCAGTTAACAAGTCATGTGTAATACGAACTATAATGCATCTTATGAACTTATAAAAATTTCATTAAATCATACATTCAAAATTCAGTAAAATAATACAAAATTGATAGCAAGTAAACTCAGTCGGAAGTTCAACAAAATTTATTTCAGTGCAATCGGATTTCGGGTTTGCAAGTTACAGCCGTTTCATTTTAAGTGTTCGCTGCTGGAATTTCAGTTCCTGAACTGAATGTCCATTTCGCAACACAATTTTCATCCTGTTGGGATCAAAATTTGGCGACGCTATAGTTGAACGAAATTTAGGTTTTTCAATTGGGTTTCCAACTCATCAAACGGATTCTCAATCGTGTCTCTACGTCAGAAGTTATGTACTGTACAACAATGGGATATAAGTTCTGTTTCTGTTGGGACTGCAATACGTCCAGTTGATCTAAAATACAGTTTAAATAGTAAACGACAGTGAAAAGGGGTGAAATCACTTTCATTAGTTATATAACTATTTCATCTTCACTATGGTGTATGGTTCCGCAATATAACATGTTCAAGCAGTGGAGGGTAAGCATTACGAGATGGGAATCAACAGTCAGAGCTACTCTGGGCTGCAGTCCAGAGCCGCTCTCCGAATCAGTTTCCGTCGTCCTTTAAGTATAGAAACAATTTAAAACTCTTATGGGGTCCTGGGTCGTCGAGTCGGATTCAATTTGAGCCCTTGAACGCATCATTCCAATTCACAAACAATTAGTTATGATTTTTACAAGTTTCAGACGCGGAAAATTTTCAGTTTTAACGGGTGTAAATGGGGTTGATCGTTCACGTCAGTAACGACTGTATTTTTCAGCCAAATTTTAACACGATGTTCATTACTATACGGGCCAACTTATGTAATCAGTTTCCGTCAATTTAATGGGAGTTTTCCTCTCGGGTTTTGTGTCGAACACATACATTATATTAAATCGCACGAAATATATGTACGGAATTTAACGGTATTTCTAATTGTCACAGATAAAATTAGCATGTAGCAAGTGGTATACTTGCCTGATGACACGTTGACGACACACGGCAGCGGTAACAGCATGAACGCGCAACGAACGGCGTGGCTAGGATTCGCGGCCTCGGCTCGAGTTTGGGTTCGTTGTCGGAGTTGCTCGGGGGATGGCTCTGTTGGAGTCGAGTGGTTGCAACGTCGAAGCTCAAGTGAACGGCGGTGGCTGGTGGTCGCCGGTGAGGGTGCAGCGAGGGGGTTCGGGGCTCGAAGCATGGTGTAGGGTTCGTTGAAAGGTGTAATGAGGTAGTGGAGAGGGCTCAGGTAGTAGGAGGTGATGATGATGATGCAGAGGGGTCGACGAGGTGGCCGGCGGCTCGATAGGAGCGGGGTCGCACGATGGTCCGAGCTTGGCAGGCGGCCGAGGATTTGGGAGGTGCAGTCGGGGTTGGGTCGTCAGGGCGAGGGTGAGGAGACGAGGGGGAAGGAGGCGACGACGAGATCGGTGGCAGTGGATGATTGATCTCAAAGAATATGTATAACCGCAATCAAGAACGGTGTCGCTTGGTAGCTAGCCGGTGAGTACGGGTCGGTCCACAGGGATGTTGTGAATTTCCTAATCGCTCTTACGAGTTAATTCCAAACGGTGTGAATGGATTAATTAAATCTAAAAACTAAATTAATCTAGGGCAATTGAATTAAAGATCTAACTATCTAACTAGGGCAAGGAATTAAATTTAATCTAGGGCAGAGAATGAAAAATTACCTAGGGCAAGAATTGAAATTACCCACTTACTTTACAGATGGCTCTCTCCAAACATCAACACAAGACTTGTCAGATCTGAATTTCTGAAATGAAAAGAGGCATCGATGCTCTCCAAAAGAATTCTGAATTTTATTCATAGAAAGAGGCATAGGGAGGCATAGCCTTCATAATGATTTAGAGTTCCTATTTATAGAGGATAAGAAACCCTAGGTTACAATTGATTCGCACGTCTACATTTACCAAAATATCCTTAGGAAGACCTAGTCAAAGTAGACTTCAAGCTTTGGTAAAATTTTACGTCTCTGTCTCTTTAAAAGGAAGTATTGGGTCTTGAAATTTCCTTTATTGGCTCTTCTGTCTTTGGGCTTCCTTATTATTTGGTTCTTTTATTAAAATAGCTTCTATGTTTTTTCCAGATCTCCAGTGAATAATTGCGGTGGACTTTTAACCGTTCGCTTTGTAATCTTGGACCTTGCATTGCCTTGTACTTTGTGAATTTTATCTTTGATGTAGGCTTGATCAAGAGTCTTCTGTTTGTTGGTCAAAGTCCACTTTTGCATCGTCTTTTCATCGTTTTCACTGTTTTCTGTCCAAGAACCTGTAACCTGTAATATGTAGCAGACATGAGTCAAAAGCACCTGTTTATTTATAAAACGAATAAGAATGGGAATATAATAATACAATATTATGGTGTGAACAAATACCCCCAAACTTATCTTTTGCCCTTCCTCGAGTAAACTTATTTTTTTATTCTCTACAAAAACCTAACCGTACTTTCGCAGGGAAACGCGATTGCACTGAGCTCATGCAACAAGCCGTTAAACCTCTAGGTGTCCATAGTAGAAGGAGTGTTGTCTCCTGAGGGTTTTCAGTGGATACTACCCACAAAATCCTATCAATTTGGCTTTTCAACTTTAATTCTCCAATTAGGTTTTCTAAGAAGAAATTCTATTATCGTCGACTCGTAAATTATCCACCCATATTCTTCACACTTCCTCATCATTTAACTTAAGATTATGTATGTTTTATAGACTTACTTAGCTTTCGGCATCTCTTAAGTTTTCCTTCTAGGGTTCCATCTCCACTTAGGAATTTTTATCAACTCTACTAAAGATACAAGTTCTATTCTTCATTCAATTCTCTCATCTAAACTCCAATCACATATCCCCACGTGTGTGTATAAATCACCCCTACACTTGGAAATTCAAATCAAGAAATCATACCCTTGTCCGTTGTCCAAAGTACTTATTAATTGGTGAATTTTTAATTGAATTTTGTTTACACATCCTTCATGCGACCGTTAATACTTCTTGAGATACCAACGACCGATTACAAAATACGTTTGCACTTTTAAAGCGTAATTCCTAGTCTTGCAACACCTAAGACTTTAGCAGTGACTCCCAAACCAGTTGATCTAAGGCACTAGGTGATGGAGCACCCTCGCTAAATATTTTTCTATTTTTGCAGCCTTAAGTAATCACAAAAACCAGTGTTCATTTTTTTTATTCTTTATTCACACTTGTATTTTTTTTATTTCATTTCCTTCGTACTAAGGACTTCAGACAAGAGCATTTCAAGGTCTCCTCTACTATTCCAAGTTTCAAAGTGCGTGATTGTGAAAATTGTAGGGTATACATTTTCAGAATCTAGACTTAAGCTAGGAACTATTTTTCAAACTTATACTCTAATAAGAACATCAATACTTTTTCTTTGTTTCAACTTATCCCAAGAAGTGAACTCAAAATTTTCCTATTTCTAAATAAACTACAAAGACATATAATTTCTACCGTTAAACTTTAAGGAAGGTTATTTTTAAGGTTTTTAATTTACTACGTCTAAAATCTAGTTGTTCCTAACTAGTTAACCTATTTGTCAAACTCTAGTCAAATAAGCCAAAATTGAATATAATAATTTTTATAATTTTTCAATTTTTTTCAATTTTTATGGGTTTTCAAATAAATATCTAAATGCAAAAATATACATATAAATGCGAAGGAAGAAGACGTACCGAGCATACCCCCAAACTTAAACTTGACAGTGTCCTCACTGTCATGCCACACCAAGATGGTCAAAATGTCGGCACTCCCCTGTTTATTTATTTATAAAAATTTTATATATTTTTTAATGTTTTGAATTTTTTTATAGAAAAAAAAAAAATATATACATATATACAACAAGGTCCTCCCAAACTAAACAAGGCCTTACACAAGCCAAAGGTTAGCACCAACCATTCAAAAATCTTATCGTGGTAATGGTCGAGTTGGTGAAAGAATGGAGTGGAAAGAAAAGAGATGAGAAGCACACGAGACCGTGTGGAGGTAGAAACGGGATACGGTCTCGGTGGGGGAGAAGAATGGCCGAAAAGAGAAAGAAGTGGAGTACGATCTTGAGGGTGTAAATCGAGTGAATAAATTAGCACAATTTGTGATGAACGATGTGTTAAAAGCGATTGTGCTAACCTATCAACCCGTCGAGAAATGGGGTCAAATCCCTTAAGATTCGCAAGAAAGAATGGGTACGCCGAACTTGGTATTGGAGATGAAAGCGTAACGGTCTCTTTTAAGGTCGGAACGATAGAAAGGACGAAAGGGAGTGAATTAGGGATGGTCTCATTCTCACCGTAGTAAACTGTCTCGAACTGGAAAGATTCCAACAATGGTTCGAAATGACTGTAAGCAACTGAGTCTGATGGATCAACTAACTCATCTGAAAATTCAAAGGACTCAAACTCGGGAGGTGAGTCTGCAACACCGTCCGAAAAAGTGAAACACTCGTAAGTGTTATCGGCTGGGAGAACTGTGTCAGATTCAAAGGGAAATTTTTCAAGCTCACAGTCTTCAAGCGTGATCTTTTGCGTGGTCGGAACAATGGAAAGGAGGGAGGGTGATATAACAGTTAAAGGTTCAGGAGGATGAATTGGAAAATCCGACACATCAAACAAAAATGGTTCAACCTCAATACTCTCCTCATAATTCTCCTCAATATTTAGCTCATCCATGCCATTATCATCAAAATCAAGACGCATGTGAAGTTCGGGAGAAACAATTAATGACTCGGGATGATGAATTGGACATAAAATTTCATTCAAATCTACCGGTTCATCATCCAAAATATTCCAGGCGTCTATATCCTCAATCAAGTGAAAATCAATTTTTTCTAGCATCTCATCAAAAGCATGGATATTTATCGATTTAGGTTCTATAGTGGAGGTGTAAAGATCGAAATGATTAAGTGTGGTTTCACTCGAAAGGGGTTCTTCACAATCTGGCAAATCAAGCACTACAAAGTCACACGACTCGTTTTTATTTTCAACAGGTGAACTATTTGGGACAATCGATGGAAAACCGGAGTTGTGGGTTTCAATTAGGTATAGGTAGGTTTGATTTGGAAATGTGTAGAACTCACTCGCTCCTCTCAAATTTTCCCTATGTCCAACCGCCTCCTCATACATTGAAAAATTTGGAGCTAGTAGAAAACTAGCTACCGGTTCACTAGGTTGTATAAGGGCGGCTACGGACGCATCCACATTCCTAATCATTTTGTTTGTTGCTGCAATATAAGCTTCCAACGACTCTTCCAAACTAGACTTGGGTGGTAAGGGGGTTTCGGTAAAAGATTCGAAATTGTTTGGATATGTGAAATTCCCAAAAGGCTGTGTAGAAACAGTGTCTAGTGAAGGTGGGAAAGTCGGGTAGGACTGGTAGGAAGTGGGTGGTTGGACAGGGATAGGGTCAACATGTGGATAAAAAGATGAATAGTCTTATGGATCCCTAGAACTAGATGAGTGGAGAAGGGTGAAAGATCGGCTACGAGATTGAGAAATATGCTCAGCAATGGACATCGGTTTAGGAGTTACAGCAGGACTTGAAAAAGTGGTATCAACATATGAAGGTGGTAAATGTTGACTTGGTTGACACAAAGTGGGTTGCAAAGTCGAACTGTTTCTCCTGGACGCTTCTATTTGATCTTTCAAAGATATTTTAGGCATGGAGGGGTCTTCCTTAAATCGACCGAAACAATTGACGTACGAAGCAAAGTTAGGTTCGGGATACCAAAGTTCGGCAAGAGATTTGTGATGTGGGGTACCCATGATGTCAGAAGGAGAAGAGAAAGAAGGTGGGTGTAAGTGGGGTACAAGGATTTCTTAGCGACAAAATTTTGCAAGTTTTTATAAAAAAAATTCCTTTTTTTCTTTATTTAGAACTGTTTGCAAAAAGATTTTCGAGAAAAGAGTTAAGACACACTTTCGATCAACCAAAAATGCACAATCAGGCCTAGATCTAGGGTCACCTAGGTCAGCTAGACAGCTCTAACTGTTCCAAAGGGCTAAAAATATGACCTCAAACCGTCTCTTCACCGCCAATTGCGGTCAGGTGAGTGCCAGGTAAGTGGGAGGCTCCCTGCTACAAGTAGCGGTCCTAATTAAGTAACCACTTGCCTTGACACACTTGCCTAGACACCGTAAAGTCAGGTTAGGATAAACGGTCGATGCCTATAACTAGTCCTCTGTCCTATTGAGCTCGAAGTCCTTAGGGCCGAGTCTAGTATTTTTTAATTAAGAATGATCAATGCAAATGCTTTATGTGATTTTTGGGGTCCTTGGAAGGGTGATGAAATCCCCACCCAATCTGAATTGGTCAAACACCCCTTAAAATCCGATTAAAGATATGCAAAACAGTAAATCACTTGCAATCAAATCTTTTTTATTTTATGCGCGGCGCAAAGATTCCTGCATAAGATTTGTTATTGGAAGGGGGAAGATTTTTTAAGCGCAAAGAATCCTGCAGGAGATTTTTCAGAGGAGATATCAGAGATTTGCAGAGGAGGAGATCAGAAGATTTACAGAGTTTTTTTTTGTTTTTTTTGTTTTTCAAGCCCTGAACCGACCAGGGCGCGGCGGTTCCGCGGCCAGAAGGTGGGTCACACGGCGGTTCCGCGGCCGGAATGGTAGCTTCGGTTTTTTTTTTGACCAGATCACCGCGATTCTTCTTGTTGACTCGGTCCACCAAATTTCTTCTGTTGTCTATTATGATATTCCTCTGTTTGTTCGGATTTGATATTTGCTGTTTTGATCTCTGAAGATTTCCAGATCCGAATTTGTTCGTAGATCCTGCAAAATTCACACAAAAATACCCTTCCCAAAAATAACAGATGATATATTTTTATAATTTTTGAGATTTTTCAATTTTTATGATTTTTTTAATTTTGATTAACCCGAAATTGCAAAAAGGAAATAACACGCCATCCCCGGCAACGACGCCATTTGATTGATCTCAAAGAATATGTATAACCGCAATCAAGAACGGCGTCGCTTGGTAGCTAGCCGGTGAGTACGGGTCGGTCCACAGGGATGTTGTGAATTTCCTAATCGCTCTTACGAGTTAATTCCAAATAGTGTGAATGGATTAATTAAATATAAAAACTAAATTAATCTAGGGCAATTGAATTAAAGATCTAACTATCTAACTAGGGAAAGGAATTAAATTTAATCTAGGGCAGAGAATGAAAAATTACCTAGGGCAAGAATTGAAATTACCTACTTACTTTACAGATGACTCTCTCCAAACATTAATACAATACTTGTCAGATCTGAATTTCTGAAATGAAAAGAGGCATCGATGCTCTCCAAAAGAATTCTGAATTTTATTCATAGAAAGAGGCATAGGGAGGTATAGCCTTTACAATGATTTAGAGTTCCTATTTATAGAGGATAAGAAACCCTAGGTTACAATTGATTCGCACGTCTACATTTACCAAAATATCCTTAGGAAGACCTAGTCAAAGTAGACT
Organism: Agapanthus africanus; assembly: GCA_030015575.1. Lineage (NCBI taxonomy): Eukaryota > Viridiplantae > Streptophyta > Magnoliopsida > Asparagales > Amaryllidaceae > Agapanthus > Agapanthus africanus. The sequence continues at coordinate 362,076,794 of JASDDO010000004.1, forward strand.
TCAAGCTTTGGTAAAATTTTATGTCTCTGTCTCTTTAAAAGGAAGTATTGGGCCTTGAAATTTCCTTTGTTGGCTCTTCTGTCTTTGGGCTTCCTTATTATTTGGTTCTTTTATTAAAATAGCTTCTATGTTTCTTCCAGATCTCCAGTGAATAATTGCGGTGGACTTTTAACCGTTCGCTTTGTAATCTTGGACCTTGCATTACCTTGTACTTTGTGAATTTTATCTTTGATGTAGGCTTGATCAAGAGTCTTCTGTTTGTTGGTCAAAGTCCACTTTTGCACCGTCTTTTCATCGTTTTCACTATTTTCTGTCCAAGAACCTGCAACCTGTAATATGTAGCAGACATGCGTCAAAAGCACCTGTTTATTTATAAAATGAATAAGAATAGGAATATAATAATACAATATTATGGTGTGAACAGTGGACGCGAGCGACGGCGAGGCAGGCGAGTGCAAGCGTGGCGTGGGTGTGGGTTCAAGAGAGGGATGGTGCAGGGTGTTTTTGGAGAGAGGAGAGGAGAAAGAGAGGAAAGGAAGAGAGTTAGAGAGACGAGGTGGGCTTGAATGGCGCACACGAGGTCGTGGTCGATGAGCGGGGACATGGGGAGACGACGGGGGGCGAGCGGCGACGACATGGGGCACGTATGGAAGAAAGAGCGGGAAAAGGGAAAGGAGTGGGGAAGAAAGGGAAATGGTCGGGTCGGGCGCGGGTTTGGGCGCGGGGGAATTGGGTTGGGTTTGGTGTGGGCCGGGAAGTGGGTTAGTTTAATTTATTTGGTTTTTATTTTCTTTCTCTTGGCTGGGCTTGGTGTTTGGGGGTTTATATATATATTTAGTTTTTTTTGTTTTATTTTGTTGGGCTTTAGTTTAAATGCTTAGGAGGATTAAATCTTGAAAATTAAAGTAAACATAAGGATTCTAAATTCCTCCAAAAATAACGGGAAACATAGAAAATATTCAGGGGACTTGGAAAATTTTAGAAAAAAGTTTATTGAGGGAACCAGGAATTTATAATTTCAGAGTCGTTACATTCTACCCTCCTGTTACCCCCAATCAGAGCAAAGCTCTGTTTTTTTTAAAATTCAAAATTCAAAAGTTGAAGCAACGCTTCAAATCCAGCGCTAGGTGCGCTGCGCACCACGTGTCAAACACGTATGCGCTAGTACCAGATGCACTGCGCCCTAGGCAGCACCCATCGATCAGAGCAAAGCTCTGTTTTCAAATTCAAAAGAAAAGTGAAAACACACCTCTGTTGAAGCAACGCTTCAGATCTAGCGCTAGGCGCGCTGCGCGCCACGTGTCAAACACGAGTGCGCTAGCACAGTTGCGCTGCACTCCGCACTGCGCGCCACATGTCAAACGTAGGTGCGCTCGCGCAAGGTGCGCCAACGCTGGAATTAAAAATTCCCCACCGTTAGATCAAAAGATCTAATAATAATAAATTATTAATCAATCAGAATTAAAATTCTGTTATGGAAAGATCTTTCCAATCTTGTTAAAAACAAGAAGATTATCTTCTGCAAAGCAGAAGCCTTAGGATCAAAGATCCAATGGTCGGAAATATTCCCAAAACAATCAGAGAAAGATCTCTTTAACTGATTGAACAATCAGCTTGCCCTATATAAAGGCCCCAAGACTTAAAGTCTAATAAAAAAAAACCCTTCTACAAACTTTGAGAAAACTCAAAAAAAGAAAAGCAAGATTTCTGCAAAAGAAGATCACTTCTTCAAGGTAAAGAACATGATTCTTGAACACAGAGATGAAATCATCTCATAAAAAGAAGAACTATCTTCTAAAAAAGATCATAGATCTATAAAGACCAAGCTCTTTCGTAAAAAAGATCAAAAGATCTCATCAAAGAATAAAGAAGAACATATTCTTCACCCAGATCCTTGATCTACAAAGGCAGAGCCCTTTTTAAACAAGAACTTTTGTTCTTGAATCTTGAGGCAAAGCCTCCCTTAAAAGAACATATACTTGTTCTCAGATCATAAAATTGATCAAATGCGCTTTGCGCTATTGAACTGCGCCTTGCGCTCTTGAACAGCGCTTCTGCGCTCCTTGGACCGGCGCTCAGCGCCAAAACGTGCCACGTGTCAACCACAGACACAACTTGCGTTTTGCGCTTTTGAAACATAGCACTGCGCTCATGGGCTGGTGCTCAGCGCCAAATGCGCCACGTGTCACTCACTGGTGCGCCACCGAACTAGCGCAAAGCGCTCATAAATTGAAAGCGCAATGCGCTAATAAACTAGCGCTAAGCGCGACACGTGTCATCTTCGTGTTGCGCTACCCGACAGAAGCGCAACGCGCTCTTTGATTGGCGCAAAGCGCCTGGCGCACCACGTGGCGCACTGTCAGAACACACATTGTTCTGATAAATGCTATGCATTTAATACAAAACGAAAGATGTCAGGACCCAATGCTTAGCATTATTAAAAGGGCTAAGCCCAAATAAAGGCTCAACAGCCAGAACAACAAAATGTTAAACATTTTAATTGGACCTAGCCCAATATTGGCCGTAAGTCCTCAACTTATATTGAACTGAGCCTATCTGCTCATGAATATTTCAACAGATCTTAGTCCCAAACTGGACTACAGATCTTTCAACCAATTTACACCCAGTTCAAGGGTACATCTCTTTACTCCTCTGATACTTGTCGTTGTAACCCTTCAACGTCTTCAGAGAGGTGACGGGTCCCGACAACCACACATTTCACGGACTGTGGGGTCCTTAAACTCATGGACTATGATGTCCTTAAACTTTATAGACTATGATGTCTTTAAACTACGGACTGTGGGGTCCTTAAACTCTTGGACTACGATGTCCCTAACCTCGGACTGTGGGGTCCCCTTTAAACCCACGGACTACGATGTCCTTAACCTGGACCGTAATGTCCTTAAACTAACATTGGACCGAGATGTCCTTAAACTAACATTGGACCGCAATGTCCCTAAACTAAACAATAGAGCCTAATTACTCTCTTGTTGGATCTAAACGATCCTGTTAAGTTGATCTTAGTCTAAAAAAATTAGACTAACGTATCCTTAACAAACGTTTAAGTTGATCTTAGTCTCAAATGAGACTAGCGTATCCTTAAACCCAACCCAAACCTAAATCTAAGAAGATACGGATTTGGACTAATCCACGTCCTACGAGCGACAACATAAATTAGTCTCCGTATACAATCCAGGGGCAACCACAAACAAAACAAACACCCACGACACGAAGTGACCATCTGGAGAAGGAGAAAGTTGTTACCGCGATGCGGTAGCGTAATTAACTGCAGGGGCTTGCGCCTGCAGGAAAGAGCGTCCCCACAATCAAAAACCCCTCAAACGAGGGGGAATCTGATGAAGTCTGCTACATCGGTCGCATCCGTTTAAACCTTCGATACACGGTGCCATAAATCAACTTGGCATCTTCGGAGAGGTGGACGGATAGCACCAATTAGCATCTGCCCCGAAATTCAGGCAAGACGTTCGCCGCATCTTCGTCGCTTCTTTCGGCGGGGAACAGATTTTGGCACGCCCGGTGGGACCTTTTCTTCTTTCCATTCCACACTTCGTGTGTCGTGTTCGCGAACGAATCGCGGTTTGACATGGTTTCCCTTGGGTTCGAGGTACTAAGATTTGGTTTCTTGCTTGGCGCAGAGAACGAAAAACATCGATGGCGTCTACTTGCATGAAGTGTTCCAACTGCAACTCACGCTCCGCCTCATCTGGAGGCAAAGCTTATGGGCCCCAAGCAGCCTCCCTGTTCACGATTTCGGTGGACCAGGTGACTCAGGACACCACTGGATTGTTGTTTGGTACCATGCTCCCACCGACGAGTTTCAGCACCCCTGTACCATCGCAGAAACTCCCAAGAAGTCAGTCTTTGATCGGCTTGCTACTACCGTGGCCCCTCTCAATGGGTCATCCAGCTCCAGCGCCTCGGTCTTCGCCAGATTGGGCCAAAGTTCATGCGGGCCCATGATGAAGCCTGCAGTTCCAGAAAAGGGTAGCCATCCCTGCTCTCGAAGTCGTCAAGGTGTCTTCTCCAGCCAAAGGGTCGGTCTTTGCAAGACTAACTGTTCCGGCTCCCGTTCCTGCTCAAAAGTCTGTCTTTGACAGATTAGATACCGCTACTCAACGGACGTCAGTCTTCAAGAGGCTGGTACCGGCGACGCCTCACTTGAACAGGAGGCAAGACAAAGCCATCCCCATCACCGAACCAACACCATCGGCTCGACACGCTCGACGTCGCCACTGGCACCGAGTAAGGAAGGCTGGGGGTAACTCCCCCTCTGGGCTAACTCCACCAGCCCCAACGGTGGAAGTCAATGCTGCTGTTCCAACCGGGAACAACTTTGAATTGTTGAACAAGGTGCGTAGGAACTCTCCTACCGCCGTATTGAAAATATCTCCTCCACCGGTGGAGAATGTTACAGAAATAAACCCAGATCAGCCCTTTCGGCGGCTGTCCTCCAAAGTTTACAAAGTCTGGCGACGGGTCCAAGAGTCAGTGATCGATCAAGACTATCTTCGCCGACAGAAGAAGCTGAAGGTTCAGCAGGAAGAGAACCGTCCTAGCAAGCCACAAAGGACGACAACTGCCTGAGTGCTCGCTGCAACGGTCCCCTCGATATCAACTGCTCAAAGGAGAAGGAGGCCAGAGAAAGCCTCTATGACCACGGCGGACCACAAAAATGCTGAGCCCAAACGCCCCAAGTCTGGGGGCATGACGGTCCATACTGTTTACATGGCTTCTGGAAAAGAGGAAAGCCGCACTTCGACGGGCCACCGACCGCTCACCCGATCGATAACAAGGGCTCAGGAATAACAACAGCAGAAGCTTCAAGAGATGCTGACTGCAATGGCCGCACTCACCGGGCCAAAAGAAGGCTCGGAGGCATCAGCAGAGCAGCGTCACGAACAAGAAACTGATGCTGACTTCCTACGCAGAGTCCTCGAAAAGAAGGACATAGAAGTAGCAGAACAAGCTGCCAACATAAAACAAATGGCGCTTCTCTTCCAAGACATGGTAGGGATGATGTTACAGCCGGATCCTCCAGCTTAAGACCCTCTGATCATTATTGAAGACGACAGAGGGGAGACATCTAACCTTCCTCCGGCTCTTTCAGTAGACAAGGAGGAAACCGTTTCCAAGGCCGCACTGGATGACTATATAGCTCAGCAAATACAAGCTCACCAGGCGAATGAAGCGGCCGGCCAAGTCGTTAAATCTGGGCGACCGTATCCAGGCTGGTATGACCAAATAAAATACCCGCCGGGATACACGATCCCCAAATTCCATGTGTACAAGGGGACATGCAATCCTCACCGGCACGTCGCCCAGTTCAGAGCTCTTTGCGGCAACACCGGGGGCGATGATAAGCTTTTGCTCCGTCAATTCGTCGGCAGCTTGTCGGAGACAGCGTTCGAATGGTACTCCGAACTTCCAAACGACTCCGTCAAGACTTTTGCGGAGATGGAGCTGTTATTCACCCATCGATTCGCGATTGCTAGTGAACGCACCCCGATAACGGCATTGATCAATGCCAGGGTGAAGCCAGGTGAAACGTGGGTCCAATACGCTATACGATGGCGGAATCTGTGGTCGAAGTGCGAATAACGCATCGAAGAAGCACCGGTGGTGGGTATGTTCGTGGGCACTCTGGACCCTCATGCAACTATCTCCCAGTTCATGATGTTCTTCAAGCCGACTACTTTCCATGCCTTGATCGACAAACTGGCCCAAATGGACCAGATGGGTCATAGACCGTCTCCTCCAAAGCCGGACTCTCAAAATGAGAAGAGAAAGGGAAAATCAATCGTTGTCGCCAATGCTCAACAGCAGCCCGGTGGCCCAAGACCAGTTGATCGCCAAAGTAACAGAACTCGATCTCTCGAAGATAAAATGAGACGCCCTTACTCGTTCCCTCGAGACAAGACGAGGAGGTTATTTGAGCTTGCACTGTGCAACAGGCTCATCAATCAGCCAGAGCCAAGACGCCCAGCGCAACCAGGTGACACTAGCAATCCTAACTATTACCCTTATCACCGAATGTTGGGCCATCCGATTGAGAATTGTTACATCTTCAAAAGCTGGATAGAAGATCAGTACCAGCAGGGAACATTCGTATTATCTAAAAATTGGAAGGTGAACCCGCCTCGGCCACACACTCCCAAGAATACGGATACACTGGGGGCATCATGCTCTTTCGTAGAATAAGCTCCATGGGAGGTCGCTCTTTCAGCCAAGACAAAAAGAATGCTGAAGGATCTCCACGCATGTCTGGCGATTAGATGGAAGAATCCACTGGAGCCTGAGATCATCGAAGGGATGCTGAAGCCGCGCCCAACTCCAAAGATCGGTGGTGATAGCCAAAGAACACAAACCCAGCCGTCAAAATCTTCGAAAAAGAAGAAGAAATCAAAGAAGCCCGTGAAGCCTGGCGACAAGCACACGGACCTGCAAAAGCAGATTGAAGCGCTGGAAGAGTATAACCAGAAAGCGCGGACTCCAATCACGCTCCAAGAGTTCCTCAGCCACGTCCTTGAGGACGGAAATGATGGAGAAGACTCATCTGATGAATCCGAAGATTACGTGGCAAGTTGCCACGTGATCTCTCACTCGTCAATAGACAATGAAGAAGCTCCTTACACAAAGAAACTGGGGGCAAAACTTCTGGGGCCATCAGATGAAATAATTGATGCATTCCTGAACACAGCTCTTCTTAAAAGACAAGCTGATCGCGAGCGTGAGATGGCTATATTTGAAAAGGCCAAACGCCGTCGACTGGACGAAAGAGTTGAAACACTCCCGCCAGATCAAAATACATCCGCCGCAAACAAAAGCAGGTTCAAGACGAGGAAAAGGTTCGCTAAAGCCATCTTGATGGGAATGAAGCTGCCACCCTCTGAAGGAAATATTCTTGGTGAAGCTGAAACACATCCTAGCTACTGCTTATATCATCGAAAGATTGCGCACCCCACCGAAGAGTACAACGCTTTTACAAGATGTTGGCAGGGATATGTTGCTCACCGGCAGCATTTCAATCGGATGAAACGTAAAACTCGTCGGGAGCAAAGAAATATGACCGAGGAGCATAAAAAAAACTACCGGCAATTGTCGCATGGTCAATGCTGGGGGATCGCGAGTTCTCACCTTCGGGAGCGACTCTGACGAAGAAATGGCTCTTAGCCCTCTCTATAAAGAGTCCACCTTAGGAAAAGTGGAGGAACCAAAGACCTGTGAAAATATTCAGCTACGCAATCGTACGCTGCCCGAAAAGAATCTTGGGCCCTCGAACAGTAGGTTAAATAGAAAAGATAAGGGGAAAGAAAAAGTCCCTGAGGATATCATCCTTGATGACCAAGCCGTCGAGAAGCTAACAGCCAAGGACCCGCCAAAGAAAAGTAAGGTGGACTACAACGTTCTCGCATACTTGAGGAAGATACCCTCGCAGCTTAGTAGTCTCGACGCCCTGCTGCTATACAAAAAGGCAAGGGATTCTTTAATCAAGGCACTACAGGAGCCTGAGCAATTCCAAGCTTTCCTCGCCAAAGAAAAGATGAAGGACGAGCTGGAAGAAGTACACACAGCCGATATCACCTTCGGCGATGAAGATCTCCTCCTTGGGACATGCGAGCACAACCGTCCCCTATATGTCTCCGGATACTGTCATGACATCAAGATAGGTAAAATCCTGGTCGATAATGGATCTTCCGTCAATCTCCTTAACGTGAGGGTGCTAAAGGAAATATGCATGAGCATTCAGCACCTCGCTCGTGATAAAATCACCATCTCCGGATTTGACTCCCAGTCATCACAGACGCTTGGGTCCGTAATATTGACGCTACGCTTTGGGATGCTCATCATGGACATCAAGTTCCACGTCATTGACGCCAAGACATGCTACAATACTTTGCTCGGCCGGCCTTGGTTACACGAGTACAATATCATTCCCTCTACACAACATCAGTGTATGAAGTATTTCAAGGATGGTCTCGAGTATACCGTGACAGGAGAGCTAAACCCATTCTCCGTGAACGTAGTCCGCAAGTATGAAGATGCAAAATACTTCTTACCAAACTTTGAGGACACAGAAAGATGTCACAAACCGGAGAACAAAACTATCACCACCATTCTGGTCTTCGAGAGTGATACCGAGGAGGAAGAAGAGATAGTTTACTCAGGTCCTCCCCAGTACAACAAGTCGGGACCGTCCGCTCCTATGTTTATCTTTGGCAGTGACTCGGAAGATGAGGTCCATGCCGTATTCTCTGCTCGGCCTTCAATACAAACATTCGCTGATGAAGAGCAAAGTTTGCAGGTTGCCATGGTCCGCCCAAGCATCATAAAGAACTAGACGCGCTTGATACCTACAATGTGGAAAAGCTGCAGACATTCTATGTCCCTCCCAGGCGAGAAGGTGAAAAGGCGATCCTATTCTACCGATCCGGGGAAACCAAAGTGGAGAAATAAATCTGGCATGGTACAGATTCTACACTTGACAGGCTCCAGCCCATCCGTTTTCCCAGATATTACACAGACGGACTAAAGAGACTCTTGAAACGCCAAGGTGTGCCCCTTAGGCAAACTGCACGACAAGCGCGGTTCTATAATAGGATCCGGAACGTTCCCGGAACCCAACGAAAGTTACCCAACGGGAGAATGGAAACGACCGGGCTTGGATACGTCCAATCCAAGAGACGGAAGCTACTCCGCAACTGCTACGTCATACATGACTTTGATGAAGAAGGAGATGCTCTGTGGGAAAATGCTAACCCTGAACCAGAACGAGCTCCCGCCGTGAAAATGCCCAGTCCGTCGTTCGAAGAACAAATGTACAAGCTTATAAGGGAAGCAGTTCAAAAGGTTCGAGATGATCGTAATCGCGAAATGACCATCTATGAGAAAGCCAGGACGCAACGCCTCCTTCAACAGGCTGCGAAAAATGAAGATGCTCCTCCTTGTCAACCCGTTGTACAAAAGGCCCGACGCAGAGGCAAAAACAAACCAAAGAACGGAAAGGGCGTTCGACAGCGACAAAGCGGGTCCAAGAAGCCACGCGATCAGGAATTGAGCAGCCATGATTCATCTCTTATAAAGAAGATGGGTCAAGAATATTCTTTTCCTCAAGACAAGACAAAGAAGATACTTGATCTTGCTATAAAACATCAAATGATTACGCTCCCGGAGTCCAAGCACCCCGAACAAGCAGGCGAAGTCTCTCACCCGGACTATTGCTCCTATCATAGGGCAATAGGACATCCTCTCGAAGACTGCTCCACCTTCAAGAACTGGGTCAAAGATTAATATCAGCAAGGCAGGTTCGCTCTATCCAGCAGCTGGAGGGTAACCCCGCCGCAGAAGCATGAACCCAAAGCCTCGAGAGTGGAACCAGATCAACATCGGTCTTGGAAGTGATCTCGTACCTGTCACGTGATAACGCTGTCAGAAGAAAAGCCCGAGAATATGGATGACCTCCCCCGGTGCTTCGACAACGATGATGACGAGGTAATTTCAGAATTTCCACCAGCACCAAAGGAGCTGGAAGATGGGATACAAACTACTGCAGATAACCTCAAGAAAATTGATATGGGGACGGCAAGTGACCCGTGGCCAACGTTCGTCAGTGAGCCGTTGTCTGAAGAAAGGGTGGCTATGCTAAAAGACTTGCTCATGCAGCATAAAGATTGCTTCGCATGGAACTATTCCGAGATGCCAGGATTAGATCCAGAGATTGCTGTGCACAAATTGGCGATATCTCCGGACGTCAAGCCAATCAAACAAGCGCCAAGAAGAATGCGGCTCGAGCTTGAGATGAGCATCAACGCCGAGGTCAAGAAGCTAATCGACTCCGGTTTCATCCAAGAGGTTCAATATCCTGACTGGATCGCCAACATCGTACCGGTGATGAAGAAGAATGGGATGGTGCGCATATGTGTGGACTTTCGGGATCTCAATAAATCCTGCCCGAAGGATAACCTCCCAGTACCGGTCACCGAACTGATGATAGACAACACGTCCACTCATGAAGTTTTCTCCTTCATGGATGGCTCGTCAGGATACAATCAGATAAAGATGAATCCCGAGTGTAAGGTTACTAGGCACTGTCACAATGGTCAATAAGGCATCAACCATGCCCGATTTAAATTTTATAAGTGCCGAACAACCTAAAGCGAGGATCTTTGCTAGATTATTAGGGTTAACAAAGCATGTAAACAGCTTTACATCTAAGAGAAAGGGATTACAACCTTTGTAGTCCGTTCCTTCGCTTCATAAGCTCCGAGTAGTAGTCCCTTCGCCGCGATCTATGAACTCCCGGACTCAAGAGAGGCTCCACAAGCCGAACGATCCATGCTTGCTTGAAGTCTTCCTTTTCGAAGATGATCTACCTTGAAGAATCTTTAACTCAAGCTCTCACTTCTCTAATCAAGTATTAATGAAGTGAACACCCTAATCTAATTAGCTAGATTAGATGAAGATGATGAAGTAGGAATTTGGCTCTCATTTGTTTTCATAATCTCACTCAATATCATCACAAAACCAAAAGCTAGAAAGCTTTTCAAGGAGGAAGAAGAAGATGAAGTCTTTTGTGATGAATAATGAATTATTTTTTTTATTACAATTGCAACCCATGGTTAAGTAAAGAAAGGGCTAACCATTGTAGATATTTAACTAGGGTAAAGGGTTTGGGTTGGGTTAGGAAATATCTCCACAAAATATCAACATATAATATCTTTGCTTAAAACAAAACAAAAGCTTCTAGAAGCTTCATGAAAAAGCTAACCCAAATCAAACCCTAACTATGTTTAATCTCCACTAATCATGTTGCATTTGTAATCATAACATGTTATAGTATTATATATCACATATATAATATATTTTTGTAACAAAAGAAAATAATACAATTAACATATATCACACATATATCAATGTATTATCCGGTGAGAAAATGAATCAATGAAGCGAGCTAATATTAGATAATCTAATGTAATATATCACATATATAATTATACATTAAATTATCGAATCAACACTTGATCCGACAATCCGGCTATATCGTATATAACCGACTAATATATCATGTACCGTTTCATCGAATCAACACTTGATCCGATGACCCGGCTATATCACATATACCCGGCCGATATCATATATCGCGAGAATAGAATACGGTATCTCATATCGCATTATTCTCGGTCCCGCACATATCACATATGTGCCCCTACTCCGTTTTGCCTGAGTCAAGAAACCTCTGTGTAGGACTCTAAAGAATCGTCAATACACCGGCAGTAGGTGATGATCATATCAAACACCCACAAGCTGCAAGCGGTCAGCTAAATGTAACAGCTACCCAGGTATTGAGCGATCAGAAGATCAACAAGCAAGCCTGTATATTCTCCTGTGAATCCAATCAGTAACACTACCGTACAGTCCGGTCTCTTCGTCAGATATGTCGCATATCCAGTCTAGGGGTGGTAAACGTCAGACCCCAGTAACCAATAAGTCGTGTCGATGTGAGGCTCATAACAGGTCGAGAAACTACTGATAACACTTACCAGTAGCACTCTATATCAGCCATTGCCAGGGACTTCCAGTTATAGCCAATCGAACACAGCACAACATCAACTCCCTATACCGGGAGAGACAAATCCCCTCCTATCGCTCATTGCCTCCATGTGATTCGGGACTGTACCCAAAAGCCACCGTTTTGCATGCCCTCTTGGACATGGTAAGGTGGAAATCAAAGCACAATAGGAATCACACAAGACTCTATGACGATCTCGGGTCTACAGACTAACCTGTACCAGTGTCACCAGAGAACTGCCATCTGACGTGAGGTATAATACCATCTGGGAGTTCTCGGCGAGTCCGTTCAGTGTACCCAGTCTCCACTGAGCACCCGTACACCATCTTTGATGTCAAAACACCGATGGATATGGGATCATCCATCGACCATCATATCGGTCAAGATGTGTATACGCTAGTCTACTCTGGTGTATCTGTTAGATATGTATGCCGTAGAGGCCATTATTGTATAGTACAGGTTTGTATAATACATTTTGGAGGCTTGGGATATATATATGGTTTTACGACAGTCTTGCTCGATATAGTAGTATGTTACTTGGTTTGTTTCTATCTTAATATGTGTATATGTTTCTTTTAACATATCGCTAAAAACATATTGGTAGAGCCCTTAGGATTTTTGCTTGACTACCGGCGTTGTGATGGCGATCACTCCAGTGGGGGCTGGGTAGTCTATAAGCACATCCTTATTTTGGTCCTTAGTCGTAGGATTATCGAGACAGGGCATCGATACTCCAGAGTAGACTGATGCATACGCTTCTCTTCCCAGCAGGGGAGATGGTCTGTCCCACAGCCATCAGTACGTCGTACTGGAGATAGTATGCAGGTGCTCGTTAGGTTACGAGTACACTGGACAGGACTCGTCGGGAACTGTTGGTTGGTATTATACCTATCGTCAGTTAACAGTTCCTAGGTGGCATGAGTACAACTTAGTCCGCGGACTTGACACTCTCACTTCGCCTCGAGTGTGTTCCCACTGTTCTTAGATTACTACCCTACCACGGCTCTACTGAGTCGTGCAAACAGGTAGTAGTTGGGTGCAGTCCCGAAGCACTTGGAGGCAGTGACGGTTAGACAGGATTCTTCTCTCCCAGTATTGGGGGTTGATATCGCACTGTGTCTAGGAGAGCCATTACACAAAGTCCCTGGCCAGGGCAAGCGAGAATTGCTGGTAGGTTTTCCAGTAGATTCTGAGGGTGTTTTGGGCTACACTCCGACACGACTTGTACCGCTATTAGGGGACTGACGTTTACCGCCCCCTAGGCCCGCCATGCGATATTCTCAGACGAACATGCCGGACTGTACGGAGATTGTCACATTCAGGCTCAGTAGGAGTTCGATGGGTTCACCTCATCAGTCTTCTTATCGGCATCTACCTGGGGACCGTTACGTACAGCTAGTACCGCTTGCGGCCTGTGGTTAAACCCATTGCCAGCGTAGTGTCAAGCCTTTAGAGTCCCACATAGAGGGTTGGCAAAACAGAGTAGAGGTTGCATGGTTTTGCGACGGGGTTCGTTCACATCCGCGCACTTGTGCACGTTTGGTGTCCGGACAGTAGTTACTAGCGGGCTTTGGTTTAAGCCGGATCCTAGTAACTGTTTTTGGGATTGGTTTTGTCTCAGTGTATTCGTGTTTCTTAGAGCACGGATGCGGGTGTGTATGCACAGTTGACAGAGGCAGAGGATTCTCATTAGGGTTGTTGACCATTTGGCTTTGGTTGACTTGTTGACCGTTGACTTTTCTTTAAACCCTAATGAGAATATGATATATGATTAATAATATTAATTAAGTATTATTGTGCCATGGTTGAGTTGAAAGTATGACTTTTGTTGACTTGTTGACTTTGTTGACCGGTTGACCATTTTGGACTTGTTGACCATCATCATTTCATGGCTATCATTTCATGGGTATAACTTTTGCTTGCTTGTTGTTTGCAAAAGCAATTATAGCATGAAATGATAATGGTCATTGAAACTAACCATCATCATATACTTAATTATTATTATTATTATCATTATTCTCACTTTTGTGAGAAGGGTTGGATTATGAGAGCTCATTCTATCATTCTCTTTCTCTCTCCTAGAAAGAAAGCTCTCCCTCTTCCTCTTCCTCTCTCAAGGTTCAAGTGTTCCATGAGTTGGAAATCATGAACCTTTGAGACAAAATCACCATCACTCTTCTCTACTCAATCTAAGGTATTAGATTTAGCAAACCAAACACCTTAGTCATCTCTAGGTTGAGATAGGAGCCCAATTTCGAGACCCTCGGGTGGATCCATCTATGGCAAAGAGGAGACGACAAGGAGGATCCGTTCAAGCGACTACGAGGAACAAGAAAGAGGAAGAACCACAACAAGAAGAGAAGGAGTTCAAGACCAAGCTATAGCCATTCTACATAGTAGTTAGAACTTGTAGAATATTTGTTAGTTTTTTGTTTAGCAACGATCCTTCATGAAACGGTCCATGTTACCTAGCTAAGGAAAATTTTCGTTTTACCTATTCCGCCTCCCCGAAAGGACCGGGGTGGGTAACGTGGACCTAACAGTGGTATCAAAGCCTAGCTAAACACTATCTAACATATTAGCAAAATAACTAGAAGTTCGATCGGAGAAAAAATCGCAAAACATGCCCGAGATATCAACTTTCTGCCGATTTTATTTTCTGTTCAAAAAAATAATAAATCATGTACTAAAAATCGGCTCAGGGTTTTTTAAGAACAAGCAAGAAAAATGGTCCACTAACTCGGTCAAAGCGCCGCGGAACCGCGGCCGAGTTGACTCGGTCGTGGGAAAATTTTCCTGCAGTATGTTCAGTAGGGTGTTTTGGGATTTTTACAATATGTTTTTTCTGCCCAGATTTTACAGAAAGCAAAACTTGTTTTTGGGGTGGTTTAAAATCCGTATTTTGATCGAACTTCTAAAGATTTTTGCTAACGGGTTATATCTGTGATGTGATATATGTATTGAACGTCTGCTAATCGCTATACTTCGATTAGTAAGGGTTATACATATCTGTGATCTGTAATGTTGATGGTATGTGTATATGAATTCATTGGATTGTCGCGGATGAATAGCTGGGGGGTTGTGAGATGAGAGTTTTCTTTTCTTTCAATTCATGTAATTTGTAATTGATGTAATATTATTTATATGGCCGCACAACCGGGATGGGGTTGTAGCCGTCATTGTATAATTTCTTTTACTGTTTTTGCTCCTAGAATAGACCCAAGGTGGGGTGCACAAACTACCGCGTACCTCGAAGTGCCGAGTGGCCTACTCACGGTATTGAGGGAGGTTGCTTCGCTTCGGGTACTTGGCGGGTAGTTTGCCGCACCCGTAGGGGTCTACGGTGGGGTTTTGGCTATTCATCACGACCGTGTAATCCTCTCTTCGTTACAGGCTTGTACGGAATGCAGATTCCTAGTATAGCCAATGTGTTCATCTGTGATCTGGAATGGCTATCATTGCATCTGACGAATGTGTATATATCTATATGATATCTATTTAGGCGTTGCTTATGTTTTGCATCCGCGCTAGTCCAGCCCCCGCTCTGTCGTTAGTTAAGTAACCTAACAGGTAATGACGGGGCCCCGTGGCGAATGCGGATGGCATAAGCGTACGTCATATTTTCGTTGTTTGCTGCAATGGTAGGATTAACTGATGGGACGCATTAAATTAATGCAAGAAAACAAACCTAAAAAGAACGTTGTTGGAACAATTTTTCAAAAAAGCTGTTATTGCAAGGACGCTCTCTTTTGTTTTGCATAGAGGTATTCAGTTATGAATGCCCAGCACCTCAGTCGACGAGGCAAGGGCCGAGATCCCTTCATCGGGAGTGACCCCTTGGACAAAAAGTTTGCGTCAGGGTAATAACTTCACTATAGTCGATTATTCTTGCTTTGTATCGAGGTATTCAGTTTGGAATATCCTGCACCTCATTCGACGAGGAAAGAGCCGAGATCCCTTCATAAGGAGTGACCTCTTTAGCAAGAGTTTTTCGCCACTATATTTTCAAAAAGGCTATCATGTTCGTTCAACTACATCAAGTTCATTACGTTAACGGGTTTTTGGCCAAAACCCAGCCGTAGCCCTCCGTCGTTTCAAAAAATTAATACTTAGTATTCGTGCTGCGTTTGTTGATTATTCGTCAAGGCACAGTGAACGGTAGCTAAGTAACAATTCTCTGTTGCACTGATAGATGCGATTGGTTAGGACGGTCGCATGATTTTGTTGATTATTCGTCAAGGATCATGCGGGCGGGTCTAATGCAATCCTGGATAACGACGGGTTGAACTTGACTAGGACCTTTTGATTTGTTGATTATTCATCAAGGTCACTTGAGTCCTAGGGGCAAAAATCCACATCGGGAGTTTCTAAAGAAACTGAAACTTGCAGATTCAGCATACCTTCTGGAGTGTGGTGACTAGAGTGGATTCCATCTAGGTCATCGCATAATGATAGTTGGATCCCGATCCCACTGATGAGTTGGATTACTCTCGGGAGATTTTTTCACTTAACAATCAATGCTATAAACCAAGTAGGTGTCTAGAACGGTGTTAGCGGGGCTACGCCTCCAGGGAAAAGAGGTTATTTAATTAAGGAACTTCACGAAAGCGTTGGAAAACCTCCCTCGAAGTACCAACACTAGCCTGGTTGAAAGGTTAAGCAAGTATTGTGACGTGTGATTAATCCTGACTAGTTCTTCTTTTAGGGTTTGAAGAAGAATTTGAGGAAACAGTGGGAGCCATCCTGATTAGATAAATCAATAAACCAATCTAATCTTGCTAGAGCGCACGCTGAGTGTTTCTTTTCTCTCTCTCCAGGTAGCAACCATTTCACGCCCTAATCAAGATAATAAAATGTATCGCTTGACCGATCCGAATTCTTATTCGGGGCTGGGGAACGTTGGTTCGGCTCTAACTTACGGCAACAGTCATAAGTATGAGCAAGGGAAAGAGGATTGTATGGATTCCAAGGATACTCAGTTGAAGAAGAAGCATGGTTTTGCATCTACTTCAGGTGTTCTTGTAATTGAGAACTGTTTTACGGTCAGCCCTACCTCCTGGGTACTTGATACCGGATCAGGATCTCATATCTGTAATTTATTACAGGGACTGAGAAAAAGTAGGAGAGTTGTACCTGGTGATATGTCGCTGAGAGTAGCGAACGGAGCACAAGTTAATGCTGCAGCCGTCGGTGAATATCACCTAGTGTTGCCAAATGGCAATACTATAATTTTGAACGATTGCTACTATGTACCTTCCATAGTTTGCAACATCATATCAGTTTCTTTACTTGATAAAGATGGATATAACTTTGTTCTTGATAGAAATATCATGAACATCTACCTTCACAAGGTACTGGTTGCAGAAGGTACACTGTGTAATGGTATCTACGTTCTAAATTAGAATACAGTTCTCAATGTACAAAACACACGCAAGAGGAAGAGTTCAGATACGAATGAATCCTACTTGTGGCATTATAGACTTGGTCATATCGGAGAGAAAAGACTAAGTAAGTTGCAAAAAGATAGAATCTTGAATACGTTCGAGTTTTCATCTCATGAAACTTGTCAGTCTTGTCTCAAAGGAAAGATGACCAAATCTCCATTCACCGGACATGGAGAAAGGGCAGCAGAGCTTTTGGGACTCATACACAGTGGTGTATGTGGTCCGATATCTATACATGCAAGGGTGGCTTCTCGTACTTTATCACATTCACTAACAATCTCTCTAGCTTCGGATATGTGTATCTGATGAAACACAAATCTGAAGCTTTTGAGAAATTCAAGGAATTCAGAAACGAAGTAGAGAACCAGACTGGTAAAAGTATCAAGATCCTCCGGTCTGATAGAGGAGGGTGTAGGGTTCCTAGGCACACTAATGAGGTCTCACAACAGATCAAACATGCCCAATTCAAATTTTTTCATGTGCCTACAAACCCTAATACGGATCGTTAACTAGATGATAAGGCGATGCAAGCAAGTAAACGACTTTATTGCTAAAGGAAAGTGACTACAACCTTTGTAGATCCGGTCATCCACTTCTTATGCTCTGTGATGACGTCCCTCCACTGTACTTATCGGAATCCGGACTCTGGCAAAGGTTTCGTCGGAGAAATGATCGGGCTAGGTCGTCGACTTCGATGCCGAAGATGATCTACGTCGAGGCAACTCAAGATCGAACTCCAACTTCACCAAGTCATGAAACTTGTGAAGAAAACACCCTATACTACTTAGCAAGTGGTAGTGGATGAAGAAATAGGAAGTGGGTTCACTTTAGAATTGGATTTCTCACTCTTTTTCTCATGTTGCCATTAATGGTAGCAAGCTCTCTTCTTGTTGAAGAAGAAGAAGAAGAAGAAAAAGAATATGATAAGTATTTTTGAAAATAGAAAATAAAATGATACTTATCATATTTGCAACTATGGTTTAGTGTAGAGAATTAACTAGGGTTTAGTTGAATGGTTAGGGTTAGGAGATGAAGACAAAAATGGTCACTTAGTCAAAGATGCATGAAGCATCAAGAAGCTTCTTGTATGAAAGCAACCATTCTGTTTTCCTTATTCTTTTAACCAAAATAAATAGATAAATAAATAAGTGAAATGAAACCCTAACCATTCACTAAACATGGTTAAAGTCTTACACAAACCCAAGTTTGCATGTATCATCAAACATGATACAAACAAGTGCACAAAAATATATCACATATACAACTTGTGCATTTCAAGTGAGAAAGTCAATCTTGAGTGAACCAATACTAGTTAATATAAAGTAATATATCAAATATATAATTATACATTAAATCATTAAATCAACACTTGATTCAATGATCCGGTCATGTCGCATATAACCGACTAGTATCCAATGTATCGACTTATCGAATCAATCTTCGATTCGATAACTAGGTTATATTGCATACAACCAATCGATACATTCATCGCGAGAATAGAATACGGTATCACATACACGCATTATTCTCGGTCCCGCACATATCTCATATGCGCTCCTATTTCGTTTCGCTTGAGCCAGGAAACCTCTATGTAGGACTCTAAAGACTCGTCAATACGCCGGCAACAGGTGATGATCATATCAAACACCCACAAGCCGCAAGCGGTTTGCTAAACGTAACGGCCACCCGGGTATTGAGCGATCAGAAGATCGACGAGCAAGCCCGCTCACACTCCTGTGAATCCAACCAGTAACACTTACCGTACAGTCCGGTCTGTTCGTCTGATATGTCGCATATCTCGCCTAGGGGTGGTAAACGTCAGACCCCAGTAGCTCGATAAGTCGTGCCGATATAAGGTCCATAATAAAGGATGAAACTACTGATAATACTTACCAGCAGATCACTGCAACCCTGGCCAGGGATTTCCTGTTATGGCCAGTCGAGCATAGCACAACATCAACCCCCAATACCGGGAGAGACGGATCCCCTCCTATCGCTCATTGCCTCCATGTGAATCGGGACTGTACCCAAAAACCACCTGTTTGCACGACTCAGTAGAGCCATGGTAGGGTGGAAATCAAAGCACAGTAGGAGACACACAAGACTTTATGACGATCTCGGGTCAACAGACTAAGCTGTACCAGTGTCACCAGAGAACTGCCATCTGATGTGAGGTATAATATCATCTGGGAGTTCTCGGCGAGTCCGTTCAGTGTACCCAGTCTCCACTGAGCACCCGCATACCATCTCTGATGTCAAACACCAATGGATATGGGATCATCCATCGCCCATCACATGGGTCGAGAAGATATACGCTAGTCTACTCTGGAATATTGATGCCCCGTCTCGATATTCCCACGACAAGGAACAATGAAGGATGTACTCATGGACTACCCAGGCCCCACTAGTATGATCTACATCTTAGTCCTGGAAGTCGAGTACTCATCCTAAGGGCTTAATCAACATGTAACAGAGAGACAGAAAGTATACATGTTAAGATAAAGAGTAACCAGATAGCGTGCTATCATGTCGAGCAAGAAAGTCCTACCTATATATGTCCCAGCATCCACTACAATATACATCCAATGTACAGTAATGGCCTCTAGGGCATACATATAACTAACAATCTCCCACTTGCACTAGGGCCATCTGTAGCAGTGGTTGCAGTATCTAATACTCAACCATCCCCCAAAAGTCTCTCTTTGGGAAAAGGCCTTCGTGAGTGGATCCTCCGTGTTGTCCTCTGAGTCTACTCTCCTAACCTCGATCACCCTGGAGATCATCTATCTCCATGATTAGGTGATGCTGCCTCAGAATATGTCTGGGTCACTGATGGGACCAGGGTTCCTGGGCCAAAGCCACACTTTCATTGTCATACAATAATAGGAACCTAGTTCATCTCATGAACCAATATACACTCAAACTGCCTCTTTGGTAGTATCTTTAATAGCGATGTTACCACCCTTTATCGTCTAGTTTGTCACGGTATCTAGCTTGGAACTCTTCCAACATACCGTCCCTCCATTGAGGGTAAAGACAATGCCTGCGACTGACACTCAGTCGTGCTTATCAGTCTGGAACTTTTCCAGTGATTCTCCCCAGGATCGATTGATACAATCTCACTATACCTAGTGAGAACCCTAACATCCCTTTAGATCTATCTCATAGATCCAAATCTCAGGATTTAGGAGGTATCATCTTTATCCTATTGGAGAATCCATGTGATAAGAGGAGATCGACCGATCGTAGTATAGGAAACTCTTTTCCTATCAAGAGTATGTTGTCTACGTACAATACGAGGATGACCACCTTATTCTCTACTCCCTTTTTGTACATACAAGGTTCATCTACCATTTTGATGAAGTCAAACACTTCGACTACCACATCAAAACAGACGTTCCAACTCCGCGATACCTGCTTTATTCTGTAAAGCAACTTGCACACGTTTCCGCTGCTCCCACTGTTTACGAAGCTCTCTGGCTGTGTTCTTATAGACGTTCTCTTCTAAATCATAATTTTAGAAAAGCAGTCATGGCACCCAACCACCAGATATCGTAGTCATGGTATGTAGCAATGGCAAGTAGGATCTGGATGGACTTAAGCACAGCTACTGGAAAAGGTTTCATCATTATCCACGCCTGGTCGATGACGAAAACCTTTAACGAGTCTAGCTTTGAAAGTCTCAACTTTTCCATCTACACCAAGTAATCATCTCAAGATATACTTGCTCCTGATGGGGATTTAACCCTTCAGATATCGCAACCAAAGTCCATACTTTCTTGGTGTATATGGATTCCATCTCAGTTCGCTAAGCATCCAGCCATTCTTACAGAGTCCCTACTCTCGATGACCTGCTCAAATCTAGTTGGGTCATCATCTCATGATGGAATCCTCGCTCCCACTGTCATCGAGAAACCGAAGTATCTCTCAGGTAGGTGAGGAATCCTACCAGATCGGCGGAGAGGCTGAGGTTCGTCGGGGACTATTGAATCCTTTGGTTCTGTCAAATCATCAGCTGCAGTTTTGTATAGATGGAACCTTTCCAGTTCTACAGAACTGACCTTGCCTCGATCTTGTCCGGATTTTGCTTTTGACATAGGCCGGGCAATCCCAAATCTTAACTTACTTAAGAGATAGGCTCTTCCCATACCATATCTCATATGGAGTGGCAGGCACTGATTTGATTCGAACCCAATTCAATAGGTATGCTGCTTCTTAAGTGCACAACCCCAAAAGGAAATAGGTAACTCAGTAGTACTCATCATAGAGCACACCATATCTAATACGGTGCGATTGCTCCTCCCTGATACACCGTTGTGCTGTGGTGTATTCAGAGGAGTAATACGGAGAGAGAATCTCATTCTCCTTTAGAATAATCCAGGAATTCTATACACAAGTATTCTCCTCCCTGATCTTATCATAGGACATAATACTTATACCCGGTTTTTGGTTCTCTACTTCTGACTTATATTCTGTGAATATCTCAAAAGGTTCGGACTTGTGTTTCAACAGGAACATATGTCTGAATCTTGAGAGATTATCAGAGAATGTAATGAAATACAAAGAACCGGTCTTGGCATGTGTAGACAGGGGATCTACATACATCAACATGTATCATCCCAAGAGTTCACTAACTCTTTCTCTGTTTCCAATAAACAGAGCTATGGTCATATAATCTTTGCGACATGACTGGCAAGTTTCACAAGATGTAAATTCAAACTGATTTAAATATGCATCTAAATGTAACTTCAGCTAGTCGGGTCGCATTGATATGACCTACTCTACAATGCCTCAAGAAGGATTCGTTCATTTCTGAACTCTTCATCTTGTGTGTGTTCTGTATACTAGGAACTGTAGTTTGATTTAGAACGTCAATGCTTTTAGATAACGTGCCTGAACCGATCAACTTTTGAAATGGGAAATGTTCAAAACATTATCCAACAATACAAAATTTTATCATTTCTTTACTTTTAAAGAGACTGATATGATTTTGTATATCAGGTTCGGTATCTAATAGCATTTGTTCAGAATCAATGTATTGGTAATACAGGATGACAGTGACCAACAGACTTGGCTGCAACACTTGCCCCGTTTTCCGTCTCATGAAACTTATCACCTGTTCTCAGTTTTCTACCTTTTTGTAGCCCTATGTAACAGATTACATATCTGGAATCCTGATCCAGTATCAAATACCCAGGATTCAGAGGATACTGAGAAACAGTTCTTTATAATGAACACACCCGAAAGAGATGCATCTCATGCACTTTCTTCGTTTGGGCGGCACGGGAAATATGGTATTCCCTAATTTCCTGCTCTGTCTTATAACAATTATAAGTTGGAGCGGGACCAACTTACCCCAGCTTAGTATAACAAGCGGGTTCGGTCAATACATCCATATTATTATCTTGATTAAGGCGTGATATGGTCGCTACCTGGAGAGAGAGAAAAGAAAACACTCTGCGTGCGCTCTTGCAAGATTAGATTGGTTATATATTTTATCTAATCAGGATGGCTCCCACTGTTTTTATCAAATCTTCCTTCAAACTCTAAAAGGAAAGACTAGCCGGGATTAATTACACTCTACAAGTTCGCCAATCTTTCAGTCAGGCCAGTGTCGGTACTTTGAGGGAGGTTCCTCGTGCTTTCGCACAGACCTAATTACAGTGAACCTTGTTTTCCCAGAGGCGTAACCCCGTTGACACCTTTCTAGACACCTACTTGATCGGCTAATTGCAAAGTGCAAAACTCTCCCAGGAGTAACAATTACTCGCAGTGGGTATCGGGATCCAACTATCACATAGAAGGTATGCAATCTCATTGCAAATTTAAATACTTGAAACTCCCGATAAAGATTTTTACCCCTAGCACTTATGACCTTAACTATGGTCAACAAATCATAAGTACTAGTCAAGTTCTACCCGTCATTTCGTGATTAATTAGACCCACCCATATGACCCTTAACTAAGGTCAACAAAGTCACGTGACTGTCCTAACTAATCGCATCATATGCGGTGTAGGAAGACATCACTTAGCTACCGTACACTGTGCCTTGACTATGGTCAACAAACACAACACGAATACTAAGTACTCTACTTCCTAAAATGACGGAGGATTGCGAATGGTTTTTATGAAAACCTTTAACGCTTTGAACTTGATCTCGTTGCGGAATCAAATGGTTTTTAAATGGAATGTTTTTGAAGCTTTTCAAGTTTTGCTAAAGGGGTCACTCCCGGTGAAGGGATCGTCGGCCCTTTCCTCGTCGAATGAGGTGCGGGATATATCATATATATCACTGTGCAAAGCAGAAACTATAGACGCAATCAAAAGACAAACCGAGTGTTGTAGCATCTGCCAGTTATTGCTAAAGGAGTCACTCCCGATGAAGGGATCTCGGTCCTTTCCTTATCGAATAAGGTGCATGATGTTTTACAATGAACACCGCGATGCAAAGAAAGAACTGTAGCTACCTGTTTTATTTTGAAATTTGATTCCACAACATCAATTAGATTTATTTTCTTTCATTAATCTCATTAATGAATATCCCATCATTTAAGTCCACCTAAACATCACAGATAAATATAACGTACGCTTATGCCATCCGCATTCGCCTCGATGTCCCGTCTGCACCGTTAGGTTAGGTAACTAACGGCAGAGCGGGGCAGGGCTAGCGCGGGTGTAAAACATAAGCAACGTCTATATAATATATCATATATACTATATACAATATCTATCTGAACAAATCACATGATCACATCACAGATAACGCAGCAGAAAGTATCATATGAAATATTGGATATACTAGGACGTCCGTGTTTTCAATACGAGCCAGTTAAAACACGGATTCCACGGTCGTGATGAATAGCCAATCCCACACCCCTAGACCCCTACGAGAGCGGCAAGCAACCCTACCAATTCTAGGGTTAGGAGACCCGGACTCGACTCCTCGAGATGGTCTCCCACTGGACCCCAGAACCCGGTTACTTGTGCTCCCCTCCTTGGGTCTATCCTAATGCGGAAAAGTAAATAATATACAAATGGTGACATCATCCGCAACCTGGAAGTGCCCCGATAAAAGAATATTACATACAAGTTTTTACATGAATGAAAATGAAAAACACTCATCTCACATAAAAAAACCCCGGCTATTCAAACACGACGATCCAATATAACATATCCAGCAACACATAACATCACATGTCATCAACGTAAGTAAATATGCCCATCCTAATTGTCGTTGATATATAGCAACGAAACCGGCGATATCACATATTACACTTACGGTCACAGAAAAGAAAGTGTAAAACTACAACAGTTGGAATCCGCAACTTGCATAAACATCGCATGCCTAATCAAATGAATTCCTTAGACATCGTATGCCTAACAATTATAAACCCCGCATTTTAGTCTCAATATCGAAAACTCTTTTCAATATAAAGTCGGGCAATTCAACAGGATTCCCGGCATCCTGATCGAATGCTCGTCGCAAACTTTAGTAGGCGGCCGCACCCCCGACGCCGTCGACGAAGTGCACTAAGGCGGAACGCCGCTGCCGCGAGCACCCGGACGGATGCTTTCGGCGACGGGGTTCTCCTACAGTCACTTGGTCAGGGCTATGGGGTGTAGCTGTCTATTAAGTTTATCCGGCGAGTATCCGCGTACGCTACCCGATTGCGACGGACTTTTGATCATATCAAAATTCCGTGGCAACCGATCAAGTGAGACTAAAGTGCTATGTTTATAACATTCATATCAGTTATCTCATAACTACTTGTGAATTCCAATTATTGTATCACATTCCAGATAAACAGAAGATGTTAAACTTTTCGATCGAACAATCGAACACCCAAGTTTTCCCGAAACAGCTCAACACATGAAATAAGTTTAAAAACATTCACTTCGTGCCTCAGTACCAACGGTCCAGCCGTAGAAGGGTCAAGCCAACGCCTCGCATGTGGCACGCCATACTGCCCCAAACCCTTAGGTTCAAAGGGCAGTTCAAGACGGTCACATAATCGAGTTAAGGTTTGTTGTCTTCTAGAGGGTCCATCGCGTTACTTGCACTACTTAGAACGTCATTAAACTACGGAAAAATCCAACAATTGGAAATTTCCCGGCAGGGGAAAAAATGGGTATTTATATCCGGTCGAACTTTTTAACATATTCAAAAATATCCGGAAAAACACATAGACAAAGTTTGACAATCCGATCGAATCTACGAACTCCCAATACAACCCAAAATACTCAACTCTTGAGTAAATATTAAAAATTCCCAGAAAATTCAGCACTTTCAGATAGACATTACTGTGCAAAAATCATTAAATAATGGGACTATATGGCCGCGGAACCGCCGCCTGAGCCAGGCTCTTGCCGCGGTTCCGCGGCGTTTTAGTCGAATCAGACAGTCGTTTTGCACAATAACCCTTATAAAACCCTGCTGATTTTTCTGCATATTTTTAATTCGAAAAAATCCCCGATTTCAAAAAATGTACAGAGAGCAATTTTGCATTAGGGTTTCGGTTCGATCGGACTTCTAACTCCGTCTACGCATCGCCTAAGGCTCTAGCTAGGCTCTGATACCACTGTAGGGTTCCTAGGCACACTAATGAGGTCTCACAATAGATCAAACATGCCCAATTCAAATTTTTTCATGTGCCTACAAACCCTAATACGGATCGTTAACTAGATGATAAGGCGATGCATGCAAGTAAACGACTTTATTGCTAAAGGAAAGTGACTACAACCTTTGTAGATCCGGTCCTCCACTTCTTATGCTCCGTGATGACGTCCCTCCGCTGTACCTATCGGAATCCGGACTCTGGCGAAGGTTTCGTCGGAGAAATGATCGGGCTAAGTCGTCGACTTCGATGCCGAAGATGATCTACGTCGAGGCAACTCAAGATCAAACTCCAACTTCACCAAGTCATGAAACTTGTGAAGAAAACACCCTATACTACTTGGCAAGTGGTAGAGGATGAAGAAATAGGAAGTGGGTTCACTTTAGAATTGGATTTCTCACTCTTTTTCTCATGTTTCCATTAATGGTAGTAAGCTCTCTTCTTGTTGAAGAAGAAGAAAAAGAATATGATAAGTATTTTTGAAAATAGAAAATAAAATGATACTTATCATATTTGCAACCATGGTTTAGTGTAGAGAATTAACTAGGGTTTAGTTGAATGGTTAGGGTTAGGAGATGAAGACAAAAATGGTCACTTAGTCAAAGATGCATGAAGCATCAAGAAGCTTCTTGTATGAAAGCAACCATTTTGTTTTCCTTATTCTTTTAACCAAAATAAATAGATAAATAAATAAGTGAAATGAAACCCTAACCATTCACTAAACATGGTTTAAGTCTTACACAAACCCAAGTTTGCATGTATCATCAAACATGATACAAACAAGTGCACAAAAATATATCACATATACAACTTGTGCATTTCAAGTGAGAAAGTCAATCTTGAGTGAACCAATACTAGCTAAAGTAAAGTAATATATCAAATATATAATTATACATTAAATCATTAAATCAACACTTGATTCAATGATCTGGTCATGTCGCATATAACCGACTAGTATCCAATGTATCGACTTATCGAATCAATCTTCGATTCGATAACTAGGTTATATCGCATACAACCAATCGATACATTCATCGCGAGAATAGAATACGGAATCACATACATGCATTATTCTCGGTCCCGCACATATCTCATATGCGCTCCTATTTCGTTTCGCTTGAGCCAGGAAACCTCTGTGTAGGACTCTAAAGACTCGTCAATACGCCGGCAGCAGGTGATGATCATATCAAACACCCACAAGCCGCAAGCGGTCTACTAAACGTAACGGCCACCCGGGTATTGAGCGATCAGAAGATCGACGAGCAAGCCCGCTCACACTCCTGTGAATCCAACCAGTAACACTTACCGTACAGTCCGGTCTGTTCGTCTGATATGTCGCATATCTCGCCTAGGGGTGGTAAACGTCAGACCTCAGTAGCTCGATAAGTCGTGCCGATATAAGGTCCATAATATAGCATGAAACTACTGATAATACTTACCAGCAGATCACTGCAACCCTGGCCAGGGATTTCCTGTTATGGCCAGTCGAGCATAGCACAACATCAACCCCCAATACCGGGAGAGACGGATCCCCTCCTATCGCTCATTGCCTCCATGTGAATCGGGACTGTACCCAAAAACCACCTGTTTGCACGACTCAGTAGAGCCGTGGTAGGGTGGAAATCAAAGCACAGTGGGAGACACACAAGACTCTATGACGATCTCGGGTCAACAGACTAAGCTGTACCAGTGTCACCAGAGAACTGCCATCTGACGTGAGGTATAATATCATCTGGGAGTTCTCGGCGAGTCCGTTCAGTGTACCCAGTCTCCACTGAGCACCCGCATACCATCTCTGATGTCAAACACCAATGGATATGGGATCATCCATCGCCCATCACATGGGTCGAGAAGATATACGCTAGTCTACTCTGGAATATTGATGCCCCGTCTCGATATTCCCACGACAAGGAACAATGAAGGATGTACTCATGGACTACCCAGGCCCCACTAGTATGATCTACATCTTAGTCCTGGAAGTCGAGTACTCATCCTAAGGGCTTAATCAACATGTAACAGAGAGACAAAAAGTATACATGTTAAGATAAAGAGCAACCAGATAGCGTGCTATCATGTCGAGCAAGAAAGTCCTACCTATATATGTCCCAGCATCCACTACAATATACATCCAATGTACAGTAATGGCCTCTAGGGCATACATATAACTAACAGAGGGGAGTACTTAAGCACGGAATTCCTAGATTACTTAAAAGAGAATGGTATTCTCTCTCAGCTTACTCCTCCTTATACACCACAACACAACGGTGTATCGGAGCGGAGGAATCGTACCCTACTGGATATGGTTTGCTCCATGATGAGTAATGCCGAGTTGCCTCTTTCATTTTGGGGACATGCGCTTCAGACAGCGGCATACCTTTTGAATCAAGTTCCGTCCAAATCTGTGCCTAAAACTCCATTTGAAATATGGAGCAGTAAGAAACCATGTCTTAAATTTATTAAGATATGGGGTTGTCCGGCCTATGTAAAAACACGGAAACCGAACAAGCTAGAGGCACGGTCAGTTCTGTGTAAATTTGTGGGATATCCTAAAGATTCACTAGGATATCTGTTCTACCACACTGAGGAACAGAAGGTGTTTGTATCTCGTCATGCTACCTTTTTAGAAAGGGAGTTTCTTGCAAAAGAAACTACTGAGAGTTCGGTAGAACTGGAAGAAATTCAGCGACCACAAAATATAACTGAAAATTTGGAGGAACCACTGATTCAATAACCCCAGACGAACCTCAGCCACTCCGCAGATCTGGTAGGATTTCTCATCCGCCCGAGAGATACTACGGTTTTCTCTTAGACGGGGATCGAGAGGATTGCATCTTGGAAGAAGATGACCCTACCAGTTTCAGGCAGGCCATTATCAGTAAGGACTCTGATAAGTGGCTAGAAGCAATGCAATCCGAAATGGAGTCTATGTACACCAATAAAGTGTGGACCTTGGATATTGCTCCACCTGGGGTAAAACCCGTTGGATGCAAATGGATCTACAAAAGGAAACTTGGTGTGGATGGACAGGTGGAAACCTATAAAGCTAGACTCGTTGCAAAAGGTTTTCGTCAAAGACCTGGTGTGGACTATGACGAAACTTTTTCTCCAGTGGCTATGCTTAAATCCATTCGGATCCTACTTGCCATTGCTGCCTTCCATGACTATGAAATCTGGCAGATGGACGTTAAAACGGCTTTTCTGAACGGCTGTTTGGAAGAGTGCGTTTACATGAATCAGCCAGAAGGTTTCGTAGACAGTGGGAGCAGCGGGAAGGTGTGCAAGTTGCTTAAATCCATTTATGGATTAAAGCAGGCATCGCGGAGCTGGAACATCTGTTTTGATGAGGCAATCAAGAAATTTGATTTCATCAAGAACGAAGATGAACCTTGTGTCTATAAGAAGATTGTAGGACGAACTGTCGTGTTCCTAGTCTTGTACGTGGACGACATTCTTTTGATAGGAAACAACATTCCTATGCTACAATCGGTCAAGCTATTTTTGTCACAACGGTTCTCCATGAAGGACCTGGGTGATGCCTCACACATTCTGGGGATCAAGATCTGCAGAGATAGATCCAAGAGACTACTGGGACTTTCGCAGTCCAGGTACACAGAGACTGTACTAAAGAGATTTAGTATGGAGGATTCCAAGCGCGGTAACATACCCGCATTGCACGGAATTACCCTCTCCAAGAAGATGTCTCCTAAGACTGACGAGGAGAGGGTTCGCATGAGCACTATACCCTACGCTTCGGCGGTAGGATCTATAATGTATGCGATGCTATGTACAAGACCAGATGTAGCTTACGCGCTGAGCGTGGTGAGCCGGTATCAGTCAGACCCAGGTGAGAACCACTGGACGGCAGTGAAGAACATTCTCAAGTACCTGAGAAAGACTAAGGCGATGTTCCTGGTTTACGGTAATGGAGACCTCAGGGTCGAGTCCTTTACCGATTCAAGCTTCCAAAGTGACAAAGATGACAGCAAGTCTGTCTCGGGTTTTGTGTTTACCCTCAATGGAGGGGCGGTATGTTGGAGGAGTTCCAAACAGGATACCGTCGCAGACTCGACGGTGGAGGCTGAATACATTGCTGCAAGCGATGCCGCAAAAGAGGCGGTCTGGATGAAGAAGTTCATTAGTGAACTTCAGGTGGTTCCGTCCATTGTTGACCCAATACCTTTGTATTGCGATAACAATGGGGCTATAGTTTTAGCGAAGGAACCAAGGTCCCATCAGAAATCCAGACACATCTTAAGGCGGTATCACCTGATCAGGGAGATCATTGATCGCCAGGAGATCGAGGTATGGAGAGTGGACATAAAAGACAACACAACGGATCCATTCACGAAGGCCCTCCCTCAAACACAGTTCGAGCGACTTTTTGAGCTATTGGGTATGCGGTACGTCGGCAGCTGGCCTTAGTGCAGACGTTGGGTATGCGGTACACCAATTACTGGCCTTTAGTGCAAGTGGGAGATTGTTATATATGTATGCCCTAGAGGCCATTATTGTATAGTACTAGTTTGTATAATACATTTTGGAGGCTTGGGATATATATATGGTTTTACGACAGTCTTGCTCGATATAGTAGTATGCTACTTGGTTTGTTTCTATCTTAATATGTGTACATGTTTCTTTTAACATATCGCTAAAAACATATTGGTAGAGCCCTTAGGATTTTTGCTTGACTACCGGCGTTGTGATGGCGATCAAACTAGTGGGGGCTGGGTAGTCTATAAGCACATCCTTATTTTGGTTCCTAGTCGTAGGATTATCGAGACAGGGCATCGATACTCCAGAGTAGACTGGTGCATACGCTTCTCTTCCCAGCAGGGGAGATGGTCTGTCCCACAGCCATCAGTACGTCGTACTGGAGATAGTATGCAGGTGCTCGTTAGGTTACGAGTATACTGGACAGGACTCGTCGGGAACTGTTGGTTGGTATTATACCTATCGTCAGTTAACAGTTCCTAGGTGACATGAGTACAGCTTAGTCCGCTGACTTGACACTGTCACTTCGCCTCGAGTGTGTTCCCACTGTTCTTAGATTACTGCCCTACCACGGCTCTACTGAGCCGTGCAAACAGGAAGTAGTTGGGTGCAGTCCCGAAGCACTTGGAGGCAGTGACGGTTAGACAGGATTCGTCTCTCCCGGTATTGGGGGTTGATATCGCGCTGTGTCTAGGAGAGCCATTACACAAAGTCCCTGGCCAGGGCAAGCGAGAATTGCGGGTAGGTTTTCCAGTAGATTCTCAGGGTGTTTTGGGCTACACTCCGACACGACTTGTACCTCTATTAGGGGACTGACGTTTACCGCCCCCTAGGCCCGCCATGCGATATTCTCAGACGAACAGACCGGACTGTACGGAGATTGTCACATTCGGGCTCAGTAGGAGTTCGATGGGTTCACCTCATCAGTCTTCTTATCGGCATCTACCTGGGGACCGTTACGTACAGCTAGTACCGCTTACGGCCTATGGTTAAACCCACTGCCAGCGTAGTGTCGAGCCTTTAGAGTCCCACACAGAGGGTTACTCGTCTTTGGGCAAAACAGAGTAGAGGTTGCATGGTTTTGCAACGGGGTTCGTTCACATCCGCGCACTTGTGCACGTTTGGTGTCCGGACAGTAGTTACTAGCGGGCTTTGGTTTAAGCCGGATCCTAGTAACTGTTTTTGGGATTGGTTTTGTCTCGGTGTATTCGTGTTCCTTGGAGCACGGATGCGGGTGTGTATACACAGTTGACAGAGGCAGAGGCAGAGGATTCTCATTAGGGTTGTTGACCATTTGGCTTTAGTTGACTTGTTGACCGTTGACTTTTCTTTAAACCCTAATGAGAATATGATATATGATTAATAATATTAATTAAGTATTATTGTGCCATGGTTGAGTTGAAAGTTTGACTTTTGTTGACTTGTTGATTTTGTTGACCGGTTGACCATTTTGGACTAGTTGACCATCATCATTTCATGGCTATCATTTCATGGGTATGACTTTTGCTTGCTTGTTGTTTGCAAAAGCAATTATAGCATGAAATGATAATGGTCATTGAAACTAACCATCACCATATACTTAATTATTATTATTATTATTATCATTATTCTCACTTTTGTGAGAAGGGTTGGATTATGAGAGCTCATTCTATCATTCTCTTTCTCTCTCCTAGAAAGAAAGCTCTCCCTCTTCCTCTTCCTCTCTCAAGGTTCAAGTGTTCCATGAGTTGGAAATCATGAACCTTTGAGACAAAATCACCATCACTCTTCTCTACTCAATCTAAGGTATTAGGTTTAGCAAACCAAACACCTTAGTCATCTCTAGGTTGAGATAGGAGCCCAATTTCGAGACCCTCGGGTAGATCCATCTATGGCAAAGAGAAGACGACAAGGAGGATCCGTTCAACCGACTACGAGGAATAAGAAAGAGGAAGAACCACAACAAGAAGAGAAGGAGTTCAAGACCAAGGTATAGCCAGTCTATATAGTAGTTAGAACTTGTAGAATATTTGTTAGTTTTTTGTTTAGCAACGATCCTTCATGAAACGGTCCATGTTACCTAGCTAAGGAAAATTTTCGTTTTATCTATTCCGCCTCCCCGAAAGGACCGGGGTGGGTAACGTGGACCTAACAGTATCGATGCCCTGTCTCGACACATCCTCGACTATGAACAGTTATAGGATATACTCGTTGACTACCCTGAACCCACTAGTATGATCTCATCATAGTCCTAGTAGTCGAGTACATATCCTAAGGGCTTTATCAACATGTGAGAGCAAGACAGTAAACTAATACAAGTCAACATGTTAAGATAAAGTGAAACCAAATAGCATACTATCATGTCGAGCAAGAAAGTCCTCTCTATATATATCCAAGCATCCACTATAATATACATCATATGTACAACAATGGCCTCTAGGGTATAAACATAACTAACAATCTCCCACTTGCACTAAGGCCAGCTGTTGTATATCATACCTAACATCCCGAATAATCTCTCAAATTGAATCTGGGGTATGGCCTTCGTGAGTGGATCCGCAGTGTTGTCCTTCGTATCAACTCTCCTGACCTCGATCTCCAGGCGATCAACTATCTCCCGGATCAGGTGATACCGCCTCAGAATATGTCTGGACTTCTGATGGGACCTGGGTTCCTTGGCTAAAACCACAGCTCCATTGTTATCACAATACAAAGGTATTGGATGCTTAATGGATGGAACCACACCAAGTTCAGTAATGAACTTCTTCATCCAGACAGCCTCTTTGGCAGCATCGTTGGCAGCGATGTATTCAGCCTCCATCGTCGAGTCTACAACGGTTTCCTATTTGGAACTCTTCTAACACACCGCCCCTCCATTGAGGGTAAAGACAAAACCCGAGTGAGACTTAGAGTCGTCCTTATCACTCTAGAAGCTCGAATCGGTAAAGGACTCCACCTGGAGTTTTCCGTTACCATACACCAAGAACATCTCTTTAGTCCTTCGCAAGTACTTGAGAATGTTCTTCACAGTTGTCTAGTGACTCTCTCCAGGATCTGCTTGATACCTACTCACTACACTTAGTGAGTATGCTACATCGGGTCTGGTACATAGCATCGCGTACATGATAGAGCCTACTGCCGAAGCATAGGGTATCCCTTGCATGCGAGCTCTTTCCAAATCAGTCTTGGGAGACATCTCTTTGGAGAGAGTGAGTCCAGAGATCGTGGGTAGGTTACCACGCTTAGATTCTTCCATATTAAATCTCTTTAGTATGGTGTCAATGTACCTAGATTGGGACAATCCCAGTATCCATTTAGATCTATCTCTATAGATCATAATTCCCAGTATGCAGGAGGCATCACCTAGATCTTTCATTGAGAATCTTTGTGATAAGAAGAGCTTGACCGATTGCAGCATAGGAACATCATTTCCTATCAAGAGTATGTCATCGACGTACAATACGAGGAAGACAACCTTACTCTCTGCAACCTTCTTATAGATACAAGGTTCATCTACGTTTTTGACGAAGTCAAACTCTTTGACTACATCATCAAAGCAGATGTTCCAACTCCGCGATACTTGCTTTAACCCATAAATGGATTTAAGCAGCTTGCATACCTTTCCGCTGCTCCCACTATCTACGAAGCCCTCTGGTTGAGTCATGTACACACACTCTTCTAAATCACCATTTAGAAAGGCGGTATTAACATCCATCTGCCAGATTTCGTAGTCATGGTATGCAGCAATGGCAAGTAAGATCCGGATGGACTTAAGCATAGCCATTGGAGAAAAGGTTTCATCATAATCCACACCTGGTCGTTGACGAAAACCCTTTGCAACAAGTCTAGCTTTGAAAGTCTCCACTTATCCATCTATACCATGTTTCTTCTTAAAAATCCATTTGCTCGCAATGGGTTTTACCCCTTCAGGAGCAACTCTAAAGTCCATACTTTGTTAGTGTACATGGATTCCATCTCAGATCGCATTGCATCCAGCCATTTCATAGAGTCACCACTCGTGATGGCCTGCTAGAAACTAGTTTGGTCATCATCTTCCATGATGCAATCCTAGCTTCCACCATCAAGGAGAAAACCATAGTATCTCCCAGGTGGATGAGAAACCCTACTAGATCGGTGGAGAAGCTAAGGTTCATTGGGTACTACTGAATCCTCTGGTTCCACTAAATCTTTTGTCGTAGTTTGTGTTGCTGGAACTTCTTCCAGTTCTACCTCAGAGCCACTAATCTCTTTTGCAAGAAATTCATTTTCTAAAAAGGTGGCGTGCCGAGAAACAAACACATTTTGTTCTTCAGTGTGGTAGAAGATATACTTGCGCGAATGTTTGGGATATCCAATAAACTTACACAGAATAGACCTTGCCTCGAGCTTGTCCGGATTTTGTGTTTTCATATATGCCGGACAACCCCATATCCTAACATAATTAAGATATGGTCTCTTTCCTTTCCATATCTCATATGGAGTGGTTGGCACAGATTTGGTGGGAACCATATTCAATAGGTCCGCAGCTGTCTCCAGTGCATATCCCCAGAAGGAAATAGGTAACTCAGTTGTACTCATCATAGAGCGCACCATATCTAATAGGACCGTTGTGCTGTGGTGTATAAGGAGGAGTAAGCTGAGAGAGAATCTCATTCTCTTTTAGATAGTCTAGGAACTCATTGCTCAAGTATTCTTCTCCTCGATCAGATCGAAGGATCTTAATATTTTTGCCCATTTGGTTCTCTACTTTGTGCTTATATTCTCTGAATTTCTCAAAAGCTTCAGACTTGTGTTTCATCAGAAACACATGTCCGAATCTTGAGAGATCGTCAGTGAATGTAATGAAGTAAGAAGAACCGTTCCTGGCATGTGTAGACATGGGACCGCATACATCACTATGTACCAGCCCTAAGAGTTCTTCAACTCTTTCTCCGTGTCCACTAAACAGAGTTTTGGTCATTTTACCTTTGAGATATGAATGGCAAGTTTCATAAGATGATAATTCGAACGGATTCAAATATCCATCCTTATGTAACTTAGCTAGCCGTGTCGCATTGATATGACCAAGTCTACAATGCCATAAGTAGGATTCATTCATTTCTGAACTCTTCCTCTTGTGTGTGTTTTGTATATTAAGAACTGTAGTTTGATTGAGAACGTATATGCCATTATGTAACGAGCCTGATCCAATCAACTTTTGATCTAGGAAGATGTTCATAACATTATCCTTTATTACAAAATTATATCCTTCTTTACTTAATAAAGAAACTGATATAATGTTGCACATCATGTTCGGAATATAATAGCACTCGTTTAGAATCAATGTATTACTACTTGGTAATACAAGGTGATATTCGCCAACATCTTTGGCTGCAACATTTGCACCATCCCCTACTGTTTCGGAATGATACCCATTCCCAGTTCTCTACCTTTACGTAGCCCACGTAACAAATTACATATGTGGGATCCCGATCTGGTATCTAATGCCCAGGACGTAGAGTGAACTGAGAAACAGTTCTCGATAACTAACACACCCGAAGAAAATGCATCAGCATGCTTGTTCTTCGTCTGGGCGGCATGAGAATCCAGATATTCTCCTATTTCCTGTTTAGTCTTATAACTCTTATAAGAAAGAACGGGACCAACGTTCCCCTGCTCAGTATAATAAGCGGGTTCAGTCAATACATCTATATTATTATCTTGATTAAGGCCTGACATGGTCGCTACCTGGAGAGAGAGAGAGAGAAGAAAACACTTTAGCGTATGCTCTTGCAAGATTAGATTGGTTATTATCTTATCTAATCAGGATGTCTCCCACTGTTTTTATCAAATCTTCCTTCAAACCCTAAAAGGTAAGACTAGCCGGGATTAATTACACCCTACAATTTCGTCAATCTTTCAGCCAGATCAGTGTTGGTACTTTGAGGGAGGTTCCCCTTGCTTTCGCACGGACCTAATTAAAGTAAACCTCGTTTTTCCAGAGGCATAACCCCGTTAACATCTTTCTAGTCACCTACTTGATCAGCTAATTGTCTTGTGTAAAACTCTCTCAAGAGTAACTCTTAATCGCAGTAGGTATCGGGATCCAACTATCTCATAGGAGGTATGCAATCTCATTGCAAATTTCAACACTTGAAATTCCCGATAATGCTTTTACCCCTAGCGTCCTATGACCTTGATGCAGGCCAACAAACCATAGTCCGCTAGTCAAGTTCAACCCGTACATTTCTTGATTGAATTAAACCCACCCGCACGACCCTTGACGCAGGCCAACAAAGCCGTACGACTACCCTAATCCAATCACATCTCATGTTGCAGATAAGTACTAGTTAGCTACCGCACACTACGCCTTAACGCAGGCCAACAAACGTAGTACGAATACTAAGTAATATCTATCTGAAATGTCGGAGGGCTACGCAGGTTTTTCAGAAAACCATGAGCGTAATGAACTTGATATCGTTGTAGAAACAAGTGATTTTGAAAAGGAGTGTTTCTGAGGCTTTTCTAGTTTCGCTAAAGAGGTCACTCCCGGTGAAGGGATCTCGGCTCTTTCCTCATCGAATAAGGTGCAGGGTATATCACATATACCGCTGTGCAAAGAAAGAACTATAGAAGCAATCAAAAACTAAACCACGAGTTTATAGCATCAGCCGGTTTTGCTAAAGAGGTCACTCCCGGTGAAGGGATCTCGGCTCTTTCCTCATCGAATAAGGTGCAGGGTATATCATATATACCGCGGTGCAAAGCAAAACTGTAGCTACCCTTTTTTTATAAAGTTTTGATTCTACAACATCTTTTAGGTTTCTTTTCTTTTATTAATCTCATTAATAAATCCCATCAGTTATGCTTCCTAAGCATCACAGAAGAAACGAAAGCAGTATTATTTATATATCAACATATATATATATATATAGTATAAGCATTCGTCTCAGGCAGTAATATGATCTCATCACAGAACATTGCAGCAAAAGATAACATATGAAATATTGGATATACTAGGACGTCCGTGTTTTATTTCGAGCTTGTATAAAACACGGATTCCACGGTCGCGATGAATAGCCAAACCCACATCCCTAGACCCCTACGAGAGCGGCAAGCAACACTGCCAATTCTAGGGTTAGGAGACCCGGTCTTGACTCCTCGAGATGGCCTCCCACTGTACCCTTGAACCCGGTTACTTGTGCTCCTTTCCTTGGGTCTACCTAATGCGGAAAAGTAAATAATATACAATGGTGACATCAACTTCAACCCGGAAGTGCCCCAATAAAAGAATATTACATACAAATGAATTTTACATGAATGAAAATAAGAACCCTCATCTCACATAAAACCCCCGGTTATTCAGAACACGACGATCCAATACAACATATCACAGCAACACATAATATCTCATATCATCAACGTAAGCAAGTATGCGTATCCCGATTGTCGTTGATGTATAGCAACGAAGCCGGCGATACACCACATACTACGCTTACCGTCACAGAAAAGAAAGTGTAAAACTACAACATTTGGAATCCACAATCACTTTAGACATCTTAAATCCGAAATATCACATACTTCGCATTTCATGCCTAACTATATGAATTCCACATATTGTATCAAATTCCAGATAAATAGACAATGTTAAACTTTCCGATCGAATAATCAAACACCCAAGAATTCCCAAACAGCTCAACACTTGAGCGGAGTTCAAAAATCCCAGAACATGTCACAGCCCAAATGAACCAGCCGTAGAAGGAACCAACGCCTCACATGTGGCAACGCTAAACTACCACAAACCCTAGGGTTCAATGGCAGTTTTGACGGTCACATAATCGAGTTAAGGTTACGTTCTTCTAGAGGGTCCACAAATATGCTTGCATGTTTTTCCGAAAGATTCAAACTCAAGAAAAATTCAACACTTGAAAGTTTTTCGTGTCGAGAAAAAGTGAGTTATTGATATCCGTTCAAACATTTTAACACGTTCTAAATTATCCGGAAAAACTAAACAAAATTAAACTTTTCGATCGAATCAACGAATTCATAAGATCTCCAGAACACTCAACACTTGAGTAATATTAAAAATTACCAGAAGTATGTACTAATACATATGGATGAACCCAAGAAATTACTTTCCCTGACACCCAAGTACGGCCGCGGAACCGCCGCGCAAAGCATGGTATTGCCGCGGTTCCACGGCAACTTAAGGGAGTTAGGAGCTCGTATTTCACAGTTATCCATAGAATCACCTGCTGAATTTTCTGAGTATTTTTAATTGAGTAAAAACCACCTTTTAAAAAAATTTCCAGAGAGAGAGAGTCAAATTTGACGTTTCGGGGTTCGATCGGACTTTTAACTTCGTATA
This sequence comes from Agapanthus africanus, assembly GCA_030015575.1. Lineage (NCBI taxonomy): Eukaryota > Viridiplantae > Streptophyta > Magnoliopsida > Asparagales > Amaryllidaceae > Agapanthus > Agapanthus africanus. The sequence goes on from JASDDO010000004.1 coordinate 362,115,257, forward strand.
CACGTCGCCTAATGCTCTAGCTGGGCTCTGATACCACTGTAGGGTTACTAGACACTGTCACAAGGGTCAATAAGGCATCAACCATGCCCGATTTAAATTTTACAAGTGCCGAACAACCTAAAGCGAGGATCTTTGCTAGATTATTAGGGTTAACAAAGCATGTAAACAGCTTTACATCTAAGAGAAAAGGATTACAACCTTTGTAGTCCGTTCCTTCGCTTCATAAGCTCCGAGTATTAGTCCCTTCGTCGCGATCCATGAATTCTCGGACTCAAGAGAGGCTCCACAAGTCGAACGATCCATACTTGCTTGAAGTCTTCCTTTTCGAAGATGATCTACCTTGAAGAATCTTTAACTCAAGCTCTCACTTCTCTAATCAAGTATTAATGAAGTGAACACCCTAATCTAATTAGCTAGATTAGATGAGGATGATGAAGTAGAAATTTGGCTCTCATTTGTTTTCATAATCTCACTCAATATCATCACAAAACCAAAAGCTAGAAAGCTTTTCAAGGAGGAAGAAGAAGATGAAGTCTTTTGTGATGAATAATGAATTATTTTTTTTATTACAATTGCAACCCATGGTTAAGTAAAGAAAGGGCTAACCATTGTAGAGATTTAACTAGGGTAAAGGGTTTGGGTTGGGTTAGGAAATATCTCCATAAAATATCAACACATAATATCTTTGCTTAAAACAAAACAAAAGCTTCTAGAAGCTTTATGAAAAAGCTAACCCAAATCAAACCCTAACTATGTTTAATCTTCACTAATCATGTTGCATTTGTAATCATAACTTGTTACAGTATTATATATCACATATATAATATATTTTTGTAACAAAAGAAAATAATACAGTTAACATATATCGCATATATATCAATGTATTATTCGGTGAGAAAATGAATCAATGAAGCGAGCTAATATTAGATAATGTAATGTAATATATCACATATATAATTGTACATTAAATTATCGAATCAACACTTGATCTGACAATCCGGCTATATTGCATATAACCGACTAATATATCATGTACCATTTCATCGAATCAACACTTGATCCGATGACCCGGCTATATCACATATACCCAGCCGATATCATATATCGCGAGAATAGAATACGGTATCTCATATCGCAGTATTCTCGGTCCCGCACATATCACATATATGCTCCTACTCCGTTTTGCCTGAGTCAAGAAACCTCTGTGTAGGACTCTAAAGAATCATCAATACACCGGCAGTAGGTGATGATTATATCAAACACCCACAAGCTGCAAGCGGCCAGCTAAACGTAATAGCTACCCAGGTATTGAGCGATCAGAAGATCAACAAGCAAGCCTGTACATTCTCCTGTGAATCCAATCAGTAACACTACCGTACAGTCCGGTCTCTTCGTCTGATATGTCGCATATCCAGTCTAGGGGTGGTAAACGTCAGACCCCAGTAACCAATAAGTCGTGTCAATGTGAGACTCATAACAGGTCGAGAAACTACTGATAACACTTACCAGTAGCACTCTATATCAGCCCTGGCCAGGGACTTCCAGTTATAGCCAATCGAACACAGCACAACATCAATTCCCTATACCGGGAGAGACGAATCCCTTCCTATCGCTCATTGCCTCCATGTGATTCAGGACTGTACCCAAAAGCCACCGTTTTGCACGCCCTCTTGGACGTGGTAAGGTGGAAATTAAAGCACAGTTGGAATCACACAAGAATCTATGACGATCTCGGGTCTACAGACTAACCTGTACCAGTGTCACCAGAGAACTGCCATCTGACATGAGGTATAATACCATCTGGGAGTTCTCGGCGAGTCCGTTCAGTGTACCCAGTCTCCACTGAGCACCCGTACACCATCTTTGATGTCAAAACACCGATAGATATGGGATCATCCATCGCCAATCATATGGGTTAAGATGCGTATACGCTAGTCTACTCTGGTGTATCGATGCCCTGTCTCGACACACCCTCGACTAAGAACAGTCATAGGATATACTCGTTGACTACCCTGGCCCCACTAGTATGATCTCATCATAGTCCCAGTAGTCGAGTACATATCCTAAGGGCTTTATCAACATGTGAGAGTAAGACAGTAAACTAATACAAGTCAACATGTTAAGACAAAGTGAAACCAAATAGCATACTATCATGTCGAGCAAGAAAGTCCTCTATATATATATATCCAAGCATCCACTATAATATACATCATATGTACAACAATGGCCTCTAAGGTATATACATAACTTGTAGGGTTCCTAGGCACTCACAAGAGGTCTCATAAGGCATTAACCATGCCAATTTCAAACTTTACGGTGCCGAGAAACCCTAGACTAGATCGTTGACTAGAGTTTTAGGCGACAAAAGAAACTAGTTAAGAACTTAACTAAAAGAACGTAAATACAACCTTTGAAGATCCGGTCCTCCACCTCCATAGCTCCGCAATGAAGTCTCCTCGCTGTACAAATCGGATCTTGGGCTCTAGCGTCGGCTTCATCGGAGAAAGGGCGGGCTAGGTCATCGACTACAATGCCGAAGATGATCTACGTCGAGGCATCACAAGATCAAGCTTCCACTTCACCAAGTCATGAAACTTGTGAAGAAAACACACTCTACTACTTGGCAAGAGGTATAGGATGAAGAAATAGGAAGTGGGTTCACTTTAGAATTGGATTTCTCACTCATTTCATCAAGTCACCATTGATGAAGTCTAGGTTTTCTTCTTGAAAAAGAAGAAGAAGAAGATGATAATATGATAAGTTAATTAAAAGAAAAAGAAAAAGAATACTTATCATAATATGAACCATGGTTAGGTGTAGAGAATTGACCAAGGTTAGATGAATGGTTAGGGTTAAGTATGAAGACAAAATGGTGACTTAGTCAAAGCTTCATGAAGCTTCAACATGCATCCAAAGAAAGCCACCATTTTTCTTTATGCTTATTATTTTCCAAAAAGAATAAATAGATAAATAAATGAATAAATAAGTAATGGATAAACAAAACCCTAATCATTAGTTTAACCATGGTTTAATTCTTTACACTTAACCAAATTAACATGTATCATCAAACATGAAACAATCATGTGCACAAAAGTATATCACATATACAACTTGCACAAATCAAGTGAGAAAATCCATTTAAAGTGAACCAATACTAGTTAATGCAAAGTAATATATCAAATATATAATTATACATTAAATCATTAAATCAACACTTGATTTAACGATCCGGTCATGTCGCACATAACCGACTAGTATTCAATGTATCGGCTTATCGAATCAATCCTTGATTCGATAACTAGGTTATATCACATACAACCAATCGATACATCATCGCGAGAATGGCATACGGTACCACATACACGCATTATTCTCGGTCCCTCACATATCTCATATGTGCTCCTATTTCGTTTCGCTTGAGCCAGGAAACCTCTGTGTAGGACTCTAAAGACTCGTCAATACGCCGGCAGCAGGTGATGATCATATCAAACACCCACAATTTGCAAGCGGTCTGCTAAACGTAACGGCCACCCGGGTATTGAGCGATCAGAAGATCGACAAGCAAGCCCGCTCACACTCCTGTGAATCCAACCAGTAACACTTACCGTACAGTCCGGTCTCGTCGTCTGATATGTCGCATATCTCGCCTAGGGGTGGTAAACGTCAGACCCCAATAGCTCGATAAGTCGTGTCGATATGAGGTCTATAACAGTTCGAGAAACTACTGGTAACACTTACCAGTAAATCTCAGCAACTCTGGCCAGGGATTTCCGGTTATAGCCAATCGAACACAGCGCAACATCAACTCCCTATACCGGGAGAGACGAATCCCCTCCTATCGCTCATTGCCTCCATGTGATTCGGGACTGTACCCAAAAGCCACCGTTTTGCACGCCCTCTTGGACGTGGTAAGGTGGAAATCAAAGCACAATGGGAATCACACAAGACTCTATGACGATCTCGGGTTTACAGACTAACCTGTACCAGTGTCACCAGAGAACTGCCATCTGACGTGAGGTATAATACCATCTGGGAGTTCTCGGCGAGTCCGTCCAGTGTACCCAGTCTCCACTGAGCACCCGTATATCATCTCTGATGTCAAACACCAATGGATATGGGATCATCCATCGCCCATCTGTATGGATCGAGAAGGCATACGCTAGTCTACTCTGGTATATCGATGCCCCGTCTCGATACACCCACGACTAGGGACCTTGTAGGATGTACTTTATGGACTACCATGTCCCCACTAGTATGATCCGCATCATAGTCCAGGTAGTCAAGTACACATCCTAAGGGCTTTACCAACATGTAACAGAGAGACAATTAGTATACACGTTAAGGTAAAGAGTAACCGGATAGCATACTATCATGTCGAGCAAGAAAGTCCTCCCTATATATGTCCGAGCATCCACTACAATATACATCCTATGTACAGTAATGGCCTCTAGGGCATACATATAACTAACAATCTGCCACTTGCACTAGGGCCATCTGCAGCAGTGGTTGCAGTATCTCATACTTAACCATCCCATAAATGTCTCTCTTTGGGAATAGGCCTTTGTGAGTGGATCCGCCATGTTGTCCTCTGAGTCTGCTCTCCTAACCTCGATCAGCCTGGAGATCAACCATCTCCATGATCAGGTGATACTGCCCTAGAATATGTCTGGATCACTGATGGGACGGACGTTCCTTGGCATAAGCTACAACTCCATTGTCACACAATGGGAGGAACTAAGTTCATCTCATGAACAAATATACATCCAGACTGCCTCTTTGGTAGCATCTTAAGTAGCGATGTATCCAGCCTTTATCGTCAAGTATGCCACGGTATCTAGCTTGGAACTCTTCCAACATACCGTCCCTTTACTAAGGGTAAAGACAATGCCTGTGACTGACATTCAGTCTTCTTCATCACCCTGGAACCCTTCCAGTGATTCTCCCCAGGATCAATTGATACCATCTCACTACAGCTAGTGAGTATTCTAACATCCAATTAGATCTATCTCATAGATCCAAAACCCAGGATTTAGTAGGTATCATTTTGATCCTATATGGAGAATCATTGTGATAAGCGGAGATTGACCGAGCGTAGCATAGGAAACTGCTTTCTTATCAAGAGTATGTCATCCACGTACTCTACGAGAATCGCCACCATACTCCCTACTTCCTTTTTGTTTATACAAGGTTCATCTACCATTTTGATGATGTCAAACTCTTTGACTAAGCCATCAAAACAGATGTTCTAACTCCGCGATGCCTGCTTTATCACATAAAACATCCTGCACACGTTTCCGCTGCTCCCACTGTCTAAGAGGCCCTCTGGCTGTGTACTTATAGACTCCCTCTTCTAAAACATCATTTAGAAAAGCTGTCATGACACCCAACCACCAGATATCGTAGTCATGGTATGTAGCCGTGGCAAGTAGGATCTGGATGGACTTAAGCATGGCCATTGGAAAAAGGTTTCATCATTATCCACGCCTGGTCGATGACGAAAACCTTTAACAAGTCTAGCTTTGAAAGTCTCAACTTTTCCATCTACACCAAGTAATCTTCTCAAGATATACTTGCTCCTGATGGGGATTTAACCCTTCAGATATAGCAACCAAAGTCCATACTTTGTTGATGTACATGGATTCCATCTCAGATCACTAAGCATCCAGCCATTCTTACAGAGTCTTACTCCTGATGGCCAGCTCGAAGCTAGTTGGATCATCATCTCATGATGCAATCCTCGCTCCCACTGTCATAGAGAAACCGAAGTATCTCTCAGGTGGGTGAGGAACCCTACTAGATCGGCGGAGAGGCTGAGCTTCGTTGGAATCTACTGAATCCTTTGGTTCTGTCAAATCATCAGCTGCAGTTTGTATAGCTGGAACATTTCCAGTTCTACATAACAGACGTTGCCTCGAGCTTGTCCGGATTTTGCTTTTAGACATCGGCCGGACAACCCCAAATCTTAACTAACTTAAGATATGGGCTCTTCCCTTTCCATATCACATATGAAGTGGTAGGCAACAGATTTGATCGAAACCCTATTCAATAGGTATGCAACTTCATAAGTGCATAACTCCCTAAAGGAAATAGGTAACTCAGTAGTACTCATCATAGAGCACACCTTATCATATAGGGTGTAATTGCTCCGCCCCGATATACCATTGTGCTATGGTGTATACGGAGGAGTAATGCTAAGAGAGAATCTCATTCTCCTTCAGAATAGTCCAGGATTACCGTGCTCAAGTATTCTCCTCCTCGATCTCATCAAAGGACATAATACTTATACCCGTATTTTGGTTCTCTACTTCTAAATCATATTCTGTGAATATCTCAAAAGGTTCGGACTTGTGTTTCAACAGGAACATATGTCTGAATCTCGAGAGATTATCAGAGAATGTAATGAAGTACAAAGAACCGGTCTTGGCAAGTGTAGACAGGGGACCTACATACATCAACATGTATCATCCCAAGAGTTCACTAACTCTTTCTCTGTTTCCAATAAACAGAGCTGTGGTCATATTATCTTTGTGACATGACCGGCAAGTTTTCATAAGATGTAAATTCAAACAGATTTAAATATGCATCTTTGTGCAACTTAGCTAGTCGGGTCGCATTGATATGACCTAGTCTACAATACCTCAAGAAGGATCCGTTCATTTCTGAACTCTTCCTCTTGTGTGTGTTCTATATACTAAGAACTGTAGTTTGATTTAGAACATCAATACTTTTAGATGACATGCCTGAACCGATCAACTTTTGATATAGGAAATGTTCAAAACATTATCCAACAATACAAAATTTTATCATTTCTTTACTAATAAGATTTTGTATATCAGGTTCGGTATCTAATAACATTCGTTCAGAATCAATGTATTGGTAATACAGGGTGGTAGTGACCGACAGACTTGGCTGCAACTCTTGCCCCGTTTTTTGCCTCATGAAACTTATCACCCGTTCTCAGTTCTTTACCTATCTGTAGCCCATGTAACATATTACATATGCGAGATCCTGATCCGGTATCATATACCCAGGACGTAAAGGACATTGAGAAACAGTTCTGTATAATGAACACACCCGAAGATGATGCATCAGCATGCACTCTCTTCGTTTGGACGACATGGGAATCTTGGTATTTCCCTATTTCCTGCTCTGTCTTATAACTATTATAAGTTGGAGCGGGACCAACGTTCCCCAGCTCAGTAAAACAAGCGGGTACGGTCAATTATCCGTTTTATTATCTTGATTAAGGCGTGATATGGTTGCTACCTAGAGAGAGAGAGAAGAAAACACTCAGCGTGCGCTCTCGCAAGAATATATTGGTTATTATTTTATCTAATCAGGATGGCTCCCACTATTTTTATTAAATCTTCCTTCAAACCCTAAAAGGAAAGACTAGCCGGGATTAATTACACGCTACAAGTTCTCCAATCTTTCAGCCAGGCCAGTGTCGGTACTTTGAGGGAGGTCCCCCGTGCTTTCGTACGAACCTAATTAATGTAAACCTCGTTTTCCCAGAGGTGTAACCCCGTTGACACCTTTCTAGACACCTACTTGATCGGCTAATTGTAATGTGTAAAACTCTCCCAGGAGTAACAATTACTCGCAGTGGGTATCGGGATCCAACTATCTCATAGAAGGTATGCAATCTCATTGCAAATTTCAACACTTGAAATTCCCGATAATATTTTGCCCCGAACGATCTATGACCTTGACAAGGTCAACAAACCATAGACCGCAAATCAAGTTCAACCCGTCATTTCTTGATTGAATCAAACCCACCCGCACGACCCTTGACAAGGTCAACAAGGCCGCACGACTACCCTAACCCAATCTGCATCATATGCATAAGCAGATAAATACTGGTTAGCTACCGCACACTGCGCCTTGACAAGGTCAACAAACGCAGCACGAATACTAAGCAGGACTTATCTGAAATGACGGAGGGCTACGACAAGTTTTTCTGAAAACCTATTGCGTAATGAACTTGATATCGTTGTAGGATCGAATGAATTTTGAAATGGAGTGTTTTTGAGGCTTTTCTAGTTTTGCTAAAGGAGTCATTCCCGGTGAAGGGATCGTCGGTCCTTTCTTCGTCGAATGAGGTGCGGGATATATCATATATATCACTGTGCAAAGCAAAAACTCTTAAAAGCAATCAAAAGACAAACCGAGAGTTGTAGCATCTGCCAGTTATTGCTAAAGGAGTCACTCCCGGTGAAGGGATCTCGGTCCTTTCCTTATCGAATAAGGTGCGGGATATATCATATACATCACTGTGCAAAGCAAGAACTGTAGCTACCTGTTTTATTTTGAAATTCGATTCTACAACATCTTTAGGTTTCTTTTTCTTTCATTAATCTTATTAATGAAGTCCCATCATTTAAGTACCTAATCATCACAGATAAATACGACGTACACTTATGCCATCCGCATTCGCCTCGATGTCCTCTCGTGCACCGTTAGGTTAGGTAACTAACGGCAGAGCAGGGCAGGGCTAGCGCGGGTGTAAAACATAAGTAACGTCTATATAATATATCATATATACTATATACAGTATCTATCACAGAACATCACATGATCACATCACAGATATCGCAGCAGAAGAAACATATGAAATATTGGATATACTAGGACGTCCGTGTTTTCAATACGAGCCAATATAAAACACGGATTCTACGGTCGCGATGAATAGCCAAACCCACACCCCTAGACCCTTACGAGAGCGGCAAGCAACCCTACCAATTCTAGAGTTAGGAGACCCGGACTCGACTCCTCGAGTTGGTCTCCCACTGGACTCCAGAACCCGGTTACTTGTGCCCTCCTCCTTGGGTCTGTCCTAATGCGGAAAAGTAAATAATATACAAACGGTGACAACTTCCGCAACCTGGAAGTGCCCCAATAAAAGAATATTACATACAAGTTTTTACATGAATGAAAATGAAAAACACTCATCTCACATAAAAACCCCCGTTTATTCAAACACGACGATCCAATATAACATATCCAGCAACACATAACATCACATGTCATCAACGTAAGTAAACATGCGCATCCCAATTGTCGTTGACATATAGCAACGAAACCGGCGATATCATATATTACACTTACGGTCACAGAAAAGAAAGTGTAAAACTACAACAGTTGGAATCCGCAACCTCCTCAGACATCGCATGCCTGACCAAATGAATTCCTTAGACATCACATGCCTAACAATTATATACCCCGCATTTTAGTCTCTATATCGAAAACACTTTTCAATATCTAGTCGGGCAATTCAACAAGATTCCCGAAAATTTGATCGAATGCTCGTCGCAAACTTTAGTAGGCGGCCGCACCCCTGATACCGTCGACGAAGTGCACCAAGGCGGAACACCGCTGCCGCGAGCACCCGGACGGATGCTTTCGGCGACGGGGTTCTCCTACAGTCACTTGGTCGGGGCTATGGAGTGAGGTTGTCTATTAAGTTTTACCCGGCGAGTATCCGCGTACGCTACGTGATTGCGACGGACTTTTGATCACATCAAAATTCCATGGCAACCGATCAAGTGAGACTAAACTGCTATGTTTATAACATTCATTCAGTTATCTCATAACTATTTGTGAATTCCAATTATTGTATCACATTCCGGATAAATAGAAAATGTTAAACTTTTCGATCGAACAGTCAAACACCCAAGTTTTCCCGAAACAGATCAACACATGAAACAAGTTTAAAAACATTCACTTCGTGCCTCAGTACCAACGGTCCAGCCATAGAAGGGTCAAGCCAACGCCTCACATGTGGCACGCCGTACTGCCCCAAACCCGAAGGTTCAAAGGGCAGTTCAAGACGGTCACATAATCGAGTTAAGGTTTGTTGTCTTCTAGAGGGTCCATTGCGTTACTTGCACTACTTAGAACGTTGTTAAACCACGGAAAGATCCAACACTTGGAAATTTCCCGACAGGGGAAAAATTGGGTATTTATATCCGGTCGAACTTTTTAACATATTCAAAAATTAGCCGGAAAAACACATAGACAAAGTTTGATAATCCGATCGAATATCCGAACTCCCAATACAACCCAGAAAACTCAACTCTTGAGTTCAGATTAAAAATTCCCAGGAAAACCAGCACTACATTATACGAATTACTGTGCAAAAAGTAAAACCTGATGTGACTTCTTAGCCGCGGAACCGCCGCAATAGCCATGCTATTGCCGCGGTTCCGCCGCAGTTTAGAGGAATTGGTCGCTCGAATTTCATAGTAATTCTTAAAATCGCCTGCTGAATTTTCTGCATATTTTTAATACTAAAAAATCCACGATTTCAGAAAAAGTACAGAGAGCATTTTTGGGATTAGGTTTTCGGTTCGTTCGGATTTCAAACTCCGTCTAGATTTCGCTTAAGGCTCTAGCTAGGCTCTGATACCACTGTAGGGTTCCTAGGCACTCACAAGAGGTCTCACAAGGCATCAACCATGCCAATTTCAAACTTTACGGTGCCGAGAAACCCTAGACTAGATCGTTGACTAGAGTTTTAGGCGACAAAAGAAACTAGTTAACAACTTAACTAAAAGAATGGAAATACAACCTTTGTAGATCCGGTCCTCCACCTCCATAGCTCCGCAATGAAGTCTCCTCACTGTACAAATCGGATCTTGGGCTCTAGCGTCGGCTTCATCGGAGAAAGGGCGGGCTAGGTCATCGACTACAATGCCGAAGATGATCTACGTCGAGGTATCACAAGATCAAGCTCCCACTTCACCAAGTCATGAAACTTGTGAAGAAAACACACTCTACTACTTGGCAAGAAGTAGAGGATGAAGAAATAGGAAGTGGGTTCACTTTAGAATTGGATTTCTCACTCATTTCATCAAGTCACCATTGATGAAGTCTAGGTTTTCTTCTTCTTGAAGAAGAAGAAGATGATAATAATATGATAAGTTAATTAAAAGAAAAAGAAAAAGAATACTTATCATAATATGAACCATGGTTAGGTGTAGAGAATTGACCAAGGTTAGATGAATGGTTAGGGTTAAGTATGAAGACAAAATGGTGACTTAGTCAAAGCTTCATGAAGCTTCAACATGCATCCAAAGAAAGCCACCATTTTTCTTTATGCTTATTATTTTCCAAAAAGAATAAATAGATAAATAAATGAATAAATAAGTAATGGATAAACAAAACCCTAATCATTAGTTTAACCATGGTTTAATTCTTTACACTTAACCAAATAAACATGTATCATCAAACATGATACAATCATGTGCACAAAAGTATATCACATATACAACTTGCACAAATCAAGTGAGAAAATCCATTTAAAGTGAACCAATACTAGTTAATGCAAAGTAATATATCAAATATATAATTATACATTAAATCATTAAATCAACACTTGATTTAACGATCCGGTCATGTCGCACATAACCGACTAGTATTCAATGTATCGGCTTATCGAATCAATCCTTGATTCGATAACTAGGTTATATCACATACAACCAATCGATACATCATCGCGAGAATGGCATACGGTATCACATACACGCATTATTCTCGGTCCCTCACATATCTCATATGTGCTCCTATTTCGTTTCGCTTGAGCCAGGAAACCTCTGTGTAGGACTCTAAAGACTCGTCAATATGCCGGCAGCAGGTGATGATCATATCAAACACCCACAAGCCGCAAGCGGTCTGCTAAACGTAATGGCCACCCGGGTATTGAGCGATCAGAAGATCGACAAGCAAGCCTGCTCACACTCCTGTGAATCCAACCAGTAACACTTATCGTACAGTCCGGTTTCGTCGTCTGATATGTCGCATATCTCGCCTAAGGGTGGTAAACGTCAGACCCCAATAGCTCGATAAGTCGTGTCGATATGAGGTCTATAACAGTTTGAGAAACTACTGGTAACACTTACCAGTAAATCTCATCAACCCTGGCCAGGGATTTCTGGTTATAACCAATCGAACACAGCGCAACATCAACTCCCTATACCGGGAGAGACGAATCCCCTCCTATCGCTCATTGCCTCCATGTGATTCGGGACTGTACCCAAAAGCCACCGTTTTGCATGCCCTCTTGGACGTGGTAAGGTGGAAATCAAAGCACAGTGGTAATCACACAAGACTCTATGACGATCTCGGGTCTACAGACTAACCTGTACCAGTGTCACCAGAGAACTGCCATCTGACGTGAGGTATAATACCATCTGGGAGTTCTCGGCGAGTCCGTCCAGTGTACCCAGTCTCCACTGAGCACCCGTATATCATCTCTGATGTCAAACACCAATGGATATGGGATCATCCATCGCCCATCTGTATGGGTCAAGAAGGTATACGCTAGTCTACTCTGGTATATCGATGCCCCGTCTCGATACACCCACGACTAGGGACCTTGTAGGATATACTTATGGACTACCATGTCCCCACTAGTATGATCCGCATCATAGTCCAGGTAGTCAAGTACACATCCTAAGGGCTTTACCAACATGTAACAGAGAGACAATTAGTATACACGTTAAGGTAAAGAGTAACCAGATAGCATACTATCATGTCGAGCAAGAAAGTCCTCCCTATATATGTCCGAGCATCCACTACAATATACATCCTATGTACAGTAATGGCCTCTAGGGCATACATATAACTAACATAACTAACACCGAGGACCAGAAGCATACTGCTTTCCGGACTTCTTTGGGCATATTCTGCTACAAGGTGATGCCCTTCGGTCTAAAGAACGTCGGTGCCACCTATCAGAGGGCCATGACAAAAATTTTCGACGACCTCATACATGAAATCGTCGAATGCTATATCGACGACCTCGTAGTTAAAAGCAAATCATACGAGGAACATTTAGAGCATCTGAAGATCGTGTTTCAGCGCCTTTGGCAATACAATTTGAAGATGAATCCTCTCAAATGCGCGTTTGGAGTCTCCTCGGGCAAATTCCTGGGATTTATCGTCCGGCACCGAGGTATCGAGATAGATCCGTCAAAGATCAAGGCGATTATGGAAATGCCTCCGCCAAGGACTCTCAAGCAATTGCGGTCTCTCCAAGGGAAGCTCGCGTATATCCGGCGATTAATAGCCAATCTTTCCGGTAAGTGTCGTCCTTATAGTCACCTGATGAAGAAGGGAACCCCTTTCGTCTGGGATCACAAATGCCAAAGCGCACTAGATGAAATCAAGAAATACCTGCAGAATCCGCCAGTGTTGGCTGCTCCTGTTAAAGGAAAACCTCTCGTCCTGTATACAACAGCCCTCGAAGGTTCGCTAGGCGCATTATGGGCACAAGAGAACGACCAAGGGAAAGAGAAAGCCCTTTACTATTTGAGTCGAGTTCTACTGGGGGCAGAAAGCAATTATTCTCTCATTGAAAAACACTGCCTGGCGTTGATGTTCGTGATAACGAAGCTCAGACGCTATGCATTAGCACAAGAGGTCCATCTCATATCAAAGGCGGATCCCCTCAAATATTTGATGTCAAAGGCCATATTAACAGGACGACCCGCTAAGTGGGCCCTGCTCTTGATGGAGTTCTCGATAACTTATCGGCCTCTTAAAGTAGTGAAAGGCCAGGCCATCGCCGACTTCCTCGCTGAACATCCAATACCTGTCGATTCTTCTTTGAATTGCAAACTGCCAGACGAACATGCGTTTGACACGATCGACGGTGGTGATACCCGGTGGGAACTCTATTTTGATGGGGCGTCTTCCATGAAGAAGCGCAAACAAAGCACCCTATAATCAAATCAGGGGTAGGCCTCATCTTCGTGACTCCACAGGGAGGAATAATGCGATTTGCCTTTTCCTTAACAGAGCCGAGGACGAACAACGAAGCCGAATATGAAGCTTTGATAGCAGGTCTCGAGATCGCCATCGACATGGGAATTGAAAACCTCCTCATATACGGAGACTCCCAACTGATCGTCAGTCAAGTAAACGGCGACTATCAGACATGCAAGCCTGAGTTGGTAAAATACGGCGAGAGAGTACAACGGCTGTTGACTCAAATTCCTTTCTACACCTTGGAAAGCATACCGCGTGCGGAAAATAGCAAAGCGGATGCATTAGCCAAGCTCGCTAAAGAACTGGCTGACGAGAACCTCGATGACGTGAGGATCGTTGTGCAAAGCCGTCGGGTTCTCGCACCGGCAGAAATATCTCCGGAGTCGTCCGAAGAAAAGGGAGCGATCGAGCAAACGACTCTACAAATAAAAGATCAGGAAAAGGCTGAGGATTGGAGGGAGGTCTTTATAGACTACTTCAAATCCTGTCGAACGCCTGAAGATGCGTCTTCAAGACATCAACTTATAAAACGAGCTCTGTCTTTTGCTTTCGTCAATGATACTCTGCATAAAAGGTCATTTGATTCTCTGTGGCTAAGATGCCTGGGACCTGAAGAGGCAAAGAGAGTCGTCCAAGAAACTCAGGATGGACTCTGTGGTTCTCACCAAGCCGGCCCTAAGATGAAGCTGAAGATTAAAAGGATAGGCTACTATTTGCCCACGATGATTCAGGACTGCCTCGAATATGCGAAGCAGTGCCACTCGTGCCAGATTCACGGGGACTTCATCCACCAGCATCCAAATCCACTACATCCAACGGTGGCTAGCTGGCCATTCGAAATGTGGGGAACCGACATAATCGGCCCCATCGAACCAGCATCGTCCAGAGGACATCGATTCATTTTGGAGACAACTGATTACTTCTCCAAATCGGCAGAAGCAGTACCGCTGAGAGAAGTGAAAATGGAGAATATCCTCCATTTCTTCAAGACATACGTCATTTATCGGTTTGGAACTCCACGACGGATTATCTCCGATAACGGGCCAGCCTACAGAAGCCACAAGATCAGCCGCTTCGTACAACAGCATAACATAGACTGGAGATACTCCTCAGTCTATAATCCGCGAGCTAACGATCTAGCTGAGGCTTTTAACAAGACCTTGATGAAGATCGTGAAAAAGACGGATTCTCGAAATAATAAGGACTGGCACGAGAGTCTGCATGAAGCTCTCTGAGCATATCGAACTATGTTCAAAACGGTCGCTAACATAACTCCGTACGCATTGGTATTCGGTACAGAGGCGGTACCCCCCCTCAAGATAGAACTACCCTCTCTACGAGTGGCAGTTCATTACGAGCTAACGGACGAAGAGAATGCTCACCTTCGGCTTGAGGAGCTCGATGCCCTTGAAGAAACCCGACTCGTAGCGCAACAAAATATGGAGGCTTATAAAGCAAAGATGACGCGCTCATATGAGAAATTGACTAGGCCGAGAACATTCCGCCAAGGCGAACTCGTGCTAGTGGTCAAAAGACCTATGATCCCTAATCGCGCCAAGCGGGGGAAATTCGAGCCAAACTATGAAGGCCCGTATATCATAGATAAGGTCTACCAGGGTGGGGCCTACCTACTCATGGACATGCATGGTGAAAGACCTTTCAGGCCAATAAATGGCCGCTTCCTAAAAAAATACTACGCCTGACGAGTCACGACTTAAGTCAATGATAGATGACAACGACTACGTCCGCTCGCTATCTTCCTAAGCCCAAACTCTATAAGTGGTAGCCAGCTAACGGACCGAAACGTCCTTAAACTAATAGCGGACAGAAACGTTCTTAAACTAACAGCGAACCAAAACGTCCTTAAACTAACAACGGACCGAAACGTCCTTAAACTAACAACGGACCGAAACGTTCTTAAACTAACAATGGACCACTATGTCCTAAAACTAGCTGTTGACCGAGATGTCGATAAACTACGGTGGATTGCAGCATCCCAAGGCTGATAAAAAAAAGGCAAACGGTATGTCCATAAGCAAAAAGGGCACGGATGAAAACCCGAAAGGGCTCCGAGAGTAAAAAAAGCAAGGCTACCGGCGAGTTTTGTGAAAACCCGAAAGGGCGCAATCTCGTTAAAAGACACTTGCAAGGTCCTCTCGACTTTGTAAGGAGAAACCACCTGCGTGAGATCTTTACAACTCACAAGGGAGCAACACACTTAGGGATCCCCACGATTTCTAAGGAGAAATTACACTTGCGAGATCCTCACGACTCGTAAGGAGAACCCTCTTATGAGACCCTCACGGCTCATAAGATTTCAAAGTCTTAAGTTACAGGAATCTGAACCTGTTCTTAAGCGGCCACCACAACCTCCAGCACTGCCCTACAAGCGGCTCAATACCGACCCTTGTATACAATCTACGGGCGTGAATAAACATTTCCCTAACGAAGTCCCATCCGTAACTAGGGATATGTTTACACAATGAACAGCCCTTGTAAGTCCTCTCGATTTAAAAGGAGAAAATACTCTTGTAAGATCCTTACGACTTATGAGAAGCCATACACTTAGGAGTCCTCACGATTCCTAAGGAGAAAACGCACCTACGAGATCCTCACGACTCGCAGGGAGAAATACCTTTATGAGACCCTTACGGCTCATGAAGTCAAAAGCCTTAGTCGACAGGATCCTAACCCTGATCGCTAAGCCACCTTTGTTCGACATCGACAGAGGAAAATGATGATTCACTCCTGGCAATATTCCAGTTGTAGCAGTACTGATGCCGAAATCGGTGTCCAATTCCAAGCTTACAGCAAAGAAGCTAGCGAGCCACACATGCATACGAAATAGCCGAAATGATGGGGCAACATGCAATAAAATCAGCAAGTAAAAATGTATGCATGCAAAATAGCCGAAATGATTGGGCAACTCGCAATAAAATGCAGCAAATAAAAATAAAATAAATAGCTGAAATGATTGGGCACCGCGAAAAATAGCCGAAATGATTGGGCAATCGCGACCTTCGCGATATTAAAGCTGAAATGATAGAGCATCGCGGAAAGAAATAAAATAAAATGAAATTTATGCCCTACAGGTGATATCACATCAATCCCTGTATACAATCCAGGGGCGCAAACAAGGAAGGAACCACACCTTCCCTCCTCAGACTCCATCAGAAAACGAAGCCAAATCTCGACGGTTCAGGGATAGCCTAGAGATCATAAACAGCGTTCCTCCCCATTCCAGCAGGATTCAGACGCTGCAATCAACCCTGGAGCTACGACAAAGCCTCTACTCTAAATCTTGATGGTTCACAGACAACCTGGAAACTACTTCGATATCCGTCTCATTACAACAGACGCAACGTCATCCACATGACCCCGTCGTGGAAACACGTCATCCACATGACCCCGCCTTGGAAATATGTCATCCAAATGACCTCGTCTCGGAAATACGTCATCCACATGACCCCGCTCGGAAATACGTCATCCACATGACCCCGTTCAGAAATACGTCATCCACATGACCCCATTCGGAAATACGTCATCCACATGACATACGTCATCCACATGACCCCGTCGCGGAAATACGTCATCCACATGACCCTGTCTCGGAAATACGTCATCCACATGACCCCGTTCGGAAATACGTCATCCACATGACCCCGCTCGGAAATACGTCATCCACATGACCCCGCTCGGAAATACGTCATCCACACGACCCCGTTCGGAAATAGGTCATCTACATGACCCCGCTCGGAAATACGTCATCCACACGACCCCGTTCGGAAATACGTCATCCATACGACCCCGTTCGGAAATAGGTCATCCACATGACCCTGCTCGGAAATACGTCATCCACATGACCCCGTTCGGAAATACGTCATCCACACGACCCCGTTCGGAAATACATCATCCACATGACCCTGTTTGGAAAAATGTCATCTATATGACCCCGTCACGGAAATACGTCATCCATATGACCCCGTTTCGGAAATACGTCATTTACATGTCAATCCCACTAAACACTTATGGGTCTTCTCGATTCGTAAGGAAGAAAACTCTCTTATAAGATCCTTACGACTTATAAGGGAAAATGCACTTTGGAATCCTCACGATTCCTAAGGAGAAAATACACCTACGAGATCCTCACGACTCGTAGGGAGAAAATCTTTATGAGACCCTCACGGCTCATAAAATTGAAAAGTCTTAGGTGACAGATCCTAACCCTGTTTCCTAAGCCATCACCACCCTACAAAGATTCCAAGATGGACAACTATATACTATCTACAGGCCGCACTTGCTAAAATCACATAGCAACAACACAGCAAAGAGAAGAAGGCAACAGTAGAACAAAAAATGTGTATCTTTTATTCATGAATTCAATTGAGTACTAGGCAAATCATATAAGAGAATAAAAAATGGATACATGTTATTCAAAGATTACAAGCGTTCAATCTATACAAAAATAACTACTGGGAAGGAGGCGTCTTAAATAAATCAGCTAACTGCTCGCGCATTTCTATCAACTCCTTCTCACGATCAGCCGCCGCTGCCAGTTCTGCTTCAATTTGGGCCCGTTGCTGCAGACAGGATGAAAGTTTCTGATCAATTTCCTGCTGAGCAGCCTCCTGACTCTGCGCAACCTGCTCGCTAAGGTCAAGTTTCTTCCTCAACACCATCCCGTCAGAGATACATCGTTGAAGGTTTTCAAAGATGGAGTTCAGCTGGGCGGCATTTGTTGCAACCTCAGCGCGCAGTTGAACAGATTCAGCGGAAGTCGCCTCACGTTCCTTTCGCTTAAGGGTTGCCTCTCGTTCAAAATGGCGAAGGAACGGAACGCTCTGCTCAACCCATGCAGCCCGCTGGGAGTTCAAAGCCTGAATCTCAGGGGCAGGACGCCTTAACTCAAGCTCATGTAGGCAGGCCTCAATCTTCCGGCAGTGGTTAACCCAAGACTTGACAACGCCTTCATTATGGAAGTTCATAAGCGTCGCCAGCATTAGGTTAACCTCCGCAGCAAAATCCGCAGCAGATGCGGGAGCCTCCACGTCAAGCTCCTTAATATAGTCGCTTAACGTGCGCAGACTATTTGCGACACCCTTCGAGGATGGACGTCTGGAAAAGGGTCCGGCTGACATTATGACGCGAGACTCGAATGAGGATGGAGTCGATGTGACCGCTGCAAAACAAATCACAATCAGATGACGGCTCGAGAAATAAAGAGAATACATAAAAAAATAGAGTCTACTATACCAACTGCAACAGGAGGCAGAGCTGAGAGTACTGGTGGCGCAACGATAGCCGCGTCCCCGCCTTCGATTTGTAAGGCTACAAGTAATACAAAGAGGAATTAGCAATAATGTGACTGCTCGTTAAAGAAAGGACGTCGTTTAGAAAAGATACTCACCGACACCAGCAGGTGGATTAATCTCTGACAGGAAGGAGAAGTGTGGGTGCAGCACCTGATACAGGTAGTCAAAAAGGACTCCTGCAAAGACGCAACAATGCAATGTCAGTACATAAATTATACAGCCTAGAGATAAGACTGATGGGTCACAAATCCATACCTTCCAGCATCTGAGACGGTACGAGAGAAGGTAGAGGAGTGGTCACCGTCAGGACGGTAATTGACGGCGCTGCCCCGGGTAGCGCGACATCAACGCTCGCCACGCCTGCATTAGAAACAAGATAAATACTGTCAGGAAGGATTGAAAAGGATTGCAGAATAAAAAGAAAGGCAATGACCCAAAATCTACCTGATGAGTCGCCGGTCGGAACCGTGACGAGGGCGTCACTAGATACAGCGACGGCTTCTCCCTCCTCCATCGGAATGGTCTCACCTCCCGTCGCCTCATCCCCTGACTCTACGAGAGCCGTCGTAACGCTTGCGACGCCAGGAGATGGCAAAGAACCATAGGCGGGAAGAGCGATGATTGGGGCGGTGCCCGACTCTTGAGAGAAAGCGGCCACCTCGGGCTCAGCAATTGTAGCCGTCTCACCCGCCGCCACCTCGAGCTCGGCAATGGTAGCCGTCTCACCCATCGCCACCTCGGGCTCGGCAACGGTAGCTATCTTAGGCATAGCAATCGTGATCGTCTCACCAGCCGCTACCTCGAGCTCAGCAATTACAGCCACCTCGCCTACTGCCGCCTCGGGTTCGGCAATCACGATTACCTCCTCTACCACTACCACAGGCTCAGCATTCACCGCCACTTCTTCGGTAGGACTCGGCCCTGCAAGATAAGATATGTGATAACTGGTAATTAAAACTTTGACAACAGAACCCCATGTCACATTACCCTGAGCTGATCTTCTGTTTGCCTCCCGAGCCGCACGTGCTGCCCGTCTGTAGGCTGTGGACAAGGCAGCCAGAGGTTCCTCTGAGGAAATAGGGGCAGGGATAGCGGTGCTCGAACCCGCACCCATGGCTAAGGCAGCACTATGCTCCCTTTCTGCACGCATTCTGCGCTTCCTTTCCGCCCGGGCCGTGAGAGCCGATCTTCTCAAGACCTCCGTCAATGGGACATCATCATCCATGCTAAGAGCTACCTCTGGAGCCGTTACGGCATTCATCATCGGTTGCTTGAGTAAAGCCTCTTTTGGCAATCCTAAAGAGGCCGGGACTTCGATGACTAGCCCGGGAAGAATCTCCGCATCACCTTGCAGGATTGGCATTGTGGTCCTTGCAATAAGATAGAGAAAGAGTTAGACTATCCACAAGAAATGAGGATGAGGATGCAATGAACCGAGATATACCGATGCCTAACAAAGCACGATTCCTTTCCTCCTCCTCAAAGGTCTTGAGGGAAGCCGCCAGAGCCTCTTCAGTGGAAAGCCTGTTACAAAAAGAAAAATGTCAATCAAGACATGATAATGAAAATAAAGATATAATGCAATAACAAGGTGCGATTGATGTTTACTTGATTGCATGAGGGTGGCCATCTCCGCTTGGTGGCTTGCGGATCGCACAGAAGCTGCAATAGTGGCCTCGAGATTAGTATCTTCCGGCGCTATGAAGAGACCTTCGTTGGTCCCATATTTGCTCAGGTCTTCGTTATAAGGAGCCTGAGGTTCCAGGCCGAGTACAGCATCTAGGGAGAGGACCGACTTCTTCTTCCTCTTCTACGCGCGAGCTCCAGTCGCAGCAAGCACGAGCTTACGCTTGGTGGGCACCTTGGGGCGACGAGTCCCGATATCTGAGCCTACGCCAGATTCGGGAGAAGCTACATTTACCGTCTCCGCGGGAGCACGGGGCACAAATGGTACATCCACCATCTCCACAGGAGCACGGGGCAACCCGCGCGTAGGGCTTAGCACACGTGGAAGATCAACTGCAGTGACCTCTCTTAGCGGAGGGGGGACAGCGGTCCATTGCTTCAAAGGGACGTTACGATCACTGGAAGGGGGGGCGCTCTTGCGATCAAGCAGCAGCCACCTCTCTTCCCTGATAACAACACCCATTGCGTGTTGATACCAGGCCACGTGTACGTTAAGGGACCTCGGGATGCAACTCGGCTCGTTGATGAAGAAGTGAGAGCCTGTATTCAAGCGCATGAAGTGATGCAACGCATCCCGCAATCCCTCTTTGGTGGCAGCGGGTTCTACCAAGAAAGCCTCCAGCGGGACCCCCTGATTATAACTCAGCTGCTGGGCAAAATGATGGGGGTTGTATCTTATGAATAGCGCCGCATCATTTTGCCTGAATACAAGAAAGCCCGGCCTGATGGAGTATAAATGGAGAATCTCCCGGGTTTTCAACACGGAGGCCCCGTCCTTAAAAACGTCGCGCAATGCCAACACCGTCTTGGAAGTTTCCTGGCCGATCGTCAAGACTTTGTCCGTGAAAGACATACCATCTCCGACCGTGCGTGGATGAAGGAGCAAGCCCCTAGCTTCCCGCTATGATGGACTCACGATGGAGGCGTCAACCAGCCGCATAATTCGCGGGAACTTGCATTTCTCGTAAAACGAAGGTCTCTTGTGAATACCAAAGACTCCGAGCATGTGCATCTCCATCCATGAAGTAAAGTAATGCATCGGGAAGTTGGCAGCATGCACCCCCGGTTCAGTGGTATCCGCCGCCACGCTAAGACCATGGTATAAATGGGCTAACCCGGCGATCCCGATGGCCACTTGTATTCCGGCCACCATGCGATGCGCGGGGTGGAAGACAGAAGGCCTCATGTGACGAGGATGGATAGGGAGCGCAAACCAGCACAAGCATAGCCCAAGAAACCCAAGAAAGAAAGCCTCCTCGTCAATGCCCGGAGCGACGATTTCTGACAGAAGGATGATCGCAGCATCAGGAAGAAAAAAACCCTTCTGATCATCTTCCAGTACCGGTCGATGGTCCAAGCCAAAGCCGAAGGGATCATCGAGCTTGGCAAACTTTTCGCCTCGTTGAGACAAAATCTCCGGGCGAAGAAACCGGGCAATGAAGTCCGCAAAACTGACCCCCCGACCTCCGGATTCCAAGAAGAGGCTCTCGTATATGTTCAGCACCTTTATCAGGCTAGGGAACTGGTGCTGAATGGCGTTCTCTGGCGTGAGGCCCATCACCACCGGCTTGGTGGCAAAAACGTATTCATCCGGAGGAAGCAGCTCCTCGTAGTGCTCCCCCCTAACCGGTAGACCGAAAACCTCAGCAAATTCTTCCAAGGAGATTGAGACTTCTCTGTCCAGTAGAAGAAAGGTATGGGTTGGGATGTTCCACTGCTCTAAGAACGCCTTAATCCACCATGTGGGAGGAGCAGAATATTGGAACAACGAAGTATAAACCGCAGGGTATAGGCCAAGCTTTAGCAGCTGCGTTTTCTTCGCCGACAAGATGTACCTGGCCCACTGCAAATACTCGGCCGGATGACGGGGAGTTAGCCCGATGTTGTAGGGTTGTCCCCAAGGGCGCGACTCGCCTTGGAATATGCGTCGTCCCAGGGTATCCAAAGCCGCCGGAGGCTGCATGGGTACAGCGGCAATCGAAGGTTGAAGAAGACCCTCCGAAGTCCAATTAACAACCTCCACGGCATAGTTCACCGGGGGTGCATCTGCATACGGAATCACCGAGATAGGCTCCGACGGCGTCACACAAGAGAAGCTTTGATGACCTCTGATAATCTGGTCGTATCATCTACCCCACAAGTGAAGATTTTTGTGTTCCGGGTCACGGTCTTTGATGAGCGCAAGGACCTCCTGGTCCATAGGTACCTCAGGGAATCCTACCTCTGAGCGGACGAATGGAAACGTAGCATCGAAAGACATGTCGCCTGCAAGGAGGGACAGAAGTCAACTGTCAGTGCTTTAATTTAATCTGACATTCGCTACTTTAAAATTTATACCACACTGCAATGCAGTGGAAAGGGGACCAAAGGGGGACCCACAAAATCTAGATGGCAATGCATCAGTTAATAAAACAGCATCATCATTGGATGAGACTGTTAATTAATGAAGAAATCCTCAAGAAAATTCTCATTGAATGAGAGATCCCTCGGGAAAAGGAGATAATCTCCCTTTGAGAGCAAAGCTCTATGACAGAGTGATACTTGTCAAACTCTGATCATGAAGGAATAAAATTCCTCAAAGAGCCTGGCTCTGTAATGATGATGGGAAAATCCATCAAGAATTAATTAAAATTAATTTTTATGAATTAAAAATTCTGGGATCTTCAAGATCCATGAAAAAACTCTTAAGAGTTCTTCATCAAAGATTAAGAAATCTAAACATGATTCAAAAGAGCAAGGCTCTGTTTATAGGCTGAGAAACCCCAAAAGATCTCTTTAGATCTATAGGTTCATGAGAGCAAATCTCTGCTAATGAAACCCTAAATGGGTTTTCTGTAGATCAAAGATCTATAAAGAGCAAGGCTCTGTTAATGGGTAAAACCCTAATTTATTAAAATTTATTAAAAATTTTAAAACTTTACCGAAGTTTGGAAAGAGTTTTTACTCTTGAGAAGTTCTTAAACAGAAGAGCTGTACTCTGAACAAAAAAATTCTCAAAGAAGATGATAATCATCTAGAGGACCAAAGGTCTTATTTATAGGCATTTGTTTCCCCAATCAGAGCAAAGCTCTGTTTTTTTGAAATTCAAAATTCAAAATTTGAAGCAACGCTTCAAATCCAGCGCTAGGTGCGCTGCGTGCCACGTGTCAAACACGATGCGCTAGCGCCAGATGCGTTGCGCCCTAAGCAGTGCCCCCTAATCAGAGCAAAGCTCTGTTTTCAAATTCAAAATTCAAAAGAAAGGTGAAAAGACACCTCTGTTGAAGCAACGCTTCAGATCTAGCGCGCTGCGCGCCACGTGTCAAACACGAGTGCGCTAGCGCAATTGCGCTGCACTCCGCGCTGCGCGCCACGTGTCAAACGTAGGTGCGCTAGCGCAAAGTGTGCCAGCGCAAGGTGTGCCGGCGCTGAAAGTAAAAATTCCCCACCGTTAGATCAAAAGATCTAATAATAATAAATTATTAATCAATCAGAATTAAAATTCTGTTATGGAAAGATCTTTCCAATCTTGTTAAAAACAAGAAGATTATCTTCTGCAAAGCAAAAGCCTTAGGATCAAAGATCCAATGGTGGGAAATATTCCCAAATCAATCCTTTAACTGATTGAACGATCAGCTTGCCCTATATAAAGGCCCCAAGACTTAAAGTCTGATATAAAAAAACCCTCTACAAACTTTGAGAAAACTCAAAGAAAGAAAAGCAAACTTTCAGCAAAAGAAGATCACTTCTTCAAGGTAAAGAACATTATTCTTGAACACAGAGATGAAATCATCTCATAAAAAGAAGAACTATCTTCTAAAAAAGATCATAGATCTATAAAGACCTAGGTCTTTCATAAAAAAGATCAAAAGATCTCATCAAAAAATAAAAAAGAACATATTCTTCACACAGATCCTTGATCTACAAAGGCACAGCCCTTTTTAAACAAGAACTTTTGTTCTTGAATCTTGAGGCAAAGCCTCCCTTAAAAGAGCATAAACTTATTCTCAGATCATAAAATTGATCAAATGCTCTTTGCGCTATTGAACTGCGCCTTGCGCTCTTGAACAGCGCTTCTGCGCTCCTTGGACCGACGCTCAGCGCCAAAACGTGCCACGTGTCAACCTCAGACACAACTTGCGCTTTGCGCTTTTGAAACAGAGCACTGCGCTCATGGGCTAGCGCTCAGCGCCAAGTGCGCCACGTGTTACTCACTGGTGCGCCACCGAACTAGCGCAAAGCGCTCATAAATTGAAAGCGCAATGCGCTAATAAACTAGCGCTAAGCGCGACACGTGTCATCTTCGTGTTGTGCTACCCGACAGAAGCGCAACGCGCTCTTTAATTGGCGTAAAGCGCCTGGCGCACCACGTATCGCGCTGTCAGAACACACATTGTTCTGATAAATGCTATGCATTTAATACAGGACAAAAGATATCAGGACCCAATGCTTAGCATTATTAAAAGGGCTAAGCCTAAATAAAGGCTCAACAGCCAGAACAACAAAATGTTAAACATTTTAATTGGACTTAGCCCAATATTGGCCGTAAGTCCTCAACTTATATTGAACTGAGCCTATTTGCTCACGAATATTTCAACAGATCTTAGTCCCAAACTGGACTACAGATCTTTCAACCAATTTACACCCGGTTCAAGGGTACATCTATTTACTCCTGTGATACTTGTCGTTGTAACCCTTCAATGTCTTTAGAGAGGTGACGGGTCCCGACAACCACACATTTCACGGACTGTGGGGGGGGTCCTTAAACTCATAAACTATGATGTCCTTAAACTTTATAGACTATGAAGTCTTTAAACTACGGACTTTGGGGTCCTTAAACTCATGGACTACGATGTCCCTAACCTCGGACTGTGGGGTCCCCTTTAAACCCACGGACTACGATGTCCTTAACCTGGACTGTAATGTCCTTAAACTAACATTGGACCGAGATGTCCTTAAACTAATATTGGACCACAATGTCCCTAAAGTAAACAATATAGCCCAATTACTCTCTTGTTGGATCTAAACGATCCCGTTAAGTTGATCTTAGTCTAAAAAAAAATTAGACTAACATATCATTAACAAACGTTTAAGTTGATCTTAGTCTCAAATGAGACTAACGTATCCTTAAACCCAACCCCAAACCCAAATCTAAGAAAATACGGATTTGGACTAATCCACGTCCTACGGGCGACAACATAAATTAGTCTCCGTATACAATCCATGGGCAACCACAAACAAAACAAATACCCACGACACGAAGTGACCATCTGGAGACGGAGAAAGTTGTTACCGCGATGGGGTAGCGTAATTAACTGCAGGGGCTTGCGCTTGCAGGGAAGAGCGTCCCCACAATCAAAACCCCTCAAACGAGGGGGAATCTGATGAAGTCTACTACATCGGTCGCATCTATTTAAACCTTCGATACATGGTGCCATAAATCAACTTGGCATCTTCGGAGAGGTGGACGGATATCACCAATTAGCATCTGCCTCGAAATTCAGGCAAGACGTTCGCCGCGTCTTTCGGCGGGGAACACCTCCTTATAAAAATTTCGTCCTCGAAATTTATACAAAGGACTAATCTTCAAATAGATGAGGGTGTCGTGCACGCATATCGTATTCTCTCTCCCAAGTCGGTTCTCCTGGCGAGTCCTTTCTCCACATCACCCGGACTAAGTTCACCTCTTTGTTCCATAGTATCTTCACCTTTCGATCCAAGATCTCGACTTACTGTTGCTCGCAAGTCAGATCAGTCTATACAGTGAGCTCTGAGTGATCAAACATGTGGCTGGGATCGCTCACATATCGTCGTAGTTAGAATATGTGGAACACATTGTGCACTCCTTCCAATGAGAGTGATAGTGCCAAGCGGTATGCCACTTCTCCAACTCATTCGAGTATGTCCAACGGTTCGATGTACCTTGGACTGAGTTTACCCCTCTTTCCAAAACGTATCACTCCTCTGTTTGGAGAGATCTTCAGAAACAAATGCTCTCCGAGTTGGAACTCCAGGTGTCGACGCTTTTCATCTGCCCAATGCTTCTGTCGGTCCTGGGCTATGCGCATCTTTTCCCTGATCATGCAAACTACATCCACAGTTGCCACGATCATCTCTAATCCAAGGAGTTCACGATCTCCAACATCCTCCTAACTCAGCAGGGAATGACACTTTCGTTCGTAGAGTGCTGCGAATGGGGCTATCCTAATGCTTTCCTGGTAGCTGTTATATGAAAACTCCACAAAGTGTGAGTGATCTTCTCACGAACCTCCGAAGTCTAACATACAGGCTCTAAGCATATCTTCTAGGATCTGAATTATACGCTCGGATTGTCCGTCTGTTTAGAGATGATACGCCGTACTGAAATTCAGACTCATTCCCAGACCGGCCTGCAGACTCTGCCAAAACTGTGATTGGAATCTAGTATCACGATCGAAGACGATGCAAACAGATACCTCATGTAATCTCATGATCTCCTGCATGAGTTTATGGGTATCAAGACAAGTATGGTATATCTTTAAGGTTTAAATCTTATTTTAGATTTTTACTCACCTCCATGTACTTCCTTACCAACATCTCAGTTGATTGGCCAACTCAGAATGGAATAAAGTAAGCTGACTCGATGAGTCGATCCATAATAACCCAGATTGCGTCGTTACCCTTCATGCTGTGAGGGAGAGCAATCACGAAGTTCATAGTAATGTGCTGTCATTTCCATTCTGGGATTGGTAACGGCCGAAGTAGATCAGCAGTTCTGTGATGTTCATCCTTCACTTGCTGACATACTAAACACTTTGATACGCTCCCTGCTACTGCATTCTTCATTCCATGCCACCAATAGTGTTGCCGTAGATCCTTGTACATTTTCGTGCCGCCGGGGTGTACCGAATAAGAAGAGTTGTGAGCTTCTTTCATCAACTCTTCTTGAATAGGGCCGACTGGCATGCATAAACGAATTCTATACCGTAAGGATCCATCTTCGTGAATGATGAAGTCGGTTCGAAGACCACTCTCTACTTATTCTCGGATCTTTTGTAGCTTGGCATCATTTACTTGAGCTGCTTTGATATGATTGACAAGAGTGGACTAGACTTATAAGTTCATCAAAAATGAAGAGATGCCTGGCATAACTAGTTCAATCTCCATTTCGTGCAGTTCTTGTTGTAGTCTCTACTGAGCGGTGAGATTCATTGCTAAAGGTTGGCGACTAAGTGCATCGGAACTACGTTCACTTTTCCAGGATGATACTATAGATTGATGTTGAAGTCCGCCATGAGTTCTAGCCATCTTCTCTGCCGCATGTTAAGTTCCTTCTGAGTAAATACATACTTCAGAATTTTGTGGTCGGTGTATATATCCACTCGTTCTCCCAAAAGGTAGTGACACCACATTTTGAGTGCAAAGATCACGACTGCCAGTTCCAGATCATGTGTTGGATAGTTGCGCTCATAGACCTCCTGCCGTCTTGATGAAAAAGCCATAACTTTTCCATACTGATATAGAACACATCCTAATCCTTTACCATACGCATCACAATGTACATCGAATCCGCCAGATCTATCTGATATTACAAGAATAGGTGCAGAGGTTAATCTCGACCTGAGTTCTACAAAAGCCTTCTCACATGCTTCTGACCACAAGAATTCTTCGTCTTTACGTGTGAGCTTGGTCAAGGGTGCTGTGATATTTGAGAATACTTCGATGAAGCGTCTATAATGTCCCGCTAAGCCCAAGAAACTTCTTATATCTTTCACCATCTTTGGTGTCGGCCACTCGCTGACAGCTGACACCTTAGTTGGATCTACAGAAATTCCTTCGCCTGAAACAATGTGTCCGAGAAATCCAACTTGATCTAGCCAAAATTCACACTTGCTATACTTGGCGTAGAGTTGGTGTTGTCTTAATATCTCCAGGACAATGCATAAGTGCTCGGCGTGCTCTTTCCGATTCTTTGATTACACCAGAATATCGTCGAAGAAGATAAAAACAAACATGTCTAAGTACTCTCGGAAAACTTGGTTCATTAGGTTCATAAAGATGGCAGGTGTATTGGTCACTCCAAATGGCATTACGAGATATTTGTAATGGCCATAATGAATCCTAAACGCCGTCTTCGGAATGTCGGACTACTTGATCTTCACCTGATGATATCCTGAACGAAGATCTAACTTTGAGAATACATAAGATCCACATAACTGATCGAAAAGGTCATTGATGCGAGATAGCGGATACTTGTTTTTAATCGTTACTTCATTCAAAACTTGATAATCTACACACATCCGGTAGGCACCTTTCTTCTTCTTTACTAGCAATACTAACGATCCCCAACTTGAAGTATTGGGTCTGATCCAACCTTTCTTCAGGAGTTCGTCCAACTGAATACGGATCTCCTTCAATCCCTTCGGACTTAGTCGGTATGGAGCTTTGATTATAGGTTGTGCGTCGAGTTGCAAATCAATACTAAATTCAAGAGCTCGATCGGGAGGAAAATCCGATATATCTTCAAGGAAAACATCCTCGAACTCTCTAACGACCTCTGGCTTCGATCCTTCCGCTTGCAACGCTGCAATCTCCGCCTTCTTTGGTTTCGCTCGGTAGATGATACACTCAAATTTCGATCTCCTCTTTTGAAATAGAACACTAGGTGATCTGGTATTTCGGACACTACCCTCCTTTGGTAACAGTCGATGGTAGTGAAGAAAGTTCCCAACCAGTCCATTCCCAAGACTATGTCGAAATTCGGTATGTCCAGCACCTTGAAGTTCACATAGAATTCTCGACTATAGTTGACTACTAGATACAGATTGTATCCCAAGGTTGCTTTTAAAACGACGTTCCCTAAACTGACATTCCAGCTGGATACAAGCGGCTTAACTGGGATCGCATGAGTTCTTACGAACCGTTGCGACATGAAGCAATGCGATGCCCCAGTATCGAAGAGCGTGAGTGCAGGTAGGGTGGCTACTAAGATTGTACCCAAGTCACATGGGATAGGTTTAAGTATAACAAATATTGATGGTTGGGATATGAAATAACTTGAAAGGGAATAGGGAAGAGATTTACCAGTGATAACCTGACCCGTAACTTCGGCCTCTTCGACTGACATAATGAATGCTTGGTGTCGCAACACCTTCCTCTGTGCCAGGTTAAATACTCGGCATTGAGGTTGAGCGGTCTGGATGCGGGAAGCTAGTGCTGGTAGAGCTAACCGGGTAGGAGGAGCTTGGATCACCGGTCTAGCTGGAGAGTTGGTAGGTCCTCGGTTCTAGGGGCATGCTCTGATAGCGTGAGTAGAAGACCCAAAAATTAAGCATAAGTTGTTCGCCCTACGACAGTTCTTCACTAGGTGCCCTGTTCTTTTGCAGTAGTTGTAAAAGTCTAGCCTGTTGTTGGTGAACGAACCTCCTGGCCTCCGAGATGGTCCGTTGAAAGTTAGCCTGGAAGAGGCCTCTCCTGTGATCTGGTGCAAAGGGCGTTTCACACTGGCCGACTGCGGTCTGCCCTTCTTCTTCAAAACTGCCTCATAGCGTCGGGCATCCTTCAAAGCAAGCTCGTGGTTTGGGAAATCCCCTGTAGCGAGTGCAGCTTGGATTTCAGGGTCCAACCCCTGCTGGAATCGCCATGCCCTGATCTCAGCAGTGGGAATGAGGTGCGCAGTGAACCTGTTACGACTTTGTGTTAGAAGGGTTGTAAGTGAGATAGAAAAATTGAACTTGAGACTATAATTTACCTGCCGAGCAAAGTAAACTCAGTATCATATTCATCCACAGACTTGACCCACATCGAGCCTTGCTGTAGATGGATAATTACTGCTCCATATCGAAGTGAGTAGTCTCCAGAAAGTACTTCTCATCTAAAAGGTCTTAGAATGTTTTCCATTCTATCGGTTGCGCGAGATAGCTCTCCTCAGCTTTCCACCATACTCTAGCATTATTGGTCAGTTGCAATTTAGCAACTCTTACCCAAACCATATCTGGCACTTGAGCTATTGCCAGATCATCCTCTATCGCCTGAGCCCATTTTTCTGCTTCAAGCGGGCTCTCCTTACCCGAGAAATTATTTGGGTGCAAGGACCGGAACTGCTTTACTCCAGGTGCTTCGGCCTCGAGGCGGTTCATAAGAATAGCAGTCTGCTGCTGACCCTCCAATAGGCTCTTGATAGCCTCAAGAAGTATCGTTTGCTCATTGATAGGAGCTGCAACGGTAGATGGTGGTGGTAGTATAGGAGGTAGAGTATTGTCATTGACGTTGGTGTTGGTATTATTCGTAGAGTCCATCACCTTGATATAAAAGATAGGTTTGGATAGATTTAAGGAATTTGAAATATAAGTAATGTAAATGTTTGTTAAATTCATTAATTCTTGTGGTATGTTGTTGAAGACTTCATGCAGAATGGACCTGCATGGGCCACCAATAAAACATGTCACGCCCCACTTCCCAATAGACGGAAACAATGACGTCGCAAGCCCATGGCATATTTATTCGGAGAAGGTCATTCTCTAAATAAATATACTAAACATATTGAAACAATAATACACAACGCAAGAATAAATGGAGACTGTACAATTTTTCAACAAACATCTTTATTTACATTCAAACTTGAAATATATACAGGTACATGAGTTCAATTGGAAAAGTAAATACAATAAAAGAAAATTGCCTAAACATATGGTATACATAAGCTAAAAGAAAAAAGAAGTTAAGCTAATCCTGAATAGCTATCCGGTAGTAATCTTACTCTGTAGCCTCCACTTCCTCCGTCTTGACTGTATCTGACGAACATTCCAAGAAAAACAAAGGTGGGTGAAATTCCCGTCAGCGAATTAGCGCTCGGTAAGTCCCAAAGGGGGGGTAAGAGTGAAAAGTGACAAATATATAATAACAGAAATAATGTAAATGACCAGTAAAAAATGTGTAGACTGGAAATGGGAATATGTATCTATAGGTCTCTATATGGTCATTATGTTAACGTTAAATTCCAAGTGTGAATGTCAATGCAGTTGTTCCCCTCCGAAAGACGCGGCGGAGACGTACAGAATATGTTCCCCTCTCCTGAAGCTTATTGTGGGAGCGATCTGGGAAGCGCTTCCTCTATTCTGTACCGGCGTGCCGCTTAGGGCATTGGATGCCGCTGAGGATAAGGTGCACTCGGTGTATCTGATGAGCCTGATCTCAAAGAGAAGGAGAGACAATCTTGTCGATCTCCTGTACCAGACTTTTCAACAGTCGGACATACTTGCTACCTATCGGAGGGTGGAGGACATCCGTGGGGATCCCGACGCTTGCGATCGCGAAAGAAAGCACACTAGGATGGTTCGCCAGGCCTGGAAAATTCTGGACAAGGTCACGTTTGAGTTCCCCAATCCATGCCCTGGATCTGAGGTTTTGCCATTGTAATTATTTTGATAATGTCTTTATTTATTGTTTTTATAATTGTAAGAACCTTTTTGCAATATGAATGGCAAATTTCTCATTTTAGCGTGTCTTATTTCATGTTCTAAATCTTTTGCACGTGCATGAACGGGTGAGCCTCGAACGCTTAATTAAATGCAGATCAGATGTTCTCCTTGTTGCTTTCTTCTCTTTGCTGTGTTGTTGCCATATGATTTTAGCAAGTGCGATATGTAGGTAGCATATAACTGTCAATCTTGGATTCTTTGTAGGGTGGTGATGGCTTAGAAAACAGGGTTAGAATCTGTCACCTAAGGCTTTTCAACTTTATAAGCCGTGAGGGTCTCATAAAGAATTCTCTCCCTACCGGTCGAGAGGATCCTGTAGGTGTAATTTATCCTTAAGAATCGTGAGGATTCCGAAGTGCGTTTTCTCTTGAAAGTCGTAAGGATCTCACAAGAGAATTTACTCCCTTATGAGTCGTGAGGACCCGCAAATGATTGTTGAAGTTGTCCTTATCCGCATTTCACGGAGCTAAGGGTTGCTCTGGATGCTTCCCACGGGTTCACTGTCGTGTTCTGCGAGGAACAGGCTCCGCTCTGGACGTTTTCCAGGATACCGTAGTTTAAAGACATCGCGGTCAAGGTTAAGGATATCATAGTCCGTGGATTTAAGGACCCCACAGTCCGTTGTTTAGTTTTAAGACATCACGGTCGAGGTTAAGGACATCATAGTCCGTGGATTTAAGGACTCCACAGTCCGTTGTTTAGTTTTAAGACATCACGGTCGAGGTTAAGGACATCATAGTCCATGAGTTTAAGGACCTCACAGTCCGATGTTAGTTTTAAGACATCACGGTCGAGGTTAAGGACATCATAGTCCATGGATTTAAGGATTCCACAGTCCAATGTTAGTTTTAAGACATCACGGTCGAGATTAAGGACATCATAGTCCATGGGTTTAAGGACCCCACAGTCCGTGAAATGTATGGTTGTCGGGACCCGTCACCTCTTTGAAGTCGTTGAGGAATTACAACGACAAATATCAAAGGAGTGAAGAGATGTACCCTTGAACCAAGGTAAAATTAGTGTAAGGACATTACGGTCCATTGTTAGTTTTAAGACATCCCGGTCAAGGTTAAGGACCTCATAGTCCATGAGTTTAAGGACCTCACAGTCCGATGTTAGTTTTAAGACATCACGGTCGAGGTTAAGGACATCATAGTCCATGGGTTTAAGGACCCCACAGTCCAATGTTTGCTCTGGATGCTTCCCACGGGTTCACTGCCATGTTCGGCGAGGACCAGGCTCCGCTCTGGATGCTTCACACGGGATCATTGCCGTGCTCTGCGAGGACCAGGTTCCGCTCTGGACGTTTTCCACGGGGTCAGAAGTGACATAATCCGCGTTCCACATAGCCAGGAATTTTGCTCTAGATGCTTTCCATGGGTTCACTGCCGTGTTCGGCGAGGACTAGGCTCCGCTCTGGATGCTTTACACGGGTTCACTGCCGTGCTCTGCGAGGACCAGGATCCGCTCTGGACGTTTTCCACCGGGTCAGAAGTGACATAATCCGTGTTCCACGTAGCCAGGAATTTTGCTCTGGATGTTTCCCACGGGTTCACTGCCGTGTTCGGCGAGGACCAGGCTCCGCTCTGGATGTTTTCCAGGGTACCGTAGTTTAAAGACATCGCGGTCGAGGTTAAGGACATCATAGTCCATAAGTTTAAGGACCTCACAGTCCGATGTTAGTTTTAAGACATCACGGTCGAAGTTAAGGACATTATAGTCCGTGGATTTAAAGATTCCACAGTCCAATGTTAGTTTTAAGATATCATGGTCGAGGTTAAGGACATCATAGTCCATGGGTTTAAGGACCCCACAGTCCGTGAAATGTGTGGTTGTCGGGACCCGTCACCTCTTTGAAGTCGTTGAGGAATTACAACGACAAATATCAAAGGAGTGAAGAGATGTACCCTTGAACCAAGGTAAAATTAGTTTAAGGACATTACGGTCCATTGTTAGTTTTAAGACATCCCGGTCAAGGTTAAGGACATTATAGTCCGTGAGTTTAAGGACCTCACAGTCCGATGTTAGTCTTAAGACATCACAGTCGAGGTTAAGGACATCATAGTCCATGGGTTTAAGGACCCCACAGTCCAATGTTTGCTCCTGATGCTTCCCACGGGTTCACTGCCGTGTTCTGCGAGGACCAGGCTCCGCTATGGATGCTTCACACGGGGTCATTGCCGTGCTCTGCGAGGACCAGGATCCGCTCTGGACGTTTTCCACGGGGTCAGAAGTGACATAATCCGCGTTCCACGTAGCCAGGAATTTTGCTCTAGATGCTTCCCACGGGTTCACTGCCGTGTTCGGCGAGGACTAGGCTCCGCTCTGGATGCTTCACACGGGTTCACTGCCGTGCTCTGCGAGGACCAGGATCCGCTCTGGATGTTTTCCATGAGGTCAGGAGTGATATAATCCGCGTTCCACGTGACCAGGAAGGGTCGACTTTATCCGTATTTCACGGAGTCGGAGTTTGACTCTCGGTCATCTGTACACCGCCGAGTCATGGAACTGGGAGTAGCCGCTATTCCGCTTTGCTTGATGTTGTGTCTGTTGTAATAAGACGAATGTTGAGGTGGTCTCTAGGCTGTCTATGAACCATTGAGATTTGGCCTCTCCTTCTGATGAAGCTTGGGGAGGAAGGGTGTGATTCCTTCTTTGTTTGCGCCCCTGGATTGTATACAGGGATTGACTTGATATCACCTGTAGGGCATAAATTTCATTCATTCATTTTTTATTTCTTTCCGCGATGCTCTATCATTTCAGCTTTTATATCGCGAAGGTCGCGATTGCCCCATCATTTCGGCTATTTTTCGCGGTGCCCAATCATTTCGGCTATTTGTTTTATTTTTACTCGCTGCTTTTTATTACGAGTTGCCCAATCATTTCGGCTATTTTGCATGCATACATTTTTACTTGCTGATTTTGTTGCAAGTTGCTCCATCATTTCGGCTATTTCGAATGCATGTGTGGCTCGCTAGCTTTTTTGTCGCAAGCTTGGGATTAGACACCGATTTCGACATCAGCACCGCTACAACTGGGATGTTGCCAGGAGCGAATCATCATTTGCCTCTGTCGATATCGAACAAAGGTGGCTTAGCAAACAGGGTTAGGATCCTGTCGACTAAGGCTCTTGACTTCATGAGCCGTAAGGGTCTCATAAAGATATTTCTCCCTGCGAGTCGTGAGGATCTCGTAGGCGCATTTTCTCCTTAGGAATCGTGAGGACTCCTAAGTGTATGTTCTCTTATAACTCGTAAGGATCTTACAAGAGAGTTTTCCCCTTATAAGTCGAGAGGACTCACAAGGGTTGCTCACCGTGCGAACATATCCCTAGTCACGGATGGGACTTGGTTAGGGAAATGTTTATTCACGCCCGTGGATTATATACAAGGGTTAGCATTGAGACGCTTGTAGGGCAGTATTGAAGGTTGTGGGGACTGCTTAAGAACAGGTTCAGATCCCTGTAGCTTAAGACTTTCAAATCTTATGAGCCGTGAGGGTCCCATAAGAGGGTTCTCCTTACGAGTCGTGAGGATCTCGCAAGTGTAATTTCTCCTTAGGAATCGTGGGGATCCCTAAGTGTGTTGCTCCCTTGTGAGTCGTAAGGATCTCACGCAGGTGGTTTCTCTTAACAAGGCCGAGAGGATCCTTGCAAGTGTCTTTTAACGAGGTTGCGCCCTTTCGGGTTTTCACGAACATCCGCCGGTAGCCCTGCTGTTTTTACTCACGGAGCCCTTTCGGGTTTTCATCCATGCCCATTTTGCTTATGGACGTACCGTTTTATTTATTTATTTATTTTTTATTCTAACGAGGTGTGCCCTTTCGGGTTTTCACAAGACTCGTCGGTAGCCCTGCTGTTTTTACTCACGGAGCCCTTTCGGGTTTTCATCCGTGCCCATTTTGCTTATGGACATACCGTTCTTATTTTTTTATTCTTTTATTTTCTCTTTTTTTTTATCAGCCTTGGGATGCTGCAATCCACAGTAGTTTATTGACGTCTCGGTCGACGGCTAGTTTTAGGACATAGTAGTCCATTGTTAGTTTTAAGGACATCTCGGTCCGTTGTTAGTTTAAGGACATTTCGGTCCGCTGTTAGTTTAAGGACGTTTCGGTCCGCTGTTAGTTTAAAGACGTTTCGTTCCGCTGCAAAGTAAGCCAGTTACCACTTATAGAGTTTGGGCCTAGGAAGATAGCGAGCGGACATAGTCGTCGTCATCTATCATTGACCTAGGCCGTGACTTGTCAAGCGTAGTACTTCTTCAGGAAGCGACCGTTTATCGGACTGAAATGTCTTTCGCCATGCATGTCCATGAGTAGATAGGCTCCACCGTGGTAGACCTTGTCTATGATATATGGGCCTTCATAGTTCGGCTCGAATTTTCCCCGCTTGGCGCGATTGGGGATCATAGGTCTTTTGACTACTAGCACGAGTTCGCCTTGGCGGAATGTCCTCGGCCTGGTCAATCTTTCATACGAGCGCGTCATCTTTGCCTTATAAGCTTCCAGATTTTGCTATGCCAGGAGCCGGGTTTCATCAAGGGCATCGAGCTCCTCAACCCGAAGGTGAGCGTTCTCTTTGTCTGTCAGCTCGTAATGAACTGCTACTCGTAAAGAGGGTAATTCTATCTCGATGGGAAGTATCGCTTCTGTACCGAATACTAACGCGTATGGCGTTGTGTTCGTGGCCATTTTGAACGTAGTTCGATACACCCAGAGAGCTTCCTGCAGTCTCTCGTGCCAGTCTTTCTTATTTCGAGACACTGTCTTTTTCATGATCTTCGTCAAGGTCTTGTTAAAAGCCTCGGCTAGACCGTTAGCTCGGGGATTATAAACCGAAGAGTATCTCCAGTCTATGTTATGTTGTTGTGCGAAGCGGCTGATCTTGTGGCTTCTGTAGGGTGGCCCGTTATCGGAGATGATCCGTCGCGGAGTGCCGAACCGATAAATGACGTGTGTTTTTGAAAAAATGGAGGATATTCTCCGTCTTCACCTCCCTCTGCGGTACTGCTTCTGCCCATTTGGATAAGTAATCAGTTGTCGCCAAGATGAATCGATGTCCTCTGGACGATACTGGTTCGATGGGGCCGATTATGTCAGTCCCCCACATTTTGAACGGCCAGCTAGCCACTATCGGATGTAACGGATTCGGAGGCTGATGGATGAAGTCCCGGTGAATCTGGCACGAGTGGCACTGCTTCGCGTATTCGAGGCGGTCTTGGATCATCGTGGGCTAATAATAACCCATCCGTTTGATCTTCAGCTTCATCTTCGGCCCGGCTTGGTGAGAACCGCAGAGTCCGTCGTGAGTTTCTTGGATGACTCTTTTTGCTTCTTCAGGTCCCAAGCATCTTAACCACAGAGAATCAAATGACCTCTTGTACAGAGTATCATTGACGAAAGCAAAAGATAAGGCTCGCTTCATGAGATGATGTTTTGAAGACGCATCTTCGGGCGTTCGACGGGATTTGAAGTAGTCTATAAAGACTTCTCTTCAATCTTCAACCTTTTCCTGGTCTTTTATTTGTAGAGCCGTTTGCTCGGTCGCTCCCTTTTCTTCGGATGACTCCGGAGATATTTCTGCCGGTGCAAGAACCCGACGGCTTTGCACGATGATTCTCACGTCATCGAGGTTCTCGTCAGCTAATTCTTTAGCGAGCTTGGCTAATGCATCTGCCTTGCTATTTTCCGTACGCGGTATGCTTTCCAAGGTGTAGGAAGGAATTTGAGTCAGCAGTTGCTGTACTCTCTCGCCGTACTTCACCAGTTTTGGTTTGCACGTTTGATAGTCGCTGTTTACTTGACTAACGACCAGTTAGGAATCTCTGTATATGAGGAGGTTTTCAATTCCCATGTCAATGGCGATCTCGAGACCTGCTATCAAAACTTCGTATTCGGCTTCATTGTTTGTCCTCGGCTCTGTTAAGGAAAAGGCAAAGCGCATTATCCCTCCTTGTGGAGTTACGAAGATGAGGCCTACCCCTGATTTGATTATAGGGGTGCTTTGCTTGCGCTTCTTCATGGAAGATGCTCCATCAAAATAAAGTTCCCATCATGTATCACTCCCGTTAATCGTGTCAAACGCATGCTCGTCTGGCAGTTCACAATTCAGGGGAGAATCGGCAGGTATCGGATGCTCGGGGAGGAAGTCGGCGATGGCATGTCCCTTCACTGCCTTAAAAGGCTGATACGTTATTGAGAATTCCATCAAGAGCAAGGCCCACTTAGCGAGTCGCCCCATCAATATGGCCTTTGACATCAAATACTTGAGAGGGTCCACCTTCGATATGAGACGGACTTCATGCGCCAACGCATAGTGCTTTCGTTATCACGAAGATTAATGCCAGGCAGTGTTTTTCGATGGAAGAATAATTGTTTTCTGCCCCTAGTAGAACTCGACTTAAATAATAGAGGGCTCTCTCTTTCCCTTGGTCGTTCTCTTGTACCCATAATGCGCCTAAGGAACCTTCGAGGTCAGTTGTATACAGAATGAGAGGCTTTCCCTTGACCGGAGCAGCCAGCACTGGCGGGTTCTGCAGATATTGCTTGATTTCGTCCAGTGCGCTTTGGCATTTGTGATCCCAGACGAACGGGGTTCCCATCTTCATCAGGTGACTGTAAGGATGGCAATTGCCAGAGAGATTGGCTATAAATCGCCGGATGTACGTGAGCTTTCCTTGGAGAGATCGCAATTGCTTGAGAGTCCTTGGCAGAGGCATTTCCATGATCGCCTTGATCTTCGACGGGTCTATCTCGATGCCTCGGTGTCTGATGACGAATCCCAGGAATTTGCCTGAGGAAACTCCGAACGCGCATTTGAGAGGGTTCATCTTTAAGTTGTATTGCCGGAGGCGTTGAAACACGATCTTCAGATGCTCTAAATGCTCCTCGTATGATTTGCTTTTCACCACAAGGTCGTCGATATAGCATTCGACGATTTCATGTATGAGGTCATCGAAGATCTTGGTCATGGCCCTTTGATAGGTGGCGCTGACGTTCTTTAGACCGAAGGGCATCACCTTGTAACAGAATATACCCAAAGGGGTCCGGAAAGCGGTGTGCTTCTGGTCCTCGGGATGCATCTTTATCTGATTGTATCCTGATGAGCCATCCATAAAGGAGAAGACTTCATGAGTGGACGTATTGTCCATCATTAGCTCGGTGACCGGTACTGGGAAGTCGTCCTTCGGGCAAGCTTTATTGAGATCCCGAAAGTCTACGCAGATGCGCACCGTCCCATTCTTCTTCATCACTGGGACAATGTGGGCGATCCAATCAGGATACTGAACTTCTTGGATGAAGCCGGAGTCGATTAGCTTCTTGACCTCGGCGTTGATACTCATCTCAAGTTCAAGCCGCATTCTCCTTGGCGCTTGTTTGATTGGCTTGACGTCTGGGGATATTGCCAGTTTGTGGACAGCAATCTCTGGATCTAGTCCTGGCATCTCGGAATAGTTCCATGCGAAGCAATCTTTATGCTGCATAAGCACGTCTTTTAGTGTAGCTACCCTTTCTTCAGACAGCAACACACTGACGAATGTCGGTCGCGGGTCACTTGTCGTCCCCAAATCAATTTTCTTGAGATTATCCGTAGTGGTATGTATTCCATCTTCCAGCTCTTTTGGCGCAGGTGGAAACTCTAAGATCACCTCGTCATCATTGTTTTCGAAGCACCAGAGGAGGTCATCCATATTCTCGGGTTCTTCTTTTGATATCGTTATCATATGACAAGTACGAGCTCGCTTCCAAGACCGATGTGGATCTGGTTCTACCCTCGTGGATTTGGGTTCATGCTTCTGCGGCGGAGTTATCCTCTAACTGTCGGATAGAGCGAACTTACCGAACTGATATTGGTCTTCGACCCAGTTCTTGAAGGTGAAGCAGTCTTCGAGAGGGTGTCCTATTGCTCGGTGATAAGAGCAATAGTCTGGATGAGAGACCTCGTTAGCTTGCTCGGGGTGCTTGGACTCCGGGAGCGTAAGCATTTGATGTCTTATGGCAAGGTCAAGTATCTTCTTTGTCTTGTCTTGAGGAAAAGAGTATGCTCGACTCATCTTCTTCATAAGGGAAAAATCCGGACCGCTCGATTCCCGATCGCGTGACTTCTTAGTCGCGCTTTGTCGCTGTCGAACGCCTTTTCCGCTCTTTGACTTGTTTCGGCTTCTGCGTCGAGCCTTTTGTACAACAGGTTGACAGGGAGGGGCATTTTCATCTTTCGCAGCCTGTTGAAGAAGGCGCTGCGTCCTGGCTTTCTCGTAGATGGCCATTTCGCGATTATGGTCGTCTCGAACTTTTTGACCAGCTTCCCTTATAAGCTTGTCCGTTTGTTCTTCGAACGATGGACTGGGCATTCTCACGTCGGGGGCTCTTTCTGGTTCAGGGTTAGCATTCTCCCATTGAGCGTCTCCTTCTTCATCAAAGTCATGTACGACATAGCAGTCGCGGAGTAGCTCCCGTTTCTTGGACCGAACATATCCCAGCCCGATCGCTTCCATTCTCCCGCTGGGAAACTTGCGCTGAGTTCCGGGAACGTTCTAGATCCTGTCATAGAACTTAACTTTTCGAGCGGTCTGTTTGAAAGGTACGCCTTGGCACCTTAACATCCTTTTTAGTCCGTTCGTGTAATATCTGGGCAAACGGATGGGCTGGAGCCTGTCAAGTGTAGAATCCACGCCATGCCATATTTCTTTCTCCACTTTGGTTTCCCCGGATCGGTAGAATAGGATCGCCTTTTCACCTTCGCGCCTGGGAGGGATATAGAACGTCTGCAGCTTTTCGACATTGTAAATATTAAGCGTGTCTAGCTCTTTATGATGTTTGGGCGGAACCATGGCAACTTGCAAATTTTGCTCTTCATCAGCGAAGGTTTGTATTGAAGGCCGAGCAGAGAATATAGCATGGACCTCATCTTCCGAATCGCTGCAAAAGATCAACATAGGAGCGGACGGTCCTGGTTTGTTGTAATGGGGCGGCCCTGAATAAACTATCTCTTCCTCTTCCTCGGTATCACTCCCGAAGACCGGAATGGTGATGATAGCTTTGTTCTCCGGTTTATGACATCTCTACGTGTTTTCAAAGTCTGGTAAGAAGTATTTTGCATCTTCGTACTTTCGGACTTCATTCACGGAGAATGGGTTCAACTCCCCCGTCACAGTGTACTCGAAACCATCCTTGAAATATTTCATACACTGATGTTGTGTAGAAGGGATAATGTTGTACTCGTGTAACCAAGGCTGGCCGAGCAAAGCATTATAGCATGTCTTGGCATCAATGACATGAAATTTAATGTCTGTGACAAGCAGTCCGAAGCGCAATGTCAATATCACAGACCCGAGAGTCCGCGATGACTGGGAGTCAAAACCAGAGATGGTGATTTTATCACGAGCGAGATGCTGGACACTCATGCAGATTTCCTTCAACACTCGCACGTTGAGGAGATTAACGGAAGACCCATTGTCGACCAGGATTTTGCCTATCTTGATATCGTGACAATATCCGGAGACATATAGGGGATGGTTGTGCTCGCACGTCCCAAGGAGGAGATCTTCGTCACCGAAGGTGATATCGGCTGTGTGTACTTCTTCCAGCTCGTCCTTCATCTTTTCTTCGGCGAAAAAAGCTTGGAATTGCTCTGGCTCTTGTAGCGCCTTGATCAATGAATCTCTCGCTTCTTTGGATAGTAAAAGGGTGTCGAGAATGCTGAGTTGCGAAGGTAACTTCCTCAAGTGTGCCAGAACGTTGTAGTCCACTTTACTTTTCTTTGCGGGTCCTTGGCAGTCAGCTCTTTCATGACTTGGTCATCCAGGGCGATATCCTCAGAGACCTTTTTTTTTCCCTTATCTTTTCTACTCGTGGGTCCGAGATTATTTTCTGGAAGCGTGCGATTGCGCAGCTGAATGTTTTCACAGGCCTTCGATTCTTCCTCCTTCCCCAAGGTGGATTCTTTAAAGAGAGGGCCAAGAGCCATCTCTTCGTCAGAGTCACTTCCGAAAGTGAGAACCTGCGATCCCTCGGTATTGACCATGCGACAGTTACCGGTAGTTCTTTTATGCTCCTCGGTCGCACTTCTTTGCTCCCGACGAGTTTTGCGTTTCATCTGCTTAAAATGTTGCCGGTGAGCAACATATCCCTGCCACCATCTTTTAAAAGCGTCGCACTCTTCAGTAGGGTGTGAAATCTTTCGATGATATAAGCAATAGCTAGGATGTGTTTCTGCTTCACAGGAAGTGTTTCCTTCAGAGGGTGGTAACTTCATTCCCATTGATATGGCTTTAGCAAACCTTTTCCTCGTCTTGAACTTGTTTTTATCCGCGACGGATGTTCCTTGATTCGGCGGGAGTGCCTCGACTCTTTCGTCCAGTCGCCAGCGTTTGACTCTTTCAAATATGGCCATCTCACGCTCCCGATTGGCTTTACTTTTCAGATGAATCTCATTCAGGAAGGCGTCGATCATTTCGCCTGGCGGCCATAGAAGTTCCGGCTCGGGACCTGCCTCTAGTCTCTCTGTGCAGGGAGCTTCTTTATTATCTATCGATGAATGAGAGATCACATAGCAGCTTGCTACGTAATCCTCAGATCCATCCGACGAGCCTTCTCCATCATCTTCGTCCTCAAGGACATGGCTGAGGAACTCTTAGAGCGTGATTGGAGTCCGTGCCTTCTGGTTATACTCTTCCAGCGCGTCAATCTACTTCTGTAAGTCCGTGCGCTTGTCGCCAGGCTTTACGGGCTTCTTGGATTTCTTCTTTTTTTTCGAAGATTTTGACGGCTGGGTGTGAACACTCTAGCTATCACCACCAATCTTTGGAGTTAGGCACGGCTTCAACATCCCTTCGATGATCTTGGGTTCCAGCGGATTCTTCCACCTAATTGCCGGGCATGTCTGGAGCTCATTCAGCATCTTTTTGGTTTTGGCCGAAAGAGTCACCTCCCATGGAGCTTCCTCAACAAAAGAGCACGTTGCCCCCGGTGTGTCCGTCTTCTTAGGAGTGTGCGGTTGTGGTGGGTTTATTTTCCACTTCTCAGACAGCGCAAACTTGCCTTGTAGGTACTGATCCTCGATCCATTCCTTAAAGATGAAGCAATCTTCTATTGGATGGCTTACCGTTTGGTGGTAAGGGCAATAATTGGGATTATTCACTTCGCCGGGTTGCGATGGTCGCCTTGGATTCGGAAAATTGATAAGCCTGTTGCGCATTGCCAGCTCGAACAGCCTCTTCGTTTTATCCCGCGGGAATGAGTAAGGGCACTTCATTTTCTCATTGTAATAGCGTCGTCTCTCCTCCAATTGATCCGTTAGTCTTGGAGTACTGGGCTGCTGTTGGGTGTTCGCAACGAAGGTCGCCTTCCCTTTACCCTTCTCATTCCGCGGCTTCGATTTCGGAGGAGACGGTCTGTGACCCATCTGATCCATCTGGGCTAACTTGTCGATTAAAGCCTGGAATGTGGTCGGTTTGAAGAACATCATGAACTGTGAAATAGTTGCATGAGTGTCTAAGGTGCCCACGAACATGCCCACTGCTGGTGCTTCTTCGATGCGCTGCTCGCACTTCGACCACAGATTCCGCCATCGGATTGCGTATTGAACCCAAGTTTCGCCCGGCTTCACCCTTGCATTGATCAATGTCGTTATTGGAGTGCGTTCACTAGCACTCGCGAATCGCTGGGTGAATAACAACTCCATCTCTGCGAAAGTTTTGACGGAGTCGTTTGGAAGTTCGGAGTACCACTCAAACGCCGTTTCCGACAAGCTGCCGACGAATTGACAGAGCAAAAGCTTATCATCGCCTCCGGTGTTGCCGCACAGAGCTCTAAACTGGGAGACGTGCTGGTGGGGATTGCCTGTCCCCTTATATACGTGGAATTTAGGGATCGTGTAGCCCGGCGGGTACTTTATCTGATCATACCAGCCTGGGTATGGTCGCCCAGTTTTCACGACTTGGCCAGCCGCCTCATTTGCCTGGTAAACTCTTATTTGCTGAGCAATATAGTCA
Source organism: Agapanthus africanus (assembly GCA_030015575.1). NCBI lineage: Eukaryota > Viridiplantae > Streptophyta > Magnoliopsida > Asparagales > Amaryllidaceae > Agapanthus > Agapanthus africanus. The sequence goes on from JASDDO010000004.1 coordinate 362,159,453, forward strand.
TCCAGGGCAGTTTTAGAGATTGTTTCCTCTTTGGCTGTTGACTGAGCCGGCAGAGGGTTTGATATTTCTCCTCTATCATCTTCAATTATTACTGGAGGATCTTCGGCTGGGGGATCCGGCTGGATCATTATGCCCACCATATTTTGGAATAGAAGGGCCATTTGCTTTATATTGGCCGCTTGTTCCGCGGCTTCTTTGTCCTTCTTCTCAGGTATTCTCCGAAGGAATTCGGCATCAGTTTCTTGCTCATGGCGTTGCTCCGAGGATGCCTCTGGGCTTTCTTTGTGCCCGGTGAGTGCGGCCATGGCAGTCAGTATCTCCTGAAGTTTCTGCTGTTGCTGTTCCTGAGCTCTTGTGATGGATCGGGTGAGTGGTCGGTGGCCCGTAGAAGTGCGGCTATCCTCCTTCCCGGATGCCATGTAAATAGTATGGACCGTTATGCCCCCAGACTTAGGGCATTTGGTCTCAGTGCCTTCGACACTTGTCGCAGGCATGGGGATCTTCTCCGGCCTCTTCTTCTTATGAGCGGTCGAAGTTGAGGGGGCCATCGCAGTAGGCACCCAAGTAGCCACCGCCTTTTGTGGCTTAACAGGACGGCTTTCTTCTTGTTGAACCTTCGGCTTCTTATGTCGGCGAGGATAGTCTTGATCCACCATCGACTCGCGGACTTGTCGCCAAACCTTGTAGATTTTAGAGGATAGACGCTGAGGGGACTGTTTTGGCTTTGCTTCCGCAACATTCTCCACCGGAGGAGGAGATTTTTTCAGCACGGCGGTAAGAGAATTCCTACGCACCTTATTCAGCAGTTCAAAGCTGTTCCCGGTTGGAACAACAGCATTAATTTCTGCCGTTGGGGCTGGTGGAGTTAGCCCAGAGAGGGAGTTGCCCCCGGCCTTCCTTACCCGGCACCAGTAGCGACATCGAGCGCGTCGAGCTGATGGAGTTGGCTCGGTGACGGGGATGGCTTCATCTTGCCCCCTGTTTAGGTGAGGGGTTGTTGCCGGTGTCAGCCTGTTAAAGACCGATGTCCTTTGAGTAGCAGGAGCAGGAGTGGGAGTTGAGATAGTCAGTCTTGTAAAGACCGACCCCTTGGCAGGAGAAGCCGCCTTGCCGACTTTAGAAGCAGGGTTGGTTACTCTCTTCGGAATAACCTTCTCTGGGATTGCAGGCTTCATTGTGGGCCCACAGGAACTTTGGCCCAATCTGGAGAAGACCGAGGTGCTGGAGCTGGGCGACCCATTGAAAGGGGCCACAGTAGTTGTAAGCCGATCAAAGACCGACTTCTTGGGAGCTTTTGGTATGGGCATGGGGGTGCTGAAGCTTATCGGTGGAAGCATGGTTCCGAAAAACAACCCTGTGGTGGCTTGAGCGACCTGTTCCACGGGCATCGTGAACAGGGAAGCCCCTTGGGGCCCGTAGGCTACGCCCCCAGTTGAGGCCCGTAGGCTACGCCCCCAGTTGAGGCAGGACGTGGGTTGCAGTTGCATGTGGAACACTTTGAGCAGGTGAATGCCATTGATCCTTTGCTTTCTGCACTAAGCAAAACGCCAAATCTTAGTACCTCAAAATCCAAGGGAAACCATTGGCAAACCGCGATTGGTTCGCGAACACGGCACACGAAGTGTGGAGTGGAAAGAGGAAAAGGTCCCACCGGGCGTGCCAGCATCTGCCCCGAAATTCAGGCAAGACGTACATCGCGTCTCTGCCGCGTCTTTCGGAGGGGAACAGCAGCCGTAGAAGTATTCACGGGCTCAAGAGTGAGGCCCCAGGAGCAAGGAAACACAGGTCCATTTCATGTGTTAGTATCGGGACTCCAAGCTGTGGAGGAGTCGACCCGACTGAGATTCGAGTAAATGAAAAAAATAGGTTTATACGGGACTCCTGAAGCTCCGTTGGATTCGCACAAGAAACTATCCCAAACACCTTGAGTATAATATGTATTATAACGATAAATATCTTTAATTAATTTGGTTGTTTCTAATATATCTTGATCGAAACCATAAATTGCAAAAGTTGGAGAATGAAGCCGAGTAGAATGCGAGTCATGTCAATTGAAATCTTGGTTCGAGTCAAGTTAATCGAGTAGATTGAGTTCGAGTTTGGGTTCGAATTAGGGTTTAGATTCAAGTTTGGATTCGAGTTATAGATATTTCTTGTGAATGGATTTAACTATTGGAATCTTAAGTTTGGGAGAAATCGGGCAGCTGCTGCACATAGACGGCAGGATTTGTGTCTTTTTCCAAGACAATTGATATTTGATAACTCCGTTAATTTGTTGTCTAACCTAAATAGGCAAGAACTCACTTTCTCCGACTCCCTATATCTAATATTCCTCCACTTGCACTTAAGGCCAATTATTGCAGTATCGCATACCCAACTTCTCTAACAATTTCATAAACTGTATCTGAGAAACAACCTTAGTGAGTGGATCCGCTAAAAAGTCTTCAATGTTTACTCTCTATATCTCGATCTAGTGGAGATCAACCATCTCCGAATCAAGCGATACTTGCCTTAGAATTTTTCTGGATATCTGATGGGATCAAGTTCAAGGATGAACTTACTTATCCAAACAGCTTCTTGTTGAGTCATACTAAGCTTCCATCGTCATGTCTGCCACAATATCCTTCTTGGATTTCTTCCAATATACTGCTCCTCGATAGAGGGTAAACATATAACTCGTGACAGACTTTTTGTCCATCACCGTCACCTTGAAAGCTGGAATCGGTAAACGCCTCCATCCAATTATCCTAATTTACCGTACACCAAAAACATCACTTTAGTCCTTCACAAGTACTTCAATATGTTCTTCACAGTTGTCCAATATTTCTTCCCTGCATTTGATTGATACCTACTTACCACATTAAATACGCAAGCTATATCTGGTCTAGTACACAACATCACATACATGCTAGACCCCAACACTCATGCGAGCCCTCTCCTCATTAGTCTCGAGAGATGTTGGGATTTTTCTTAGTAGTTTTAAATTATACCGCAAGTGTACGGTTTGTAAGTCGATGTAGTACACCCCAGTACTTGTGGGGAGGCGGAATTTTCAAAAACGATCATGTTTAAAGAACGAACATCGACTAACCGCTTAAATCGAAGCTAAACGATAACTAACCAAACATATAGTTGTTCTAAACTACTATGCTTAGGGATTATACCTATCGAAACTAGTCCTTCGTCTTTGCGATCTCCTTGTTCTCCTCGGCCTTCTCTAGGTAGTAGACGATCCACCCGAGAGCAAAACACCAAGCTACACCTCTAACTTGAGGTAACTAATCTACTTTGATTGCTAATCAAAGAAGAAAGGATGATATAGAGTGAAGGTAATGGATGTTTAAGTCTAACTAAACCTTTGATCTCAACACATGAGGATTAAGGATTAGTCTCTTGAAGATGAGAGCTTGAGGAGAGAGAATGTGAGATGAGATAATGAGATGAGAGAGAGTGTATCATAATATATTATGAAGCATTCTTATTAAAGAATAATGAATAATAGAAATGAATAAGCATGCTTCATAAATGAAAAGAGGTGATTCATTAACATGAGTCATTAAGCATTTATGGTGCATTAATGATCATGATGAATCACCCTCATGACTCACTAATCTTATCCAAAGCTTATGTCACCTTAACCTCCTTAGTCACATCTTCTAGAAGCTTCTCGTATAATTACGAGAACGCCCCTCCAATCCGCAAAAATACGGAAAAACTTTAGACTGAAAAAATCCAATAACCGGATACCAGTAACTGGCTTAAACCAAAGCCGACTGGAAAAAACTGTCCGAAAGTCGTACGTGCGTAAACGCACGTATGCGTCCGAACCCTTTGTCGCAAAACCATGCGACCTCTATATCGTTTCGCCTGGAGTAGGAAACTCTCTGTGTGGGACTCTAGAGACTCGACTACTACGCTGGCAGTGGGTTTAACCACAGACCGCAAGCGGCACTAGCTGTACGTAACGGTCCCCAGGTAGTTGTCGATAAGAAGGCCGATGAGAAAACCCATCCGAACTCCTACTGAGTCTGATGTGACAATCTCCATACAGTCCGGTCCGTTCGTCCAAGACTATCGCATATCGGGCCTAGGGGGGCGGCAAGCGTCAGTCCCCTAATAGCGGTATAAGTCGTGTCGGAGGGAAGCCCATTACACCCTGAGAAACTACTGGAACCTACCAGCAAATCTCGCTTGCCCTGGACAGGGACTTTGCGTAATGGCTCTCTGACACAGCACGATATCTACTCCCAATACCGGGAGGGACGAATCCTGTCTAACCGCCACTGCCTCCAAGTGCTCGGGACTGCACCCAACTGCTACCTGTTTGCACGACTCCTTTAAGCCGTGGTAGGGTAGCAATCTAAGAACAGTGGGACACACTCGAGGCGAAGTAGCAGTGTCAAGTCTGCGGACTACGCTGTACTCATGTCACCTAGGAACTGTTCACTGACGACTGGTATCAAACCAACCAACAGTTCCCTGTGAGTCCTGTCCGGTGTACCCGTAACCTAACGAGCACCTGCATACTCTCTCCAGTACGACGTACTGACGGCTGTGGGACAGACCATCTCCCCAACTGGGATGAGAAGCGTACACACCAGTCTACTCCGGAGTATCGATGCTCTGTCTCGATAATCCAACGACCAGGGACCTGAATAAGGATGTGCTTGTAGACTACCCAGCCCCCACTAGTATGACTGCCATCACAACGCTGGTAGACAAGCAAGATCCTAAGAGCTCTATCAATACGTACACTCACATATTAAGATAGAAAAACCAAGTAGCATACTACCATGTTTAGCAAGACTGTTATATACATGTGAATATCCCAAACTTCCATTAAGTAATATACAAGCTAGTATGATACAGTAATGGCCTTCTAGGGCATAAACACTAACAATCTCCCACTTGCACTAGGGCCATGTACTGGCATATCGTAGACCAATGATCTCGAGTAGCCTCTCGAACTGAATCTGATGAAGGGCCTTCGTGAATGGATCAGCAATGTTCTCTTCTGAAGCAACTCTCCGAACCTCGATCTCCTGACGATCAATGATCTCCCTGATCAGGTGATACCGCCTCAAGATGTGTCTGGACTTCTGATGGGACCTTGGTTCCTTCGCTAAAGCTATAGCTCCGTTGTTGTCGCAATACAGAGGTATTGGATCAACTATGGTAGGAACAACCTGAAGTTCTGTTAGGAACTTCTTCATCCAGACTGCTTCTTTTGCGGCATCGCAAGCAGCTATATACTCCGCTTCCATCGTCGAGTCAGCAACGGTGTCCTGCTTGGAGCTCTTCCAGCACACCGCCCCTCTATTGAGGGTAAAGACATAACCCGACATGGACTTGGAATCGTCCTTATCACTCTGGAAGCCGGAATCAGCAAAGGCCTCCAACCTGAGGTCTTTTCCGCCATAAACCAAGAACATCTCCTTAGTCCTCCTCAGGTACTTGAGAATGTTCTTTACTGCTATCCAGTGTTTCTCCCCTGGGTCTGATTGATACCGGCTTACCACGCTCAGTGCGTAAGCTACATCTGGTCTGGTACACAACATCGCATACATTATAGAGCCTACCGCAGAAGCGTAGGGTATAATAGACATGTGTTCCCTTTCCAAATCAGTCTTGGGAGACATCTCTTTGGAGAGGGTGATTTCGTGACAAGCCGGTAGATTACCGCGCTTAGAATCTTCCATACTGAATCTTTTCAGTATAGTGTCGATATACCTGGACTGCGAAAGTCCCAACATCCTCTTGGATCTATCACGATAGATCCGGATCCCCAGAATGTAAGAGGCATCACCCAGGTCTTTCATGGAGAACCTGTGTGACAAGAATCCTTTGATAGATTGTAGCATAGGAATGTCATTTCCTATCAATAGAATGTCATCCACGTACAAGACGAGGAATACGACACTTCTGGCCACAACTTTACTATATATGCACGGTTCATCTGGATTTTTGATAAAGTCATATTCTTTGACTGTCTCATCAAAACAGATGTTCTAACTCCGCGATGCCTGCTTTAGTCCATAAATAGACTTAAGCAGCTTGCATACTTTCCCGCTGCTCCCACTCTGATTGAAACCCTCTGGCTGATCCATATAGACGCTCTCTTCTAAATTTCCATTCAGAAAAGCCGTGTTTACGTCCATCTGCCAGATTTCATAATCATGGAAGGCAGCAATAGCAAGAAGGACCCGAATGGATTTGAGCATAGCCACTGGAGAAAAAGTTTCGTCATAGTCCAAACCAGGTCTTTGACGAAAACCCTTTGCAACAAGTCTAGCCTTATAGGTTTCCACCTGTCCATCTACACCAATCTTTTTCTTGAAGATCCATTTGCATCCTATGGGTTTTACCCCATCTGGAGCAAAGTCCAAAGTCCATACTTTGTTGGTGTACATGGACTCCATTTCGGTCCGCATTGCATCTAGCCATCGTACCGAGTCGCCGCTCTGGATGGCCTGCTGGAAGTCAGTAGGTTCATCATCATCTATGATGCAATCCTCTCTATTCCCTTCTATGAGAAAACCGTAGTATCTCTCAGGCGGATGAGACGGCCTACTACTCCTGCGGAGGGGTGCGGGAATGTTCTGTTCTTCTTGAACTTCTGGTTCTACCAATCTTTCAGTAGCAGCTTGTGGTTCTGGAATTTCTTCCAGTTCTATTTCGCTCCCACTCTTCTGATTTTCTAAAAATTCAGTTTCTAAGAAGGTGGCATGACGAGAAACAAAGACCTTTTGTTCCTCTGCGTAATAGAAATAATATCCCTTGGAGTTCTTTGGATATCCCTCAAGCTTACACTGTACTGAACGTGCCTCGAGCTTGTCCACATGCTGCTTTTTTACAAAAGCTGGACACCCCCATGTCCTAAAATGTTTTAGACAGGGTTTCTTCCCACTCCACATCTGATATGGTGTGGTAGGCACAGTCTTGGTTGGAACCTGGTTCAAAAGATATGCCGCTGATTCTAGCGCATAACCCCAGAAAGATCGCGGTAACTCAGCATTACTCATCATGGATCGTACCATATCTAATAGGGTTCGATTCCGTCTCTCCGATACACCGTTGTGCTGTGGAGTGTATGGAGGAGTAAGCTGAGAGAGAATTCCTTTCTCTTTTAGGTAACCTAGGAACTCGGCACTTAAGTATTCTCCACCTCGATCAGATCTTAGTGTCTTAATACTTTTGCCTGTTTGGTTTTCCGCTTCACTCTTGAATTCCAGGAATTTCTCAAAGGCCTCTGATTTATGCTTCATTAAGAAAACATATCCATACCTAGAGAAATCATCTGTAAAAGTAATGAAGTAGGAATAACCACCTCTCGCATGTGTAGACATTGGACCACATACATCGCTGTGTATGAGTCCTAAGAGCTCGCTCGCTCTTACTCCTTGTCCAGTGAATGGAGTCTTTGTCATCTTTCTTTTGAGACAAGATTGACAAGTGTCATATGATTGATATTCGAACGAGTCCAAATATCCTTCTCTATGCAACTTAGTCAACCTTCTCTCATTGATGTGACCCAGTCTACAATGCCATAAGAAAGCTTTATTTAAATCTGGAGACTTTCTTTTTAGTGTGTTCTGGACATTGAAAATTTGGAGTTGGTTTAAAACATATATTCCGTTATTTAATGTACCGGACCCAATCAAACCATGATTAAGGTGGATGTTGACAACATCTCTTACAAACGTGAAATCATAACCTTTATTTGATAACAAGGAAACTGATATGATATTACACGTTAAGCTGGGTACAAAATAACAGTTATGTAAAACCAAAATGTGTCCACTCGTCAATCCTAGGTGATAATCCCCGACGGACGCAGCTCCCACGCTAGCTCCGTTAGCAACCCTGAGGATCATATCACCTTCCTTCAGCACTCTACGGTTTCTCAGTGCCTGCAATGAATTGCAAATATGAGATCCTGATCCGGTATCCAATACCCAGGAAGTAGAGTTGATCGACAGACAATTCTCAATTACAAACACACCTGAAGTCGAAGCCACAGCTTGCTTCGGTTCCTGGTTCTTGGCGTTCCACGCCTTGCAATCCTTCTTCCAGTGCCCTTTCCTGTGACAATGGAAGCACTCATCCTGGCCAACTATCGGTACTGCTTTCTTTTTCTTTCCCTTCCCTCCCACCTTACTAACACCTCCTCTAGGTCTGGGTGCGGCCTTCTTCTTCCTTCCTTTGGCCCTAGCCTTGGATCCGGAAGAAGATGAACCGCCAACAAACATAGCGGGTGTTTCCCTTGATGTCTTCAAGGTGCCCTCTGCACTCCTTAACATGTTCAGGAGTTCCGGAAGTTCAACTTCTTTTCTTTGAAGGTTGAAGTTCAGGATAAACTGGGCGTAGGTGTGAGGAAGGGACTGGAGAATAAGGTCTGTATAGAGCTCATTATCCAAAGTCGTCCCAAGGTCTGCGAGCTCTTCAATATAGCTGATCATCTGTAGGACATGTTCACCTACCGATGACCCGGCAGCCAACCTCGCTCGAAACAAGTTCTTAGAGGTCTCGTATCTTGCTATACGAGATTGCTCTCCATAAAGTTCCTTTGTATGGAGAAATATGCCATCTAGGGACATATCCTCGTGCCTCCTCTGATGTTCATTGTTCATCGAGGCAAGCACGATGCACTTGGCTCTCGCGCAATCTAAATCCCAGGTTTTGCGGATTTCCTTATCCGCATTGCTGGATTTGGGACCAAGGACAGCAGGTGCCGTAGCGGTGAGGACGTACCCCAGTTTGTCATAGGTCAAAGCCATTTTGACATTCCGCAGCCAATCTTTATAGTTTGGCCCTGTCAGTATATTTTTCTCTAAAAGTAACTTAAGTCCAGTCATTTTCAGGGTCGCTGCAATTAGGAGAGAGAGAAGAAAACTCTTTAGCATGATGCTCTTGCAAGTTTAGATTGGTTTTTAGTTTATCTAAACTGGATGGCTCCCACTGTTTCTCGAATCCTTCCTCAAACCATAAAAGAAGAATTAGTCAAGACTATTCTCACCGTACAATACTTGCTTAACCGTTCAGCCAGGCTGGTGTCGGTACTTCGAGGGAGGTTTTCCAACGCTTTCGCGAAGTTCCTTAATTAAATAACCTCTTTTCTCTGGGGGCGTAACCCCGCTGACACTTTTCTGAACACCTACTAGGTTTATAGCATTGATCGTTAAGTGACGAATATCCTGATAAGTAGCATATACTCACAGTAGGATCGGGATCCAAATATCATCGTATGATAATGTTGAAGGAATCCTACCAACATTCATCAAACTCCAAATGGTATGCATCTCTTTGCAAATTTCAGTTTCTTTAGAAATTCCCGATATGGATTTTTGCCCCATGCTCTTATCATCTTGACTAAGGGCCAACAAATCATAAGTCACATGTCAAGTTTTGCCCATCATTATCCTGTTGATTTAAACCCATCCGTATACTCTTGACTAAGGGCCAAACAAAGTAATACGACTGTCCCAAACCAACTCATCTATCTATGCAACAAATGAATACCCCAGCAGCTACCAATCACTATGTCTTGACTAAGGGCCAAACAAACATAGCTTGAATACTACTGACCATTCATAAGAAATGACGGAGGGCTACGACTGGTTTTGGCGAAACCGTGAACGTAGTGAACTTGATATAACCGAAGGAACCTGATAGCTTTTTAAAAGGAGTGGTTAAATCTCCGCATTTAAAAATATCTGTTTTAAAAATAACCGAGTGGTTTCTTTTAAATTGTTCCAACGATTTAAACTTGGTTTATTTTCTTTGCATTATTGATAATGCGTCCCATCATTAACCTATCATTGCAGAAAATAACGAAAATACAACGTCCTCTTATGCCATCCGCATTCGCCACGGGGTCCCGTCATCACCCGTTAGGTTACTTAACTAACGACAGAGCGGGGGCTGGGCTAGCGCGGGTGTAAAACATAAGTGACGTCTAAATAGCTATCATATATATAGATATTTTACATTCGTCTGACGCAATGATATTCATTCCAGAACACAGATAAACAATATTGGATTTGCAAGCAATCTGTATTTCTTTTGAGCCTGCAAGAAAAGACAGATTACACAGTTGTGATGAATAGCCGTTACCCCACCCTCGACCCCTACGGGTACGGCAAACTACCCGCCCGGCAGTTTGTGTACCCCACCTTGGGTCAGTCCTAGGAGCAAAAACAGTAAAATGAAATAATACAACGGTGGCTACAACCGCAACCTGGATGTGCCCCGCAAAATAATATTACAACAAATTACATTTACAACAAATGAATTAAACAATAACCCATTGCTAACCCCGGCTATACACCACAACAGTCCAATACAGTTTATATGCACAAACAGATATAACCATTTCAGAAATGTGCAACCCCTTGCCAACCGACATACTAGCAGTTAGGGGAGGTTTACGAACACATTAAACAATCACAGATATAATCCAATATGCAAATACTGTACAATTTCGATCAATTAAACAACATCAATATTGCTCCAAAATCTGCTCTGTTAAACAGTAACCTGAGCAAATATTAAATATTCCAGAAAACCCCTAATTACACAGAGAAGCAACAGAAGAAAACTCGGTTCCTGACTCGCCAACTCGGCGGCGGAAGCGCGGCGACTCAGTAGGCTGAGGCCGCGGTTCCGCGGCTAGTTAGACGATTCAGGCGACTGTTTTTCTTGGGTGTTCTACTGGTGTCATGTCAAGCTCTCTGAACACACCAGAAAAATTTTTGGACTTCATTTTAACTTCGACAGAAACTTGACAGAATTAGGGTTTTTCGGCTTCGTTTTTCCGTTCGAAATTCGTACAAATTTGCAATTAAGTTATTTATTGTTTAGCGAGGCTCTGATACCACTGTAAGTCGATGTAGTACACCCCAGTACTTGTGGGGAGGCGGAATTTTCAAAAACGATCATGTTTAAAGAACTAACATCGACTAACCGCTTAAATCGAAGCTAAACGATAACTAACCAAACATATAGTTGTTCTAAACTACTATGCTTAGGGATTATACCTATCGAAACTAGTCCTTCGTCTTTGCGATCTCCTTGTTCTCCTCGGCCTTCTCTAGGTAGTAGACGATCCACCCGAGAGCAAAACACCAAGCTACACCTCTAACTTGAGGTAACTAATCTACTTTGATTGCTAATCAAAGAAGAAAGGATGATATAGAGTGAAGGTAATGGATGTTTAAGTCTAACTAAACCTTTGATCTCAACACATGAGGATTAAGGATTAGTCTCTTGAAGATGAGAGCTTGAGGAGAGAGAATGTGAGATGAGATAATGAGATGAGAGAGAGTGTATCATAATATATTATGAAGCATTCTTATTAAAGAATAATGAATAATAGAAATGAATAAGCATGCTTCATAAATGAAAAGAGGTGATTCATTAACATGAGTCATTAAGCATTTATGGTGCATTAATGATCATGATGAATCACCCTCATGACTCACTAATCTTATCCAAAGCTTATGTCACTTTAACCTCCTTAGTCACATCTTCTAGAAGCTTCTCGTATAATTACGAGAACGCCCCTCCAATCCGCAAAAATACGGAAAAACTTTAGACTGAAAAAATCCAATAACCGGATACCAGTAACTGGCTTAAACCAAAGCCGACTGGAAAAAACTGTCCGAAAGTCGTACGTGCGTAAACGCACGTATGCGTCCGAACCCTTTGTCGCAAAACCATGCGACCTCTATATCGTTTCGCCTGGAGTAGGAAACTCTTTGTGTGGGACTCTAGAGACTCGACTACTACGCTGGCAGTGGGTTTAACCACAGACCGCAAGCGGCACTAGCTGTACGTAACGGTCCCCAGGTAGTTGTCGATAAGAAGGCCGATGAGAAAACCCATCCGAACTCCTACTGAGTCTGATGTGACAATCTCCATACAGTCCGGTCCGTTCGTCCAAGACTATCGCATATCGGGCCTAGGGGGCGGCAAGCGTCAGTCCCCTAATAGCGGTATAAGTCGTGTCGGAGGGAAGCCCATTACACCCTGAGAAACTACTGGAACCTACCAGCAAATCTCGCTTGCCCTGGCCAGGGACTTTGCGTAATGGCTCTCTGACACAGCACGATATCTACTCCCAATACCGGGAGGGACGAATCCTGTCTAACCGCCACTGCCTCCAAGTGCTCGGGACTGCACCCAACTGCTACCTGTTTGCACGACTCCTTTGAGCCGTGGTAGGGTAGCAATCTAAGAACAGTGGGACACACTCGAGGCGAAGTAGCAGTGTCAAGTCTGCGGACTACGCTGTACTCATGTCACCTGGGAACTTTTCACTGACGACTGGTATCAAACCAACCAACAGTTCCCTGTGAGTCCTGTCCGGTGTACCCGTAACCTAACGAGCACCTGCATACTATCTCCAGTACGACGTACTGACGGCTGTGGGACAGACCATCTCCCCAACTGGGATGAGAAGCATACACACTAGTCTACTCCGGAGTATCGATGCTCTGTCTCGATAATCCAACGACCAGGGACCTGAAAGAGGATGTGCTTGTAGACTACCCAGCCCCCACTAGTGTGACTGCCATCACAACGCTGGTAGACAAGCAAGATCCTAAGAGCTCTATCAATACGTACACTCACATATTAAGATAGAAAAACCAAGTAGCATACTACCATGTTTAGCAAGACTGTTATATACATGTGAATATCCCAAGCTTCCATTAAGTAATATACAAGCTAGTATGATACAGTAATGGTCTTCTAGGGCATAAACACTAACACGGTTTTCAATTGTGGCACTTGTGTGTCGATCCACAGGGAAGAGGGCAATCCAAGTTAAATCTAGCGAATTAAGAAAATCTTTGAGTTTTAGGAAATTATACTAATTAAATAAATTATAGAAATTTAAAATAATTAAATGCAAGATTGATAAAGATTTGAAGAAAGAAAAACATAGGGTTTCGAATTCACTAAATCTATTCATGGTGATTTAAATTAATTTGTTTTCTTTCTTTGATTTCCACCCTTAAAATAATTACCTATCAATTGTTAGAGGCATAAAGCATATGTTCATCGTAATAAATTATCAAATAATTTTAGAAAGCATAACCTATACGAACATCGCATACCCTATCAATTAACAATGAGGAAAATAATAACATTAAGAATTATGTGCTAATTAATTTGATCTAAACCTTACACTAGATAGATTTGTTGGTGTTCGGTGCTCGCGCCGCAGCCAAGACGGAAGCGAAAACAAAAAAAACTTTATGCAAGCACCAAACACGCACACCCAAGAAAACGATCCAAACACCTAAACTAGCAAACTATAACATGCAAGGGTATGAAAATACAACCTTCGACGCGTGTCCACCTAATTGTGGAAGACCTTTCCAGGCTCGTAGACGCCGGAAACGCGCTTGAAAGGTAACCACCCTTGCTGAAGAAGATCCAGCCGAAGGAAACCGGAAAAGGCTCCGACCGACGCTCCAAAATTGCTAAGAATGGATTGTGGATGATGTAGGAATTTTCCCACTTATTATTTCTCTCTAAAAACCATGCTCAAGAGAGCAAGAAGAAGAAGGAGAAAGAGGTGAGGAAATGGCTAAGTGTTTTTCTCATGAAGCATGAACTCAAGAAAGTAGAAAGAAAAAATCAATTGTAGAAAAGATGGCTACAACCTTTTTCAACCATGGTTCAATAGTGAATCTAAATGAATACATCAATATAAAAACCTAAGCTATACTTCTCTACAAGTTTGCAACCATGCCTCATGCCACCTCACCCTCCATCTCTTTCCATTTAATTTTCTAAAAAGAAAATCAATTATGAAGTGTCCTTCTTGCAAAAGTATTCCCGTATAAATACGGAATACTTCACCCGGTATACGTATCGCCGCATATACGCGTATCCGTATAAAAATACTGATAGAACCAAAGATAGAAAATGAGTAGTGAAAATAATACTAAAATATATATATCAATATATATATATATAAATTATTAAATCAAAATCTGATTTAATAATCCGGCTTAATCCTAAGTCAGTTAGTATTATCAACCGTCCGATTAAAATCCGTATATCACATACACGTATTTAATCGAATCCCTGCACGTACCAACGTATGGCTCTTACATCTATTGCCTGAACCGTGAAAACTCTCTGTGTGGGGCTCTAAAGACTCGACAATACGCTGGCAGTGGGTTTAACCACAAGCACGTCAGTGGCACTAACTGTACGTAACGGCTACCCAGGTACTTGCCAAACGGGGGGTCAACAATCAAGTATATCCTTACCCTACTAAGTCTGAACGTGACAATCTCCGTACAGTCCGGTCTCTTCATCAAAGAGTATCGCATATCGGGTGTAGAGGTGGATAACATAAGACCCTTACTAACCCGATAAGTCATGTTTGAGTCAAGCTCATCACCAACAGAGATACTACCGATCAACTATCAGTAAATCTCATCCACTGTGGTTACGGATTTAGGGTGATAGCCAACTGAAAACAGCGCGATATTGACTCTTAATACCAGGAGTGACGAATCCCTGACAATCGACCACTACCTCCATGTAGCTCAGGACTGTACCCAACTAAAACCTGTTTGCACAACTCGTTTGAGCCGTGGTTGGGTAGTAATCAAAGTACAGTGGGAACTCACATGAGACAAATGGTGATCTCATGTCAAAAGACTAACCTGTACTCATGCCACCTGAGAACTTCCATCTGACGATAGATATAATACCATTTAGATGTTCTCGGGGAGTCCGTCCAATGTACTCACTTCCAGTGAGCACATGTATACTATCTTAGGTGACACAACACCAATGGCTTGGGAGACCGGCCACCGCCCCTCGTTAGGATCTCAAAACGTATACAGTAGTCTACTCCGGAATATCGATACCAAGTCTCGATACTCTTATGACTAGGAACATTTAAGGATGTGCTTACGGACTACTCAACTCCCACGTATATGATCGCCATCATAATACTGGTAGTCAAGTAAGAATCCTACGGGTTTCATCAAAGATGAAGACAAACCAAATAGCATACTACCATCTCGAGTAAGACTGTTATACCTGTATAGGTCCTCCCTCAATTATCATAATCGTCTACTTGCAATCACAATAATTGCCTTGAGGGCACTATATCCAACAAGATCTAATAGTTGTCAATCATAGATCTATCTAGCTTTATCACCTAGTCAAAGTTAACCCTAATTAATTAGATCGAATATAAACAATAAAAATATAAACTTTATTTTCCCTGGATAAATTTCATGATTGCCAATTGATCATCAATCTACCTAGTTTATCAGCAATGCTTATCTTTTTCCTAAATAAAGCTCATGGTCATCAATCACTCATTGACCTATCTAGTTTATGAGAATTGCAAACAAAGAATCTATTTTTATTATTTAAATAGTCGTCATTAAGATCATGAAAGAAAAACAAGAGCTTTTAAGAATAAACACCAATCATAGATCAAGTTTCATCTAAATCCTAAGTAGAGAATTTAGCTATGCATGAAAATAAAAGCAAGACAATAATAATTAAAAGAAGACATAATAGATAAATAAAAATAGAAGTTAAATTGCTTACAACCCTAGATCTTGCTCTTGAAAATCCTAGCCTTCAAAATAATAAAAGAGAAGATGAGAGATGATCCCCTCAAGAGAGGACGATTTTAGCCTTATGTATTCGATGCCTTTTTATAGCCTTTTAATCAAATACATGATACCAACAGGATTACAATGAGATAACAAATGAACACAAGAAAATTCGACCTAATTGCCTAAAATGGGGCGGCTAAAAGCCGGCTTTGGTCGGCGATTCGCCGACTAATTTTGGCAAAGTGGTCCCACTTTGGTCTCTGGCTTCCTTGCTCTAAATTGATCGTTTTAAGACTTTTATTTCTATGTAAATCTTTTCATACGCTTCTGCTCTCTTTTTAACTCATTTTATCGAATTAAAACGCACGTGTTGGTATCTTTTCTTCTCTTTTTCCACTTAAACCCATGTTACCTGTAAATAACACAAAAATGCCTTTGCGAAGTATTAAGTGTGACATAATAAAGATAAATATGAATATAAAATATGCATTAAAATGAACCAATCAGGAGACATCTCTTTAGAGAGCGTGATTTCGTGGCAAGTGGGTAATTACCGCGCTTGGAAGTTTCCATATTAAACCTCTTTAATATGATGTCAATTTACCTACACTGGGACAATCCCAATAGATCTAAATTCTTGGTACTTAGGAAATATCACCCAAGTTTTTCATGGAGAACTTTTATGACAAGAAAAGTTAAACTGATTTAGCATAGGAACATCATTTCCTATCAGGAGAATGTGTACAATATGAGAAATGTGACAGCACTCTCTACAACCTTCTTATAAATGCATGATTCATCTACATTTTTGATAAAGTCAAACTCTTTGGCTGCCTCATCAAAACAGATGTTCCATCTCCGTGATACCTGCTTTAGTGCATAAATGGACTTAATCAACTTGCATACTTTTTCGCGTCTCCCCCTAACCTCGAAACCCTCCAACTGAGTCATAGTAAGTATCAGTAGCAAGTAGAATCTGAATAGATTTAAACATGGCTTCTGGACAAAAAGGTTTTATCATACTCCACGACAGGTCTTTGACTAAAAACTCTTTGCTTCTAGTCTAGCTCAAAAGGTCTCTACCTTTCCATCTGCACAGATCTTCAAACATGGTGAATTCCGACAGCAGCACAAGCCACCTCACTAAGACTGAGTTCAATTACCGCCCCCGACGGGCAATTCCCCTCTTCCCCCGTCCCAATCTGGGTCGTTTGGGTCGAGTCTTGGTCCCTGGCTTGGTCTTGATCTCTAGGTTCGCGAGATATTTTCTGGAAAAAAAAATTGGGATAATGAGGTTTGGTGGATCTGGGAAAAAGATCTTGGGTTTTTATGTGGCGCACGTGTAATAAAAAGAAAAGGAAAGAATTAAAAAGAAATGGATCAAAGAGGTTTGAACTCGTGATCTGCTGGACAATAGTATAGTGTTTCAACTGTAGGAATACAAATATTGACCATGCATAAAATTAAAGAGAAACAAATGTATGCATAGTTTCTAAAGAGAATAATTTAAAATATAAACGGAATCATTTCCTTAAAATAATTATTTTTCTTTTAAAAAAAAATTTTTCTTTTAAAATTTCCTTTCAAAACGAAATCAAATAAATTCTTTTCTAAATTATTTTCTAAACAAATAAATTCATTTTCTTTTCTAAAAGCAATAAAAAAAATCCAGTAAATATCAAATAAATTTTAATAAGTTCAAACAAATTCTTCTCTTTAAAAATACTAATAATATTTTTATCTCTCCGAATAAATTCTTTTTTATTCAAAAAGCAAAAATAAATCTTTCAATAATCTTTCAAAACCTCATATTTTATAAAAGGAAATCATTTCAAAACCAATATATTTTTATTTATTTAAAAAACAATATAGTAAGGACACGGGCATTACACAAATCGGTCCGCGTTTAAAAAACGACAACTCCCTATCTACGACATATTTTAATGATCCGATCCATGCAGGTTGATCACACTACCTTCAAATATGTGTATGAAAAATCAAATGATTTGTAGACTTCTAGCCCATGCATCGTTGGGTGTGAAAATGAACCTTTCGATAATGCAACATAAACTTTATTCGATATAAGACTAGAGCACTTCAAATCCTTTTATTTTTTATACATATATTTAAGGGTAAGATGATCTACTTGCACGGATCGGATCTTTAAAACATGTAGTAGACCGGGAGTTCTTGTTTTTAAAAAACGTGCACCGGTTTATAATGGATATGAGGTGGAAACCCCTTTTTCAAAAAGAGGCCCTCGCCTCAAACACACACATCTTCCATAATTTTCACCGATCCAAACCGGACATCTTGATTTACATATCATAAAACTCTTATATATACAAAAAAAATCTCGATATTTAAAGACTTCTAACGCATTCATCCAATGAATATAAAAATTAACGGTTTATCAGTATAGGAAAACTACAGTCGCTTGATGGACTGCTGGAGGCCTTGAAATATCAAGATTTTTTGTACATAGGGGTTTCATTATACGTAGATTAGATTTACCGGTTTAGATCGGTGAAATATATGGAGGTAGGTGTGTTGAGACGGGGCCCTTTTTTGAAAAAAGGGCCGCCAACTCATATCGCTTTTTCTGTCTATATATAATCCAAAAAGTGCATATATAAACTTTTAAATCATATTTTAGCTAATTAAGCTTTCTAAGGTGGGCTTTAGGAGTGGGCCAATCGCATTAACCAGCCATAATTCTAGTATTAGTCAATTTCTTACAGTTTTATTAACTAATTATAATTTACTAATAATTAATGTCTCTCTATCTGTACTGTTGAGTTAGAGGAATCAAAATCGAAGCCACATAACGAGAAAGACTATAATCCTATTGGTAAATAAAACTATAAGATTATAACAGAATTTCAATCGACCACTTGAGGAGATTAGACTAAAAGTCTCTGGAGGCGGTATCTCTTAAAGTTTCTGCTAAAATATAAAATGTCATAGATATAAAATCACTAATTTAACATGATTTTAGCCTTCTTTAGATTTTGGAACTCCATACTAAGATGCCTTGGTAATAGAAACATAAAGTAAAACATGTTTATTGATATTCTAAATTGAAATAATTTATGTTTTTAATGTTTCTAAAGTAAAACATATCAAGAGCCTATTGACATCTATAAAAATACCAGGCATATATACTCTATTGTTTTATTAAGTAGGCCCACTCTGAATGAGACTTGTTCCGCTTTGGGTAAAGACGTTTGTGTTCGCTCCCCAAACTTGCAGTCTTAGAAAGAGTACACTCACTTGATGAAGCTACATGAGCCATAAAATAGGGTTCAAAAACCCAGGAGGACACCCAAAACGGGTCCCCGGCATGAAGGTCCCCGCCATGCCAAAAGGAGGCTCCCGCTACGCCAAAAGGAGGCCCCTGCTACGCTAAAAGAAGGCTCCCGCCATGCCAAACGAAGAGTCCACGTCATACTTGGAGAAGTCCCCGACATGGGGTCTCCGCCATACCCATAGGGGCCCTTGTAAGTCCACGTTGCGACCCCCGGTTCTTACGGGAAGGCGGAAACGGTATAAAAATCAAATCTTTAGCGCAAGGGGCAACATGGACTAAACAAAATCGGGATCTTTTCCTAAACTAAAACTAGCAAACTTACTAAAGAGATTTAACTACTCGGATGAAGATGGTTATACCTAAACTTGAACTCCTTCTTCTTCAAACTTTTGTAGAGGTTGATGGTTCTCTTCTTGTCGCCTTCTTCCGTCGAAGATGGATCCACCTCGAAGGTTCAACCTTTGGGCTCTTTCTCGAACTTGGAGTGAACTAGGATTTCCGGCTTGCTAAACCTTGAACCCTAGAGAGAGTAGAGAGTGTCTAGGGGTTGTTTTCTTTTCAAGGTGAAGGATTCTCAACACATGAGAAGGAATCACCTTAAGCTTGAGGAAGAAGAAGATGAAGTGAGGAGAGAGAATGATTATGAAAGAATGAGCTCTTTTCTTTTGCAACCATAACTAAAAGAAAAGGAATTATCTAATTAATAATAATAATTCAAAAATGAAATAGTTGATGGTTGTATTTGGAATGACCACTATCATAACTTTCAATAAATGAGTGTAAGCATGAATCAAGGAGAATCCTTTCAAAGCATGATGGTGGTCAACATTCAACCATGGTCAACAAGTCAACCATGGTCAACAAGTCAACAAAATCAACCATAATAATATTTCATTTAATTACTATTATTAATTGATATTTCATAAATCTATTAGGGTTTGGAAAAAGACGACTGTAAACTGTGCATACGCACCCGTTCCGAAACCCTAATGAAAAACCTCATCCTCCGCCTCAAGCAACTGTGCATACACACCTGCATTCTTGTTCCGAGGAACATGAATACTGAAAGATAAAAGCAACCCCAAAACATATACCGGTATCTGACTCAAACCAGAGCCAGCCAGTAATATCCGTCCGGACTCCAAACGTGCACAAGTGCGCGGATGAGAACGAACCCTGTCGCAAAACCATGCGACCTCTACTCTGTTTTGCCCAGAGGCGAATACCCTCTGTGTGGGACTCTAAAGACTCGACACTACGCTGGCAGTGGGTTTAACCACAGACCGCAAGCGGCACTAGCTGTGCGTAACGGTCCCCAGGTAGATGTCGACAAGAAGGCTGACGAGGTGAAACCCCATCTGAACTCCTACTGAGTCTGAATGTGACAGTCTCCGTACAGTCCGGTCTGTTCGTCTGATACATCGCATGTCGGGCCTAGGGGGCGGTAAAACGTCAGTCCCCCAATAGCGGTACAAGTCGTGTCGGAGTGAAGCCCAAAACACCCTGAGATAACACTGGAAACCTACCAGTATATCTCGCTTGCCCTGGCCAGGGAATACTCATGTAATGGCTCTCCTAGACACAGCGCGATGTCAACCCCCAATACCGGGAGAGACGAATCCTGTCTAACCGGCACTGCCTCCAAGTGCTTCGGGACTGCACCCAACCACTACCTGTTTGCACGACTCCTTTGAGCCGTGGTAGGGTAGTGATCAAAGTGCAGTGGGAACACACTCGAGGCGAAGTGCCAGTGTCAAGTCAGCGGACTAAGTTGTACTCATGTCACCTGGGAACTGATGACTGACGATAGGTATAATACCAACCTGTCAGTTCCCGACGAGTCCTGTCCAGTGTACTCGTAACCCAACGAGCACCCGTATACTATCTCCAGTACGACGTACTGATGGCTGTGGGACAGACCATCTCCCACACTGGGATGAGAAGCGCATACGCTAGTCTACTCCGGAGTATCGATGCCCTGTCTCGATAGTCCTGCGACTAGGGACCTGTATAAGGATGTGCTTATAGATTACCCAGCCCCCACTAGTGCGACTGCCATCACAACGCTGGTAATCAAGCAAAAGATCCAAAGGGCTCCACTAATGCGTATAAGTGATATAGTAAAATAAACACAAGTACACATTGAAGTAGAAACAAACCAAGTAGCATACTACTATATTGAGCAAGATTGTTTATACAAGGTGAATATCCCAAGCTTCCATTAAGTAATATACAAACTAGTATGATACAGTAATGGCCTCTAGGGCATATAGACTAACACCCCTGACATGAGGGTCCCCGCCATTCTAAAGAGGGGTCCCCGACATCGGGAAGGTCCTCGCTGAACGTGGGGAATTGGCTAAAACCGTTCCCCCCATGTCCCCATTGCATGGCCTACGGTCATAGCCATGTATGTAACCATCCCGGAGGTTATAAATACCCTCCATATACATTCAGGCAGGGGTTAATAAAAAAGAATCACTGTTAATCATTAAAAAGCACAAGAACACTTGAAAAATCAAGTTTTTAAAAGGAAGAAGAAGAGAAGAAGACTTAACTCATGTAAGTATGGAGCAATGGAACTCCTCTTCTCTGCAAATTCCTTCTGCCTCTGTAATTCACTCTTTAATTGCTATAAAACTTAGGAGTCGAAGGATGCTCGATAAGAGTTATCCAAAAATACAAGTTATATAGTCATGTTTTGAACAATTCGAGGACTTGAAGATGCATTGCTTCCATGATGATTTTAAAATTATGGATACTTGCAAAAGTTATCTTTTTTGGATACTCTTCGGAGTCATCCTCATGTATATGGATACTCATTTGAGTTATCCCCCATGTGATTGTCCCATAATGGACTCCACGGGCATATACATGGATACAAGATGAACAAATACACAAAATACATGCATATGCGTACTGAACATACTTCATACGACACACATTCAAGGCCTGAAAAAACCCATTGACAAAATAGTCAATGTCGGGGATCCTTGAATATCAAGAACAAATTCCCAAAGTTGTGATGAACGGTCATAAGCAACAAATAAATCCAACGGTGTAGACCCCCAGAGGTCACCGACCCTACCAAAAATCCAATGGCGGAGACCACCAAAGGTCCCCGCCCCTACCAAAAATCTAATGGCGGGCATCCTCAGAAGTCCCCGACATTAGACCTCCAAGTCTCTAAACTGTATCCATGGACCACTAAGTCCCTTGAACTGGAATTCTGCCCTATGGCAAGTAAAATAGCTTGATATATACAATTCACAGGCATCCATCGTGATACAGAAGTCAAGAAACATACCCTTTATAAACCCAAATATGCCCTACGGCAGCTATGTTGTATTAGTCTTCTGTATACTATCCACGGGCTACCATTCATGACATAGAAGTCAACATGTGATATAGAGTCAACAATACCCTAACATGCCATATGGTTAGCCTAAAATCGGCTTCCATACACAATCCACGAGCGTCTATCGTGATACAGAAGTCAACAAATATATCATTCATCTCACTAAGCGTGTCATGCACTATGGCAATTTATCATAATTTTTCATATGATTCACGGGCGACAATCGTGGCATAGCAGCCAACAACATGTGACATTGAAGCCAACCGCACCCAACTCCAAAATGGCCCTACGGGTAATCCTCGTGACATTAAAGTCAAAAACCCCAAAACCAAAATTGCCCTACGATTAGCTTAAAATCAGCTTCCATATACGATCCATGGGCATCCATCGTTGTAACGATCTTAAATTTCGTAGACTCTAGTATTATTCGTCATTAATAAAATGTTGTTTTCCTTTTCGAATACTGAGTTAATATTCATTCTTGATCAATATTGATTGAGACGTCTCAGATAAGTCTGAGCCGACTCATACGTCTCTCCCAATGATCATTTCTTTTCCGTCTCCTTGAGACGGCTCATGAGCATTTTGAGCCATCTTAATACTCGTTTTGAAAGTTGTTTGCTGCACTGTCTCCATGAGATGGCTCAAGCTATTCTTGAGCCGGCTCATGCTCTCGTTCGAAACTGAAACGTTCCAGACACCCAATAGACGAATTCCTTGGCCTCGTAACGATTAAACCGCCCTTTCATTTCATTAAACCGCCACCTAAATACTGATAACCCCCAACCCTTGAATTCCCCATTAAATTCCCTTTTAATGGCATTTAAATCTCTTTTAATTCCTCATTTTTAAAATTATATTCCTCCATTTTTCTTTGGCTGTCAAAACAAAATCTCACTATGAAATCTCTAATCCCAATTCCTCTCAGGGAGTAAAACGTGTTACGAAACGGATTTCCAATTCAGAAATTGGATTTCCAGCAGAGAACACTTAATATGAAATGACCATAACTCGTAAACCTAATACCCGATTGACTCGAAACCAATTTTACCGTACAGATAATTTAATATGTTGTTTACGCCTTTTATATTGTTTCGCCAAATTATGCACGTGTGATTTTATGTAGTTTTTCTAATCCAACCGATACCGGTTGCTCATATGTTTTAGCAGTGCATTTACTGTATACCCATCATGTCGCATGACCGTCATCCCTTGTAAATAGTGTTCATTTAGTGACCGTGTTACATTACCAAGTGATAAATATTAGTGATTAGATATAGCAAGTACGTTAGTATAAAAGCGTGATTGAATAGTAGAAGTGACGCGTACTTGTACACAATCAGCAGAACCAATTAGTTATTGCATTGTTGACGCCTATGAGGCATATATAAGTGTAATTATAACCGGTATGGGACAGATATGGAAGCACTTATATTAGAGTCATAGGTAAGACATCGAGCACTGTCCATTTATCTTAGATATCAGTTGAGACATGCTTGATGGAGACCCTGTCTCCAGTTCTCACATAGACTTGCCATGGAGCAACTATTATTTGAATTCATGGTCGGTGTTTGATGTAGACCGCGGGGTGTGGGGTAGTTTGAGTGTGAGTTCGATCAACGGAATCTCAGGAGTCCCACTGCCGCATATACAGTGATTTCGGGAGTTGTATGAATGGTATTTCTGATTCTTAGTGAGCATGATTCAGGCCTGTGTTCCCTTTCCCCTAGGGCCTATCCTTGGGTTGGGGATACTTCTGCAGTGGTTGACACTCACACTTGAACCGACGATAAGTTTAGTGACCTAGATATTGAGACTTAGAGACTGATAGCTTTAGTGACATAGATATTGCATTGATTACTGATCGGATACACTTGCTTATCATTACATGTACCGATTATTTCATGCCCACGTCATTGTTCTATACTTACTACTTTATGTTTATCATCATTACACACATTACATATTTATATATTGCTATTGTATCGCTCTGACGACCTGAGTATGCATGCTCAGAGTGAGGAGTGGATTTAGCTCAGATCAGGACCTGCCTTATCTCAAGGATACTGCGGACAACCAGATCAGCGACGCCGGCGCTATCTTTTCCTTTGACTCTATCTGGTTAGTTTTATATCTGTTTTGATAGAATTAGTGACTGCAGTTCTCATTACCTGTGCTATGATTACTGATTACTACGTAATGCTAGAAGCCGAAATGTGACTACGGCAGTATATTTCCTTGACCGTAGGAGCATGGCTGGTCCGGTCACCCCTTGTATTCCGTATTTTAGGAAGCGGGGCGTGACACTTGTCATTCTTTTATTTTTAGAAAAAAAAACATGGAATTTTATTATAACTTGAAAATATGTGGTTTGATAATATTTATATAATTATTAAAAATTATATTTTATTAAAGTAGAAAAATTGCGTTTTTCTTAAAAATCGTATTAAAATCTTTCAAGACGGAATGTTCCGTGAGGAGGTCTGCATCTCGCTCTACTAGCCCGAGAATGTGCGATAATCCGCACCATCCAATACCGGGTTACCCAAAATGGGTTGTAGAGACATAATTGCAAAGAGTTTGATAATACAATTTAAAGAAAAATCGGTTTTTATAGTTCATGGTATTTAAATGAAATATTGCATTTGCCATAAAAATATGTTGAGAATCGTGCTATGTCAATATGTGTATATGTGAGGGGTAGGTCATTACCCCGTGAATTTTTCTAAAGGTATGCTAAGAAAAATATTTAAAAGATGACGTATATAAAATTCATGGTATTTAAATGTAAAAGTTTAATTAAAGTTATTTAACATGGAGTTTAAAATGAAAATTATTTCTAAATATTAGTTTAATGATTAACAAGTAAGGTATAAGAACATGAATGAGCAATTCTTAAGAAAAAATGTGGTTTCAAAGATTTTAGAATCAAATGTAGGTACAACTCCACTTACCGACATGTTTTGAAAAAGAGAACTTTTATTGTAGAAAGAGAGGAATGGGGTGGGACTTACTAGTGACTTGGGTTAAGAATAGAGAGAGGAAGAGGTTGAGGTTGTCGTAGTGTTGCGGAGTCGCCGGAATTGCCTTGAATCCTCGCCGGAAGTTGACCTTGGGCTAACTCCACTTCTACTTCACTTGTACTTAGAAAAATTTGATAATTTTGGCTAGAGATTTCAGAATGAGGAGGGGCTAGGGTATGGGATTGTATTTATAGTGTGGAATTAGGGTTTTGGAATTGAAATAATGAATTAAAATACATTTAAAATTGGATTAAATGTGAAATTGAATTCTATGTTAAATTGCAGAGAAAACAAACGGTGCAGGGGTAAAGGGGTAGGCCAATGGGTTTTGTGTGCAAAACCCGGGCACTATTGCCCACGGGCTACCCGTCGCCGCCGGCCCAAAGGGCAATCTCGCCGGCCATCTGGTGAGGGGGTGCCATTGGATTGAAGCCATGTGTCTGTGTCGCTGTTAACTCTAATTTGCACATGTTTGATTTTTTCATACTTTTCATTTTATGTGTATTGTACGTGTAAACTTTTGGGCTTCCAAAAAGTTTTTAAAAAAATTCTGAAAAAATAATATGTGGCTGATGGGAATTGAACACAAGGGCTATGTCACAGCAGTACAAAGGCTTTACCAGTGAGCTACAAGTTATTTATTGCTGTTCTTAAACAAAAATAACTTTTAAATTGTAGTCAGACTTACAAACTATTTTCTGTACTTTAAGAAGAAAAATTTTGTACAGAGAATTCAGGGTCGTTACAATATATCACTAATATCGAATGATCATCCTATAAGTCACTGTATCTCGCTAAATACGAGTTCAATTCCACCTTGATTTCCCCATTTTCCCAAGTCACAATAACTATAAGTATAGGATTAATTGTATACAAGCACGTGCCAAATCACAGTCTTACTCATTTTCACTGCACTGTTCACTTTCACTAAGCAATCACTTATCACTGGCGTGCTTGATACAACTAATCCAATACCACTCACGTTCGACAATGCAAAATTCGCTATGAGTCACTATGAACGTTCGCTATCACTAAAAATATCACGGTCGGGTAAAATACAAGAATGATGCAATATAGCAAGTTATATGCGATATGAAACACTATGCACCTTATGATTTCAGAAAAATATATTAATCTACACGATCGTATTTAGGCAAAATGTTACAAAAGCGGTAAAAATTAAACTCAAACAGAGATCTAAAAAAATTGGTTCCAGGTCAATCGGGTTTCAGGTTTGCGATATGCGGTCGTTTCATTTTAAGTTTTCATCGCTGGAAATCCAGTTCCTGAACTGAAAATCTAAATCTCAATACATTTTTCACCGTGTTGGGATCATAATTAGGCAAAGCCACCGTTGAGTGAAATTTATATATTTTAATTAGGTTTCCAACGCACCATACGGTTCGATAATATCCATTGTGTGTTGGGAGATATGTTCTGTTCAAGGTCAGGACATACGTTCTGTCCCTGCTTGGGACTGTTGTACACTTCGACAGTTTAAAAGGTGTTATAAATATCAAACGACACTGAAATGCAGTGAGATTAGTACCGTTAGAAAGATAATTAAATCCTATACGCTTCTATGTATGGTTCTTCATGCTTGCGCATTTTAACAGTGAATAACATGCATTCTTAAATGAGTAAAGGTAAAGATTCTGACTCTGGACTGCAGTCCAGAGCCATGATTCGCCGCAATTTCCATTGTCACAGCTTGTAAGAATTTAGGGATTGACTATGGGGTGTTGTAGGTTCATCTGTTGTCTTCGATACGAGCCCTAGAATATTAGGTTCAGAGTTGTATTCAATTTAATATAGATTTTAGAACGAGGCATGTGCAATAAATTTCAGATTCAACGTCGCCTTTTTGAGGCGTCATTACTTGATGTAAACTTCACTATTTTCAACCCAGTTTCCGGCATGATGTCCGTTATTAGTAAACGGATCTATCTATAACAAGTTACTCCATATTTGATTTAGTTATCATTCACAGTTCGTATCAGATGCTTAGGGTAGCATTCGGCAAACGATCGAAACACGAGTTTCCTTTAACCAATTGAATTAAATGTTATCCATATTAATCTATGTATTACTAACAAGAAAAAATGTCCTATTCGAGCTCTCATCAATAAGACGGCACTATGGTTCGCTATGCAGTGTCGAAAACAGTTATGATCTGAACTAGTTATGTATATCTAGTTATTACAAATTCGCTTCGCGTAACGTTTAAAAGAATTATAGCATGATAAACAAGAGAGGGATTTCACTTGCCTTCGGTCGCTGATATAGAAACTGTAGGGTTGCTATGCACGCGCACAAGGGTCTACGAGGCATCAACCATGCCCGATTAAAAATTTAGCCGTGCCGAACAACCCGATACAAGATCTTTAAACTAGAGATTAGGCGAAAACTAACATGTTAACAACTTTAACACTAAGTGAGAGGGATTACAACCTTTGTAGATCCGGTCCTTCACTTCATATGCTCCGTGTTGTGGTCCCTTCGCTGCGATCATCGGGATCCGGACTCTCGAGAGGTACCACGAAGAGAAAGATGCAATCTTTGCTTCCGATCTTCGATACTAAGATGATCTACCTTGAAGTTTCATTAACACAAGCTAACACTCATGAAATGATGTGAACACCCTCATCTAAATGGCAAGAGAAGATGAGGATGATGAAGTAGGATTTTTTTGCTCTCTTTATTTATCTTTTTCTCATATTTATCCATCACAAAAATCAAAGCAAGAAAGCATTTCAAGCAAAGAAGAAGAAGGAAGAAGATGAACCATGATTTTAATCCTTTTGTGATGAATAGGAAAAGAATAATATGATGAATAATGCAACCATGGTTGACTAAACCCATGTAGAGAATTCACTAGGGTTAGGGTTTGGGTTGGGTTAAAGCATGAGTCACTTACAAATATCTTTCACAAAACAAAACCAAAACCTTCTAGAAACATCTAGAAAGCTTAACCCTAATCCAAACCCTAATCATGTTTAAACTCCACTAAACAAGTTGCATTAGTTATCATATCATGTTACAATATTATATATCACATATATAATATTTATCGTAACAAAATAAAATAATACATTTAACATATATCGCATATATATCAATGTATTACCCGAGTGAGAAAAAGAATCTTTTAGTGAGCAAATATTAGTTAATGTAATTTAATATATCATATATATTATTATATATTAAATTATCGAATCAACACTTGATCCGACAATCCGGCTATATCGCATATAACCGACTAATATTTATCCGTACCGATTCATCGAATCAACACTTGATCCGATGACCCGGCTGATATCAAATATCGCGAGAATAGAATACGGTATCTTATATCGCATTATCCTCGGTCCGCACATATCACATATGTGCTCCTACTCCGTTTTGCCTGAGTCAAGAAACCTCTGTGTAGGACTCTAAAGAATCGTCAATACGCCGGCAGTAGGTGATGATCATATTAAACACCCACAAGCTGCAAGCGGTCAGCTAAACGTAACAGCTACCCAGGTATTGAGCGCTCAGAAGATCAACAAGCAAGCCTGTAACTTCTCCTGTGAATCCAAACAGTAACACTCCCGTACATTCCGGTCTCGTCGTCTGATATGTCGCATATCTCGCCTAGGGGTGGTAAACGTCAGACCCCAGTAGCTCGATAAGTCGTGTCGATATGAGGTCTATAACAGTTCGAGAAACTACTGATAACACTTACCAGTAAATCTCAGCAACCCTGGCCAGGGATTTCCGGTTATAGCCAATCGAACACAGCACAACATCAACTCCCTATACCGGGAGAGACGAATCCCCTCCTATCGCTCATTGCCTCCATGTGATTCGGGACTGTACCCAAAAGCCACCTTTTTGCACGCCCTCTTGGACGTGGTATGATGGAAATCAAAGCACAGTGGGAATCACACAAGACTCTATGACGATCTCGGGTCAACAGACTACTCTGTACCAGTGTCACCGAAGAACTGCCATCTGACGTGAGGTATAATACCATCTGGGAGTTCTCGGCGAGTCCGTCCAGTGTACCCAGTCTCTACTGAGCACCCGTACACCATACTTGATGTCAAACACCGATGGATATGGGATCATCCATCGCCCATCATATGGGTCAAGATGCGTATACGCTAGTCTACTCTGGTGCATCGATGCCCTGTCTCGATACACCCTCGACTAGGAACAGTTGTAGGATGTACTCGTCGACTACCGTGGCCCCACTAGTATGATCTCATCATAGTCCCAGTAGTCGAGTACATATCCTAAGGGCTTTATCAACATGTATATATAGAGACAATCAGAGTACATGTTAAGATAAAGTACAACCAGATAGCGTACTATCATGTCGAGCAAGAAAGTCCTCCATATATATGTCCAAGCATCCATTACAATATACATCGTATGTACAGTAATGGCCTCTAGGGCATACATCTAACTAATAATCTCCCACTTACACTAGGGCCATCTGTCGTGGTATCACATACCCAACAATTAGCTGTGGTTGAAGTATCTCATACTCAACCATCCCATAAAAGTCTCTACTGGGAAAAATGCCTTTGTGAGTGGATCCGCGCTGTTGTCCTCTGTGTCTACTCTCCTAACCTCGATCTCTATGGAGATAAACCATCTCCATGATCAGGTGATACTGCCTAAGAATTATATCTGAATTTCTGATGGGACAGAAGTTCCTAAGCTAAAGCCACAACTCCATTGTCACACAATGGTAGGAACGGAGTTCATCTTATGAACTTATAAATATCCAGACTGCCTCTTTGGTAGCATCCTTGGTAACGATGTATCTTGCCTTTAATCGTCTAGTATGTTACGGTATCTAGCTTGGAACTCTTCCAACATACCGTCTCTCCACTGAGGGTAAAGACAATGCCTGCGACTGACATTCAGTCGTCCTTATCACCCTGGAACCTTTCCAGTGATTCTCCCCAGGATCGATTGATACCATCTCACTACAACTAGTGAGTATCCTAACATCCAATTAGAACTATCTCATAGATCCAAAACACAGGATTTAGGAGGTATCACTTTGATCCTATATGGAGAATCCTTGTGATAAGCGGAGATTAACCGAGCGTAGCATAGGAAACTCCTTCCCTATCAAGAGTATGTCATCCACGTACTCTACGAGGATCACCACCATACTCCCTACTACCTTTTTGTATATACAAGGTTCATCTACCATTTTGATGAAGTCAAACTCTTTGACTACCACATCAAAACAGATGTTCCAACTCCGCGATACCTGTTTTATCATATAAAACATCTTGCACACGTTTCCGCTGCTCCCACTGTCTACGAAGCCCTCTGGCTGTGTACTTATAGACGCTCTTTTCTAAAACATCATTTAGAAAAGTAGTCATGACACCCAACCACCAGATATCGTAGTCATGGTATGTACCCGTGGCAAGTAGGATCTGGATGGACTTAAGCATAGCTTTGAAAGTCTCAACTTTTCCATGTACACCAAGTAATCTTCTCAAGATATACTCGCTCCTGATGGGGATTTAACCCTTCAGATAAAGCAACCAAAGTCCATACTTTGTTGGTGTATAACGATTCCATCTCAGATCGATAAGCATCCAGCCATTCTTACAGAGTCCTACTCCTGATAGCCTGCTCGAAACTAGCTGGGTTATCATCTCATGATGCAATCCTCGCTCCCACTGTCATAGAGAAACCGAAGTATCTCTCAGGTGGGTGAGGAACCCTACTAGATCGGCGGAGAGGCTGAGGTTCGTTGGAAACTATTGAATCCTTTGGTTCTACCAAATTATCAGCTGTAGTTTGTTTAGCTGAAACATTTCCAGTTCTACATAACAGACCTTGCCTCGAGCTTGTCCGGATTTTGCTTTTAGACATAGGCCGAATAACCCCAAATCTTAACAAACTTAAGATATGGGCTCTTCCCTTTCCATATCACATATGAAGTGGTAGGCAACTGATTTGATTTGAACCCTATTCAATAGGTATGCAACTTCACAAGTGCATAACTCCCTAAAGGAAATAGGAAACTCAGTAGTACTCATCATAGAGCACACCATATCAAATAGGGTGTTATTGCTCCACCCCAATATACCATCGTGCTATGGTGTATACGGAGGAGTAATGCTGAGAGAGAATCTCATTCTCCTTTAGAATAGTCCAGGAATTCCGTGCTCAAGTATTCTCCTCCTTGATCTCATCAAAGGACATAATACTTATACCCGTATTTTGGTTCTCTACTTCTAATTTATATTCTGTGAATATCTCAAAAGGTTCGGACCTGTGTTTCAACAGAAACATATGTCTGAATCTTGAGAGATTATCAGAGAATGTAATGAAGTAGAAAGAACCGATCTTGGCATGTGTAGACAGGAGACCTTACATACATCAACATGTATCAATCCCAAGAGTTCACTAACTCTTTCTCTGTTTCCAGTAAACGGAGCTATGGTCATCTTATCTTTGTGACATGACCGGCAAGTTTCATAAGATGTAAATTCAAATTAATTTAGATATGCATCTAAATGTAACTTAGCTAGCCGGATCGCATTGATATGACCTAGTCTACAATGCCTCAAGAAGGATTCGTTCATTTTTGAACTCTTCCTCTTGTGTGTGTTCTATATACTAAGAACTGTGGTTTGATTTAGAACGTCAATGCTTTTAGATAACGTGTCTGAACCGATCAACTCTTGATATAGGAAATGTTCAAAACATTATCCAACAATACAAAATTTTATCATTTCTTTACTAATAAAGAGACTGACATGATTTTGTATATCAGGTTCGGTATCTAATAACATTTGTTCAGAATCAATGTATTCTGGTAATACAGGGTGATAGTGACCAACAGACTTGGCTGCAACACTTGCACCGTTTTCTGTCTCATGAAACTTATCACCCGTTCTCAGTTCTCTACCTATCTGTAGCCCATGTAACAAATTACATATACGGGATCCTGATCCGGTATCATATACTCAGGACGTAAAGGATACTGAGAAACAGTTCTCTGTTAATGAACACACCCGAAGACGATGCATCAACATGCACTTTCTTCGTTTAGGCGGCACGGGAAATCTGGTATTCCCCAATTTCCTGCTCTGTCTTATAACAATTATAAGTTGGAGCGGGACCAACGTTCCCCAGCTCAGTATAACAAGCGGGTTCGGTCAATATATCCGTTTTATTATCTTGATTAAGGCGTGAAATGGTCGCTACCTGGAGAGAGAGAAGAAAACACTCAGCGTATGCTCTTGCAAGATTAGATTGGTTATCTAATATATCTAATCAGGATGTGTCCCACTGTTTTAATCAAATCTTCCTTCAAACCCCAAAAGGAAAGACTAGCCGGGATTAATCACACGCTACAAGTTCGCCAATCTTTCAGCCAGGCCAGTGTCGGTACTTTGAGGGAGGTCCCCCGTGCTTTCACACGAACCTAATTAAAGTAAACCTCATTTTCCCAGAGGCGTAACCCCGTTAACACCTTTCTAGACACCTACTTGATCGGCTAATTGTAATGTGTAAAACTCTCCCAGGAGTAACTCTTACTCGCAGCGGGTATCGGGATCCAACTATCTCATAGAAGGTATGCAATCTCATTGCAAATTTCAACTCTTGAAATTCCCAATAATATTTTGCCCCTAGCAGCTATATGACCTTAACATGGTCAACAAATCATAAGTGCTAGTCAAGTTCAACCCGTTATTTCCCGATTGAATTAAACCCACCCGCACGACCCTTAACATGGTCAACAAAGTCGCACGACTACCCTAATCCAATCGCATCATATGCTTATACAGATAAGCACTAATCAGCTACCGCACACTACGCCTTAACATGGTCAACAAACGTAGCACGAATACTAACTAGTACTTATCTGAAATGACGGAGGGCTACGACAGGTTTTTAGGAAAACCCTTTGCGTAATGAACTTGATATCGTTGTAGAATCGAGTGATTTTTAAATGGAGTGTTTTTTAGGCTTTTCTAGTTTTGCTAAAGGGGTCACTCCCGGTGAAGGGATCGTCGGCCCTTTCCCCATCGAATAAGGTGCGGGATATATCATATATATCACTGTGCAAAGCAAGAACTATAGAAGCAATCAAAAGACAAACCGAGTTTGTAGTATCTGCCAGTTATTGCTAAAGGAGTCACTCCCGGTGAAGGGATCTCGGTCCTTTCCTTATCGAATAAGGTGCTGGATGTTCTACAAGGAACACCGCTATGCAAAGCAAGAACTAGAGCTACCAGTTTTTAAACAAGTTTCTACAACATCTTAGGTTTCTTTTATTTCATTAATCTTATTAATGAAGTCCCATTTTATTATACTTCGCAAGCATCACATTTGAAACGAAATCTGCAATATAACATATATCTCATATATATAATATAAATATTCGTCACAGGCAGTAATATGATCTCATCACAGAACATTGCAGCAGAAGAACATATATGAAATATTGGATATACTAGGACGTCCGTGTTTTCAATACGAGCCTGTATAAAACACGGATTCCACGGTCGCGATGAATAGCCAAACCCACATCCCTAGACCCCTACGAGAGCGGCAAGTAACACTGCCAATTCTAGGGTTAGGAGACTCGGTCTCGACTCCTCGAGATGGTCTCCCACTGGACCCTAGAACCCGGTTACTTGTGCTCCCCGCCTTGGGTCTACCTAATGCGGAAAAGTAAATAATATACAACGGTGACATCTTCCGCTACCTGGAAATGCCCCAATAAAAGAATATTACATACAAATGAATTTTACATGAATGAAAAAGAAAAAACAACTCTCATCTCACATAAAACCCCCGGCTATTCAAACACGACGATTCAATATAACATATCACAGCAACACATAATATCTCATATCATCAACGTAAGCAAGTATGCGTATCCCGATTGTCGTTGATGTATAGCAACGAAGCCGGCGATACACCACATACTACGCTTACGGTCACAGAAAAGAAAGTGTAAAACTACAACAGTTGGAATCCGCAACTTCCTTAGACATCGCATGCCTAACCAAATGAATTTCTTAGACATCGCATACCTAACAATTATAAACCCCGCATTTTAGTCTCATTATCGAAAACTCTTTTCAATATCAAGTCGGGCAATTCAACAAGATTCCCGACGTCCTGATCGAATGCTCGTCGCAAACTTTAGTAGACGTCCGCACCCCCAGATGCCGTCGACGAAGTGCACTAAGGCGAAACACCGCTGCCGCGAGCACCCGAACGGATGTTTTCGGCGACGGGGTTCTCCTACAGTCACTTGGTCGGGGCCATGGGGCGTAGCTGTCTATTAAGTTTACCCGGCGAGTATCCGCGTACACTACGTGATTGCGACGGACTTTTGATCACATCAAAATTCCGTGGCAACCGATCAAATGAGACTGAACTGCTATGTTTATAATATTCAAATTAGTTATCTCATAACTACCTGTGGATTCCAATTATTGTATCACATTCCAGATAAATAGACAAAGTTAAACTTTCCGATCGAATAATCAAACACCCAAGATTTCCCCAATATATCTCAACACTTGAAATCAGTTTAAAAACGTCCATCACATGCCACAGTACCAATGGTCCAGCCGTAGAAGGGTCAAGCCAACGCCTCACATGTGGCACGCCGTACTGCCCCAAACCCTAAGGTTCAAAAGGCAGTTCAAGACGGTCACATAATCGAGTTAAGGTTTGTTGTCTTCTAGAGGGTCCACCGACTTACTTGCACGACTTAGTATGTTCTTAAACACGAGAAAAAATCCAACTTTTGAAAAATTTTCGGACAGGGGAAAAAGTGAGTTATTGATATCCGCCCGAACTTTTTAACAGTTTCTAAAAGTTATCCGGAAAACCCATAGACAAAATTAGACATCCCGATCGAAACATCGAATCCCCAAAACAACCCCAGAAAATTCAACTCTTGAATAAATATTAAAATTCCCAGAAAATCCAGCATAATAAAATAGGAGTTACTGTGCAAACAGGGGATGATGATGTCATCATTTAGCCGCGGAACCGCCGCAGAAGGCATGCTTCTGCCGCGGTTCCACCGCACTTTGTACTGTTCATCGAAAAAAAATTGCACCGTAATTCTTATAATTCTCTGATGAATTTTTTAAGCATTTTTAATCTGGAAAAAACCCAGTTTTTAGAAAAAGTCCAGAGAGCGGGTTTTATCAGGGTTTCGGGTTTCGATCGGACTTTAAACTTCGTCTAGACTTCGCCTAAAACTCTAGCTTGGATCTGATACCACTGTAGGGTTGCTATGCACACGCACAAGGGTCTACGAGGCATCAACCATGCCCGATTAAAAATTTAGCCGTGCCGAACAACCCGATACAAGATCTTTAAACTAGAGATTAGGCGAAAACTAACATGTTAACAACTTTAACACTAAGTGAGAGGGATTACAACCTTTGTAGATCCGGTCCTTCACTTCATATGCTCCGTGTTGTGGTCCCTTCGCTGCGATCATCGGGATCCGGACTCTCGAGAGGTTCCACGAAGAGAAAGATGCAATCTTTGCTTCCGATCTTCGATACTAAGATGATCTACCTTGAAGTTTCGTTAACACAAACTAACACTCATGAAATGATGTGAACACCCTCATCTAAATGGCAAGAGAAGATGAGGATGATGAAGTAGGATTTTTTTGCTCTCTTTATTTATCTTTTTCTCATATTTATCCATCACAAAAATCAAAGCAAGAAAGCATTTCAAGCAAAGAAGAAGAAGGAAGAAGATGAACCATGATTTTAATCCTTTTGTGATGAATAGGAAAAGAATAATATGATGAATAATGCAACCATGGTTGACTAAACCCATGTAGAGAATTCACTAGGGTTAGGGTTTGGGTTGGGTTAAAGCATGAGTCACTTACAAATATCTTTCACAAAACAAAACCAAAACCTTCTAGAAACATCTAGAAAGCTTAACCCTAATCCAAACCCTAATCATGTTTAAACTCCACTAAACAAGTTGCATTAGTTATCATATCATGTTACAATATTATATATCACATATATAATATTTATCGTAACAAAATAAAATAATACATTTAACATATATCGCATATATATCAATGTATTACCCGAGTGAGAAAAAGAATCTTTTAGTGAGCAAATATTAGTTAATGTAATTTAATATATCATATACATTATTATACATTAAATTATCGAATCAACACTTGATCCGACAATCCGGCTATATCGCATATAACCGACTAATATTTATCCGTACCGATTCATCGAATCAACACTTGATCCGATGACCCGGCTGATATCAAATATCGCGAGAATAGAATACGGTATCTTATATCGCATTATCCTCGGTCCCGCACATATCACATATGTGCTCCTACTCCGTTTTGCCTGAGTCAAGAAACCTCTGTATAGGACTCTAAAGAATCGTCAATACGCCGGCAGTAGGTGATGATCATATCAAACACCCACAAGCTGCAAGCGGTCAGCTAAACATAACAGCTACCCAGGTATTGAGCGCTCAGAAGATCAACAAGCAAGCCTGTAACTTCTCCTGTGAATCCAAACAGTAACACTCCCGTACATTCCGGTCTCGTCGTCTGATATGTCGCATATCTCGCCTAGGGGTGGTAAACGTCAGACCCCAGTAGCTCGATAAGTCGTGTCGATATGAGGTCTATAACAGTTCGAGAAACTACTGATAAC
Organism: Agapanthus africanus; assembly: GCA_030015575.1. Taxonomy (NCBI): domain Eukaryota; kingdom Viridiplantae; phylum Streptophyta; class Magnoliopsida; order Asparagales; family Amaryllidaceae; genus Agapanthus; species Agapanthus africanus. Next base: position 362,196,460 of record JASDDO010000004.1, read on the forward strand.
ACTTACTCAGCAACCCTGGCCAGGGATTTCCGGTTATAGCCAATCGAACACAGCACAACATCAACTCCCTATACCGGGGGAGACGAATCCCCTCCTATCGCTCATTGTCTCCATGTGATTCGGGACTGTACCCAAAAGCCACCTTTTTGCACGCCCTCTTGGACGTGGTATGATGGAAATCAAAGCACAGTAGGAATCACACAAGACTCTATGACGATCTCGGATCAACAGACTACTCTGTACCAGTGTCACCGGAGAACTGCCATCTGACGTGAGGTATAATACCATCTGGGAGTTCTCGGCGAGTCCGTCCAGTGTACCCAGTCTCTACTGAGCACCCGTACACCATCCTTGATGTCAAACACCGATGGATATGGGATCATCCATCGCCCATCATATGGGTCAAGATGCGTATACGCTAGTCTACTCTGGTGCATCGATGCCCTGTCTCGATACACCCTCGACTAGGAACAGTTGTAGGATGTACTCGTCGACTACCGTGGCCCCACTAGTATGATCTCATCATAGTCCCAGTAGTCGAGTACATATCCTAAGGGCTTTATCAACATGTATATATAGAGACAATCAGAGTACATGTTAAGATAAAGTACAACCAGATAGCGTACTATCATGTCGAGCAAGAAAGTCCTCCCTATATATGTCCAAGCATCCATTACAATATACATCGTATGTACAGTAATGGCCTCTAGGGCATACATCTAACTAACAGAAACGACACCACGTGCGGGATTCGTCTCGACACACGAGATGATGCGATGCTGGACACGGTGTGTGGCGTGTGCGCGATGTGTGGTGACCCGGTACTGGACACGGTGACGACGCGGACGTGACACGGTAGTGGGCACGGTCTTGGCTTGTTGCATGGTGCGTGTGTGGCACGGCACGACACGGTACTGGACGCGGTGCTAGGCACTACTGGGCATGGTGTGTGCACTGGACCGAGGCACGGGGTGGTATGGAGGCGACATGACACTGGGCGTGGTGTTGGGCACCACTAGGCACGGAGATGGTGTGGTAGTGGGCACGGTCGCGGTTTCGACGATGGCACAGTGATGGTGCGGCGGCGGCAAGGGGTCGGCTAAGTGTCATGATAGAGGCGGTGGGGGTACAGTGGTGAAGGAGAGGGTGGTGATGGTTGTCGTAGGAGGTTGCAGAGGAGGAGCTGGTAGTGTAGGGGTTGGGCGGAGGTAGTGGTTCAGGTTGAAGACGGTGGCGGTAGCTGCAGGCAGCGAAATAGAGGGTTAGGTTCAAAAAGAGGAGGCTCTGGTGTAGGGAAGTGGTGGTGTGGAGGTGAGGAAGTGGTGAGCTGAGGGTGTTGGTGGTGGTGCAGGTGGCAACGAGGATGTGCGTCGGCGGTGGAGAGGCCACCGGTGAGTGCTCGGAGTGGGACGAGAGAGAGAAAGGTAGAAAGAAATTAAGAGAGAGGGAGAGGGGGACGTTGAGGATTAGGGGAATTCGAAGGAGGGGATCTCGGAGGGTTAGGATCGAGTGAGGCTTGGGTGAACGGGTCTCTGGGGCGAGCGCAAAAGAGGAGGGGAGCCGTTGGGGAAAGAGAGAGTAGGGAGTCGTTGGGGAAAGAGAACGAGGGAAAACGATAGGAAAGATGAGTGCCGGGGATCTCAGAGGTGGTTGAGATCGAGGGCGAGGTCGTCGTGGAAGCGGGCGTGGGTCATGAGGTGGCGGTTGCGAGGAAGGGGGAGGAACGTTAGAAAAGAAATGGAGGGAAAAGGAAAAGAAGAAGAAGAAGAAGAGAAGAGATGGGGAACAGGTCGGGTTGGAGAAAAGGGTATGTGGGTTTGGGCTGGGCTCAAGAAAGGTTAGGGGTAGGGAATTGGGTTAGGGTAGATTAGGAAAAAAATTTAAAAATATATAAAAATAATTAGGAAAATTAGGAAAATATATGGAAAAAATACAAGGAACTTGGGATTTACATCATACCCCCCTACAAAAATTTTGTCCTCGAAATTAAAGGATGAAAACAATGGAACAAACAACAACTACTCAAACAGGTGCGAAAATCGTGGACGGATGTACTCCTCACGTTCCCAGGTAGACTCTCCTGGAGAATGACCGCCCCAAGAAACTCGAACCAAGAGAATGACTTTGTTCTTTAGTACTTTTTCCCAACGATCGAGAATGGTGGTAGGCTGCTCCTCGTAAGACAGATCGGTGCCTAACGTTAACTCTGAATGGTCCAAGATATGGCTGTCATCTCGAACGTAGCGCCTTAACTGAGATACATGGAAAGTATTGCGCACACCAGCTAGCGATGGAGGCAAGTCGATAAGCCACCTATCCTGATTGATTCGAAAGAGTGTTTTTGTAGAATAACCGCAATCAGAACTGTGTCGCGCGTAGCTAGACCGAGGTGAGTACGGGTCGTCCTCAGGGAAACGTTGAATATTTTACTCTTACTTTAGATGTGTTGAGAGAGAGAGTAGGGATAAGAATGTTGAGAAATGGTTTCTAGATCTACGTTAAGCACTAATGCAAAATATAGATCTAGATTATTTATGGATGTAGTTAATATAAGAAGGGGGCTTGTAGGGTTCGTTATGATTTAGTAGTTATGGATGATTAATTAAAAATCACCCTTTTTATCCTTTAATAGATTTAAAACCAGAACGACAGTGATGCCTGTAGATTAGGGTTTCTGGAGGGAAAAGGAATCCCACTCTTAACCCTTATCTCGACACGGAACTCCGTTCATATCTAGCCTTTACCAAAACAATCATTAATCTAATCTCTAATCGCGGTCGGAACCAACAAAGAATTGTTAGTGCGTCCGATTAGGATATTAACGATTCTTTTGATAAAGTTCATAAACTTTATAGGACTTAAAAAGGGTTTAGGGATGTTCATCATCCATTAGCTTACCCTAATCCTACGAACCCTAACAAACGGAGAATTACTCGCACATGTTGGGAGAAAAAGAGATGAAGAGAAAATGCAATAAACTACCTTTATTAATCAACAAGATCAAGTACACTTTGATTCCTTAGAAAATGATTACAAAAACCTAGTTTTCTTCTCGATCTCTTCTAAGGTGGTAGATGAACCGTTGATGATCAGCCTGGATGCGTGAGCCGTCTTGGACTTCGTGATCTCGTCGGCTTGATGATTTTTTCCAAGAGGCTCTCGGTCTTTATTTATAGTCCCAAAGCCAGAACCTTTGCTTCCAAATATGGAAGTTAACAGCAAAGATTCACCCCCAAAGAGTGCAGCCCCTAACTCCTCTGTATTGCAGTGGATCCGCGGCCAACAGGGGAGTTTGGCCGCGGATCCGCGGCCAATGGTGGAGATATCCTCATCATCTTTATGTGGGTAGATCCTTATGACATGTGGCAATCTTTGGAAGCTTTAAAACTTGGAAATCTTCTCGTAGTTGCTGCCAGACTTGATTTCTAAGTTTTGATTTCTTAATTAGGCAGGTTTGTTTTAACAACTTGATTTCCTTGATTTTAGACCTGAAAATTCTGCACAACAACTCAAATAATATTTAGTAGACTTTGTTCTACTAGGATTTGGTCAATGATATTATTTGCATACATTTTCCTACCAAATGCTAATTATAATATATCAACACATGGAAAATAGTATTTTTACAGATAAACCCTCATATGTATGATATATTATAATAAAGACCTTTTTTAATATGAAAATGGTAGGAAAAATGTAATAACAAATGTGCAGTTTTATCAACTGAACAAATACCCCCAAACTTATCTTTGATCGTCCCGAGCAAACTAGTTTATTCAAGATAAGGAAAAGAAAGGAGAAAACTAAGCACACTTTCGTAGGCAAACACGATTGCACTGAGCACGTGCAACAAGCCGTTAAACCTCTAGGTGTTCCTAGTAGGAGGAGTGTTATCTCCTGAGGGTTTTCAGCGGATTACACCCACAAAATTCTATAATAAAAGAAAGATGGTGAAATTTACATATAAAGATAAGAATCATAAAAGAAATACTTTGAAAATTTAGAGTTTCCAACTACACTAGCTTTTCAGTTGTCATGAGCCCTATCTTAATAGTCATGAAAAGATATTAGAAATCACATCATCTCTCAATAAAACATCGTCTTTATTCTTCATTCCTACTTTTCATCCAAACATCGATCATATACCCCTACGTGTGTGTAATGGACATCCCTACACTCAGAGAATTCAATTCAAGCTATCATACTCTTGTCCATCTGCCTCAGTATTTTTTAACGTGATGAATATTTATGGATTTGCTCACACATTTTCATGCGACCGTTAATACTTCTTGAGGTACTAACCGACCGATTACTTATGTGCTTGCAGATTAGGTGATAGTATTTTCCTCGTCTTGCACCACCTAAGTCTTAGCAGTGACTCCCAGACCAGTTGGCCTTAGGGCACTAGGTGAAGAGGCACCCTCGCTATATTATTTTATTGTTGCCTTGGCGATAACAAAACCAATGTTCATTTTTCTTTTCACCATTTTTATATTTTCTTCATTTTTTTCATTTCCTTCATACCTTGGCTTTTAGACAAGAGCATTTCAAGGTATCCTCTACTATCCCGAGTTTCAAGACGTGTGTAAGTGTAAATAGTAGGGTATCAACATTCAAATGTTTGACTTCCAGAATAGAAACTATTTTTCAGACTTATTTTTATCCTCAGATTAGCGACTTCCTTCATCTTACTAACCCTTGGGACAACAGCTCATAACTACTTATTACTAGTTTGTTTAAGAAAACTTCTAATTTTCTTGGTTTTCTTAAACTATTCCTATCTTTTGGATGTAATTTTTCACTTTCTATTCTTTCGTTATAAAAGAAAAAAAAATTTAAATTTTTTTTGAAAACGTTGTGCTTATGCAAAGTATGATGCAAATTGATGTGTAAATAAGCACAAACCTCCCCCAAACCTGTTTACAGCAGTGTCCTCACTGATGTTATCCGTTAAGCTCAAAAACCTGTAGACTTTGGAGGAAATTATTAATGGGGGCAAGAATATATGAAAGTGAAAATCCTCTCCCAAACTTATTTTTGGCTCACAATTTTGTAAAAATCATTTTCTTTCAAGAGCCAAAATATCCCCCCCCCCCCAAACTTAAGTTAAATAATGTTAAGCAATTAAAATCATTGGGGGGGTAAAGTTATTGGTCAAAGTAAAGCCTTACAAAGACCAAAAGTCAACACCAACCATTCAAAAATTTTATCGATGAAGCACCAATGTTGGTGGAAGGACATGTCACCTTTTGACGTGAAGAAGTGGGGCGGTGATAAAAGGTGTAATGGAAAAGGATTGTGTCTCAATTTGGAGAGACGACACAGTGATAGTGATGATGGATTACTCGCATTATCATGATTGTCCAAAAGAAGGGGTGGAGGTCCAATTTCTTCATCTTGGAGTTGATTCATCTCAACACCCGTGTCTTGTAAATATGCGAGTTCATCAGCGAAAATTTCCTCAAAGCTTTCATCGATACCCCGAAGAATAATGTCATCAGGAAAAACATGGTGATCGTCAGACTCTATAAAAAGTTCCTCATCAGCGTTAGATGTTGACCCGGACAACTCGGTGGAAGAGTCCGTGTATGTATAATACATGGTTGGGTCAAGCAACATATGAAAAGAGTCAGTATCATGAGGTTGATCCAATTCGCTGCTGTCGACATCCATTAATTCGACAGAACACACATGAGCATAGGGCTCGGAGGGTTCACTTCCCAACTTGTAAATGTTAAGCTCAATTGACTTCTTTCCAAATGATAGGGTCATAGAGCCGTTTCTACAATTGATTACTGTGTTGGAAGTGGCCAAAAAGGGTCGACCGAGTATCACCGGGATTTGATTGCGTGGGTTTGCTACAGGTTGTGTATCTATAACGATAAAGTCCACAGGGAATATAAATTCCCCGACTTTGATTAACACATCCTCTAGCTCGCCCCTAGGTTGGGTGATAGATCGATCGGCCATCTGAAGAGTGCAATGCGCCGGTTTTAACTCTCCGATCCCTAATTGCTCATAAACAGAATACGGAAGCAAGTTAACACTAGCACCTAAATCGAGTAGAGCACGATTGATATTTTTACCCCCAATAGAAATTGAAATTGTAGAACTTCCGGGGTCCTTTCATTTCTTGGGTAGTTGTTGTGTAAAAGCTGTGCTCACATTACTCGCAAGGAAAACTTTTTTAGGTACTTGAACTTTTCTCTTCCTAGTGCACAAGTCCTTTAGGATTTTCGCATATGACAGAACTTGTTGAATAGCATCTATGAGAGGAATGTTTATGTTAACTTGCTTAAAAATTTCCACAATCTTCTCCATTTGTGGACTTGGTCTGTTGCCCCTTAACCTGTTTGGATAAGGTGCTTGATCAATAAGTTTTGGGTCCAACGTTTGTGGAGAAGACTGTGGGGACGAATTCGATCCCAAAATTGGAGTGGGAATCGACTTAGATAGATTCGGCGAAATGTTCGAGCCTTGGGGAAAACGGAGAATAGGCTCGGGTGAAGGTGGGAGATTAGACGAATTAAGGGAAGAAGAAGAAGCTGGGGTATCATTAGTGTCACTAACATCATCACATTGCTCACCCACTCGGTTATTCAGCACTTTTCCCGATCTCAACGTAGTAACGGTACTCACATTATAACTTTGTGAGTGGCTAGGATTAGGTATGGGTTGAGATGGGAGTTTCCCTTTCTCTCTCGCACTCATTGCGGCGTTCAACTGTGCAAGTTGGTTTTCTATTGATTTAATACTTTCGCCGTGGGAGGCGGAATCTTGCTTTATGGTATCAATAGAAGACTTCATCTCAGCCGACAATTGCATGGAATGTTTCATGAACAAATCCAAAGTTTGAGCAAGTGAAGAGTTGTCAGTACCGGCCACTTGTGGTGTAGAGGTGTTGGCCGGATTTTGGAAATTTTGTGACTGAAAGGGGGGCTGATTCTCTGGTTGTTGTTGCTGTGGAGGAGGTCTTTGATAATTGCTTTGTTGGTTTTGGTTCCAAGAAAAGTTAGGATGATTCCTCCATCCTTGATTGTACGTGGAAGAATAAGGATCGTTTCTAGGTCGCTGCTGAAAAGCAGCATTAGTTTGAAACGATGCATTCAAAGGACATTCTTCCGTTAAGTGTGAAGGATCCGAACAGCAACCACAGACGGTCTTAGGAAGCGTGACCTGATTTAGGGAGAATGATGAGAACTTGTTCTCAATAGCATCGAGTTTCTTCTGTATCGCTGCCATTTCGGCTTTTACTGCGATAGAAACATCGAGCCGGTGAATACCTCCCTTAGATGAAGGTGGTCTTACGCTTTCCCACTGCAAAGTGTTTTCTGCGAGATCTTCCAGATATTTCCATACTTCACCGTCATCTTTAGACATGAAATTGCATTGACACATTGTTTCAAGCATCTGCTTTGTCGCTGGATTAATGCCCTCATATATAATCCGACATATCCCATCTTTGTATTCCATGATGAGGACATTGGACAAGCAGATCCTTGAAACGTTCAAAGCACTTCCAAAATGGTTCATTGGGAAGCTGGGTGAACTGGTTGATCTCGCTCCTAATATGGGCAGTCTTATGGTTTGGGTAAAACTTCTTAATAAATGCTATGACGAATTCATCCCAATTAGTGATAGAGTGTGCGGCAGTATTATAAAGCCATTTTTCTGCCAAGTCGCACAGTGTGAATGGGAGAAGACGCAAGCGCATAACATCGACAGTCAACTGTGAAGTACCCATCATTGCACATACGTTTTCGAATTTGGTGATGAAAACGTACGCGTCTTCCGACTCAAGCCCGTGAAATTTGGGCAGCAGATTGATGTAGTAGGGTTTAATTTCGAAATTATCCATGTTAGTTGGTGGAAGAGATAGACAAGTGGGAAGAGGACCACGGATAGGATAGCATCTCTCTTGGAGAGAAATGCGAGGTGGATTTTGCACACCTACGGGCGATGGCAGCGTGGTGTTATAATCTGATGGAGTGCCGTCCATCTCGGTCATGGTATGTGGTGGGGGAAAAGAAAATGAAGAAGTACCGACTTCGGCATCGATAGCAGGAACGCGGACAAGACGGGCACTAGGATCCCGTGTCTAGCCGAGCATGCACTAAGCGGGTTTAGTGCAAGTGGCAGCGTGTGTGTGATTTAAAATTGGCTTGTTTTGAAAAAGTGGGACTCAAGACAAATCTCCCTAAGATGCACAAGCAACCCTAGAACTAAGGACACTTAGGTCCAGTCTCTAGACCGCTCCTAGACTTTCAAAGGACAAGCCGCAGGATCAATCCTCTACCGCCTCGTTACTACCCTTGTAGCCAGGTAAGTGCCAGGTGAGTGGGAGGCTCCCCACTACGAAAGTAGTGGTCCTAATTAAGTAACCACTCGCCTTGGACACACTTGCATAGGCACTAAAAGAGTAATGCGGATAAGCGATAGATTACCCACGACCTTCCTCTGTCCTTAATGAGCGCGACAATCCTTAGAGTCTGGTCTAGATATTTTTTAAATTATTGTAGGGTTGATGCAGATGCTCGGTTTGTGATTTGTGGGGCTTAGGAAGGGTGATGAAATCCCCACCTAATCTTGATTTGGTCTTTGCCCCTTAAAGTCTGTATTAAAATATGCAAAACAAAACCAATCACAAAACTTTTGCAAAAAGATTTTTGAGCGGCGCTATTTTGCAAAGAATCCTGCAGAAAATAGATTTTATTGGATTTGAGAGGAGAGAGAAGGAGTTAAGAAAGATACCAGAGAAGTGTGAAACCCTAGATCTCCTGTTTCCTCAAGTTCGTAACTCCAGATTCCCTCGCAAAATTCACACACAAATCGTTAAATATGCAATTTGCAGTTTTGTTTTAATAATGATATGAATCGTCTAAGAATTCAACACAAATAGTAAGAATAAAAAATTACGCACGTATCCCCGGCAACGGCGCCATTTGATTGATTCGAAAGAGTGTTTTTGTAGAATAACCGCAATCAGAACGGTGTCGCGCGTAGCTAGACCGAGGTGAGTACGGGTCGTCCGCAGGGAAACGTTGAATATTTTACTCTTACTTTAGATGTGTTGAGAGAGAAAGGAGGGATAAGAATGTTGAGGAATTGTTTCTAGATCTACGTTAAGCACTAATGCAAAATATAGATCTAGATTATTTATGGATGTAGTTAATATAAGAAGGGGCTTGTAGGGTTCGTTAGGATTTAGTAGTTATGGATGATTAATTAAAAATCACCCTTTTTATCCTTTAATAGATTTAAAACTAGAACGACAGTGATGCGTGTAGATTAGGGTTTCTGGAGGGAAAAGGAATCCCACTCTTAACCCTTATCTCGACACGGAACTCCGTTCATATCTAGCCTTTACCAAAACAATCATTAATCTAATCTCTAATCGCGGTCGGAACCAACAAAGAATTGTTAGCGCGTCCGATTAGGATGTTAATGATTCTTTTGATAAAGTTCATAAACTTTATAGGACTTAAAAAGGGTTTAGGGATGTTCATCATACATTAGCCTACCCTAATCCTATGAACCCTAACAAGCGGAGAATTACTCGCGCATGTTGGGAGAAAAAGAGATGGAGAGAAAATGCAATAAACTACCTTTATTAATCAACAAGATCAAGTACACTTTGATTCCTTAGAAAACGATTACAAAAACCTAGTTTACTTCTCGATCTCTTCTAAGGAGGTAGATGAACCGTTGATGATCAGCCTGGATGCGTGAGCCGTCTTGGACTTCGTGATCTCGTCGGCTTGATGATTTTTTCCAAGAGGCTCTCGGTCTTTATTTATAGTCCTAAAGCCAGAACCTTTGCTTCCAAATATGGAAGTTAACAGCAAAGATTCACCCCCAAAAAGTGCAGCCCCTAACTCCTCTGTATTGCGGCGGATTCGCGGCCAACAGGGGGGTTTGGCCGCGGATCCGCGACCAATGGTGGAGATCTCCTCATCATCTTTATGTGGGTAGATCCTTATGACATGTGGCAATCTTTGGAAGCTTTGGAACTTGGAAATCTTCTCGTAGTTGCTGCCAGACTTGATTTCTAAGTTTTGATTTCTTAATTAGGCAGGTTTGTTTTAACAACTTGATTTCCTTGATTTTAGACCTGAAAATTCTGCACAACAACTCAAATAATATTTAGTAGACTTTGTTCTACTAGGATTTGATCAATGATATTATTTGCATACATTTTCCTACCAAATGCTAATTATAATATATCATCACATGGAAAATAGTATTTTTACAGATAAACCCTCATATGTATGATATATTATAATAAAGACCTTTTTTTAATATGAAAATGGTAGGAAAAATGTAATAACAAATGTGCAGTTTTATCAACTGAACATATCCTGCTCGCTTTAGCACCTCAAAAGGTCCGATGAATCGAGGACTGAGTTTCCCTCGACTACCAAACCTGATCACTCCCCGAATGGGTGATATCTTCAGAAATACGTGGTCACCGACACCAAACTCCAACGACCTTATGCCAGCATCTACCCAACTCTTCTGTCGGTCCTGAGCAGTCTTGATACGTTGTCTGATCGTCTGAACCTTGCTCACCGTTTGTATTATAAGGTCAGGGCCCAGCAACCTTCATTCACCAACGTCATCCCAACAAAGAGGGGATTGACACTTCCGTCCGTAAAGGGCTTAGAACGGTGCCAGCTGGATGCTAGCCTAATAGCTGTTGCTATAAGAAAATTCTACCGGATGGAGGTGATCTTCCCAAGAGCCCTGAAATCAAGCATGAATGCCCTAAGCATATCCTCGAGCATCTGGATAGTACGCTCGGATTGTTCATCCATCTACGGATGATAGGCCGTGCTGAACTTTAGACGAGTACCCAAACTCTCCTGCAGGCTTTCCTAGAAATGGGAAATGAACCTGGTGTCTCGATCAGACAGGATACTAACGGGTACTCCATGCAGTCTCACAATCTCCTGCATATACTTTTCCGCAACCGAATCCGTTGATTGTCTGACTCGGAAAGGTATGAAATGTGTTGCCTTCGTAAGACGATCGACAATAACCCAGACAGCATTGTTGCCCCTTAGACTTAGAGGTAGTGCCGTCACAAAATCCATGGTGATGTGCTCCTATTTCCACTCTGGCACTGAAAGCGGTTGCAACAACCCAGCTATTTTCTGATGCTCGGCTTTCACCTGTTGGCATACTAGACACTTGGAGACAAAGCAAGCAATCTCCCTCTTCATTCTGTTCCACCAGAAGTGCTGCCTCAGATCTCTGTACATCTTTATGCCTCTTGGGTGCATCGAGTAAGCGGAACTGTGTGCCTCAGCTAGAACTTCATCTCGAATACCCCCCTTTGGAACACACAGCCGACTGTCAAATCTTAGGGAACCATCTTCATGAATCTGCAAATCTGTCCTCAAACCAGTCTCAACTAACCCTCTAAATTTCTGCAACTAAGAGTCTCCAGCCTGTGCAGCTTTAATGAGATCTATAAGCGATGATTGAACTTGCAACTGCCAGAGCTGTCCGGGCACACCCGGTGTAACTACCTTCAACTTGTGTCTCTGAAGGTCATCGAGAATCCCCTTCTGACAGGTCAGCGACGTGGTTAACGGCCTACGACTGAGAGCTTCAGGAACGACGTTCACCTTGTTAGTTATATGTATGCCCTAGAGACCATTATTATACATGTAATGTATATTATAGTGGATGCTTGGACATATATAGGGAGGACTTTCTTGCTCGACATGATAGTATGCTATCTGGTTGCTCTTTATCTTAACATGTACACTTATTGTCTCTCTATTACATGTTGATAAAGACCTTAGGATGTGTACTTGACTACCAGGATTATGATGCAGATCATACTAGTGAGGCAGAGGTAGTCGGTAAGTACATCCTTCAAATGTTCCTAGTCGTGGAAGTATCGAGACGGGGCATCGATATTCTAGAGTAGACTAGCATATACGCTTCTCGACCCATATGATGGGCGATGGATGATCCCACATCCATTGGTGTTTGACATCAGAGAAGGTATACGGGTGCTCAGTGGAGACTGGGTACACTGGACGGATTCGCCGAGAACTCCTAAATGGTATTATACCTATCGTCAGATAGCAGTTCTCTGGTGACACTGATACAGGTTAGTCTGTTGACCCGAGATTGTCATAGAGTCTTGTGTGATTCCCACTGTGCTTTGATTTCTACCTTACCACGTTCAAGAAATCGTGCAAAACGGTGGTTTTTGGGTACAGTCCCGAGTCACGTGGAGGTAATGAGCGATAGGAAAGGATTTCGTCTCTCCCGGTATTGGGGGTTGATGTTGCGCTATGCTTGATTGGCCATAACAGGAAATCCCTGGCCAGGGTTGCTGAGATTTAATGGTAAGTGTTATCAGTAGTTTCTCGAACCGTTATGAGCCTCACATCGGCATGACTTATCAGGATATTGGGGTCTGATGTTTTACCACCCCCAGGCTGTGATATGCGACATATCAGACGAAGAGACCGGACTGTCTGGTAGTGTTACTGATTGGATTCGCAGGAGTATGAGCAAGCTTGCTTGTTGATCTTCTGATCGCTCAATACCCGAGTGGCCATTACGTTTAGTAGACCGCTTGCGGCTTGTGGGTGACTGATATGATCACTACCTACTGCCGGCGTATCGACGAGTCTTTAGAGTCCTACACAAAGGTTTCCTGGCTCAGGCGAAATGAAGTAGGAGCACATATGTGATATGTGCGGGACCAAGATTAATACACGTATGTGATACCGTATTCTATTCTCACGATATGTGATATCGGTCGGTTATATGTGATATAACTGGGCTGTCGAATCAAGTGTTAATTCGATAAGTTGATACATTTGATATTAGTCGGTTGTATGTGATATAGCCGGATTATTAAATCAAGTGTTGATTTAATAATTTAATGTATAAGTATATATTTGATATATTATCTTCATTAACTAATATTAGCTCACTTAAGTATTCTTTTTCTCACTAGTGTACACTTAGTATATATGTAATATATATTAATGTACATCTTTTGTGTCATGCTTGATGCCACATGCTACATGGGTGTATGAGACTCACACCATGCTTATAATAATGTAAGGTTTTGTTTATTTAAAGTAAATCAAATTGGTTGAAAATTGTCACATGGTTGAACTTTGTAGAAGCTTGTGGAACCATTGATCAAGTCCACTAATTTTGTTTTACTTGAAGATATTTATTAACCCAACCGTTATTGTTTAACCATAATTTAGTCTCTACATGAGTTAGTATATGATATTAACTCACTCATGGTTGATATTCTCACCACTTGATTCATTCTTCACTTGCTTCATTCCAGGTTGCTTTCTTCATCTCCTTCCTCAAGCTTTCTAACTTCATGAGAGGTGAAGAAAAATAGTGAGAAAATAATTTCTAAAGTGAGCAAACTTCCTGCTTCATCAACCTCTTTTCTACTAGCCATTTAGATTGGGTTGTTTCTTCACTAGTTCATCACTTGGTGAAGAGATAGCTTGTGTTGGTGTCTCTTCGACGTAGATCATCTTTGGCCTCGAAAACTTCAAGTAAGGTTGTTCATTTCACCTTGTGGAGGCTCACTAGAGTCCGGGAGATCACTACTTAGAGCGAAAGGATTACTACATGGAGCTACTGAAGTGAAGGACCGGTCTACAAAGGTTGTATTTCTTGTTCATTTAGATGTAAAGATGTTTACATTCTAGTTTCGTCTAATTCTCTAGTTAAGATTCTAAGTTATGGTTCTTTAGTGCGCCATTTTTTTTTTTAAATGGCATGGTTGATGCCTCCCGAAACCCAGCGGCGACCCTAGAGAACCTTGCACACCTTCCCCGGGTAATACTGTAGATCAATATCGTAATCTGCCATCAACTCCAACCATCTGCGTTGTCTCATATTCCGCTCTTTCTGAGTGAACACGTATTTCAAACTTTTGTGATCCGTGTACACCTCCACTCTTTCTCCTAGCAAGTAACGCCTCCATATCTATAAAGCGAACACAATGGTCGCTAATTCCAGGTCATGCGTGGGGTAGTTCTTCTTATGAGTCTTCAGCTGACGAGAAGCGTAAGACACCACTCGATCGTGCTGCATCAAAACACAACCTAAACCTTTTCTCGACGCGTCACTATGAACAACCAAGCCACCGGAACTGTCTGGCACAGTCAGGATTGGGGTCGTGATCAACTTTAGTTTTGACAGCTCGAACGCCTGGGTGCACTCCTCCGACCAAATATAAGGCACATCCTTCCGTGTAAGTTTCGTAAAGGGTTCTGCTACTCTGGCAAAATCTTAGACAAACCGCCGATAATACCCAACCAATCCCAGGAAGCTTCTTTTCTCAGCAACTGATTTTGGCGTCGGCCAGTCTTTGATAGATTCAATATTCGCCGGATCCACTGAAATGCCGTCACTCGAAACGACATGCCCCAGAAATTGCACCTTGTCAAGCCAAAACTCGCACTTGCTTAGCTTAGCATAGAGCTTCTCCTCCCGTAGAACCTGCAATACAATTCATAGATGCTCGGTGTGCTCTTCTCGACTCCTAGAATAAACTAGAATGTCATCGATGAATACAACGACAAATTGGTCTAAGTACTTGGAGAAAACCCTGTTCATCAAGTCTATAAATATGGCGGGTGCATTGGTAACACCGAAAGACATCATAAGAAACTCATAGTAGCCATATCAGGTTCGGAAGGCCATCTTGCATACATCCTCTACCTTGACCCTGATTTGGTGATACATTGACCGAAGGTCAAGTTTAGAAAATACCCGAGCACCACCTAGTTGATCGAACAAGTCATCGATGCAGGGAATGGGATACTTGTTCTTCACAGTCACCCTGTTCAACTCACGGTAATCGATGCACATATTCAAGGAACCGACTTTCTTCTTCACGGGTAACACAAGAGCACCTCACGGGGAAGTTCTTGGACGGACAAATCCCTTATCCAGAAGATCTTCTATCTGCTTCTTTAATTCTGCCAACTCAACTGGTGTCATCCTGTAGGGAGCCTTGGAAGCTGGCACCGTCCCTGGAATCAGGTCGATCGAGAAGCCCAATACGCGAGGCGGGGGTAAACCAGGTAGATCTTCAGGGAACACATCAAGAAACTCTCAAACTAACTCTGATGCTGGCTTCTCGTCTATCTCCATAGCAATCAAGGTCTTCGGCTTCGCTCAGAACTTATCTGGTTCTAAAGACTCGCTACCGCCCACGAACATGAACCCCAGGTGATTAAGAATGCGAAATGTCACACTCCTAGCCCGGTAGTTGATAACAGCATAGAACGTGCTCAACCAATCCATCCCCAGAATGGCATCGTAGCTATCAGTCCCAATCAAAAGGAAGTTGCATAAAATTCTCTACCACAAACCACCACAGGGCATAACCTACACTCTTGGCTAGACACAATAATTCTGTTACCCGTATGAATCTCCCAACCCTTGGTCAACGGCTCGTGAGGTATAGAGTGTGTGTCAACAAACCGTGTAGAAATAAAGTAATGCGTAGTACCCGAATCAAAAAGGAATCTAGCTGGTACAGAATAAATAAGGAGTGTACCTGCAACCACTTCTCCAGAAACCTCTGCCTGCTCGATGGTCAGGGTGAAAACCCGCCCCTGATTCCGACTTGTACGAGTCTGCCTCTAATCGAATAATCATCGCTGGGTACCAGAGGTAGACCCCTCTGAGCTGAAGTGTTGTACGACGGCTGTTGTTGTCCGGATCCTCCCTGCAGTTCGGATCTCTGGGGACACCCGTTGACCCTATGCTCGCCGGATCCGCAAATCAGACACTGCCCCTTGGCTCTGTGACAATCTCTCTGCATGTGCCCTGGCCTCTGAAAATAGTCGCAAATCAGAGCTCTCCGCTGCGGCTGCTGAAGTGAGAAAGTACGCTTCATATGCATAACACCCGGCCTGTGAACTGGGATCGCTCCATGAGGGGAAGTGGTAGCTCTTGATGGAACTACATGGGATCTCCTGTCCACCGATCGCTGGCCCTTGGCCTTCTCCGCCAATCTTTCCTATATTTGAGCAGCGTTTAACACCTGTGCGAAGGTCTACAGGTCGAGGGACGTGATAAGCTGCTACAGCTCAATATCGAGCCCCTGCTGAAACCGTCTGGCCCTGGCGGCTTCAGTGGATACCATGTACGGTGCGAAGCGACTCGGCCGGTTAAACTCTGCAGCATAGACATCCACTGAGCGTCCATTTTGCTTCAACATGATGAATTTCTCCTCCATCTCGACCTTGGAAATGGCCGGGAAATAATGATCTAGAAAGCACGCGGAGAACGTGTTCCATCTGATAGGTTTCTCTAGTCGGCGACCACCACGTGCGAGCCTCGTCCTCTAGTTGTATCTTCACCACGCTCACTCTGTCGTCGTTAGGGACCCGAGCGGCCGTCAAAAGGTTTTCCACGTTGATAAGCCATTGCTCGGCTTCAAGTGGATCTGATGCTCCTGTGAAAACCGCTGGGTGCAGTCTCCTGAAATCAAAAACGGTACCAGCCCTAGCCTGTGCAGCCGGTACGAAGACTCCTTCGGGGGCGGCGGGGACATCTGTAGATCTCTCCAGAGCGGTAATTACGGTCTCTTGCACCACCTTCAATCCCTCAGCCAAGAGATCGGTCTTCCTCTCTTGAGCCTATGCTAAGGTCGTCAGTGTGCTGAGGATCTTCTCGGTACGATCGTGGGAACCGGCACCTGAGGAGTTGCCTGAGAAGTCCATATCTCTGAAAGATGATCAAGAAAAGGAATCAAATTCAAGCAAGGATTATAGGATGAATCAACGAGGATTAGAAAAGTGAAAATGAAATGTAATAAAGCATAAATCAAGGGTGTAACTCAATATAAGGATCTCCCGATGGAACTGTAATTTCATCCAAAGCTGGATCTGATACCAACAAAACTATGTCATGCCCCACTTCCCAAAATATGGAATGCGAAGGGTGATTAGGCTAGCCATGCCCCTACGGTTAAGGAATAATCCCGCCATAGTCACGCTTCGGCTTTTAGCATTATATAGTAATCAATAAACACAGCATCAGAGTAAAGGAAATCACAGTTCACAACTTTATTATATCAAAATAACAGAGTTCAGGATACATTTATTTGCGTGAAAGAAATAACTAACCAAAGAAATAACAGTGTTCTTATAGCAAGAAAAGGGATGGCGCTGGTGTCGCGTTCTAAACCTCCGCAATCTCGAATGGCGGATCCTGCTCCTGGGCTAGGTCCACTTCGTCTTCTGAGCATACACACTCAGGTCGTCAGGGCGATACATATAGCAATAAATATATATTGTGTGTACAATGTTATTAAACATGAAATGCACGGCACATACAGTAACATGAGAATAAGAAATGTCACGCCCCGCTTCCCAAAATACGGAAACGGGGGATGACTAGGCCAGCCATGCTCCTACGGTCAAGGAATCATCCCGCCGTAGTCACACTTCGGCTTCTAGCATTACATGGTAATCAGTAAATAAAGCACGGTATTAAAGGAATCACATCACTAATTTATTACATTAAAATTTCATTGTTCACAAAATTACAGATAATAAGAACAATAACTAACCAAGTTCAATCTCACGATCACTCTATAGAAAGCAGTAAAGATAGGGAGTACACCAGACTATATCTCTGCGAACTCGAAGGGTAGATCCGTCTCCTGTGCTGGTCCTCCCACGGAATCTGAGCATGCATACTCAGGTCGTCAGAGCGACACAATAACAATATTATTATAATAAGGTGAAACAGGTAATACTGGAGTATGAACAATGTAAGTAATCACTATGTCACTATATGATGCAGAATATGTTATGTGTCCCTATCGGTCTCTAGGTCATGTTTGAAATCACATAGTGGAAGGAAGATCATGTTTAACAGGAGTCTCGTACATACCCGAGACAACGGCCCACATGCCCGGGACATAACCCTGTCAGCCGGATCGCAAGATCCTACCCTACACGTATCAGTATCACGGTTCGAATGATCATCCTCTAAACACGGTCCCGCTAAATACGATACTCTTTCCACTTTGATTTTCCCTTTTTCCCCAGGTTTACACTATTTATGATCTTGATCTAGTTGTGTACAAGTATACCAATGGCACGGTTTTATCACTGTTCATTGTATCAATCACTGTCACGAATATTCACTTTCCATTGATGTACTCGTCACTCCTAAACCAACATCTATCACGCACGATAATGCAATGTCCACACGCACTAACACTGAGTATATGACAAGGAAATGATATATGTATTGTATGCTACCAATAAACTATGTATGTTATGAATCAACATGCATGTCTTTAACTAAAATAAATTGCATAAATTATTATATTAAGAATTCAGCAAAATCATACAATTAGGATAAATAGAACACTCAGTCAGTAATTTATCACAATTTGTTTCAGTTCAATCGGGATTCCGGTTCTCAAGATATAGCTATTTCATTTTAAGTGCTCGCGGCTGGAAATTCAGTTTCAGAACTGAACGTCCGTTTCGCGACACGAATTGCTCCCAGTTGGGCTCAGAATTTAGCGATGTTACAGTTAAATGAAATCTAGGGTTTTAAATGGAGTATTCAACGCAATGGACGGATCACCAATCGCATCTGTACGTTGAAAGTTATACACAGTTTAACCTCAGTATGTCATTTCAGAAATTGTTCTGGACAGTTATACGTTCTGCCCTTTTAAATACAGTTTAAAATAGTAAATGGCGATGAAACGGAATGGAACCACCTGTTTTATTTAGCTAACAGAATTATCTTTAATCTACAGTAGAGTTCTGTAACATACGACTTCAGGAAACACAGTGATACAGGTCTTGGGACAGAACACAATAATCAGAAACGCTTTGGACTGCAGTCCAGAGTCGCATTCCGATCCAAATATCATCACGGTTACAGAACAGAAATCATTGAAATTCTACATAGGGTTAAAGTTCGTCGAGTCGGCTTCGATTTAAGCCCTTGAACGCATCATTCCAGCATGTATGTAATTTACGGTGATTTATTCATTTTCAGATACGAGAAAATATTAGTTTTAACGGCATGTTTGGGGGTATCGATTTTTGTCACTAACAATCGTATTTTCGAGCGAGATTCATACACGATATTCATCATCCTATGGGCCAACAGAAAATATCAGTCTCCGTCAAAATAAACAATCATTTCCATTGGGATCTAACATCGAGCACTTAGGTCATGATATATATCGGTAATCGGTAAGTTTAATAACTATGTGATCTAGGTTTGTAACACAACTAAATTAGCATGAAGCAAGTAAATACTTGCCTGGAAACGTCTCGGGGTCGCAAAGCAGCAACGTCGTCACGAACACGTGATATACGCCATGAAACCGATTCGCGCGAGCTTGGATCGAGATGCGGATCTCGCGTCGGGGTTGTCCGGAGTCGTTGCACGGTCACTGGACGTTGAGGGTGCTTGATAATCCTCTGCGAGTGTACTGGGGTCGACGACGGTCGACGGCGTCGCTTCGGCAACGTGTACAGTGCAGTTTCACAGTGAGGGGGAAAAGTTTGAAAATGGGTTTTGGAAATAGAGGGGAGCAGTGGGGTCGGGTTTGGAGTGATGAGGATGGTGCTGAGGATGTGGAGGTCGACGACGTGGCGGGGGTCGCCGTGGGGGCTCGTCGGCGTCGAGAGTGCAAGGTGACTCGAGCTCGGTCGGGTGATGGGTTTCTGTGTGCAGAGGTGTGGGTGCAGGGGTCTCGAGTTGGTGGAGGTAGAGTCGTGGAGGGAGGAGGTTGGTGGAGGAGGCGTGAGGGATCGCTGAGGAGCTGTCGTCGTCGGAGGTGGAGGTGGCAATGGTTTCAAGGGAAAAATGGGTGTTCGGTGGTGAATAGAATTTGAGATTTTAGAACGAGGGAGAAGAGATATGAGGGTGAGAGGGATGAATGAGGGTGTGATAGGAAACGTCGGGGGTTGAAGTCGTGGGTGTAACGGCAGGAGCGGGGGCGTGAGGCGCGGCGAGGAAAAGGGATCGCGCGCCTGAACAGGGGAAAGTTACCGTTGGGGATTTAAAGGAGGAGATGAACAGTGGCGTAGCGGGTCGGGTAAGAGGAAGCGACTGAAGAAGTAGGCCGGGCTCGCAAGAAAAAAAAGAATTCCCTTAAAAATAAAAACCTCGTGGGCTGCAGGGGAGAGAGACGGGCCGGCTCAAGTAATTTTCTTTTGAAAAATATATGTGGGCTGAGGAGGAACGGGCCGGAGTAAATGAGTTTAGGAATTTTATTTAAAAGTTTGTGGGCTGAAGAAAAGGAAAATGGGTTGAGGGATTTTATAAAAAGGGTTTGGGGTTTAATTTAGAAAAATAATTCTAGGGTTTTGATTAAGCTAAAACTTGAATCTCGAGTAACCAATTACCCACAAAATACGGGGAAAAACAGGAGACATACGGAATTTGGAAAGTACCGAAAAATTTTATAGATGGAGAACGGGGATTTACAAGAAATATCAAGTGAAATGAACTATGCAGTATATATATCATGTCAGCAGACCAGGCAATATGTATATCACTACTTATCAGTCACTAAGTTAATTGAAATCAATCGGTGGAAAAGGGTGCTCGTGTTTAACAAGGGTCTCATGCGTGCCCGAGACTACGGTCCACTGTTGCCTGGGATATAACCTTGCAGCCGTGCCGTTAGGCCCACGACCTAATGTATTTCTATATATATCATTAATATCGAATGATCATCCTCTAAGTCGCTGTACCTCGCTAAATACGAGTTCAATTCCACCTTGATTTCCCCATTTCTCCAGGTCACAATAACTATAAGTATAAGATTAATTGTATACAAGCACGCGCCAAATCACGGCCTTACTCATTTTCACTGCATTGTTCACTTTCACTAATCAATCACTTATCACTGGCGTGCTTGATACAACTGATCCAATATCACTCACGTTTGACAATTCAAAGTTCTCTATAAGTCACTATAAATGTTCATTATCACTAAAGGTGTCACGGTCGGGTAAAATACAAGAATGCTGCAACATAGCAAGTCATATGCGATATGAAAACATTATGCACCTTATGATTTCAGAAAAATATATTAATCTACACGATCATATTTAGGCAAAATGTTACAAAATAGGTAAAAAGTAAACTCAAACAACGATCTAACAAAATTGGTTCCAGGTCAATCGGGTTTCAAGTTTGCGATATGCGGCCGTTTCATTTTAAGTTTTCATCGCTGGAAATCCAGTTTCTGAACTGAAATTCCAATTCGCGACACATTTTTCACCCTGTTGGGATCAAAATTAGGCAAAACCACAGTTGAGTGAAATTTAGATATTTTAATTAGGTTTCCAACTCACTAGACGGATTGACAATATCCACTGTGTGCTGGGAGATACGTTCTGTTCAAGGTCAGGACATCCGTTCTGTCCCTGCTTGGGACTGCAGTACACTTCGACAGTTTAAAAGGTGTTATAAATATCAAACGACACTGGAATGCAGTGAGACCAGTACCGTTAGAAAGATAATTCAATCCTATACGCTTTTATGTGGTTCCGCATGCTTGCGCATTTTAACAGTGAATAACATGCATTCTAAAACGAGTAAAGGTAAAGATTTTGGGTCTGGATTGCAGTCCAGAGCCATGATTCGCCGCAGTTTCCATTGTCACGGCTTGTAAGAATTTAGGGATCGAATATGGGGTGTTGTAGGTCCATCTGTTAGCTTCGATACGAGCCCTAAAACATTAGGTTATGAGTTTTATTTAGTTTAATATCGATTTTAGAACGAGGCGTGTGCCGTAAATTTCAGATTCAACGTCGCCTTTTTGGGGCGTCATTACTTTTGATGTAAACTTCACTATTTTCAATCCAGTTTCCGGAATGATGTCCGTTATTAGTAAACGGATCTATCTATAACAAGTTCCGCCATATTTGATTTAGTTATCATTCACAGTTCGCATCAGATGCTTAGGGTAGCATTCGACAAACGATCCAAACATGAGTTTCCTTTAACCGGTTGAATTAAATGTTATCCATATAATATCTATGCATTACTAACATAAAAAAATGATCTAATCGAGCTCTCATCAATAAGACGGCACTATGATTCGCTATGCAGTGTCGAAGACAGTTATGATCTAAATTAGTTATGTATATCTAGTTATTATAAATTCGCTTCGCTTAACATTTAAAAGAATTATAGCATGATAAACAAGTGAGGGATTTCACTTGCTTTCGATCGCTGGTATAAAAACGACACCACGTGCGGGATTCATCTCTGTAGGGTGTTTTTCATCACCCTATTGAGATGGGAAATACGCATCGCTTGTCAGGCGTATTACAGATTCCCCCTGCCTAGGGTAGGCCAGGATTTATTGATTGTGGGGATCCGAATCTCCGACAGCTGCGGACTAAGCTGCCGTTAATTACCCATCGCTTTTGGAGCGAGGGAACCTCCGATTGACGGGTAAAACTAGTCATGCGAACTCAATGTGCAGTGTGCACATGTTGTGTTTTGGAGAGGATTTGAATGTATCGGAGGCTACGCAGAGTTAAAGGGGGTCCCCTTGCAAGGTGCGGGGCAACGCCCGGTTAGAAATTTTTTCTAACGGGGGAGGTGTTTTCAGTGTGGAGTGCATGGGAAAAGAGGTGCGAGGAGCGTCCTAAAGATGCGTGCGTGGCGCGCGGGCGCTGGGCGCCCGCGGACCACGTGCGAGGCGCGTGAGCGTTGGGCGCCCGCGGGTCACGTGCCAGGCACTCGGGCACTGGGCGCCCGCGGGTCACGTGAGTGTCGTGTGGGGGCTGGACGCCTACGGGTCACATGCTATGTGGATAGGCACTGGCGCCTGCGGGTCACGTGAGTGACGCGTGGGCGGTGGGCGCCTGCGGGTC
The DNA here is from genome assembly GCA_030015575.1 of Agapanthus africanus. Classification (NCBI taxonomy): domain Eukaryota; kingdom Viridiplantae; phylum Streptophyta; class Magnoliopsida; order Asparagales; family Amaryllidaceae; genus Agapanthus; species Agapanthus africanus. The sequence goes on from JASDDO010000004.1 coordinate 362,219,364, forward strand.
ACGTGAGTGACGCGTAGGCGGTGGGCGCCCACGGGTCACATGCCCTATGCGTGGGCGGTAGGCGCCCACGGGTCACATGCCCTATGCGTGGGCGGTAGGCGCCAGCAGGTCATGTACGCGGCACGCGGCCGCTGAAAACACCAGCAGAGAAAGGGGCTTAGCCCCTGAGCTGGGAGTTGAACTCCTTAGGGGCTTTGGAGTTGAACTCCCTGTTCCAGCCAAAAAAATTTGGTTCAGAGCTTGCTGTTACCTTATAAAAATAAAGGGAAAGCTCCAAGTGTTAAACACATGTACCCACATGCAAGGCATGTAACTATCGCCTCGGATAGGATTAAATCCTTGAGCGCCTCACGTGTTTTATAGTGGCATCTCATGTGGAACACACGTGAGCGCCGGCGTGCAAAGCACGAGAGTGACTACTTATAAAAGAATTAAATTCTTAGACGGCGCCCTCGTGCATAGCACGTGAGCGTCAGCGCATAAATTAAAGAGGGTAGAATTAAATTCTACATGGAGAATATTTCCGTAAAATCTGGGATATTCTATATTAAACAGAACCGTTGGATCAAAAATCCAATGGTGATAATAAATCATCAAAATGATATAATTAAATTCTAGTAGGGAAAAAATATCTCCCTGATCAGATATTCTATGTTAAACGGAGAGCCGTTGGATCAAAGATCCAACGGTGATTTAAAATCATCAAATGATAGAATTAAATTCTATTTAGGAAATATTTTCCTTGATCTTTATAATATGAAAAGATCTTTCCCTAACAATGAATCTTGGATTTAAAATCCAATGGTGATAAAATATCACCAATTAAATCATCTGATAGAATAAAATTCTATCTTAGGAAAATATTTTCCTAATCTTGTTAAACTAACAAAATATTCATATAACAGAATTAAATTCTATGTTATGAAAATATATTCATAATCTTGTTAAACTAACAAGATATTCATATGATTGAATAAAATTCTATCGTAGGAAATCATTTCCTAATCTTGTTAAACAAATAAGAAATCTTCTTTGTTAAACAGAGGGCCTTTGGATTAAAAATCCAACGGTGAATAAATTCACCGATTGATCTAAAAGATCATTTTGATTGATCATGAAATCAATTATGATCTCTCAATGAGAGATTTTCTCAACAAATTGATTTTTCTCTTCTCCTATAAATAGGAGCAAAGAGATTAATCAAAGGAACAAAAAATGAGAGGAGACCCTCCATAAACTTCTGTAAAAATACATAAGGCTCTAAAAACAACAAAGAATTTAATTCTCTCAAAGAAGAAGATCCCCCTCCTAAAAACCCTAGGTAAAGAAAAAAGAAGAGATCAAAATATCTTCTTTACCTAACATACTATATCTTAGGGTTTAACCCTTCTCAAAGAACTTAGTTCTTTCTCTGGATCTGAAATCCACAAGACAAGTCTTCTACAAGTTGAGAATTTAATCCTCATCAGGAAGATCTTGTTCTTGAGAATTAAAGATTCAGAGGAGAACATGGATTCAAGAACATGAAAAACATGGAGTTCATAATACTCCAGGAACTTAGTTCCTTCAAATCAAGAACTTAGTTCTTTAAAAACCCGATCCAAGATCTTCAAAATAGTGATCTTGGTGATCCTTAATGGTCAAAACACCATTAAAAAAGGTTTAAACTCTCTGAAATTATGAACATGGAAAACATGGAGTTCATAATACTCCAGAAACTTAGTTCCTTCAAATCAAGAACTGAGCTCTTAAAGAACATGATTCCAGATCCTCAAAATAATGATATTGGTGATCGTTAATAGTCAAAATACTGTTAACAGAGATTTAAGTTCTCTAAAAAACATAAACAGAGATTAAATCTCCAAAAAACATAGCGCCTCACGTAAAACACACGTGAGCGCCAGAGAAAATTAGCGCTTAGCACTATTGTAGCGCCTCACATGAAAAGCACGCGAGCGCCCAAGGCTAAAAACTCAGCGTCCCACGTGAAAAGCATGTGAGTGCCCAAGGATAAAAACTCAGCGCCCGCGTGAAAAGCACGTGAGCGCTAGAAAAGATTAGTGCTTAGCACTATGCCAGCGTCTCACGTGAAACACACATGAGTGATGTATATCTTAGTGCTTAGCACTGCTGGGTAGTATAGAAACCCAATCTCAGTCCAAATTGGCTAAGTTTCCTGAGATTAAATCTCTTTGATTTTAAATCAACCGAGCATATATGCTCATGATTTCCAAACTGATCTTAGTCTCAAACATGACTGATGATCTCTCATTGATGATATACAAAATGATATTCATCTCATATCTCCTAAAGTAATCTTAGTCTCAAATATGACTAACGATTCGTAGGTCCACCACAACCCTTTTCCCCTCAAATACGGAATTTTGTTCAAGGGTGCATCTCTCCACACCTCTGATATATGTCGTTGTAATTCCTCAACGTCTTCAGAGAGGTGGCGGGTCCCGACAACCAACAACACTTTTCTCGTCCCAACTTGATGTAAAACTTCATCAAGACTGGGAATGATATATCCCACGTTGATGCACTTCCAAATTGACGTGCACACATCAAATCAGACCGCACCCCAAATTGGATGCATTCCATATCACCATTGTTCACTCCGTCACATAAAAAATACACATCCATGAAAGATGAATACTGGACCGAAATGTCCTTAAACTAACATTCATCCCAAAATGGGAATGTTGGACTGAAATGTCCTTAAACCAACATTCGACCCTAAAACGGGAATGTTGGACCGAAATGTCCTTAAACTAATATCTGTCCCCAATTGTGGCGATAATGGACCGAAATGTCCTTAAACTAATATTCGTCCCAAACAGAGAATGTTGGACCGGACGTCCTTAACTTAATGTGTTTTGCCCTGCAGACTATCTCCATAATAGCTACCATATACTATCCATGGACTATTCATTTATGATCTAATGATCGGTTGAGCCCATATGCTCACTGCTCATAAGTCGATCTTAGTCTCAAATATGGCTAATGATTCTTAGATCAAACCCAAATATCTCATGAACCGATGGACCTCACAAATGTGATATCTGCGTCCTAAGTTCATTCCCGTTGGCAAACCAAGCTACCAACGTGGGCCCAGTCAAGCAAAATTGTAATATTTCAGAAAATATAAAATATTAGTTTTGCAATTTAATATTAAAATAATATAATTGGCGAAAACTACCTGATTTGCGAAATTGGGGTTTTCTTAAAATGGTATAAATATATACCAATAATTATGAAATAATTGGAGACTAAAATGATTTAGTCATTTAAAAATATATTTATTGGATTTGGCGTTTTTATAATTAATTATACGCAAGTTTAAAATTAAACCCGATTAGTGCACTACTAATCGCGATTAAGCCAAATCCATGTTTCTACAGTTTTCCATGGCTAGTACACCATGACATGTTATATATTGTTTCCTTTGTGTTTGTTCATTGCTTTTGGTTCTATTTTTCTGAGAAAAGAAAGTGATGAGAGTGTATTATTGAGGAGAGAGAGGGGGGACCACATCATTACTTGGAGCATGCCATGGAGAGAAAGAGAGTGAGAATAAGTGAGAGAGGGGGGAGGTTGCCTCATTCATTTTCCCCCATCATTTTTCTTCGCCTTCTTCATTTTCAAGCTCCCTCATTCTACTCTCATGACCCATCTCAATTCCCTCACCAGAACCCTATACTCCCTTCACAAAAGTTGATCCCCACTTCATCCTCAACACATTGGACCAATCACAGTTGGATTTTGATGACCTTGGGCATCTAGGGTTTTTCTTGAGTTGCTCAAAAGAGATATTTCCTACACCATTAGCTTAATAATTTAGTTGCTTTAGTTTCTATTTTAGTTTAGAATTGGTTTAGTGATGATTAATGATGTTGGAAATTCCTAGAGAAGGGTTGAGTGATTGTGTAGACATGTGGTGATGTAGTGGCTGTTTACAAGACTTTAGAGGTGATTCTTGACTTGGACCAGAGTATAGAACACAAAATACAAACTTATTACCCATGTCGGTTTTGTGACATATAGTGGCCTACAGGGAATCTGGAGCAACCTGGGGTAATTCTGAGGAAAAAAACAATACCAGGGACCTATTTAAGACACTAGGAGACCACCCTGCGAAGACGAACCCCAACGGAGCAGATTGGGCCGAGGTGGCCGGTTTTGAGGGCAATGTGGCCGGCCTCAGTGTGGGTATTTGGGTCAAGGTTTGGTATGTAGCTCAGTTACTTCATATACAACCTTACTGCTTTGTTTGTTTAGGCTCTTTTCACCCGACTGAAAATCTGGGAGTGATTTCTTGAGTTGTTGCTTTGGTGTCGGGTTATGTTTTTCCGATATTGGATTTCTTGATTTTAGTATTTGATATTGTGTTTGTTTGTTGGACGTTTGTACGTCAACAACAAAGGTTGTTTGATTGTTTTGCATGTGTAGGCTATAGGTTCTAACCTATGAGCGCACCGTGTGCCGTATTGGTTTTCCGAACTCGATTTTAATAGCATTTGCGATTGTGTATTGATATTGTAGGTACCTTCACGTGGATTCCGAGGCGACGGAGCACATCGACTACGGCTGAACAAGAAGATCCGCAGGTGAGTAGATCTATATCTACAGGGGAAGTCGGGTGGATGGCGTAGAGCACCCCAGCAAATTATAAATGGAAACCGATTTATAGGATACAGTCGTAGAAATCTAGATTAGAAAACTAGGGATATGGTTAAAAATATAGTTAGAGATGATATGAGTGATTGAATATATATATTGAGATATGAGATGAAAGCTTTAGGGATATGAAAAGTGAATGCGAATCACGACTTATAGATATGTAGTTGCACTAGAATAGATATGAGTTTTAGAGTAGCATGACATTTGATGTATAAGGTAGAATGTATATATAAAAATTGACTTGATGTAAGATGACTTAATGCGATGAAAAGGATATACGATGTGATATGATAACTTGATTGATATATCAGTATACGGATGCGAGTCGATAAGAGATGTTTGATACCTTTGCCGGTCCCCTGATATGAGATTGATACGGATGTGACCTGGGATATAGGTATATAGACATATATAATGTTGTGAATCATGAGTGATATGCCGTATGAGACGTTAGGTCTGTACCCTCATTGTCATATAGGTTGTTAGGATCCCAAATTGTTTAATGCCATCGTACGATGATATACCGTACGTGGTGAGTTTATCTGATGATTGATCCATACCCTTGACTAGAGAATGTCGTACGATAGATTATACCGTACATGATGTTGTGAGGCTGGATGCCGATTGATAGATTCACCGACCCGGTCATGTTAGATACGTATACCTTATAGCATTTAGCTGACGATGTACTTTATGCTACGTTTATGTCATTCTCACTGCGTTACATATACTTGTGCTAGTACACCTACACCATTATCGATGATGTGTATGTTACACTTACACAGATCGGCCGGCTCACACACTTCATCATCGATAATTGCTATGTCACTTACACAGTAGAATTGCTGCATCATGATATGACTCCTTGCATGATTACTTGCTATGTTCACATCACTGTTCCATGTTGCATGATATACGGATATGCATACATTCTGTTATATGTCGCATACATCATGCTTTATGACTATCCGCATTGAGATATTCTGTTTTCGTGAGATTTCTGGATTTGAGAACCGTGCTTATTTCAAAAGAAAGTACGTATTGTTTTAAAAACCCGGTTTCTCTTGATATGATATTTCAGTGCGTCCACCATGCATTTTCTCGGTTCTAAGACGTGTGATATGTGAAACCTGATTCGAGGAGTTGGATGATCCATTTGCGGGTTCATGGTGGACCCAGTATGGTATCCTGGGGCAAGAAAGGTATGTCGATGGATTAGCCGATGAGCTTGGCAGAGGGAACACTACCTACCGGTGATTGGTTGGACCTGGCGGTTATCCGGAGGTTACCGACCGGAGTTGAGAGATGGATATGGGTCGACCCGTTCTGCCGGAGCCCGAGGGCCGATCCCACAGACGGAGCCCGTGGGCCGATCCGGACTGACGGAGCCCGATATATGGGGATTTACGTGTCGATGTTGGACATTGGTTTCATGATGTTTCGAGTGTCGATGTTGGACACTCAGGTTCCATGATTTTGATGTGTCATTGATGGACACACGTTGATTTATATCCTCATACTTACATGCATATGCTTTCATGATATTTACATGCATGATGTTGTTGTGTCATTGGTTGACACGTGGATGAGATCCACATGCATACAGGCATTGATTGTATGGTTGGATGATATCTACTTGCATATAGGCTTTGAGTATATTGTTGGCACATGTGTAGATACGGTCACCCTAGATATCATAGTATTACCTTTATGATACAGTTGACCTAGAAATCGTTGTTTATTTGATTTCTGCTAGTTGATGTTTTCTACTCACGAGTTGGCAAATCACCCCCGTTGTGCGTGCCACAGTTCTTGCAGGTTGACCGCATGGATCAGTAGCGGCATCGCTGGCACATAGCTGCATTCGGGTATTTTGCTTTGATAGGTGGTACATGTTGGATCGTACCCCTCTTATATTTATTATTCTTGTGTATCTAGTTAACTCCATCAAATCAGAAAACTAGTATTTGTATATTTAGTAAGACTTAGTGAGACTTGTGGTTGCGAGACTTAGAGCGGGGGTTTATGTTCGCTTGGTGGGTTGATATCTTGCTTTACATTATCTTTTTGGTGTTGATCTTCGCCGTTGGACGTCGTATACTATATTGTGACTTGCGTGGTTGTGAATCCGCCGATTGGCGAAGAGCTAGCTCCCGCTTGGGGATGCCTTTATCATTATTATGTATATGTGGTTTTGGATCAAAATATACAAATGAGGTGCTGCCCAATTTTTTAAAAGACGAAACATATTTTTCAACTAGTAAATTCACTTGCATTTTTCATGTTCCTTTATCTATGCATTAAGAAAACTTTTGATTTCATTATACCTTTATTTCAAAACTTCACCTCTTTTATTTTCTTTAAAAAGGTTTAGATTTCTGGGCTTCGGCTTACTTGATTTACGTTACGCCTTTAGACGTGGCGTGATTTAAGTACCGGTCACGAGCTAATATTTTCGGGTCCAAATCTCAAATATACGGATTTGGACTAATCCGCGCCCTACGGGCTACGACATAAATTAGTCTCCGTATACAATCCATGGGCAAACCAAAACAAACAAAAACACACATAACACGAAGTGAACTTCCGGAGCAGGAGAAAGTGGTTATCGCAATGCAGTAATGTAATTAACTGCAAAGGCTTGCGCCTGCAGGGAAAAGCGTCCCCACAATCAAAAAACCCTCATAAAATTCTGATAAAATCTGCTACAACGGTCGTGTCTGTCCAAACCTCCGATATACAGTGCCGTAAATCAACTTGGTATCTTCGGATAGGTGGAAGGATAAATCCAAATAGCAGCTGCCCCCAAATTCAGGCAAGACGATCCATCCCAGTTCGTCTCTGTTTTCGGCGGTGAACACTCCCAAACAGGAATTAGGTATAAATTTGGAGTTAAACTCCCAAAAGATTTGGATTTGGAGTTAAACTCCTAAAGGGTCTGGATGTGGAGTTAAACTCCTTTGAGAATTTAGATCTTGGAGTTGAACTCCTCGAAGATGTTCGGAGGTGATCAAAGGGGACCCCTTTCTTCTCCCTTGAACCCTAGATCTTCTCTCGAGTCTTGGATTTTTCCAAAACTGGGATTTTTGGAGATGGGTCTACTTCTTCCTCCTCTCTGTTGGCTGGATTTTGGAGGAAATGGGGTGGTGCTTAAAAATCTCCCCTTTGAGAGATTTGATGGGAAATCTGAGTTCTCCTTCAAGGATTTTATGGTGAAAAACTATTTCTTTCTGGGAAAGGAAGAGTTAAACTCTTGATTTAATTCAGAAAAAAAAAGCAGCTTTAAAACCTTGAGGAAGGAGAAGAAGGCATAGAAACCCTAATTTTTTAGGAGAATCAATTATTGTCTTTCATTTCATTATCATGCTGCCTTATATAGGCTTACAAATTTACACTTAGCCCCTTGGACATTACAAAATGGTATTTTGCCCATCCCATGACTCATGTGCTTATTTCTTTTGCACATAAGCCATGAGCTTTACAAAAATTTTGTTTTATACCCATTTTCCTTAAATTTATTCATAAAAATTACATCAAAATTATTTATTACATAATTTTCATTTTGCCATGGTGTCACGCCCCGCTTCCCAGTGTACGGCGAAGGGGACGCGACGAGGTCCGCTACATATATACTCAAAAGTACATACGCTAAGTGTATCTAAGCAATATAAAATAAATACACAAGAAATAAGAATAAAAAGAACAGCAACTTTTATTTATTAACATTCTTTGTACAATACATGAAAGGAAATACAACTGAAATAATAAGATGCCTAAACAGTGGCATAACAGGAAATAAAAAGTACAGAAAGGAAAAGTGTACAATGAAACTACAGTGCAGCGTCTTCAGTAAACTGCCCCAAGTCTTCTTGCGATGGCTCAACCTCTGCCGGGTCCAAATCACCTGAAGGCATTCAAAGAAGAGAGAAACAGAATGTCGTCAGCGAACAGGTCGCTCGGTAAGTCCCAAAGGTAAGAGGGAAGTAGAAAAAGACAGAATAAGAAGATACATTTTAAAGTGTAAACTATTGTTGTAATGTTATGTCAACGCTGTTGTTTGTAGTTTAGTACAGAAAGATGCCAGTGTATACGAGGGGAGTCTCTATATGCCAGAGACTAAGGGCACGTATAGTACAAGGTACCGTTTATGCCACGGTACAACAGCAACTGGATTCATGTTAGGTGTGTTAAGTCTGACCACCTCGTGCCACCTTTAACATCTTCCGTACCAATCTACCCCTTAACCCCCGCGATATCTTTTTTGTATTGTTATCTTGTAAATTGTGTTGGTTGTATGATTGACTGACTGACTGACCGAAACCATGATATCAGGAAACGGTTATAACCGTAGAGTCATGTAAATGGAATACTGAGAAACATGTAAAAGGAATATATATCCATGGTTCGGTTCGGTCAAGTTGTATAAATTGATAATTGTATTCATGTGTTCATTTTGAATTGGAATCTTGTAGTTTATAGATTGACTTGAATCATATTCAAGTCAGATTAATCAGACTCAAACCCGAGTCAGACAATCAGAAATGTGAATCAAAGTCTTATAATTGCTAGGGTCCTTAGGGTAATTTATAAACTTGAGGGGGTTTTATGTAAAAATACTTTTATATACTTTTCAAATACACCTCAAGTATTTATTGTTCGTCTTTAGAGTTGTAATGAGGTTGGATTTTATGTTGTGACATTTCTAGTGAAAATATCATAGTTTTATAAATAAGGGTATTTATCTGTAATATTGATTTATTTGAAATTCATGGTATTTTAGTGTAAAATTTATTCTTGTGATTTTTAGAAAAAGGTGAAATATTTGTATTATAATAAAATAGATATTTAAATGATAAATATACATATATTTATTAAAAAATAGTTTTAATAAATAATTTATATTCCAAAAATCTCATTTTCTTAGGATGTCGTATTTTAAACCTTTCGAGACCGAATGCTCCTTGCGGAGGTCTGAATCTCGCATTACTAGGCCCGAGGGTGCACGATAAACCGTATTGTCCCTAACGGGTTCCCCAAAGGTGGGTTGTAGCGGCGCTTTGCAAAGATTGTAAAATATTAACCCTTTAGAAAACGGTTTTATAAAGTAAAAGGTATTTATTTGCAAAGGTGTAGATTTTCCGTATTTTAGATTTAGGGGTTTCCTAAGCCAACTAGCCTATTTCTAAATGGTCTAAACGACAAGTCGTTAGAAATCTCAAATCGCCTCTTCACCGCCAATTGCGGCCAGATAAGTGTCAGGTAAGTGGGAGGCTCTCCACTACAAGTAGTGGCCCTAATTAAGTAACCATTTACCTTAGACACACTTGCCTGACACTACAAAGTCAGGTTTAGATAAACAATCGATGTCCATAACTTATCGTATTTTTTTCTATTAAAGATATTATTTAAACAAATGTATCAAACTTAAACTTTTATAAAAGGTCTCATTAAGGAAAAGGTATTTTAATGTAAAATCTTGTTTTATCGTAGTAGGAGTTTTCAAGATAGCGTATTATGGTTGCATATGTGTGTATGAGGAGGTAGGTCATTACCTCATGATCTATTTTAAGGTATAGCAATGTTAAAGGGTTAAATGTGAAATTGAAACATGATGGTATTAAAGTGAAAAAAATACGGTAAATTGAAAAGGTTATCATTTCATGTGTGAAAACTTATTCAAATTGATTTTTACAAGTTTAATAATCATGATAAAGATGTTTAGACATGATTGAATTGATTAGAAGTGAAATTTTATAGAAAACCGAATCGGAAATCGGATTTGTTCCGATTCCGTCGGGTTTCGTAATTTCGTATTTTTGAGAATTAGAAAGGGAGATAGAATAGGACTTACGGGTTTCGATCTATACTAAAGAGTATAGGGGAACTAGATGAGTTGTCGAGACGTTGCTTCGTCGCCGGTTGTTTCTAAAAACGTCGCCAGAATTCCCGCCGGAATCTCGTCGGAGCTTCGCCGCGAACTTGTTTTCAAAGCACACACTTCTTGGAAAACTTTTAAGAGAGTGGCTCAAGATTTTGGGGTTAAGAGGGTAGTGTGTAGGGTTGGTATTTATAGGGTTAGGCTAGGGTTAGGGTAGATGAAAATTTAAAAATAAAAATGTGATAAAATGTAATAAAAATGTATTAAAAGTGGAGTAATTGGGGTTTTTAAAGAGCTCTGGACGTGGTCTGAGGCTGAAATTTTGCAGGTGCATAGGAAATATGAAAAAACACAACTTTCATGTTGTGGCCGTCGCCGGAATCGGCCGACTCGGGGGTGACTCGGCCGTGACTCGGTTGGAGCACTGAGTCGGCCGAGTCAAGGTCGAGTTGGTCGATTCCCGGCCGAGTCCGGCGGCCTGGATCCCCCCGACGGTTCATCTAACTCCTGCAAGTGTTACATGTTTGGATGTAGTGGAGTTTTTGTGAGATATACACGTGTAAACTCTTGGTATTCTAAAGGTTTTTAAAAAAATGAATTTTAAAAATAATGTGGGGTATGGAATTTGAACTCTGGTGGCTTGGTTCAGCAGTGTAAGGTTTTACCAGTGAGCCACAAGCTCTTTCTTGTAATTATTGTTGGAAAATAAATACTTAAAGTGGTAACAGCAACATTAAATACTCCAAGTATACTTCAAATTTAAATCAATTTTATGTATACAAAAAATTGGAGTTGTTACAATCTACCCTCCTTACAAAAATTTCGTCCTCGAAATCTACAACTTTTATTTGCGGACTAGTTTACAAAAAGGTGAGGATATCTTACACGCATTTCATCTTCCCTTTCCTACGTGGATTCTCCTGGAGTGTCTTTCCTCCACATTACCCGGACCAAGTTAACTTCCTTGTTCCGAAGTATCTTCACTTTTCTGTCCAGGATCTCCACAGGTTGTTGCTCACAAGACAAGTCGGGCTGTATAGTGAGCTCGGAATGATCAAGTACATGGCTGGGGTCACTCACATACTTTCTGAGTTGGGATATTTGGAACACGTTATGCACTCCTTCCAATGATGGTGGAAGCGCTTAGCGGTATGCCACTTCACCGACTCGTTCGAGTATGTCGAACAGTCCAATGTATCTCGGACTCAATTTACCCCGTCTTCCAAATCGGATCACTCCGCGGTTCGGAGATATCTTCAAGAATACATGGTCTCCTGGCCGGAACTCCAAGTGTCGTCTCTTTGCATCAGCCCAGTGTTTCTGTCGATCTTGGGCTTGCGCATTCTTTCCCTGATAGTACGAACCACATCAACGGTCACTACTATCATCTCTGGTCCAAGAAGTTCCCTATCTCCGATGTCGTCCCAATTTAATGGTGATCGATACTTCCTCCCATATAATGTTGCAAAAGGTGCTATTCCTATGCTGGCTTGGTAACTGTTATTGTACGCGAACTCCATAAGATGCAGGTGATCTTCGCACGATCCTTTGAAGTCTAGCATACATGATCTGAGCATATCCTCCAAGATCTGAATAGTTCGTTCCGACTGACCATCTGTTTGTGGATGATAAGCCGTACTGAAGTTCAGACTTGTTCCCAAGCTAGCTTACAGACTCTGCCAAAATTGTGATCGGAACCTGGTGTCACGATCGGAGACGATGCAGACTGGTACTCCATGAAGTCTCACAATTTCCTGTATGAGTTCATGGGTATCAGAGATAGTACATTATGAAGTGTTTAAACCTTAATTAGATTATTAGCTCCATGTACTTCTTTGCTAGTATCTCAGTTGATTGGCCAACTTGAAATGGAATGAAGTGAGCCGACTTTGTGAGTCGATCCATAATGACCCATATCGCATCGTTACCCTTTGTGCTGCGAGGAAGAGCAGTCACAAAGTCCATCGTGATGTGCTGCCACTTCCATTCTGGGATTGGTAATGGTTGAAGTAGTCCAGCTGTCCTGTGATGTTCAGCCTTTACTTGCTGACACACCAAGCATTTTGCGACGCTTCTGGCTACTTCACGCTTCATTCCATGCCACCAATAATTATGACGTAGATCTTTATACATTTTGGTACCTCCAGGATGTACTGAGTAGGGAGAGCTGTGAGCTTCTTTCATTAACTCTTCCCGAACAGGACCTTTTGGTACACACAATCTGCTGCCGTATCTCAAAGATCCGTCTTCATGGATGATGAAGTCTGTTCTGAGTCCATTCTCCACTTGTTCTCTGATCTTTTGCAACTTAGCATCACTTGCTTGAGCTGCTTTGATCTGGTTGACAATGGTTGATTGAACTTGTAGATTCATCAAACTTGAAGCATTACCTGGCATGACTACTTCAATCTCCATCCGATGTAAGTCTTGCTGAAGCTTCCACTGAGCGGTGAGATTCATCGATAAGGGTTGGCAACTAAGAGCATCGGGTACTACGTTCACCTTCCCTGAGTGATATTGCAAGTTGATGTCAAAGTCCGCCATGAGTTCTAACCATCTTCTCTGCCGCATATTCAACTCCTTCTGAGTAAACACATACTTCAGACTTTTATGATCTTTGTAGATGTTCACTCGTTCACCAAGTAAGTAGTGGCGCCAAATCTTGAGAGCAAAGATGACGGCTGCCAACTCCAGATCATGCGTCGGATAATTGCGCTCATGAGTCTTCAGTTGTCTTGAAGCATAAGCCACAACCTTACCGTGCTGATGTAGAACACATCATAAACCCTTACCGGATGCATCACAATGCACTTCGAATCCTCCAGATTGATCCGGTATTACGAGAATAGGTGCAGATGTCAATCTTGACTTGAGTTCTACGAAAGCTTGTTCGCATGCTTCTGACCACACAAATTCTTCATCTTTTCGTGTGAGCTTGGTCAGGGGTGTTGCTATCTTTGAGAATCCTTCAATGAACCTTCTGTAATATCCAGCTAAACCCAAGAAACTCCGAATGTCCTTCACTGACTTTGGTGTAGGCCATTCGCTAACTGCTGAAACTTTGGCTGGATCCACAGAAATTCCTTCTCCTGATACGATATGTCCAAGAAAACCAACTTGATTTAGCCAAAACTCGCACTTGCTGTACTTGGCATAAAGCTTATGTTGTCGAAGAGTTTCCAGGACAATTCGTAGATGCTCTGCATGCTCTTTCCGATTCATAGAATATACCAGGATGTCGTCGATGAAGATGACAACAAACCTGTCTAATTACTCCCGGAAAACTTGGTTCATTAGGTTCATGAATATTGTTGGTGCATTGGTCACTCCAAATGGCATCACTAGAAATTCGTAATGTCCATAGCGAGTTCTGAAAGCTGTTTTGTGAATATCAGCTTCCTTGACCTTCACCTGATGATAACCTGAACGAAGATCCAATTTAGAGAAAACACAAGATCCACTTAGCTGATCGAATAAATCATCGATGCGCGGGAGTGGATACTTGTTCTTTATAGTGACTTCGTTCAAGGCCCTATAATCGATGCACATTCTGTATGAACCTTCCTTCTTCTTCACCAGTAGCACAGGTGCTCCCCAACTTGAAGTGCTGGGACGAATCCATCGTTTCGCCAATAATTCGTCCAACTGTGTTCGAACTTCCTTCAAATCTTCCGGACTTAGTCTATACGGTGCTTTGATCACCGGTTGTACTCCTGGTACTAAATCAATACTGAATTCAAGAGCTCGATCGGGAGGCAAACCTGATATATCGTCAGGAAATACATCGTCGAACTCTCGAACTACCTCTGGTCTTAATTCTTCTTCCGCTTGAGTTGCCGCAACTACTGCTTCCCTTGGCTTCGCTTTGTAGGTACCTGGCTCCAGAGTACGATCTCCGCTCTTGAAATAGAAAATCGGATGATCTGGAATCTCGAATACTACCCTCCTTTGACGACAGTCGATGGTAGCATAAAAGGTTCCAAGCCAATCCATTCCTAAAACCATATCGAAGTTCGGTATGTCCAGTACTTTGAAGTCAGCATAAAACTCTCGACTGCAGACGACGACTGGACACAAGCTGTATCCCATAGTTGCCTTTAGAACGCCATTTCCGGAACTGACATTCCAGCTAGATACAAGCGGTGAGACTGGAATCTCATGGGTTCGGACAAACCGTTGCGACATAAAGCAGTGGGATGCTCCAGTATCAAACAGTGCAAGTGCAGGTAGTGAAGCTACTAGGATTGTACCTAAGGTATATGGGATATGTTTTAGGTGTAGGGGAAGTGTGTAGGTAAACAAGACTAAAAGATAAGTTTTGAGAAGGAAGTTTACCAGTAATGACTTGGCCAGTGGCCTCAGCTTCTTCCACAGACATCATGAAAGCCCGGCGCTTTGGCACATTCCTCCTGGCCTGAGGAGCATTCCTCGGAATGTTCCTTTGAGCTTGATGGAACTGTCGAGGAGGTGGTGCAGCTTACGGTCCTCTGGGTGGTGCAGGCAGTGCAAGTCTTGGAGCAGGGGCTTGAATGGCTAGACGCTGTGGATAATTGTTTGCTGGCCTGGGTGCAGCAACTGGGTTTTATTTATGAGGACAAGCCCCAATACCATGAACAGCTGAGCCGCGGATCAAGCAAAGGTTGTTCACACGTCGGCAATCTCTCGCCAGATGCCTATTTCTCTTGCAATAGTTACAAAAGGCTGGGTTGGGCCTGCTGATTGGTGCTCCAGGACGTCTTGGCACAAAAGGTGGTCTGGACGAGGCTCCACCTGCCATCTGGTTAGCAGGGCGCTTGACTCCTGCAGACTGAGGTCTGCCCCTTGCTTTTATCACTGCCTCGTAACTGCGGGCAGCTTCTAGAGCATCCTCATGAGTCAAAAATTTTCCTGTGGCTAAAGCAGCCTGAATCTCCGTGTCCAGTCCTTGTTGGAAACGACGGGCTCTGATATCGTCCGTCGGTATCAAATGTGCCATGAACCTGTTCAAGGATAGTGTTAGCTGTGTGGTATGTGATATTTAAAACTGAACTATTGCAACGTATCTTACCGGCTTAACATGGTGAATTCAGCGTCGTATTCATCTACCGATTTGTCCCACATTGATCCTTGTTGTAGATGAATGAACTGCTGCTCCATGGCAAACCTGGCAGTCACAGGAAAGTATTTCGCGTCGAACTTCTCGCGAAACGTTTTCCATTCAATAGGCTGTGCAAGACGGCTTTCTTCCGCCTTCTACCAGTTGCGAGCGTTGTCCGTGAGTTGTAGTTTCGCTACACAGACCCAAGCGATGTCTGGCACTTGTGCTGCGGCCAGATCATCCTCGATACTTTGAGCCCATTCCTCAGCTTCCAGTAGGCTCCCCTTTCCTGAGAACTGCTTCGGATGTAAAGCCCTGAATTGCTTTACCCCCGGAGCGTCAGTCTCGGGACGGTTCAAGAGTTGTTGCTGTCCCTCGAGAAGGCTGCGGATTGCCTCAAGTAGCACTGTTTGCTCGGTAGGTGGCGCAGGAAAAGCTGGTGTGAGAGGTAGTGCTGGATATGTGTTGTTGATGTTGGTGCTGGTGTTGTTTGGGGAATCCATAACCATGAAGAAAAATTTGGGTTAGGACAGATTCAAGTACATGAAATGATAAGATTCGAGGAATATGGAATTGCATGATTCAAGGAACATGAATTGTAGAGAATGTTTTAGTTGCTGGTTCTTGTGTTATATTGCTTAGGTTGTTCACGCAGACCAGAACTGCATGATAGGGATTCATACAGCTCTGACCTGCATGGGCCACCAACAAAACCTGTCACGCCCCGCTTCCCAGTGTACGACGAAGGGGACGCGACGAGGTCCGCTACGTATCTACTCAAAAGTACATACGCTAAGCGTATCTAAGCAATATAAAATAAATACACAAGAAATAAGAATAAAAAGAACAGCAACTTTTATTTATTAACATTCTTTGTACAATACATGAAAGGAAATACAACTGAAATAATAAGATGCCTAAACAGTGGCATAACAGGAAATGAAAAGTACAGAAAGGAAAAGTGTACAATGAAACTACAGTGCAGAGTCTTCAGTAAACTGCCCCAAGTCTTCTTGCGATGGCTCAACCTCTGCCGGGTCCAAATCACCTGACGACATTCAAAGAAGAGAGAAACAGAATGTCGTCAGCGAACAGGTCGCTCGGTAAGTCCCAAAGTTAAGAGGGGAGTAGAAAAAGACAGAATAAGAAGATACATTTTAAAGTGTAAACTATTGTTGTAATGTTATGTCAACGCTGTTGTTTGTAGCTTGGTACAGAAGGATGCCAGTGTATACGAGGGGAGTCTCTATATGCCAGAGACTAAGGGCACGTATAGTACAAAGTACCGTTTATGCCACGGTACAACAGCAATTGGATTCATGTTAGGTGTGTTAAGTCTGACCACCTCGTGCCACCTTTAACACCTTCCGTACTAATCTACCCCTTAAACCCCGCGATGTCTTTTTTATATTGTTATCTTGTAAATTGTGTTGGTTGTATGATTGATTGACTGACTGACCGAAACCATGATATCAGGAAACGGTTATAACCGTTGAGTCATGTAAATGGAATACTGAGAATCATGTAAAAGGAATATATATCCATGGTTCGGTTCAGTCAAGTTGTATAAATTGATAATTATATTCATGTGTTCATTTTGAATTGGAATCTTGTAGTTTATAGATTGACTTGAATCATATTCAAGTCAGATTAATCAGACTCAAACCCGAGTCAGACAATCAGAAATGTGAATCGAAGTCTTATAATTGCTAGGGTCATTAGGGTAATTTATAAACTTGAGGGGGTTTTATGTAAAAATACTTTTATATACTTTTCAAATATACCTCAAGTATTTATTGTTCGTCTTTAGAGTTGTAATGAGGTTGGATTTTATGTTGTGACATTTCTAGTGAAAATATCCTAGTTTTATAAATAAGGGTATTTATCTGTAATATTGATTTATTTGAAGTTCATGGTATTTTAGTGTAAAATTTATTCTTGTGATTTTTAGAAAAAGGTGGAATATTTATATTATAATAAAATAGATATTTAAATGATAAATATACATATATTTATACAAAAATAGTTTTAATAAATAATTTATATTCCAAAAATCTCATTTTCTTATGATGTCGTATTTTAAACCTTTCGAGACCGAATGCTACTTGCGGAGGTCTGAATCTCGCATTACTAGGCCCGAGGGTGCACGATAAACCGTACTGTCCCTAACGGGTTCCCCAAAGGTGGGTTGTAGCGGCGCTTTGCAAAGATTGTAAAATACTAACCCTTTAGAAAACGGTTTTATAAAGTAAAAGGTATTTATTTGCAAAGGTGTAGATTTTCCGTATTTTAGATTTAGGGGTTTCCTAAGCCAACTAGCCTATTTCTAAATGGTCTAAACGACAAGTCGTTAGAATCCTCAAATCACCTCTTCACCGCCAATTGCGGCCAAGTAAGTGTCAGGTAAGTGGGAGGCTCTCCACTACAAGTAGTGGTCCTAATTAAGTAACCATTTGCCTTAGACACACTTGCCTAAACACCACAAAGTCAGGTTTAGATAAACGATCGATGTCCACAACTTATCGTATTTTTTTCTATTAAAGATATTGTTTAAACAAATGTATCCAACCTAAACTTTTATAAAAGGTTTTATTAAGGAAAAGGTATTTTAATGTAAAATCTTGTTTTATCGTATTAGGAGTTTTCAAGATAGTGTATTATGGTTGCATATGTGTGTATGAGGAGGTAGGTCATTACCTCATGATCTATTTTAAGGTATAGCAATGTTAAAGGGTTAAATGTGAAATTGAAACATGATGGTATTAAAGTGAAAAAAATACGGTAAATTGAAAAGGTTATCATTTCATGTGTGAAAACTTATTCAAATTGATTTTTACATGTTTAACAATCATGATAAAGATGTTTAGACATGATTGAATTGATTAGAAGTGAAATTTTATAGAAAACCGAATCGAAGATCGGATTTGTTCCGATTCCGTCGGGTTTCGTAATTTCGTATTTTTGAGAATTAGAAAGGGAGATAGAATGGGACTTACGGGTTTCGATCTATACTAAAGAGTATAGGGGAACTAGATGAGTTGTCGAGGCGTTGCTTCGTCGCCGGTTGTTTCTAAAAACGTCGCCGGAATTCCCGCCGGAATCTCGTCGAAGCTTCGCCGCGAACTTGTTTTCAAAGCACACACTTCTTGGAAAACTTTTGAGAGAGTGGCTCAAGATTTTGGGGGTGAGAGGGTAGTGTGTAGGGTTGGTATTTATAGGGTTAGGCTAGGGTTAGGGTAAATGAAAATTTAAAAATAAAACTGTGATAAAATGTAATAAAAATGTATTAAAAGTGGAGTAATTGGGGTTTTTAAAGAGCTCTGGACGTGGTCTGAGGCTGAAATTTTGCAGGTGCATAGGAAATATGAAAAGACACAACTTTCATGTTGTGGCCGTCACCGGAATCGGCCGACTCGGGGGGTGACTCGGCCGTGACTCGGTCGTAGCACTGAGTCGTCCGAGTCAAGGTCGAGTTGGCCGATTCCCGGCCGAGTCCGGCGGCCTGGATCCCCCCGACGGTTCATATAACTCCTGCAAGTGTTACATGTTTGGGTGTAGTGGGGTTTTTGTGAGATATGCACGTGTAAACTCTTGGTATTCTAAAGGTTTTTAAAAAAATCAATATTAAAAATAATGTGGGGTATGGGATTTAAACTCTGGTGGCTTGGTTCAGCAGTGTAAGGTTTTACCAGTGAGCCACAAGCTCTTTCTTGTAATTATTGTGGGAAAATAAATACTTAAAGTGGTAACAGCAACATTAAATACTCCAAGTATACTTCAAATTTAAATCAATTTTATGTATACAAAAAATTGGAGTTGTTACACATGGGACAGGCCGGCCGGTTCATGTTCGGGCTCAACTTGGGTATGGGCCCACTTGACCTGGGCTTGGGCCCACTTGGCTTGGGGTTGATTTTGACTTTGTCAACCGGGTTGTAATTTTTGACCCCAACAAAGTGCCTCCCATCAATAAATGCACACCGCGTGTATGTGTTGTGTGCATGAAATTGATGGATCTTGTTTGTGGGGGGTTTAATTTCGAGGTGGAACATCATTCCGGGATGGAGCATCTTTCCGGGAGCATGATTCCGAAAGTCGGAGCATCATTTTGAAGAGCGGAGAATAATTCCAAGGGGAGGATATATTCTGAGACGAAGCATAGTTTCGACGCAGCGTTCCGGGGCGAAGCATAATTTCGACACGGGGCTCCGGGAAAAAGCATATGCGGGAAAGGTGTATCCTGAGACGAAGCGTAATTCCTTCATATGGCAGACATTCTGACCGAAGTATAGTTTCGATGCAAAGGTTGATTCCCATGCGAAGCATAATTACGATAGGGAAGGCAGAAACTCTGAGGTGAGGCATGATTTCGACACGGGGTAGATTCTGAGACGAAACATGATTCCGACACAGAGCTTGCTTCCAAGGCCAAGCATAATTTTGACAGAAAAGGCAGGTACTTCGAGGCGAAGCATGATTTTGACACGGGGTGTATTCTGAGACAAAGCATGATTCCGACGCAGAGGTAGATATTCTGAACGAAGCATAGTTCCAGTGTAGAGGTTGTTGGTTGACTTGATTCCGAGGCGGAGTGTAATTCAGACAGAGAAGGCAGATATTCCGAGGCGAAGCATGATTTCGACACGGGGTACATTCTAAGACGAAACATGATTCTAACGTAAAGGTTGTTGATTTGATTTGATTTGGGGGTTTCTTATTCGTCCAGCGGGGATTTTGAGTCTGGAACTTGGGTTTTTGTTCGGCATCAGCATCGCTACACTGGAATATGGTACAAGAGCGAATCATCATTTGCCGTAAAGAATATGGGATCTGTGTTGAAATCATCATCGCTACACTGGAATATGGTACCAGGAGTGAATCATCATTCGCCATGAGGGGATTTCCATTGTTCCCAGTTTAACGACTTAGGGGTCATCTGTTTCCAGTTTAACGACTTAGGGGTCATCTGTTTCCAGTTTAACGATTTAGGGGTCATCTGTTCCCAGTTTAACGAGTTAGGGGTCTATTGGATCAAAAGTTTAGAATTTTAGGGGTTGGGGTAGACATCAGCGCTGCTAATACTGGAGCACAGGTGCCAAGAACAATTCATCACTTTCCTTTGCCAGTTGGGGAGCGATGGCTTGGGAGACAGGTTTAGGTCCCTATCACCTAAAACTTTTCAATTTTATGAGCCATAAGGGTCCCATAAAAGTATTTTCTCCCTACGAGTCGAAAGGATCTCGTAGGTGTATTTTCTCCTTAGGAGTCGTGGGGACCCCCAAGTGTGTTTTTCCTCTGTGGGTCGTAAGGATCCCAAGATGGTGTTTTCTTATGAGTCAAGAGGATCTCATAACTTTGTTCTCCTCATGTATCATGTGGACACATGAGTGGGTCTTCCCAAATGGAGCATAATTCCGATGGCGGAGACCGGCCGCGGGACTGGTGATTGCGGTGAGACATGGGTGTGATGAGGATTATTTGTGTCCGTGGATTATATACGGTAGTCCATTTGGGGACCGGCCGTAGGGCTGGAAGAATTTGGGGGATTTGGAATTTTGTTGCCGTCTGCATCGCTAACACTGGAATGGTACCAGAAGCGACTCATCATTCGCCGTTTGGGGATTTAGATTTTGGTTGGCGTATGCATCGCTGCACTGGAATATGGTACCAGGAGCGACTCATCATTCGCCATTTGGGGATATGGATTTTGATTGGCGTCTACATCGCTACACTGGAATATGGTATCAGGAGCGACTCATCATTCGCCGTTTGGGAATTTGGGGATTTGGATTTTGGTTGGCGTCTGCATCGCTACACTGGAATATAGTACCAGGAGCGACTCATCATTCGCCATTTGGGGATTTGGATTTTGGTTGGCGTCTGCATCGCTACACTGGAATATGGTACTAGGAGCGACTCCGTTTGGAGGGGTTTTTTTTACCACGATTGCTCTATCATTTCAGCTTTTCTTATCGCGAAGGTCGCGGCTGCCCTATCATTTCAGCTATTTATTCGCGGTTGCCCCAGCATTTCAGCTTTACTTTCATCTTTATTTTACTCGCTGATTTTTATTGGGAGTTGCCCCATCATTTCGGCTTTTTTTATTTACAATTTTTTTTTACACTCCCAGTTTAACAACTTAGGGGTGGACTGTTCCCAGTTTAACAACGTGGTGGTCGACTGTTCCCAGTTTAACGACGTAGTGGTCGACGGTGTCTGCTTATCCAAACCACTTGAACTTTGATCCTAGCGGGGTTGAGTTGATGACCGTAACTTGGTGGTCTGCCGGCACATCCGAGGACGGTAGGTTTTTCCCAGCCTTGTATTGGTTCGCTATCCAATGTTTGAAAATATAGCAGTCTTCGATAGTATGACTCACCATCCTATGATATGAGCAGTACATGAGATCGTCAGTCATGTTCATTTTATGCGGCCTCTTTGTAATAAGCAGTTGCAGAACGTTGTTCAAGGCGTCCTTGAATATTTTGCGGACTTCATCCCTCTTGAAGGAGTTTACTTTCTTCTTTCTCTCCATTAGAGTAGGTGCCTTTCCTGATGTTGGTTCTCGAGGCCGATCAGTCTTTGGTTCGCCTGTTGTCCATTTACCACGTTCAGTGTACGTATTAGAAGGACTGGAGGCTGATCGCGGCCGTTTTTCGTAGAGGTGTTCCGCTCTTGGGCTGGAGGGGTATCGGTTGGATGTTTCAGGATATCAATCCCTAGCTCATGAACCAAATTTTGATTTTGCTGCAATTGCAGTCGGACGAATTGGGTCATGAGATCTGCCATGACGTTTGCCAGCTCGTCAACTTTGGAATGGACCTTAGCCAACTTCTCGTCCCTGTCCTGAAGCTGCTTCTGAAGCCATTGGAATAACGCTTGCTCTATAGTTCTGGACATGATAACCGGGTCATCCTTACTGCCTGAGCTCGATTTCGCAGGAACCACGAGCTCCTTTGGCTTAATGGCCTGAGCGGGCTCTTCATCGTCTAAATCGAGTCGGGGTTGGATATCAACAACCACGTCATTGTCTTGGGTATGAAGCGTCGGAAGACTTATTATTCTGGGCTCCATCATGTAGATCGTGTGAGTTATGTCCCGTCTACTGCTTCATTGGTAATGTTTTCCGTTGGGCTTTTGGGTTGTTGCCTTGGTTCGTTCCTTTTAGAGAAGGGCAGATGATTGAGAGCAGCAGATTCCCAAAGGGTTTCGGTTTCCGTTTGTATGAAATTGGCGGTCGCAGCTTGTTTGTTCGCTAACACGCTTTTAGACAGTTCTATCTCTCCCCTCTTGTATTGCTTTTCGACCCAATCTTTGAAGATGAAGCAATCCTCAATGGCATGACTTATCACTCTGTGATAGGGGAAATATTTGAGGTCGCCAGTCATATTCGCTTCTTGAGGTCTTTTTGATTCATGCAATTGTAGACCGTTTCTTAGAACATATTTGAATATTTTACGGACATTGTCCCTTCTGAAGGAATAAGCCCTATCCAGCTTCTCTTTCAAAGGCGATTCTCCTCCCCCACCCAACACTGGCTTCCGAGGCTGATTGGCATTAGACTCACTTATCCCTCGTTTATTTCAGTTAGCCGAAGTGTTAAAAGATTCAGCATCGTCGATATTTCCGCCTTTGCGATTGTCATCCATTCGGTTCCTCCAGGATTTATTGCTATTTTGGAAATCCGAGGAAGAATCCTGCTTTGAGTGTTCTTGGTCAGCTCTTGGAACGTCTTGAGACCCGTGGTGCATAAAAACGAGGCCATCCAATTGTTGAGATTTCCGACGAGGAGGCTGACAAATTGGTCATGCTCTATCGGCGGTTCACATTTGATGGAGAGATTGCGCCATCGAGTTATAAAATCCATGCTGCTTTCATTGTTCTTTAGCTTGGTCCTTACGAGGGCGGCGATGATGATCTTATCGCTGACACTTATGAATCTTTGTCGAAACAGAGATTCCATTTGGACGACAGTAGTAACGGAGCCATCTGGTAAGCTCGCGTACCAATCGAAAGAGCCATTGGTTAAGCTATTAACGAACTGGCGGAGAAGAAGCGTATCATTACCCCCCGATATTCCCGCATGAGGCTTTAAACTGGGTGATGTGCTGATTCACATTTCCCGTCCCATTGAATATTCCGAACTTGGGGATGACATAACCACCAGGAAACTCTACCAGATCATACCGAGCAAGATACCCACTACTGCTGATTTTTTTTTGCACTTCGGCTTCAGCTACCAATGTTTTGACTTTGTTGATGACCAAATCCATGATTTGATCTTGCGTTAGCGGATTGCTGTCATCGGTAGTCAAGACATTTCCTGATATAGGATGCGGGCGACTTTTATGCGGCTTTTCCACCTTTGGGTTAAAGGGAATAGGCATCGGCTGTCTCGGGGCACCGTTTCCAAGTTCATGAGCAGAGTCCTGCGCTTGATTGGGCGGCTTAGAGGCAACTTAGGCTGTGAACTGTAAGACGGCGTTTGTCAAGTCATCAATTTTGGAGTAAAACTTGGCCATCTCCTTGTCTTTGATTCTGAGTTGCTCTTGGAGCTCTTTGAGAAGTTGATGCTCTGCGGTCTTGGGACGGAAGATTGGATCATCTTCACTTTTCGAGCCCGACTCCTCATGAACTGAGAGATCTCTCTGCTTATCAGCCTCACTTTAAGGGTTTTCGTTGCCTTCTGGAGGATGCTGGTCTTGGGAAGTGGCAGCCGCATTCATACCAGATTGGATTTGAGATGTGGTGGCCATGTTCTTATTCTTGCTGCGCGTGCCCACCATGTAGACAGTGTGGACCACATATTTAGCCATCTCTTTATTTTTGACGGCTGATTTTTCGGACCGTCTTCGTGGCCTTTCCTCTTCTGGAAAGGATAAGTGACTGAAAACGGTTGGCCTGACTGGGTTCTTGGGTGGCGCTATCTGGCTCGCAGTTTTCTTGACTCTTGCGGTCATGGCGTTCTTCTGGAACAATTTCAGTGGTTCAAAAGAGTTAGCGAGCTTTACAGCCCATTCAGCTGTTGTTGCGGGATAACCTCGTTCTTGGAACCCCACGAAGTTCAAACTAGCAGGAGCCCTAGCCCTTTTGTTGGCTCTGTATCTGAGCCTTTTCTGTCTTAACTTCTCTATTTTGAGGGCTTGATGGGCATCCGTCATCCAGGAAACCATCGTTGTTGGGGTCAAAATTTACACCCCGGTTGACCAAGTCAAAATCAAAGTCAACCCCAAGCCAAGTAAGCCCAAGCCCACGTCAAGACCGGGCATGGAAAAGATTGGCCCCATGACAAAAAAAAATGAAGCCTTAAATTGGTTTAATGTAATTCTTTTTTTATATAAAAATAAATGTATGAAAAAAATGTGCAGAAAGCCAAAAGTTTGTAAACCTCATGGTTTATGTGCAAAAAGAAATAAGCACATAAGGCATGGGATGGCATAAGTGTCATTTGGCAAAGCCCAAGGGGCTATATAAAGTGTGTAGCCTATAAAGACAAACATGATGAAAAAATCAAACACAACTTTTTTTATTCTCTCAAAAATTAGGGTTCTGTGACTCCTTCTCCTTCCTCAAGGTTCTAAACCCTCTTTCCTTTTTTTGAATCAAATCAAGAATTTAACTCTTCTTTTCCAAAAAGAAACAGTTTTTCACCATAAAACTCTTGAAGGGGAGCTCGGATCTTCTATCAAACCCCCAAAAAAGGGAGATTTTTAAGTCTCGCCCTTTTTTCTCTAAGATCTACCCAACAGAGAGGAGGAGGAAGGAGACCCGTTTCCTAAAAAACCTAGTTCGGAAAGATCTAAGGCTCAAAAGAATATCCAAGACTAAAGGGGGGAAGAAAGGGGTCCTCTTAGATCCTCCCCTTTTCTGGAAGTTTCCAAAGTCCCTCAGGAGTTTAACTCTAAATCCACATCCAATTTATTACATAGGAGTTTAACTCCAAAATCCAAATCTTTTGGGAGTTTAACACCAAATTTATACCTAATTTTTGTTTAGGATTTCAACTCCAAAGCCTCTCGGGAGTTCAGCTCCGAGCCAAGGGGCTAAGCCTCTTTCTTTGCCGGTGCTTTCAGCGGTCGTGTGCCGTGCACGTGACCCGCTAGCGTCCAGCGGCCGCGTGCCACGCACGTGACCCGGTAGCGCCCGTGCATGTCGCGCACGTGACCCGCGGGCTCCCGGCGCCCACGCGCAGGGCACGTGGCCCGCGGGCGCCCCGCACCCACACACCACTCACATAACCCGCAGGCGCCCAACGCCTACGCGCCACTCACGCATCCTTAGGACGCTCCTCAACCCTTTTTTTATACACTCCACACTCAAAACACGCCCCCCGCTAGAAAAAAATTCTAACGGGGCGCTACCCCGCACTCTACAAGGAGGTAGCTAGCCCCCTTGACCCCCAGCCCGCTATCCGGGTAGCGGGACCCCCATAAACTCTGCGAGGCCTCCGATATACCCAAGACCCTTCAAAACACAACACACGCATACTGCACATTGAGTTCGCATGACCAGTTTGACCCGTCAATCGGAGGTTCCTTCGCTCCAAATGTGAAGGGTAATTAACGGCAGCTTAATCCGCGGCTGCCGGAGATTCGGATCCCCACAATCAATAAACCCCGGCCTACCCTAGGCAGGGGGATCTATAATGCGCCTGGCAAGCGACACGTATTCTCATCTCAATAGGGTGACGAAAAACACCCTACAATTGTGTGTCGATTGACGGGGAGTTTAGAGAAGATACCCGATCGAGCAGTTGTCAGGGGCACCACTGGAACTTGGCGAGACGCCTTATTAATTTATTGGTGTTGATGGCCTTGCCCCCAGCTGGGGCCAAGGAAATTCGTTCAAACACCGACTTGCATTTGGGTAGTTGTGCCCTCGAGATCACCACATTCGGCCTCCTAACTTTCGAGGCCTGCCGGTCTGTTACCGGAGCTTGAGGAGTTGGGATAGCGTTAGCTGACACGAACAGAATAGAGCCAAATGGTAGCAGCGGCTCCTCCCGATATCGCCTGAGATTGGCCGAGAGGATAGTCCTGGCGTACATCTTCATCGTGTAGAAAATGGGAGCTGTGTTGAGAGCTGAGCTTGTCCTTGAAGATATTTTGTTGCGTCCGAAGATTACAATTGGAAAATGTTAACCTGCACAAAAAAAAATGTGATTTCAGTACAGGCAATCCATATAAATGTTGATTGAGTTCGAATGAACGTTTAACCCGAAATATGGAAAGAAAGATAGGTCCTACCGGGCGTGCCAGAATCTGCTGGGTGTTTTTTGTCACCCCATTGAGATGGAAAATACGCGTCGCTTGTCAGGCGCATTACAGATTTTCCCTACCTAGGGTATGCCAGGGTTTATTGATTGTGGAGATCCGAAACTCCGGCAGCCGCGGACTAAGGTGCCGTTAATTACCCCTCGCTTTTGGAGCGAGAGAACCTCCGATTGGCGGGTAAAACTGGTCATGCGAACTCAATGTGCAGTGTGCGCGTGTTATGTTTTCGAGGGGACTTGGATGTATCGGGGGCCACACAGAGTTTATGGGGGTCCCGCTACCAAGATAGCGGGCTGGGGGTCAAGGACGCTAACATCCCCCTTGCGGGGTGCGGGGCAGCGCCCAGTTAGAAATTTTTCCTAACTGGGAAGGTATTTTTAGTGTGGAGCATGGGAAAAGAGGGGCGAGGAGCGTCCTAAGGACGCGTACATGACGCGCGGGCGCCCGCGGACCACGTGCAATACGCATGGGCGCCCGTGGGTCACGTGAGTAGCACGAGGGCACTGGCGCCCGCGGGTCACGTGCCTTGTGCGTGGGCACTGGCGCCCGCGGGTTACGTGCCCTGCGCGTGGGCACTGGCGCCCGTGGCTCGCGTGCCCTGCAAGCGACCGCTGGGCGCCAGCAGGTCACGTGCGCGGCACGCGAGCGCAGGAAACACCAGCAGAGAAAGGGGCTTAGCCCCTAAGCTGGAAGTTGAACTCTCTAGGGGCTTTAGAATTGAACTCCCAAACAGGAATTAGGTATAAATTTGGAGTTAAACTCCCAAAAGATTTGGATTTGGAGTTAAACTCCTAAAGGGTCTGGATGCGGAGTTAAACTCCTTTGAGAATTTGGACCTTGGAGTTAAACTCCTCGAAGATCTTCAGAGGTGATCAAAGAGGACCCCTTTCTTCTCCCTTAAGCCCTGGATCTTCTCTTGAGCCTTGGCTTTTTCCCAAAATGGGATTTTTGGAGATGGGTCTCTTTCTTCCTCCTCTCTGTTGGCTGGATCTTGGAGGAAAGGGGGTGGTACTTAAAAATCTTCATGTTTAGAGATTTGATGGGAGATCTGAGTTTCCCTTCAAGGGTTTTATGGTGAAAAACTATTTCTTTCTGGGAAAGGAAGAGTTAAACTCTTGATTTAATTCAGAAAGAAAAAGAAGAAGCTTTAAAACCTTGAGGAATGAGAAGGAGGCACAGAAACTCTAATTTTTGGGGAGAATCAATTATTGTCTTTCATTTCATTATCATGTTGTCTTATATAGGCTTAAAAATTTACACGTATCCCCTTGAGCTTTACAAAATGGCATTTTGTCCATCCCATGCCTCATGTGCTTATTTCTTTTGCACATGAGTCATGGGCTTTACAAAAATTTGGTTTTATACCCATTTTCCTTGCATTTATTCATCAAAATTATTTATTACATAATTTTCATTTTGACATGGGACAAGCCGGCCGCTTCATGTTCAGGCTCGACTTGGACATGAGCCCACTTGACCTAGGCTTGGGCCCACTTGGCTTGGGGTTGACTTTGACTTTGACTTGGTCAACCAGGGTGTAATTTTTAACCCCAACAGTCTCGACATACGAGACGATACGATGCTGGACACGGTGCGTGTCGCGTGCGCAATGCATGGTGACCCGGTACTGGATACGGTGACAATACGGGCGTAACACGGTAGTGAGCACGATCTTGGCTTGGCTTGGCTCGACTTGAAATTTTATTTTAAAAAATCTTATCGAGGAATAGGGGTGTTGGAGATAGTGCCCTCATAGTCAATTATTGGATCACAGGTACGTGATTGCAATGATTGCGGAGGACCTATACCGGTAGGACAGTCTTACTCAAGATGATAGTATGCTATCTGGTTTGCCTTTATCAGTCGTGTACATGTTCAGGTGACTGATTGCATGTTACACTTTGATAGAGCCCTTAGGATCTTGCTTTACTACCAACAGTATGATGGCGATCATATACGTGAGAGTTGGGTAGTTTATATGCATATCCTTAATTGTGGTCCCTAGTCATGGGAGTTTCGAGACAGGGCATCGATACTCCGGAGTAGACTAGTGTGTACAGTCGAGACCCCGACGAGGGGCGGTGGCCGGTCTCACAAGCCACTGGTGTCAGTTGGATCACCTAAGATGTATACAGGTGCTCATTGGGTTATGAGTACACCGGACAGGACTCGCCGGGAATCTGCTAGTTAGTATTATATCTATCGTCAGATAGCAGTTCCCTGGTGACATGTGTACAGGTTAGTTCATCGACCTGAGGTCGTCATTTGTCTCGTGTGAGTTCCCACTGTGCTTTGATTTCTACCCTACCACGGCTCAAAGGAGTCGTGCAAACAGGTAGCTTTTGGGTACAGTCCCGAGCCATATGGAGGCACGTGAGCGGATCGGCAGGGGATTCGTCTCTCCCGGTATTGGGGGCGAGGTCGTGCTGTGTCTAGGAGAGCCATTACACAAAGTCCATGGCCATGGCAGGAGATTTACTGGTAGGTACTCCAGTAGTATCTCAGGATGTTATTGGGCTATACTCCGACACGACTTATACTGCTTTTGGGGGTCTGACGTTACTAGCCCCCTAGGCGGATATGCGATACTCATTGACGAACGGACCGGACTGTATATACATTGTCACTGTTAGGCTCAGTAGGGTTTCCGGATGAGTTCGCTCATCAGCCTCCCTTGAGTTTGCTCATCAGCTTCCCTTGAGGTCAGTCCATGGGCAGCCGTTACGCATAGCTAGTGCCGCTGACGGTTTGTGGTTAAACCCACTGCCAGGGTACTGACGAGTCATTAGAGTCCCCCACAGACAGTTTCCCAAGTTCGGGCGAAACGTTGTAGAGGCCGTATGGTTTTATGGCAGGGTTCGGAAAAATGCACGTGCGTTTACGCACGTGTTATTTTTCGGGCAGATAATACTGGTCGGCTTTGGTTTAAGCCGGATCCGAGTATTATATTGAGTAGGTATAATATCTTTGTCTCAGTTGCATTTGTATTCGGTCGTAATACAAATGCGGATATATTTATACAGTTTCGGGGTTATCCTGAAAGTCGTTTCAGGATCACTTTTGGAAGTTGCCAGTTTTCAGTTTTCTATCAGCCGTCTTTTAACATTCGGTTAAAGACGGGTTTATCTTTTCTTCTGTTAGGGTGAGTCATCATTCTAGAAGCTTCTAGAAGTGATGATGAGGCTTGTGAGTCATTAGTGCATTAATGGTGTCATTAATGCAATAATGACTCATGCTTTGATTTCAAACCTTTCTTGTTTTCCTTAAAATATTATTATGTGTTCACATATGATATTTTGTGCTTAAGGTTACTCTCTTGCTCCTACACTCACCCTCCTCCTTCTCTTTATAAGAAAGGCCCCTCCCCTCTCTCATTTGGTTACTTGATTCATTGGAAAAAAGATTATGATAGATATTTGGGGTGTATGGAATTCACAGTTCATTTCACTCCATCACCCAATTCCCTCGGCAACTTCATTAACCGATCGTCCACGGATTTGGACGAAGTGAGACAAAGTCATCTACTCATTCTCTACATCATTCTTGGTCGTCTCTTTTGGCAAACTTGACGATCGAGTTGCCTCGAGTCAGAGGCGGGAGCCCGTTTAAAGAACCGATCATGTGGTGCCACCTCAACGAGGAGATCGGAGATCGACAAGATCGGAGCAGCCGCAACGGAGCGTGGGATGATGGTTGAAGAACGAAGGACTCGGATCGTTCGGTACAATCTTCCTACACTCTTTACAGTTTGTTAGTTTAGCAATAATGGCAGATCCGGGTTAAAGTATACGATAGCGCCAGTTAAAAAAGTTTTTGTTCCGCATTTGGCGTCTGTAGACTGCCGGGACGCTAGCGTAGACTTACAGTGGTATCAGAGCCTCACCATTTTGCTATACTAACTTGTGCTAACGCGTTTAAAACATCGATCCGACCGGAAATCGAAAATTGCAAAATCTTAACTTGACAGTTTCTGTTGTTTTTAAACGGTCTGATAAAATTATTCTACACATCTCAGAATACTGTGCAGGCTTCTATTAGAACGACGACAAAATTTGGGCACGTGACCCCACCAAAGCGCCGCGGAAACGCGGTCAAACCCATGGTTTGACCGCGCATCCGCGGCCACGTGGTGAGCTCGTGCTCCCAAATTTTGTCAGTGGGTTCTCTGTTGGATTTTGGGGGTTTTGGTATATATCGTTTTTGCCCAGATTTTGTTACTGTTCACCAGTAAGCAGTGGGGCCCACTTTTTGATATTTGGTCTTTGGTCGATCGAAATTTAAACACGTTAGTTTACAGTGCTTACATTATATCTCCGACCGGGAATGTCATTTGATCGGTAAACCGCGTCTGATTGCTATAGTTCTTGCGAACGTGACATTCGCGTTGATGTTCTGTGTTGTGCTGTGATGTTGCGGATTTGTCGTGGTGGATAGCAGTGTGCAATGGTAGTACAGTTTGTGTTTATTTGTACATTTGATATTGCGGGGCGAGCGTCCAACTTGTGGACAGCCGTCACTGCCTGTTGTATAATATTCTTTTGGGGCACGACCAGGTTGCGGTCGATGTACCTATTGTACTATTTTTCATTACTGTACTAGGTTTTACCCCGAGACGGAGTGCACGGATAGCCGGGTTCGAGAGGGCAACGGGTCCGCATCTCATGGCTTTGAGAGGCAGAGGGGTCCCACTCTAGAATTGGCAGACTATTCGCCGCACTCGTAGGGGGTACAGGTTGACCCAAGAAGGCGTGCTCAATTTACCGGATTCCGTGAAGTGCCGGGTGTTCCATTCACTATGCTGTGGGGACTACCTCGCTTCAGGTTTTGGCGGGTAACTTGCCGCACCCGTAGGGGTCTAGGTTTCATTGCACAGGCTATCCACACGACAGGGGAACGTCGAGTTTCAGCAGCGGCTCTGTGAAACTCGGGGATCCCAGATTATCTGTATTGTTCTGTGATGCTTATTACTTTTCTGTAATGTTGCATACTATCACGCCTGGAGCGATTATTGTATATTGGTTTATATACTATTAGATGTTGTATATGTTTTACACCCGCGCTAGTCCAGTCCCCGCTCTGTCGTTAGTTAAGTAACCTAACGAGTGATGACGGGACCCAGTGACGAATGCGAATGGCATATACGTACATTTTATTTTCGTTCTTTTCTGGTGTGATTAATTGATGGGACTGCGTTGATTCTGATCAACGCAAAGTAAAAACAAACCTGTATACAGTTGTTGGAACAATTTAAAAAGTGTTGTTACAAAGACGTTTCCTTTTGTTATGCATAGCGGTATTCAGTGGAATATCCAGCACCTCATTCGACGAGGCAAGGGCCGATATCCCTTCACCGGGACCGACCCCTTGGACAGAAGTTTGCGTCAGAGTAATAACTTCACTATAGTCGATTACATGTTGCTTTGCATAGCGGTATTCAGTGGAATATCCTGCACCTCATTCCACGAGGAAAGAGCCGAGATCCCTTTACCGGGAGTGACCTCTTTAGCAAAAGGTTTTCGCCACTATATTTTAAAAAGCTATCAGGTTCCTTCAGCGATATCAAGTTCACTACGCTAAAGGTTTTTCGCCAAAAACCAGCCGTAGCCCTCCGTCACTTCTTTTGGGTATTCAGTAGTATTCAAGCTATGTATTTTGACCTAACGCCAAGGGCATGTGCGGGTGGGTTCAAATTAACAAGATAGTGATGGGTAGAACTTGGCATGTGACTTATGACATTTTGACCTAACGCCAAGATTATAAGAGCATGGGGCAAAAATAATATCAGGAGTTTCTAAAGAAACTGAAACTTGCCGAGTATGCGCATACCTTCTGGAGTATGAGTAACGTGGATGCATTCCATCACGTTATCATGCGATGAGAGTTGGATCCTGATTCCCACTGATGAGTTGGTTTACTCTTCGGGTGATCCCGATTGATTCTTCTTTAGGTTTGGAGGAGAATTTGACAGGACAGTGGGAGGTTTCCGGATTAGATAAAGTGATGACCATTCTGATCTAGGTTAGAGTGCACGCAGAGTGTTTCTTTTCTCTCTCTCTCTTTGGCAGCGACCTTTGACCGACCCTAGACTATGACTCAGTGACCAGGTTGACCGAACCTTCTTAAAATACTGACTTTTGGATTGTCTGTGTTGCATAAGTCATTGCCACTCTTTCTTTTACCCTTTGCATTTCTCAGAACACCCGTATTACTACGGATATCCACTTCCATTGGATAGATCCATCGTATGGTTATATACGAACTCGAAAGGACTTCTTCGAGGATGGATCCAGGTTCAGGAGAAATAGAATTGGTTTATTCAGTTGTCTTTTATTATCACCTTCTCTCAGGTTGCGAGAGCTCCTTGGTTTAGGAGAGTACACCTATTACGCCTATTGGATAGTCTTATTCCAAACCATAGGCTGGTGCCGAAAGGTAGGGAATGAAGAAAACCAATTAGCCTAAGTAGGGTGTGCAGAAGGTAATATGTAAAGACAAAATAAAGGGATTAGAAAGAGGGCAAAGTAAATTGCGACTGATATCATTCACGACCAAAACCGCGTACTTCATCGCCGCTCCTATTTCACCTTTAAATAGAATAAGGTATTATTCAGTTGTCTTTTATCATCACCTTCTCTCAGTTGCGAGTACTCCTTGGTTTAGGAGGGTACACCTATTATGCTTACTGGATAGTCTTCTTCCAAACCATAGGCTGGTGCCGAACGGTAGGGAAGGAAGAAAACCATTTAGCCTAACGATGGTGTACAGAAGGTAACGACTAAAGACAAATAAAGGGATTTGGGGAGATGGCAATAAAATATACAGTTGAAGTCGTGAATTGGATTATGGAAGAGGCATTGCTATGAATACCAGGATACCCCTACGAAACATTTTCATGTTTCAGTGCATTGTTAAAGGAAAAACTGTTTTCCCGATTAGACACTTACTCCAAGGGTATGTATTTACCAGGTTTCATTCTCATATATGTATGGTTTTACAGATGATGAGTGGGAGTAAGATATTGGGAATTAGGTGATCATCCTCATTATATCGGAATTCGTTGTAATTGGTGATATTTGAGGAAATCGCCAGGGTACAGTTTTCCACCTACAACGCACAGGTTTTGAGTTGTTTAAACTC
This sequence comes from Agapanthus africanus, assembly GCA_030015575.1. Lineage (NCBI taxonomy): Eukaryota > Viridiplantae > Streptophyta > Magnoliopsida > Asparagales > Amaryllidaceae > Agapanthus > Agapanthus africanus. Next base: position 362,253,412 of record JASDDO010000004.1, read on the forward strand.
AGCGGACTTATACAGAGTATTGTATGTTGTCCAAGTGTCCATCAGGACAAAGGGGTAGGTCCCCGTACTATGTTCTGTTTACTTATAACTTCTCTAGTATTTAGACGAGTGTTTCGTAGAAATACAAGGTCTAAGTTTCGAGAAGTTGTGGGTATAAGAATAAAGTAGAGAACCAGGTATCACAAGTATCGGGATTCTTCAAAGAGATCGAAGATGTAGATTCTTGTGATTGGTATTCAGATGATAGTAATGGTTTTTTGAGAAACGTGTTTCTCTTTCAGGTTACTCATAATTGGATGGATTCCTAAGTTGAGCAATGCTGATTAGCCTCTTTCCATTAAAGTTGATATGCACTGGAGACAGCTGCATGATTTGAATATGGTTCCAATTAAATTAGTGCCAAAGTTTCTGTATTGGATATAGAATGGATCGTACCTTAAAAGATGTTAAGGTACGAGGAGTTGTTCAGCTTATGATTAAAACCAGACTCTGGATAACTCAGGGCACGATTCTGTAATGGTTGTTTGTGGGTTGACCCTGGCTATGATGAGGGTTGATATTCTACCATTTGGAAGATCAATAGTGATATTGTTCTTGACTCGCCACAGTTTTAGTAAAATGGATTTTTTCAGAAAACGGTAGTGGGAGTATGGTAGAACTGGAAGTGATTCCAGAACCGTGAACGATTACAGAAAATTTAATAGGACCTATATATTCAATCAGGTTTGACATTCCAATAGCCACTCCGCAGATTTGGTGGGTAACCTCAGACACCCGAGAGGTACTTCGGTAGCCTCAAGGACGGTGACAGGGAGGTTCTTATCTACCCAGACTTGACACTACTGTTGTTCCAGGTTATGAGACCCGGTAGGAGGGTTGTCGTAGTCAGTGGGAGCAACGGAAGCATAGTGGGCAAGATGCTTATATCTATTTATAGACTTGAGCAGTTATAGCAGAGATAGATCATCTAATTTTGATGTGATATTCATGGGTTTGACTTCAATCAGAATAGGGGATGGATCGGTTAAGGAGGTAGTAGGGTGTGATGTCATGGTATCTGGATGACATACACAGAGTAGGAAGTAAAATTCCTATACTACGATCGGTTGTACTGTGGTCGTCACACAGTTGTTTCTCCAGACAGGATATGGATATAATATTTGACATTCTGGTTTCTAGATCTATGGTTTTAGATCTGGATTTGGGTAGTTTCCCAATGTAGGTACTTTGACAGATATTCTAATGGTTTTTGGAATAGTTGACTCCTAGCATGGTGATGTACCTGCAGGTGATGGAGTCACCCTCTCTAAAGGTGTCTTACAGACTAAAGGGGAGAGGGATGTGCATGATTGGTAGATCACTTGCTTAGGCAATTGAGTCAATCATGAGATGTCAAGTACCACACCAAATGTTGGTTTTGCACTAGATGCAATAAGTTTGTATTAATCCAATCCTGGAGAAACATAAGGAAGCAGGTTTAGAACATAAGTACATGTTCTACGGATTTGATGACGGCAGCCTCCTTCGGGAGACGGTTATCATTCCAAGCTTCAAAGGTGACATGGTTGACAGAGAGATTGTCAGAGTTATAGTTTTTCCCTCTGACGAAGAGGGACAGTATTATGGACAGGTGGTCCAAGAGGATACTGTGGGTGGCATGTTGCCCGATACTGATTAGGTTCAGTGATCGATACAGTCTAAGAAGTTTGGATATGGAGTTCATTTATGAACTAAGGTCCCATCAGATATCCAGACATGTTCTAAGACAGGTATTACTCAATTCGGGAGATGGTTTTCTCCGCGAACTTGAGATTAAGAGAGATATAGAAAGATACTTCTAGGCGGATCCACTCACTGAGGCTATTTCTCGAACACAATAGTTTTACAAACGGGCTTTGTGAAACTGATTAGTAGAGGAGTTGGGTGTTGGTTTCACACGGGCTGTGAGTACGCAACATCGCAATAATTAGCCTTGAGTGCAAGTGGGAGATTGTTGGAGATAGTGCCCTCATAGTCAATTATTGGATCACAGGTACGTGATTGCAATGATTGCGGAGGACCTATACCGGTAGGACAGTCTTACTCAAGATGATAGTATGCTATCTGGTTTGCCTTTATCAGTCGTGTACATGTTCAGGTGACTGATTGCATGTTACACTTTGATAGAGCCCTTAGGATCTTGCTTTACTACCAACAGTATGATGGCGATCATATACGTGAGAGTTGGGTAGTTTATATGCATATCCTTAATTGTGGTCCCTAGTCGTGGGAGTTTCGAGACAGGGCATCGATACTCCGGAGTAGACTAGTGTGTACAGTCGAGACCCCGACGAGGGGCGGTGGCCGGTCTCACAAGCCACTGGTGTCAGTTGGATCACCTAAGATGTATACAGGTGCTCATTGGGTTATGAGTACACCGGACAGGACTCGCCGGGAATCTGCTAGTTAGTATTATATCTATTGTCAGATAGCAGTTCCCTGGTGACATGTGTACAGGTTAGTTCATCGACCTGAGGTCGTCATTTGTCTCGTGTGAGTTCCCACTGTGCTTTGATTTCTACCCTACCACGGCTCAAAGGAGTCGTGCAAACAGGTAGCTTTTGGGTACAGTCCCGAGCCATATGGAGGCACGTGAGCGGATCGGCAGGGGATTCGTCTCTCCCGGTATTGGGGGCGAGGTCGTGCTGTGTCTAGGAGAGCCATTACACAAAGTCCATGGCCATGGCAGGAGATTTACTGGTAGGTACTCCAGTAGTATCTCAGGGTGTTATTGGGCAATACTCCGACACGACTTATACTGCTTTTGGGGGTCTGACGTTACTAGCCCCCTAGGCGGATATGCGATACTCATTGACGAACGGACCAGACTGTATATACATTGTCACTGTTAGGCTCAGTAGGGTTTCTAGATGAGTTCGCTCATCGGCCTCCCTTGAGTTTGCTCATCAGCTTCCCTTGAGGTCAGTCCATGGGCAGCCGTTACGCATAGCTAGTGCCGCTGACGGTTTGTGGTTAAATCCACTGCCAGGGTACTGACGAGTCATTAGAGTCCCCCACAGACAGTTTCCCAAGTTCGGGCGAAACGTTGTAGAGGCCGTATGGTTTTATGGCAGGGTTCGGAAAAATGCACGTGCGTTTACGCACGTGTTATTTTTCGGGCAGATAATACTGGTCGGCTTTGGTTTAAGCCGGATCCGAGTATTATATTGAGTAGGTATAATATCTTTGTCTCAGTTGCATTTGTATTCGGTCGTAATACAAATGCGGGTATATTTATACAGTTTCGGGGTTATCCTGAAAGTCGTTTCAGGATCACTTTTGGAAGTTGCCAGTTTTCAGTTTTCTATCAGCCGTCTTTTAACATTCGGTTAAAGACGGGTTTATCTTTTCTTCTGTTAGGGTGAGTCATCATTCTAGAAGCTTCTAGAAGTGATGATGAGGCTTGTGAGTCATTAGTGCATTAATGGTGTCATTAATGCAATAATGACTCATGCTTTGATTTCAAACCTTTCTTGTTTTCCTTAAGATATTATTATGTGTTCACATATGATATTTTGTGCTTAAGGTTACTCTCTTGCTCCTACACTCACCCTCCTCCTTCTCTTTATAAGAAAGGCCCCTCCCCTCTCTCATTTGGTTACTTGATTCATTGGAAAAAAGATTATGATAGATATTTGGGGTGTATGGAATTCACAGTTCATTTCATTCCATCACCCAATTCCCTCGGCAACTTCATTAACCGATCGTCCACGGATTTGGACGAAGTGAGACAAAGTCATCTACTCATTCTCTACATCATTCTTGGTCGTCTCTTTTGGCAAACTTGACGATCGAGTTGCCTCGAGTCAGAGGCGGGAGCCTGTTTAAAGAACCGATCATGTGGTGCCACCTCGACGAGGAGATCGGAGATCGACAAGATCGGAGCAGCCGCAACGGAGCGTGGGATGATGGTTGAAGAACGAAGGACTCGGATCGTTCGGTACAACCTTCCTACACTCTTTACAGTTTGTTAGTTTAGCAATAATGGCAGATCCGGGTTAAAGTATACGATAGCGCCAGTTAAAAAAGTTTTTGTTCCGCATTTGGCGTCTGTAGACTGCCGGGGCGCTAGCGTAGACTTACAGGCTAGGCTCGAGCTCAATCGCAGAGAAGAGTGGCTAAGACGGGAACACCTAAAGGATGAGGGGATCGATTGCAACGGGTTGGAGGAGGAAGAAGAGGAGGGGTCATCTATTGGAGGGGAAAGGCGAAAGGGCACCGTTTGGAGGGGGTTGGCGACGAGAGAGGAGGGGGTCGGTGACGGTGATGGGTCGGTGACGGTGATGGGTCGGGAAGGGGTCGACGACGCGACAAGAGGGGGTCGGCAACGAGAGAGAGAAGGGACGGCGAGGGGCGACGGTGAGGAGGTGGTCGTTGAGGAGGGGATCGGTGGAGAAAGATGAGGAGAGGAGAGAGGCCGGACGATCAAATTGCAGGAGGGGGAAGAAGTACGTCGGCGGAGGAAGAGTTCGTTGGGGGCAAAGACGGTGGAGGGGACACCGGCAGTGGCTGCAGCACAATAGAGAGAGAGTGTGAGTAAAAGAGAGAGAGTGAGAGAACTTACAAGGAGGGGTCGCCGGCCGTATGAGGAGGAGCGATCGCGGGTAGAAGAAGCGGAAGGAGCGAACGCCGGTGGCGGATTTAGAGAAATAGGGCTTTTTTTTAGGGAGCGGGGGGAGATTTTGGGGATCGAGCCCCGTTTTATTAATAGGTGTTATTAATAGGTTTATTCCGTCGGTCGATAGCCGACGGAATAACCCAAAAAATAATGGGCCTCCCTTTATTTAATTTAGGTTATATTTCATCGGTTTTTTGGTTTATTCCGTCGGGTGTCGGCCAACAGTATAAACCTACCGACAAAATAAGAGACTTTTCCTTGTAGGGTAAACTTCAACCGTCAGGTGTCGGCCAACGGTATAAACCTACCGACAAAATAAGTTACTTTTTCTTGTAGGGTAAACATCAAAGGGTTTTGAATCTTTCTTGATAATATTGTCTCATTTATATCTTATCAACATGCATGCACTCGTATGCTTATGGTTGAATCATTTTCGATCAACAGTAATAGGTTCATAAAATTTATCAACTCCTTCAAAACCCTTCATGATCAAGATTTTGGTTCTCAACCAAATCTATTTTAACACAAAGACCTCATGACAACGAAATGGAGACTTGATTTCATGATATGAAAAGGATTCAAGTTAAATATTCTGATCAAAAAATACTATGCTCCTCGTATATAAGCACTGATGTCACTTGTTGATTAAAATAAAATGAACACAGGTGTCCAGCAACCCCCAAAAATAGCCCAAGTCACTAGCTAGTTTCATGCACCAAGCAACACGTGGTATTTAGACAAATCTAAAGACTCAATTCTTCAAACTTTTCCTAATTTAGGGACAATATTACAATAAAAACACAAAAGATAAAAATAAAAGGACACAAGAAGCAAGGCTTCACATTAAACAAAGAAACACAACATTAAAGTAATACTCTCTTCCTCTCTAATTTTTTTCTTTCTTTAATCTCTCTTTTACATGAAGATAAAGAGAAGATGTACATGAGCTAAGGAGAGGCTTCCATCACTGTATCTCATGCTCCCCCTGCAATATGCAACATGATTTTATTCAAAGCATTTCCCTTTTTTTCTTAATTTTTTGCTTTATACTAAAGAAATATTTGATTTGATAAAAACATAAGAAAAGTTTGTGCAAGAGAAATATGCTTACCTTCATAGGAGAAGATTGTTTGCTCATCTTAGATCCATACTTCTTGAGTTGCTCCCTCACAAACTTCTCATAAATGAAGGCTGCACCTTTGAATTGAGGGAGCACCAACCAAGCCACAAATACCACTTTAATTTGATACCATATGGGTACCCTTTTTTTAACACAAACCACCCCAATACAAACGAATAAGTTACATATAAATCATGCCCAAAAATTTCAAAATCAATGTGTAAGGAATTAGTTACCAATATAAGATAGGCTCTGCCACCATCTCCGTTAGAGTAAGGAAAGAGTAAAGGATCCAATAAGCTAGCCACTGCTCATCGTCGAGCTTCGATGGGCTCTCGATAGCCCGAACCGAGGCATATCTATACATATCAAGAAGAACAAGAAGAGATCAAATATGAATCCATGCAAAAGAAGTAATTAAAGAAAGACATGAACATGAGAAATTTTACTTACAAAGGGTATAAGAGCATGATGGTTGGCCTTCAGCATGAGAATTCACAAGAAATTATATGTTACAATATAATATGTGCAAATAAATATTTAAAAGGGGGAAAATATGTAAATAATGAAAGAAAAATACCCAGCTAAGGAGTTGAGATGAGTGAGGAAAGTCCAGAAATGACCCATGATGTATGATTTCTGCTGCTGCTGTTGTTTCTATAAGAAGAGGAAAGAGAAGATGTTTGAATCTTTGATGAAGATGGGAGTTTAGCAACAAATTAAAGGTTGATTGGTGCAAACTTAAACTGGGGGAGAGAAATATATGGCGTGAGAGGGAAGAGGAGAGAGAGAAAGGAAAAGGTGGCAGCATGAGAGAGAGCATCGGATACTTATCTTGGACGTGGCAAAAAACAAGTTTTAGCACCGACCATTGAAGCAAGCACAAGACCAACATTTTGATAGACCCACCAAACTATAACCAAAGTACATGTACTACTTTATTTGATAGTTTAATATTTGATTTCATTGGTATGTTAACCTTCACATATGGGTTCATGCTGTGGTCGGTGTTTGAAACAAATAACGAGGCAAGATCCAATCAATACTTTCTTTTTGGGTAAATTACACTAAAATACCCTTAATTTCTTTACTAAAATACCTTACGGTATTTTTTATTACGTAAAATACCTACGCGCTATTTTGAGGGCATTTTAGTAAATAAATTTCCTTTTTAAAAATAGTTTTAAGATATTTTACAGTAATAAAATACTTTAACACGATAGTTAAGGGCATCTTGGTGCAATTTACCCCTTTTAAGACTAATAAATATTTCTCACCAACCACACTGCTTTTATACAGTGAAGTTCCTTGGCAAGCAAACCAAAAGCGTTTTGTTTGCATTGAGTTTGAACACTATATTATCAAGTTAATCGCATACGACCTTATAACATTGATCAAATCTCAACTGGTTTATTGTTAGTACATAAGGTCAATCTAGATGTCATTTAGACATGGAATTTTGATCTGAATATTGTTGACTAAGGTAGAGATGTCACGTACTAAATACTGATAAACCAAGAAAATTTGACATGATTGTACTAATAATAAACCAATCGAGGGAATTGAATTTTTTATGCGCTAATAAACCAGCTAAGAGCTAAGGGATGATAATCGTGTAAATGAGACATAAATGATGGGGGCTTACATGAAACTACCCCCATTATATTATTAAGATGGTGGGGTTTTTTTTTAAAATAATATTAATTTAAAATTATATTATAAAAATAGGGGGTAAAATTTTTAATTGGCAAAATATGGTGGTTTCAGACCACCCCGCTGGCCCACCCCCACCCTCCAGTATAAAGGGCGGATTCTGGGAACCCGCCCCCTATACAAATGTATAGGGGACGGGTTCCCAGAACCCGCCCTCTATACTTTTGTATAGGGGGCGGGTTCTGGGAACCCGCCCCCTATACATTTGTATAGGGGGCGGGTTCCCAGAACCCGTCCCTTTTTTTTTAAAAATTAATTTAATTATTAATTATAATTATTAACGATATAATTATAATATTATTATAATTATAATTATAATATTATTAAAAATTAAATTAAATAGACAAAAAAAACATTTAAATTAAATAATAAAATTTCACTATATCAATGTTTCTTACAGAATGAATCCGTCAAAATTTACAATGTAAAAAAATCCTATCTATTTGTAAAATGTAAATACTATTTTTTTCCTTTTCCTTTTCCTTTTCCTTTATGAAATCAAAGAAGGCTTGACATAAGCTTATGCCTCCTGAGATGACTGGAGGAACCACCTGTTTCTTGGATAGATGGCGGCGGCGGCGTCTGCTCTGCTGCTTCGGGTTCGGATTCTGCTTCAGCTTCGTCTTCAGCAGCGTCTTGGACAGGCTGTTGATCCACAAATCCTGAACCTGAATGTGGGATGGGTGTCGGATATGTGTTGCTTCCCAACAAATTTGCGTAGGACGCTAAATCCGTGTCCCAACTGGGCAGTTGTAGCGAAGAACCTGTCCCGGTTTCATGCGGCTGATGTTGCACAAAACCTTGGCCCCATGGCTGCGCAAATCCTGACCCCCAAGGGTGCTGTTGTTGAGCAAAACCTGACCCCCAAGACGGCTGTTCTGCAAAACCTGATCCCCAAGACTGGTGTTGTTGAGCCTGTCCGGTATGCCAGGGTGATTGCTGACGGTATGGTGATCCAAATCACTGATCCTGCTGCGCTGGATCTCCTTGATGCTGCGGCTCTGGTGCCGGGTCATACTGCGGCTGCGGTGCCGGTTCATACTGCGGCTCCGGTGCCGGCTGATACCGCGGCTCCGGTGCCGGCGATAAATGTTGAGAAATACCATATGAATCAAATAAATCACCAATTAATTGGTCGACATTTGAAAGTCGAGCCTGAGATGCCGGACCAGCATCAGTCGGGTATGGTTCCTGCACCATTGTTTGTGCGAGATGCAACCCACGAGCCTGTCGTTACATTAGAAATAAGAAATAAGTATTGACTCATACCGCCGGATGTTAAAAAGTAATATGATATAAAGAGGACGGCTTACCAAATCTCGTTCCATGTGGCCTCTAGGCTCGTACCACGAGATGTTTGGGAAGTTTTTGGGAGGAGCAGAAAGATATCTTATGGTGACATGCTTATACCACTGTAGATATACTTTGGTAGCATCAGTAGCTGTGTGGTCACCTATTTGCTGTAAGGCAATACTATGCTGCCTATCCTCCCATCTCAGCAAATACCGATGATGATGCTCCCTCCAATCACGCTCCGTATTTCCTCCTCGCATGTCTCCCTCTACTGTCATAGACGAAGGCGGCGGGACAGGAATATGTTGCAATCTATCAAACTGCCGCAATACCCTATCCGGGAGGTGCATAACAACGATATTAATGCAGAGGAATGGGCATCGAGCCCGCCAAACCGGCTCTCCTTCGAGACAGATGCCGGGTAAGTGTTCTAGACGATGTGTTGTATAAGGCGTCCACAGAAACTGCGCAAATAACATAGTAAAAAAATTGTGATTTAGGTATTTCAAAATTGTAAAACAAATTTAATTACCTAAATTATGATTACCTGAGCCGCCTCCATGCGATCCAACTCATCTCTATAGTACCTAAACACTCGACGAGGAGCCTTATACGCTTTCGTCCCATTCCACCAGCAGCCGAGCGGCTTTCCGGGGATATCCAAGCCAGTTATTTTAATATTCTCTGGTCTTCCTATATACATATGCTCCCACGACCAGATCTACAAATAAAGTTTCAGATTATAAGAGAGAAAACCAATATTGCAAAATTCTAGCTGTGAAAAATAAAGAATTTACCTGAAGTAATGTACTGCATCCACAAATTTTATTCTTCGTAGGAGCACATGCTTTATCGAGTTCCTTATAAAGAAAGGCCAGGACCCCTGCTCCCCAAGCATATTGGCCACAGACATCAAAATCCGCTAGGAAGCCAAGGTATAACGGATGGACATGCGTTGCTGATTGGTCCGGCATCAACCAAGAACCGATCATGTATAGAATGTAGGCACGTGCATGTCTATCCAAAACTTCATCGGTGGCTTCATCAGGGATATTACTAAATGTATCTCTTAACCAGTTTAAATTGATTTTATACCCCTTACTGTGGCCTCCTGGTGCCTGATATTAGCATTTTTTTAAATATTAAAGCTAGAAATAATGTAAAACATAAAATAGATACACTAAATAGGGAAATCAGAATGAAATTGTTTACCTGTCCGAGAGCAGACTCGGCATATGTATCCCAGTATGGGTGGTCGGTATCTGGACCAACAATTTTTCCTCCGACCAACCCAAGCCCATTGACCCGTAAACCGAGTGAGAGGCCAATATCCTGGAGTGTGATTGTGGCCTCACCCCATCTTAGATGAAAGGTGTGGGTCTCTTTTCTCCAACGTTCGACCAGAGAGGTGACGAGGGGGTGGTCGATTTGGATATGACGAATCAACGACGCTTCATACAATCCGGCCCGTCTAAGCCGATGGTTTATTCGTTGGTCGCTAACTACCCATTTGTCTGAGCTATGCGTGACGACGGTGAGATTATCTCCATCCTGCAAAATTAAATAATGTTATTTTCAACTATTAGAATTAAATAAAATATGTAATTAAAAAAAATTAACTAAGTTTAGAATATTTCATCCCCGTATAATATATTGAACGATCTGTGTTCGTTTTGATGCACAAGCAGAGATTTATCGAGTGGTTGATTCTCCATTGAAATGTACTGGAGCAGAGATTTGTCGAGAATTTTATCAAGAGATAGAAGCAGAGATTAGAAAGTTAGAAAGTGTGGTTGATGGAAGTGTGGATGCTCGGCTTTTATAGAGGGTGAACGGGTTCCAGGAACCCGCTACAGTCTTTGTTCTCAAAGAGGGCGGGTTCCAGGAACCCGCCATCTTCAATAATTAGTCAAATCAATTACTAATTAATAAAGAGGGCGGGTTCCTGGAACCCGTCCTCTTCAAAAATTACAGAGAGCTGTCAAATCAGTTCTTATTTACAAAGAAGAGAGCGGATTCCAGGAACCCGCTCTCTTTATTAATTAGTGAGATGTCACATCAGTACTATTTCAGTACTATCCTTTTTCAATGTCAGAAGTGTCATATTTGTATTTTATTTGTCCTTTGTAATGTCACATCAATTTTATGTGTATTTTAGATATGTCACATCAATTTTCAGTAACGAGAGTTTTCAGAAAGTAAGAGGGCGGGTTCCTGGAACCCGCCCTCTTAATTAATTTTGTTTTTTTATATTGTCTTGTCAAATCAATTTAAAATGATATCTAAGTGTGCAGAACATCATATTGAAGAGGGCAGGTTCTTGGAACCCGCCCTCTTCATTAAATCACTTTACATCATATTGAAGAGGGCGGGTTATTAAAACCCGGCCTCTTCAATAATTATTTGTACTGTTGTCGGTCAGCGACTCTGGTCAATTAGAGGGCGGGTTGTTAGAACCCGCCCTCTTCAATATCTTGCCGCTATAAATATGTCTCCGCACTACCCATTTCATTTCATCACTGTCAAATTTTTCATCCTACACCGGTCACTATCCATTTACTTCGATCAATTCTTCTCCGCTATCAATTTTGTGTAAGTGTGGAGTTTTAGAAGAAGGTGAAGTTCAGTACCATAGTCTGCGAGTAAGCAATCTTCGAGCAGTAGAACAGTTCATAAAGTATTGGAAGTAAGCAATCTTCGAGTTTGAAAATTTTTTGCAATTTCAACACAACATAAAAAATATAACTGTTTTTTGTGCAGGATTATGGCCTCCCCAAGTATATTTGTTGTATGTAAATACGATGGCCAGGTTATCACAAGTGCACAAGGTCCCGAGTATATGGGCGGGTCTGCACGAATCATGCGATTGGAAGCATCATCGACTTATGATGAACTAGAGGCTAAAGTGTTCAAAATTACGAAATACGATCCCCGTGAAAGTAGGGTTAAGTTAAGTTGTATATGGCCTATGTTCAGTGGAAATGCATTGGTTGAAATTGCGGACGATGCATCAATATCTTCGATGATAGATTTCGGTCTCTCAAGCACCCAGCATTCTTTTGAACTTTTGGTTCAGAAGGAGCAATTGGAAGTATCAGATGCCCCTCCAACGGGTAATTTTGATGGTAATGCTGGAGATAGTTCCTGGGGGTACGGTCACATGGTCAACGATGATACCGTCAGTGCCGGTGGATATGACTATACACAACATTATTCAAATCTTCAAGCACATGGGTAAACATTTTATAAACCCATATTTAAACATTTTAGTAATACCTATATACTAATATTCAAACATTTAATAAAATACATAAATCCAGGTTCTTCCAGTCGACTGCTGCAGTTACATGCACCCCAGAAGAACAGCAAGAATTACCATACACAGCCCTCCACAGGTAAATAAATTTGAAACAAGTGATGATTTAGTTACGAAAATATTAAGGAATAATATTATAATAACAATTTATATACTAAACGCAGATTTCCCCACACCTCCGCATCATTCCAACACGATCCAAGCAGCGCATTCCAAGCATGTCCGTCCACATCTTTCCGGTCTTCTCACCCCGAACCATCCACATTACACCGACCACAACCATCATATATTGCACCCGAGCCTTATGTCGCTACGGGTGAGGCTGATATTTGTGGCAGTGATGATGATGAAATCGGTGAAGGTCATCAGGGGGTGGATAGCGTGGAATATGCTGCTGGATTGAATGAGATAGCATTCTTTGATGGTATGGTTGCGAATAACGATTTTGTCGAACTAGAAGATCCTGGCCTCGATCCGTTGGAAGATGATGGTTGGGTAGACTTAGCCGTGGCAGAAGTAAATACGGCACCCTATTTGGACGCGACAGCAGCAAGCGAAGATTGCATCAGCGTCGGGGATTTATTTCAGGAAAAAGGAGATCTTATTTGTAAGCTGAAGTCGTGGTCCATTCAGCAAAACGTTACATTTAAAACTGAAGAGTCAAATAAGACGTACTATACTGTGGTATGTACGAAAGCTCCTAAATGTCAGTGGAGATTGCATGCATGTTGTTCCAAAAGAGCCAAGGCTTGGAAGGTCACGAAATACAGCCAAGAACACACTTGCATCAATTCTATTATGTTACAGGATCACCGGAATTGCAATTCATCTTACATTTGCTCGCTAATCATGCCCCTGATCCATACAGATATGGCGATGACTCCTCGAGAGATACGGCTCTTGGTTAGCGGAGAGCATAAAATTCAGATTTCGTATGTGAAGGCATGAGATGCTCGTAGAAAGGCTTTGTGCAAAATATTCGGGGACTGGGAAAGCTCGTAAAACTCACTAGTCCCTTTTTATGGAAGCCATGAAAGCATCAAATCCGGGGACCGTATACCGGTTAAAAACCACTGAAACAGACGTCGAGGGCTCTGTCAGGTTTCAAAGAATTTTCTGGTGCTTTGGTCCATGTGCGGCTGGTTTCACACACTGTCGGCCGGTATTGTGCGTTGATGGTACGTATCTATACGGTAAGTACAGAGGTTGCATGTTAATTGCTACAGGTGTTGATGCTAATAACGGTATATTTCCGTTGGGATTTCTATTGTCGAGGGTGAAAATACATCATCCTGGTCATGGTTTTTCCGTAACCTCAAAAATATCCCATCTGTTCTTCATAGAACGGATTTATGCATCATATCTGATAGACATCCGGGAATACTAGCTGCAATGAGATCTGTATTTCCGACGACCCCACATAGGTTTTGCCTACGACACTTCAGGCAAAATTTTGATCGAAAATTTAAAAATTCGGATCTACATAAACTTATGTACAGAGCCGGTGAAACGCCTGACCCTAATGTTCACGACATATACATGACGAAAATTAGAGAGATGAGTCAAGCCGCGAAAGCGTGGTTAGATGAGTATCCAGTACGCATGTGGTTACAAGCACATGATGATGGGTGCAGATATCTCCTAATGACGACTAATATGTCTGAAAGCTTCAACGGGGTCCTTAAAGGGGTTAGAGGCTTACCGATACAGGGGTTGATTGTTCGAACCTTTTTCCGGATGAATACTTATTTTGTGCACAGAAGAGAAAAGTCCTTGGCGATGGACACTCCGCTCACCGCGTATTACGAAGATATCTTTCGGAAAAGAGAGCGCAGAGCACAATACTACAGATCCGAAAGGTTTGACACGGCGGAGTTTCAGGTAACGGGCGGTAATGGGAATCAATATACCGTGAACTTTAGAGATGAAGGGCTCTCTTCGTGTACATGCGGTCTTTTCCAGCAACAACATTTACCTTGTGCCCACGCAATTGCTGCTGCGAGCAGCATGCATACCTCACATTACAATTTTGCTTCCCATTACTATACAGTTTCTAATTACCAAGGTGCATACGATCCAAAATTTCATCCTATACCGGACAGTCGCTATTGGCACTATTATACTGCCAACAGACAAACACCGACTGTATTGCCGCCGGAAAAAAATATAAGGCCCGGAAGACCTAAGGTGCGTCGAGATCGAATGACAATGGATGCTGATCCTCAGCAAAGGCAATCCAGATGTAGCCTATGCAAACAACCAGGCCATTATAGGACCAGATGTCCAGGATATGCATCAGGGGCGGGACCTTCAGGATCGTGACAAGTGCACTCAGATTTTTTTTGTATTATAAATTTGACGGATTCATTTTGTTATTATAAATTTGACCGTCGATATAGTATTTACATTTTACAAATAGATAGGATTTTTTTACATTGTAAATTTTGACGGATTTATTCTGTAAGAAACATTGATATAGTGAAATTTTATTATTTAATTTAAATGTTTTTTTTGTCTATTTAATTTAATTTTATTTTTAATAATATTATAATTATAATTATAATAATATTATAATTATATCGTTAATAATTATAATTAATAATTAAATTAATTTAAAAAAAAAGGGGGCGGGTTCCCAGAACCCACCCTCTATACTGGGGGGTGGGGGTGGGCCAGCGGGGTGGTCTGAAACCACCCTATTTTGCCAATTAAAAATTTTACCCCCTATTTTTATAATATAATTTTAAATTAATATTATTTTAAAAAAAAACCTAAGATGGTGTATATCAATAAACAATGATAACACAATGGTGTTTCATTTTAAAACAGCATTTCTCCAAGATTTAAAAAAGTGTCTATTATAGTCAAAGGGATGGATGGGGCAGATCAGCTGCAAACTCTCTTTCCTAATTATTTTCCCAACCTCTCTCTCTCTCTCTCTCTCTCTCTCTCACACACACATCCCCTAACGTCTTAGCAAGCCTCTCCCTATCTCTCTATCTCACTTCCAAATGTTTTGGCAAACCTATCACATTACACAATTTGCGTGTGGGCTATCCAAAAATGCATGAAGAAGCCCCTTTATTTCTCCCCACCATGCATTATAGCTAGTGGTTGACCTCTACATATCCCCCTCCTTTTCCTTCTCCATCTCTCCTCTTCTAATTAATACCTCTTTAAACATTAATCCTTCATAAAACCTTGGACATTTGAATATTCCATCGATCGTCTTATATCTACCATATTTTACCAGCATCATAAACATTGATCTCTTCTAATTAAAACCATGATATGAAGCCAATGTCAACAATGTCGATGATGACGCAGAACATTGCGAGCCAGGGTTTGTATCTCCATAGGCTCGGCGGCGTATCAAAGCCGGGAGTCTCTCCGAGATTTTTGAAGATCAAGGGAGGAGAGGTGAAGGGGTTGTGTAGTGTGAAATGTGTTAACGGTGGTGGAGACAGCCATGTTGGTGTACATTATAAGGTTAATGGGAGGAAAGTGAATGGTGTGGTGTTAAGTGAGCCAAATATAGGTGTTTCTAGAGATGAAGAGGCTGATGAGGCCTTGAAGAATTTTAAGCTTGGGAGGTTTGTTGAGAAGAGGTTAGTTTATAGGCAGACTTTTGTGATCAGGTCTTACGAGATTGGACCAGACAAGACTGCAACCATGGAAACTTTGATGAATCTCCTCCAAGTAAGGTTTAGTGCTACTATTCTTCTTTCTTTTCTATATCTTTCTCCCATTCAAAAGCAATTTGCAAACCTTGATTTTGTATATGTATGTGTATATATTGCCAATAACACTCTTTTAAGATTTCATAGAATCCGTGTTATTATGATTTGATAAATAAAGTTATATTATAATAAATAATGTAATGGTTTCAGGAAAAAAGATGTTAATGTTAGATAATTAGTAATTTGATAAGTAATGTTATGTTGAATAAATAAAGTTACTAAATTTACAATGTGAAAAGCTTGAGAAAAGGATAAAGCGGATATTTTTGACGACGACAACAACAATAAGAGCATCAACCGATCAGCATTTAAGTATCTCAATTAGAATACGTATGTGGGTTTAAACATAAGTCGCTTCTCAATCCGGGCCCGGAAACAATTTTCTCATTCAGTAACATGTGTTTGGTAAGCCTATAATGCAATTAATGAATCATAAACATAAAGGTTCAATAAACTACCTTAAGGTTTCATAATGCAATAATACCCCCATTCACTCCCTAAAGTGCTACATTTAAGGGTACTTTAGTTTTTTTCTAAAAACCTTTATAACAAATTTTAAGGGATTTTAAGGGAAGTAACTGTAATTAAAAAAAATCAAGGCAGTTTTAAAATAGCGATAGTCTGGATATTTTGGTGAAATTTTCCCTAAATACATGCTAAAATTTATATGATGATCATCTCCTTGAGTATTTATGGTGAAAATTGAGCTGCAATAACAAATTTTGCAACTTGATTTTCATTTCCAATGTTTTGTAAGCAACATGAAATACGACAAGTAACTATGTGAAATGAACTGGAATATGTATCAAACTCGTGCAGCATATGCTTCCATATAGAGACTAACTAAAGCTTTAATGTTCGGAAATCATACCGAAAACAGGAAACAGCTCTGAACCATGTGAAGAGCTCAGGACTAGCCAGTGATGGGTTTGGTGCGACCCACGAGATGAACTTGAGGAAGCTCATTTGGGTTGTCACTCGTATTAACATTCAGGTCGACAAGTACAGCCGCTGGTATGTCTTTTCACATTTAACACCATCCTCAAAACTGCAATGTAACATAGAGAACATTAAAATACAAATACTTTCAGAAGACGATATTGTTTTTGAAATATATATATATATATATATATATATATATATATATATATATACAGGAAACTGAAGAATGGTGGAATCATTTAAGAATCGTTTAAACTTTTTGTACATATATAATAAGACATGTAGGACAGATGCAGAGACTGTAGGAAATGAAGAACGGCGCTGCTTTAAGATCAAATTATTTTATTCACACAACAAACCTCAATTTTCAAACTCGATCCAAAAGGGTTATTTCAATTTAATTTATATATGCCGTGGTATTAGACTCCAAAAGGATTCATATAGCCGACCCCAAAGGTTTGGAATAAAGGCTTGTTGTTGTTGTTGTTGTTGTTGTTGTTGTTGTTCTATATGTCCTGATATTAGACAGTAATGAAATGTTGCAGGGGGGATGTGGTTGAGATTGATACATGGGTTGCAGCATCTGGAAAGAATGGAATGCGAAGAGACTGGCTAATCCGAGACTACAGCACTCAGAACATAATAGCAAGAGCTACAAGGTAATTAAACATGCACAACAATGCTTCACATCTTAAAGCTAACGTGATCTCTAAAACGGCTTGGTTTCAATGGATGCAGCACTTGGGTGATTATGAATAGGGAAACAAGAAGGTTAACTAAGATGCCTGAACAGGTGAGGGAAGAAGTCAAGCCATTCTTTCTTAATAGATTAATCCTTTCACAAATTGGCGATGACAAGAAGATTGATAAGCTCAACGAGGAGACAGCAGAACACATAAGATCAGGCTTAGAAGTAAGTAATGCATATTGTTTTTAGGCTAAATTTCATGAAAAATACCTTAAGCTTTCACCATTTCCAGATAAATACTTTAAACATTTTTAATACAATTAGTAAATACCCTAAGCATAATAAATTTAAATAAATGCCTATCTTTCAGAATATTTCAATTTAGTACCTTACACAGTTTTTAGTGAAATAATGAAGAGATATAAAAGTAAAACTGATTTCACCGTAAACAGGGTGTGGTAGTAAATTGAGATATACGTAAAGTTTACGGCATTTATGTGCAAGTGCAACTTCGCAAGTTAATGGTATTTATTTGTAAGAAATATAAACTTATGTGAATTTATCTGAAAAATACTAAATGTTGAAGGTAGTTATGAAACATTTAGCCCTCTTTTGTTAATTTCCTTATTTAGTATGAGAAGAAAAAGAACGATATTGGGAATCCTAGGTTTCAAATGATTTAATGTCTGTAATTCTTTTGATGAAAAAACGCATTATTTTTGGATCCAGATCAGTTTGAATTGGACAAGGACATTGATCCTAAAGCTCAACTGTACAGCCATTATTTCTGTAAAGAATATAATGATAGTACATATCATTTTCTTTAACATTTAAGAACAATAATTGTTTTTCTTCATGTAATTAATATAACTTCATGAACATGATTTAGCCAAGATGGAGCGATATGGATGTCAACCAGCACGTAAACAATGTGAAGTACATTGGGTGGATTCTGGAGGTAAGTTCTCAATACAAGTTAAGACACAACATATAATGCATGAGAAACAATTTTATTTAAGGATCGTCTCCTTTACTGTGGTTGTAAGAATAATTAGCATCGGTAAATGGAAAGACATCCAGACTAAGGTGTATATAAAAGAACTGAAATTTTACACAAGGAAAAGGGCATATTTACTCTACACTATTTTGAATGAGAACAGCATTAATTTCCACTCATGTTGGGAACCATATTCCGAATTCTCGTATACTCTTACAACTTATAACAATACAAGTTTTAATATCTTGAATGAAATTTAATTGGTTCAATTAAAGTAACAAGTTTTAATATCTTCCATGAGCTTGAGAATATATTGGTGACGAGTAATAGTAATTCATGAATACTATTTCACCAGTATTACAAATTTCGACCATATAATTTGCCAACAAAAAAGAATAAAAAAATTATGTTAAGATTTTCCACCTTATTTCTTGTAGAGTGTGCCACTGAACGTACTTGAACACTGTCATCTGACAAGCATGACCTTGGAGTACAGGCGTGAGTGCCGGCAATCTAATCTCCTTGAGTCCCTCACAACTGTTGAAACAAGGGAGTCTGACGACAAAAGTGTAATCGAGGTGAATTCATGCAGTGGAAACATCGGAAGCACTCACCTACTTCGCCTGCAAGAAGATAAAGCAGAGGTAGTCCGAGCAAGAGCGGAATGGAAAGCCAAATGACAACACACACACATACTATGTAGCATGGGTTCCGATACGAATACGGGATACGATATGGATCACGGATTCGCAATTTCCCAAAAACCTAAGATACGGGATACATTTTTATATCGATTTAAATATGAATATATACTAAGATGTACATATAAATATATAATAATATAAATAAATAATGACATTATGTTAGATATATATTCAAGCAGTTTCAAATTTTCGAGAGCCTTAATTTTCGAAACAAAGATGAGAGGCATGAAGTTGGTGAGACATTTACAAGTCCGGACAAATCCGAGAGAATCCGAGGGCGATCGGGGCCGATTCGTGAGGCATATACAAGTATCTGTGCTTCATAGCACACATAAGCAGCAAACCAGTGAATTACTGTTTTTATACTTATAGAAGAGATATTTTTCTTGTATTTCTTTATTCTCATCCTGACATCTATGATTTCTTTTTGCTGTCGAGAGCCAAGACTTTGCACATTTTGGAAATGCAACTTTCAGATATTTCAGTTTTCTGGTTTTCTTTTACATGGCAATCTAGCATATAGTTGAGCATTTGAGCCTTGGGGTTACAGAACCTACATTTTCAAACTGCATATGTTGATTAGGATATACAAAGCGAAATATTTACATAGTTGCTAGGATACTTGAAGGCAATGTCACCTTCACAAATCTCTGCTGCTTGTGCAGCACACTGTGCATGGAAAATGAAAGAGGGATTAATAAAGAACTAAAGAGTTTTAATTATCTGAATTTTTTTCATTCAAAGTGCACCAGAAGGAGATGAGGAATTGATCCTATATATTCCACATACAACAAACGGTTAAATTTTAAGCATATCATGTGTAATGGACAGGCATTTGCGACAGCAGTTGTTATAGCATCGAAACTACTACATCCATTAGTCGCAAAGCTGCAAAATGCTCAATTGGAGGTTTATGTGTAATTTCAGGCAAATAACTACTCATACATACAAAATAAAAATAAAATACTAAATAAGGATGATGATACAAGAATCAAAAGTCAGGTTAATACTACAGAAATCGGAATTATCTTGCTAAACCGGTAGAATATCAATCTCATTGTTTTAGGCTGTCACTACTATTGTTGTTTTTCTGTTGATTAGTCTACGGAAGAAAGATCCAGCAAGCACCAATTAGAAAAGGAAAATTAACACGTCAAAAAAAGAAGAAGAAGAAGAAGTTAACAGCGTATTTTTATTTCCGTTTCAAGAGGAACACAGGCTGTTAATTATCGATTTTGGTGTGATGGGAGAGATCACAGGATCAAGGAAAGCTACATACATGTTTAGAGAGAAAAATTACACTGTTGAGAAGAGGCAGATATACACCCGAAACACGTAATTCATTCACACAAAAAATGTTGCTGTCGATTGAAATGATTACCTCCTTAAACATGTAGACAGAAAAATTAACCAGAGCTAAAAGATTTTGGGAAATGGCCTACTTACTAAAGAGCAAAGTCTACTTCCAAGAGATCCAACAGCTGGCGATAACTAGGTTTGTAAAATGAAAAACATGACTTGACTCAAGGATGAAGAAAACTTTGCAACACAAAGGTTTATGTTTGAAAGCCTGAAAACTTTGACGATAACATCTATAATACCTCATATGAGCTTCCTTTTGAACTCCAATCTTAGGCTATCATCCACTTCAATGCATCTAGCAAATAGCGTATGAATCTGAAATAATTAAAATTGATATCTTCAAGCATTTCATCTTCCTTAGACCTTGTAAGAATTTACATCAGTTTTGAAAAATCCAACAATTAATTTACACAAATTTTCTTTTCAGTAAAGTGTTCATAAAGCTTAAAGTAGTTGGCCTATAGTTTAAAGTTTGGCAAAGAAACTAATCTTTCCACTTGTACAAAACAAAATTTTACATTTTGATTTCTAGTTAATCGGAAAATAATTGCAATGCCAAAAGAAAAAAGCAATGTAAAATATTCATCAGCCTATATACTGGATAACCACAAAGAAAATGCAAAGTTTGTAACTTTAAAAATATGTGATTTCAGAAATCTAGAATATATTAACTTCTGATATTGTTATTCAAGGAGCAGAAAAGGTAACAAAAACAAAATATTATCAACAGAACTTTAAGAAGAGCTATCTGCTACAATCAACTTCATACGTGTGTGATTGATTTGCTTGAAACAAAGATTTGTGATCCTCTGAACCAATGGTTTAGAGATGGTGTTTTACTCTCGGTTGACTGCTGGAGGATTATACCTTCCATTGGTTTCTCGAGAGGTATTGCGTTGGGGTTTTCTTTGTCGCTTTTTAATTTGCTTGATGAACATATTGGTGTTTTTTTTCTGTTTCCTTAAGGCTTCTATGTAGGAGCGATGGCTTTATTTTGGTTGTCTCTTCGGTTTACGGACCGAATGTGATTGGGCCGAGAGCGGGTTTTGGGAGGAATTGAGAGTGGTTAGGAATAGATGGACGGATAGATGGCTCATAGGTGGGGATTTTAACATTACGAGATTTGCTCGAGAACATGTTGGGTGAGGTTCGTCTTGGCGTGAGAGAATGATCTTTAATGAGATCATTTCAGAGTTAAATTTGATTGATATTCCTATTTCGGATAGGTGTTTTACTTGGTCGAACCATCAAGATGAGCCGACTTTGGCCAAGCTTGATCGGATTTTGATATCCGATGATCTAGATGCTGCTTTCCCCTTATGTAGTGCTAGGTCCGCGGTCAAATTTACCCCGGATCATGTGCCTATCGTGTTCAGTTCAGGTGAGAGTGTTTGGGTGACCGCTAGAATTTTTCGGTTGGAAAAAATGTGGTTGGCTAACCTCATTTAGAGATTGTGTGTATAATCGTGGTCCTTGGTGCTCCCTGTTGTCGACCCTTGTGGGCTTTAAGGGGGCAAGATGAAAAGACTAAGGTTGTCTTTAAAGCGGTGGGCAAGAGAGGAGTATATGGATGGCTTCTCCTTGATTAACGGATGGGCTGAGAGACTAGATGTCCTAGCTAAGACCGCGGAAGAGAAAGGGCCGAGTAGAGATGAAAAGGAGGAAAGGACATCGTTAAGGGCTAAGATCGATAGCGCCAACTTAGATCAGGAAGTGCATTGAAGACGGCGATCGAGAGTGGTGTGGTTGAAGGAGGGGGTGCTAACACGTCCTTTTTTCATAGAATGGATTATGTGATGGGCTTGGATGATGCGGATGGAAATTGGGTGGTGAATGAAAATGCGATTTTAAAAATGTTTTCTTTCTTCCGTAATTTAGTGGGTGTTACGATGGGTACTAGAGGGAAACTATGTTTGGTCGATCCCCCCAAGTCTTCGTAACGAGTTTCTCGTCCTTGAGGATGAGGTTAAGGAGGACAAGGTCCTTCTTGCTATCAAATCGCTTGGTGAAGATAAGTCTCCAGGACTGGATAGTTTCCATATTTTCTTCTATCGAGAATGTTGGTCAATTATTAGAGATGACTTCTTGGCTTTGATTGATTCCTTTTTTCGGAGGGATGTGACATTGAGAGGATTAAAGGAGCATGGTTAGTCTTGATTCCGAAAACGGAAGGAGCGAGAGTTAGTGTCGGATTTTAGGCTGATTAGCTTGATAAACAATTCCATCAAGATTATCACAAAAGTCCTAGCCAATAGGTTGAGTCCGTTACTTGGCAATGAGGTTTCTAAGGAGCAAGCGGGTTTTATTAAAGGAAAAAGTATTTTGGATTCTATTGTGTGTGCACATGAAATTCTTAGTCAATGTGGGAAGAGGAAAGATGGGTTTCTTACTCAAATTAGATTTTAAAAAGGCCTATGATACCGTTGAGTGGAAGGCGATGGGGGGAATCGTTGATTAGGAGGGGGTTTGGTCCAACTTAGAGAGGGTGGATTGATAAGTGCCTAAAAGGTGGCTTCTCTAGGCCGGTTATTAATGGGGTTCCCATGAAAGACGTTAAGTGTAGGAGAGGTTTAAGGCAGGGAGACCCGCTTTCTCCCTTACTCTTTACTCTAGTTGCGGACGAACTCAATAGGATGATTAAAAATTGGGTGAATGCGGGGTTGATTAACCCGATTACGAGAAGATGGACGGATGAGGAATTTGTTATTTTGCAGCACGCTTGTGACACCTTGCTTTTTGGTACTGGTGATAGGAATAGTGTGATCATTCTGAAGTGGTTGTTGTTGATTTTTCAGTTCTGGTCAGCCTTGAAAGTCAACTTTCATAAGAGCGAGATCGCAGGTATTGGAGGAGAGCTTGATAATTTAACTGAGCTTGCATCTATTTTTGGATGCAAAGTCGGTCAATTTCCGCTGAGATATCTTGGTCTCCCCTTGAGACCGGGATCTCTTAGGAGATGTGATTGGTTGCTGATCATTGAGAAAATGGATACAAAATTAGCGGGTTGGAAAAGAATTTGCTTATCCTTGGGGGCAGGCTGGTTTTGGTTAATTCGGTTCTATCGGCAGTTCCTCTTTACATGTTGTCGGTCTTTAAGGCCCCGGTTTAAAGGATAAAGATTATCGATAAATTGAGAAGGAATTTTTTCTGGAAGAGGCGTAATGATGATAATAAAGGTATGTACCTTGTTAATTGGGGTAGAGTGTGTATGAAAAGAGAGTTTGGGGGTTTGGGTATTCTAAATCTAAAGGATATGAACTTGGCCCTTCTTACGAAATGGTGGTCACTTGTCTCTAATCCAAGTGGGAAGGTGTGGGAACCGCTAATGGAGGTTTATAGAAAAAAAAAGTACGATTTAGATTCCGAGAGTGGCGATGGTATCTTACTTTTGGAAAGGGATTGCGGAAGCGGGAAGATTCTTTCTCACAAATTCAAGAGTTGACTAGGGGGACGGTAGGTATGCGAGATTTTGTATTGACTCTTGGTGTTCCGATGTCCCATTGAGGTATGAGTATCCCGAACTTTTTGGGCTGGCACCTAATGACAAAATCCTGGTTAGTCATTTTTGGTCGCCAAATAGGTGGAAACTTCCTAGATCGTTGTGCTCTGAACCTACGTTTATCAATTTGCGTGGCACCTTAGATGATTTTAGTGTGAACTAACTTAGGCATGACGCAAGGTTATGGAAATGGGGCATTAATGGCTCTTTTTCTGTCAAGTCGGCATATTCAGTGTTAAATTGTTGGGGCGTGAAGAGTGCTTACAACGGCAATTTGTGGAAAAGTTGTGTGCCTCTTCGAGTCAAAATCTTTCTCTGGCTCTCCGTAAACGACGCAATTTTGACCAAGGATAACTTGCGGAGAAGGAACATTATGGTTCCCTCTAGTTGTGAGTTTTGTGGTCTATTTGATGAGTCGGTTGAACCAAAAAAAAATTCCTTCTGTTCTTTGGTAACAAATGTTTGGATTTGGGCTAGCGTTTTTTTTACATGTTCAGCTGATGGATTTGGCATGTTGGTTTTGGTGGGGTGAGTGGAGAGAACGCCATATTCCCTTAGGACGTAGAGTTGAATGGGTTAGACAAGCGGCATCAGTCTTGTGGTCTATTTGGTTGCACAGAAATAATTGTCGCTTCAATAATATTCGCTTTGACTTTCAAATTCTGACTGATGCAATTGCTGGCTTGTGGGCACTTTGGACAGGTTTGGCGAAGCGGCAAGGGATTCTGCAACCAGAGCAGCTCTTTGGCGCCCCAGCTACTCCGGTTCTTGGGGACGAGGCCCCCGTCCAGCAGCAGGGCCAGTGACGGGTCGGTCTCCTCCGGGTGGACTTCGTGGGTAGAAGTCATATTATCTTGAGGCTTCTGTGCATCTTTTTGTTGGTTGTGCCGATCCATGTCTTAGTTCTGGCTTTAGGGTGTGTTTTATTATGCTTGTTGCTGTGTGTGGGGTGTTTGGTGATGCTGGTTGATGTCTCGCTATATTGAGCTTGACAGCTTTTCTTGCCTGGACTACGTTTGTGGTTTAACTTTGTTGTTTCATGATCATCTTTTTAATGAAGCTTTGGTGGAAACACCGTTTACTATCCCAAAAAAAACCTTCATACAATAAAAAGATGGAAAATTTTACACAAACACAAGCATAAATTATCGATAAGCGCATAACTCATCAAGAAACTTCACAAAATACCCAAAATTTACTGGTTACCAACCAATCAAAAACCCTAATTTCACATCACGGCATCCAATTTTTTGACCGAATCAATTGTTCGAACAAAAAGATAAGATCTTTCTAATCAAAAAGCAATAAAAAAATTCATAAAAAGGAGAAATCAAAACCCTAAGATTATCGCAGTAAAATTATATAACATAAATCGTTGAAAGGATGCAAACCTACAAATGAGAGCGCGCGAGGCGATCGTTTCGGAGTCGGGTGGAACTTCGTATGAGCTCTGGAGATTACGAGATTTTACTTCATTGGGTTTTTAATGGGTAGGGTTCAATCATAGCGGATTTATATTCGACCCGATTTGGACTTGGGTCATTCTTGTGGGTTTTCAATTTCTATTTTATAAATAAATTCTGAAAATTTATAATTTTTAATCATGAATGCTGTTCAAATATTTAAGATACCAGCATAAAAATAAAATGAAATAAGACATGTTATACAAGAAAATGGTTTGAAATCTAAAAATATGTTAAATTTTACACATGTCAAGTTGACCGAATTATACGGCAAAGAATAATGGAAGTTATAGAGTGAAATCTTGGTCTGATGAAAGCTTTAAACTTTTTATTTATACATCCCATGTATCTTGGTTGGAAAAATAATTGTTATCATTTGAAACATTCAAACCAAAGGTGCTATGCATGCATTAAATAGGAGTATAGTTAGTTGTCACAATCATTTCAAGAGAAACTATATTAAATACAACCTTTCCCAACCTATGTCATCAAACATTAGTAAGATATTTTCTCTCTCAAATTAAACAGGTGGGGCATTCGTACATTCTCCAATTCATAGAAACTCATGAATTATAAGGACCCATGTTACCCTCATGGCTTTTAATACCCACATGAAAGAAAATATATTGATGAATTCCATAGTGCAAAGTTTGAACCAGGCCTTCAGATTCTCATGTAACGTAGCCCCATTAGTAGATTGGAAGAAAACTCTAATGATGTGCATCATTCAAGCCAAGTGTCATGGAAAGCCACTAGTTTTGCCACATGTAGTTGCTCTAACTTGTTTTGCTTGTCAAAGTGAGCTGTATGAATTTTTGATCCATTCAATAGATTTTTGAATTGCTGTATATTTTGAATCCATTCCAAGTTAATTTCATATAAGGTGAAATGAATCATATAACTGAGTTAATTTTTGCATATTTTGATAAATAAATTTGACCAATTCAAGAAATTGGTCTTTTGTCTCAAGACATGATAGTTGGTTAGAACATGAGAATTATGACAAGAAAGTCACAAGTTCAAGACATGCAACCAATACAAGAAAGAGAAAGTCCGGTCTTACTTTTATAACAATGAAGGAGGCGGTCAGCATGTAGGATCACGCCTTATTAACATACAATGACTATTTTGTTAAGATATTCATTCGTAAATATAGTCTCAAAATAAAACAAACACAAGAAAAATGATTAGGGAAAGAAACTCAGGATTAAGACAAACTGGATTTTCCTTTTGGATCAAACTAATCATTAACTCATATTTAAAGCCTATATTACTTTCAAACGACCTAAGATATATCTAGCTTACAATATGGCTCGATGCGAAGCTCGCTGAACATGGAAATTCATAGAGGACACAAGACGAATGATACTGCTCTTGAAATTTCCCTATTGCGATGGTTAAAAAATCAACCATCAATCCATCTTTGGATGATTGGCACTGTCCTTCTTGATTTACATATCCTTAAACACGAATACACAAATTTTCATGTATTTTGAAGGCTCTTTTACCTATTCATCGATTGTTATTTAATATTGAAAAACCATAAATTTTTGAGCAAATGGTGTTCAAATCATATCAAACTTGATTTATACAAACTACTCTTTAAAATAAAATAAAGATAGAACTGGACAGTGCAGATAATTTAAGAAATGAAAATTGATTAACCTTCATCACCATCGCCCCATATTTTATTTTATATTTTGGTCCCCCCTTCCCCCCCCCCCCCCCCCCCCCCCCCCCCCCACACACACACACATATTCACACATGTATAAAGAATTGTTGAAAAATCCATGGTGTGAATACACAAGCCCTACACTTCATACATACATGAGCCAAAATATAACCATACAGTCATAGCCAAGTTCCAAAATCAGTTGCACAAACTTCAAACCCAAACCTGAAAGCATATCCATAAACTTCCAGCTTGCACCTACTTCACCTCCATCCACATCCACATCCACATCCACATCCAATGCTCACACACTCCCCCACCAACTCACATTAACTCCTTATTAAAACACATCTCTCATCAAACAACCTCTTTCTCCTCTTCCTTCTTCCTTAATAATATAATCTCTTCATTTCTCATCATCTTCATCTTTATGTCATCATCAACAATGAAGAATTCTCAAAGCAACGTATCCTTCTTCCTCCTCCTTCTCTTCATTATAGGCCTTGGCTCTGTGTCATGTGACTCTGCTGCATCTCTGCAAGACAAGTGCTCCCCTGAGTTTAGTAAGCTAGGGGATTGCTTGAGCTTTGCAAGTGCAAAGGACGATGCGCCCTCAAGTGCTTGTTGTGGGTCAGTTAGTGAAATAAGGGAGAAGAGTGCAGTGTGCTTGTGTTTCATCATTCAGCAGGCTCATGCTCCAGGCTCATCTGCTGCTAGTCTTGGGTTGCAGCTTGACAGGCTCATCAAGCTTCCTTCTGCATGCAAGCTTGCCAACACTAATACAAGTGATTGCCCAAGTGAGTGTTAATTTCCCTAACCCATGCACACAACACACACACAGCACACACAATCACACAACACACACGTCCGGGGGATCCACGAATCTGTCTTGAAAGCGTTAAATTATGGCCTGGAACCCTGCACTCTCCCTGGAAGGGGGACTGTCATACCAGCTCACACACAAGCACACAACACAAACCCCAGGGGATCTGTCCTGAAATTTGCCCACGAATCTGTCCTGAAAGCGTTAAATTGTGGCCACTGCCCCTCCCGGGTTCGAACCATGCACTCCTCTAAAAGGGGAACTGTCGTACCAACTCACACACAAGCACACAACACAAGCCCCAGGGGATCCAGGAATTTGCCCACGAATTAAATTGTGGCCACTTCCCCTCCTAAGTTCGAACCCTGCTGTCTCCCTAGAAGGGGAAATTTCATACCAACTGAGCTATTGCTCATTGGTCAAGTGATTCTTTTCATTGTAGCTTTTTGAGGGGGTAAACTGCTATACAATCCCTCCGAGTTTCGCCCACATGTTGCACTTTAGTACAATCCGTTACTAGTTAACTGCCCTGGGTTTAACTTCAATTAATTATTTTAATAGTGCAATCAGCTGACCAATATCTGAGTAAAAAGTCTTGCGGCATTAGGAATTAGGAAAAACCGATGATGGTGCTTATCAACAACGCGATACAATTTAACTGGGTTCATGTGAAATTGTATAACCCCCTAACATTATTTGATTTATAAGAAGTAATTAATAATAATATAGTTTACTCAGGTTGGAGATTCAAACCTCATTATAAATGAACATGCGTTCTTATAGTATGTGCACGGACAAATAAGAAATAAGATGCATATAAATTACACAGATATTGCATAGTTGTTGGGAGATGGAGAAGGAATTATAGTATTTCATTCTATATTTAACATCAAAATCTAAGGATTTGGATGCATATAATAACTATAACAAACTTGAAAACTCTCGTTTTTTTACTTTGTTTCTTTTTTTTCTCCTTTTCTCTACTTGTAGTTTCGTTAAAGTCCTTTTAATGAAACCATGGGGCATTTTGCTCTCATTGTAATAAAAAAAGCTTGAAAAGTCTCGTTAAAACGCTTGTGCACAGACAGATAAGAAATTAAGGATTGGGGTTTTGTCTGTTATAATATTTAGAATCAGCCTTACAAACGTTGTACTCCATTTCACAATACTAGACCTTTTTTACAGTTTATTTTTTGATCAACCTACTAATCCTTTTAGAATTTCAAGGTAGATGTTTACTCCGTTCTTTCAATATCATATCACTTTAAATGTGAAGTACCAAAAATAACCCTAAATATCAATATCAATGCTTATTCAAGTTTCAAGATCATTGATGAATACTATCATAAAGGTAAATTGAGAAATTCACATCTAATGGCATTATTAGAAAAGTTGAACACTTCTTAATAAGTGTGGAAGAGGAAAAAAAAGACAAGTATTGGGAAACAGAGAGAGCAGTTAGCAGGAAGACTGTATACTGTATCTGTATCGCTCTAGAATAAAATTAACAATGCATATTAATTTTTGTGCTTTGATCTGCGGTATAAAACACTGACAAATTAAAAAATTTATTTAAAAAATCCGATAACTTGACATCATATCCATCCCAATTATTTCCTTCCTAATATATTCAAAACATTGCTCGCAGAATAAAAACATTACTCGCAGAATAAATCACGGGATTCTCTAACTAACAGCACCATTATTACCGAATTATATATTATTTGTTAATGCATTAGCCTCCTTTGCACTGATGCTAAACCTTTTTCTTCATTTATAACTTTCCCCCCCTTCTTTTACAACAGAGCTTCTAAACTTACCTGCAAATTCACCGGACAACGCTATCTTCACCAACACAACCAAAGGTCAGGCCTAAAACTCATGTACTCCCCAAACTTCTAAAATTTCAATCATCAAATATTTTTTGATCGCATATTCTCGATTACAGCTACGACACCATCAGCGCCTTCGGGCACATCAACACCCTCAGGAACATCATCGAGTGGTAGCTTCACTTCCGACGGAATCATGAATAAGATCAACTTTGTTGCCATATTTGCAGTAGCTATGATCTCTGCGGCTTTTTGCTTATCTATCTTCTAAGAAAAGGCTTGAATCAAAAGGCGTTATGGTTTTAGTTTTCTGTTAATGCTTCATGTGTACAATTAAGACCATGTTGAAAGTTTATGTTTCAGGAATTTGATGATTTGCACTGGAGTTTCGATCTTCTTGTGAATTTTGTTACCTTTCATTGCATGAAATGATTTAAGCACCTCCCTGCTAATGTTTAGTTCTGCTACTTGATCTTTTAGCAATAATTCACAAGTTTCCTAATAATGCATTCCAGGTTTCAAATGGTAGCAATCATATATGAGACAAGATATTGGCGTGAGTGTTTATATAGGATTATGAACAGATTCTAATTCAAATGGAGGATGATATTTGACAACTTTTTACACCAAGTTTTAACACAGCCATTCTTATCTATCTTGTGCGCTGCTTTGTGTTTGGTGGGTTTCGGAATGTTTTAATACCTAATGCCCTGACCAATGTGTTGTTGGATAAAGATGCTCTCAAGGCAATTATTGTAATTGGATGACCTATACGGAGAACAATCTTACTCGAGATAATAGTATGCTATCTGATTTGTCTTTATCTTACATGTGCATACATATATCATCGTGTCGCTAATCTATGAGATAAAGCCCGTAAGATTTTGCTTGTCTATCAGGACTATGATGATGAGAATCATACTAGTGGGGCCTCATAGTCCATAAGCGCATTCTTAAATGTTCTGAGTCGTAGGAGTATCGAAACAAGGCATTGGTATTCCAGTTTAAACTGGCGTATACATTTCATGACCCTGTATGGGGCGATGACTGATCTCATAGCCATTGGTGTTTGACACCGGTGATTGTATACAAGTACTTATAGGATGAGTTGCATTGGACGGACTCAACGAGAACTTTTAGTTGGTAATATACCAATATCAAATAGCGGTTCTCTGATGACATGAGTACATGGTAGTCCCTAAGACCTAAGATCGCCATAATGTCTCATGTATGTTCCCACTATACTTAGACTTCTACCCTACCACGACTCAAAAGAGTCGTGCAAACAGGTTTTTGTTGGATATAGTCCCAAGCACATGGAAGCAATGAGCGGTCAAGAGGATTCGTCTCTTCCGGTATAAGGAGTTGGTGTCGCACTGTGCAGGACATGACTACAACCACAAGTCGATGGCCACAGCAGTGGGTATAAACTGATAAGTATTATCGGTTGCATCTCCGGTTGGTTATGAGTCATTTGTCGCACGACTTATCAGGTTATTAGGTTATTGGCGTCTGACAGATTTCAAACCCCGGACCCGGTATGCGATACTCTTAGACGAAGAGATCGGACTGTACGGTAGCCGTCACTTATAAACTTTGTCGGGTCCGGATAAATTCACTCGTCGACTTGCTTTTATCTTGATCGTACCTGGATAGCCGTTACGTACAATTAGTGTCACTGACATGCATATGGGTTACCTCGTGAAGGGGTCGAATCATAAAGGTTTCAGATTCGATCGGATATGATCATGTATAACCCATTGTCATCGTATTGACAGATCTTTAGAGTCCCGCAACGAAGTTACCAGCCCGGGCAAAAATGTGAGGTGGCGTGCATATGCAATACGTGCGGGAGTTCGATTAAATAGTTGATTTAATTGAACGTCCAATATACTAGCTGATTTAAAGGCCGGAATATCTTGTCAAGTGTTGACTTGATAACCGTTTTTAATACGGTTTCTAGTATCGTGTATATGATACTCTCTCTGATGTATATGATACATGGAAGAAATTGATGGTTATTTTGTATGAATATGATACATATAATTGTTCTCTTTATATATATATATATATATATAGAGAGAGAGAGAGCGCGCTTAATGAAGGAAAGATGCCATAGGAGTAAATTTCCTCCTATGACGTCGGAAAAATGCACCATCCATAATTTTTTTCGACGATCGGCATATGTCACGTCCATCTTTATCATCTAAGATGTGGATACACCAAATTTCATGTGATTATACTATTTTTTCACTATTGATTTAGTTGGTGCAAAATTAATGGTTTACTAACAATTGAACTTTTTACATTGCTAATTCAATGGTGAAAAAGTCATGGAATCACATAAAATTTGGTGTATGCACATCTTAAATGATAACGATGATGATGATGGATGCCGATCGTCGGAAAAAATGGTGAAGGTTGTATTTTTTCGACGTCATAGGAGGAAATACCCTCATATGGCCTCTTTCCTCCATTATTCTCATATATATATATATATATATATATATATATATATATATTCCGACCGTTTAACATGTTATACACACACACTAGTATACATATTTATTAATATACATGATAACATTTAATTGGTGGGGCCCTCCACTCTTTACTTAACATATTAGATAGGATAAATAAAGAATGAGATGAGAAAAGAGAGAAAGAGATTTTTTCATTCATCTTCTTATTTTGAGCTTGAGAGCTCCAAGCTCTCTTCATTAATGACAAATATTGTCATGGTAGCTCAAATCAAATTTCGGAGAGTATCCAGTTCACCTCTCACCTCCATTGGCGCATAACAAGCGACGAAGTGGAGTTTCTCCTCAAGACAAAAAGATGGAGCTACGGGCAACGCGGCTTCACTACGGATCATGTACGGCGAGGCAGTCGGCGTAAAGACCCTTCCGAATACTCGCGGAGTCTAGCTCGTGTCCGAGTTCATCACTTGGAGCATATGAAGACGCTACAAAGGTTGTAGTCTCATCTCTTTTAATTCACTAGTTTAGACCTTTAATCAATTGCATTGTTATTTTGATAGATTCTTGTTTGGATTGGGGCTACGCTTGCTACAATTTTGTTGTGTGCAATTCCGCCACGGTCGCGAGCGTCGCAACCCTAGCCCTCGTCCACCAACATGTGTCACCTGTAGGAACTCAAATACTAGGAACAGTAAGCAAAGAAAAGCTACAGTAACTTTTTTGCATCATCAAAGGACTTCCAATATCTTTCCTCGAGTTCAACTCTAAAACAACTCAAATGATTGTCTAATTTAACTCTAGAACTTGCATGTGTTGTTTAGAGTAGAATTTGAGTGCTTGTTAAGGGTTTTAGTAAATGAACATTGGTGGTATTTGCGCTAATAAATCATTCCAGGGGGTATATAAGTGCCATATGGGGTACACTACATAGGAGGTCTTGTGTAAGTTCAATTAACCCAAAAGATTGTCAGCATAGAACCCGCAACAAGTAAGAGAGAACATGCTAATATTGATATTGAATTTTCGAATTGTTTATCAAAGGAACAACAAACAATACAAAGTAGCCGGCAGTACCTTGCAACAAAAAGATATACAAAACAAGTTATCAACAATCTGCATTAGTTTCTGAAACATCTGCTGCTGAAGCCAATACTAGTTGGGGAGGGAGAACACCTTCCTTCTTTGCCTTCTTGCGCTCATGCTGAAGCCTGAAGTATTCCCTTTTCCTTGCTTTGTAACTGTTGGGGTTCTCTGGCACTTCAACGCGAGGGTAGACACTGATCTGTTGCATGATGATAAGGTGTAAGTTCTCGACTAAAAGATTTTGTAGCCCCCATTAGAGAATTAATTGATAATAAATTCACTAACCTTTTTCTTATCAGGCCCATATTTTTCGAACTTTACCAGACCATCAATCAGCGAGAAGATGGTGTGGTCCTTGCCCAGCCCGACATTTTTTCCAGGATGGAACTGAAATTTCAGAAAATTGTAAATTTTAAATGGATATAGGAAGACAAATAAAATTGAGAAATCGGGAATTTATTAGCTGAGCCTTTATAAGGAATTGATTAGACCTCCCGTGGAATTTTATGATGACCATACTAGCAAGTTTATTTCTTAAGTTCAAGGTTTTAAATATCGGATATCAGAATAGTATCGGATGAGTGTTTTTTATATCGGATAGCGGTATCGGACGATATATCGCCGATATGAGTTACGTGTCAGACGTTCATATCGGGTACCAGTATCGTGTATATCAGTCTTGGTATCAGGCATATCGGATGTCAATTACGGATATTTCACCATACATATTGAGCATATTGGTCTACTTTATAACCGAACACTATTCATATTTATTTTAATAAATTTTATAAATATTAAATTTATTATAATCTCAAGATGGAAATATGGGATCGGGTTTAAATATTTTATTTTGTGATTTTGGATTCTAAATGGGTTTTTAGTACGGGTTTGAAACCCAAAAGGAAATAAACTTAGGTAATTTTCTCAAATTTAAACACAATATCGGAAATATTTGAACCGATACAATATACCGATATAGCGGCCGATATTAGATTAAAACGATAAACCTCCTTATCGGTATAAAATTTATCGGTGCATGGCCGATATATCGGCCAATACAACCGATATTTGTTTCACTGCTTAAATTTGTGTGTTTTGGTTGGGTGGTAGGGGTGTCTTAATGAACTGCACAAAATTATCCCAAACTATGAAAAAACTTCAGATGGGAGGAAGATATAATTAAAACTGATTTTCAAAGTCAAAATTCATAACCAACGCTAAACGCGGTCCGCTTTTGGTTTCAAAGAAGACACCTAACCAAGCCAGAAAGACTTTGCCTTCTACCCTTACCACAAGGCACTCACATATATGATCATATTGTTTTCACTTCTATTATGCAACACGAATTTGCATCACATGGGCATTATAGTGTTATATTTGGGATAGTTTGGATTGGTTGGTCCTTTTGCTAAATACGTTGAACCAATTAGAGGGCATTGGCAAATTGTTTCTCCAATGCTGGCCAATCTTCTGTTTAATTTAACATGACACTTATCAGTATTTATTTCTTGATTGTTGAGTTGTTTGGGAAGAAAAACAGAGTAAAACTGTAAATAATGATAATAATCTATATGGTTAGTCTTAAAAAGTACATAGATATGCGATGGGATGTGATTCTGTGAAAAGGATGTGCATTTTAATAGCCGGTGCTTTCTATGAGCCATATCTGAAAGGTTGTGTTTTTGTGGGATAATGCAATTTACCTTCACTAAGGTCAACGCCTAAATTATAATCACGAAGTCAAGAAAATTTGATTTGCCTCTATCCCATTATTCCTGGCTGTCAAAAGATGTTGGTGTAGGGTGTTTTTCGTCACTCCATTGAGATGGGATACACGTCGCTTGTCAGGCGTACTACAGATTCCCCCTTACCTAGGGTAGGCGGGGGTTTATTAATTGTGGGGATTCGAATCTCCGGCAGCCATGGACTAAGCTGCCGTTAATTACACCTCGCTTTTGGAGCGAATGAATCTCCGATTGACTGGTCAAACCAGTCATGCAAATTCAATGTGCAGTGCGCGTGTGTTGTGTTTTGAGGGGTCTTGGGTATATCAGGGCCTCGCAGAGTTTACGGGGGTCCCGCTACCCGGATAGCGGGCTTGGATTCAAGGGGGCTAGCAGCCCCCTTACGGGGTGGGGGCAGCAGCCCGTTTGAAAATGAAGCGTGAGGAGCGTCTTAAAGACGCGTGCATGGCGCATGGGCGTTAGACGCCCACGGGTCACGTGCATGGGAGCTAGGCGTCCGCGGGTCACGTGCCAAACGCGTGGGCGCTGGGCGCCCAGGGGTCACGTGCATGACACGCGACCGCGGGGCGCCCGTGGGTCACATGCGCCGCACACAACCGCAGGAAACACCAACTCCCAAGGGGCTTAGCCCCTAGGCTAGGAGTTGAACTCCCAAGGGATTTTGGAGTTGAACTCCTAACAGGGATTATGTATAGATTTGGAGTTAAAACTCCTAAAAAGGCTTTGTTTATGGAGTTAAACTCTAACAAATCTTGAATAAACTCCTAGAAATCTTTGAAGATGATCAGAGGGGATCCCTTTCTTCTCCCCTTTAGCCATAGATCTTCTTTTGAGCCTTAGATCTTCCCAAAATGGGATTTTTGAAAAAAGGGTCTCCTTCCTCCTCTCCGTTGGCTGGATTTTGAACAAGAAGAGAGGTGAAACTCAAAAATCTCCCCTTTCGGAGATTTGATGAAAGATCCGAGTTCCCCTTGAAGGTTTTATGGTGAAAAACAGTTTCTTTTTGGAAAAAGAGGGATTGACCTCTTGATTTAATTCAAAAGAAAGAAGGTTTAGAACCTTGAGGAAGGAGAAAAACCCTAGAATTTGAGAGAATGAAAAGTTGTTTTTTGATTTTTCATCATATTTGCCTTTATAGACTACACACTTTACATATAGCCCCTTGGGCTTTGCCAAATGGCACTTATCACCCCATGCCTTATGTGCTTATCTCTTTTTGCACACATAAGCCATGGGGTTTACAAAATTTTGGCTTTTTACTTATTTTACATACATTTATTTCTATACATATATATAAGAAAAAGAATTACATTAAACCAATTTATGGCTTCATTCCTTTAGTCGTGAGGCCGGTCCCTTTGACCTGGGCTTGGGCCCACTTGGCTTGGGGTTGACTTTGATTTTGACTTGGTCAACCGGGATGTAATTTTTGACCCCAACAAAATGCCTCCCATCAATACATACACACCACATATATGGGTCGTGTGCATGAAATTGATGGATCTTCTTTCACTTGGAGTTGACTTGATTTGGCTCCCATTTTGACGACGTGGAGATCGATGCTGCCCTTTTCGCGACGTGAACGGTCGATGCTGCCCTTCTAGCGACTTGGACGGTCGGTGATGCCCTTCTAGTGACTTGGACGATCGGTGCTGACCTTTTTGCGACTTGAACGGTCGGTGCTGCCATTTTAGCGACGTGGACGGTCGGTTCTGCCTTTTTGTGACTTGGACGGTCGGTGCTGCCGTTTTAGCGACGTGGACGGTCGGTGCTGCCGTTTTTGCGACTTGGACGGTCGGTGACTTGCTCCGCTTCTTACGGTGTCGGGATTTGATTTGACTTGCTCCGCTTTCTGCGGTGTCGGGTTTGAAGTTGACTTGCTCCGCTTCTTGCGGTGTCAAGGTTTGATTTGATTTATTTTGGGAGTTCACTGCCCGTCCAGCGGGACTTTTGAGCTTAGAAGCGCTACCGGGTGGAACATTAATTTGATCTGTTTGATTTCTGCCTTGTTTGGCGGGACTTCTGAATTTTGAGAGGACCTGGAATTTGGATTTTGTTTGGCATCAGCATTGCTACACTGGAATAATGCCATGAGCAACTCATCATTTGGCCTGGGAGGATTTGGGATTTGGTTTTTGGGTCGGCATCAGCACCGCTAACACTGAAGCAATGCCAGGAGCTACACATCATTTGCCGTTGGGAAACTTGGGATTTGGGTTTTTGGTTGGCATCAGCATCGCTAACACTGAAGCGAAATGCCAGGAGCGACTCATCATTTGTCGTTGCACGTTGGGGAGCGATGGCTCAGAAGACAGGTTTAGATCTCTATCACCTAAGGCTTTTCAATTTTATGAGCCGTAAGGGTCTCATAAAAGCATTTTCTCCCTAGGAATCGTGGGGATTTCTAAGTGTGTTGCTCCTTTGTGAGTCGTAAGAATCTCACGCAGGGATTTTCTCCTCACAAGGTCAAGAGGACTTTGTGAGTGTATGTTATCTCTTTTCACGAATTTGCGCCTTTTCGGGTTTTCACAAACTCGCCGGCAGTCCTGCTGTTTTTACTCACGGAGCCCTTTCGGGTTTTCATCCGTGCCCGTTTTGCTTGTGGACATACCGTTTTTTTCTTCTTTTTTTTGGCCGGTGGAACTTTAAATGTAGTCTCGCCGGTAGGACTTTGGGAGAGATAAGGGTCATTTACGCCCATGGATTGTATACAGTTTTACAGAATATATGATCCAGACCGTATGGCCGGTGTGCTCAATTCGTCTGCGACTTGGAGCATTCACGCATAGTATTCCTTGAGATATCGGCCATTGATGGGTGGCATGGGCCTTTCTCCCTCGGCATCTATCAGCTGGTAGGACCCTCCATCAAACACTTTCTCGATGACGTAAGATCCTTCCCAGTTTGGCTCGAATTTTCCCTTAGTATGTCCATTGGGGATGATCGGTCTTTTGAGGACCAACACCAATTCGCCTTTCTTAAAAGCACGAAGACGGACCATCTTATCATAGGCCCGTGACATTTGGGCTAGGTACAACTCCAGATTTTGCTGTACTGCGAGCCTCTTTTCTTCGAGGGCGTCAAGCTCTTCGAGCCAAAGGAGGACGTTTTCCTCCTCCGTCAACTCGTGTTGTACAGCCATTCTTAAGCTTGGAACTTCGACTTCGAGCGGGAGGATTGCTTCCACTCCGAAGAGTAGTGAGTATAGAGTGGACCGAGTTGGAGTGCGGTGCGTGATACGATATGCCCACAACGCCTCGTGGAACTTGAGATTCCGGTCTCTCATGTTGGCTGAGGCATTTTTCCCCAGGAGCTTGCATAAAGTTTTATTGAAGGCTTCAGCTAGCCCATTGGCTCTTGGATTATAGATGGAGGAATATCTCCAGTCTATCTTGTGCTGAGTGGCGAACCTTAAGACTTTGAAGCTCTTGAAAGAAGGCCCGTTGTCAGATATGATTCTTCTCGGTGTACCAAAGCGGTATAGAATATTATGCCGGAAGAACGCCAGAATATCTTCTGTCTTGACTTCTTTTAGCGGGACAGCTTCAGCCTATCTAGAGAAGTAGTCAGTTGCAGCCAATATAAACCGGTGGCCTTTGGATGACGGAGGATCAATTGGACCAACTATGTCGGTGCCCCAAACTTCGAAAGGCGATGATGACACCATAGGATGCAGCAGATTAGGATGCTTATGAATGAACTCACCGTGAATTTAGCAGAAATGACACCTCTTCGCATGCTCTTCGCAATCCCTTATCATGGTAGGCCAGTAATACCCAAGCCGTTTAATTTGAAGCCGCATTTTGGGGCTAGATTGGTGAGCTCCGCAGACGCCCGAGTGAACTTCTTTCATGACTTTTTGGGCTTCGGACGATGATAGACACCTGAGCCAGAGTTAGTCATATGATCTGCGGTATAGCGTATTATTTATAAACACGTATCGGCGAGCTTTCTTCTTCAGCTGGATCCTCACAGATTTTTCTTCGGACAGCTTGTCGTATCAGAGGTACTCTATGAAGGATTCTCTCCAATCGGGCTCCTCTTGAATGATTAGAATTTCTTCGGCAGGATTGCTTTTTTGTCATGCGCTTTCCTCTTCTCGTAAAGAGACTGGGGGAAGAATTTGCCAGCTCCTGACCGTGATCAGAATTTCATCCATGTCGGGATCAGCCAGCTCCTTGGCCAAGCGAGCGAGTACGTCGGCTTTTCCATTCAACGCCCTAGGAACTCTCACTAGTTCAATGTGGGTGAACTGTTTCATAAGCTCCACCACCTGGCTTCTGTACCGAGCTAACTCGGGTTTGTATATCTTATAGTCGCCGCTTACTTGGTTGATGATAAGCTGGGAATCGCCGTAGACTCGTAGCCGCAGGATTTCCATTTCTCTGACGAGCTCCAGACCGGCCATCAGATCGTCGCACTTAGTCTCGTTGTTTGTGCGAGGCTCGGTGAGAGCAAAAGAACGTCGCAGGGTTCCCATTGATGGCGTGATGAACACCAAACCTATCCCTACTTTTATCTCTGGGACGCCTGATTTACTGGAGGACCTCATTGATGGGGCTCCATCGAAGTAGAGCTCCCAACATGGCTCGCT
The DNA here is from genome assembly GCA_030015575.1 of Agapanthus africanus. Lineage (NCBI taxonomy): Eukaryota > Viridiplantae > Streptophyta > Magnoliopsida > Asparagales > Amaryllidaceae > Agapanthus > Agapanthus africanus. Next base: position 362,293,136 of record JASDDO010000004.1, read on the forward strand.
ATCCTCGAGATGCAGCATTTGTTCATCAGGTAATTCACAATTTAGGACGCGACCCTTCTGGTATGGGATGAGCATCGAGGAAATCGGCGAGGGCTTGCCCTTTTATTGCTTTCTGAGGAGTATAAACTATGTCGAACTCAAGCAGCATGACAGCCCATCTTGCCATTCTACCGGCTATGCTTGCTTTTGGTCATTAAGTGTTTGAACAGGTCAACCTTGGAGATCAGCATAACCCGATGAGCGAGCAGATAGTGCTTCAGCCTCTTCACAGCGAATATCAGAGCCGGGCATTGCTTTTCGATCGGGGAATAGTTGTGTTCCGCCCCGACTAAAGTTCGACTGAGATAGTAGAGGGCATTCTCTTTTCCCTTCTCGTTGTTTTGGGCAAGGAGTGCACCGAGTGACTCATGTAGCGCGGTAGTATAGAAAATCAACGGTTTATTTAGAATAGGGGCAGCAAGCACTGGAGAGTGCAACAGGTACTGTTTGATGCTTTCGAACGCTTCTTGACATTCAGCATCCCAGACAAAAGGAGCTCCTTACTTCATGAGCTTCGAGAAGGGCCTACATCTTCCTGATAGGTTCGAGATGAACCTTCGTATGTAAGCGAGCTTACCTTGAAAGGATCTTAGCTGCTTCAGATTCTTCGGAGGAGTCATCTCTATGATGGCCTTTATCTTCGATGGGTCGACTTCGATCTCCCGATGTCGGACTATGAAGCCTAAGAATTTTCCTGATGACACACCAAAAGCGCACTTTAGAGGATTCATCTTCGGACCGTATTCTCTCAGTCTAGTGAAAGCGGTCCTGAGATCTTGGATGTTATCGGCCTTGATTTTAGTCTTGACGACCAGATAATCAACATAACATTCGACGACTTTATGGATTAGGTCATCAAAAATATTGGTCATTGCCCTTTGATATGTAACGCCTGCGTTCTTTAATCCGAATGGCATCACCTTATAGCAGTATATCCCGATCGGGGTATGAAATGATGTGTGTTTCTCATCCTCGGGCGACATCTTGATTTGATTATATCCAGACAAGCCATCTATGAAAGTGAACAGCTCGTAATTTAAGGCATCATCGACCACCATTTCCATGACCGGAAGCAGGAAATCGTCTTTAGAGCATGCCTTATTGAGATCCCTGAAATCGACGCAAACTCGTATCTGCTCGTTCTTCTTTTTTACTGGGACGATGCACGCAATCCAGTCTGCGTATTTCTCTTCCCTGATGAAGCCGGCATCGATGAGTTTCTTGGTTTCCTCGATGACCTTTTCTTCCAGTTTCCTTCTCATTCTTCGAGGAGCTTGTTTGACTGGCTTAGCATCAGGAGATATAGCCAGCTTATGCACGGCCACTTCAGGGGAAAGGCCAGGCATTTCTTTGTACGTCCACGCGAAGCAGTCGGCGAACTCATGCAGCAGGACAATTATCTGCTCTTTCATTTCCTCTGACAAGAGTGAACTGATGTAGGTCGGCCTTGGATTATCAGGCGTTCCCAAATCGATCTCAATTAGCTCATCGAAGGTTGCTTGTCCGCCATCTTTGAGCTCTTGAGAGACTTCTTCTAGCTCGGCTAGCTCGTCTTCATAATTTGACTCTTCGCTGGATTCACCAATATGGATCATGTAGCATGCTTTGGAATCAGGTTGAATGAAACATGTATCTCGTCTATCTGGAATTCGTCCATCGATGAGTGCTCGGACCTGAGTCGGATGCCGCAGACCTTCATAAAACTTTGCTTCGAAGTCCGTTTGATATAACCGACATCCGCACTTTTTAAAATATTCCCGTATCTCGGACGCATAATATCTGGGATTGAGGACGGCTCTTATGCCTCTCTCATAGGGAAGGCACGTGATAGACAAATCATCCGGGTGCGTGACAGAGTTTGACCCATAGAACATGATGCCCTTCGGTCCACTTTTTCTTTCAGGAATGTAGAAAGTTTTTAGCTAGTCCACGGTGGAGACTGATAACGCATCGAGCTCCTTGCACATCTGCTCTAGCACCCTTGTGACGGCTAAGGACCCTTCTGCAACTTCGAAGGTCTCTCGTAGCTTTGCTTGTTGCGTGGGGGCCAAACTGCATAGCTCTTGCGAGGCAGGTTCTCTTCTTCTGATACTTCAATGTCACTGCGTAAATGAGGGCGAATTTTGCTGCCGGATGAGCCTTCAATATCAGATCCGTCTGTATCGCTACCGAAATGAGGGCGAGTTTTACGAAATGACGGACTTCCAGCGTCGGACTCATCAATGTCACTGCCGAAACGCGGACGCACATGAGGGTTTTTGCTTTTAAAAGTGACGGCCGGCTCGGATTTGCTCGAGTTTCGGAGCCGTTCCGTCTTTTGGTCGGCCGTGGCTCAGTATTTTGGGAATCCACAAAGTACCGAGAATCTTCATATCGGACTTCATGCACACCGAACGGCTGGATGTCTCCGTCAATGCATCTTTCTTTGTCGTTTTTAGTATACTTCATGCATTGATGGAGAGTTGACGGAACGATGCCGTAATCGTAGAACCACTGCCGTCCTAAGAGAATTTTATAAGACGTGTCAACGTCGATCGCGTATATCTTAGCTTCGGTTTGCAGATCCCCAAATTTGATTGGCAGAGCTATAAATCCTAAAACTTGCTGGCAGTTTTGATTGAAGCCTTGAATGACAATCCTTTCTCTTGACAGGTGTCGGATGTCCATTGACAAACTCTTCGGAGTCCGCAAGTCCATGATGTTCACCGAGGATCCCGGATCAATCAATATGCGATTAATCCGATCTCCGTCGCTGTACCCGGTCACGTAAAGCGGCCGATTATGCTCAGCCGTTCCCAGTAGCACGTCTTCGTCCTTAAACATGACTGCGGCGGCATGCAAAGCGTACCGGGCTTCTTTCATATTAATTTCCACAAAGCGAGCCTGATACCGCTCAGGGTTTTGTAGAGCGTGAATGAGAACATCTCTAAGCTCTTTAGATAGGACCAAGGTATCGTAGATGCTCAAGATAGACGGAAGATTCCGGAGATGAGCCAAGACATTGTAGTCCACTTAGGAAGGACTTGAGTTTTCATTAGCCGGTTCTCTATCATCTTCCTCATTAGCCACATGTTTTTCCTTTCCTTTTGGGGCGTTGCCCTGGTTTGGCGGTAGAGCCATGCCGCTTCTGAGCTGGATTTGGTTGGCCTTTTTGGCGAGCTCCTCGTCCTCTTCGGGAAAACAGAGCTCCTCTTCAGAGTCGCTGCCAAGATAGATGGCGTAGCAGGTCACTATAAGGATCTCTTCATTGGAATTTTCTTCTAGCTCCTCCAGAATCTCAGCTACTTCTACAGGGAAGAACTTCTTCAATTGAATTAGAGTTCTTTCCTTTTGCTCATAGTCTTCGAGAGAATCGATATATTTTCGAATGGTCGATCTCTCTGCCGACTCTTTTTCACGTCGAGCTGCACTTTTCTTCTTCTTCAGCTTTTTGAATTTTGAGCCTGATTGAACCGAATTGGCAGCTGGAATGGTGGGCTTCTTTTTCCCTTCCCATTCTGTTCTGGGCTCTTTCCAAAATAGCTTTAGCATCTTCTTCGTCTTATTAGATATGTGCGTACTCCATGGAGGTTGCGGTGGGTCAGTTTCATTTCTCAGGGCAGCGGGTTCAACTGTCTGCTCTCAGAAGGTTTCAGCTTCTGTCTGTATAAAGTTGGTGGTTGCAACTTGATTGTTCACCAACACACTCTTAGACAGCTCGATCTCTCCGTCTTGTACTGCTTCTCGACCCAGTCTTTGAAGATATAGCAATCCTCAATCACATGGCTCACTACTCGGTGGTACAGGCAATATAGAGGATTGTCGGTCATTTTTGCTTCGTAAGGTCTTTTCGACTCCGGCAATTGTAGACCATTGTTCAAAGCATCTTTGAATATCTTACGGAGCTTGTCCCTTCTGAAAAAGTAAACCTTGTTCTTTTTCTCCTCTAGGGAAGGCCCTTCTCCACCCAGCACTGGCTTTCGAGACCGGTTGGTTTTGGATTCGCCTGCCTTTCGCTTGTCTTCATTATCAGACACATTAAAGACATTGGTATTGTTGGGATTCCCGCTTCTACGGTTGTCGTCCCTCTTGCTCTTCCAAGTCTTGTCTCTTTGAGAGTCTGGAGTAGACTCTTGCTTCGAGCGCTCCAACATTTGGACTTTCTTGGTCAGCTCCGGAAACATTTCGAGGCCTGCTGTACACAAGAATGGGACCATCCAATTGCTGAGGTTCCTAATGAGGAGGCTGACGGACTAGTCCTGCTCTAGCGGCGGTTCGCACTTGACAGTGGGGTTGCGCCATCGGGCAATAAAGTCTGTATTGCTTTCGTTTTTCCCAGGCTTGGTTCTCACGAGATCAACGATGGAGATTTTGTCACTAACACTCATGAATCTTTACCGAAACAGAAACTCGATTTGGACGAAAGTAGTGACAGACCCGTCTGGTATGCTCGCGTACCAGTCGAAAGCAACACCGGTCAGGCTATTGACAAACTGACGAAGAAGAAGCGCATCATTGCCCCCTTATTTCCGCACGGTTTAAAATGGGTGACGTGCTGATTTGCGTTTCCTGTCCCGTCAAATCTTCCGAACTTAGGAATGACGTAGCCGCTGGGGAACTTGATCAGATCGTACTGTGCGGGATATGGCCGCCCACTGCTGCCAATTTCTTTCTGAGTTTCGGCTTCGGCCACCAATGTTTTAACCTTGCTGGTGATCAAATCCATTATCCGATCTTGTGTTAGAGGAATGGTGCTATCTGGGGCCAAGGCGTCCCCAGAAGCGGAATGTGGTCGACTTTCGTGCGGCTCGCCCAATCTTGGACTCAAGGGGACAGGCACAGGTTGCTTCGGATTGTCATCACCCGGCTCATGAGTAGAGACTTGTGCTTGATTGGGAGGCGCCCGAGCAATTTGAGCCGTGAGCTGCATCACAACGTTCCTTAGGTCGTCAATTTTCGAATAGAACTTGGCCATCTCTTTATCTTTGCTCCTGAGCTGTTTTCGAAGCTCTTGAAGCAGCGCTTGCTCTGCGGTCCTCGGACGGAAAGTCGGCTCTTCCTCGCTGTCCGAGCTTGACTCCACATGGACTGAGGGGTCCTTCTGCCTATCGGCCTCATCGAGAGGGTTTTCATCGTCCAACGAAGACGGCTGATCTTGGGAAACAGCAACCACATTCAAGCCAGATTGGGCTTGGGATATGGTGGCCCCATCCTTGTTGTTGCTGCGCAAGTTGTCGCCGGGATGCGCGCCCGCCATATAGACCGTATGGATAACATATCCGGCTGTCTTTTCATTATTGGCAGCGGATTTCGTGGACCGCTGTCGTGACCCTTCTTTTTTGGTAACGGATAATTGATTAAAAATGGCTGGCCTGACCGACTTCTTGAGTAGTGCCGGCGCTTCTTTTCTGTATTTGCCCTGCTGCTTTCGCGCGGCACAGAGCGCCTGATAAACTCTTGAAAAGACAGTGTCATGCTTTCTCTGTTGGGGCGGGTACACGTCTCTTTGTAGCATCGTTCGGACTGCTGTCTCTTTGATTCTAGCTGTCATGGCGTTTTTCTGAACCCACTTCAGGGTTCGAAAGAATTGCTGTCTTTTACAACCGACTCAGCCGTCGTCGCGGGGTGACCCTGCTCTTGAAACCTCACAAGATTCCACTTGGCCGAAGTCTTGGCCCTTTTGTTGGCTCGATACCTGAGCCGCTTCTTTCTCAACCTTTCTGTTTTGGGCACTTGGCAGGCTTCGGTCCTTCGGAACGACGTCGTAGACCGACTGACAGAGAGTTCAGAGAATATGCCTGCTAGCTCGATCGTCAAGGGCAACGTCTGAGCTTGCTGGAGCTGCTTTGTGGCCCCATTGGTGTTGACGGCCTTGCCCCCAGTTGGAACATTGGAGAGCCGTTCGAATATGGATTTACATTTGGGGTGGGATGCTCTGGCGACCACGACATTCGACCTCCTGCCCCTTGAGGTCGGTTTGGCCGCTTGGTTTGTCGGAACCTCCGCCAGATGAGCGCTTCCAGCAGGGTAGATGACGACCGAACCAATTGACGGGATAGCTCCTCCCATTGCCGGCTGAGACTGACAGGGATAACCACACGAGCATTGATCTTGACCACGTACGAGAATGGGGTCGCGTTGGCAGCTGAATTCATCTTGAGAGACATCGTCGTTGAAAGTTGATTGCTGCACGAAACGAACATTACTTCAGTACAAACGTCGGTATATATGTTAAATGGGTTCGCATGAACGCTTAACCCGAGATATGGGAGGAGAGAAAGGTCCCACCGGGCTAGCCAGAATCTGTAGGGTGTTTTTCGTCACTCCATTGAGATGGGAATACGCGTCGCTTGTCAGGCGTACTACAGATTCCCCTTTGCCTAGGATACTTCAGTACAAACGTCAGTATATATGTTAAATGAGTTCACATGAACGCTTGACCCGAGATATGGGAGGAGAGAAAGGTCCCACCGGGCTAGCCAGAATCTGTAGGGTGTTTTTCGTCACTCCATTAAGATGGGAATACGCGTCACTTGTCAGGCGTACTACAGATTCCCCCTTGCCTAGGGTAGGCAGGGGTTTATTGATTGTGGGGATCCAAATCTCCGACAGCCGCGGACTAAACTGTCGTTAATTATCCCTCGCCTTTGGAGCGAAGAAACCTCCGATTGACTGGTCAAACTAGTCATGCGAACTCAGTGTGCAATCCGCGTGTGTTGTGTTTTGAGGGGTCTTAGGTATATTGGGTGTGGAGTGCATGGAAAATGAGGGGTGAGGAGTGTCTTAAAGACGCGTGCATGGCACATGGGCGCTTGGCGCCCGCGGGTCACATGCCTTGCGGATGGGCGCTTGGCTCCCGCGGGTCACGTGCCTTGCGGATGGGCGCTTGGCTCCCGCGGGTCACGTGCCAGGCGCGTGGGCGCTTGGCGCCCGCGGGTCACGTGCCCTGCACGCGACCGCTGAGAGATGAGCTCCCGCGGATCTCGTGAGACGCACGTGGGCGCTGAGTGCCCGGGGGTCACGTTCCCTGCATGCGACCGCTGATCGCCTACGGGTCACGTGCACGACACACGACCGCTGGACACCCGTAAGTCACGTGCGCGGCACGCAACCGCTGGAAACACCAGCGGAAAAAAGGCTTAGCCCCTGGGCTAGGAGTTGAACTCCCAAGGGGCTTTAGAGTTGAACTCCTAACAAGGATTATGTATAGATTTGGAGTTAAACTCCTAAAAAGGCTTTGCTTATGGAGTTAAACTCCAACAAATCTTGAATGGAGTTAAACTCCTAGAAATCTTTGAAGATGATCAGAGGGGACCCCTTTCTTCTTTCCTTTAGCCCTGGATCTTCTTTTGAGCCTTAGATCTTCCCAAAATGGGATTTTTGGAAAAGATTCTCATTATTCCTCCTCTCCGTTGGCTGGATCTATAAGAAGAAGAGGGGTGAAACTCAAAAATCTCCCATTTTGGGGATTTGATGAAAGATCCGAGTTTCCCTTTGAGGGTTTTATGGTCAAAAATAGTTTCTTTTTGGAAAAAGAGGGATTGAACTCTTGATTTAATTCAAAAGAAAAAAGGTTTAGAACCTTAAGGAAGGAGGTACAGACCCTAGAATTTGAGAGAATGAAAAGTTGTTTTTTGATTTTTTTCATCGTGTTTGCTTTTATAGGCTACACGCTTTACATATAGCCCCTTGGGCTTTGCCAAATGGCACTTGTGCCACCCCATGCCTTATGTGCTTATCTCTTTTTGTACACATAAGCCATGGGATTACAAAATTTTGGTTTTTTGCTTATTTTACATATATTTATTTCTATACATATATATAAGAAAAAGAATTACATTAAACCAATTTATGGCTTCATTCCTTTTGTCATGGGGCCGGTCCCTTTGACCTGGGCTTGGGCCCACTTGGCTTAGAGTTGACTTTGATTTTGTCTTAGTCAACCGGGGTGTAATTTTTGACCCCAACAGTTGGCATCATACAACATCTGAGCCTTTTATTCCAAGCATATGGGGTAGGCTACATGAACCAACATGAGAATCACGCCGGGTCCAGCACATGAATCCCCTGCCTCCACCCACTCCTATCAAACAATATACTTTCATTCCTATCGAACAATATACTTTCATTCCTATCGAACAATATACTTTCATTAAGTCTTTTGGCAACCATATTTTTTCGTATCACCTTCATCCATGTTTTCTTCGGTCTCCCTTTTGCCCTTTTGATATTGCCTGTATCGATAGTATCCATTCGTTGAACCGGTGCTTCCATAGGTCTGCGTAACACATGATCAAACCATCTTAGCCGGTTTTCCCGCATCTTCTCCTCCGCAGGTGCTACACAAACTCTTGCACGAATATTCTCATTCCGCACCTTATCATTTCTAGTGTTACCACACATCCAACACAGCATGCGCATCTCCGCTACATGTATCTTCTGTATAAGATATTTCTTAAGAGCTCAGCATTCTGTACCATATAATAAAGCATGCCGAATAACGCTCCGATAAAACTTCCCTTTCAACCTTAACGGAAAGTTACGATCGCACAAAATCCATGTTGCACTCCTCCATTTCAACCAATCAGCTTGGATCCTTTGATTAACATCGCTATCGATCTTCCCATCCTTTTGGATGATGGAATCCAGATATCTAAACTGATCACTCGGTGATATCTCGTCCTTCCAGTGGTATACCAATGTGGTCTCGACTTCTCTATTTGCTAAATTTGCAATGCATATATGTTGTCTTGGATCTGCTCAATCTGAACTCTCGAGATTCCAGCGTTTGCCTCCATAACTCCAATTTGGTATTAACCCCTGATTTCGTCTCATTTATTAGAACAATATTATCAACGAATAGCATACACCAAGGTATCTCATCTTGGATAGTTCTAGTAAGCGCATCCATCACAATGGTAAACAGGAATGGACTTAGTGCAGATCCTTGAAGTAAACCAATTGTAATCGAAAAATCACTCGTTAGGCCGCCGCAAGTTCTGACATTTGCCACTACTCCATCGTACATATCCTTGATTATGTCAATGTACTTGACAGGGACCTCCTTCTTCATCATTGTCTCACATAATACCTCTCTAGGTACCTTGTCGTACGCTTTCTCTAAATCAATAAATATCATATGCAAATCTCTTCTCCACTCTCGAAAACGCTCGACAAGTTAACGAAGCAAATGAATAGCCTCTGTCATCGATCGTCCAGACATGAACCCAAACCGGTTCTCTGTTATCTTAACATCCTTCCTTAGCCTGTGTTCAATCACCCTCTCCTAAAACTCCATTGTGTAACACATAAGTTTTATTCCACGATAATTTGAGTAACTTTAAATGTCACCCTTGTTCTTGTAAATAGATACAAGGGTACTTTTCCTCTACTCATTTGGCATCTTTTTGGTCTACCAATTCTTATTAAACAGATCTGTCAGCCATTTAACGCATATTTCTTCTAAGCATATCCAAATCTCGATAGGAATCCCGTCTGGACCAACCGTTTTTCTTAATCTCATTCTCTTCAAAATCTCTTTAACCTCTGGTATTCTTATTTTACGCAGGAAATCACTATTTATATCTTGAGATTGAATGACAAGTCCATCCAAATTCTTAGTAAATCTCTCATTGAACAATTTGTCAAAATAATCTCTCCATCTTTCCTTGATATTCTAATCTTGAACTAAAACCTTCTGATCTTCATTTTTGACGCACTTCACTGCTCATAAGTCTCGGGTCTTCATTTCCCGCATCCGAGCGATCCGGTATATATCATTTTCAGCCTCTTTAGTGTCCAACTTCTCGTACACCTCCTTGTAGACCTTACCTTTCACTTTCCGAACAACTTTCCTAACTTCCTTGTTAACCATTTTATACTTCTCAAATCTTTCCGCATCTCTGTTTTTTTCAAATTTTTATAAGAGACTCTCTTGATTTTAATAGCAGCCTTTACTTTTTTGTTCCACCATGATGCGTTCTTAGATGGTGGAGCACCACCTCTCGACTCACCAAGTTGATCTCTAGCTACCCTCTTGATACAACTAGCTATCTTGTTCCATATTCTGTCTGAATCCTCTTCAGACTGCCAATCCGCCTCTTGAACTACATGATATATAAAATCCTTTTGATTATCTTCCTTCAGTCGCCACCACTTAATTCTAAATTCTACCTTATGTATAATCTTCCTAGACCCTTTTCTAAATCGAAAATCTAGAACTAAAAGTCTATATTGAGTGGTTACATTCTCACCTAGTACTACCTTACAGTCGATACAACAACCTCTATCTATCCTTCTAGTCAGAATAAAGTCTATTTGGCTTACACTTGATCCGCTCCTAAAGATGATAAGATGAGACTCTCTTTTCATAAACCAAGTGTTTGCTCAGATCAAGTCATAAGACAATGCAATACCTAGAATCGAGCTACATGCTTCATTCCTTTGTCCAAAACCAAAACCTCCATGGATAGTATCAAACCCACTACGACTAGTACCTACATGTCCATTAAGATCACCACCAATAAATAACTTCTCTCCACTAGATATCCTTTGCACCATCTCATCTAAATCCCCCAGAATAGACACTTACTAGTGTCACCAAGACCTATCTGTGGTGCATAAATATTAATAATATTAAGGACCTCCCCACCTAGAATAAGCTTAACCAGTAAAATTCTATCTTCTTTTCTTCTAATCTCAACTACATCCTCAACCAATCGTCTGTCTATTATTACGCCTACCCCATTACGATTTATATCTCTACCCGTATACCAAAGTTTATAACCCAAGGCTCTATGACTGCCATTTTCACCTACCCACTTAGTTTCTTGCAAACACATAATACCAACTCTCCTCCTAATCATCACCTCCACTAATTCTGTTAGTTTACCCGTAAGGAAATCTATGTTCCAAGAAGCTAGACGGATCCTATGAAACCCTTGCTTATTTGTCACTACACTCGGGCTCCGATGTGGCGCGCCACTTCCAGACGACGACCTAGAAGCCCTTGCATATTTAACACTACACCCGGGGTCCGATGTAGCGTGTTGCTAAGTAGGGGACGCCCCAACAATATTCTTATTATGGTTCATGTCATAGAATGTGATAAAATTTTACATTGGATGTCGCAAGCCTACCACAGCTCTCACCCTTTCTCATCCGAGCTTGGGACCGGCAACGGTGGGTTTATAACCACCATACCACCGACCATGTTACACCTCTTGCCACTCTACACATATGTAACCAGCTAAATTCATCTGCATACTTCGCGAAGCTTTCATGAATCACTTCCACTCATCTGCTTCTACATTGAGTCACAGAGTTTCTGCTTTATGTAATATTTAACAGAATTCAACAACTTATAGAAATTTGAAGCTCGATTGAACTATCTAACCAAAGTTTGCAAAGATTCGGGTTTACAACAAGTAGCGTAGCTAGTAAAGTATTAGAAGCTAATTGTTCGCATTGATGTTTGATAGTACCTAGCATTAGCAATCCAACAAGAAATCCAAGAAGTCATAGAAGTAACAATCTTGACTGGCAAATTCACTTTGAAGTCAGAATAGAGGCCATATTTCCAAACATTTAGCGTCTGCTTGAAAATGAACTAAAGATCTACCTCAATCCCACATTATCTAAGGTCGTCACTAGGTTATAATTCATCTTTCCCAGAAGTCAAATAACAGCTTGCTAAGTCAAGCATCCAAATTAGACAAACTCAAAACAATACCGAAAAGTTTCAAACTTCCAATTCAGCCTTGCACAAGCAAGCCAAAAAGCTTCAAACTTTGAGCAATCCCCACCAAAATCCTCAGCCACAAACCCCAAAAGGTTTAAATTTTCACCTTGGTTCCACGCTGCCTGACGATAATAGCGCCAGGCTGAGCCACCTGATCGCCGTAAATCTTGACGCCGAGCCTCTTTCCTGCCGAATCGCGCCCGTTCTTAGTGCTCCCCGCTCCCTTCTTGTGAGCAGACTCGATCGTCAGCGGAGACACCAAAGGGAACGGGACTGAGGTTGGCGTGTCGATTCGAATGGAACCGAGATCGCCGTTGAGGCAAGAGGAAGAAGAGGAGAGGGTGAGGCCTTTGAAGGTTGAGATTAGGTTGAATCCAACAGTGGCCATTAGGGTTAGGGTTTTGGTTTTGGTGTCGGTTCCCCAAATGGTATTTTTTTATTTGGCGGAAGAAATGGAGAAGATAAAAGAGACGAGGATAAGAGAGGATTGTGAGGTGAGTGAAAGCGGGTCGGAGTCGGGTCGGATCCTACGCGATCCACTTGCGGATCCCTTATTAAATTTGTTAATTGCACGAGTCTGTTTGTTTTTCCATCCAAAATTAAAGGTTTGCCATCCGAACTCAAAATATACCTTCTTCATCGGATTTCTCAAATCCTCTATCCGTAATCCAATGAACTGATATGTCCCAGTCCGTGACCAAATTTCTGTTCCTCTAATTGTTTTTCCAGGCCCGAATAAAAATACAGAATGAACCACATTTAAGAAACATTGTCCGATCAGTCTAAATCAAATTAGCTATCTGAAAAATGTTTATTTATTTTTACATGTGTAGTTTAATATTGAATACGAGCTGCTAAATAATAGAAGCATATAGCTTAATTAGTTTTTTTATTATCATTTATTCATTCTTCTATCTTTACTATCAACAAGATGAAAAACAGAAAAAAATAACAAAATTTCAATAGCCAAAGTTGACAATTAGAGATGTTCACCTCATCCATCACAAACGACACACCAACCCGGGGAGTATCATTACCGCACGAGCAAAGACTCTTTGACTTACAAATTCTCATCTTAAAAGCCCAAAAAAAGATATTCCTTTTTATATAATAACCTATATATCTTTTTTATTTTGTATAATTTATAAATTTTACGGATAATCCTCTTCATTTAATTTAAATTTCAAAAAACTATTTAAAAAAGTTTCATGTCGTATCAGCGGTAAAAAAGAATTAACACACACGATGTAGGTATATATGTTTTCAAATACACACTGCAAAACACTAGTTTGCTTAACTGCTGGCTTATAATGTCTCCTCAAAAAAGTTATCGTCTGTTGAATTCATACTTGGGTCCGGCTCGATTATTTATTTATTTTATTTTAAAATCCTGGCTCAAAATCTTTGTGTGATTGCTAGGATGCAATCCAGCTGGTAATCCTAAATCACCATGAAATATCAGCACGATTGTTTGCGTGTAAAAGATATCCCGGGCACATAGGATTATCATGGTAATCAAATGACCACGTTTCATGGTTATCCTGTTCTCCAAAAACATATGTCTATTCTAAATTACCACGAAATATTCCCGCCTAACATGAAATGAGCTATGACCATCCGTTGCCGGTCTCCCTTGTCGCCAATAGGCCGACCGGCCTCACCGTCCATCGTCAGTCGTTCGTTGGCCGGCCCGTCCAAGTTATCGCCAATCATTCACCAGCCGGTCCGTCGCTGATCAGACGTCTGTCGCCGATCGGCCGGTCTCGCCGCCATCACCGGCCCTACTCCGGCCTACGGTTGCACATATATATATTACCGGAAATGATTAAATTATACCATGTATGTTAATACAAGATTTATTGGAATCAGACGCTCGGCTCGTGTCATTTCCGGAAATACGAGAATTTCCGTTATATTCCATGTGCCAATAAGAGTTGTTGCAAAATTTAATAGGAGAGTCACTAGATATACATGGGCCAAAAATGTGGCCCAAGCCCTCTTCTCAATTGATTATAAGGGATATATTATTTTTAAAAAATTTTAGAGCGATCCCTTCAAAAAGTCAAAGCGGCTGTTTTTTAACCACACCATTAGCTATATCCAATCGGTTGCTAGAATCATAAAATACTGGATTCTAGGCTTGTGAGAAACACGTGAAAACAGAGAAAGCGAAGCGGTAATAGAAAAAGAAATATAAGTGGTTATAACAGGAGAGAGAAAAGACAACAGTTTAGATAACGGTTTTTCTATTCTTTTTATTTGTAAAATGGAGATGGATAAAAGGATGGCTGATAATGGTATTATAATAGCACTAGTAAAGAGAGTAGAGATGTTAATGGCATTGAAGTCTCATTTTTTTTAAACTGCACCTCTTTGCCAACGAGTCATTAACAAAATTTGACCCAAATGGATCTGAATCATTAGTTTCTATCTATGATGAAATGGACCTTGAATCATTCCAATTCCCAATTGAGCGATCACGCTAGTCTCATTGTAATAATAGTCAATGAGCAGTCACACTCCAAATTCCAAAGTGATCATGAGTGATAATAATTAGTGATTGGAAAATATGTATGTGGATTGTGGCCTCAAAGTTAAAAGGAAGGAGGAGAAGGGAAAAAAAGCTACTCATGGCATCCACTTCCTTACGTTGTTATCATTGCTCTCTCCTTATTTTCTAGGGTTTTTGGCCAAACTAATCATTTCTCTCCCTTTCTTTTCTTTGTTTCTCTCCCTCTTGGAACATAGAAATGGCCCTAGCTATTTTTTCCGCGGATTTGACAACCTGTCTATTTGTTCATGTTTATCAACTGCGAAAAAACGAAGGAAAAGAAAGCCAGGTGTGACCGTATGAAACGTTAATTATATTTGTTACTAAAATAATTATGACGCATCAACATACAATGGATTGCTGTCTATTAAATAATATCCAACTCATAAGGTCTTTGGTGGCAGAAAAAATTTAGAGCCAAAATAAAAAAACTAATGGCTTTATTATAATTCCAAAAGCACTATACGAGCTTCTTATGTTAATTTTTTTTAAGGAAAAAAAATTAGGCAAGACACCTGCTCAATAAAATATATTAAAAAATAGAATATTTACAAGACAGTGCATGCATGCATGTAAACCATAAATGTTTTAACTGATATCTTATGATTTTATTTATGAAAAGACGGCATATTCATCATCTATCGCACAAATGCAACCACAAGATATAAGTTTTACACCACACTATAGAAAATTTTCGATGCATCATATAAAAATTACATACGCCAAAGAAAAGGCTGATGTTATTTAAATCAAACGTCGAAGGCTGATAAAGCTCCTTCTTTATTTTGGCTCTTATCTAATAGACGAATACTATTAATAGTGTTTCCATCAATAATAACTTTTATGGTACGTGTTTTAAATGATATATAGACAATCGAGAAGATGGGAGTATGAGTTTTGGAGAGTAAGCTCGTCAGCTTCTAAGCCACTCTTGTTCAAAGATATCGACGTCTTGTAATTTTATTTCTTATGCTGGCTGCATTTTGTATTTTGTTGCTCTCGGTTGACCGAGTTTTAAAGGATGTAGATAATTTGATGAAATCTCTATTTTGTTGCCGCTACTTAAGTATGTAAATGATCATAATTTGTTGTTGGGCTTTTTTAGGTGTTAAATACCGAACGAGCCCCCAACAGTTCACCATTATAACAATTTCATACACACTCAAATAATTTATCTTTACAAACACCCTCTTGTCATCGGCCAAAACTTGAAAAACGCTCGCTGTCCATCTAAAACCCCACATTAAAGCTTTCACTCTAAAATTAGACATTCATGTGAGCTATTCATAGGAGAATTTTAGTCTTACCGAAAGTTTTGGTCAACGAGCAAAGGGCCGTATTTTGTGCGAATAAAATCAATTAAGGGGCATAAGAGTTGTCCAGGGAAAACCACGGCGTATTCGTGAAATCAACACTTTTTAATACAACTTGTACTTTTGTGTTTCATTTAAAAAAAAATTCGAAAAAACACACAAAAAGAATAACCCTAAAACCTTCTTTAAAAGAAAAGGAAGGAATATATTTTATTTTTGAATAACAGGCCGTAATCTAATACAAGCAGGATTACTGAAAACAGACTTTAGCGCAGGCTATAGCGGCACTCGCACAAAAAGAAAAGTAAAAAAAAAAATTGAATTATGAACAATCATGAAAGCAACCTGCTAATTATATCTTGTTACCGTAATCATTAACATCTAAAGCATAATTTACATTGGATTCGTAGTCTTAATCCGAAAGCGATCGGGACATTGAATCTCGATCGTTGATTCCTCCGACCCCATTCGCACGTGCCAACCACACGTGCGTTGGTGCAACAAGACAAGTCCCTTGACTTTATTCCAAAAAGAACCAAATCTCGATATAGTGAAAGGGACAAATAAGTCAGATAATTTACATCAGTGCCACTACTTGTACTTGGTTGGATTCGGTGCGACCCGACCCGACCCGACCCGACCCGACCCGTTTGCAGTGTGCCAGCATATTACACATCAGTAATGAATTTTGCCTACCATATCTAGATTGTGAGTGCATGTTGGGTCCAAATATGAATACATTTGACCTCCTTGCACTTGCAAATCTTACAACCAAGGGCTCATGGCTACATTTTAGATAAATTATATACTAAAATACCACAAACTTTTTACCGTCTTCGCTATCATGAATTTTAGAAATTACATTCTAATACCGCGAAATTCTATATTTCCTTATCCTTCTTTTTTTTCCTCTAGAGATTAATTATCACAATATCATTAAAACTAAATGTTTCTTAATTATTGCCATCTTTTTTATCAGAAATTATGAAAAAAAGGGCTTTTGTATAACAACGCTGAAATGGTGGATGCCAACAACAGGACTTCAGGATTTTTGGGATTGGTTATATGAATCATTCTCTTCCATTTTGCTCTGTTTAGGATCATCTTCTGAGTTACATTAACAATTAACATATTGTTTTTCATTGCTCTATCCATGCCTGTTTAAGTCATGCATGCATGCATGAACTATAATTTTATCAGTTCTTCTGACTTGAGCATTGATTGATCTGCTTTACATATGACTAAATCATCTCGGTCCCCTCTCATTTTATCCTCTGTGACAGATACCCCTCGCTTGCTACGGACTCACTTGGGTTGGGGGTGGCGTGGGAGGGGTGGGGGAATAAATGACTATCTTTATGTATTTAGCTCTATGGTGGAAAATCAAACTTGAAGCAAATACCAAATTTTTTTAGTTGTTTTTTGTTCCCAAGCCAAAAGATTCAACATTTAAACTTGAGCATCATGATAGAGTGTCAATGCAACTCAAATTAGCTAGTAGGTATAACAAATCTCATACTTCACGGCACATTGATAGGGGTGTGTGTATCTTGAATCTTGAGAGAGCTTTGTCAAGTAAAAGGATTAGGAAATTAGGTGAACCGCAATAATTAATAATTGCTTGTGAAGAAAAGGGCAATTTTAATCCCACCCAAGGATCTCACATGAGATGATTCAATCCTTTCTCATATAGAAACCTTATAGGATGTGATGTATCAATGCACATTAGGGTTTAGATCCTGAATCCAAAATCAATACGTTTGGACTCAAAGAGCAAGTATGAGCAGACATCTGGAATCAATAGCAAGAGTTAGGCTACCCCATTGCTTTTTTTCTTTGTTGGCCTTCTTCTCCTTTTAATGATATCTTTGAATAATCATGAATTGGGTACATATTTTCTGCACTTTCTGTGTTTGTATCCGACAAGATTTTGGCAATCAATTGTTTGTTTCCACTATTTTTGTTAAAGGGTTGAAATTATAATGAAACCTTTCCTTGGTTTTCTATGCCTCGCGATATCTGCACACTTGTCGCTGTCATGCACTTGTTGCTTGAACTTTATGTTATTGAATTTGGATTCTTAATTACGAATTCTCCTTATACAGCACATGATTTATTGTATTAGGACCTAGACTTTTCTTTGATTAGTGATGATGCAGATTTTCTCATACGTAAGACAACAAGATCTCGACGGTCCAACGATATTATTTACATTTTAAATCTTTTTTGACGAATGAACGGTGGCCTCTCCTAGTGTTGATCTAGCACAACAACATAACCAAGAAAATAATGTACTAACATGAAAATAAATTATCCATCCAACTATTAAATAAATGCCCAAAAGTACAGCGACAGTCGCAAATAACAATTCGAACGATGTTGATCATTCAATCAGAAAGCGAATACTGGACTTTCTTAACCGTCACGAGAGTTTTTTTCTTACTTGGCATGAATTCATCTTATTCAAACCGCCAAGACAATTCATGCAAGAAAAAACCTAAGACTAATTATGCGTATGCAAGCTTTGCCTTTTATAATACGCAAGGGTTGCCATCTCGAGCGTGTGAATCTGCTTTCTCTTGGAGCAAATTCTTGTTATAAAGAATCAATTGCGTAAATTTAACTCCAAAACTTGTTATCATAGAATTATGTAAATAAAAAAAAATGGGTTTTTCCTGTAAATAATTTTGGTCCCCGAGCACAGTAGTCGTTTGCCTTAATAAAGCCTTTTGAGAGTTTTTTCATGCAAATATGTAGGGGATAGATATTCATACAGTTCCAGTGGCATGAGGCAGTAAATAAACGATCAAACAGGCCTTAATATACAGATCCGCTGACGTGGGAGCAAAATGGGGGCGGATTCGGAGCTCTATAGAAAGAGGTCAGGATTCAGGTTGGGAGCAAAGAGGTGGGCGGCGATGGCGGTGACCGGCAGCGGAAGCGGCGGAGCTCCGGCGAACTCGTAGGCTTATTTCACGCGGAAAAATGGAGGCGGCTGCGGCGCTGCGGCAGCTGGTGGGCCAGATCCAGGAGCTCTGGGACCTCTACGGCTCTTCCAACGCGCTTCATCAAAGGCAACCACTCCCTCCCTCTCTCTCTCAAATTTGTTTTTTGTTTCATTTTGATGATTCTATCTTGTGGCTATTTCATTGATATCTCGGTGGTTCGATTCGCATTATCTTTGATTCTCCACGACAAATGATTTGATTGGTATTTGTAATGGAACCATTGAATTTGCAAAATTAGGGTTTGATTTTGATTCGTTTAGGGTTTCAGCGAGTGCAATGAGTCGAGCAATTCTTTAATGAGTTTTTAAAATATATTTTAGGTTTTAGGCTAACAAGCATTTTGTGTTATTCACTTTTGACATGATGGGTGATGGTATCATTGATAACTTAGCAATCCACGGCAAGTATTGGGTTAAGGTTTGTGAGGATGGAGAATTGCTTCCTTCAACACTTTATTCTTGTTTTGTGAATACATTGGCAGGAGATAGAACATTTTTGGAAAAACTGCAGTATCTTTGCTGTACATATCAGTTTAGGAGATGAATATTTGTATTGGACATTGCTAGTGCTTTATAGGAGGAGATGGTATCATTGGTAACTACCATTTGTGTGATTGGAGATGGTACCATTGGTAAGTAAAGGAGCGTGTTATGGTATTACTATATTAGTTTATCTCCTCTTTGAATGGCATTTCCTTTAACGGGCTGCGGGCATCTTTAACCATAAATTCATAATTGTTTGAGCTTCTGTTAAGTATGAAATTTATACACCACATCTTTCATACCATTTGCGTGATTTAATTGGCAGAGAAGCAACCACCATTTTTTTGGTCTCTTATTTACGCCTACTGCTTTATAGGAGGAGACGGTCTTTAATAGAGCAAAATGGAAGAAACATATTCATATACACCCGACCCTAAGATCTTTGGATAAAGGCTTGTTGTTGTTATCCTATAGCCTACTATTTACTTATTGCTCACTACCTTTGTTCCATGCGAAGCTTGCTTTTTCTCCAAATACATATTCACCTCTCCCATTCATAGCTTTGTTGGGCCTGGATGTTCAGAAGATCAAAGGCTAAGCCTAGGATGCATGACTTTTTTTTTTATCCTTTTCTAATAATTGAGTGTATATGGATGCAGTCAGATGCCTGGATGTTCACCTCCACATCCAATTGTTTTCTATTGTATGGATTGTGATACTTGAAGAGATAATCTAATCGTTGCAGACAATTAGGCAATTAACTGATTATATAGTAATGCTATTCTGCTTATATATTAGTGCTATATCTGCCGGCGTAACATATTATTTGTTTAAAAGATTAGTTATCTGCACAACTTAGTTAAATCCTTTACAACTCTCCTATTCTCTTCTCACAATTGTCGTGTTCTTTTTCCTACTAGTCCATTCCAACACCACTCTCTCATCTTTTTCCCCTTTTATGTGTCTCTCAACTTGTTGATTTGTTAATGTCATAGATCTGGTTTCATAACCTATGATGTATAGTTGCTATGTTAAATCATATACCTCTATATTTACAAGCCTCTTATCTATTGTTGTATTACATCTATTAGGGCATGTTTGAATTGTTTGGATTAAAATCCAAATGATTGAGATTTGGATAATAATGTCCCAGAATACACTTACATTCCTTCAAGCAAAAAATGCTAGAAAGTTTCATGTCAAATGCATGTTTGGTTAATTTAGGATAAGGATTTTCACTTTATAACTATATTAGAAATATTGGGAGTTGAAAATTCAAAAAATAGACCGTTTGTTTTAATTAAAGAAGATAAAAAAATGAAGGAAAGAGGTTATGAATGGTTCAAGTTCCAAGAAAAAAGCAAGTATTCAATGTTAGGATTAGAAAAATTAGTTTTGAGCTAATTTTTCTAATCCAGAGGAATGTACCATTTGGAGTCTTTTTGCCCTCCGGATTTACTCTTAGAAGACCATATCCAAACAAACAATTCCGCCAGATTAGCCTAATCCGGAGTAAAAATGGAATTTATGCTTTTAATCCAATGGAAAGTGCATATCCAAATATGTCCTTAGTTTGTGTATTGTATTCAGAGTCGATTAATTAAGACACCAAAATATCTAATTATACAAGGATTGAGTGATGCATAATTGTTTGGCTTGCTGTACTAATGAATTACCAATCATATGTGAAAATCCGGTTTGGGCCCATAACACACGAGTCCACATATGGATGCACATGAACTTTCAATATAGTGAGACTCCATCTAAAATATTCAAACCTTATGGAGGTTTATCCCAACTTATATTTTATATCCACATGCATCCCAGAATTTTTCCGATGTGGGGCTGTTAACCACATTCTCAACACTTCCTTTCATGTGCAATGTGCAACGACGACTTCACGTGCGAGGGCTCAAACCTCATGTGCAACATGAACAAATAAACACCCGAGCTTTGATACCATAAAAAACTTGGTTTGGGCCCACATATGGATGCACATTGGCTTTCAATATAGTGGGACTTCATCCAAAAGGCTCAAGCCTTATGGAGGTTTATCCCAACTTATATTTTATATCCATATGCATCTCATAATTTTTCCGATGTTGGACTATATTAACCACATTCTCAACAATATGTACGAGTTAAAATTTAAATTAAAGATTTAAATTTAAAATATTCAATTACAAGTATCGAGAGAAACACAATTGTTTGGATTGCTTTAGCTATGAGTTTTGCAATTACACTTAATAATTTTGATCAAGGTTTCAAACTGTAGAAAGCGGAGCAAGTGACCTTAGGGTCAAGTTGTAATGCAACTAACAACCATATATAAGGTGTATTTATTATTTAAATATACACAATTCCTCATAATATAGGAAAACAAGGTAAATAAAGGAGAAATAAAATGAGAGTCAGAGAAGCCTTGTTGGATAAGAATTGAAATAGAATAAAGATAAGGAAAAAATTTTGTTTTGTAGAAGAGGTAATAGACTTTGCTAGCCGATAAAAAACAAAAAACTTTCTTGTTGGAATTAACTAACTACTAAAAAATCCTAGTTGTGGCTCTTGTTGTCAGGGACTAAAGACACAAATCAAAGCGATATGGCCCTACAAAGTTTTAAACACTTCTTATTGTCAAAATAGCCAATGTTATGATATTTTTAAATGCCCCAACCCCTAAAACAAATAATAAGCAAGGACTGGCCCTTTTTTACATAGCTGGCAATTGAGAATCATAACTTATCCGAGTAGTAGTATTTTTTAACATATGAAATAAGAAATATTTTAATTCATGGTATTAAGAAAAATACTTCACCTACCCTTTTTAATCCCTTCCCGTATGGTGTCAATCCAATTTTGCAACCTTTTGCCAAGGAGACAACACCAATATCACATCTTAACGTTGACAATTAATTAGAGAAGCAATTAATGACAAACAATTAATTATAGCATAATAAATTAAAAAACTAAAAGGACCTTTAGTCTAATCCTTATCTCTTTTCTTCTACCTCTCCTTTTGAGCGGTCCACATCCAACACACGTTGCTTTGCCCATTCGATTTCGGTTTTCTTGAAGAAAGATGAGAACACCATTGCCCTTGTTAAAGTCTGATAACATCTTACAACTCGTCAGATTTAAATTGTTGTCCATCTTGTTTTCATAAGGTATGCAAAATCTTCGTATTATTATTATTATTAGAAATCTAGATTAACATAAGCTATTCAAATGGGTAAACATTAGTTGCTAATAACAATATACTTGAGTTGTGTGTTTTATTTGGCATCAAAGCTTTATATATTTTTTATTTTTATTCTCTTTCTTTATATTGTTGTGTTGTAAAGCTTGATGTGAACAATTTTGTTAGGCAAGTGAGAAAGCTCTTAATTTTTTATAGGTAATAATGGTAATTTAACTTAAAAGGCATTTTCTTTTTCTTTTTTTATTTCCATAAAATGAAGCTCTTTAAATTAAATTCTTCCATACTTCTTTTGTATTGTAAATTTTTGTTTAACCGTATTATGGACGAAAAAGTCCAAACAAAACCGTATGGTTTTTTCTTATATGAAACATATAACCTCTTTTTAAAATCATCACGAATATCTTTTTTTAATTTTTTTAATTTTCAGCAAACATTAGAAGGCAGTTTTTGTTGTCCTTGCCTTAGAAATCCGCTGCCCATTAACAATGCAGAAAATAAAAAATACTTTCTTTGAAGCTTATTTACACTCAACAAAGGAGTATCTGATGATTTGTGATAGATTAGTTACCACTCCCATTTTTTATGAAGGAAAACAAAGTATATTTGAGAAGCACATTACTAGGCCTGTGTTGAAGCAAGGCTTCATGACTAATTAATTGAAAAGACGATTAAAAAAGCGGTTTTATAAATTACCTTATTTTAATAATATTCTTTAGAAATTGATGCCGTCCTATTTGGCAAAGGTTGCCAAGTTGGACCTTTAGCATTTATGTGGGTTTCAAAGGGTAGGTGAAGTATTTCTCTAGAATTAAAATGTATTGTAGATAAGGAAACCATCTTGATTGCTATTAGAAAAGCTTTCATTGCTTTACTTTTTAATTTTTTTAATATAATTGTTCGTTAATTGCTATACATTTATTTTGTTTTTTTATAATCACCCGGCGTCTTCAAGACTTTTCAAATCATACCTTGAAATCAATTCTCATAACTTGGTCAATTCCAAAAACCATTAAGTTACGATGGAATATGAAAAAGCCTTTAAAGTGAATGCATGCACATCTTTATTACTAGGAATCCATTGATAAATACCATTGTTAAATATCAAAAGGTAAGGTCTAGTCAATATTCATCCAATATAACTTAAATATGTATAGTGTTGTATACGTTTTCAGTTTTTTGATAACTTTTGGTGCTACTTAAACATTTGTTGAGTTAATATGTGACTAAATAAATAGATTATATATGTTTTGGGCTTAATTTTATATAACTACCGAAAAGTACAAATATTTAGCAGATTACTCCTAAATCCATGTAAATTATAGGAGACTATGACGTTAACGGAAAATAATAAATGACGTTTTTATGCTTTTCTTCGTTGTCTACGTCTTCTCCAATTCCTCCCCACCTCAAACACTAATCAAACTCTCTTAAATCGGTATTTAGATCATGAATTTATCACGAGAAAATATTCTAATATACCTAAATCTTGTAAACCAACCAGTTTCTTGAACCCGAAACCCCTAAGCCAGGCGTTAATTTTCGATATCTTCCTTTTCGTTTAGGTGCACTCCTTTTGTAGATAAAGACCCTGAAATAGACTTTGGTTTCTAGTTACTTAATAGTTTATAAATCTAGGGTCCAAACTTATAACTGTAAAATAACTTGTTGTTTTCAATTACTTAATCAATCTAGGCTTAGAAAGAAAATAATATAGAATGATAAATATGAAAGCTAGATTCTTTTTCTTAAGATCTAAATGGAAGTATTATAGAACTAGGACGAAGGAGGTTGATCTTGTGGAGGGGAGTCAACCAAGGATTTTGGAGGCGGAGGAGGACAAGGTTTTATGGCACCCGACGACGAGGTTGACGAAGTCGGGGAGGTGGGAGAGTTTGTCCATGAGGAGATTGGAAACTAGAAAAAGATAGAGAAGGGGTATTTTGAGCACATGCTTTGCACGTAATGAAAACCTTAATGGAGTCTGAAATTTGTATAACTTACATAGTTTTGGGTAGTTATATGCCAAATGCTTATACACTTTGGTAGTTTTGGAAAGAAGTCTTTGTTTTGTTTGTTTTATCAATTTCTTATTTCCATTGTCTGCCTCAATGTTTAAAATAGCTCGCTACGCAGCTCGCTATTTTACACCATGTAGCGTAGCTTAGCTTCTTCGCTACATAGAATCTGAAAATAGCTTAAATAGAAAGTAGCTTACTTTTTTTTTCCAAATAGCTTACGCTTTTTAACAAATAGTATAAGCTACGCTTTGCATATGCTATTTTCACATAAGATTTTCTATTGAGGTTCTTAAGATTTCAGTATCTAATCCTAAACAATATGAAGACGGTCTCATTGAAATTCTAACCTCTCAATTTGAAATCATATTTAGTAGACATGTTTCTCAAATAAAGATTATTTGATTGATTTTCGATATGAGATTTAATGCAATTATGAATTATACATATGAACTCAAGAATTGAAAATTAAGAAAACAATGTTTTGTTACTTATTGTTGTATGTTTTTTTAACCTTTATAACCTATAATTTATTGTAAATAAGATGATGATGATGATGATAATAATAATTAGTAATAATTACTAATTCGTGCAGCTTACGCAATGCACAACATTATTTGCGCTTTTCGCTATTCAGTAGTGGAACGCTATGCTATACGCTATCGCTATTTTGAACATTTCTGCCTATATTATATATTCATTTTCTTGGATTTTTTCTTTATTAATATTTTTGTTGCCAAACATTCAAAAGCTGGCATTCTGATTCACTAAAGGCTAACATTTATTTATACTTGATTTGAACTATTGAAATTTTCAGTAATCAACTTTATAGTTGCTCCTGCAAATAATAATACTTAGCAGTCGCCTTGTTTATTGGAAAGACTGATGTAAATATGAGATTAGAGGGGATGGTGACAGGGACCATGAGATTACCTTTATTAGTCTCTATCAATTATCACAAGCCATGGATATGAGCATCCGAGAAAAGCGGGAATTTAAAACGTGCTTTAGCTAGCGAGGGAACTATTGTTTCTGCCTTAGAGGTTTCATTCGGGTCTGGTAGGTCGGGTTCAGGTCAGGTTAAGTTTGACCTGACTCATATTGTGTCGAGTTTGACCTGACTCATATTGGGTGAAGTTTGATCCAGCCTGATGAATAATCAGGTAGGATTTATGGACCCGAACCCAATCTAGCCCAGGCTGGATCGTCCTGACCTGACCCAATAAATAAACTGGTCGGGTATTACCAGTTCATCATTACCATTTTTTAACAAAATTTCAATTTAGCCTAAAGAGGCCTTTGTTATTATAATTTGTAAATGATATAACAAAGGCCGCAATTTGGATTTTTGGGTAATGGGCATATTCATTTTGGACAAGGAATTGGACTTGGACTGGTGGGTGCGGCCTTTGGATTCTGACTAGTGACAATTTTAATTAGTGGTTACAGGTCAAATGGGTTGGATCGGATTGGGATACATAACCCTAACCGGACCAATTAGTTATTGGGTTGGGCTGGATTATACCCGTATTTTCAGTCTCGCCTATTTTTGACACGCCTAGTTTACTTCAACCATTTGACACTCTCTTACCATGGAGGAGGAAACCGGATCTGGCAATCATCCACATTAATCAACCAATCAATATTATTTAATAAATACGATAATATTCATAATTATTCTATATTCTGATTTCAGCCTTTCTTTAGAGGTGCAATTATTTTGCATAAATTGCATGAGGCCATAATTTGACAACATTTTACATGTGATTGTATCCAGTAAGCTGTTGGTCTTCTTCTGTGACATGCATCAATTGTTTCATGAATTATGATCAAAAATACTTTTTTATTTAAGCAACTGTTCTGTTTCCTTCTGAAAATACTATGCACAAATTTTCATTCTTGACAGGATTCTCCTATTGTTTCATTAACTACATTTTTTGAATTAATGAGAATCTACGCACATTATCTATGTGACCAGTATGGTGCATGTTATAATGCCTGAGTAGTCAAGAACAGCCAAGAATCATCAATATGTCCGCCTTTATTTTTCCATTTTCTTTTACTTTTATATTTGTGTTACTTAATACTCACTAAGACCAAGATACTTCAACTTGATTCCTCATCGTATGTTAACTTGCATCCTGTAAACCATTGTTAAGTTTTACTGCCTTCTTTCTTGTTTTTATTTTATGGAGGGCAATTGTGAGCTTTATCAATCACTTAGTTTAAGATGGCATGCATCTTATCAGCGGTTATTCTGTATATGTTTCCACTGAACAGTTCCACTCTTTTTTTTTGTTAAAACTTAAACTTTCACATGTTTTT
Source organism: Agapanthus africanus (assembly GCA_030015575.1). Lineage (NCBI taxonomy): Eukaryota > Viridiplantae > Streptophyta > Magnoliopsida > Asparagales > Amaryllidaceae > Agapanthus > Agapanthus africanus. Next base: position 362,319,787 of record JASDDO010000004.1, read on the forward strand.
ATAACCTAGGGAGAAAATGTGCTGTTTCTCCAAAAATAACCTCTGCAAATTTCCATTCTTGGTTGGAATTTTCCATCACATACTAACATCTTCCAATCACAGAGCATAGATTACCTATATCTGGCTGGAATATGGCTTCCTTATTTACGTATTATTTTGAGAAATAACAAATTAGTATTTTCATTTGGTAGAAACATTTAAATCTTTTTGGGTTTTCATGTAAATAAAGTTTCGTAGTACACCTTTTTTCAGTCTTATTACTGAATTGACATTTTGATGGCCAACCATCTTGTTGGACAGATGGTGTTTACTTGATCTTGAGCATAGCTCTAAGGAAGAAAATTGTTGCGATCTCCTAGTGAGAGGAAAATCAGATACCTTAACTTTGGTTGAAGACAAGCAGCCTCCTCCAGCTAAGAAATCCCGGAGAGAAAAGACCAGTGAAAAACTGCTAAGTGCTTCAAGTTCTATCGAGACAATGGAAGAACTAATTTGGAAAGAATTACCTGAAGATCTTATTGAAGCTATAATCGCAAGACTCCCTGTAGTCACTTTTTTCCGTTTCCGCTCAGTATGCAAAAAGTGGAACTCTCTTCTCACATCCAGCAGTTTCTCCCAACAATACGCAGAGGCTCGACCATTGCATCCTTGGTTCTACACAATTACTCATGAAAATGTCAGTAGCGGAGCAGTGTATGACCCTTCTTCTAAAAAATGGCACCACCTCTCGATCCCTTTCTTGCCTTCAAAGATGATAATTCTTCCGGTGGCCTCAACTGGAGGTCTCGTCTGTTTCTTGGACATTGGCAACCGAAACTTTTACGTCTGCAACCCTCTGACCAACTCATTCAAAGAACTCCCACCAAGATCGGTTAGGGTTTGGTCACGTGTATCGGTGGCAATGATTCTTAATGGAAACACGATCATAGATGGCTATAAAGTAGTGTGGTTAGGATGCAATGGGGATCATGAGATCTATGATTCAATAACAAACAGTTGGACTCGGCCTGGAAATTTACCACCTTGCATCAAGAAACCACTACACCTGAATTTTAGATCTCAAGCCGTGGTGATTGGTAGCACGATCTACTTCATGAGAGCTGATCCAGATGGAATCGTATCCTACGATGTCTCTACCAGGGTTTGGAAGCAGTTCATTATACCATCACCTATGCATTTAACCGACTACACACTTGCAGAGTGTGGAGGCAAGGTATTGGAAATTATGATCTGTGTATCTCTCAATTTTCATTTTAGTTTTAATTCTGGTATATCCTTGTATCCATTTTCATTCTAATATGAAGATACTCCTAGCCAGTTCTTTGATTTGATATTCACATATCTCTATTATTTCTTGTCATGGTAGATTAAGCTGATATGCATGTATCTCCAATTCAATTTCGATTTTGATATGCACATATTTTTATTCAGTTATATGTATAAATAGATATGTCACTCTTAATAAATAATATACAAAATAATGAGCATATTTCTAAATTCTCTTTTAATTTCAATCTTATTTCATTTTTTTAACAAGGTGATGCTTGTGGGTCTACTGTCCAAAAATGCGGCCACATGCATATGTGTGTGGGAGCTGCAGAGGATGATGCTTTTGTGGAAGGAGGTCGACAGAATGCCAAATGTGTGGTGCTTGGAGTTTTATGGGAAGCACGTGAGGATGACATGTTTGGGCAACCAGGGGTTGCTCATGTTGTCCTTGAGGTCAAAGAGGATGAACCGGTTGGTTACTTATGATGTGATGAAGAGGGAGTGGAAAAAGGTGCCAGATTGCAAGCTTCCTCATGGAAGGAGAAGGCAGTGGATTGCGTGCGGCACTGCGTTTTATCCGTGTCCCACTGCTTTGGCTTGATTAGCTCTATCTTAAGATGGAAAGGTATCAGTTTTTTTTGTGGCTTTTCTTGCTTTCTTCTTATATTTTCATTAACAGATTAACTTTGAACTATTGAGGATTTCTGCATTCTAAAGGTTGTTTCCTTTCGCCTCCAGCGAAATTTTATGTGAAGGTTGAAATGCTAGTGTGGATAGAATGACTGAGATCAGTACATTTTACTCAGCATATCATAACTACTTTGCATGGGTAGGGTAACACAATTTACAATGCTTGAATAGGATATAAATGATCCCATCTGAGTTCTATTCAGCGAGTTAGGCCAGATTAACGATATCAGCATACTTGAAAATGTCAAGTCTCATGCGTTGAAGGCTAAATGTTTGGAAATGACCTTTCTATGGGTCTATCAGGATTCATGAAGAAGATGGAAATCTTTCAATGTGTTTTGTATTTTTTCCCACTCGTAAACAAAATGCTTTGCTCTGTTCTGTCCTTCTCATTGAGTAATTATGCCAAAAATGATCTAGTGATGATCAGAAGTTTCTTAAGCTTGGTTTTTCATGCCTGCAATTTTTATGTTGATCGTATCACCCAATTGGTGTATCTTGCAAAATCTTCTCTGCTTTAGAAATGTCAACTTGGAATTGGAACATCACTTTTCTTTTGGTATGAAAATCAAAATGAATTAAATCTTCCATTTTATAACTTTAGATAGCACTTCAACTTGTTAAAAGCACTCAGGTGGTGATGCATAGCTGTGCATTGAAGCATTGAGGTAGTGCATAACTGCATATTTTCAAGGACATGACCTCTTGCTATAGAGCTTAATTGTGCTGTTGCAAATAATTTAGTCTTAACTCGCAAAGCTTTATTGGCAATGTGGAGTGTGGACAACCTGGAGCATGCTAGTGATTGCAGTAATATAATATCAATTGAGCAAGTTTCAAATGCATACAGTAATAGAAGCTGTTACATGTTATTTAGGAAAAATAAACTCTATTTGTTTGTGGGTGGATACCATGGTAACTTTATTTTGACCCAAAGTGATAATAGAAAAGGGTGTGGTTTGGTTTGTTAGGGAATCAATAGGTTATTTAAAATCATAAAATTGAATTTAACAGTCAAACAAACCCCTTGCACTTCTTAGCTTTCCAATCCTAATATCAGAATTGTTATAAAATGAGAGGAGAGAGAAAATGATTAGGGAAATGTAATGGGTGAATTAGCTCAAGCCTAATTTTCATCTTTATATAGGCAAACACATTATGCAATTACATCCCCATTATCAGCCTAATTACATATAACCCTGTATATAATACGGGTTATTCTTAACACTCCCTCTCATGCTAGCATACATACCAAACATGTCCATCTTATTACAAAGAAATTACACTCTATTCTTTTTAGGGGATTTATGAATAAGTCTGCAAGTTGATGTGCCGATTGAACATAGTAGGCGTCAACAATCCCATATTCAACTTTCTCCCTTACAAAGTGGAAATTCATCTCAATGTGCTTCGTTCGTTCATGGAACATATAATTGAAAGCAATATAAATCGCAGCTTTATTATCACAATATAGCCGCATAGGTAAGGTGGGTCCAAAACCAAGCTCTTTCAGTATAAATCGAATCCACACAATGTCACGAGTGGTATTCGCCATGGCTCAATATTCTGACTCGGTGTTGGAGCGGGAAAACACTTTGCTTCTTATTTTTCCAGGACACCAAATTACCTCCTACAAACACGCAGTATCCCGTAGTAGATTTGCGGTCAGTTGGAGATCCAGCCCAATCTTCATTTGTAAAGCCCGCCACTCTCGAATGACCATGATCTGAGTACAATAGGTCCTTTCCTAAGGCATTCTTCAAATAACAAAGTATGCGAATCACCGCATCCCAATGAGTCACTCGAGGATCAGCCATAAATTGGCTCACAACGCTAACAGGATATTTCATGTTTGGTCGAGTAACGGTGAGATAATTCAATTTACCGACCAACCATCGATATCTTTCAGGATCTTCAACTAAGTCATCTTGTCTCGGAAGTAGTTTGGTATTCGGATCCATTGGAGCCTCTATGGGTATGCATCCTAACATCCCAGTTTCAGTCAACATATTCAGCAATACTTTCGCAGTGAGATGTAGATGCCCTTTTTCGACCGAGCAACTTCGATGCCCAGAAAGTACTTAAGGCTCTTAAGGTCCTTAGTCTGAAACTTCGTTTGCAGGTAGTGCTTAAGCTGTGCAATACCAGCTTCATCATCGCAATCACTATGTCATCGACATACACCACCAAAAGAATACGAAGACCATTGGTGTTATTATGATAGAACACTGAATGGTCATGTGCACATCGTTTGAGGCCAAACAAAGTAACCACCTCAGTAAATTTCCCAAACCAAGCTTGAAGGGACTGTTTCGAGCCATACAATGACTTCTTCAATCGACAGACAAGACCAGACTCTCCTGAGCAACAAACCCAGGTGGTTGCTCCATATATGCCTCCTCAACCAAAGAACCGTGAAGGCAGACATTTTTCATATCAAGTTGATGCAATGACCAATGGTGGGTAGCGGCAAGAGACATAAGTAGACAAACATAAGCCATCTTCACCACAGGAGAAAAAGTCTTTTCATAATCAACTCCATAAGTTTGTGAATACCCTTTTGCAACCAAATGTGCTTTCAAGCGGGAAAGAGTCCTATCAGGGTTAAGCTTCACAGTGTATACCCAGCGACCCCTACAACCTTCTTTCCAGCCGGAAGAGGAACCAAATCCCATGTCTGATTCAGTTCGAGGGCAAGTGTCTTATCAATCATAGTATCGGTCCACCCTTTATGAGACAAAGCATCTGAAAGAGACTTTGGTAAAGCATGAGAGTCGAGTGAGGAGATAAATGCGCGATACGTCGAAGATAAGTGAGATGTGGCCATATGGTGAGCTATAGAGTGAGAAGTGCAGCTTCGGGTGCCTTTCCGTAAGGCAATAAGGAGATCAATATCACTCTCCGGCGGAGCTTGAGACTCTGGGAGACCAGCAACAAGAGGCTGATGCTCAGGAGCAAGCCGAGGCTCAGAAGCCGTATGGGCTCCACAAGCATATACTCTCGTAATCGGTGGTGTGAGATCCAATAGTGGAGAATCAGGATTAGTAGGTGGCTCAATAGGAACGGTGCGAGTGATTTCAAATACAGAAGGTGGAGAAGCAACTGTCTCAGACGGGATGTCATGTGACGTAAAATAGGAGAATTCTAAAGTCACTGTTCATGTCTACAGGAGTGTGCGATGTTGAGAAGTATGTAGCGGACTTATGAAATGTCACGTCGGCTGATATAAATCGACGACGTAATTCAGGATTATGGCAACGATATCCCTTTTGAGCCCGAGAATACCCAAGAAAAATGCACTTAATAGCCTTGGGATCTAGTTTAGAACCCCTGGTAGTAGATCATGTACAAAACAAATATATCCAAATACCTGCGGAGAGAAAATAAGAAGAGATCATCGACGGAAACAATATGGAATGAGAAATCTGTCCATCGAGGACCGACATGGGCATATGATTAATCAAGTGATTAGCAGTAAGGACCGCATCTCTCCAAAAAGATTTAGGCACTCACATGACACAAGAGAGTTTGAGTGACCTCTAATAAATGCCAATTCTTCCTTTCTGTCATCCCATTCAGTTGAGGAGTATAAGGACAAGAGAATTCATGAATAATTCCAAGTTGCTCCATACATGCCCGAAAAGATGTACTAAAGTACTCCTTGACATTATCACTCCTTAAGGTACGTACACTGACTCCAAATTGAGTCTTCACTTCGGAACAAAAAAGTCTATAAATGAGAGAACACTTGACCCCTGGATTTCATCAAAAATAACCATAAGACTCGAGAAAAATCATCGATGAAGGTCACAATATCGAAATCCTCCCTGGTCAACAACATGGCATGACCCCGAAACATCAGAATGAACTAAATCAAAAGGTTTGTCCACTCTCTTATTAATACGAGATGGGTAACTGGAGCATGATGCTTACCCAACTCACATAATTCACATTCTAAAGTAGATAAGGAACCAAGAGATGGAACCATTCTCTTCAATGTTTATAAGGACGGGTGTCCAAAACGGCAATGCGTATCAAAGGCTGATGTAGGGATCGATGTTGGACATGCTATAAGATGTGGATGCTCATCCAGGTGGTATAGCCCATCAATCTCTATCCCAGTGGCAATCGTTCGCTTCGTCTCCAGCTCCTGAAATACACATCCTCCAGGGAAAAAGGTGGCGCTACAATTCAATTATCGAGTCGGTTGACTAACGAATAGTAAGTTGAAAGGGAATCAATGCAAGTATAGCACAGAGGTCAATGGTAATTGTGATGTAGCCTGAATTGAACCCGCGCCTACAATTTTAGCTGTAGTGCCATTTGCTAAAGTGATTGGGGTGGTTTCATGTTACTTTTTATAGGAAGACAATATATTTTGCTCCTCTGTTATGTGATCTGTAGCGTGAGAATCAATAACCTAAGGACGAGGAGCATTTGTTGGCGAGAGACAAGATATATGATTGCCTCTTGCCTTGATAAAATCTGAAGCGAGTGAAGACACAAGGCGACGAAGTCTCTGTATTTCATTATTTACGCAGAACCCTTCCAAATTAGGAGATGCAGCTGATTTCATCACGACTATCCGTAAACAGTAAAGGTGAAAGATGTTTCTCAATCAATCTATCAAACACCTAATGAGTGGCTTAAACTCACCAGTTCCAACCACCAAGAAATAGTGCTCACGAAATCGAGTCAACTCTTACAATAATACCAGTATCTTCAAACGAGCTCGAATCCACACCCCAAAAGAAAAAGATCTCCAAAAATCTCATCCAAAAAACAACCAAGAATGCCAACCGAGAAAGGAATCAAGCAAAGAATCCATCCAAAAGTGTCGTGATCGATCTTCCAAGATCCGATCCACGATCAACAACTACAAAGCAATTCAATCGGATCCAAACACGGACTCTGACGACTCCAAATTATCGACAACACAATCAATACTAAATCCATACATCTTCATATCAAAAAGTAGCTAGAACTTGATCAATTGTGAAAGAAAACCTTCACGTTTACTGTTAGTAGGCAGTCAAATCGTAGCAAAGAACCCTAAATCAAGCTCCAAAACAGCAGGAGGTCCAAAAACACTGAATCGAGCACCAAATCTCTATGATTGTCCAAGATCCGAGCCTTAAATTCTCAAGAACAGGCAACAACTCACCAAAAAAAACTCCGCAAATCACCACCAATCAGCAAGAAAGGGCCCAATCAGTGAAACTAAGCCCTCAATCAGCAAGAAATCAACTTAAAATAGTGAGGAATCGACCCAAATCGAGATCGATGAGGTTGATATAAATCGAAGCACGAACGAAGGTCGATTGAAGCATTTGAGGTCGAAATCGACTACCGCAGCCAAGTTGAGGTCAAAGAACAGAGTTGAAATCAACTACCAGTCGGTTGAAGGTGGAAGTGGTGGATTTAGGGTTCTAGAGGAAAATCAAATCAAAACGAAGCTGCTCCATGGTGGTCGAAGTCGATTGAGGGCCAAATCGATGTCGAGGGGATCGACGTTGCCATGGCCAAAGTTGAGGGTCTTCAGATGTCCATAGCAGCCATCGATCGATTCTGGAGGTTCAGAAGAAGTTGATCGATCTCAAGAGAGCTCCGGTGAGGTCTGGCGGCGGTTGCGACGACTGGCGACGGCGGTGGCGACGAGATGGTGAGGTTGGCGGCGGCTAGTATTAGGGTTAGTTTTTTTTGAATGAAGAAGGGTCAGGATCAGATCTGATAATTGGATTGCTCAGATCATACCATGTTATAAAATGAGAAGAGATGTATGAGAGAGAATGATAAAGGAAATGTAATGTGTGAATTAGCTCAAGGGTAATTTCCCTCTTTATATATGCAAACACATTATGCAATCACATCCATATTATTATCCTAATTACATATAACTCCGTATATAATACGGGTTATTCTTAACAAGAATCATGAAGTGGATGCATCATGGCATGTCTCAACTATAAAAACTCCTTGGAGAGTGATGTTATCATTGAACGGACTTCTTTTTACATTGAAAGAGTAAAACCTTGTATGCTGCAAATGCATCTCCTTATCGCGCTTTGGGACCTTGGATGCGAATAGAATCACAATGACATGATAAGCTTATTAATGATAATATCTGGTGTATGTGGTTTATGTATGTTAGAGGAGTATTTGTAATACTGTGATGTAGGATAGTTCAATTTGCACTGGCTTAAGTCGTCGTGAATTCGTGATCCATCAAAAAATGTTCAAGAATCAATATTAACGTTTGAAGACATTCTCCTTTTTCTAGGATGACTTGGTGTCATGAATGCAGTAAGATCAATGAGAGTGTCCTTAGCCATTCATACAAATCAGCAAATGACAAACTTAAATATCATTTCTAAGAACAGTAAGACCTGATGAAAACCTTTCACTAGCTGTCAAAAGTAAGCTTATGTCTTGTGTTTAGTATCCGAATCCAATTTAGAACCACATTTTCTGTGTGTTTATTTAATTCGATAACAAGCAAATACTCCAATATTATTTTGTCAGACAAAATATTCAATATCATTTTACCATAAACCTCATTCTGCAAAGCGCAAGATTTACAATTTTATCAAGCGAGATGAAACCTGAAATATTCTTTCTGCCAAACCATTATCTGCCTTGTACCTTTGAACCTTGTAATGGATTATGATTGAATAGAAAAATCAAAGTGGGCAGTAAGAAAACTGAATGCACTTTTGAAAACGAAGCAAAACCTGTATAAGGAACACTCTTTAAGATGTCTTGGCATACTTTTGAATCTTGGATTCATACATATTACATGCCAGAAAACCTATATTCCTGATCGGACAGCATTTGTATGGGTTTTGCCCAATTATAGTTCTTTAGATATTTTTTAATATTAGAATTAGCGCAAGTGGCTTCTTCATAATCTAACCAAAAAATCCACCTTCCTTTGTTCCATCATTCAATTTTTCTCTTTTATGTAACCTGCAATCTCTGAATTTCTGATGTGTGTGTCAGTGTGTGTGTGTGACTTCTATTTATGGTTGCCCTCAGATCTTGCATTAATTTACTATTTCCACCAAGCCAAAATACAAGGCTGAAAAAAGTTTGTCTCAAGGTACATCATCCTTTCAAGTGTATCTAGTATCTAGGGACAGCTGCTTGAAAAACTGCTCTTTAGAAACTAGCCTGATGACATCATGCACATTACTTTACACGAGTTTGAATACATAGCTGATCATGACAGAAGATTAGTCGTTATATGTTATCTTCCACTATAAGTTTGTTTAAGGGTTGTCCTCTACCTGAGCTGTCTGCTTGCTTCAATTATCTGTTAGCTGTGATGACCCACTATTTACTGTATACACCTTTAAGCCTGTCCTTACAGTTTATTCCTACGCAAGCATCTCTTTGTAAATAAAGTATTGTTCTTTATACCTTGTTATATTTTGTGTAGATTCAAGGTTTGAACCCCTGAAAGTCTCCTCCACGAGAAGAGTTGTGAATTTTGTTATTTATTAAGGAATATTGTCCATACCCTAGGAGTTTAAAGTAAATGCCAGTATTGTGAGTCGATAACCCTCAAAATGAAACTCTTTATCCTTAAAAAAAAAAAACTGTAGTGCTTTATTTGTCTTGATACTCACACACCCCTAGGTCATTCTTGTAGCCCTTTCCATGTTAATTAACTGTATATATATTCTAGGTATCTGTAGACAGATGTAGATACCTCTTTGTCTTTAAATACTCTTAAAGAATAAGATTTGATAGAGCAGACTCAATATATAGGGTTAGAGAGTGGCAGAAAATAGAGGGAAAAGGATTGAAGTATTTGCGTGTAAATAGATAGTTAGAAGAGAAATACAAATATACTTCTAGCTTATAATGGCTAAAAAAATTGGACCTCGAATGCAGCATAACTGTTAGTCTGGGCAAAATGACGAAATAACGGTTTGGTATAGACACAAATAAAAAAAGGTATTAAAAAACGGTTTTGGTATAAACACAAATAAAAAAAGGTTATAAAACATAGATAAAGAGCAATACTTTTCCTACCCGCAATTTGTTTACCCAAAAGTTTACCAAAATTACAAACACCTACAGCACCTAGGTAATAGTGTCAAACAGGTGGGCCTATGATGTTTTGTCTCTTTGGCAAACTTTTGGGTAGACAAATTACGGTAAGAAAAGTATTTTTGATAAAACTTTTGCCCAGTTGCTTTATATCCTAGGAGATCGAGAATATGGAATAAGTAGTCTGAACTCTTGCTTTATTTTCTGGGGGTTCTAGACATTTTTCCCATCATATATCACACTTTCTAGATACCCAATGACCCACGAACCTGTGCCTCATCGATAGTCTCTTCTTGCATGCATTTGTTACTAGTAAAAGCAATACAGTTTCTTCTTGATTAGGAATTCTGTAATCATTTTCTATTCGCTTACGAGGTTTATCTTATTCATTGTTTTGCTTCAGGTTTATTTGGGGATCCTCACAGACTGCGATGGAGATTTTTTTTGGTTAATCAACTTTTCATGTCTTTGGATGCTCGTTATGTACCGGTATCCAATCATATTTTGACTCCGAAGGCATGTAATACTTGTATGGAGTAGTAGTACAGCATCTATGAATAGTAAGATGCACAAGATTATGGAGAATTTGTGAAAGGCTTGTGTTTGTATTTTATACTGTATTATTATGTTTTATTTCCTGCAGCTTAACTTGCAATTATGAAATGTCTTTTTCTTCTTCTCTTTGGGTCCTTCTTTTCTAGTTATCACTTGTTTATATGAAGTCAATTTTTCCGCATATGGTTGGCCCTTGTTTCTTTTTGTTCTTTGGGAAGATCTCATTATACATATCCATAATCCGATCAGTAAATAAAAAAAGTTCTTAATGCTGTTTTAGAAAACCAAAACTTTGGAGTCATGTACTCTGAAATTATTGTATGAAGATAGATATAGTGTATAGCTTTTGCAGTTGTCCTTTTAACTTATTCTTCTGATGAGAATATTCAGAGAATTATTATTTTCTGGCATGCTAGTTGTATTAATTCACTTTTTTGTGAAGGGATAATTTTTAATTATCTCAATTCTCTTGAGAGAAGGCCTCACTGGCTTGCTCTATATCCACTGGATTTTAAGCTCGTGTGATGCACGTGGAAAAAGTGTGATGCATGTGGAAAAAAGAGAGAGTAGTTATAGAGAGGAGCAAGTTGTTATAATGAGATACAGTGAGAATTAAAGTTTATAAATAACAACCGAGCCTCTTGTCCTAAGGATATGGGGGGTAGACTACAAGAACCAATATGAGAATCATGCCGGGTCTAGCACATGAATCCTCCGCCTCCACTCACTCCTATCGAACAATATACTTTTATTGAGGTCTTTGGCAAACATATTTTTTGTATCACCTCCATCCATATTTTCTTCGGTCTTTCTTTCGTCCTTTTGGCATTGCCTATATTGATAGTATCCATTCGTCGAACCGGTGCTTCTATAGGTATGCATCACACATGACCAAACCATCTTAGCCGGTTTTCCCGCATCTTCTCCTCCAGATGTGCTACACAAACTTTTGCACGAATATTCTCATTCCGCACCTTATCTTTTCTAGTGTCACCACGCAGCATGCGCATCTCCGCTACGTGCATCTTCTGTGTATGATACTTCTTAGGAGCCCAGCATTCTGTACCATATAATAAGGCATGCCGAATAACACTCCGATAAAACTTTCCTTTCAACCTTAACAGAAGTTACGATCGCATAAAATCCCTGTTGCACTCATCCATTTCAACCAACAGCTTGGATCTTTTGATTAACATCGATCCTTTTGGATGATGAAACCTAGATATCCAAACCGATCGCTCGGTGATATTTCTTGTTCTTCCAGTGTTATACCAATATGGTCTCGACTTCTCTGTTTGCTAAATTTACAATGCATATATGCTGTCTTGAACCTCTGCTCAATCTGAATCCCTGAGATTCCAACGTTTGTCTTCATAACTCCAATTTGACATTAACCCCTATTTTCGTCTTATTTACTAGAATAATATCATCAGCGAATAGCATATACCAAGGTAGCTCATCTTGGATAGTTCTAATAAGCTCATCCATCATGATGGTAAACATGAATGGACTGTAAATCCTTGATGTAAACCAATTGTCATCGGAAAATCACTCGTTAGGCCGCCGCAAGTTCTAACATTTGTTACTACTCCATCGTACAAAATTAAAGTTTATATGATATGAAATTTTCTTTCTCTTTCTGTTTGTAAAACGAAGAAGAAAAAGATTGTAGCCAATAACAAAGGGTTTATATTATTTTTCCTTTTTTAAAATTGAAATCAAAAGTGCTATAATGTCCCTATACTCCCTTTTGCTATTGCAATATAATGGTAGAGATTTAAATCGAATCACTTTCACTGATTGCATCATTTATGAATGACAGGAAATCGATCATCTTACTCCTTTTTTCACTTGATTAAAATATTGTATAATAAGTTAGCAACCCTTCAACTATACATTCATTTAACTTGGAAAATACATCTTTTAAAGTCTTTTAGCATATGCACCTATCCTTCAGAAAAAGGTTCTTCATTCTTTTTTCCTGTTTATAAAATTGTAAGACCTTTTCACCACATCCACTGACACCCACTTATTCATTTTTATCTTTTCTAAATATATTCAGCTAAATAATAAGAAAAGTAAAGAAAATAAAAATAAAAACTATAACTAAAAATTAGAGAAAAAAGGCAGCCACAGTCTCAATAAAACAAGCACTTGGTCATAGTGTGGACCATGACAGCTTATATCACATGCAATAACTCTTCAATTTATCAATAGTCACTCTAATTTTGGTTCCTACATTAGGTTATTTGTCAATGTAGCCTTTTCTTTTTGAGCATTTCTTGTAATATTATTGCTTCTACTATATATTCCACACATCATTAATTAAGCAATTTTTCTGATAGTTACACTCAACTGCTACCATCATAGTGCTCATTACCTTTTCAATGTTGGAACCCATTATTAATTAGCTGCTTATTATCAACTGCTACCACTAGAATACTCACCTTATGAGCCTTATTCAACTATTTTTCTGTCATTGTTTTATTAAGATGTTTAGATATGGATATTTTTAGAAATAGTAAAAAGGGAAAGCAGGAGGTGCGATGAATATATTTCTATCAATGATGGTTTTCTGCTAACCGGACAAGAGACATGCATTTTAGCTCTCTATTTTCAAATTTCTTTAAAACACCAATCAATACCAAATGGGACAAAAATAAGATCTTCCAAGACAATTGTACCATTATATTAGACACTAATGTTTATCTTTCAAAAACCAGTTTTTTCCAACACTCAATATTGGAGTACACAGGAAAAAAAAATTAAAAGTTACAAATAGCAAACAATGCATTATCTGCTATTGGAATGAGAACCAACTGAGTTGCTGAAGAGTAAATTATGAGTGGCTGCCTTGTTGGAGCATTTATATATTGCTTGTGTTTGTGTTCTGAGCTCAGGGTATCTCTTTGACTCTTGTAAGCATCTGCAGCTTTAATTAAGAAAACAAAAGAATAATTAGTTGCAAAAAAAAAAGGATTCTAAGCTGTATGTTTTGAGGAAGACAGTTGTCAATGATGAACCAAGAAAGACTAGTTTGAAGAAAGCCTACTTTATAACTTGCAAAATGAAAAAAAATGGAAGAACTGATTTCATACAAGTAACTGCACCCGCAAAAAAATTTCAGATATGTTGATTTCAACGGCATCGGGACTAATAAATGTATATGTCATGTGCACCATAAAAAGCAATATCTCTTGCACCAAGATGCAAAATACAACAAATTGATATGTTGATCAAATTTCACAATCAAACTCAAGGAGGTGAGATCATGAGCTTAACCAAACTGAATCAAACAAATCTGAAGATGCTCAGCTTGAAGAGCAGTTGAAGGAGATCGATCACAATCACCGACAAGATCATGAAAACGCTCAAAGCTGTCAACTGCTGAAACTTTGATTGATCCAAATCAGCATAACTAAAACTTGAAGATAATTAAATGATTGTGATAACTAATTTTCCATGAACAAGTACTGAACCTCACATCAAATTGATTTATTATAGAGAACAGTTGAAAGGCATGTGGGCAATCATAAAATAAATTAGCACTTGGGCAAGAATCAGTTGACCTTAAATCGATTGATTCCACAAGCATAATGCTAATAATATAGAAGAGATATATCATATATGCCAATCACATAAATTTTAAAAGCCGACAAATTTTCATACAACAACAACTGATCCTTTTATCCCAAGCATATGGAGTAGGCTACATGAACCAACATAAGAATCACGCCGGATCCAGCACATGAATCCTCTGTCTCCACTCACTCCTATCGAACAATATACTTTCATTGAGGCCTTTAGCAACCATATCTTTTCGTATCACCTCCATCTATGTTTTCTTCGGTCTCCCTTTCACCCTTTTGACATTGCTTATATCGAGAGTATCCATTCGTTGAACCGGTGTTTTTCTAGGTATGCGTAGCACATGACCAAACCCTCTTAGCCGGTTTTCCTGCATTTTCTTCTCCAGAGGTGCTACACCAACTTTTGCACGAATATCCTATTTCACATCTTATCTTTTCTAGTGTTACCACACATCCAACGAAATATGCGCATCTCCGCTACGTGCATCTTCTGTGTACGACACTTCTTAGGAGCCATCATTCTATATCATATAATAAGGCAGGCCGAATAGCACCCCGATAAAACTTCCCTTTCAAGCTTAACGGAAGTTACAATCGTACAAAATCCCTATTGCATTATTCCATTTCAACCTACTAACTTGGATTCTTTGATTGACATCGCTTCGATCTCCCTATACTTTTGGATGATGGAACCTAGATATCTAAACCGATCGTCCGGTGATATCTTTTGCCCATCCAGTGTTATACCACCGTGGTCTTGATTTCTCTGTTTGCTAAATTTGCAATGCATATATGCTGTCTTAGACCTGCTCAATCTGAACCTTCGAGATTCCAACGTTTGCCTTTATAACTCCAATTTGGCATTAACCCCTGCTTTCGTCTCATTTAGTAGAACAATATCATCAGCGAATAATATACACCAAAATACCTCATCTTGGATAGTTCTAGTAAGCTCATCCATCATAATGGTAAATATGAATGGACTTAATGCAGATCCTTAATGTAACCAATTGTAATCGGAAAACCATTCATTAGACCGCTGTAAGTTCTGATATTTGTCACTACTCTATTGTACATGTACTTGATTATATCAATGTACTTGACTGTGAACCCTTTTTTATCGTTGTCCCCTATAATACCTCTCTAAGTATCTTGTCGTACGCTTTCTCTAAATCAATAAATATCATATGCAAATCTTTTCTCTTTCGAGAACGCTCGACAAGTTGAAGCAAATGAATAGCCTCTGTCGTCAATCATTCAGGCATGAACCCAAACTGGTTCTCTGTTATCTTAATATCCTTTCTTAGCCTGTGTTCAACCACTCTCTAAAACTTTATGGTGACGCATAATTTTTATTCCACGGTAGTTTGAGCAACTTTGAATACCATCCTTGTATTTGTAGATAGATATATGGGTACTTTTCTTCCATTCATTTGGTATTTTTTTGGCTTGCCAAATCTTATTAAACAGATCTATCAGCCATTTAACGCTTATTTCTCCTAAATATCTCCAAAGCTTGATAGGAATCCCGTCTAGACCAACCGTTTTCTTGATTTCATTCTCTTCAAAACCTCTTTAACCTCATGTATTCTTATTTTATGCATGAAATCACATTTTATATCTTGAGATTGAATGACAAGTCCATCCAAATCCTTAGTAAAGCTCTCATTGAATAATTTGTCAAAATAATCTCTCCACCTTTTCTTGATATTTTCATCTCGAACTAAAATCTTTTGATCTTCATTTTTGATACACTTCACCGCACATAAGTCTCTGGTCTTTCTTACCCGCATCCGAGCAATCCTGTATATATCATTTTCAGCTTTCTTAGTGCCCAACTTCTCGTACACCTCCTTATAAACCTTAGTTTTAGTTTCCCAAACGGCTTTCTTAATTTTCTTTTTAGCCATTTTATACTTCTCAAATTTTTCAGCATCTCTGCTTTTATTCAAATCTTTATAAGAATCTCTCTTGATTTTAATAGCAGCATTTACTTCTTCGTTCTATCATGATGTGTTCTTAGATGGTGGAGCACCAACTCTCGACTCACCAAGTAGATCTCTAACTACTCTTTTGATACAACTAGCCATCTTGTTTTATATTGTGTCTAAATCATCTTCAGACTCCCAATCTGTCTCTTGAACTACACGATCTATAAAAGATTTTTGGTCACCTTCTTTCAGTAACCACCACTTAATTCTACGCTCTAGTCTAATCTTCCTAGGTTCTCTTCTAAATCGAAAATCTAGAACTAAAAATCTATGTTGAGTAGTTACACTCATCTGGCACCACCTTACAGTCGATACAACTCTATCTACCATTCTCGTCAGAAAAAAATCTATTTGACTTGCACTCGATCCGCTCCTAAAGATGATAAGGTGAGATTCTTTTTTTCCAAAAACAAGTGTTTGTTAAGATCAAGTTATAAGACAAGGCAAAATCTATAATCGAGCTGCCCGCTTCATTCCTCTGTCCAAAACAAAAACCTCAATGGATAGTATCAAACCTATTACGACTAGTACCTACATGCCCATTGAGATCACCACCAATAAATAACTTTTCTTCACTATGTATCTTTTATACCGTCTCATCTAAATCTTTCCAGAATAGACGCTTACCAGCGCCATCAAGACTTATCTCTGGTGCATAAACACTAATAATATTAAGAATCTCTCCATCTAGAATAAACTTAAGCAGTAAAATTCTATCGCATTTTCTTCTAATCTCAACTACATTTTCAAGCAACCATCTGTCTATGATTACGTCTATCCTATTACGATTTTTATCTTTACCCGTATACCAAAGTTTATAACCCCAAGGCTCTATGACTATCTTTTTCATCTACCAATTTAGTTTCTTGTAAACACATAATACTAACTCTTCTCCTAATCACCACCTCCACTAATTCTGTTAGTCTATCCATAAGGGAACCTATGTTCCAAAAAACTAGACAAATCCTATGAAAACCTTGCTTATTTGTCACTACACCCGGGGTCTATTATAGCACGCCGCTTCCGGACGACGACCTAGAAACACTTGCATACTTAACACTACATCCGGGAGCCGATGTAGTGCGTCGCTGAGTAGTGGATGCCCCAACGATATTCTTATTATGGTTCATGTCATAGAATGTAATAAAGTTTTATGTTGGCCATCACAGGTCTATCATAAGCCTCACCTTTCCTCATCCGGACTTGGGACCGGCAACAGTGAGTTTAAAAGTTGACAGTTTTTCATGATAGACAAATATTCTGATCTTAAAAATAGGCAGCAATCAATTATTAAATTTTGATTATGTTTTCTGTCAGAAGAATTTCTCTTCTTATAGATTGTTTATCATTTCCAGTAAAGATGATCCCAGAAGGCAGGCCTGCTCAACTTTTAACAAAAGTAAATAATATAACAATCACTAGTGAAAGTGAGATACAATTTAAACATCTTCGTGTCCTAATTCTGCATGTCGTTTGAGTTGAACTTTAATCGATCAGATTATTCGACGCGTATTCTCTTGCTCTAATAGGACAGCTAAATTGTAATTGACGATAGTGCTTTCCAGCTGCAAATTATTTTGCATGTGTAAAAATAGATATTGCAACCTTGCACAAGCAAAGCAAACATACCCACCGAATTCATTCTGCAAATTTAGATCAGATGTTCCGAGACTAATTGTATGGTCTTGGGTTCAAATTATTAAGTCCTTAACAACATACTTTTCAATATAATCATCATTCAATCACACTGCCACTTCATTTCACCAAACGCTAGCAATGTCAAGATTCCTACCTTTTCTCCCACACGCGAGCCATATGAGCCCGAATTTCATATGTAACAAAGGAGCATATCCCATGATTTAATACTCAATATAGAGCGCGCCTGAGCGCATAAAATAGACAATAATTGGGAAAATGCAGATGATATGGACACCTTAAAAACCAATAGAAAACAATCTTTGGGAAGACATGTGTCTTCTTCTTAGGACTAGAGAGTACCAATCAGATTGACAATCAATTGCACCCAAGATACATATTGCTCAATCAAGTGTTTCCATGAAAGTAGTAGGCATAAGAAAAAATAAATGAAGGAAACAATTATAATAACCTTGTATTGGTGGGTGTATTTATTGTTACTCTTATCATTATTTGTTTGCTGATGAGTGTATCAAAGAAATGCTTAAACAAAATAATCCTGTGAATAATTATAAAGAGAGTACAGGTCATCATTACCACCAGTAAGGAAATAAACCCTTATGCTTGGGATAAAAGGCTCAGTTGTTGTTGTTGAAGGAAATAAACCCTTGGGCTTTGGTCTAACCATGCGATTAAGCATAAATATATAGAAGATGCCAATGAAAGGGCAATTCCTTATATATATCCTCTCTTTTGATATTAACAACTAATTGTTAGTACCACATCCCATGTCACTAGTCTACCTTCGTCTTTATATATATATCAAGATTGGAGGAAGAACCTCAATTCTCAAGTGGTACTAAACACTAGAAGCAAAAAGAGATGGAGTTTAGTAAAGGATTGCTTGTTTTTGTGGTGGTGTCGATGCTTATTGGGGGAGGAGAGACACGACTAAGGCAAGGCTTCTATCAAAGAACGTGCCCGAATGTGGAGACAATTGTGAGGCAAACGGTGCAGAGTAAGATTAGACATACTTTCATCACGATCCCCGCTACGCTAAGGCTCTTCTTCCATGATTGTTTTGTTGAGGTAAGTGGATATACAGTTTTTCATTATGTTACTGTAGTTTTACTTCTGTGTTCTTGTGGGTTTAGAAAAAAGAGGAAATAGTTGACAAATCGATGGCTAACGACAGAGTTCAGGCTTGCGTTTGTGTTTGTGTTTGTGTCTGTGCCTGTGCCTAAAAGGTATATTTGCCATTTAGAAAAGTTGGTAGTATCATGCAAGCTAGCTGTCATGGGACGGGATAATAAGAAGACCTTTTAATTGAATAAACAAATGCCAAGAAAAGGGAAGAAAAGGTCACCATTAGTGAAAGCAATGTTAAGGTGCTGCCTATATTCATAAAATGGAGGGAAAACTACAGAAATAGTTCAGTGAATGCCAATAATTACAACAATTTGAAAAATATCTATAGATAATGATTATACAATACATTGAGTGCATAAACTCTAAAATCTTAGCAAACATACAAGACATTAGTTAGATATCATTGAACTTTTCCCTTTTCATGAAAACAGAGGAAAAGTGGAGAAATGAAAGCACTTTTTATGAAGAAAGGATAAATGTTTAATTCCTATCTATGACCACTTATTTCCCATGTTGCTAATGACACGCTTAAAAATGGGGCTAGAAGCTTTTAGTCATTTAATTCCAGCACCTAGCCTGAAATCGGATAGGTTGGGGTGGTTGCTTACACCGCTTTTTGAATCATGGAATGAAGGTGATCAAAATGCATTTCTTATAAGTTTTCCTTAATTTTGTTTTATGATCATTATGATCTAAACGTCATCTTGTTACTTATTTTGTAGCTGTAAATTTCTTGATCATCGTTTTCTTGATCACGTCAGTCAAATACCTCCTATTACAAACTTTTTTCTATGGCTTTTGATATAAACTTTCATCAACTTCACAGAGATATCACCGACATTAAATACAGCGTTTAAATACATGTATACAAAAAAGAACTTGGAGCAAGTAGGAACTTCTATTAACTACTATCAATAACTTGAGATAGGAAGATCACAAATCAAATCAGTGAAGAAGATATAAAAGCAATTTTAATTACAAGCAAGCTACATATGAATTAAGATATCAAGGTTTCATGCAAAACAGTAAAATCTTTTGTCTAATGTGTTTAATTAGCAATTAATTCTCAAAGTCGGTATTATGATTTACAAAATAAATATCTACAGCATGCCTTATTTTGCTGATGTGAAGATGACGACGATGTTTATACTAATAAAGAAATAGATATTTGAAGAAAATACAACTTGCCTTAAACGCTTGCAAAATGCAGGGATGCGACGCTTCGGTTCTGATCTCATCTCCAAGGGGAGATGCGGAGAAAGACGCACAAGACAACCTCTCGCTCGCTGGAGATGGTTTCGACACTGTAAACAAGGCCAAACAAGCAGTTGAAGCCGCATGTCCCGGTGTAGTCTCATGTGCTGATATTTTGGCATTAGCTGCTAGAGACGTTGTATCACTTGTAAGCAATACTTGAAAACTAACCTTGTCAAAGTATCAAAGTAATTTCTCAACCCACAGCAAAACATGAGAGTTTTAGGCAGCAGCAGAAAAATAATGGTGGTATCTGAACTAATCTGCGTTCAAATCCCATATCTGAACCATCAGAGCATGCATTAAAAAAGTGTATTTAAAGCACAAAAGCCTAAATTTACTCACAAAAAGAGTGCTCAATTCATAGAGAAGGCCCTTAAACCACAGCGTATAAAATTATTTCCCTCAACCATCACCACAACTTTTTAGGTTTTGGCAGTGGCAAGAATATGATTAAAGGTTCTGAACTCTGATCCCTTTCTCTTTACAGTCTGGAGGTCCATCGTTCAATGTAGAACTTGGGCGACGCGACGGCCGCATTTCATCAAAGTTCAGAGTACCTGGAAACCTCCCACATCCAAGCTTAAACCTAAACCTCCTCAGCTGGATTTTCAGAAAGAACAATCTCACCATGACCGACATGATCGCACTCTCCGGTGCTCACACTGTTGGTTTCTCGCATTGCAACCGCTTCTCAAACCGCCTCTACTCGTTCAACTCCCCATCTCGAGTTGATCCATCATTGAACCCCACTTATGCAAGTCAGCTAAAGCAGGATTGCCCGCAGAATGTAGACCCAAGAGTCGCAGTCAACATCGATCCTAACACACCCAACACATTCGATAATGTTTACTTCAAGAATTTGGTGAATGGAAAGGGGTTATTTTCCTCTGATCAAGTGTTGTTTAATGATCCGAGATCGAGACCGACTGTCAACGCATTTGCAAACAATCCTCAGAGCTTTGCACAGGCTTTTGCAGCTGCGATGGTTAAGCTTGGGAGGACTGGTGTGAAGACAGACAATCAAGGGGGGATCAGGAAAGTCTGTTCAGTTTTTAGCTAATAGTTTTTGACTTCATGTATGGTTTTTATTTCTTTCTTCTTCTTTTTCCTGAGCACATTGGAACTAGATAGGATGGGTTCTAATATTTGAGATTCATGTCGGTGAGGATTAAATTGGAGGTGGTGAATAAATAGGCTGAAAGGCTAAATTGGAACTGCAGTTTTCTTTTGTTTTGCTTTTCTGGAAAACTGCAAAACTATAATCATTTTTGGAAGCGGGGAACTTTTTTCCTAGTTATATAGTTTATTCTCGGTACAGATTTGATATGGCATAATGCGGCGATGTTTAAATACCAACTAAATATACATTTTCAACATCAAAACCAGTTACAACAAGACGAATTCAGCTATAAACAAGTTTGTGCAAGAAGTTTTCCTAATATTTTCAACAAAAAATAATATAGAATTGTTGCTGATCTTAAGCCAGCCTCTAAAACTCCAGTCATATCCCCAGCCAAAAAAGGGGGAGAAAAACGGAAACGCATGGCGCTTCTAATAACCTAAGGCATCTTTTAACAGGGTTTAAACTCTTTCGAGAAGGAGACATACTTATACTCCTAGACAAGGGAGTATCAAGCTAGCATTTGCTACATGGAGTTGTAATACTTCGGGCGTTTAGCTATACATATAAATTAAAGAGCCAAATGAGAACACACATTCAGGGAAGACTATTGGTTACATCAACTGCAATTGGATGATACCAAATTAAGTTCATATTCTCCTTACTTATCAATCCATAATCATAAGAGTACTACCTATATGTAACTGTGCATGTGCACTTGTGAGCCCCTAACCATATATAAATATTAATTAGAAATTCCAAGCGTGACATGCCGCAATCTTCTACTCAAGAAGACCGCAAGGCCTATCTCAAAAAAAGACACCGCTAATGATAAATATAAAATCTCAATCCACATACACACATCGAATTCCGCAACAAAAAAAGTCACAATTTTCTTAATTTTCTTGAAAGCTTCTTCCTTTAGATATAATAATCTGCATTTTGATTAGCAGCCACATAAAAGGTGGGTGGGTATTAACACTCAGCAAGATAAATACATGTCCAACAATTTATATAAGAAAAGGTAATACACCAAACAATAAACATAATAATAATAAATTAAAATAAATAGGCAAAATAAGTCGATAATTTCGTTGAAATAACCAAGCTCAATCTATAGAATATGCAATAGTTTAGAAAATTATATTTTTATGCGATGGAAAACTAATGGATTGCGAAGTACGGTCAATATTTCTATCTCGGTTGACATAAGTGAAACACCACCATTAATAGCCCGTGGTTGAGAGAACCGACATTGACCCGCTGTAAGATTGTGTTGGGAGCACGTCTATGCGTTTTGAAAAGAAAGGTTTTTAGAAATTCGACGCATGTAAACACGGTCTCGTTTTAAAATTTATAAATCGCAGGTGCACGGTTCGTTGTAACTAGCCGGCAAGTACGGGTCGATCCACGGAGAAATGGTGATTAGAAGTTGTTGTATCAAGTTCAAGAGAAAAGAATGAGTTTTGATTTTGGTTTGTCACAAAAAATAGAAATTGAAGTATAAAACAAGAAAAGCCGCCGTGACTCCGGTTCGGATGGTTGAATCGTGTCGAATTCTTCGATGCCCTCTTGATCATGAGTGTTCCCTCATCTCGTTAGAACCGAAATGAAGCATGACTTGTCAAAGCGTTTGCCAAGCAGAACCATCAAGATGACGAACTCATACGCGAAGAATGAAATGAATCCGTATTGTTTACTTACTGTTTGTATGTCCAAGCATAAAATATCAAAACTAAGCACAACGGTTAACAAGCATACATCATTAACAAATACACAAATTAGCACATGAAAGCAAAGTGGTTTAGTATTAAACTTGCCAAGTAATTGGGTGAGTATCGGGTATATGATTTAGGAAGCGTGTCAATCCAACCATCAATCTACATACCTATTCAAACACTTAGCAAACTTAACACTAATTTGATTCTAATTTTAACATTGCAAAATGGACATTGAGAGAATATGATATGTACTAAAGGCTACAAGTAACCATCAAAAGCAACATACCATATCACACAAATACCAAGTTAATAATCTTAAACTTACAATCATTTTTAAGCATATTAATCAAGCACAAGAGAAATGAGAAAGGCTAAGGCATTCATCTCCATCCTCACCATCACCACAACTAAAGAAATTACTCAAATATCACAAAAGAGAATGAAAACACAAGAGAAGAAACATGAATGAGCAAGTAAAGAAAATAGAAAAGAGATTAAAGCAAAAGAGCAAAAGTCTTTATTGACAAAATGGAGGACTTGAGCTACAAGATAGATAGTAATTTCAACTTCCTTAATGGAGCACTCAAATGAGAGCTCAAAGAGAGAAGAAGAAGAAAAAAACTATTAAATATTACAATCTGTTTTTCTCACTCTAGAAGCCAACCCCAAACTCAATCTGTGATCTGCTATTTATAAGCTTCAAAAAAGGAAAAAAGAATTATAAAAATGGCTTGACATGACAGAGAGGGACCCACCGAAAGAGCACGAGGCCAAATGGACAAGGCTAGGCTGCTACTTGTGACCAAATAGCTTAAATGGGCGGCCAGACAAATGAGAGTGGGGCCAGCTTCTTCTTGTGGTCATATTTGCTCAATATCATCTCTCTGGGATAATTTATTTCTTCCGATTCTCACTTGGTTGCAATCTAGAGTTAAAGAACAAAGATGGTGATCAAGTGGGCAATGTGTTCACACTTCAAATCATACTTTATCAAATACTTATGAACATGCCCCGCTTGCCCAAGCCACTTGAGCACCCACTTGTATTCTTCATGGTAGTGCTTGCCCCCTTGATCCACATGAGCCATTACTTGTTCACACTTGATCATGTTGGACTAAAATGATTTTATTTGTTGTGCACAACATGCATTGTTGAAAAACTCATTAGACTAAATCGGTTTTCTGTCTTGTTTGCAGTTTGGCTCAATTCTGTTGTAATCAGTGCATGCGGAGCATTGTTTCCAGTGTTTTGCCTGTGTACCCGTAACCTGTACTAATGAGCAGACACGGATTAAATAACATCGTTTATTGACACAATGATAGAAAATGAGCGGTATTAAAATGTAAGTAATCGTGCCGAACAAATACTCCAAAACCTATCTTTTGCTTGTCCCGAATAGAACAAAATCCTAACCTCATTTTGCGGGGAACGTGATTGCACTGAGCATGTGCAACAAGCCGTTGAAGCTCTAGGTGTCCCTAGTAGGAGGAGTTTTGTCTCCTGAGGGTTTTCAGCGGATTACACCCACAAAATCCTATTAAGCTAGTTTCGTGAGGTAACTGTTGATTCTAATCCTAAGGTTCAGTATCAAAACTAGAAATTCTATCAACCTAAGTCAAAAACGTCCAACCATATTTTTCATTTCTCACTTCTCATTTAACATAAGTTCATATACGTCTTTACGTGATTGTGCAAATAGTGTCGTTACGTTTTAAAAACTTCGATTAGAGTCTCTATCCATAAATACAAACCGGACAAAACTTCAAAATGATCAGGCGAGTTTGTAAAGACTTAAGTTTTTCTCAAATTTCATTTTCCAGCTAGATCTCAAATCAGAATTTCTATCATTTTTAACAAAAAACTAAAGCTTATTCTTCACTCCACTTTTCACTTGTCTTAGTTCATACACCTTTCATGATCGTGCAAAAAGTCTTATAATCTTTCAAATCAAACTTTCATATCTTTGCTAAAAAACTGTTATAATCGAAACTCGTCCCAGCCAAGATTATTCTCCCACAAAGAACCGTTGGGACTTTTAACTTGGAGAAAATGCTTGCTTGATTTGTTTTATTTGGCGATTGGAGATTTAGCGAGTTTTGGGTTAATGACTCCCAAACTAGATAGTTTTAGGGTATTAAGTGTAGAGACACCCTTAGGACTTAATTGCCCAAGACATCAAGACCACAAAACAAAAAAACTCAATTTTATACGTTAAATATTCAGAAAGCAATGCGAACAGAGATATTACCAGTTTTTCTTTTCATCCCAAAGACGTGTTCGTGTGGATAAGGTGTGTAATCATCCCAATCAAGTTTCAGATGGGTTATTTTTCAGACTTTAACCTTCATTAAAGTTTTCAATAATATCCTTTCATATCCACTTCAGTTTATGAACTATTCTTGATATTACTTATTTCAAAACAAACCCATTTGATCTTAAAGAAGTTTATCAATCTTTTAAAAGTTTTAAGACATTTCAAACTTGTCATCTAATTCTCAAAACTCACGACACGTGTAGTGTGATGTAAAGACGTATATTAGCTACGGTTAAATTCAAAGAAGGGCTATTTTTCGGGTTTTCAGTTTCTAAAAATAGGATTTAGTTGTTTGTATCTTATCAAACTAAACCGTCGGAATTCAAGTCTAAGTTTCCCCACTAGCTAACTTGACGACAAAGTTTTTATGTTTTGATTTTTTTTCAAATTTGTGTTTTTTTTAAAAAATATGTATGGAATGCAAAATTTACACATGATGCAACAAAGTAAACGGAGTGCTCACCCCCAAACCTGAGATTTACAATGTCCTCATCGTTGCCCCCGTCTCCGGTTGCAAGACTGACATATAGGGTGGGCTTTTATTCACAAAAAGAAAACCTAAAAGCTAAGAAGCTAAAAAGGTATTTACAAAAATTTAACTAATTACAACAGTTAAAAGTTAGGATATTGTATTAGTCCAGAAATTAGTATCGGCCATTCAAATTTTCTGTCAATATAAGATCAAGGCTAGTAAAAGAAAAAGTACATGAAAAAAAGAAAATATTAGCGGTATGATTAGATATTAATGTCGGGTATGGGTGTGAAAGTAGAGATCATAAAATATTGAATATGAAAACAAAATTTTGAAGGAGTCAAAGAATTGTTGCCCGGATGAATTTTATTTTTAAGAAGTATGTGTTGAGTCTTAAGGTCAAGTTCGTTTAAAAACTGGAGTTCATCCTCAAAAAGTTCAGCAAAAGAAAGATCCCTAGGATGTTTCCAAAGTGACCGTGACTCAATCTCACCAAGAATATCAAGCTCATCCGCATATATCTTCTCAAAACTCGGCATGAAAGAATGTTTGTCAAAGTTAATCTTCCTCCTTATGCTCCTCCACAATCATATTTTCATCAATACAACTCACATATCCCAATTCAAGTTTTCCCTTAACACACCGACTTATGGGGTAGGTCGATGTCATCTAGGAATGTAGGTGTCCATTCTAAAGTTTCGTCACAAAATATATCAATCGGTAACACTAAAGTCGTGGGTTCCTAATTGTGAATTTCGTCGAAAACTATCTCGAAACCATACCCATCAAATCCACAAGTTTCCTCTTAAATTTTATCGCTAAAATCAGTCGGTGCAAGAATCTTAACTTCAAGTAGTTTATCAGTTAAATCATTCTCAAGATCACAAGTGATAGGAGGCCTAATTGGTACCTGAAGGTTAGTGTCGGATAGACTCAAAAGATTTTCTTGCTAGTCCTTATAACACTCGGTCAAGTCAATTATATCTTCATCATCAACTATGAAATCATCAAAATTTGTTTGATTTTTTATCTCACTCAGTTGACTTCCTACATGACAGATATTGGCATTATTGGTTTCAAATTGACTGTGTTCACCTCCTAAAATCCGTACAGCTAAATATTTCACTTGTTCGTCGATTCTAGCCAATGATTGAGATTGAACGTGAAACAATTGATCAGATTGTTGTATGAACATGGCTAGTGTCGAAACTGTTTGATTCTTGACTGCAATTATCACTTCTAAAGCTTTCTCTAAAGCGGTCAACCTAACATCCATCTCACTATCATATCCTATTTGAAGTGGGATTGGATTCAAGAATGTTAGGTGGGTGATTGATATCAAAATTCTGGCATGGATGGTTATCCCCTAAGAAAGGACATTTGTAAAATGTGGGAAGAATCTTGACAGTTTGAACAAAAGAATTGGGAATGCGTATTAACAAAAGAATACGGATCGCAAAGAATCGAATTAAAATGTGAGTCACCCATATTAACAAGCATTCACAAAATCACAAAAATAAAGAATATTACACCCCTAGCAGTCTATATTTCGCTAAGTCAACTAGACCTGCTCAAGAACTTGATTGTCGAAATAAAATTGTATTGAAAAATGGGCCCAAGATATACTGATCACAAAACCAGATAAGTGCAGAGATAATGGGAGGTTGTCCAACGCTTTCGCGAAATTCCTTAGTTAGATTAACCCTTTCTCTTTCGGTGGTTGCTATCGTACTTTTCTAGACACCCTGTGAACAATATAACATTAAGCGGTGTTCTAAACACAATTAACTTCCCTTATTGAACGTGAATTCTTAAAGTTAGAGTTCTAATTGATTTAAAAATTACTGTAGGTATGCAAGAATGCTCGGTTTTGTGATTTGTGGGCCACGGAAAAAGGTGATGAAATCCTTTACCGTATCTTGTGAGGTTCGCTTGCCCTTAAGTTCGTATTAAGGTGCAAATGTGCAATCAATAATAGAATTTAAGCAATCAAAAAATCAAGCACGTCCTTTTCATTTTAGGCATAGACGCTGCAACAAATACGGGTTAGTTCTCTTTTGGCTATTAGCGGCGAATCTTGCAAAGAATTCTGCAAAAAATAGAATATTGGAATGCGTCGAATTTGAGAATGGAGTTTAGAAAATACGCACTGAAATGTTTGGATTAAGAAACCCCCATTGATTCGATCTATATAGCTTGAAAGGTTCGCTTGCGTGGGTCAAACTATCCGGATCCTTGGCACTGTACTTCACCAAAACCTTGTTCTTGAAAGTGTACTTTGCTCCGCACGATCGCTGCCCGCAATTCTGTCTAAAATTGAAATGTCGGAAATATCAGAAAATTTAGCGGAAAAGCAATATATATTGCCAAATTGCTGCACACACACAATTATGAAATTTAAAGTATTAAAATGGAGTAATAACAGAACAATAGAGCACACACCAAGAGATGGAAGAAAACAAGGCAAGCCGGGCCGCAAATAGCGGCTAAAAGTAATAAACTGACGGCCCACAGAGTAATTAGGGTTCCAATCTTCTACTGGTTGCTTAATATTCCATTATTGTCCCATTTTTATACTTTAAATGTTTCAATAAAACTCAGAGTGACGACAGATAAAAAAGACAAAGAACAAAATGTCAAAGTTAGATTTTTGTTTTGTATTGAAATTTTTTTGTTAGTTTTGTATATACAAATGAACCTGAAATAATAACCCCTAATGACTACCGTATTCCCGGCAACGGTGCCAAAAACTTGTTGGGACGTCATACGTGCACACCTATGCGTTTTGAAAAGAAAGGTTTTTAGAAATTCGGCGCACACGAGCTCGGTCTCGTTTTGAAATTTATAAACCACAAGTGCACAATTCGTTGTAGCTAGCCGGCAAGGACGGGTCGACCCATAGGGAATTGGTGATTAAAAATTGTTGTATCAAGTTCAAGAGAAAAGAATGCGTTTTGATTTTGGTTTGTCACAAAAAATAGAAAACAAAGTATAAGAAAAGAAAAGCGACCGTAGCTCCGGTTCGAATGGTTGAACGTGGCGAATTCTTTGGCGCCCTTTTGATTATGAGTGTTCCCTCCTCTCGTTAGAACCGAAATGAAGCATGGTTTGTCAAGGTGTTTGCGAAGCACAAACCATCAAGATGACGAACTCATACGCGAGGAATGAAACGAATCCGTATTGTTCATTTACCGCTTGTATGTCCAAGTATGAAGTATCAAAACTAAGTACATGGGTTAGCAAACATACATCATCAACAAATACACAAATTAGCACATGTGAGCAAAGTGGTTTAGTATTAAACTTGCCAAGTGATTGGGTGATAGTATAGGGTATATGATTTAGGAAGTGTGTCAATCCAACCATCAATTTACACACCCTATCTAAACACTTAGCAAACTAACACTAATTTGATTCTAACTTTAACATTGCAAAATGGACATTGTGAGAATATGGTATGTGCTAAAGATTACAAGTAATCATCAAAAGCAACATACCATATCATACAAATACCAAGTTAACAATCTTAAACTTACAATCGTTTTTAAGCATATTAATCAATCACAAGAGGAAAAAGAAAGACTAACACATTCATCTCCATCCTCACCATCACCACAACTAAAGAAATTACTCAAACATTACAAAAGAGAAAATGAAAACACAATAGAAGAAACATGAATGAGCAAATAAAGAAAATAGCAAAGAGATTAAAGCAAAAGAGCGCAAGTCTTTATTCATAAAATGGAGGGCTTGAGCTATAAGATAGAAAGCAATTTCAACCTTCTTAATAGAGCACTCAAATGAGAGCTCAAAAAGAGAAGAAGAAGAAGCTATCAAATATCATAATCTATCTTTCTCGCTCCAAAAGCTAACCCCAAACTCAATCTGTGATATACTATTTATAGGCTTCAAAACGGGAAAAAGAATTATAAAAATGGCTTGACATGACAGAGAGGGACCTACCAAAAGAGCACGAAGCCAAATGGACAAGGCCAGGCTGCTACTTGTGTCCAAATAGATTAAATGGGCGGCCAGACAAAGGAAAGTGGGGCCTAGCTTCTTCCTGTGGTCATATTTGCTCAATATCATCTCTCTGGGATAATTTATTTCTTTTGATTCTCACTTGGTTGCAATCTAGAATTAAAGAACAGAGATAGTGATTAAGTGGGCAATGCGTTCACACTTTAAATCACTTTATCAAATACTTATGAACATGCCCACTTACTCAAGCCACTTGTATTCTTCAATATGGTGCTTGCCCACTTGATCCACATGATCCATTACTTGTTCACACTTGATCATGTTGGACCAAAATGATTTTATTTGTTGTGCACAACATGTATTGTTGCAAAACTCATTAGACTGAATCGGTTTTCTGTCTCGTTTGCAGTTTGGCTCAATTTTGTCGTAATCCGTGCATGCGAAGCATTGTTTCCAGTGTTTTTGCATGTGTACCTATAACCTGTACTAATGAGCAGACAGAGATTAAATAACACTGTTTATTGACAAAATGGTAGGAAATGAGCTGTATTAAAATGTAATTAATCGTGCCGAACAGATTGCCATATGGCGCGCAATAACCCCAGCGGAGCTACACTACTAGCCTATATTGCAATCCACTTAACTTTCCATAATTATACCGGTATTGACCTATGAGATGCATGTAACCTATGTGCCAAAAATACAGTTGAAACTTATCATAACCAACGACAATCACGTGCCTAATATTTCAACCAATAATAACGGTTGTGCCATATACTCAAAAACCAATATTCAAATCACGGCACATGTACGCATCTTATTAACTATATGGAAAAATATGATTTCTATGTAATAAGCTTATCTCATGACTTCATTTAAATTTCGCATCAACAAGTTTGTTACATGCATAACAATCATTGTTCATATATACTCCAAATAACCTCATAAAACTTGTTAGCTCATTAATACATATCAACAAAATCAATACGAACAACTATACTATATATATAGACACACATATAAGCATCCACACAGAAAACATCAACTAATTATAGTATTTGTAAAGGGCAAGCATCAAATATTTAACTACTAAATGATTGTTAAACAATGTATTCCCACTTACGGTACTCGAAGCCCAAAGACAGATGTGGCTCCATATTCAGATATCGAAATTTAAATCGATCTCTATGAAACATATAAATATTATAATTAATACATATTCTAAAGGCTTCACTTGTTAAATTTCTAATCACTAAATGTTAAGCCTTAAAGCTCAATATATGGAAAACCAAATTAAAGGAATATAGACTAATCATTTTATTTCTAATATACTATATAAATTTGATATACTATGATATAGTAAAAAGGGTTGGATACTATTAAAAATTATAAGAGGGGTTAGATCATATCCTATAATTTCCGATTGCATACGATTTGATTTCTCTAAATTAAGGATTTGAATCCATATTTATCAATAGAAATAATGGTTGTTTTGCCATCCTAATTAAATCCAAACTCTGACAAACCTTTCTCGATGAACGGCGATTATTATTGCGGTAAATCCCGCAACAAATGCAAGTTGTAAATTTATATTTACTAAAAAGATAAGATCCAAAATAATAAACTAATAAAAGAAAATTGATTCATACCCTAAATCCATGAAACCGAAGGATGATCAAAATAGAAAATCATCGATTCCTCGTTAGCAAACTGAAGAGACCTCGAGAGATCCCTAACGATTAAAGGGGAGAGAACCAAAAGGAAAGAGAGGACCGAGAGGGGGGGAGAACCAAGAGGGGGAGATAGATGAGCGTGACAGAGACGAGAGAAAGGGAAAGAGAAAAAAGATACGTATAGAAAAAGGGAATGGCTAAGGCTTGGTTGTATGTCCCATGAGATATTATATAATTGTATACTTTATACAAAACCCCTCAAAACTTTTCTATTTATATTTTTGCCAAACCAAATTTGGGATATTACATAATATCCCCTTAAAATAAGTTTCGTCCTTGAAACTTGATATCGCTTGATTCACGAACAAGTAGTAATTTCCCTACCACTTTTAAAACGTCAAATGACTAACCTCATCTTCGTTAAACTTGATAAGAAATACAATTTTCGAAATTTAGGTTTCCTTGATGTTCGAATAATATCGATATATCTTCATCATCTCACAATCTCCATTTGGGCTCCTTGATTGAAAGATCATTCCGAATAAGTTTGATAAGTACTCTAGTCTTACAGAACACTTGATCCTCACAATATAATATTTAATTTAGACCAAGTGCGGTGAAAGATCTATTCTAATATAGACATGCTGGAATTTGATTATTCAAGAAGACTAAGAACAAAATGAGCACATTGCACCCTAAAAAGGAAAAAAAAAACAAATCAACCATACAATCCACAAATGCATCTCCTCATATTGCCAAGAGAAAACTTCTCTTTCCAAACGAAGAATCAATCCAACTAACCAGCATCAAAATGTCTCTCATGAATTAGCATATACTATAAGTAGAAATCTTATGACCAAACTTTATTGTTCGCACTTCCGATTAACTTAGGAATTTCCATTATCCGCCATAAAATACTTTAATAATAAAGCCATATTATAATGACAGTTGCTATTATCAAACTCCATCAATTTGCATATGCTCTTCCTAACAATTCAATCCTAAAGAATATTCTATAAGAGTAAAGTATCTTTTAATTGGGCGGCTATAGAAATGTGCTAAAGACAATTAATTCGAATCTAACATATTTTATCTTATGCATATAGTTTAAATCTAAATACATCCCAATGATCTTTATTTGAAAGAACTTTATTACTATGCTATGCAAATCTCCCTATCACACATATATACAAAAATAAAAATAAGATAAACATGCAACGATTCATCATACCTACAAAAAAAATTGACCCGGTTTTACTTATCCATATAAACAAATGGGGATTTCAATAGGACATTTCCTGATCATATACCAGTCCATAACGTACATCTTCATGCATTGGAGGAAAGATTTCCAATTTCTTCTATAATGAAGTAATAATACTTTCTTTTCAGTAAGAGATAGAATTAAAAATTTATATATTGGATATTCTTTAAGTTGTATCGCAAAGAAAAGCTTTAGTTATATTTTTCTTTCCCTTTTTTTAAAAAAAAAATGAAAATCAATGCAAATTTGATGCACTTATATGTAAAATCAACATAACCAATTCATGAAGAAAATATTCACAAAATAAAAGATCCTAGACTCTCTTTTTTTAAAAGAAAAGAAACCATTTAATTTATTTAGAAGTAAATTTTTGATGAATTAAGAAATCTCTTAAGCTTATGTAGTACCATAGTAAACATCTTATTTAGGTTATCTTATTAAAGAATTTAAAGAAAACAATAAAACAAAATGTAATGATAAATTAAGAATTAATATCAACAACTTAAAAAGTCATTTTTACCCATTTATAATAAAGTAACTGCATCATATTAAGATCCAAATGCAAAAAAAATCGACGGAAAAAAAAATATGAAGAAATGAATACAAGACAACTTTAATTAAGCTACATCAATGTAAAATAGTAAGAGTAATATTTAAAAAATAAAATACCGAAAGCAATATCTAAAACACATCATATTCTTAGAAGCTGTTGAAACATGAGGGGGTCTTATAAATAATTTCAAACATTCGATAAAAATTAAATCCATAATCATGAAAAGAGTTATGATAACACTGCTGAGAATTAGAATTTATCTAAATAATATATTAAAACACCAAATTCTAATTCTCGAGAAAGATAACGTCTTAAGCAAATCTCATTTGTTTATAATATGCTAAAGTATATCTCACATTATAGATGTTGATCCAAATATATAAAAGAAACGCAAACACGATGAATTTCTTTTGTATGAAACGTGATTAGATTAGAAATCAATCAATTTATTAAAAGAACTAAAGTTTGAAAGAAAAATAAAAACTTCATTTTTCCTTTTTTTTGTTCGTTCATAATATCCCGATAAGATATTTTAGAAGAGTCAAATCAAATTGTTATGCAAATATTTTTTCTTAAAAAATATCTTTTCAAAATAAATGAATATTGGTATTTGGTATTTAAATTTTAATGAGAATCAAATCAAATGTTTTTTTTGGTATAACTAAATCAAATCAAATTTTTTGGTACAAACCAAATTTCCCAACAATAAACTTAATAAATATTTTAGAATATATCAATATTGTTAAAAAAAATTGTAATCCTTTTCAAAACAAATATATTGCTGCAATTATAATATGAACCTTTTTTGAACCAAATAAAATTTTACTAAACAATTGAGAAATATATTTTTGTCAATAAATTTTTTTATAATGTCTACGAAAAGTTTAGTTTATAAGTATATGGTTACTTATATAAAATACTATAGGCCATGTGCATAGCACATGCAAAAAAAATAGTTGTAAATAATATATGGATCGTTTTCTTTAATCTCGTTGATAATATTATCGTCAAATACCCTATAAAGAACAATTATAAGTAGTAATTATATACTTTGGATCAACAAGTACGTACATGTACGTATAACAATATTATAGGGTCGATTTTGAAACTACTATATGTTAGGATGCCTTGCTCATCTAGTTGGGTTTAAAATACGGCGGAAGCGATAACTTAAAAAATTCTAAAGAGGAAAACATCACAAACCAAGAATCAAACCAAAAGACTAAATTTTAACAACTGGTGAGCTAGTCTAAGGGTTAAGAGTAGCTATAGCCTTTGTAGCGTGTTCCCTCGCCTAGAGAAAGACCCAAACTAGCCTCCACTTGATCCAGATCGAGCTTGCACGAAAATCTCCCCGTCGAAGATGATCCACTTTGAGATAGCCCAACCCAAACTTTAGCTCCATTTGATCAAGTCATCATGAAGCAACTTGCTAATTAAACTTGATAGGGATAATTAACAAGAGATGTAGAAAAGAGGGCTCACTAATTTTTTTATGGTATCCTCTCTTTTCTCCATAGAAAATCTCAAGATAGCAAAGAATAGAGATAAAAATGAACTAGCTTAGAAAAAAGAGGGAGATAGCCATTTTAATCATTTAAGAAAAGCCAAAAACCATCCCATGGTCTCTACACTCCTCTTTTCTTTAATGACTCATTTCTTTATTTCACAAATAAAGAAATGAGTCATCCATCTAGGAAACACTCGTATGTTTATCATATGTATCAAATACAAATGATAAAAATGTATCATATACATCAACTAGTATTTGTATCAAATACAAATACAAATGAGAGAAGTAAATAGTGAAAATAACACCAGAATATATATATATATATATAATTATTAAATTAACACTTGATTTAATATTCCGGCTTCAACAAGAGTCGGCTAGTATTATTAAAACGTCCGATTAACGTACGTGTATCAAATACACGTGTTTAATCGAACTTCTACGCACCCTACATCGTTTCGCTTGAGCTGGAAAACCTCTGTGTAGGACTCTAAAAACTCGACAATACGCTGGCAGTAGTTTTAGGATCATATCCATAATCCACAAGCACGTCAGCGGTACGAGCTGCACGTAACGGCTACCCAGATATTGATCGAAAGAAAGTCAACAAGCAAGCTCATCCGAACCTTACTGAGTCTATCGGTGACAGTCACCGTACAGTCCAGTCTCTTCATCTAAGAGTATCGCATATCGGATCTGGAAGGTGGAAACCGTTAGACTCCTAATAACCCGATAAATTGTGCTGATATCAAACTCATAACCACCTGAGAAATTACTGGTAACACTTATCAGTAAATCTCATCTGCCTTGGCCAAGAACTTATGGTTTTAGCAATCATGCACAATGCAACATCAACTCCCTATACCGGGAGAGACGAATCCCTTCGATCGCTCATTGCCTCATATGCTTCGGGACTGTACCAACTAAAACCCGTTTGCATGACTCTTTAAAGTCGTTGTAGGGTAGTAATCAAAGTACAGCGAGAACACACACAAGATGCTATGACGATCTCAGATGTACAGACTACCATGTACTCATATCACTGGAGAACTGTTATCTGATGATAGCTATAATACCATCTAGAAGTTCTCTGGTGAGTCCGTCTAGTGAAACTTATTATCTAATAAGCACATGTATACAATTTTTGGTGTCAAACACCAATGGCTATGGGATCAACCATCGCCCCGATCGGGGTCAAGAAACATATACAATAGTCTACTCTGGAATATCGATGCCCAGTCTTGATACTCCCATGACTAAGAACAATTAAGGATGTGCTTATGGACTACCCATGCCCCACTAGTATGATCCCTATCATAATCCTGGCAGTCAAGCAAAGATCTTATGGGCTTTATCATTATGTATTAGCGACACGTGATATCGAGTAAAACGTATACACATAAATGATAAAGACAAACCAAATAGCATATTATCATCTCGAGTAAGATTGTTCTTCCTGTAAAGGTCCTCCTACAATTACAATAATTACCTTGAGGGCACCTCTATCCAACAATCTCTCACTTGCACTTAAAGTTAATTATTGTGGTATCACATACCCAACTTCTTTACTAACAGTTTTACAAACCGTGTTCGAGAAACAGCCTTAGTGAGTGGATCGCTACAATGAATCTATCTTTATCTCTATATATCTCAGCTTCGTGAAGATCAACTATCTCCCGAAAATGAGCGATACCTGACTTAGAATTTGCCTGGATAGACGATGGGATCAAGTTCGCAAATGAACAATTTTATCCAGCAACTTCTTGGGCTGTATCCACGGCTGATTCATAATCAGCACTCAGCGCTACGAATACCCAGTATCCCGATTGGAACTCTTTCCAATATACTGCTCCCACTAAAGAGAGTATACTAATAACCCATGACAGACAGTCTGTCATTCATGTAACTTTAGAAGCCGGAATCAGTAACCGCCTCCTAATGGACTCTGCCATTACATACACCAAGAACATCTTTATATATTCTTCATCGGTTCCCTTTTGTTTCTTCAGGATTGGACTAATATCTGCTTACTGCAACATGTGTAAAAGCATAATTTGGTCTGACACATGACATCGCATGATCGATCCAATTGCCGAAGCAAGTGGAAAATCATTCATGCGAGTCTCTTTCCACATCAGTCCAAAAGACATCTCTTTAGAGAGGGTGCCTCTTCTACATGCCGGTACGCTACCGAGCTATGAGTCGTCTATTCTAAAACCCTTTTAGAATGGTGTCATCTTACCTAAATTGAGCCAATCTCAAAACTTACTAAATCTATCTCTATAGACCTCGTCACCAGAATGATTGATATATTATCCAAATGTTACATAAAAAAACATTTGTGACAACTATAGTTTGACCGAACTGTAGCATAGGAACTTCACTTCTATTAGGAGGGTGTCATCCACATACCATATCTGGTGTATGACATCACTCCCTACATCCTTCTTACAAATACCCGGGTCATCTATCATTTTGATGAAATCAAACACTTAGACCGTAACATCAAAACAAATGATCCTATCTCCACAATGCCTGGTTTAGTTTATAAATAGACTCAGGCAACTTGCACACCTTCCGCTGCTCCTACTGGTCACGATAATCTTCTGGCAAAGTCATATATACGTACACTTCTAAACCTATATTTAGAAAAACGTTATATTCATCCACCTGCCAGATATCATAGTCATGGAAGACAGAAATGACAAGTTATATCCGTGTAAACTTCAGCACAGATACTGAAGTAGAAGTTTCATCACAATCCACATTAGGTATTTGATGAAAACCTTATACTACAAATCGAGCCTTATAAGGTTAATATCTTTCCATTTGCACGGATCTCGAAAGATCTATTTGCTCCTTATGGGTTTTACCCCTTCAGGAGCAGCCAACAAAGTCCATACTTTGTTGGAGTGTATGGAGTCCAACTTGAATAACTTGGCATCCAGCCATCAGTCGCCACTTCCCATGGCCTGCTGATATAGTATGGTTATTATCACATGATGCAAGCCTCCCTGTCACCGTCTACGAGAAAACCGAAGTAACTCTCGAGTGGTTGAGGTTACCTACTAAATTTGCGGAGTGGCTAAGTTTTGTGAGGGTTAATTGAATCTCCAGGTGCTACTAAATCTTCAATAATCATTGGTGGTTCTAAAATCACTTCCAGATCTACCATACCCCCACTAATTTCTTTTGCAAGAAATTTCTTTTCTAAAAAGATAGTGTCGAGAACAAAACTTTTGATCCCGAAAATGGTAGATGTTGAACCATTGCGTGTGCTTGGGATAATCCACAAACTATACATTACCGAAACGTGCCTTGAGTTTTTTCGGATTCTATTTTTAAGCATAAACCGGATTACTCCATATCTTAACCCCCATTCTATATCACATATAGAATCACATGCACTAATTTAGATGGAACCATATTTAATTGATATGCAACTGTTTTCAGTCCATATCCCTTAATGAAAAAGACCATATATCGTTACTCATCAAGGAGCACACTCATGGATGAGTAATCTGAGAGAATCAAATTCTCGATTATGGAACACCTAGCACATGTATCCACATCTTCGAACACTTCGAAGGATCTTGATATTTTCAATATTTGGTTCTCTACTTTATTCTTATTGTAACAGACCTATTTGAATGCAGTAGTTCAAGATTTTTATCAAGATTCTTTTTCCATAATTTTAGAACCTTTAATTGGCTGCTAGTATATTTTATTTTGAATTTTTACTGTAAACAATTTTGATATAAGAAAAATCTTCAGTTTTTATATAATATATATATAGATAATTTCCTTAGTTGCAACAAAACAATATTTTGCATATCTTAAAATTCCTAATTTGACCTATTAATATTTGGTTGCATGCACATATTACCTTGGCTAACTTCTGTTTGTTGTTAATTTGAGCACAAGAAAAATCTGTGCAGAATCTCTAAGTACAACCAATTAAAGATATGCATCTATATACATATATTTATAAAAATTCTATATATACACAAAACAAAATATCTCTCTCTCATACTCACATCTCTCTCTCCCGTCTGGACCTCAAATTCCTTTTTTTCTAACCCCGACCCTCCTCTCACCACCATCACCGCCGCCGCAATTCTCGACCTCGCTCCTCACTCGCCGACCCTTGCCTCCCTCTCATTCCCCCTTCACCATCGCCTTTGCCCCTTCGCACCACCATCTCCGATTCCACCACAACCTCCAGCGACCTGCACAGAACCTTCAACGTCGCCGCAGCCCTCGTTTTCGCCTCGCCGCTGCTCCCATCACCCAGACCTCCACAGCTCCCCTGCAGCAACATCATCCATGTCCTTCCATCGTCAGATCTGACCCCCCGAGTGCTCTTGGCTCGACCCAGGACCATCTGAACCCTAGCTTGATACGATCATCCTCTGTAAGTTTTCCCCGATCCCTGCTTTTTCAGAAAAAAAAATATGAATAAAATGCAATGATATGAAATCAGTGAACAATTGAAAGGGAAAATTAGTATCAAAACCCTAAATTGATATAATTGTGTTTGGTTGTGTGACAATATTTATGTAGATATTTATGGTTTAACCGATGAAATTTATCTAGGCGGATCGTAAAACTCATATCCCAAGTCGCACCTTAGCTGAGATCGTGCCCCGCATTTTCGTACATCGTTTTCCGTGATCGTTATCCTCAGGCAAGTACTCTTGCTCTTTTCATTTTGTCGATGCAACATCGGCGATTATCTAAATTAGTTCTTAACCTGTGCAAGTTTGGGTATTAGAGGAAAGAGGTTTCTTTCACAGTTTTATCATCTGTCCTTATCGGAACACTTGCCGATATATTGCTGACTGTAAACTTGCAACTACAAATTTCATTATAAATTAGGTGCAATTTAGTTGTACAAAATATTGCTAAATATTCCCCCTAAAGCATAAGTGAGTATAAGCACAAAGTTATGAACTTTTTCTAAGGCTAATGGTCACATAAATTTTCCCCATCGAGCTATACCTGAAACCATTTCATTTGCTAATTACCAACTGCTGCTTGCTTTTTCTTTATGTGATGCTATGACATGATTACTATGCACAAGAATCCTTTTACATGCTTTATACACATTCGAGACTCATGTTGATTTACATGTATAGAACATCTTGATTTGACATGCCTATTCATGATCCTTGTCATTTATACTAAAATGAAATCATTAATTGGAATGCTGAACAACATGCCATGACACCACTATTCACCAGTTTTATTTCCATACAATTACCATACCACAAGTTCCTGTCCGTTCAGCAATTGTAATTTAGTGATTTAATCTTTACCATAGTAGCTATAAATACGCGGGTGTTGGGATAGTTTGAGTGTGCGTTGTACAACAGGATCTCGGGAGTCCCATGCCGGCAGCTCGTACCTGGCTATATCAGTCTCATGTTTACAGCTCGTACCGGGCTATATCGGTCTCATGTTCATTCCACAGTTGTGCCCGTGTTTCCTAGCCCCTGGAGCACCACTCTTGGGTTAGGAATACTCCTGCAGAGGTTAACGTACACACTCGAGCTTACGATAGGATAGTTTATTTTTTAGTGACCAGTTAGGTTATGACCTGACCCCTTACATACATGTTTCGTAGTGTTAATACATCTATTTATTTATATATCGTTTTTTCTTGCACATCCGGGCTTTCTTATATTCTTGTTATTATACTACACACAGCTTATACGTTGAGTACTTGCTGGGGTGTTATCACATCCTTGAGATTTGCCATCTCAGGTTTAGAGACAGGTTTTCAGGCCGAGCAGGATCAGAGCGGCTACCAGGACTTTGCTGAAGATCAGTAACCGTAGGTTTATTTTCCCCTTTTCAGTTAGCTTTTAGCATGTGCTCCCTTATGAGACATTAGGACTTATGTATCTCTTTTGGATCTTATTTTATTTCCGAAACTTTTATTTTGGATCTTTAATTGCATCAATTATCTAGTGGACCCATTTTTAGGATTTCTTGTGGTTTCATTGCAGCATGATTATCAGTATTATTTCTTTTGGTATTGGATTTTATTTTTGACAGGTTAATCTACACAGCCTTATGTGACTATGGAAGGATTTTTCCTTACCGTAGGTAGCACGGCTGGCCTTCGTCGCTTTCCGTATTCCGTATCTTGGGAAGCGGGGCGTGACAAGGTTTTGTTGGTATCAGAGCCAGGCTAACGTCAAAGGTTAGTCTGGGGTCTTCCGACCTTTTAGGTTAGAATCACATGTCTAGATTTT
This sequence comes from Agapanthus africanus, assembly GCA_030015575.1. Lineage (NCBI taxonomy): Eukaryota > Viridiplantae > Streptophyta > Magnoliopsida > Asparagales > Amaryllidaceae > Agapanthus > Agapanthus africanus. Next base: position 362,360,849 of record JASDDO010000004.1, read on the forward strand.
CACCAGTATGTCATGCTGCAGATTCCGTTGACTCTGACCGTAGGATTCGGGCGACTTACATAGAGTTACGATAGTGTGCCCATGTACCGCGGCATGGATACAATACGGTATTCTGTATGAGTAACTTAGAGTTCTACACTTAATCCGTATTCTTTGAATTGATTGTTACATTATCTCTTTGCTTCGCTCAGTTTTAATATTTTGAATTTAAACCTCGTTTTCGTTGCTAAACCTCGTCGTTCGTTTTGACTTCAGAATCATGGCAAAAGAGAATTTGCGAGTATATGGGAGACGTGACAACAATACTGCACTACTTGGAGTTATACGCGGCATGCTTGAGAGTCAACAACAACAGACCGAATTGCTACAAGGGGGCCTACTTGCTTCTCAACAGACCGCTACTGTGGCCCTGAACAAGATGGCTGAGGTTCGTGAAGGTAGACGTCTGGGCAATGTTGCAGATTTCAGGAGACTACAGCCGGCAGTTTTCACTGGCACGGGCGGACCACTGGATGTTGAGCAGTGGATTGTCGACATGGAGAATTTACTGTCAGCCGCCCGGGTTCCTGAAGAGGACAGAGTGGATATAGTCAAGATTCAACTGCAAGATGTTGCTAGAATTTGGTGGCTCGCAGAAGAGAACATGTTGAAGAAACCGATTGCATGGACTGATTTCTCTACGGCTTTCCTTGAGAAATTCTTTCCCAAATTGGCCAGGATTGAGATGGAACAGCAATTTATCAGTCTTCGTCAGAGAGATCGCACAATGGACGAGGTAGCGGCTGAGTTTATCCGACTCAGTCGTTTCGCTCCTTCAATGGTAGCCCAGGAAGATGATAGAGCTAGAAGATTCTTACAGTGTCTCACTCTGGAAATACAGGAGAAGTTAGCTTTACATGATCTGGGGACTTATTCAGAGGTATTAAATGCGGCCCGCAGAATTAAAACAGTTATGGATAAGAGGAAGAAACTTCAGAGTGGAGGATTCAAACGGCCCGTGAATCAAATTTCAGGGAGGATTCCAGTTAGACAGCATGGAGGAGTTCAGATGAAGCGTACCGCAACCCCACCACAACAGGAACCTCCGGTTTGTGGATACTGTCGGATATCGGGACACGTCGAGAGAAATTGCCGCCGCGCTAAGGGTCTATGTCTGATTTGTGGTGCTAGTGACCATCAGATTGAGAGTTGTCCTAGGAGAGCTGAGCGCAACCAACCTCAGAAAGGACTTGTCCCTCAGAAGCAACTTTTTGATCAGAGGTGAGGAAACACAGGTCGTGGCCAGGGGCGAGCCTTTACCCTGACAGCTGAGCAGGCGGAGGCGTCGGAGGATGTCGTTTCAGGTACCATTCTAATTTGTTTTGTTCCTGCTAGAGCACTTTTCGATTCTGGGACTTCACACTGTTTTATGTCTTTGGATTTTGTCACAACACATTCTATTACACACAAAACACTGACTAGAGGTTGGGACATTCACACTGGAAATGGAGTAGTTACCACCAACCTAGAGTGCAAGCTTTGTCCGGTAGTGATTTGCGGCAGGGAGCTTTTCGCAGATTTCCTGTTGATTGGGACTGGAAGTTATGATGTCGTTTTAGGAATGGATTGGTTGGGCACCTTTCACGCACATATTGATTGTCGGGCCAAAACTGTAAACTTTCGCATTCCTAACCAACCAGAGTTCGTGTTCACTGGAGGGAGCAAATCTCTGGGACCCATAAAGTTTAGAGCAAACCCGACGTGCGGCATACTAGTGTCAATGGAGATTGATATGAGTTCGGCACCGGTCGTAGTTCGGGAATTTTTGGATGTCTTTCCTGAAGACTTACCCGGCTTACCCCCGGCTCGTGCTTTAGGGTTTTCGATAGAATTATTACCAGAAACGGCACCAATTTCTAAGTCACCCTACAGGATGGCACCAGTTGAATTAGCGGAATTGAAGAATCAGATAGAAGACCTCCTCAGCAAGGGATTCATTCGCCCGAGTACTCCGTGGGGCGCTCCAGTTTTACCAGTAAAGAAGAAGGACGGCTCATTACGCATGTGCATTGACCACCGAAAGTTGAACCGGGTTACGATTAAAAACAAGTACCCCATACCTCGGATCGATGATTTGTTCGATCAATTATGTGGTGCTCGAGTGTTCTCTAAGTTGGATCTTCGGTCGGGGTACCATCAAGTTCATGTTAAAGCGGAGGATGTATGCAAGACAACCTTCAGAACTCGATACGGTCACTATGAATTCTTGGTAATGCCATTCGGTGTTACTAATGCCCCAGTTGTGTTTATGGATTTAATGAACCGAGTTTTCTCTCAGTACCTTGATCAGTTTGTCGTAGTTTTCATTGACGACATTCTTGTGTACTCCAAAAGCAAGGAGGAGCATGCCGAGCATTTGAGGATCGTGTTGCAGATACTGAGACAAGAAAAGTCATACGCCAAGCTTAGTAAATGCGAATTTTGGCTTGAACAAGTTCAATTTTTGGGCCACATCGTTTCTGGAGACGACATACAGTAGATCCGGCGAAGATTGAAGCAGTGAAGGATTGGCCAGCACCAAAGTCAGTAGCAGAGATTAGGAGTTTCTTGGGACTCGCAGGCTACTACCGCAGATTTGTTAAAGATTTTGCACGAGCGGCTGAGCCATTGACAATACTTACTCGAAAGGGGGTATCATTCGTATGGTCAGAAGAGTGCAACCGAGCGTTCGAATTATTGAAGGAGAAACTCACAACTGCACCCATATTGACCGTACCAGATGGGACAGGAGGACTGGTGATTCATAGTGACGCTTCCGGCAAGGGGCTAAGCTGTGTCTTGATGCAGTATGAGAGTGTCGTCGCTTATGCCTTGCGTCAACTGAGAACGCACGAGAAGAATTACCCAACTCACGATTTAGAGTTGGCCGCAGTGATATTTGCTTTGAAGATTTGGAGGCATTATCTTTTGGGAGAACTAGTGGAAATTTTTACGGACTACAAGAGTCTGAAATATGTATTCACACAGAAGGAGCTAAATATGAGACAGTGTAGGTGGTTGGAGTTCATGGCTGATTATGATATTGATTTGCAATATCATCCCGGAAAGGTAAATGTGGTACCGGATGCTCTCAGTCGGAGACCAACAACAATGTGATTGACTGGCCAGAAGGAACTCATTGATGAATTTCGAAGACTCAATTTAGAAGTGGTAGAGCAGTGGACGCACGGACAGTATTGGCAACTGCAGGTGCAGTCTTCGTTAGTTGATCGTATTAAAGCTGCACAGGCTGGGGACCCGCAATTGCAGAAGCTCCGCGGGTTAGTAAAGGCAGGATTGAGAACAGATCTATTGATACACGAAGATGGCTCATTAAGATTCGGCGGTCGATTATGCATGCCAAAGGACGAGGTTCGATAGGAAGTGTTGAAGGAAGCACACAGTTCAGCTTATTCGGTGCACCCGGGTGGCACCAAGATGTATAGGGATGTTAAACAACACTTTTGGTGGAATGGCATGAAGAGAGAGATTGCCCGCTATGTGTCAAAATGCTTAGTGTGCCAGCAGGCAAAGGCCGAACATCAGCGAGTGGCCGGCCGTTGCAACCACTTCCCATTTCCCAGTGGAAGTGGGAACACATCACTATGGACTTCGTGACGGCTTTACCGCGGAGTCCTAAGGGTAATAATGCTATTTAGGTCATCGTCAACCGTCTCACAAAGGCGGCCCATTTTCTACCCTTTCGAGTGGGACAATCGACGGAGACTTTGGCACAGAAATATATGCAGGAGATCGTACGGTTGCATGGGGTGCCTATCACTATAGCATTGGACCGAGACACGAGATTCCTTTCACATTTCTGGAGAAGCTTACAAGAGAGTTTAGGCACTCGTCTCCGTTACAGCACAGCTTACCACCCCAGACTGACGGACAGTCTGAACGTACGATACAGATATTAAAAGATATGTTGAGAGCCTGTATGCTAGATTTCAAGGGATCATGGGAGGATCATCTTCACTTGGTGGAATTCTCGTATAATAACAGCTATCAGGCGAGTATTCAGATGGCACCGTTTGAGGCACTTTACGGGCGTAAATGTCGTTCCCCACTTTGCTAGGATGATGTGGATGAGCGAAGATTACTAGGACCGGAGCTTGTAACCCAAACAGTTGAGAAGGTCCAGTTGATCAGGGACCGTATCAAGGCAGCACAAGATCGTCAGAAGAGCTTGGCAGATACTAGTCGAAGACCACTTGAGTTTGGAGTAGGAGATCATGCCTTCCTTAAGATTTCGCCGACTCGAGGAGTGATTAGATTCGGTAGTCGTGGGAAACTCAGTCCTCGATTTATCGGACCGTTCGAGATTGTGGAACGCGTTGGAGTAGTGGCATACAGATTGGCCTTACCACCTTCTTTGGCTGGTGTGCACGATGTATTCCATGTGTCACAGTTGCGTCGGTACGTTCGCGATGACAGTCATGTTCTCGATCATTCTGAATTAACCTTGAGCACTGATCTCTCGTGTGAAGAGACCTACAGCCATTGTCGACCGTAGAGAGAAGGTTTTGAGAAACAAGATCATCCCTTTAGTTCTTGTATCTTGGAACGGACGTTCTCGCGGGGAATCCACTTGGGAGCGTGAGGACGAGATTCGTCAAAAGTACCCACACCTGTTTACTTGATCTTGTAGTCGTCCTTCCAATTTCGAGGACGAAATTTTCTGTAAGGTGGGTAGAATGTAACAGCCCTATTTGAATGCAGTAGTTCAAGATTTTTATCAAGATTCTTTTTCCATAATTTTAGAACCTTTAATTGGCTGCTAGTATATTTTATTTTGAATTTTTACTGTAAACAATTTTGATATAAGAAAAATCTTCAGTTTTTATATGATATATATATAGATAATTTCCTTAGTTGCAACAAAACAATATTTTGCATATCTTAAAATTTCTAATTTGACCTATTAATATTTGGTTGCATGCACATATTACCTTGGCTAACTTCTGTTTGTTGTTAATTTGAGCACAAGAAAAACCTGTGCAGAATCTCTAAGTACAACCAATTAAAGATATGCCTCTATATACATATATTTATAAAAATTCTATATATACACAAAACAAAATATCTCTCTCACACTCACATCTCCCCCCCCCCCCCGTCTGCACCTCAAATTCCTTTTTTTCTAACCCCGACCCTCCTCTCACCACCATCACCGCCGCCGCAACTCTCGACCTCGCTCCTCACTCGCCGACCCTCGCCTCCCTCTCCTTCCCCCTTCACCATCGCCTTTGCCCCTTCGCACCACCATCTCCGACTCCACCACAACCTCCAGCGACCTGCACAGAACCCTCAACGTCGCCGCAGCCCTGGTCTTCGCCTCGCCGATGCGCCCATCACCCAGACCTCCACAGCTCCCCTGCAGCAACATCATCCCTGTCCTTCCATCGTCAGATCTGAACCCCCGAGTGTTCTCGGCTCGACCCAGGACCATCTGAACCCTAGCTTGATACGATCATCCTCTGTAAGTTTTCCCCGATCCCTGCTTTTTCAGAAAAAAAATATGAATAAAATGCAATGATACGAAATCAGTGAACAATTGAAAGGGAAAATTAGTATCAAAACCCTAAATTGATATAATTGTGTTTGGTTGTGTGACAATATTTATGTAGATATTTATGGTTTAACCGATGAAATTTATCTAGGCGGATCGTATAACTCAGATCCCAAGTCGCACCTTAGCTGAGATCGTGCCCCGCATTTTCGTACATCGTTTTCCGTGATCGTTATCCTCAGGCAAGTACTCTTGCTCTTTTCATTTTGTCGATGCAACATCGGCAATTATCTAAATTAGTTCTTAACCTGTGTAAGTTTGGATATTAGAGGAAAGAGGTTTCTTTCACAGTTTTATCATCTGTCCTTATCGGAACACTTGCCGATATATTGCTGACTGTAAACTTGCAACTACAAATTTCATTATAAATTAGGTGCAATTTAGTTGTACAAAATATTGCTAAATATTCCCCCTAAAGTATGAGTGAGTATAAGCACAAAGTTATGAACTTTTTCTAAGGCTAATGGTTACATAAATTTTTCCCCATCGAGCTATACCTGAAACCATTTCATTTGCTAATTACCAACTGCTGCTTGCTTTTTCTTTATGTGATGCTATGACATGATTACTATGCACAAGAATCCTTTTACATGCTTTATACACATTCGAGACTCATGTTGATTTACATGTATAGAACACCTTGATTTGATATGCCTATTCATGATCCTTGTTATTTATATTAAAATGAAATCATTAATTGGAATGCTGAACAACATGCCATGACACCACTATTCACCAGTTTTATTTCCATACAATTACCATACCACACTGTTCAGCAATTGTAATTTAGTGATTTAATCTTTACTATAGTAGCTATAAATACGCGGATGTTGGGTTAGTTTGAGTGTGCGTTGTACAACAGGATCTCGGGAGTCCCATGCCGGCAGCTCGTACCAGGCTATAGTGGTCTCATGTTTACAGCTCGTACCGGGCTATATCGGTCTCATGTTTACAGTTCGTACCGGGCTATATCGGTCTCATGTTTATTCCACAGTTGGGCACGTGTTTCCTAGCCCCTGGGGCACCACTCCTGGGTTAAGAATACTCATGCAGAGGTTGACGCACACACTCGAGCTTACGATAAGATAGTTTACCTTTTAGTGACCAGTTAGGTTATGACCTGACCCCTTACATACATGTTTCATAGTGTTAATACATCTATTTATTTATATATCTGTTTTTCTTGCATATCCGGACTTCACTACTTTCTTATATTCTTATTATTATACTACACACACCTTATACATTGAGTACTTGCTGGGGTGTTCTGACATCCCTGAGATTTGCCATCTCAGGTTTAGAGACAAATTTTCAGGCCGAGCAGGATCAGAGCAGCTACGAGGACTTTGCTGAAGATCAGTAACCGTAGGTTTATTTTCCCTTTTTCAATTAGCTTTTAGCATGTGCTCCCTTATGGGACATTAGGACTTATATATCTCTTTTGGATCTTATTTTATTTCCGAATCTTTTGTTTTGGATCTTTAATTGCATCAATTATTTAGTGGACCTATTTTTAGGATTTCTTGTGGTTTCATTGCAGCATGATTATCAGTATTATTTCTTTTGGTATTGGATTTTATTTTTGACAGGTTAATCTAGACAGCCTTATGTGACTATGGAAGGATTTTTCCTTACCGTAGGTAGTATGGCTGGCTTTCGTCGCTTTCCGTATTCCGTATCTTGGGAAGCGGGGCGTGACACTTATATCCTACGAACTTCTCAAAATCTTAGGACTTTGCGTTTCAACAAGAATGCATGTCTAAAACCAGAGAACTCATAGGAAAACGAAATAAAGTGTGAGTACCAACCCCTGGTCCGAGTAGACACCGGACAACAATACATCAATATATACAAGCCCTATAAGTTCATTAACTCATACTTTGTGTGTTGTAATTTGAAAACCATATTTTGGTTAAGAATGTATATTCGTTATTCAATACACCTTACCCAATTGTCAAATGATAAAGGTAAATGTTTAGAATATATTTTTTATAAATTATATCCCATTTTATGTAATAAAGAGACGGATATTACAGTTTTAAAATTGGTGCATAACGGTTATTCGAAACCAAAAAGTTTGCCACTAGGCAAACCCAGGTGATGTCCCCAATAGCAACAGTTGCTCTGATTTCCGACATTGGGGATCAAATCACCTTTCCCAATACTCCAGTCCTCAGTATCTGTAACATCTTGCGGATGTGGGATTATAATCCAGTATCCATATACCCAAAAGTCAGAGTTAATTGGGAAACAGTTTTCGATTACAAACACACAAGAAACATGAAACATCAAAATATATCAAGGGGTTTGCCGGGTATTTTAGTAATGTCTCTTTCATTGCCCAGAGTCATAACAGTAGTTGCAATTTCCTTTCCGCTCAGTTCAACTCCTTTTGAAGTCTCTCCATCTTACCTTTTGTATACCGAAGTTAGGCTGGTTGGTTTTCTTCTTCTCCTTCCTTTCAGCTTCAGCTTTAGGATTGGAAGAAAACTATCCAACAACCGTAACTGGTATATTCTCCTTATTAAAGGAGCTCTCGAACTTGAGATAATATGGAGGGAAGAAACAATTGAACAATTCATCTGCTCCAGAATTAGTGGCCATCCTCGGACTGAAATAATTTCTTTGAGTTTGTATCTAACCATGCGACGGCCTTCCAAGAATAAGGATCTATGTACCACATACAGAGAGTTCTAGATCTAGCAAAATGGGAAGCAGGATAGGTAAAGATATATGCGACTTTGTCGTGAATTAGGACATGACATTTCAAAGCCAATGATTGTAAAAAGGTTCGGTTAACTTGGTTTACGAGTTTTAGTTTAAGGTCGGTCTTATGTCGCTGCCAGAGAGAAAAGTAACACTCAGCGTGCACTCTATCAGGTTGATTTATTAATTTATCTAATCAAGATAGCTTCCACTGTTTCGTCGAATTCTTCTTCAAAATCTAAAAGGAGAACTAGCCGGGATCATATCCCGATAGTAACTATTACTCACAGTAGGAACAATGAGAATCAGGACCCAAACTATCACATAGAATGGTATGCAACTCATTGCAACAGTCAACATATCATAAGCCGCTAATCAAGTTCAACCCGTCATTTCATGATTAATTTAGGCCCACCCGCATAAGCCCTTAACACAGTCAAAATGGCTATGCGACTGTCTTAACTAATCACATCAGCATGCTTACAGGAAGACATCACTTAGCTACCATACACTACGCCTTGACATGGTCAACATACGCAACATGAATACTAAATACTCTACTTCCTGAAATGACAGAGGGTTACGGTTGATTTTGAAGAAACCTTTAACGTAATGAACTTGATCTCATTGAAGGAACCGAGTGGTTTTGCAAATTTATGGTAGCATAAACTTCTGCTCAAGAGTGAACTCCCCGTGAAAGGATCAAGCCTCTTTCTTCATCGAATGAGGTGCATGATATTCCTAGCCGAATATCTCTATGCAAAGCAAAAAGCAAACAGCTATAATTTATTTTTAAAAAAATAGATTGGTTCCTACAACGTATTTTAGGTTTGTTTTCTTTGTATTAATCCAATTAACACAATCCCGTCATTTAGATAATCACATATTGTCTAGAATCTTCTCACATAATCACAGAAAAGTATGATATGAAAAGAAAATAGAATGTTATATATGTCATCCGCATTTGCCACGGGGCCTCGGGTCTTCACCGTAAGGCTGCTTATGGCAGGACGGAGACAGGGCTAGCACGAATGCAAAACATTTATCAACATTTATTTATATATCCTATATATCATCGCAGGAAGATAATCATATTACAGACAAGCGATAAAAATTACAGAAAATGGAAAAACAGATATATTAGGAATAATGCGTTTCGTTTAAGCCGATCACAAAACATGAAATTCCACGGTCGTGTGAATAGCCCGTACATCATCGATCCACAACCCCTATGAGTGCAGCAAGCCGCCTGTCAATTCTAGTAGTGAGGCAATCCGCACTCAACATCATAAGTGGACCACCCAGCGCTATCTCGAACCCAGTAACTTGGACACTCCTCTGTGGGTCATACCTAACCCCTACAAGCGCGACGAAGCACCCGTCAATTCTAGAATAGGGTGACCCGGATCTCAACTTCTTGAGATGGCTACCCGTTGTATCCTAGAATCCGGTGATTCGAGCGCTTCACCGCGGGGTGTCCTAATACATGAATCGAAAAATATATACAATGGTAACATCGACCTCAACCCGGTCACTAATGTTAAGGATATATTCATATAATAGAAGAAAATATGAGTTAACTAAACGCTTATATGCAGGGGTGTGATGCTTCGGTCTTGATTTCATCTCCAATGGGAGATGCTGAGGAAGATGCAGACGGAAACCTATCGCTCGCTGGTGATGGTTATAAATTATTAATGCTGTGAACAAGGCCAAACAAGTCGTTGAAGCAGTATGTCCTGTTGTTGTCTCATTTGCTGATATTCTAGCACTGGCTGCCAGAGATGTTATTAGAGTAGATAAAAGCATTTACCTCAAAACCCTCATCACAACTTCAGAGTTTTGGCGCAATGATAGGGATATTAAGGTGGTAGCAGACAGGGGTGGATCCTTATAGAGACGAAAGCTGGTGTGAAAACAGGGAATCAAGTGGATATCAGGAGAGTCTGTTCAGTTTTTTGCTGATAGTGGATTAGACTTGAAGATCAGTTTCAATTTGTTTCATTCTTTTTTACCGAGTGCATTAGAATTCATTTATGGGTTTTAATCTTTGATATTCATGTTGGAGTGTGATAACTCATGTTTGCTTAAGAGTGATGTATTATTTGTTTGAAAAGTGATGTGACTGATGTCGGTGATATTAAGAATGCATCATGTTCATTTGGAAATATAATAATAGTTGTTTGAAGAGCGACGTAATCATATTTGTTTCTCGAAGAGTAGTATCAGTTGGGTTGTGTTTAAACTTTAAAGTACAGACATATACATATTGGGAGTTGTTTGCTCGTGACCGATCCTCATTGGATGGCATATACAACACCAAAAGAAAAAGAAGAAAAGGAAAGATACAACAGCTACTGATACAACAGCTACTCTGGACCTTTGGTATTAACAGTGAAAATCATCAGCATCAGGCATTATCATTAACAACTTTATATGAAACTAGTGGCTTCCACATGCGATGCGTGAGCATATGATGAATAAAATGTTTGTAATTTAATTTTTACTGTTTAAAATTTGAAGTCAGATAGCAATTGATGTGCTTCTATATGATATGAAAGGAATATATTATTTAACAAAATACGCAACCTTTAAACATTTGAATACAATGCTAAAAACTATGCAAATTTAATAATAGAAACAAGAAGTGATTGCAAAGATAACTTGACTGACATTTAAATTCATTTCGGTGTTTGCATACCAATATCTTTGATATCCTTCTAGAAATTGTCGAGATTGTCATATTAAATTCCATTCGTATTGATCGGCATGCCCAAAAAGTTCATCATACATGCATCATCCTATCAAAATTCAGGGGTAGGAGGGGAAAAAAAAAGAAATCTTAATGATATCAAAGAAATAAATAACACAAAAAAAGCAATTGAGATCAAATTCACTATTAATGCATATTTGAACTTTGGATCAAATTGATCACTTCTGTCTGTATCTGTAAGTAATAGCGATGAGTATCACCTATGGGTTGTCTTCCTCAAACCCAACTACGCAGTAAAAACCAATAGTATCAAATGGAACAAACTAGAAAATAAAGTATTATTTTAATTAGTTTTCTCAACCTACAAAAAGAAACTATAAAAAAAAGTCCTACCATGCCTTCTCTTTCCATGCAAAAAATTATATATTCATCAAATCAGAATGAGAGCAACCCTATATCTTCGCCAGTGCACGATAACAACACGTATCGTCATGCTGTCCAATATTTGCTGCAAAACTAATTCTTCGTGGTTTTTATTTAACATATAACAGAAATTCATTGATTTTCTATTTATTTTTTTGTATTTTTCTTTTTCCGAATGATGGGAATAGCTATATTTATCCTATATTGGTGACTGCTTGGGACGTGGATGCACTAGGAATTTACAGAAATTATTCGTTTTTCTTTTTCAGTAGGTTTATAATGAGGATATAGCTTTCTGTAATTACTTTCTTTTAAACTCGTATCTTTCCAATGGTTCCTGGACAGCCATGTGACTACCCTAATTGGCATTGGAGAGAATTTCTCAAATTTCCACTATCCGTGGGAGTTTAGGTAGTAAACTGATAAATAGTTGAGATTATTGATATCAAGAGCCCCCGAAGCCTCCTCAGGAATGGGAAAACTGCAACTAAAACATCCTATAATCGCATATCACAGAGAGACACTTGTTATTAAGATTGCAGGTTATCAATTGGTGGAGTTTGATTCATTTTCCAAGTTCAGTCGACAGACCAAACCAACATATCAAATCAATCGAAGAACAAAGAAAGCAAGAACAAGACTAGTATCCCAACAAATCCCTTCACAATCGTAAGATAACTATCAATGAGAAGCAATTAAGTAAAAAGGCGAGAGAAGCAGGGATTTCAAAGACTGACCTGAAACAAATCATTCAAGTATCAGTTGCCCAACTCTGAACCTGCAGCCTCCTCGACTCCTCATCAGCCCTCTTCAACAATTGATCCCATGCACTTCCTTCTCCAGGATCCAAATAATCATATGGAACAGCTGTATTCAACCCCAGTCTAACCCCCAACTGCCTCTCCAAGGCCCTCCACCTTCAACTCCTCCCAACTAAACAACAAAGACAACGTAAAAAAATCTTGGGTTAAAATCCAATACCTTAACCGTACGGTCCGTACCATCCCGTCACATAGACATCAAAGGGATAAATCTGCCAATTGAAATCTCGGCCTCACGATAAAAGAACTCCTTGATCAAGGGTTGAATCTCGTGTTTCCGATCAAGAAAGACCAAATAGAACAAAGTGACTTCACACCGGGAGATTGTGGCAAGTCATTGACGATGGGAAAAGCAGTGAAACTCCTTTTCAGGGCAGAGAGATGGATAGAATTTGCGAGAGGATGTGGGCGATGGAGGCCAGAGGATTTGAGGAGAAGACACAACTCAGAAAACGAAGGGCAGCGGAGATTTCCTTCAGTTGAGATCCATGTTGTTGGGGGCACTCCAATTCAGCTTTGGGAAGACTGCCCCACCCAGAGTGGCGATGGAGTGCTAGAATTCGGATTCGAGGTCAGGGAATGAAGGTTGATTAACATTACTATAGTCTTTGGCTTCATCAATGTCATCGGACTCAGAGTCGGGAGAGGGAGGGGGCAGGGTCGAGGTGGGATCCATTTGTGCGTGGGAGGGGGTCCAGGCTAGAGAAGGATTTGGGAAGGAGGACGGATGGTGCAGCTTAGGTGGCATCATCGCTGTCGTCATCATTTTAAGTGGAAGAAAAAGTCAAGAAACAGGTTGGCCAAGGAGATAGTAAACAAAGTAGTCAGGGAGGGAGTGAAAAAGGGTCAGAATGGAATAGGTTTAAAGTTTGGATACCATTCATGAATTTGGCAGCGCCGTAGCTCTTCTTCCATGTCCCTTTCGAGCTTTGCGCCAGCAGAAGCTACAAGCATTAATATTTGAAATATTCAGATATATCCCTTAATATTTAAGTTCCATTAATAAAACTCTAGCTTATTAAGATGTAATATTAAACATATAGCCTACATTTAATTAATAAGTAATAACATGGGAATTATGATAGAAAATAATCCTTGTACGCTCAACATATTTAATATCGAGTTGGCATACTACTTTCAATTGGTGAATGATTACATGATGCAGTATATACGGTCTCATACAACAATTGAATATTAAGCAGCGATACTTATAAGCGAAAAAAATTCATATAGCATAAATTAGTTATAGTGTAATCGCGTACACAAAACGAAAAATGTGGTCGAGGGGATGAATCACAACAATGCAGCTGACTTCCAACCACGAAGCAAACCGCTTCATGCACCAAGAGATAATGAATATCACTCAAAGGAGCATCACATTATGCACAACTCGCATAAAAGCTGTCACTTTGTCGATGGAGAAACTATGCCAAATTTCATTTTAGAAAATATGATTTTTTACATTTATGTATACAATACCATTCAGATTTCATAATATGGAAGACTTAATTCCCATAATTTGCATTCAAGTTAAATAGGAAACATATTATTAGACATCAAATTATTTAAGAAAGATCTTTTAATTTTTCAAGAGATAAAATCATCGAGTAAGAAAAATTCACAAGCATACCTTGTCGCTGAGCAGTCCTTGATCGGAGATCGGCGGAGCTCCGAAGGGGTGTTTTGCCCCCTCTTCCAGGAACCCTAGTTTTTACTAACGGGCATCGGGTCATACCCGGCACCCCACCCATGTTGTGAGGGCCTTTTGCTGGGCCCAGGGGAAGGTAAAAATATCATTTCCAAATATTTTTTTTTCCTTTTTTGGTATCTCGTGTCTTTGTTGTGATGAGAGAGTAGCTGATACTAAACCGTTAGCTAATGTCTTTGTAAGTCTACGTTACCCATCCCGGTACTTACGGGGAGGCGGAATAGGTAAAAACAAATTTTTATCACAAGGTAACATAGACTATTTTGAGGATCTTTGTCGGACCATTTCTAACAAACAACTGGAGATTCTATCTACTATGCTTATGAGATTATACCTTACGAAAACGGTCCTTCGGTTCTTCCCTCCGCTGTTCTCCTCGTCCATGCAAGCTCCGAGGATCGATCCAGATCTTGGTCACCTCCGCGGCCTTCTAGAGTCGAAGACGATCCACCCGAGAGTCTATAGTCCGAGCTCCACCTCAAGCCGAGATAACTAGGGCAACAAGTTTGCTACTCTTGATGCCCTAGGTGATGTAGAGGAAGAAAATGGGTTTGTTTGTCTATTTAGAACCTAATTTGCTCAACACATGAGACTATTAGGAATCTGTAGTGAGGAGGAAGATGAGGCAAACCATGGGAGCTCTCATTTGATGAGAAAGAATGAGAAGAGGATAATGATGCATAAGAAAAATCTTTAGTAATCTTTTATCATGATCAATTATGATGGCTATCCTTGATTTGACCATTATCATCTCAAAGATAAATCCAAAAGAATAAGAAGAGTCTAACGCTTGCAAAATATCTAAGTCAACAATAGTCAACTAGGTCAAATTGTCAAGCAAGGTCAAATGGTCAAACCAATTAGCCAAAACACAATTATCATTAAAAAAATTAATAAACATTTTTCTCACCTCAAATTGGTTTTGACCAAGTCAATGGTCAAAACCCTAATGAGACACCTCCTTCTTCGTTTCTCACAACCGTGCATACACACCCGCATCCGCATTCCGTAGAACACGAATACATCCATCGTACAATACTAGGATCCGGCTTAAACCAAGGCCCACTAGTATTGTCTGCCCGAACATCATACGCGTACAAGTGCACATAAGTGATCGTAGCCCTGCCGTAAAACCATACGGCCTCTACACCTTTTGCCCAGTGCAGGAAAACTCTCTGTTTGGGACTCTAAAGACTCGACACTACGCTGGCAGTGGGTTTAACCACAGAACGCAAGCAGCACTAGCTGGACGTAATGGTCCTCAGGTAGATGTCGATAAGAAGGCCGATGAGGTAAACCCATTCGAACTCCTACTGAGTCTGAATGTGACAATCTCCGTACAGTCCGGTCTGTTCGTCTAAGAGTATCGCATGTCGGGCTTAGGGGGCGGTAAACGTCAGACCCCTAATAGCGGTACAAGTCGTGTCGGAGTATAGCCCAGAACACCCTGAGAAACTACTGGAAACACTACCAATAAATCTCGCTTGGGACTTTGTGTAATGACTCTCCTAGACACAGCGCGATATCAACCCCCAATACCGGAAGAGACGAATCCTGTCTAACCGCTACTGCCTCCAAGTGTTTCGGGGCTGCACCCAACTACTACCTGTTTGCACGACTCCTTTGAGCCGTGGTAGGGTAGTAACCAAAGTACAGTGGGAACACACTCGAGGCGAAGTAGCAGTGTCAAGTCGACGGACTAAGCTGTACTCCTGTCATCTGGGAACTGTTATCTGACGATAGGTATAGTACCAACCAACAGTTCCCGACGAGTCCTATCCAGTGTACTCGTAACCTAACGAGCACCCGCATACTATCTCCAGTACGACGTACTAATGGATGTGGGACAGACCATCTCCCCTGCTGGGATGAGAAGCGTATACACTAGTCTACTCCGGAGTATCGATGCCCTGTCTCGATAATCCTACGAGTAGGGACCTGTATAAGGATGTGCTTGTAGATTACCCAGCCCCCACTAGTGTGACTGCCATCACAACGCTGGTAATCAAGCAAAGATCCTAAGGGCTCCACTAATATGTATAAACGATATGCTAAAAAAAACACATGCACATATTGAGGTAGAAACAAACCAAGTAGCATACTACCATTTTGAGCAAGACTGTCTATACAACTGTGAATATCCCAAGCTTCCATTAAGTAATATACAAACTAGTACGATACAGTAATGACCTCTAAGGCATATACACTAATAGTCTTGAGAAGGGCCAATTTGACCGTCAAATCGGCGATCCGCTCTGGCCATCTTACTACACATGGAGTGATCCATGTGTGTGAATTTTCGATAGATTTGACACCTTCAATGTCTTCGACCAAGTGTCCTCGTTGTATAACATTTTTATGATGTCTAAAAGCCATCCATTTTTGAAATGCTTGATCCATCATTTGTAATGCATTATATTGATCGAAAATTTCATATACATAGATCACTACATATGTAGAACAAGATGGCCGGAGCGGCTCGCCAATTTGACCGTCGAACTGGGCCACCTCTAGACACTAGCTGACGGTTTAATATCAGCTAATAGGCGATAACTCATTTCCTCGTTAATAATTGATTAATTGTTTTGGAAATATGGGTAGAGTCGATATGACTCTAGCAAGATAAAATATTTCTATAGCATAATAAGAAAGAACAATTCTATTTGCAGACCAACTTTGGTTCTTGTGGTCCATGTTTGGCCAACCTGCAGTCCACAACCTCTCAGGCCCCGTTTGGGAATGGAGTTGAGTTTTCTAAACTGGAGTCTAATAAAGTTAGCAAAACCCAACTCCAAAGTGCTAACTATACCCTATTTGGGCTTTATTTTGGAGCTGAGATAACTACAGGTATAACCCAGACTAAACCTGACCCATAACTAATATGGTTGACCCGATCCGCTCTGGGTCAGGTTCAGATCTTGATTTTTCAACCGATTATTAATTGGGTCCGGTTGACCCGAACCGGTAATGGGCATGTCAAAATTGACTCGACCAAAACCCGATGCAATTGACACCCTAGCTTAAAGGGCATTTTACACGACATATGCCAAAAAACCCAACCATGTTAAATGTATGGGTTAAAGTGTAAGTTTTCAGGTTGAGGATTTACTGATTTTCCGACAAAAGCACCATGGTTTCCTGCATTTTAACAGAAAATTAATAAAATATGAAACTATTCGAAGTTATAAGCAAATAATCAAAAATAGATTGACAGGTTCATAATATAAATCTCTTTTTCAATAAAAAGGTTCCATTATTTATTGAAACCTCAACCATGTGTCCATGGACAATGCACATGTTAAACAATCAACACTGCTAGATGAAGGGAAAAAGAAAAACAAGGCTACAACAAGGTAGAAATTTTGTACAAGTACAAATGAATACACCGAATAAAAATATCGAAAGAGCGGCCAGTAACACAATGCTTGAATAAGAGGCGAAACATATATAAGGATCGCTTGTTCTCAAACCTAAGACAAACATCTAAATATAAGAAACTATACAGAAAAGTTAATTAAATCGACAAATATTCCATCTTTATCTTCTGCAATCTTGAAGCAACATCCATCATCAGAATTCTTTCCTTAGGCGAGTACTTCGAGCACAGCAAGCCCAATTCAATCACAGATGACAGACACAAATGCAGATTTGTTTGGTCTTGCGATGATCCATCGTTCGTAGTATTATCCTTCGGAAGATTTTCATCTACTGCTTCCCATATTGAGTTGGATGTGCCTTTTGTACCCATTCCCTCGAACTTTATTGTTCACCGAATATAGAATCTACTGGTTTTTTCCTTGTAAATGTTTCTAGCAGGAGAATCCCGAAGCTATACACATGGCCCATTTTTGATACCGCCCCTGTAGTACTATACTCCGTAGCAAAAAATAAATTATTAATCAATTTTATGAATCAAGAAAAAATATATTTGTAATAGATAATCAGAGTTTCTAACCGATTAATTAATTTTTATCACGTCAATTGAGTTTTACAGAGAGTTGATAGCCAATTTTTCAGCTCGAATAACAAAAGAAGAATGACGAATATATTTGTAATTATTCTGCAATTTCTATAAATATTCATTATTTCAAACAAGTTCCTTTTTAAACATACTTAAACTTTAAATCTTCATATTGAACTTATTAGAGTGTTCGATTATCTGGACCAATATAGCACAGCATGCTTGCTGACGCCATGGATCCGCTTTCACCAAACAACAGTTTGGAGATGCCAAAATCACTTGCGTGCGCCACAAATTCTTCATTTGGCAATATATTTGTTGGTTTCTGATGGAGCTCTGGATCTCCTTCAGATGTTACTTTCCGTTGATCTGCAGCGAATGGAGACGAGCGGCTGAGATTAGGTTGGGAGTTGCCTCCTGAAGCGTGTGGATCTCAATGGGCTTGACGTGGTTGAGGCCGAGCTATCTGCAAGGAAGTCCCGGAGTGGTTGTGCCACCGAGGACCCTCCGACGATCAAATTAGACGGGGTATTTTGGCAGAGTAACGGCCTATTGGGGTAAAATTGGCTTACCTGAGTCGTCTGAGAGAGGTTTATATAGTTGCAGCCATGGGCAGGCGGGCGCGAGATCCACGCCGGCCGTTACGCTCCTGGCGTTACGCCCGCGTGAAAGGCGGGATACCCCATTAATGGCGAGATATGCTCGTTAATGGGGGAACGCGATGGCGTGGAACGCAAGATCATGGGCGGCGGATATCTCGCGTCTGGCGAGATTCGCGGAGCCGTGGCGGAGACGCCTGTGATCAGTGCTGTGAGTCGGTCGTTGAGACTGAGGAAGCTAGGCTCGGCGGGAGGCTCGGGAACGAGCGGGAGGCCGAGCGAGCTTGTTCTGTGATAGCTCGGAGGCGAGCCGGATGGTTGAAGGAACTCAGCGTGTGGGGCGGCTCAGAGGCGAGCAGGATGGTTGAAGGAACTCAGCGTGTGGGGCGGCTCAGAGGCGAGCAGGATGGTTGAAGGAACTCAGCGTGTGGGGCGGCTCGGAGCAATGGAGTGGCCTGGAAGGCCGCCGAAGGTCGGAAACACCCTCGGGTCGGAGGCCCGGGGTATGCTTCCAACGTACCGTTCTTGATCTTTTCTTGTAAGTTCTGGAACACGTCATCTGCCACGTGTCATGGTCTGGGGAATTATCGGTATCGAGCATCATCATTAGCCCCCCACTCTCGTCTCGACCCATTCATGGGTCGGGTCGAGAGTGGTCTGACCGGTTACCCGGGGTAAGCTTTTATTTGAAGATATCGTCGGTGCGTATTCCCGGGCAATTAGTTGTATTTTCTTGATGACGTCAGCGGATCAGGGGAGAGATCTCGCATTAAAAGGGGAGCGCCGATTCGTGTGTACATTCGTCGAAGCGTCAGTCCACGTGTCTGGTGCTCATTGGCTGACACGACGTGCCGCCGGTGTCCTTCGCGCCCGATGGGACGTGCCCAATATGAGTGCGACAGGTGGAATGTTGTCAGCCGTTGATTGCGAAGCGCTGTTTTGGCGGGAGACGATCGGAGCCGTAGGATGTGTACGCCGGCTGCTATAAATAGAGGTGGAATCCTCTTTAGGGTCCATACATCACCATAATTTCCTCGCCCCCTCGCGTGTTAGCTTGGCGCTCTTCTCCTTAGGTCGGATTTCTTGCGTTTTCTCTTCCGAGGATTCATCTTTTTGATCAGATTAGATGTCTTCTACCGAGGAGTCTGTAGAAATAGTCCGGATAGAGTCTAGGGAGTCTTCTGCAGCTTCATCTTCTGCTTATTCCTCTTCCTCGTCTGAGTCGGAGTCCCCCCGGGAAGTTAGGGTTAGTCATGCTCCCCGGGGTCGTGCGACGGGGGCAGTCCCCAGAGCGCAGGTCAGGGGCGTCCGTGACGCGTCTTCCATTCTGAGTCATGCAGACAAGCTCGCCACCATCCGGGCTCGCTTCCATATCCCTCCCGGCTACTCGCTTCGTCTGGACGGGGAGGGGGAGAGGGAAGACCAGGTACGGGGCAAGGAGATTGCCTTGTACCTTGTCACGTCCCACTTTCCAAAATACAGAAAACGAGGGATGACTAGGCCAGCCATGCTCCTACGGTCAAGGAATCATCCCGCCGTAGTCACACTTCGGCTTCTAGCATTACATGGTAATCAGTAAATAAAGCACAGTAGTAAAGGAATCACATCACTAATTTATTACATTAAAATTTCAATGTTCACAAATTACAGATAACAAGAACAATTACTAACCAAGTTCAATCTTACGATCACTTTTATGGAAAGCAGTAAATGAAAAAGGTACACCAAACTACATCTCCGTGAACTCGAAGGGTAGATCCGTCTCCTGTGCTAGTCCTCCCGCGGAATCTGAGCATGCATACTCAGGTCGTCAGAGCGGCACAATAACATTATTATTGTAATAAGATGAAACAGGTATAAGAGGTAGTACTAGTGTAAAAACAATGCAAGTAATCACTATGTCACTATATGATGCAGAATATGTTCTGTGTCCCTATCGGTCTCTAGGTCATGTTTGAAATCGCATAGTGGAAGGAGGATCATGTTTAACAGGAGTCTCGTACATACCCGAGACAACGGCCCACATGCCCGGGACATAACCCTGTCAGCCGGATCGCTAGATCCTACTCTATATGTATCAGTATCACTGTTCGAATGATCATCCTCTAAAACACGGTCCCTGTAACACCCGAGCCCAATACTACTATTTCAGTTACTGTTTGAGCATAATGTGGTACTCATTTCATTTAACTTGCTTGTTTGTTGCTTACCGTAAAATTTACCCGGCAAAGTCATTTCTACATATAACAAATTTTGGCATCTAAAATAAAATTGAAAATATTCATCTTGGCCTACTCGACACCCCTAGCCTCGTGGTAGCGTCCGTGCATTGTGTTCTCGTCCCGTTCAGTGAAACGGGCGAGTTTGGATGGCTACGTGCACGTGCGTGTGTCCGTTTTGGGAGTATGCTTTTTAATCATAAAACATTTCATTTTAAAATTTGGAACCCGCTTAAAATCCTATTATTTGAATTTCGAATTTTTAGACCCAACCCGGGCGCAATTTGGAAATGTTTTATTTGGCGCCAAAATCCCAAATTTTAATATTATTAAAACCATCGCATATATTTTTCTAACTAACCTGATATCTTACTGTTCATTACCTATCTTTTAAATTTTTAAGTTAACCATATAATATTTTTATAATCTTTTATATCCTTCTTAATTTATTCTCTCAGCCAATCGCAACCTCCCCTTTAACCCTGTGGGCCCCACTTCTCTCTCTCTCGCTCTCTCTCTCTATCTCTGCACTTTTTCTCTCTCTCTCTCCTCCTCATATATTCTCTCGTACTTCTCTTTATCATTCTTTCTCTTCTTGCTTCATGTCTTGTTTCTCATTTTTTTAAACTGTTCTTTTGTTGCCGGAATTCCGTCGTGCCGGTGACGCTTCTCGATATTCCGGCGAGGTACCCCGACCCGTGTGGTTTCTTTGTTCGTCGTTTGGGTTCATTCCGTGAACCGTGCGCCCGTCGCGAGTTTTCCCCGCCGACGGTTAACGTTCCGTTTTCCCGATTCGCGACCCATCGAGGCAAGTTAATCTTGCTACATGCTATATACTTTTATAATCTTCATTTTATAATGTTATACATTTGAAAATCTTATAGTTTACACATGAAACGTCGTTGAAAAATCGGATATGACAAATCTGAAATTTACTGTACACCTTACCGTATAAAATTCATTATAAATCATAGAAAAATCATTAGTATACGTTCTTTAGTTCGTTACGAAGCTAATTCAGAATACTATAACTCTATGAAGTATTTACTGGCAAAATAAATTGTTTAAATAACGTAAAATGCAAATGAAAATGTCTACAAACTGCTGTCCAGGGAAATTCCAGCAGCAAACTTTCAACTTCGAATATTCATAAATTTTTGTAGGGACAACCTGAGATGTTTATACTTATAAAACTGAAACTCTTATTGAATTATCTTTGTTTTGGTATAAGACACGTCTCTTTTGGAGAACGTTTGTTATTTTTAAGCTTTTTTACAAATTAGGGTGACGCTGAATTTCTGAACGGAACTTTCTTGTGCATGGTTAATCAATACCACTTTTATAGTTATTAATCGCTTTAAATATGCTATCCATATTAATATTATTATATCAATATTTATATCACATATTGCTTAGTTGTACATCCCACATTACCATTTTATAGTTTTATAACTTTTCGGATACCCGTTTGCATCCATCGCATTTAAGATACATGTAATTGCATCCATAGATCACATTACTACATAATAATGTGATATTAACGCTCCATGTTTAATAAATTGCATCCTAATTAATATTGTAACTATAAATGTAACCCTAATCGATAACTGTGCATCCATGTCCTTGAAATTATATCTATTTGCATATCATATTACATGTTCCAGTTTATTGTTCTGATAGTACTCATGCTTGTTTATTTATACACATGCTTATGTTAGTTTGATTATGAGCACCCACATGACATCTTGTGCTTCCTGACATGACCTGTTACACTTCCTACTATACCTGACATGGTACCGTGTACTGTTGACTTGACCTGATGTACCATGACTCAACCCGTTACCTGATCTTGTGTCTAATGCCAACAAACCTGACATATAGTCCTCATGGACCGTTCCTGTTGTCTATCCAGACAAACCTGCTTTTACCTGATCCTGTGTTGGTATTAGTTCTTGATTACTGAACACCTGACTCGACATACATAACTTGGGGGTATGGGGAAATCAAAGGTGAAACCGACTTGTAACTCAACAGTTCGATACCTGTTCTGATCAGTCTTACGGGCTAGGCCAGCCCCGGAGTGATGATGCTGACATCACTCGTCCATCCTGCTACCTGTTACTGCCTAGCGGCACGTCTCGGATTCAGCCCCGAGGATCTTGACCGTGGTCCCGGGCACGCACGGGATACTATTGAGTTACATCGAAGATTCATCAATTGATTTCAAAGACTTTAGAATAGAAAACCTGATAGAACAGTTTAGTTACCCACTGCACACTACCCTGCACTGCTTGTTTCACATTATTGCTACTCTCGTTTTATTCATGTTTATTTTGCATTGCTTGTTACACTGTTCATATTATATTACTTGATGATATGACGCGCTGACGTCTTGGTTTTGCATGGCCCAGATTCTGTACCGCTGTTGCAGTCCGAGCAGGAGTACTTCAGCCAGCAGGCTGAGCTGTGAGTTCAGTAGTAGTTAGTTTTATTTCCTGCATTTATTTCCTGATGTGAGCCCGCATTATGGGACACACTTTTCAGTTATTTGTATTGGATCATTTGCTTCCGCATTTATTTATTATTGACTCCTGTTATTCTGGATTATGGACATATTTTAGATAGTTTTATCATGTTCTTGATATCTCTACAGCCGTAATGTGACTGTGGATGGATACTTCCTACCCACAGGTAGCATGGTTGGCTATGTCATGTGCCCAATCTAGCGTACTCTGGGAAGCGGGGCGTGACATGGTTCTTTTGGTATCAGAGCCATAGGATAGTCGGGTTAATTCTTTTGTAGTTGGGTATTGTACCCAATACACGAATCAGAATACCCGTGTTTAGGAAACATGTCCTGCCACCTTGACCGTTTTACCATTCTTGAATCACATTCTTCCTGATTATATCTTTTACGATGTGCAAACTTCCTTTGCATATCGATTCGAAAACTTGATTCCTTGTTATCTCTAGGACTTAGGCGACTTGGATGGAGTTATGTAATTGTGGCTATGATACCGCGGCATAGTTATAATGCGGCACTCTATTTAAGTATCTTGGAGTTCTAGCCTTGATCTATATTCAGAATCTATCATCATGCTAATGTTGGGTGTTTTGAGTTCAGGAATATGGCCGGTAAGAATTTGAAGACGTACCAAGGCGTGTGGATGAAGTCGCCATGCTTGGAGTGATAAGGGGAATGCTGGAGAATCAAAAGAAACAGACCGAGCTGATCCAGCAGCAAGCGGACTCGTTTCAGGAAGGTTTGCAGATCGTTCAGCAGTCTGTGAACAATGTTGGAGCTAAGCCAGTTGACCGAGTAGGGACAGTAGCAGATTTCAGACGTTTGGGTCCGTATACATTTACTGGATTGGAGGAGCCGTTGCCAACAGAGCAGTGGCTAGTTGACACAGAGAATTTGCTTATTGCGGCATAGATTCCAGATGAGAAAGAGTTGATGTGGTACGCATTCAGTTAGTGGATTACGCCCGAGAATGGTGGCTTGTAGAAGAGAACCGTTTGCCCAAGCCGATCAAGTGGGCGGATTTTTCGAAGAGTTTCCTGGAAAAGTTCTTCCCGCGGACTGCACGGGAGGAAATGGAAGAGAAGTTCATCGGACTAAAGCAGAAGGGAGCACCCGTAGATGTGCATGCAGCAGAATGGACGAGACTCAGTAGTTTCGCTGGACCTTTAGTTGCCAACGATGCAGACAGGGCACGGAGGTTCATGCGCAGCCTGGACGTGGACATCCAGAGGCAGATTGTCTCCCTGGGTTTGACCACTTTCTCATAAATACTTGCAGCAGCCAAGAGCAGCAGAGTTTATCTGGGATGAAAGGGAGTTTGCAGCAGACAGCAGTTGCGTTAAGGAAGCAGTTCTATCGGGCCAGTCGAGTTTAGGGCTAGGCCGACTAACAATGTTCTTGCAGCAATGGAAGTTGATAATGGTGAAGAGCCGGCGGTTGTTCATGATTTTATGGATGTGTTTGAAGATATATCGGGCTTGCCGCCGAAGCGAGACGTGGAGTTCGCAATTGACCTTATTCCTGGTGCGGCGCCAGTATCTAAAGCGTATTATCCAATGGCACCAGTAGAATTGGAAGAAGTTAAGAAACAAGTTACTGAATTGCTTGAGAAGGGTTGGATTCGAAGCAGCAACTCACCTTGGGGAGCTCCAGTTCTTCTAGTAAAGAAGAAGGATGGCACGAGGAGGATGTGCATCGATTATCGAGAATTAAACCGGGTAACTATTAAGAACAAGTACCCGATCCCTCGCATTGGAGAACTTTTTGAGCAGCTTAGTGGCGCGAGGGTATTCTCGAAGCTGGATTTACGATCCGGATATCATCAGGTCCGAGTGAAAACAGAAGATATTTGCAAGACGGCGTTCCGAACTCGGTATGGACATTACGAGTACTTAGTGATGCCCTTCGGAGTAACGAATGCGGCGGCAGTATTCATGGACTTGATGAACCGAATCTTTTCACCGTTCTTGGACCAGTTTATTGTGGTATTCATTGACGATATTCTGGTTTACTCGAAGAGTTTGGAGGAGCATGCTGAGCATTTGAAGATCGCACTGCAGACATTGAGACAGGAGAAATTGTATGCGAAGATGAGTAAGTGCGAATTTTGGCTGGAAGAAATGAAGTTTCTGGGGCATGTTGTGTCGGGCGATGGAATCGCCGTCGATCCCGAAAAGATTGCAGCAGTTCGAGATTGGCCTATTCCAAGGAATGTAGCTGAGATAAGAAGTTTCCTTGGATTAGCCGGATACTACAGGAGATTTGTGGAGAACTTCGCTCGTTTGACAGAACCGTTGACCAAGCTTACGCGCAAGGAGGTACCTTTTGTATGGACGGATAAGTGTGCGTTGGCTTTTGAGACGTTGAAGCAGAAGTTGATAACCGCCCCTATTCTGACCGTGCCAGACAATTCCGGAGGATTGGTGATTCACAGCGACGCATCTGGGAAAGGATTGGGATGTGTTTTGATGCAGCATGGGAAGGTTGTAGCATACGCATCGAGACAGTTGACGACCCATGAGAAGAATTATCCAACTCATGACTTGGAGCTTGCGGCTGTGATTTTCGCTTTGAAGATTTGGAGACACTACCTTTTGGGCGAAAGAGTCGAAGTTTTTACAGATCATAAGAGCTTGAAGTATGTGTTTACACAGAAGTAGCTTAACATGAGGCAGCGTAGATGGTTGGAGCTGATGGCTGACTACGATCTTGATCTTAAGTACCATCCGGAGAAGGTTAATGCTGTGCCAGATGCGCTTAGTCGGTTACCAGCAATTCAGGTGTTAAC
Source organism: Agapanthus africanus (assembly GCA_030015575.1). Classification (NCBI taxonomy): domain Eukaryota; kingdom Viridiplantae; phylum Streptophyta; class Magnoliopsida; order Asparagales; family Amaryllidaceae; genus Agapanthus; species Agapanthus africanus. The sequence continues at coordinate 362,386,901 of JASDDO010000004.1, forward strand.
TACACAGAGGGAGATCATTGCAGATTTTCGAAGTTTTGACTTGGAAGTTGTGCTACCACATTCTACGGGACAGTTGATGCAGTTGCAAGTACAGTTGTCCTTGGTTGAGAAGATTAAAGCGGCACAATCGCAGGATCCTAGACTGCAGAAGTTTCGAGAGCAGGTTGAGGCTGGACTATGAACAGATTTACTGGTCTACGAAGATGGTTCGTTGAGGTATGGTAGCCGTTTGTGTGTGCCAAAGGGGGATGTTCGTGAAGAGCTTATGAAGGAGGCACACAGTTCAGCTTATTCTATACATCCAGGAGGTACAAAGATGTACCGAGATATTCGACAGCATTTCTGGTGGGAAGGCATGAAACGGGAGATTGCTCGCTTCGTGGCTAAGTGCTTGGTATGTCAGCAAGTCAAGGCTGAACACCAAAGGGTTGCTGGTTTGTTGCAACCACTTCCGATTCCTCAGTGGAAGTGGGACCATATAACCATGGATTTCGTGACGGCTTTACCGCGAAGTCCAAAGGGCAACAATGCAGTATGGGTGATTGTCGATCGATTGACCAAGGCAGCTCACTTTATTCCTTTCCGGGTTGGTCAATCAACGGAGACTTTGGCAGAGCGGTACATGCAGGAGATTGTAAGATTGCATGGCGTACCGGTGAGCATCGTGTCCGATCGGGACACTCGGTTCTTATCACACTTCTGGAGGAGTTTACAGGAAAGTTTGGGGACTCGATTGAAGTTTAGCACAGCTTATCATCCTCAAACTGATGGTCAGTCGGAGAGAACGATCCAAACTCTTGATGATATGTTGAGAGCATGCATGTTGGACTTCAAGGGTTCGTGGGAGGATCATCTACACTTGGTGGAGTTTTCTTACAACAACAATTTTCAGGCAACTATCCAGATGGCTCCGTTTGAAGCTTTGTATGGTCGTAAATGTCGTTCACCTATTTGTTGGGATGATGTCGGTGAACGAAAATTGTTGGGACCAGATTTGGTGATGCAGACAGTTGAGAAGGTTAACACTATCAGAAATCATATGAAGGCAGCACAAGACAGACAGAAGAGTTGGGCTGACACGTCGAGAAGACCTCTAGAATTCACCGTGGGTGATTTGGTGTTCTTGAAGATATCACCGACTAGAGGGGTGATTCGTTTTGGAAGTCGAGGAAAGCTTAATCCTCGATTCGTTGGACCCATAAGATCGTGGAGCGTGTTGGTGAGGTAGCATATCGTTTGGCGTTACCGCAGTCCTTGGCAAATGTGCACGATATGTTTCACGTATCTCAACTCCGTAAGTATGTTCGAGATGAAACATACGTTTTGGATCATTCGGAGCTAACAGTACGAGAAGACTTGACTTTTGAGGAGCGACCGATTGGAATCGTGGATCGAAGGGAAAAGGTTCTTAAGAACAAGATAATCCCTCTTGTGCTTGTTTCTTGGGGGTAATCACTCGCATGGAGAGTCCACTTGGGAACGAGAAGATGAAATCCGGCAGAAGTTTCCTCACCTTTTCTTGTAGTTATCTATCTTTGTATTCTTGGAATTTCGAGGACGAAATTCTTTTTGTAGTTGGGTATAATGTAACACCCGAGCCCAATACTACTATTTTCAGTTACTGTTTGAGCATAATGTGGTACTCATTTCATTTAACTTGCTTGTTTGTTGCTTACCGTAAAATTTACCCGGCAAAGTCATTTCTACATATAACAAATTTTGGCATCTAAAATAAAATTGAAAATATTCATCTTGGCCTACTCGACACCCCTAGCCTCGTGGTAGCGTCCGTGCATTGTGTTCTCGTCCCGTTCAGTGAAACGGGCGAGTTTGGATGGCTACGTGCACGTGCGTGTGTCCGTTTTGGGAGTATGCTTTTTAATCATAAAACATTTCATTTTAAAATTTGGAACCCGCTTAAAATCCTATTATTTGAATTTCGAATTTTTAGACCCAACCCGGGCGCAATTTGGAAATGTTTTATTTGGCGCCAAAATCCCAAATTTTAATATTATTAAAACCATCGCATATATTTTTCTAACTAACCTGATATCTTACTGTTCATTACCTATCTTTTAAATTTTTAAGTTAACCATATAATATTTTTACAATCTTTTATATCCTTCTTAATTTATTCTCTCAGCCAATCGCAACCTCCCCTTTAACCCTGTGGGCCCCACTTCTCTCTCTCTCGCTCTCTCTCTCTATCTCTCCACTTTTTCTCTCTCTCTCTCTCTCCCTCATATATTCTCTCGTACTTCTCTTTATCATTCTTTCTCTTCTTGCTTCATGTCTTGTTTCTCATTTTTTTAAACTGTTCTTTTGTTGCCGGAATTCCGTCGTGCCGGTGACACTTCTCGATGTTCCGGCGAGGTACCCCGACCCGTGTGGTTTCTTTGTTCGTCGTTTGGGTTCATTCCGTGAACCGTGCGCCCGTCGCGAGTTTTCCCCGCCGACGGTTAACGTTCCGTTTTCCCGATTCGCGACCCATCGAGGCAAGTTAATCTTGCTACATGCTATATACTTTTATAATCTTCATTTTATAATATTATACATTTGAAAATCTTATAGTTTACACATGAAACGTCGTTGAAAAATCGGATATGACAAATCTGAAATTTACTGTACACCTTACCGTATAAAATTCATTATAAATCATAGAAAAATCATTAGTATACGTTCTTTAGTTCGTTACGAAGCTAATTCAGAATACTATAACTCTATGAAGTATTTACTGGCAAAATAAATTGTTTAAATAACGTAAAATGCAAATGAAAATGTCTACAAACTGCTGTCCAGGGAAATTCCAGCAGCAAACTTTCAATTTCGAATGTTCATAACTTTTTGTAGGGACAACCTGAGATACTTATACTTATAAAACTGAAACTCTTATTGAATTATCTTTGTTTTGGTATAATACACGTCCCTTTTGGAGAACGTTTGTTATTTTTAAGCTTTTTTACAAATTAGGGTGACGCTGAATTTCTGAACGGAACTTTCTTGTGCATGGTTAATCAATACCACTTTTATAGTTATTAATCGCTTTAAATATGCTATCCATATTAATATTATTATATCAATATTTATATCACATATTGCTTAGTTGTACATCCCACATTACCATTTTATAGTTTTATAACTTTTCGGATACCCGTTTGCATCCATCGCATTTAAGATACATGTAATTGCATCCATAGATCACATTACTACATAATAATGTGATATTAACGCTCCATGTTTAATAAATTGCATCCTAATTAATATTGTAACTATAAATGTAACCCTAATCGATAACTGTGCATCCATGTCCTTGAAATTATATCTATTTGCATATCATATTACATGTTCCAGTTTATTGTTCTGATAGTACTCATGCTTGTTTATTTATACACATGCTTATGTTAGTTTGATTATGAGCACCCACATGACATCTTGTGCTTCCTGACATGACCTGTTACACTTCCTACTATACCTGACATGGTACCGTGTACTGTTGACTTGACCTGATGTACCATGACTCAACCCGTTACCTGATCTTGTGTCTAATGCCAACAAACCTGACATGTAGTCCTCATGGACCGTTCCTGTTGTCTATCCAGACAAACCTGCTTTTACCTGATCCTGTGTTGGTATTAGTTCTTGATTACTGAACACCTGACTCGACATACATAACTTGGGGGTATGGGGAAATCAAAGGTGAAACCGACTTGTAACTCAACAGTTCGATACCTGTTCTGATCAGCCTTACGGGCTAGGCCAGCCCCGGAGTGATGATGCTGACATCACTCGCCCATCCTGCTACCTGTTACTGCCTAGCGGCACGTCTCGGATTCAGCCCCGAGGATCTTGACCGTGGTCCCGGGCACGCACGGGATACTATTGAGTTACATCGAAGATTCATCAATTGATTTCAAAGACTTTAGAATAGAAAACCTGATAGAACAGTTTAGTTACCCACTGCACACTACCCTGCACTGCTTGTTTCACATTATTGCTACTCTCGTTTTATTCATGTTTATTTTGCATTGCTTGTTACACTGTTCATAATATATTACTTGATGACATGACGCGCTGACGTCTGGGTTTTGCATGGCCCAGATTCTGTACCGCTGTTGCAGTCCGAGCAGGAGTACTTCAGCCAGCAGGCTGAGCTGTGAGTTCAGTAGTAGTTAGTTTTATTTCCTGCATTTATTTCCTGATGTGAGCCCGCATTATGGGACACACTTTTCAGTTATTTGTATTGGATCATTTGCTTCCGCATTTATTTATTATTGACTCCTGTTATTCTGAATTATGGACATATTTTAGATAGTTTTATCTTGTTCTTGATATCTCTACAGCCGTAATGTGACTGTGGATGGATACTTCCTACCCACAGGTAGCATGGTTGGCTATGTCACGTGCCCAATCTAGCGTACTTTGGGAAGCGGGGCGTGACAGTCCCGCTAAATACGATGCTCTTTCCACTTTGATTTCGCCTTTTTCCCCAGGCTTACACTATTTATGATCTTGGTTCAGTCGTGTACAAGTATACTAATGGCACGGTTTTATCACTGCTCACTGTATCAATCACTGCCACGAATATTCACTTCCCATTAGTATACTCGTCACTTCTAAACCAATATCAACCACGCACGATATTGCAATGTCCACTGACTCTAACGCTCACTAACACTATGTACATGGCAAATGGGGTATGATATATGTATGTATGTCATCATTAAGCTATGAGTATTATGAATCAATATGCATGTCATTATCTTACAAAAATTGCATAAATTAATATGTTAAGAATTCAGTAAAATGATACAAGTAACATAAATAGAACACTCAGTCAGCAATTCATCAAAATTTGTTTCAGTTCAATCGGGATTCCGGTCTTCAAGATATAGCTGTTTCATTTTAAGTGCTCGCGGCTGGAAATTCAGTTTCAGAACTGAACGTCCGTTTCGCGACACGAATTGCACCCAGTTGGGCTCAGAATTTAGCAATGTTACAATAGAATAAAATCTAGGGTTTTCAATAGGGTATTCAACGCAACAGACGGATCCTCAATCGCATCTGTACGTTGAAAGTTATACACAGGTTAACTTCAGTATGTCATTTCTGAATCTGTTCTGGACAGTTATACGTCCTGCCCTTTTAAATACAGTTTAAAATAGAAAACGGCACTAAAACGGAATGGAACCACTTGTTTTGTTTATCTAACAGAATTATCTTTACTCTAATGCAGATTTCCGCAACATACGACTTCAGGAAACACATTGACACAGGTTTTGGTACAGTACACGATAAACAGAGTCGCTCTGGACTGCAGTCCAGAGTCGCACTCCGATCTAATTATCATCACAGTTACAGAACAGGAATCATTAGAAGTTTACATAGGGTTAAAGTTCGTCGAGTCCGCTTCGATTTAAGCCCTTGAACGTATCATTCCAAATAGTATATAATTTACGGTGATTTTATTCATTTTCAGATACGAGAAGAATTCCAGTTTTAACGGCATAATTGGGGGTATCAATTTTTGTCCCTAACAATCGTATTTTCCAGCGAGATTCATACACTATATTTATCATCATATGGGCCAACAGAAAATATCGGTTTCCGTCAAAATAAACAATTATATTCATCGAAGAATAGCATCGAACACTTAGGTCGCCTAATATATCAGTAATCGGCAAATTAGTAAACTATATGATTTAGGTTTATACCACAATTATATTAGCATGAAGCAAGTAAACACTTGCATGGAAACGTCTCAGGGTCGCAAGGCAGCAACGGCGTCACGAACGCGTGATGTACGCCGTGAAACCGATTCGCGCGAGCTTGGATCGAGATGCGGATTTTGCGTCGGAGTTGTCCGGAGTCGTTGCACGGTCACTGGATGTTGAGGGGTGCTTGATGATCCTCTGCGAGTGCACTGAGGTCGACGACGATCGACGGCGTCGCTCCGGCTAAGGGATGCAGTGAGTGTCGGTTGTTTGGGTTTTGTATGGTTTTGGAGAGAGGGAGCAATGGTGGTGTCCAGGTGTGGGTATGGGTGTGTGTGGATGTTGATGCTGATGACGAGGAGGTCGTAGGGTGGTCGGCAATGTGATGGGGAGTTCACCGGCGTCGAGGGTGCAAGGTGGTGGTCGGCTCGGGTGCACTGGGTTGGTGTGCAGGGGTGCTCGGCAGGGGCTTGGGTTGATGAAGGTGGAGTCGTAGAGGGAGAAGATTGGTGGAGGAGGAGTGAGGAATCGCTAAGGGTTGTCGAGGGTCGTCGCCGGCGGCGAAATGAGGAAAATTTTTGTGCTCGGTGAGTTTTTTGTGAGGGAGAGAAATGAGGGATAGATTTGAGATGCAGAGAAGAGAGAGGTGAGGGTGTGAGGAAGGGAACGAGGTTGAAATCGTGGGTGTAACGTTGCGAGAACGGGGGCGAGGGCGTGGGCGTGAGGCGCGGCGGAGGGATAGGATCGCGCGCGGGAATTGGGGAATGTTACCGTTGGGGAGAAATAAAGAAGATGAACAGGAGTAGCGGGTCGGGTCTGATGCGGAAGCAGGCCGAATGGAGTGGGCCGGCAGAGGAGAAATGAATTTTCTTTTTTAAAAAAAACATTTTGTGGGCTGAGTGAGGAACGGGCCGGCTAAAATATTTAAAGGATTTATTTAAAAATTTGTGAGTGGGCTGAGGAAAAGGAAACAGGCCGGGAATTTTTATATGGAATTTATTAAGGAAAAATTTTAGTGGGCTGAGATAAGGCCTAGGGTTTTAAATAATGGGTTAAAGTAAGGTTGGGTTTTAAATTTAAAACGTTTTGCTTGTTTTAGTTTTGGGTATTAATTTAATTTGACTTTTAGGGTTTGAACTATGATTTCAAAAGAGTTGGAAAAATAAGGTTTAAATATCAAGCTTAACAACCAATTAAAAATACGAAGGGAAGAAAAGGAAATCACTAGAATTCAGAAAATAGGAAACTTTATTTAGAATGGAAACGGGGATTTACATCATACCCCCCCTTAACAAAATTTCGTCCTCGAAATTTAACAAGGATACAAGGAGACAAAGTACTAAACAAAGAGATGTGGATAACGATCACGGATATCTTCCTCCCGCTCCCAGGTGGATTCTCCTGGGGAACGACCGCCCCAAGACACTTGAATTAAAGGAATGATGTTATTCTTCAGCACTTTCTCTCTGCGGTCGAGGATGGTAGTAGGCTGCTCCTCGTACGACAGATCGGTACCCAAAACTAGCTCCGAATGGTCCAGGACATGGCTTTCATCCCGAACATAACGCCGCAACTGTGACACGTGGAAGATATTGTGCACACCAGCTAGCGATGGAGGCAAGGCAAGTCGATAGGCCACCTCTCCTACTCGCTCTAGCACCTCAAAAGGTCCGATAAAGCGGGGACTAAGCTTTCCCCGACCTCCGAACCTGATAACTCCACGAGTAGGGGAAATCTTCAAGAACACATGATCTCCGACTTCGAACTCAAGTGCCCTTCTGCTGGTATCTGCCCAACTCTTCTGTCGATCCTGAGCCGCCTTGATACGCTGTCTGATCATTTGGACTTTGTCGACTGTCTGAACAATGAGTTCGGGGCCCAGTAGTCTTCGTTCTCTCACATCATCCCAACATACCGGGGATCGACACTTCCGCCCGTATAGTGCTTCAAAAGGAGCCATCTGAATACTAGCCTGATAACTATTGTTATAAGAGAACTCGACTAGATGCAGATGGTCCTCCCAGGAACCCTGAAAGTCCAACATACGGGCTCTCAACATGTCCTCGAGCGTCTGAATCGTACGCTCGGATTGTCCATCCGTCTGTGTGTGATAAGCCGTGCGGAAATTAAGGCGGGTACCCAAGCTCTCCTGTAAGCTCTTCCAAAAGTGCGACAAGAATCTCGTGTCCCGGTCTGACACAATGCTGACTGGAACACCGTGAAGTCGTACAATCTCCTGCATATATCTTTCTGCCAGTGATTCTGTCGACTGTCCCACTCGGAAAGGTAGGAAGTGTGCAGCTTTTGTGAGGCGATCGACGATAACCCAAATGGCGTTATTGCCCCTAGGGCTCCGTGGTAAGGCCGTCACGAAATCCATAGTAATGTGCTCCCACTTCCATTCCGGTATCGGCAATGGTTGTAACAATCATGCCGTCCTCTGATGTTCCGCCTTCACCTGCTGACATACCAAGCACCTGGATACAAACCTCACAATTTCCCACTTCATTCCGTTCCACCAAAAGTGCTGCTTTAGGTCCTGATACATTTTTGTACCTCCCGGATGCACAGAATAAGCTGAACTGTGTGCTTCAGCTAAAACTTCTTCTCGAACATCTCCCTTGGGTACGCAGAGTCTGCTACCAAATCTCAGATAGCCATCTTCATGTATAATCAAATCCGTTCTCAGTCCGGCTTCCACTTGCTCTCTGAACTTCTGCAATCGGGGATCATCCGCTTGTGCAGCTTTGATGCGATCCACCAGAGAAGATTGCACCTGTAGTTGCCAAAGTTGACTGAGTGCGCTCGGCGTAACGACTTCAAGTTCAAGTCTTCGGAAGTCCTCAATAATGCTCCTCTGATCGGTCAACATCATGACCGCTGGCTTGCAACTAAGCGCATCTGGTACAACGTTCACCTTCCCCGGGTGATACTGAAGGTCCAAGTCATAATCTGCCATCAACTCTAGCCATCGGCGCTGCCTCATGTTCAGTTCCTTCTGAGTGAAAACATACTTCAAACTTTTATGATCCGTGTATATCTCCACTTTCTCACCCAGTAGAGAGTGCCTCCAAATCTTCAACGCAAAGACTACCGCAGCTAACTCCAAGTCATGCGTGGGGTAGTTCTTCTCGTGGTTTCTCAGTTGTCGAGAGGCGTAAGCAACCACTCGGCCATGCTGCATTAGAACACAACCTAATCCCTTCCCTGATGCATCACTGTGTATCACCAAACCACCGGAATTATCTGGTACTGTAAGTATAGGTGCCGTGGTTAACTTCTGCTTTAGTGTGTCAAATGCCTGAGTGCACTCCTCCGTCCACGTAAACGGTACGTCCTTCCATGTCAGCCTCGTCAATGGTTCAGCGATTCTTGAGAAATCTTGAACGAATCTCCGATAATAACCTGCCAATCCCAGAAAGCTCCTGATCTCGGCCACTGACTTCGGCGTTGGCCAATCTCTGACAGATTCTATCTTTGCCGGATCTACCGAGATGCCTTCGCCCGAAACAATGTGTCCCAAAAACTGAACCTTGTCAAGCCAGAATTCACATTTGCTTAGCTTCGCATACAACTTCTCTTCCCGAAGAATTTGTAGTACTGTACGCAAATGTTCAGCGTGCTCTTCCCGGGTCTTCGAGTAGACAAGTATGTCATCGATAAACACAACGAAAAACGTGTCCAAGTATTTTGCAAACACCCTGTTCATCAAGTCCATGAATATTGCTGGGGCATTGGTAACACCGAACGGCATCATAAGAAACTCGTAATGTCCGTATCGGGTCCTGAAAGCCGTTTTGCATACATCCTCGGCTGCTACTCTGATTTGATGATATCCAGAACGTAGGTCCAACTTCGAGAACACCTCGGCTCCACTTAGTTGATCGAACAGGTCGTCAATGCGCGGGATTGGGTACTTGTTCTTTATTGTGACCTTATTCAGCTCTCGATAATTTATACACATTCGCAGCGATCCATCTTTCTTCTTTACTAACAGAACTGGTGCACCCCACGGTGAAGCGCTTGGCCGAATAAATCCCTTCTCCAATAGTTCTTCAACCTGCTTCTTCGATTCCGCCAACTCAACTGGCGCCATTCTGTATGGGGCTCTGGATACTGGGGCTGTACCTGGAATCAAATCGATTGAGAACTTTAAGATTCGAGGAGGTGGTAGACCTGGTAGGTCTTTGGGAAACACGTCCAGAAAGTTCCGAACAATTTCTGGGACTGGGCTCTTATCAATCTCCATAGCTGTCAGCTCCTTAGGCTTTGCTCTGTACTTAGCTGGCTCCAAAGATTCGCTTCCGCCCTCGAAAATAAACTCCGGGTGATTGGGGATGCGGAAGATCACCTTCCTTGCATGACAATCGATAACTGCATGGAAAGTGCTCATCCAATCCATCCCGAGAATTGCGTCGTAACTGCCTGTCCCAATCAGAAGGAAATTCGCATAGAATTCCCTGACACACACTACAACCAGGCATAATCTACATTCTCGACTAGATATTATAATGCTATTACCCGTATGAATTTCCCATCCCTTGGTTAGTGGTTCATGTGGTATTGAGTGTGTATCAGTGAAATGCTCAGACAAGAAACAATGCGATGCTCCCGAATCAAATAGTACTCTAGCTGGCAAGGAATGTACGAGTAGAGTACCTGTAACCATGTCTCCTGACGCCTCTGCCTGCTCGGCGGTCAAGGTGAAAGCCCGTCCCTGACCGCGACCTGTAAAGGGTTGCCTCTGCTCCTGCGGCCTCTGCTGTGGCGGTCCAGAACCTCCCTATATCTCTGCTCGCTCAGGGCAACTGTTAATCCTGTGCTGACTGGAACCGCAAATCAAGCACTGTCCCTTGGCACGGCGACAGTCCTTCTGGGTATGCCCTCCTCTACCGCAATAGCCGCAAGCTACGCCCTGTCTCTGGGGGCGATGCTGTGGTACGAACGGGCGCTTCATTTGTGTCGTTCCTGCTCTGTGAACCGGTATGGCTCCTCGAGAAGGCGCGTGGGTACGTGCTGGAACGACTGGGGGTCTTCTGAACTTGTTAATCAATTGCTCCTGAACTCTCGCCGCGTTGAGTACCTGTGCGAAAGTCTGCAAATCCAACGATGCAATCAACTGCTGCAACTCGAAATCTAACCCCTGAAGGAAGCGTCTGGCCCTGGTGGCCTCTGATTTGACCATGTATGGAGCAAAGCGGCTCAGACGGTTGAACTCTGCCGCATATACGTCCACTGGGCGTCCATTCTGCTTCAAAAGAATAAACCTTTCCTCCATTTCTGTCTTGGCTGTGGAAGGAAAATAATGATCTAGGAAGCACTCTTTAAACTTGCTCCATTCAATCGGCTCGTCAAGTCTGCTTTCTTCCACCGACCACCATGTACGGGCTTTGTCTTCTAATTGAATCTTTATCACGTCCACTCTGTCTTCCTCTGGAACCCTGGCGGCTGTCAATAAATTCTCCATGTTCACCAGCCATTGCTCAGCCTCAAGGGGTTCAGCTAGCCCTGTGAATGCAGCTGGGTGTAACCGTCGGAAGTCTGATACGGTACCAGCCTTAGCCTGATAAGCTGGTGGAGTAGCGCCCTCGGGGGCGGTAATAAGTGCGGAGGGTCCTCCTGCGGCGGTAATCGCCCTGAGTCCCTCAGTGAGTAAATCTGTCTTTCTCTCCTGAGCTTCCGCGAGAGTGGTCAGTGCACTAAGTATTCTTTCCGTGCGGTCCTGAGAGCTGGAGTCCGAGGAGGGGTCGTTCGGGGACGTCATATCACTGGAAGATTCAAAAGGATAGGATCAGATTCAAGGATGAAAATCAAGAGCAGTGAAACAAGAATAACGTAATACAGTATAGTTAATGTTATCCCTTGATACTAAACACAGGCTCTGATACCAACTAAACCATGTCACGCCCCGCTTCCCAAAATACGGAAAACGAGGGATGACTAGGCCAGCCATGCTCCTACGGTCAAGGAATCATCCCGCCGTAGTCACACTTCGGCTTCTAGCATTACATGGTAATCAGTAAATAAAGCACAGTAGTAAAGGAATCACATCACTAATTTATTACATTAAAATTTCAATGTTCACAAATTACAGATAACAAGAACAATTACTAACCAAGTTCAATCTTACGATCACTTTTATGGAAAGCAGTAAATGAAGAAGGTACACCAAACTATATCTCCGTGAACTCGAAGGGTAGACCCGTCTCCTGTGCTAGTCCTCCCGCGGAATCTGAGCATGCATACTCAGGTTGTCAGAGCGACACAATAACATTATTATTGTAATAAGATGAAACAGGTATAAGAGGTAGTACTAGTGTAAAAACAATGCAAGTAATCACTATGTCACTATATGATGCAGAATATGTTCTGTGTCCCTATCGGTCTCTAGGTCATGTTTGAAATCTCATAGTGGAAGGAGGATCATGTTTAACAGGAGTCTCGTACATACCCGAGACAACGGCCCACATGCCCGGGACATAACCCTGTCAGCCGGATCGCTAGATTCTACCCTACATGTATCAGTATCACTGTTCGAATGATCATCCTCTAAAACACGGTCCCGCTAAATACGATGCTCTTTCCACTTTGATTTTCCCTTTTTCCCCAGGCTTACACTATTTGTGATCTTGGTTCAGTCGTGTACAAGTATACTAATGGCACGGTTTTATCACTGCTCACTGTATCAATCACTGTCACGAATATTCACTTCCCATTAGTATACTCGTCACTTCTAAACCAACATCAACCACACACGATAATGCAATGTCCATTGACTCTAACGCTCACTAACACTATGTACATAGCAAATGGGGTATGATATATGTATGTATGTCATCATTAAGCTATGAGTATTATGAATCAATATGCATGTCATTATCTTACAAAAATTGCATAAATTAATATGTTAAGAATTCAGTAAAATGATACAAGTAACATAAATAGAACACTCAGTCAGCAATTCATCAAAATTTGTTTCAGTTCAATCGGGATTCCGGTCTTCAAGATATAGCTGTTTCATTTTAAGTGCTCGCGGCTGGAAATTCAGTTTCAGAACTGAATGTCCGTTTCGCGACACGAATTGCACCCAGTTGGGCTCAGAATTTAGCAATGTTACAGTGGAATGAAATCTAGGGTTTTCAATAGGATATTCAACGCAATAGACGGATCCTCAATCGCATCTGTACGTTGAAAGTTATACTCAGGTTAACTTCAGTATGTCATTTCTGAATCGGTTCTGGACAGTTATACGTCCTGCCCTTTTAAATACAGTTTAAAGTAGCAAACGGCACTGAAACGGAATGGAACCACTTGTTTTGTTTAGCTAACAGAATTATCTTTACTCTAATGCAGAGTTCCGCAACATACGACTTCAGGAAACACATTGACACAGGTTTTGGTACAGTACACGATAAACAGAGTCGCTCTGGACTGCAGTCCAGAGTCGCACTCCGATCTAATTATCATCACAGTTACAGAACAGGAATCATCAGAAGTTTACATAGGGTTAAAGTTTGTCGAGTCGGCTTCGATTTAAGCCATCGAACGTATCATTCCAAATAGTATATAATTTACGGTGATTTTATTCATTTTCAGATATGAGAAGAATTCCAGTTTTAACGGCATAATTGGGGGTATCAATTTTTGTCCCTAACAATCGTATTTTCCAGCGAGATTCATACACTATATTTATCATCATATGGGCCAACAGAAAATATCGGTTAAATAAACAATTATATTCATCGAAGAATAGCATCGAACACTTAGGTCGCCTAATATATCGGTAATCGGCAAATTAGTAAACTATATGATTTAGGTTTATACCACAATTATATTAGCATGAAGCAAGTAAACACTTGCATGGAAACGTCTCGGGGTCTCAAGGCAGCAACGGCATCACGAACGCGTGATGTACGCCGTGAAACCGATTCGCGCGAGCTTGGATCGAGATGCGGATTTTGCGTCGGAGTTGTCCGGAGTCGTTGCACGGTCACTGGACGTTGAGGGGTGCTTGATGATCCTCTGCGAGTGCACTGAGATCAACGACGATCGACGGCGTCGCTCCGGCTATGGGATGCAGTGAGTGTCGGTTGTTTGGGTTTTGTGTGGTTTTGGAGAGAGGGAGCAATGGTGGTGTCCAGGTGTGGGTATGGGGGTGTGTGGATGTTGATGCTGATGACGAGGAGGTCGTAGGGTGGTCGGCAATGTGATGAGGAGTTCACCGGCGTCGAGGGTGCAAGGTGGTGGTCGGCTCGGGTGCACTGGGTTGGTGTGCAGGGGTGCTCGGCAGGGGCTTGGGTTGATGAAGGTGGAGTCGTAGAGGGAGAAGATTGGTGGAGGAGTGAGGAATCGCTAAGGGTTGTCGAGGGTCGTCGCCGGCGGCGAAATGAGGAAAAATTTTGTGCTCGGTGAGTTTTTTGTGAGGGAGAGAAATGAGGGATAGATTTGAGATGCAGAGAAGAGAGAGGTGAGGGTGTGAGGAAGGGAACGAGGTTGAAATCGTGGGTGTAACGTTGCGAGAACGGGGGCGAGGACGTGGGCGTGAGGCGCGGCGGAGGGATAGGATCGCGCGCGGGAATTGGGGAATGTTACCGTTGGGGAGAAATAAAGAAGATGAACAGGAGTAGCGGGTCGGGTCTGATGCGGAAGCAGGCCGAATGGAGTGGGCCGGCAGAGGAGAAATGAATTTTCTTTTTTAAAAAAAACATTTTGTGGGCTGAGTGAGGAACGGGCCGGCTAAAATATTTAAAGGATTTATTTAAAAATTTGTGAGTGGGCTGAGGAAAAGGAAACAGGCCGGGAATTTTTATATGGAATTTATTAAGGAAAAATTTTAGTGGGCTGAGATAAGACCTAGGGTTTTAAATAATGGGTTAAAGTAAGGTTGGGTTTTAAATTTAAAACGTTTTGCTTGTTTTAGTTTTGGGTATTAATTTAATTTGGCTTTTAGGGTTTGAACTATGATTTCAAAAGAGTTGGAAAAATAAGGTTTAAATATCAAGCTTAACAACCAATTAAAAATACGAAGGGAAGAAAAGGAAATCACTAGAATTGAGAGAATAGGAAACTTTATTTAGAATGGAAACGGGGATTTACATACCTGGAAGCTTTTTGGGCCGGGATGCGCCTGCCCTTCTCCCCCGAGGTGAGTGCGGCGTTGAATTGTTTTGAGTTAGCCCCGGGGCAGTTAGAGATGAACTCTTGGAGGATTCTCCTTGGGTTCCTGGTCCGGTTAAAATTGCAGGCGATTCCTTTCAGTCTGAGCCTTCTCCTTTCCTCTCTCTGCTACAAAAACCATCCCGGCACTCGCAAGGACGAGCCGAGTTGGGTATACATTTCTTTTAGAAAGCACCGGGGAGGTGCCGCCGGGTCGGGGATCGTCGTAGTACCTTCTTCCATCCACGAATGGAAGAAGAAGTTTTTGTTTGTCGGGCCACCCGAGGATAAGGATTGGCCTGTGCCCATCCAGTGGCATAGGGCCAACTGCCCGTGGGTGAAGCGGTCGAATGATCCCGACGCGGTGGCGGTGTCAGAGTGGGAGCCCCTCCCCTGGGCCGATGTGTTGCTGTCTGAGCAGGCCCTCAGTTGGGCTGGGCTCAGCCCCGCTCAGTTCGCGGGTAAGTCAAGAGTTTTTAGGCGACCTGTTTAGACTTGCGTATTCTTCCACTTTTTCTTGCATTGCTGACTCCTTCTTTGTATTTTCGTCTTATGCAGAACCCATGGACCTAGGTAAATTTCGGACAGCCCTGGTCGAACAGAAGAAGGGAAAGAGGTCGGAGGTGCCGGTCCCTCTCGCCCGTCGTCGGCTCGGGCTCCACCGGCGGCCGCTCCAGCTAGGCGCGCAAGCGCGCCCCGGGCCCCGGAGTCCAGCCATACGCCGAGCCGAAAACACGCTCGGGAGAAGGAGCCCCGGGCTTTGGAGGTGGGAGGCGAGACCGGTTCTCCTGCGTCTCTCCTCAAGAGGTACTATAGGACAGTGCCCCGCTCCCCGGCTTCCCCGATTATCGTGGATGAAGGGGAGCTTCGCTTCGAGGAGCCCTCGGGGCTTTCCGTCGCCGACAGCCTGCTCTCGGAGATGGAAAGGTCGGCCGGGGGCAGAATCCCTCGGGGGACCCTCCGGGCCCAAATAGCGGCCATAGCCCAGGAGGCCGTGCAGGTCAGTGTTCGCACTTTACTCGGGTGTTTATTTAGTATTTTTGTTCGCAAGATTGGGCACCCCATTCTTTTTTTGACCCTCCTTTATTTTCTTCAGGTCCTCCAGCACTGCGCCCTTGTCGTCAACATGGAGGACGGGGAAATTGCCCTGGCGATGCAGGCCGCAGGCGAGCTCTCCTGGTGGGAGGAGAGCTCCAGGCTAGAGCTGCAAGCAGCGATGGAGAGGGTCGCCGCCCTCGAAGACCGGGCGGCGGCCAGGGACCGGGAGATCGCCAGCTGCCGAGAGGCCGCCCGAGCCGCCGAGGCTAAGTTGGAAGATTCCAGGGTGCTTGTCGCCACCTTGAAGAAGACGACGAACACCCTCAGGAGGGAGAGCGAGGCGGCGAAGGAAGGAGTGAGGCGTGCCGACCTCCGAGCGTCGAAGGCGGTGGAGAACTACCAGAAGTCGGACCAGTTCTACGCCGACCTGGCTCAAGCCGCTGCCCTCGTTTGGCATGAGGCCCTCGACACCGTCAAGGCCCTGATGCCGGAGTTTCCTGATGGCAAGCTTCGGGGTGAGTACCCCCTCGGGGATAAGGCGCAGGGGAATGCCCCCGGAAGCGCTGCAGGGGGAAGGCCCCTGGTGGGAGCGTTGGGGAGAAGTCGGTCGCCCCGGCTCCCAGCGCCGAGGCTCCTGCGATGGGCGCCGCCCTTCAAGATGCCACCCCGGTTGTGGTGGTGGATACGGAGTGTTCATCACAGAAAGCTGCATTTTAATACCACTCATTCGTTATCTATTTTTGTATATATCGGTACTATTAACCAGCATCTGCTCAGTAATTACAGATTACAGGTATTCGTGATACAACACTGAAAACACACTCAATATCACGGATATAGCATTTGGGAGCTGACACTGCAATCAGAACAGAGAACCGATATCCAAAGGATTCTTTTTGCAATAAACAAGTGTGCACATAATTTTTGGTCCAACACAATACATGTGTGACACTAGATCATGATGGGGGGCTGCCTTGGCACAAAAGGAGTATGTATGGGTGTGATGTGCATTAAATGTGCATTGAATGCTAAAGATTATGATGTGATTTGAAGCATCTAGTTTCCCTCCAAATCTCTGAGTACAAACCAGGTTTATATAAGCAAATCAAGCAGCACCATTGGACTTGTAGAGAGAGCACAAGACCACAGCACCAAAACGAGCCCCTATGCTCGGATTTTGGTCGGCCACTCCTCCACAAAAACCGAGCTCGCCGTCCCTGTTGTGTCAAAATGTCCCTATATTTTCTCTGTCCGTCCATTGATGTCACATCATCTCATTTTTATTATTTGTTTAATTTTGTTTTGAGCCTATAAATACCATGCCTTTGGGCAAGTATGAGGGCACTACTTCTTTTGTGAGAGAAAAGTTGTTGGGGTAAAAATTTACACCCCGGTTGACCAAGTCAAAATCAAAGTCAACCCCAAGCTAAGTGGGCCCATGCCCGGGTCGAGCCCGAACATGAAGCGGCCGGCCTTTCCCCCATGCCAAGATAAAAATTTTGTAATAAATAATTTTGTTGTATTTCTTTTATTTTATTTTCGGATAAATGTAAGAAAAATAGGCATAAAGCCAAATTTTTGTAAAGCCCATGGCTTATGTGCAAAAAGAAATGGCACATGAGCCATGGGATAGGCAAAATGCCATTTTGTGAAGCTCAAGGGGCTATGTGTAAAATGTATGGCCTATAAAGGTAAAGATAATGAAATATCCCAACAACTTTTTCTCTCTCCAAAAAATAGTTTTCCAGATCTGAGATCTATTCTTCTTCTTTAAGGTTCCAAAACCTTCTTCTTTCTCTTGAATTAAATCAAGAGTTTTACTCTTCTTTTTATAAAACAAATTAGTTTTTCACCACAAAACCCACAAAGGGGAACTTGGATCTGTCATCAGATCTTAAAAAGGAGAGATTTTGAGATTTCACATCTCTTAATCTTCAAGATCCAGCAAGCAACAGGAGGAAGAAGAAGAACCACTTCCATTAAACCCAAAACACATTCAGGAGCCCGACTCCTCTCTGATTTCTCTTTTGAGAAATCTTTTTTTCAGGCTAAAAGCCTCTTGTCCTCTCCAGCGCGCAGCGCAAGTGCGCAAAGCGCCCACGTGCCGACATGGGGAGCGCGCTTGCGCACCTGCGCGCTTGCGCACCTGCGCGCTTGCGCAAGTGCGCAAAGCGCCCGCGTGCCGACACGTGGCGCGCGCGGGCTTGCGCTCCAACGCGCATTGCGCAAAGCGCCCACGTGCCGACACGTGGCGCGCGCGCGCTTGCGCACCTGCGCGCAGCGCTCTTGCGCAAAGCGCCCACGTGCCGACACGTGGCGCGCGCGCTTGCGCACATGCGCGCAGCACTCATGCGCAAAGCGCCCACGTGCCGACACGTGGCGCGCTTGCGCCTGAGCGCACAGCACCTAAGCGCACAGCGCTCAAGGCGCTGGCCCCCACGCATCCCTTGGATGCCTTTTCCCCCTCTTTTTATGTACATACATATACATATACATATGTATACAAATTCACACATATACATACTCCGCCACATTCTCCCCCTCCAAAAAAATTTTCGGGCCCGGGACCCCCGTAAAAACTCTGCGTGGCTCCCGATATATCCAAAACTCCCTTTCAAAACAAAACACACGCACACTGCACATTGAGTTCGCATGACCAATTTAACCCGTTAATCGGAGGTTCCCTCGCCCCAAAGGCAAGGGGTAATTAACGGCAGCTTAGTCCGCGGCCGCCGGAGATTCGGATCCCCACAATCATTAAACCCCGGCCTACCCTAGGCAGGGGAAATCTGTAGTGCGCCTGACAAGCGCTCGCGTATTCCCATCTCACTGGGGTGACGAAAAACACCCCACAGGTTCTGGCACGTCCGGTGGGACCAATCTCTCCTCCTATATTTCGGGTTAAGCATTCATGCGAACTCAGTCAATATACATACCTATATTTATACTGAAATAATGTTTTTTCATGCAGGTTTTCAAGCAATCACCTTTCAACAATGTCTCCAAAGATGAACTCAGCTCTCAGCACGGCTCCCG
Source organism: Agapanthus africanus (assembly GCA_030015575.1). NCBI lineage: Eukaryota > Viridiplantae > Streptophyta > Magnoliopsida > Asparagales > Amaryllidaceae > Agapanthus > Agapanthus africanus. The sequence goes on from JASDDO010000004.1 coordinate 362,405,842, forward strand.
TCTCCTACACGATGAAGATAGACTCCAGGATGGTCCTTCCGGCCAGTCTCGGGCAACAATGGGAGGAGCCGCTGCTACCATTTGGCTCTATTACGTTCATGCCAGTTGGCGCCATCCCATCTCCTCAAGCCCCGATGACAGACAAACCGGTCTCGAAAGGCAGGAGACCAAATGTGGTGATCTCAAGGGCGCCCCAACCCAAACGCAAGTCGGTATCTGAACGACTTTCCTTGGCCCCAGCTGGGGGCAAGGCCATCAACACCAACAAAGCTACAACGCGTGCCGAGCAAGCTCCAGCGGCGCACCTGACAAATGCTCGATCGGGTGTCTTCTCTAAGCTTCCCGCTGATCAACTCACAATGGCTTCCCGGGTAGCGGATGCCCGCCAAGCCCTTAAAATTGAGAAGCTAAGGCAGAAAAGGCTCAGGTATAGAGCCAACAAAAGGGCTAGGGCTCTGGCCATGTTAAAACTTATAAATTTCCAAAGCCCAGACCGCTCCGTGAAACCAGCTGCTAGTGATGAAAGAATGGCTGAATGTGTTATCCACACTGTCTACATGGCCGGACATGAAGAAATGAACCCTCTTCTTCTTCACAGCCATGGTGATGATATGGTTGACGCTACCCAGCGTCGGCTCGATCTAAATGATGAAGAGCCCGCTCAGGCCAATAAGCCAGTGGAGCCCGTGGTTCCTACGGAATTGAGCTCAGGCAATAAAGATTACCCGGTTGTCATAGCCGGAACTACAGAACAAGCATTATTCCAATGGCTTCAAAGGCAATTTCAGGACAGGGATGAGAAGATGGCCGATGTCTATTCCAAAGTCGACGAGCTGGCAAACGTCGTGGCAGATCTCGCGACCCAAGTCGCCCAATTGCAATTACAGCAGAATCAAATTTTGGCTCATGAGCCAGGGATTGATACCCGGGGGCAGCCAACTGATATACCTTCCAACCTAAAAGTGGAGCGCCTTCGAGAAAAACGGCCGCAATCAGCCTCCAGTCCCTCCGATACATACGCCGGGGGGAATCGCATCTGAAAGCGAAGCTGGAAAAGGTCTATTCCTTCAAAAGGGAAAAAGTCCACAAGATATTCAAGGACGCCCTAAGAAACGGTCTACAACTGTCGGAATCAAAGAGACCGCAAGAAGCGAATATGACCGACGACCCAGAATATTGCCCCTATCACAGGGTGATAGGTCATGCCATTGAGGACTGCTTCGTCTTCAAAGATTGGGTCGAAAGGCAATACATGGCGGGAGAGATAGAACTGTCTAAAGGCGCGTTAGCAAGCTGTCAAGCTACGACCGCCGATTTCATGCAAATGGAGACCGAAGCCTTTCGGGAACCTAATCCTCCCAGACATGTGCCATTATCTGAAAAGGGCGAACCAAAGACCGATTGGCCTCGAGGACTAGCATCAGTAAAGGAACCTACCCCAATGGAAAGAAAGAAGAAGGTATACTCCTTCAGGAGGGAGGAAGTCCGCAAAATATTCATGAACGCCTTGAACAATGGTCTGCAACTGCCTGTTCCAAAGAGGCCACAGGAAATGAACATGACCGGCAATCCCGTATACTGCCCATATCATAGAGTGGTGGGTCATACCATCGAAGACTGCTATATTTTCAAAGATTGGGCAGAGGACCAATATACGCTTCGAAAAACCTCGCAATCCTCGGACGTGTCGGCAAGCCACAGAGCTAGGTCATCAACACAGCTCCGCCAAGATCAAAGTTCAAGGAGCTGGGATAAGCACAGATGACCCCCACGTCATTAACTGGGAACCGTCGACCTCTAAGTCGTTAAACTGGGAATGCAAAAAAAAAATGTGTAAATAAAAAAAAAGGTGTAAATAAAAAAATGTGTAAATAAAAGGAAAATAAAGAGAAGCCGAAATGATGGGGCAACTCGCAATAAAAATCAGCGAGTAAAAAAATGAAAATAAAGCTGAAATGATGGGGCAACCGCGAATAAATAGCCGAAATGATAGGGCAATCGCGACCTTCGCGATAAGAAAAGCTGAAATGATAGAGCAATCGCGGTAAAACAAGAAAAACAAAAACAAAAAAAAACGGCGAATGATGAGTCGCTCCTGGTACCATATTCCAGTGCAGCCATGCAGACGCCAACAAAATTCAAATTTCCAAAATTCTCCCAGCCCTACGGCCAGTCCCCAAATTGACTACCGTATACAATCCACGGGCTCAAATAATTCTTAGCATAGCCGTGCCCCACCGCAATCACCAGTCCAGCGGTTGGTCTCCGCCCTCGGAATTATGCTCCATTGGGAAGACCCACTTATGTGTCCTGGCACCTCTGCTTCAGTGTTAACAACGCTGATGCCGGCCCCTACCCCAAAATTCCAAGCTCGCCATCCATGACCTCTAAGTCATTAAACTGGAAACAGATGACCTCTACGTCTTTAAACTGGAAACAAACGACCTCTACGTCTTTAAACTGGAAACAGACGACCCCTACGTCATTAAAATGGAAACAGATGACCACCAAGTCTTTAAACTGGAAACAGATGACCTCTACGTCTTTAAACTAGAAACAGACGACCTCTACGTCATTAAACTGGAAACAGATGACCACCAAGTCTTTAAACTGGAAACAGATGACCACCAAGTCTTTAAACTGGAAACAGACGACCTCTACGTCATTAAACTGGAAACAGATGACCACCAAGTCTTTAAACTGGAAACAGATGACCACCAAGTCTTTAAACTGGAAACAGATGACCTCTACGCCTTTAAACTGGAAACAGATGACCTCTACGTCGTTAAACTGGAAACAGATGACCTCCAAGTCGTTAAACTGGAAACAGTCGACCTCTAAGTCATTAAACTGGGAACGAGGAAAATCCACTCATGCGTCCTCACGATACATGAGGAGAACAAACCTTTGTGGGATCCTTACGACCCATAAAGGAAAAACACCCTTAGGAATCCTCACGACTCCTAAGGAGAAAATACACCTGCGAGATCCTCACGACTCGTAGGGAGAAGTTGCTTTTATGGGACCCTCACGGCCCATAAAATTGAAAAGCCTTAGGTGATAGGGATCTAAATCTATCTCCTAAGACATCGCTCCCCGATCCCCAAGTGGCGGATGATGAGTCGCTCCTGGTACCATATTCCAGTGTAGCGATGCAGACGCCAACCAAATTCCAAATCCAAATCCCCAAGTGGCGAATGATGAGTCGCTCCTGGTACCGTATTCCAGTGCAGCGATGCAGACGCCAACCAAATTCCGACTCCCATACCCAAACGGCGAATGATGAGTTGCTCCTGGTACCATATTCCAGTGCAGCGATGCAGACGCCAACGAAGTCCCGAAATGTTTTTGGCCCTACGGTCTGGATCATACATCCTGCAAAACCATATACAATCCACGGGCGTAAAACAATCCCCATCTCTCCAAAAAAAAAGAAAAAAAGGGAAAAAAGAGAACGGTATGTCCACAAGCAAAACGGGCACGGATGAAAACCCGAAAGGGCTCCGTGAGTAAAAACAGCAGGACTGCCGGCGAGTTTGTGAAAACCCGAAAGGGCGCAAACTCGTAAAAAAAATAAATGCACTCGTAAAGTCCTCTCGACTTTGTGAGGAGAAAGATCCCGCGTGAGATCGCTACGACTCACAAAGGAGCAACACACTTAGGAGTCCCCACGACTCCTAAGGAGAAAATACACCTGCGGGATCCTCACGACCCGTAGGGAGAAAATGCTTCGTGAGACCCTTATGGCTCACAAAATGGAAAAGCCTTAGGTGATAGGGATCTAAACCTGTCTCCTAAGCCACCAATTCCCAAATCCTCTCGGGCAAATGATGAGTTGCTCCTGGCATTATTCCAGTGCAGCAATGCAGATGCCAAAACAAAAAACCAAATCCCCAAATCCTCTCGGGGGCAAATGATGAGTTGCTCCTGGCATCATTCCAGTGCAGCAATGCAGATGCCGACAAAAAAAAATCCCCAAATCCTCTCGGGGCAAATGATGAGTTGCTCCTGGCATTATTCCAGTGCAGCAATGCAGATGCCAAAACAAAAAACCAAATCCCCAAATCCTCTCGGGGCAAATGATGAGTTGCTCCTGGCATCATTCCAGTGCAGCAATGCAGATGCCAAAACAAAAAAACCAAATCCCCAAATCCTCTCGGGGCAAATGATGAGTTGCTCCTGGCATCATTCCAGTGCAGCAATGCAGATGCCGACAAAAAAAAAATCCCCAAATCCTCTCGAGGCAAATGATGAGTTGCTCCTGGCATTATTCCAGTGCAGCAATGCAGATGCCAAAACAAAAAACCAAATCCCCAAATCCTCTCGGGGCAAATGATGAGTTGCTCCTGGCATCATTCCAGTGCAGCAATGCAGATGCCGACAAAAAAAAAATCCCCAAATCCTCTCGGGGCAAATGATGAGTTGCTCCTGGCATTATTCCAGTGCAGCAATGCAGATGCCAAAACAAAAAACCAAATCCCCAAATCCTCTCGGGGCAAATGATGAGTTGCTCCTGGCATCATTCCAGTGCAGCAATGCAGATGCCGACAAAAAAAATCCCCAAATCCTCTCGGGGCAAATGATGAGTTGGTCCTGGCATTATTCCAGTGCAGCAATGCAGATGCCAACCAAAACCAATTCCAAAATCCTCTCATGGCAGACGATGATTCGCTCCTGGTACCATATTCCAGTATAACGACGCTGATGTCAACTAAAGTCAAACAAATCAAACCAACCAATTCCAACATCGACCTTTGCGTCAACCCGACACTCCGCGCCGGGGAAAAGTCCATCAGCGACACTCCGTGCCGGGGAAAAGTCAACCCGACACTCCGCGCCGGGGAAAAGTCCATCAGCGACACTCCGTGCCGGGGAAAAGTCAACCCGACACTCCGCGCCGGGGAAAAGTCCATCAGCGACACTCCGCGCCGGGGAAAAGTCAATCCGCGACACTCCGCGCCGGGGAAAAGTCCATCAGCGACACTCCGTGCCGGGGAAAAGTCAACCAGCCGATACTCCACCTTGGGGAAACGTCAAGTAGACACTCCATGACAGGGGCACATCGACAACCCGACACTCCGCGCCGGGGAAACGTCGACCAGCGACACTCCGTGCCGGGGAAAAGTCAACCCGACACTCCGCGCCGGGGAAAAGTCCATCAGCGACACTCCGTGCCGGGGAAAAGTCAACCCGACACTCCGCGCCGGGGAAAAGTCCATCAGCGACACTCCGTGCCGGGGAAAAGTCAATCCGCGACACTCCGCGCCGGGGAAAAGTCCATCAGCGACACTCCGTGCCGGGGAAAAGTCAACCAGCCGATACTCCACCTCGGGGAAACGTCAAGCAGACACTCCGTGACAGGGGCACATCGACAACCCGACACTCCGCGCCGGGGAAACGTCGACCAGCGACACTCCGTGCCGGGGAAAAGTCAACCCGACACTCCGCGCCGGGGAAAAGTCCATCAGCGACACTCCGTGCCGGGGAAAAGTCAACCCGACACTCCGCGCCGGGGAAACGTCGACCAGCGACACTCCGTACCGGGGAAAAGTCAACCCGACACTCCGCGCCGGGGAAAAGTCCATCAGCGACACTCCGTGCCGGGGAAAAGTCAACCAGCCGATACTCCACCTCGGGGAAACGTCAAGCAGACACTCCGTGACAGGGGCACATCGACAACAGACACTCCGCCTCGGGGAAACGTCGACCAGCGACACTCCGTGCCGGGGACACGTCTACCAAATCGCTTCAGATCAGAGCGTCGACCGTCTATGTCGCAAAAAGGGCAGTGCAGGCTCCCGCAAATTGGGAACCCAAATCGCTTCGTAACAGAGCGTCGACCGTCTATGTCGCAAAAAGGGCAGTGCAGGCTCCCGTAAATTGGGAACCCAAATCGCTTCGTAACAGAGCGTCGACCGTCTATGTCGCAAAAAGGGCAGTGCAGGCTCCCACGAATTGGGTTCCCAAATCGCTTCGTAACAGAGCGTCGACCGTCTATATCGCAAAAAGGGCAGTGCAGGCTTCCTACAAAGCAGGAACCAGATTGCTCCGGGCCAGGGAAACGCTACCACGGACACTCCGTCTCGGAGACGCGTCAAGCGTCGACCGTCCACGTCGCAAAAATGGCAGTGCAGGCTTCCTACAAAGCAGGAACCAGATCACTCCGTGCTGGGGACACGTTAGCAAGTGACACTCTGCATCGGGGAAACGTCCAATACAGAAACTCCGCATCAGGGAAACGTCCAACACAGACGCTCCGTCTCGGGGACACATCAACCAGCCGATACTCCGCCTCGGGGAAATGTCAAGCAGACACTCCGTGCCGGGGGCACATCGAAAACAGACACTCCACCTCGAGGAAACGTCGACTAGCGACACTCCGTGCCGTGGACACGTCTACCAAATCGCTTCAGATCAGAGCGTCGACCGTCTATGTCGCAAAAAGGGCAGTGCAGGCTCCCGCAAATTGGGAACCCAAATCGCTTCGTAACAGAACGTCGACCGTCTATGTCGCAAAAAGGGCAGTGCAGGCTCCCGCAAATTAGGAACCCAAAATCGCTTCGTAACAGAGCGTCGACCGTCTATGTCGCAAAAAGGGCAGTGCAGGCTCCCGCAAATTGGGAACCCAAATCGCTCCGGATCAGAGCGCCGACCGTCCATGTCGCAAAAAGGGCAGAACCGACCGTCCAAGTCGCTAAAAGGGCAGCACCGACCGTCCAAGTCGCTAAAAGGGCAGCACCGACCGTCCACGTCGCTAAAAGGGAAGCAACGACCGTCCAAGTCGCTAAAAGGGCAGCACCGACCGTCCAAGTCGCAAAAAGGGCAGCGCAGGATTCCTACAAAGCGGGAACCAGATAACTCCGGGCCAGGGAAAACGTCTATCACGGACACTCCGTCTCGAAGACATGTCAAGCAACGACCGTCCATGTCGTAAAAAGGGCAGTGCCAGCTTCCCAAAAAGCGGGAACCAAATCAAGTCGCATCCACGTGAAAGAAGATCCATCAATTTCATGCACACGACCCACATATGTGGTGTGCATTTATTGATGGGGGGCAATTTGTTGGGGTAAAAATTTACACCCCGGTTGATCAAGTCAAAATCAAAGTCAACCCCAAGCTAAGTGGGCCCATGCCCGGGTCGAGCCCGAACATGAAGCGGCCGGCCTTTCCCCCATGCCAAGATAAAAATTTTGTAATAAATAATTTTGTTGTATTTCTTTTATTTTATTTTCGGATAAATTTAAGAAAAATAGGCATAAAGCCAAATTTTTGTAAAGCCCATGGCTTATGTGCAAAAAGAAATGGCACATGAGCCATGGGATAGGCAAAATGCCATTTTGTGAAGCCCAAGGGGCTATGAGTAAAATGTATGGCCTATAAAGGCAAAGATAATGAAATATCCCAACAACTTTTTCTCTCTCCAAAAAAAAGTTTTCCAGATCTGAGATCTATTCTTCTTCTTCAAGGTTCCAAAACCTTCTTCTTTCTCTTGAATTAAATCAAGAGTTTTACTCTTCTTTTTATAAAACAAATTAGTTTTTCACCACAAAACCCACAAAGGGGAACTTGGATCTGTCATCAGATCTTAAAAAGGAGAGATTTTGAGATTTCACATCTCTTGATCTTCAAGATCTAGCAAGCAACAGGAGGAAGAAGAAGAACCACTTCCATTAAACCCAAAACACATTCAGGAGCCCGACTCCTCTCTGATTTCTCTTTTGAGAAATCTTTTTTTCAGGCTAAAAGCCTCTTGTCCTCTCCAGCGCGCAGCGCAAGTGCGCAAAGCGCCCACGTGCCGACACGGGGCGCGTGCGCTTGCGCACCTGCGCGCTTGCGCAAGGGCGCAAAGCGCCCGCGTGCCGACACGTGGCGCGCGCGGGCTTGCGCTCCAACGCGCATTGCGCAAAGCGCCCACGTGCCGACACGTGGCGCGCGCGCTCGCTTGCGCACCTGCGCGCAACGCGCATTGCGTAAAGCGTCCACGTGCCGACACGTGGCGCGCGCGCTTGCGCACCTGCGCGCAGCGCTCTTGCGCAAAGCGCCCACGTTCCGACACGTGGCGTGCACGCGCTTGCGCACCTGTGCGCAGCTCTCATGCGCAAAGCGCCCACATGCCGACACGTGGCGCGCGCGCTTGCGCACCTACGCGCAGCGCTCATGCGCAAAGCGCCCACGTGCCGACACGTGGCGCGCTTGCGCCTGAGCGCACAGCACCTAAGCGCTGGCCCCCACGCATCCCTTGGATATCTTTTCCCCCTCTTTTTATGTACATACATACACATATACATATGTATACAAATTCACACATATACATACTCCGCCACATTCTCCCCCTCCAAAAAAATTTTCGGGCCCGGGACCCCCGTAAAAACTCTGCGTGGCTCCCGATATATCCAAAACTCCCTTTCAAAACAAAACATACGCACACTGCACATTGAGTTCGCATGACCAATTTAACCCGTTAATCGGAGGTTCCCTCGCCCCAAAGGCGAGGGGTAATTAACGGCAGCTTAGTCCGCGGCCGCCGGAGATTCGGATCCCCACAATCATTAAACCCCGGCCTACCCTAGGCAGGGGGAATCTGTAGTGCGCCTGACAAGCGCTCGCGTATTCCCATCTCACCGGGGTGACGAAAAACACCCCACAAAAGTTTGTAAACATTGTAACTAATGATCTTGTAGCTCTTTGTGTGAATTCCTTGCTTTGCTCTAGTCTTGCAACCCCTTTTCTTGAGCTTGCAAGATTAGATTTTGGTATTTGAATTCACTTATTTGTACGTGGAACCATTGTAATCAAGCTTCATTTATACCAAGTTGTTTCTTGTATATCTTCTCTTTTTGCATCTTTTCTTTTTGTTGTTATTTCAATTTATGATGTGTGAGTAGTTGTTCTTGGGCTATGGTGAGTAGGTTGTGGAAGGACTTTATTTCCAACCCCTCCCTTTTGATGCTTGCATTTTATACTTCTTTTCTTAATTATGCAATTTTATCATGTTTTGCTTGATAGGATATATCGTTTTGAATGGTTGCAAATCAACTTTTAACATATATCATATTCCTTCTTTACATTTTATTGTTGCTATTTTATGATTTGAAGTTGAAATGAATACGGTTTTATGTTAAGTGTCGCAACTAGCTAAATAGGATATATAGCACACAAGCATATATTCTATACTTGCTAACTTCACTTAACTAACTCCATATTCATTTCATTCTCAAACTCAATTTTTTAGTTTCTGTTTTACTTAACCTTGATATCGTATTCTAACCCGACGCATGTCTCGGATAGATGCGGCATGCTTTCGCAATTCAAATGGAAACTAAAAAAATGAACCTTGAATCAAAACGGAGAGTTGGGGGGTAAAACTCGTATTTCACTCATACTAAACCTTAGCCTAAGTTTTCCCTAAAACAAAATCTTTCTTCTTTTAATTATTGCAACACGTAACAACTCCTTTCCAAACATCTTGATTTATAACTCAAATTGATGTCGTGATATCCACTCCTTGTGGTTCGACCCGTGCTTGCCGGCTTGCTTCAACGCACCGTGCACTTACGGTATTTTTAAAATTCGATACTCACATCGTGCACTATTTACACCAACAAAACCGACATATCTTAATTAAAACAAAACTCGACAAAAGCACGACACCGTGAGTATTCGAACACGGAGATCATCAAGGTTCTCCCCGGCCCCGAGGCCTGAATCTCCTCGCCTCCTTGTTTTCTTTTGCGCTGAAATTTTGTAACCCTCCAGGCGTTTTTGTAAGGTTGGGAGCCCATAATACCTTTGTAAAGACTTTCGGCTTTGTGAATAAAATCTTTTTGCAGTGTTCTTTGCGTGCACATTTTCCTTTTGTTTGTGGTAGAATTTTTATTTGCGTGGTACTGCTTTCATGATGCGTTAGGTCGGAGATCGGTTTTTCATCTAGCGATCGCTCGTCGAGTTGAATTCAACCATTTACCAAGTGTGCAAAGATCGGTGTAAGGTTGGTATCTCCATGGCCCCGAAGTCGAGGTGGAGATCGCTTATTAAAGACGTGCAGGAAGTTTAGCAGGGAAGCTGCTCGATGGCTTCTTGATGAGGGCTTTGATCCTTGGCGTCGTTGGGTAAGAGATTACCAGCTAAGGATGAACCGAGCAGAGTTGCTGCTCGGTAGCCTCTTGATGAGAGCTTTGATCCTTGGCGTCGTTGGGTAAGAGATTACCAACCAAGGATGGACCGAACAGGGAAGCTGCTTGCTGGCTTCTTGATGAAGGCTTCGATCCTTAGCGCGGGAGGGCAGGGAGTATTTAAAAACTAAGCATAATAATCTTCTCACTTATTTTCTTCTTTTTATGTGATTAGATATGAGAGGTGGTATTTAAAAAACCAAAGAGAAAAATATCTAATCAAAATATCCACAAATATCTCTTTACATGACAAAACTCATTTAATTCTTAATGACTCACTAGATGACTCATTACATGAGTCATTAGTGATCATTCTAGAATTGATGAGTCATAACCATGAGTCACAATTTCCAAAACCTAATTAATCATTTAAAATAAAATGATTAATCCAAAAAGAAATGCATCTTCTAAAATATTCTCGTAACGGATTACGAAAATACCCCTCACCTGTATATACATACCTGTATCCGTATTCCGACCGAATACGAATACGAGAGACTAAAATATTCCGACTCAATATAATATATGGATCCGGCTTAAACCAAAGCCCACTAGTATTATCTGCCCGAAATATGACACGTGCGTAAACGCACGTGCATTTTCCGAACCCTGCCATAAAACCATACGGCCTCTACAACGTTTCGCCCGAACTTGGGAAACTATATGTGGGGGACTCTAATGACTCATCAGTACCCTGGCAGTGGGTTTAACCACAAGCACGTCAGCGGCACTAGCAGTGCGTAACGGCTGCCCATGTACTGACCTCAAGGGAAGCCGATGAGCGAACTCATCCTGGAACCCTACCGAGCCTAACAGTGACAATATACATACAGTCCGGTCCGTTCGTCTATGAGTATCGCATATCGGGCCTAGGGGGCTGGTAACGTCAGACCCCCAATAGCGGTATAAGTCGTGTCGGAGTGTAGCCCAGAACACCCTGAGATACTACTGGAGTACCTACCAGTAAATCTCCTGCCTCGGCCGAGGGCTTTGTGTAATGGCTCTTCTAGACACAGCGCGATCTCACCCCCAATACCGGGAGAGACAAATCCCTTGCCGATCCGCTCACTTGCCTCCATGTGGCTCGGGACTGTACCCAAAAAAGACATGTTTGCATGACTCCTTTGAGCCGTGATAGGGTAGAAATCAAAGCACAGTGGGAACTCACACGAGACAAATGACTACCTCAGGTCGAGGAACTAACATGTTCACATGTCACCAGGGAACTGCTATCTGACGCTAGGTATAAATACCAACTAGCAGGTTCCTGGCGAGTCCTATCCGGTGTACTCATAACCCAATGAGCACCTGTATACATCTTAGGTGATCCAACTGACACCAGTGGCTTGTGAGACCGGCCACCGCCCCTCGTCGGGGTCTCGACTGTATACACTAGTCTACTCCGGAGTATTGATGCCCTGTCTCGAAACTCCCACGACTAGGGACCACTATTAAGGATGTGCTTATAGACTACCCAACTCTCACGTATATGATCGCCATCATACTGTTGGTAGTCAAGCAAGATCCTAAGGGCTCTATCAACGTGTAATAGTGATCAGTCACCTGAACCTGTACACGACTGATAAAGGCAAACCATATAGCATACTATCATCACGAGTAAGACTGTGCTACCGGTATAGGTCCTCCTCAATCATTGCAATCGCGTACCTGCGATCCAATAATTGATTTTGAGGGCACTAAATCCAACAATCTCCCACTTACACTTAAGGCTAATTATTGCGATATCGCATACTCACAGCCCGTGTGATATCGAACATCCAACTCCTCTACTAATCAGTTTCACAAAGCCCGTTTATAAAACTATTGTGTTCGAGAAATAGCCTCAGTGAGTGGATCCGTCCTGATGTTTCTTTCTATGTCTCTCTTAATCTCAAGTTCGCGGAGAAAGCCATCTCCCGAATTGAGTAATGCCTGTCTTAGAATATGTCTGGATATCTGATGGGACCCAGTTCATATATGAACTCCAAATCCAAACTTCTTAGACTGTATCGTCAACTGAACCTAATCAGTATCCTGCACCATGTCTCCCACAATATCCTCTTGGACCACCTGTCCATAATACTGCCCCTCGTCAGAGGGAAAACTATAACTCTGATAATCACTCTGTCATCCATGTCACCTTTGAAGCCTGGAATGATAACCGTCCCCCGAAGGAGGCTGCCATCATCAAATCCGTAGAACATCCACTTATGTTCTAAAACTGCCTCCGAATGTTTCTTCAGGATTGGATTAATATAAACTTATCGCATCTAGTGCAAAAACAACATCTGATGTGGTACTTGACATCTCATGATTGACTCAATTGCCTAAGCAAGTGATCTGCCAATCATGCACATCCCTCTCCCCTTTAGTCTGTAAGACATATTTAGAGAGGGTGACTCCATCATCTGCAGGTACACCACCATGCCAGGAGTCATCTATTCTAAAATACTATTAGAATACTGTCAAAATACCCACATTGGGAAACTACCCAAATATAGATCTAAAACCATAGATCTAGAAACCAGAATGTCAGATATTATATCCATATCCTGTGTGGAGAAACAACTGTGTGACAACCACAGTACAACCGATCATAGTATAGGAATTTTACTTCCTACTTTGTGTATGTCATCCAAATACCCGGACATCATACCCTACTGCCTTCTTAACTGATCCATCTCCTATTTTGATGAAGTCAAAGCCATGACTGTCACATCAAAATTAGATGATCTATCTCCGCTATATCTGCTCTAGTCTATAAATAGACATAAGGTACTTTCCCACTATGCTTCCGTTGCTCCCACTGACCACAACAACCCTCTGGCAGAATAATATATACGTGTACTTCTAAAGCTAGTTTAGAACGACGCTATACTTATCCTCCTGCCGGGTCTTATAGCCTGGAACAACAGTAGTGTCAAATCTGGGTAGATAAGAACCTCCCTGTCACCGTCCTTGAGGCTACCGGAGTACCTCTCGGGTGTCTGAGGTTACCCACCATATCTGCGGAGTGGCTAATGGAATGTCAAACCTGATTGAATCTATAGATCCTATTAAATTTTCCGTAATCGTTTGCGGTTCTGGAATCTCTTCCAGTTCTACCATACTCCCACTACTATTTTCTGAAAAAATCCATTTTACTAAAACTGTGGCGAGTCAAGAACAATATCACCATTGATCTTCCAGATGGTAGAAAGTCAACCCTCGTCATAGCCTGGGTCAACCCGCAAACTGCCATTACAGAAACGTGCCTTGAGTTATCCAGAGTCTGGTTTTAATCATAAGCCGGACAACTACCCGTACCTTAACATCGTTAAGATATGAACCATTCTATATCCAATATAGAAACTTTGGCACTTATTTAATTGGAACCAGATTCAAATCATGCAGCTGTCTCCAGTGCATATCAACTTAATGGAGAGAGACTAATCAGTATTACTTAACTTAGGAATCCATCCAATTATGAGTAACCTGAAAGAGAAACAAGTTTCTCAAAACCTTTACTATCATCTGAATACCAATCACAAGTATCTACATCTTCGATCTCTTTGAAGAATCCCGATACTTGCGACATCTGGTTCTCTACTTTATTCCTATACCTACAACTTCTCAAAACTTAGATCTTGTATTTCTACGAAACACTTGTCTAAAACCTAGAGAAGTCACAAGTAAACATAACATAGTACGAGGACCAACCCCTTTGTCCTGATGGACACTGGACAGCATACAATACTGTGTATGAGTCCCCTGAGTCGAATAACTCAAAACCTGTGCATCGTAGGTTGAAAACTGTACTTATGGTTAAGAACTACTCCGCTGTTCAATGCTCCTTACCCAATCGACAACTGATATAGGTAAATGTCACGGACATAATTTCAAAAAGTTATATCTCACTTTATAAAAATAAACGTACAGATATATCAGTTTGAAATTGGTGCACAACAACGGATACTCAAAACCAAATACTTGCCATCCGGCAAAAACCCAGGCGATTTCCTCAAATATCACCAATTACAACGAATTCCGATATAATGAGGATGATCACCTAATTCCCAATAACTTACTCCCACTCATCATCTGTAAAACCATACAGATATGAGAATGAAACCTGGTAAATACATACCCTGGAGTAAGTATCTAATCGGGAAATCAGTTTTCCTTTAACAATGCACTGAAACATGAAAATGTTTCGTAGGGGTATCCTGGTATTCCTAGTAATGCCTCTTCCATAATCCTATTCATGACTGTAACCGTATATTTCTTTGCCATCTCTCAAAATCCCTTTATTTGTCTTTATTCATTACCTTTTATACACCCCTTTAGGCTAAGTGGTTTTCTTCCTTCCCTACCTTTCGGAACCAGCCTATGGTTTGGAAGAAGACTATCCAGTAAGCATAATAGGTGTACTCTCCTAAACCAAGGAGTACTCGCAACCTGAGAGAAGGTGATGATAAAAGACAACTGAATAATACCTTATTCTATTTCTCCCGAACTGGGGAAAAAAGCAAAGGTGAAGTAGGAGTAGCGATGAAGTACGCGGTTTGGTCATGAATGATAGCAGTCGCAATTTACTTTGCCCTCTTTGTAATCTCTTTATTTTGTCTTTACTTATTACCTTCTGTACACCCTATTTAGGCTAATTGGTTTTCTTCATTCCCTACCTTTCGGCACATGCCTATGGTTTGGAAGAAGACTATCCAATAAGCGTAATAGATGTACTCTCCTAAACCAAGGAGCCCTCGCAACCTAAGAGAAGGTGATGATAAAAGACAACTGAATAAACCAATTCAATTTCTCCTGAACCTGGATCCATCCTCGAAGAAGTCCCTTCGAGTTCGTATATAACCATACGATGGATCTATCCAATGGAAGTGGATGTTCATAGTGATACGAGGTGTTCTGAGAAATGCAAAGGGTAAAAGAAGGAGCGACAATGACTTATGCAACTTAGGACAATCCAAAAGCCAGTATTTTAAGAAGGTTCGGTCAACTTGGTCACTGAGTCATAGTCTAGGGTCGGTCAAAGGTCGCTGCCAAAGAGAGAGAGAGAAAAGAAATACTCTGCGTGCACTCTTACCTAGATCAGAATGGTTATCACTTTATCTAATCAGAAAACCTTCCACTGTACTGTCAAATTCTCCTCCAAACCTGAAAGAAGAATCAATCAGGATCACCCGAAGAGTAAACCAACTCATTAGTGGGAATCGGGATCCAACTCTCATCGCATGATAACGTGAAGGTATCCACTCACGTTATCACACTCCAGAAGGTATGCGCATGCCTGGCAAGTTTCAGTTTCTTTAGAAACTCCCGATATGATTTTTTCCCCATGCTCTTATGACCTTGACGTAGGCCAAAATGCCATAAGTCACCTGCCAAGTTCTATCCATCATTATCTTGTCAATTTGAACCCACCCGTACATGCCCCTGACGTGGGCCAAATGGCAGAACGACTGTCCCAAACCAACTCATCATCTATGCAACAGATGAATACCCAGCAGCTACCAAGCACTATGCCTTGGCGTATGTCAAAATACATAGCTTGAATACTACTGAATACCCAAATGAAATGACGCAGGGCTACGGCTGGTTTTTGGCGAAAAACCTTTAACGTAATGAACTTGATCTCGCTGAAGGAACCTGATAGCTTTTTATAAAATATAATGGCGAAAACCTTCGCTAAAGAGGTCACTCCCGGTGAAGGGATCTCGGCTCTTTCCTCGTGGAATGAAGTGCAGGATATTCTAACTGAATACCGCGATGCAAAGCAACATGTAATCGACTATAGTGAAGTTATTACCCTGATGCAAATTTCTGCCCAAGGGGTCACTCCCGGTGAAGGGATCTCGGCCTTTGCCTCGTCGAATGAGGTGCAGGATATTCCAACTGAATACCACTGTGCAAAACAAAAGAAAACGTCTTTGTAATAACACTTTTTAAAACTGTCCCAACAACGTCCAAACAGGTTTGTTTTCCTTTGCATTGATCAAAATCAACGCAGCCCCATCATTTAATCACACCAGAAAAGAACGAAAATAAAATGTACGTATATGCCATACGCATTCGTCACTGGGTCCCGTCATCACCCGTTAGGTTACTTAACTAACGACAGAGCGGGGACTGGACTAGCGCGGGTGTAAAACATATACAACATTTACTAGTATATATACCAATATACAATAATCGCTCCAGGCGTGATAATATGCAACATTACAGAAAAGGTAATAAGCATCACAGAACAATACAGATAATCTGGGATCCCCGGGTTTCACAGAGCCGCTACTGAAACCCGACGTTTCCCTGGTCGTGTGGATAGCCTGTGCAATGAAACCCAGACCCCTACGGGTGCGGCAAGTTACCCGCCAAAACCTGAAGCGAGGCAGCCCCTTACAACAAAGTGAATGGACCACCCTGCACTTCACGGAATCCGGTAACCTGAGCACCCCTCCTTGGGTCAACCTGTACCCCCTACGAGTGCGGCGAATAGTCTGCCAATTCTAGAGTGAAGCCCCTCTGCCTCTCAAAGCCATGAGATGCAGACCCGTTGCCCCCCAGAACCCGGCTATCCGTGCACTTCGTCGCGGGGTAAACCTAGTACAGTAATGAAAAATATGTACAACGGGTACATCGACCTCAGCCCGGTCGTGCCCCAAAAGAATATTATACAAACAGGCAGTGACTGTAGTCCACATGTTGGACGCTCGCTCCGCAATATCAAATGTACAAATAAATCCAAACTGCACTACCATTGCACACTGCTATCCACCACGACAAATCCGCAACATCACAGCACAACACAGAACATCAACGCGAATGTCACGTTCGCAAATCCGTCTAAAAGAACTATAGCAATTAGATGCAATTTACCGCTCGAATGATATTCACGGTCGGAGATATAATGTAAGTACTGTAAACTAACAAGTTTAAAATTTCGATCGATAAAACTTCCCGAGTGGGCCCCACGTACATCTGCAATACACAAATAAAATCTGGGCCCAAAACAAATATCCCAGAAACCACAATTTCCCATGCAAGAGTCCTAGAAGAATTTTGGTGCACTGTAGCCACTAACTGGCAGCGGAACCGCGACCAAACCATGGTTTGTGCGGCGGTTCCGCGGCAGCACAGTGGATTCAGTCAACCCAATTTCTTCAGTACTCTTAAAAAAGCCTGCACGACTTTCTGAGATGCTCAAAATGATTTTTAGACCTGTTTAAAAATTCGACAGAAACTTTACACTGAAAATCGCGGTTTCGGAAATTTCGTTCGATCGATATTTTAAACGCGTTGGAACAAGTTAGTAAAGCTTAATGGCGTGTTTCTGATACCATGTAAGTCTATGGTAGCGCCCCGGCCGTCATTCTGACGCCAAACGCGGAACAAAAACTTTTATAACTGGCGCTATCGCATACTATAACCCGGATCTTGCCATTAACGCTAAACTAACAAACTGTAAAGAGATAGAAAGGCTATACCGATCGATCCGAGTCCTTCGGTCTTTAGCCATCATCCCACGCTCCTCGCGGCAACTCCGATCTCCTGTCTCCTCCTCGAGGTGGCACTACATCTGCAGATCTTTAAACGGGCTCCCGCCTCTATACCGAGGCAACTCGGTCATCAAGTCTGCTAAAAGAGATGACCAAGATGAATTAGAGAACGAGTAGAATACTTTGTCTCAAACACTCTTTGGTTCTCATCACATGAGAGGGTAAGAGTGGAGGTTGAAGAAGATGCTAGGGTTTGGAAATGGTGAACTTGAGAAAATCTAGTGAGCAAAAACCAAGCATAATAATATTCTCACTTATTTTCTTCTTTTTATGTGAATAGATATGGGAGGTGGTTTTTAAAAAACCAAAGAGAAAAATATCTAATCAAAATATCCACAAATATCTCTTCACATGACAAAACTCATTTAATTCTTAATGACTCACTAGATGACTCATTACATGAGTCATTAATGATCATTCTAGAATTGATGAGTCATAACTATGAGTCACAATTTCCAAAACCTAATTAATCATTTAAAATAAAATGATTAATCCAAAAAGAAATGTATCTTCTAAAATATTCTCGTAACGGATTACAAAAATACCCCTCACCTGTATATACATACCTGTATCCGTATTCCGACCGAATACGAATACGAATACGAGAGACTAAAATATTCCGACTCAATATAATACATGGATCCGGCTTAAACCAAAGCCCACTAGTATTATCTGCCCGAAATATGACACGTGCGCAAACGCACGTGTATTTTCCGAACCCTTCCATAAAACCATACGGCCTCTACAACGTTTCGCCCGAACTTGGGAAACTATCTGTGGGGGACTCTAATGACTCATCAGTACCCTGGCAGTGGGTTTAACCATAAGCACGTCAGCGGCACTAGCAGTGCGTAACGGCTGCCCATGTACTGACCTCAAGGGAAGCCGATGAGCGAACTCATCCTGGAACCCTACCGAGCCTAACAGTGACAATATACATACAGTCCGGTCCGTTCGTCTATGAGTATCGCATATCGGGCCTAGGGGGCTGGTAACGTCAGACCCCCAATAGCGGTATAAGTCGTGTCGGAGTGTAGCCCAGAACACCCTGAGATACTACTGGAGTACCTACCAGTAAATCTCCTGCCTCGGCCGAGGGCTTTGTGTAATGGCTCTCCTAGACACAGCGCGATCTCACCCCCAATACCGGGAGAGACGAATCCCCTGCCGATCCGCTCACTTGCCTCCATGTAGCTCGAGACCGTACCCAAAAAAGACCTGTTTGCACGACTCCTTTGAGCCATAGTAGGGTATAAATCAAAGCACAGTGGGAACTCACACGAGACAAATGACGACCTCAGGTCGATGAACTAACATGTACACATGTCACCAGAGAACTGCTATCTGACGCTAGGTATAAATACCAACTAGCAGGTTCCTGGCGAGTCCTGTCCGGTGTACTCATAACCCAATGAGCACCTGTATACATCTTAGGTGATCCAACTGACACCAGTGGCTTGTGAGACCGGCCACCGCCCCTCGTCGGGGTCTCGACTGTATACACTAGTCTACTCCGGAGTATCGATCCCTGTCTCGAAACTCCCACGACTAGGGACCACTATTAAGGATGTGCTTATAGACTACCCAACTCTCACGTATATGATCGCCATCATACTGTTGGTAGTCAAGCAAGATCCTAAGGGCTCTATCAACGTGTAATAGTGATCAGTCACCTGAACCTGTACACGACTGATAAAGGCAAACCAGATAGCATACTATCATCTCGAGTAAGACTGTGCTACCGGTATAGGTCCTCCTCAATCATTGCAATCATGTACCTGCGATCCAATAATTGACTTTGAGGGCACTATATCCAACAACGTCTAGCCTGAATTTATGGGTAAATACTATTTGGATATATCCATCCACCTCTCTGAAGATACAAGTTGATTTATGGCACCGTATATCGGAGGTTTGGATAGATGCGGCCGATATAGCAGACTTTATCAGACCCCCCTCATTTGTGAGAAGTTTTTGATTGTGGGGACGCTCTTCCCTGCAGGCGCAAGCCACTGCAGTTAATTACGTTATCGCGTTGCGATAACCATTTTCTCCTGCTCCAGTTGTTCACTACGTATCATGTGTTATTTTTTTTGTTAAGGTTGCCAATGGATTGTATACGGAGACTATTTTATGTCGTCGTCCGTAGGGCGCGAATTAGTCCAAATTCGTATATTTTAGATTTAGGATTTGAACTTAGGTTGTATGTCCCATCAGTTTAAAGAGTGTTTTATTTAAGGACTGTTAATCCGATTTTAAATTAAGACCGACTTAAATATATGAGCATTTGGGCTCAATTTATTTTAACTAAGGATAGGTTATTCCTGTTTGGGACTAAGATCAACTTAGTAATATTTTCAGGATCATTAAATTTTATTAAGATCCAACAACAGAGCATTTAGGCTCAGCTTCAAGAAAACTTCAGAGACTTAGCCAATTTGGGCTCGGTCTTAGGCTTTCTTTTTCTAGAAGTGCTAAGCACTTATTTGTTGCTCTGGCGCTCACGTGGGAAGCATGTGAAGCACTTAGACCTGGGCTTTGCCCTATCAGTGCTAAACACTTAGTCGTTTTGACTAGATATAGTGCTAAACACTTTGTACAGTGCTCACGTGGGAAGCACGTGAGGCGCTGAGCATTTGTTTTTGGGTGTTCACGTGGAAAACACGTGAGACACTGAGTTCATATTTTTTGATGCTCACGTGGGAAGCACATGAGATGCTGAGTTTATATTTTTGGGCACTCACGTGGGAAACATGTGAGGCGCTGAGTTTATATTTTTGGGCGCTCATGTAGGAAGCATGTAAGGTGCTGAGCTTTTTAAAGATTTACTCTCTATTGATGGCATTTTGACCATTGATGAACATCAAGATCTCTGTTTTGAAGATCTGGGATCGAGTTTTTGAGATCTAAGTTCTTTATTATAATAACTAAGTTCTTTATAGGGTTAAACCCTATTTTCAGAGGAATTAAATTTCCGGAATGTAACTTCCATCTTTTCTTTCTTCTTCTTCTTTTTTTATTTCTTTTTTCAAACCTAGTTTTCCCCCCTCGATGCTTAGTTCTGAAGAACAAAACATTCCCGATGAGAATTAAATTCTCAACTTATGGGAGATTTGTCTTGTGGATTTCAGATCCAAAGAAAGAACTAAGTTCTTTTTGGAGGGTTAAACCCTTGTATTTTATGTGTTAGGCAAAGGAGATATTTTGATCTCTGTTTTCTTTACTTAGGGTTTTGAGAGGAGCAAGGACTTTTCTTCAGCAAGAGAATTGAATTCTCAGTTATAGCTACCAAAGCTTATGGGTCTCTCTCTATATGAGACTTGAAATCTCAGATCCTTTATCTAGGTAAGGCAAACTGTTGATCAGTTTTGAGAAAATCTCTCATTTGAGAGATACCAATTGATTAAATTGGTCTCAAAGGTTATTTAAGGAATTTTATCCACCGTTGGATCTTTGATCTAGTGATTTCTGTTTTACAGAATATATTTTCTTGTTTTTAACAAGATTAGGGAAATATTTTCCCATATATAAAATTTTGTTCTATTTCTTGATTCAAACGGTGATTTTTAAACACCATTGGATATTTAATCCAGGGGTTCTCTGTTTAACAGAGCATATCTGTCATGCCCTGCTTCCCAATGAACGGGTAAGAAGATGTGACGAGACCCGCTACGTATTTACTCAGAAGTAAACACGCTAAGCATATCTAAGCAATATAATGTAAAGAAGACATGAAATGTAAATGAACATCAACTTTTATTTATTAAACATTTCTTTACAAGTACAACTGAAAATGTAAATAAAGGAATAGAAAGCAATGCCTAAACAATGTCATGAACTAAAAAGAAAATATATACAAGTATCTAGAGCTCTGGGTCAATGGCGAACTGCTCCAAGTCTTCAGTACAAGGCTCGACCTCTAGAGAGTCCGATCCACCTGACAACATTCCAAAGAAAAAAGAGAAGGAATGTCGTCGGCGAACAATCGCTCGGTAAGTCCTAAAGAAAGTTAAGAATAGACAGATGAGAATATAACCGGTATATTATAATTTTTCTTTTGTTCTGTTAACGCAGTTGTTTGTAGTTTGGTACAGAATCACAAGCATCTCAAGCTTTGCTAATTTCCACCTAATTTTGATTTTTCTCTTAATATTTAAACATCCAAATTATCTTAAGTTAGGTATGAGTCTCATACACCCAAGTCCTATGTATCATCTAGCATGACACAAAATAAATACATTTAATATATATCACATATATATTTAATTGTTTTGCTTAATTATACCTTTAGAAAACCTCACGGGGTAATGACTAGCTCTCACAAACACACATGTTTCCATAGCACGATTCTCTTTGAACGTATCTTTGCGACGAAAACAATATATTTCATCAAAATACCATTTACTATAAAAAACGGTTTTTTTTGGAATTGTTTTTTAAAATTCCTTTGCAAATAAGTCTCTACAATCCTTTTTAGGGGACCCGCTATTGGATGGTGTGGATTATCGCACATCTTTGGATTAGTAGAGCGAGAAGCAGACCTCCTTCTGGGTTCACTTAGCACCCCAACACGGTTTCGGCAAGCATCAAGTATGATATTTTAAAATTTTAGGGCGCCGAGCGAGCCCGAACCAAGGATCTAACTAGAGAATTAGGGTTAAACTAAGCAAGTAAACAACTTTACTCTAAGTGAACGAGGAATACAACCTTTGTAGACCGGCCCTTCACTTCTAAACCTCCGTGTAATAGTCCCTTAGCTCCAAGTAATGGTCTCCCGGACTCTCGTTAGGCTCCACTAGGCGAAAGGAACGAGTTTGCTTAAAGATCTTCGAGGCCGAAGATGATCTACGTCGAGAAATCTCCAACTCAAGCTACCTCTTCACTAATAGAGAAATTAGTGAAGCAAACAATCTATACTAAATGTTTAGTTTGGTATAGATTGATGAAATAGGAATTTTGCTCACTTTAGAATTATTTTTTTCTTTTTCTTTTCCTTCTCACTTGAAAGCTAGAGAGCGAGGAAGGAGATGAAGAAGAAACTCAAATGATCAAGTGTGAACCATGGGTGAGAAAATATCTCATATATACTCATGTAGAGACTAAACCATGGCTAAAGATAATGGTTAGGTTAATAAATATCTAGAGTAAAACAAAATTAGTGGACTTAAGTCAAAACTTCTCGATGCTTCCACAAGCATCTCAAGCCTTGCTAATTTCCACCTAATTTTGATTTTTCTCTTAATATTTAAACACCCAAATTATCTTAAGTTAGGTATGAGTCTGATACACCCAAGTCTTATGTATCATCTAACATGACACAAAATAAATACATTTAATATATATCACACATATATTTAAATGTATTTGGAGAAAATAATTCTTAAGTGAGCTAATATTAGTTAATGCATATTAATATATCAAATATATAATTATACATTAAATTATTAAATCAACACTTGATTTAATAATCCGGCTATATCACATATAACCGACTAATATCATATTACAAATTGTTGAATCAACTCTTGATTCAATAATCCGGTTATATCACATATAACCTATATTGCGAGATTAGAATACTGTATCCCATACATGTATCAATCTCGGTCCTGCATATATCACATATGTGCCCTACTTCGTTTCACATGAGCTAGGAAATCTCTAAGTAGGACCCTAAAGACTCGTCAATACGCCGGCAGTAGGTAATGATCATATCAGCTAACCACAAGCTGTCAACAGTACTAGCTGGACGTAACGGCTATCCGGGTATTGAGTGATCAGAAGATCAACAAGCAAGCTTGTTCATACTCCCGTGAATCCAATAACACTACCGTACAGTCCGGTCTCTTCGTCTGATATGTCACATATCGAGTTTGGGGGTGGTAAACGTCAAACCCCAATAACTTGATAAGTCATGCCGATGTGAGGCTCATAACGGGTTGAGAAACTACTGATAACACTTACCAGTAAATCTCTGTATCAGCCCTGGCCAGGGACTTCCTGTTATGGCCAATCGAGCACAGCGCAACATCAACCCCCAATACCGGGATAGACGAAACCCCTCCTATCGCTCATTGCCTCCATGTGACTCGGAACTGTACCCAAAAAACACCATTTTGCACGCTCTCTTGAACGTGGTAAGGTGGAAATCAAAGCACAATGGGAATCACACAAGACTCTATGACGATCTTGGATCTACAGACTAACCTGTACCAGTGTCACCAGAGAACTGCTATTGACGTTAGGTATAATACCGTCTAGGAGTTCTCGGCGAGTCCTGTTCAGTGTATCCAGTCTCCACTGAGCACCCGTATACAATCTTTGATGTCAAACACCAATGGATATGGGATCATCCACCGCCCATCAAATGGGTCAAGAAACGTATACGCTAGTCTACTATGGAATATCGATGCCCCGTCTCGATACATCCACGACTAGGAACAATTAAAGGATGAACTTATGGACTACCCTGGCCCCACCAGTATGATCTGCATCATAATCCTGGTAGTCAAGTACATTCTAAGAGCTTTACCAACATGTGAGAAAAAGACAGTATCACAATACAAGTCTACATGTTAAGATAAAGAACAACCAGATAGCATACTATCATGTCGAGCAAGAAAGTCATATATATATATATATATATATATATATATATATGTCCAAGCATCCATTATAATATACAATCATGTACAATAATGGCCTCTAGGGCATACATACAACTAACACCTCCTCACGAAGCATTCAGTCTCGAAAGGTTTTTAATATGATTTTTAAGAAAATCTAGATTTTCTACTTAATAATAAAATTAATTTTTAATAATTATATAAAGATTACAAATCTATGTATTTTCAAAATATAATAACTTATATTTTTTAAAATAAAAGTATTACAAGTTTCATCAAAATACCATTAAGATATCAATACAAGATAAGTTACAGTAGAATACTATGAACTATTCAAGTTAAGGTAATTATCACTAAAATACCTCAAATCTCTAAAATTCACATTCATGGAAACCCTAAATAATATAATTAATTTCTCGAGATTATTTTGAATTATAATAAAAAAATTCATAAAACCCCCTCGAGCTATATAAAACACTATTAAAAACTTTAGTAAATATAGGTTTAAGCATGATCAATTCTCTTGAGCCTCAGAGAGCCAGAGAAAGTGAGTGCTTGCCTATTTAAGGTAGAAAAACTTAACGGTGTTATCAATGGTAATTGTCTTGGAGAAAAACACAAATCCTGCCGTCTATGTGCAGCAGTTACCGATAACTCCCGAATCTAATTCAGAATCCAAATCAGTTCTAAGTGTCTGACTCAAGTCAGAGTCTAAATTAAGTTTGAATTCAAACCAAACCAGAATCCAATTCAAACATGAATCCAAACTCTAACATGTTTACTTGAAGCTGAACCTGAATACCAGAACCATATCAACATACAAATATGACTTGACTTAACCGAACCATGGCTATAACTTGACTTGATTTCATGACTACTTGTTTATATCCTGAACCTGATTATATGAGCAACTTGTATCCATAGTCTCGGCAAGTTTGATAATTATAATATATAAAATACATTACGGGGTTAACGGGGTAGATTGATAAGGAATGTATTAAAAGTGGCACGATGATGGTTACTAAAAGACACATACATGAACTCTCGTGCCGTTGTCCCATGGGTTTTGATGGGGCCTTGTACTTACTTCTTACAATAGTCCACGGGATAGTTGGACTCCTCTCGTATACACTGATATCTTCTGTACCAAGCTATAAACAACTACGTTAGAATAATAAGATGATACCTGTATAACTTAACAGTTTTCTTTCACATTACTTTTTGTATTCCTTACTTTCTTTTGGGACTTACCGAGCGCTAATTCGCTGACGACATTTCTGTCTATTTCTTTCCTTGGAATGTTCGTCAGGATGACCGGACCTTCAGGAGACTGAGGCCAGTCAGAAGTACTTGGAGCAGATTGAGGTACAGTCAGACTACTAGTTTATTTGTACTTACTTTCCAGTTTGTATGCCACTGTTAGGCATTTCTTTTATCATTGTACATTTACTTTTCAAATCAGTTGTATTGTAAAAATGAATATTAATAAAAGTCGATGTCTACATTATATCTCTTGTCATTTTTTGTGCATTATATATATACATTATATATATATATATATATATATATATATATATATATATATATATATATATATATATATATATTGTTTATTTACGCTTAATGTGTTTACTTCTAAGTAAATACGTCGCGTACCTACCACGTCTCCGTACACTGGAAAGTGGGGCATGACACCTCCCCCTGGAAGGGGAAGCTTCGGGGACCCCTGAAAGCCCGCCCCCTGGAGAGGGAAAAAGTTTCAGGGACCTCCCGATGGGGGGTCCTCGAAGTGGGTTTATATATATATATATATATATATAGAAATATTTTCTTCTTTTTTTAGAGCGCGGATCTCTCCGCTTGTGGGGGGTCCCCGACGTTCATACCAAAATTTTGATCATATTTATCTTATTGTATGTTGACATATGTATTTTTTAAATCTATTTTTCTTTCATATTTTGTTTAATTTCGTAAACAAAACTAAACACACGGATTTTGACAGAATTTCAGCGGTGTAACTGCTTGATTTGTCGATTTATTGCGTATAAAGGTGAAATACTGAAAACTCCGCATCCATCAGAAAAAGGAAATACAGACCGAAATGCTTATTCCAAAAGAAAATACGGGTTGAAATCCGCATTCCCGAGAGCCCGAGGCTTTCCCTTTGATGGGACCACCCTCCTCCATTTATCCGATTGGATCCCAAAATGTTCTCTTCGATTTCCGAAGCCTTGGATTTAATTTTGGATAATAAAAAAATGGGTCCACTACCTCCTTTGTATTTTCTGAACTTGATAAATGAATGGGAGAGACAAAACAAGGAGATCTCTTTTTTTTTATTAGGTTTTGAGAACTAAATGAATTTGTAGTGAGAAAAAAAGTTCTCAATAGAAAATATTTTTTTTATTTAAAGCAAGAAGAGAAACCAATAAACCTTTTGAAGTTTTAAAGGAAAATAAACAAATCCCTAGATCTTCAATAAAAAAAAATTTGAAAGAAGGAGAAGAGACAAAGAACTCCTTTGATACTTTAAAAAAAAAAAGGAATCATTTGGATCTTCAATAATAATTTTATTTTGAAAAAGCAGGAGAATAAAAACCTTTGGTGAGAAGGCAAAGAAGGAGAAGGAGAGGACGGTACAAAAACCCTTGAATTTTAGCGGAGAAAAAATTATGATTGATTTCATTAACCCTTACACTTTATATTTGGGCCTCTTAGAATTTACAACTTGGCTTCTTGCCCCCTCTCATGCTCACCTGCTTGTTCATTTTTGCATAAGTCATGGATTTTACAATTATTTCGGTTTTTGTCCATTTCACTTATATTTTATTCGTAAAAATTGCATTAAATTCATTTATTGCGTAATTCTTTTCTTCGACGGTCAGCTTCGCTCAGGCTTAAGACGGTTTGGTTGTGGGCTCGGTTGCTTAGGATCGCATCCGGATAAGTCGGACCCGGTTCCACTTCGACGTTGACTATGACTTTTAATTTTTTATTTTTAACTCTGAGAGTGAGGTGTAGATTTTGACCCAACACACTTTCTTTCTCACGTTGCAAGTTAAAGTCTTTAAGTGCACGTAACATATCTATAATGAGTAAATTGACAATGCCCTCAAAATCTGGTTTTGCCATGGCTGATAGTATCTAATGAATCTATTCTGCGAGTCAAAGAAAAGCTGGTTATGATATATGACAAGGATCAAAATTTTCACTGGTATATCCGCAGGGAGTAATTTTATGCATAGGCAAACATGCATTAACGGAAATCCAAAAGAAATGAACAAGGATACCGAATAAAAATTAAATTTTCATGCATAAATTTCAAAACGCTAGAAGGAGGGCTTGAACCTCCGACCTTGTGGTTAACAGCCACACGCTCTAACCAACTGAGCTATTCCAGCTTTCATTATTATTATCAATATATAGTTATATAATTTGAACTAACTTCCAATAAATCTGCTAAAAATATAATATGCATTTTCATGCATATTTTTCTTTATCAAATACTAATGTTTGCACTTTTGAGAAAAAATAATAATGTTGTTAGAGTTCCATTGAGAACATGTGAATGATTTGAACAACACATCTAATTTTACAAAACATAGCGAGTCCTTGCTAAAAAATGAAAAAATAAAAATCCTTTGCTGGACTCTTCTGGTGATGCGACCGAAGAGCATGATGTTATATTCTAATAAACCCTTATCACCGTGAGTGTCACTTGCTCTTTAACTAATGTATGCCGGTCCCAATAAGATGCACGCGAATGTACTATTTAAATATAGATGCCAGACACATGCGCAAAAGCTATTAACGATAAGTAGACACAATACAAGCAGACGTCTGAAGAAATCTCGTGCAGACGTCTGGAAATGCAATAGAGCGAATGCAGACATCTGCTGAAGGAAGCACAAACGTCAGGAAATTGATCTCCGGAAAATCCCGAGTCTAACCAGGCGTCTGAACATTTGCCCAACAGACGTCTGCCGACTGTAGATGCGGCTATTGCAAATTTTTGTTATTCGGCTATTGCAGATTTTTGGTATTAGAAAAATCTTTCCAATCACTTTTGAAGTTATTTATTTAGGAAAGATTTTATTTGTTTTATTTTTCTCTTCATGTCAAGTGTATATATACACCTTTAATATTCAATACAAATTAATCAAGTTACAAACCCTAAAAACTATCTTCACCAAAATTCTGTAGGGTATCAGAGCCCTACGATTAAAAACTCAATTTTTGATCCATGGCCTCCTCTCAAAACTCAACCTCCATCATCTCAAAATTCTCCTTCCCAGCAACTCTCCCACACAAACTTTACCGTGTGGAGATCCAAAATTCAAGGCCTTAATCGACCACGATCTTATTGGCCATATCGACGGCTCCAAGTTTTCTCCTCCGAGGACTATCACTCACATCAATGACACCACCAAGCATGTCGAAAATACAAACTACTATCAATGGTACCGTCAGGATCAACTTATTCTCAATGATATTCCCGGCAGCTGTGTTGAGACGATCCAGCCCTACATCTTCTCTGTTTCCTCCTCCAAGAAAGTATATGATCGACTTGTTATTCGCCTTGTGAAGAAATCTCGCTCACGAGTTATGTCGCTCAAGAAACGCCTAATCAACAACTGGCTACATTCTTTATCTAGGCATGAATCCCATATCATGGAAATCAGTCCGAAAAAGACAGTTTCTCGATCCTCCTCCGAATTTGAATATAAAGCTCTTGCGAAAGCCACGACCGAGTTACTTTGGATAAAAAAATCTTCTATATAAACTCAAGGTACTTTTGCGGAAACCGCTCTCTCTATACTATGATAATATCAGGGCTACCTATCTCAGTGTGAACCCGGTTTTCCACTCACGGATGAAACACATTGCTCTTGATTATCACTTCATTCAGGAGTGCATTGAAGATGGAACCATTCGTGTCCACCACATCAACACTCATGATTAACTTGCGGATGACCTTACAAAAACACTTGGACGCGCATAATTTCTTAAAATTCGATCCAAGATTGAAGTCTCCGACGGAGGCTCAATTTTACGGGGGCGTATTAATGACAAGAAGACACAACACAAGCAGATGTCTAAAGAAATCTCGTGCAGACGTCTGGAAACGGAACAGAGTGAAAGCAGACGTCTGTTGAAGGAAGCACAGACATCAGGAATCAATCTCCATAAAATGCAAAGTCTAAGCAGACGTCTGAGAATTTTCCTAACAGACGTCTTCCGACTGTAGACGTGGTTGATTCAGATCATTGTTATTAGAAAAATCTTTCCATATCTTTTCTGATGTTATTTGTTTAAGAAAAATTTTATTTGTTTTATTTTTCTCATCATGTAAAGTGTATATGTGTAAGTCCATGATGCACACCCCACGGCTTGCGGGGAGGCGGAATACTTGAAAAACGTTTTTCTCACCACAAAAAGAAACATGTTTTTGCTTTGCATCATGAACTTTTTCCACTTTAGGATCTTATTTAAACCTTAACTAACAAAACTAAACTAAGAGAGAGAGCTAACTACTATGTAAAGGAGTTATACCCTCGTTCCTAGTCCTTCGGGTCTTCAAGTTGCTCCTTGCTCCTTGGTTCAAGCTCCTTCTTCTTGATCTCCTTTCTTTGGCTTCTTCTAGGTCTTGGAAGAGTTCGGTTGCCGGTCTCCTTTGCGTCGAAAATGGATCCACCCGAGGGGCCTACGATCAAGCTCCAACTACCATGAGATACCTTAGTGATCTAACTTGCTAGGAGAGATTACTAAGGGGATGTAGAGAGAGTGTGTATTGGACTAGTTGATCTCAAAGCTCATTGGTTTGCAACACATGCAAGTGTATGAGTTTGAGGAAGAAGGAGAGAAGAAAACCTAGGAGAGAGAAAGCTTTTGATAGAATGAGAAGAGAATGAGTTGTAAGAATGGCTAAGTATTTTGATAATAATTCAACCATGGAATTATTTAATCTCACAAATTACAACCTTACTTGAATAGTAACTCCAAAGTGAATAAACAAATGCTTAGCCATGCTTTCAACCCATGCCTCATAACTCTTCTAATTTCCACCTCATTAATTTTTTAATGAGAAAGAATAAAACAATAATGAGGTGTCTCCTTCTAGAAGGTCAATCTTGTGAATTTACAAAAATTCCCTTTTTCCGTATTTTCATACCCGTATCCGTATTCCGAAAAATACGGATACACTGAGATCAGTATAATCCAATACTACAATACTAGTATCCGGCTTAAACCAAAGCCCACTAGTATTATTCGTTCGATCGTCATTCGAGTAGCCAGTATACGAATACGATCGAAACCCTGCCGTAAAACCATACGTCGTCTACATCGTCTCGCCTGATCCAGGGAAACTCTCTGTGTGGGACTCTAAAGACTTGACAGTACGCTGGCAGTGGGTTTAACCACAAGTCCGTCAGTGGCACTAGCTGTACGTAATGGCAACCCAGGTACGTGTCGAAAAGGAGGCCGATGAGCGAACTCGTCCGTAACCCCTACTAAGCCTGTCCGTGACAATATCCGCGCAGCCCGGTCTGTTCGTCTGAGAGTATCGCATGTATGGTCTAGGGAGGTGGTGAACGTCAGACCACTAACAACTGTACAAGTCATGCCGGTGTGGCTCAAGACCATCCGAGAATCTACTAGTCAGTCTACTAGTAATTCTCTATCAGCCCTGGCCAGGGACTTATGGTAATGACCAACCGATCACAGTGCGATATCGACTCCATATACCGGGAGAGACGAATCCCTAACAGTCGCTCACTACCTCCATGTGGCTCGGGACTGTACCCAACTAAAACATGTTTGCACGACTCCTTTGAGCAGTGGTAGGGTAGTAATCAAAGTACAGTGGGAACTCACACGAGACAAATGATGACCTCAAGTCGACAGACTATCTGCACACATGTCACCTGAGAACTGCTATCTGACGTTAGGTATAATACCATCCAGTCAGTTCTCGGCGAGTCCTGTCCAGTGTACTCACACTCAGTGAGCATCTGTATACAATCTTAGGTGCACATCACCAATGGCTGCGGGACCAATCCATCACCCCTCGTCATGGTCTAGATATGTATACACTAGTCTACTCTGGAGCATCGATGCCCAGTCTCGATACTCCTGCGACTAGGGACATTTAAGGATGTGTCTATTGACTATCCAGCTCCCACAAGTATGACTGCCATCACAACGCCGGTAGTCAGGCAAACACCCTACGGGCTTTATCAACATGTATATAAATACAAAGTAAAATATATCACACGTTAAGATAAAGACAAACCAAATAGCATACTATCATATTAAGCAAAATTGTCATGTACATACATATCTCTAGCATCCTATACAATGAAGGCCTCTAGGGCATATATATCCAACAATCTCCCACCTGCACTAAGGCCTATAATTGGCGCAATGAGTACCCACTGTCTAAACTAGATCCAGTTGCTGGCGTACCGCATGCCCAACATCTCAAACAGTTTCTCGAACTGGACTTGAGGGATGGCCTTGGTGAATGGATCTGCTGTGTTGTCTTTTGTGTCCACTCTCCGCACCTCGATCTCCCGGCGATCCACGATCTCCCTGATCAGGTGATACCACCTCAAGATATGCCTGGATTTCTGATGGGACCTTGGTTCCTTCGCTAATGCTACAGCTTCATTGTTATCACAATACAAAGGTATTGGACTGGAAATGGACGGAACCACCTGAAGTTCAGAGATGAACTTCTTCATCCAGACAGCCTCTTTTGCGGTATCGTTAGCAGCTATATACTCAGTTTCCATAGTTGAGTCTGCGAAGGTATCCTGTTTGGAACTCCTCTAACATACCGCCCCTCCATTGAGAGTAAACACAAAACCCGAAACGGATTTAGAGTCATCTTTGTCACTTTAGAAGCTGGAGTCGGTAAAAGCCTCGACCTGTAGGTCCCCATTACCGTAAACCAAGAACATCTCCTTAGTCCTTCTCAGGTACTTGAGAATATTCTTTACCGCTATCCAATGCTTCTCACCTGGGTCAAACTGATACCTGCTTACCACACTAAGTGCGTAAGCTACATCTGGTCTGGTACATAACATCGCATACATTATGGATCCTACTGCCGAAGCGTAGGGTATAATGCCCATGCGAGCCCTCTCTTCATCAGTCTTTGGAGACATCTCTTTGGAAAGGGTGATCCCGTGACAAGTGGGTAAATTACCGCGCTTGGAATCTTCCATACTAAATCTTTTTAATATAGTGTCAATATACCCGGACTGTGAAAGTCCCAACATCCTTTTGGATCTATCACGATAGATCTTAATACCCAGAATATAGGATGCATCTCCCAAGTCTTTCATGGAGAATTTCTGTGACAAGAAGAGCTTTACTGATTGTAGCATAGGGACATCATTCCCTATCAGTAGTATGTCGTCGACGGACAAAACGAGGAAGACAACTGCTCCTTCTACAATCTTCCTATAAATGCACGGTTCATCTACATTTTTGATAAAGTCAAATTCTTGACCGTCTCATCAAAGCAGATGTTCCAACTCCGCGATACTTGCTTTAATCCATAAATGGATTTAAGCAACTTGCACACTTTTCCACTGCTCCCACTGTCTAAGAAACCTTCTGATTGATCCATGTAAACACTCTCTTCTAAATGTCCATTTAGAAAAGCTGTTTTTACGTCCATCTGCTAGATTTCATAGTCATGGAAGGCAGCAATGGTTAGCAGGATCTGAATGGATTTAAGCATAGCTACTGGGGAAAAGGTTTCATCATAGTCCAATCCTGGTCTTTGACGAAAACCTTTTGCAACGAGTCTGGCTTTGTAGGTTTCCACTTGTCCAAATGCACCAATCTTCTTTTTGAAGATCCATTTGCATCCAACTGGTTTCATCCCAGGAGGAGCAACTTCTAAAGTCCATACTTTATTGGTGTATATGGATTCCATTTCGGATCTCATAGCATCCAGCCACTTCACCGAGTCTTTACTTGTGATAGCCTGCTGAAAATTAGTAGGCTCATCATTATCGATGATGCAATCCTCTCAATCCCCATCTACAAGAAACCCATAGTATCTTTCAGGAGGACAAGAAAGCCTACTAGATCTGCGGAGTGGCGTTGGTTCGTCGGGCTCCATTGAAACCTGAGGTTCTACTAAATCCTCGGCAGTAGTTTGAGGTTCTGGAATTTCTTCCAGCTCTACCGCGCTCCCACTAATTTCTTTTGTAAGAAATTCGCTCTCTAAGAAGACAATGTAGCGAGCGACAAACACCTTTTGTTCTTCAGTGTGGTAGACCAGATATCCCCTTGAATGCTTGGGGTATCCCACAAACTTGCACAAAACCGATCGTGCCTCGAGTTTGTCCGGATTATGCTTTTTAACAAATGCCGGACACCCCCATATCTTGATATACTTGAGACATGGTCTCTTCCCGCTCCATATCTCATATGGAGTGGTAGGCACAGACTTAGTCGGAACTCTATTCAGTAGGTATGCTGCTGATTCTAGCGCAAAACCCCAGAAGGAAAGTGGCAATTCAGCACTACTCATCATTGAACGCACCATGTCCAGTAGCGTGCGATTTATCCTTTCTGATACACCATTATGCTGAGGTGTATAAGGTGGAGTAAGCCGAGAGAGAATTTCATTCTCTTTTAAGCATTCAAGGAAACTGGTACTTAAGTATTCTCCACCTCGATCAGATCGAAGTGTCTTGATGCTTTTACCAGTCTGTTTCTCTACTTCAGTTTTATACTCCTTAAATTTCTCAAAAGCCTTGGACTTATGCTTCATTAAAAATACATGTCCATACCTAGAGAAGTCATCAGTAAAAGTGATGAAGTAGGAGCGACCGCTTCGTGCATGTGTAAACATCGGACCACATACATCGCTGTGTACAAGTCCCAAGAGTTCCGTGGCTCTTTCTCCGTATCCGGTGAACGGAGATTTGGTCATTTTTCCTTTAATACATGATTGACAAGTTGCATATGATGAATATTCAAACGGATCTAAATATCCATCTTTATGTAACTTAGTCAACCTTGTTTCATTTATATGACCAAGTCTACAATGCCATAGAAAGGCTTGGTTTGAATCTGGAGCCTTCCTTTTAAGTGTGTTTTGAATATTGAAAACTTGAGGTTGATTAAGTATGTATATGCCATTTTCCAGTGTGCCAAACCCAATCATTTCTTGATTTAGGAAAATGTTCATGACATTTCTTTCAAGTGCAAAATTATATCCTTCATTAGATAACAAAGATACTGATATAATATTACACAGCATACTGGGAATACAAAAATGGCTGTACAACACCAAAATGTGCCCACTAGTCAACCCCAGGTGATATTCCCCCATTGCAACAGCATCTACGTGCATTCCATTGCCCATCCGGAGAGTCATATCACCTATCTTCAGTGCTCTATGGTTTCTCAGAGCCTGCAAAGAATTACAGATGTGAGAACCAGCACCGGTATCAAGTACCCATGATGTAAGAGTTTACTGAAATACAATTTTCGATTACAAACACACTTGAAGCAGAAGCAGCAGCTTGCTTCGTGTCCTTGGCTTTGAAATCCATGCAATCCTTCTTCCAGTGCCCTTGCTTGTGACAATAGTAGCATTCGTTCTTATCTGCCTTCACCCTTCCTGCCTTGTTCGTTCCCTGTACCTTCTTGACCCCGCCTTTCGGTTTGGTGGCTTTCATCTTCTTCTTCCCTTTAGCTTTCGCTTTAGATTTAGAAGAGAATGATTGGCCAACATACAGAACGTGGGTCTTCTACTTTTTCAAGGAGGTCTCTGCTACCCTCAACATGTTGAGGAGATTTAGAAGATCAGCTTCTATTTCATGCATGTTGAAGTTCGCACGAACTGAGAGAAGGTGTGGGGAAGGGACTGCAAAATCAAGTCGATGTACAACTCATTCTCTAGCACGCATCCCAGGTTTGCGAGTTCCTCAATGAGGCTGATCATTTTCAGGACGTGCTCTCCTACAGGTGATCCTGGAGCTAACCTCAACTGGAACAGTTTCCTTGAGGTCTCGTACCTCGCGATACGAGAGTGATCTCCATACATATCCTTGCAATGGAGAAAGATGGACATAATATCCATGTTCTCGTGCTGTTTCTGGAGTTCATTATTCATGGACGCCAGCACGATACACTTAGCTCTCTCACAGTCTAGATCCCAGGTTTTGCGAACCTCCTTGTCCGCAACTGAGGAATCTGGTCCTGGGATAGGGGGGGAACAGCGGTGGTAACATATGCAACTTTGTCATAAGTCAGTGCAATGTTGACGTTTCTTAGCCAATCTTTAAAGTTTGGCCCGGTCAGTGTATTTTTTTCAAGTAATAGTTTTAGTCCCGTCATGGTAGCTGCCAGAGAGAGAGAAAAGAAACACTCAGCATATGCTCTTGCAAGTATAGATTGGTTTATTAGTTTATCTAACTAGGATGGCTCCCACTGTTTCCTCAAATCCTTCTTCAAACCCTAAAAGAAGAATTAGTCAGGATTTAATCACACGTCACAATACTTGCTTAACCTTTCAGCTAGGCCAGTGTTGGTACATCGAGGGAGGTTTTCCAACGCTTTCGCGAAGTTCCTTAATTAAATAACCTTTTTTCCCTGGAGGCGTAGCCCCACTAACACCTTTCTAGACACCTACTTGGTTTATAATATTGATTGTTAAGTGAGAAAATTTCCTGAGAGTAATCTTACTCATCAGTGGGATCGGGATCCAACTATCATCGTATGATGCCCTAGATGGAAGCCACTCTAGTCACCACACTCCAGAAGGTATACTAAATCTGCAAGTTTCCTTTATGTTTGAAACTCCCGATGTGATTTTTACCCCAAGCTCTTATGACCTTGACGTAGGCCAACAATCATAAGATGCAAGTCAAGTTCTACCCGCCATTGTCCTGATTAATTTAGATCCATCCGTACTCTCCCTTGACATAGGCCAACAAGGCTGTACGACTGTCCTAAACTAATACATCTATCTGTGCAACAAATAAGCAACACATTGCTACCATACACTATGCTTTGACGTAGGCCAACAAACATAGCATGAGTACGATATGTTGTTTATTTGAAACGACGGAGGGTTACGGCTGGTTTTTGGCAAAACCGTTAACGTAATGAACTTGATATGATCGAAGGAACCTTGATAGCTTTTTAAAATGAGTGGTTTAAGCTCCGCATTTAAAATTTGTTTTTTGAAGAAAACCGAGTGGTTTTGAAATTGTTCCAACGACTTAGTTTAGGTTTATTTTCTTTGCATTAATGAATTAATGATGTCCCATCATTTAATCCTACCATTGCAGAAAACAACGAAAATACAACGTACGCTTATGCCATCTGCATTCGCCACTGGGCCCCGTCATCACCCGTTAGGTTACTTAACTAACGACAGAGCGGGGGCTGGACTAGCGCGGGTGTAAAACATAAGCAACGCCTAATAAATATCATATATAGATATATCCATTCGTCGCACGCAATAATAAGCATTCCAGATCACAGATGAACATATTGGATATACTAGGAATTCCGCACTTCGTTTAAGCCCATAACGAAGGACGGGTTCCACGGTCATGATGAATAGCCAAAACCCCACCCTAGACCCCTACGGGTGCGGCAAACTACCCGCCAAGTACCAGAAGTGAAGCAGTCTCTCTCAACAACGTTAGTAGGCCACTAAGCACTTCAAAATACCCGGTAGTTTGTGCATCCCTCCTTGGGTCTATCTTAGGAGCAAAAACAGTAAAAGAAATAATACAACGGTGGCTACAACCTCATCCCGGATGTGCCCCGCAAAAAATAATATTACATCAATTTCACAAATTATATTGAATGAAAGAAAAGAAAACACTCGTCTCACACCCCGTGGCTATTCATCACGACGATCCAATAAGATTCATATACACAAACCAATCATCACAGATACGTGCAACCCCCACTAATCGTCGTATAGCAATTAGCAGACGTTTCAAAACACATAAAACATTACAGAAGAACCGATTAGCTAAAGCAATTAGAATTTCGATCGATTAAACAATTTTGAATCTACCCTCAGTTTAACACAGTACACAAAATATCTGGGTAGAAACAAAATATCCCAAAAATCACATTTCCAGAAAATAAGAATAACAGAAAAAGGTTGGACTAAATCGGAGTCGACTCGGTCGCGGATCAGCGACAGAACTCATGGTTCTGCCGCGGATCCGCGGCGGTCTAACCGATTCACGAGTCCAAATTTTTTCTGTGTTTTTAAAAAAGTCTGCATGAATTTTTAAGCTCTCTGAAAAAAAATTTAGACCGGTTTTCAAAATCGACAGAAACATGCTTTTTCGGATGCGGTTTTCGGGTTTTTCCGGCGATTGAATTTCTAACACTTTGCTAACAAGTTAGTTAAGGTTTAATATGGCTCTGATACCAGTGTAAGTCCATGATGCACACCCCACGGCTTGCAGGGAGGCGGAATACTTGAAAAACGTTTTTCTCACCACTTGCAGGGAGGCAGAATACTTGAAAAACGTTTTTCTCACCACAAAAAGAAACATGTTTTAGCTTTGCATCATGAACTTTTTCTACTTTAGGATCTTGTTTAAACCTTAACTGACAAAACTAAACTAAGAGAGAGAGCTAACTACTATGTAAAGGAGTTATACCCTCGTTCCTAGTCCTTCGGGTCTTCAAGTTGCTCCTTGCTCCTTGGTTCAAGCTCCTTCTTCTTGATCTCCTTTCTTTGGCTTCTTCTAGGTCTTGGAAGAGTTCGGTTCCCGGTCTCCTTTGCGTCGAAGATGGATCCACCCGAGGGGCCTACGATCAAGCTCCAACCTCCATGAGATACCTTAGTGATCTAACTTGCTAGGAGAGATTACTAAGGGGATGTAGAGAGGGTGTGTATTGGACTAGTTGATTTCAAAGCTCATTGTTTTGCAACACATGCAAGTGTATGAGCTTGAGGAAGAAGGAGAGAAGAAAACCTAGGAGAGAGAAAGCTTTTGATTGAATGAGAAGAGAATGAGTTGTGAGAATGGCTAAGTATTTTGATAATAATTCAAGCATGGAATTATTTAATCTCACAAATTACAACCTTACTTGAATAGTAACTCCAAAGTGAATAAACAAATGCTTAGCCATGCTTTCAACCCATACCTCATAACTCTCTTAATTTCCACCTCATTAATTCTTTAATGAAAAAGAATAAAACAATAATGAGGTGTCTCCTTCTAGAAGGTCAATCTTGTGAATTTACAAGAATGCCCTTTTTCCATATTGTCATACCCGTATCCGTATTCCGAAAAATACGGATATACCGAGATCAGTATAATCCAATAATACAATACTAGTATCCGGCTTAAACCAAAGCCCACTAGTATTATCCGTCCGATCGTCATTCGAGTAGCCAGTACACGAATGCGATCGAAACCCTGCCGTAAAACCATACGGCGTCTACATCGTCTCGCCTGATCCAGGGAAACCCTCTGTGTGGGACTCTAAAGACTCGACAGTACGCTGGCAGTGGATTTAACCACAAGTCTGTCAGTGGCACTAGCTGTACGTAACGGCAACCCAGGTACGTGTCGAAAAGGAGGCTGACGAGCGAACTCGTCCGTAACCCCTACTGAGCCTGTCCGTGACAATATCCGCGCAGTCCGGTCTGTTCGTCTGAGAGTATCGCATGTATGGTCTAGGGAGGTAGTGAACGTCAGACCCCTAACAACCATACAAGTCGTGCCGGTGTGGCTCAAGACCATCCGAGAATCTACTAGTCAGTCTACCCGTAATTCTCTATCAGCCCTGGCCAGGGAGTTATAGTAATGACCAACCGATCACAGTGCGATATCGACTCCCTATACCGGGAGAGACGAATCCCTAACAGTCGCTCACTGCCTCCATGTGGCTCGGGACTGTACCCAACTAAAACATGTTTGCACGACTCCTTTGAGCCGTGGTAGGGTAGTAATCAAAGTACAGTGGGAACTCACATGAGACAAATGACGATCTCAAGTCGACAGATTATCTGCACACATGTCACCTGAGAACTGCTATCTGACGTTAGGTATAATACCATCCAGTCAGTTCTCGGCGAGTCCTGTCCGGTGTACTCACACTCAGTGAGCATTTGTATACAATCTTAGGTGCACATTACCAATGGCTGCAGGACCAATCCATCGCCCCTCGTCAGGGTCTCGATATGTATACACTAGTCTACTCTGGAGCATCGATGCCCAGTCTCGATACTCCTGCGACTATGGACATTTAAGGATGTGCCTATTGACTATCCAGCTCCCACAAGTATGACTGCCATCACAACGCCGGTAGTCAGGAAAACACCATACGGGCTTTATCAACATGTATATAAATACAAAGTAAAATATATCACACGTTAAGTTAAAGACAAATCAAATAGCGTACTATCATATTAAGCAAGATTGTCATGTACAAACATATCCCTAGCATTCTATACAATGAAGGCTTCTAGGGCATATATATCCAACAATATATACACATTTAATATTCAATACAAATCAATCAAGTAATAAACACTAAAATCTATCTACACCGAAATTCTATGTATTTTTAGTTGTAAATGATTGTATTTTAATATTAACTTGAATTGCTAGCTAGTCAACTCGATGTGTCATGCCGATCTTGTAGACACAAACTCTTTCGCCTATTTTGTGATGGTGATTTTTAGTTCAATAGATGGTTTCTACTTCAAGTAGCTATCAACTTAGCAAGTTGGTTATTGATCTAAGTCAGTTGTGGTTATTGATTTAGGGAGAATTTTTCTGAGCTTTATATTTCATTCCTTCCCTTTTTAAAAAAAAAGAAGAAGAAGAAAGACAGTCGTTCACCGTCGAAAGACATGGACCGAGACATTGGGACGTCTAGCCTGAATTCTGGGGGCAGATACTATCTGGACTTATCTATCCACCTCTCCGAAGATACCAAGTTGATTTATGGCACCATATATCAGAGGTTTGGACAGACGCGACCATTGTAGCAGACTTTATTAGATTCCCCCTCATTTGTGAGGTTTTTTTTTATTGTGGAGACGCTCTTTCCTGCAGACGCAAGCCCCTGCAGTTAATTACGTTACCACATTACGATAACCACTTTCTCCTTCTCCAGCAGTTCACTTCATGTCGTGTATGTTTTGTTTAATTTTGGTTGCCTGTGGATTGTATACGGAGACTAGTTTATGTCGTCGCCCGTAAGGTGCGGATCAGTCTACCGTATATTTTAAATTTGGGTTTGGTTTATTTAAGGACCTTTAATCTAGTTTGAGATTAAGATCAAGTTAAATATATAAGCGTATGAGCTCGATTTATTTTAGTTTAAGGACATCATGGTCCATTATCGCCATGTTTGGGACAAATATTAGTTTAAGGACATTTCGGTCCAATATTCCCGTTTTGGGGAGGAATGTTAGTTTAAGGACATTTCGGTCCATTACCGCCGTGTGTTTGAGATGAATATTAGTTTAAGAACATTTCGGTTCAACATTCCCATTTTGGGGATGACTATTAGTTTAAGGATATTTTGGTCCATTATTGCCGTGTTTGAGACGAATATTAGTTTAAGGACATTTCGTTCTAACATTCTCGTTTTGGGGACGAATATTAGTTTAAGGACATTTTGGTCCAACATTCATCTTGCGTGCACGTGTTATGTGGTGGAGTGAACGATAGTAAATGGAATGCGTCCAATTTGGGGCGCGATCCGATTTGAGGTGTGCACGTCAATTTGGAAGTGCATTAATGTGGGATAAACAGAGTTGTTTGTTATAGGGACCCGCCACCTCTCTAAAGACGCTGAGAAATTACAACGATATATATCAGAGGTGTGAAGAGATGTACCCTTGAACCAATTCCCGTATTTGAGGGAAAAGATCACGGTGGATCATTTAAGAATCATTAATCATATTTGGGACTAAGTTTATCTTAGGAGATATGGGATGAATATCATTTTGGATATCATCAATGAGAGATCATTAGTCATATTTGAGACTAAAATCAGATTGGAAATCATGAGCAATATGGGCTCGGTTGATTTTAAATCAAAGAGGTTTTACCTCAGGAAACTTAACCAATTTGGGCTAAGACTGGGTTTCTGTACTATCCAGCAGTGCGAAGCACTCAGTTATACAACACCCACGTGTGTTTCACGTGAGGCGCTGCACTAGTGCTAAGCACTGCCTTTTTGTGGCGCCCACGTGTGTTTTACGTGAGGCGCTGCACCAGTGCTAAGCACTAGCTTTTTCAGGCGCTCACGTACGTTTTCCGTGAAGCGCTATATAACTTGACCTTAAGCGCTCACGTGCTTTTCACGTGAGGCGCTGAGTTCTTTTGGAGATTTAATTTCTGTTGATATTTTTAGAGAACTTAAATCTCTGTTAATGATACTTTGATCACCAAGATCATTATTTTGAGGATCTGAGATCATATTCTTTAAGAACTAAGTTCTTGATTTGAAGGAACAAAATTCCTGGAGTGTTATGAACTGTA
The DNA here is from genome assembly GCA_030015575.1 of Agapanthus africanus. Lineage (NCBI taxonomy): Eukaryota > Viridiplantae > Streptophyta > Magnoliopsida > Asparagales > Amaryllidaceae > Agapanthus > Agapanthus africanus. The sequence continues at coordinate 362,447,709 of JASDDO010000004.1, forward strand.
TATTTTCCATGTTCATGTTTTCAGAGAGGTTAAACCTCTTTAAATTGTGTTTTGACCATTAAGGATCACCAATATCGCTATTTTGAGGATCTTGGATCGGCTTCTTTAAAGAACTAAATTCTTAATTCGAAGGAACTAAGTTCCTGGAGTATTATGAACTCTATTTTCTTTCTTTTCAATTTTGTTCTTCCCTAAATTTTTGATTTTCAAGAACAAGATCTTCCCAATGAGAATTAAATTCTCAACTTGTGGGAGATTTGTCTTGCGGATCTCAGATCCATAGAAAAAACTAAGTTCTTTTAGAAAGGTTAAATCCTTAGATATAGTATGTTAGGTAAAAGAGATATTTTGATCTTTTCTTTTTTCTTTACCTAAGGATTTTAGGAGAGAGGTCTTCTTCTTTGAGAGAATTAAATTCTCTATTATTTTAAGAGCCTTCTGTATTTTTACAGAAGCTTATGGAGGGTTTCCTCTTTTTTTTTTCTCCACCCTCTTCTTTTTATTTCTTTGCTTCTATTTATAGAAGAAGGAAAAGAATTAATATGTTGAGGAAATCTCTCATTGAGAGATCATGATTGATTTCATAATTAATCTAAAATGATCTTTTAGATCAATTGGCGAATTTTATTTACCGTTGGATTTTTAATCCAAAGGCCCTCTGTTTAATAGAGAAGATTTCTTATTTGTTTAACAAGATTAGAAAATATTTTCCTAAGATAGAATTTTATTCTATCATATGAATATCTTGTTAGTTTAATAAGATTAGAATTTTATTCTATCATATGAATATCTTGTTAGTTTAACAAGATTAGAAAATATTTTCCTAAAATAGAATTTTATTCTATCATATGAATATCTTGTTAGTTTAACAAGATTAGAAAATATTTTTCTAACCATAGAATTTAATTCTGTTTAACAGAGAAGATCTCTCTTATTTTAGGAAGATCAGGAAAATATTTCCCATATAGAATTAATTCTATTAGATGGTTTAATTGGTGATATTTTATCACAATTGGATTTTAAATCCAAGATTCTCTGTTAGAGAAAGATCTTTCCATATTAGAAAGATCAGGAAAAATATTTCCCAAAAATAGAATTTAATTCTATATAAAATTCAATTCTATTTAAATAGCAGCGCTCACATGTTTTGCATGTGAGCGCTGCCAAAAGAATGCGGTAAGGAAACACACGTGTTTAACACGTGACCCCTAGTGTGGGGTTTAGCCTGTTTATTTTTAGCGCTCATATACTTCGCATATGAGCGCTCACGTGTCTTACACGTGAGGTCTGTTTGGCCATTGGTTATTTATGTTTAGATGAGCGCTCACGTGTTTAATACGTGAAGCCTGTTTGGTCTTTTTGTTATTTGTTTTCAGCACTTATATGCTTTGCACATGAGCGCTCACGTGTTTAACACGTGATGCCAAACTGTGAGAATTCTTTTCCTCTTTCTTTTCTCTCCCCCTTTTTTTATAAGTGAACAAATAGCACTTAGCCAAAAAATTTGGCGGAACAAATGCCCCCAAACTACTTTGCCCACATAAGTATGTACGTGGGTGAAGTAGTGCAAAGTTATGCATGGCCATATAATTGATGGTTTAGGAGACAAGTTTAGGATCCTTATAGTCTAAGGCTTTTTTTCATCTTCATGAGCCGTAAGGGTCTCTAGAAGGTTTTTCTCCCTATGAGTCTTGAGGATCTCATAGGTGTGTATTCTCTCTAGAAATCGTGAAGATTTCTAAGTGTTCATCGCCTCCGTGAGTCGTAAAGATCTCACTCGGGTATTTTTTCCGTACGAGCCGTGAGGTCCCGTAAGTAGCTTCGTCATTTCATTGGCGAATGTGGCCCTTGGATAGTATAAAAGAGTCAGTTTGGACCTCCTTGTAGGGCAGCGATGGCTTAGGAGACAGGTTTAGATCTGTTGCTTAAGACTTTCAACTTTATGAGCTGTGAGGGTCTCATAAAGACTTTTTTCCCTATGAGTATAGAGGATCTCGTAGCTGTATTTTCTTTTTAGAAGTGGTGAGGACTCCTAAGTGCGTTTTCTCTTGAGAGTCGTAAGGATCTCACAAGAGAATTTTCCCCTTATGAGTCGAAAGGACTCGAAAGTGGTTTCTTCTCCTCATCGGTATTTGACTTTGGAGAATGTGGCCCGTGGATAGTATACAAGAGTCGGCTTAGACCTACTTATAGGGCCACAATGCTTAGGAAACAGGTTGATATCCCCGTTGCCTAAGGCTTTTCACCTTCATGAGCCGTGAGGGTTTCATAAAGATATTTTTCCCTACGAATCGAGATAAGTCGAGAGGATCTCACAGGTGTATCCTAACGTGAAATATAGATAACCCTCATTCTTTTATGATAGAGATCCGTTAGGTTTGTGATACTAAGGTTTTAGTCTGTGATACCGTCGCGTTGGCTGATATATTCCTCGATTTGTAGTCTTTAAGCCGCTGTTCGAGTAGCCCCACGACTGTCTTGTCTCTGATCCCTTCGGGGGCTGGATAAGACGTCTTCAAGTAATCTCCTTAGGTTATATTACCGTTAGAAGAGCAAGCATTAGGAATTTGCCATGACGCTTTTTACTTGAGATTAGGCTCAATTTGGAGCCCCAATGAGTTATAACTGCACCCTTCTGGGATGAGATGATCTCCAATAGTCTTTCGAGTTTTATATGAGTTGCCGTCAAGACCCGAAGTAAGAATATGCCGTCACTTCGTTTTTTGCTTTGACGATGTCGTGCCGATTCTTTGCTGAAGTAGGGTAGACATCTGTTGGATTTCTATGTTGTATGTATTGCAATTGATGTCCGAAGCTAGGAATATGCCATTGCTCCAATTCATTTGATAGTTGCGTCCACATCCTGCTGAAATGAGGGGGTACGTCGAGATAGTCTCTAGGTTGTATATGAACCGTCAAAACATGGAGCTAGGATTTTGCCGTTACTCTATTTTTGTTATGACCTTTGGGTCTTTTGTTGACATTGCCTCTTCATCCTGCGGAAATGAACGTCGAGCTGATCTCTAGACTGTAGATGTTTCCATTAATACCTGAAGCTAGGATTTTGCCGTTACTTCGTTTTATTTGATTGTTGTGTCCGCCCCTGCTGAAATGAGGGGGGAACGTCAAAATAGTCTCTAGATTATGTATGAACCATCAATACATGGAGCTAGGATTTTGTCGTTACTCCATTTTTGCTTTGACCCTTGGGTCTTTTGTTGACGTTGCATCTGCATCCTGCTGGCATGGGAAGCACGTCGAGCTGGAGTTAGGATTTTGCCATCACTCCTTTTTGATTCGGCTCCTTAGAGCCTTTGTTGACATCGCATCAGCATCGAGAAGGAACGTAGAGCTGGAACTGGGATTTTTCCATTACTCCATTTTTGTTTCGATCCTTGGGTCTTTTTTTTTTTATGGTGATGTTGCGTCTGCATTCTGCCGGAATGAGAAGGAACGCCGGGATAATCTCTAGGTTATATATGAACCATTAAGACCTGGTTCTCCTTCTGACGAAGCGTGGTGGGAAAATATGGTCCCTTTTTCCTTTATTTATGCCCATGGATCATGTACAAGAGTCAATATGGACATACTTGCAGGGCAAAAAAAATTCATTTTCATTTTTTTTATTTCCACGATACTCTATATTTTCAGCTTTTTATGTCGCGAAAGTTGCAATTGCCCAATCATTTCGGCTATTTTGTTCGCGGTGTCCAATCATTTTGGCTATTTCATTTTTTATTTTTACTCGCTATTTTTTATTGCGAGCCGCCCAAACATTTCGGTTATTTCATATGCATATTCTTTGCTCACTGATTTTTATTGCGAGTTGCCCCATCATTTCTGCTATTTCAAATGCATTTTTTGACTCATTGAGTTTTATTACGAATTGGGGACTTGAGATCTGATACCAATCTTGGCATCAGTATCGCTGCAGCTATAATATTGCTAGGAGCGAATCATCATTTGCCGTGAGAGGACTTGAAATTTGACACCTATTTAGGCATTAGTATCGCTACAACTGGGATATTGTCAGGAGCGAATCATAATTTGCCCTTATCGATTTGAACAAAGGTGACTTAGAAAACAGGGTTAGGATCCTGTCGACTAAGACTTTTTGACTTTATGAGCCGTAAGGATCTTATAAAGGCTTTTCTCCTTACGAGTCGTGAGGATCTTATAGGTGTATTTTCTTGTTAAGAATCATGAGGACTCCTAAGTGCGTTCTCTCTTATAAAACGTAAGGATCCTATAAGAGTATTTTCTCCTTATAAGTCGAGAGGACTTACAAGTGTCGTTCACCATATGAGAACATTTCTCGTCATTGGTGGAATTTGGTGTGGGAATATTTATTTATGCCCGTGGATTGTATACAAGAGTCAATATTGGACCTCCTGTAGGGAAATATCAGGGAAATATGACGGCTTAAGAACAGGTTTAGATCTCTGTAGCTTAAGGCTTTTGAATCCTATGAGTCGTGAGGGTCTCATAGGGGGGAAATTCTCCTTACGAGTCGTGTAGATCTCGCAAGTGTAATTTCTCCTTAGTAATCGTAGGATTTCTATGTGTGTTGCTCCTTTATGAGTCATAAGGATCTCACATGGGTATTTTCTCCTCACAAGGTCGGGAGGACTTTGCAAGTGCACATGAGTTTTTTTTATTTTATGAGTTTTCACAACTCGCCGGCAGTCCTGCTGTTTTTACTCACGGCGCCCTTTCGGGTTTTCATCCGTGCCCATTTTCTTGTGGTCGTACCGTTTTTTTCTCATTTTCTTGTTTTTTTTTCTTGTTTTTTTTAATAAAAAAACGAGTTTGCGTCCTTCCGGGTTTTCACAAGCTCGCCGGCAGTCCTGCTGTTTTTACTCACAGCGTCCTTTCAGGTTTTCATCCGTGCTCATTTCTCTTATGGACATACCGTATTTTTTTGTGAGTGATGGAATTCTCAAAAGTAGCTTCGTCGCATGTGACCCATCTATTTGCTTGTAGTACTTGAGTTGCAAGCTTCGCCGTTGGGACTTCGATTGCAAAATAGATCTCAAGAGAGTATATCACCGTATTTGGGGCGACATGCTAGTTTAGGGATGTTTCGGTCCATTATCGCCATGTTTGAGGCGAATTTCTAGTTTAAGAACTTTTCGGTCCAACATTTCCATCTTGGGGACGAACGTTAGTTTAAGGACATTTCGGTCCATTATTAGTTTATGGACGTCTCAGTCCGATATTCCCGTTTTTTGGACGAATGCTAGTTTAAGGACGTTTCGGTCCATTATTAGTTTAGGGACGTCTCGGTCCATTATCTCCATATTTGAGACGAAGTTTTATTTTAAGGACATCTCGGTCCGTTGTTAGTTTAGGAACATCTCGGTCCATTATCGCCGTGTTTGAGGCGGACCGTTAGTTTAGGGACTTCTCGGTCCATTCTTTTTCATTCGGTCGGGACGTTACATAACTTATCCCTTCTGACTCTTGTTTGCTGAGGCACTGCTGTCTATCTTTTGTATGTATGGACACTTCACACCTCAAGCTCTTTTCACCCTTTTGGACTGCTTCTTATTATCACAGCAATCAGGTTTTTTTTGCGGGAAATAACAGATATTTTACATGGCACCTGCTCTCTGCTCATCAATGTTGCTTTCCGATACTGATGGAGTATCTTCTTCATATACGAAGAAACGAGACATCACGTTATTCCTTCTGCCGAGTCTTCCTCTTCCTTGGAAGAATGAACTTGACTTGGGTGTTTTTTCCCTCATCATCTGATTCGGAGTGGGACATGGATTTCACATCCCTCCCATGGTTTTTTTGTTCAAGCGGGATATTCCACTTAATTGTAAGACTCGTTTGTAGGTCCCTTGATATCCTTTCTGTTCTTTGAGAGGAAAAGGCCATCTCACATAGAGATTCTGTTGCCAGTGAGGAATATGCCCCCTGTGTATATTTCCGGGAGGGGGGGGGGCGAGTAACCACGTCGTCACTATTTTGGCGATAGATTGCTTCAGAACTGCTCATCTTGTTGAGTGTTGGCGACAAATGCCACCTTGCATTTGCTTTTCATTCGACTTCATCGGATGAAGAAGGATCTTGACCCATTGATCCAATCGAGCCATTTTATCTGAGTTCTTGGAAGGTCGTTGGCTTGAAGAGGGCCATATATGGAAACACTTTTGAATTTGGGTCAAGAGTGGCTATGAACATTCCCACGGCTGCAGTTTCGTCGATGCGTTGCTCGCATTTTGACCAGAGATTTCTCCATCGGATAACATATTGATCCCAGGTCTCATTCGGTCTAACCGTTTCGTTGACCAACGCCGCTACGATAATGTGTTTATTCACACTAGCGAACCTATGACAGAAAAACATATCCATCTCGTTGAAGGTCTTTATGGAATCATTTGGGAGTCCCTCATACCATTCGAAGGCGATGCTGTCAGACTGCTGACGAACTGTCAGAGGAGCAATATGCCATTTCCTCCAGTATTGCCGTACATGGATTTAAAACGCGTGATGTGCTGGCGAGGATTCTTAGTTCCTTTTTACATATGGAACGTTAGAAGTGTGTACTCTGGCGGGTACTGTATTTGATCGCAGCACGCCGGATACGGTCGACCAGTCTTGATCGATCTATTTGTAGTATCACTGGCATAGTGAGATTTGATTTTCTGAGCGATATATTCGTCCATCTTTGCTTTTGGAATCATTTCATCTTTGGTTGTTGATGAGGCTTGCAGAGAATTTGTAATGTCACCCTTATTTTTGAGAGCGACTACCGATAGTTCATCTTCCAGTAGTTCTGATTGAACTATCATTCCAGCCATATTATGGATCAGAAGGGCCATCTGGATCATTTTAGTGGACATCCCTGCCACTTCTTCATCTCTCTTTTTGAGAGCGCACTTTAGGAAATCAATGTCCGACTCCTTCCCTACTCTTTCTTCGGGTACGTCCTTGGGATTTTCTTTAGGCGATGGATTAGCGAGTGCTGCCGCCTGAGCGAGCATCTCTTATAGCTTTTCACATTGCAGTTGAACTTTATTCAGGGACCGAGTTTGAGATCGGTGACTAGTAGAAGCTCGAATTTCGTCTTTGGAGTTCACCATATAGACTATGTGAACTACTATGCCCCTAGGCATGGGGCATCTGGAATCTTGACCTTTGGAGTTTGCCTCGGGCATTAGGATTTTATTAGGCATCTCTTTTTTTGTGAGAAGCCGCTTTGGCTTTGGGAGGAACCCCCAGGCTTGAGGAACCATTGTATCAGGAACCGTCATATCAGAAACCGTCTTGGGATGAGTCCCCTTGTATTTGAAAAGAGATCTGTCAGAATTTGGCTGACGTTTAGGGGAAGTGTTGCAGTTGGCGACTGAGTCCTTCACCTGCTTTCACACCTTATATATAGATGAAGAAAGTTCTTTTAGGGAGCGAACTGGTTTCTGCTATCGTTGGATTTCCACGGGCTACGGAGATTTCTTCAATACTGCGATGGGAGAATTTTGTCTAACCCTTCGCAGCAGTTTGAAGCTGTTCCCGGCTGGAATAGCAGCATTCATCATCAGAGTTAAAGCAGGTGGACGGTGATGGAGAACTGCCCCCAGCTTGTTCTGTACGACGCCGATATCGACGTCGACCGTTTCTTACGGCCGGAATTTGATTATGTAACAACCCGAAACTTTTTGTATAAATTTTTTTCAAAATAAAGAAAGGGACACCTAATCCTGAGCACAAATTGTTGGATATGTATGCCCTAGAGGCCAGTATTGTATATGTATACATATGAATGCTAGGGATATGTATGTACAGGACAATCTTGCTCAGTTTTATAGTATATTATTTCGGTTGTTTTTATCTGATATGTGTATTTGTTTTTATTGATGTTTTATCCAGCTTGCACATATTAATAAAGACATGATACGGTAGTATACTATTATGGTTTGTCTTTACTTAACATGGCATATGTTATACTCGTTATTACATATTGCGGTTACATGTTGATAAAGCCCGTAGGATCTTGCTTGACTACCTGCGTTGTGATGGCGATCATACTTGTGGGAGCAGGGTAGTCCATAAGCACATCCTTAAGTGGTCCTTAGTCGCGTGAGTATCGAGACTGCACATTGATACTCCAGAGTAGACTAGTGTTATACGTTTCTAGCCCCGTCGGGGGATGGTTGGTCCCGCAGCCATTGGTCTGATGCATCTAAGATCGTAGACAGGTGCTCATTGGGTGTGAGTACACTGGACGGACTCGCCGAGAACTTCCAGATGGTATTATACCTATCGTCAGATGGAAGTTCTCAGGTGACATGTGTACAGGTTAGTCTTCGGACCTGAGATCGGCATTTGTCTCGTGTGAGTTCCTACTGAGCTTTGATCACTACCCTACCAGGGCTCTACTGAGTTACCACGGCTGTACTGAGTCGTGCAAATAGGTTTTGGTTGGGTACAGTCCCGGGCCACATGGAGACAGTGAGCGATTGTTAGGGATTCGTCTCTCCCGGTATTGGGAGTTGATATCGCACAGTGATCGATTGGCCAGGACCATAAGACTTTGGCCAAGGCAGTTGGGATTTACTGATAGGTTGATCAGTAGTTTTCCGGATTGGTCCTGAGCCACATCAGCACGAATTACCAGGTTATTAGGGTCTGACGTATACCACCCCCTAGACCCGGTATGCGATACTCTTAGACGAAGAGACCGGACTGTACGGAGATTGTCACAGACAGGATCAGTAGGAGTTCGGACGAGTTTGCTCATCGGCCTTCCTTTTCGACAGGTACCTGGGTAGCCGTTACGTACAGCTAGTGCCGCTGACGTGCTTGTGGTTAAACCTACTGCCAGCGTACTGTTGAGTCTTTAGAGTCTCACACAAAGGGTTTTCCCGCTTCGGGCGAAACGATGTAGAGGCCGTATGGTTTTACGGCAGGGTTCGATCACATACGTACACTTGTGCATGTATGATGTTCGGGCGGATAATACTAGCGAGCTTTGGTTTAAACCGGATCCTAGTATTATTTTGTCTCTTTGTATTCGTATTTCTCGGAATACGGATATGGGTATGTATATACGGGTGAGGGGTATTCTTGTAATTATGCAAGGTGCTTCTAAAAGAAGACACCTCATTATTTTGATTTACCATTTTAGTTAATGGATTAATGGGGTGGAGGAATGAGGTGTGTATTTTCATTAAATGAAGTATGGCTAGCTTGATGACTCATCCAATGACTCATGGTTTACTATTCTTCCATGGTTGATATTTTGTGGAGATATTTTTTGCTTGGATTATTATCTCATTCACTTAGCCATTCTTCATTTTTCTAGCTCACTCTACACTCTCATCTTCTCCTTGCTCTCTTCTTCTAATACTAACCCTAATTGTCTCATGAGTTGAGAAACCTAGGTTTAGTGAGACAAAGCATTCCATAATCACTCTCTACACACTCTAGTCTATTTAGATTAGCAAGCTAAGTATTCTAGTTACCTCAATTAGGAGGTAGGAGTTCTTATTTGGTACTCTCGGGTGGATCATCATTGACGCGAGGAGGCAAAAGTTCAAGCACGATCCATACTTCCATCGAGGAGCTTAAGAAGAGGATCGAAGACCCGAAGGACTTGGTTTCTTTAGGTATACTTTCTATCATAGTAGATAAAACCCTTACATGCTAGTTAGGTTTATGGTAAGATCCGGTGTAGGTTTATTCTAGCGCCAAGTTTTGATTCGTAGAAAAAAATATGTTCCGCATTTGGCCACGGAAGTTGGCCGGGACGCTAGCGTAACCTTTCATGGTATCAGAGCCAGCCCATAAACCCTACACTAGCAAATATAAACAATGTTAAAACAACGAAACCGAAACCGCTCCAAAACATAGAAACCAAACTTCCAGTTTATGTCGATTTTTCCGGAGGCTCCAAATTTTTTTTAAACAATTGCAGAGTGCTCTATTCACAGAGGGATGAACACTGACAAACAACGAGACGATTCTAACAAGTTTTGGCCGACCAAACATCAAAAAAATCCGATGTCAACGGTTTTTCTATGGTGGATTTTCTCGAGTTTTGGTCTGTGTTTTTATCCAGTGGAGTTTGGGTTTCAGGTGTTCTTTGTTTTTGCCCAAGTTTGATGTTCTGTTGTTTTTGAGTATGGGGCAATTCGGAGTGTTTCGAAGTTGTTATATTTGACACTGTTTAATAGTTTACAGTACATTCACTTTTATCTGCGACCGTGAATGTCATTCGATTGGTACAACTCGTCTAATTGCTATATGTTCTTTTAGACGGGTTTACGAATATGACATTCGCGTTGATGTTTGTGTTTGTGCTGTGGTTGTGGTTGGATAGTCATGGTGGACAGCATGTGATGCAATGTTAGTGGTATAGTTAAAGATTCAATTGTATATTCATTTTGCGGGGCGAGCGTCCGACATGTGGACTGCCGTCTTTGCCAGGTTGTATATTATTTGTTTTGGGCACGACCGGGTTGAGGTCGATGTCACCATTTGTACATATTATTTTCTTTTTCTGTACTAGGATTACCCCCACAGTGGAGTGCACGAATAGCCGGGTTCTAGGAGGCAACAAGACCATATCTCATGGCGTTGGGACGGATGGGGCTTCATTCTTAAATTGGCGGGCTATTCGCCGCACTCGTAGGGGGTATAGGATGACCCACGGAGGGGCGCCCAAGTTACCGGATTTCGTCAAGTACTAGGTGGCCCATTCACTTTGTTGAAGTGGGTTGCCTCACTTTTGGGATTAGCGGGTAACTTGCCGCGCTCGTAGGGGTCCAGATTCTCATTGCACAAGCTATCCACACGACCAAGAACGTCGGGTTTTATTTGCGGCTCAAATAAAATGCGGGGCTCTAAGATTATCCACCTTTTTGTATTATTGGCTGAGATTCTGTGATATTGCTTCTTATCATGCCTGGGACGAATGTTGTATATACTTATATATATACTAGTAGATGTTGTATATGTTTTGCACCCGCGTTAGTCCAGCCCCCGCTCTGTCGTTAGTTAAGTAACCAAACGGGTGATGACGGGCCCCGTGGAGAATGCAGATGGTATATACGTACATCATATTTTCGTTCTTTTCTGGTGTGATAGGTTAATTGATGGGACCACACTAATTTTTATTAATGCAAGAAAATAAACCTAAAAGATGTTGGAACAAATTTCGAAAAACTACAATTATATTCTTTCACTTTGCATAGTGGTATTCGGTCATGAATATCCAGCACCTCATTCCACGAGGCAAGAGCCGAGATCTCTTCGCAGGGAGTGACCTCTTGAGCTAAAGTCTATACTATAGATTACTCGGGTTTTCTTCAAAACTAGAAATTTTCAAAAGGCGAAGCTTAAACCACTCTTTTTCAAAAATTGCTCAGGTTCCTTCAACGATATCAAGTTCATTACGTTAACGGGTTTTTCGCCAAAAACCCAGCCGTATCCCTCCATCATTTCAGATAAATAGCAGTTAGTATTCGTGTTATATGCGTTGGTCTCTATCAAGGCATAGTGAACGGTAACTAAGTGTTACTTATCTGTTGCATTTCAGGATGCGATTGATTAGGACAGTCGCATAGCCACTTTGGTCTCTATCAATGGCTCATGCGGGTGGGTCTAAGTTAATCCAAGATAATGACGGTTGAACTTGACTTGCGACTTATGGTACATTGGTCTCTATCAAGACTATATGTCGTTAGGGGTAAAAACCACATCGGGAGTTTCAAACATACATGAAACTTACAGATTTAGCATACCTTCTGAAGTATGGTGACTAGAGTGGATTCCATCTAGGTCATCACACAATGATAGTTGGATCCCGATCCCACTGATGAGTAGGATTACTCTCGGGACATTATTTCACTAAACAATCAATGCTATAAACCAAGTAGGTATCTAGAACAGTGTTAGCGGGGATATGCCTCCATGGAAACGAGGTTATATAATTAAGGAACTTCGCGAAAGCGTTGGAAAACCTCTCTCGAAGTACCAACACTAGCCTGGCTGAAAGGTTAAACAAGTATTGTGACATGCGATTAATCCTGACTAGTTCTTCTTTTAAGGTTTGAAGAAGAATTTTAGGAAACAGTGGGAGCCATTCTGGTTAGATAAAATAATAACAAATCTAATTTTGCAAGAGCGCACGCTTAGTGTTTCTTTTCTCTCTCTCCAGGTAGCAACCATTTCATGCCCTAATCAAGATAATAAAAGGTATCGCTTGACCGATCTGAATTCTTATTCGGGGCTAGGGAACGTCGGTTCGGCTCTAAACTATGACAGCAATCATGAGTATGAGCAAGGGAAAAAGGAAAGCATTAATTCCTTGATGACCTCATCGAAGAAGAAGCATACTATTGCATCTCCATCAGGTGTTCTTGTAGTTGAGAACTGCTTTTCGGTCAGTCCTACCTCCTGGGTACTAGATACCGGATCAGGATCTCATATATGTAATTTATTGCAGGGACCGAGAAAAAGTAGAATGGTTGGACCTGGTGATATGTCCCTCAGAGTAGGGAACGGAGCACAAGTTAATGCTACAGCCGTCGGTGAATATCACCCAGTATTGCCGAATGGCAATACTATGATTTTGAACAATTGCTACTATGTTGTCACGACTCGAAGGTACGGAACATGACTGACACTTAGATTACGAGATGTTTAAAGGCGTAACGTAAACTAAGTCAGCCAAAGCCCAGAAAATCTAAACCAAAATCAACAAGAGTGAAGGAAAACCTTTCATGAAAACGACTTTAAAATCAATTAAGTTGCATTAACTCCTTTTTAAAAGCATCAAAAATTTCCGAAAATTTCGGCAGAGTCCCTGTAAATTCTATCCCCCAAAATGGGTACAACAAGATATATAACCCTGTAAAAACAAAATGGCATCCCCAAGAGGGAGCTAGCTTTTCGTCCAAGGCGGATCACAACCACACGCAATATATATACAATATTAAGCAAATAAGCATAAGAAGCACAAAAATAAAGAAAACACAACGTCAGCTCAAGTGAGCTTTACCCCAGAGAAACCACATATAAACAAATCTCTTGGTCTCATCACTAGGTCGCATATACAAATAAGAACTGGTAGATGGAGAATACTAGATACAATTATAGTACAAAAAAAGAGGTAAAATGTCCTCACAACCCACCTACGAGCAATGTCGCGAGTCTGAGCAAAAGAAGCCAATGATAAGATAAGCCTGCCGCTACATGGCCGACGGGTCCGACCTGCAAGACACTGTGGCACAACGGGGGTGAGTTGCCAGATCGTGAGTAGAATATAAAATATAGTAAGGCTATCGTAAGAATGCACGCAAATGCGTCACAACATGTATGTCTAGATGTGATGTAATGCCACTAGTATGTATACACATGTATGCAACATCAATACGAAATCTTTAAGTGTTTAAAATACTATAAGCTCTGCATCCTTAACTAGGAAGAATATATGTGCAATAGCTAAAGTACCATCAATGAAATCATCTGAAAACCGTGTCAAGCATCGACACCAAATATGGAAATATATCTGTCTCAATGTCTTACTATATCAATGTCTCAATACATCGGGCTCCGTCGGTCCGGATCGGCCCATATCATTAAATCTCACGACAACGGTCGGTATCCTCCGGATATCCGCCGCGCCAGACATCACCGGTAGGTAGTCTTCCCCTGCCAGGCTCATCGTCTACAACTCGATCTTCTTGCCCCGGGGTACCATACCGGGCCCACCATGTACCCGAGACGGTTCATCCACTCCTCGAATCGAGTCTCGAAATCCAACAGAAAACATGAAAACTCATGGTGGACGACACATACATCACGAGAAAACCGCAACTTTATTTTAAAAATGATAATAATAAACTTTTGTTAAATTCTTGCTGTTTTCCCCAAAATCCAGAAATCGCATCAATACTGAAATCCTCATGAAAATCATAATACCCAACATGTTGTATATGATAAATGCTTATGATGTCAAAGGTATTCAATGTGATTTATAGCTAGAAACCTATATAAGCATGATGATGAAGTGAGGTATATATATATATGCTATGCAATTCGATGTATCATATACGATGCAAGTGTTGATACTGAACTAAGCGGGTTCTACAGTGCTCGTGGCATGGCAATTACCAAAGGCGTGTGTGTCACATGAATAGTGCGCTTGAAACATGAGTCAATGGTAATGGTGTAAGTGTCCTAAGTGGTGATATCACATATAAGTATATAGATATCCATGCAATGCCAGCAGACGAATAACTAGAAGGGTATGCATATGAATGAGGTGGTTAACTAACTAACAATGCATATAGTTTTGCAAGAATAAAGTGATCCTAACTATGGGGTGCCTCGCGCCATCCAGACGATTCCCCCATAGATGTATACATCTACTCACCTGGACGCCTCGCTAATCAGATCCAGCCACCGCTTTACTTTTGCGCGCCGCGTCCGATGTTTCCGCAACCGATCCTAAAATTGCATAACACACAACATAAGATTACACCTCATGAAACAACGCAAGTCACCATATGAAAAGATCAACGCTCATAAATTAGGCACAACGTGCACTCGGTGCGCGGAAAACACACGAAAATCGCTAAAACCTTAACTAAAATCGTCGTTTCGGGGCAACCGCCAAAACTAAAACCCGACTAGACCAAACTCCGCATTCGCACACCCTACAAGTCGTAGTAGATGCTAATAATATCGTCACGATAATGAAATTAAGTCACTTCTAATAATTTAGAAAACCTATTAAGCATTCGCGTAAAAATTTCGATGCAAACCTCGCGAATTAACGATATAGCGATCGCAATATCGCACCACCATCCAATTCAAGCTGATAGATGGCCACTACACAATTTACAACCCACTTACCTAAACTTCAAACCCTAATTAAAATTCCAAACCTTTACTAGAATTTTCAAAAACAACCCATTACAATGAAATTAACACATTAAAATTCTAAATTAGCTTATTTAAACTACAATTAAACAACTTGATTAGAACTTATACCTCCCAAGTGTTGATTCCCTTGCACTAAGCCTCCAAAGATGTCTTCTTTCTCCTTGTTTAAAACAAATTAGGGTTTGGGAAGAGGTGGAAAAGGGTTTTGGTTTGAATTAGTGAAGAAAAGTGTGTATTTTTGTTGATTTTAGCAAGAATTTTGAAGCAGAAAATGGGGAAAGCGGTGGGAACCTCCAGGTTGAGCTCGACCTGAGCTAGGAGGAGAGTGTATAGAAATTTCTACACAAAAAGCCTTTCCCAAGCTCATTAAATGACTATCACTTCAATTTTTTACAAAAAAAGGCCCATTTTAATGCATTTTTTAAACCATAAAACCACAATTCTTGGAAAGTTTTGGTAAAATTTTTGTTACTACTATATTTTAGTTTATAATGTTTCCTAAGTGTGTAATTTACCCATTTAAATTTGTATTTGTCACTAATTTAATGTATTTTTAAAAGCTTAAAATAATATTAAAAATAATTAATTAAGGAATTTTTTTTAAATAACTAGAAAATTTTAAGTGACAATTTAGTGACCAATTTCTAGCAATATCTTATCTAAATTTTGTATAATTAGACCTATATTGAAAAAAATACTTATTTTGACTTTTTACGGAAAAGACTGATTATTTGGCCGATTATCGAAAAACCGCCTAAACGATTTTCGAAGCATTACAATCTTCCCCATTAATGAAATTCAGTCCCCGAATTTAGAATTTAACTACGCGTACCTTCAAAAAGATGGGGATATCTCTTCCTCATCTCGACCTCGGTCTCCCAGGTGACCTCCTCGCTGTTCGGGCCACGCCAAAGAATCTTGACGGACGGTATAACCTTCGACCTCAACTTCTTCACCTGCCGATCCAAAATGACCACCGGCTGCTCGGTGAATGAAAGATCGCGCTCTAGTTGGATCGTATGGTGCTGAATCGCATGGGAAGGGTCATGAAGGTACTTGCGGAGCATCGAACCATGGAACACGGGATGAACATCGGGGAAGCTGGGCGGAAGTGCTAACCGATAAGCCACTGAACCGACACGCTCTAGGATCTCGAAGGGACCAAAATATCTAGGACTAAGCTTCCCTTTCTGCCCAAATCTCATCACGCACTTCATCGGAGAGACCCACAGGAAAACATTATCGCCAACAGCGAACTCGAGTCGGCGACGGCGCCTATCAGCATATGATTTCTGCCTACTCTGGGCCGCTCTCATCCTGTCCCGAATCAGCTGTATCTTTTCGGTCTTCTCCTGCACGATCTGCGGCCCTAAAATACTGCTCTCCCTGGGCTCTGTCCAACATACGGGCGATCGACATCTCCTCCCATATAAAGCCTCGAAAGGTGCCATCTGAATCATCTCCTGGAAGCTATTATTGTAGGAGAACTCGATCAAAGGAAAATGACGATCCCATCTACCACCGAAATCTAAAACACAAGCTCTGAGCATGTCCTCAAAAGTCTGAATAGTACGCTCTGACTGACCGTCAGTCTGCGGATGAAAAGCTATGCTAAAACTCAGTCGGGTGCCCAAAGAGTCCTGAAGTTTCTGCCACAATCGGCTGGTAAACTGGGTGCCCCTGTCGAACATGATACAAGTCAGGACGCCATGCAGTCGCACGATCTCATCAATATAAATCTGGGCGTATTGAGCAAATCCAAAATTGGTCTTCACTGGCAGGAAGTGAGCCGCTTTCGTCAGTCGATCCATAATCACCCAAATAGAGTCATACCCTCGACTGGTCCTGGGTAGACCCACAATGAAGTCCATGGAGACCTGTTCCCACTTCCACTCAGGGATGGGCAAAGGCTGTAACTCGCCGGCTGGCCTCTGGTGCTCGGCCTTGACTTGCTGACAAGTTAGGCACCTCGATACAAAGTCTGTAACATCCTTCTTCATCCCGTCCCACCAGTAAACCTCTCTCAAATCACGGTTCATCTTGGTGGAACCTGGATGAACACTGTATGCTGATCTATGAGCCTCCTCAAGAATATCATGCCTCAGTCCCTCAGAATCTGGTACGCACAGTCGAGTCCCAAATCGAAGAATCCCCTGATCATCAATCACGAACTCGGAAACTCTGCCCTGCCGAATCTGCTCGATAATCTCTAAAATACGGGCATCGCCGGACTGTGCCTCGAGGATACGGTCAAGTAACTGTGGGCGTGCTCTGAAATGGGCCAGCTGTCCCCCTATAGAAGTAAACTCGAACTGCACTCTGCTGTCACATAACACCTTCCAATCCGCCGTCGACTGCATCTGTACTGTGCTCAAACAGGATAAGCTACCTCCGGGCCTCCTACTCAAAGCATCTGCCACCACATTCGCCTTGCCCAGATGGTATAAAATCTCGCAGTCATAATCTTTCACCAACTCCATCCAACGGCACTGCCTCAGATTTAGATCTCGCTGCTGAAAGATATACTTCAAGCTCTTGTGGTCAGTGAATATCCGGCACGACTCGCCGTATAGGTAATGTCTCCAGATCTTAAGTGCAAATACCACTGCAGCCATCTCTAAATCATGAGTGGGGTAGTTCTGTTCGTGCTTCCTCAACTGCAGAGAAGCATACGCGATAACTCTGTCGTGCTGCATCAATATACAGCCCGGCCCCACTTGAGAAGCATCACAATATACCACGAAACCGCCCGATCCTGAAGGCACTGATAACACTGGTGCAGTAGTTAGACGAGTCTTCAACTGCTGGAAGCTATCCTTACATGCCTCTGTCCAATCAAAAGGAGCCCCTTTCCGGGTTAACCCGGTCAACGATGCAGCAATACGGGAGAAATCCTGGACAAAACGTCGATAATAGCCGGCCAGACCTAAAAAGTCGCGAACCTCTGTAACTGATACCGGTCTGGGCCAACGCTGAACTGCCTCGATCATTTTCGGGTCCACACAAATACCATCTCTCGTCACCACATGATCCAAGAAGTCAACACTGTCTAGCCAGAAAGCGCACTTGGAAAATTTGGCGAACAGCTGATGCTCTCTCAACGTCTGCAATGTGATACGCAAGTGATGCTCATGCTCCTTCCGGCTCCGAGAATAAACCAAGATGTCATCAATGAACACAATGATGAACTGGTCAAGATACGGCCTGAATACACGGTTCATCAAGTCCATAAATGATGCCGGGGCATTGGTGAGCCCGAACGACATCACCAAGAACTCATAATGACCATATTGAGTACGGAAAGCGGTCTTCGGAATATCCTCCTTCCGAACCCGCAACTGGTGATAACCTGACCGTAAATCAACCTTCGAGAAAAAACCTGCACCCTGGAGCTGATTGAATAAGTCATCAATGTGGGGTAGGGGATATATGTTCCGCACAGTAACCCGGTTCAGTTGACGATAATCAATGCATAAGCGCATACTGCCGTCCTTCTTCTTAACAAACAGGACGGGAGCACCACAAGGTGACACGGTCGGATAAGCCCTTTTATCCAGCAAGTCCTGTAACTAATCCTTCAGCTCTCTAAGCTCCGCCGGGGCCATCCGATAAGGCGGTATAGAGATAGGCCCCGTGCCGGGGATCAAGTCGATGCAGAACTCAATCTCGCACTCTGGTGGCAGACCAGGCAGCTCGTCAGGGAATACATCAGGAAACTCTCTCACAACAGGCACCTGGTCCAACGGAACCTTTGTGGCGCTAGTATCACAAACATAGGCTAAGAATCCCTGACACCCTTTTCGCAAGAGCTGACCAGCGCGAAGAGAAGAAATCAAACTGAGAAGGGTAGCACTACGATCTCCCTGAATAACAAGAACCGGCTCACCAGGAAAACTGAATCTGACTGCCTTCTCACGACAATCCACTGATGCATAACAGGTGGCTATCCAGTCCATACCAAGAAGAACGTCGAAGTCTAGCATATCGAGGAGAATCAAATCAACTGAAGAATCTCTCTCCCCGATACGAACGGGACACGATCGATACATAAAACGGGCAACAAACGACTCGCCTACCGGAGTAATAACGACAAGCGGCTGATCTAACAAAGAAGACTCTCGGCCCAACCTCGGTGCAAAATATGTGGATACATAAGAATGTGTGGAGCCTGGATCAAATAATACCCGTGCATCAAAAGAACATACTGGCAGAGTACCTGTCACGACGACATTGGATGCCTGTGCATTCTGAGGAGTCAACGCGAACACTCGGGAATGTCCACCACTAATAGCTGGCTATCCTCTGCCTCTGTCACCTCGTCCTCTCTGAACCGGACCGCCACGCCCACGACCTCTAGGAGCATCTGGCTGGCGTGGAGCATCATCAGGAATAGGAAGTAGAGCTCTCTGAGGAGGTAGTGAAGGTGGAAAGGTCACATGTGGTACTGTCGCCGCGCCCTGGCGCCCCATGGTACAGTCTCTGATGCGGTGGTACTGACTCCCGCACCGAAAACATCCTGGCGACGACTGCTGGATCTGCGGATATGAACCAATAACTGAACTCGAATCAATCCTCTGCCGCCACCATCTCCCGGAAAGAATCTATCACGGCATCTACCCATCTGCCGCTGGGCTGGCGTATCAGTACGGATCCTTTTCTGCCCAGAAGCGACCGGAGTCTCAGAAATGCGCTCCTCCAAAAGTAAGGCTGCATCCATCGCGGCTGCGTATGTGTCAAAGTGCTGGGTGCCGATGGCAAGGAATATCTGTGTGTCAAGTCCTCGCACAAACCTCTTTATCCTCTTCTCTTCAATGTCTACTAGGTACAGAGCATATTGAAACAACTGAGTAAACTGTATATCATACTCGGACACTGTCATCCCAGGAGTCTTGCGCAAAGACTCAAAACTACGGGCTCGAGCATCTCGGACACTCTCCGGAAGGAAACGGGCAAGAAATGCAGCTGTAAACTCGTCCCAGGTCATAGGAGGTAGACCTGCAGCCCGGCCTCTCTCTATTGAATCGTACCACGTCTGGGCAAGGCCCTCCAGACGAAAACTCACGAACTCCACCCATCTATCATCAGAACACCTCAACGAACGACAAATCCTAGTCATCCTATCGAGAAATGCCTATGGGTCCTCTGTCGCATCCGTACCGGTAAAAGCTGGAGGTCTCAGTCTCATAAACTCCCGTAGTGAAACAGGGATAGTCGCAGTAGTAGCAGGAGTACCCGTCTGGGCAGCAGGTACAATCGTGGTCTGTGCGGTGGAAGGAACGTCCTCGGATCTCTGTGCCCGACTGGACCCAACTAAAGATCCCATCATCTGTCGCAACTCCTGCATACCGGCCTGTAATCTGGCAATACGGTCTGGAGAAGGCGGATCAATATGACCCTGAGGGGTAGGTGTATCATCCCGCTCGATCCTCGCCTCAGACGAGCCCGCTCGAAGCTCATCCCTAGCGGCAGCCCGCTGAGCTCTCGTAGTCTTTGGCGGCATCGAAGCTGGAATAAGAAACATGAGCGATAAGAACATTGCAATTGAGTCAAGGAATGCAAGGAATCAAGAGGGGAAATACAAGAAATTATGTCCTAAGGTCACTTAGGCAGAGTACCGTATCGTAAGTATGCCGCGGAGCATACTCACGCTACGCCACTCTGCTTAAGTCACCTAATCCATCTACCAAGGGTCGTCCTACACTCAGAAAGGTAAAACCTATGCTCTGATACCAACTTTGTCACGAATCGAAGGTACGGAACGTGACTGGCACTTAGATTACGAGACGTCTAAAGGTGTAACGTAAACTAAGTCAGCTAAAGCCCAGAAAATCTAAACCAAAATCAACAAGAGTGAAGGAAAACCTTTCATGAAAAAGACTTTAAAATCAATTAAGTTGCATTAACTCCTTTTTAAAAGAATCAAAAATTTCCGAAAATTTCGGCAGAGTCTCCTTTGTAAATTCTATCCCCCAAAATGGGTACAACAAGATATATAACCCTGTAATAACAAAATGGCATCCCCAAGCGGGAGCTAGATCTTCGCCCAAGGCGGATCACAACCACACGCAATATATATGCAATATTAAGCAAATAAGCATAAGAAGCACAAAAATAAAGAAAACACAACGTCGGCTCAAGTGAGCTCGACCCCAGAAAAACCACATATAAACAAATCTCTTGGTCTCATCACCAGGTCGTATATACAAATAAGAACTGGTAGATGGAGAATACTAGATACAATTATAGTACAAAAAAGGAGGTAAAATGTCCTCGCAACCCACCTACGAGCAATGTCGTGAGTCTGAGCAAAAGAAGCCAATGATAAGATAAGCCCGCCGCTACATGGCCGACGGGTCCGACCTGCAAGACACTGTGGCACAACGGGGGTGAGTTGCCAGATCGTGAGTAGAATATAAAATCTAGTAAGGCTATCGTAAGAATGCACGCAAATGCGTCACAACATGTATGTCTAGATGTGATGTAATGCCACTAGTATGTGTACACATGTATGCAACATCAATACGAAATCTTTAAGTGTTTAAAATACTATAAGCTCTGCATCCTTAACTAGGAAGAATATATGTGAAATAGCTAAAGTACCATCAATGAAATCATCTAAAAACCGTGTCAAGTATCGACACCAAATATGGAAATATATCTGTCTCAATGTCTCACTATATCAATGTCTCAATACATCGGGCTCCGTCAGTCCGGATCGGCCCATATCATCAAATCTCACGATAACGGTCGATATCCTCTGGATATCCGCCGCGCCAGATATCACCGGTAGATAGTCTTCCCCTGCCAGGCTCATCGTCTACAACTCGATCTTCTTGCCCCGGGGTACCATACCGGGCCCACCATGTATCCGAGACGGTTCATCCACTCCTCGAATCGGGTCTCGAAATCCAACAGAAAATATGAAAACTCATGGTGGACGACATATACATCACGAGAAAACCACAACTTTATTTTAAAAATGATAATAATAAGCTTTTGTTAAATTCTTGCTGTTTTCCCCAAAATCCAGAAATCGCATCAATACTGAAATCCTCATGAAAATCATAATACCCAACATGTTGTATATGATAAATGCTTATGATGTCAAAGGTATGCAATGTGATTTATATCTAGAAACCTATATAAGCATGATGATGAAGTGAGGTATATATATATGCTATGCAATTCGATGTATCATATACGATGCAAGTGTTGATACTGAACTAAGCGGGTTCTACAGTGCTCGTGGCATGGCAATTACCAAAGGCGTGTGTGTCACATGAATAGTGCGCTTGAAACATGAGACAATGGTAATGGTGTAAGTGTCCTAAGGGGTGATATCACATATAAGTATATAGATATCCATGCAATGCCAGCAGAAGAATAACTAGAAGGGTATGCATATGAATGAGGTGGTTAACTAACTAACAATGCATATAGTTTTGCAAGAATAAAGTGATCCTAACTATGGGGTGCCTCGCGCCATCCAGACGATTCCCCCATAGATGTATACATCTACTCACCTGGACGCCTCGCTAATCAGATCCAGCCACCGCTTTGCTTTTACGCGCCGCGTCCGATGTTTCCGCAACCGATCCTAAAATTGCATAACACACAACATAAGATTACACCTCATGAAACAACGCAAGTCACCATATGAAAAGATCAACGCTCATAAATTAGGCACAACGTGCACTCGGTGCGCGGAAAACACATGAAAATCGCTAAAACCTTAACTAAAATCGTCGTTTCGGGGCAACCGCCAAAACTAAAACCCGACTAGACCAAACTCCGCATTCGCACACCCTACAAGTCATAGTAGATGCTAATACTATCATCACGATAATGCAATTAAGTCACTTCCTAATAATTTAGAAAACCTAGTAAGCATTCGCGTAAAAATTCCGATGCAAATCTCGCGAATTAACGATATAGCGATCGCAATATCGCACCACCATCCAATTCAAGCTGCTAGATGGCCACTACACAATTTACAACCCACTTACCTAAACTTCAAACCCTAATTAAAATTCCAAACCTTTACTAGAATTTTCAAAAACAACCCATTACAATGAAATTAACACATTAAAATTCTAAATTAGCTTATTTAAACTACAATTAAACAACTTGATTAGAACTAATACCTCCCAAGTGTTGATTCCCTTGCACTAAGCCTCCAAAGATGTCTTCTTTCTCCTTGTTTTAAATAAATTAGGGTTTGGGAAGAGGTGGAAAAGGGTTTTGGTTTGAATTAGTGAAGAAAAGTGTGTATTTTTGTGGATTTTTGTTGATTTTAGCAAGAATTTTGAAGCAAGAAAATGGGGAAAGAGGGGGGAACCTGCAGGTTGAGCTCGACCTGAGCTAGGAGGAGAGTGTAGTGAGAGATTTGTGTAGAAATTTCTACACAAAAAGCCTTTCCCAAGCTCATTAAATGACTATCACTTCAATTTTTTTTACAAAAAAACCCATTTTAATGCATTTTTTTAAACCATAAAACCACAATTCTTGGAAAGTTTTGGTAAAATTTTTGTTACTAATATATTTTAGTTTATAATGTTTCGTAAGTGTGTAATTTACCCATTTAAATTTGTATTTATCACTAATTTAATGTATTTTTAAAAGCTTAAAATAATATTAAAAATAATTAATTAAAGATTTTTTTTTAAATAACTAGAAAATTTTAAGTGACAATTTAGTGACCAATTTCTAGCAATATCTTATCTAAATTTTGTATAATTAGACCTATATTGAAAAAAATACTTATTTTGACTTTTTACGGAAAAGACTGATTATTTGGCCGATTATCGAAAAACCGCCTAAACGATTTTCGAAGCATTACATATGTATCCTCCATGGTTTGCAATATCATATCAGTTTCTTTACTTGATAAAGATGGATATAACTTTGTTCTTGATAGAAATATCATGAACATCTACCTTGATAAGGTATTGGTTGCAGAAGGTACACTGTGTAATGGTATCTATGTTCTAAATCAGAACACGGTTCTCAATGTACAAAACACACGCAAGAGGAAGAGTTCAGATACGACCGAATCCTACTTGTGGCATTGTAGACTTGGTCATATCGGAGAGAAAAGACTAAGTAAGTTACATAAAGATGGACTCTTGAATACGTTCGAATTTTCATCTTATGAAACTTGTCAGTCTTGTCTCAAAGGAAAGATGACCAAATCTCCGTTCACCGGACATGGAGAAAGAGCAGCAGAGCTTTTGGGACTCATACACAGTGATGTATGTGGTCCGATGTCTATACATGCAAGGGGTGGGTTCTCGTACTTCATCACATTCACTGACGATCTCTCTAGATTCGGGTATGTGTATCTTATGAAACACAAATATGAAGTTTTTGAGAAATTCAAAGAATTCAGAAAGGAAGTAGAGAACCAGATTGGCAAAAATATTAAGATCCTCCGATCTGATAGAGGGGGAAGTACTTAAGTACGGAATTTAGGGACTTTCTGAAAGAGAATGGTATTCTCTCTCAGCTTACTCCTCCGTATACACCATAGCACAATGGTGTATCGGAGCATAGAAACCGTACCCTATTAGACATAGTTCGCTCCATTATGAGTAATGCAGAATTGTCACTTTCATTCTGGGGGCTTGCGCTTGAAACAGCAGCGTATCTATTGAATCAGGTTCCATCTAAATCTGTGCCTAAGACTCCATATGAAATATAGAGTGATAAAAGACCATGTCTTAAACGGGTTAAGATATGGGGTTGTCCAGCCTATGTGAAAAACCAAAATCCTGACAAACTTCAGGCACGGTCAGTTTTATGTAAGTTTGTAGGATATCCCAGGCATTCGAATGGATATCTATTCTACCATGTCGATGAACAAAAGGTTTTTGTTTCTTGACATGCCACCTTTCTTGAATGGTTGTTTCTTGAAAAAGAAATAAGTGGGGGCATGGCAGAATTGAAAGAAATTCCTGAAAGACAAGCTATAACTGAAGATTTAGTAGAACCGCTAGATTCAATAGTCCTGGACGAACCTCAGCCACTCCGCAGATCTAGTTAGATTTCTCATCCGCCCGAGAGATACTACGGTTTTCTCATAGACGGGGATCGAGAGGATTGCATCTTGGAAGAAGATGATCCTACTAGTTTCAGGCAGGACATTATCAGTAGGGACTCTGATAAGTGGATAGATGCTATGCAATCCGAAATGGAGTCCATGTACACCAATGAAGTGTGGACCTTGGAAATTGCTCCACCTGGGGTAAAACCCGTTGGATGCAAATGGATCTACAAAAGGAAATTTGGTGTAGATGGGCAGGTGAAAACCTATAAGGCTAGACTCGTTGCAAAAGATTTTCGTCAAAGACCAGGTGTGGACTATGACAAAACCTTTTCTCCAGTGGTTATGCTCAAATCCATTCGGATCCTACTTGCCATTGCTGCCTTCCATGACTATGAGATCTGGCAGATGGACGTAAAAACGGCTTTTCTAAACGGAAGTTTAGAAGAATGCGTTTATATGGATCAGCCAGAAGGTTTTGTAGACAGTGGGAGCAGCGGGAAGGTGTGCAAGTTGCTCAAATCCATTTATGGATTAAAGCAGGCATCGCGGAGCTGGAACATCTGTTTTGATAAAACGGTCAAGAAATTTGACTTCATCAAGAACGAAGATGAGCCATGTATTTATAAGAAGATTGTAGGCCGAACTATCGTATTCCTAGGCTTGTACATGGACGGCATTCTTTTGATAGGAAATGATATTCTTATGCTACAATCGGTCAAGTTGTTCTTGTCACAAAGGTTCTCCATGAAGGACCTGGGTGATGCCTCGTACATTCTGGGGATCAAGATCTATAGAGATAGATTTAAGAGATTATTGGGACTTTCACAGTCCAGGTACATAGAGACCGTACTAAAGAGATTTAGTATAGAAGATTCCAAGCGCGGTAATATACCCGCATTGCACAGAATCACCCTCTCCAAGGAGATGTCTCCCAAGACTGACTAGGAGAAGGTTCGCATGAGCACTATACCCTATGCTTCGGTGGTAGGATCTATAATGTATGTGATGCTATATACAAGACCAGATGTAGCATACGCGCTAAGCACGGTGAGCCGGTATCAGTCAGACCCAGGTGAGAACCACTGGACAGCAGTGAAGAATATTCTCAAGTACCTGAGAAGGACTAAGAAGATGTTCCTGGTTTACGGTAGTGGAGACCTCAGGGTCGAGTCTTTTACCGATTCAAGCTTCCAGAGTGACAAGGATGATAACAAGTCTGTCTCGGATTTTGTGTTTACCCTCAACGGAGAGGCGGTGTATTGGAGGAGTTCCAAACAGGACACTGTCGCAGACTCGACGATGGAGGCTGAATACATTGCTGCCAGCGATGCCACAAAAGAAGCAGTCTAGATGAAGAAGTTCATAGCTGAACTTCAGGTAGTTCCATCTATTGTTGATCCGATACTTGTGTATTGTGATAACAATGGGGTTATAACTTTAGCAAAGGAACCACGGTCCCATCAGAAATCCAGACACATCTTAAGGCAGTATCACCTGATCAGGGAGATCATAGATAGCCAGGAGATCGAGGTACGGAGAGTGGATACAAAAGAAAACACGACGGATCCATTTACAAAGGCTCTCCCTCAAGCGCAGTTCGAGCGACTTTTTGAGATGTTGGGTATGCGGTACGCCAGCAGCTGGCCTTAGTACAGACGTTGGGTATACGATACGCCAATTGCTGGCCTTTAGTGCAAGTGGGAGATTGTTGGATATGTATGTCCTCGAGGCCAGTATTGTATATGTATACATATGGATGCTAGGGATATGTATGTACAGGACAATCTTGCTCAGTTTTATAGTATATTATTTCGGTTGTCTTTATCTGATATGTGTATTTGTTTTTATTGATGTTTTATCCAACTTGCACATATTGATAAAGACATGATACGGTAGTATACTATTATGGTTTGTCTTTATCTTAACATGGCATATGTTATACTCGTTATTACATATTGTGGTTACATATTGATAAAGCCCGTAGGATCTTGCTTGACTACCTGTGTTGTGATGGCGATCATACTTGTGCAAGCAGGGTAGTCCATAAGAACATCCTTAAATGGTCCCTAGTCGCGTGAGTATCGAGAGTGCGCATTGATACTCCAGAGTAGACTAGTGTATACGTTTCTAGCCCCGTCGGGGGATGGTTGGTCCCGCAACCATTGGTTTGATGCACCTAAGATCGTATACAGGTGCTCACTGGGTGTGAGTACACTGGACGGACTCGCCGAGAACTTCTAGATGGTATTATACCTAACGTCAGATGGAAGTTCTCAGGTGACACGTGTACAGGTTAGTCTTCGGACCTGAGATCGGCATTTGTCTCGTGTGAGTTCCTACCGAGCTTTAATCACTACCCTACCACGGCTCTACTGAGTCATGCAAACAGGTTTTGGTTGGGTACAGTCCTGAGCCACATGGAGGCAGTAAGCGATTGTTGGGGATGCGTCTCTCCCGGTATTCGGAGTTGATATCGCACAGTGATCGATTGGTCAGGACCATAAGACCTTGGCCAAGGCAGTTGGGATTTACTGATAGGTTGATCAGTAGTTTCCCGGATTGGTCCTGAGCCACATCAGCACGAATTACCAAGTTATTAAGCTCTGACGTATACCACCCCCTAGACCCGGTATGTGATACTCTTAAACGAAAAGACCGGACTGTACGGAGATTGTCACGGACCGGCTCAGTAGGAGTTCGGACGAGTTTGCTCGCCGGCCTTCCTTTTCGACAGGTACCTGAGTAGCCGTTGCGTACAGCTAGTGCCGTTGACGTGCTTATGGTTAAACCCACTGCCAGCGTACTGTTGAGTCTTTAGAGTCCCACATAGAGGGTTTTCCTGCTTCGGGCGAAATGATGTAGAGGCCGTATGGTTTTACGGCAGGGTTCGATCATATACGTACACTTGTGCACGTATGATGTTCGGGCGGATAATACTAGCGGGCTTTGGTTTAAGCCGGATCTTAGTATTATATTCTTGGATTATTTTGTTTCTTTGTATTCGTATTTCTCGGAATACGGATACGGGTATGTATATACGGGTGAGGGGCATTCTTGTAATTATGCAAGGTGTTTCTAGAAGAAGACACCTCATTATTTTGATTTACAATTTTAGTTAATGGATTAATGAGGTGGAGGAATAAGGTGTGCATTTTCATTAAATGAAGCATGGCTAGCTTGATGACTCATCCAATGACTCATGGTTTACTATTCTTCCATGGTTGATATTTTGTGGAGATATTTTATGCTTGGATTATTATCTCATTCACTTAGCCATTCTTCATTTTTCTAGCTCACTCTACACGCTCATCTTCTCCTTTCTCTCTTCTTCTAATACTAACCCTAATTGTTTCATGAGTTGAGAAACCTAGGGTTAGTGAGACAAGGCATTCCATAATCACTCTCTACATACTCTAGTCTACTTAGATTAGCAAGATAAGTATTCTAGTTACCTCAATTAGGAGGTAGGAGCTCTTAGTCGGTACTCTCTGGTGGATCATCATTGGCGCGAGGAGGCCGAAGTTCAAGCACGATCCATACTTCCATCGAGGAGCTTAAGGAGAGGATCGAAGACCCGAAGGACTTGTTTTCTTTAGGTATACTTTCTATCATAGTAGATAGAACCCTTACTTTCTAGTTAGATTTATGGTAAGATCCGTTGTAGGTTTATTCTAGCGCCAAGTTTCAATTCGTAGAAAAAAATTTGTTCCGCATTTGGCCACGGAAGTTGGTCGGGGCGCTAGCGTAACCTTTCACAAATTATAAATTTGATTTGCGTTTGAACAGCAAGAAAGCATTTGTAGCTCCTTGGTAAAGCCTTACACTGCTGTGACATAGTCCCTGTGATCGAACCCCCAAGCCACATATATTTTTAATTGATTTTTCTGTTAATCTTTTAGAAGCCCAAAGGTTTGCACGTGCACAACAGGTAAAATGAAAAGTCACAGATAAAACAAACATGTGAAAAATATTGTACACACTGAACATGACACGTGGCAAGCATCCCAGCCCCCGACCCCACCAAACGACCGGCGAGATCAGGCTTGGGGCCGGCGCCGCCGGTCCCCCCCGTAGCAAATGCTCCCAAAAATTTACCCCAGAATCCCTTCGTCTAACCCACTACCCCCATGTTGTTTGTTTACTCTGAAAATATCCAGAGAGTGATAATTTCTCTCTTTAATTTATTTTTAATGCACATTTTAATTCCATTCTTCATTACCCTAAACCCTAATTTTCCCTATAAATACAACACCACATTTCACCCCTCCTCATTCAGAATTCCATTACAAAAACTCCCTAAAATTTTCAAGTCCCAAGTTGTACAAGTGGAGTTAACAAAGGTCGAAATTCCGGCGACGTTTCGGGAAGATTCCGGTGATGAAACGACTCTCCGACGGTTCCGATAGCTTCCCCTATCTCTCCTATTGTTTTACAATCAGTAAGTTCCCTTTCCCCTCCTCTTTTGCTACTCTAAAACTTCTCTTTTTCAAAACTCGTCGGAAACGGAGTTATTCCGGCTTCCGATTCTCTTTTCTTTAAAAATCTAAATTTTTCTTAATAACAAACCTAAAAAATTTTAATATATTGTTTAAAAATCATAAAAAAACACATTAGAACAATTTTCATCTCAAAATAATAAGTATTGCAATTTCTATTTCACTTTTACAGTAAAATACCATCATGTTTACATACGGCTTTTATTTAATGTTTTACCCTATTACCTTTAGAAAACTCACGAGATAATGACCTATCTCATCACAACACACATTTTTGATATAGCACGATAACTCTTGGGACATTAGTTTATGGGAAAATACGAATTTACATTTAAATACCATAAACATTCAAAAACCGTTTTCTTTAAAAGTGTGCTATTTAATTCCTTACAAATACGCATCTACAACCCATTTTAGGAAACTCAGATCGGGATAGTGCGGGTTGTCGCATATTCTCGGGCCTAGTAGAGTGAGATGCAGACATCCTCAAGGAGTATTCGATCTCGATGGAATTTTTAATGCTGTTATTAAGAAAAATGAGATTTCTACTTAATAAATAAAATTTATTTTTACTTAATATATATATATATATATATATATATATATATATATATACACACACACACTATCAAAATATCTACTTTAAGTATACAATATATATTCCATGTTTTTTAAATCAAACGAATCACAAATTTCATGAAACTACCTTTACCATTCAACATCATTCCAAGTTTACTCTAAAATACCATATACAATGAAATCCAGGTTATATCCACTAGAATATTTCACTTTATAAAAAAATTACAATTATGAAAACCCTAAAGACGATAATTAAATACTTGAGGTGTATTTTGAAAATATATCAAAACTACTTTTCATAAAACCCCTTCAAGATATATTAATTTACAATAAGGACCCTAGTAAACATGGGTTTAAGCGGGACCAGTTCTCTTGAGCCTCAGGGAGCCGAAGAATATGGGTGCTTGCCTATCTAAGGTAGACAACCTAACAACGGTGTTATCAACACGGTAATTGTCTTGGAAAAAGACACATATCCTGCCGTCCATGTGCAGCAGTTACCGATAACTCCAAAACAATCAGGACTTCAATTCTGTTTAAAAGTCTGACTCGGTTCGAGTCATGGTCAATCTGAAATCAATCTGGCTTGAATTCAATTCAAGTATAACTGCAATACAACATGAATCCACGAATACCAGAATACAATCCATATCAACATGAGCATGACTGAACCGGACCATGGATATACTCTGATTTCATGACTATCCATTTATATCCATTCCATTTACTGATATTATGGTTTCGGCAAGTCTTCCATTTACTACAAGATAATACGATATAATCAGTACAATCAATACAATCGATACAGTAAACATTACGGGGTTTATAAAGGGACAGACTGGTACGGAACATGTTAAAGGTGGTACGAGGTGGTCACTAAAAGACGTAATTACATCCATACCATTGTTCCGTGGTATTATCGACGAAGCCCATTTACTGATATTATGGTTTCGGCAAGTCTTCCATTTACTACAAGATAATACGATATAATCAGTACAATCAATACAATCGATACAGTAAACATTACGGGGTTTATAAAGGGGCAGACTGGTACGGAACATGTTAAAGGTGGTACGAGGTGGTCACTAAAAGACGTAATTACATCCATACCATTGTTCCGTGGTATTATCGACGAAGCCTTGTACTACGGGTTACCAAAGTCCACGGTGTAAATTGGACTCCTCTTGTATACACTGGCATATTCTGTACCAAGCTACAACAACTACGTTAGTATAATAAATATAACATATCTACTTCACATGTTCTATTCTCTGTCTATTTCTTCTTCTTTCTTTGGGACTTACCGAGCGATTTTTCGCTGACGACATTCATATTTCTCTTCTTCTTTGGAATGTTGTCCGGAGGACCCGACTCTGGGGAGTTCGAGAACAGCCAGGATCACTTGGAGCAGTTCACAGAAGACCCTGAGCATTGACTTTACTTGGACTCATTTTATCTTTCGGTTTATGCCATTGTTTAGGTATTGCTTTACATTCCTGTATTTACATTTCCAATTGTATATATAAAGAATTGTTAAATAAATAAAAGTTGTTGTTCATTTATATTCATGTCTCTTGTGTATATTTTACTTTATATTGCTTAGTTACGCTTAGCGTATTTACTTCTGAGTAAATACGTCGCGGACCTCGCCGCGTCCCCTTCCCATACACCGGGAAGCGAGGCGTGACAGATTAGCCTCAGGATTTTGCTAAGCCTGACCTCTGTCTTCTTCTTCGAGAGTATTTTGCCCCTTGCGTTGACCATGGCCTTTGGAAGGTACCGGTTGTTTGGAGACTAATTCCATCGGCAAAGCAGAAGCTTGAGGAGCCAGACTGTGAAAGACAGAGTTCTTCTGGGATTCCTCCTTCGGCGTTGAGGTACTGAGGGTGGGAGGTGGGAGTATAGACCCGAAGAGAAGCCCATTGATTTCTTGAAGAGACGGATTGCAGAAATTTGAGGCTGTAAGTGGCCCATACTTGAGTCCACCAGATGTGACAGAGCCTAAGTTGCGGTGAGTGGAAGCAAATGCCAATTTGCATAGAGACGAAATTTCGGCTTCAGTATCCCATCACCCAAAGATAACTAAAAACATCTATACCATGATTATTGGATCGCGGAAAAACACGACACGCGAAATATGGAGTGAAAAGAGAAAGAGGTCCCACCGGACGTGCCATAATCTATTCACCGCCGAAAGACAGGGACCGAGACGTTGGGACGTCTAGCCTGAATTCTAGGGGCAGATGCTATTTGGACTTATCCATCCACCTCTCCGAAAATACCAAGTTGATTTATGGCACCATATATCAGAGGTTTGGACAGACGCGATCGTTGTAGCAGACTTCATCAGATTCCCCCTCATTTGTGAAGTTTTTTTTATTGTGGGGGCGCTCTTCCCTGCAAGTGCAAGCCCCTGCAGTTAATTACGTTACCGCATTACGATAACCACTTTCTCCTTCTCCAGCAGTTCACTTCATGTCGTGTATGCTTTGTTTAATTTTGGTTGCCCGTGGATTGTATACGGAGACTAGTTTATATCGTCGCCCGCAGGGCGCGGATCAGTCTAAATCCGTATATTTTAGATTTGGGTTGGTTTATTTAAGGACCGTTAATCTAGTTTGAGCTTAAGATCAACTTAAATATATGAGCGTCTGGGCTCAATTTATTTTAGTTTAAGGACATCATGATCCATTATCGCCATGTTTTGGACGAATATTAGTTTAAGGACATTTCGGTCCAATATTCCCGTTTTGGGGACGAATATTAGTTTAAGGACATTTCGGTCCATTACCGCCATGTTTGAAACGAATATTAGTTTAAGGACATTTCGGTCCAACATTCCTATTTTGGGGACGAATATTAGTTTAAGGACATTTCGGTCCAACATTCCCATTTTGGGGACGAATATTAGTTTAAGGACATTTCGGTCCATTATTGAGATGAATATTAGTTTAAGAACATTTTGGTCCAACATTCCCATTTTGGGGACGAATATTAGTTTAAGGACATTTCAATCAAACATTCATCTTGCGCGCACGTGTTACGTGGTGGAGTGAACGATGGTAACATGGAATGCGTCCAATTTGGGGTGCAATCCGATCTGAGGTTTACACGTCAATTTGGAAGTGCATTAATGTGGGATAAACAGAGTTGTTGGTTATCAGGACCCATCACCTCTCTGAAGACGCCGAGGAATTATAACGACATATATCAAAGGTGCGAAGAGATGTACCCTTGAACTAAATCCCGTATTTGAGGGAAAAGATCACGGTGGATCATTTAAGAATCGTTAGTCATATTTGGGACTAAGATTATCTTAGGAGATATGAGATGGATATCATTTTGGATATCATCAATGAGAGATCATTAGTCATGTCTGAGACTAAGATCAGTATGGAAATCATGAGCAATATGGGCTCGGTTGGTTTAAAATCAAAGAGGTTTTGCCTCAGGAAACTTAGCCAACTTGGGCTAAGACCGGGTTTCTGTACTACCCAGCAGTGTTAAGCATTCAGTTATAAAGCACTCACGTGAGGCGCTGAAATAGTGCTAAGCACTAGTTTTTTGTGGCGCCCACGTGTGTTTCGCGTGAGGCGCTGCACTTGTGCTAAGCACTAGCTTTTTATGGTGCCCACGTGTGTTTCGCATGAGGCGCTGCACTAGTGCTAGCACTAGCTTTTGTGGCGCCCATGTACGTTTCACGTGAGGCGCTATGTAATTTGGCCTTGAGCGCTTATGTGCTTTTCACGTGAGGAGCCGAATTCTTTTGGAAATTTAATTTTTGTTGATATTTTTAGAGAACTTAAATCTCTGTTAATGGTATTTTGATCACCAAGATCATTATTTTG
Organism: Agapanthus africanus; assembly: GCA_030015575.1. NCBI lineage: Eukaryota > Viridiplantae > Streptophyta > Magnoliopsida > Asparagales > Amaryllidaceae > Agapanthus > Agapanthus africanus. The sequence goes on from JASDDO010000004.1 coordinate 362,481,578, forward strand.
AGGATCTGGGATCTGTTAATGGTATTTTGATCACTAAGTTTTAAGGAACTAAGTTTCTGGAGTATTATAAACTCCATTTTCCATGTTCATGTTTTCAAAGAGGTTAAACCTCTTTTAATGGTGTTTTGACCATTAAGGATCACCAAGATCCCTATTTTGAGAATCTTGGATCGGGTTCTTTAAAGAACTAAGTTCTTGATTCGAAGGAACTAAGTCCTGGAGTATTATAAACTCCATTTTCTTTCTTTTCAATTTTGTTCTTTCCTGAATCTTCGATTCTCAACAACAAGATCTTCCCGATGAGAATTAAATTCTCAACTTGTGAGAGATTTATCTTGCAGATCTCAGATCCATAGAAAGAACTAAGTTCTTTGAGAAGGGTTAAACCCTTAGATATGGTATGTTAGGTAAAGGAGATATTTTGATCTCTTCTTTTTTCTTTACCTAAGGTTTTTAGGAGGGAGATCTTCTTTTGTGAGAGAATTAAATTCTCTGTTGTTTTGAAAGCCTTCTGTATTTTTACAAAAGCTTATGGGGGGTTTCCTCTCCTTTTTTTTCCTCCTCCCTCTTCTTTTTATTTCTTTGCTCCTATTTATAGGAAAAGAAAAAGAATCGATTTTTTGAGAAAATCTCTCATTGAGAGATCATGATTGATTGCATAATTAATCTAAAATGATCTTTTAGATCAATTGGTGAATTTTATTCAACGTTGGATTTTTAATCCAAAAGCTCTCTGTTTAACAGAGAAGATTTCTTATTTGTTTAACAAAATTAGGAAATATTTTCCTAACATAGAATTTTATTCTATCATATGAATATCTTGTTAGTTTAACAAGATTAGAATTTTATTCTATCATATGAATATCTTGTTAGTTTAACAAGATTAGAAAATATTTTCCTAAAATAGAATTTTATTTTATCATATGAATATCTTGTTAGTTTAACAAGATTAGAAAATATTTTTCTAATCATAGAATTTAATTCTGTTTAACAGAGAAGATCTCTCTTATTTTAGAAAGTTCAGGAAAATATTTCCCACATACAATTTAATTCTATTAGATAGCTTAATTGGTAATATTTTATCATAATTGGATTTTAAATCTAAGATTCTCTGTTAGAGAAAGATCTTTCTATATTAGAAAGATCGAGGAAAATATTTCCCAAAAATATAATTTAATTTTATATAGAATTCAATTCTATTTAAATAGCGGCACTTACATGTTTTGCATGTGAGTGCTGCCAAAATAATGCAGTAAGGGAAGTCACGTGTTTAACACGTGACCCCTAATTTGGGTTTTAGCCTATTTATTTTCAGCGCTCATATACTTTACATATGAGCGCTCACGTGTCAAACTCGTGAGGCCTGTTTGGGCATTGGTTAAAGCATATGAGCATTCACATGCTTAACACGTGAGGCATGTTTGGCCTTTTTGTTATTTGTTTTCAGCGCCTATATGCTTTGAATATAAGCGTTCACGTGTTTAACACGTGATGCCAAACAGTGAGAATTTTTTTCCTCTTTCTTTTCTTTCCCCCCTTTTTTTATAACAGAACAAATAGCTCTTAGCCAAAAATTTTGGCGGGGACAACGACTCATGATCAACCAATTTGAAGGTTGAGTACACCTTCCTCTGGCATTAAATAATACTACTATTTAGCACGTGTGGTGCATATTTGTATATTTTAGCATCATGGAGAAAGATTGCGAAGGTTTAATAAATAATTTGTCAAATTAATATATGTTTTAAAGGGTTTTAGTAGGACTTTTTTATTTTTTAAAAATTTAATAAGTTAGTTAATTTTAATATTTTTTAAAAATCTTTATTATCTTCACCACAAAACGTAATTAAGATATTTCTTAAACAAAAATTAAAGCGATTCAAATTAGAGAACTAACAAATCCTTTTATTTTTATATCTTATTGATTTAATTATATGCATCGCACGTGCCATAATAAGTTGACACGCCATCGTTACTTAGGTGGCGGCAAATTTGAGGGTTGATTTTTCACGTGCTTGCTGCACCCTTTTCTTTGATATCTTTACTATTATAATGCCAAACGAAAGGGTTAGAAACTTCTCTTGAAATTGAGACTCTAATTTTATGTCACATAGGATTTGCTTATGTGTCAAAATATTATTAAACTACCATATTAAATGTTAAAAAAAGAAAAAAAAATAACTTATAACTAAATTCCCTATGATAGAAACTATCTCCACATTTTGTGGGCAACTATCTTTATTCTCTCACACATCTTTCTTTCTACATGGTATCATTTATATTTTATTTTCAAATTACGTGCATCGCACTTGCAAAATTATTAGTTATAATAGTAGAGATAGAGATAGCATTTTTGGCACATGCGTGAACGTAGTTACATAAATTTTTATGATAAATATTTTGGATGGCGTGTAACATTTCAGAAAATAGAAAATATTATTTTGGAATTTAAATAATAAAATAAAAAAATTCACGGATATTATACGAATATAGATTTGAGTTTTCGTAGAATGGTAAAATTATATATCTATATTTTTGGAAAATAATCGGAAATTAAAAATAAATTTTCATTTATGAAAGCATTTATTTGAATTGGGCTTTTATAAATTAATATATAATTATAACCATACAAATTTAATGTTAAACTTGATTAGTATTTTCCTAACTATACATCAAACCATGTTTTATTTTGTTAACCATGCTTGTGTGTATGACATAGCAACATTTCATTGTGATTTGTATTATGGTTTTTGTGCTTTTATTTGAAGAGAAAAGATAAGAAAAGAAAAGAAAAAGAATGAGAAGGGACAAGGAGGTATGGCTTTGAGAGAGAGAAAGAGAGAGAGAGAGAGAGAGAGTATGGTTACTATAACCATGAGTCATCTTCATATCATTTTCTTCATCTCACCTCCTTCATCTCCACCTCCTGCACCCTCTTTATCACCATACAACACCTCCCAAATCACCTCAAAACCTCACAAAACCTTCACAAAAAATGTTCACAACCTCATGACATTATCAAGTTTGGGTTTTGAGCTCTTTTGGCCATCTAGGAATTTTCTTGAGTTGCTCATATGAGGTAAAACTTCCACTTTTTATCAAATTCCTAGATTTCCTAGCCTCACAACTAGTTAGAATTAGTTTTAGAGTTTTTAGTGTATGTTTTCAAGTCTTGAAAATTTCAAAGTGAGATTTAGTGAGTAGAACTTGTGGTAGTGGTGTAGTTGAGGGTTGTTTAGTAACCACAACCCTAATAAGTGATAGAATCTTTGAAGTAAAGGAGTTTAGAATTTTCCGATATCGGTTTTTTGGAGATTTTGGTATTCAAATGGAATCTGTAGCAACTTGGGGTCTTTATAAGATAAACAAACAACTACACTGACCTAGTTAGACCACCAGAAGACCACCACATAAGTACGAGATCCTAAATCAAAAATTTGTCGCCGGTGGCAGTTATTGGAGTAAATTCCGGCGGCCCAATTTTTGAATTGGGTGTCGGGGTTTAGTCAGTAGCTCATATACTTGGTAAGTAAGCCTCTGTAATACTTTGTTTTTTCCTATATGTCCCAAGGAAAAATTTGGGAACATTTTGACTTAGGTTTGGCGCTATTTTCCGATATTTGAAACTTGGATTTTGGATTTTTGTATCTTGACTTGGTCGTTCGACGTTCACACGTCGACGTCGGGAGTATTTTATCGGTTTTAGCACGCGTTGACCATAGGTTCTAACCTATGTGCACCTCGCTTGTCGTATCGGTTTTTGGATATGGATTTTTTATGTGATTCGATATGATTTTGATTGTAGGTATAATCGCTTGGACTTCCGAGACAATGAAGGAGGGTGAGACATCCGTCGGAATCGGCTAGGGCGAGGCATGTTAAGGTGAGTAGATGTATATCTGCAGGGGAAGTCAGATGGATGGCGTATAGCACCCCCACAACCATAGAATTAGGATATATATATATATATTAGATATGTATATTTAGTCAATATGTTTGGCTAGACTACCATATGTTGGAGATAGTGCCCTCATAGTCAATTATTGGATCGCAGGTACGTGATTGCAATGATTGCGGAGGACCTATACCGGTAGGACAGTCTTACTCGAGATGATAGTATGCTATCTGGTTTGCCTTTATCAGTCGTGTACATGTTCAGGTGACTGATTGCATGTTACACTTTGATAGAGCCCTTAGGATCTTGCTTTACTACCAACAGTATGATGGCGATCATATACGTGAGAGTTGGGTAGTTTATATGCATATCCTTAATTGTGGTCCCTAGTCGTGGGAGTTTCGAGACAGGGCATCGATACTCCAGAGTAGACTAGTGTGTACAGTCGAGACCCCGACGAGGGGCGGTGGCCGGTCTCACAAGCCACTGGTGTCAGTTGGATCACCTAAGATGTATACAGGTGCTCATTGGGTTATGAGTACACCGGACAGGACTCGCCGGGAATCTGCTAGCTAGTATTATATCTACCGTCAGATAGCAGTTCCCTGGTGACATGTGTACAGGTTAGTTCATCGACCTGAGGTCGTCATTTGTCTCGTGTGAGTTCCCACTGTGCTTTGATTTCTACCCTACCACGGCTCAAAGGAGTCGTGCAAACAGGTAGCTTTTGGGTACAGTCCCGAGCCATATGGAGGCACGTGAGCGGATCGGCAGGGGATTCGTCTCTCCCGGTATTGGGGGCGAGGTCGTGCTGTGTCTAGGAGAGCCATTACACAAATCCATGGCCATGGTAGGAGATTTACTGGTAAGTACTCCAGTAGTATCTCAGGGTGTATTGAGGCTTCACTCCGACACGACTTATACTGCTATTGGGGGTCTGACGTTGCTAGCCCCCTAGGCAGATATGCGATACTCATTGACGAACGGACCGGACTGTATATACATTGTCACTGTTAGGCTCAGTAGGGTTTCTGGATGAGTTCACTCATCGGCCTCCCTTGAGTTTGCTCATCAGCCTCCCTTGAGGTCAGTCCATGGGCAGCCGTTACGCATTGCTAGTGCCGCTGACGGTTTGTGGTTAAACCCACTGCCATGGTGCTGACGAGTCATTAGAGTCCCCCACAGACAGTTTCCCAAGTTCGGGCGAAACGTTGTAGAGACCGTATGGTTTTATGGCAGGGTTCGGAAAATGCACGTGCGTTTATGCACGTGTTATTTTTCGGGCAGATAATACTGGTCGGCTTTGGTTTAAGCCGGATCCGAGTATTATATTGAGTAGGTATAATATCTTTGTCTCAGTTGCATTTGTATTCGGTCGTAATACAAATGCGAGTATATTTATACAGTTTCGGGGTTATCCTGAAAGTCGTTTCAGGATCACTTTTGGAAGTTGCCAGTTTCCAGTTTTCTATCAGCCGTCTTTTAACATTCGGTTAAAGACGGATTTATCTTTTCTTGGATGAGAGTGAGTCATGCTTCTAGAAGCTTCTAGATGATGACTAGGCTTCATGACTCATTAGTGCATTAATGGTTTCATTAATGGCTAGATGAGGTGTTTATTTGAATCACCATTTGCATTAATGTGTTTTGGATTGGTTAAGATATTTGTTCATGATAAGCTTCTTGTTGTGGTCACCTCCCTCCTCCTACCATGACCTCCCTCCTTCTATAAAGAGGCCGGCCCCCTCTCTCTCTCCTTATTCTCTCTCTCACTTGATGTTTCATTTGCTAGAAAAGATTATGATAGGTTTTATCGGTGTATGGAATTTCACAGTCCATTTCATTCCATCACCCGATTCCTTCGGCAAGTTCATTAACCGATCGTCCACGGATTTGGACGAAGTGAGACAAAGTCATCTACTCATTCTCTACAACAATCTTGGTCGTCTCTTTTAGCAAACTTGACGATCGAGTTGCCTCGAGTCAGAGGCGGGAGCCCGTTTAAAGAACCGATCATGTGGTGCCACCTCGATGAGGATATCGGAGATCGACGAGATCGGAGCAGCCGCAACGGAGCGTGGGATGATGGTTGAAGAACGAAGGACTCGGATCGTTCGGTACAACCTTTCTACACTCTTTACAGTTTGTTAGTTTAGCAATAATGGCAGATCCGGGTTAAAGCATACGATAGCGCCAGTTAAAAGTTTTTTGTTCCGCATTTGGCGTCTGTAGACTGCCGGGGCGCTAGCGTAGACTTACAGTGGTATCAGAGCCTCACTATTTTGCTATACTAACTTGTGCTAACGCGTTTAAAACATCGATCCGACCGGAAATCAAAAATCACAAAATTACAACTTGACAGTTTCTGTTGTTTTTAAACGGTCTGATAAAATTATTCTACACATCTCAGAATACTGTGCAGGCTTTTATTAGAACGACGTAGAAATTTGGGCACGTGATTCGATGGAACAGCCGCGGAAACGCGGTCAAACCTATGGTTTGACCGCGCATCCGCGGCCACACAGTGAGCTCGTGGCCCCAAATTTTCACAGTGGGTTCTTGGTTTGATTTTGGGGTTTTTGGTAAATATCGTTTTGGCCCAGGTTTTGTTACTGTTCACCAGTAAGCAGTGGGGCCCACTTTTTGATATTTGGTCTTTGGTCGATCGAAATTTAAACACGTTAGTTTACAGTGCTTACATTATATCTCCGACCGGGAATGTCATTTGATCGGTAAACCACGTTTAATTGCTATAGTTCTTTTAGACAGGTTTGCGAACGTGACATTCGCGTTGATGTTCTGTGTTGTGCTGTGATGTTGCGGATTTGTCGTGGTGGATAGCAGTGTGCAATGGTAGTACAGTTTGTGTTTATTTGTACATTTGATATTGCGGGGCGAGCGTCCAACTTGTGGACAGCCGTCACTGCCTGTTGTATAATATTCTTTTTGGGGCACGACCAGGTTGCGGTCGATGTACCTATTGTACTATTTTTCATTACTGTACTAGGTTTTGCCCCGAGACGGAGTGCACGGATAGCCGGGTTCTGAGAAGCAACGGGTCCGCATCTCATGGCTTTGAGAGGCAGAGGGGCCCCACTCTAGAATTGGCAGACTATTCGCCGCACTCGTAGGGGGTACAGGTTGACCCAAGGAGGGGTGCTCAAGCTACCGGATTCCGTGAAGTGCTGGGTGGTCCATTCACTATGCTGTAGGGGGCTGCCTCGCTTCAGGTTTTGGCGGGTAACTTGCCGCACCCGTAGGGGTCTAGGTTTCATTGCACAGGCTATCCACACGACAGGGGAACGTCGGGTTTCAGCAGCGGCTCTGTGAAACTCGGGGATCCCAGATATCTGTATTGTTCTGTGAGGCTTATTACTTTTCTGTAATGTTGCATACTATCACGCCTGGAGCGATTATTGTATATTGGTTTATATACTATTAGATGTTGTATATGTTTTACACCCGCGCTAGTCCAGTCCCCGCTCTGTCGTTAGTTAAGTAACCTAACGAGTGATGACGGGACCCAGTGACGAATGCGGATGGCATATACGTACATTTTATTTTCGTTCTTTTCTGGTGTGATCGATTGATGGGACTGCATTGATTCTGATCAATGCAAAGTAAAACAAACCAATTTACAGTTGTTGGAACAATTTAAAAAGTGTTGTTACAAAGACGTTTCCTTTTGTTATGCATAGCGGTATTCAGTGGAATATCCTGCACCTCATTCGACGGGGCAAGGGCCGATATCCCTTCACCAGGACCGACCCCTTGGACAGAAGTTTGCGTCAGGGTAATAACTTCACTATAGTCGATTACAAGTTGCTTTGCATAGCGGTATTCAGTGGAATATCCTGCACCTCATTCCACGAGGAAAGAGCCGAGATCCCTTTACCGGGAGTGACCTCTTTAGCAAAAGGTTTTCGCCACTATATTTTAAAAAGCTATCAGGTTCCTTCAGCGATATCAAGTTCACTACGCTAAAGGTTTTTCACCAAAAACCAGCCGTAGCCCTCCGTCGTTTCTTATGGATGGTCAGTAGTATTCAAGCTATGTTTGTTGGCATACGTCAAGGCATAGTGTTTGGTAGCTGCTGGGTATTCATTTGTTGCATAGATAGATGAGTTGGTTTGGGACAGTCGTATTACCTTGTTGGCATACGTCAAGGGTATGTACGGGTGGGTTCAAATTAACAAGATAATGACGGGCAGAACTTGACATGTGACTTATGATTTGTTGGCATACGTCAAGGTCATAAGAGCATGGGGCATAAATCATATCGGGAGTTTCTAAAGAAACTGAAACTTGCCAAGTATGCGCATACCATCTAGAGTATGAGTAACGTGGATGCATTCCATCACGTTATCATGCGATGAGAGTTGGATCCCGATTCCCACTGATGAGTTGGTTTACTCTTCGGGTGATCCCGATTGATTCTTCTTTAGGTTTGGAGGAGAATTTGACAGGACAGTGGGAGGTTTCCGGATTAGATAAAGTGATGACCATTCTGATCTAGGTTAGAGTGCACGCAGAGTGTTTCTTTTCTCTCTCTCTCTTTGGCAGCGACCTTTGACCGACCCTAGACTATGACTCAGTGACCAGGTTGACCGAACCTTCTTGAATACTGGCTTTTGGATTGTCTATGTTGCATAAGTCATTGCCACTCCTTCTTTTACCCTTTGAATTTCTCAGAACACCCGTATACTACGGATATCCACTTCCATTGGATAGATCCATCGTATGGTTATATACGAACTCGAAGGGACTTCTTCGAGGATGGATCCAGGTTCAGGAGAAATAGAATTGGTTTATTCAGTTGTCTTTTATTATCACCTTCTCTCAGGTTGCGAGAGCTCCTTGGTTTAGGAGAGTACACCTATTACGCTTATTGGATAGTCTTATTCCAAACTATAGGCTGGTGCCGAAAGGTAGGGAATGAAGAAAACCAATTAGCCTAAGTAGGGTGTGCAGAAGGCAATATGTAAAGACAAAATGAAGGGATTAGAAAGAGAGCAAAGTAAATTGCGACTGATATCATTCACGACCAAAACCGCGTACTTCATCGCCGCTCCGATTTCACCTTTAAAAAGAATAAGGTATTATTCAGTTGTCTTTTATCATCACCTTCTCTCAGTTGCGAGTACTCCTTGGTTTAGGAGGGTACACCTATTATGCTTACTGGATAGTCTTCTTCCAAACCATAGGCTGGTGCCGAACGGTAGGGAAGATAGAAAACCATTTAGCCTAACGATGGTGTACAGAAGGTAACGACTAAAGACAAATAAAGGGATTTGGAGAGATGGTGTAATACCCGGTTTCCTTTTATACGCCTATGTCCGTATTTTATAAATTATCACTTACAAATTTGTTAGTTTATATTTAATATTATTTTGAAAACCCTAATATCTATCCATTTTACATTTTCCCAGATTCTCTTATTTGCTAATTCCAGACAGGCCCCTCCTCCCAAATTTTCCATATCCTTATTTATTTCCAACCCCTTTTAATTTTCCCATTAAAATTCCCTTTAAATCCTCAGCCAATTCTTTATTTTAATTAACTTAAATTTTAGCAGCTTCCCGGCCCAAATTCCTATTATTCCCAATGAATTTTCTCAAAATCCTTTGTATCTAAAACTTCGGCCTTTTCCAACAATTGAAAATCCTTTTTACCTTTATACCTAGGCCCAGCTCTCTTCTTTAATTCTTCTATTTAATTCTTGTTATTTTTCCAGCCCATCCCTTGGCCGGCCCACTCTAGTTCTTAGGCCCGACCCGATCCCATTTTTCCCTGTTCTTCTTCCTTAAATTTTCCCAACGGCTACCTCCTTCCCTTGCGCGCGCGTTTCGCCTCCCCCTCTCGCGCGCGTTTCTCGCGCCGTCTCCTCCGCCGTCGCCTTCGCCCTGCCGTTACCCCACGTTGTCAACATCGTCGCCCTCTCTCTTCTCTCATTCTCTCTCAATCACTCATTTCTCTGTCCCTCAAACTCAAAACCGACCACCTCCCACTACCTCCCTCTGCTCTTCGCTAGCCACTCACATCACCGACATCACCTCAGCACCACCCTCATCATATCCCTCCACCCAAAGATCCTCCACTACTTCCTTCACCAGAGCACCAAGCTCCACCCCGAGCTCCCTACAGCCCACACCCGAGCTCCCCTCACCACCGTGACCACGAGCACCTCGCCTCCGTCACCTCCAGCTCCTCCAACCTCTCCGCCGTCGACTAGATCCGTTTCCGGCCCCCATTCCATCAACCACCAACTGCCTTCAGCTGTGCCCGAGCAACCCTCTCCTGTGACCCTCATCAGCGCCAACTCCTTCAACCTCCATCAAACCCCATCTCAACCGCAACCACCGAGAACCCCTCGACTTCACCCAAGGCACCCAACTGAGACGAGAACCTATCTCGTCGCCACAGAACCCATTGCTGCACCCTCACCAAGACTTCACCTTCTAAACCCACCACGGTCACCGAGCACCCCTAGCCTCCAATCCCGAGCACATCTTCAGCCGACTCCTCACCTTGCCGCAGCCATCTCCTTGGACTTGAGAACTTGTCGCAGCAGCACCTTCGTCGGGATCCCCTATCCGAGCTTTACGGCATTTCATCGAACCCCAAAACCATTTTCAAACTTTTTACACCACTGTGAAACCGCTCTATACAAGTTGCCGGAGCGACGCCGTCGACCTTCGGAAACCCCAACACTTCTCAGACGGACCAGAGAGCACCCCTAAGCTTCCAGCGCACGCAAGACGACTCCGGGAAAACTCCGACGCGAAATTCGTGTTTCGAACTAGGCTCGCGGGAATCCGGAACGTGGCGCACAACGCGCGTTCGCGACATCGTTGCCGTCGTGCGACCCCAAGGCGTTCTCCAGGCAAGTTTTTACTTGCTTACATGCTATTTTATTTAAGTTAAAATTGTTAAATGCCTAGATTATAAAGTTACGAGTCTAAAACTATTATGTGTTGTTTCTGTTCGATGCTTGTTCCCTTAGGAAAACATTATCAAAATTGACGGAACTAAATAGTGTAGGTTGGCCCGTAGGGCTGTGAACATAGTGTGTGAATTCTGTTGGATGATGTAATCGATAACGACTAAAACAACTACCCCCAAGTTTGATCGTAAAACTGTAATTCTGTTGCACCTGAAAATAGTTAAATTCATCATAAATCATATACATATTAGAATGGTGCGTTCGAGGGCTTAAATCGAAGCTAACTCGACGAACTTTAACCCTATGCTAGTTTCCAGACATTCCTGTACCTAAATCGTGATGATAATTGTATCGGAGTGCGACTCTGGACTGCAGTCCAGAGCGACTCAAATTGTGCTTGCTGTCCCGTAATGGATACCATAGGATTTCCTTAACTCGTAGGTTGCGTAACTCCGCTGCTTATTGTAGGTAACTCTGATAGCTAGACAACACGTTTGGTCTCATTCTGTTTCGTTACCGTTTGATATTTAAACTGTAATTTAGAAGATCGGGACGCATAACAGTCCCAACAAAATCAGAACTGACATATTAGTGTTAAATAGATTGTAACTCCTAACGTACAGACGCGATTGAAGATCCGTTTGTTGCGTTGAAAACTTTACTGAAAACCCAAGAATTCATCCAACTGTAGCGTCGCTAAATTATGATCCCAACAGGGGTTAAAATGCGTTGCGAAATGGATTCCTGATTCTGAAACCGGATTTCCAGCCGCGTGCGCTTAAAATGAAACAGTTATAACTAATGATCCTGAAACCCGATTGGCTCGAAACAAAATTAGATGGATAGATAACTGAACATATTAATTACTACCTGTTTGTCATTTCGCCAAATTATACACATATGTTTCATGATAAATCGTGCAAGTGATAGACTGTTGTTTTTATGATACATTAGTTGTGCTTCTTATACTGTTCATGCATCATATCATACCCATGTCATTGTATTGATAACCTAGTGACATCGTGCATTTACCCAGTGTTAGATTTTAGTGTTGATTGTGGCAAGTACGTCAGTGTTCGTGTATTCGGGATTAAGTGAAAGTGATACGTACTTGTGCACAATCAGTGACCCTATATTTCTATTGCATTGTCGACGTCTGTGGGATGCGTGTACGTGTGACTATAAGTGGTATGGGACACTTATGGAAGCGCTTGCACGGATGTCACAGATAAGGCATCCGACACTGCCATTTATCTTAGGTATTAGTCGGGACGTGCTTGATGGAGGTCCTGCCTCCAGTTCTCGTGCAGACTTGTCACGGATCGATTAGTATTTGGGGTTATGGTTAGCGTTTGATGTAGACCACGGGGTGTGGGGTAGTTCAAGTGTGAATTCAACAGAATCTCGGGAGTCCCATGCCGGCTTATATATTTAGGGAGTTATATGGAGATTTACAGGGTACGTGATATATACACCGTGATATTCTTGTTACATGTTGGGCCCGTAGTCCCTTGCCCTTGGGTTCTACCGTTGGGTGGAGGACACTCACGAGTGGTTGACTCTCATACTTGGACTGACGATAGGCTTAGTGACCTGTACAGTGAGACTTAGAGACTGATAGGGGCACTGGCATTTATATTCTTTATATGCTGTGTTGGCATACGTGACATATCGTTATACTGCTTTACTGTTCCGCTGCGTTGATTACTGCACATGTATATTCATGATGTCATTTATTTACTGCTTCATATACCTATTATCACTGCTAGAACTGTCACTTGATTTTATACATATTATATTGCTATTGTGTCGCTCTGACGACCTGAGTATGCATGCTCAGTGTGAGGAGAAGAGTTAGCCCGGACCAGTGCATCACAGACTTCTTGACTTGCCTTCCCGAGTTACATTCATTTGTTCCACTTCAGGTCAGTCTTTATATTGTTTCCTTCAGTTACTGTATTTTCCCATTACCTGCGCATCATTTACTGTTTACCATGAAAAGCTAGAAGCCGAAGTGTGACTACGGCAGGACTTTTCCTTGACCGTAGGAGCATGGCTGGCCTTGTCTACCCCTCGTATTCCGTATTTTGGGAAGCGGGGCGTGACATGGTTTAGTTGGTATCAGAGCCAGGTTTTGCATCGATTGGGATTACAGTTTTCCGTGTATAGTTGGCAATCTAAGACATCACCCGGTCTAGATTGGAAACTTGTCATTCTTGATCCATATTCACATCGCGTGTTCAGCTATCCATTCACTATGGTTTTGGGTGACTTGACAAGGGTACGTGGTGGCAATTGCTCTACCGTACTCTATTCAAGTGACTTAAAGTGATACAGTTGATTCCCCGCTTGTAATGATATTCACCCTCTCTGATATTCTTAAATCCTTGTCCTATCCGTATCATATTTTGATTCATTTAGCGTGTGACTCATATCATTCTCGAAATTATTATTTCAGGATCATGTCTTCCAACGACTCTTCATCTTTATCCGCTCCCCAGAATCAGACTGTTGAGATTCTGAGTGTACTGTAAGGATTAAAGGAAGCCCAGGAGCGAACGAACGACTTGTTGGCTGAAGGACTGAGAAGACAGGTGAGTCAGACCCCAGCGGGAGTCTCCTATCATAAAGAGATCCCTATTAGACGAAGGAAAGAGAAGATGATGAAGCGTCAGTTTGTTCCCCAGCGACAAAAGCGGCAGAAGACCCCATGCTGTGGATACTGTAAGAGGCCAGGACATCTTCAGAAGGATTGTCACCGCGCCCAAGGGAAATGTTTGATATGCGGGTCCAACAAACATCTTATCAACGGTTGCCCTGAAAGGAAGGAGCTAAAAGGAGGAGACTTGTCCACACTCTCCACTGCTGCCAAGTGAAGATTTCTACCTAGTTCGAATTTCGAGGATAAAGCGGACCCAACACAGGATTCAACTTGCGTAACGATGATGCAGCGTTCTGGCAGTCAAAGAAGAATTTTATGTCTTTCCAATTTCAGTATTATGCTGTCATACTCTTATAAACATTTCCTTCCATCTGAACCTTTGTATCCGTCGAACTTTTAGTTGAATGAAATAAAATTTGAATCATAATACATGTACCATTCTCTTGCTTTTCTTTATCTAATTTTATTCATGATCACAGTATTCTGATCTTGATCTTCCAACTCCTGCAACCGCATGTTTTCCTATAGTTCGTACCCGGAGCTTTTTCCTTAATGTATCCCACTATCTGATCATGACTTTTCTTTTCGGGCCATGGCACACCCCGGAGCAGCGCCGCATCTAGATAAGGATGCACAGTCATGCGTATCCTTAGACCACACGATGACGAGTTCTGACCATGAGATCCACGGTCCCCAAGTCAACTTCGGAAACCACGTTTCAGAGGACGAAGGAGTAGCCGCCCCAGAGTTTAAAGTGATAACTAATTCCGACGAAGAAGAAGAAGAAGATCCTGAAGAGAACCCTATAGAGCAAGAACCGGTGGAGGAAAATCCCATGGAAGAGAATCCAGAAGAAGAGAATCTGATGGAATCGGACCTCGATGAAGAAGCTCCATTCGAGGAAGGAGAATCAGAAGATCAAGACCCTGCTGTTGAAGAACTTCCAGTGGCGATGCCTGCGAGGCGATATGGAAATAGACGCCCCTGCTTGAGTGCGTGAGCCTACCGCGACCTACTGAATCTCCACAACCGCAACTGACGGATTACCTTTTGATGTTGTCTTTTTGGCCAAATAAACTGTGTATAGTTTAGGGCCACTTTTCGCCTTTGGGAATGCCTTGTTTCAAATTTTCTGGAATGAGATGAATCTTCCGAGTTCGTAAATTCCCGATTATTGATTCGCTTGACACTTGTTTATTGCTCATATCCGTTTATTTTCTACTGAGTTCCCTGACTGTCCACCCCTACTCATTGTATAGTTTTCACCCTCGTTTCGATTAGAAAGTACCGCACCCTGATCCTTGGAATGAGCCACCCTCCATCCCTCGTCTGTACCCCGTTTGAGATCCTTCTAGAAGGAGAACCATTCTTGTGAAACTTCCGAGTTCACTAACTCTTCAAATTTTGATTCGTGTGTTGTACCAACTGTTGTTTTCCCCACACTTTTCCTTTTGTATTCCTGTGTTGCTCATCCTTACTTCCTGTGCTGGCCCGATCCCAATCTCCTTGATCTTCAGCCTAAAAACCGACACACTTCAACTTTCTGATTGAGCCACACCTCCTTAAAATCATTACCCTATCTAGCCCTATACCTATTCGTGTTTTTCCTATTACCCTAACTATATATAGGGACAATGTTATTCAAAATTTAGTTTTCATTATTTTAGTTCGTGTATTTGATTACACCGTTTTTGTATTTTAAGCACAACTATTATTATTTTCATTGTCAGTAGCGTAACCTTACACCGCGCATACTTTTGGTCCATATTTCTTAATTTCACTACACAAGTTTTCTAAATTATTTTTTAGCCTATTCTATCGATACCTTTCCTAAAATGTTTTAGCCTACCGACTAGTTTTCACTGTTTTTTTTTTGTCGTCAATTTACTTTGAGGATTTGTGCCTATGATTACTATTATAAGTGGTTGAGCCTTATATTTACTATTTCTGTTTGCTACTATGATATATTTAGATGCGCACACATTTGGTTTCGACGTTTACCGAGCAAAATTTGATTAATATTATTCGGTAATTGTTATCTATATTCTTGTATATTTGTACTTGCCCTTATAGTTTTCAGGCATTATACCTTGTAAGCCTATTTTTGTATATGGTTTTTATATATATGTATGAACCTTCAAAACTTTGTCTAACCGTTTTTTTAGTAAATCCACATGTATTAGAGTTTGATATGATAACTTTTCGCTTATTATTTTTATAGCTGGTCGTCTATTTTAAATTTCGAGGACGAAATTTTTGTAAGTGTGGTATGATGTAATACCCGGTTTCCTTTTATACGCCTATGTCCGTATTTTATAAATTATCACTTACAAATTTGTTAGTTTATATTTAATATTATTTTGAAAACCCTAATATCTATCCATTTTACATTTTCCCAGATTCTCTTATTTGCTAATTCCAGACCGGCCCCTCCTCCCAAATTTTCCATATCCTTATTTATTTCCAACCCCTTTTAATTTTCCCATTAAAATTCCCTTTAAATCCTCAGCCAATTCTTTATTTTAATTAACTTAAATTTTAGCAGCTTCCCGGCCCAAATTCCTATTATTCCCAATGAATTTTCTCAAAATCCTTTGTATCTAAAACTTCGGCCTTTTCCAACAATTGAAAATCCTTTTTACCTTTTTACCTAGGCCCAGCTCTCTTCTTTAATTCTTCTATTTAATTCTTGTTATTTTTCCAGCCCATCCCTTGGCCGGCCCACTCTAGTTCTTAGGCCCGACCCGATCCCATTTTTCTCTGTTCTTCTTCCTTAAATTTTCCCAACGGCTACCTCCTTCCCTTGCGCGCGCGTTTCGCGTCCCCTTCTCGCGCGCGTTTCTCGCGCCCGTCTCCTCCGCCGTCGCCTTCGCCCTGCCGTTACCCCACGTTGTCAACATCGTCGCCCTCTCTCTTCTCTCATTCTCTCTCAATCACTCATTTCTCTGTCCCTCAAACTCAAAACCGACCACCTCCCACTACCTCCCTCTGCTCTTCGCTAGCCACTCACATCACCGGCATCACCTCAGCACCACCCTCATCATATCCCTCCACCCAAAGATCCTCCACTACTTCCTTCACCAGAGCACCAAGCTCCACCCCGAGCTCCCTACAGCCCACACCCGAGCTCCCCTCACCACCGTGACCACGAGCACCTCGCCTCCGTCACCTCCAGCTCCTCCAACCTCTCCGCCGTCGACTAGATCCGTTTCCGGCCGCCATTCCATCAACCACCAACTGCCTCCAGCTGTGCCCGAGCAACCCTCTCCTGTGACCCTCATCAGCGCCAACTCCTTCAACCTCCATCAAACCCCATCTCAACCGCAACCACCGAGAACCCCTCGACTTCACCCAAGGCACCCAACTGAGACGAGAACCTATCTCGTCTCAGCAGAACCCATTGCTGCACCCTCACCAAGACTTCACCTTCTAAACCCACCACGGTCACCGAGCACCCCAAGCCTCCAATCCCGAGCACATCTTCAGCCGACTCCTCACCTTGCCGCAGCCATCTCCTTGGACTTGAGAACTTGTCGCAGCAGCACCTTCGTCGAGATCCCCTATCCGAGCTTTACGGCATTTCATCGAACCCCAAAACCATTTTCAAACTTTTCACACCACTGTGAAACCGCTCTATACAAGTTGCCGGAGCGACGCCGTCGACCTTCGGAAACCCCAACACTTCTCAGACGGACCAGAGAGCACCCCTAAGCTTCCAGCGCACGCAAGACGACTCCGGGAAAACTCTGACGCGAAATTCGTGTTTCGAACTAGGCTCGCGGGAATCCGGAACGTGGCGCACAACGCGCGTTCGCGACATCGTTGCCGTCGTGCGACCCCAAGGCGTTCTCCAGGCAAGTTTTTACTTGCTTACATGCTATTTTATTTAAGTTAAAATTGTTAAATGCCTAGATTATAAAGTTACGAGTCTAAAACTATTATGTGCTGTATCTGTTCGATGCTTGTTCCCTTAGGAAAACATTATCAAAATTGACGGAACTAAATAGTGTAGGTTGGCCCGTAGGGCTGTGAACATAGTGTGTGAATTCTGTTGGATGATGTAATCGATAACGACTAAAACAACTACCCCCAAGTTTGATCGTAAAACTGTAATTCTGTTGCACCTGAAAATAGTTAAATTCATCATAAATCATATACATATTAGAATGGTGCGTTCGAGGGCTTAAATGGAAGCTAACTCGACGAACTTTAACCCTATGCTAGTTTCCAGACATTCCTGTACCTAAATCGTGATGATAATTGTATCGGAGTGCGACTCTGGACTGCAGTCCAGAGCGACTCAAATTGTGCTTGCTGTCCCGTAATGGATACCATAGGATTTCCTTAACTCGTAGGTTGCGGAACTCCGCTGCTTATTGTAGGTAACTCTGATAGCTAGACAACACGTTTGGTCTCATTCTGTTTCGTTACCGTTTGATATTTAAACTGTAATTTAGAAGATCGGGACGCATAACAGTCCCAACAAAATCAGAACTGACATATTAGTGTTAAATAGATTGTAACTCCTAACGTACAGATGCGATTGAAGATCCGTTTGTTGAGTTGAAAACTTTACTGAAAACCCAAGAATTCATCCAACTGTAGCATCGCTAAATTATGATCCCAACAGGGGTTAAAATGCGTTGCGAAATGGATTCCTGATTCTGAAACCGGATTTCCAGCCGCGTGCGCTTAAAATGAAACAGTTATAACTAATGATCCTGAAACCCGATTGGCTCGAAACAAAATTAGATGGATAGATAACTGAACATATTAATTACTACCTGTTTGTCATTTCGCCAAATTATACACATATGTTTCATGATAAATCGTGCAAGTGATAGACTGTTGTTTTTATGATACATTAGTTGTGCTTCTTATACTGTTCATGCATCATATCATACCCATGTCATTGTATTGATAACCTAGTGACATCGTGCATTTACCCAGTGTTAGATTTTAGTGTTGATTGTGGCAAGTACGTCAGTGTTCGTGTATTCGGGATTAAGTGAAAGTGATACGTACTTGTGCACAATCAGTGACCCTATATTTCTATTGCATTGTCGACGTCTGTGGGATGCGTGTACGTGTGACTATAAGTGGTATGGGACACTTATGGAAGCGCTTGCACGGATGTCACAGATAAGGCATCCGACACTGCCATTTATCTTAGGTATTAGTCGTGACGTGCTTGATGGAGGTCCTGCCTCCAGTTCTCGCGCAGACTTGTCACGGATCGATTAGTATTTAGGGTTATGGTTAGCGTTTGATGTAGACCACGGGGTGTGGGGTAGTTCAAGTGTGAATTCAACAGAATCTCGGGAGTCCCATGCCGGCTTATATATTTAGGGAGTTATATGGAGATTTACAGGGTACGTAATATATACACCGTGATATTCTTGTTACATGTTGGGCCCGTGGTCCCTTGCCCTTGGGTTCTACCCTTGGGTGGAGGACACTCACGAGTGGTTGACTCTCACACTTGGACTGACGATAGGCTTAGTGACCTGTACAGTGAGACTTAGAGACTGATAGGGGCACTGGCATTTATATTCTTTATATGCTGTGTTGGCATACGTGACATATCGTTATACTGCTTTACTGTTCCGCTGCGTTGATTACTGCACATGTATATTCATGATGTCATTTATTTACTGCTTCATATACCTATTATCACTGCTAGAACTGTCACTTGATTTTATACATATTATATTGCTATTGTGTCGCTCTGACGACCTGAGTATGCATGCTCAGTGTGAGGAGAAGAGTTAGCCCGGACCAGTGCATCACAGACTTCTTGACTTGCCTTCCCGAGTTACATTTATTTGTTCTACTTCAGGTCAGTCTTTATATTGTTTCCTTCAGTTACTGCATTTTCCCATTACCTGCACATCATTTACTGTTTACCATGAAAAGCTAGAAGCCGAAGTGTGACTACGGCAGGACTTTTCCTTGACCGTAGGAGCATGGCTGGCCTTGTCTACCCCTCGTATTCCGTATTTTGGGAAGCGGGGCGTGACAGATGGCAATAAAATATACGGTTGAAGTCATGAATTGGATTATGGAAGAGGCATTGCTATGAATACCAGGATACCCCTACGAAACATTTTCATGTTTCAGTGCATTGTTAAAGGAAAAACTGTTTTCCCGATTAGACACTTACTCCAAGGGTATGTATTTACCTGGTTTCATTCTCATATCTGTATGGTTTTACAGATGATGAGTGGGAGTAAGATATTGGGAATTAGGTGATCATCCTCATTATATCGGAATTCGTTGTAATTGGTGATATTTGAGGAAATCGCCAGGGTACAGTTTTCCACCTACAACGCACAGGTTATGAGTTGTTCAACTCAGCGGACTTATACAGAGTATTGTATGTTGTCCAGTGTCCATCAGGACAAAGGGGTAGGTCCTCGTACTATATTCTGTTTACTTATAACTTCTCTAGTATTTAGACGAGTGTTTCGTAGAAATACAAGGTCTAAGTTTTGAGAAGTTGTGGGTATAAGAATAAAGTAGAGAACCAGGTATCACAAGTATCGGGATTCTTCAAAGAGATCGAAGATGTAGATTCTTGTGATTGGTATTCAGATGATAGTGATGGTTTTGAGAAACGTGTTTCTCTTTCAGGTTACTCATAATTGGATGGATTCCTAAGTTGAGTAATGCTGATTAGCCTCTTTCCATTAAGTTGATATGCACTGGAGACAGCTGCATGGATTGAATATGGTTCCAATTAAATAAGTGCCAAAGTTTCTGTATTGGATATAGAATGGATCGTACCTTAAAAGAAATTAAGGTACGGGGAGTTGTCCAGCTTATGATTAAAACCAGACTCTGGATAACTCAGGGCACGATTCTGTAATGGCTGTTTGTGGGTTGACCCTGGCTATGACGAAGGTTGATATTCTACCATTTGGAAGATCAATAGTGATATTGTTCTTGACTCGCCACAGTTTTAGTAAAATGGATCTTTTTCAGAAAACAGTAGTGGGAGTATGGTAGAACTGGAAGTTATTCCAGAACCGCGAACGATTACGGAAAATTTAATAGGACCTATATATTCAATCAGGTTTGACATTCCAATAGCCACTCCGCAGGTATGGTAGGTAACCTCAGACGCCCGAGAGGTACTTCGGTAGCCTCAGAGACGGTGACAGGGAGGTTCTTATCTACCAAGACTTGAAACTACTGTTGTTCCAGGATATGAGACCCGGTAGGAGGGTTGTCGTAGTCAGTGGGAGCAGCGGAAGTATAGTGGGCAAGATGCTTATATCTATTTATAGACTTGAGCAGTTAATAGCGGAGATAGATCATCTAATTTTGATGTGACAGTCATGGGTTTGACTTCAATCAGAATAGTGGATGGATCAGTTAAGAAGGTAGTAGGGTGTGATATCATGGTATCTGGATGACATACACAGAGTAGGAAGTAAAATTCCTATACTACGGTCGGTTGTACTGTGGTCGTCACACAGTTGTTTCTCCAGACAGGATATGGATATAATATTTGACATTTTGGTTTCTAGATCTATGGTTTTAGATCTGGATTTGGGTAGTTTCCCAATGTGGGTACTTTGACAGATATTCTAATGGTTTTTGGAATAGTTGACTCCTAGCATGGTGGTGTACCTGCAGGTGATGGAGTCACCCTCTCTAAAGGTGTCTTACAGACTAAAGAGGAGAGGGATGTGCATGATTGGCAGATCACTTGCTTAGGCAATTAAGTCAATCATGAGATGTCAAGTACCACACCAAATGTTGGTTTTGCACTAGATGCAATAAGTTTGTATTAATCCAATCCTGGAGAAATATAAGGAAGCAGTTTTAGAACATAAGTACATGTTCTACGGAATTGATGACGGCAGCCTCCTTCGGGAGACGATTATCATTCCAGGCTTCAAAGGTGACGTGGATGACAGAGTGACTGTCAGAGTTTTAGTTTTTCCCTCTGACGTAGAGGGACAGTATTATGGAAAGGTGGTCCAAGAGGATACTGTGGGAAGCAAGGTGCCCGATACTGATTAGGTTCAGTGATCGATTCAGTCTAAGAAGTTTGGATATGGAGTTCATTTATGAACTAAGGTCCCATCAGATATCCAGACATGTTCTAAGACAGGTATTACTCAATTCGGGAGATGGTTTTCTCCGTGAACTTGAGATTAAGAGAGATATAGAAAGATACTTCTAGGCGGATCCACTCACTGAGGCTATTTCTCGAACACAATAGTTTTACAAACGGGCTTTGTGAAACTGATTAGTAGAGGAGTTGGATGTTCGGTTTCACACGGGCTGTGAGTAGTCGACATCGCAATATTAGCCTTGAGTGCAAGTGAGAGATTGTTGGAGATAGTGCCCTCATAGTCAATTATTGGAACGCAGGTACGTGATTGCAATGATTGCGGAGGACCTATACCGGTAGGACAGTCTTACTCGAGATGATAGTATGCTATCTGGTTTGCCTTTATCAGTCGTGTACATGTTCAGGTGACTGATTGCATGTTACACTTTGATAGAGCCCTTAGGATCTTGCTTTACTACCAACAGTATGATGGCGATCATATACGTGAGAGTTGGGTAGTTTATATGCATATCCTTAATTGTGGTCCCTAGTCGTGGGAGTTTCGAGACAGGGCATCGATACTCCAGAGTAGACTAGTGTGTACAGTCGAGACCCCGACGAGGGGCGGTGGCCGGTCTCACAAGCCACTGGTGTCAGTTGGATCACCTAAGATGTATACAGGTGCTCATTGGGTTATGAGTACACCGGACAGGACTCGCCGGGAATCTGCTAGCTAGTATTATATCTACCGTCAGATAGCAGTTCCCTGGTGACATGTGTACAGGTTAGTTCATCGACCTGAGGTCGTCATTTGTCTCGTGTGAGTTCCCACTGTGCTTTGATTTCTACCCTACCACGGCTCAAAGGAGTCGTGCAAACAGGTAGCTTTTGGGTACAGTCCCGAGCCATATGGAGGCACGTGAGCGGATCGGCAGGGGATTCGTCTCTCCCGGTATTGGGGGCGAGGTCGTGCTGTGTCTAGGAGAGCCATTACACAAATCCATGGCCATGGTAGGAGATTTACTGGTAAGTACTCCAGTAGTATCTCAGGGTGTATTGAGGCTTCACTCCGACACGACTTATACTGCTATTGGGGGTCTGACGTTGCTAGCCCCCTAGGCAGATATGCGATACTCATTGACGAACGGACCGGACTGTATATACATTGTCACTGTTAGGCTCAGTAGGGTTTCTGGATGAGTTCACTCATCGGCCTCCCTTGAGTTTGCTCATCAGCCTCCCTTGAGGTCAGTCCATGGGCAGTCGTTACGCATTGCTAGTGCCGCTGACGGTTTGTGGTTAAACCCACTGCCATGGTGCTGACGAGTCATTAGAGTCCCCCACAGACAGTTTCCCAAGTTCGGGCGAAACGTTGTAGAGGCCATATGGTTTTATGGCAGGGTTCGGAAAATGCACGTGCGTTTACGCACGTGTTATTTTTCGGGAAGATAATACTGGTCGGCTTTGGTTTAAGCCGGATCCGAGTATTATATTGAGTAGGTATAATATCTTTGTCTCAGTTGCATTTGTATTCGGTCGTAATACAAATGCGAGTATATTTATACAGTTTCGGGGTTATCCTGAAAGTCGTTTCAGGATCACTTTTGGAAGTTGCCAGTTTCCAGTTTTCTATCAGCCGTCTTTTAACATTCGGTTAAAGACGGATTTATCTTTTCTTGGATGAGAGTGAGTCATGCTTCTAGAAGCTTCTAGATGATGACTAGGCTTCATGACTCATTAGTGCATTAATGGTTTCATTAATGGCTAGATGAGGTGTTTATTTGAATCACCATTTGCATTAATGTGTTTTGGATTGGTTAAGATATTTGTTCATGATAAGCTTCTTGTTGTGGTCACCTCCCTCCTCCTACCATGACCTCCCTCCTTCTATAAAGAGGCCGGGCCCCCCTCTCTCTCCTTATTCTCTCTCTCACTTGATGTTTCATTTGCTAGAAAAGATTATGATAGGTTTTATCGGTGTATGGAATTTCACAGTCCATTTCATTCCATCACCCGATTCCTTCGGCAAGTTCATTAACCGATCGTCCACGGATTTGGACGAAGTGAGACAAAGTCATCTACTCATTCTCTACAACAATCTTGGTCGTCTCTTTTAGCAAACTTGACGATCGAGTTGCCTCGAGTCAGAGGCGGGAGCCCGTTTAAAGAACCGATCATGTGGTGCCACCTCGACGAGGATATCGGAGATCGAAGAGATCGGAGCAGCCGCAACGGAGCGTGGGATGATGGTTGAAGAACGAAGGACTCGGATCGTTCGGTACAACCTTTCTACACTCTTTACAGTTTGTTAGTTTAGCAATAATGGCAGATCCGGGTTAAAGTATACGATAGCGCCAGTTAAAAGTTTTTTGTTCCGCATTTGGCGTCTGTAGACTGCCGGGGCGCTAGCGTAGACTTACAGCATATCCGTATAGGTCTATACTTAGTAGAATGATAGGTCTATATTTAGTAGAATGATACACCTTTAGTACTATTCCTAGCCTATGAGCTATATCTACTTATGTAAGTATATACACACACATGATTACCTTATATGATATAAGTCTATGTAACGACCCTGAATTTTCCGTACAAAAATTTTCTTCTTAAAGTACAGAAAGGAGTTTGTAAGTCTGAGCGCAATTTAAAAGTTATTTTGGTTTTGTTGGCGGCCCATGCAGGTCCATTCTGCATGGAAACCTAAGTAATATGTCACAAAAATTATAAGAATCGGCAAATAAACATTCCTTACATTTCTAAGCTCTTGAATCTATCCTAACCCTTCCTTTTCTCTCATGGTTATGAATTTACCGAACACTAGCAGCAACGTGAATGGAAACACTCCACCTCCTCTACCACCACCACCTACCATAGCAGCTCCTATCAACGAGCAGACGGTATTGCTTGAGGCAATAAAGAGCCTCTTGGAGGGTCAGCAGCAGCAGACTGGTATCCTCTTGAACCGCCCTGAAGCTGAGGCACCCGGAGTCAAACAATTCTGGGCATTGCACCCTAATCACTTTTCTGGGAAAGAGAGCCTACTAGAGGCAGAGGAATGGGCTCAGTCAATAGAAGATAACCTAGAAGCAGCACAAGTGCTAGAGATTGCTTGGGTGAGAGTTGCGAAGCTGCAACTCACAGATAACGCTAGAGTGTGGTGGAAGGCTGAAGAAAGCCATCTTGCCCAGCCGATTGAATGGAAGACTTTTCGCGATATGTTCGACGCGAAATATTTCCCTGAGACTTCCCGTTTCGACATGGAACAGCAGTTCATCCTCTTGCACCAAGGTTCGACATGGAACAAATCTGTGGATGAATATGATGCTGAGTTTACCATGCTCAGCAGGTTCGCGGCACACCTTATTCCGACTGCTGAGATCAGGGCATGAAGATTTCAGTAAGGGTTTGCCCCGGAGATCCAAGCTGCATTAGCTACAGGGGATTTCCCAACCCATGATCTTGCACAGAAAGCTGCCCGACGATATGAGGAAGTAGTGAAGAAGAAGGGCAGACCTCAGACTGCCGGTGTGAAGCGCCCTGCCACATAGATGGCAGGAGGAGCCTCTTCCATGCCAACCTTGGCACCCAGGAGATCGGAAGTAACATTTAACCGGCCCAGTCCAGACTTTTGCTTCTACTGCAAGAAGAATAGACACCTGGTGAAAGACTGCAGGCGTGAAAACGGTCTGTGCTTAGTTTGTGGCGTATCCACTCACGACATTGGAACATTTCCTCATAGACGCAACCCGGTTCCAGCACACATCACCTTTCCGCAGCGGCCAGCAATTCATGCTCCTGCACCTCGTCTTGCCCTACCTGCTCCACTTTCTCGTGGACCTCCTGCACAACCTCCTCGTCAGTTCCACCTGGCAATTAGGAACATGCCTCAAATGCAGGGAAACATGCCCCAAGAACAGAGAAATGTGACTCCAACTAGGAGGAATGTGAAAGGTTATGCTAACGCCCTGACCATCAACCAAGGCCGATTGCGGAACAAAAAAAATTCTAATGATGTAAACTTGGCGCTAGAATAACCCTAAACCGGATCTACTATAAACCTAACTAGCAACTAAAGAAGCTATCTGCTGTGAAAGAAGTTTATACCATGAGACTCGAGTCCTTCGGGTCTTCACTCATCTCCTTTAGCATGCTCCTAGTGGCCTCCATGATCAAGCTTGATCGACGGCTTCCTCACGTCAAAGATGATCCACCCGAGAGTGTCTACTTTGGGCTCCTACCTTTAAACTAAGGTAACTAGGTTACTTGGTTTGCTAATCTAAGTAACATAGGTGATGTAGAGAGTGATGATGGTTTGTTTTTGTTTCAAGAACCCTAGGTTTCTCAACACATGAGACTATTAGGGTTTGAGGTAGAAGAAGAGAAGCTTGGAGGAGATGAGAGTGCTGTAGAGAGCAAGCTAAGAATTAAGTGAAGAATGACTAAGTCTTGTGACTAATAAAGCAAGCATGCAAAGATAATAATAAAAAATTATCTCTATCACAAAATATCTAGATATTTTTCTACAAAATATCTAGATGCCACCTTGCCTCAATAGTAACCCATGACTCACTAAGCGAGTCAACAAGTAACCGTGCTTCACTTAATAAAATTCAACACCTCATACCTCCATCTCATTAACCATTTAACTAAATGGTTAAAACAAATAATGAGGTTCTTCTTCTAAAAGAACTCCTGTAACAAATTATAAGAATACCACTCACCGTATATACATACCCGTATCCGTATTCCAAAAAATACGAATAAAAAAGAGACGAAAATAATCCAATAATATAATATTAGGATCCGGTTTAAACCAAAGCCCGCTATTATTATCCGCCCGAACATCATACGTCCACAAGTACACGTATGTGATCGAACCCTGCCGTAAAACCATACGGCCTCTATATCGTTTCGCCCGAAGCAGAGAAACCCTCTGTGTGGGACTCTAAAGACTCGACAGTACGCCGGCAATGCGTTGCTCGATAAATCCATAACCACAAGCACGTCAGCGGCACTAGCTGTGCGTAACGGCTACCCGGGTACCTGTCGAAAAGGAAAGCCGATGAGCAAACTCATCCGGATCCCAACTGAGCCTATCCGTGACAATATCCGTACAGTCCGGTCTCTTCATCTAAGAGTATCGCATACCAGATATAGGGTGGTAAGCGTCAGACCCTAATAACCCGATAATTCATACTGATACGTGTCACGCCCCGTTTCCCAGTGTACGGCGAAGGAGACGCGACGAGGTCCGCTACGTATATACTCAGAAGTACATACGCTAAGCGTATCTAAGCAATATAAAATAAATACACAAGAGACAAGAAATAAAAAGAACAGCAACTTTTATTTATTAACATTCTTTGTACAATGCATGAAAGGAAATACAACTGAAATAAAAAGATGCCTAAACAGTGGCATAACAGGAAATGAAAAGTACAGAAAGGAAAAGTATAAAATGAAACTAAAGTGCAGGGTCTTCGGCAAACTGCTCCAAGTCTTCTTGAGATTGCTCGATCTCCGCCGGGTCCAAATCACCTGACGACATTCAAAGAAGAAAGAAACAGAATGTCGTCAGCGAACAGGTCGCTCAGTAAGTCCCAAAGATAAGGGAGAAATAGACAGAGAGTAAGGAAGAGAGAGAGAGTAGCTTTTAATGTTGTATTATATTGTTGTAATATTGTATTAACGCTGTTGTTTGTAGTTTGGTACAGAAGAATGCCAGTGTATACGAGAGGGGTCTCTATATGCTAGAGACCAGGGCAAACGGAATATAGAGTACAAGGCTCCGTTAAAAGGCCCGGAACAACGGCAATTGGATTCATGTTAGGTGTCTTAAATCTGACCGTTCCGTGCCACTTTTAACATCTTCCGTACCAATCTACTCCTTAAACCCCGCGATGTCTTGTTTGTATTGTTATCTTGTAAATTATATTGATTGTAAGATTGATTGACTGAGTGACCGAAACCATGATATCAGGAAACGGTTGTAACCATAGAGTCATGTAAATGGAATACTGAGAATCATGTAAAAGGAATATATATCCATAGTTCGGTTCAGTCAAGTTGTATAAATTGATAATTGTATTCATGGATTCATGTGTTCATATTGAATTGGAATCTTGTAGATTGTAAATTGATTTGAATCATATTCAAGTCAGATTAATCAGACTCAAACCCGAGTCAGACAATCAGAAATCTGAATCAAAGTCTTATAATTGCTAGGGTCCTTAGGGTAATTTATAAAACTTGAGGGGGTTTTATGTAAAAATACTTTTATATATTTTTCAAAATACGCCTCAAGTATTTATTGTTCGTCTTTAGAGTTGTAATGAGGGTGGATTTTATGTTGTGACATTTCTAGTGAAAATATCCTAGTTTTATAAATAAGGGTATTTATCTGTAATATTGATTATTTGAAGTTCATGGAATTTTAGTGTAAACTTTATTCTTGTGATTTTTAGGAAAAGGTGGAAAATTTATATTATAATAAAATAGGTATTTAAATGATAAATATACATATTTTTATACAAGAATAATTTTAATAAATAATTTATATTCTAAAAATCTCGTTTTCTTAAGATGTCGTAATTTAAATCTTTCGAGACCGAATGCTCCTTGCGGAGGTCTGAATCTCGCACTACTAGCCCGAGGGTGCGCGATAAACCACACGATCCCGAACGGGTTCCTCAAAGATGGGTTGTAGCATCGCTTTGCAAAGATTGTAAAATACTAATCCTTTAGAAAACGGTTTTATAAAATAAAAGGTATTTATTTGCAAAGGTGTGAATTTTCGTATTTTAAATTCTAGGGTTTCCTAAGCCAACTAGCCTATTTCTAAATGGTCTAAACGACAAGTCGTTAGAAGCCTCAAATCGCCTCTTCGCTGCCAATTGTGGCCATGTAAGTACAAGTGAGGAAGGAGAGATCCGCTCACGAATCGTGAGACGGGCCTTTTAAAGTTACCCAAGCTCACTTGCCTAGCCTAGACACCACAAAGTCAGGTTTAAATAAACGATCGATGTCCACAACTTATCGTATTTCCTAATGAGAGGTATTTGTTTACAAGCGTATCAAATCTAAAACTTTTAAGAATGGTTTTATTAAGAATATGGTATTTAAATGAAAGTTTTGTTTTATCGTATTCTAAGTTCTTTGATGATATCGTTTTGGGGTTGTATTTGCGTGTGTGTGGAGGTAGGTCATTACCTCGTGATCTAATTTAAATGTATAGCAAAGTTTAGGGGTTAAATGTGAAATTGAAACATGATGGTATTAAAGTGAAAAAAATACGATAAATTGGAAAGGTTATCATTTCATGTGAGAAAACTTGTTCAAATTGATTTTTAAAAGTTTAATAGTCAAGATAAAGATGTTTAAGCATGATTGAATTGATTATAAGTGAAATTTTATAGAAAACCGAATCGGAAATCGGATTTGTTCCGATTCCGTCGGGTTTCGTAGTTTCGTATTTTAGAGAAATAGAAAGGGGGATAGAATGGGACTTACGGGTTTCGATCTATACTAAGGAGTGTAGGGGAACTAAGAGAGTTGCCGAGGCGTTGCTTCGTCGCCGGTTGTTTCTAAAAACGTCGCTGGAATTTCGTCGGAGCTTCGCCGCGAACTTGTTTTCAAAGCACACACTTCTTGGAAAATTTTGAGAGAGTGAGCCTAGGGTTTTAGGGGTGAGAGGGTAGTGTGTAGGGTTGGTATTTATAGGGTTAGGCTAGGGTTAGGGTAGATGAAAAGTTAAAAATAAAAATGTGATAAAATGTATTAAAAGTGGAGTAATTAGGGTTTTTTAAGAGCTCTGGAAGTGGTCTGAGGCTGAAATTTTTGCAGGTGCATAGGGAATATGAAAAGACACAACTTTCATGTTGTGGCCGTCGTCGGAATCAGCCGACTCGGGGGTGACTCGGCCGTGACTCGGTCGGAGCACTGAGTCGGCCGAGTCGAGGCCGAGTTGGCCGATTCCCGGCCGAGTCCGGCGGCCAGGATTTCCCCCGACGGTTCATCTAACTCCTGCAAGTGTTACATCTTTGGGTGTAGTGGGGTTTTTGTGAGATATGCACGTGTAAACTCTTGGTATTCTAAAGGTTTTAAAAAAAATCAATATTAAAAATAATATGGGGTATGGGATTTGAACTCTGGTGGCTTGGTTCAGCAGTGCAAGGTATTACCAATGAGCTACAAGCTCTTGCTTGTAATTATTGTGGTATTCAATTACTTAAAATGATAGCAGCAAGAATAAATACTCCTAGTATACATTAAATTTAAAGTAATTTCTTGTACACTAAAAATGGAGTTATTACATTCTTGTAGCTTGTAATTAAAAACAAAATAATTACCTATATCTTGTGCTCAGGCTAAAATACCCCTTTGTGGATTTTTGAAAAAAATATTTGAAAAATTTTGTATAGGAAATTTAGGGTTGTTACATTCTACCCTCCTTATAAAAATTTCGTCCTCGAAATTTGAAAAAGGAAAGTGTAACAAATTCAAGGAAAGTTTGGTGAGAGTGTGAAGAATGACAAAGTGATGCAAGGGTGTGAAAAAGGTTGAAGAGAATTCCCTGGGTTATCCTGACCAACCGCATCAGTTTCTACGGCCGCCAAATTGTAAGCCTGGCGTATTGGTACGTTCCTCTTAGCTGGAGGCATATTCCCCTGTACTCGAGGCATGTTTCTCAATGCATGATGGAATTGGCGATTTGGCTGAGCAGGGAATCCACGTGGAGGTGGTGCTGGGAGTGCAGGACGAGTTGCAGGAGCCTGGATAGCTGGCTGCTGCGGGTAGTTGACGGGTGTGTGTGTTGGGTTGCGTCTATAAGGACAGTTTCCAATTCCGTGATTGGACGCGCCACAAACCAAGCATAAGCCTTTTGCGCGCTTACAGTCCTTCTACAAGTGTCCTTCTCTCTTGCAATAAAAGCAAAAATCGGGTCTTGGCCGATCCTTGACTTCTTCCAGTCTTCTGAGTTCAACAGACGGCCCTGAAGAGGCCCCTCCTGCCATTTGAGTGGCAGGGCGTTTCACTCCTGTAGATTGAGATCTGCCCCTTGCCTTTATCACTGCTTCATAACGGCGGGCAGCTTCCAGAGCATCCTCGTGAGTCGGAAATTTCCCTGTGGCTAGTGCAGCCTGGATTTCCGTATCCAAATCTTGTTGAAATCGACGGGCTCTGATCTCATCCGTCGGTATCAGGTGTGCCGCAAATCGACTGAGCATGGTGAATTCAGCGTCATACTCTTCTACTGACTTGTCCCACATCGAACCTTGTTGTAGATGAATGAACTGCTGTTCCATGGCAAACCTGGCAGTCACAGGGAAGTACTTCGTGTCGAACTTCTCGCAAAAAGTCTTCCAATCAATAGGCTGTGCAAGACAACTTTCTTCCGCCTTCCACCAGTTGCGAGCATTGTCCGTGAGCTGTAGCTTTGCCACACGGACCCAAGCGATGTCTGTCACTTGTGCTGCGGCCAGATCATCCTCGATACTCTGAGCCCATTCCTCAGCTTCCACGGGGCTCCCCTTTCCTGAGAACTGTTTGGGATGTAAAGCTCTGAATTGCTTCACCCCGGGTGCTTCAGCCTCGGGACGGTTTAAGAGCTGATGCTGTCCCTCTAAGAGGCTGCGGATTGCCTCAAGCAGAACTGTTTGCTCGTTGAGTGGAGCAGGAACGATAGGTGTGAGTGGTAGTGCTGGAGGTGTGTTGTTGACGTTAGTGCTGGTGTTGTTCGGAGAATCCATAACCCTGAAGAAAAATTTGGGTTAGGGCAGATTCAAGTACATGAAATGATAAGATTCAAGGAATATGGAATTGTAAGATTCAAGGAACATGAATTGTAAAGAATGTTTTAGTTGCTGGTCCTTGTGTTATATTGCTTAGGTTGCTCACGCAGAACAGAACTGCATGATAGGGATTCATACAGCTCTGACCTGCATGGGCCGCCAACAAAACCTGTCACGCCCCGCTTCCCAGTGTACGGCGAAGGAGACGCGACGAGGTCCGCTACGTATATACTCAGAAGTACATACGCTAAGCGTATCTAAGCAATATAAAATAAATACACAAGAGACAAGAAATAAAAAGAACAGCAACTTTTATTTATTAACATTCTTTGTACAATGCATGAAAGGAAATACAACTGAAATAAAAAGATGCCTAAACAGTGGCATAAAAGGAAATGAAAAGTATAGAAAGGAAAAGTGTACAATGAAACTAAAGTGCAGGGTCTTCGGCAAACTGCTCCAAGTCTTCTTGAGATGGCTCGATCTCCGCCGGGTCCAAATTACCTGACGACATTCAAAGAAGAAAGAAACAGAATGTCGTCAGCGAACAGGTCGCTCGGTAAGTTCCAAAGATAAGGGAGAAATAGACAAAGAGTAGGGGAGAGAGAGAGTAGCTTTTAATGTTGTATTATATTGTTGTAATGTTGTATTAACGCTGTTGTTTGTAGTTTGGTACAGAAGAATGCCAGTGTATACGAGAGGGGTCTCTATATGCTAGAGACCAGGGCAAACGGAATATAGAGTACAAGGCTCCGTTAGAAGGCCCGGAACAATGGCAATTGGATTCATGTTAGGTGTCTTAAATCTGACCGTCTCGTGCCACTTTTAACATCTTCCGTACCAATCTACCCCTTAAACCCCGCGATGTCTTGTTTGTATTATTATCTTGTAAATTGTATTGATTGTAAGATTGATTGACTGAGTGACCGAAACCATGATATCAGGAAACGGTTGTAACCGTAGAGTCATGTAAATGGAATACTGAGAATCATGTAAAAGGAATATATATCCATGGTTCGGTTCAGTCAAGTTGTATAAATTGATAATTGTATTCATGGATTCATGTGTTCATATTGAATTGGAATCTTGTAGATTGTAGATTAACTTGAATCATATTCAAGTCAGATATCAGACTCAAACCCGAGTCAGACAATCAGAAATATGAATCAAAGTCTTATAATTGCTAGGGTCCTCAGAGTAATTTATAAAACTTGAGGGGTTTTTATGTAAAAATACTTTTATATACTTTTCAAAATACGCCTCAAGTATTTATTGTTCATCTTTAGAGTTGTAATGATGGTGGATTTTATGTTGTGACATTTCTAGTGAAAATATCCTAGTTTTATAAATAAGAGCAGTTATCTGTAATATTGATTATTTGAAGTTCATGGTATTTTAGTGTAAACTTTATTCTTGTGATTTTTAGGAAAATGTGGAAAATTTATAATATAATAAAATAGGTATTTAAATGATAAATATACATATGTTTATATAAGAATAATTTTAATAAATAATTTATATTCTAAAAATCTCATTTTCTTAAGATGTCGTAATTTAAATCTTTCGAGACCGAATGCTCCTTGCGGAGGTCTGAATCTCGCACTACTTGCCTGAGGGTGCGCGATAAACCGCATGATCCCGAACGGGTTCCCCAAAGATGGGTTGTAGCGGCGCTTTGCAAAGATTGTAAAATACTAATCCTTTAGAAAACGGTTTTATAAAGTAAAAGGTATTTATTTGCAAAGGTGTGAATTTCCGTATTTTAAATTCTAGGGTTTTCTAAGCCAACTAGCCTATTTCTAAATGGTCTAAACGATAAGTCGTTAGAAGCCTCAAATCGCCTCTTCACCGCCAATTGTGGCCATGTAAGTACAAGTGAGGAAGGAGGGATCCGCTCACGAATCGTGAGACGGGCCTTTTAAAGTTACCTAAGCTCACTTGCCTAGCCTAGACACCACAAACTCAGGTTTAGATAAACGACCGATGTCCACAACTTA
This sequence comes from Agapanthus africanus, assembly GCA_030015575.1. Taxonomy (NCBI): domain Eukaryota; kingdom Viridiplantae; phylum Streptophyta; class Magnoliopsida; order Asparagales; family Amaryllidaceae; genus Agapanthus; species Agapanthus africanus. Next base: position 362,514,931 of record JASDDO010000004.1, read on the forward strand.
TCGTATTTCCTAATGAGAGGTATTTGTTTACAAGCGTATCAAATCTAAAACTTTTAAGAATGGTTTTATTAAGAATATGGTATTTAAATGAAAGTTTTGTTTTATCGTATTCTAAGTTCTTTGATGATATCGTTTTGGGGTTGTATTTGCGTGTGTGTAGAGGTAGGTCATTACCTCGTGCTCTAATTTAAATGTATAGCAAAGTTTAGGGGTTAAATGTGAAATCAAAACATGATGGTATTAAAGTAAAAAAAATACGATAAATTGGAAAGGTTATCATTTCATGTGAGAAAACTTATTCAAATTGATTTTTAAAAGTTTAATAGTCAAGATAAAGATGTTTAAGCATGATTGAATTGATTATAAGTGAAATTTTATAGAAAACCGAATCGGAAATCGGATTTGTTCCGATTCCGTCGGGTTTCGTAGTTTCGTATTTTAGAGAAATAGAAAGGGGGATAGAATGGGACTTACGGGTTTCGATCTATACTAAGGAGTGTAGGGGAACTAAGGGAGTTGCCGAGGCGTTGCTTCATCGCCGGTTGTTTCTAAAAACGTCGCCGGAATTCCCGCCGGAATTTCGTCGGAGCTTCGCCGCGAACTTGTTTTCAAAGCACACACTTCTTGGAAAATTTTGAGAGAGTGGGCCTAGGGTGTTGGGGGTGAGAGGGTAGTGTGTAGGGTTGGTATTTATAGGGTTAGGGTAGATGAAAAGTTAAAAATAAAAATGTGATAAAATGTAATAAAAATGTATTAAAAGTGGAGTAATTGGGGTTTTTAAAGAGCCCTGGAAGTGATCTGAGGCTGAAATTTTTGCAGGTGCATAGGAAATATGAAAAGACACAACTTTCATGTTGTGGCCATCGTCGGAATCGGCCGACTCGGGGGTGACTCGGCCGTGACTCGGTCGGAGCACTGAGTCGGCCGAGTCGAGGCCGAGTTGGCCGATTCCCGGCCGAGTCCGGCGGCCAGGATTCCCCCCGACGGTTCATCTAACTCCTGCAAGTGTTACATCTTTGGGTGTAGTGGGTTTTTTGTGAGATATGCACGTGTAAACTCTTGGTATTCTAAAGGTTTTTAAAAAAATCAATATTAAAAATAATGTGGGGTATGGGATTTGGACTCTGGTGGCTTGGTTCAGCAGTGCAAGGTATTACCAATGAGCTACAAGCTCTTGCTTGTAATTATTGTGGTATTCAATTACTTAAAATGATAGCAGCAAGAATAAATACTCCTAGTATACATTAAATTTAAAGTAATTTCTTATACACTAAAAATGGAGTTATTATATTCTTGTAGCTTGTAATTAAAAACAAAATAATTACCTATATCTTGTGCTCAGGCTAAAATACCCCATTGTGGATTTTTGAAAAAAATATTTGAAAAATTTTGTATAGGAAATTTAAGGTTGTTACAATGCGGCTCAGTAAATCCCAACTGCCTTGGCAAGGTCTTATGGTCCTGACCAATCGAACACAGTACGATATCAACTCTTAATATCTAGAGAGACGGATCCCTGATAATCACTCACTGCCTCCATATGGCTCGGGACTGTACCCAACTAAAACCTATTTGCACGACTCAGTAGAGCCGTGGTAGGGTAGTGATCAAAGCACAGTGGGAATTCATACGAGACAAATGACGATCTCAGGTCCAAAGAATAACCTATACACATGTCACAAGAGAACCGCTATCTGACGATAGGTATAATACCATCTAGAGGTTCTCAGCCTGTCCGTCCAGTACTCACCCCTAGTGAGCACCCGTATACAATCTTAGGTGATTACACCAATGGTTGTGGGACCAACCACCGCTCATTTTCGAGGTCTAGAAACGTACACGCAAGTCTACTCTGGAGTATCGATGCCCGATCTCGATACTCCTACGACTTGGACCATTTAAGGATGTACATATAGACTACCCAGCTCCCACAAGTATGATCGCTGTTTACCGCCGAAAACAGAGACCAACCGGGATGGATCGTCTTGCCTGAATTTGGGGGCAGATGCTATTTGGATTTATCCGTCTACCTCTCCGAAGATGCCAAGTTGATTTATGGCACCGTGTATCGAAGGTTTGGATAGATGCGGCCGTTGTAGCAGACTTCGTCAGATTCCTCCATATTGTGAGGGGTTTTTGATTATGGGGACGCTCTTCCCTGCAGGCGTAAGCCCCTGCAGTTAATTACGTTACCGCATCGCGATAACCACTTTCTCCTGCTCCGGAAGTTCACTTCGTGTCGTATGTGTTTTTTATTTTTGGTTGTCTATGGATTGTATACGGAGACTAATTCATGTTGTAGCCCGTAGGGCGTGGATTAGTCCAAATCCGTATATTCTTAGATTTGGGTTTGATTTGATTTAAGGATCGTTAATCTCGTTTGAGATTAAAATCAAATTAAATTTTTGTTAAGAATACGTTAGTCTAATTTGAGACTAAGATCTACTCAACAGGATTTTGGGATCGTTCAGATCCAACAAAAGAGAATTTGGGCTCTATTGCTTTAGTTTAAGGATGTTTCGGTCCGTTGTTAGTTTAAGGACTTTTCGGTCCGTAGCTAGTTTAAAGACGTTGCGGTCCATTGTAGTTTAAGGACGTTGCGGTCCGTATTGGGATGTGCTCATCGGTTTGGGAGTGCACTAAAGAGTTGTTGGTTGTCGGGACCCTTCACCTCTCTGAAGACGTTGAAGAATTACAACGACATGCATCAGAGATATGGAGAGATATATCCTTGAACCAATTTCCAGATTGAGGGAAGATATGGGATGAATATTCGTCGGAAGATCATTAGTCTTGTTTGGGACTAGGATCAGTTTAGGAAGACGGGGAGCTCGATTGATTCAAGATCAAAGATGTTTTAATCTCAAGAAGACTTGGCCAACTTGAGGCTGGAGTTGACTTCCCATAGTGTTAAGCATCAGTATACGTTCATCACTCACAAGTTCCCACGTGAGGTTCTGAAGCAGTGTTAAACACTGAATTCTTGTGGTCCTCACGTGTGGCACGTGAGGCACCTTAAAGCCGGAGTTGTTCATTGGGTTCAAATCCATATTTATATATAAGTGTTAAACACTTAATTTTTGTGGCACTCACGTGTGAGCATGAGAGGCGCCCCAAAGTTAGGCACTGCCTTTTTTGGTTTTACTTCCCTCTTCTTTTATAAGTGCTAAGCACTTGGGCCTTGTGGTGCTCACATGCGGACACATGAGGCGCTCCAAAGTAGGAGCTGTTTTTTGGGTTTTATTTCCTCCTTCATATAAGTGCTAAGCACTTGATTGGGGGTCGCGTGGAAAACACGTGACTGCCCTAAGAGGCACTTCTTGTTCTTCTTTTAGGCGCTCGCGTGGGAAACATGTGACTCAGTCTTAACCATTCTTTTTTGTTCATCCGAGGTGCTCATGTGGGAAAACACGTGAGGTTTCGTTATAGTGCTGAACACTAATGAATTACCAGTCTTTCCTTCTATGTGCATGAAGATTTTGATCTCATATTAACGACGCTGGGATCTGAGTTTAGAGAATTTCAAGTCTCTTGTTTTATAAGAATTAAATTCTTTTTACAAGGTCAAATCCTAGTTTTATCAGAACAATTAAATTCCTATATACCTTTGTAAGAATTAAATTCTTTGAACTTAGATCTTTCCCTAAGTTTTGAATCTACATAACAGAATCTTCCCGATGAGAATTAAATTCTCAACTTGTAGGGAGATCTGCTTCTGCTGACCTCAACCAGAGTAAGAACTAAGTTCCTTTTTTGAAGGGTTAAACCCTTTGTTTGAGAATTATATTCTCTTTTGTTTTTGTGGGAGCTTTTTGGAAAGCTTATGGGGTGGTCTCCTCCTTTAAGAGAATTAAATTCTCTTTGTATTTTTCTTCTCCTCTCTCTCTGTGTGTCCGTCTTTCCTCCTCTCCTTGCTCCTATTTATATAAGAAGAAAAAGAATCAATTTGTTAAGAAAATCCATCATTGAGAGATCATGATTGATTCCATGATCCTTTAGATCAATCGGTGAATTTTATTCATCGTTGGATTTTTAATCCAAAGGCTCTTTGTGTAACAGAGAAGATTTCTTGTTTGTTTAACAAGATTATGAATATCTTGTTAGTTTTAACAAGATTAGAATTTTATTTTATCATATATTTTTAGTTTAACAAGATCAGAAATATATTTCCTTAATATAGAATTTAATTCTATTATATAGATATCTCGTTAGTTTAATATAGAATTTTATTCTTATCATATGAATATCTTGTTAGTTTAACAAGATTAGGAGAATATTTTTTCCTATGATAGAATTTTATTCTACCAGATGATCATTGTTCACCATCGGAAGCCGGGAAGACTGGGCGTCTTGCCTGAATCTGGGGGCAGATGCTAATTGGTGCTATCCGTCCACCTCTCCGAAGATGCCAAGTTGATTTATAGCACCATGTATCGAAGGTTTAAACGGATGCGGCCGATGTAGCAGACTTCGTCAGATTCCCCCTCGTTTGAGGGGTTTTTGATTGTGGGGACGCTCTTCCCTGCAGGCGCAAACCCCTGCAGTTAATTACGCTACCGCATCGCGGTAACAACTTTCTCCTTCTCCAGATGGTCACTTCGTGTCGTGGGTGTTTGTTTTGTGTTCGGTTTCCCGTGGATTGTATACGGAGACTAAGTTATGTTATCTCCCGTAGGACGTGGATTAGTCCAAATCCGTATCTTTCTTAGATTTGGGTTTGGGGGGGTTATGTTTAAGGATACGTTAACCTTATTTGAGGCTAAGATCAACTTAAACGTTTGTTAAGGACACGTTAGTCAAATTTTAGACTAAGATTAACTTAACGGGATCGTTTAGATCCGACAAACGAGCAATTGGGCTCTATTGTTTAGTTTAATGACATTACGGTCGATAATTAGTTTAAGGACATTACGGTCCATTGTTAGTTTTAAGACATCGCGGTCGAGGTTAAGGACATCATAGTCCGTGAGTTTAAGGACCTCACAGTCCGGTGTTAGTTTTAAGACATCACGGTCGAGGTTAAGGACATCATAGTCCGTGGATTTAAGGACTCCACAGTCCGACGTTAGTTTTAAGACATCACGGTCGAGGTTAAGGACATCATAGTCCATGGATTTAATGACTCCACAGTCCGGTGTTAGTTTTAAGACATCACGGTCGAGGTTAAGGACATCATAATCCGTGGATTTAAGGACTCCACAGTCCGATATTAGTTTTAAGACATCACGGTCGAGGTTAAGGACGTCATAGTCCATGAGTTTAAGGACCCCACAGTCGGTAGTAATATGTGGTCGTCGGGACCCGTCATCTCTCTGACGACGTTGAAGGATTACAATGACAGATATCAGAGGAGTGAAGAGATATATCCTCGAACCGGGTGTAAATTGATTGGAAGAGCAGGTGTGCTCGGTTCAATTTAAATTGAGAACTTATGGCCATAATTGGGCTAAGTCCAGTTAAAAATGTTTAACATTTTTATTTATGTTCTGCCTGTTAGGCCTTTGTTTGGGCTTTGCCCTTTTAATAATGCCAAGCATTGGGCTCTGACATTTTTTGTCTTATATTAAATGAATAGCATTTATCAGAACAAAGTATGTTTTGACAGCGCGCCACGTGGCGTACTGGGTGCTTTGCGCCAGTCAAAGAGCGCATTGCGCTTCTATCGGTTAGCGCACACGATGAGGACACGTGTCGCTTAGCGCTAAGCGCTAGTTTGTTAGCGCACTGCGCCTTTAATTTATGAGCGTGCTGCGCTAGTTTATGGGTGCGCCAGTGAGTGACAAGTGGCGTGCTTGGCGCTGAGCGCCAACCCAAGAGCGCAGTGCGCTGTTTTCAGGAGCGCAAAGCGCAGATCGTGTCTATGGTTGACACTTGGCATGTTTTGGCGCTGAGCGCCGATCTAAGGAGCGCAAAGGCGCAGTTCATAAGTGCAAGGCACTGTCTAATAGCGCAAAGCGCATTTTGATCAATTTAATATTAAAGAACAAGTTAATGTTCTTCTTAAAAGAGATTTTGCCTCAAGATTCAAGAACTAAGTTCTTATTCTTATGAAAGGCTCTGTCTTTATAGATCAGAAGATCTGTAAAGTAAAAATACTTCTTTTCATGATTAGATCTTGATCTTTTCTTTTTACTCAAAGACCTTGGTCTTTTTTATAGATCTAAGATCTTTTTAGAAGATATTTCTTCTTTTTACGAGATGTTTTGATCTCTGTTTTCCCAGAAATCAATTCTTTACCTTTCTTTTTCTTCGAGTTTTTCTCAAAGTTTGCAGAGGGTTTTTTCTTCTTTGAGACTTGAAGTCTTAGAGCCTTTATATAGGGCTAATCGATTTGTTAAATCGGTTTAAGAGATCTTTCTCTTAATTGATTGGGGAATATTTCCCACCGTTGGATCTTTGATCCTAAGGCTTCTGTTTTACAGAAGATAATCTTCTTGTTTTAATAAGATTAGAAAATCTTTCCATGCAGAATTTGTTCTGTTTTTGGCAATTCATTATTTACCATTGGATCATTGATCCAGCGGTGCTTAAAGCACAATCTTGTTGTTTGGAAAGATTTTGAGAAATCTTTCCTTAACAGAATTTAATTCTGGTTAATAAATGATTTATCATTATTATTAGATCCTTTGATCTAACGGTGGGAATTTTAATTCCAGCGCTGGCGCACCTACGTTGGACACGTGGCGTGCAGCGCAACTGCGCTAGCGCACTCGTGCTTGCCACGTGGCGCGCAGCGCGCTGGATTTGAAGCATTGCTTCAACAGAGGTGTCTTTTCACCTTCCTTTTTAAGTCAAACTTATATTCCCGAGAATCTTTCATTTCCCAATCTTGGAAATAGTTCCATTGTGCACAAAATTTTCTGTGCTTCATCTTTATAACTCGAAGCAAAGCTTCTTCTTTTTCTCATCTCCAAAGAACTTTTCTCAACTATGGCTTGTAACCGCCCCCACGCTCGTAGACAGCCATGGGAAGTGCCCATTCAGGACCTCGTTCTTCGCTTTGCTGCGCGCTTGGTGGATCCTTCTTTTACGGATGAGCAGTGCGACGCTGCGCTACACGATCTTTTGACTCGTGTGGGGTCCCCTCTTCCCCCACACTCTATCTGGCTTCGGATGATCCTTGCGTCTGTGCTCACCGATCTTCCCCCTCCCCCAGCAGAGATGTCCTCGGCAATGCTGGATACTGCCGAAGACAAGATCGAGTGTTTCTTGGAGGCGCACTTAATCACTCAAGCCCTGAGGGATTGCTCCATCCAGTTGCTGAGCCAGATACGGGCTCATCGGGTTGTCATCACCACTTTCTCTGAGGAGTGCGGCGTCGACCGTTGGATAGCTACCCCTCGGGAGGATCGCCGTTTCGACATAGTGGAGAGGACGGAGAGGGAACTGGATAATCTTCTCTTTGGTTTTGTGAACCATTGTCCTTCTGATCCCATATTTTGTGATCTTTTTTAAATGTAATAACAATAATAATAATAAAAAGATACTTTAATTTAGTATTTTATTATCTGTTAAGTGTTCTCTTGTTTTTTTTTAATTCTTTGTTATTCCTTTGTGAGATGTTTATGCGCTGCATAATCATGAAGCATTGCTTCGCTTTTCAATCTTGGAAACAGAGCTTTGCTCTAACTTGGGGTGCGCAGCGCAATTGCGCTAGCGCATTCGTGTTTTAACACGTGGCGCGCAGCGCGCCTTGCGCTAGCGCAATCGCGCTCGACACGTGGCGTGCAGTGCAGAGCGCAGCGCAACTGCGCTAGCGCACCAGTGTCAGACATGTTGCGAGCAGCGCAGCGCGCAACACAACTGCACCAGCGCGCCTGTGTTAGACACATTGCGCGCAGCGCAGAGCGCAGAATTTGAAGCGTTGCTTCAATTTTGACTCTTAAATTTCTAAACAGAGCTTTGCTCTGATTTGGGGACGCAGAAGCGTCGCTTCATTTCCAGTCTTGGAATTTGAACAGAGCTTTGCTCTGATTTGGGGACGCAGAAGCGTCGCTTTTTTTCAAGTCTTGGAATTTGAACAGAGCTTTGCTCTGATTTGGGGACGCAGAAGTGTCGCTTCATTTCCAGTCTTGGAATTTGAACAGAGCTTTGCTCTGATTTGGGGGAAACAAATGCCCCCCACCGTTGCGCTTACGTGGCCCCAAACGTAAGTGTGGCGGTGGTAGCATCTCGGTCGTTGGATCAACTTTTGGGGAGTTGAAACGGCTCTCAATACCTATAAATAGGACCTTTGGTCCCTTTGATGATTTTCATCCTCTTTCTTGAGAATTTTCTCTTATTCAGAGCGCTGCTCTTCAGTTTTAAGAACTTTTCAAGAGTAAAACTCTTCCAAAACTTAGGTATAGTTTAAAACTTTTAATAAACCAGGGTTTTACCCTTTAACAAATCTTTGCTCTTTATAAATTTTTGATCTAAAGAAAACCCATTTAGGGTTTTATTTAGCAGAGCTTTGCTCCATAGGTCTAAAGAGATCTAAAGGGAACTAAAGAGAACCCTATTAGGGTTCTATTAATAGAGCTCTGCTCTCTAAAAGGATTTTTCTTGTGATCTCTTAATTCATTAATGGAGCTTTGCTCCTTTCAAATCATATAGTAAAACTCTCGAGAGTTTTTCATGGATCTTGAAGATTTAAGATGGAATTTTTATTTTTGATGAATTATATCATCTTCTTAGAGCAAAGCTCTCAATGTTCTCGGGGGCCTTCTTTAACTTCCCTTCATAACTGATTTTGACAAGTGTCACTCCTGTCTGCAGAGCATTGCTCTCGAGGAGTTTAACTCCGTGTGCCTGTTTTGAATAAGAAATTGTTTATTCCGTCTGTCTGCTGATCTTTGCTGATTTTCTTTTACAGGAGTAATGGACGCTCACATGTATGATCTCGAAGAGATTATATCATACGGAGACATCCGCCGACTCGGCCGTTCTCAGAATCGAGAATTCACAAATGCCGAGTGTGCCAAAATTATGAGTCGCTTTGACGCATATAATGGTCAACTGCTTCATCGGCGTTCCCCTCTTCTGAAGCTTATTGTGGGAGCGATCTGGGAAGCGCTCGTTCTATTCTGTACCGGCGTGCCACTTAGAGCATTGGATGCCGCTGAAGATAAGGTGCACTCGGTGTATCTGATGAACCTAATCTCGAAGAGACGGCGAGACAATCTTGTCGATCTCCTGCTCCAGACTTTTCAACAGTCTGCCATACTTGTTGCCTATCGGAGGGTGGAGGACATCCGTGGGGATCCCGACGCTTGTGATCGTGAAAGAAAGCACACTAGGATAGTTCGCCGGGCTTGGAAAATTCTGGACAATGTCACTTTTGAGTTCCTCAATCCATGTCCTGGATTTGAGGTTTTGCCATTGTAATTACTTTAGTAATATCTTTGTTTATTGCTTTCATAATTGTAAGAACCTTTTTGCAATACGAATGGCAAATTTCTCGTTTTAGCGTGTTTTATTTCACGTTCTGAATTTTTTTGCAAATGCATGGGGTATGCCTCGAACGCTTAATTAAGTGCAGATCAGATATTCTCCTTGTTGCCTTCTCCTCTTTACTGTGTTGTTGCCATGTGAATTTAGCAAGTATATAACTGTCAGTCTTGGATTCTTTGTAAAGTAGTGATGGCTTAGAGAACAGGGTTAAGATCTGTCACCTAAGACTTTTCAATTTTATGAGCCGTGAGGGTCTCATAAAGAATTTTCTCCCTACGGGTCGAGAGGATCCCGTAGGTTTAATTTTTCCTTAAGAATCGTGAGGATTCCCAAGGGCGTTCTCTCTTGAGAGTCGTAAAGATCTCACAAGAGAATTTTCTTCCTTACGAGTCTTGAGGATCCACAGGTGATGGGTGAAGTTGTCCTTATCCGCATTTCATGGAGTCAGGGGTTGCTCTGGATGCTTCCTACGAGTTCACTGCCGTGTTTAACAGGACCAGGCTCCGCTCTGGACATTTTCCAGGATACCGTAGTTTAAAGACATCGCGGTCGAGGTTAAGGACATCATAGTCCGTGAGTTTAAGGACCTCACAGTCCAATGTTAGTTTTAAGACATCACGGTCGAGGTTAAGGACATCATAGTCCATGAGTTTAAGGACCTCACAGTCCAATGTTAGTTTTAAGACATCACGGTCGAGGTTAAGGACATTATAGTCCGTGGATTTAAGGACTCCATAGTCCGACGTTAGTTTTAAGACATCACGGTCAAGGTTAAGGACATCATAGTCCATGGATTTAAGGACTCCACAGTCCAATGTTAGTTTTAAGACATCACGGTCGAGGTTAAGGACATCATAGTCCGTTGATTTAAGGACTCCACGGTCCAATGTTAGTTTTAAGACATCCCGGTCGAGATTAAGTACATCATAGTCTGTGGATTTAAGGACTCCACGGTCCAATGTTATGTGTGGTTGCTAGGACCCATCACCTCTTTGAAGACGTTGAGGAATTACAACGACAAATATCAAAGGAGTAACGTGATGTACCCTTGAACCAAGGTAAAATTAGTTTAAAATCGTTATAGTTGATTGTTAGTTTTACGACATCACGGTCGAGGTTAAGGACATCATAGTCCGTGAGTTTAAGGACCTCACAGTCCGATGTTAGTTTTAAGACATCACGGTCGAGGTTAAGGACATCATAGTCCGTGAGTTTAAGGACCTCACGGTCCGATGTTAGTTTTAAGACATCACGGTCGAGGTTAAGGGCATCATAGTCCGTGGATTTAAGGACTCCACAGTCCGATGTTTGTTCTGGATGCTTCCCACGGGTTCACTGTCGTGTTCGGCGAGGACCAGGCTCCGCTCTGGACATTTTCCATGGGGTCAGAAGTGACATAATCCGCGTTCCACGTAGCCTGGAATTTTGCTCTAGATGCTTCCCATGGGTTCACTGCCGTGTTCGGCGAGGACTAGGCTCCGCTCTGGATGCTTCACACGGGTTCACTGCCATGCTCTGCGAGGACCAGGATCCGCTCTGCATGCTTCACACGGGTTCACTGCCATGCTCTGCGAGGACCAGGATCCGCTCTAGACGTTTTCCACGGGGTCAGAAGTGACGTTATCCGCGTTCCACATGACCAGGAATTTTGCTGTAGATGCTTCCCACGGGTTCACTGCCGTGTTCGGCGAGGACTAGGCTCCGCTCTGGACGTTTTCCATGGGGTCAGAAGTGACGTTATCCGCGTTCCACGTGACCAGGAATTTTGCTCTGGATGCTTCCCACGGGTTCACTGCCGTGTTTGGCGAGGACCAGGCTCCACTCTGGATGCTTCACACGGGTTCACTGCCGTGCTCTGCGAGGACCAGGATCCGCTCTGGACGTTTTCCACGGGGTCAGAAATGACGTTATCCGCGTTCCACGTGACCAGGAATTTTGCTCTGGATGCTTCCCACAGGTTCACTGTCGTGTTCGGCGAGGACCAGGCTCCGCTCTGGATGCTTCACACAGGTTCACCGCAGTGCTCTGCGAGGACCAGGATCCGCTCTGGACATTTTCCACGAGGTCAGAAGTGACGTTATCCGCATTCCACGTGACCAGGAATTTTGCTCTGGATGCTTCCCACAGGTTCACTGCCGTGTTCGGGGAGGACCAGGCTCCGCTCTGGATGCTTCACACGGGTTCACTGTTGTGCTCTGCGAGGACCAGGATCCGCTCTGGACGTTTTCCACGGCGTCAGAAGTGACGTTATCTGCATTCCACGTGACCAAGAATTTTTCTCTGGATGCTTTCCACGGGTTCACTACCGTATTCGGCGAGGACCAGGCTCCGCTCTGGATGCTTCACCCGGGTTCACTGCCGTGCTCTGCGAGGACCAGGATCCACTCTGGACGTTTTCCACGGGGTCAGAAGTGACGTTATCCGCGTTCCACGTGACCAGGAATTTTGCTCTGGATGCTTCCCACGGGTTCACTGCCGTGTTTGGTGAGGACCAGGCTCTGCTCTGGACGTTTTCCACGGGATCAGAAGTGACGTTATCCGCGTTCCACGTGACCAGGAATTTTTCTCTGGATGCTTCCCACGGGTTCACTGCCGTGTTCGGCGAGGACCAGGCTACGCTCTGGATACTTCACACGGGTTCACTACTGTGCTCTGCGAGGACTAGGATCCGCTCTGGACGTTTTCCACGGGGTCAGAAGTGACGTTATCCGCGTTCCACGTGACCAGGAATTTTGCTCTGGATGCTTCCCACAGGTTCACTGCCGCGTTCGGCGAGGACCAGGCTCCACTCTGGATACTTCACACGGGTTCACTGCCGTGCTCTGCGAGGACCAGGATCCACTCTGGACGTTTTCCACGAGGTCAGAAGTGACGTTATCCGCGTTCCATGTGACCAGGAATTTGTTGATTATATCCGCATTTCACGGAGTTGGGATTTGACTCTCGGTCATTTGTACACCGCCGAGTCATGGAACTGGGAGTTGTCGCTGTTCCGCTTTGCTTGATGTTGTGATCTCCAGGCTATCTGTGACCCATCGTGATTTGGCTTATTCTTCTGATGAAACCTGGGGAGGAGGAGTGTGATTCCTTCTTTGTTTGCGCCCCTGGATTGTATACAAGGATTGATGTAATATCACCTGTAGGGCATAAATTTTATTTTCATTTTTATTTTATTTCTTTCCGCGATGCTCTATCATTTCAGCTTTTATATCGCGAAGGTCGCGATTGCCCCATCATTTCGGCTATTTTTCGCGGTGCCCAATCATTTCGGCTATTTGTTTTATTTTTACTCGCTGCTTTTTATTGCAAGTTGCCCAATCATTTCGGCTATTTCGCATGCATACATTTTTACTCGCTGATTTTGTCGCAAGTTTCCCCATCATTTCGGCTATTTCATATGCATGTGTGGTTTGCTGGCTTTTTGCTGCAAGCTTGGAATCAGACACCGATTTCGGCATCAGCACCGCTACAACTGGGATATTGCCAGGAGCGAATCATTATTTGCCTCTGTCGATGTCGAACAAAGGTAGCTTAGTAAACAGGGTTAGGATTCTGTCGACTAAGGCTTTTGACTTCATGAGCCGTAAGGGTCTCACAAAGATATTTCTCCCTACAAGTCGTGAGGATCTCGTAGGTGTGTTTTCTCCTTAGGAATCGTGAGGACTCCTAAGTGTATGGCTTCTCGTAAGTCGTAAGGATCTTACAAGAGAGTTTTCCCCGTATAAGTCAAGAGGACTCACAAGGGTTGTTCACCGTGCGAACATGTCCCTAGTCACTGGTGGGATTTGGTTAGGGAAATGTTTATTCACGCCCGTGGATTGTATACAAGGGTCAGCATTGAGCTGCTTGTAGGGCAGTATCGGAGGTTGGGGGGTTGCTTAAGAATAGGTTCAGGTCTCTGTAGTTTAAGACTTTCAAATCTTATGTGCCGTGAGGGTCCCATAAGAGAGTTCTCCTTATGAGTCGTGAGGATCTCGCAAGTGTAATTTCTCCTTAGGAATCGTGTGAATTCCTAAGTGTGTTGCTCCCTTATGAGTCGTAAGGATCTCACGCAGGTGGTTTCTCTTCACAAGGTCGAGAGGACCCTGTAAGTGTCTTTTAACGAGGTTGCGCCCTTTTGGGTTTTCATAAACACTCGCCGGTAGCCATGCTGTTTTTACTCACGGAGCCCTTTCGGGTTTTCATCCGTGCCCATTTTGCTTATGGACATACTGTTTTTTTTTGTTTATTCTTTTTTTTTCTAACGAGGTTGCGCCCTTTCGGGTTTTCATAAGACTCGCTGGTAACCCTGTTGTTTTTACTCATGGAGCCCTTTCGGGTTTTCATCCGTGCCCATTTTGCTTATGGACATACCGTTTTCCTTTTTCTTTTTTTTTTATTCTTTTTTTTGTATCAGCTTTGGGATGCTGCAATCCACCGTAGTTTATCGACATCTCGGTCAACAGCTAGTTTTAGGACATAGTGGTCCATCGTTAGTTTAAGGACGTTTCGGTCCGCTGTTAGTTTAAGGACGTTTCGGTCCACAGTAAAGGAAGCCGGTTACTACTGATAGAGTTTGGGCTTAGGAAGATAGCGAGCGGACATAGTCGTCGTCGTCTATCATTGACCTAGGCCATGACTCGTCAAGCGTAGTATTTCTTCAGGAAGAGACCGTTTATTGGCCTGAAAGGTCTTTCACCATGCATGTCCATGAGTAGATAGGCTCCACCCTGGTAGACCTTGTCTATAATGTACGGGCCTTCATAATTCGGCTCGAATTTTCCCCGCTTGGCGCGATTGGGGATCATAGATCTTTTGACCACTGGTACGAGTTTGCCTTGGCGGAATGTCCTCGACCTAGTCAATCTTTCGTAAGAGCGCATCATCTTTGCTTTATAAGCTTCCAGATTTTGCTGCGCCAGGAGCCGAGTTTCATCAAGGGCATCGAGCTCCTCAAGCCGAAGGTGAGCGTTTTCTTCGTCCGTTAGCTCGTAGTGGACTATCACTCGTAGAGAGGGTAACTCTATCTCGAGGGGAAGTACCGCTTCTGTACCGAATACCAACGCGTACGGCGTTGTGTTCGTGGCCGTCTTGAACGTAGTTCGATATGCCCAGAGAGCTTCATGCAGTCTCTCATGCCAGTCCTTCTTATTTCGGGACACCGTCTTCTTCACGATCTTCGTCAAGGTCTTGTTGAAAGCCTCCGCTAGACCGTTAGCTCAGGGATGATAAACTGAGGAGTATCTCCAGTCTATGTTGTGCTGTTGTGCGAAGCGGCTGATCTTGTGGCTTCTGTAGGCTAGCCCATTATCGGAGATGATCCATCGTGGAGTTCCAAACCGATAAATAACGTGCGTCTTGAAGAAGTGGAGGATATTCTCCATCTTCACTTCCCTCAGCGGTACTGCTTCTGCCCATTTGGAGAAGTGGTCAATCGTCGCCAAAATGAATCGATATCCTCTGGACGATGTTGGCTCGATAAGGCCGATTATATCAGTTCCCCACATTTCAAATGGCCAGCTAGCCACTGTCGGGTGTAGTGGATTTGGATGCTGGTGGATGAAGTCCCCATGGATCTGGCATGAGTGGCATTACTTCGCATATTCGAGGCAGCCCTGAATCATCGTGGGCCAGTAGTAGCCCATCTGTTTAATCTTCAACTTCATCTTCGGGCCTGCTTGGTGAGAACCGCAGAGTCCGTCGTGAACTTCTTGGACGACTCTTTTTGCCTCTTCAGGTCCCAGGCATCTCAACCACAGAGAATCAAACGACCTCTTGTACAGAGTATCATTGACGAAGGCGAAAGATAGGGCTCTCTTCATGAGCTGATGTTTTGAGGACGCATCTTCAGGCGTTCGACGGGATTTAAAGTAGTCTATAAAGACTTCTCTCCAGTCCTCGACTTTTTCTTGGTCGTTTACTTGTGGAGCCATTTGCTCGGTCGCTCCCTTTTCCTTGGACGACTCCGGAGATATTTCTGCCGGTGCGAGGACCCGTCGGCTTTGTACCGCGATTCTTACGTCATCGAGGTTCTCGTCGGCCAATTCTTTAGCAAGCTTAGCTAGTGCATCTGCTTTGCTATTTTTTGCACGAGGTATGCTTTCCAGGATGTAGGATGGTATTTGGGTCAGCAGCTGCTGTACTTTCTCGCTGTACTTCACCAATTCTGGTTTGCACGTTTGATAGTCGCCGTTTACTTGGATAACGACCAGTTGGGAGTCTCCGTATATGAGGAGGTTTTCAATTCCCATGTCGATGGCGATCTCGAGGCCTGCTATCAAAGCTTCATACTCGGCTTCTTTGTTTGTCCTCGGCTCTGTTAAGGAGAAAGCGAAGCGCATTATCCCTCCTTGTAGGGTCACGAAGATGAGGCCTACCCCCGAATTGATTATGGGTGTGTTCTGTTTGCGCTTCTTCATGGAAGACGCTCCATCAAAATAAAGTTCCCATCGGGCATCACTACCGTCGATCGCATCAAACGCATGTTCGTCTGGCAGTTCGCAATTCAAAGGAGAATCGGCCGGTATCGGATGCTCAGCGAGAAAGTCGGCGATGGCCTGGCCTTTCACTGCCTTAAGAGGTCGATAGGTTATTGAGAATTCCATCAAGTGCAGGGCCCATTTAGCAAGTCGCCCCATCAGTATGGCCTTTGACATCAAATACTTGAGAGGATCCACCTTCGATATGAGACGGACTTCATGCGCCAATGCATAGTGCCTGAGTTTCGTTATCGCAAAGATCAACGCCAGGCAGTGTTTTTTGATGGGGGAATAATTGCTTTCTGCCCCCAGTAGAACTCGACTCAAATAGTAGAGGGCTCTCTCCTTCCCTTGGTCGTTCTCTTGTGCCCATAATGCGCCTAAGGAACCTTCGAGGGCTGTTGTATACAGGACGAGAGGTTTTCCTTTAACGGGAGCGGCCAGTACTGGCGGATTCTGCAGGTATTGCTTGATTTTGTCCAGCGCGCTTTGGCATTTGTGATCCCAGACAAACGGGGTTCCCTTCTTCATCAGGTGACTGTACGGACGGTTCATGCTTCTGCGGTGGTGTTATCCTCCAACTGTTGGATAGAGAGAACTTGCCGAGCTGATATTGGTCTTCGACCCAATTCTTGAAGGTGAAGCAGTCTTCAAGAGGGTGTTCTATTGCTCGGTGATAAGAGCAATAGTCTGGATGAGAGACCTCGTTAGCTTGCTCGGGGTGCTTGGACTCTGGGAGCGTAACCATTTGATGTCTTATGGCAAGGTCAAGTATCTTCTTTGTCTTGTCTTGAGGAAAAGAGTATGCTCGACTCATCTTCTTCATAAGGGACAAATCCGGACCGCTCGATTCCCGATCGCGTGACTTCTTGGTCCCGCTTTGTCGCTGTCGAACGCCTTTTCCGCTCTTTGACTTGTTTCTGCCTCTGCGTCGGGCCTTTCGTACAACAGGTTGACAGGGATGGGTATCTTCATCTTTCGCAGCCTGTTGAAGAAGGCGTTGCGTCCTGGTTTTCTCGTAGATGGTCATTTCGCGATTATGGTCGTCTCGAACTTTTTGACCAACTTCCCTTATAAGCTTGTCTATTTGTTCTTCGAATGACGGACTGGGCATTTTCACGTCGGGGGCTCTTTCTAGTTCAAGGTTAGCATTCTCCCATTGAGCATCCCCTTATTCATCAAAGTCATGTACGACATAGCAATCGCGGAGTAACTCCCGTTTCTTGGATCGAACATATCCAAGCCCGATCGCTTCCATTCTCCCGTTGGGCAACTTACGCTGAGTTCCGGGAACATTCCAGATCCTGTCATAGAACTTAGCTTTTCGAGCGGTCTGTTTGAAGGGTATCTCTTGGCGCTTCAATGACCTTTTCAAGCCTTCTGTGTAATATCTAGGCAGACGGATGGGCTGGAGCCTGTCAAGTGTAGAATCCGCGCCGTACCAGATTTCTTTCTCCACTTTGGTTTCCCCGGAGCGGTAGAATAGGATCGCATTTTCGCCTTCTCGCCTGGGAGGGACATAGAACGTCTGCAGCTCTTCCACACTGTAGGTATCAAGCACATCTAGTTCTTTATGATGTTTGGGCGGAACCATGGCAACTTGCAAACTTTGCTCTTCATTAGCGAATGTTTGTATTGAAGGCCGAGCGGAGAATATGGAATGGACCTCATCTTCTGAGTCACTGCCAAAGATCAACATAGGAGCAGACGGTCCTGGCTTGTTGTACTGGGGTGGGCCAGGATAAACTATCTCTTCCTCTTCCTCAGTATCACTCCCGAAGACAGGAATGGTGGTGATAGCTTTGTTCTCCGGCTTGCGACATCTCTCCGTGTCCTCGAAATCTGGCAAAAAGTATTTTGCATCTTCGTACTTACGGACTTCGTTCATAGAGAATGGGTTCAGCTCTCCTGTTACGGTATACTCGAGACCATCCTTCAAGTATTTTATACACTGATGTTGTGTAGAAGGGATGATGTTGTACTCGTGTAACCAAGGCCAGCCAAACAAAGCGTTATAGCATATCTTGGCGTCAATGACATGAAATTTAATGTCTGTGACAAGTAGTCCGAAGTGCAATCTCAATATCACAGACCCGAGAGTCCGCGATGACTGGGAGTCAAAACCAAAGATGGTGATTTTATCACGAGCGAGATGCTGGACGCTCATGCAGATTTCCTTCAACACTCGCACGTTGAGAAGATTGACGGAAGACCCATTGTCGACCAGGATTTTGCCTATCTTTATATCATGGCAGTATCCTGAGACATAGAGGGGACGGTTGTGCTCGCACGTCCCAAGGAGGAGGTCTTCGTCGCCGAAGGTGATATCGGCTGTGTGTACTTCCTCCAGCTCGTCCTTCATCTTTTCTTCGGCGAGAAAAGCTTGGAATTGCTCTGGTTCTTGTAGCGCCTTGATCAATGAATCTCTCACTTCTTTGGATAGTAAAAGGGCGTCGAGAATGCTGAGTTGCGAGGGTAAATTTCTCAAGTGTGCCAGAACGTTGTAGTCCACCTTGTTCTTCTTTGGCGGGTCCTTGGCAGTCAGCTCTTTCATGACTTGGTCATCCAGGGCGATATCTTCAGAGACCTTTTCTTTTCCCTTATCTTTTCTATTCGTGGGTCTGAGATTCTTTTCTGGAAGCGTACGGTTGCGCAGCTGGATATTTTCACAGGCCTTCGGTTCTTCCTCTTTCCCCAAGGTGGATTCTTTAAAGAGAGGGCCCAGAGCCATTTCCTCATCAGAGTCGCTCCCAAAGGTGAGAACATGCGATCCTCCGGCGTTGACCGTGCGACAGTTATTGGTAGTTATTTTATGCTCCTCGGTCATACTTCTCTGCTCCTGACGAGTTTTGCGTTTCATCCGCTTAAAGTGTTGCCGGTGAGCAACATATCCCTGCCACCATCTTTTAAAGGCGTCGCATTCTTCGGTGGGGTGCGAAATCTTTCGATGATATGAGCAGTAGCTAGGATGCATCTCTGCTTCACTGGGAGTGTTTCCTTCAGAGGGTGGTAGCTTCATTCCCATTGATATGGCTTTAGCAAACCTTTTCCTCGTTTTGAACTTGTTTTTATCCGCGACGGATGTTCCTTAATTCGGCGGGAGTGTCTCGACTCTTTCGTCTAGTCGTCGGCGTTTGGCTCTTTCAAATATGGCCATCTCATGCTCCCGATTGGCTTTACTTTTCAAATGAATCTCATTCAGGAAGGCGTCGATCATTTCGTCTGACGGCCATAGAAGTTCCGGTTCGGGACCTGCCCCCGGTCTCTCTGTGCAGGGAGCTTCTTCATTGTCTAGCGATGAATGAGAGATCACATGGCAGCTTGCTACGTAATCCTCAGATCCATCCGACGATTCTTCTCCATCATCTTCGTCCTCGAGGACGTGGCCGATGAACTCTTGAAGCGTGATTGGGGTTCGCGCCTTCTGGTTGTACTCTTCCAGCGCGTCAATCTGCTTCTGTAAGTCCGTGCGCTTGTCACCAGGCTTCACGGGCTTCTTAGATTTCTTCTTCTTTTTCGAAGATTTCGACGGCTGGGTGTGAGCACTTTAGCTATCACCACCAATCTTTAGAGTTGGCCGTGGCTTCAGCATCCCCTCGATGACCTCAGGTTCCAACGGATTCTTCCACTTGATCGCCGGGCATGTCTGGAGATCATTCAGCATCCTTTTGGTTTTGGCCGAAAGAACGACCTCCCATGGGGCTTCTTCAACAAAAGAGCACGTTGCCCCCGGTGTGTCCGTCTTCTTAGGAGTGTGCGGTTGTGGTGGGTTTACTTTCCACTTCTCAGACAGCGCAAACTTTCCTTGTAGGTACTGATCTTCGATCCATCCCTTAAAGACGAAGCAATTTTCGATCGGATGGCTTACCGTTTGGTGGTAAGGGCAATAATTGGGATTATTCACTTCGCTGGGTTGCGGTGGTCGCCTTGGATTTGGCAAATTGATAAGCATGTTGCGCACCGCCAGCTCGAACAGCCTCTTCGTTTTATCCTACGGGAATGAGTAAGGGCGCTTCATTTTCTCATTGTAATAGCGTCGTCTCTCCTCCAATTGATCCGCTAGTCTTGGAGCACTGGGCTGCTGTTGGGTGTTCGCAACGAAGGTCGCCTTCCCTTTACCCTTTTCGTTCCGCGGTTCCGGTTTTGGAGGAGACGGTCTATGACCCATCTGATCCATCTGGGCTAACTTGTCGATTAAAGCCTGGAATGTGGTCGGTTTGAAGAATATCATGAACTGTGAAATAGTTGCATGAGGGTCTAGGGTGCCCACGAACATGCCCACTGCTGGTGCTTCCTCGATGCACTGTTCGCACTTTGACCACAGATTTCGCCATCGGATTGCGTATTGAACCCAAGTTTCGCCCGGCTTCACCCTTGCATTGATCAATGCCGTTATTGGAGTGCGTTCACTAGCACTCGCGAATCGCTGGGTGAATAATAACTCCATTTCTGCGAAAGTTTTGACAGAGTCATTTGGGAGTTCAGAGTACCACTCAAACGTCGTTTCCGACAAGCTGCCGACGAATTGGCGGAGCAAAAGCTTATCATCGCCACCGGTGTCGCCACAAAGAGCCCTAAACTGAGCAACATGTTGATGGGGATTGCCCGCCCCCTTGTATACATGAAATTTGGGGATCGTGTAGCCCGGCGGGTACTTTATCTGATCATACCAGCCTGGATACGGTCGCCCAGTCTTCATGACCTGGCCAGCCGCTTCATTTGCCTTGTGAACTCGTATTTGTTGAGCAATATAATCATCCAGGGTGGCTTTGGAGATAGTTTCCTCTTTAGCTGTTGACAGAGCTGGCAGAGGATTCGATGTTTCCCCTTTGTCATCTTCAATAATGATCGGAAGGTCTTCGGCTGGAGGATCCGGCTGTATCATCATCCCGACCATGTCTTGGAAGAGAAGTGACATTCGCTTTATATTAGCCGCTTGCTCTGCGGCTTCTTTGTCTTTCTTTTCGAGGACTCTGCGAAGGAAGTCAGCATCGGTTTCTTGTTCATAACGCTGCTCCGATGACGTCTCCGGGCTTTCTTTTGGTCCGGTGAGTGCGACCATTGCAGTCAGCATTTCCTGAAGCTTCTGCTGTTGTTGTTCCTGAGCTTTTGTGATGGATCGGGTGAGTGGTCGGTGGCCTGTAGAAGCGCGACTATCCTCTTTCCCAGATGCCATGTAAACGGTATGCACCGTTATGCCCCCAGACTTAGGGCATTTGGGTTCAGTGCCTTTGACATTTGTCGCAGGTATGGGGATCTTCTCCGGCCTTCTCTTCTTATGAGCGATCGAAGTTGAGGGGCTGTAGCAGTAGGCACCCAGATAGCTTTTCGTGGCTTGGCAGGATGGCTTTCTTCTTGTTGAACCTTTGCCCTTTTCTGTCGGCGAGGGTAATCTTGATCAACTACTGAGTTCCGAGCCTGTCGCCAAACTTTGTAGATTTTGGAGGACCGCCGCTGAGGGGAATGTTCTGGCTTTGCTTCCGCAACATTCTCCACCGGAGCAGGAGATCTTTTCAGTACGGCGGTAGGAGAATTCTTGCGCACCTTATTCAGCAGCTCGAAGCTATTCCCAGTTGGAACAACAGCATTAATTTCCGCCGTTGGGGCTGGTGGAGTTAGCCCAGAAGAGGAGTTGCCCCCGGCCTTCCTTACTCGGCGCCAGTGGCGACGTCGAGCGTGTCGAGCTGATGAAGTTGGCTCAGTGACGGGGATGGCTTCGTCTTGCCCCCTGTTCAGGTGAGGGGCTGTTGCAGGTGTCAGCCTGTTGAAGACTGATGTCCTTTGAGTAGCAGGAGCGGGAGTGGGAGTTGGGACAGTCAGAATGATAGGTCTATATTTAGTAGAATGGTATACCTTTAGTACTATTCCTAGCCTATGAGCTATATCTACTTATGTAAGTATATATACACACATGATTACTTTATATGATATAAGTCTATGTAACGACCCTGAATTTTCTGTACAAAAATTTTCTTCTTAAAGTACAGAAAGGAGTTTGCAAGTCTGAGCACAATTTAAAAGTTATTTTGGTTTTGTTGGTGGCCCATGCAGGTCCATTCTGCATGGAAACCTAAGTAATATGTCACAAGAATTATAAGAATCGGCAAATAAACATTCCTTACATTTCTAAGCTCTTGAATCTATCATAACCCTTCCTTTTCTCTCAAGGTTATGAATTTACCGAACAACACCAGCAGCAACGTGAATGGAAACACTCCACCTCCTCTACTACCACCACCTACCATAGCAGCTCCTATCAACGAGCAGACGGTATTGCTTGAGGCAATAAAGAGCCTCTTGGAGGGTCAGCAGCAGCAGACTGGTATCCTCTTGAACCGCCCTGAAGCTGAGGCACCCGGAGTCAAACAATTCCGGGCATTGCACCCTAATCACTTTTCTGGGAAAGAAAGCCCACTAGAGGCAGAGGAATGGGCTCAGTCTATAGAAGATAACCTAGAAACAGCATAAGTGCTAGAGATTGCTTGGGTGAGAGTTGCGAAGCTGCAACTCAAAGATAACGCCAGAGTGTGGTGGAAAGCTGAAGAAAGCCATCTTGCCCAGCCGATTGAATGGAAGAATTTTCGCGATATGTTCGACGCGAAATATTTCCTGAGGCTGCCCGTTTCGACATGGAACAGCAGTTCATCCACTTGCACCAAGGTTCGATATGGAACAAATCTGTGGATGAATATAATGCTGAGTTTACCATGCTCAGCAGGTTAGCGGCACACCTTATTCCGACTGCTGAGATCAGGGCATGAAGATTTCAGTAAGGGTTTGCCCCAGAGATCCAAGCTGCATTAGCTACAGGGGATTTCCCAACCCATGATCTTGCACTAAAAGCTGCCCGACGATATGAGGCAGTAGTGAAGAAGAAGGGCAGACCTCAGACTGCCGGTGTGAAGTGTCCTGCCACATAGATGGCAGGAGGAGCCTCTTCCATGCCAACCGTGGCACCCAGGAGATCGGAAGTAACATTTAACCGGCCCAGTCCAGACTTTTGCTTCTGCTGCAAGAAGAATAGACACCTGGTGAAAGACTGCAGGCGTGCAAACGGTCTGTGCTTGGTTTGTGGTGCATCCACTCATGACATTGGAACATTTCCTCATAGACGCAACCCGGTTCCAGCACACATCACCTTTCCGCAGCGGCCAGCTATTCATGCTCCTGCACCTCGTCTTTCCCTACCTGCTTCACTTTCTCGTGGACCTACTGCACAACCTCCTCGTCAGTTCCACCTGGCAATTAGGAAAATGCCTCAAAGGCAGGGAAACATGCCCCAAGAACAGAGAAATGTGCCTCCAGCTAGGAGGAATGTGAAAGGTTATGCTAACACCCTGACCATCAACCAAGGCCGATTGCGGAACAAAAAAAATTCTAATGATGTAAACTTGGCGCTAGAATAACCCTAAACCAGATCTACTATAAACCTAACTAGCAACTAAAGAAGCTATCTGTTGTGAAAGAAGTTTATACCATGAGACTCGAGTCCTTCGGGTCTTCACTCATCTCCTTTAGCATGCTCCTAGTGGCCTCCATGATCAAGCTTGATCGACGGCTTCCTCACGTCAAAGATAATCCGCCCGAGAGTGTCTACTTTGGGCTCCTACCTTTAAACTAAGATAACTAGGTTACTTGGTTTGCTAATCTAAGTAACATGGGTGATGTAGAGAGTGATGATGGTTTGTTTTTGTCTCAAGAATCCTAGGTTTCTCAACACATGAGACTATTAGGGTTTGAGGTAGAAGAAGAGAAGCTTGGAGGAGATGAGAGAGTTGTAGAGAGCAAGCTAAGAATTAAGTGAAGAATGACTAAGTCTTGTGACTAATAAAGCAAGCATGCCAAGATAATAATAAAAAATTATCTCCATCACAAAATATCTAGATATTTTCTACAAAATATCTAGATGCCACCTTGCCTCAATAGTAACCCATGACTCACTAAGCGAGTCAACAAGTAACCATGGTTCACTTAATAAAATTCAACACCTCATACCTCCATCTCATTAACCATTTAACTAAATGGTTAAAACAAATAATGAGGTTTCTTCTTCTAGAATAACTCCTGTAACAAATTACAAGAATACCCCTCACCGTATATACATACCCGTATCCGTATTCCGAAAAATACGAATAAAAAAGAGACGAAAATAATCCAATAATATAATATTAGGATCCGGCTTAAACCAAAGCCCGCTATTATTATCCGCCCGAACATCATACGTCCACAAGTACACGTATGTGATCGAACCCTGCCGTAAAACCATACGGTCTCTATATCGTTTCGCCCGAAGCAGAGAAACCCTCTGTGTGGGACTCTAAAGACTCGACAGTACACCGGCAGTGCGTTGCTCGATAAATCCATAACCACAAGCACGTCAGCGGCACTAGCTGTGCGTAACGGCTACCCGGGTACCTGTCGAAAAGGAAAGCCGATGAGCAAACTCATCCGGATCCCAACTGAGCCTATCCGTGACAATATTCGTACAGTCCGGTCCCTTCATCTAAGAGTATCGCATACGAGATCTTGGGTGGTAAGCGTCAGACCCTAATAACCCGATAATTCATACTGATGCGGCTCAGTAAATCCCAACTGCCTTGGCAAGGTCTTATGGTCCTGACCAATCGAACACAGTACGATATCAACTCTTAATATCTGGAGAGACGGATCCCTGATAATCACTCACTGCCTCCATATGGCTCGGGACTGTACCCAACTAAAACCTGTTTGCACGACTCAGTAGAGCCGTGGTAGGGTAGTGATCAAAGCACAGTGGGAACTCAAACGAGACAAATGACAATCTCAGGTCCAAAGAATAACCTATACACATGTCACAAGAGAACCGCTATCGGACGATAGGTATAATACTATCTATAGGTTCTCAGCGAGTCCGTCCAGTATACTCACCCCTAGTGAGCACCCGTATACAATCTTAGGTGATCACACCAATGGTTGTGGGACCAACCACCGTCCATTTTCGGGGTCTAGAAACGTACACGCAAGTCTATTCTGGAGTATCGATGCCCGATCTCGATACTCCTACAACTTGGACCATTTAAGGATGTGGTTATAGACTACCCAGCTCCCACAAGTATGATCGTTGTTTACCGCCGAAAACAGAGACCAATCGGGATGGATCGTCTTGCCTGAATTTGGGGGCAGATGCTATTTGGATTTATCCGTCTACCTCTCCGAAGATGCCAAGTTGATTTATGGCACCGTGTATCGAAGGTTTGGACAGATGCGGCCGTTGTAGCAGACTTCGTCAGATTCCCCCATGTTGTGAGGGTTTTTTTATTGTGGGGACGCTCTTCCCTGCAGGCGCAAGCCCCTGCAGTTAATTACGTTACCGCATCGCGATAACCACTTTCTCCTACTCCGGAAGTCCACTTCATGTCGTATTTTTTTTTTATTTTTGGTTGTCCATGGATTGTATACGGATACTAATTCATGTTGTAGCCCGTAGGGCGTGGATTAGTCCAAATCTGTATATTCTTAGATTTGGGTTTAATTTGATTTAAGGATCGTTAATCTCGTTTGAGATTAAAATCAAATTAAATGGTTGTTGAGAATACGTTAGTCTAATTTGAGACTAAGATCTACTCAACAGGATTTTGGGATCGTTCAGACCCAACAAAAGAGAATTTGGGTTCTATTGCTTTAGTTTAAGGACGTTTCGGTCCGTTGTTAGTTTAAGGACTTTTTGGTCCGTAGCTAGTTTAAAGACGTTGCGGTCCATTGTAGTTTAAGGACGTTGCGGTCCGTATTGGGATGTGCCCATCGGTTTGGGAGTGCACTAAAGAGTTGTTGGTTGTCGGGACCCTTCACCTCTCTGAAGACGTTGAAGAATTACAACGACATGTATCAGAGGTATGGAGAGATATATCCTTGAACCAATTTCCAGATTGAGGGAAGATATGGGGTGAATATTCGTCGGAAGATCGTTAGTCATGTTTGGGACTAGGATCAGTTTAGGAAGACGGGGAGCTCGATTGATTCAAGATCAAAGATGTTTTAATCTCAAGAAGTCTTGGCCAACTTGAGGCTGGAGTTGACTTCCTATAGTGTTAAGCACTAGTATGCGTTCATCACTCACATGTTCCCACGTGAGGTTCTGAAGCAGTGTTAAACACTGAATTCTTGTGCTCCTCACGTGTGGCACGTGAGGCACCTTAAAGCCGGAGTTGTTCATTGGGTTCAAATCCACGTTTATACATAAGTGTTAAACACTTAATTTTTGTGGCACTCACGTGTGAGCATGTGAGGCGCCCCAAAGTTGGGCACTGCCTTTTTTGGTTTTACTTCCCTCTTCTTTTATAAGTGCTAAGCACTTGGGCCCTGTGGTGCTCATATGCGGACATATGAGGCGCTCCAAAGTGGGAGCTGTTTTTTGGGTTTTATTTCCTCCTTCATATAAGTGCTAAGCACTTGATTGGGAGTCGCGTGGAAAACACGTGACTACCCTAAGAGGCACTTCTTGTTCTTCTTTTAGGCGCTCGCGTGGGAAACATGTGACTCGGTCTTAGCCATTCTTTTTTGTTCATCCGAGGTGCTCATGTGGGGAAACACGTGAGGTTTCGTTATAGTGCTGAATACGAATGAATCACCAGTCTTTCCTTCTATGTGCATGAAGATTTTGATCTCATATTAACGACGCTGGGATCTGAGTTTAGAGAATTTCAAGTCTCTTGTTTTATAAGAATTAAATTCTTTTTACAGGGTCAAATCCTAGTTTTATCAGAATAATTAAATTCCTATATACCTTTGTAAGAATTAAATTCTTTGAACTTAGATCATTCCCTAAGTTTTGAATCTGCATAACAGAATCTCCCCGATGAGAATTAAATTCTCAACTTGTAGGGAGATCTGCTTCTGCTGACCTCAACCAGAGTAAGAACTAAGTTCCTTTTTTGAAGGGTTAAACCCTTTGTTTGAGAATTAAATTCTCTTTTGTTTTTGTGGGAGCTTTTTGGAAAGCTTATGGGGTGGTCTCCTCCTTTAAGAGAATTAAATTCTCTTTGTATTTTTCTTCTCCTCTCTCTCTGTGTGTCCGTCTTTCCTCCTCTCTTTACTCCTATTTATATAAGAAGAAAAAGAATCAATTTGTTAAGAAAATCCATCATTGAGAGATCATGATTGATTCCATGATCTTTTAGATCAATCGGTGAATTTTATTCACCGTTGGATTTTTAATCCAAAGGCTCTCTGTGTAATAGAGAAGATTTCTTGTTTGTTTAACAAGATTATGAATATCTTGTTAGTTTTAACAAGATTAGAATTTTATTCTATCATATCTTTTTAGTTTAACAAGATCAGAAATATATTTCCTTAATATAGAATTTAATTCTATTATATAGATATCTCGTTAGTTTAATATAGAATTTTTATTCTTATCATATGAATATCTTGTTAATTTAACAAGATTAGGAGAATATTTTCCTATGATAGAATTTTATTCTACCAGATGATCACTGTTCACCGCCGGAAGCCGGGAAGACTAAACGTCTTGCCTGAATCTGGGGGCAGATGCTAATTGGTGCTATCCGTCCACCTCTCCGAAGATGCCAAGTTGATTTATGGCACCATGTATCGAAGGTTTAAACGTATGCGGCCGATGTAGCAGACTTCGTCAGATTCCCCCTCGTTTGAGGGGTTTTTGATTGTGGGGACGCTATTCCCTGCAGGCGCAAGCCCCTGCAGTTAATTACGCTGCCGCATCGCGGTAACAACTTTCTCCTTCTCCAGATGGTCATTTCGTGTCGTGGGTGTTTGTTTTGTGTTCGGTTGCCCGTGGATTGTATACGGAGACTAAATTATGTTGTCGCCCGTTGGACGTGAATTAGTCCAAATCCGTATCTTTCTTAGATTTGGGTTTGGGGGGGTTTGTGTTTAAGGATACGTTAGCCTTATTTGAGGCTAAGATCAACTTAAACGTTTGTTAAGGACACGTTAGTCTAATTTTAGACTAAGATCAACTTAACGGGATCGTTTAGATCCGACAAACGAGCAATTGGGCTCTATTGTTTAGTTTAATGACATTGCGGTCGATAATTAGTTTAAGGACATTACGGTCCATTGTTAGTTTTAAGACATCGCGGTCGAGGTTAAGGACATCATAGTCCGTGAGTTTAAGGACCTCACAGTCCGGTGTTAGTTTTAAGACATCACGGTCGAGGTTAAGGACATTATAGTCCGAGGATTTAAGGACTCCATAGTCCGACGTTAGTTTTAAGACATCACGGTCGAGGTTAAGGACATCATAGTTCGTGGATTTATGGACTCCACAGTCCGATGTTACTTTTAAGACATCACGGTCGAGGTTAAATACATCATAGTCCGTGGATTTAAGGACTCCACAGTCCGATATTAGTTTTAAGACATCACGGTCGAGGTTAAGGACGTCATAGTCCATGAGTTTAAGGACCCCACAGTCCGTAGTAATATGTGGTCGTCGGGACCCATCATCTCTCTGACGACGTTGAAGGATTACAATGACAGATGTCAGAGGAGTGAAGAGATGTACCCTCGAACTGGGTGTAAATTGATTGGAAGAGCAGGTGTGCTTAGTTCAATTTAAATTGAGGACTTATGGCCAGAATTGGGCTAAGTCCAGTTAAAAATGTTTAACATTTTTATTTATGTTCTGCCTGTTAGGCCTTTGTTTGGGCTTTGCCCTTTTAATAATGCCAAGCATTGGGCTCTGACATTTTTTGTCTTATATTAAATGCATAGCATTTATTAGAACAAAGTATGTTCTGACAGCGCGCCACGTGGCGCACGAGGTGCTTTGCGCCAGTCAAAGAGCACATTGAGCTTCTATCGGTTAGCGCACACGAGGAGGACACGTGTCGCTTAGCGCTAAGCGCTAGTTTGTTAGCGCACTGCGCCTTTAATTTATGAGCGCGCTGCGCTAGTTTATGGGTGCGCCAGTGGGTGACACGTGGCGTGCTTGGCGCTGAGCGCCAACCCAAGAGCGCAGTGCGCTGTTTTCAGGAGCACTAAGCGCAGATCGTTTCTATGGTTGACACTTGGTATGTTTTGGCGCTGAGCGCCGATCCAAGGAGCGCAAAGGCGCAGTTTATGAGTGCAATGCACTGTCTAATAGCGCAAAGCGCATTTTGATCAATTTAAGATTAAAGAACAAGTTTATGTTCTTCTTAAAAGAGGTTTTGCCTCAAGATTCAAGAACTAAGTTCTTATTCTTATGAAAGGCTCTGCCTTTATAGATCAGAAGATCTGTGAAGTAAAAATACTTCTTTTTATAATTAGATCTTGATCTTTTCTTTTTACTCAAAGACCTTGGTCTTTTTTATAAATCTAAGATCTTTTTAGATGACATTTCTTCTTTTTACGAGATGTTTTCATCTCTGTTTTTCAAGAAATCAATTCTTTACCTTTCTTTTTCTTCGAGTTTTTCTCAAAGTTTGCAGTGGTTTTTTTTTTCTTTGAGACTTGAAGTCTTGGGGCCTTTATATAGGGCCAATCGATTTGTTAAATCGGTTTAAGAGATCTTTCTCTTGATTGATTGGGGAATATTTCCCACCGTTGGATGTTTGATCCTAATGCTTCTGTTTTATAGAAAATAATCTTCTTGTTTTAATAAGATTAGAAAATCTTTCCATGCAGAATTTGTTCTGTTTTTGGTAATTCATTATTTACCATTGGATCATTGATCCAGCGGTGCTTAAAGCACAATCTTGTTGTTTGGAAAGATTTTGAGAAATCTTTTCTTAACAGAATTTAATTCTGGTTAATAAATGATTTATCATTATTATTAGATCCTTTGATCTAACGGTGGGAATTTTAATTCCAGCGCTGGCGCACCTACGTTGGACACATGGCGCGCAGCGCAATTGCGCTAGCGCACTCGTGCTTGCCACGTGGCGCGCAGCGCGCTGGATCTGAAGCATTGTTTCAACAGAAGTGTCTTTTCACCTTCCTTTTTAAGTCAAACTTATATTCCCGAGAATCTTTCATTTCCCAATTTTGGAAATAATTCCATTGTGCACAAAATTTTCTGTGCTTCATCTTTATAACTCGAAGCAAAGCTTCTTCTTTTTCTCATCTCCAAAGAACTTTTCTCAACTATGGCTTATAACCGCCCCCACGCTCGTAGACAGCCATGGGAAGTGCCCATTCAGGACCTCGTTCCTCGCTTTGCTGAGCGCTTGGTGGATCCTTCTTTTACGGATGAGCAGTGCGACACTGCGCTGCACGATCTTTTGACTCGTGTGGGGTCCCCTCTTCCCCCACACTCTATCTGGCTTCGGATGATCCTTGCGTCTGTGCTCGCCGATCTTCCCCCTTCTCCAGCAAAGATGTCCTCGGCAATGCTGGATACTGCCGAAGACAAGATCGAGTGTTTCTTGGAGGCGCGCTTAATCACTCAAGCCCTGAGGGATTGCTCCATCCAGTTGCTGAGTCAGATACGGGCTCGTCGGGTTGTCATCACCACTTTCTCTGAGGAGTGCGGAGTCGACCGTTGGATAGCTACCCCTCGGAAGGATCGCCGTTTCGACATGGTGGAGAGGACGGAGAGGGAACTGGATAATTTTCTCTTTAGCTTTATGGACCCCTGTCCTTCTGATCCCATATTTAGTGATCTTTTTTAAATGTAATAACAATAATAATAATAAAAAGATGCTTTAATTTAGTATTTTATTATCTGTTAAGTGTTCTCTTGTTTTTTTTAATTCTTTGTCATTCCTTTGTGAGATATTTATGCGCTGCATAATCATGAAGCGTTGCTTCGCTTTTCAATCTTGGAAACAGAGTTTTGCTCTAACTTGGGGTGCGCATCGCAATTACGCTAGCGCTTGCGCATTCGTGTTTTGACACGTTGCGCGCAGCGCGCCTTGCGCTAGCGCAAACGCGCTCGACACGTGGCGTGCAGCGCAACTGCGCAGGCGCGCTTGTGTTAGACACGTGGCGCGCAGTGCAGAGCGCAGACTTTGAAGCGTTGCTTCAATTTTGACTCTTAAATTTCTAAACAGAGCTTTGCTCTGATTTGGGGACGCAGAAATGTCGATTCATTTCCAGTCTTGGAATTTGAACAAAGCTTTGCTCTGGTTTGGGGACGCAGAAGCGTCGCTTCATTTCCAGTCTTGGAATTTGAACAGAGCTTTGCTCTGATTTGGGGACGCAGAAGCATCGCTTCATTTTCAGTCTTGGAATTTGAACAGAGCTTTGCTCTGATTTGGGGACGCAGAAGCGTCGCTTCATTTCCAGTCTTGGAATTTGAACAGAGCTTTGCTCTGATTTGGGGGAAACAATCACCATTGGATCTTTGATCCAAAGGTTCTCTGTTTAACAGAGAAGATCAGTCTAGTTTGAAGAAGATCAGGAAAATATTTCCCAAATAGAATTTAATTCTATCAGATGATTTAATTGGTGATATTTTATCACCATCGGATTTTAATTCCAGGATTCTCTGTTAGAGAAAGATCTTTCCATATTAGAAAGATCAGGGAAAATATTTCCCAAATAGGATTTAATTTTATCACAGAGAATTTAATGGGAACATTTTAAATTGGGGCACTCACATGCTTTGCATGTGAGAGGCAAGAGAACTCACGTGTTTAACACATGACCCCTGCTGTGGGTTTTAGCCTGTTTATGTTCAGCGCTCATATGCTTTGCATATGAGCGCTCATGTGTTATACACGTGAGGCCTGTTTGGCCATTAATTGATTTATTTGGTTTATTTTCAGCGCTCATATGCTTTACATATGAGCGCTCACGTGTCTAGCACGTGAGGCCTGTTTGGCCATTAGTTATTTATGTTCAGCGCTCATATGCTTTACATATGAGCGCTCACGTGTCTAGCACATGAGGCCTGTTTGGCCATTAGTTATTTATGTTCAGCGCTCACGTGTTTACATGTTTGGCCCTTAGTTGTTTGTTTTCAGCGCTTATATGCTTTGCATATGAGCGCCCACGTGTTAAGTGAGGCCAAATTTTGAGGACTCTCCCCTATTTTTTAAAAGGGAACAAGTAATTCTTGGCCGAAAATTTTGGCGGGAACAATCGCCATCACAACGCAGGTAGTCAAGCATGATCCTACAGGCTTTATCAACATGTAACCGCAATTTGCAATAACGTGTATGACATATGCCATGTTAAGATAAAGTCAAATCATAATAGTATACTACTATATCAAGTCTTTATCAATATGTGCAAACTGGATAAAACATCAATAAGAAAAAATACACATATCCCGATAAAGCCAACTGAAATAATATACTATATAACTGAGTATCGTCCTGTACATACATATCCCCAGCATCCACATGTATACATATACAATAATGGCCTCTAGGGCATATATATCCAACAATCTCCCACTTGCACTAAAGGCCAGTTATTGGCGTACCGAATACCCAACGTCTTCTCTAAGGCCAGCTGCTGGCGTACCGCATACCCAACATCTCAAAAAGTTGCTCGATCTGCGCTTGAGGGAAGGCCTTTGTAAATGGATCCGCCGTGTTCTCTTTGTATCCACTCTCCGGACCTCGATCTCCTGGCGATCTATAATCTCCCTGATAAGGTGATGCCGCCTTAAGATGTGTCTAGATTTCTGATAGGACCGTGGTTCTTTCGCTAAAGCTATAGCCCCATTGTTATCACAATACAAAGGTATCGGATCAACAATGGACGGAACTACCTGAAGTTCAGTAATGAACTTCTTCATCCAGACCGCTTCTTTTACAGTATCGCTTGCAGCAATGTATTCAGCCTCCATCGTCGAGTCTGCAGCGATATCCTGTTTGGAACTCCTCCAATACACCGCCCCTCCGTTGAGGGTAAACACAAAACCCGAAACAGACTTGTTGTCATCCTTGTTACTCTGGAAGCTTGAATTGGTAAAGAACTCGACCTTGAGGTCTCCATTACCGAAAATCAAGAACATCTCCTTAGTCCTTCTCAGGTACTTGAGAATGTTCTTCACTGCTATCCAGTGGTTCTCACCTGGGTTTGACTGATACCGGCTCACCACGCTTAGCGCGTAAGCTACATCTGGTCTTGTACATAGCATCGCATACATTATAGATCCTACCGCCAAAGTATAGAGTATAGTGCTCATGCGAACCCTATCCTCATCAGTCTTGGGAGACATCTCCCTAGAGAGGGTGATTCCGTGCAATGCGGGTATGTTACCGCGCTTGGAATCTTCCATACTAAATCTCTTTAGTACGGTCTCTATGTACCTGGACTGCGAAAGTCCCAATAATCTTTTGGATCTATCTCTGTAGATCCTGATCCCCAGAATGTACGAGGCATCATCCAGGTCCTTCATGGAGAACCTTTGTGATAAGAACAACTTGACCGATTGTAGCATAGGAATATCATTTCCTATCAAAAGAATGTCGTCCATGTACAAGACTAAGAATACGACAGTTCATCCTACAATCTTCTTATAAATACCTGGCTCATCCTCGTTCTTGATGAAGTCAAATTCCTTGACTGTTTCATCAAAATAGATGTTCCAGCTCCGCGATACCTGCTTTAATCCATAAATGGATTTAAGCAACTTGCACACCTTCCCGCTGCTCCCACTGTCTACAAAACATTCTAGCCGATCCATATAAACGCACTATTCCAAACTTCCATTCAGAAAAGCCGTTTTTACGTCCATCTGCCATATTTCATAGTCATGGAAGGCAACAATGGCAAGTAAGATCCGAATAGATTTAAGCATAGCCACTGGAGAAAAAGTTCCGTCATAGTCCAATCCTGGTCTTTGACGAAAACCTTATGCAACAAGTCTAGCCTTATAGGTTTCCACCTGCCCATCTTCACCAATCTTCCTTTTGTAGATCCATTTGCATCCAATGGGTTTTACCTAAGGTGGAGCAACTTCCAAGGTCCACACTTTATTGGTGTACATGGACTCCATTTCGGATTGCATAGCATCCAGCCACTTATCAGAGTCCCTACTGATAATGGCCTGCCTGAAACTAGTAAGATAATCTTCTTCCACGATGAAATCCTCTCAATCCACGTCTATGAGAAAACCGTAGTATCTCTCGGGCAGATGAGAAATCCTACCAGATCTGCGGAGTTGCTGAGGTTCGTCTGGGGTTATTGAATCTTGAGGTTCCACCAAATCTTCAGTTTCAGTTTGTGGTCGCTTAATTTCTTCCAGTTCTACCGTGCTTCCACTAATTTCTTTTGTAAGAAACTCCGTTTCTAAGAAAACGGCATGCTGAACAACAAACACCTTCTGTTCCTCGGTGTGGTAGAACAGATATCCATAACTATTTTTTGGATATCCCACAAACTTACATAAAACTGACCGTGCCTTGAGTTTATCCGGTTTATGCTTTGTAACGTAAGCCGGACAACCCCATATCTTAAATCTTGTAAGATATGTCCTTTTACCATTCCATATCTCGAATAGTGTCTTAGGCACTGATTTGGACGGAACATCATTCAATAGGTATGCCGATGTCTGAAGCGCGTGTCCCCAAAATGAAAGAGGCAGCTCAGCATTACTCATCATGGAGCGAACCATGTCCAACATGGTACGGTTCCTCCTCTCCGATACACCGTTGTGCTGTGGTGTGTAAGGAGAAGTAAGCTGAGAGAGAATTCCATTCTCTTTTAGATATTCTAGGAATTCTGTGCTCAAGTACTCCCCTTCTCTATCAGACCAGAGGATCTTGATATTTTTGCCAGTCTGGTTCTCTACTTCCTTTCTGAATTCTTTGAATTTCTCAAAAGCTTCAGATTTGTGTTTCATAAGATACATGGTCAGTCGAAAATATCACACATTTGATATAACATTTTCCTTACTTTTCTTAAATATTTAAAGGTGTTTATTATAAATATGAAACATATGAGGGTTTATCTGCAAAATACTATTTACCATATGTTTATATATTATAATTAACATTATGAAGGAAAATATATGCATATATAATATTTTTATTATGCATATCATATCAAATAATCTTAATCAAATTGCTTAAAAGATTTATTACCATATAAAATGATTAAGATTATATCTCCATAACAAATATTATTAACATTATTCATGGAGATATTGTGCAAGATTTAGCCCAGGTCAGAAAATCGGGATATCGAGTGTCAGAATCAAAAATCTGCCGATAAAGTTAAATAAAATCGTAGAATCAATACTGGCAGAGACTCAGAGAAGATATGAAGATTCTAGATATCACAACAATCTCCATGTGTCAATATAATGCTACAAAAGAATTTTCATCAATTGATCCCACTAACCCACCGGCCAACCGCGGCACATACACCCTAAACGCGGCGGATCCGCGACCGATATGGGGAATTAGGGTTTAGGATTTTGTGAGTAGGATCTTCTCAACAAACCCTTACATATGACATCTAGGGTTTGTATCTTCTGTGACTATAAATAAGACCGAGGGCTAAAGCTAGAAATCATCACCTTTTACACGAAGCAAATCACCGTCAAAGAATAAGAGATCCACGACGGGTCCACGATCTGACGTGATAAAGTGACGTGAATATCGACGGAACATCTACTTCCTACGAGGCAGAGATCGAGAACAACTTCTTCCTCTTGTAATCTAAACTCATAGGATTTGTACTTGTGAAGTTGATTAATAAAGATAGATCATTAGTTTAATTATTTCGTATTTAAATTCTGCATTATGATTTTCTTCTCTATCCTTTCTTCTTCTATCTCTATCATGCGCGAGTAATTCTCCGTTTGATAGGGTTCGTAGGATTAGGGTAGAACAATGGATGAGAAAGTATTTTAACTTCTTTTACGTCTTATGAAGTTTATAAACTTTAGAAAAAGAATCGTTAATATCCTTATCGGGCGCGCTATCAATTTATTGATAGTCTTAACCGCGATTTGAGATCAGATTAACAATTGTTTTGTTAAGGGCTAGACATGAATAGAGATCAATGAAGGGATAAGGGTCAATAGTGGTGAAACCCTAGTTTCTTCCAAGAACCTAATTCTTATTCATCACTATCAATCTAGTTTTAAATCTATCAAAAGATAAAAGGAGTCATCTTTATTAGTCATCCATGACTACTAAATCCTAACGAACCCTACAAGCCTTTTCCCTATAAAATCTATATCCGTATTTAAACTAGATCTTAAAACTACTCTCGCCTATTTCTAATCAACTCGTCTAAAGAAAAATTAAAAACTCCACGCATCCTGCGGACGACCCGTACTCATCTCGGCTAGCTACACGCGACACCGTTATTGATTGCGGTTAACTACAAACACACTCTTTTACACATCAATCAAATGGTGCCGTTGTCGGGGATTCGTGCGTAATTTTTTCTTCTTGCTATTCATGTTGAATTCTTAATCCATATAATAAAATTAAAATAAAACAACAAATTGTGTATTTAACGATTAGTGTGAGATTTTTGCAAAGGAATCTAGAGTCGCTTGAACGAGAAATTTGAGATTCAGAGACTTTCAGAGAGGACCAGAGAAGCAAAGGAGGCCACTGTAAAAAAATTGTCAAGAGAACCCTCTTTTCTGTGGCAGAACCACGGCTGTTGCATGCAAACGGCGGCATAACCGCGGCGGTCTTGTTGAGTTGTGCCCCCAAATTCCTCTGGTATCTTCTTCGTATGTTTCTCTCTCATCTGAGATCCAATAATTTGATTTTTTATGCAGGATTCTTTGCAAAATATCGCCGCTCAAAAATCTTTTGTGTGTTTTGTAATTGGTTTGTTTGTGCATATTTTAATACGGACTTTAAGGGGCAAGACCAAAATTCAGATTAGGTGGGGATTTCATCACCCTTCTTAGTCTCTACAAATCACAAAACGAGCATCCGCATAACCCTATATTAATTAAAACATATCTAGACCAAGACTCTAAAGACCGCCGCGCTCAATTAGGACAGAGAAGGGTCGTGGGTAATCTATCGCTTATCTGCATCAATCTTATGGTGTCTAGGCAAGTGTGACTGAGACAAGTGGTTACTTAATAAGCCGACTATTTTCAGTGATTCGTATAGCAGATACCTCCCACTTACCTGGCACTTACCTGGCCACAAGAGCGATAAAGAGGTGGTAGAGGATTGATCCTGCGACTTGTCCTTTGGAAGTCTAGGAGCGGTCTAGTGACTTGACCTAGTTGACCTTAGTTCTAGGGTTGATTAGGCATTTTTTGTGTGATTTGTCTCACGTCTGACACTTTTCAAAACAAACCATTTTAAATAGTTCTCGCATACGCTGCCACTTGCGCTAAACCCGCTTAGTGCATGCTCGGCTGGACACGGGATTCTAGTGCTCGTCTTGTCCGTGTTTCTACTATCGACTTCGAAGTCGGTACTTCTTCATCTTCTTTTTCCCCTCCATCCACCACATCGACCGAGATGGACGGTTCTCCATCAGATTTTACCAACACCACTCTGCCACCATCCGTAGGAGCGCAGAATCCACCTCGCATCTTTCTCCAAGAGAAATGCTACCCGATACGCGTTCCCTTTCCTACCTGTCTCTCTATTCCACCAGCCAATGGGGATAATTTTGAAATTAAACCTCACTTCATCAACCTGTTGCCCAAATTTCACGGGCTTGAGTCTGAAAACGCATACGTTTTTATCACCAAATTCGAAAACGTATGCGCAATGATAGGCACTTCACAACTTTTAGTGGATGCTATGAGATTACGTCTTCTCCCTTTTACCTTGCGCGATCTGCAGAAAAATGGCTTTATAACACTGCCGCACACTCTATTGCCAATTGGGATGAATTCTTTATAGCATTCCTTAAGAAATTTTATCCCAATAATAAGAATGCTCGTGTTCGAAGCGAGATTAACCAGTTTACCCAGCTTCCTAATGAACAATTTTGGAAATGCTTTGAACAGTTTAAAAATCTGCTAATCCAATGCCCTCATCATGGAATCACTAAATGGCAACTTTGTCGCATTATATATGAGGGTGTTAACCCAGCGACAAAACAGATGCTTGAAACCATTTGTCAATGTCATTTCATGTCTAAAGATGAAGGGGAAGCTTGGCAATTCCTAGAAAATCTCGCTGAACAAACTTTACAGTGGGAAAGCATTAGACCAATATCATCTAGGGCAGGAATCCATCAGCTCGATGTTTCCATCACAGTGAAAGACGAA
Source organism: Agapanthus africanus (assembly GCA_030015575.1). Classification (NCBI taxonomy): domain Eukaryota; kingdom Viridiplantae; phylum Streptophyta; class Magnoliopsida; order Asparagales; family Amaryllidaceae; genus Agapanthus; species Agapanthus africanus. Next base: position 362,552,932 of record JASDDO010000004.1, read on the forward strand.
ATGGCCGCGATACAAAGGAAACTCGAGGCAATAGAAAACAAAGTCTCTTTAGACTCCCTAAACCGGTTACGCTCCCCAAAGCCGTGTATGGTTGCTATTCCGACCCATCACATCTGATGGAAGAATGTCCTTTGAATTCTCCGTTTCAATGTCAAGAGCATACTAATGCTGCCTTTCAGCGACAACCTAAAAACGATCTTTATTCTTCCACATATAATCAGGGATGGAGGAATCACCCTAATTTTGCTTGGAACCAAAACCAAACTCAAACTCAAAATACGTTCCCATGCCAAAATAACTATCAAAAACCTCCTCTACAGCAACAGCAACCACCACAATCAAGTCAGCCCCCCTTTCAACCGCAAACTTTTCAAAATCCGGCCAACAATTTTGCATCCTATAATAATTCTTTCCGAACGGCCGATACCGAAAACTCCTCTGCACTCGAACGAAACTTGGATACGTTTATTAAACATTCCACGCAAATGACGGCTGATTTAAAGTCTTCTATCCAAATGTTAATGCAAAATACTGCCTCCCACGGTGAAAGTATAAAATCGATAGAAGCACAACTTGCACGGTTAAATGTCGCGATGAGTGCGAGAAAGAAAGGGAAACTTCCATCTCAACCCCTACCGAATCCTAGCCACTCACAAAGTCATAATGTGAGTGTCGTTACCACGTTGAGATCAGGAAGAGTGTTGAATAATTAAGTTGGTGAACAAGTTGATGATGAGGAATCAATTGATACCCTGGCTTCTACTTCTTCTTCTCCTATTTCGTCCAGTCCACCATCTTCTTCCGAGCCTATTCTCTGTTTTCCCTTAGGCTCGAACCCTCAACCCACTTCCTCGAGTTAACCTAAAATGATCCCAACTCCAATTCTGAGATCCATTCCATCCCCACAATCTTCTCTAATGTTGGACCCAACCCTTATTGATAAAGCTCCTTATCCGAACAGGTTAAAGGGCAACAGACCAAGTCCACAAATGGAGAAGATTATGAAATTTTTTAAGCAAGTTAACATAAATATTCCTTTCCTAGATGCTATTCAACAAGTTCCGTATTATGCGAATATCCTAAAGGACTTGTGCACTAGGAAGAAAAAATTCAAGTACCTAAAAAAGTTTTCTTAGCGAGTAATATGAGCACTGTGTTTACCCAACAAATATCCAAGAAAAGAAAGGACCCCGGGAGTCCTACAATATCTATTACTATTGGGGATAAAAATATCAATCATGCTCTACTCGATTTAGGCGCTAGTGTTAACTTGCTTCTATATTCTGTCTATGAGCAAGTAAGGATCAGAGAGTTAAAACCAACGCACTGCACACTTCAGATGACCGATCGATCCATCACCCAACCTAGGGATGAGCTAGAGGATGTGTTAATCAAAGTCGGGAAATTTATATTCCCCGTGGACTTTATCGTTATTAATACACAGTCTGTAGCAAACCCCCGAAACAAAATCCCGGTGATTTTAGATTGACCTTTTCTAGCGACTTCCAATGTAACAATCAATTGTCGAAACGACTCTATGACCCTATCTTTCGGGAAGATGTCAATTGAGCTTAACATTTACAAGTTGGGAAGTGAACCCTCCGAATCCTATGCTCAAGTATGTTCTGTCGAAATGATGGATTCCGACAGTAGAGAATTTGAACAGCTTCACGATACTGATCTCGACTCCGCTAGTATGTTGATGTTTGACCCTGCTATTTATTATACACATACGGACCCTTCTATCGAGCTGTCCGGGTCAACATATAACACTAAATATGAACCTTTTATGGAGTCCGAATATCATCCCGTTCTTTCCGATGAGATTATTATTCATGATATCAATGAAAGTTTTGAAGAAATCTTCGCTGAAAAACTTACATTCATAGAAAACATAGGAGTTGTGATGAATCAACACCAACACAAAGAAGTTGAACCACCACCTCTTCTTCTTATCAATAATGAGAATGCGAATAATCCATCATCATTGTTTTATCTCTATAAACCGAGACGTAAACCCGTTCTATTTCACCTCTTGTCCCCTCCCCACTTCTTCACGTCGATAAGTGACATGTTCTTCTACCAACCTTGGTGCTACATTGATAAAATTTTTGAATGGTTGGTGTTGACTTTTGGTCTTTGTAATGCGTTATATTGACCAATAACTTTACCCCCCCCCCCCTCTTTTAAATGCTTAATACGGTTTCACTCAAGTTTGGGGGAGGATATTTTGGCTCATGAACGAAAAGAATTTTTTTTACAAATTTGTGAGCCAAAAATAAGTTTGGGGGGAGGATTTCACTGTCATTCATTCATGTTCCCGTTACTAACTTTTCCTCCCAAGTCTACAGGTTTTTTTAAGGTTAACAGATGACATCAGTGAGGACACTGCTGCAAACATGTTTGGGGGAGGTTTGTGCTTATTCACGCATTATTTTGCATTATCATAAATATAAGCACAAAAAAAATTTTGATAATGAAAATTTGAAAGTGAAAAAATACATATGAAAGATAGGAATAGTTTGAGAAAAATAAGAAAGTTAGATGTTTTCTTAAACGAGGCTAGTAATAAGTAGTTATGAGCTATTGTCCCAAGGGTTAGTAAGATGAAGGAAATTGCTAATCTGAGGATAAAAATAAATATGAAAAATAGTCCCTATTCTTGAGGCCAAACATTTGAACGTTGGTACCCTACTATACGCACTTGCACACATCTTGAAACTTGGGATAGTAGAGGATACCTTGAAATGCTCTTGTCTAAAAGCCTTAAAATAAAATATAAAAAAAAGTATAAGTGGTGAAGAAAAAAATGAACACTGGTTTTGTAATTACTTAAGACAGCATAAAAAAAATATAGCGAGGGTGCTTTATCACCTAGTGCCTTAGACCAACTGGTTTGGAAGCTACTGCTAAGCCTTAGGTGTTGCAAGACGAGAAATTACGTCTAAATAAGCAAGCTCATTTAGTAATCGGTCAGTTAGTACCTCAAGAAGTATTAACGGTCGCATGAAGAATGTGTGAGCAATTCCATCTAAAATATTCACCGACTAAAAAGTACTAAGGAAGATGGATAAGCGTATGATAGCTTGAATTGAATTCTCTAAGTATAGGGATATCTTTTACACACACGTAGGGGTATATGATTGATATTTGGAAGAAAGATAGGGAGGAAGGATAAAGACGATGTTTTATTGAGGGATGATATGATTTCTAACATTTTTTCATGACCATTAAGATAGGGCTCATGGCAACTGAAAAACTGGTGTAGTTGAAAACTCTTATTTTCATGTTCTTTCTTTTATAATTCTTATCTTTGTACGTAACTTTCATCTTCTTTCTTTTATTATAGGATTTTGTGGGTGTAATCCGCTAAAAACCCTCAGGAGACAACACTCCTCCTACTAGGGACACCTAGAGATTTAACGGTTTGTTGCACATGCTCAATGCAATCGTGTTGCCTACGAAAGTGTGCTACTTAGATTTTTTTTTCTTTTTCTCCCTCTCTTCAATAACTAGTTTGCTCAGGACGATCAAAGTTAAGTTTGGGGGTATTTGTTTAGTAAAAAATATCGCACATTTAATATAACATTTTCCTTACTTTTCTTAAATATTTAAAGGTGTTTATTATAAATATGAAACATATGAGGGTTTATCTGCAAAATACTATTTACCATATGTTTATATATTATAATTAACATTATGAAGGAAAATATATGCATATAATATTTATATAATATTTTTATTATGCATATCATATCAAATAATCTTAATTAAATTGCTTAAAAGATTTATTACCATATAAAATGATTAAGATTATATCTCCATAACAAATATTACTAACATTATTCATGGAAATATTATGCAAGATTTAGCTCAGGTCAGGAGATCGGGATATCGAGATGTCAGAATAAAAAATTTGCCGATAAAGTCAAATAAAATCGTAGAATCAATACTGGCAGAGACTCAGAGAAGATATGAAGATTCCAGATATTATAACAATCTCCATGTGTCAATATGATGCTACAGAAGAATTTTCATCAACTGATCCCACCAACCCACCGCCCAACCGCTGCACATACACCCTAAACACGGCGAATCTGCGGCCGATATAGGGAATTATGGTTTAGGATTTTGTGGGTAGATCTTCTCAACAAACCCTCACATATGACATCTATGGTTTGTATCTTCTGTGACTATAAATAAAACCGTGGGCTAAAGTTAGAAATCATCACCTTTTACTCAGTCTTTTCTCTCCGATATGACCAAGTCTACAATACCACAAGTAGGATTCGTTCGTATCTGAACTCTTCCTCTTGCGTGTGTTTTGTACATTGAAAACTGTGTTTTGATTTAGAACATAGATACTATTACACAATGTACCTTCTGCAACCAATACCTGATTAAGGTAAATGTTCATGATGTTTCTATCAAGAACAAACTTATATCCATCTTTATCAATTAAAGAAACCGATATGATGTTGCAAACCATGAAAGGTACATAGTAGCAATTGTTCAAAATTATAGTATTGCCTTTTCCAACACAAGGTGATATTCACCGACGGCGACAACATCAACTTGTGCTCCGTTACTTACTCTGAGGGACATATCACCAGGTCCAACCATTCTACTTTTTCTCAATCCCTGCAATAAATTACAGATATGAGATCATGATCCAGTATCTAGTACCCAGGAGGTAGGACTGATCGAAAAATAGTTCTCAATAACAAAAACACCTGAAAGAGATGCGATAGTATGTTTCTTCTTCGTTGGGGTCATCAAGGAATTCATGCAATCCTCTTTCCCTTGTTCATACTCATGACAGCTGTCATAGTTTAGAGCCGAACCGACGTTCCCCATCCCCGAATAAGAATTTGGATCGGTCAAGCTATACATTTTATTATCTTGATTAGGGCGTGAAATGGTTGCTACCTGGAGAGAGAGAAAAGAAACACTTAGCGTGCACTCTTGCAAGATTAGATTGGTTATTAATTTATCTAATCAGAATGGCTCCAACTGTTTCCTCAAATTCTTCTTCAAACCCTAAAAGAAGAACTGGTCAGGATTAATCACACGTCACAATACTTGCTTAACCTTTCGGCCAGGTTAGTGTCGGTACTTCTAGGGAGGTTTTTCAACGCTTTCGCGAAGTTCCTTAATTATATAACCTCTTTTCCCTGGAGGCGTATCCCCGCTAACACCGTTTTAGACATCTACTTGATTTATAGTATTGATTGTTAAATGAAATAATCTCGCAAGAGTAATCCTACTCATCTGTGGGATCGGGATCCAACTATCATTGTGTGATGCCCTAGATGGAATCCACTCTAGTTACCACACTCCAGAAGATATGCTAAAACTATAAGTTTCCTGTATATTTGAAACTCCTGATGTGATTTTTGCCCCTAACGGTTTATGACCTTGATGTAATATTTCAGAAATATAAAATATTATTTTTGGAAATTTAATATTAAAATAATATATTTCGTGAAAACTATTCGATTTGCGAATAGGGGGTTTTCCGTAAAATGGTATAAGTATATACTAATATTTGGAAAATAATCAGAGATTAAAATGATTTATTTATTAAAAAGATATTTATCGGATTTTGGCATTTTTATAATTAAATATATGCAGGTTTAAATTAAATTGATTAGTGCACTACTAATCATGATTAAGCCAAATTCGTATTTTTAACATTTTTCCATGGTTAGTGCACCATGTCATGTTGTATTTGGTTACATGTGTGTTCATTTCATTTGGTTTTATTTTAAAAAGAAAAGAAATGAAATTAGATGCCATGGTTAATGAGTGAGAGTGAGAGACAAAAAAGATATTTAGAGAGAGAGTGTGTGGGCTTAAGAAAGAGTGAGATTAAGAGAGAGAGAACCTTTGACTTCTACATCATTCTTCTTCCTTCTCAATTATTCTTCTCTCTTCTTCATTCCTTTACTAATTTCTTCATCTCCTTCACCCTCCTCTACCTCTATGTATCATCTCCAAATCTTTACCAAAACCCCATGCCACCTTCATTAAAAAGATGCACACCCTATTCCTAAACCCTATGGACCTTTCAAGTGTGGATTTTGAAGGTTTTGGGCAACTCAAGAATTTTCTTCAGTTCCTAATGAGGTATAATCATACACTTTTAGTTAAGCTTGTTGATTTCCTAATAGCCTAGTTTAGTTAGATTTCGTATTAATTAGGTTATGTGATCTTGGAAATTTCCAAGTTGATATTAAGTGGTAAATTGAGGTGTAGTGAATGTTTGCAAGACTTGAGTGGTGTTTTTACTGGCCAAGACCAGATACTAGAAACCAAAACATGAAGTTAGAATTTGGCTGATATCGTATTTTGTGGAATTTGTGATGGGATACTGAGATCTTCTATAACCCGGGACCCTAAAAATTATATAGCGATTACCTAGAGACGAGCAGGAAACCTATAAGCACCCCTTGAAACCCGAGACCCAAACTTATTATTGTGGCCGCAGATTTATTCCTTGTGGCTGCAAATTGCGGCCACATTAGGGTAGGATGTGATGATGTTTGGTCTTTGGCTCCTATATTTTCTAATTAGACCTCCCCTATATGCAAAATTGGCTAATTGTACCTGAGGCAAAATCTGGAGGTGTTTTCCCTAGTTGTTGATTTTTGTTTTCCGATTTCTGAAACTTGGGATTTGGTATTTGATATCGTATTTCGTCGTTGGACATTTGTACGTCAACGGACGAGAGTTATTTGATTGATCTTGCATGCGTAAGCTATAGGTTCTAACCTATAAGTATTTCGTGTGCCGTATCGGTTTTCCAGACTTTGTTTTAATTGCATTTCGATATGTGTTGAAGTAGGTACTTTCCCGTGGACTTCCGAGACGACGAAGCACATCGACTTCGGTTAAGCGAGGAGTTTAGCAGGTGAGTAGATTTATATCTACGGGGGAAGTCGGGTGGATGGCGTATAGCACCCCCGCAACCATTGATATGGAAGATCGTTTTATAAATTCTAATTTTGATAAAGAATATGCTATGAACTTACGGACATAATTATAGGATTTAGTAAGAGATAATATGATAAAAGTTTATACTAATGGATATATTTGTTTAAGAATATGATATAGGTATATAAGATAACATGATATGAGATATTGAGATGATGGATATAGATGACTCGGATTGTTATGAGAATATGAAATGAGAAAGTGAATCATGATAAGTATGAATTGAAAGAGGACAAGTATGGGTTGATAGTGGTATGATATGAGATCAAGATCGATACGACTTGAGATTAATAAGATATGACGTATATGCAAGATATCATTATATGAGATTGATACAAATGTAATTTGAGATATATGTGTATATATATTTATTTATGCGGATAAAGAGTGATATTCCCTACGAGATTTTAGATCCGTACCCTTATTGATGAATAGGACGATAGAATCTCGATTCTGTTTGTTGTCACCGTACGATAGATTACAGTACACGATGAGTTACCAGATGAATGATCCGTGCTAGTGATTTGAGGATGATGATCGAGAATTATTGTCATATCGGATGTTATGAGGCGGGATCGCCGACGTAGGATATTACCCTTCGTGATGTACATATCATGTTTCCAGTATTTAATACTATATGATATCATTTCCTAGTACACCTGCACAATTACCGTTGATGCACATGTTACACTTACACAAATTTGCCGGCTCACACACATTCTTCATCGATAATTGCCATGCCACTTACATAGCAGAACTGCCATATCATGAGATAAATCTTAAATGTAAAAGTACATTCATTGTTCAGTACTATCACTTGACATGCTTGCATGATATACTCGATATGCTCATATTACTACTCTATGTTGCATACATCGTACTTTATGGTTATATGCTTGAGATGCTGTTTTCATGAGATCTCTGTATTTGAGAACCGCAGTTATATTTCAAAGGGAATTATATATTGCTTTAAAACACGGTTTCTCTTAATATGATATTTCGAGGTGTCCACCATGAGTTTTCTCGGTTCTGAGCAGTGATTATACCCGATTCGAGGAGCAGTAGGCACCGTCTGCGGGTACATGGTGGACCCGGTGAGGTACCCCGGGGCAAGAAAACTCGTATTGTTATGCGGTGAGCCTGGCATGGGAACCCTACCTATCGGTGATAGTTTTGGGCTCGGCGGTTATCTGGAGGATACCGACCGGAGTCATGAGATGATATGGGCCAATCCGGACTGACGGAGCCCGAGATAGTTTGGCGCGGCGGATATCTGGAGGATACCGACCGTAGTCGTGATATGGGCTGATCCGGGCTAATGGAACCCGAGATATGAAGATTTACGTGTCGATGCTGAACACTGGATTCATGATGTTTCGAGTGTCGATGTTGGATACTCAGATTCCATAATTTTGATGTTTCGTTGATGGACACACGTGGTTGATATCCTCATATATATACAGGCATATGTTTTCATGATGTTTCGAGTGTCGGTGTGGGACACTCAGGTTCCATGATATTGTTGTGTCGTTGATGGACACGTGGATGATATCCACATGAATACAGGCATATGATGTCGGATGTTTATTTATATATGTCATTGCATTGATCGATTGTTGACATATATGCATATGTGGTCACCCTAGATATCATAGTATTACCTTCAGGATATAGTGACCTAGGAAATCGTTGTTTTATTCGATTTCTACTTGCTGATGTTTTTTACTCACGAGTTAGCAACTCGCCCCCATTGTGCCACAGTTCTTGCAGGTTTGACTGCTTGGGATCAGTTGCGGTATCGCTGGCACACAGCTTCATCCAGGGTGTTTTGCTTTGGTAGGTGGGACACATGTTGGATTGTGCCCACTCTCGTATTTTATATTCCGTTGTATCTAGATAAACTCCATCAAATCAAATCAAAAACTAGAAATTGTATATTGGTAGACCTGGTCGGACTTGGGTATTGGGCGAGACTTAGAGCGATGGGTTATGATCACTTTCTTGAGTTTTGATGTCTTGCTTATTTATTGTTCTTTCTGGGTTGATCTTCACCGTTGGGCGTCGTATATATGTTATTGTGTGGTTGTGATTCCGCCAGTTGGCGAAGAGCTAGCTCCCGCTTGGGGATGCCTATATATTGTTGTGTATATGGTTTTGGATCAAAATATACAAGAGAGGTGCTGCCCAAATTTTTAAAGATGGAACATGTTTTCAACTGTAGTGTAATCCACTTGCATTTTCATATTTCATTAGCTATGCATTTAAAGAAAAATATGATTCATTATACCTTTATTTCAAAACTGCACCCCCACTATTTTCCGTAAAAAGGTTTAGATTTTCTGGGCTTCGGCTTACTTGATTTACGTTACACCTTTAGACGTTACGTAATCTAAGTGTCGATCACGTGCTAAATTACGGGTCATGACACTTGACTAGGTCAACAAACCATAAACAGCTAGTGAAGTTCAACCCGTCATTTTCTTGATTGCATTAAACCCACCCGTACGTGCCCTTGACTAGGTTAACAAGGCCGTACGACTGTCCTAACTAATCGTATTTACAATGCACAAAAAAATACTACTTAGCTACCGTACACTACACTTTGAATAGGTCAACAAACGCAGCACGAATACTAAATGTTACTATTCTGAAATGACGGAGAGATACGGCTGGGTTTTTGGCGAAAAACCCGTTAACGTAATGAACTTGATATCGTTGAAGGAACCTGAGCAGTTTTGAAAGGGAGTGGTTTAGGCTCCGCTTTTGAAAATTTCTGGTTTTGAAGAAAACCGAGTAATCTACAGTATAGACTTTTGCTCAAGAGGTCACTCCCCGCAAAGGGATCTTGGCTCTTGCCTCCTGGAATAAGGTGCCGGATATTCACAACCGAATACCACTATGCAAAGCGAAAGAATATAACTATAGTTTTTCGAAATTTGTTCCAACAACATCTTTTTAGGTTTCTTTTCTTGCATTAATCAAAATTAATGCGGTCCCATCAATTAACCTATCACACCAGAAAAGAACGAAAATACAATGTACGTATATGCCATCCGCATTCGCCACTGGGCCCCGTCATCACCCGTTAGGTTACTTAACTAATGACAGAGCGGGGGCTGGACTAGCGCGGGTGCAAAACATATACAACATCTACTAGTACATATAAAAATATATATAACATTCGTCCCAGGCATGACAATAAGCAACATCACAAAATCGCAGCAAACAACACAGAAAGGTGGATAATCTTGGAGCTTCGGATTTCATTTGAGCCGCAAATAAAACCCGACGTTTCCGGTCGTGTGGATAGCCTGTACAATGAAAACCTGGACCCCTACGAGCGCGGCAAGTTACCCGCCAATCCCAGAAGTGAGGCAACCCCAATCAACAAAGTGAATGGGCCACCCAGCACTCCACGGGATCCGGTAACTTGAGCGCCCCTCCGATAACTTGAGCGCCCCTCCATGGGTCATCCTATACCCCCTACGAATGAGGCGAATAGCCCGCCGATTCTAGAATGAAGCCCCCTCTGTCTCAACGCCATGAGATGCGGGTTTGTTGCCTTCTAGAACCCGATTATTCGTGCACTCCACCGCGGGGTAATCCCAGTACAGAAAATGAAAATAATATATACAATGGTGGCATCGACCTCAACCCGGTCGTGCCCCAAACAAATAATATACAACATGGTAATGACGGCAGTTTACATGTCGGACGCTCGCCCCGCAATAACAAATGTACAAATGAATCTCAATTGTACCACTAACATTGCATCACAAGCTATCCACCACGACTATCCAACCACTACCACAGCACAAACACAGAACATCAACGTGAATGTCATGTTCGCAAACCCATCTAAAAGAATATATAGCAGTTAGATGAGTTATACCGATGGAATGACATTCACAGTCGTAGATAGTAATGTATGTACTGTAACAATTAAATAGTGTTAAAAATTAACGACTTCGAAATGCCCCTGAAAGCCCCAAACTCAAAGATAACAGAATATCCAACTTGGGCAAAAACAAACAACACCTGAAACCCAAAATCCAAGAGACAAGAACACAAACCAAAACCCAACTCAATTCCACCCCAGAAAACCGGTGGGGCCGATAATTTTGCAAGTTTGGCCGGTCGAAAGTAGGTGGAATCGTCTCATTTTTGGTCTGTGTTCATCTCACAATAAAAAGAGCACTCTGCAATTGTTTTAAAAAAATAGAGCCTCTGAAAATTTCGCCAGAAACTTGGATTTTCATTTCGTGTTTCGGAGTTATTTCGGTTTCGTTACTTTAACATTGTTTAAAGCTGCTAGTATAGGGTTTATGGGCTGGCTCTGGTACCATGAAAGGTTATGCTAACGCCCTGGCCATCAACCGAGGCCGATAGCTGAACAAATTTTTTTCTAATGATGTAAACTTGGCGCTAGAATAACCCTAAACCGGATCTACCATAAACCTAACTAGCAACTAAAGAAGCCATCTACCGTGAAAGAAGTTTATACCATGAGACTCGAGTCCTTCGGGTCTTCACTCCTCTTCTTTAGCACATTGTACCGGAAAGAGATAGACGGGCAGAAGATCAATGAAAAAATGACCTCCATGATCGAGCTTGATCGACGACTTCCTCACGTCAAAGATGATCCACCCGAGAGTGTCTACTTTGGGCTCCTACCTTTAAACTAAGGTAACTAAGTTACTTGGTTTGCTAATCTAAGTAACCTAGGTGATGTAGAGAGTGATGGTGGTTTGTTTTTGTCTCAAGAACCCTACGTTTCTCAATACATGAGACTATTAGGGTTTGAGGTAGAAGAAGAGAAGCTTGGAGGAGATAAGAGTGTTGTAGAGAGCAAGCTAAGAATTAAGTGAAGAATGGCTAAGTCTTGTGACTAATAAAGCAAGCATGTCAAGATATTAATAAAAAATTATCTCCATCACAAAATATCTAGATATTTTCTACAAAATATCTAGATGCCACCTTGCCTCAATAGTAACCCCTGACTCACTAAGCGAGTCAACAAGTAACCGTGCTTCACTTAATAAAAGTCAACACCTCATACCTCCATCTCATTAACCATTTAACTAAATGGTTAAAACAAATAATGAGGTTTCTTCTTCAAAAAGCACTCTTGTAATAAATTACAAGAATACCCCTTACCGTATATACATACCCATATCTGAATTCTGAAAAATACTAATACAAAAGAGATGAAAATAATCCAATAATATAATACTAGAATCCGGCTTAAACCAAAGCCCGCTAGTATTATCCGCCCGAACATCATACGTGCACAAGTACACATATGTGATCGAACCCTGCCGTAAAACCATACGGCCTCTACATCGTTTCGCCTGAAGTTGAGAAACCCTTTATGTGAGACTCTAAAGACTCGACAGTACGCCGAAAGTGCGTTACTGGATAAATCCATAATCACAAGCACATCGGCGGCACTAGCTGTACGTAACGGCTACCCGGGTACCTGTCGAAAAGGAAAGCCGAGGAGCAAACTCATCCGGATCCCAACTGAGCCTATTCACGATAAAATCCATACAGTCCGGCCTCTTCGTCTAAGAGTTTCGCATACCGGGTGTAGGGGGTGGTAAGCGTCAGACCTTAATAACCCGATAATTCGTTCTGATGCGGCTCAGGACCAATCTGGGAAACTACTGATCAACCTATCAGTAAATCCCAACTGCCTTGGCCAAGGTCTTATGGTCCTGACCAATCGAACACAGTGCGATATCAACTCCCAATACCTGTAGAGACGAATCCCTGATAATCACCCACTGCCTCCATGTGGCTTGGAACTGTACCCAACCAAAACTTGTTTGCACGACTCAGTAGAGCTGTGGTAGGGTAGTGATCAAAACACGGTGGGAACTCACACGAGACAAATGACGATATCAGGTCCAAAGACTAACCTTTACACATGTCACAAGAGAACCGCTATCTGACGATAGGTATAATACCATCTAGAGGTTCTCAGCGAGTCCGTCCAGTGTACTCACCCCCGGTGAGCACCCATATACAATCTTAGGTGATCACACCAATGATTGTAGGAACAACCACCGCCCCTCGTCGGGGTCTAGAAACGTACATGCTAGTCTACTCTGGAGTATCGATTCCCGATCTCGATACTCCTGCGACTTGGGACATTTAAGGATGTGCTTATAGACTATCCAGCTCCCACAAGAATGATTGCCATCACAATGCAGGTAGTCAAGTAAGATCCTACGGGCTTTATCAACATGTAACCGTAATATGCAATAACGTGTATGACATATGTCATGTTAAGATAAAGTCAAACCATAATAGTTTACTACTATATCATGTCTTTATCAATATGTGCAAACTGGATAAAACATCAATAAGAACAAATACACATATCCCGATAAAGCCAACTGAAATAATATACTATATAACTGAGCAAGATCGTCTTGTACATACATATCCCCAGCATCCACATGTATACATATACAATAATGGTCTCTAGGGCATATATATCCAAAAACAGAGGAATGTGCCTCCAGCTAGGAGGAATGTAGAAGCCGAAGATATAAGTCAGGGTAACACTTGTAATCATTCTTCTTCAAAAACCCTTGCATCATTTCGTTCTTTCAAACATATTTTTTTCATGCACTTTCAGTAGTTCTTTCACCACCATCAAATTTTCTTGAATCTGTTACAACTTACTTCTATAAATTTCGAGAACGAAATTTTTATAAGAAGGGTAGAATGTAACGACCCTGAATTTTCTGTACAATTTTTTTTCTCTTAAAATACAGAAAGGAGTTTGCAAGGTTGAGCACAATTTAAAAGTTATTTTGGTTTATGAATAGCAAGAAAAAACTTGTAGTTCACTGGTAAAGCCTTGCACTGCTGTGACGTAGCCCCTATGTCCGAATCCGATCAGCCACATATTATTTTTCTGAAATTTTCTTTTAAACTTTTTGGAAGCCCAAAAGTTTACACATGTAATACACGTAAAAATGAAAAGTCAGAGAAATCTAACATGTGTAAAATGATATATATACTGAGGAGAACACGTGGCGAAAATCCAGAGCCCTACCCCCACACATGGACCGGCGAGATAGAGGTTTTGGCCGGCGACGATGGGTGACCCGTAGGGAATGGTCCCCAAACTCTGCACACCTGACTCTTGTCCTACCCCCATTACCCCTATACTGTTTGTTTTCTCTGCAAATTAACAGAGAATTCAATTTCACCTTTAATCCAATTTTTAATGCTTTTTAATTCAATCTTTCAATTCAAAACCCCTAATTTCATCCTATAAATACAACCCCATACCCTAACCCTTCCTCATTCTGAAATCCCTAGTCAAAATTATCAAAAATTCTCAAGTCCAAAAAGAGTACAAGTGGAGTTAGTAAAAGGTCGACTTCCGGTGAGGAGCTACGCAAGTTCTGGTGACCCCACGACGCCATGAAAGCTTCCACATCTTCTTCTACTTTTCCTCTTTCTTTCTAGCAAGTAAGTCTCATTTCTTATTCTACTTTTTCATCTTAAAAGTCTCTTTTCATAAAACATGTCAGAAGTGGAGTTAATACCGACACCTCCTTTAAAATATTATAAAATCCACTTTTTCTTATATGTTCTTGATGAATATTTTTACATCATACTTGCTAATCATTAAACTAAAATTTAGAAACAATTTACACTCTAAAACTCCATGTAAAATAACTTTAACCTAGTTTTTACATTTAAATACCATGAAGTTTATATACGTCATCTTTAAAACTTTTTGCTTAGCATACCTTTAGAAAACTTCACGAGGTAATGACCTACCTCTCACATACACATATATTGACATAGCATGATTCTCTTGAGACATAACTTTTGTGGCAAAATACGACTTTTCATCAAAATACCTTGAACTATAAAAAAACCTCGGTTTTCTTTAAACGGTGTTATCAAATTCTTTGCGATTATGCCTCTACAACCCATTTCGGGAAACCCAGTATTGGATGGTGCAGATTATCGCACATCCTCGGGACTAGTAGAGCGAGATGCAGACCTCCTCACGGAGCATACGGTCTCGAAAAAATTTTAATACGATTTTTAAGAAAAACGAGATTTTCTACTTAATAAATAAAATTAATTTTAATAAATATATAAATATTATCAAACCATATATTTTTAATATATAATAAAATTCCATATTTTCTAGAAAATAAAAGAATGACAAGTTTCATTAAAATACCATCAAATATCAATACAATACCAGTTACACTAAAATACCTTGAAATATTCAAGCTAAGTTAATTTTCACTAATATACCTCACGCTTTAAAATTCACATCCATGGAAACTCTAAAGAACATAAATAATTACTCGAGCTTTATTTTGAAAGTATATAAAATATTTTTCATAAAACCCCCTTGAAATATATAAATTACATTAAAGACTCTAGTAAATATAGGTTTAAGCGAGACCAATTCTCTTGAGCCTCAGGGAGCCAAAGAAAGTGGGAACTTACCTATTTAAGGTAGAAAACTAAAACGGTGTTATCAATGGTAATTGTCTTGGAAAAAGACACAAATCCTGCCGTCCATGTGCAGCAGTTGCCGGTAACTCCTAAACCTAATTCAGAATTCAAATTCTGTTCTAAGTGTCTGACTCAAGTCTGAGTCCAAATCAATCCGAATCCAATTCATATGAATCCAATCCAAACATAAATCCAATATACCAAACATGAACTTGAATACCAGAACAATACCAATCATGCAACATGACTTGACTTAACTAAACCATGGCTATGACTTGACTTCATTACATGACTACTTGATACATCCTGAAACCGTTTACATGAACAACTTGTACCCATGGTCTCGGTAAGTCTGATAATTACCAATCAATGCAATATATATTACGGGGTTTAACGGGGTAGACTGGTACGGAATGTATTAGAAGTAGAACGAGATGGTCACTAAAAGACACCTACATGAACATCCGTGCCGTTGTCCCATGGGTATTGACGGGGCCTTGTACTACGGGTTACCATAGTCCACGGGGAAAGTTGGACTTCTCTCGTATACACTGATACATTCTGTACCAAGCTACAAAGAACTACGTTAGTATAGCAAATATATACCTGTTTATTTTATCAGCTCTATTCTCTTTACTTGTCTATTCCATTCTATATTTTGAGACTTACCGAGCGCTAGTTCGCTGACGACATTCCTGTCTCTTCTTTCTTTGGAATGTTCGTCAGGAGGGCCCGACTCTCAGGAGACAGAGCCCAGTCAGGACGATTTGGAGCAGTTCACAGTGGAGCCAGACTTCTAGGCTTTTACTTGTACTTATTTTCTTTTCAGTTCATATGCCACTGTTTAGACATCACTTTCTATCATTGTACTTTCCTTTTCAGTTGTATGTAAAGAAAGAATGTTAATAAAAGTTGTTATTATTATATCTCTTGTTATTTTTGTGTATTCATTTTATATTGCTTATTTACGCTTAACGTGTTTACTTCTAAGTAAATACGTCACGGCCCGTCATGTCTACTTTTCCGTATACTGGGAAGCGGGGCATGACAGTCTACTAATGATATGAGGATATTGTACGATATGATGATACGAGTCGATATGAAATGATATGATGATATGAGGAAATGAGATATGATATGAATACGAGATGACTTGAGATGATATATAAGGATATGTGATGAGATGATGTACATTACAATAGATCCGTACTATTTGATTTGATGATATCGTACGATGGATATTCCGTACGTGATATGATGAGGATGGATCACCAATATTTACTTCGACTCGAGAAAATCTTATTTAAAATCACAAGTAGATATTATATGATATGTAGAGCCATACTTATTTTCAAAACTAACGAATTGTTATGCACTTTTAAATGATAACATCAAAAGACGCTACGACTTTTCAAATGGTATCTTTTCAAAAATATCATAGCCCCTATTTTCTAAAATAATGATTCGTACTATTTTAAACTATAACTGTATGGCCCATACGTAGTTGCGTATTTTTACACTGTTCGCGTTTACGATTTCTTTGTTCTGTTTACACCCGCGTTACGATTTCTTATTTCTGCATACGTCGCATTTCTTTCATTTACGATATATATATATACTACGTTTCATAAGCTTATCTTTACATGACTTCGTTTGTTAGGCCACACGCACCATTACCGATGATGCACGTGTTGCACGTACACTTACTCGCATGCTCACACATACATCATCGGTAATTTTCAAGCCACGTACACAGATAGAATTCGCTATGTTGCCGTATCACTTTATAACCTGTTAGTATTTTAGTTACTGTTCAGTACTCGGTACCATATACTAGTTAAGTTATTACACTTTCTTATTTTGCTAAACGACACGCCCATATGAACACACCTGCTATGCATTACAGTATTGTTCTGTGCCTGTATATATTATTTCATTATTGCCACATTATATTGAGATTCTGTTTTTATAAGATTTCTGGATTTGGGAAACCATGGATATTATTTAAAAACTTGTGAATATTTTAAAAACGCGGTTTTCTCTTGATATGATATTTCGACATCCACTATGAGATTTCTCGGTGCTAAGCTATGATGATTATTTGAATCAAGGTAGGGGAGGAACCCATTGCGGATACATGGTGGACCCGGTACGATACTACGGGGCAAGAAGATCATATAGAAAGGCGTTGAGCTTGGCAGGAGAACACTACCTACCGGTGACAGTATTGGATTCGGTGGATATCCAGAGCATACCGACTGGAGTGATATGGGACAGATGGATATAATGACCGATCTGGTGAGATGGTGTTTGATATATGAGGGCCGAACTGATGATGTCACGCCCCGCTTCCCAGAGTACGCTAAAATGGGCACGTGACATAGCCAACCATACTACCTGTGGGTAGGAAGTATCCATCCACAGTCACATTACGGCTGTAGAGATATCAAGAACAAAATAAAACTATCTAAAACATGTCCATAATCCAAGATAAATCATGAGTCAAGAAAAAATAAATGCGGAAGCGAAAGATCCAATACAAATAACTGGAATGTATGTCCCATAATGCGGGCTCACATCTGGAAATAAATGCAGGAAATAAAACTAACTACTACTGAACTTACAGCTCAGCCAGCTGGCTGAAGTACTCCTGCTCGGACTGCGACATCGATACAGAATCTGGGCCATGCAAAACCCAGACGTCAGCGCGTCATGTCATCAAGTAATATAATATGAACAGTGTAGCAGGCAATGTAATATGAACATGAACAAAACGAGAGTAGCAATAATGTGAAACAAGCAGCGCAGGGTAGTGTGCAGTGGGTAACTAAACTGTTCTATCAGGTTTTCTATTCTAGAGTCTTTGAAACCAAATTGATGAATCATCGATGTAACCCAATAGTATCCCCTGCATGCCCGGGACCACGGTCAAGACCCTCGGGGCTGAATCCGAGACGTGCCGCTAGGCAGTAACAGGTAGCAGGATGGGCGAGTGATGTCAGCATCATCACTCCGGGGCTGACCTAGCCCGTAAGACTGATCAGAACAGGTATCGAACTGTTGAGTTACAAGTCAGGTTTCACCTTTGATTTCCCCATACCCCCAAGTTATGTATGTCGAGTCAGGTATTCAGTAATCAAGAACTAATGCCAACACAGGATCAGGTAAAAGCAGGTTTGTCTGGATAGACAACAGGAACGGTCCATGAAGACTACATATTATGTTTGTTGGCATTAGACACAAGATCAGGTAACAGGTAAAGCCATGGTACATCAGGTCAAGCCAGGTAATGTATAAAGGTGTCATGTCATGTCAAGAGTGTACGGTACCATGTCATGTCAAGTAGGAAGTGTAACAGGTCATATCAGGAAGCACAAGATGTCATGTGGGTGCTCATAATCAAACTAACATAAGCATGTGTATAAATAAACAAGCATGAGTAATATCAGAACAATAAACTGGAACATGTAATATGATATGCAAATAGATATAATTTCAAGGATATGGATGCACATTTATCGATTAGGATTTTATAGTTCCAATATTAATTAGGATGCAATTTATTAAACATGGAGTGTTAATATCACATTATTATGTAGTAATGTGATCTATGGATGTAATTATATGTATTTTAAATGCGATGGATGCAAACGGGTATCCGAAAAGTTATAAAACTATAAAATGGTAATGTGGGATGTACAACTAAGCAATATGTGATATAAATATTGATATAATAATATTAATATGGATAGCATATTCAAAGCGATTAATAACTATAAAAGTGGTATTGATTAACCATGCACAAGAAAGTTCCGTTCAGAAATTCAGCGTCACCCTAATTCGTAAAATAGTTTAAAAATAACAAACGTTCTCCAAAAGGGACGTGTCTTATACCAAAACAAAGATAATTCAATAAGGTTTTCATTTTTATAAGTATAAGCATATCAAGTTGTCCCTACAAAAAGTTATGAACATTCAAAATTGAAAGTTTGCTGCTGGAATTTCCCTGGACAGCAGTTTGGAGACATTTTCATTTGCATTTTACGTTATTTAAACAATTTATTTTGCAAATAAATATTTCATAGAGTTATAGTATTCTGAGTTAGCTTCGTAACGAACTAAAGAACGTATATTAATGATTTTTCTATGATTTATAATGAATTTTATAAGGTAAGGTGTACAGTAAATTTCAGATTTGTCGTATCCGCTTTTCAACGACGTTTCATGTGTAAACTATAGTATTTTAAATATATAATATCATAAAATGCAGATTATAAACTAATTAAAGATAATAATAAGAAATATTACGACGATATATATTTTAATTGATATGGATGCAGTATAATGTAATCTAGTATGTCACAAGATAAGTTTTCATGATCTAGATTTAATATGATATAAACGGATGGAAACGGAACATCGAAACGTTATAAAATTAAACATGGGGCACTAGATTTAAACTATAGGTATGGTATTTATTTAAATAGGTATAAAATGAATTATATAGCATGTAGCAAGATTAACTTGCCTCGATGGGTCGCGAATCGGGAAAACGGAACGTTAACCGTCGGCAGGGAAAACTCGCGACGGGCGCACGGTTCACGGAATGAACCCAAACGACGAACAAAGGAACCACACGGGTCGGGGTACCTCGCTGGAACGTCGAGAAGCGTCACCGGCACGACGGAATTCCGGCAACAAAAGAACAGTTAAAAAAAATGAAAAACGAGACATGAAGCAAGAAGAGAAAGAATGATAAAGAGAAGTACGAGAGAATATATGAGAGAGAGAGAGAAAAAAAGTGGAGAGAGAGAGAGAGATGAGGAAAAGGTGTGAGGCCCGCGGAAGATTATGAAGGATTCGATTGGTTGGGAAAAAATTATTTAAGAGATTTAAAAATATTTTGGAAATATTTTACTGTTAGAGTATAAGGTTAAGGAATTATATTATGGTTTAAAGAATATTAAAATTTGGGATTTTGGCGCCAAATAAAACATTTCTAAATCGCGCCCGGGCTGGGTCCAAAAATTCGAAATTGAAATAAGAAAATTTTAGGCGGGATCCAAAATTTAAAATGAAGTGTTTTATGATCAAAAAGCATACCCCTAAAACGGACACACGTACGTGCACGTAGCCGTCCAAACTCGCCCGTTTCACTGAACGGGACGAGAACACGATGCGCGGACGCTACAACAGGGTTAGGGGTGTCAAGCAGGCCAAGATGAATATTTTTAATTTTATTTTAGATGCCAAAAATTGTTATATGCAGAAATTAATTTCCGGGTAAAATTTACAATAATTAACCATCAAGCAAGATAAATTTAAGTGTCACACTACGCTCAACCAGTAACTGAAATAGTAGTATTGGGCTCGGGTGTTACAGATGAAATGGCGCCTGAGATTTGAGAATTTACGTGTCGATACTGGACACGGGTTTTATGATGATTCCGAGTGTTGATACTGGGCACTCATGATTTTATGATGATTTTGATGTGTCGTCGATGGACACGCGTTGGATGATATATGTGTGTGTGAGAGAGAGAGACATAGATGATATGGTACCCCACATTGACACAGGCACGATAACCTTTGATACAATACGGTATGATATTATTACAGTACGACCTAAGAGATCGTTATATATTCGATTTCTACTTGATGATATCTTCTACTCACGAGTTGGCAAATCATCCCCGTTGTACCATAGTTTTCTTGTAGGAACGATCGCTCGGATCAGTAGCGGCTTACTTGCACATCTCTTCTTTTACGTGATTTGTATTGGTAGGTGGGTTACACTACGGATTGTAACCGCCATTGTATACTTTTATATTCATTGTATCTAGTTAAAAGCTCCATCAACCACACTATGTATATTTGGTAGATTTAGAGACCAGTTGTATATTCTTTCGGACTTAGAGTCGTGGCTTATATATATTCTTTATATTGGAGTTTGGTGATATTTTAGTTTTATTTATTCTTTTCTGTGATTGATTTTCGCCTTGGGCGTCATAAACTTAGTTGCGTGGTTGTATTTCCGCCGATTGGCGAAGAGCTAGCTCCCTCTTGGGGATGCAAATATTATTGTTGATTATGTACTGGTTTTGATCAAAATTTACAAAGGAGGTGCTGCCCAAATTTTAAATGACGAAAACATTTTCCAAACTTTAGTATACATTCTACTAGTATTTCTATAAACTTTACTTATATTTTAAAAGAAGAACATGATTTCATTTATACCCCTTTTCAAAACTTCACTTTTACTATTTTCCTAAAAAGATTTAGATTTCTGGTTTTCGGCTTACTTGGGTGGGGTCCTATAAACATCACGTGATCCAAATGCCGGTCACGTGCCATTTCATGGTCGTGACATGGCGATATTGCCAAACCATCAATTGATAAATCCATACAAAAAATTATGTATAGAAAAAATTAACCCCTACCACATCTAGTTTTTAATAAGTTTAATTATGTTATTGGTTCAATTTATTAAACTACCCCTTTATAACTTAAAAGATAACTTCTAACTACTACCCACCGGTGAATTAATATCAAAAAAAATTCTGATCGCCCTGAACCTCCTCCGACTGCGATTACGATCCCTCACCCACCTATTATTTTTAGTTTATAAAAACCATTTTATAAAATGAAATCTAACTCGGCCTTTTGGAAAGCGACAGTATCGATGGATATCAGAGCAAAATATTCTCATCAAAATATTATGATCTATAAAAAATAGTCCTAGCTAGCATCTGATAAAGAAAATTACAATTTCGATCGGTTAAAGAATGAATTAGTTATCCACAAAAAAATGAATCAATATGTGCTGGTGAAAAGTATTTTTTAAGTTATAAATGGGTTGGTTTAGTAAATTAAATCAACAATATAATTAAACTTATGGTTAAATGGCGGGAAATTCCTCTAACATTTACCACAATAGCATAAGATGTCCCTGACTTTCTAAAATCAACACTTTGCCTCCTCAGCTTTAATTGATTCTCAAAATACTCTTTATATAAATATTTAATTAAAAAAAATATTTTTCTCGCTTTTTTATATACCCTCGTTATTTTTCAATATCACCCACATTTATCAAAATTCTTTAAGTTTTTAAAATACCCCCAAACTTCTTAAGTGGCTATTAAGTTTTTTTATTCAATTTAAGTTATTTTTCAAATACCAGCCGTCGTCGTCGTCGTCATTTTCGTCACAACCCGACAAAATTACATCTTCATTATCTTTCTTCTCATCCCTCGATCCCATTAATCTAATTCTCTTCTCTTTCTCTTTGTTCTTATAAGCTCTTTGTTTCTTCTTCTTCTCTTATCTTCTCCTCTATTACTTTCAAATTAAAAGACCCTGATATAAAAGGATCCAAATTTTAGAAAACTCTAACCCCAAAAAAAAACTAGAATTATGCAAATCCTTAAATAAAAAAACCAAATTAATCATCACTTACAAAATAGAATATCTAAATCTATAAAATCTTATAAGAAAACCTAACCCGATTGAGCATTTTTTGTTTTGGGAATTTGAAAACATGTAAGGAATAAGAAGGGATTGTGAGAATATTTACAATTTTTTTTAACGATTTCTATCAAAATTAACTATCATTTAATGATATTGTATCTTTTAAAAAAAATTAAAGAATTTTGAAAGTTGTAGATAATATTGAAGAATAATGGGACATATCAAATTTTCATAGAATTTTTAAGGGGTATTTCGAAAACCATTGATGTAGATATTTTAATTAAATATTTAATTGAAGGATATTTTGGGAATTAATTAAAGTTGAGAAGGGCAAAGTGCTGGTTTTAGAAATTCAGAGGTATTTTCTGCTGTTAGGGTAAATATTATGGGCATTTCCTGCCATTTAGCATAAACTTATTAAAGGCTAGATATGGTTGAGGTTAATTTTGTCCAAACATAATTTTTAGCGTGGATTTTATCAAATGAAGGTTTGACAATATCGTCATTCAATTTTTAAATTAATTTAACTACGGGCATCACTCTTGTAAAATATTAATAATGTGGCAATTTTGTTACTTCCATTACACTTGTAAAATAATAATAACATGATATTTAATTACATGCATTGCAGTTGAAATAATGGTGCTTTTTGTTTGATTTCTTTTAAAATATAAGAAGGCGCGTCATCATCAATTTCAAAATTAATTGACTCCCTTTCTTTTGCCCTATAATACTATAACAACAGAGATAGATATTTTTTGAAGAATTCATATTAAATAAGTGTTCAAATTTATTTTTAAAATGTATCGATTTCATAAGTATTTCCTCTTCACATCCAATATTTGTTCTATCTTCAATATTTTTATCCTGCGTGTCCATATCCGTCTTTTTGATATTTGTTTTGTATCCATATCCGAATCAAATATGGATATGATTTCTATTTAAATAGTATAATTTTCATACAAGTCAATCTTCATGCACCATTTTTGTTAGCTTTTACTAGGTAATTTGGGTAGTTCAATATTTTTATTTGGATCAAACTTTGGCTGAATTGCATTTAAATACCTGAAGTTTTATTACCTTGATAGCTGTATACCTAAAGCTCGAAATCAGGCACATAAATACCTTAAAGTTTGTATTTGATTATGATAATTAACACCAACATGATTCCAAGGATGCTATGACTTTTCGACCACACCAGCAAAGTCTTTTTTTAAAAATATTCGACAAGGGTAAAATTGTCCAATAAAAGCTCATATGAGACACATGCTTGGGACTCTTAGATTGAATAATGTAACGGTGTTGATCGACATATTGCAAAACATATTTATAAACACACACACAATCTTAATGCCAAGGTTAGATGTTCTTTGAATTGAAATTTACAAATTTATTTTCATATTGACAGGCAACAAAAAAAATTATCATTGAGGAAAAAAATTATAAAAAACATATCAAATTATTCAGATTTTCCAAAATCTTTTTAAATAATAAAATAAAGCTACAGAGCACATGTTTATTTAAGTATTTTTTTAAAAAAACCCCATTTAAATAAAAATTAACAAATCTTTTAATTTTTTTTTATATATTCCTAATCATTTAATTACGTGCGTAGCGCTTGCGAAAAACACTGCTTAATAATTAATATATATAAACACACACACACCAACGAGCAATAGCTCAGCTGTATGGACACACCCTTCTTAGGGCTTGTTTGGCAACTGAAAAGTGATTGAAAGTAAAGATAGTAAGCAAGCAAAAAAAAAGCGTTTTCTATAGCAAGTGCTTTCTTCTCAATCCACATGAAAAAATATGTTTGGTTTGGACTAAGAACAAAAAGAAAGCCGACATGAATAAAATGACGTGGCACATATTCTTTTATTAATAATAAAAATTGGTTAGAGATAAAAGGTTAGTTTAGATTTCAAAATGATTTTTTATTTACTCTCCCCTTACTTTCTCACAAAAGGTGAGAAAACTAAAGAGTGACTTTTCAAATCCTACATAGAAGAAAAGTGAAACCACTTTCTATTTTATGACTTTTCATTTACCAAACACAAAAAAATGGAAAGTGTATCACTTTCCTTTTATTTTCCCATTTGCTCATTTACTTTGTTAAGGAGAGTGCAGGGTTTGAACCAAGAAGTCAAGAGAGAAAGCGACGGCAAATTAAAGCTTTCGGGGTCCTCTGGATGGCTGTGTGGTGGGGCGGGACGGGTGTGTGGGTGGGCGGGGCGGGTTGTAGGCTCGGGCTTTCGGGCCGTTGCCAAATAATAATAATAAATATATTTATATGTCCAATTTTAAACTTTATGTATTTATCAGGGTATATTAATGTTGCATCTTGGGTTTTAATGTCCATATTCGGGTGACTTTTGCTTCGCCTTCATCCTTTAGTTAGAGAGAGAGAGAGGGAGAGAGATGAGCAGCGGCGGTGGCAGTGGCGGTGGCGGAGAGAAGGGAGGCAGCGGTGGCGGGTCGGTGAAGACGCCGGCGGATTTCCTCAAATCGATTCGAGGCCGCCCTGTCGTCGTCAAGCTCAACTCTGGAGTCGACTACAGAGGTAAAAATAACCCCTTCTTTATTTATCTAGGGTTTCTTTTAATTTTACACTTTGTTTCTTCAATTTCCAGTGATTATTGGATCCTTCAGTCAAATTGGGCTTGAGATCAAACATAAAGCTAATTTCGTTTAAACCAGGGTTTAGGTAAACCCTAAGTTTTGATAAAAGTCTTAGAAAATTGTTCATTCTTCCGAGTTTGGGATCTGATTTAGGACTAATAGACAACAATAAGGGAGTTGTTTAACTATAATTTCTGAGTAATTTTTTTGGGAAGATTACATTCTTCGTCTGAATCGTCAATCTTAAGATTTGAAGGTTAAGGGTTGAAAACCTAGCAATAGTTATCAAAGTCCTTCATTATCTGTTAACATTAGAGAAATACCCAATATTCTCTACAAAAAAAATTGAGGCATTAACGAGACATTGTAGTAGCTTGTAATCTTTTTGAGTAAATCCTTACCATATGTAGGCTTTGTGGTCTGGTGGTTCATCAGGGACTTAAGAGGGTGTCATGCGAATGATTAGACAGACAGATTATTATTCTCAAATAAAATTTGTGTTGTATTTAGTTTTAGTATTTTTTCTAATGACAACTACGAAGGAACATAGAGTGGTATTCTGGATTTATATTGTTGATTTTGAAACTCATATTAAGTCAATCTAGTGGTTAGTTGGAGATGGACTTACTGTTTGGATCTTATTTTGTCAGTTCAATGCATGAGTTAATCCTCAAAATACTTGCCATTATTTTTGAGATGTTTAATGAAAGTGGCATTTTGTAGTTTAGGAATCTAAAGTAGTCGGGTAGATTTGAAACCTGATCTATATGTGCTTTAGCCTTTTATCTTAAAAGGACAAATGGCTTTGAAATTAGGTTATTTTTAATCAGATTTTCGTCAAGTATAATTCTGATAACCACAATGAAAGATGCTTATAGCGATTTCTCTGCGATAAAGTCGTTGTCAACCTTACGCTCTAATTTTCTGTTTAATGCTAGTACTCATTTTTCTTAATTATCTCGTGTATATCATCTTTATCTTAATCAAAATGGTGTGCATCTTCTTGCATTGTATTTCAGTAAGGAGAGTGGGAATAAGGTGTAAGAAGAAAAATATATAGTGATCTTTTTATAGGAATTGTGCTTTATTTAAGTTGATATATATTTTGTTCTTTTGGTTTTCGATTGTTATCTCTTACACCAGCTTTGATGAAAGTGTTAACCCCGCCCTTATTTTTCTGTTGTATTCTTACATATTAGATTCAAGGACCACATAAAGATATTTTTAATTAAGAAATACATAAATAGGTTATGGGATTTTAATCAAAACATATGATCTTTATAAGAAACAAGGAAAAAGGTTATATTTTAGAGGATAATGTTTGTGACATCAAAACGGGACATCCTTTCTAGATCATGTGATCATTGATTTGGTTAATTAATTTATTTTGTAAATATATGTTGTATTTGCTTGAAAACCCATTTCCTGTTTATATGCTATAATAGAAAGCAACCCATAAAATTTTATTTGAAGGTACAATTATATAAACAATAGGGGGTTAACTTGAAAGAAGCGGAGCTACAATTTATTTGAGCTATGCCTCACCCAACTCTTATCAAGGTAGCTTTTGAAACTAGAATTAAACATACATTATCTTTCTTTTCTTTGCTCTACCATTTCCAAGTCTAAACACTTTGGTAGAATGACTTGAAATTGATTTTATCATTTCCCTTTCCGGATTCCAACATTCTAATCTTGCTACCCCACGCCACTATCGCATGCATGATGCTATAAAACACTTAGTTGTTATGTGTTTGGTCGATCGGTGCACAACACATTATCCGACTTTTAATGCAAATGCACTCATGCACAAGCACCTGTGTGTGTGTTGACAATTCCAAATTTTTTCATAACAATACTAAATATTCAAAAATGTAAAAATTATGCAAATTTCTGTACTCATTATTAAAGCAATACTTGCAGCTACTCTGTTGTTGAGAGCTAGAGTGGGGAGTAAATAGTAGAAAGAACAACAAATATTAAGGATCATTTTAAAGGGAAAAAACTAACATCAGTGTGATCTTTCGTTTTCACCAAAGCATCATCGCTTGCATTGGAAACCACAACGCATACAATGTTTCACCCCTAATAGAGGAAGTATTATTTGATGGATGGGTCGATTGAAAGAATGGTGGAAGTGTAGGTTTTATTAAGTGGATAATGGGTGACTTTTTGTTAACAAGTCTGGTTAATGGATACAACATATGCGGAATGTGCCCTTCACATTTGATTAAACGGAATATCCAAACAACTAATCTGCTTATAACTATAGCCGATGTGCATAGTTTGATTATTTGAGTCCACAATGCCACATATAATGTCTTTTTCCCAACATCTCTCTCTCACATGCACTTAGAGGCCGTTGAATGAGGATTTTCTCAAACATGGACGGTTGATAATTAAGAGGAATTTGGAGGAGAAAGATCGATTAATGACTAATCTTCTTGAAGCACCATGCTTCATTTATTATTACTAGCTTTCTAAGATCGTCATTTCATACATTAGGGATAAGATCAGACAATCCTTTGTTATGTTTGTACTTAAACCTAGTAGCTTATAGCAACCTCCCAGCTCTCGTACCTTTTGAATTAATAATTCATTGCTATGAGAATTTGATTAATTAGAATACGTGGAAGGGGAAGATAGAATAACCTATAGTTATAAGGAGTAGTGCTAATTGCATCACTCTTTGCTCCTTTGATAGTATTTAAATTGGACCTTGCAAATCACATGGCCCAACAAATAAAGGGGAGAGGCCCACATCTTAGTGATAGCAGCACAATTAGCACTTTGCCATGAGATAGTGTTACTTCATATTTATTTTGAAGTGTTAACTTACAATTCTGGAATAAAGTTTAAACTATCTTCATTTTTTTTTGCTTCAGATTATTAAAACTATCATCATGACTAGTAGAATTAGCATCGGTTTCACTTTGACATTTACCTCCTCTGTAAAGCAAAACTTTTATTTGCCATTAATTAAATGGTTATATAGGATTGTAATCAAACTTAAACTATCCTTTTTTGCTTATAGATTACCAACAGTAACTTCAGGACCTATTGAGCGTTGTCTTAGTTTCAGTTTAGACTTTTAGACTTCAGACTTTCAGACTTCCTCTTGATTTGATTATTGTCTATGTTGATGCAAAAGAAAATTGTAGAAAAATATGAATTTGTTGACGGAGACTTGTTGTGTTGACTTTGATGTGGGTACTCCTTGTTATGATCAGGATTATCAAGGTTATCGAATGCGGTATGCGGCTCTATGCGGTTCAGTGGTGCTATGGTGCATACCGCATACAGCATATGTGAGGCATTCTGCATATGGGACATGGCTTTTCAAAGCAAAAAGAGAGAGAAAGAAAGAAAGTAAAAGAAAAAAAAAAGCTGCTAAGAAATCAAGGAAAAGAAATTAAGTAGAAGTTGAAGTTTGTAGTTAAACAAATAGAAAATGAGATCTATTGGGAAAAAAAGTACTTTCGTATAAATAAAAAGAGCATTTGCTGGAAGAAGAGAATAGAAAGAAAAAGGAGAATTTAAAAAAATGAGGGTTCATATAAATTGATTGGTTGCATAGTAGGTCCGTTACAATATCCGACTAACTCACACAACTTTTCAACCACAATTTGGTTAAGCATTTTTTGCTTTGAAAATGAGCTTTGCCGCATGATGGGCCATACAAATCAATTTCTATGCGTCGAAAGGGTGCATAACACATATGTGGGTGCATACGCGCCACATTAAATGCATGTATAAAAGCGATGATGACTTTGATAGTGGCTCTTGTTATGATGAGAAAGATCACAGGTCTGGCTAGCTAACAGGATGGTGAGAGTTATCCGCCATATCTATAAACCAAGGAAAAATACTAACACTGGAGTTCCCTCAACATTCAAATTGTCGAATGGACCCAATCCAGTTACTAAATTGGGTTCAAACATATTGAAATGGAGTTCAAACATTTTTAAATACCAAGTTGATTGAATTAATTAACATCCGAAAGCAAAACAAAAAAAGGAAAGGTTTATTCATGCTGCTGGTTATGTACAGCAATCCTGGTTCATGCAAGCATATCATAACAGTATCTCTTAGGATAAACTGGATGAGATGAAATGGTTTTTAGCTGTCTATAGTAGTGATGAGTCTGATGACAGAAAATGAGAGAATCAATTCAGTGTTGATTGAAATTTATTTAATCAGAAAACCTGTGGCTTAGAAAGCAGACGTCAGGATGATGAACATAGGATATGGTATAATAGAGAGGCTAGTGTGTTAGTTTAGCTATTTCAGTGTTTTGGTGGGGCAAGAGACTGGTGGTTATGTACACCAAACTTTTGCTTGTAGGTCTTCACTTTTCAATCTTTAATTACGTTCTCCTTCCTGTTACTGCGTAACAAAGGCACGTCACATTTGCGTGGATGAGACTGTAATTAAAGACTGACAAGTGAAGAACTTCAAGCAAAAGCCATCTCGTAACGGAAATATTGGGAGAAGAGATGGCTTTGTGGTTCCAGAAGAAGCACAAGGAACTTATATTGGAAAGTGTGAAGGCAAAGAGGCTGGGATTGCATCATATGGTTAAGTAATCGGCAAATTGTATTTTATATTCCATTATACATTCTGTGTCACTGTTGTAAAACTTCAAAGAATGGTCAGAGTTTAGGGAAAACGGAGATTGTATTATTACGTGACAGGTGAAATGGTGAATTAATATTGGAGTCCTTTTTGAAAAATTATATACCTTTCTTTTCCTTTCCTTTTTTTTAATGTGAGTAAAAGGTCAAATACAGCAATTCTATAAGAATGAAACAAATACGAAAGTGTTACAGGAGCCGGGGTTTGGATGTAATCCATGCTTGGTTGATGAAGATTTATGCTGCATAATTCATTGCATACCTCTTTTTAACTGATGGAGGACCGATATTGATGGATTATTTAATCCAACCATGCTTTTTTGAAAATTTATTAAAGTCATTATGGAATTCAATGGTCGCCTGAGATACCTTTATATATAAGCTGGATCTTTTGAGAATGGGAAATATGAAAACTGTTACATTTTGTTCCAAATGAGTTTCTCTACCATGTGATTTGATGGTGAGAGGAGCATTTCCTCATCATATAGAGTGATTAGCATCTATCCATCACCCTATTAATCGAGCATATTTTAGATCTTTGATCTGTTCTGTATTATTTTTGCCAATGCAGGTATTCTTGCTTGCTTGGATGGGTACATGAACATAGCAATGGAACAAACCGAAGAGTATGTTAATGGTCAGCTAAAGAACAAGTACGGGGATGCGTTCATCAGAGGAAATAATGGTATGAATGTTTTTTCTCAAAGCTCGCTTGCTCTTTTTGTATGTGTGTTTGTTTGTATCTAACACCTTTGCATTAACAGTTCTCTACATCAGCACTGCAAAGAGGACCTTTCCATCAGATGGGGCATGATCTGTATCACACTGCACGCATCTTGATAGTGTATCAGACGTAAGCAATTTTTCAGTCATGTTTATTTAAACTTTTTTTTTTTCAAATTAATTCCTATTCAAGGAACTTTTAGTTGTAGTTGTCGGCATCTTGCGAATGTGTGATGGTGATGAAAGTGAAAGTGTTCAGAGATTATTTTGGTGTTTTTGATGCTGCTGCTTTTCCCCCCTGCTAATTTATTCAACTTTATGCAAGTGTCGTTGATCGCCCATAAGAAGTGTTGTCTTTGTGAAGGGGTTGAACATGAAAGCAGTTGATCTCTATTTTGTGTTTATGGTAGGTCAATTTGCGTATTCTGCGTGTTTTATACAGTATTGAAAACAGTATGGTTTAATTTGGAACTGAAGATTTATCACCAAACTGGCACCTGAATGAAAAGAAAAAAACTTGGGTCCCTTCTTTGTTGACAGTATGATCTCAATTACTCCTAATGTTTACAATAATCTTTTTGTTTGAGCTTGTATACAAGCTCAGAAAAGTCTTAAGCAAGTATGCACCGAATTTTAGCATGGTTAGTATTTGATGTAAATTATTTAATGTCAATAATTCCTGACATAATATTACCAATATCTACTAATACTAGGGGGAAACCGCCTGTGCATTGCGGGGGCCGTGAGATGCAATTTCAATACATGAGAATAACGTAGGAAATCTTGAAAGTTCGTTCACTGTGAATAAATTCATGAGTAATATTTCGAACAGTAAAAATTCAATCTTAAAAGTGTTTTTGAAAAACTAACAGAAATAGGAAGCAAGGGAGATCAAAAGATGGTATAATCGACAATATTATTCTGTGGACAAAAATTTAAAAGAAAAGTATGTAATTTCCTCCTCTTTTTTGTTGTTACGGTCATAATAAAAATAGTAAAGTAGGCATTCTCATTACCATTCAAGCAGATTAGAGAAGTGAGAAATAACATCATACTTCTATATAGATCAACTATCTGCTACTTTCGACTCCATGCTATATGTACCATTTGTTACCGAATTGAGGCAATATAACTTTTCTTGGAAAAGTTCAAATTTATTCGGATGAAAACTAATAATAAAAAAAGCAACTGAAAATCATAAATAACAAACTAAACATAAGCCTTCGAAGATAAATATCTGAAATCATTTCATATAAAAAAAAAGATTTAAAATTCTTCATGGTTGGAAAAAACAAAAATTGAAAGTCAAATAGGAAACATACAACTACCATAAAAGTTGCAAAATGCTGTTTTTTAAAAGTCAACGGTGTTTCCTGCTTATTTGCCTGAATGCTAGGGGTAATTCCTAAGGTTTAGGCTTATTATTTCTTTCTTTTTAGTCATCAAGCACCTGCACCCGGTACATGGAAGAACCCCCCCCCCCCCCCCCTCAAGCCTGTAAACCAAGCGTAAGAAGGGAAGTATTACATCTTTCAAAGCACAGATCACAAGATAAGATTGATTTTCGGATTTTGTTTCATACATAAATTTCCATTATCCGTCCTAGGTCCTAACTAACCAAACACGAACAAAATCCCACAACAGCATACACAACCAAAACTACCTTCATCTTTAAGCATTCAAATCAAACCCACAATCTAATGTAGTCGGCAATTTTCTCCTATTATAAATATGAAATATTTGGAAAACATTCGAAATGTTTGGAAGGAGCATGAAAGTTGAATCCATTTTCACTTCACAATCCTAAAAGCACAACTCACACATGTTTCCCCCCTGTTTGCACCAAATTTCGGCTTAGGAAAATAAAAAGGCGATAAAATGATATCATATCGGCTTTAATAATAGGCCACAGAATGCAAAACTAGTCGAAACCACAGCTGGTATAACATCGGAACCGATCATTACCATTAATACATGAGTTTTGTTCTCGAGTAGCAGCAACTTCTTAAAACTAATATTCTGCTGAGTTATGGTTAGAATCCTTGAGAGCTTCTGTGAAGAAAATCGATGAGCAAAGTAGTTAAGCCTCTTAGTTGGAACTTGGAACCCATGTTCTGGTTACCTGCAAAGATTTGCGGCAGTTTAGACACAGAACATTGAGATTTCGTTGTGCTCTTCGGTACTCGTACAGCATCTTGCACTGATTGCATGATGACCCACAGGTTCCCGCACCAAATGCAGTGGAGGCACCGTGGCCATTCTCCGTTGTCGAGTTAAAGTTAGAATTTTGTTGAAAACTCTGACGTGAAGGATGAGGAGCAAAGTGAGCAGGCCCGTTAGTTGGAAACTCGTTCTCTGAAGCAACAAATGATCTGTGCAAGTTGAGAACAAAGGATAATGAGATTAAGGTGAAGGAGAATGAGATTAAGGTATGTTCAAAGGCACTGGATCTGCATAACCAACTGATTGCATTTAGTCCAATAGGTTCCTGCATTCGAGGTGCTATGGTCATTCTCCGCTGTCAAGCTAAAGTTAGAATTCGATTCTGCTGAGAATTCTTCCAAGAATTCTGCCGATAATGCGGAGGAGCATGGTAAATAGGCCCATTAGTTGGAAACATGTGTTCTGATGCTGCAAAAGATTTGTGGCAGTTGCTGTTGGGACAAAGGATGCTGAGATTATTGTATGCGCTAAAGAACTCATACTGCGTATTGCACTGATTGCATGAAGTCCAAGAGCTTCCCATATTTGAGGCACTGTGTCCATTATTAGTTGTCGAATTGGCTTTCTGCTGAAATTCTTTGAAGAAGACCTCTCGCTTGGAACCGTGTTCTCTGCAGCTACAGACGAACAGCGGCAGCAAGGACAGAAGATATTACTCTTAAGGCATGCTCTAAGATTCCCATGCATCTTGCACTGAGCGCATGAAGTCCAAAAGGTTTCCGCCTTTGAGGCGCCATGACCATTATTACTTGTCGAGTTCGGATTATTCTGACGGTTATGTGAAGAAGACTGTGAAGCAAAGTATATGGGCTCCTTAGTTGGACACACATCCTCTGAAGCTACAAATGATTTGTGGCAGTTAGAACAAGTGATCTTGACATTAACGAATACTCGATACTCATGTTGCATCTCGCAGTGAGTGCACAGAGTCCAAAATGTTTCCGATTTTTCTGGCTTGGATGAAGCGGGCTTTGAGCTATGTGATGCTGGTGCTGATCCTGTGTTGCTCGAGCTTTCTTTCGATTCAGTATCATTGGCAGAAGCTGATCCTGTGCTCCTCTTCTGAGCTCGTGCTTTCGGTTCAGCATCATTCACAGAAGTGTAAGAAGAATTAGAATCTTTGTTCATTGTACTAGTTTGAGACTGGCTCCCAAATCTCTTATAATCATATGACTTCCTCTTACGCTCATCCGACAAAACAGTCCACGCCTCAGAAATAAGTTGGAAAGCGGCTGCTGCAGCCACAGATTTATTCTTGTCCAGATGCAGCTGAAGGGCCAAAATCCTGTACTGTTTCTTCACGGTGTCTTCGCTAGCTTTAGGATCAACACAGAGACTGCGATACCAATCTTTCTCACCATCAACTATCGCACCTAGAGAGAGAACATCTAGAGTTGCTATCATTTCGGTGCTCGAGAGATGGAAACAGGTTCTGGGCCTTGAGCGCAGACTCTCTGGCACCCTCCGCATCTTCTGCCAAGAACTTCGCCTCGGCAATTTGTTTTGCCTTGAGGGCCTCCGCCCTGTTGCTCTCCATAACCATACACTTCCTTGAGCTAAGAAAAATTTACCTGGTGAAACATTCTTCTGAATTAGATTGTCCGAAACCTGTATCCAATGGAGAAAACATCTTAATATCATGCAGTTGTCGTGGGAGGCGGACAAACCAGAACACAAATTCAAAGAGTATTGATTTTAAGAAATCTTACAACTGTTTGAGTTAGTTTCTGCATGAATCTTTAAAATTAGCAGTAAATGAGTTAAATGGTGAAACTAGCATTGGGGAGCTTAATGTTTGTTGATATAGTTAATGGTTAAATGGTGAAACGTACCATTATATTAATTAGAACGGAGTCTACAAAATGAAAATTACTATGATCTTAGTGATCTTACCTTGAGAGATCTTAATACGAGCCTTCTTGCAAAATGAAAATGGATTATGAAAAAGAAATGATCAAATCTAATTCTTTTATTCCAAAATTACTAAACTTAAAAACTGAAATAGAAATTTCTTTTTGAATGAAGTTACACGGCACACAGTTATTGTGATCCGGAGAATTAAGGACACTGATATATAATGGGTGACCTCTTGAAAGTCCAATTACTTTGTTTTTGAATCCGAATATCACTAAATAAGGGAAATAGATATGGGATCAACTCTTTAAAGTGTACATTTTAAAGATATTGAGTTCATGATAGACGAAGAAATAGTCCGCAAATGGATTTTAGTCTTCTAAGTTAGGAATATGGAGGTTGCCTGATCTTTCTTTGTTAAACATTGATGTTGTGCCATTACCATAGTACAGTCTTTCTGATGGAGTTAAATGAGATTACAAACACAGTGGTTTGGAAGTTGAATCAAAATGATAAGCTTTCTCTGTATAGTTGCTCTAACCATGGTTCAACTTAATCTAGAGGCCGATGGCACTTAAAACCATAAGATTTTTTCCCGGCTTCTACAGGCGTCTCTTAAGTCTTAACAAGCTCATACATGATATGCAAAATCTGAAAAGGAGATCGGCCATATGAATTTTGCAACTCGCTTGAAGAAACTAATGAACATTTGTCTCGAAAGTGTTCTAAGGATACGGAATTTTGGAGTATATTGGAAAGAGCTTTTAGAGTTGCTGTATAATAATGCAGATATATCTAGGATGGGATATGCATTTTTCTTCATATACGTGCATCGCGCACGTGCATACAAACAAGTGTAGTTAGGGTTAACTAAGGGATTGGGCCAATTCGGGATGAAGTACCGAGTGCGATCTTAAGACGGGATCGACTTAGGTATTTAAGGGGTTGTGGTTTTTTTTTTATAGCAAGTGATGCATGGGTTAGTTAGGGTTATGTATTGGTTGGGTTTTTTATTGTTTTTTTAAAAAAAAAATCTTGAATAATGAAAAAGGCATGTAGGAATCAATTTCAAAATTAAAATACCCCATCCTTCTGCACTATGATAGCAGATTTGTTGATAAAGCCTCAAATATAGCTTTGAACCAAAAAAAAATAAAATAAAATAAAATTTAAGCATACAATCATGGTCAATAAAACTTTTAACATTTATCATAAACCTAAACTCTATGTTCAAAAACAGACTTCAAGAAATAAAAGATAAACAAATTCTTTTCTTATAGATAACAAGTTTAATAAATTAAACAACAAATCACACCACATATTCATAGTGATTCTTAAAATGACACGTGGCAAGAACTTTTTTCCATCCTGATTTTGAAATTTATTTAAGAAATCGTAACCGATTAATTTCTCTGTTAATAAAAAGTAGGACTCCCTAAAAGATTTTTTGTTAATTAAAAGAAAGGGTGAGAGATGAGAGGGAGCTAAGGCCCTAAGTCACAAAAGGCGGCAGGCGAAGGGATAACATAGTAAGGTCTAGATATCAGGCTCCTCGACTATTCATACCGACGTACCATCATTATCCTTTAATTTTAAGACTCTGATGGGATTTCAATTCTCTCGGATCATCGAGAACACAAAAGAGAGGAATACAAAATAATATGAAGAAGAAACAACACATCAGATTTACGTACTTCGACCATTTTGGTCTAGTCCTGACGTGCGTCGTATCACGTCAAGATGTTACTTTCCGTAGATCTGCTGTCGAACGACGGTGGACGGCTGAGATTGATTGGGAGGTTGCCTCCTGAAGCGTGTGGATCTCAATGGTTTTGAGGCGGTTGAGGCCGAGCTACCTGCAAGGAAGTCCCAGGGTGGTTGTACTACCGAGGACCCTCCGACGATCAAGTTAGATCGGATATTTGAGCAGAGTAACGGCCTAGTGGGGAGAAATTGACTTACTTAATCTGTCTAGAGATGGGTTTATATAGTGGTGGCAACAGGCAGGCAGGAGCGGGAATCACGCCGGCCATTACGCTCCCGGCGTCACGCCCGTGTGATAGACGGGATCTCCCATTAATGGCGAGACATGCTCGTTAATGGGGGATCGTGATGGCATGGAACGCGGGACGTGGCCGGCGGATATCTCGCGTATGGCGAGATTCAAGGAGGTGAGGCAGTTGCGCCTGCGATAGGTGCCGTTGGTCGATCGATGCGCCTGCGATAGGTGCCGTTGGTCGGTCGATGTGACCGAGGAATATGAGCTCGGCAGGAGGCTCGGGGACGAGCGGGAGACCGATGTATCTATGTTCTGCAGTAGCCCGAAGACGAGCTGAGGGGCCCGAGGAGGCCAATTGTACGGGGGCTCGGAGGTGAGCCAACAGTTGTTTGTAAGGCGGGCACAGGAGTTGTGTGGTCGGTCACAGAGGGTCGGCCACGTTCAAGGGTCACAGACCCGGGAGTTCTTCCGACGTGCTGTTCTTGGTCCTTCCTTGCGGGCTTCGGGACACGTCATCTGCCACGTATCACAATCTGGGAGATCACCGATACCGAGCATCATCATCAGCCCCCCACTTTCGTCCCGACCTGTTCAAGGGTCGGGTCGAGGGTGGTCTGCCGGGTCACCCGAGGTGAGCTCCTTTTCGTAAATATTGTAAGCGTGCGTTCCCGGGCAATCAGCTGCATTTTCTTGACGGCGTCAGCGGATCAGGGGCCAGATCTCGCATTGAAGAGGATGCGCGGGAACATGCGTACGTCCACCGAAGCGACAGCCCACGTGTCTGGCGCTGGTTGGTTGACGTGACGGGCCGCAGATTTTCGGCGTTCGATGGGGTACGACCAATGCGCGTGTGACAGGTTGAGCGATGGTGGCCGTCGAATGCGATGAGTCTTTTTGGCAGGAGATGACCGTCGCCGTTGGATGTGTACGCCGACAGCTGTAAATAGAAGTGGGGTCTCCATCAAGGCCCATACCTCTTCAAATCTTCCTCATCCCGAGTCTCGTTAGCTCGGCGCTCTCCTTTTTAGGTCGGATCTCTGCGTTTTTTTTCCTCCCGAGGACTTCTCTCCATCAGGTTAGATGTCTTCTTCTGAGGAGTCTGTAGATGTCGTCGGGGTAGATTCTAGGGATTCTTCTGAAGCTTCTTCTTCTTCTTCTTCTGCTTCTTCTTTTTCTTCCACTGAGTCAGAGTCTTTCCGGGAGGTTAGGGTCAGATCCTCTTCCTGGGGTCGCGCGATGGGGGCGGTTCCCAGAGCGGTGGTCACGGACATCCCTGGTGTGTCATCCTTGGTGAGATATGAGGATGAGCTTGCCACCTCTCGGGCTTGTTTCCATATTCCTCCCGGCTATACGCTGCGTTTGGCCGAGGAAGGAGAGAGGGCAGATAAGGTACGGGGTAAGGAGATTGCCTTGTACTTGGAAGCCTTTTTTGCCGGAATGCGCCTGCCTTTCTCTCCCGAGGTGGTTAGAATGCTGAATTATTTTGGGTTAGCTCCGGGCCAGCTAGTGCTGAACTCCTGGAGGATTCTCCTTGGGTTCCTGGTCCGTCTGAAGATGCACATGATCCCATTCAGGCTGAGCATCCTAGCCTCTTCTCTCTGTTATAAAAGTCACCCCGGCACTCGCGCGGGCGAGCCGATGTGGGTATACTTCTCCTTTAGGAAACAACGGGGAAGTGCTGTCGGGTCGGGGGTCGTCGTCGTACCTTCTTCCATCCACGATTGGAAGAAGAAGTTTTTCTTTGTTAGGCCGCCCGAGGGTGAGGACTGGCCCGTGCCCACCCAGTGGTCTAGGGATAGGTGCCGGCGGGAGAGTCAGTCAAACGATCCCGACACGGCGAGAGTGGTGGAGTGGGAGCCCATTCCCCGGGTCGACGTTCTTCTTTCTGAGCAGGCCTTTAGTTGGGTTGGGCTCAGCCCCGCCCAGTTCATAGGTAAGTTAGGAGCTCTCAGGCGACCTGTTTAGACTTGTGCATTTTTTCTATTTTTCTTGCATTGCTGACTCCATCGTACCTTGTCTTCTGCAGAATCCATGGATATGAGCAAGTTCTGTGCGGTAGTGATTGACGCGAAGAGGGGATAGAAGTCCAAAGGCGCTGGCCCTTCTCGCCCGCCGTCCGTTCCGGCCCCGCCGGTGGCCCTTTCCCCCAGGTGTCCAAGTAAGCCCCGGGCGCTCGAGTCTAGTCGCGCTCCAGTTAGAAAGCATGCTCAGGCGCAAGAGCCTCGAGCCCCCGAGGTGGGAGACAATGAGGGTTCCCCCGCGCCATCCCTCAAGAGGTCTCACAGGAGGGCGCCCCGCTCCCCGGCTTCCCCGATCCTTGTGGACGATGGGGAGCTTCGCTTAGAGGTGCCCTCGGGACTTTCTATCGCCGACAGCCTGCTCTCGAATATGGAGAGGTCGGCCGGAGGCAGGGTCCCT
The DNA here is from genome assembly GCA_030015575.1 of Agapanthus africanus. Classification (NCBI taxonomy): domain Eukaryota; kingdom Viridiplantae; phylum Streptophyta; class Magnoliopsida; order Asparagales; family Amaryllidaceae; genus Agapanthus; species Agapanthus africanus. The sequence continues at coordinate 362,592,373 of JASDDO010000004.1, forward strand.
CGAGAAACTCTCCGGGCCCAAATGGCGGCGATAGCTCAAGAGGCCGTGCAGGTCAGTGTTCGCACTTCATCCGGTTCTTCATCCAACATTTTGTCCGCATGGTCGGGTGGTTCCCTCCCCTTTTTGACCCTCTTTCTTTTTTCAGGTCCTCCAGCACGTCGCCCTCGTCGTCCACATGGAGGACGAGGATATTGTTCCGGCGATGCGGGCCGCAGGCGAGTCCTCCTTGCCGGAGGAGAGCTTAAGGCAGGAGCTGGGGGCAGTGATGGAGAGGGCTGCTGCCCTTGAGGCTCGGGTGGAGGCCGGGAACAGGGAGGTCGCTCGGTACCGAGAGGCCGCCCAAGCCGCCGAGTCCCATTTGGAGGACTCCCGGGTGCTCGTTGCTACCATGAAGAAGACGGTGAGCAGCCTCCGGAAGGAGAACAAGGCGGCGAAGGACCGGGCACGGAAGGCGGTGGAGAGCTACAAAAAATCAGATCAGTTTTACGCCGACCTTGCCAGTGCCGGGGGCGTCATTTGGCACGACGCCCTTGACTCTGTCAAGGCTCAGATGCCGGAGTTCCCTGATGGCGAGCTCCGGACCTTGTACCCTCTCGTTGACGACGCCCACGGGACCGCCCCCGGACATGACGCGGGGAAAGCAGCCCCCGGTGGGAGTGCGGGGGGTAAGTCAGTTACCCCCGGTAGGAGTGTGGAGCCGACCCTGAAGATGCTGCCCCGGTGGTTGTAGGGGAGGCGCCGCACGCCGAGGTCGTCCCCGCGCCTGAGGCATGAAGCCCTACGTCTTCTTATCTTTCTTTTGCTCTCAAATTTGTAAGCCTCCGGGCACTTTTGTTAGGCTGGGGAGCCTATAATACCTTTGTAGAGACTTTCAATTTATGTGAATAAAAATCTTTTTTGCCATTTCTTTGCGTGCGCATTGTCCTTTCGTTTGTGGAGAACATTCGTACTTGCACGGTTCAGCTTTCATGTCAGGCCGGTTCTTTGTCTGGCGATCACACGTCAAGTTGAATTCGACCATTTTCCAAGTGCGCAAAGACCGGTGAAGGGTCGGTATCTCCATGGACCTGAAGTCGAGGTGGTGATCGTTTACTCGAACACTTTGGAGGAACCTTTGCTGCAAGAAGGTTGGTGTTTCCAAAGAATTGGCCGAGCGTTGCTGCTGCTTGGGGCCTCTTGGCGAGGGCTTAGATCCCTGGCATCGTGGGGTATTGAATTATCGGCCTGGGATTGCCGAGCAGGGTAGCCGCTCTGATGCATCTTGGTGAGGGCTTCGATCCTTAGCATGGGAGGGGCCGTTAGAGGCCTGCTAAGGATGAGCCGAGCAAGGTTACTGCCTGGTACCTCTTGGCGAAGGCTGTGATCTCTGGCGTTGTGGGTAGGGAACTACCAGCCAGGGGTAGCCGAGCAGGGTAGTCGCTCGGCTGCCTCTTGGTGATGGCTTTGATCATTAGCGCGGGAGGGGCCGTAAGGGGCCTGCTAAGGACGGGCCGAGCAGGGCTACTGCCCGATGCCTCTTGGCGAGGGTTTTGATCCTTAAGGATTAGGCCAAGCAGGGTTGCTGCCCGGTGCCTCTTGGCGAGGGCTTTGATCTCTGGCGTTGTGGGTAGGGAACTACCAGCCAGGGATAGCCGAGCAGGGTAGCCGCTCATCTGCCTTTTGGTGAGGGCTTTGATCCTTAGTGCGTGAGGGGCCATAAGGGGCCTGCTAAGGACGGGCCGAGCAGGGTTACTGCCCGGTGCCCTTTGGCGACGGCTTTGATCTTTAAGGATGGGGCCGAGCAGGGTTGCTGCCCAGTGCCTCTTGGCGAGGGCTTTGATCCCTGGCGTTGTGGGGTAGGGAACTACCAGCCAGGGATAACCGAGCAAGGGCGAGCTTAGTTGCCTCTTGATGAAGGCTTTGATCCCTGGCGTTGCGGGGTAGGGGACTACCAGCCAGGGATAATCGAGCAAGGGCAAGCTTGGTTGCTTCTTGATGATGGCTTTGATCCCTGGCGTTGCGGGGTAGGGGACTACCAGCCAGGGATATCCGAGCAAGGGCGAGCCCGGTTGCCTCTTGGTGAGGGCTTTGAGCCTTTGCGTGGGAGGGGCCATAAGGGGGCCTGCTAAGGACGGGTTGAGTAGGGTTACTGCCCGGTGCCTCCTGGTGAGGGCTTTGATCCTTAAGGACGGGCCGAACAGGGTTACTGCCCGGTGCTTCTTGGTGAGGACTTTGATCCCTGGCGTTGTGGGGGTAGGGAACTCCCAGCCAGGGATAGCCGAGCAGGGTAGCTGCTCGGCTGCCTCTTGGCGAGGCTTTGATCCTTAGCGCGGGAAGGGCCGTAAGTGGCCTGCTAAGGACGGGCCGAGCAGGGTTACTGCCCAGTGCCTCTTGGCGAAGGCTTTGATCCTTAAGGATGGGGCCAAGCAGGGTTGCTGCCCGGTGCCTCTTGGCGAGGGTTTCGATCCCTGGCGTTGTGGGAGTAGGGAACTACCAGTTAGGGATAACCGAGCAAGGACGAGCTCGGTTGCTTCTTGGTGAAGGCTTTGATCCCTGGCGTTGTGGGGTAAGGAACTCCCAGCCATGGATAGCCGAGCAGGGTAGCCACTCGGCTGCCTCTATACGAGGGCTTCGATCCCTAGCGTTGTGGGGTAGGGAACTACCGGCCGGGGATAATCGAGCAAGGGTGTCACGACCCGAAAGTACGGAACATGACCGGCACTTAGGCTACGAACGTCTCAAGGCGTACGTGCTCTAAGTAAGCCGAGCCCAGAAATCCAAACCAAGAAAAGTAGTGGAGTGAAGCAAAAACCACATGTAAATCAACCAGTTTGCAACTTAATATACAACGCCTAAAGGCGAGGATCACCAGAAAAGGGAACTCAACAGCATGAAACCCAGAGAAATATAACGCGCGACTCTAAGGTCGAAAGAATGATCAATACTGGTCTTTATCTCAAATAAGTACATGTTTGGTTGATGGAACTTCTAGATACAATTGAAATATAATATACAAAGTATAATGATGGGTATGATACAAATAACCCACTTACTATCAAGTCACCTGAAAAAGCTGTGCCCGCAAAGCCGTAATGGAACCCGTACGGCAACACCAGCAAGAAACTGGGGCACAACGGGGGTGAGTTGCCCACTCGTGAATAGAAACACATCTACGAACAGAAAATCGTATGTACGACGCAATCCTAGGTCATACGATCATAATATAATCCTCAAATATATATATCCAGCATTCTATAACCATGACTAGGGTAACTATCTAACCCAAATATAATCCCATGTACCCGTGTCAATGTCAGGGCCTCAGGTAGCAATGTATCATATGAATGATGTATGAATGCATGAAAAGTATGATCAATGTAATCAAGTCTGTATGTGATCAATGTCTGTATATAGGTGGATCCCGTCCACGTATCACCCAATGACAATAAGCATCATGCATGTAAATATGAGGATATAGCCAAAATCATGAAAACACATCATGAAACCTGTGCCCAGCATCGGCACGAAACATAGCCTCAATCTCAATATCTCTGATAAGTCTCACTATCTAGGGCGCCGTCAATCCAGACCGGCCCCTACCATCAATCTCAAGACCACGACGGTATCCTCTGGATATCCGACGCGTCGGGTAAAATCACTGGTCGGTAGTGCTCCCCTGCCAGGCTCAACGCCATCTCCTGCGATCTTCTTGCCCCGGGGTACCGCACCGGGCCCGCCATGTACCCGCAATCGGCCTCATCCGCCTCCTCGAATCGGGTTTCACATGTCGCTCTCAGCACCGAGAAAACACATGGTGGACGCACTGAAATATCATATCAGGGGTAACCGGGTTTTTACAACAATTACATAATCTCTTTGAAATACCCAAGGTTCCCAAATCCAGAAATATCATAGAACAACATATCTCAATGCGCATAATCAGAAAATATGATGTATGTGACACATCAATGAAGTGCAAGTATAACAGTATATCATGCAACATGGAATAATAGTATGCACATACAAGGGTCATATCCTGCAGCAATAATACTACTGTGTAGTGACATGGCAATTACCGATGAAGATGTGTGTGAACTGGCAAGTAAGTGTACGTGGTACATACGCATCATCGGTAATGGTGCTGGTGTCCTAGCAGCATGATGTCAACAATAGAATATGAATCACAATAAGTATGCGATGCAGAACAACAATAATAATAAGCGGAAGCTGAATACCAAATACCAGGATAACTAAACTGCATCTAATGTCATAAGAGTCGTATAGCTACACCACTATAAGGCTGAGCTAAAGCTAACAGTAGGTAAGGGAAACCGCCTAACCTCTGAGTCGATACATATATATACATATAGTCGGTGATCCCGCCTCGATAATATCACATCCGATACCGTATTGCTATAATCGGTTATCCCCAAGTCAAGAGTGCGGGTCAAACATCAAATTACAGCTCGTACATAAATCCGTCGTACGACATCCCCAAATCTGGGTACGGGTCAATATTACATTCGTCATATCATCCATCTAGTATTCTCTATATCAAATATCATAATCTGGGTACTGACCTACGTCTAGTACAAAGCTAATATCATCACTATCATCATGATCTGACTAATGATCAACAGTCTCGTATGAATCGATATCATCATCACAAATCGTCACAAGGAGTAAACATCGCCGAATGCGGCCTATCATACTAATCTTGTCATATCATATCATGTCACATCTCGTAACGTACTCACATGTCGACCATTTTGTATATATCACTATTCTTATGGCATCATCATCCCAAAAATCTGCTAAAGCATCAAGATATATCTCAAATATGAATTATACCATATCACCGACATCATAATCTCGGATCAAATATCATCGACTCATCTCAAACCCAAGTATCATCCTCAAATCCGTATGTGAACACATAGTCCCATACCCACGTGAACACATATCTATATAGAATCCCATAACCACATATATAATAAGGATGTATGCAAGTATGTATGTGTGAATATGTATGTGTAGTGCACCTACTACCCTAGGGTTCGTAACCTTTCACCAATAACCATTTTAAGATTATTATTGATCCCGAATAATATATATTAAATGTAAGTGTGTATACGCATCCGTATACATCACGACGAATTGCGGGGGTGCTATACGCCATCCACCCGACTTCTCCCCGTAGATATAAATCTACTCACCTTTCTTTATGCGTGCCGGTACCGATGTTGCCATTCGCATCTTCAACGCTTCGACGCCACGTGGGGTACCTACAAGGATATCACACGCTAAAACACATGAAAATCATGTCGGAAACCAAAATGGTGCGCGCTACGCTCATAGGTAAAAACCTGTAGCCTTGCGTGCAAACACGGCCAACAACCTGCTGCCGTTGGCGTTCAAACGCCACCCGACAGAAACGAATCACCGAATACCCAAAATCCATACGAAAACAAGTCGTAAATCATGCGCCAACTCAAGAAAATCAACCCAGATTCTACCCTAAATGGAATCAGTCAAAACTAGACATACCCAGGGTCAAGTTTACATGAAATATGGCTGTGCACGCAAAACGAGGCAATTCCCTCCTGCTCTGGCCGCAAATTGCGGCCAGAAGGAATAAAACTGCGGCCAGAAAAATGAGATGGGGGCTAGGGTTTTGTGTGATAGTTCTAGGGTGCCTGCACAGCCTACTGCCAAGTCAATTTTATTTTAGGAGGTCCGGGTTGATAGCAGTTTCCACAAAGGCCACAAAATCGACAAAATCGCTAAATTTCACCGATACTCAACTATCTGGTATTTTGGTGAAACCTGGGACAAATCTTGTTTCAACTGGTCTTAACAGCACCTAGTAGGGCTATACTAACATCCAAAACCATCTCTTGGTCAAATCTCACTCAAAATCCCTAAACTAGCACTAGATTACAGATATAACAGTAAATTTCAGTTTTAACATCTATAGCTTGCGAGATAGGAATTGGGTTGCATGATTATACCTTAAGGAAATCCTAGAATGAAGGAGAAGGGAAGAAAGAGGAGGGGTTGTTGCGGCTGTGGAGCTGCTCCATTTTCTCCAGTTGCTGTTGCTGTTGGTTTCAGCTGCTGCTGCTTGCAAACTTCCTTTGCTTTTCTTTTTGGCTGTGTGCAGCAGCTACTGCTGTTGTTGTTTCAGGTTGGGGTATTGGTTTATGGTGTTAAGCCATGGTGTTAAAGGCTGGTATGTGTTGTGTGGGTTGGAGTATTGGTGTGGTTTTGAAAGGATGGTTGCTGCTGTGGCTGTTTTTCACAGCAGTAGCTGATGTAGCTGCTGAAGGTGGCTGATATAGCTGCTGATGTGAGGGATTTGGGGCTGATGTGTTGATATGGAGGCTGAAGTGTTGATATGGGGGCTGATGTGAGTGTATAGGTATTGGGCTAAGGGGTTTAGGAGCTGGTGTAGGGTAGCTAGTGGGGTGTTGATGGCTGATGGTATTGTTTCAGCTGAATTTAGGGGCTGATGTATTCTTCAGCTGCTGCTGAAGTTGTTGTTTTGGTTGTAGTTGGATATTGGGCTGATGTGTGAGAGGGAGTAAAAGAGCATAAGGGATTATGAAGTGGGATGGATCATGGCACACCCTAGCTACTTCTCTCTCTCTCTCTCTCCACACAAGGTCAAACCTAACCCTAATCACCTTCAACTAAGCTAAAAGCCCTTAATTAAGCTAATTAACATAGCCAATTGGTTCAACCCACCATGGTCATCCTAATATGGTTCAACCCTAAGCTACCATGAGTCCAAAACATGAAACAAGTGTGACAAGTGTGGAAATGTTATGTGCACATTTTTGCACAAAAAGCCAAAAATCCAATTAGCGATTTTTAATCGCGACTAGCACCAACATAGCATATAATTCATCATCAAAACGGTAAAATGGCATATTTCCACAAAATAATCTATTTTAGAATTTCCATAAGTTTTTCCCAAAATTTTCCCCATTTATCGGTATTTAATTATACCGACTATTAAAATATTCATTAAAAATTAATATTAAATTATGAAAATTCCCAAAAAAATATTTTATTTTTTTGAAATGTTACAAAGGGCGAGCCCGGTTGCCTCCTGGTGAGGGCTTTGATCCTTAGCGCTGGAGGGGCCGTAGGGGTCCTGCTAAGGACGGACCGAGCAGTGAAGCTGCTTAGTGCCTCTTGGCGAGGGCTTTGATCCCCGGCGTTGTGGGGTAGGGAACTCCGAGCCAGGGATAGCCGAGCAGGGTAGCCGCTCTGCAGCCTCTATGCGAGGGCTTCGATCCTTGGCGTTGTGGGGTAGGGAACTACCGGCCAGGGATAACCGAGCAAGGGTGAGCTCGGTTGCCTCTTGATGAAGGCTTTGATCCCTAGCGTTGCGGGGTAGGGGACTACCAGCCAGGGATAACCGAGAAAGGGCGAGCCCGGCTGCCTCTTGGTGAGGGCTTCGATCCTTTGCGTTGGAGGGATCATAAGGGGCCTGCTAAGGACGGACCGAGCAGTGAAACTACTCAGTGCCTCTTGGTGAGGGCTTTGATCCCTGGCGTTGTGGGGTAGGGAACTCTGAGCCAGGGATAGCTGAGCAGGGTAGCTGCTCGGCCGCCTCTATGCGAGGGCTTCGATCCCTGACGTTGTGGGGGTAGGGAACTATCGGCTAGGGATAACCGAGCAAGGGCGAGCTCGGTTGCCTCTTGATGAGGGCTTTGATCCCCGGCGTTGCGGGGTAGGGACTACCAGCCAGGGATAACCGAGCAAGGGCGAGCCCGGCTGCCTCTTGGTGAGGGCTTCGATCCTTAGCGCTGGAGGGGCCATAGGGGGCCTGCTAAGGACGGGCCGACCAGTGAAGCTGCTCAGTGCCTCTTGGCGAGGGCTTCGATCCCTGGCATTGTGGGTAGGGAACTCCGAGCCAGGGATAGCCGAGCAGGGTAGCTGCTAGGTTGATTCATTAAGTTCTGTCCGACCTTCCCGGCGTGAGTATGGGGAATTGGGATAGTCGAAAGCAACACGTGTAATGAACACGTGGGGGAGGAGAAGTGTCGGAGCCGCGTCGTTTCAATTTCGCCGATAAAGGCTCGATGTCTGCCGCGTGGTGGCACAATTGTGGGTGAAACGGGCGACTGTTGGACTCTTGAGAGCGTAGTGGGGCTATAGAGCGGAGGGAGCGTTGATCACTCCCTTCTTCACACCCAAAACATAAGAATGGAGGACTTCCCTTTTACCATCCCCGACATCGTAAGTTTCAAGGACGTGTACCTCTACGATCAGTACTGCACCGAGGACATGGTGCAGTTAGTCATAGGCCGCATTGAGGATCATTACGGCCGACTGCTTCCCCGGCGCTCCCCCCTGCTCCAGCTGTTGTATTCCATCTGGAGGGCATCGCCGGGGCTCTACAACCCTTTGTCTGAACAGCTGAAGGACGAGGCGGTTGGTAAGCTAAGGTCTTTGCAGCGCTTCGGCCTGATCTCCGCGGGTCGGCAGGATCGCTCGGTGGCGCTCCTCCTTGAGTGCTACCAATTGAGGCACGATGCCGACATTCGCGGACGGCATCAGAGGCAAAGGGCTGAAGCGGCGAGGGCTCGGCTGGCTGAAATATGCTCGGAGTACCACGAGCAGTGCTTTCTGCACTCCCTTCCCCCGCTATTGTAATTTTTCCTTTTTCGATGTACGGCTGAGGAGCCCATAGTACTCTTTGAATAAACAAAACTCTTCTTTTTGCAATGTTTTATTGATTCCTTCTTATTATATAAACAGAAAGATCTTGAGAAAAGTTTACATTGCCTTAGTAAAGGAAGTACACGCTAGTAGATGTTCTTTTTATTGGTACGGTTTGAGCTTCTTGGCGGTGTAAGGCCATAAAAAACGATCGGCTCGGTCTCCCCGGCCTTCTTCCTCGGATGGCTGATGGCCTCCTCGTCCGACGTGGGGTGCTGAGCCTCGTGGGTACTCGACGTACCCCGTACCGACATAACTATAATTTGGCCGATTGTCAACTTGCCGGGAGGGGGGCGTTGCTCCTGCTGGCGGTCGGCCTGCCGCTTGTCCCGTAAGTACGCTGCCAGGTGTCCCAAACGGATGAGCTCCTCGATGTAGTCTTGGAGCTGCTTACAACTTTCTTTGGAGTGGCCTTGCGACCTGTGGAAACCGCAGTAGGGGCCCCGGGGGCGCTTCGCCGCCATGCGTGAGATTGGGGGGAGCTTGAAGAACCTCTCGCCCTTAGCCTCCTCTAGCAGTACCGTCTGGGAGACGTTGAGCGGTGTATACTCCTGAAACATCAAGGAGTAAGGCTTTGCTCGCTCAAGTCTCCTTTCCCTCGCCCTCTTCTTTTGGTCAGTTTGCTCTGCCCCCGGGGAGATTTGCGTTCACCTCGGACTCGAGCTGAATCTCACGCTCGGTCCAGACTTTTACCTCGGCCATGGTCTTAGGTTGCGCTAATGCAAAGGAGCGTAACCACTCCTTGATCTTAAGACCAGACCTAAGTGCTGTAATGACTGTCTCGTCCCGATGTTCTGGGACCTCGAGAAGGGCATTGTAGAAATGGGTGACGTACCCTTTGAATGTTTCTTTGTCCCCGCTCTTGATTGTGAAGAGATGGTCGACGATCCGTTTCTGCCATCTGTTCCCGACGAAGTGGCCGAGGAATTGGGTGGCCAGCTCGTCGAAGGTTGAGATCGAGCATGGCGTGAGTCCTCGGAACCAGTCCCGTCCGGAGCGGATGAGAGTGGCCAGGAAAGCTCGGCATTGGGCAGCGTCAGAGTTGTCTTGGAAGCTCATTCCTGCGGTAAATGCGTCCAAATGATCCTTCAGGTCAGACTTACCGTCGAAGAGAGAGACTTTTGGGGGCTTGTTCCGGGAGGAGACATGGACGGTGAGTAGCTCCTCGGTGAAGGGTTTTGTGAGAGAGTCAGAGGCGTACTTAGCCCCGTCATTCAAATGATGACCTTCCCGATGCATACCTTCGATCTTCTTTTCGAGGGCGTCGAGCCGACCGTGGTATCCTGACGATTCGGCACATTCTGATATTTGGCCTCTGCTGTTGGAGACCTGTGTCTGGCCGCAATCCCGGTTCCTCTCGATGAGGTTCCTTAGGTCCCCTGGAGAGGTAGTCTTCGAGCTACCGTGACGAGTCCCGTCCGTGCGACCCCGTCGAGGGAGGGGGCATCGGTCATGCCTGGGAATAGACGAGCTGACCGACAGCTCCTCGGGAGGGACAGGAGCGCGTAGGGGCGATAGACCTCGGTGTTGAATTGTGGGGCCCCCATCGGGTCATAGAATATGTTGGCCCGGGAGATCGGCGGCTGTGGGAGGCATCGAGGCGGTGGTCGGCAGTGCCGACGCGTGCAGAGACTTCTCTCCCTCTGTAGGGGTCCCGATCCCGAGGTGGGAGAGCGGCGACCTAGGGAGCCTGGCCCACCGTTTGGACATGGACGAGCGCATCCACGACGGATGCGAGTCGATCTACTGGGCGTCTAGGGCGTTGATGGCGTTCGGGGGAGGAGATTCGTCTGCGCCTCCGTTGTAGGGGAGGCGGCGGCAGGTGCTTGGATCGTCGCGGTCATCGCTTGCCATTGAATAGAAATCGGAATATGAACTTTGTTCAGTGGAATCAAGTTGTTTCCCACAGACGGCACCAGCTGACGTGCATCGTATCACGTCAAGATGTTACCTTCCGTAGATCTGCTGTCGAGCGACGGTGGACGGCTGAGATTGATTGGGAGGTTGCCTCCTGAAGCGTGTGGATCTCAATGGGTTTGAGGCGGTTGAGGCCGAGCTATCTGCAAGGAAGTCCCGGGGTGGTTGTACCACCGAGGACCCTCCGACGATCAAGTTAGATCAGATATTTGAGCAGAGTAACGACCTAGTGGGGAGAAATTGACTTACTTGATCCGTCTGGAGAGGGGTTTATATGGCGGTGGCAACAGGCAGGCAGACGCGGGAATCACGCCGGCCATTACGCTCCCGGCGTCACGCCCGCGTGATAGGCGGGATCTCCCATTAATGGCGAGACATGATCGTTAATGGGGGATCGTGATGGCATGGAACGCGGGACGTGGCCGGCAGATATCTCACGTATGGCGAGATTCGCGGAGGTGAGGTGGTTGCGCCTGCGATAGGTGCCGTCGGTCGGTCGATGTGACCGAGGAATATGAGCTCGGCGGGAGGCTCGGGGACGAGCGGGAGACCGAGGTATCTAGGTTCTGCGGTAGCCCGGAGACGAGCTGAGAGGCCCGAGGAGGCTAATTGTGCCGGGGCTCGGAGGTGAGCCAACATTTGTTTGTAAGGCGGGCACAAGAGTTGTGTGGTCGGTCACAGAGGGTCGGCCACGTTCAAGGGTCGCAGACCAGGGTGTTCTTCCGACGTGCTGTTCTTGGTCCTTCTTTGCGGGCTTCGGGACACGTCATTTGCCACGTGTCACAATCTGGGAGATCACCGATATCGAGCATCATCAAGTCCACATGACAATCATCTCACTCGGAATTTCTTTATACTTGAATAATAATGTATAAGAGATTACAAACTCTCCTAGCAATCTAATCACTCATTTCCCTCTTATTCCCTTCAAAGGAGAAATGGAGGCATATCCAAACCTCTTTGACACTATATCTTGGTCTTATCATCACCTCCTCGCAATAAAAATAAATATAATGTTATCAAACCTACCCATCATCTATTTGTAGCCAACATTAAAAGATGTATGGTCTATATATGGCCCGAGTCTAAGTCGGACTCCCTCGAGATGCACAAGAGATACGGGACACATCCAACAATTAGCATATATATGCTAAATAAGCCATATGGTCCAAACCCTCACATACTTGAGTCATCACTGTTATTGTATAACCTAGAACTTCTGAAAACCCTTCCTAATCTTCCTTAACGTTGCATATGTTGAGTTTTGAGTTTGATGGGAAGTTTAGGTTTTTTGCGGTCGAGCATGCTAGGCTCGACCTCTTCTCAGGATTCGAAAACTGCTTTGTGCACAAAATGTTCCTCACGTGTCTCGCTAAGTTGGGGGATTTTAATGATGAGATTAAACGTGACAGTGGTTTTGAGCAAGTCAAATAAAACACAAGGTGAATTCTGTAAAATAAGACAAGTGATATAATAAGAGGAGGGGTAATTTCAAAACAAAATATTCAAAAAAACAGTCACATGATGGGTCATCTGACCTTATATATTATTTGGATGAAAACATTAAAAATCAAACGGTGGGGGATATATGTGTAACGGAATGAAAGTTCGGAAGGTTTTAGTGATAGGCTTAAACATGAGGGTGGTATGGGGCAAGTCGGGCAAACCACATGGTGGTTTCTGTGAAATAAGCCAAATTTAACACCGTCTATTTTTTATGCATATTTCACATAATGGCCTCAAGTCTTTCTTCTTCGTCCCCTTTTCCTTCTATAAATATTTGTTTTCCTTTCAAACTTCTTTTTCCTTATTTTTTCTCCAAAATCTCTAAGTCAAAACATGATCTACTTTCTTTATCTCCTTCCAAAGAATGAACTAGGATTCAAGAGAGTGTGGATCGGGAAAAGAAGGACAAAAAGGGGCAGGAAAAAAAAGGAAAAGGAATATCAGATTAGTCAAAGAAATTTATTGCAGGGGGCATTTTCGGCATATGAAAGTCTTGTTGTTGAAATAGTTAACACCGTTAGGGTTTTGAGGTAAATTGCATGATTTTCAAGTTTAAGAAGTTTCCTGCTATCAACGAGCAATAGCTCAGTTGGTATGGGCACTTCCCCTTTTGAGAAGAATGTGGGTTTGAACCCTAGAAACCCCAAAAGGGAAAGTGAGTACAAATGAACGCTTCGGGGCGAATTCGTGGATCTCCCGATGCGTGTGTGTTGTGTGATGTGTGGATGTGTGTGTTTGTGTGTTGTGTGCATAGATTTACCGGCCAATGCCCCAAAAAAAGTTTCCTACTTTTCAAGCAAAATGAGATGGTTTCCTGCATTTTATTTTATCTATTAAATTACAGCATTAACAAATCCTTTTACTTTCCAAATCTTATTAATAATCATGTTTATCGTGTTTTAATTTGAATCAAATATGAAAGAAACAAAAAAAATCCTTCCATATTCCTAAATAAACATCCACAAAAAATAAAAAAATACCTAACAAATTAATGACAAAAACAAACACTTTCCAAAATGCTAGTATTTAAATTCTTTTAATCAATTATAAAAAATTTCAAATTGATCTAATCTGTTTCAACCAACTATTCAAATTCAAGAACTACTAATTAGGATTGGATTGATATAAAATAATGTCTATGAGGGATTTGTTGCTCAGTCTGAATCATTTAAGATCAGAACGATATTGTTCATCTAATGTAATAAATAAATAAATTGATATTTCATACCAACCAACTTTTTAAAAAAATTGCAGAGAAATCTCTTATAAGATTTGAGGGGCTTATATTAAAAAAGAAATATCATTACTTTTTTTATTTTATTTTTAGATAAAACACTATTATCGGCATCTATGGTCTTAAGTCGTTGATTTTCTCCAAATATGTAATCTCTCATCTTCACCGCTTATCTCCACTACTATTTAATGCAAAAGTAGATGCCGTCTTTAAATTAAAACTGCCAATTTGATTCTTGTCGCAAAAAGGGAAAAAAACTGATATTTTTGAGAAAAATTAATGTAAAAAGCGTGACTAATTTTAAATTTTATCAAATATATATGTAACAAGTTCATAACCAACTTTTAAGTTTTTCCAATACCTTTAAAACTTAATTAACAATAAAATCCTTCTTAATCAAAATTCCTAAAATTTTGATAACTCATTCTTTTGAGTCTAATTTTGAGGCAAGATGGTTTAAACTTTGGGGCGCAGAATCAAGGTTTTTCCAGGGTTTTTGCCCTTAACTAAAATTTTTCTGAAGGTTCAACAATATTTAAGTCCTTAACCTCAACTTTCAGTTCTTAGATTCATACTTTTTCTGTAATAAGTAACAGATATCATAGATCAAATCAAAACAAATCAAGCAAAGTATATAAACAGTTGCTTAACAATTTATGGTTTGTTAGTATAATGATATGTATATTGCTAGCACAATATCTTTTACATCTATAACAAACTTAATTATAAATATATGTAATTAGATGCAATCAATATCATATGGATCATTTTTCTAATTCCTTTTGTTTGAGCATTCATATTATAATTAAGTTCTTATGTGGTATCAGAGCTCGGTCGATCCACTGTTGCTCATAGTTTATACCACAAAATGCTTCCTTTTCCTTCAAGCAATGCACGTTTCACCATCACCAATCCAACTACACCCACTCCAAATCTTTTAAACTTAGTTTCAATTCGTCTCGATCAATCAAATTATTTGTTATGGAAGGCTTAATTTTCTGCTGTTCTTCGTGTATATGATCTTATGGGATATGTAGATGGATCATTTCCATGCCCATCAAGGTTCATAGCATTGTCCTCAACTAATCAACTATCGACTGAGTCTGGTGCTGAGGAAAATCCAGAATACTTACGCTGGAAATGCCAAGATCAGCTACTGCTTGGTTGGTTGTTTGCATCAATTAGCGAGTCTGTTTTGGCTCAAGTATCGTCTCAAACCACTTCCTATGGCATATGGAACACTCTTGCTCGCCTATATGCATCGAACTTGCGTGCTCGGATCTTCAACTCCAATTTGAGTTACAAACTTTGAATAAATGTAAAACCTTAATATGTCTGATTATCTTCAAAAATCTCTCTTTAGTAGATTCTTTGGCTGCTACAAATGATCCAGTCATCGATCAAGAACTTGTCTTATTTATTCTCGGAGGCCTCGATTATGATTATGAGGCTTTTGTCGTATCGATAACCATAAGAGCAGATTCGATCTCTCTTGAAGACTTACAAGGTCTTTTGTTGAATTACGAGATCCGTATGAATTGCCATGCTAATCAAGCACTTGAGCCCCCAACCACTCATACAGCATCAAGATCTTCATCAATAGGCTATGGTCGTGGTGGCACATATAACTCTACCAATCGTTATCAAAATTTTAGTCCTTCAAATCATGGCACGAATCGTGGAGGTGGACGACAGGGATATCATCGTGGACGCAGTGGCGGCAGAGGTAATTATTCATCTCATAGTTCGAATCCTATAACATGTCAATTATGTGGTCGTACAGGCCACTCGGCTCTCAAATGTTTCCACCGCTTCGACTTGACGTATGGACCATCCTCCTTGGACACCAATAACCATCCATCTGCACACATGGTCTCTACTTCCTCCGCAGATGATTGCTCTAGGTAACCCGATTCTTGAGCCACCAATCATATCACTATTGATATTAATAATCTGTCTCTGAGCACAGAGTATCATGGACCTGAAACTCTTCATGTTGGCAATGGTGCAGGTTTGCCAATTTCTAATCTTGGTTCTGCTACTTTACAAACTTCTAAAGGCTTGTTTAAGTTGAATAATGTTCTTCATGTACCAATGATTACAAAGAATCTACCCTCTATCAAACAATTTTGCAAAGATAATGACATATTGTTTGTTTTTTCTGCTCATGACTTTGTTATTAAGGACCGACGGTCGAAGGCAGTTCTTCTTCAGGGCAAGATTGATAGTGATCTATACCGGATAGCTATGGAAGAAGGTCAACATCATAATTATGCAAATAAAGGCCTATATCGTTGATTGGGGAATGTACTTCCACAGACAAATGGCATGAACGCTTAGGTCATCCAAGTGCAAGGAATACTCATTTTATTTTAAATAAATATGAGCTTCCTGTAAAGTCTCGTATTCTTGCTTTTTGCCATTCTTGTCAATTAGGAAAGGGTCACAAATTGCCTTTCTTTCCTGGTTCTTCTATTGTGAATGCTCCTTTGGAACTTATTTTTAGTGATGTTTGGGTTCTGCTCCAGTTGATTCTACTCATGGATTTCCATATTATTTTCATTTTGTTGATGCATATAGTTGTTATACATGGTTGTTTCCTATTAGATACAAATCTGAGGAAGTGAGCATATTTATTCAATTTAAAAAGAATGTTGAAAATATTCTTGACCATAAGATCAAATATTTTCAAACAGATGGCGGAGGTGAAATTCGAAAATTTGCTAAATATCTATTTGAAAATGGCATTTCTCATAGATTTTCATGTCCTCACACCCATGAGAAAAATGGGTCCGCAGAGAGAAAGCACAGACATATTGTGGATGTGGGACTCACATTACTTGCTCGAGCCAGCATTCCACCCAATTACTGGGTCAAGGCTTTTCGCACCGGGATATTCTTGATCAATCATCTACCGACACGAATTTTAGCAAACTTATTTCCTTTTGAAAAGTTATTTCATACTCTAGTAGATTATGGGTTTTTACGGGTTTTTGGATGTGATTGCTATCGGAATCTTTGACCTTATAATCCAAATCAATTCGACTAACGATTAGGCTCGGTGCACATTCATCGGCCATAGTTATGAGCACAAAGGATATTGTTGTCTTCATGTAGCTACAGGTTGGGTGTTCATTTCTTGTGATGTGATTTTTAATGAGGATTCTTTTTCATTTGCAAAGAATGCTCCTTCTCAAGTGCCAGCAAAGATATCACAACTTGTATGCTTGGGTTCTCCACCATCAATATATCCATATCATTTTACAACACCAACACGTCTAATGCCTCCACTTGATAACTCATATGCTTTGGTCGGATCCACTTTGCCTCATTCACACACCATCCCATCCCTTCATGATGGAGGTCGGAATCTCCCTCAGATGCTGTCCTCCGTCAATCTTGCTGCCAGCAACGCTCAATGGTTGAGATTTGGTATGAAGGTTGAGTGTGTGGATCTCAACGGGTTGTTGGTTGCCGTTGACGTCGAGCTACCTACAAGAGAAGTCCCGGAGTGGGAAACCACCGTAGGACCCTCCGACGATCAAGTAAGTACTGAGGAATAATAAAGCAGAGTGGCGGTGTATTGGATTGAGTTTGAGTTACCTGAGTCGTCTAGTAGAGAGGTTTATATAGCGGTCGCTTGGAGCAAACCGGCACGAGATTCTCGCCGTCCATTACCCTCATGTGTCTCATTCGCGTTGATGGCGGAATACATCCATTAATAGCGGGATATGCTCATTAATGGAGATACGCTAACGTGGGATGTGGGACGTAGAGCGGCGGAGATCTCGACATGGCGAGATACACAGAGTTTTTACGGGGGCGCTTAGGTTCCGTGCTCCAGGTTGAACAGAGAAGCCAAGGAAGCTAGGCTGTCACGGCCCGAAAATACGGAACATGACCGAAACATAAACTACGAAACGTCTCGAGACGTACGTAATCTAAGTAAGTTGAAAACCCAGAAATCCAAACCAAGAAAAGTAGTGGAGTGAAGGAAAAACCATTTTAAACCAAATAGATTGCAACATATGCCGAAATATGCATTTTAAAATCATAAGTCTTTTCTAAAAATTTCGGCAGAGTTTCCTTTGTAAAACTGACCCCAAACGGGTACAAAACCTGATAAAGCATATATAATGAATAAAAGCATCCCCAAGCGGGAGCTAGCTCTTCGTCGATCGACGGTCACAACCACGCAAGCAATATAATATACAACGCCGAAAGGCGAGGATCACAACAAAAAAAGAAACTCAAACAGCACGAAATCCATAGAGATACAACGCGTGACTCTAAGGTCGAAAGAATAAACATCACTGGTCTCTATCTCTGAAATAAATATATGTTTGGTTGATGGAACTTCTAGATACAACTGAATAATAATATATACAAGGTATACTGATGGGTACGATACAATAAACCCACCTACTAACAAATCACCCGAAAAAGGAAGTAGTGCCAGCAAAGCCGTAATGAAACCTGTACGGCAAAACCTGCAAGAAACTGTGGCACAACGGGGGTGAGTTGCCAACTCGTTAATAGAATACAACTACGAACAGAAATCGCATGTATGACGCAATCCTAGGTCATACGATCATAATATATATATCCTCAATATATAACAATGGCTAGGGTATACCTCTAAACAACGGTAATACCAAGAGCTCGTGTCAGTACCCCAGGTAGCAATATATCATATGGATGAGGTATGAATGCATGAAAAGTATGATGAAGTATTTAAATTGATATCAATACACATAAATTAGCGTCCCATTCCACTAATATTGCTGTAAGGGCATATATAACAGCGTCCTCATCCCCTGTTATATATACATATGAAGTATGATCAATGTAATTAAAGTCTGTATATGATCAATGTCTGTATATATGTGGATCCCGTCCACGTATCACCCAATGACAATAAACATGATGCATGTAAATATGAGGATATAATCAAAATCATGGAAAAACATCATGAAACCTGTGCCTAGCATCGGCACAAAATATAGTCTCAATCTCAATATCTCAATGTCTCTGTACCTCAATATCTCAAAATCTCAGTATCACTCTCACTATCTAGGGCGCCGTCAATCCAGACCGGCCCCTACCATCAATCTCAAGACCACGACGGTATCCTCCGGATATCCGACGCGTCGGGTAAAATCACCGGTCGGTAGTGCTCCCCTGCCAGGCTCAACGCCATTATCTGCGATCTTCTTGCCCCGGGGTACCGCACCGGGTCCACCATGTACCCAAAACGGTTCCTCCACTCCTCGAACTCGGGTCTCACATGTCGCTCTCAGCACCGAGAAAACACATGGTGGACGCACTGAAATATCATATCAAGGGTAACCGGGTTTTTTAAACAATTATATAATCTTTTTGAAATACCAACGGTTCCCAAATCCAGAAATATCATAGAACAACACATCTCAACGCGCATAATCAGAAAGCATGATGTATGTGACATATAAATGAAATGCAAGTATAACAGTATATCATGCAACATGGAATAATAGCGTGCACATACAAGGGTCATATCCTGATGCGATAATACTACTGTGTAGTGACATGGCAATTACCGATGAAGATGTGTGTGAGCCGGCAAGTAAGTGTGCGTGGAACATACGCATCATCGGTAATGGTGCTGGTGTCCTAACAGCATGATATCAACAATGCAATATGAAATCACAATATAAGTATGCGATGCGGAGCGAACAACAATAATGAGCGGGAGCTGAATACTAGACACAACAATAGCTAATCTGCATTTAATATGAATCTAGTCTAACAATTACACTAAACTATAGGGCTGAGCTAACAGGCTAACTGAAAGTAAGGAAACCGCCTAACATCTGAGTCGATATATATATATATATATATATATATATATATATATATATATATATATATAGATATACACACACACACATGTGTTAGTCGGTGATCCCGCCTCGATAATATCATATCCGATACCATATCTATAACCAGATATTCCCAAGTCAAGTGTGCGGATCAAATATCAATATAAAGCTCGTACGTAAATCCGTCGTACGACATCCCCAAATCTGGGTACGGTCAATATCACATTCATCACATTATTCATCTGGTATCCTCTTACCAAAGATCATAATCCGGGTACTGATCTACGTCTAGTACAATACTAATATCGTCAATCTAATCATGATCTGACTGCTGATCTACAGCCTCATACAAACCGATATCATTATCATATATCGTCATAAAGAGGTATACATCGCCTAATGCGACCTAATATGAATATCTTAACATATCATATCTCATGTCTCGATCACATGTCAACCATTCAATGTATAACACTATTCACATGTATCGCTGTCCCAAGATCCGCTATAACATCAGGACGTATCTCAAGTACGAATCCTGCCATATCACCGTTCTCGCGGTCTCAATCAATCTTATCGACTCATCTCAAATCCCAAATACTATCCTCAAATCCAGTATGTGAACACATAGTCCCATACCCATATGAACACATAACAATATAACCCCATATAAGCACATATGAAAGAAGAATGTATGCAAGTATGGATGTGTGTATGTATGTGTGTTGCAACCACTACTCTAGGGTTTCGCATCACTAAACCAATCCAAACACACCAAATATCCATCTTTATTATCAATAATATCAAACAATATATAATCAATATGTGTGTATACGTATTCGTATACATCACCACGAACTGCGGGGGTGCTATACGCCATCCACCCGACTTCTTTCCGTAGATATAAATCTACTCACCTTGCTTCTCGTGTGCCGATGCCGATGTCGCCATCTTTGTCTTCAACGCCTCGACGTCACGTGGGGTACCTACAAAGATATCACAAACGTTAAAGCACATAAAAATCACATCGGAAACCAAAACGGCATACACTACGCCCATAGGTAAAAACCTATAGCCTCGCATGCAAACACGACCAATAACCTTTTGCCGTTGACGTTTCAACGCCATCCGAATGAAACGAATCACCAAATTCCCAAAATCCATGCTAAAGCAAGTCATAAACCATGCGCCAACTCATGAAAATTACCCCAGATTCTACCCTATATGGAATCAGTCAAAATTACATGTGCTAGGGGTCAAGTTTACTGGAGATAGGGCTATAGAACAAAAACGAGGGGGTTCCAACCTGCTCTGGCCGCAATTTGCGGCCAGAAGGAATTAATCTGCGGCATGGGGAAGGAGTTAGGGTCTAGGGCTTTGGGTGGTGGTTCCTAGGTGCCTGCACATCTCTCAGTCAAGTCAATTTTATTTTCAGGTGGCTCGCGTTAAAGCAGATCTCCAAAAACAGTGACAGACTTACAGTTTTTCCCGATATCGATTCCATAATTCCGTATTCTGGGTTTTACTCTCAAATTTGGTCCAATATAACATCACAACAGGGGTTCTAAGGTCACCACAAGCCTCAATTTCACCTTTGATTCAGATCCAACCCTAAACCCTAACTTGAATTTTCCAAAGTCCATCAAACGACACCATATCGACATGAAACCAGTATGGATGCAATAAGAATTGAAATACTATACTAGGGGTGCAGAAATTACCTCCTTTGGCAAAGAAAATTCTTGAGTTGCTCAAAGTCCTCCAAATCCATTCTTTCTAGGTTCAATGTGTAGCTAGTGAGCTTGGGAGCAAGTTTTGTGAAGTGGGAATGGGGTTTTGGGGTGAATCTCATGATAGATCTAGGTTGAAGAGGGAGGAGGAAGAAGAGGGAGAGGGCGGCAGCAGCAGCAAGGGGAAGGAGGGGAGAGAAAATGGTGTGAAGAAATGATGGGGAGTGGTTTTACAAGTCAAAAAGTAAACCCCATACCTACCTTTCTCTCTCCTAATCATTCTTTACGTTTTCTTTTCTTTTCAAATCCTTCTCACTCAAATAGTAAATCCAAAGCAACCATCTACCCACAACATGTAGGAAAATGTGACAAGTGTGAAAAAAATGATATGTGCATGTTTTGCACAAAAACGCCAAAAGTCCGATTAGCGATTTTTAATCGCGATTAGCACCAAATTAGCATATAATTAGTCATAAAAACTTAAAAATGACAAAATTCTATAAAATACCCTATTTTAGAATTTTCCATAATTTTTCCAAAATTTCCCCCATTTATCGGTATTTAATTATACCGAAATATTAAAATATTCATTAAAATAATATTAAATTATAAAAATTCCCAAAAATAATATTTTATTTTTCGGAAATGTTACAATCTTCCCCCCTTAAAGAAATTCGGTCCCCGAATTTAAATTTAATCCCCAAATTCTAAAACATTTCAATAAATTGTCCAAGTCGTTGGGGCTCCGAAATCATCAATGCATAAAACGCATCATAGCGCAATGCATGCGCATGTGTAATGAGCAGATAACTCAAAATCAAAACTCCGTCAAGCGTCCCGCAATCATCGGAGTCAAGGTAAAGACACGAATGCCAAATCCAAAGTAAAACCAATATGATATAAATCAGAACTATACATGTAAATCTCAAATCTATACATGTGAATATCTAAAGGAAATGCATGCGCAATCTTTTAAAGTCGCTGTGCAATGCGCATAACACTGCACAGTGGCGGACGTCTATCATAAGAAATAACCATATACATATATACCTTTTTGTTTAACATGTACGTTCCGCCGTTTTGGAAACAATTTTAGAAGGGTTTCTTTGTTTTAAACGTTTCGTGTCGTGTCAGACACGTAGGTAATACTGAGACTATAGCTCTCTTTTTGGAAATCTCTTCGATAGCTATCAATGTATGCAAAATATATTCAGGTACTGTCCTTAGACTAGTCCTGCTCAGTACGAAAACTCATAGCAATCATCATAAAACGTACTGCTTCATAAGAAATCAATCCCAAAATGTGCATATGAATACTACGTGCGTCTGGTGCGCACGGAAATCAAATTCCTTGAATGTGCCATACATGCGCACAGAAACAACATTTAAGTGCATCGGGTGTGTACGAAACATCTGTCAAGGGCAACAGGTGTGCCTGACAGCAAAAATAGGTGCATCTGACATGCACGAAAAATCTCGATTTAGTGCATCTGGTGTGCACCAAAATCGCCTCTCATAACATGCGTCCAATCATGCGCGAAAATCCAAATCGGGTGCATCTATCATGCATGAAATCATAAAATCCACTATCAAGCGCCGAACATGCGCAAAATCCAATCAGGTGCACAAGGTGCACGAAACAAATATCGGGCATCACAATCGAAATCGAAGTCCAGTGCATCTAAGTGCACAAAATGCGCATCACTGCACTGCAAGCATATGTGAACTATACCGAGTGCAAAAACCAAATCATGTGCGTAAATACGCACGAAATCAACTCAACTGTATGAAACCCATAAATCATAAACATGTGAAACCACGGTACGGAAACGATATCAAATGCAACAACTGTGCAAAAATCGTAAATACTCAGTAGGTGCAACCATGGTGCAAGAAAACAAATATCATGAAACCCAATCATCAAAATCAGTCTGGCGAATAGATCGCCCAAAATACCGGAATCCAAGGTGACGGATACGTGATAATTGAATCACGAAATCACAAATCATAAATACCGTCATCGGTATATCCTCCTTTAAAGCCGGGAAGGTGTAGGTGCATCCAATGCTAACAGCGCAAGATACCTATTTGCTTCTTTCTCACGGTCCGGCATCCTCTGTCCCCGGGTCCTTATCTTCTCTGTGGATTACCAATCTCACGATCCATCGGCTCATCGGCCCTGTCAGGTGTGCTAACGGGGACGATTCCGTTTTGGCACTTCTCTGGTCATCTCTCGGTCAATCATCGCGGCCACTCGTAAAGCAGCATGTCACTGGCGTCGGCCTCTGGCTCTCTGAATGCACGTGACACATCTGATCCTGGGTGCAAATATCATTGCAGCAGTGTCCTGAAAGGATTCCTGCTCAGGGTCTCTTCCGATCTCGTCTCTGCCGAACTGTCCGGAAGTCATCGTCCTTTACTATTTCTGTTTCTTGTCTCGAAATGGCTGCATACTCATCACGATTCCTTCTGGAAGGTATATCCTAGTACAATGCTTCGGCATGCGTATCGCATCTCTGATGTCGGCAGAGTGGAACGTCATCTTATCCAGATCTTGTACGAACCTCTTACTCCACTTTTCTCTAATGTCGACTGCTTCGAACTCATCTCGTCGTGGCTGCATGGACTGAGCTCCAACAGCTATCCTCGTATCTGGAGTCTCCCAAGAAATGCATCTCACCACCTAGCATCCG
The DNA here is from genome assembly GCA_030015575.1 of Agapanthus africanus. NCBI lineage: Eukaryota > Viridiplantae > Streptophyta > Magnoliopsida > Asparagales > Amaryllidaceae > Agapanthus > Agapanthus africanus. The sequence continues at coordinate 362,616,026 of JASDDO010000004.1, forward strand.
AATGAAGTCGAACCATTCGATCGATTCGTCAAAACCTCATAATCCCCCAAGAGCTCAACATCTTGGGTACAGTATAATAGTATCGAGTACATACCACAGCATCGGTGGTCTAGCCGTAGAAGGGCAAACCCAAGCCTCACTAATGGCGCCGCGGAACTGCCGCAAACCCTAAGGTTCAAAGGCTTTCACACGGTCATTAAGTCGAGTTAGGGTTTCATTTTTCTAGAGGGTCCATAGAATTGCCTGCATGTCTTTCCGAATACTTTAAACTTGGAATAATAGGTTTCTGACATTCGATCGCCTCTGTCGACTCTCAACGTCTCCGCGTGAAGTCGTCTCTAGCTGGAATCAATCTATCTGATGACCTCGCATCGAGGTAGGCGAATGAACCACATGTCCTAGTCATTCATCCTCGGTGACTAGCGACCTTCTATCATCTCTTAGTACAACTCGTACTGCAATAGCTCCAACATCTGGGCAATATCTCGTCGTTCGCAGCAACAACTGGCTCACTCGTCTGCACGCTGAACAGTGCCCCAATCATTATGAATAAGCAATACATCAACGGTCATCAAAATCTGGCTGGCCTCTATCAGTGGCTCAATCCTCTGGTGCCGATCAGCACATCCGGGAAATCTCGTAAAGCGATCCATCAAACGCTCGTGGCGCGAAAACACAATAAAAAGACACATCTCTGCAATCGTGTGTCGCCGGAATTACACCCTGGTCAGTCCTCGTTCGTGACGAGCTCGTGCTGACCGCAACTCTAGCCGTAGCTCTCCCTGCCGGTAATCGTGGCAGCAAAACCATAACTGGTACCGATGAGGCTAGATCAGGAATGGATATAATTCTGTGCAAAGAAATGTACATCCTAAGGCTTCTTTAATGGAGTAGCGTATCGTAAATATGCCGCGGAACATACGTACGGTATGTCACTCTACTCAAGCTACCTACTCCATCAACCAAGGGTCATCCTACGCTCTGAAGGTAAAACCTAACGCTTTGATACCAACTTTGTCACGATCCGAAAGTACGGAACATGACCGGCACTTAAACTACGAAACGTCTCGAGGAGTACGTAATCTAAGTAAGCCGAAAACCCAGAAATCCAAACCAAGAAAAGTAGTGGAGTGAAGGAAAAACCATTTTAAACCAAATAGTTTGCAACATATGCCGAAATATGCATTTTAAAATCATAAGTCTTTTCTAAAAATTTCGGCAGAGTTTCCTTTGTAAAACTGACCCCAAACGGGTACAAAACCTGATAAAGCATATATAATAAATAAAAGCATCCCTAAGCGGGAGCTAGCTCTTCGTCGATCGACGGTCACAACCACGCAAGCAATATAAAATACAACGCCGAAAGGCGAGGATCACAACAAAAAAGGAAACTCAAACAGCACGAAATCCATAGAGATACAACGCGCGACTCTAAGGTCGAAAGAATAAACATCACTGGTCTCTATCTCTGAAATAAATACATGTTTGGTTGATGGAATTTCTAGATACAACTGAATAATAATATATACAAGGTATACTGATGGGTACGATACAATAAACCCACCTACTAACAAATCACCCGAAAAAGGAAGTAGTGCCAGCAAAGCCGTAATGAAACCTGTACGGCAAAACCTGCAAGAAACTGTGGCACAACGGGGGTGAGCTGCCAACTCGTGAATAGAATACAACTACGAACAGAAATCGCATGTATGACGCAATCCTAGGTCATACGATCATAATATATATATCCTCAATATATAACAATGGCTAGGGTATACCTCTAAACAACGGTAATACCAAGAGCTCGTGTCAGTGCCTCAGGTAGCAATATATCATATGGATGAGGTATGAATGCATGAAAAGTATGATGAAGTATTTAAATTGATATCAATACACATATATTAGCGTCCCATTCCACTAATATTGCTGTAAGGGCATATATAACAGCGTCCTCATCCCCTGTTATATATACATATGAAGTATGATCAATGTAATCAAAGTCTGTATGTGATCAATGTCTGTATATATGTGGATCCCGTCCACGTGTCACCCAATGACAATAAACATCATGCATGTAAATATGAGGATATAATCAAAATCATGGAAAAACATCATGAAACCTGTGCCTAGCATCGGCACAAAACATAGTCTCAATCTCAATATCTCAATGTCTCTGTACCTCAATATCTCAAAATCTCAGTATCACTCTCACTATCTAGGGCGCCGTCAATCCAGACCGGCCCCTACCATCAATCTCAAGACCACGACGGTATCCTCCGGATATCCGACGCGTCGGGTAAAATCACCGGTCGGTAGTGCTCCCCTTCCAGGCTCAACGCCATCATCTGCGATCTTCTTGCCCCGGGGTACCGCACCGGGTCCACCATGTACCCGAAACGGTTCCTCCACTCCTCGAACTCGGGTCTCACATCTCGCTCTCAGCACCGAGAAAACACATGGTGGACGCACTGAAATATCATATCAAGGGTAACCGGATTTTTAAAACAATTATATAATCTCTTTGAAATACCCACGGTTCCCAAATCCAGAAATATCATAGAACAACATATCTCAACGTGCATAATCAGAAAGCATGATGTATGTGACATATAAATGAAATGCAAGTATAACAGTATATAATGCAATATGGAATAATAGTGTGCACACACAAGGGTCATATCCTGATGCGATAATACTACTGTGTAGTGACATGGCAATTACCGATGAAGATGTGTGTGAGCCGGCAAGTAAGTGTGCGTGGAACATACGCATCATCGGTAATGGTGCTGGTATCCTAACAGCGTGATATCAACAATGCAATATGAAATCAAAATATAAGTATGCGATGCGGAGGTAACAGCAATAATGAGCGGGAGTTGAATACTAGATACGACAATAGCTAATCTGCATTTAATATGAATCTAGTCTAACAACTACACTAAGCTATAGGGCTGAGCTAACAGGCTAACTGAAAGTAAGGAAACCGCCTAACATCTGAGTCGATATACACACACACACACACACATGTATTAGTCGGTGATCCCGCCTCGATAATATCACATCCGATACCATATCTATAACCAGATATTCCCAAGTCAAGAGTGCGGATCAAACATCAATATAAAGCTCGTACGTAAATCCGTCGTACGGCATCCCCAAATCTGGGTACGGTCAATATCACATTCATCACATTATTCATCTGGTATCCTCTTACCAAAGATCATAATCCGGGTACTGATCTACGTCTAGTACAATACTAATATCGTCAATCTAATCATGATCTGACTGCTGATCTACAGCCTCATACAAACTGATATCATCATCATATATCGTCATAAAAAGGTATACATCGCCTAATGCGACCTAATATGAATATCTTAACATATCATATCTCATGTCTCGATCACATGTCAACCATTCAATGTATAACACTATTCACATGTATCGCTGTCCCAAGATCCGCTATAACATCAGGACGTATCTCAAGTACGAATCCTGCCATATCACCGTTCTCGCGGTCTCAATCAATCTTATCGACTCATCTCAAATCCTAAATACTATCCTCAAAACCAGTATGTGAACACATAGTCCCATACCCATGTGAACACATAACAATATAACCCTATATAAGCACATATGAAAGAAGAATGTATGCAAGTATGGGTGTGTGTATGTATGTGTGGTGCAACCACTACTCTAGGGTTTCGCATCACTAAACCAATCCAAACACACCAAATATCCATCTTTATTATCAATAACATCAAACAATATATAATCAATATGTATATATACGTATTCGTATACATCACCATGAACTGCGGGGGTGCTATACGCCATCCACCCGACTTCTCTCCGTAGATATAAATCTACTCACCTTGCTTCTCGTGTGCCGATGCCGATGTCGCCATCTTTGTCTTCAACGCCTCGACGTCACGTGGGGTACCTACAAAGATATCACAAACGCTAAAGCACATAAAAATCACATCGGAAACCAAAACGACATACACTACGCCCATAGGTAAAAACCTATAGTCTCGCATGCAAACACGACCAATAACCCTTTGCCGTTGACGTTTCAACGCCATCCGACTGATACGAATCACCAAATACCCAAAATCCATGCTAAAGCAAGTCATAAACCATGCGCCAACTCATGAAAATTACCCCAGATTCTACCCTATGTGGAATCAGTCAAAATTACATGTGCCAGGGGTCAAGTTTACTGGAGATAGAGCTACAGAACAAAATCGAGGGGGTTCCAACCTGCTCTGGCCGCAATTTTGGCCAGAAGGAATTAATCTGTGGCCTGGGGAAGGAGTTAGGGGCTAGGGCTTTGGGTGGTGGTTCCTAGGTGCCTGCACATCTCTCAGTCAAGTCAATTTTATTTTCAGGTGGCTCGGGTTAAAGCAGATCTCCAAAAACAGTGACAGATTTACAGTTTTTCCCGATATCGATTCCATAATTCCGTATTCTGGGTTTTACTCTCAGGTTTGGTCCAATATAACATCACAACAGGGGTTCTAAGGTCACTACAAGCCTCAATTTCACCTTTGATTCAGATCCAACCCTAAACCCTAACATGAATTTTCCAAAGTCCATCAAACGACACCATATCGACATGAAACTAGTATGGATGCAATAAGAATTGAAATACTATACTAGAAGTGCAGAAATTACCTCCTTTGGTAAAGAAAATTCTTGAGTTGCTCAAAATCCTCCAAATCCATTCTTTCTAGGTTCAATGTGTAGCTAGTGAGTTTGGGAGCAAGTTTTATAAAGTGGGAATGGGGTTTTGGGGTGAATCTCATGATAGATATAGGTTGAAGAGAGAGGAGGAAGAAGAGGGAGAGGGCAGCAGTAGCAAGGGGAATGAGGGGAGAGAAAATGGTGTGAAGAAATGATGGGGAGTGGTTCTACAAGTCAAAATGTAAACCCCATACCTACCTTTCTCTCTCCTAATCATTCTTTACTTTTTCTTTTCTTTTCAAATCCTTCTCACTCAAATAGTAAATCCAAAGCAACCATCTACCCACAACATGTAAGAAAATGCGACAAGTGTGGAAAAAATGATATGTGCATATTTTGCACAAAAACGCCAAAAATCCGATTAGCGATTTTTAATCGCGATTAGCACCAAATTAGCATATGATTAGTCATAAAAACTTAAAAATGGCAAAATTCCATAAAATACCCTATTTTAGAATTTTCCATAATTTTTCCAAAATTTCCCCCATTTATCGGTATTTAATTATACCGAAATATTAAAATATTCATTAAAATAATATTAAAATATAAAAATTCCCAAAAATAATATTTTATTTTTCGGAAATGTTACATAGGCTTGGCAACAGCTCGGAGACGAGCATGGAGGCTTTGGAAGCTCGGTTATAGGATTGCTCGGAGGTGAGCTGTTGGCTGGTAGCTAGGTGAATATGGAAGGTACTCTGGGGAGGTCTTCAAAAAGTCAGATGCAACCTCGGAGACGAGATGCCGAGAAATGCTCCCAATGCATCATACTTACTCTAGCTCCGTAGCCCCCAGGAGTTTAGTGGGCTTACGTGAATGACACGTCATCCGCTACATGTCGTGATCCGGGAAATTCCCACTTATGAGCATCATCATTACCCCCCTCCCCCACTCTCGTTCCGATCTATTTATGGGTCAGGTCGAAAGTGGTCTACTTGGTTTCCTCTGCTCAGCTTGGTGTCGAGAATTCTTCGTGGTGGATTATCTGGGAATGGCATGGCGTTCGGCGGTTACGTCTTTTCGATTTTCGAGTCCACGTGGCATCCCACCGCGCGCCTTAATTTCCGCACGTATCTTTGGTGACGTCAGGGGGTTAGTAAAATGATTGTTCTTTTAAAAAGGGGCGCCGCTTCGCTCGCTTGGTCTGTTGGCCTTCGTGCCACGTATCCGCCACAGGGTAGCGGGATGCGAGGGGTTGTCATCTAAATCAGAGCGAGGAGGAAGGTGTCCAATAGCCGGTTGCTACGCGGAGTCCTTATGGCCATTGGTTAGACGCTTCAATTCGGCGGGAAAGGATTTGGGCCATTGGATGCTTTCTTACCGGGTGTATAAATAGGGGAGGACATCCCTTGGCAAATACTTTGCCCTAGTCATCTTTTGGCGTCTGAAAATTTCCCGGCGCACATCTGCTTAGGTCGGATCATCAGCCCAAAAAAAACCTTTCTTCGGCCAATCCTTCCTTAAATCAGGTTAGATGTCTTCCTCCAAAGTATATATTTATATTGTTGGGGTCGAGTCGGGCGATGAGGCTTTAGCTTTTGAAGCCGAGTCCAGTGGGTCTTCTTCCTCCTTGGATTCTGATAGCCGAGAGAGTTTTCTTCCTCTTCATCTTTGTCTTCTGCGTCGGGCTCGCCCCTATGGGAAATGACACCCTTGTCCTTCGTCGTCAGGGGGCGAAAAAGATCCCCCAAGGCGCGCATCAAAAATACTCGCGATGTGCCCTTAGTTTTGAACCGCTTGGACGAGCTTTTCGATATCTGAGCTCGCTTCCACATTTCCCCTGACTATTCACTTTGTCTGGCCAGGAAGGGCGAGTGGGAAAACCAGGTGCAGGGCAATAAGATTGCTCTGTACTTGGAAGTGTTCTGGGCAGGGATGCGTCTGCCCTTCTCGCCTGAAGTTTGCGCCATGCTCTATTGTTTTTGCCTCGCTCCGGACCAGCTAGCGCCGAATTCGTGGAGAATCCTCCTCGGGTTTCTGGTCCGGTTGCAGATTGATCGGATCCCTTTCTATTTGAGCCTTCTTTTCTCCTTTCTTTGTTATAAAAATCATCCCGATACCAGTAAGGATGAACCGAGCTGGGTGTACCTTTCTTCCAAGAAACACAAGGGTAGGGCGGCCAGGTCTAGGGTAGGGGTCCACCTAGGACATTCACGAATGGAAGGAAAAGTTTATCTTCGTGGGGCCTCCGAAGGGTGAGGATTGGCCCATGCCCATCAGGTGGCATGGAGCCGATTGCCCTAGGGTTATACAGTCGAATGTCCTAGAGGCGAGAGTGGTGTCGCAAGGGGAACCGATCCAGCGAGCCGATGTCTTGCTTTCTGAGCAGTCTTTGTGATGGGCGGGACTTAGTCCCGCGTTCTTTGTGGGTAAGTTAGGGCTTCGCCGATTCATTTAGACTTGGCACGTTTTTATCTTAATTTTGCTGTTTTTGATCATTGATCTTTCTCTCATGTGTCTTTTGTTAGTTATATGTATGCCCTAGAGGCCATTATTGTACATATGATGTATATTATAGTGGATGCTTGGACATATATAGGGAGGACTTTCTTGCTCAACATGATAGTATGCTATATGGTTGCTCTTTATCTTAACATGTACACTGATTGTCTCTCTGTTACATGTTGATAAAGCCCTTAGGATGAGTACTTGACTACCAGGATTATGATGCAGATCATACTAGTGGGGCCAGGGTAGTCGGTAAGTACATTCTTCAATTGTTCCTAGTCGTAGGAGTATCGAGACGGGGCATCGATATTCCGGAGTAGACTAGCGTATACGCTTCTCGACCCATGTGATGGGCGATGGATGATCCCATATCCATTGGTGTTTGACATCAGAGATGGTATACGGGTGCTCAGTGGAGACTGGGTACACTGGACGGACTCGCCGAGAACTCCTAGATGGTATGATACCTCACGTCAGATAGCAGTTCTCTGGTGACACTGGTACATGTTAGTCTGTCGACCCGAGATCATCATAGAGTCTTGTGTGATTCCCACTATGCTTTGATTTCCACCTTATCACGTTCAAGAGATCGTACAAAACGGTGGTTTTTGGGTACAGTCCCGAGTCGCATGGAGGCAATAAGCGATAGGAGAGGATTCGTCTCTCCCAGTATTGGGGGTTGATGTTGTGCTATGCTCGATTGGCCATAACAGGAAATCCGTGGCCAGGGTTGCTGAGATCTACTGGTAAGTGTTATCAGTAGTTTCTCGAACTGTTATGGGCCTTGCATCGGCAAGACTTATCAAGTTATTGGGGTCTGACATATACCACCCCCAGACGAGATATGAGACATATCAGACGAAGAGACCGGACTGTATGGTAGTGTTACTGATTGGATCCATAGGAGTATGAGCATGCTTGCTTGTTGATCTTCTGATCGCTCAACCCGGGTAGACGTTACGCCTAGCAGTACCGCTGACGGCTTGTGGGTGTTTGATATGATCATCATCTACTGCCGGCGTACTGATGAGTCTTTAAGGTCCTACACAGAGGTTTCCTGGCTCAGGCGAAACGAAGTAGGAGCACATATATGATATGTGCAGGACCGAGATTAATACATGTATGTGATACCGTATTCTATTCTCGCGATTTGTGTTATCGGTCGGTTATATGTGATATAGCCGGGTTATCAAATCAAGTGTTGATTCGATAAGTTGATACACATGATATTAGTCGGTTATATGTGATATAGCCGGATTATTAAATCAAGTATTGATTTAATAATTTAATGTATAATTATATATTTGATATATTAATTTACATTAACTAATATTAGCTCACTTAAGAATTCTTTTTCTCACATGTGCATTTAGTATATATGTGATATATATTAATGTACATTCTTTTGTGTCATGCTAGATGATACATGAGACATGGGTGTATGAGACTCACACCATGCTTATCATAATGATGGGTTTTATTTATTCAAAGTAAATCAAAATTAGTTGGAAATTAGTCACATGGTTTGAGCTTAGTGGAAGCTTGTAGAACCATTGACATAGTCCACTAATTTTGTTTTACATTAGATATTTATTAACCCAACCATTATCTTAAACCATGGTTATGTCTCTACATGAGTTATATGAGATATTTCTCACCCATGGTTGCCAAAAAACACAAGTTTCTCTCCATGGTTGCTTTTCTTTATCTCCTTCCTCAAACTCTCTAGCTTTTTGGGAGGTGAAGAAAATGAGTGAGAAAATTATTTCTAAGGTGTGCAAAATCCCTACTTCATCATCCTACACTAGACTAGCCATTTAGTTTAGGTTGTTTGCTTCACTAATTCCATATTAGTGAAGAGAGAGCTTGAGTTAGTGTCTCCTCGACGTAGATCATCTTCGGTCTCGAAGACTTCAAGCAAGGTTGTTCATTTCACCTAGTGGAGCCTTACTAGAGTCCGGAAGATCACTACTTGGAGAGAAGGGACTGCTACACGGAGCTTATGAAGTGAATGACCAGTCTACAAAGGTTGTATTCCTTGTTCACTTGGATGTAAAGTTGTTTACATTCTAGTTTACTTCTAATTCTCTAGTTAAGATTCTATGTTAGGGTTCTTTAGCGTGCCAAATTTTAGAAAATGGCAAGGTCGATGCCTCCTGAAACCCAGTGGCCGTGCTAGGGAACCCAGCAGTGGTATCAGAGCCATGCTAGAGAATTAGACGATGTTTGTAGGATTACGAAACCGAAACAACTCCGAAACACTCGAAACAAAAACCTGGTTTCTGTCGAATTTTTCAGAGTGTCTAAATTTTTTTTAAACAATTGCAGAATGTTGCATGAGATGTAACATGAACACCAGACGTAACGAGCTCCTTTCACCGATTTTGACCCGGCGAGAACTTGGATAAGGACTGGCCCCACGGGTATTTTATAGGATGTCTTGCTTCGTTTTGGTTTGGTGTTCCAGTCTCTGGGTTTTGGTGTTTCAGGTGTTGCTTGTTTTTACTGAGATGTCATGTGATGTTATCTTTATGTAAAGGCTATTCGGAGTGCTTCGTATTCGTAATTCTAATATCGTTTCGGGTATTTTAGACGACGTTAAAAAGTTCGAACGAATATCAATAATCCATTTTCTCCCTCGCTGGAAATTTTCCAAGAGTTGGATTTTTCCAAGTTTAAAATCTTCGGAAAATCATGCAAGTAATTCTATAGACCATCTAGAAGAACGATACCCAAACTCGATTTTTTGGACACGGAACCACGGTCATACCCTAGGGTTTGCAGCAGTTCCGCGACGCTATGAGTGAGGCATGGGTCGGCCCTTCTACGGTTGGTCCATAGCTACTGTGGCATGTTCTAGCCATTTTTTAAACTGTGCTTAAGTGTTGAGCTTTCTAGGAAATTTTTGGTGTTTGTTGATTCGATCGAAAAGTTTAACATCGTCTAACTATCTATGAAATGTGATACAATACATGGAATCCACAATAATCGGTTTTGTGAAAACTGATTTGAATTTTATAAATCTAGCAATTTAGTCTCATTTGATTGGTTGCCACGGGATTTTGATATGGATCAAAAGTCCATCGCAATCACGTAGCGTACGCGGATACTCGCCAGGTAACATTACTAGATAGCCACGCCCCAAAGCCCCGACCAAGTGACTGTAGGAGAACCCTGTTGCCAAAAGCATCCCCCGGGTGCTCGCGGCCGCGGTGTTTCGCCTAAGTGCACTTCGTCGACGGTATCGGGGGTGCGGCCGTCTACTAAAGTTTCCGACGAGCATTCGATCAGGATGTCGGGAATCTTGTTGAATTACCCGACTTATTATTGAAAAGCGTTTTCAATAACGAGACTAAAATGCGGGATTTATAATTGTTAGGCATGGAATTCGGAATATGAGATATTCCGGGTTTATGATGTCTGAGGAATTCATTTGGTTAGGCATGAAATCCGATGTATGTGATACATTGGATTTATGATGTCTAAGGTGGTTGCGGATTCCAATTGTTGTAGTTTTCACTTCTTTTTTCTGCGACCGTAAGTGTAATATATGGTGTATCGCCGGTTTTGTTGCTATATGTCAACGATAATTGGGATACGCATATTTACTTACGTTGATGACATTTGATGTTATGTGTTGCTGTGATATGTTATATTGGATCGTCGTGTTTGAATAGCCGGGGTTTTTTATGTGAGATGAAAGTTTTTCATTTTCATTCATGTAAAAACTTGTATGTAATATTCTTTTATTGCGGCACTTCCGGGTTGAGGATGATGTCACCATTGATGTATATTATTTACTTTTCCGCATTAGGATAGACCCAAGAAGGGGAGCAAAAGTAACCGGGTTCTAGGGTCCAGTGGGAGACCATCTCAAGGAGTTGAGACCGGGTCTCCTAACTCTAGAATTGGTAGGGTTGCTTGCCGCTCTTGTAGGGGTCTAGGGATGTGAGTTTGGCTATTCATCGCGACTGTGGAATCCATGTTTTTTACTGGCTTAATTTAAAACACGGAATTTCTAGTATATCCAATATTTCATATGTTGTCTTCTGCTGCTGATAGTCTGTGATGTGATCACTTGATATTCTGAGACGAATGCTTATATTATATATATGATATATAATAAATATTGCTGTTTTCGTTTCTCCTGTGATACTTAGGAAGTATAATTGATAGGACTTCATTAATGAGATTAATGAAAAAGAAAATAAACCCAAGATGTTGTAGAATCAAATTTTCAAAAAGGGTAGCTCTAGTTTTTGCTTTGAATAGCGGTATTCCTTGATGAATATCCAGCACCTCATTCGATGAGGAAAGAGCCGAGATCCCTTCACTGGAAGTGACCTTTTTAGCAAAAGCTAGCAGATGCTACAACCCACTCGGTTTTGTCTTTTGATTGCTTCTCTAGTTCTTGCTTTGCATAGTGGTATCGATGAATATCCAGCACCTCATTCGATGAGGAAAGAGCCGAGATCCCTTCACCGGGAGTGACCTCTTTAGCGAAACTAGTAAAAGCCTAAAAAACACTCCTTTTCAAAATCACTCGATTCTACAACGATATCAAGTTCATTACGCAAAAGGTTTTCTTAAAAACCTGTCGTAGCCCTCCATCATTTCAGATAAGTATTATTTAGTATTCGTGCTACGTTTGTTGACCTCTGTCAAGGCGTAGTGTGCGGTAGCTAATTAGTGCTTATCTGCAAAGCATGTAATGCGATTGGATTAAGGTAGTCGTACGACCTTGTTGACCTCTGTCAAGGGTCGTGCGGGTGGGTTTAATTTAATCATGAAATGACGGGTTGAACTTGACTAGCGCACTATGGTTTATTGACCTCTGTCAAGGTCATAGAACGCTAGGGGTAAAATATTATCGTGAATTTCAAGTGTTGAAATTTGCAACGAGATTGCATACCTTCTATGAGATAGTTGGATCCCGATACCCACTGCGAGTAAGAGTTACTCCCGGGAGAGTTTTACACATTACAATTAGCCGATCAAAGTAGGTGTCAAGAAAGGTGTTAACGGGATTACGCTCCTGAAAAAACGAGGTTTATTTTAATTAGGTCCGTGAGAAAGCACGGGGAACCTCCCTCAAAGTATCGACATTGTCTTGGCCGAAAGATTGGCGAACTTGTAGGGTGTAATTAATCCCGGCTAGTCTTACCTTTTAGGGTTTGAAGGAAGATTTGATAAAAACAGTGGGAGCCATCCTGATTAAATAAAATAATAATCAATCTGATCTTGCAAGAGTATACGCTGAGTGTTTTCTTCTCTCTCTCTCTCCTGGCAGCGACCATAACATGCCTTAATCAAGATAATAATATGAATGTATTGACCGAACCCGCTTGTTATACTGAGCTGGGGAACGTTGGTTCCGCTCTATCTTATAATTGTTATAAGTCCGAGCAGGAAATAGGGAAATACCAAGATTCCCATGCAGCCCAAACGAAGAAAGTGCATGTTGATGCATCTTCTTCGGGTGTATTCGTTACAAAAAACTGTTTCTCAGTATCCTCTACGTTCTGGGTATTAGATACCGGATCAGGATCCCGTATATGTAATATGTTACATCGGCTATAGAAAGGTAGAGAACTGGGAATGGGTGATATGTCTCTAAGTGTAGAGAATGGTGCAAGTGTTGCAGCCAAACTAGTTGGCAAATATCACCTTATATTAATACATTGATTCTGAACGAATGTTATTACATACCGAACCTGATATACAATATTATATCAATTTCTTTATTAAGTTAAAGAAGGATATAATTTTGTATTGATGGATAATGTTGTGAGCATTTTCCTTAATCAAGAGTTGATTAGGTCAGGCACGTTATGTAATAGCATATACATTCTAAATCAAACCACGGTTCAAAGTATATAGAACACACACAAGAAGAGTAGTTCAGAAATGAACGAATCCTTCTTGCGGTATTGTAGACTAGGTCATATCAATGCGACACAACTAGCTAAGTTACATAAGGATGAATATTTGAATCCGTTCGAATTTTCATCTTATGATACTTGCCAGTCTTGTCTCAAAGGTAAAATGACCAATACTTCATTTACTGGAAGCAGAGATAGAGTTACTAAACTCTTGGGACTGATACATGGTGATGTATACGGACCTATGTCTACAAATGCCAGGGTTGGTTCCTCGTACTTGATTATATTCATCGATGATCTCTCAAGACTCGACACGTGTCTGAAGTTTTTGAGAAATTCAAGGAATATAAGCTTGAAGTTGAGAAACCAGACGGGTAGAAGTATTAAAGTCCTTCGATGTGATCGGAGAGTAGAATACTTGTGCATGGAGTTTCTGGATTATCTAAAAAGAGAATGGGATTCTCTCTCAGCTTACTCCTTCGAATACACAACAGCACAACGGTGTATCGAGGCGGAGGATTCACGCCCTATGAGATATGGCGCGCTCTATGATGAGTACTGCTGAGTTGCCTGTTTCCTTTTGGAGTAATGCACTTGAGAAGTTGCATACCTATTGAATAGGGTTCCGACTAAAGCAGCGCCTACCACTACATATGCGATATGGTATGGGAAGAGACCGTGTCTTAAACGAGTTAAGACATGGGGTTGTCCGGCCTATATTGAAAGGAAAAATCCGGAAAAACTCGAGGCAAGGTCAGATCTGTAAGTTTGTTGGATATCCCGAACATTTGCAAGGGAATATCTTCTACCAAACCGAGGAACAAAAGTTGTTTTGTTTCTCAACATGCCACCTTTTTACAAAAAGGAATTTCTTGAAAAACAAATTAGTGGACATGAGGTAGAACTGGAAGAAGTTCCAGCTATACAAACTGGATTGATGATTTAGTGGAACCAAAGGATTCGATACTCTCCAACGAACGTCAGCCTCTCCGCGAATCTAGTAGGGTTCCTCATCCACCTGAGATACTACGGTTTCCTCAGTGACGGTAGGAGCGAGGATTGCATCATGGTAAATGATGACCCAACTAGGTTCAGGCAGGCTATCACGAGTGGAGACACTGTGAAATGGCTGGATGCTATGCGATCAAAGATGGAATCCATGTACACCAACAAAGTATGACTTTGAATGTTGCACCTGAAGAGGTAAAACCCATCAGAAGCAAGTGGATCTTGAGAAGATTCTTGGTGTAGATGGAAAAGTTGAGACTTTCAAAACTAGACTTGTAGTAAAAGGTTCTCGTCATGCAACCAGGTGTGGTTTTATGATGAAACCTTTTCTCAAGTGCTTATGCTTAAGTCAATAAGGATTAAAGCAGGCATCACGGAGTTGGAACATCTGTTTTGATGTGGCAGTCAAAGAGTTTGACTTTATCAAAAAGGTAGATGAACATGTATATACAAGAAGGTTGTAGAGAATAAGGTTGTCTTCCTCGGATTGTACGTAGATGACATACTCTTGATAGGAAATGGTTTCCTATGCTACATTCGGTCAAGCTCTTCTTATCACGAGGATTCTCCATGGAAGATCTGGATGATACCTACTACATCTTGTGGTTTTTGATCTATAGAGATAGATCTAAGTGGATGTTGGGAGTGTCCCAAATCCAGGTACATTAATACCGTACTAAAGGGGTTTAGTATGGAAGATTCTAAGCGTGGTGGTTCGCCCACTTACTAAGGAATCACTCTCTCCAAAAAGATGTCTCCCAAGACTGATTTGGAGAGAGCTCGCGTGCAAGGGATACCCTATACTTCGGCAGTAGGTTCTATCATGTATGCGATGTTATGCACCAGATCAGATGTAGCTAACTCACTAGGTGTAGTGATCAGGGATCGATCGGATCTTGGGAGAATCACCGGATAGCTGTGAAGCACTAAAGAAGTGTTCTTGGTGTTTGGTAACGGTGAACTCCAGTGGGAGTCCTTTACCAATTTGAGCTTCCAGAGTGATAAGGCCGACTGAAAATCAGTCTCAGGCTTTGTATTTACCCTCAGTGGAGGGACGGTATGTTGGAGTGTGTTCTAAGCTAGATACCATGGCAGACTAGACGATAAAGGCTGATTACATCGCTACCAACGATGCTGCCAAAGTGGATGTCTGGATATTTCTTGTTCATGTGATGAACATGGTTCACGTTAACCTTTCTGCTAGATCTCAAAATATGAGTGTGTAATTCTTAGCTTACTAGGATTCGTAAGGTAGGGTAGATCAATGGATGATAAAATCATTTAAAGTCTTTTAAACATTTTAAAGTCTATAAACCTTAGCAAAATAAATGTTAACATCCTTATCGGGCGTGCAGTCAATTTATTGATAGTCACGATCACGATTCGAGATCTATTTAACACTTGTTTTGATAAAGGTTAGACATGAATAGAGACCAATGAAAGGACACGGGTTAATAGTGGGGAAACCCTAGTTTCTTCCAAAAATCCTAATCTACATTCATCCCTATCGATCTAGTTTTAAATTATTAAAAGATAAAAGATGTCATTTTTAATTGTTCATCCATTACAACCAAGTCTTATGAACCCTACAAGACCTTTCTTTATAAACCTTACATAAGTTTCAAATTAGATCTACAACCAATAAACAAATCTTTAATCAACTCGTCTAAAGTAAGATAAAAATTCACGTTTCCCTGCGGACGACCCGTACTCATCGCAGCTAGCTACTAGCGACACCGTCCTGATTGCGGTTATTTTACTAAACAACACTTCTTTAAAACAGATCAATCAAATGGCGTCTGTTCTCCTCCGAAACACAGAGACGCGACCGCGTAGGTCCGTCTTACCTGAATTTGGGGGCAGATGCTAATTGGTGCTATCCGTTCACCTCTTCGAAGATGCCAAGTTGATTTATGGCGCCGTATATCAAATGTTTAGACGGATGCGGCCGATGTAGCAGACTTCATCAGATTCCCCCTCGTTGAGGGGTTTTTTATTATGGGGACACTCTTCCCTGCAGACGCAAGCCCCTGCAGTTAATTGCGCTACCGCATCGCGGTAACCACTTTCTCTTTCTCTAGATGGTCACTTCGTGTCATGGGTGTTTATTTTGTTTTTGGTTGCCCGTGGATTGTATACGGAGACTAATTTATGTTGTCGCCCGTAGGGCAGGGATTAGTCCAAATCCTTATTTTCTTAGATTTAGGTTTGGGTTGGGTTGGGTTTAAGAATCATTAATCTCATTTAAGACTAAAATCAATTTAAACGTTTGCTAAGGATACGTTAGTCTAATTTTAGACTAAGATCGACTTAACGTTTGTTAAGGACACGTTAGTCTAATTTTAGACTAAGATCAACTTAACAAGATCTTTTAGATCTAACAAGAGAGCATTTGGACTCTATTGTTTTAGTTTAGGGACATTGCGGTCCATTAGTTTAGGGACATTACGGTCCAAGGTTAAGGACATCATAGTCCGTGGGTTTAAAGGGACCCCACAGTCCGAGGTTAAGGACATCATAGTCCATGGGCTTAAGGACCCCACAGTCCGAGATTAAGGACATCATAGTCCATGGGTTTAAAGGGACCCCACAGTCCGAGGTTAAGACATCATAGTCCATGGGCTTAAGGATCCCACAGTCCGAGGTTAAGGATATCATGGTCCATGGGCTTAAGGACTCCACAGTCCGAGGTTAAGGACATCATAGTCCATGGGTTTAAAGGGACCCTACAGTCCGAGGTTAAGGATATCATAGTCCATGGGCTTAAGGACCCTACAGTCCGTGGAATGATTGGTTATCGGGACCCGTCACCTCTCTGAAGACGTTGAAGGATTACAACGACAAATATCAGAGGAGTGAAAAGATGTACCTTTGAACCAATGTTGATTGGGAAATCTATAGTCCAATTTGGGACTAAGATCAATTAATTGGATTATGAGCACATGGGCTCAGTTAAATCTGAATTGAGGACTTATGGCCAACTTGGGCTAAGTCCAATTACGTCTGAAATGTTAGACCTTTGTTTGGACTGTTGAACATTTGTCTGGGCTCGGCTCCCCATTATTTAACAATGCTAAACATGGGTCTGGGTTCTGACCATATTTTGTCTTTTATTGAGTGCTGAGCACTCATATGAGATGATCAATTTTGGAAGACAAAAGTGTGTTTGAGGCTCAGTCAAAAGAAAGGGATATCGCCTCTGGAAGATTTAGCCAATTTAGGCTAAGACTGGTTTAAAAATAGTATTAAATACTAGCACATATCTGGCGGTCACGTGTTCCCACGTGATGCATATAAAATAGTGTTAAACACTACGGATGCAGTGCTTAAAATAGTGTTAAACACTAAAAAGATGAAGAGCTCACGTGAAGACACGTGAGGCGCCCTAGGATTGGGCTAAGCTTCCTTTATTTTATTCTCAGAATATTTAAATAAGTGTTAAACACTTTCAATCTTCCAGGCCATCACGTGTGGGCACGTGATGGGCATCCATGCACTGGATATTGAAGGGATTTGGTAGGGGTCACGTGGGGACACGTGAGGGCGCCCATGCATTGGATTTTAATCCTTCAGTTCTTTCCATCTTCTTTTTTTTTAAAGAGGTGTTTGTCAGGGGTCACGTGGGGACACGTGAGGCGCCCTAAATCAATATTGTCTTTGGCATTATTCCCTTTAGTTTTGAGGGTCACGTGTGAGCACGTGAGACATTGCCTCCAAGCTTTTTCTTTCTCATTTTGAGGAGTCTGTTTAAGGGTCACGTGGGGGCACGTGACCTAGTCTTGATCGTTCTTTTCTACTCATTGAGGATGAGGGTCGCGTGTTACCACGCGACCAGGTTGGGTACTGATCTCTTTACGTGCATGGAGAGTTAAATCCCTTGTTTAAGAATTAAATTCTTTTGTAGGGTTAAACCCTAATTTCATTTAGAGGAATTAAATTCCCATGTGTTTTGAAAGAATAAAATTCTTATGTAGGGTTAAACCCTAGTTTCATTTGGAGAAATTAAATTCCTATGTATTTGGAAGAATTAAATTCTTTAAACTTAATTCTCCCTCTAAGTTTTGGATCTGCATGGCAGAATCTCCCCGATGAGAATTAAATTCTCAACTTGTGGGGAGATCTGCTTCTGCAGATTTTTAACCAAAGGAAGAACTAAGTTCTTATTCAGAAGAGTTAAACTCTTAAATTGAGAATTAAATTCTCTTTTTGTTTTGTGGAGCTTATGATTTCTTTCCCTTTCTCACCTAGGGTTTCTTTATTTTTTCAAAAGACTTTCTTTTCTCTCTGGAGAATTAAATTCTCTTCTTTTTTCTCTCTTGTTGTTTTTCCTTAAAAAAAATTCCAAAATCCTTCTCTTCTCTTCTTGGTTCCTATTTATAGGAGAAGGAAAAGAATCAGTTTGTTTAGTCAATCTTCCATTGAAAGATTTTAATTGATTTTGTAACCAACATGATCTTTTAGATCACTTAGTGAATTTTATTCACCATTGGATTTTTAATCCAAAAGATATTCTGTTTGTTATTCTTGGTGAATTTCAAGAAAATCTTTCCTTGTATAGAATCTTTCTATAAATTGGTGATTTTTAATCACCATTGGATTTTTAATCCAACGATGCTTCACTTTACAGAGCACAATCTTTTTTTATTTGGAAAGATTTAGAGAGATATTTTTCCAACTAGGGTTTTTGATTTCCCTTAATTAGAATTTAATTTTAATAGTTCAGAAGGCTTAAGAGCCTATCACGTGTTAGCACGTGACCCCATTGATTGACCAATTAATTAGAATTTAATTCTATTAGTTTAGATGGCTCAGCAACCCATCACGTGTTGGCACTTGACCCCACTGATTAATTATTTAATTAGAATTTAATTCTATTGTTTCAGACGGTTTAAGAGCCTATCACGTGTTGGCATGTAACCCCACTGATTAATTATTTCCAATTATTCTATCGGAGGATCTT
This sequence comes from Agapanthus africanus, assembly GCA_030015575.1. Classification (NCBI taxonomy): domain Eukaryota; kingdom Viridiplantae; phylum Streptophyta; class Magnoliopsida; order Asparagales; family Amaryllidaceae; genus Agapanthus; species Agapanthus africanus. Next base: position 362,635,070 of record JASDDO010000004.1, read on the forward strand.
CAGCTGGAGGATCCGGCTGTATCATCATCCCGACTATGTCTTGGAAGAGAAGCGCCATTCGTTTTATATTGGCCGCTTGTTCCGCTGCTTCTCTGTCCTTCTTTTCGAGGATTCTGCGGAGGAAGTCAGCATCGGTTTCCTGTTCTTGACGTTGCTCCGACGACGCTTCCGGGCTTTCTTTTGGTCCCGTGAGTACAGCCATTTGCGTCAACATTTCCTGGAGCTTCTGCTGTTGCTCCTGGGCTTTTGTTACGGATTGCGTAAGCGGTCGATGACCCGTAAAGATACGACTATCCTCTTTCCCGGATGCCATATAGACAGTGTGCACCACCATGCCCCCAGACTTAGGGCATTTGGGTTCAGTGGTCTTGAGATTCGTTGCAGACTCAGGAATTTTCTCCGGCCTTCTCCTCTTGTGGGCGGTTGAAGTTGAGGGGGCCGTTGCAGTTGGCACGCAAGTAGTTGTCGCCTTTTGTGGCTTGACAGGGTGGTCCTCTTCTTGCCGAACCTTTATCTTTTTCTGTCGGTGGGAGTAATTTGGATCAATCACCGAGTCTTGGACTTAACGCCAGACCTTGTAAATTTTAGAGGACAACCGTTGAGGGGGGTGCTCCAGCTTCGCCTTTGGGGCATTCTCCATAGGTTGAGGAGATCTTTTCAGCACAGCAGTTTCCCTATTAAGTAGTTCAAAGTTGTTCCTAGTTGGAACAACAGTATCAACTTCCACAGTTAGAGTTGGTGGAGTCAGTCCAGAGGGTGAATTGCTCCCAGCTTTCCTCACGCGGCGCCAGTGGCGACGTCGAGCATGTCGTGCGGCCAGGATCACCTCCGCTGTTGGATGAGCTTCTTCATGCCCCCTGTTCTGATGAGAGTCTGTTGTTGGCACCAGGCTGTCAAAGACAGATGCTCACTGAGAGGGGGTAGTCAGTCTTGCGAAGGCCGACTTTCGAACAGGGGAAACAACCTTCATGACTTCACGTGGAGTAGGAGCTGAAACGACCAGTCTTGTGAAGACTGACCCCTTAGCAGGAGAAGCCGCCTTGGGGACTTCAGGAGTAGGAATGGCTATCCATTTTGATAACCTCTTCAGGAATTGTGGGCTTCTTCACGGGCCTATCTGAGCTTCGGCCCAGTCTGTTGAAAACAGAGGCGCTTGGTTTGGGCGACCCGTTAGGAGGGGCCGCAGTAGTGGTAAGCCGATCAAAGACCGACTTCTTCTGAGCTTCTTGCAATGGTACATGGGCGTTGAAGCTCATCGGTGGGAGCATGGTCCCGAAGAATAGCCTAGTGGTGGCCTGAGTCATATGTTCCACCGGCATAGCGAAGATGGAGGCTGCTTGGGGCCCATAAGTCACTCCTCCGGACGGGATGGAGCGAGAGTTGCAGTTGCAGTTAGTGCAGTTTGAAGACATTGATCTTCTGTTTTCTTCATGGAGCAAGACACCAAATCTTAGTACCTCGAACCCAAGGGCAACCATATCAAACCATGATTTGTTCGCGAACACGACACACGAAGTGTGGAATGGAAAGAGGAAAAGGTCCTACCGGGCGTGCCAGAATCTGTTCTCCTCCGAAACACAGAGACGTGACCGCGTAGGTCCGTCTTGCCTGAATTTGGGGGCAGATGCTAATTGGTGCTATCCGTCAACCTCTCCGAAGATGCCAAGTTGATTTATGGAACCGTATATCGAAGGTTTAGACGGATGCGGCCGATGTAGTAGACTTCATCAGATTCCCCCTCGTTGAGGGGATTTTGATTGTGGGGCGCTCTTCCCTGTAGGCGCAAGCCTCTGCAGTTAATTACGCTACCGCATCGCAGTAACCACTTTCTCTTTCTCCAGATGGTCACTTCGTGTCGTGGGTGTTTGTTTTGTTTTTGGTTGCCCGTAGATTATATACGAAGACTAATTTATGTTGTCACCCGGAAGGCGTGGATTAGTCCAAATCCGTATTTTCTTAGATTTGGGTTTGGGTTGGGTTTAAGGATCGTTAATCTCATTTGAGACTAAGATCAACTTAAACGTTTGCTAAGGATACATTAGTCTAATTTTAGACTAAGATCGACTTAACGTTTGTTAAGGACACGTTAGTCTAATTTTAGACTAAGATCAACTTAACGGGATCGTTTAGATCCAACAACAGAGCATTTGGACTCTATTGTTTTAGTTAGGGACATTGCGGTCCATTAGTTTAAGGACATTACGGTCCAAGGTTAAGGACATCATAGTCCGTGGGTTTAAAAGGACCCCACAGTCCGAGGTTAAAGACATCATAGTCCATAGGCTTAAGGAACCCACAGTCCGAGGTTAAGGACATCATAGTCCATGGGCTTAAGGACCCCACAGTCCGAGGTTAAGGACATCATAGTCCATGGGTTTAAAGGGACCCCACAGTCCGAGGTTAAGGACATCATAGTCCATGGGCTTAAGGACCCCACAGTCCGAGGTTAAGAACATCATAGTCCATGGGCTTAAGGACCCCACAGTCCGTGGCATGATTGGTTATCGGGACCCGTCACCTCTCTGAAGACGTTGAAGGATTACAACGACAAATATCAGAGGAGTGAAGAGATATACCCTTGAACCAATGTTGATTGGGAAATCTATAGTCCAATTTGGGACTAAGATCAATTAATTGGATTATGAGCAATTGGGCTCAGTTAAATCTGAATTGAGGACTTATGGCCAACTTGGGCTAAGTCGAATTAGGTCTGAAATGTTAGATCTTTGTTTGGACTGTTGAACATTTGTCTGGGCTCAGCTCCCCATTATTTAACAATGCTAAACATGGGTCTGGGTTCTGACCATATTTTGTCTTTTATTGAGTGCTGAGCACTCATATGAGATGATCAATTTTGGAAGACAAAAGTGTGTTTGAGGCTCAGTCAAAAGAAAGGGGTACCGCCTCTGGAAGATTTAGCCAATTTAGGCTAAGACTGGTTTAAAAATAGTGTTAAACACTAGCACATATCTGGCGGTCACGTGTTCCCACGTGATGAACATAAAATAGTGTTAAACACTAAGGATGCAGTGCTTAAAATAGTGTTAAACACTAAAAAGATGAAGCGCTCACGTGAGGACACGTGAGGCGCCCTAGGATTGGGCTAAGCTTCCTTTATTTTATTCTCAGAATATTTAAATAAGTGTTAAACACTTTCAATCTTCCAGGCCATCACGTATGGGCACATGATGGGCATCCATGCACTGGATATTGAAGGGATTTGCTAGGGGTCACGTGGGGACACGTGAGGGCGCCCATGCGTTGGATTTTAATCCTTCAGTTCTTTCCATCTTCTCTTTTTTAAAGAGGTGTTTGTCAGGGGTCACGTGGGGACACGTGAGGTGCCTTAAATCAGTATTGCCTTTGGCTTTATTCCCTTTAGTTTTGAGGGTCACGTGTGAGCACGTGAGGCATTGCCTCCAAGCTTTTTCTTTCTCATTTTGAGGAGTCTGTTTAAGGGTCACATGGGGGCACGTGACCTAGTCTTGATCGTTCTTTTCTACTCATTGAGGATGAGGGTCACGTGTTACCACGTGACCAGGTTGGGTACTGATCTCTTTACGTGCATGGAGAGTTAAATTCCTTGTTTAAGATTTAAATTCTTTTGTAGGGTTAAACCCTAATTTCATTTAGAGGAATTAAATTCCCATGTGTTTTGAATGAATTAAATTATTATGTAGGGTTAAACCCTAATTTCATTTGGAGGAATTAAATTCCTATATATTTGGAGAAATTAAATTCTTTAAACTTAATTCTCCCTCTAAGTTTTGGATCTGCATGGCAGAATCTCCCCGATGAGAATTAAATTCTCAACTTGTGGGGAGATCTGCTTCTGCAGATCTTCAACCAAAGGAAGAACTAAGTTCTTATTCAGAAGAGTTAAACTCTTAAATTGAGAATTAAATTCTCTTTTTGTTTTGTGGAGTTTATGATCTCTTTCTCTTTCTCACCTAGGGTTTTTTTTTCAAGAGACCTTCTTTTCACTCTGGAGAATTAAATTCTCTTCTTTTTTCTCTCTCTTCTTGTTGTTTTTCCTTAACAAAATTCCAAAATCCTTCTCTTCTCTTCTTGGCTCCTATTTATAGGAGAAAGAAAAGAATCAGTTTGTTTAGTCAATCTTTCTTTGAAAGATTTTAATTGATTTTGTAACCAACATGATCTTTTAGATTACTCAGTGAATTTTATTCACTATTGGGTTTTTAATCCAAAAGATATTCTGTTTGTTATTCTTGGTGAATTTCATGAAAATCTTTCCTTGTATAGAATCTTTCTATAAATTGGTGATTTTTAATCACCATTGGATTTTTAATCCAACGGTGCTCCACTTTACAGAGCACAATCTTTTTTTTTGTTTGGAAAGATTTAGAGAGATATTTTTCCAACTAGGGTTTTTGATTTCCCTTAATTAGAATTTAATTCTATTAGTTCAGAAGGCTTAAGAGTCTATCACGTGTTAGCACGTGACCCCACTGATTGACCAATTAATTAGAATTTAATTCTATTAGTTTAGAGGGCTCAGGAACCCATCACGTGTTGGCACGTGACCCCACTGATGAATTATTTAATTAGAATTTAATTCTATTGTTTTATAGGGTTTAAGAGCCTATCACGTGTTAGCACGTGACCCCACTGATTAATTATTTCCATTTATTTATTTTATTCAGTGCTTACAGGCTTTGCCTGTAAATGGTCACGTGTCTGCACGTGATGCCCGGTCACGTGTGGGCACGTGTGATCCCGGATGAATTATAAGGCCCATAATATATCAAATCGAAGGATTTTTCGAGACACTTTTGATACCATCAGAATTTTGCTGTTTCTCATTCAGGAGTTTATCAAAATGCAGCCCGGAAAATACTGGTTCGCATTTTCTTCCTTAGATTACACGTGCATAGCATATTTACTCATAACTTTTGATATCGGATGAATTATGAAGCCCATAATATATCAAATCGAAGGCTTTTTCGAGACACTTTCGATACCATTGGAATTTAGCTATTTCACATTTGGAAGTTTGTCAAAATACAGCCCGGAAAATACTGGTTCACATTTTCTTAAACGTATCGCTGCCATTTAATACCTTGGGCTCTTTTGCGCAGAATTTTTTTTTGGCGGGAACAAATGCCCCCCACTATTTTGCCCACGTAAGTATATACATTGGTGAAGTAATGCAGAGTAATTCATAGCATATGACCAGTTTTGGGTTGGTATATAATTTTCAGGATCTTGATCTGAGAAGATAACGAGCGGATACAAGCGTCATCATTTATCATTGACTCAAATATCGACTCTTAAGGGATATAGTTCCAAACCCTCAGCTTCATGAGCCGCACCCTTCTATTTCTTTATGTTTTACTCTGGCGTGAAGTAGTTTATATGCTCATGAGTAACTTCTCCATTTCAGTGGCATGTAGCTTTGGCAAGTGTAGCCCATAGATGGTAGATAACAGTTCATCTTGAACATTTTATAAGGTAGCGATGGCTTAGGAAATAGGGTTAGGATCTGTTGCTTAAGACTTTCCAACTTTATGAGCGGTGACGGTCTCACAAAGGCTTTTCTCCCTACAAGTCGTGAGGATCTCGTAGGTGTCTTTTCTCCTTAGGAGTCGTGAGGACTCCTAAGTGCATTTTCTCTTAAGAATCATAAGGATCTCACAAGAGAATTTTCTTTATGCGTAGGGACACTAATTTCCCCGCAAGTTGAGATGAATCGAGAGATTCTCGTAAAGACACCGATTTCCTTGCGGGTCGAAACGAATCGAGAGGTTCTCGCCGAGGACGCTGATTTCACTGAATCGAGATAAGAAGCGATGGCTTAGGAAACATGTTCAGATCTACTGCCTAAGACTTTTCAACTTTATGAGCCGTGAGGGTCTCATAAAGATTTTTTTCTCCCTACGAGTCGAGAGGATCTCGTAGGTGTATTTTCTCCTTAGGAATCATGAGGATTCCTAAGTGTGTTTTTTTTGAGAGTCGTAAGGATCTCACAAGAGAATTTTCTTCCTTACAAGTCGAGAGGACTCGTAAGTGATTGATGAGTTGACCTACTCCCGAGTCAAAGCATTGCTTCAACAGGGAGGTCGAGGGTTGACTTTAGGTTGTATGTGCACCGCCGAGTCATGGAACTGGGAACTTTGCCACGGCTCCGCTTTGCTGACATCGTATATTCCTGCAGAGATAATGATTTTTCTGCGGGTCGGCAAAAATCGATATGTTCTCGTCAAGGATGCTGATTTCCCTGAATTGAGGTATTTGCCAAGAACACTGATTTCCTCGGAGTTGAGACGAATCGAGGTATTCCTGCAAAGACACTGATTTCCTTGCGGGTCGACGCGAATTGAGATGCTCTCGCCACGGACGCTGATTTCCCTGAATCGAGGTTTTTGCCAAGGATGCTGATTTCCTCGGAGTTGAGACGAATCGAGATATTCCTGGAAAGACGCTGATTTCTCTGCTGGTCGATGCGAATTGAGATGCTCTCATCAAGGACGCTGATTTCCCTGAATCGAGAAAGTTGCCAAGGATACTGATTTCCCTGGGGTTGAGACGAATCAAGGTATTCCTGCAAAGACACTGATTTCTCTGTGGGTCGACGCGAATCGAGGTGCTCTCGTCAAGGACGTTGATTTTCCTGAATCGAGGTTTTTGCCAAGGACATTGATTTCCTCGGAGTTGAAACGAATCGAGGTATTCCTGTAAAGACACTGATTTCTCTGCGGGTCGATGCGAATCAAGATGCTCTCGTCAAGGACGCTGATTTTCCTGAATCGAGGTTTTTGCCAAGGACACTGATTTCCTCGGAGTTGAAATGAATTGAGGTATTCCTGTAAAGACACTGATTTCTCTGCGGGTCGACGCGAATCGGGATGCTCTCGTCAAGGATGCTGATTTCCCTGAATCGAGGAGGTTGTCAAGGACACTGGTTTCCTTGGGGTTGAGACGAATCGAGGTATTCCTGCAAAGACGGTGATTTCTCTGCGGGTCGATGCGAATCGAGGTGCTCTCGTCAAGAACGTTGATTTCCCTGAATCGAGGTTTTTGCCAAGGACACTGATTTCCCTGGAGGTCGGTTGACTTGTTTCCGAGACGGAGCGTTGAACCGACGGGGAGGTCATTGGTTGACTCTAGGTTGTCTGTGGACCGTAGAGTCTTGGAACTAGGGACTTTACCATGGCTCCGCTTTGTTAACGTTGCATCCGAATCCTGCTGGAATGAGGAGGAACGCCGTTGTTGGTCTCCAAGCTGTAGATGTGGCCATCGAGACTTGGAACTAGGGACTCTGTCGTGGCTCTGAGATTGATTGTCGCGTCTGAATCCTGCTGGAATGAGGAGGAACGCTGTCGTGGGTCTCTAGGCTGTAGATGTGGCCGTTGAGACTTGGAACTAGGGACTTTTCCATGGCTCCGATTGGTGATGTCGCGTCCGAATCCTGCTGGAATGAGGAGGAACGTTGTCGTGGGTCTCCAGGCTGTAGATGTGGTCGTCGAGGCTTGGAACTAGGGACTTTGCCTTGGCTCCGAGATTGATTTTCGCGTATAAATCCTGCTGGAATAAGGAGGAACGCCATTGTTGTTCTCTAGGCTGTAGACATGGCCGTCAAGATTTGGAACTAGGGACTTTGTCGTGGCTCCGAGATTGATTGTCGCGTCTAAATCCTGCTGGAATAAGGAGGAACGCTGTCGTGGGTCTCCAGGCTGTAGATATGGCCGTCGAGATTTGGCTCTCTTTCTGATGGAGCTTGGTGGGATGATATAGTTCTCTTTTTGTTTGTGCCCCTGGATTGTATACAGTGATCGATGTGATCTCACCTGTAGGGAAAAAAGTTCCATTCATTAATTTTTTTTTATTCTTTCCACGATGCTCTATCATTTCAGCTTTTATATCGCGAAGGTCGCAATTTCCCAATCATTTCAGCTACTTTTCGCGGTGCCCAATCATTTCGGCTATTTGTTTTATTTACTCGCTACTTTTTATTGCGAGTTGCCTAACCATTTCGGCTATTTTGTATGCATACATTTTTACTTGCTGATTTCGTTGCAAGTTGCCCTATCATTTCGACTATTTCATATGCATTTTTGGCTCGTTGAATTTTAGCCACGAGTATGGAACTTGGAATCTGGTGCCAATCTTAGCATCAGCATCGCTGCGACTGGAATATTGCCAGGAGCGAATCATCATTTGCCATGAAAGGACAAGGAATTTGATACCGATTTAGGCATCAGCATCGCTACAACTGGGATATTGCAAGGAGCGAATCATCATTTGCCTCTGTCGATGTCGAACAAAGATGGCTTAGCAAACAGGGTTAGGATCCCATCGACTAAAGCTTTTGACTTCATGAGCCGTAAGGCTCTCATAAAGGTGTTTCTCCCTACGAGTCGTGAGGATCTCGTAGGTGCGTTTTCTCCTTAAGAATCGTGAGGATTCCTAAGTGCGTGTTCTCTTATAAGTCTTAAGGATCTTACAAGAGTGTTTTCTCCTTACAAGTCGAGAGGACCTATAAGTGTTTGTTCACCGTGTGAGCATATCCCTAGTCGCTGATGGGACTCCGTTAGAGAAATGTTCATTCGTGCCCGTGGATTGTATACAAGGGTCAATATTGAACCGTTTGTAGGGTAAAATCAGGGTGTATGACTGCTTAATAACAGGTTCAGATCCCTGTAGCTTAAGGCTTTTTGAATCTTATAAGCCGTGAGGGTCTCATAAGAGGGTTCTCCTTACGAGTCGTGAGGATCTCGTAAGTATAATTTCTCCTTAGGACTCATGGGGATCCCTAAGTGTGTTGTTCCCTTGTGAGTCGTAAGGATCTCACGCAGGTATTTTCTCCTCACATGGTTGAGAGGACCTTGCAAGTGTCTTTTAACGAGATTGCACCCTTTCAGGTTTTCACAAAACTCGCCGGTAGCCCTGCTGTTTTTACTCACGGAGCCCTTTCGGGTTTTCATCCGTGCCCATCTCGCTTATGGACATACCATTTTTTTTACCACGTCATCCTGGTAACGCCGCGGGTTTGTATTAGTTTAACGATGTTTCGGTCATTTGTTCATAGGTCCGAGATTTTTCTGGCAACGTACGATTACGCAGCTAGATTTTCTCGTAAATCTTCACATCTTTTGTGTCGGAGGTGGATTCCTTGAAGAGAGGGCTGAGGGAGATTTCTTTGTTAGAGTCGCTTCTAAAAATGATAACCTGCGATTCCTTGGTGTCGACTATGTGACAGTTGCCAGCAGCTCTTTTGCGCTCATCTGTCGTGCTTTTCTGTTCCCGACGAGCCTTGCGCTTCACTCGTTGAACGTGTTGTCGGTGGACAACATATCCCTGCCACCAGTTTTTAAAGGCTATGCACTCCTCGGTAGGGTGTGCAATCCTCTGATGGTATAAACAGAAGTTAGGATGTATGTCCGCTTCATCAAGATGTATACTGCCAGGAGAATTTCCTCTGAAAGAGGGTAACTTCATTCCTATTGACAGGGCTCTAGCGAATCGTTTCCTTACTTTAAGCTTGATGTTGCTGACGATAGGGATGCTTCGATCCGGTTGGGGTGCCTCGACCTTTTCATTCAGTCGTCGGCGTTTGGTTTTTTCGAATATAGCCAGTTCGCGCTCTCGATTGGCTTTGCTTTTCTGACGGGCTTCGTTCAGTAGCAAGTCGATCATCTCGTCAGAGGGTTCCAAGGGTTTTGGCTTCGATCCTGCCCCCAGCTCTTTTATGCTGTCTTCTATTGCCGAGTGAGCTTCTTCGTTAGTTAACGCCGAATGAGAGACCATGTGGCAACTTGCCACGTAGTCCTCAGATTCTTCTGACGATTCATCCCCGTCATTATTGTCGTTATCTCCGCTCTCAAGGATATTGTTGAGAAATTCTTGGAGTGTGACCGGGGTCCGTGCCTTTTGGTTGTATTCCTCCAGCGCGTCAATATACTTTTGCAGATCCGTGCGCTTGTCATCAGGCTTCACGGGATTTTTCTTCTTCTTTGAAGACTTTGACGACTGGGCCTGAGCGTTTTGACCATCGCTACCAATTCTCGGCATCGGGCGCGGTTTTAGCATTCAGATAGCACGAACTTGCCCTGTTGGTATTGGTCTTCAACCCAGTTTTTGAAGACGTGGCAGTTTTCGATCGAATGGCCCAATACTCGGCAGTAGGGGCAGTAATTAGGATCATTGACGTCATTCGGTCTCGTTGGGTGTCTCGACTCCGGTAGAGTGATGAGCCCATTGCGCACTGCCTATTCAAACAGTTTCCTTGTTTTATCCCGGGAAAACGAGTAAGGACGTCTCAACATCTCATCGAGGGATTGCCGCTTGTTGCTTTGGCGAACAACCGGTCTCGGGCCACTCGTTTGTTGTTGAGCATTGGCGACGGAGGTTGCTTTCCCTTTGCCCTTTTCATTCCAAGACCCCGTCTTTGAAAAGGAAGGCCTATGGCCCATCTGGTTCATTTGGGCCAGCTTGTCAATCAAGGCCTGGAAGGTGGTCGGCTTGAAGAACATCATGACTTGGGATATGGTTGCCTGTGGATCGACGGTTCCTACGAACATGCCTACTGCAGGCGCTTCTTCGATGCGCTGTTCGCACTTCGACCATAGATTCCGCCACCGTATCGCATACTGGGCCCATGTTTCGCCTGGTATCACCTTGGCGTTGCTCAGTGCCGTGATTGGGGTACGTTCGCTAGCGCTCGTGAAACGTTGGGTAAATAGCAGCTCCATCTCTGCAAATGTTTTGACAGAGTCATTCGAGAGTTCAGAATACCATTCGAATGCCGTCTCCGCCAAGCTGCCGACGAATTGGCGAGAGAGCCCTGAACTGAGCGACATGTTGATGGGGATTGCCTGTCCCCTTATATACGTGGAATTTAGGGATTGTATATCCCGGTGGGTACTTTATTTGGTCATACCAACCCAGATAGGGTCGTCCAGTCTTAACAATTTGCCCAACCGCTTCATTCGCCTGATGAACTTGTATCTGTTGAGCGATGTAATCATCCAGGGCGGCTTTTGAGATGGTCTCCTCTTTGGCTGCTGAACAAACTGGCAAAGGGTTTGACGTCTCCCCTCGGTCGTCTTCGAGGATAATCGGAGGATCTTCAGCTGGAGAATCCGGTTGTATCATCATCCCGACCATGTCTTGGAAGAGAAGCGCCATTCGTTTTATATTGGCCACTTGTTCCGCTGCTTCTGTGTCCTTCTTTTCGAGAATTCTGCAGAGGAAGTCAGCATCGGTTTCCTGTTCTTGACGTTGCTCCGACGACGCTTCCGGGATTTCTTTTGGTCCCGTGAGTACGACCATTTGCGTCAACATTTCCTTGATCTTCTGTTGTTGCTCCTGGGCTTTTGTTACGGATCGCGTAAGCGGTCGATGACCCGTAGAGATACGGCTATCCTCTTTTCCGGATGCCATATAGACAGTATGCACCACCATGCCCCCAGACTTAAGGCGTTTGGGTTCAGTGGTCTTGCGATTCGTTGCAGACTCAGGAATTTTCTCTGGCCTTCTCCTCTTGTGGGCGGTTGAAGTTGAGGGGGCCATTGCAATGGGTACCCAAATAGTTGTCGCCTTTTGTGGCTTGACAAGGTGGTCCTCTTCTTGCTGAACCTTTATCTTTTTTCTGTCGGTGGGAGTAATTTGGATCAATCACCGAGTCTTAGACTTGACGCCATACCTTGTAAATTTTAGAGGACAGCCGTTGAGGGGGCTGCTCCAGCTTCACCTTTGGGGAATTCTCCATAGGTGGAGGAGATCTTTTCAGCACAGCAGTTGGTGAATTCCTGCATACCCTGTTAAGTAGTTCAAAGCTGTTCCCAGTTAGAACAGCAGCATCAACTTCCACAGTTGGAGTTGGCGGAGTCAGTCCAGAGGGTGAATTGCCCCCAGCTTTCCTCACTTAGCGCCAGTGGCGACGTCGAGCATGTCGTGCGGCCGGGATCACCTCTGCTATTGGATGAGCTTCTTCATGCCCCCTGTTCTGATGAGATTCTGCTGTTGGAGCCAGCTTGTCAAAGACAGATGCTCGCTGAGAGGGGTAGTCAGTCTTGCGAAGGCCGACTTTCGAACAGGGGAAACAACCTTCATAACTTCCCGTGGAGTAGGAGCTGAAACGGCCAGTCTCGTGAAGACTGACCCCTTAGCAGGAGAAGCCGCCTTGGGGACTTCAGGAGTAAAAATGGCTATCCGTTTTGGGATAACCTCTTCAGGAATTATGGGCTTCTTCATGGGCCCATCTGAGCTTCGGCCCAGTCTGTTGAAAACTAAGGCGCTTGGTTTGGGCGACCCGTTAGGAGGGGCCGCAGTAGTGGTAAGCCGATCAAAGACCGACTTCTTCTGAGCTTCTTGCAATGGTACAGGGGCGTTGAAGTTCATCGGTGGGAGCATGGTCCCGAAGAATAGCCCTGTGGTGGCCTGAGTCACTTGTTCCACCGGCAAGATGGAGGCCGCTTGGGGCCTATAAGTCACTCCTCCGGACGGGACGGAGCGAGAGTTGCAGTTGCAGTTAGTGCAGTTTGAAGACATTGATCTTCTGTTTTCTGCACTGAGCAAGACACCAAATCTTAGTACCTCGAACCTAAGGGAAACCATATCAAACCACGATTCGTTCGCGAACACGACACACGAAATGTGGAGTGGAAAGAGGAAAAGGTCCCACCGGGCGTGCCAGAATCTGTTCTCTTCCGAAACACAGAGACGCTACCGCGTAGGTCCGTCTTGCCAGAATTTAGGGGCAGATGCTAATTGGTGCTATCCGTCCACTTTTCCGAAGATGCCAAGTTGATTTATGGCACCGTATATCGAAGGTTTAGACGAATGCGGCCGATGTAGCAGACTTCATCAGATTCCCCCTCGTTGAGGGGTTTTTGATTGTGGGGACGCTCTTCCCTGCAGGCGCAAGCCCTTGCAGTTAATTACGCTACCGCATCGCGGTAACCACTTTCTCCTTCTCCAGATGGTCACTTCGTGTCGTGGGTGTTTGTTTTGTTTTTGGTTTCCCGTGGATTGTATACGGAGACTAATTTATGTTGTCGCCCGTAGGGCGTGGATTAGTCCAAATCCGTATTTTCTTAGATTGGGGTTTGGGTTGGGTTTAAGGATCGTTAATCTCATTTGAGACTAAGATCAACTTAAACGTTTGCTAAGGATACGTTAGTCTAATTTTAGAATAAGATCGACTTAACGTTTGTTAAGGACACGTTAGTCTAATTTTAGACTAAGATCAACTTAACGGGATCGTTTAGATCCAATAAGAGAGCATTTGGACTCTATTGTTTTAGTTTAGGGACATTGCGGTCCATTAGTTTAGGGACATTACGGTCCAAGGTTAAGGACATCATAGTCCATGGGTTTAAAGGGACCCCACAGTCCGAGGTTAAGGACATCATAGTCCATGGGCTTAAGGACCCCACAGTCCGAGGTTAAGGACCCCACAGTCCATGGGCTTAAGGACCCCACAGTCCGAGGTTAAGGACATCATAGTCCATGGGTTTAAAAGGACCCCACAGTTCGAGGTTAAGGACTTCATAGTCCCATGGGCTTAAGGACCCCACAGTCCGAGGTTAAAGACATCATAGTCCATGGGCTTAAGGACCCCACAGTCCGAAGTTAAGGACATCATAATCCATGGGTTTAAAGGGACCCCACAGTCCGAGGTTAAGGACATCATAGTCCATGGGCTTAAGGACCCCACAGTCCGTGGAATGATTGGTTATCGGGACCCGTCACCTCTCTTAAGACGTTGAAAGATTACAACGACAAATATCAAAGGAGTGAAGAGATGTACCCTTGAACCAATGTTGATTGGGAAATCTGTAGTCTAATTTGGGACTAAGTTCAATTAATTGGATTATTAGCACATGGGCTCAGTTAAATCTGAATTGAGGACTTATGGCCAACTTGGGCTAAGTCCAATTAGGTCTGAAATGTTTGACCTTTGTTTGGACTGTTGAACATTTGTCTGGGCTCAGCTCCCCATTATTTAACAATGCTAAACATGGGTCTGGGTTCTGACCATATTTTGTCTTTTATTGAGTGCCGAGCACTCATATGAGATGATCAATTTTGGAAGACAAAAGTGTGTTTGAGGCTCAGTCAAAAAAAGGGGTACCGCTTCTGGAAAATTTAGCCAATTTAGGCTAAGACTGGTTTAAAAATAGTGTTAAACACTAGCACATATCTGGCGGTCACGTGTTCCCACGTGATGCACATAAAATAGTGTTAAACACTAAGGATGCAGTGCTTAAAATAATGTTAAACACTAAAAAGATGAAGCGCTCACGTGAAGACACGTGAGGCGCCCTAGGATTGGGTTAAGATTCCTTTATTTTACTCTCAGAATATTTAAATAAGTGTTAAAAACTTTCAATCTTCCAGGCCATCACGTATGGGCACGTGATGGGCATCCATGCACTGGATATTGAAGGGATTTGGTAGGGGTCATGTGGGGACACGTGAGGGCGCCCATTCATTTGATTTTAATCCTTCAGTTCTTTCCATCTTCTCTTTTTTAAAGAGGTGTTTGTCAGGGGTCACGTGGGGACACGTGAGGCGCCCAAAATCAGTATTGCCTTTGGCATTATTCCCTTTAGTTTTGAGGGTCACGTGTGAGCTCGTGAGACATTGCCTCCAAGATTTTTCTTTCTCATTTTGAGGAGTCTGTTTAAGGGTCACGTGGGGGCACGTGACCTAGTCTTGATCGTTCTTTTCTACTCATTGAGGATTAGGGTCACGTATTACCACGTGACCAGGTTGGGTACTGATCTCTTTACGTGCATGGAGAGTAAAATTCCTTGTTTAAGAATTAAATTCTTTTGTTGGGTTAAACCCTAATTTCATTTAGAGGAATTAAATTCCCATGTGTTTTGAAAGAATTAAATTCTTATGTAGGGTTAAACCCTAGTTTCAATTGGAGGAATTAAATTCCTATATATTTAGAGAAATTAAATTCTTTAAACTTAATTCTCCCTCTAAGTTTTAGATCTGCATGGCAGAATCTCCCCGATGAGAATTAAATTCTCAACTTGTGGGGAGATCTGCTTCTGCAGATCTTCAACCAAAGGAAGAACTAAGTTCTTATTCAGAAGAGTTAAACTCTTAAATTGAGAATTAAATTCTCTTTTTGTTTTGTGGAGCTTATGATCTCTTTCCCTTTCTCACCTGTGGTTTCTTTCTTTTTTCAAGAGACCTTCTTTTCTTTCTGGAGAATTAAATTCTTTTCTTTTTTCTCTCTCTTCTTGTTGTTTTTCCTTAAAAAATTCCAAAATCCTTCTCTTCTCTTCTTGGCTCCTATTTATAGGAGAAAGAAAAAATTCAGTTTGTTTAGTCAATCTTTCATTGAAAGATTTTAATTGATTTTGTAACCAACATGATCTTGTTGATCACTCAGTGAATTTTATTTACCATTGGGTTTTTAATCCAAAAGATATTCTGTTTGTTATTCTTGGTGAATTTCAGGAAAATCTTTCCTTGTATAGAATCTTTCTATAAATTTGTGATTTTTAATCACCATTGGATTTTTAATCCAACGGTGCTCCATTTTACAGAGCACAGTCTTTTTTCTTTGGAAAGATTTAGAGATATATTTTTCCAACTAGGGTTTTTGATTTCCCTTAATTAGAATTTAATTCTATTAGTTCAGAAGGCTTAAGAGCCTATCACATGTTAGCACATGACCCCACTGATTGACCAATTACTTAGAATTTAATTCTACTAGTTTAGAGGGCTCAGCAACCCATCACGTGTTGGAACGTGACCCCACTGATTAATTATTTATTTAGAATTTAATTCTATTGTTTCAGAGGGTTTAAGAGCCTATCACGTGTTGGCACGTGACCTCACTGATTAATTATTTCCAATTATTTATTTTATTCAGTGCTTACAGGCTTTGTCTGTAAATGGTCACGTGTCTGCACGTGATGCCCGGTCACATGTGGGCACGTGATGCCCGGTCACGTGTAGGCACGTGATGTCTCATAACTTTTGATCCCGGATGAATTATAAGGCCCATAATATATCAAATCGAAGGATTTTTCGAGACACTTTCGATACCATCAGAATTTAGCTGTTTCTCATTCGGGAGTTTATCAAAATGCAGCCTGGAAAATACTGGTTCGCATTTTCTTTCTTAGATTACACGTGCATAGCATATTTGCTTATAACTTTTGATCCTGGATGAATTATGTAGCCCATAATATATCAAATCGAAGGCCTTTCTGAGACGCTTTCGACACCATCAGAATTTAGCTGTTTCACATTCGGAAGTTTGTCAAAATACAGTCCGGAATATTCTGGTTTACATTTTCTTAAACGTATCGTTGCCATTTGATACCTTGGGCTCTTTTGCGCAGAAATTTTTTTTTGGCGGGAACAGCGCCGTTGCCGCGGAAATGGCTGTAAATTTTTTCTTGCTATTCGGGTTGAATTCTTATTAATCCATATCATAAAATAATCAAAACTGCATTTTGTGTATTTAACGATTATTATGTGAGTTTTGCAAGAGAATCTGGAGTAACTGAAGCAAATCAACAGAGAGTTAGAAAATTTCAAAATAGTCCAGAAAAGCAGAGGGGGGCACTGAAGAAAAATTATCAAGAGAACCCTCTATCTTGCGGCGGAACCGCGGCGGGAACAAGCTATCGGCGGCGGAACCACGGCACTATGGTGGAGTTGGGCCCCCAAAATCCTTAGGCACCTTCTTCATATCTTTCTCTCTCCTTTAAAACTCCAATAATCTGATTTTGACTGCAGGAGTCTTTGCAAAAAGTGCCGCTCAAATATCTTTTTGCGTGTTTTGATATTGGTTTGTTTGTGCATATCTTAACCGGACATTAAGAGGAAATAACCCAAATTCAGATTAGGTGGGGATTTCATCACCCTTCCTAGGCCCCACAAATCACAAAACGAGCATACTTTCACCCTACATTAATTAAAAAATATCTAGACCAAGCTTCTAAGGACCATCGCGCTCAATTAGGACAAAGGAAGGTCGTGGGTAATCTATCGCTTATCCGCATTTCTCTTGTGGTGTCTAGGAAAGTGTGACTAAGGAAAGTGATTTATTTTCGGTGATTCGTATAGCGGATACCTCCCACTTACCTGGAACTTACCTGGCCACAAGAGCAATAAAGAGATGGTAGAGAATTGATCCTGCGATTTGTTCTTTGGAAGTCTAGGAGCGGTCTAGTGACTTGACCTAAGTGACCCTGGTTCTAGAGATTGATTGTGCATTTTTGTGATTTATTGAGTCAAGCCTCACGTCCGACACTTTTTCAAAACAAATCTTTTTAAAATCGTTCTTACACATGCTGCCACCTGCACTAAACCCGCTTAGTGCATGATCGGCTGGACACGGGATTCTAGTGCCCGTCTTGTCCGCGTTTTTGCTATCGACTCCGAAGTCGGTAGTTCTTCATCTTCTTTTTCCCTCCACCCACCATATCTCCTGAAATGGACGGATCTCCATCAGGATTTCACGATACAACCCTGCCACTATCCGTAGGTGCGCAGAATCCACTGCGCATCACTCTCCAAGAAATATGCTACCCCGTACACGGGCCCTTTCCTACTTGTCTTTCTCTTCCACCGGCCAATGGGGATAATTTTGAAATTAAACCGCACTTCATCAACTTGTTGCCCAAATTTCACGGGCTTGAATCCGAAGATGTATACGTTTTCATAACCAAATTCGAGAACGTATGTGCAATGATGGGCACAACCCAACTTTCAGGGGATGCTATGCGATAATGTCTTCTCCATTTTATTTTGTGCGATCTAGCTGAAAAATGACTCTATAGCACTGCCGCACATTCTATCACCAAATGGGATGAATTCGTGATAGCATTCCTTAAGAAATTTTATCCCAATGATAAAACCGCCCGTGTTCGAAGCGAGATTAACCAGTTTACCCAACTTCCCAACGAACCATTCTGGAAATGGTTTGAGCGGTTTAAGGATCTTCTTCTACAATGCCCCCATCACGGAATTAATAGATGGAAATTTTGCCGAATTATATATGAGGGTGTTAATCCTTCCACGAAACAAATACTTGAAGCCATTTGTTAATGCCATTTCATGTCTAAAGACGATGGTGAAGCTTGGCTATTCCTGGAAGATCTCACCGAGCAAACTTTACAGTGGGAAAGCGTTAGACCAACTTCATCTAGGGCAGGTATTCATCAGCTCGATATTTCCATCGTAGTAAAAACCGAAATGGGAGCGATACAAAAGAAACTCGAAGCTATAGAAAACAAATTTTCGTCAGCCTCCCTAAACCAAGTTACGCTCCCCAAAACCGTGTGTGGTTGCTATTCTGACCCATCACATTTGCCCTTTGAATCCTTCGTTTCAAGGTCAAGAACAAACTAATGCGGCTTTTCAGCAACAACCTAGAAACGATCCCTATTCCTCCACATATAATCAGGGGTGGAGAAATCACCCTAATTTCGCTTGGAACCAAAACCAAACTAAAATCCAAAATCCGTTCTCAAGCAACTATCAAAGGCTTCCCCCACAGCAATAGCAGCCACCACAACAAAATCAACACCCCTTTCAACCACAATCCTTTCAAAATCCGGCCGATAACTTTTCACCTTATAATAATTCTTTTCCAAAGGCCGGGTACCGATAAAACCTCTGCACTCGAACGAAACTTAGAAACGTTCATTAAACAATCTACACAAACGACGGCTAATTTAACGTCTTCTATCCAAACGTTAGTGCAACACACTGCTTCCCACGGTGAAAGCATAAAATCAATAGAAGCACAACTTGCACAGTTAAATGCCGCGATGAGTGAGAGAGAGAAATGGAGACTTCCATCTCAACCTCTACCAAATCCCGGCCACTCACAAAACGCGAACATCATCCTTCAAAATCATAATGTGAGTGTCGTAACTACATTGAAATCGGGAAGAGTGCTGAATAACAATGTTGGTAAACAAGTTGTTGATGATGAATCAGATGAAA
Source organism: Agapanthus africanus (assembly GCA_030015575.1). Taxonomy (NCBI): domain Eukaryota; kingdom Viridiplantae; phylum Streptophyta; class Magnoliopsida; order Asparagales; family Amaryllidaceae; genus Agapanthus; species Agapanthus africanus. The sequence continues at coordinate 362,654,024 of JASDDO010000004.1, forward strand.
CCCCGGCTACTATCTCTAATCCTATTTCGTCTAGCCAACCATCTTTTGAGCCTATTCTCCGTTCTTCACTATGCTCAAACCCACAACCTACTTCCTTGGATAAACCTCAATCGATCCCAAATCCAATTTTGGGATCCATTATATCCTCACAAGCTTCTTCACAAATTTTGGACCCAAACCTTATTGATAAAGCTCATTTTCCAAACAGATTGAGGGCCAATAGACCAAGTCCCCAAATGGAGAAGATTGTGGACATTTTTAAACAATTTGACATAAATATTCCTCTCATAGATGCTATTAAACAAGTTCCGTCCTATGCAAAAATTTTAAAGGACTTGTGCACTAGGAAGAGAAAAACTCAAGTACCTAAAAAGGTTTTCTTAGCGAGTAATATGAGCAATTCTCTTACCCAATTGGTGCCCATGAAATGTAAGGACCCCGGTTGTTCTACAATATCTATAACTATTGGAGGTAAAAGTATCAATCGTGCTCTACTCGATTTAGATGCTAGTGTTAACTTACTTCCGTATTCTGTTTATAAGCAATTAAGGATAGAAAAGTTGAAACCTACGCATTGCACTCTCCAGATGGCCGATCGATCTATTACCCAACCTCGGGGTGAGTTATAGGTTGTGTTAATCAAAATCGGGGAATTTATATTCCCTGTAGACTTTATAGTCATAGATACACAGCCTGTAGCAAACCCACGGAACCAAATTCCGGTGATTCTTGGTCGGCCTTTTCTAGCAACTTCCAACGCGTTAATCAATTGTCGTAACGGTTCAATGAACCTGTCCTTTGGGAAGATGACAATTGAGCTTAACATCTACAAGCCAGGAAATCAACTTTATGCTTAGGTATGTTCTGTCGAAAAGATAGCTTCCGACAGTTGCGAATTTAAGGACCTTCATGATACTGATCTCGACGCCCCGAGCGCGTTATTGTTTGATCCGGCTATTTATTATACATGTGAAGACCTTTCTATCAACAAGTCCACACCTAAGTCTGAACCCTTTGACTTGTCGAATGATTTAGTCGAGCTATCCGAGTATCATAACTTCCTTTCCGGTGAGATTATCATTCGGAATATCGATGGAAGTTTTGAAGACATTTTTTGCCGATGAAATCACATTTCTAGAAGACTTGGGAGTTGTGATGAATCAACCCCCACCCAAAGAAATTGAACATCCACCCCTTCTTCTTATCAAGAACGAGAATGCGAGTAGTGCACCATTACTGTTTCATCTCTACCAACCGAGACGAAAACCCGATCGATTACGCCTCTTATCTCCCCACTTCTGCACATCTATGATATTCCACCAACTATATTGTTGCATCGATAAAATATTTAAATGATTGGTATTGACTTTTGGTCTTTGTAAAACTTTGTATAGACCAATAATTTTACCCCCTTTTATAATTTTAAATGCTTAAAACTGTTTTACTCAAGTTTGAGGGAGGGAGAAAAATATTTTGGCTCTTGAAAGAAAAACGAAATTTTTAAAAATTGTGAGCCAAAAATAAGTTTGGGGGAGGATTTCACTGTCATTGACTTTTTATCCCCCTTTACTAATCGTTAAGAAGTTTTCCTCCCAAATCTATAGATTTTGTGCTTAAAAGATAACATCAATGAGGACACTGCTGTAAATAGGTTTGGGGGAGATTTGTGCTTATTTATACATCATTTTGCATTATACTAAATATTAGCACAAAAAAATTTGATAATAAAAGTTAGGAAGTGAAGAATACATATGAAAGATAGGAAGAGATTCAACAAAAGCACGAAAATTAGATGTTTTAAAACGAAGCTAGTAATAGGTAGTCATGAACTGTTGTCCCAAGGGCCAGTAAGATGAAAGGAATCACTAATCTAATAATAGAAATAAGTCGGAAAAATAGTCCCTATTATTGAGTTCAAACATCTGAACGTTGATACCCTACTATTTGCACTTGCACACATCTTGAAACTTGGGATAGTAGAGAATACCTTGAAATGCTCTTATCTAAAACCCTTAGTATGAAGAAAAATAAATATATAAACAAAAAATATAAATGAAAAAAAATGGTGAAGAAAAATGAACACTGGTTTTGTAATTACTTAAGGCAGCATAAAAAAATATAGCGATGGTGCTTTATCACTTAGTGCCTCAGACCAACTGGTTTGGGAGCCAATGCTAAGTCATAGGTGTTGCAAGACGAGAATATTGCTAATTACGCCTAAAAGAGTGAGCACATTTGGTAATCGGTTGGTTAGTACCTCAAGAAGTATTAACGGTCGCATGAAGAATGTGTGAGCAATTCCATCTAAAATATTCACCGACTAAAAAGTAGTAAGGAAGATGGACAAGAGTATGATAGATTGAATTGAATTATCTAAGTGTAGGGATGTCTTTTACACACACGTAGGGGTATATGATCGATGTTTGGAAGAAAGGTAGGGAGGAAGACTAAAGACAATGTTTTATTGAGGGATGATGTGATTTCTGACATGTTTTCATAACTATTAAGATAAGGCTCATGGCTACTAAAAAGCTAGTGTAATTTGAAACTCTTATTTTCAAGTTCTTTCTTTTAGATGTTTCTTATTTTTGTATGTAACTTTCATCTTCTTTCTTTTATTATGGGATTTTGTAGGTGTAATCCGCTGAAAACCCTCAGGAGACAACACTCCTTCTACTAGAGACACCTAAAGGTTTAAAGGCTTGTTGCACGTGATCAGTGCAATCGTATTGCTTACGAAAGTGTGCTAGGTTTTTCTTTTTCTTTTTTCTTTTTCTTCTCTTTAATAACTAGTTTGCTCGGGACAATCAAAGTTAAGTTTAGAGGTATTTGATTAGTCTAAAATATTGCACATTGATATGAACATTTTGTTAGGATTCCTTAGCACCCTACTGGGTTTTCAAGACATCAAGCATGCCAATTTCAAAAATTCTACAGTGCTAATGAACCCTAACCTAGGATCTAGCTAGAGTGAATAGACAATATAAAGCATGTAATCAAACATTACAACAAGTGAATGAGGAATACAAGCTTTGTAGACCGGTCCTTCACTTCTAAAGCTCCGTGTAGAAATCCCTTCGCTGCAAGTAGTGATCTCCCGAACTCTAGTATGGGTTCCCTTGGAGAAATGAACAACCTTGCTCGAATTTTTCGAGGCCGAAGATGATCTACGTCGAGAAGACTCAAACCCAAACTACCTCTTCACTAGGTGATGAACTTTGTGAAGAGAACACCCTAAACTAAATGGCTAGTAGTAGAGGATGATGAAGTAGGAATTTTGCTCACTTTAGATTTGATTTTCTCACTCATTTTCACCATTTTCCATGAAGCTAGAGAGCTAGAGGAAGGAGATGAAGAAAACAACTCAAGAATAAATCAATTGGTGAATGGCAACCATGGATGAGTTAGTATCATATACTAACTATTATAGAGACTAAACCATGGTTAATTATAATGGTTTGGTTAATAAATATCTTAAGTAAAACAAAACAAGTGGACTTTGTCAAAGATGCTTCAAGTTTCTCCAATCTTCCAAGCATGACAAATTCTCACCAATTTTGAATTACTAAGATAAATAAAAACCCTCACATTATTATAAGCATGGTGTAAGTCACACACACACACCCATGTTGCATGTATCATCAAGCATGATACAAAATCATGTACACAAATATATATCACAGATATACTTAATGCACACATCAAGTGAGCAAAGAAATCTTAAGTGAGATAATACTAGTTAATGTAAATTAATATATCAAATATATATATAATTATACATTAGTATATTAAATCAACACTTGATTTAATAATCCGGTTATATCACATATAACCAACTAATATCATGTGTATCAATTTATTGAATCAATACTTGATTTGATAACCCGGTTATATCACATATAACCGACCGATGACACAAATCGCGAGAGTAGAATACAGTATCACATACTCGTATTAATCTCGGTCCCGCACATATCACATATGTGCTCCTACTCCGTTTTGCCTAAACCAGGAAACCTCTGTGTAGGACTCTAAAGACTCGTCAATACGCCGGCAGTAGGTGATGATCATATCAAACACCCACAAGCCGCAAGTGGTTTGCTAAACGTAACGGCTACCCGGGTATTGAGCGATCAGAAGATCAACAAACAAGCATGCTCATACTCCTGCGAATCCAATCAGTAACACTACCGTACAGTCCGGTCTGTTCGTCTGATATGTCGCATATCTCGCCTAGGGGTGGTAAACGTCAGACCCTAATAGCTTGATAAGTCATGCCGATGTAAGGTCCATAACGGGCGAGAAACTACTGATAATACTTACCAGTAAATCTCATCTACCCTGACTAGGGATTTCCAGTTATGGCCAATCGAGCATAGCTCAACATCAACCCCCAATACCGGGAGAGACGAATCCTCTCATATCGCTCATTGCCTCCATATGACTCAGTACTGCACCCAAAAACCACCTGTTTGCACGACTCAGTAGAGCCGTAGTAGGGTGGAAATCAAAGCACAGTGGGAGACACACAAGACTCTATGATGATCTCGGGTCAACAGACTAACATGTACTAGTGTCACCAGAGAACTGCTATCTGACGTGAGGTATAATACCATCTAGGAGTTCTCGGCGAGTCCTCTCAGTGTACCCAGTCTCCACTGATCACCCGTATACGATCTCTGATGTCAAACACCAATGGATATGGGATCATCCATCGCCCATCATATGGGTCGAGAAGCGTATACGCTAGTCTACTCTGGAATATCGATGCCCCGTCTCGATATTCCCTCGACTAGGAACAATTGAAGGATGAACTCATGGACTGCCTAGGCCCTACTAGTATGATCTGTATCATAATCCTGGTAGTCAAGTACACATCCTAAGGTCTTTATCAACATGTAACAGAGAGACAGTAAGTGTACATGTTAAGATAAGGAGCAACCAGATAACGTACTATCATGTCGAGCAAGAAAGTCCTCCCTATATATGTCCAAGCATCCACTATAATATACATCTCATGTACAATAATGACCTCTAGGGCATACATATAACTAACAATCTCCCACTTGCACTAGGGCCATATGTTGTAGTATCCAATACCCAACAATCCGCAATGGTTGTAGTATCTCATACTCAATCATCCCATAAAAGTCTCTCTTAGGAAAAGGCCTTCGTGAGTGGATCTGCCTTGTTGTCCTCTGAGTCTACTCTCCTAACCTTGATCTCCCCGGAGATCAACCATCTCCATGATCAGGTGATACTGCCTTAGAATATGTCTGGGTTACTGATGGGACCAGGGTTCCTAGGCCAAAGCCACAACTCCATTGTCACACAATGGTAGGAACCAAGTTCATCTCATGAACAAATATACACCAGACTGCCTCGTTGGTAGCATCTTTGGTAGTGATGTATCCAGCCTTTATCGTCTAGCTTGCCCCGGTATCTAGCTTGGAACTTTTCCAACATACCGCCCCCATTCTGGGGTAAAGACAAAGCCTGTGACTGTCTGACAGTCGACCTTATCAGTCTGGAAGCTCGAGTCGGTAAAGGACTCCCACTGGAGTTCACCGTTACCAAACTCCAAGAACATTTCTTTAGTGCTTCTCAAGTACTTAAGAAGGTTCTCCAAAGCTGTCCAGTGATTCTCCCCAGGATCAATTGATACCTTCTCACTATACCTAGTGAGAATCCTAACATCCACTTAGATCTATCTCACAGATCCAAAATCCAGGATTTAGGAGGTATCACCTAGATCCTATATGGAGAATCAATGCGATAAGAAGAGATTGACCGATTGTAGCATAGGAAACTCCTTTCCTATAAAGAGTATGTCATCCACATATAATACAGGGAAGACCACCTTACTCTCTACAACTTTTTTGTATATACAAGGTTCATATACCATTTTATGAAGTCAAACGTTTTGACTATCTCATCAAAACAGATGTTCCAACTCCGCGATGCATGCTTTAACGCATAAAGCAACTTGCACACGTTTCCGCTGGTCCCACTATCCACGAAGCCCTCTGGCTGTGTACTTATAGACGCTCTTTTCTAAATCAGTATTCAGAAAAGCAGTCACGACACCCAATCGCCAGATATCGTTGTCATGGTATGTAGCAATGGCAAGTAGGATCCGGATGGACTTAAGCATAGGTACTGGAGAAAAGGTTTCATCAATATCCACACCTGGTTGATGAAGAAAACCTATTGCAACAAGCCTAGCTTTGAAAGTCTCAACTTTTCCATCTACACCAAGTAATCTTCTCAAGATATACTTGCTCCTGATAGGGATTTAACCCTTCAGATCAAGCAACCAAAGTCCATACTTTGTTGGTGTATATGGATTCCATCTCAGATCACTTAGCATCCAGCCATTCTTACAGAGTCCCTACTCTTGATGGCCTGCTCGAAACTAGTTGGGTCATCATCTCATGATGCAATCCTCGCTCCCACTGTCATTAAGAAAATCGTAGTATCTCTCAGGCGGATGAGGAACCTTACCAGATCGGCGGAGAGGCTGAGGTTCGTTGGAAACTATTGAATCATCCGGTTCTACCAAATCATCAGCTGTAGTTTGTATAACTAGAACTTATTCCAGTTCCACCTCATGACCACAAATTTCTTCCATAAAAAATTCCTTTTCCTCAAAAAGGCGGCATGTCGAGAAATAAAATATCTTTTGTTCCTTGGTGCGGTAGAAGTTATTCCCTTACGAATGCTTGGGATATCCAACAAATATCCACAGAACTGACCTTGACGCGAGCTTGTCCGGATTTTGCTTTTGACATAGGCCGGACAACCCAAATCTTAACTTGCTTAAGACATGGGCTCTTCCCATACCATATCGCATATGGAGTGGTAGGCACTGATTTGATTGAAACCCAATTCAATAGGTATGCATCTTCCTCAAGCGCATAACCCCAAAAGGAAACAAGTAACTCAGTAGTACTCATCATAGAGCGTACCATATCTAATAGGGTACGATTGCTCCGCCCCGATACACCGTTGTGCTGTGGTGTATACGGAGGAATAATGCTGAGAGAGAATCTCATTCTCCTTTAGAATAGTCCAGGATCTCCATGCTCAAATATTCTCCTCCCTGATCTTATCATAGGACTTAAATACTTATACCCATTTTGGTTCTCGATTTCTGACTTGTATTCTATGAATTTCTCAAAAGTTTCAGACTTGTGTTTCAACAGGAACATGTGTCTGAATCTTGAGAGATCATCAGTGAATGTAATGAAGTACAAAGAACTAGTCCTGGCATGTGTAGACATGGGACCACATACATCATCATGTATCAGTCCCAAGAGTTCACTAACTTTTTCTCTGTTTCAAGTAAACGGAGCTATAGTCATTTTATCTTTGTGACATGACTGGCAAGTTTCACAAGATGCAAATTCAAACTGATTTAAACATGCATTTTAATGTAACTTAGCTAGTCGGGTCGCATTGATATGACCTAGTCTACAATGTCACAAGAAGGATTCGTTCATCTCTGAACTCTTCCTCTTTTGTGTGTTTTGTACGTTGAGAACTGTGGTTTGATTTAGAACATATATGCCATTAGATAACGTGCCTGATGCGATCAACTCTTGATATAGGAAATGTTCAAAATATTATCCAACAATACAAAATTATATCCTTCTTTACAGGATAAAGAGACTGATATAATGTTGTACATCAGGTTCGGTATCTAATAACATTCGTTCAGAATCAATGTAATCAGTAATACAAAGTGATATCTGCCAACTGATTTGGCTGCAACAATTGCACTATTTCTATACTTAGAGACATATCACCTATTCCCAGTTCTCTACATTTCTGTAGCCCATGTAATAGATTACATATGCGGGATCCTGATCAGATATCAAATACCCAGGACGTAGATAATACTGAGAAATAGTTCTTGGTAACGAATACACCCGAAGTAGATGCATCAATATGCACTTTCTTCATTTGGGCGGCATGGGAATCCTGGTATTCCCGTATTTCCTACTCGGTCTTATAACAATTATAAGTTTGAGCGGGACCAACGTTCCTCAGCTCAGTATAACAAGCGGGTTCGGTCAATACATTCATATTATTATCTTGATTAAGGCGTGACCTGGTCTCTATCTGGAGAGAGAGAGAAGAAAACACTCTGCGTGCGCTGTTACAAGATTAGATTGGTTATATATTTTATCTAATCAGCATGGCTCCCACTGTTTTTATCAAATCTTCTTTCAAACCCTAAAAGGAAAGACTAGCCGGGATTAATTACACTCTACAAGTTCGCCAATTTTTCAGCCAGGCTAGTGCCGGTACTTTGAGGGAGGTTCCCCGTGCTTTCGTACGGACCTAATTAAAATAAATCTCGTTTTCCCAGGGGCATAACCCCGTTGACACCTTTCTAGACACCTACTTGATCGGCTAATTGTAAAGTGTAAAACTCTCCCAGGAGTAACAATTACTCGCAGTAGGTATCAGGATCCAACTATCTCATAGAAGGTATGCAATCTCATTGCAAATTTCAACACTAGAAATTCCCGATAATGGTTTTTACCCCTAGTACTTATGACCTTAACTATAGTCAACATATCATAAGTCATAGTCAAGTTCTACCCGTCATTTCATGATTAATTAGACCCACTCACATGACTCTCAACTATGGTCGACATAATCACATGAATATCCTAACTAATCTGTAACATTTAAGAAAAATAAAATATTATTTTTTGGAATTTTTATAATTAAATAATAATATATTGAATATTTTAATAAGGCGGTAAAATTAAATACCGATAAACTGGGAAAAAATTTGGAAAATTATGGAAATTACTAAAAGAGAGTGTTTTATGTGAATTATGCAAATTTTAAGTTTTTATGATTAATTATAAACTAATTTTGTGCAAATCGCGATTAAAAATCGCTAATCGGGCTTTGAACGTGTTTTGTGCATATGACATGCACATGTCATTTTTAACACTTGTTATATTTTCTTCATGATTCATGCATGTCTATTTGTTTTGGGTTTACTATTGAGGAAAGAAGAAAAAAAAATAGAAAAGAAAAGAAAAGAAAAAGAAACAATAAAGAAATAAGCATGGGAAAGTGAGAGAGTGTGAGGGATCAAGAGAGAGCCTTACCCTTTTGTCCCCTCCTCATTTTCTTCATCTCTTTCTCTCTCCCTTAATTCCATGGCAGCTCCTCTTCCACCTCCTCTTCAACCATGCAAAACACGCTCAACCCCACTTCCACTTCACAAAAAATATGCACAAGCTCACAAGCTACACTTAGACCAAGAAAAATCACATTTTGGTGTTGTAGGGGATTCTTGGGTCCCAAATGAGGTAATCTTTTCACAATTAGTGTAGTATTTCTTTTGCTTATGCACTATTCAAGTTTAAAATCGATTTGGCGAAGTTTTGTGAACTTTGGAAATCCCTATTGAGGGTTAAGGGTTTCTTTGAGTTGTGATGGCATAGGTTAGTGCTATTGGTGACCTTAAACCCCCCCCCCCCTTAGTGTTTAAAACTGAAACCAAACTCAATTTACTGAAAATACGGGAAAACAGAAACAGTCCATGTCGGTTTTGTGAGTGTTTAAGGTGCGCAGGGAAATCTGGAGTGAATCGAGACCAATACTAGAAAAGTAAACAGTACCAGTAGCCGATATGGACCACCACGAGGTCACCCTACCAGAACGAGACCCTACCTCCTCAGCAAAACCGGCCTGGCCGGAATTCCTCTCTATGTGGCCGGCCACCCTAGTGTTTTAGGTGCCCAGGTTTCTTCTGTAGGTCACATATACCCTATATATCACCCTAGTGTTGTTTTGGAACATTGTTTTCACCCTAGACAAAATCTGGGACTATTTCCTTGTGTTGCTGCTTTGATTTGGGTTATGGTTTTCTGTATTTTAAATCTTGAATTTTGGTGTGTGTGGTTTATCTCGATCACGTTACGTTTGTACGTCTATATCGAGTGATATCGGGTTGAATTGCGAGAGCTAACCATAGGTTTTGACCTATGTGAGTTTCGTGCGTCGTTTTGGTTTTGATTTGGATTTTAATGCAGCACGATACGTTATGATGTGTAGGTACCCTCGCGAAGATTTCGAGACGACAAGCAAGCATGTGATGACGTCGGCAACGGAAAGCGAAGAGCAAGGTGAGTAGATTATATCTACGGGGGAAGTCGGGTGGATGGCGTATAGCACCCCCACAGTTCGATGTTTAGTATGCTAAATATATATATATATATATATATATATATATATGATATCCTTTATGTGTGACATGGATTTTCAGGATATGATTATGTGTTCAATGGCTAGTTTAGGGTTTTTAGAAGTGAACTAGTATAGCTTCTTAGTTGCGAACCCTAGAATAGATTTACACCCACACGCACACACTGCTTACTTTTATATACTTATATGAATATGGGGATACGTGTATACACACACACACACACACACATAGGTATGGGATGATGTGTATATATATACGTATGCCTACACTTGGATGATGAGGATAGTGGATGATATTTGGAGATGAGTCGATGAGTTTGGGCATGGTGCCATGAGATCGGTGATATGATGTGGTTCGTATGATGAGATATGACATGAGATTTTAGCGGGCCTTTGGATGTGCGTTTTACACACGCATTTATATTTATATAGATGGTATCATTTTGTACTAGACTTAGATCAGTACCCCAGTTCATGAGATATGATGATAAGGATACCAGATAATTGATGAGATAAATGTGAGATTCGACCCGTACCCAGATTTGGGATGCCGTACGACGGATTTACGTACGAGCTATGTATTGATGATAGATCCGCACTCATGACTTGAGAATGTCATATGATATATTGTATCATACGCGGTACTATTGAAGCGGGATCACCGACTATTATATGTATATATGTATCGACTCGGATTTAGGTGGTTTCCATACCCTTCCGATTAGCTCGTTAGTTAGATCTGTAGTTTACTTAGTAGATGTTAGACAAGATCCGAGTCATACCTATTTCAAAACTAACGAATCGTGAGTATTTTAAAAGACAGGTCAAGGGATTCTACGGATATTTTCAAAAGACGCATCTTTTCCTAAAAACACCGTAGCCCTTATTTTTTTCTAAACCCCACGATTCGTGTTATTTCAAATGGCTAAACTATATGATATATATATATATATTGATGTAGATTCTTCATTGTTGTGTTTATCACTCTTTTTCTGCATATTCTTGTTGTTCGCATCGCGTTGCATATTTAAATGTGTTTATTATCATATTAAAACCATGATGTCTTGACACCCGCACCATTATCGATGATGCGTATGTTCCACGTACACCTACTTGTCGGCTCACACACTTCATCATCGATAATTGCCATGTCACTACACAGTAGGATTGTTGTATCAGGATATGACCCCTTGCATGACATACTTGTGTACATACATATTTGCACATACATAGATGATTCTGGCTTGATTTTGGAGATTTGGGAACCGCAAGATATATTTTAAAACTGGATTCATTTTAAAAGAGCGGTTTCCCTCGATATGTGCATATTACTATTCCATTTTGGATGATATACTGATATGTTTACATTTCTTTTATATGTCGCATACATCATGCTTAATGATTATACGCATTGAGATATTTATTTTCATGAGATTTCTGGATTTGGGAACCGTGGTTATTTCAAAAGTGAGTATGTATTGTTTTAAAAACCCGGTTTCTCTTGATATGATATTTCAGTGCATCCACCATGTGTTTTCTCGGTTCTGAGAGCGACATGTGAAACCCGATTCGAGGAGGCAGATGAGGCCGATTGCGAGTACATGGTGGACCCGGTATGGTACCCCGGGGCGAGAGAGAGATTTCGTGTGGATGACGATGAGCCTGCCAGAGGGACCACTACCTACCGGTGATTGTATTTGGGCTCGGCGGATATCTGGAGGATACCGACCGGAGTCGAGAGATGATATGGGCCGATCCGGACTAACGGAGCCCGTGGGCCGATCCGGACTAACGGAGCCCGTGGGCCGATCCGACTGACGGAGCCCGATATATGAGGATTTACGTGCCGATGCTGGGCACGGATTTCATGATGTTTTCGAGTGTCGATGCTAGACACTCAGATTCCATGATTTTGATATGTCGCGAGGGACACATGTTGATTTATATCCTCATACTTTTATGCATATGCTTTTATGACTTTTACATGCATGATGTTGTTATGTCATTGGTTGACACGTGGACGAGATCCACATACATACAGACATTGATTACATAGTTGGATGATATCCACATACTTATGGACTTCATGGTATAGTTGACATTGATTCATGTTGATTACATTGATCATACCTCATATTTATGATATGTTGCTACCTGAGGCACTGACACGGGCACTTGGTATTACACTGATATATATAGATGTTTACCCCTGCCACCTTATCATGCTTCAGACTTTTCCATTTTGAGGATATATTACTGATCGTATTGACCTAGGATTGAGTCATACATACGATTTCTGCTCTGTGATGTTTTCTACTCACGAGTTGGCAACTCACCCCTGTTGTGCCACAGTTCTTGCAGGTTTTGTCGTACAGGTTTCATTGCGGCTTTCTGGCACACTGGTTCCTTCTGGGTGATTGCTTTGGTAGGTGGGTTCACTCGCATCGTGACCACCATTGTACTTATTTATTTTCATTGTTGTATCTAGAAATTCCATCAACCAAACATGTATATTTATTTCAGACTTAGAAAACCAGTTGTGTATTATTTCGACCTTAGAGCCGCGCGTTGTAGTATTATGGTTTTCATGATGATTTTGAGTTTCCTTTTCAGTTTTGATCTTCGCCCTTCGGCGTTGTATATTATATTGCTTGTGTGGTTGTGACCGTCGATTGACAAAGAGCTAGCTCCCGCTTGGGGATGCCTTTTATCATTATATATGCTTTTATCATGTTGTACCCCGTTCGGGGCCGGTATTTACAAAGGAAACTCTGCTGAAATTTTCAGAAAGGACTTGAGGTTTTAAAAATGCATACTCGGCTTACTTATTTAAAAACCTTGTTTTTAAAACATGTTTGCTTCACTTCTTTAAAACTAGTTTTCCTTCATTTATTATTAAAATGGTTATAGATTTTTGGGCTTTTGGCTTACTTGAATTAGATGAGGCCCTATAGACTTCATATGATTCAAGGGCCAGTCACGTGCTATTTTGGGTTGTGACAAAATTGGTATCAGAGTGCTAGGTTAACATTGGTTCGAGTCTAAGTTTGACTATGCGGAGCCTAGAGCGTTTGTATATATACGGAACTTAGGCTTGACCTTACGGAACTTAGACTTAGTCGAGGGGGTATTAGACCCGAACTTTCGTCGCGTAGGTTGACCTTGGTTGATGGAGTAGGTGACTTAAGTAGAGTGACGTACCGTGTGTATGTTCCGCGGCATACTTACGATACGCTACTCCGCTTAAGGAGCCTTAGGATGTACATTTCCTTGCACAGTATTATATTCATTCCTATGATCTATCCTCCTCGATATTGGTTATGGTTTTGCTGCCACGATCGCGGCAGAGAGAGCTACGGCTAGAGTTGCGGTCAGCACGAGCTCATCGCGGACGAGGACTGACCAGGGCATGATTCCAGGGACATACGATTTGCATAGGGAGGTGTCGTTTTATTGTGTTTTCGCGCCATGAGCGTTTGATGGATCGCTTTTACGAGATTTCTCGGACGTACAGATCAGCACCAGAGGATCAGGCTACTGCTAGAGGCCAGCCAGAATATGATGACCATTGAAGTATCGTTTATTCATGATGATTGAGGCACTGTTCAGCGTGCAGATGAATGAGCCAGATGTTGCTGCGAACGACAAGATATTGCCCCAGATGTTGGAGCTATTGCAGTACGACTTGTACTAAGAGATATGATAGAAGGTCGCTAGTCACCCGAGGATGAATGACTAGAACATGTGGTTCGTTCGCTTACCCCGATGTGAGGTCATCAGATAGATTGATTCCAGCTAGAGATGACTTCACGCAGGTACATTGAGAGTCGATGGAGACGATCGAATGTCAGGAGCCCATCTTCCAAGTTTAAAGTATTCGGAAAGACATGCAAGCGATTATATGGACCCTCTAGAAGAATGAAACCCTAACTCGACATAATGACCGTGTGAAAGCCTTTGAACCTTATGGTTTGCGGCAGTTCCGCGGTGCCATTAGTGAGGCTTGGGTTTGCCCTTCTACGGCTGGTCCACCGATACTGTGGTATGTACTCGATACTATTAAACTGTACCCAAGATGTTGAGCTCTTGGGGGATTATGAGGTTTTGACGAATCGATCGAAAGGTGCGACATCTTTCAGATATCATGTGATGGGATGCATTGCTTGGGAGACTCCAGCTACGAGTATAGCCGTTGGAGCACAGTCCATACAGCCACGATGAGACGAGTCCGAAGCAGTCGACAGCAGAGAAATGTGGAGTAAGAGGTTCGTACGAGATCTTGATGAGATGACGTTCCACTCCGCCGACATCAGAGATGCGATACGCATGCAGAGGCGTTGATGATTGATATATCTTCCAGAAGGAGTCGCGGTGAGAATGCAGCCGTTTTGGAACAAGAAATAGCTTTAGTAAAAGACGATGACTTCCGGGCAGTTCGGCAGAAACGAGATTTGAGAGAGATCTCGACAGGACCTTTCTGGGATACTATACAAGAAGACTTAGACCCAGGAGCGGTCATATGGCGCACACCCAGCAGGCCAGAGTTCGGCATCGTCGACGAGATAGTTGGCCAGAGATCTGTAGAGGATGTGCCAGAGCGGGACTATTTCTGTCATGATTCTATACTGGGCCGTTGAGCCGAGGAGCTATATATCCAGCAATGTACAGTGAGAGACAAGAGCCTAAAAGCACCAGGCGCCAAACCATGAACATGAGGCAAGTAGATATCTTGCTCTGCTAGCATTGGATGCACCGACACCTTCTCAACTTTGAAGGAGGAAATATCGACGACGGTATTTATGATTTTTGATTTGGTGATTCGATTATCACGTATCCGTCACCTTAGGTTTCGGTATTTTGGGCGATCTATTCGCATGATTTAGTTTTGATGGCTGAGTTCCATGATATTTGTTTTCGTGCACCATGGTTGCACCTACTGGGTATTCATATTTGTGCACAATTATTGCACCTGATATCGTTTTTGTGCCTTGGCTGCACATGCTTATGACTTCATGGATTTCATACAGTTGGGTTGATTTTGTGCATATGGTATGCACCCGATTTGATTTTTGCACTCGGTATAGTTCATATATGCTTGCAGTGCCGTGATACGTATTTTGTGCACTACAGTTGCACAGGACTTCGATTTGATGTTATTGGAAGTATTGATTTTGACTTCATGCCTAGGGCATGCATATGATTTGACTTATGCTTTCGGCATAATTTTCATGCACTTTTAGTGTTGTGATTTGATTTGTGGACGCTGATGCACATGGTTGTGAGATTATACACTGCGGTATACCTGATTTGGATTGAGCTTTATTGTATACCGTTGATTTCGATTATGATGTTGATGTAGATTTCGTGCACTCTGTGCATTTGATTTGGATTTTCGCGCATGTTGGGCGCATGTTTATGATGCAATTTTAGTGCACACCAGATGCCCTAAATCGAGATTCTTCGTGCATACCAGATGCACCTGATATTTGTTTTCAGGCACACCCGTTACTTTTGACAGGTGTTTCGTGCACACCCGTTGCATTTAGATGTTGTTTCTGTGCACATGTATGTCACATATATGGATTTTGATTTCCGTGCGCACCAGACGCACATAGCATTCATATGCACATTTTGAGATTGATTTCTTATGGAGCAGTACATTTTTATGATATTTACTATTTGTTTACGTACTGGGCAGGACTAGTCAGAGGACAGTACCTGGATATATTTTGCATGCATTGATAGTTATCGAAGGGATTTCCAAAAAGGGAGCTATAGTCTCAGTATTTACCTACGTGTCTGATATGACACGAAATGTTTAAAACAAGGAAACCCTTCTAAATTGTTTTCAAAACGGCGGTACGTGCATTTAAACAAAGGATATATATAGAGAGAGTTATTTTCTTACTCGAGACGTCCGCCAGTGTTATGCGCATCGCACAGCGACAAAAAAAAGGTTTGGCATGCATTTCCTTCAGATATCTATATGTATAAATTTGATGTTTACATGTATAGTTTTGATGTATAGCATGTTGGGTTTCGTATTGGATTTGAAATTGGTGTCTTCACCATGACTCTGATGATTGCGGGATACTTGACGGAGTTTTGATTTTGAGTTATCTGCTCATTGTTCATGCGCATGCATTGCGCTATGATGCGTTTTATGTATTGATGATTTCGGAACCTCGACGTCTTGGACTTTTTACTGAAATGTTTTAGTATTTGAGGGGTTTAAATTTAAATTCGGGGACTGAATTTCCTTAAGGGGGGAAGATTGTAATATTTCAGAAAAATAAAATATTATTTTTTGGAATTTTTATAATTAAAAAATAAAATAATGAATATTTTAATAAGACGGTATAATTAAATACCGATAAACTGGGAAAAATTTTGGAAAATTATGGAAATTACTAAAAGAGGGTGTTTTATGTGAATTATGCAAATTCAAGTTTTTATGATTAATTATACACTAATTTTGTGCTAATCGCAATTAAAAATCGCTAATCGGGCTTTGAACGTGTTTTGTGCATATGACATGCACATGTCATTTTTAACACTTGTTACATTTTCTTCATGATTCATTCATGTCTATTTGTTTTGGGTTTACTATTGAGGAGAGAAGAAAAGAAAATAGAAAAGAAAAGAAAAAGAAACAATAAAGAAAAAAGCATGGGCAAGTGAGAGAGTGTGAGGGGTCAAGAGAGAGCCTTACCCTTTTGTCTCCCCCTCATTTTCTTCATCTCTTTCTCTCTCCCTTAACTCCATGGCAGCACCTCCTCCACCTCCTCTTCAACCATGCAAAACACCCTCAACCCCACATCAAAACCCCACTTCCACTTCACAAAAAATGTGCACAAGCTCACAAGCTACACCTTGGACCAAGAAAAATCACATTTTGGTGCTGTAGGGGATTCTTGGATCCCAAATGAGGTAATCTTTTCACAATTAGTGTAGTATTTCTTTTGCTTATGCATCTATTCAAGTTTAAAATCGATTTGGCGAAGTTTTGTGAACTTTGGAAATCCCTATTGAGGGTTAAGGGTTTTTTTGAGTTGTGATGGTGTAGGTTAGTGCTATTGGTGACCTTAAACCCCCCCTTAGTGTTTAAAACCAAACTCAATTTACTGAAAATACGGAAAAACAGAAACAGTCCATGTCGGTTTTGTGAGTGTTTAAGGCGCGCAGGGAAATCTGGAGTGACCCGAGACCAATACTAGAAAAGTAAACAGTATCAGTAGCCGAGATGGACCACCACGAGGCCACCCTACCAGAACGAGACCCTACCTCCTAAGCAAAACCGTCCTGGCCGGAATTCCTCTCTATGTGGCCGGCCACCCTAGTGTTTTAGGAGCCCAGGTTTCTTCTGTATGTCACATATATCTTATATATCACCCTAGTGTTGTTTTGGAAAAATGTTTTCACCCTAGACAAAATCTGGGACTATTTCCTTGCGTTGCTGCTTTGATTTGAGTTATGGTTTTCCGTATTTTAAATCCTGAATTTTGGTGTGTGTGGTTTATCTCGATCACGTGACGTTTGTACGTCTATATCGAGTGATATAGGGTTGAATTGCAAGAGCTAACCATAGGTTTTGACCTAAGTGAGTTTCGTGCGTCGTTTTGGTTTTGATTTGGATTTTAATGTGGCACGATATGTTATGATGTGTAGGTACCCTCGTGAAGATTTTGAGACGACAAGAAAGCACGTGGCGACGTCGGCAACGGAAAGTGAAGAGCAAGGTGAGTAGATTATATTTATGGGGGAAGTCGGGTGGATGGCGTATAGTACCCCCGCAGTTCGATGTTTAGTATGCTATATATATATATATATATATATATATATATATATATATATATATATATATATATATATATATATATATATGATATCCTTTATGTGTGACATGGATTTTCAGGATATGATTAAGTGTTCAATGGCTAGTTTAGGGTTTTTAGAAGTGAACTAATATAGCTTCTTAGTTGCGAACCCTAGAATAGGTTTACACCCACATGCACACACATGCTTACTTTTATATACTTGTGCGTATATGGGGATACGTACACACACACACACACACACATGGGTATGGGACGATGTGTGTATATATATGTATGCCTACACTTGGATGATAAGGATAGTGGATGATATTTGGAGATGAGTCGATGAGTTTGGGCATGGTGCCATGAGATCAGTGATATGATGTGGTTCGTATGATGAGATACGACAATAGATTTTAGCGGGCCTTTGGATATGTGTTTTACACACGCATTTATATTTATATAGATGGTATCAGTTTGTACTAGACTTAGATCAGTACCCCAGTTCATGAAATATGATGATAAGGATACCAGATAATTGATGAGATAAATGTGAGATTCGACCCGTACCCAGATTTGGGATGCCGTACGACGGATTTATGTACGAGCTATATATTGATGATAGATCCGCACTCATGACTTGAGGATGTCATATGATATATTGTATCGTACGTGGTACTATTGAGGCGGGATCACCGACTATTTTATGTATATATGTATCGACTCAGATTTAGATAGTTTTCATACCCTTCCGATTAGCTCGTTAGTTAGATCTGTAATTTACTTAGTAGATGTTAGACAAGACCCGAGTCATACATATTTCAAAGCTAACGAATCATGAGTATTTTAAAATACAGGTCAAGGGATTCTACGGATATTTTCAAAAGACGCATCTTTTCCTAAAAACACCGTAGCCCTTATTTTTTTTCTAAACCCCAGGATTCGTGTTATTTCAAACTGCAAAACTATATGATATATATATATATATATATATATATATATATATATATATTGATGTAGATTCTTCACTGTTGTGTTTATCACTCTTTTTCCGCATATTCTTTCTGTTCGCATCGCATTGCATATTTAAATGTGTTTATTATCATATTAAAACCATGCTGTAAGGACACCAGCACCATTATCGATGATGCGTATATTCCACGTACACCTGCTTATCGGCTCACACATTTTGTTGGGGTCGAAAATTGCACCCCGGTTGACCAAGTCAAAGTCGAGGTCATCCCCAAGCCAAGTGGGCCCAAGCTCGGATCAAATGGGCTCATGCTCGAGTCGAGCCCGAACATGAAGCGGCCGGCCTCCCCATGCTGAAATAAAAAATCATGTAATAAATAATTTTGATGTAATTTTTTATACATGAATGGGCATAAAGCCAAATTTTTGTAAAGCCCATGGCTTATGTGCAAAAAGAAATGACACATGAGCCATGGGATGGGCAAAATGCCATTTTGTAAAGCCCAAGGGGCTATATATAAATATGTTAGCCTATATAAGGCAACATGATGATGTATAAAGGATAGACAATTTTCATTCTCCCCAAAAAAACTAGGGTTTGTGCCTCCACTCTCTCTTTTTCAAGTTCTTCCTCTTCCTTTTCATTTTCCAAATAAATCAAGAGCTTAGCTATCTTTTTTTTAAAAACTAAATAAAGTTTTACCATAAACCTACCTCCCAAAACTCCATCAAGAGAAGAAAAAGTGTCTCTTTTTTTATTATCCAAGATCTAGATTTTGGAGTTTCAAGTGAACCCATTTTGGGTTTCTTCTCAAAGGAGAAAGGAGAAAATCTTTTGGAGTTCAACTCCACTACAGAAATTCTTTTGGAGTTTAACTCCGCAGTAAAAATCCTTTTTGGGGGAGTTTAACTCCACATTAAATCTTTTCAGCCATATAAAATTCTTTCGGAGTTTAATTCCATATTTAAATTCTTTCGGAGTTTAACTCCACAAATAAAATTCTTTTGGAGAAACTCCATTTAAAATCTTTTCGGAGTTGAACTTCATTTTTAAAATCCTTTTGGAGTTTACCTCCATAAAAAAATATTCTTTTGGAGTTGAACTTCACGTAAAAAAATTTAAAAAAAAGCCCTTTTGGCCCCCCCAACATGCTAAGCATGTGATGGCCGCCTGAGCATGTGAGGGGTCACATGCTGAGCATGTGATGGCCCCCTCATGTGAGGGGAGGCTCCCATTAAATGGGAGCCCAGGTTCCCCCCATTCTTTTCCCTCTTCCTTCTTTTCGTTATTTTAAGCTTTTTTATTAAAAAAAATAAAAATAAATAAATTATAAATAAATTATAAATAATATTTAAAAAATAAAAAAATAATAATTCTTTTCCTTTTCTTCTTTTCTTCTTTCTTTTCTTTATTTAATCTTTTTTATTTAAGATAAAAATAAAAATAAATAAATAAATATTAAATAAATAAAAATAAATTATAAATAATATTTAAAAATTAAAAAAATAACAATAAATTTAAAAAAATTCTCTAAATATTTATTTGCTTGTTTATTTTTGTTTTAATATATAGAATATATATATATATATATATCTTTTTTTACAAGTGGAACAAAACAAAAAAATACACACACATCAACACGTCGCATTGAGTTCGCATGTCCAGTTTGACCCGTCAATCGGAGGTTCTCTCACTTCAAAGGCGAGGGGTAATTAACGGCAGTTTAGTCCGCGGCTGCCGGAGATTCGGATCCCACAATCAATGAAACACAGCCTACCCTAGGCAGGGGGAATCTGTATTACGCCTGACAAGCGCGCGCGTATTCCCATCTCAATGGGGTGACGAAAAACACCCTACAGATTCTGGCACGTCCGGTGGGACCTATCTCTCCTCTCATATTTCGGGTTAAACGTTCATGCGAACTTAATCAATATACATACCTATATTTATACTAAAATAATGCTCTTTCATACAGGTTTTCAAGCAATCACTTTTCAACAATGTCTCTAAAGATGAACTCAGCTCTCAGCATGGCTCCCGTCTCCTACACGATGAAGATAGACTCTAGGACGGTCCTTCCGGCCAGTCTCGGGCGACAATGGGAGGAGCCGCCGCTACCATTTGGCTCTATTATGTTCGTGTCAGCTAATGCCGTCCCATCTCCTCAAGCTCCGGTAACAGACAAACCGGTCTCAAAAGGGAAATGGCCGAATGTCATGGTCCCGAGGGCACCTCAATCCAAGCACAAATCCGTTTCCGAACGACTCTCCATCGCTCGAGCTGGGGGCAAGGCCATCAACGTCAACGAAGCAACGAGGCATCTCAGGAAAGCTCCAGCGGCGTCCCTGACAACTGCTCAATTGGGTATCTTCTCTAAGCTCCCCGTTAACCGGCTCACGATGGCTTCCTGGATGATGGATGCCCGCCAAGCCCTCAAAATTGAGAAGCTAAGACAGAAAAGGCTCAGGTACAGAGCCAACAAAAGGGCCAGGGCTCCTGCTAGGCTGAACTTCATGAGGTTCGAGGAACAGGGTTACCCCGCCAAAGATAAAGAGATGGCTGGATATGTAGTCCACACTGTCTATATGGTGGGCACGCGCAGCGAGAGCAAGGACGGGGCCACCACATCTCAAATCCAACCTGGTGTGAATATAGCTGTCACTTCTGAAGACCAGCATCCTCCAGAGGGTGATGAAAATCCTCCCAGTGAGGCTGATAGGCGGAGAGAGCCCTCAGTTCACGAGGTGTCAGGCTCGGAAAGCGAAGATGAGCCAATTTTCCATCCTAAGACCGCAGAGCAGCAACTTCTCCAGGAGCTCCGAAAGCAGCTTAGAAACAAAGACAAGGAGATGGCCAAGCTCTACTCAAAAATTGACGACTTGACAAACGTCGTCTTACAGCTCACGGCCCAGCTTGCCTCTCAGCCGCCCAATCAAGCGCAGGGCTCTGCTCATGAACCGGGAAACGGTGTCCCGAGACAGCCGACGCATATTCCCCCAAATCCAATGGTGGGCGAACCGCACGAAAGCCAGTCGCATCCTATCTCAAGAAATGTCTTGGCTACCGATGACAGTAGCCCGATAACTCAAGATCAAATCATGGATTTGGTTGCCAACAAAGTCAAATCATTGGTAGCTGAAGCCGAAGCGCAAAAAGATGTTAGCAGTAGCGGGAGACCATATCCTGCTCGGTATGATCTGGTAGAATTTCCTAGCGGCTATGTCATCCCTAAATTCGGATGATTCGATGGGTTAGGAAATGCGAATCAGCACATCTCCCACTTTAAAGCTTCATGCGGGAATACTGGGGGCAATGATGCGCTTCTCCTCCGCCAGTTCATTAATAGCTTAGATGATGTTGCTTTCGACTGGTACGCGAGCATACCGGATGGCTCCGTCACAACCTTCATCCAAATGGAGTCTTTATTTTGGCAGAGGTTCATGAGCGTCAGCGATAAGATCACCATTGCCGAGCTCGTAAGGACCAAGCCAAAGAACAACGAAAGCAGCACGGATTTTATAACCCGGTGGCGCAATCTCTCCGTCAAATGTGAACCGCCGATAAAGCACCGTCAAATGTGAACCGCCGATAAAGCAGGACCAATCTGTCAGTCTCCTTGTCGGAAATCTCAACAATTGGATGGCCCCATTCCTATGCACCGCGGGTCTCAAAACATTCCAAGAGCTGACCAGAAAAGTTCAGATGCTGGAGCGCTCAAAGCAGGAGTCCTACTCGGATTCCCAAAATAACAATAGGTCCTGGAGAAACCGAAAGGACGATAATCGCAAAGGCGGAAATTCCGACGATTCTGAATCTTTCAACACTTTGGCTAACCGAAATAAGCGAGAGATGAGCGGGCCTAGTGCCAACCAGCCTCGGAAGCCAGTGTTCGAAGAGGGAGGAGAATCTCCACTGAAAGAGAAGCTGGATAAGGTCTATTCCTTCAGAAGGGACAAAATCCGTAAAATATTCAAAGACGCCCTGAGGAACGGTCTATAACTGCCAGAGTCAAAAAGACCGCAGGAAGCGAATATGACCGATGACCCCAAATACTGCCCCTATCACAGAGTGATAGGTCATGCCATTGAGGACTGCTTCGTCTTCAAAGATTGGGTCGAAAAGCAATACAAGGCAGGAGAGATAGAACTGTCTAAAGGCGTGTTAGTAAACAGTCAAGCTGCGACCGCCAATTTCATACAAACAGAGACTTAAGTTCTTCATGAAACTGATTCTCTCAGACATTTGCCTTTCTCTGAAAACAGTTGACCACCATGTCATTAAACTAGGAATAATCGACCTCTAAGTCGTTAAATAAAAATGTGTAAATAAAACAAAAAAATAAATATATAAAAAAAAGCCAAAATGATGGGGCAACTCGCAATAAAAATCAGTGAGTTAAAATAAAAATGAAAATAAAGCCGAAATGATGGGGCAACCGCGAATAAAAAGCCGAAATGATAGGGCAATCGCGACCTTCGTGATAAGAGAAGCTGAAATGATAGAGCAATCGCGGTAAATAAAAAATAAATTTACAAAAAAGGCGAATGATGAGTCGCTCCTGGTACCATATTCCAGTGCAGCGATGCAGACGCCAACCAAATTCTAAATCCCTAAATTCCTAACGGCGAATGATGAGCCGCTCCTGGTACCATATTCTAGTGCAGCGATGCAGACGCCGACAAAGTCCCGAAATTTTTTCGGCCCTACGGTCTGGATCATATATCCTGCAAAACCGTATACAATCCACGGGCATAAAACGATCCCAATCTCTCCCAAGTACTACCGGTGAGACCACATTCAAAGTCCCACCAAAAATAAAAATAAATAATTTTTTTAAAAATAAAAATGGGGGGTATCTCTACAAGCAAAATGGGTACAGATGAAAACCCGAAAGGGCTCCGTAAGTAAAAACAGCAGGACTGCCGGCGAGTTTGTGAAAACCTGAAAGGGCGCAAACTCGTAAAAAAAAGGGATGAAATGCACTCGCAAAGTCCTCTCGACTTTGTGAGGAGAAAATTCCCGCGTGAGATCCTTACGACTCACAAAGGAGCAACACACTTTGGAGTCCCCACGACTCCTAAGGAGAAAATACATCTGCGAGATCCTTTCGACTCGAAGGGAGAAAATACTTTTATGGGACCTTTACGGCCCATAAAATTGAAAAGCCTTAGGTGATAGGGATATAAACCTGCCTCCTAAGCCATCAATTCCCAAATCCTTTCGGGGCAAATAATGAGTTGCTCCTGGTATTATTCCAGTGCAGCAATGCAGATGCCAAATAAAAACCGAAATCCTCAAATCCACTCATGACAAATGATGATTCGCTCCTGGTACCATATTCCAGTGTAGCGATGCTCATGTCAACCCAAATCAAATCAAACCAACAACCTCTGTGGCGGAATCATGCTCCGTCCCAGAATTTAGCTCGTGTCAAAATCATGCTTCGCCTCGGGATATCTACCTTCCCGGTCAGAATTATGCTCCGCTTCGGAATCAAATCAACCAACAAGCTCTGCGTCGAAATCATGCTTCGTCTCAGAATGCACCCCGTGTCGAAATCATGCTTCGCCTCGGTGTATCTGCCTTCCCTGTCGAAATTATGCTTCGGCTCGGAATCAACAACCAATCTCCTCATCGGAATTATGCTCCATCTCGGAATCAAGTCAACCAGCAAGCTCTGCGCTAGAATCATGCTTCATCTCAGAATGCACCCCATGTCGAAATGATGCTTCGCATCGGTATACCTGCCTTCCCTATCGAAATTATGTTTCGTCTCGGAATCAAGTCAGCCAACAAGCTCTGCGCCAGAATCATGCTCCGTCTTGGAATGTACCCCATGTCGAAATCAATGCTTCACCTCGGAATATTTGCCTTCCTTGTCGGAATTATTCTTCGCCTGGGAATCAACCTCTGCATCGAAATTATGCTTCGGTCAAAATGTCTGCCGCCCTTCAGAATGATGCTCTGATCCCTGGAATCATGCTCCGCTCTTCGGAATGATGCTCCGATCCCTGGAATCATGCTCCGCCCTTTGGAATGATGCTCCAATCCTTGGAATCATGCTCCGCTCTTCGGAATGATGCTCTGATCACAGGAATCATGCTCCGCCCTTCGGAATGATGCTCCGATCCCCGAAATCATGCTCCGTCCTTCGGAATGATGCTCTGATCCCCGAATCATGCTCCGACTCTTCGGAATGATGCTCCGATCCCCGGAATTATGCTCCGCCCTTCGGAATGATGCTCCGATCCCTGGAATCATGCTCCGCCCTTCGGAATGATACTCCGATCACTGGAATCATGCTCCGCCCTTCGGAATGATGCTCCGATCACTGGAATCATGCTCCTCCCTTCGGAATGATGCTGCGATCCCTGGAATCATGCTCCGCCCTTCGGAATGATGCTCCGATCCCCGGAATCATGCTCCGACTCTTCGGAATGATGCTCCGATCCCCGGAATTATGCTCCGACTCTTCGGAATGATGCTCCGATCCCTGGAATCATGCTTCGCCCTTCAGAATGATGCTCCGATCCCTGGAATCATGCTCCGCCCTTCGGAATGATGCTCCGATCTTTGAATCATGCTCCGCCCTTCGGAATGATGCTCCGATCTTTGAATCATGCTCCGCCCTTCGGAATGATGCTCCGATCCTTGAATCATGCTCCGCTCTTCGGAATGATGCTCTGATCCCCGGAATTATGCTCCGACTCTTCGGAATGATACTCCGACTCTGGAATTATGCTCCGCAAATCGGAATGATGCTCCGATCCCCGAGGGATGCTCCGCCCCCGGAATGATGTTCTACCTCGAAGTCCAGCTTCAAGATCCTTCAATTTCATGCACACAACTCAAATGTGCGGTGTGCATTTATTGATGGGGGCACTTTGTTGGGGTCGAAAATTGCATCCCGGTTGACCAAGTCAAAGTCGAGGTCAACCCCAAGCCAAGTGGGCCCAAGCCCGGATCAAGTGGGCTCTTGCTCGAGTCGAGCCCGAACATGAAGCGGCCGGCCTCCCCATGCTGAAATAAAAAATCATGTAATAAATAATTTTGATGTAATTTTTTATACATGAATGGGCATAAAGCCAATTTTTTGTAAAGCCTATGGCTTATGTACAAAAAGAAATGGCACATGAGCCATGGGATGGGCAAAATGCCATTTTGTAAAGACCAAGGGGCTATATGTAAATATGTAACCCTATATAAGGCAACATGATGATGAATAAAGGATAGACAATTTTCATTCTCCCCAAAAAAACTAGGGTTTGTGCCTCCACTCTCTCTTTTTCAAGTTCTTCCTTTTCCTTTTCATTTTCCAAATAAATCAAGAGCTTAGCTCTTTTTTTTTTAAAACTAAATAAAGTTTTACCATAAACCCATCTCCCAAAACTCCATCAAGAGAAGAAAAATGATCTCTTTTTTTATCATCCAAGATCTAGATCTTGGAGTTTCAAGAGAACCCATTTTGGGTTTCTTCTCAAAGGAGAAAGGAGAAAATCTTTTGGAGTTCAACTCCACTACAGAAATTCTTTTGGAGTTTAACTCCACAGTAAAAATCCTTTTTTTGGAGAGTTTAACTCCACATTAAATCTTTTCAGCCATATAAAATTCTTTCGGAGTTTAACTCCACATTTAAATTCTTTCGGAGTTTAACTCCACAAATAAAATTCTTTTGGAGAAACTCCATTTAAAATCTTTTCGGAGTTGAACTCCATATTTAAAATCCTTTTGGAGTTTACCTTCATAAAAAAATATTCTTTTGGAGTTGAACTCCACATAATTTTTTTTTTAAAAATGCCCTTTTGGTCCTCCTCACATGCTAAGCATGTGATGTGTCGCATGCTAAGCATGTGATGGCCCCCCTCACATGCTAGGGGTCACATGCTAGCATGTGATGGCCCCATCATATGCTGAGCATGTGATGACTCACATGCTGAGCTTGTGATGGCCCCCTCACATGCTCGTGCTGGGTCACATGCTGAGTATGTGATGGCCCCCTCACATGCTCATGAAGCGTCACATGCTGAGCATGTGATGGCCCCCTCATGTGAGGGGAGGCTCCCATTAAATGGGAGCCCAGGTTCCCCCCATTTTTTTCTCTTTCTTCTTTTCGTTATTTTAAGCTTTTTTATTAAAAATAAAATAAAATAAACAAATATTAAATAAATAAAAATAAATTATAAATAATATTTAAAAAATAATAATAATTCTTTTCCTTTTCTTCTTTTCTTCTTTCTTCCTTCTTTTCTTTATTTAATCTTTTTTATTTAAGATAAAAATAAAATAAAGTAAATAAATATTAAATAAATAAAAATAAATTATAAATAATATTTAAAAATTAAAAATAATAATAATAAATTAAAAAATCTCTAAATATTTATTTGCTTATTTATTTTTGTTTTTATATATAGAATACACACACACACACACAAGTGGAACAAAACAAAAAAAATACACACACCAACGCATCGCATTGAGTTCGCATGTCCAGTTTGACCGTCAATCGGAGGTTCTCTCGCTTCAAAGGCGAGAGGTAATTAACGGCAACTTAGTCCGCGGCTGCCGGAGATTCGGATCCCCACAATCAATGAACCCCAGCCTACTCTAAGCAGGGGGAATCTGTATTGCGCCCGACAAGCGCGCGCGTATTCCCATCTCAATGGGGTGACGAAAAACACTCTACACACTTCATCATCGATAATTGCCATGTCACTACACAGTAAGATTGTTGCATCAGGATATGACCCCTTACATGACATACTTGTGTACATACATATTTGCACATACATAGATGATTCTGGCTTGATTTTGGAGATTTGGGAACCGCAAGATATATTTTAAAACTGGATTCATTTTAAAAGAGCGGTTTCCCTCGATATGTGCATATTTCTATTCCATGTTACATGATATACTAATATGCTTACATTTCTTTTATATGTCGCATACATCATGCTTAATGATTATACGCATTGAGATATTTGTTTTCATGAGATTTCTAGATTTGGGAACCATGGTTATTTCAAAATTGAACATGTATTGTTTTAAAAACCCGGTTTCTCTTGATATGATATTTCAGTGCTCCACCATATGTTTTCTCGGTTCTGAGAGTGACATGTGAAACCCGATTCGAGGAGGCGGATGAGGCCGATTGTGGGTACATGGTGGACCCGGTATGGTACCCCGAAACGAGAGAGAGATTTCGTGTGGATGACGATGAGCCTGTCAGAGGGACCACTACCTACCGGTGATTGTATTTGGGCTCGGCGGATATCCGGAGGATACCGACCGGACGGAGCCCGTGGGCCGATCCGAACTGACGGAGCCCGATATATGAGGATTTACGTGCCGATGCTGAGCACGGATTTCATGATGTTTTCGAGTGTCGATACTAGAAACTCAGGTTTCATGATTTTGATATGTCGCGAGGGACACATGTTGATTTATATCCTCATACTTTCATGCATATACTTTTATGACTTTTACATGTATGATGTTGTTATGTCATTGGTTGACACGTGGACGAGATCCACATACATACAGACATTGATTACATAGTTGGATGATATCCACATAGTTATGGACTTCATGGTATAGTTGACATTGATTCATGTTGATTACAATGATCATACCTCATATTTATGATATGTTGCTACCTGAGGCACTGACACGAGCACTTGGTATTACACTGATGTATGGATGTTTACCCCTGCCACCTTATCATGCTTCAGACTTTTCCATTTTGAGGATATATTACTGATCGTATTGACCCAGGATTGAGTCATACATACGATTTCTGCTCCGTGATATTTTCTACTCACGAGTTGGTAACTCACCCCCGTTGTGCCACAGTTTTTGCAGGTTTTGCCGTACAGGTTTCATTGCGGCTTTCTGGCACACTGCTTCCTTCTGGGTGATTGCTTTGGTAGGTAGGTTCACTCGCATCGTGACCACCATTGTACTTATTTATTTTCATTGTTGTATCTAGAAATTCCATCAACCAAACATGTATACTTATTTCAGACTTAGAAAACCAGTTGTGTATTATTTCGACCTTAGACTCGCGCGTTGTAGTATTATAGTTTTCATGATGATTTTGAGTTTTCTTTTCAGTTTTGATCCTCTCCCTTCGGCGTTGTATATTATATTGCTTGCGTGGTTGTGACCGTCGATTGACGAAAAGCTAGCTCCCGTTTGGGGATGCCTTTTATCATTATATATGCTTTTATCATGTTGTACCCCGTTCGGGGCCGGTATTTACAAAGGAAACTCTGCTGAAATTTTCAGAAAGGACTTGAGGTTTTAAAAATGCATACTCGGCTTACTTATTTAAAAACCTTGTTTTTAAAATATATTTTCTTCACTTCTTTAAAACTAGTTTTCCTTCATTTATTATTTAAAATGGTTTTAGATTTCTGGGTTTTTGGCTTACTTGAATTAGATGAGGACCTATAGACTTCATATGATTCAAGGGCCAGTCACGTGCTATTTCGGGTCGTGACATAATCGCATCATATGCTGTGTGGAAGACATCACTTAACTACCGTACACTATGCCTCAACTATAGTCGACATACGCAGCACGAATACTAAGTACTCTACTTCCTAAAATGACGGAGGGTTGCGGATGTTTTTTTATGAAAATCTTTAACGCTTTGAACTTGATCTCGTTGCATAATCAAATGGTTTTAAAAAGGTGGCTTAAGCTCCGCTTTTTGAAACTTTGCTTTTTCATAAAAAGCCGAGTGGGTTTCAAATTCGATTCTACAACAGCTTTAGGTTTATTTTCCTTCATTAATCACATTAATGAATGTCTCATCATTTAAGTTACCTAAGCATCACAGATAAAAACAACGTACGCTTATGCCATCCGCATTCACCACGAAGTCCCGTCATGCACCATTAGGTTAGGTAATTAACAGCAGGGCGGGGCAGGGCTAGCGCGGGTGAAAAACATAAGCAACGTCTATAATATATCATATATCTTATATATAGTATTTATCTCAGAATGTAAAGTGATCATATCACAGAATATCAGCAGCAGAAGGCAACAAATGAAATATTGGATATACTAGGATTTCCGGGTTTTAATTTAAGCCATTATAAAACACAGATTCCACGGTCGTGATGAATAGCCAAACTCACATCCCTAGACCCCTACGAGAGCGGCAAGCAACCTTACCAATTCTAGAGTTAGGATACCCAGACTCGACTCCTCAAGATGGTCTCCCACTAAACTCTAGAACTCGGTTACTTATGTTCCCCTCCTTGGGTCTATCCTAATGCGGAAAAGTAAATAATATAAATCAACGGTGACATCTTCCTCAACCCGGAAGTGCCCCAATAAAAGAATATTACATACAAGATTTTACACGAATGAAAATGAAAAACTCCCATCTGACATAAAAAAACCCGGCTATTCAAAATATGACGATCCAATATAACATATCACAGCAAGACATAAAATCACATGTCATCAACGTAAGTAAATATGTGTATCCTAATTGTCGTTGACATATAGCAACGAAACCGGCGATACACCACATATTACACTTACGGTCGCATAAAAGAAAGTGAAAACTACAACAATTGGAATCCGCAACCACCTTAGACATCATAACCCGAAATATCCCATATTCCGGATTTCATGCCTAACAATATGAATTCCTTAGAC
Source organism: Agapanthus africanus (assembly GCA_030015575.1). Taxonomy (NCBI): domain Eukaryota; kingdom Viridiplantae; phylum Streptophyta; class Magnoliopsida; order Asparagales; family Amaryllidaceae; genus Agapanthus; species Agapanthus africanus. The sequence goes on from JASDDO010000004.1 coordinate 362,684,720, forward strand.
ATCGCATGCCTAACAATTATAAACCTCGCATTTTAGTCTCGTTATTGAAAACACTTTCCAATAATAAGTCGGGTGATTCTGCAAGATTCCCGACATCCTGATCGAATGCTCGTCGGAAACTTTAGTAGACGGTCGTACCCCCGATGTCGTCGATGAAGTGCACTTAGGCAGGACACCGCGGCCACGAGCACCCGAACGGATGCTTTTGGCAACGGAGTTCTCCTACAATCACTTGGTCGTATGGGGCGTGGCTATCTAGTAAGGTTACCCGGCGAGTATCCGCGTACGTTACGTGATTGCGACGGACCTTTGATCACATCAAAATCCCGTGGCAACCAATCAAATGAGATTAAATTACTAGATTTATAAAATTCAAATATTGTGGATTCCAAGTATTGTATCCCATCACAAATATCCGGACGACGTTAAACTTTTCGATCGATTAATCAAAATCCCATAATTCCCCGAGAGCTCAACACTTGAGCACAGTTTATAAATACCCAGAATCATGCCACAGTACCTATGGACCAACCGTAGAAGGGCAAACCCAAGCCTCATTAATGGCACCGCGGAACTGCCGCAAACCCTAAGGTTCAAAAGCGGTTCCATGGTTATTATATCGAGTTAGGGTTTCATTCTTCTAGAGGGTCCACAGAATAACTTGCATGATTTCTGAATACCTCAAACTTGGAAAAATGAGTTTTTGACATTCGTTCGAACTTTTTAACTTCGCCTAGATAACATGTGAAAACCCGAAACCATGTTAAACTATGAATACGAAACACTCCGAATTTCCTATCCAGTAAGACTACATCACATGCAATTTTAGAAAAAACAAGCAACACCTGAAACACCAAAATCCAGAGCATGGAACATGAAAAAAATTTGAAGCCAAAATTCCCTGCCTGGGTCGGCCTCCTCGGAATTTTAACACTTTTGCTCGGACAAAATCCGAGCACTTGGCTTCAACTTTCTGTCATGTTCATATTACATCTCATACAACATTCTGCACTTGTTTAAATAATTTTTAGAGGCCATATAAAAATCGACAGAAACTGGGTTTGTGTGTTTCAAGTTTCGGAGTAGTTTCGGTTTCGTAATCTAACAAACATCGTCTAATACTCTAGCCAGGCTCTGATACCACTGTTGGGATTTCTTAGCACCCTACTGTGTTTTCAAGACATCAAGCATGCCAATTTCAAAAATTCTAGAGTGCTAATGAACCCTAACCTAGGATCTAGCTAAAGTGAATAGACAATATAAAGCATGTAATCAAACATTACAACAAGTGAATGAGGAATACAACCTTTGTAAACCGATCCTTCACTTCTAAAGCTCAGTGTAGAAGTCCCTTCGCTGCAAGTAGTGATCTCCCGAACTCTAGTATGGGTTCCCTTGGAGAAATGAACAACCTTGCTCGAAGTCTTCGAGGCCGAAGATGATCTACGTCGAGGCGACTCAAACCCAAGCTACCTCTTCACTAGATGATGAACTTTGTGAAGAGAACACCCTAAACTAAATGGCTAGTAGTAAAGGATGATGAAGTAGGAATTTTGCTCACTTTAGATTTGATTTTCTCACTCATTTTCATCATTTTCCATGAAGCTAGAGAGCTAGAGGAAGGAGATGAAGAAAACAACTCAAGAATAAATCAATTGGTGAATGGAAACCATGAGTGAGTTATTATCATATACTAACCATTGTAGAGACTAAACCATGGCTAATTATAATGGTTTGGTTAATAAATATCTTAAGTAAAACAAAACAGGTGGACTTTGTCAAAGATGCTTCAAGCTTCTCCAAGCTTCCAAGCATGACAAATTCTCACCAATTTTGAATTACTAAGATAAATAAAAACCCTCACATTATTATAAGCATGGTGTAAGTGACACACACACACACCCATGTTTCATGTATCATCAAGTATAATACAAAATCATGTACACAAATATATATCACATATATACTTAATGCACACATCAAGTGAGCAAAGAAATCTTAAGTGAGCTAATACTAGTTAATGTAAATTAATATATCAAATGAATATATATAATTATACATTAGATTATTAAATCAACACTTGATTTAATAATCCGGCTATATCATATATAACCGAATAATATCATGTGTATCAATTTATCGAATCAATACTTGATTCGATAACCCGGCTATATCACATATAACCGACCGATGACACAAATCGCGAGAGTAGAATACGGTATCACATACTCGTATTAATCTCGGTCCCGCACATATCACATATGTGCTCCTACTCCGTTTTTCCTGAGCCAGGAAACCTCTATGTAGGACTCTAAAGACTCGTCAATACGCCGGCAGTAGGTGATGATCATATCAAACACCCACAAGCCGCAAGCGGTCTGCTAAATGTAACGGCTACCCGGGTATTGAGCGATCAGAAGATCAACAAGCAAGCATGCTCATACTCCTACGAATCCAATCAGTAACACTGCCGTACAGTCCGGTCTGTTCGTCTGATATGTCGCATATCTCGCCTAGGGGTGGTAAACGTCAGACCCCAATAGCTTGATAAGTCATGCCGATGTAAGGTCTATAACGGGCAAGAAACTACTGATAACATTTACCAGTAAATCTCATCTACCCTGGCCAGGGATTTCCAGTTATGGCCAATCGAGCATAGCGCAACATCAACCCCCAATACCGGGAGAGACGAATCCCCTCCTATCGCTCATTGCCTCCATGTGACTCGGGACTGCACCCAAAAACCATCTGTTTGCACGGCTCAGTAGAGCCGTGTAGGGTGGAAATCAAAGCACAGTGGGAGACACACAAGACTCTATGACGATCTCGGGTCAACAGACTAACCTGTACTAGTGTCACTAGAGAACTGTTATCTGACGGAGGTATAATACCATCTAGGAGTTCTCGGCGAGTCCTCTCAGTGTACCCAGTCTCCACTGAGCACCCGTATACGATCTCTGATGTCAAACACCAATGGATATGGGATCATCCATCGCCCATCATATGGGTCGAGAAGCGTATACGTTAGTCTACTCTGGAATATCGATGCCCCGTCTCAATATTCCCTCGACTAGGAACAATTGAAGGATGAACTCATGGACTGCCCAGGCCCCACCAGTATGATCTGCATCATAATCCTGGTAGTCAAGTACACATCCTAAGGGCTTTATCAACATGTAACAGAGAGACAGTAAGTGTACATATTAAGATAAAGAGCAACCAGATAGCATACTATCATGTCGAGCAAGAAAGTCCTCCCTAAATATGTCCAAGCATCCACTATAATATACATCTCATGTACAATAATGGCCTCTAGGGCATACATATAACTAACACATTTTTCTTACTATTGTTAAGTACTAAAACGTGTTTCTTGTAAATATAGAACATATGTGGGTTTATTTGTAAAAAGTCTATTATCATATGTTTCTACATTATATTTAACATAATGAGGGAAAATATATGCATATAATATTTAAATGAAATATTTTAATTAAAATATGCATATCATATCAAATATTTTTAATCAATATTCTTAAAATATAATATCATATAAAATGGTTAGCATAATATCTCAAAAACACCAAATATTACTAACACTTTGATTTGAGATATTGTGCAAAAATTAGATCAGGTCTGGAATCCAAGAGATCCGATATGTCGGAATCAAATTTTCCGAAATATGGAAGCAAATCGTAAGATTTAGTAACGGCAGAAATTCAGAGCATTATTCTCAAAATCCAGATATCGAAGAGATCTCCAAATGCCAACACAAGACAACACAAAAAAAATCTCAGAACTTGATCTCACCAAAGAGCTGCGGTTGGGCGGCCAAATGCAATATTTACGGCGGATCTGCGGCATGATGACAGTCGTTGGATGAGAGATTTTTGGGATTGGATCGTATCGGTGTATATTCACTCAGGAAATCTAGGTTTTCTAGTTTCTATGACTATAAATAGGACCGAGAGCTTCACATCTAAAATGATCAAATCGAAGTGATCAAGAGGTCCAAAGCGATCCATGCATCCAAATGATCATTAGCTAGTCATAATCTCCAACAAGAGAGAGAGAGGGGGAGAGAAAAAACTAGGGTTCTTTGTAATCTTCTTTCAAAACGGAGAGTTGTATGCAATAGTTGATTAATAAAGGTAGTGTTTTTATTAGTCTTTTTACAATTAATTTATGCACTTACTTTCTGCATTTTATTTCTTCATCTTAATCATGTTTTCATTTTTTAACCTTTCTGCTAGATCTCAAAGTATGAGTGCGTAATTCTTAGCTTGCTAGGGTTTGTAAGCTAGGGTAGATCAATGAATGATAAAACCATTTAATTTTTTAAAACATTTTAAAGTCTATAAACCTTAGCAAAATAAATGTTAACATCCTTATCGGGCGCGCTGTCAATTTATTGATAGTCACGACCATTCGAGATCTGTTTAACACTTGTTTTGATAAGGGTTAGACATGAATAGAGATCAATGTAAGGACATGGGTTAATCGTGGGGAAACCCTAGTTTCTTCCAAAATTCCTAATCTACATTCATCCCTATCGATCTAGTTTTAAACTATTAAAAGATAAAAGATGTCATTTTTAATTGTTCATCCATTACTACCAAGTCCTATGAACCATACAAGCCCTTTCTTTATAAACCTTACATCCGTTTCAAATTAGATCTACAACCAATAAACAAATCTTTAATCAACTCGTCTAAAACAAGATAAAGGTTCACCTTTTCCTGTGGACAACTCGTACTCATCGCGGATAGGTACTAGCGACACCGTCTTGATTGCGGTTATTTTACTAAACAATACTTCTTTAAAGCAGATCAATCAGATGTCATCCCAATACTGGCCTTATAGCTGTTGTTGTATGAAAACTCCACAAGGTGTAGGTGATCTTCCTACAAACCTCCGAAGTCTAATATACAGGCTCTCAGCATATCTTCTAATATCTGAATTGTTCGCTTGGATTGTCCGTCCGTTTGTGGATGATATGACGTGCTGAAATTTAGACTTGTTCCCGGACTAGCTTGCAGACTCTACCAAAACTGTGATCAGAATCTTATATCACGATCGAAGATGATGCAGACAGGTACCCCATGTAATCTCATGATCTGTATGAGTTTATGGGTATCAAGACAAGTATTGTATACCTTTAAGGTATAAATCTTACTTTAGATTTTTACTCACCTCCATGTACTTCCTTTCCAACATCTCAGTTGACTAACCAACTCTGAAGGGAATAATGTGAGCCGACTTGGTGAGTCGATCTATAATAACCCAAATTGCATCGTTACCCTTTGTGCTGCGAGGAAGAGCAGTCAAGAAGTCCATGGTAATGTGCTGCCATTTCTATTCTGGGATTGGTAACGGCTAAAATAGACCGGCAGTTCTGTGATGTTCAGCTTTCACTTGCTGACACACCAAATACTTGGCTACACTCCTTACTACTTCACGCTTCATTCCACACCACTAGTAGTGCTGCCATAGATCATTGTAAATAGTCGTGCCACCGAGGTGTACAGAATAAGGAGAGTTGTGAGCTTCTTTCATCAACTCTTTTCGAACAGGTTCGACTGGCACGGATAAACGGCTTCCATATCATAAGGATCCATTTTCATGGATGATAAAGTCAATTCGAAGTCCACTTTCTACTTGTTTTCGGATCTTTTATACCTCACTTGAGCTGCCTTGATATGATTTACAAGAGTGGATTGGACTTGTAAGTTCATCAAAGATGAATCGTTACTGGGCATAACTACTTCGATCTCCAATTCGTGCAATTCTTGCTATAGCTTCCATTGAGCGGTGAGGTTCATAGCTAATGGCTGGCGACTAAATGCATCAAGAACTACGTTCACCTTCCCAGAATGATACTGTAAGTTGATGTCGAAGTCCGCTATAAGTTCTATCCATTTTCTCTGCCGTATGTTGAGTTCCTTTTGAGTAAATACATGCTTCAGACTCTTGTAGTCAGTGTATATATCCACTCATTCTCCCAAAAGATAGTGACGCCAACTCTTGAGTGCGAAAACTATTGCTGCCAGTTCCAGATCATGTGTTGGATAGTTGCGTTCATGAACTTTTAATTGCCTTGATGCAAAAGCCACAACTTTTCCATGCTGGTGTAGAATACATCATAATCCTTTACCGGACGCATCATAATGTATATCGAATCCGCCAGATTGATCTGGTATTACGAGAATAGAAGCAGAGGTTAATCTCGACTTGAGTTCTACAAAAGCCTTCTCACATACTTCTGACCACACGAATGCTTCGTCTTTACGTGTGACCTTGGTCAGGGGTGCTGCGATCTTTGAGAATAATTCAATGAATCGTCGGAAGTATCCTGCTATGCCCAAGAAATTTCTTATATCTTTCACCGTCTTTGGTGTCGGCCACTCATTGACAGCTGACACCATAACTGGATCCATAGAGATTCCTTCGCCTGAAACGATATGTTCGAGAAATCCGACTTGATCTAACCAAAATTCACACTTGTTGTACTTAGCGTAGAGCTGATATTGTCGTAATGTCTCCAGGACAATCCGTAAGTGCTCGGTGTGGTCTTTCCGATTCTTTGAATACAACAGGATGTCGTCGATGAAGATAACAACAAACATGTCTAAGTACTCTCGGAAAACTTGGTTCATCAAGTTCATAAAGATGGCAGGTGCATTGGTCACTCCAAATGGCATTACGAGATATTCATAATAACCATAACGAGTCATAAATGTCTTCTTCGGAATGTCAGACTTTTTGACCTTCACCTGATGATATTCTGAACGAAGATCTAACTTTAAAAAGACACAAGATCCACTTAATCGAAAAGGTCATCGATGCGAGGTAATGGATACTTGTTTTTAATTTTCACCTCGTTCAGAGCTCGATAATCCACGCACATCCTATAGATACCTTCCTTCTTCTTCACCAGTAGTACTAGAGATCCCCAACTTGAAGTACTGAGTCGGATCCAACCTTTCTTCAGAAGTTCGTCCAACTGAATATGGATCTCCTTCAATTTCTCCAGACTTAATCGGTACGAAACTTTTATTACTGGTTGTGCACCGGGTTGCAAATCAATGCTGAATTCAAGAGCTCGATCAGGAGGAAAACCTGATATATCTTCCGGGAATACATTCTCGAACTCTCGAACTACCTCTGGATTTGATCCTTCAGTTTGCAACGCTGTAATCTCTGCCTTCTTTAGTTTTTCTCTGTAGATGCTAGGCTCCAAGGTCTGGTCTCCACTTTTGAAGTAGAACACCGGGTGATATGGTATTTCAAACACTGCTCTCCTTTGGCGACGGTCGATGGTAGCAAAGAAAGTTCCCAGCCAGTCCATTCCCAAGACTCCGTCGAAATTCGGTATGTCTAGCACCTTGAAGTCTGCATAGAATTCTCGACTGCAAACGACCATTGGACATAGATCGTATCAAAAGGTTGCTTTTAGAACGTCATTTCCTGAACTAACGTTCTAGCTAGATACGAGCGGCTTAGCTGGGATCGCATGCGTTCTTACGAACCGTTGCGACATAAAGCAATGTGATCCCCAGTGTCGAAGAGCGTGGGTGCAGGTAGGGATGCTACTAAGATTGTACCTGAGTCGCATGGGATAGGTTTAGGTATAACAAATATAAGATGGCAATGAATTGAAAGGACTTGAAAGGGAATAGGGTAAGGATTTACCAGTAATAACCTGACCGGTGGTTTCGGCCACTTCGACCGACATAGTGAATGCTTGGCATTGCGGCACTTTCCTCTGTGCCTGGTTAAACACTCGGTGTTGAGGTTGAGCGGTCTGTATGCGGGAGCTGGAGCTGGTAGAGCTAAAAGGGTAGGAGGAGCTTAGATCGTCGGTCTAGTTGGAGGGTTGTTGGGTCCTCGGTTCTGGGGGCATGCTCTGATGGCAAGATTAGAAGAACCACAGATCAGGCACAAGTTGTTCGTCCTGCGACAATTCTTCACAAGGCGCCATGTTCTCTTTCAGTAGATGCAAAAGTCTGGCCTGTTGTTGGCGAACGAACCTACTAGCCCCCGAGATGGTCTGTTGAAAGCTGGCCTAGAAGAGACCCCTCCTATGATATGGTGCACATGACATTTCATACCGGCAGTCTGCGGCCTGCCCTTCTTCTTCACAACTGCCTCATAGCGTTGGGCAGTCTTCAAAACAAGTTCATGGGTTAGGAAATCCCCTGTAGCGAGTGCAGCTTGGATTTCAGGGTCCAACCCTTATTGAAATCGTTGTGCTCGGATCTTAGCAGTAGGAATAAGGTGTTGATTGGATGCGAAAAAGTGTTTTGTAACTAACTGCAATCAAGACGGTGTCGCTAATAGTTAGCCGTGATAGGTACGGATCGTCCATAGGGAAACGTAAACTTATTTTCTTGCTTTAGACGAGTTGATAAAAGAGAGAATGGTTTGTTGTCGTTTTATTTTAATATGGATATAAAGTTTATAATAGAAGGGCCTGTAGGGTTTATAGGACTTAGTAGTTAATGGATGAATATTTAGAAATGTCTCTTTTTATCTTTTAATAATTTAAAACTAGAGTGTTCCCTGATTAAAAATCAGGAATTTCCTCAATGAGGCATCACGTGTTCACACGTGACCAAGGGTCGCGTGTTGACACGTGATCCATTTACAGAGTTAAAGTTTAAGCAAAGCAGAAGTAGGCGGCTGAGGAAAGACCCCAAAGGGGTTTCACGTGCTCACACGTGACCAAAGGTCACGTGCTGACACGTGATGGTCTTTAGCCCAGTTGAAATGCAGAGTTTAATTCTATCAAGTTATAAAGGCCTCAACGAGGCATCACGTGTTCACACGTGACCAATGGTCACGTGTTGACACGTGATCTATTTACAGAAGTAAAAATCCTAAGTAAAACAAGTGGCTGAAGGAAGACCCCAAAGGGGGGTCACGTGCTCACACGTGATGACCCTTTAGCCCAATTAAAGTACAGAATTAAAACTCTGAAGGAGGAGCGGTCACGTGCCAACACGTGGTTGGCTTTGAAAGCTTCATAAATCAATAAAATTAAAATTCTAAATTTCTCCAAAATCTTTCAAAATAGAGAAGAATTAAGAAGAACTGTTGGATGAAGAATCCAAGGGTGATTAAATATCACCAATTTATGGAAAAATCTTGGACAAGGAAAGATTTCCCCTGAATCTCACCGAAATAACAAATAGAATATCTTTGGATTGAAACATCCAACGGTGAATAAAATTCACCTAGTAATTTAAAGGCTCAGATTAATGATGAAAACAAATTAAATCTTTCAGTGAGAGATTTACAAAACAAATTGATTCTTTTCCTCCTCCTATAAATAGGAATCGAGAAGGGAGAATTAAAAAAGGAGGAGAGACAGAATTTTGGAGAGAAAACTTTGAAGAGAATTTTAGCACCTTGAAAATTCAGAAAGAAAACCCTAGGTGAGAAAAAGAAAGAAGATCAAAATTCAGAAAAAAGAGAATTTAATTCTCAAAGATCTAAGAGTTTAACTCTTTTAAAAAGAACTTGGTTTTTTTCTCTGGTTGAAGATCTGCAAAGTGCACATCTCCCCATAAGTTGAGAATTTAATTCTCATCGGGTCGAGATCCTGCCATGCAGATCTAAAACTTAGAGGAAGAATTGAGTTTGGAGAATTTAATTCTCCCAAAGTTATAGGAATTTAATTCCTCCAAGATAAAATTAGGGTTTAACCCTATATGAGAATTCAATTCTCCAAAATTATAGGAATTTAATTCCTTCAAGATGGACAGAACTAGGGTTTAACCCTAATTGAGAATTTAATTCTCTCAAGCTCGCAGAAATTTAATTCCTCTTAAAATAAAATTAGGGTTTCACCTTAGGCCAGAACTTGATTCTTTACACATATGGGAATTTAATTCCCACAAAAGGAAAATTAGGGTTTAACCCTATCTAAGAATATAATTCTTCCAAAGAAAATAGAAATTTAATTCTTCTAAAGTTATAGCTAGGGTTTAACCCTATGAAGAATTTAATTCTAAAAAAGATAAAGAAATCTTCAAACAGGCAAGAACCAGGGTCACGTGTCCCCACGTGACCCCTATAAAGATCCGCAGAAAAGAACTCAGAGGCAAGGCCTCACGTGCTCCACGTGACCCCTGAAGCACAGAAGGAAAAAAGCAAAAGAAATAGAAGCTCCGTGCGCTCTCATGTGTTACCACATGACCCCTTGGCAAATCAGCACACAAATCCCCATCACGGGTGAGCACGCGATGCTCCAAAATCAAATACATAAAGTATTCAATACTTTTTGCAGAACAGAATAAGGGGAATCTGGTCCCACCTTCGGGCGCTCTCACGTGTCCACATGTGACCCCTTTTTCTTTAGTATTTTGACACTAATTAGAGATCTTTATTCCCATTGTTTAACACTGATTTTTCTTAGTGTTTAACATTAATTTGAAAACCCTATTTGCAGTGTTTAACACTGATTATTTTCTAGTGTTTGACACTAAATCGAAAACTATATTTCCAATGTTTAACACTGATTGTTTCTTTTAGTGTTTAACACTAGTTTGAGGATTCTGTCTCTAGTGTTTAACATTTTTGTTATTTAGTGTTTAACACTACTTTTAGCCAAATTGGCTAATCTTTCAGAGGCAAAGCCTCTCCTTCAATTGAACCTCAAAATTGAATAACATCCAGAGCTACAACAGAAATGTTATCAAGCCCCTCAAAACTTTTGTGAACTGGAACCAGACAAATGTCAAACAGTCCAACAAAGGGCCAGACTTAATTGGACTTAGCCCAAGTTGGCCATAAGTCCTCAATCCAGACTTAACTGAGCCAATGGGCTCACAATATAATTAATTGGTCTTGGTTCCAAATTGGGCTACAAATCATTTAATCTACCTTGGTTCAAGGGTACATCTCTTCACTCCTTTGATATTTGTCGTTGTAATTCCTCAACGTCTTCAAAGAGGTGACGGGTCTCAACAACCATATATTTCACGGACTGTGGGGTCCTTAAACTCATGGACTATGATGTCCTTAACCTTGACCGTGATGTCTTAAAACTAACAACGGACTATGATGTACTTAACCTTGACCGTGATGTCTTAAAACTAATATCAGACTGTGGAGTCCTTAAATCCACGGACTATGATGTCCTTAACCTTGACCGCAATGTCTTAAAACTAACATTGGACCGCAATGTCCTTAAACTACCTATCGACCGCAACGTCACTAAACTAAACAATAGAGCTCCCAATTACTCTTTTGTTGGATCTAAACGATCTCGTTATGTTGATCTTAGTCTGAAATTAGACTAACGTATCCTTAACAAACGTTTAAGTTGATCTTAGTCTCAAATAAGGCTAACGTGTCCTTAAACACAACCCCCAAACCCAAATCTAAGAAAGATACGGATTTGGACTAGTCCACGCCCTACGGGCGACAACATAACTTAATCTCCGTATACAATCTACGGGCAACCAAACAAAAAAACAGACACCCACGACACGAAGTGACCATATGGAGAAGGAGAAAGTTGTTACCGCGAAGCGGTAGCGTAATTAACTGCAGGGGTTTGCGCATGCAGGGAAGAGCGTCCCCACAATCAAAAACCCCTCAAATGAGGGGGAATCTGACGAAGTCTGCTACATCGGCCGCATCCGTTTAAACCTTCGATACGTGGTGCCATAAATCAACTTGGCATCTTCGGAGAGGTGGACGGATAGCACCAATTAGCATCTGCCCCGAATTTCAGGCAAGATGTTCTGTCGCGCCGTCTTTCGGAGAGGAACAGATTCTGGCACGCCCGGTGGGACCTTTTCCTCTTTCCACTCCACACTTCGTGTGTCGTGTTCGCGAACCAATCGCGGTTCGCTAATGGTTGCCCTTGGGTTTCGAGGTACTAAGGTTTGGCGTTTTGCTCGCTGCAGAAAGAAAAAGGATCAATGGCTGGCACCTGCTCAAAGTGTTCCACATGCAACTGCAACCTACGCTCCGCCTCGATTGGGGGCATAACCTACGGGCCCCAAGCGGCCTCTTTGTTCACGATGCCCATGGAGCAGATTACTCAAGTCACCACAGGGCTGTTTTTCGGGACCATGCTCCCGCCAGCGAGCTTCACCATCCCTGTACCCGTATCGGAAGCTTCAAAGAAGTCGGTCTTCGATCGACTTGCTACTACCACGGCCCCTCTCAATAGGTCGCCCGATTCCAATCCCTCGGTCCTCACCAGGCTAAACACGAGCTCCAAAGGGCCTACTAAGAAGCCCATAATACCTGAAGTGGCCATCTCAAAGAAGATAGCCATCCCTGCTCCTGAAGTCGTCAAGGCGGCTTCTCCTGCCAGAGGGTCGGTCTTTGCAAGACTGACTGCTCTCATTCCCGCTCCCGCTCAGAAATCTGTCTTTGACCGGTTGGACGCGGCTTCTCAACGGACGTCAGTCTTCAAGAGGCTGATACCAGCAATAGCCCCTCACCTGAACATAGGGCAAGACAAAGCCATCCCCGTCACCGAGCTAACTCCATCAGCTCGACATGCTCGACGTCGCCACTGGCGCTAGATAAGGAAGGCTGGGGGCAACTCCCCCTCTGGGCTAACTCCACCAGCTCCAACGGTGGAAATTAATGCTGATGTTCTAACCGGGAACAGCTTTGAGCTGCTGAACAGGGTATGTAGGAACTCGCCTACTGCCGTACTAAAAAGATCTCCGCCACCGGTAGAGACCGTCGCAGAAACAAAGACGGAGCAGTCTCCTCAACGGTTGTCTTCCAAATTCTACAAGATTTGGCGATGAGTCCGAGAATCGGTGATTGATCCGAATTTCTCCCATCAGCATAAGAAGTCGAAAGTCCGACAGGAAGAAAACCGCCCTGATAAGCAACGGAAGACGACGGCCACCTGAGTGCCCACAGCAACGGCCCCCTCAACTTTGATGGCCCACAAGAGAAGAAGGCCGGAGAAAGTCCCCACACCTGCGGTAAATGTCAAAGGCAGTGAGCCTAAACGCCATAAATCCGGGGGCATGGTGGTACATACCGTCTACATGGAGTCCGGGAAAGAGGATAGCTGTATATCTACAGGTCATCGACCGTTTACGCGATCAGTGACTAAGGCTCAAGAGCAGCAGCAGAAGCTCCAAGAGATGATGACCGTGATGGCCGCACTCACCGGGCCAAAAGAAAGCCCAGAAGCATCCTCGGATCAGCGACAGGAGCAAGAAACCGATGCCGAATTCCTTCGCAGGATACTTGAAAAGAAGGACAGAGAGGCTGCGGAACAAGCAGCCAATATAAAACGAATGGCCCTTCTGTTCCAGGACATGGTGGGTATGATGATCCAACCGGATCCCCCAGCCGAAGACCCTCCGATTATCCTTGAAGATGACAGAGAAGAAACGTCAAATCCACCTCCGGCTCTTTCAACAGCCAAAGAGGAAACAATCTCTAAGGCTGCCCTGGATTACTACAAAGCCTAGCAGATACGAGTACACCAGGCAACTGAGGCAGCCGGCCAATTTGTCAAAACGGGGCGACCATATCCGAGCTGGTATGATCAGATCAAATACCCGTCGGGCTACACGATCCCAAAATTCCATGTCTACAAGGGGGCAGGCAATCCCCATCAACATATTGCCCAGTTCAGGGCTCTTTGTGGCAACACCGGCGGCGATGATAAGCTCTTGCTTCGCTAATTCGTCGGCAGCTTATCGGAGACGGCATTTGAGTGGTATTTCGAACTTCCAAATGACTCCGTCAAAACTTTCGCTGAAATGGAGTTGTTGTTTACCCAGTGTTTCGCAAGCGCCAGCGAACGCACCGCGATAACGGCATTAATTAATGTAAGGGTGAAGCCGGGCGAAACCTGGGTTCAATATGCAATCCGATGGCGGAACTTGTGGTCGAAGTGCGAGCAGCGCATCGAAGAAGCACCAGCGGTGGGCATGTTCGTGGGCACCCTAGATCCTCATGTGACTATTTCACAGTTCATGATGTTCTTTAAACCGACCACGTTCCAGGCCCTAATCGACAAGCTGGCTCAGATGGATCAAATGGGTCACAAACCGTCTCCCCCGAAGCCGGAACCGCGAAACGACAAGGGTAAAGGGAAGGCAACCCTCGTCGCGAACACCCAACCGCAGCCCAGTACCCGAAAACTAGCGGATCAACTGGAAGAGAGACGACGCTATTGCAATGAGAAAATGACGCGTCCTTACTCATTCCCACGGGACAAAACAAGGAGGTTGTTCGAGCTGGCGGTGCGCAACAGGCTTATCAACTTACCAAATCCAAGGCGACCGCCGCAACCCAGCGAGGTGAATAACCCCAATTACTGCCCATACCATCAAACGGTAAGTCACCCGATCGAGGATTGCTTCGTCTTTAAAGGATGGATCGAAGATCAGTACCTACAAGGCAAGTTTGCACTGTCCGAAAAGTGGAAGGTAAACCCACCACAACCGCACACTCCTAAGAAGACGGACACAACGGGGGCAACTTGTTCTTTTGTTGAAGAAGCTCCGTAGGAGGTCGTGCTTTCAGCCAAAACCGAAAGGATGTTGAATGATCTCCAGACATGCCCGGCGATCAGGTGGAAGAACCCGCTGGAACCTCAGATCATCGAAGGGATGCTGAAGCCGCACCCAACTCCAAAGATTGGTGGTGATGGCCCAAGTACACACGCCCAGCCGTCAAAATCTTCAAAGAAGAAGAAGAAGAGATCTAAAAAGCCCGTGAAGCCTGGCGACAAGCGCACAGACTTACAGAAATAGATTGACGCGCTGGAAGAGTATAACCAGAATGCACAGATTCCAATCACGCTCCAAGAGTTCCTCAGCCACGTCCTCGAAGACGAAAATAATGGAGAAGACTCATCAGATGAATCTGAGGACTACGTAGCAAGTTGTCATGTGATCTCTCACTCGTTGATAGATAATAAAGAGGCTCCTTGCACCGAGAAACCGGGGGCGGGTCCTGAACCAGAACTTCTATGGCCGTCAGACGAGATGATCGGCGCCTTCCTGAATGAGATTTGTCTGAAAAGTAAAGCCAATCGGGAGCGTGAGATGGCCATATTGGAAGGAGCCAGACGCCGGCGACTAGACGAAAGAGTCGAGGCTCTCCCGTCAAATCAAAAGACATCCGTTGCGGATAAAAACAAATTCAAGACGAGGAAAAGGTTTGCTAAAGCCATATCAAGGGGAATGAAGCTACCACCCTCTGAAGAAAACACTCTCGGTGGAGCAGAGATGCATCCTAATTACTTCTCATATCATCGAAAGATTTCGCACCCCACCGAGGAGTGCGACGCCTTTTAAAGATGGTGGAAGGGATATGTTGCTCACCGGCAACATTTTAAGCGGACGAAACGCAAAACTCATCGGGAGCAGAGAAGTACGACCGAGGAGCATAAAAGAACTACCGGTAACTGTCGCACGGTCAACGCCGGAGGATCACAAGTTCTCACCTTTGGGAGCGACTCTGACGAGGAAATGGCTCTTGGCCCTCTCTTTAAAGAATCCATCTTAGGGAAAGAGGAAGAACCAAAAGCCTGTGAAAACATTCAGCTGCGCAATCGCACGCTTCCAGAAAAGAATCTCAGACCCACGAATAGAAAAGATAAGGAAAAAGAAAAGGTCTCTGAGGATATCGTCCTGGATGACCAAGTCATGTGAGAGCTGACCGCCCAGGACCCGCCAAAGAAAAGTAAGGTGGACTACAACGTCCTGGCGCACCTAAGAAAGTTACCTTCGCGGCTCAGCATTCTCGACGCCCTTTTACTATCAAAAGAAGCAAGAGGTTCATTGATCAAGGCGCTGCAAGAGCCGGAGCAATTCCAAGCTTTCCTCGCCGAAGAAAAAATGAAGGACGAGCTGGAGGAAGTACACACAACCGATATCACCTTCGGCGATGAAGACCTCCTCCTTGGGACGTGCGAACACAACCATCCCCTCTATGTCTCAGGATACTGCCACGATATAAAGATAGGCAAAATCCTGGTCAACAATGGGTCTTCCGTCAATCTTCTCAACGTACGGGTGTTGAAGGAAATCTGCGTGAGCGTTCAGCAGCTCGCTCATGATAAAATCACCATCTCCGGTATTGACTCCCAGTATTCGCGAACTCTCGGATCTATGATACTAACATTACGCTTCGGACTACTCGTCACGGATATTAAGTTTCACGTCATTGACGCCAAGACCTGCTACAACGCTTTGCTCGGTCGTCCTTGGTTACACGAGTACAACATCATCCCTTCTACGCAACATCAGTGTATGAAGTATTTCAAGGATGGTCTTGAGTATACCGTGACAGGAGAGCTGAATCCATTCTCCGTGAATGAAGTCCGCAAATACGAAGATGCAAAATACTTTTTGCCAGAACTTGAGGACACAGAGAGATGTCACAAACCGGAGAACAAAGCCATCACCACCATTCCTGTTTTCGAGAGTGATACCGAGGAAGAAGAAGAGATAGTTTATTCTGGGCCGTCTCGACGTAACAACCAGGGACCGTCCGCCCCCATATTGATCTTCGGAAGCGACTCGGAAGATGAGGTTAATGCTGTGTTCTCCAGTCGGCCGTCAATACAAGCATTCGCTGGTGATAATCAGAGTTTGCAAATTACCATAATTCCGTGGGAGCACTACAAAGATCTCGACGCACTTGAAGCTTACAGTGTGCAAGACCTGCAGACATTTTACGTCCCTCCCAGGCGAAAAGGTGAAAAGGCGATCATATTCTATCGGTCCACGGAAACAAGAGTGGAGAAAGAAATCTGGCACGGCGTGGATTCTACACTTGACAGGCTCCAACCCATCCGTTTGCCCAGATACTACACGAACGGACTAAAAAGGCTATTGAAGCGCCAAGGGGTACCTTTCAAACAGACTATTCGGCAAGCTCGGTTCTATAACGGGATTTGGGATGTCCCTGGGACTCAGCGCAAGTTGCCCAACGTGAGAATGGAAACGCTTGGGCTTGGATATATGAAATCCGGGAAACGGGAACGAGTCCATGATAGGTACGCCATCTATAACTTCGATGAAGAAGAGGACGCCATGTCAGAAAATGCCAACCCCGCACCAAAACAAGATCCTCCAACCAAAATGCCGAGTCCTTCATTTGAAGAACGAATGGACAAGCTTATCAGGGAAGCGGGTCAGAAAGTTCGAGACGATCATAACCGCGAAATAGCCATCTATGAGAAAGCCAGGACGCAACGCCTTCTTCGACAGGCCGCGAAAGATGAAAATGCTCCTCCCTTCCAACCTGTTGTGCAAAAGGCCCGACGCAGAGGCAGAAACAAGTCAAAGAGCGGAAAAGGCGTTCGACAGCGACAAAGCGGGACTAAGAAGTCACGCTGTCGAGAATCAAGCGGTCTGGATTTGTCCCTTATGAAGAAGATGAGTCGAGCGTACTCTTTTCCTCAAGATAAGACAAAGAAGATACTTGACCTCGCTATAAAACATCAAATGATTACACTTCCAGAGTCTAAACGCCCCGAGCAAGCAGGCGAAGTCTCTCACCCAGTCTATTGCTCTTATCACCGAGCAATAGGACACCCTCTCGAAGATTGCTTCACCTTCAAGAACTGGGTCGAAGATCAATATCAGCTTGGCAAGTTCGCTCTATCCGACAGTTGGAAGATAACTCCGCCGCAGAAGTATGAACCCAAAGCCACGAGAGTAGAACCGGATCCGCATCGGTCTTGGAAGCTAGTTCGTGCTTGTCATATGATAACGATATCAAAAGAGGAGCCCGAGGATATGGATGACCTCCCCTGGTGCTTCGAAAACAATAATGACGAGATGATTGCAGAATTTCCACCGGTGCCGAAAGAGCTGGAAGATGGAATACATACCACTGCAGATGAGCTCAAGAAAATTGAGCTGGGGACGACAAGTGACCCGCGGCCGACATTCGTCAGCGAGCTGCTGCCTAAAGAAAAGGTGGTTGCACTAAAAGACGTGCTTATGCAGTATAGAAATTGCTTCGCATGGAATTATTCCGAAATGCCAGGACTGGATCCAGAGATTGCTGTCCACAAACTGACGATATCCCCGAACATTAAGCCGATCAAACAAGCACCGAGAAGAATGCGGCTCGAGCTTGAGATGAGCATCAACGCCGAGGTCAAGAAGCTGATCGACTCCGGCTTCATCCAGGAAGTTCAATATCCTGACTGGATCGCCAATATCGTCCCGGTAATGAAGAAAAATGGGACAGTGCGCATTTGCGTGGACTTTCGGGATCTCAATAAAGCTTTCCCGAAGGACGACTTCCCAGTACCGGTTACCGAGCTGATGATCGACAATACGTCCACTCACGAAGTCTTCTCCTTCATGGACGGATCATCAAGATACAATCAGATAAAGATGCATCCCGAAGACTAGAAGCATACCGCTTTCCGGACCCCTTTGGGTATATTCTGCTATAAAGTGATGCCCTTCGGTCTAAAGAACGCCGGTGCCACCTATCAGAGGGCCATGACGAAGATCTTCGATGACCTCATACATGAAATCGTCGAATGCTATATCGACGACCTCGTGGTGAAAAGCAAATCATACGGGGAACATCTCGAGCATCTGAAGATCGTATTTCAACGCCTTCGGCAGTACAACTTGAATATGAACCCTCTCAAATGCGCGTTCGGGGTGTCCTCAGGTAAATTCCTAGGATTCATCGTCCGAAACCGAGGTATCGAGATAGATCCGTCAAAGATCAAGGCGATCATGGAGATGCCCCCACCAAGGACTCTCAAGCAATTGCGGTCTCTCCAAGGAAAGCTCGCGTATATTCGGCGATTTATAGCCAATCTCTCAGGCAAGTGTCGTCCTTACAGCCATCTGATGAAGAAGGGAACCCCTTTCATCTGGGATCGCAAATGCCAAAGCGCGCTAGACAAAATCAAGAAACACCTGCAGAATCCGCCAGTACTGGCCGCTCCGGTCAAGGGAAAGCCTCTCATTCTGTATACAACAGCCCTCGAAGGTTCTTTAGGCACATTATGGGCACAGGAGAACGACCAAGGGAAAGAAAGAGCCCTCTACTATTTGAGCCGAGTTCTACTGGGGGCACAAAGCAATTATTCTCCCATCGAAAAACACCACCTGGCGTTGATCTTCGCAATAATGAAGCTCAGGCACTATGCGTTGGCACATGAATTCCGTCTCATATCGAAGGTGGATCCCCTCAAATACTTGATGTCAAAGGCCATATTGACAGGATGGCTCGATAAATGGGCCTTGCTCCTGATGGAGTTCTCAATAATCTATCAGCCTCTTAAGGCGGTGAAAGGCCAGGCTATCGCCGACTTCCTCGCTGAGCATCCAATACCTGCCGATTCTCCTTTGAATTGCGAACTGCCAGACAAACATGCGTTTGACATGATCGACGGAGGTGATACCTGATGGGAACTTTACTTCGATGGAGCATCCTCCATGAAGAAGCGCAAACAAAACACTCCCATAATCAAATCGGGGGTAGGCCTTATCTTCGTGACCCCATAAGGAGGAATAATGCGCTTCGCTTTCTCCTTAACAGAGCCGAGGACGAACAATGAAGCCGAATATGAAGCTTTGATAGCAGGCCTCGAGATCGCCATCGACATGGGAATTGAAAACCTCCTCATATACGGAGACTCCCAATTGGTCGTTAGTCAAATAAACGGCGACTATCAAACGTGAAAACCAGAGTTGGTGAAGTACGGTGAGAGGGTACAGCAACTGCTGACCCAAATACCTTCCTACATCTTAGAAAGCATACCGCGTGCGGAAAATAGCAAAGCGGATGCATTAGCCAAGCTCGCTAAAGAACTGGCCGACGAAAACTTTGATGACGTGAGGATCGTGGTGCAAAGCCGTCGGGTTCTTGCACCGGCTGAAATATCTCCGGAGTCATCCGAAGAAAAGGGAGCGACTGAGTAAATGGCTATGCAAGTAAAAGATCAGGAAAAGGCCGAGGATTGGAGGGAAATCTTTATAGACTACTTCAAATCCTGTCGAACGCCTGAAGATGCGTCCTCAAAACATCACCTCATGAAGCGAGCCCTATCTTTCGCTTTCGTCAATGATACTCTTTATAAGAGGTCATTCGATTCTTTATGGTTAAGATGCCTGGGACCTGAAGAGGCGAAGAGAGTCGTCCAAGAAACTCATGACGGACTCTGCGGTTCTCACCAAGCGGGCCTGAAGATGAAGTTGAAGATTAAACGGATGGGCTACTACTGGCCCACGATGATTCAGGACTACCTCGAGTATGCGAAGCAGTGCCACTCGTGCCAGATCCATGGGGACTTTATCCATCAACATCCGAATCCGCTGCATCCAACGGTGGCTAGCTGGCCGTTCGAAATGTGGGGAACTGACATAATCGGCCCCATCGAACTGGCATCGTCCAGAGGACATCGATTCATTTTGGCGACAACTGATTACTTCTCCAAATGGGCAGAAGCAGTACCGCTGAGGGAAGTGAAGACGAAGAATATCCTCCATTTCTTCAAGACGCACGTTATTTATCAGTTTGGAACTCCGAGGCGGATCATCTCCGATAACGGGCCAGCCTACAGAAGCAACAAGATCAGCCGCTTCGCACAACAACACAACATAGACTGGAGATACTCCTCAGTTTATAATCCCCGAGCTAACGGTCTAGCTGAGGCTTTCAACAAGACCTTAACGAAGATCGTAAAGAAGACGGTGTCTCAAAACAAGAAAGACTGGCACGAGAGACTACAAGAAGCTCTCTGGGCGTATCGAACCACGTTCAAGACGGCTACGAACACAACGTCATACGCGTTGGTATTCGGTACTGAAGCAGTACTCCCCCTCGAGATAGAGTTACCCTCTCTACGAATGGCAGTTCATTACGAATTGACGGACGAAGAAAACACTCACCTTCGGCTGGAGGATCTTGATGCCCTTGATGAAACCTGGCTCCTGGCGCAGCAAAATATGGAAGCTTATAAAGCAAAGATGACGCGCTCATATGAAAGATTGACCAGGCCGAGGACATTCCGCCAAGGCGAACTCGTGCTAGCGGTCAAAAGACCTATAATCCCCAATCGCGCCAAGCGGGGAAAATTCGAGCCAAACTATGAAGGCCCGTATATCATAGACAAGGTCTACCAGGGTGGAGCTTATCTACTCATGGACATGCATGGTGAAAGACCTTTCAGGACAATAAACGGTCGCTTCCTGAAGAAATACTACGCTTGACGAGTCGCGGCCTAGGTCAATGATAGATGACGACGACTATGTCCGCTCGCTATCTTCCTAAGCCCAAACTCCATAAGTAGTAACCGACTTACTTAACGATGGACCGAAACGTCCTTAAACTAACAATGGACCGAAACGTCATTAAACTAACAACGGACCGAAACGTCCTTAAACTAATGACGGACCGAAACGTCCTTAAACTAGCAACGGACCACTATGTCCTAAAACTAGCTGTTGACCGAGATGTCGATAAACTACGGTGGATTGCAACATCCCAAAGCTGATAAAAAAACGGTATGTCCATAAGCAAAATGGGCACGGATGAAAACCCAAAAGGGCTCCGTGAGTAAAAACAACAGGGCTATCGGCGAGTCTTGTGAAAACCCAAAAGGGCGCAATCTCGTTTGAACAAAAAAAAGAATAAAAAAAAGAGGGAAAACGGTATGTCCATAAGAAAAATGGGCACGGATGAAAACCTGAAAGGGATCCGTGAGTAAAAACAGCTGGGCTACCGGCGAGTGTTTGTGAAAACCCGAAAGGGCGCAACCTCGTTAAAAGACACTTACAGGGTCCTCTCGACCTTGTGAGGAGAAATCACCCGTGTGAGATCCTTACGACTAATAAGGGAGCAACACACTTAGGGATCCCTACGATTCCTAAGGAGAAATTACACTTGCGAGATCCTCACGACTCGTAAGGAGAACTCTCTTATGGGACCCTCACGGCTCATAAGATTTGAAAGTCTTAAATTACAGAGACCTGAACCTGTTCTTAAGCAACCCCCACAACCTCCGATACTGCCCTACAAGCGGCTCAACGCTGACCCTTGTATACAATCCACGGGCGCGAATAAACATTTCCCTAATAAAGTCCCATACGTGACTAAGGTTATGTTTGCACAGTGAACAGCCCTTGTAAGTCTTCTCGACTTATAAGGAGAAAGCCCTCTTGTAAGATCCTTACGACTTACGAGAAGCCATACACTTAGGAGTCCTCATGATTCCTAAGGAGAAAACACACCTACGAGACCCTCACGACTCGCAGGGAGAAATACCTTTGTGACACCCTTACGGCTCATGAAGTCAAAAGCCTTAGTCGACAGGACCCTAACCCTGTTTATTAAGCCATCTTTGTTCGACATCGACAGAGGCAAATGATGATTCGCTCCTGGCAATATCCCAGTTGCAGCGGTGCTGATGCCGAAATCAGTGTCTGATTCCAAGCCTGCAGTGAAAAGCTAGCAAGCCACACATGCATACGAAATAGCCGAAATGATGGGGGAACTTGCAATAAAAAGCAGCAAGTAAAAGATGTATGCATGCAAAATAGCCGAAATGATTAGGCAACTCGCAATAAAAAGCAGCGAGTAAAAATAAAAATAAATAGCCGAAATGATTGGGCACCGCGAAAAATAGCCGAAATGATTGGGCAATCGTGACCTTCGCGATATAAAAGCTGAAATGATAGAGCATCGCGGAAAAAAAAATGAATGAAATGATTGCCCTACAGGTGATATCACATCAATCCCTGTATACAATCCAGGGGCGCAAACAAAGAAGGAATCGTGCCTCTCCTCCCCAGGCTTCATCAACGGAAGAGGCCAAATCTCAACGGTTCACAAATAACCTGGAGATCATCTCGACATTCGTCTCATTACAAAAGACACAACATAAAGCAAAGCGGAACAACGACAACTCCCAGTTCCATGACTCAACGGTGTACAGCTGACCGAGAGTCAAACTCCGACTCCGTGAAATGCGGATAAAGTCAACCCTTCCTGGTCACGTGGAACGCGGATAACGTCACTTTCTGACCCCGTGGAAAACGTTCAGAGCGGATCCTGGTCCTCGCTGAACGCGGTAGTGAACCTGTGGGAAGCATCCAGAGCAAAATTCCTGGTCACGTAGAACGCGGATAACGTCACTCTTTGACCCCGTGGAAAACGTCCAGAGCGGAGCCTGGTCCTTGCCGAACACGGCAGCGAACCCGTGGGAAGCATCCAGAGCAAAATTCCTGGTCACGTGGAACGCAGATAACGTCACTCTTTGACCCCGTGGAAAACGTCCAGAGCGGATCCTGGTCCTCGCAGAGCACGGCAGTGAACCTGTGTGAAGCATCCAGAGCGGAGCCTGGTCCTCGCCGAACACGGCAGTGAACCCGTGGGAAGCATCCAGAGCAAAATTCCTGGTCACGTGGAACGCGGATAACGTCACTCTTTGACCCCGTGGAAAACGTCCAGAGCGGAGCCTGGTCCTCGCCGAACACGGCAGCGAACCCGTGGGAAGCATCCAGAGCAAAATTCCTGGTCACGAGGAACGCGGATAACGTCACTCTTCGACCCCGTGGAAAACGTCCAGAGCGGATCCTGGTCCTCACAGAGCACGGCAGTGAACCCGTGTGAAGCATCCAGAGCGGAGCCTGGTCCTCGCCGAACACGGCAGTGAACCCGTGGGAAGCATCCAGAGCAAAATTCCTGGTCACGTGGAACGCGGATAACGTCACTCTTTGACCCCGTGGAAAACGTCCAGAGCGGATCCTGGTCCTCGCAGAGCACGGCAATGAACCGTATGAAGCATCCAGAGCAGAGCCTGGTCCTCGCCAAACACGGCAATGAACCCGTGGGAAGCATCCAGAGCAAAATTCCTGGTCACGTGGAACGCGGATAACGTCACTCTTTGACCCCGAGAAAACGTCCAGAGCGGAACCTGGTCCTCGCCAAACACGGCAGTGAACCCGTGGGAAGCATCCAGAGCAAAATTCCTAGTCACGTGGAACGCGGATAACGTCACTCTTTGACCCCGTGGAAAACGTCCAAAGCGGAGCCTGGTCCTCGCCAAACACGGCAGTGAACCCGTGGGAAGCATCCATAGCAAAATTCCTGGTCACGTGGAACGCAGATAACGTCACTCTTTGACCCTGTGGAAAACGTCCAGAGCGGAGCCTGGTCCTCGCAGAGCATGGCAGTGAACCCGTGTGAAGCATCCAAAGCAAACATCGGACTGTGGAGTCCTTAAAATCTACAGACTATGATGTCCTTAACCTCGACCGTAATGTCTTAAAACTAACAATCAACCATAATGATTCTAGACTGGTTTTACCTTGGTTCAAGGATACATCTCTTCACTCCTTTGATATTTGTCATTGTAATTCCTCAACGTCTTCAAAGAGGTGACGGGTCCCAGTAACCACACATTTCGTGGACTGTGGAGTCCTTAAATCCACGAACTATGATGTCCTTAATCTTGACTGTGATGTCTTAAACTAACACTAGACTGTGGAGTCCTTAAATCCACGGACTATGATGTCTTTAACCTTGACCGTGATGTCTTAAAACTAACATTGGACTGTGGAGTCCTTAAATCCACGGACTATGATGTCCTTAATCTTGACCGTGATGTCTTAAAACTAACATTGGACTGTGGAGTCCTTAAACCCACGGACTATGATGTCCTTAACCTCGACCGTAATGTCCTAAAACTAGAAACGGATGGTGGAGCCCTTAAACCTACGGACTATGATGTCCTTAACCTCGACCGCGATGTCTTTAAACTACGGTATCCTGGAAAACATCCAAAGCAACCCCCTGACCCCGTGAAATACGGATAAGGGCAACCGCACCCAGCACTTGCGGGTCCTCACGACCCGTAAGAAAGCAAATTCTCTTGTGAGATCCTTACGACTTTCAAGGGAAAACACGTTTAGGAATCCTCACGATTTTTATGGAGAAATTACACCTATGGGATGCTCTCGAAAAATATATAAAAGATAGTTGGGCCATGCGACCTGTAGGGAGAAAAACTCTTTATGAGACCCTCACGGCTCATAAAGTCCAAAAGTCTTAGGAGGCAGATCTTAACCCTAAATCCTAAGCCATCGCTGCCCTGCAAGGAGATCAAGACAGACTATCCGCAAAATACTTTCAATAAAAAGGGACACACCATTGAGAAGAAAAATATGTCTTTTATTCATGAACCAAAATGGATACTCTCATTCAAGAGTATGTACAAAAAAAAAGATATACAAATCATCAGGCCGGCGGGCGATTTAGCAGCTTGGTCAGCTCATCCTTCTTCCGCTGGGCCACGCCTTCGTGATCCAGTATCTCCAGAAGACGGGCCTCCGCCTGAGCTTGCTGGGCTCGATATGAGGCAATCCGACTTTCGAGCTCTTTCTCGGTAACCTTGTGAGCCTCAACCCTTTCGCGAGTGAACACGGCAGCTTTATCGAGGGCCACCACCTCTTTGATAGACTCTTGAAGTACTCGCCGGAGTTCATAAGCTTCGTTGGCCTTGGCTGTAAGGTTGACATGGAGCTCACCCAGCGCTTTCGAAGCCAGCTCCCTCTCCGAGAATTTGCGGCCAAGCCTCTTCGCGCATGACACCATGTTCACCGCGCACTGCCCTATCAGACCCCGCAAGCTCGCCTTTGCAGACACAACCTCTGAAATATGACATGTACGCTCAAGACTATATAAACAAGCCTTCATTCGACGGCAATATTCGAGCTGAAACACGCACACATCACATGATATAGGAGGCGACAAGGAAAATCTCCGATGCATATCCTATCAAGCATGCATTTGCAACTATATGAATATTCGAAAAGAAATGATACCCGAAGCTCTGATGTGCATGCAACATAATGACAGTACTCGCAATTAAAGAAAGTTCTCATGGGAAGAATAGGAAGATCATTTACGCAAGCAAGACGCGCGTACGAGTACCCAACAAACGTGAAAATTTAACATAAAGCATGCGACAACCAATGATAAAAAGAGTACACTGATTTAAATATACTACGCTAACGGGAAAAGGTCACCGAACAAAGGATCAGTGGCACAAGGGTTAACAAAACAAAGAACAAAATTCTCTATCTCTCTCTCTCTGCCTTCTCCAACACGTCGAAGCGGCGGTTCTTGCGAGGAGTCGCTCCCCACCGATTGGCGCCATGTTCGTCCGCAAAAGCAGACATAATAACCCGCCGGACTCTTATTTGGCCCAACAGGTGAACCGAGCAATCTTTCAGAGCCTGAGTAATCAGGCACGCTTCGTGAAAACACTCGAGCTTGTCTTCAGCCACGTCAAGCATCGCCGGGTCATCTCCGCTGGGTGAGGAGGGATGTCAGCAAGAACGGCAGCAAGAATCATCCGGAGCCAAAGAGATCCCATTGGAAGAGGGGACCCCCTACGGATCAAGAGTTCATATGTCGCCGAATCACACTCATACTCGTGCAGCAAAACGAGGAATCATCACCTCGATAGGTACTTCCCATGGCTGTCGAAAAGCATGGGGGCAGTTGCAGGCCATGGCGCTCAGTTGTTTCCTCAAGATAAACCACAATAAATTGAGAATAGATTTCTCTATGAAGAGAGAAAGAACGCTATGGTCTCAGGTTATAAAAAGGAACATTAAATGCTGCACACGGAGAATATTGCATGGCAGAACTATTTCCGAGGCCCAAAAAAGGGAAGGCATTAGAAATCAAGGAGATGGAACTATTTCCAAGGCTCCTTTTTTGCATCTAATGCTGTGCACAAAAAATATGGCACGGAAAATTAAACGGCCCCATCAAAAGGGCCCCACGTGCAGAGCACGTGAGCACCAAACTTGATGTGCGCTGAAAAATAAAATGGTGCCTCACACGCCGAACACGTCAGCAGCAACAATGACAATATAACAAAATCCCAGAAAGAAGGCATGCAAACACAGAAGGGAAGGAAAAACTTATCACTCATACTTTAAAAGTTCATACAAAAATAAGAAGAAACAATTACAATGGCAAGACCTCAGATTCGGGGCATGGATTAAGAAACTAAAAAGTGACTTTGTCCAAGATCTTCCAGGAATTTCGAACCATCCTAGTATGTTTTCTCTCACGATCACAAGCGTCGGGATCCTCACGGATGTCCTCCACCCTCCGATAAGCAGCAAGTATGGCCGACTGCTGAAAAGCCTGATGCAAGAGATCAATGAGATTGTCTCTCCTTCTCTTCGAGATTAGGCTCATCAGATACACCGAATGCACTTTATCCTCGGCGGCATCCAATGCCCGAGCGGTACGCCGGTGCAAAAGAGAGGGAGCGCCTCCCAGATCGCCAGCACGATGAGTTTCAAAAGAGAAGAGCGACGAGGGAGTAGCCGACTATTGTACTCGTCAAAGCGGCTCATGATCTCAGCACACTGAGCGTTGGTGAACTCCCGGTTCTGGCTGCGGCCCAGCGCACGAATGTTTCCGTAAGAAATGATTTCATCAAGATCATACAAATGGGCATCCATAATACCTAAAATAAAGATCATTAGAATTTAATAGACAAGCCAATCAAGAAGAATACTTGTCTAAATAAACAAAGGATTTCAAGCAACTCTGTACGTTCCCTAGGGAAAGGCACCGTTACAAACTTCTTCTTCTTGGTTGCGAAGAAGACAACTCGGGGCAAGAAAACCCAAGGAGTTCTATAGGAAGAACTGGGTTCTTCATAGGAATTAAATTCCTTGTTAAAAAAGGGGGGAATTAAATTCCCAGAGACATTTTTCAGAACCAAAACTTTTGAGATGGAATTAAATTCCATGGAAAGGATAAGCACCACCACCGATCCTTAAAGATCAAGGAAACCCTAAGAGATCTAGTATTTGAAGATTATATGGTTTTCTGTTTTTGTTAAGGAACTTAAAAAAAAATGGGTTCTTGTCAAAAGGGAAAACCCTTGATGTGAATTTAAAATCCCGTGGTAATTTCTGTGAAAGTTCTTCATTCGTTCAATAGCATTACCTGAAGAGATGGGTTTTTCTTCAACAGAGTTAAACTCTGGAAAATTTTCAAGACAGAGAACTAAGCTCTGAGAAACGAGAATTAAATTCTCAAAAGAAAAGATAGCCAAAGGAGGAAGATGAAGGAGTGGAGGCGCTTCTGAAGAGACCCCTGCATTTATAGGATGTGATGGAAACGCTTCATCTCCCCGATTCTCTAGATAGATCCAACGGTCACAAAAGTGACAGCGTTGCACTCACGTGCAAACACGTGAGAGCGACGCTGTGGGGGCATTTGTTCCCTGATTAAAAATCAGGAATTTCCTCAATGAGGCATCACGTGTTCACACGTGACCAAGGGTCGCGTGTTGACACGTGATCCATTTACAGAGTTAAAGTTTAAGCAAAGCAGAAGTAGGCGGTTGAGGAAAGACCCCAAAGGGGCGTCACGTGCACACACAGGTCCAAAGGTCACGTGATGGTCTTTAGCCCAGTTGAAATGCAGAGTTTAATTCTATCAAGTTATAAAGGCCTCAACGAGGCATCACGTGTTCACACGTGACCAAGGGTCACGTGTTGACACGTGATCTATTTACAGAAGTAAAAATCCTAAGTAAAACAAGTGGCTGAAGAAAGACCCCAAAGGGGGGTCACGTGCTCACACATGACCAGGGGTCACGTGCTCACACGTGACCAGAGGCTTTGAAAGCTTTGAAAGAGGAGCGGTCACGTGCCGACACGTAATAGGCTTTGAAAGCTTCATAAATCAATAAAATTAAAATTCTAAATTTCACCAAAATCTTTCCAAATAGAGAAGAATTAAAGAGACCTATTGGATTAAGAATCCAAGGGTGATTAAATATCACCAATTTTTGGAAAAATCTTGGACAAGGAAAGATTTCCCCTGAATCTCACCGAAATAACAAATAGAATATCTTTGGATTGAAATATCCAACGGTGAATAAAATTCACCTAGTAATCTAAAAGCTCAAATTAATGATGAAAACAAATTAAATCTTTCAGTGAGAGATTTACTAAACAAATTGATTCTTTTCCTTCTCCTATAAATAGGAGTCGAGAAGGGAGAATTAAAAAAGGAGGAGAGACAGAATTTTGGAGAGAAAACTTTGAAGAGAATTTTAGCATCTTGAAAATTCAGAAAGAAAACCCTAGGTGAGAAAAAGAAAGAAGATCAAAATTCAGAAAAAAGAGAATTAAATTCTCAAAGATCTAAGAGTTTAACTTTTTTAAAAAGAACTTAGTTCTTTCTCTGGTTGAAGATCTGCAAAGTGCACATTTCCCCATAAGTTGAGAATTTAATTCTCATCGGATCGAGATCCTGCCATGCAGATCTAAAACTTAGAGGAAGAATTGAGTTTGGAGAATTTAATTCTCCCAAAGTTATAGGAATTTAATTCTTCCAAGATAAAATTAGGGTTTAACCCTATATGAGAATTCAATTCTCCAAAATTATAGGAATTTAATTCCTTCAAGATGGACAGAACTAGGGTTTAACCCTAATTGAGAATTTAATTCTCTCAAGCTCGCAGGAATTTAATTCTTCTTAAAATGAAATTAGGATTTCACCCTAGGCCAGAACTTGATTCTTTACATATATGGGAATTTAATTCCCACAAAAGGAAAATTAGGGTTTAACCCTACCTAAGAATCTAATTCTTCCAAAGAAAATAGGAATTTAATTCCTCCAAAGTTATAGCTAGGGTTTAACCCTATGAAGAATTTAATTCTTAAGAAGATAAAGAAATCTTCAAACATGCAAGAACCAGGATCACGTGTCCCCACGTGACCCCTGTAAAGATCCGCAGAAAAGAACTCAGAGGCAACGCCTCACGTGCTCCACGTGACCCCTGAAGAACAGAAGGAAAAAGCAAAAGAAATAGAAGCTCTGGGCACTTTCACATGTTACCACGTGACCCCTTGGCAAATCAGCACACAAATCCCCGTCACGAGTCAGCACGCGATGCTCCAAAATCAAATACAGAAAGTATTCAATACTTTTTGTAGAACAGAATAAGGGAAATCTGGTCCCACCTTCGGGCGCTCTCACGTGTCCACATGTGACCCCTTTTTCTTTAGTGTTTTGACACTAATTAGAGATCTTTATTCCCAGTGTTTAACACTGATTTTTCTTAGTGTTTAACACTAATTTGAAAACCCTATTTGCAGTGTTTAACACTGATTATTTTCTAGTGTTTGACACTAAATCGAAAACTATATTTCCAGTGTTTAACACTGATTGTTTCTTTTAATGTTTAACACTAGTTTGAGGATTCTGTCTCTAGCGTTTAACATTTTTGTTATTTAGTGTTTAACACTACTTTTAGCCAAATTGGCTAATCTTTCAGAGGCAAAGCCTCCCCTTCAATTGAACCTCAAAATTGAATAACATCTAGAGCTACAACAGAAATGTTATCAAGCCCCTCAAAACTTTTATGGACTGGAACCAGACAAATGTCAAACAGTCCAACAAAGGGCCAGACTTAATTGGACTTAGCCCAAGTTGGCCATAAGTCCTCAATCCAGACTTAACTGAGCCAATGGGCTCAGAATATAATTAATTGGTCTTGGTTCCAAATTGGGCTACAGATCATTTAATCTACCTTGGTTCAAGGGTACATCTCTTCACTCCTTTGATATTTGTCGTTGTAATTCCTCAACGTCATCAAAGAGGTGACGGGTCCCAACAACCATACATTTCACGGACTGTGGGGTCCTTAAACTCATAGACTATGATGTCCTTAACCTTGACCGTGATGTCTTAAACTAACAACGGACTATGATGTCCTTAACCTTGACCGTGATGTCTTAAAACTAACAACGGACTATGATGTCCTTAACCTTGACCGTGATGTCTTAAAACTAACAACGGACTATGATGTCCTTAATTTTGACCGTGATGTCTTAAAACTAATATCGTACTGTGGAGTCCTTAAATCCACGGACTATGATGTCCTTAACCTTGACCGCAATGTCTTAAAACTAACATTGGACCGCAATGTCCTTAAACTACCTATCGACCGCAACATCACTAAACTAAACAATAGAGCCCATAATTACTCTTTTGTTGGATCTAAACGATCCCGTTATGTTGATCTTAGTCTGAAATTAGACTAACATATCCTTAACAAACGTTTAAGTTGATCTAAGTCTCAAATAAGGCTAACTTGTCCTTAAACACAACCCCCAAACCCAAATCTAAGAAAGATACGGATTTAGACTAGTCCACGCCCTATGGGCGACAACATAACTTAGTCTCCGCATACAATCCACGGGCAACCAAAAAAAAACAGACACCCACGACACGAAGTGACCATATGGAGAAGGAGAAAGTTGTTACCGCGAAGCGGTAGCGTAATTAACTGCAGGGGCTTGCGCCTGCAGGGAAGAGCGTCCCCACAATCAAAAACCCCTCAAACGAGGGGGAATCTGACGAAGTCTGCTACATCGGCCGCATCCGTTTAAACCTTCGATACATGGTGTCATAAATCAACTTGGCATCTTCGGAGAGGTGGACGGATAGCACCAATTA
Organism: Agapanthus africanus; assembly: GCA_030015575.1. Taxonomy (NCBI): domain Eukaryota; kingdom Viridiplantae; phylum Streptophyta; class Magnoliopsida; order Asparagales; family Amaryllidaceae; genus Agapanthus; species Agapanthus africanus. The sequence continues at coordinate 362,716,220 of JASDDO010000004.1, forward strand.
GCATCTGCCCCGAATTTCAGGCAAGACGTTCTGTCGTGCCGTCTTTCGGAGGGGAACAGATTCTGGCACGCCCGGTGAGACCTTTTCCTCTTTCCACTCCACACTTCGTGTGTCGTGTTCGCGAACCAATCGCGGTTTGCTAATGGTTGCCCTTGGGTTTCGAGGTACTAAGATTTGGCGTTTTGCTCACTGCAGAAAGCAAAAGGATCAATGGCTGGCACCTGCTCAAAGTGTTCCACATGCAACTGCAACCTACGCTCCGCCGCGACTGGGGGCATAACCTACGGGCCCCAAGCGGCCTCTTTGTTCACGATGCCCGTGGAGCAGATTACTCAAGCCACCACAGAGCTGTTTTTCGGGACCATGCTCCCGCCAGCGAGCTTCACTATCCCTGTACCCGTATCGGAAGCTTCAAAGAAGTCGGTCTTCGATCGACTTGCTACTACCACGGCCCCTCTCAACGGGTCGCCCGATTCCAATCCCTCGGTCCTCACCAGGCTGAACATGAGCTCCAAAGGGCCTACTAAGAAGCCCATAATACCTGAAGTGGCCATCCCAAAGAAGATAGCCATCCCTGCTCCTGAAGTCGTCAAGGCGGCTTCTCCTGCCAGAGGGTCGGTCTTTGCAAGACTGACTGCTCCCATTCCCGCTCCCGCTCAGAAATATTTCTTTGACTGGTTGGACGCGGCTTCTCAACGGATGTCAGTCTTCAAGGGGATGACACCAGCAACAGCTCCTCACCTGAACATGGGGCAAGACAAAGCCATCCCCGTCACCGAGCCAACTCCATCAACTCGACATGCTCGACGTTGCCACTGGCGCCGGATAAGGAAGGCTGGGGGTAACTCCCCCTCTGGGTTAACTCCACCAGCTCCAACGGTGGAAATTAATGCTGATGTTCCAACCGGGAACAGCTTTGAGCTGTTGAACAGGGTACGCAGGAACTCGCCTACTGCCGTACTAAAAAGATCTCCTCCACCCATAGAGACTGTCGCAGAAACAAAGCCGGAGCAGTCTCCTCAACGGCTGTCTTCCAAAGTCTACAAGATTTGGTGACGAGTCTGAGAATCGGTGATTGATCCGAATTTCTCCCATCAGCATAAGAAGTCGAAAGTCCGACAGGAAGAAAACCGCCCTGTTAAGCAACGGAAGACGACGGCCACCTGGGTGCCCACAGCAACGGCCCCCTCAACTTTAATGGCCCACAAGAGAAGAAGGCCGGAGAAAGTCCCCACGCCTGCGGTAAATGTCAAAGGCAGTGAGCCTAAACGCCCTAAATCTACGTACCGTCTACATGGCGTCCGGAAAAGAGGATAGCCGTATATCCATAGGTCATCGACCGCTTACGCGATCAGTGACTAAGGCTCAAGAGCAGCAGCAGAAGCTCCAAGAGATGATGACCGCGATGGCCGCACTCACCGGGCCAAAAGAAAGCCCAGAAGCATCCTCGGATCAGCGACAGGAGCAAGAAACCGATGCCGAATTCCTTCGCAGGATACTTGAAAAGAAGGACAGAGAGGCTGCGGAACAAGCAGCTAATATAAAACGAATGGCCCTTCTGTTCCAGGACATGGTGGGTATGATGATCCAGCCGGATCCCCCAGCCGAAGACCCTCCGATTATCCTTGAAGATGACAGAGGAGAAACGTCAAATCCACCTCCGGCTCTTTCAACGGCCAAAGAGGAAACAATCTCTAAGGCTGCCCTGGATGACTACATAGCCCAGCAGATACGAGTTCACCAGGCAACTGAGGCAGCCGGCCAAGTTGTCAAAACGCGGCGACCATATCCGAGCTGGTATGATCAGATCAAATAGCCGCAGGGCTACACTATCCCAAAATTCCATGTCTACAAGGGGACAGGCAATCCCCATCGACATGCTGCCCGGTTTAGGGCTCTTTGTGGCAACACCGGCGGCGATGATAAGCTCTTGGTTCGCCAATTCGTCGGCAGTTTATCGGAGACGGCATTTGAGTGGTATTCCGAACTTCCAAATGACTCCGTCAAAACTTTCGCTGAAATGGAGTTGTTGTTTACTCAGCGTTTCGCAAGCGCCAGCGAACGCACCCCGATAACGGCATTAATTAATGCAAGGGTGAAGCCGGGCGAAACCTGGGTTCAATATGCAATCCGATGGAGGAACTTGTGGTCGAAGTGCGAGCAGCGCATCGAAGAAGCACCAGCGGTGGGCATGTTCATGGGCACCCTAGATCCTCATGCGACTATTTCACAGTTCATGATGTACTTTAAAGCGACCATGTTCTAGGCCCTAATCGACAAGCTGGCTCAGATGGATCAAATGGGTCACAGACCGTCTCCCCCGAAACCGGAACCGCGAAACGACAAGGGTAAAGGGAAGGCAACCCTCGTCGCGAACACCCAACAGCAGCCCAGTACCCCAAAACTAGCGGATCAACTGGAAGAGAGACGACGCTATTACAATGAGAAAATGAAGCGTCCTTACTCATTCCCACGGGACAAAACAAGGAGGCTGTTCAAGCTGGCGGTGCGCAACAGGCTTATCAACTTACCAAATCCAAGGCGACCGCTGCAACCTAGCAAGGTGAATAACCCCAATTACTGCCCTTACCATCAAACGGTAAGTCACCCGATCGAGGATTGCTTCATCTTTAAAGGATGGATCGAAGATCAGTACCTACAAGGCAAATTTGCGCTGTCCGAAAAGTGGAAGGTAAACCCACCACAACCGCACACTCCTAAGAAGACGGACACACCGGGGGCAACTTGTTCTTTTATTGAAGAAGCTCCGTGGGAGGTCGTGCTTTCAGCCAAAACCAAAAGGATGTTGAATGATCTCCAGACATGCCCGGCGATCAGGTGGAAGAACCCGCTGGAACCTCAGATCATCGAAGGGATGCTTAAGCCGCACCCAACTCCAAAGATTGGTGGTGATGGCCCAAGTACTCACGCCTAGCCGTCAAAATCTTCAAAGAAGAAGAAGAAGAGATCCAAAAAGCCCGTGAAGCCTGGCGACAAGCGTACGGACTTACAGAAATAGATTGACATGCTGAAAGAGTATAACCAAAAGGCGTAGATTCCAATCACGCTCCAAGAGTTCCTCAGCCACGTCCTCGAGGATGAAAATAATGGAGAAGACTCATCAGTTGAATCTGAGGACTACGTAGCAAGTTGTCGTTTGATCTCCCACTCATTGATAGATGATAAAGAGGCTCCTTGCACCGAGAAACCGGGGGCGGGTCCTGAACCAGAACTTCTATGGCCGTCAGACGAGATGATCGACGCCTTCCTGAATGATATTCGTCTGAAAAGTAAAGCCAATCGGAAGCGTGAGATGGCCATATTGGAAGGAGCCAGACGCCGGCGACTAGACGAAAGAGTCGAGGCTCTCCCATCAAATCAAAAGGCATCCGTTGCGGATAAAAACAAATTCAAGACGATGAAAAGGTTTGCTAAAGCCATATCAAAGGGAATGAAGCTACCACCCTCTGAAGAAAACACTCTCGGTGGAGCAGAGATGCATCCTAATTACTGCTCATATCATCGAAAGATTTCGCACCCCGCCGAGGAGTGCGATGCCTTTAAAAGATGGTGGAAGGGATATGTTGCTCACCGGCAACATTTTAGCAGACGAAACGCAAAACTCGTCGGGAGCAGAGAAGTACGACCGAGGAGCATAAAAGAACTACCGGTAACTGTCGTACGGTCAACGCTGGAGGATCACAAGTTCTCACCTTTGGGAGCGACTCTGACGAGGAAATGGCTCTTGGCCCTCTCTTTAAAGAATCCATCTTAGGGAAAGAGGAAGAACCAAAAGCCTGTGAAAACATTCAGCTGCGCAATCGCACGCTTCCAGAAAAGAATCTCGGACCCACGAATAGAAAAGATAAGGAAAAACAAAAAGTCTCTGAGGATATCGTCTTAGATGACCAAGTCATGAGAGAGCTGACCGCCCAGGACCCGCCAAAGAAAAGTAAGGTGGACTACAACGTCCTGGCGCACCTAAGAAAGTTACCTTCGCGACTCAGCATTCTCGACGCCCTTTTACTATCAAAAGAAGCAAGAGGTTCATTGATCAAGGCGCTGCAAAAGCCGGAGCAATTCCAAGCTTTCCTCGCTAAAGAAAAAATGAAGGACGAGCTGGAGGAAGTACATACAGCCGATATCACCTTCGGAGATGAAGACCTCCTCCTTGGGACGTGCGAACACAACCGTCCCCTCTATGTCTCAGGATACTGCCACGATATAAAGATAGGCAAAATCCTGGTCGACAATGGGTCTTCCGTCAATCTTCTCAACGTACGGGTGTTGAAGGAAATCTGCATGAGCGTTCAGCACCTCGCTCGTGATAAAATCACCATCTCCGGTTTTGACTCCCTGTCATCGCGAACTCTCAGATCTGTGATACTAACATTACGCTTCGGACTACTCGTCATGGATATTAAGTTTCACGTCATTGACGCCAAGACCTGCTACAACGCTTTGCTCGGTCGTCCTTGGTTACACGAGTACAACATCATCCCTTCTACGCAATATCAGTGTATGAAGTATTTCAAGGATGGTCTTGAGTATACCGTGACAGGAGAGCTGAATCCATTCTCCGTGAATGAAGTCCGCAAATACGAAGATGCAAAATACTTTTTTCCAGAACTTGAGGACACAGAGAGATGTCACAAACCGGAGAACAATGTCATCACCACCATTCCTGTCTTCAGGAGTGATACCGAGGAAGAAGAAGAGATAGTTTATTCTGGGCTATCTCGACGTAACAACCAGGGACCGTCCGCCCCCATATTGATCTTCGGAAGCGACTCGAAAGATGAGGTTAATGCTGTGTTCTCCAGTCGGCCGTCAATACAAGCATTCGCTGGTGATAATCAGAGTTTGCAAATTACCATGATTCCGTGGGAGCACTACAAAGATCTCGACACACTTGAAGTTTACAGTGTGCAAGACCTGCAGACATTTTACATCCCTCCCAGGCGAAAAGGTGAAAAGGCGATCCTATTCTATCGGTCCACGGAAACAAGAGTGGAGAAAGAAATCTGGCACGGCGCGGATTCTACACTTGACAAGCTCCAACCCATCCGTTTGCCCAGATACTACACGAACGGACTAAAATGGCTATTGAAGCGCCAAGGGGTACCTTTCAAACAAATCATAAAATTGAATTTGAAACTATATCTTACCTGCTGAGCATGGTAAACTCAGCATCATATTCATCTACTAACTTGACCCACATCGAGCTTTATTGTAAATGGATGAATTGCTGCTCCATGTCAAAGCGGGCAGTCTCTGGAAAGTACTTGGCATCGAAGAGGTTTCGGAATGTTCTTCATTCTATCGGTTGCGCGAGACGGCTCTCCTCAGCCTTCTACCAAACTCTGGCGTTATCGGTCAGTTGCAACTTAGGAACTCTCACTCAGGCTATATCTGGCATTTGAGCCGCTGTAAGATCATCCTCGATCGCTTAAGCCCATTCTTCTGCCTCAAGCGGGCTCTCCTTACCCGAGACGTTTTTTGGGTGCAGTGCCCGAAACTGCTTAACTCCAGGTGCTTCGGTTTCAGGGCAGTGCATAAAAATAGTAGTCTGCTGCTGCTAACCCTCCAACAGGCTCTTGATAACCTCGAGAAGTACCGTTTGCACATTGATAGGAGCTGCAACAGTAGGTGGTGGTGGTAGCGTAGGCAGTAGAATATTGCCGTTGACATTTGTGCTGGTATTGTTCAGAGAGTCCATCACCTTGATTATAAAAGATAGATTAGGGTAGATTCAAGAAATTTGAAATGCAAGGAATGTAAATATTTATTGAATTCATTAATTTTTGTGATATATTGTTTACGACTTCATGCAGAACTGGCCTGCATGGATCACCAATAAAACCTGTCACGTCCCGCTTCCCAGTAGACGGAAATGATGGCGTGGCAAGCCCGCGGCATATTTATTCAGAGAAGGTCGTTGCCTAAATAAATATACTAGGCGTATTGAAATAATAATACACAATACAAGAATAAATGGAGATTGTAAAAATTTTCAACAAATATCTTTATTTACAACTTCCAATATTTACAGGTACATGAGTTTCAACTGGAAAGTAAATACAATAAAGGAAAATGCCTAAACATGTGGCATGCATAAGCTGAATAGAAAGTGAAGCTAAGCTAATCCTGAGAAGCAATCCGGTTGTAGTCTTCTTCTGTGGCCTCGACTTCCTCCGTCTCAACCGTATCTAACGAACATTCCACGAAAATAAGGATGGGTGGAATGCCCGTCAGCAAACTAGTGCTCAGTAAGTCCTAAGGATAAAGTACGAGTAAAAGAATAACAAGTATAGAATATATATATGACGAGTAAAAGTATATGTTCATGGGTAAATATGTACTATAGGTATCTATATGGTCACTATGTTAACGTTAAATTCCAAGTGTGAATTTCAATGCAGCTGTAGAAGTATTCACGAGCTCAAGAGTGGGGCCCCTGGAGCAAGGAAATACGGGCCCATTTCATGTGTTAGTATCGGGGATCTAGGCTGTGGATGAGTCAATTCGACTGATATTCGAGTAAAATAAAAAAAAGGTTAATACGAGACTCCTGAAGCTCCGTTGGATTCACACAAGAAATTATCCCAAACATCCCGAATATAAATAGTTTATAACTGTTTAGTATACTTAATTAACTTGATTGATTGGTCATAATATGTCTTAATCGAAACCATAGATTGAAAAAGGTGTATAATGAAGTCGAGTGAGTCGAGTAAAATGCAAGTCATGTCAATTGCAATCTTGGTTCGAGTCAAGTTAGTTCGAGAGACTGGATTCAAGTTCATGTTCAAGTTTAGATTCGAGTTGAGTTAGAATTCGAGTTTGTGTTCGCATTCGAGTTCAAGTTTATATTCAAGTTTGGATTCGAGTTCAGGTCTTTTCATTTTAATTGATTTAAACTGTTAAAAATCTTATGTTCGGAAGAAATCAGCAACTGCTGCACAAGAACGGCATGATTTGTGTTTTTTTCCAAGATAATTGCCATTGATAACTCCGTTAAATTGTCTAACCTGAATAGGAAAGCACTCACTTTCTTCGGCTCGCTGTGGCTCAAGAGAAATGATACCGCTTAAACCTATATTAATCTAGAGTTCTTAAATATTGTTTGCATATCTCGAAGGGGTTTTATGAAAAATACTTTAATATAGTTTAAAAATAATCTCGATGGTGATTTATAATATTTAGGGTTTTCATGAACATGTATTTTAATTGTTGTGGTATTTTAGTGATAAAATCTAGCTTTTAAAAGTTTATGGTATTTTTATGAAAACTTCTGCTTTTGGAAACTTGATGGTATTTTATTAAAAATTTTAATATTTCATTTTAAAAATATAGTTTCATAGTTTATTTTTATTGAAAATACGGATTCATAGTTTTGTATAATTTTCCAAAGTTTAGTTTTTTTTAGAAAAATCGCATTTCTCAAAACCGTATTTTTATTTCCTTTCGAGACCGAATACTCCGTGAGGAGTTCTGCATCTCACTTTACTATCCCCAGGATATGCGATAATCCGCACCATCCATTAGCGGGTCCCCTAACGAGAGTTGTAGAGTCGTATTTGCCAAGAATTTAAAATATCAATTTAAAAGAAATCTGTTTTGAAAACATATGGTATTTTAATGTAAAACTTATTCTTTAAATAAACCCTATGTTTAGAATCTCGTACTATGAAACCATAGTGTGCGTGTGGGGTAGGTCGTTACCCCATGAATGATCTAAAAATATATACTCTAGTTATCGAAATTACGGTTATATTAAAGTTCATGGTATTTTAATGAAAAGTTTGTTATATGATTGTTTCATATAAATTTTTTTGTTAAACTACAAGCTAAGTGATATATATAAAGTTAAGAGTGGTGTAAGGATATTAGTTTGATCTATTTTGCTTATAAAGTGGAGTACAAATGTAAAAAAAAATAACATATATCGGAGTTAACTTCACTTTGTCGATGTGTTTTTAGAAGACGATTTGAGATTATAAAAATGGATAGAGAAGGGAAACTTACTTGCTTAGATCGTTAACAAGAATGAGGGGGAACTTTCGGGTGTCGTGGTGTCGTCGGAAAGGTTTCGGTCGTCGAAATTTGATCATTACTCTCTTTGGCTTGCTTAACTCCACTTGAATAGCCTTAACTTTCTTGAACTTAGAGAATTTTTGAGGAATTTTTAGAATAGAAGAGAGTTAGGGTATGGGGTGGTATTTATAGGGTAAAAATAAGAGAGGGTGTGAAATAAAAAAAATGAATTAAAATGTATTTAATGGTGTTAATTAAGGATTTGAAGAGTCGCTGTTTGATTGCAGGAAATCAAACAGTGCAGGGGAGTTGAGGGGAGCTGAAGAGACGAGTGTGTAAAGCACAGAGGTGATTGGACACATCAGGACCGTCGGCGGCGGATTCGTGCCACGTGTAAAAGTTGGTGTTTACTTCTCTTTGCGCCTGTTTGATTTTTCTGAAACTTTTCGTTTTTTCGTAAATTGCACGTGCAACTCTTGGGCTTCCGAAAAATTAAAAAGAAAAAATCTTTAAAAATAATTGGAACTGATGAAAATCGAACACATAGGCTATGTCACAGTAGTGTAGAGGCTTTACCAGTGAGCTACAAGTTGCTTCTTTATTTTATTAAACAAAAATGACTTATAACTCCTATACAAGCTGAAATACTCTTTTCTATACATTTAAACAAATAATTCTGTACAGGTATTTACCCGATGACTTGAGAAGACGAGGTTGCGACGAGGGAGGAGAGGTTACCGAGGGCGACAACGAGGAAGACGTCGATGACGAAGGCGATGACAGCGACGAGAGGTGTGGGAGGAGCTCGAGCGACGATGTGAGAGTATGAGTGAGAGAGATAATTTTAAATGGGGGCTATTTTTGTCCCTGCATCAAATTAAAATACACAGGCCTTGGGCTAGTAGTTTTTAGACCAAGTTTTTAAACGGTAGGCCCTTTCTCCCTATTTCGAAAATACCGGAGGCTTTTTGACCCCTTTTCTTGGGTCGGGGACTTTTCAACAATTTACCCTTAAATTAAAGGGTAAATTGTAAAAAAAACCCAAGCACTTTTTCTCAAGCATTTTTTTCCGTTGTCAAAAACCCCCCTAACCTTGAAACTGTAGCCAAAACCCCGCTAAACAAGTTTTTAGTTGTCAAAAAATCCATTACCTATGATATCTAGTAGTTTCTTCTATATCAAGTTTCCAGCAATATCTAAGTAACCAGCGATATTTAAGCAGTTGCTTGTGATATCTAAACCGTTTCCTGTGATGTCTGAATAGTTTGTATGAATTGGTCAGATATAACATGCTACTATGTAGATAATGCAAAAAATATTTCTAGAACGGTTTTGACTACCGTTTCGAGGCCAGGGAATTTTCGACAATGGAATAAAGTGCTTAATTTTTATATTTTTTTTGACAATTTACCCTAAATTAAATACCCCACTATATCTCCAAAAAAATTGAGAAAAATATAATGCAAAGACCATTGTACAAACAATAGAATGATCCTTGATACACTCAACATAACCCCCACGGGTGAAAAAACAATAAAAGGATGTCCAGAAGAGACCCCAAATGGTTTTGTCGGATGTAATTTTTTCAGGATCACAAATCACTCTCAAGGAAATTAGCAGTACAAATATCACCGAGAAATTCCTTTTTATCGCTATTGATAAAAAATGAGAGCGTTTTTCCCTGATCGTTCGAGCTCATGAAGAACCATGACCGACCCGCATGCTTTTGCCATAAAGGTTCTTATACACAATCTTGGTTCTATAAACAAGAATCAAGCTCAAGATCACCGCGATGATGCAAAGCCCGCACATGATCAACGAAGAAAGGAAGAAACACACCACCCCTTCACATTTCAATGCCTCGTCGACACCTAAACCTGTCCCAGAGAAAAACTGTCCGAGAAACGATCTTGGGTTATGGTGCTTGTGTGCTTGTTGCTCCGCTTCGTAATCGTATATACCACTAGCGATAACACCAGAGAATATCAATGAGCCTGCGGGGTTTGCTACCGTGAGAAAATTATATAAGGCCCCAAAGTTTTTAAGGCCGAAGAGCTCGGAAGCGGCAGCTGGTACAATGGCCCAATGGGCCCCATATCCGAGCCCGATAAGGAGCGTTCCGATGTACATAGTTCCGGGCCAGCCCATAGCGAAGAAGAAGTGGCCAATTGCCAATATGACTTGAGCTGCTGCCATTGCCACTGGCCTCGGGTATGCATGTTCCCTAACAAAAAGGTAAGAGAGCAACATGACCTGTTTATAATGAGAATTCATGATAGAAGCTAATGGTATTTTCTTTTATACCATTACACTGTTTAAAGATAGAGCAACACTGCCTTCCAGTACATTTATTGCATCTTCTCCTAACAGAAAAGCTAATTTGCGCAGAAATAAACCATGAAACAAGGTTTGAGAGTTCGACAAGTCTGAAATGTATCGATGGAAACATCGGTGTTTTTGCTAAGCCAAATTGCTGTATGTTTTGTATCCGAGCGCAGTTTCAAGGGTCGATGTTGTCGTCTTTCACAAAAATGAATTGAATTTCATTTCAGGTTGGGTTTAAAGTTCCTCTTCACTACCACTATGTTCACAATCTAGAAAATCTTGCATAAATATACCGACTTGGCATAACCGAATAGATAAAAGTCGGGTAAAATTCATATTTATTTTTAATTGGTGGCACGCTCAATTTAGATTTGATTTGCTTGCTTTTACTTTCTGCTCAGAGATGAAAACGTCCACGCACATGCATGCGCACGGTGAGACCTTGAGAGATTTTTAAAAAATGCTTTGAAGAAAAGAATAATTTAGCTAAGATTTTATCATATCTATCCCCTACAGTTAAGACGCTGTTTTCATAAACACGATTCAAAACCTGCACATTTGATACCCAATGTAATATCTCCTCCATCCTCAGATCTTATTGATGTTATTGGAACCATAAAAGATACTAGATAGCATATATTTTACCCTTAAAATATCGTAATGAAGTAAAAAAAAAATTATATAAAAAAAAAGGATAGAATGCATTTGTCATAGAGCAAGCGTCACTTAAACATCCAAACATCTAAGCTTCATTCAGGTATCTATGAACCTAACAATTCTGTAGGGATAGATATAAATGTTTGGACTAATGTGAGAAAATCCAGGAAATACGAACTTGAATGCGTCGTTATAAAACTGGCATGAAAAAATACCTTACGATGATCTCAGAGATATAACCTCCACCGACACGTCCAAGAAAATTCCATATGCTGATCATGGACACAAAAATATGTGACTCCTCAAAACCCAGAGATTGGCTCATCTGACCCAAATTATCAACAACAGTCAAACCCGATCCCGACCCCAACAAAAGCGACATAAAAAGAAGCCAAAAATCTGCCTTTATCATCGCCTGCAACAAAGTAAAATCCTCGCCTCTATGAGGTCCCTTTCTGCTCTTAACTCTCACAGCCCCAACTGCCGCAGCTTGAAACAATTTCGATTGCAATTGCGCAATTCTCTTTTGCCTTTCTAAAGCTGGAAGCAAATCCACTTCCTTTGGCTTCTCATCCTCAACCTCACTAAAAATTACCTCCGTTTGCTCTTGCCCGTTCTGAGGCACCGGCAAAAGCAATTCTTGATCTTGAGTGCTGTCTTCGGTACAAAACGTGAGAAGCAAAGGAATCAGGATAGGAACCAATAGGATAAAAAATAGAACACCAGTGAATACAATAATCACGGTGTGGCTCAAATCTACAAGATCTTCTAGAAGCATAACGCCCATTATATAAGCCGCGAGAAGAAGACACACGCTATAAATGAACATGAAGCTAGAGTAATCTGATGGTCGAACTTGTTTGTGGCCGCCCACTGGTCTAACGATGAACATTAAGGCAATGACAACCATCGAAGGCCCGACAGCAACCATGAAGATTAGAGCGGCATGATCGGGAGTGTGGATCATTGTGTAAATCTGGGTTAAAATTGCTCCGCTTAGACCCGCGAACCCCTTCAGAATTCCTACTACTGGGCCTCGGCTTTTTGGGAAATTTTGTACGCATGAGACGAGAGCGGCCGTGTTGAAATAGGTTTCTCCGTTGTTCCCAACAAAGATAAGAATGCACATCTGAACAGATGGAGGAAAAATGGGTTAAAAATCAACATAATGTTTAATAAAGCAGTCATAATAATTTGTTAGTGTTGAAAAGGAGTACACACTTATATGCTTCAGAATATAAACAAGAAATAGAAATAGCACAAGCATGATAGATTTAGATAATATAATAAGTATAATAAGCCACCCAAAGCATGTTCTCAGGGCCATTTTCCTATTACCTTCGACCAAAAATAAAACACATTTGATCACTGCTTGAATGTTTATATGTGCTCAATCTCAAGTATCAATTAACATAAAGGTACCCTATGAAGCGATAAGCATTTGCTGGAAAAATGTATTCTTTCCTTCTTTTTCCCTTCTTGAACAGATGGAAATCAGAAGAAGTTTTGATGGCAAAATAATCAGTGTCTCAAAAGTACATGTCGACACCAAAAGTAATCCAAGAAATCACGAATAAAGCAACTGACAAAGATATTGCAGTACAAATCCAGCTAGTCTGCAGTTCATATTAATTTCAATCCAGAGAGCTAACTCCAACTATAGAGAAAATAGGGTGTGTTGTTCATGTTTATATTACCATGTGCTGTTAATTATTATACCTGTATATACTTCAAAGTAATAAATATCAGATGATTGAATAAGATACTAGCCTTATCTTGATGCCTTCCTCCTAGTTCATTTTTACTGAAGCCATCCTCTCTTAGCATCATAATGCTTGTACAAGTGAAGCAAACACGAGCATGCCTATCGAAATTCTCTCGCTAGGGGTATGATGATAATGCATCGTGAGAGGAAAAAGTAAAGTTTATACCTCATGTCATTTAGACGAGCTGACTAAATGAAAAAATAAAATTCGCTGACAAAATTCAGTACGAAGGGGCATGTAAGCATCAAAAAGTTAGTTAGAATTCCACAAACTAAATTTGCTGAAATTATCATCCAATGATTCAAAGCATCTCCTTTGATTCCAAAAAGGCGACTTTTAAAATAAACCCCTCCTTCACTAAGTGATTACATTTCTCCTAATTATTGTTAGAATCCAATATTGTACAATCATAAAATCATAATATATCAATCAACTAATCCCTGTAAAGACAATCTTTCACTTAGTAACAAGTAACACCGATAATATCCATTGGTGGGGTTTGGAGTATCCCATTGGGGAAACCCGGAATCGAGCCAGGGTCTTGTGGCTAATTTATCCTACCTATTGTCTCAAAAAAAAAAACACCGATGATATCAACACCAAATCAATCAAACAATCTCTATAATTGTAACCATAACAAAAAAATAGAGCATAAATTTGAAGAAACTCACTGCCCAAAGAGGCAAAACAGCGACACGACGAGTGACAATGAGCCAAACCCATCCGTATCCAATCAAATTCTGAAGGGCGCCAATGAGCATAGCAGCCCAAAGAGGAAGGATCTCACTCAAAGTCCCAGCTAAGAACCCAATACTATCCCCAAGGTCTTTAGCAACACCAAGTGTTGCAATTTGTCGTTGATTATAGCCCAAAGATTTCTTAATCACAGGAGAAATGCTACCAAAGAGATAGCCAATGCCTGCACAAGATTGAACCCACATTGCAGCAACAAACACAAGCCATCTGTTGTTGAAGAAGGCAGATAGCTTCCCTTGGAGTGTAGCCATTGGGGAAATTTAAGGGCAAAGATGAGATTTTGATGGGTTTTGAAGAATACCCAGATTGAAATTTGAAGGAAAAAGTGATCAAGTTGGAATTTTGAGCACACCCAGATTGAAAAAGATGATTTTTATGGGTTTTGGAAGGTGCCCAGGTTGAAAGTGGAGAGGAAAAAGGTGATTAAGCCATGGAAGGAGTTATTTTTCAATCGAAGTAGAGATTTGCCTTTGCTCTTCTTTTATTTTTAAAGATGAAAATTGCAAATTGGCAGAAGATGGAAGCAAAGGAAGAAGAAGCAAAGAGTTTTGTTTTAATGCTTTGAAGCCATGGAGGAAGAGGAAAAGAAATCAGACAAGGAAGGATTTTATAGCAATTAAATAGAGAGCTTTTGCATATAAGCCCTTTTCATATTTTAAATTTGATGATAACTAGTATAATTTTGCGAAATTTTATACTGCCTCCGTTTCACAATGATTGATTAATATGAACTTTCTAAGTGTCTTAGATGTCATAGTTAAAATTCCTAATTTAACCTTTAATTGCTATTTTAAGTATATTTGTAACTCCATATTTGGTAATAGAAACAAAGAGTGCCTCCTGTTTTTTGATTTTCTAAAAGGACAAATAATATAATATGTGGAGAGACTGCTTTACATAAAAAGTTTAATAACGTGAAACAAAGGGAATAGAATATATTTATTCCGAGAAGAGCTAAGCATTCACGTGGTCGACTCTAAAGGTTTTGAGTAAAACTTGTTTTGTCGGTCAATTATTGTTTTTATTTTTATGGATTAATAGTTTGCTATTTAAAGCTAAACTGTATAGTTGTTAGGGTTTTCATTAGGCATGGAAGGAAGATGAGTAAGAATAAGAACACGCAACATGATGATGCTTTATAATGACGATCTCCCAGATCAGGACACGTGGCAGATGACGTGTCCCAGAACTCAGAAGAGAGCGTCCACAAGGGGCCGATCAGACCGCCCATGTACCCGACCTACAAGCACAGAGCTGGCTCACCTCAGAGCCCCCGGCAAGTTGGTCTCCTCGGTCTCTCAGCTCGTCCCGAGCTGCCACGGGACCAAGAATCCTCGGCCCTCCCGCTCGTTCCCGAGCTCCCCTGCCGAGGCCATCTTCCTCGGTCCCTCCGACCGACCAACTCCACCACTCACAGACGTAACCAACGCTCCGCAAATCTCGCCATGCGCAGATTCTCCGCAGGCAACATCCCACGTTGTCACGTCCCGCTTCCCAGAGTATGCTAAAGTGGGCACGTGACATAGCCAACCATGCTACCTGTGGGTAGGAAGTATCCATCCACAGTCACATTACGGCTGTAGAGATATCAAGAACAAAATAAAACTATCTAAAACATGTCCATAATCCAAGATAATCTGAGTCAAGAATAATAAAATGCGGAAGCGAAAGATCCAATACAAAATAACTGGAATGTATGTCCCATAATGCGGGCTCACATCAGGAAATAAATGCAGGAAAGAAAAACTAACTACTGCTGACACTCACAGCTCAGCCCGTTGGCTGAAGCACTCCTGCTCGGACTGCAACAGCGGTACAGAATCTGGGCCATGCAAAACCCAGACGTCAGCGCGTCAAGTCATCAAGTAATAACATATAAACAGGGTAACAGGCAATGCGAATATAAACATGAATAAAGCAAGGGTAACAATAATATAAATCAGAGCAGTGCAGTGGGTAAACTAAACTGTTCTATCGGGTTTTCTGTTCTAAAGTCTTTGAAACCAAATTGGTGAATCATCGATGTAACTCAATAGTATCCCGTGCATACCCGGGACCACGGCTCAGATTCTCGGGCTGAAACCGAGACATGCCGCTAGGCACTAAACAGGAATATGTACAGATGAATGATGTCAGCAGCATCATTCCAAGGCTGGCCTAGCCTCTAAAACTGATCAGAACAAGCAGCGAACTGTTGAGTTACAAGTCAGGTTTCACCTTTGATTTCCCCATACCCCCAAGTTATATGTGTATGTCAAGTCAGGTATCCCGTAATCAAGAACTAATGCCAACACAGGATCAGGTAAATAGGTTTGTCTGGATAGACAACAGGAACGGTCCATGAGGACTACAAGTCAGATTGTTGGCATTAGGCACAAAATCAAGTAACGGGTCAGGTCATGGTACATCAGGTCAAGTCAAGCAGTATATGGTACCATGTCGGGTCAATCAATATGTATGTAGCAAGTCAGATCAAGATGTAAACGATATCATGGGTGTGCTCATACTTAGTTACATAATCCAGCATGGTCATCGACAACATAAATTTAAGCAACGAATTAAACAATAAAGAAGCTTCAATTAATTAGCAGCACAGTTATCAATTGTGTTTCAAAGGTGTTATCAACATTATAAGAATACAATATGACAGTTAGGGCCGTTAAATCATGTTAACAAGTTTAAGAATTTTATGGATGCAATGATATATATATATATATATATATATATATATATATATATATATATATATATATATATATATAGGTTCAATGGATGAAGTCACAGTTAATACAGGTTAAATGTACACGAGTGTCCGAATGAAGTAAAACTATAGAGAACGTGCCATAGGCTGCGTCATTAGTAAAAGTGTGATTAAAACATGTAAATGTGGTTATTAGGTTCAATACAGTAATTGCAAACGGTGGGTTCCAGGCTTGGGAGAATAAAATGATATAACACAACATTGAACATGAAAATGGGGAATTATAGTACTAAAGTTAAACTGCAGGTTTAGGGTGTTATCAATGTGTATGTAAATATTATTTAGCATGTAGCAAGGGGTACTTGTCTCGACGGGTCGCGAATCGGGAAAACGGAACGTTAAACGTCGGCGGGGAAATCTCGCGACGGGCGCACGGTTCACGGAATGAACCCAAACGACGAACAGTGGAACCACACAGGTCAGGGTAACTCACTGGATCGTCGAGACATGTCGCCGGCACGGCCGGATTCCGGCGAACCCAAAACAGTGAACATCAAGAATTGCAAACAAGAAAGGAAAAGAAAAATAAAGAAGAAAGGAAGGAGGATCTGAGAAGAGGGTGCTCACGATGATCCGTGGAGGGGTTGTGATCGCCGACCACATCGACGGAGCTCCGGTGACTTGCCTGCATGGAACCATCAGCCAAACATAGAACAGGGAAAAGAACGTGAAAAAGGAAGAAGAAGGAAAGAAGGAGAGGAGGGAGAGGTAAGCTTACTGGGTGCGCACGAAGGCCGAGGACACGGGGATAAGGTCACCGGCGGCGACTCCCGGCGGCGCAGACGCGTGCACGGGTGCGCAGTTCTCTCGCGCAGGTGCTCGGTTTAGGAGTCGTCGAAGCTTTGGGTGCAGGGTTTTGGATGCTGGATGAAGAGCAGAGGAGAAGAAGGGAATGGCGATGGCGATGGGGATGGTCGGCGGCGATGGGAGACGGTGTTGGCGATGGGTTCTAGGGTGCAGCCGGTGTGCAGGGTACTCGGGAGGAGGGGAAAGGAGGAAGGAGATGCAGTGAAGATGATGAGGGCGAGGAGGCGAGGAGGCCGGCGATGAGGGCGTCGGCGTTTGGGCGAAGACGAGGGAGGACGAGGCGGCTAGGTTTCTCATGAGGTTGGGTTCCTTGGTGAAAAGAAAAAAGGAGGAGGGAGGAAAATATATAGAGGAGAGAGAGAGAGAGAGAGATGGGGAGAGAGAGGGATTGCGAGAGGGGAGAGATAGAGAGAGATGGGTAGAGAGAGAGGGATTGCGAGAGGAGAGAGAGAGAGGAGAGAGATAGAGAAGGGAGAGAGATCGAGAGGAGAGAGAAAATATAGGGGGGAGGGAAAATTGGATCGTAGCGTTAGAGAAGAGAGAGAGGGGGAGAAAGGGAGAGAGAGAAAACAAAATGCTGGGGCCCGCGGGGTTAAAGAAAGAAGATGATTGGCTGGGATGGAAAATTATGAAAGATTTTAGGAAAAGGAAAAAAATATTATGAGGGTTAAATTAAATATATTCGATGGTTAAAAAAATTTAGAAATTAAGATTCAGCGCAAATGCAAAATATTTCCAATTTGCGTCCGGATCGGGTCCAAAAATTTGAAATTGAAATAAGAAAATTATAAGCGGGATCCAAAATTTAAAATGAAGTATTTTACAACCAAAAAGCATACCCCCAAAACGAACACACGTACGCGCGCGTAGCCGTCCAAACACGTCCTTTTCACTGAACGGGACGAGAACACGATGCAGGGACGCTACCACGGGGTTAGGGGTGTCGAGCAGGCTATGACCAGTATTTTAATTTTATTTTAGATGCCTTAAATTGTTATATGCAGAATTGAATTGACGGGGTAAAATTACAATAAGTAACAATCAAGCAAGATAAATGAAATAAAGCCCACACTCCATTCATATGGTAACAGAAACTAGTAGCATTGGGCTCGGTTGTTACACACGTTCCACGCTATCACGATCCCCATTAACAGGCCATCCGCTCATTACGCGGGCGTGACGTCGGCAGCGTAACTGCATGCGAGATTCTCGCGCCTGATGCCGCGTGCTGCCGCCACTATATAAACCCCCATCATAGAGGGGTCAAGTAAACCATTTTTACCCCACTTAGCCGTTACTCTGCTCGAATCTCGTGCTAACTTGATCGTCGAAAAGTCCTCGGTGGTACCAAACCACCCCGGGACTTCCTTGCAGGTACTCGGCGCTGAACTCCTCAAATCACCAATCTCCTCAAAACCCATTAAGACTCACACACAATAGGAGATCACCCCTAAAATCCACCGGGAGATCGACGGAAGACAACATCTGACGGAGACCCGAAAAGGACCTCCATCAGTTGGTGCCGTCTGTGGGAACGTGGACTCCACAAAAACCAAGTTGGCCTTCCGATCTCCATCCACATGGCAAGCGATCACCGTGAAGATCCAGGTACCAGCCGCCACCTCCCCCTCAACGGAGGCACGGGTGAACCTCCACCGAATGTCGTCGACTCCTCCGCCGGCCACCGCCTCACAGACTCCGGCGGTCGCAGGCCCCTCGATCCGTCCCATTCGACCTCGAAGACTCACGTCGGAGAGCCTCGCCTCGAGCCTTGTCGCCCCACTGTCCCTATCGGGGCGGTGGCGGTCAGCTCGCCTGCTTCCAGGCACGATCGGCATCCCCTCCCTCGACGGGGTTATGCCCATGAAGCCCGCCAAGGCAGCTCAAGGACCACCTTACCGGGGGGCCCAAGGGACCTCGCCGAAAGGTACCGAGGCCCATCGAGAACTATGGTCATGACGACAGGGGTCCAGTTGTAACAACTCCATTTTTAGTGTATATAAATTTGATTTAAATTTGAAGTATACTTGGAGTATTTAATATTGCTCTTACCACTTTAAGTATTTGTTTTATACAATAATTACAAGAAGGAGCTTGTAGCTCATTGGTAATACCTTGCACTGCTGAACCAAGCCACTAGAGTTTAAATCCCATACCCCATATTATTTTTAATATTGATTTTTTTAAAAACCTTTAGAATACCAAGAGTTTACACGTGCATATCTCACAAAACCCCCACTACACCTAAAAATGTAACATTTTCAGGAGTTAGATGAACCGTCGGGGGGGATCCCGGCCGCCTGACTCGGCCGGGAATCGGCCTTGACTCGGTCTGACTCCGTCCTCAGACCGAGTCAAGGCCGAGTCGGCCGATTCCGGCGACGGCCCCAACATGAAAGTTGTGTTTTTTCATATTCCCTATGCATCTGCAAAATTTCAGCCTCAGGCCACTTTTAGAGCTCTTTTAAAACCCCAATTACTCCATTTTTAATACATTTTTAATACATTTTTATACATTTTATCACATTTTTCATTTTAACCTTTCATCTACTCTAACCCTAGCCTAGCCTATAAATACACTCCCTACCCTCTACCCTCTCACCCCAAAATCTTGAGCCTACTCTCTCAAAATTTTTCCAAGGGTCGTGTACTTTGAAAACAAGCTCGAGGCGAAACTCCGACGAATTCCCGGCGGAACTTCCGGCGACTGTTTTAAGGAACTACCGGCGACGACGCAATATATCGGCGATCTCTCTAGTTCTCTCTCACTCTTTTGATTAATCTAAAACCCGTAAATACCTTTCTATCTCTCTTTTCCATTCTCAAAATACGAAATTACAAAACTCGACGGAATCGGAACAAATCTGATTTCCGATTCGGTTTTCTATAAAATTCCACTTCTCACTAATACAATCATACCTAAACTTCCTCATGTTGACAATTAAATACTAATCAAACAATTTGATCAAGTTTTGTCACATGAAATGATAGCTTTTTCAATTTATCGTATTTTTCACTTAAATACCGCATTGTTTCAATCCTTCATTTAACCCCATCAAACTTGCTATACATTTAAAATAGATCACGAGGTAACGACCTACCTCCGAACACACTCGTATGCAACACCCCCGAGAACCTAGAATACGAGAAAATAAACATTTCCATTTAAATACCATATATTTAATAAAACCATTTTTAAAGATTTAGTTTTGATACACTTTTTAAAGAAGTACCACTTATTATGAAAATACGATAAGTTGTGGACATCGGTCATTTATATAAACTTGACTTTGTGGTGTCTAGACTAGGCAAGTGAGAAAGCTAAATTTAAAAGGCCCGACTCACGGTGATTCGTGAGTGGATCCCTCCTTTCCTCACTTGTATTTACCTGGCCACAATTGGCGGTGAAGAGGCGATTTGAGGCATCTCACAACTTGTCGTCTGGACCGGTTAGGAATGGACTAGTTGACTTAGGAGAATCTAGAACATACAATACGGAAAATATACACCTTTACAAATAAATACCATTTACTTCATAAAACCGTTTTATAAAGGATTTAGTATTTACAATCTTTGCAAAGCGCCGATACAACCCATTTTGGGGAACCCGTTCGGGATGGTGCGGTTTATCGCACATCCTCGGGCTTAGTAGTGCGAGATTCAGACCTCCGCAAGGAGCATTCGGTCTCGAAAGATTTAAAATACGACATCTTAAGAAAATGAGATTTCTAGAATATAAAATATTTATTAAAATTATTTTTGCATAAATATATGTATATTTATCATTAAAATATCTATTTTGTTAAGATATAAATATTCCACCTTTTTCTAAAAATCACAAGAATCAATTTTACGTTAAAATACCATAAATTCCATATAAATCAATATTACAAATAAATACATTTATTTATGAAACTAGGATATTTTCACTAGAAATATCCCAATATAAAATCCACCTTCATTACAACTCTAAACACGAATAACGAATACTTGAGGTGTATTTTGAAAAGTATATAAAAAATATTTTTACATAAAACCCCCTCAAGTTTTAGAAATTACCCTAAGGACCTTAGCAATTATAAGTTTAAGAAATAATCAAGACTTCGATTTACATTTCTAATTGTCTGACACGGGTTTGAGTCTGATTAATCTGACTTGAATATGATTCAAGTCAATCTACAATCTACAATCTTCAACATGAATCCATGAATCCAATTATCAATCTATACGACTTGACCGAACCGAACCATGGATATACATTCCATTTACATGGTTCTTCAGTTATTCCACTTACATGATTCTACGGTTACATCCGTTTACTGATATCATTGTTTCGGTCAGTCTTTCAATTATACACTCAATTCAATTTACAGTACAAAACAATACAAATAAAACACTACGGGGTTTAAGGGGCAGACCTCAGGGAATTCAGGCTTGATATCGACGGACGGACGAGATTAGAGCTCATCGCTTTCAACAAGGTTTGGACACGGAAATTCAGGCTGCACTAGCCACAGGGAAATTTCCGACTCATAAGGAAGCTCTGGAAGCTGCCCGCAGTTATGAGGCAGTGATAAAAGCAAGGGGCAGACCTCAGTCTGCAGGAGTTAAGCACCTTGCCAACCAGATAGCAGGAGGATCCTCGTCCAGGCCACTTTTTGTGCCAAGACGGCCCGGAGTACCGAACCATCGTCCCAGCCCAGCCTTTTGTACCTACTGCAAGAGAGCCGGACATATGATGAAAGACTGCCTGCGACCCAACCGTATTTGCTTAGTCTGCGGCTCAGCTACTCATGATATTGGGTCTTGCCCCCAAAGGCAAAACCCAGTTGCTGCACCCAGGCCAGCAAACAATTACCCACAGCGCCCAGCCATCCAAGCCCCTGCTCCAAGACCTGCACTACCTGCACCACCCAGAGGACCACAAGCTGCACCACCTCCTCGTCAGTTCCATCAAGCTCAAAGGAACGTTCCGAGAAATGCTCCTCAAGCCAGGAGGAATGTACCAAGGCGCCAGGTTTTCACTATGTCAGTGGAAGAAGCTGAGGCCACTGGCCAAGTCATCACTGGTAAACTTTTCTTCTCAAACTTTTCTTTTAGTCTTGTTTATCTACCCGCTTTCCCTATACCTAAAACATATCCCACATACCTTATGTACAATCTCAGTAGCCTTACTACCTGTACTAGCACTGTTTGATACTGGAGCATCATGCTGCTTTATGTCGCAACGGCTCATCCGAACCCATGCGATTCCAGTCTTACCGCTTGTATTCAGCTGGAATGTCAGTTCGGGAAATGGCGTTCTAAAGGCAACCATGGGATACAGCTTGTGTTCAGTCGTCGTCTGCAGCAGAGAGTTTTATGCTGACTTCAAAGTACCGGACATACCGAACTTCGATGTGTTTCTAGGAATGGATTGGCTTGGAACTTTTTATGCTACCATCGACTGTCGTCAAAGGAGGGTGGTATTCGAGATTCCAGACCATCCGGTCTTCTATTTCAAAAGCGGAGACCGTACCCTGGAGCCAAGTACCTATAAAGTGAAGCCAAGGGAAGCAGTAGTTGCAGCAGCTCAAGCGGAAGAAGAATCAAGACCAGAGGTAGTTCGAGAGTTCGACGATGTATTTCCTGAAGATATATCAGGTTTGCCTCCCGATCGAGCTCTTGAATTCAGTATTGATTTAGTACCAGAGCACAACTGGTGATCAAAGCACCTTATAGATTAAGTCCGGAAGGTTTGAAGGAAATTCGAACACAGTTGGACGAATTATTGGCGAAAGGATGGATTCGTCCCAGCACTTCAAGTTGGGGAGCACCTGTACTACTTGTGAAGAAGAAGAAAGGTTCATACAGAATGTGCATCGATTATAGAGCCTTGAACGAAGTCACTATAAAGAACAAGTATCCACTCCCGCGCATCGATGATTTATTCGATCGGCTAAGTGGATCTTGTGTTTTCTCTAAATTAGATCTTCGTTCAGGTTATCATCAGGTGAAGGTCAATAAAACTGATATTCACAAAACAGCTTTCAGAACTCGCTATGGATATTACGAATTTCTAGTGGTGCCATTTGGAGTGACCAATGCACCAGCAATATTTATGTACCTAGTGAATCAAGTTTTTCGGGAGTACTTAGACAGGTTTGTTATCATCTTCATCGACGACATCCTGGTGTATTCTAAGAGTCGGAAAGAGCATGCAGGGCACCTACGAATTGTCCTGGAAACTTTTCGACAGCATAAGCTCTATGCCAAGTACAGCAAGTGCGAGTTTTGGCTAAAGCAAGTTGATTTTCTTGGACATATCGTATCAGGAGAAGGAATCTCTGTTGATCCAGCGAAAGTTGCAGCGGTTAGCGAATGGCCTACACCAAAGTCAGTGAAGAAAATTTGAAGTTTCTTGGGTTTAGCTGGATATTACAGAAGGTTCATTGAAGGATTTTCGAAGATAGCAACACCCCTGACCAAGCTCACACGTAAAGATGAGGAATTTGTGTGGTCTGAAACATGCGAACAAACTTTCGTAGAACTCAAGTCAAGGTTGACATCAGCATCTATTCTCGTAATACCGGATCAATCTGGAGGATTCGAAGTGCATTGTGATGCATCCGGTAAGGGATTATGATGTGTTCTACATCAGCACGGTAAGGTTATGGCTTATACTTCAAGACAACTGAAGACTCATGAGTGCAATTATCCGACGCATGATCTGGAGTTGGCAGCCGTCATCTTTGCTCTCAAGATTTGGCGTCATTATCTACTTGGTGAACGAGTGAACATCTACACAGATCATAAAAGTCTGAAGTACGTGTTTACTCAGAAGGAGTTGAATATGTGGTAGAGAAGATGGTTAGAACTCATGGCGGACTTTGACATCAACTTGCAATATCACCCAGGGAAGGTGAACGTAGTACCTGATGCTTTTAGTCGCCAACCATTAGCAATGAATCTCACCGCTCAGTGGAAGCTTCAACAAGACTTGAAAAAGATGGAGATTGAAGTAGTCATGCCAGGTAACGCTTCAAGTTTGATGAATTTACAAGTTCAATCAACCATTGTCAATCAGATCAAGGCAGCTCAAGCAAGTGATGCTAAGTTGCAAAGGATCAGAGAACAAGTGGAGAATGGACTCAGAACAGATTTCATCATCCATGAAGATGGATCTTTGAGATACGGCAGCAGATTGTGCGTACCAAAAGGTCCTGTACGGGAAGAGTTAATGAAGAAAGCTCACAACTCTCCCTACTCAGTACATCCTGGAGGTACCAAAATGGACAAAGATCTACGTCAGAATTATCGGTGGCATGGAATGAAGCGTGAAGTAACCAGAAGCGTCGCAAAATGTTTGGTGTGTCAGCAAGTAAAGGCTGAACATCACAGGACAGCTGGACTACTTCAACCGTTACCAATCCCAGAATGGAAGTGGCAACACATCACGATGGATTTTGTGACTGCTCTCCCTCGCAGCACAAAGGGTAACGATGCTATATTGGTCATTGTGGATCGACTCACGAAGTCGTCTTACTTCATCCTATTTCGGGTTGGCCAATCAACTTAGGCACTAGCAAAGAAGTACATGGAGGTAATAATCTATTTAAAATTTAAACTCTTCATAATGTACTATCTCTGATACCCATGAACTCATACAGGAAATTGTGAGATTTCATGGAGTACCGGTCTGCATTGTCTCCGATCGTGACACCAGGTTCCGATCGCAATTTTGGCAGAGTCTGCAAGCAAGCTTGGGAACAAGTCTGAACTTCAGCACGGCTTATCATCCACAAATAGATGGTCAGTCGGAACGAACTATTCAGATCTTGGAGGATATGCTCAGAGTGTGTATGCTAGAATTCAAAGGATCGTGGGAAGATCACCTGTATCTTGTGGAGTTCGCGTACAATAACAGCTACCAAGTAAGCATAGGAATGGCACCTTTTGCAGCATTGTATGGAAGAAAGTGTCGATCACCATTAAGTTGGGACGACATCGGAGATAGGGAACTTCTTGGACCAGAGATGATAGTAGCGACCGTTGATGTGGTTCGTATTATCAGGGAAAGAATGCGCATAGCCCAAGATCGACAGAAACACTGGGCTGATGCGAAGAGACGACACTTGGAGTTCCAGCCAGGAGATCACGTATTCTTGAAGATATCTCCGAACCGTGGAGTGATCCGATTTGGAAGACGGGGTAAATTAAGTCCGAGATATATTGGACCGTTCGACATACTCGAACGAGTCGGTGAAGTGGCATACCGCTTAGCGCTTCCACCCTCATTGGAAGGAATGCATAATGTGTTCCACATATCCTAACTCAGAAAGTATGTGAGTGACCCCAGCCATGTTCTTGATCATTCCGAGCTCACTGTACAGCCCGACTTGTCTTGTGAGCAACAGCCTGTGGAGATCCTGGACAGAAAAGTGAAGACACTTCGGAACAAGGAAGTTAACTTGATCCGAGTAATGTGGAGGAAAGACACTCCAGGAGAATCCACTTGGGAAAGGGAAGATGAAATGCGTGCAAGATATCCTCACCTCTTTGTAAACTACTCCTCAAATAAAAGTTGTAAATTTTGAGGACGAAATTTATGTAAGGAGGGAAGACTGTAACAACTCCATTTTTAGTGTACATAAATTTGATTTAAATTTGAAGTATACTTAGAGTATTTAATGTTGCTGTTACCAATTTAAGTATTTGTTTCACACAATAATTACAAGAAGGAGATTGTAGCTCATTGGTAATACCTTGCACTGTTGAACCAAGCCACCAGAGTTCAAATCCCATACCCCATATTATTTTTAATATTGATTTTTTAAAACCTTTAGAATACCAAGAGTTTACATGTGCATATCTCACAAAAACCCCACTACACCCAAAGATGTAACATTTCCAGGAGTTAGATGAACCGTCGGGGGGGATCCCGGCCGCCTGACTCGGCCGGGAATCGGCCTTGACTCGGTCTGACTCAGTCCTCAGACCGAGTCGAGGCAGAGTCGGCCGATTCCGGCGACGGCCCCAACATGAAAATTGTGTCTTTTCATATTCCCTATGCATCTGCAAAATTTCAGCCTCAGAACACTTCTAGAGCTCTTTTAAACCCCCAATTACTCCACTTTTAATACATTTTTATACATTTTATCACATTTTTCATTTTAACCTTTCATCTACCCTAACCCTAGCCTACCCTATAAATACACCCCCTACCCTCTACCCTCTCACCCCAAAATCCTGAGCCCACTCTCTCAAAAATTTTCCAAGAGTCGTGTACTTTGAAAACAAGCTCGAGGCGAAGCTCCGACGAATTCCCGGCGGAACTAGGATATTTTCACTAGAAATATCCCAATATAAAATCCACATAAATCAATATTACAAATAAATACCTTTATTTATGAAACTAGGATATTTTCACTAGAAATATCCCAATATAAAATCCACCTTCATTACAACTGTAAACACGAATAACGAATACTTAAGGTGTATTTTGAAAAGTATATAAAAAGTATTTTTACATAAAAACCCCTCAAGTTTTATAAATTACCCTAAAGACCTTAGCAATTATAAGTTTAAGAAATAATCAAGACTTCGATTTACATTTCTAATTGTCTGACACGGGTTTGAGTCTGATTAATCTGACTTGAATATGATTCAAGTCAATCTACAATCTACAATCTTCAACATGAATCCATGAATCCAATTATCAATCTATATGACTTGACCGAACCGAACCATGGATATACATTCCATTTACATGGTTCTTCAGTTATTCCACTTACATGATTCTATGGTTACATCCGTTTACTGATATCATGGTTTCGGTCAGTCTTTCAATTATACACTCAATTCAATTTACAGTATAAAACAATACAAATAAAACACTACGGGGTTTAAGGGGCAGACCTCAAGGAATTCAGGCTTGATACCGACGGACGGACGAGATTAGAGCTCGTCGCTTTCAACAAGATTTGGACACGGAAATTCAGGCTGCACTAGCCACAGGGAAATTTCCGACTCATAAGGAAGCTCTGGAAGCTGACCGCAGTTATGAGGCAGTGATAAAAGTAAGGGGCAGACCTCAGTCTGCAGGAGTTAAGCGCCCTGCCAACCAGATGGCAGGAGCAGCCTCGTCCAGGCCACTTTTTGTGCCAAGGCGGCCCGGAGTACTGAACCATCGTCCCAGCCCAACCTTTTGTACCTACTGCAAGAGAGCCGGACATATGATGAAAGACAGCCGGCGAGCCAACCGTATTTGCTTAGTCTGCGGCTCAGCTACTCATGATATTGGGTCTTGCCCCCAAAGGCAAAACCCAGTTGCTGCACCCAGGCCAGCAAACAATTACCCACAGCGCCCAGCCATCCAAGCCCCTGCTCCAAGACCTGCACTACCTGCACCACCCAGAGGACCACTAGATGCGCCACCTCCTCCTCAGTTCCATCAAGCTCAAAGGAACGTTCCGAGAAATGCTCCTCAAGCCAGGAGGAATGTACCAAGGCGCCAGGCTTTCACTATGTCAGTGGAAGAAGCTGAGGCCACTGGCCAAGTCATCACTGGTAAACTTTTCTTCTCAAACTTTTCTTTTAGTCTTGTTTATCTACCCACTTTCCCTATACCTAAAACATATCCCACATACCTTAGGTACAATCTTAGTAGCCTCACTACCTGCACTAGCACTGTTTGATACTGGAGCATCATACTGCTTTATGTCGCAACAGCTCATCCGAACCCATGCGATTCCAGTCTCACCGCTTGTATCCAGCTGGAATGTCAGTTCAGGAAATGGCGTTCTAAAGGCAACCATGGGATACAGTTTGTGTTCAGTCGTCGTCTGCAGCAGAGAGTTTTATGCTGACTTCAAAGTACCAGACATACCGAACTTCGATGTGGTTCTAGGAATGGATTGGCTTAGAACTTTTTATGCTACCATCAACTGTCGTCAAAGGAGGGTAGTATTCGAGATTCCAAACCATCCGGTCTTCTATTTCAAAAGCGGAGACCGTACCCTGGAGCCAAGTACCTACAAAGCGAAGCCAAGGGAAGCAGTAGTTGCAGCAGCTCAAGCGGAAGAAGAATCAAGACCAGAGGTAGTTCGAGAGTTCGACGATGTATTTCCTGACAATATATCAGGTTTGCCTTCCGATCGAGCTCTTGAATTCAGTATTGATTTAGTACCAGGAGCACAACCGGTGATCAAAACACCTTATAGATTAAGTCCGAAAGGTTTGAAGGAAGTTCGAACACAGTTGGACAATTATTGGCGAAAGGATGGATTCGTCCCAGCACTTCAAGTTGGGGAGCACCTGTACTACTTGTGAAGAAGAAAGAAGGTTCATAGAGAATGTGCATCGATTATAGAGCCTTGAACGAAGTCACTATAAAGAAAAAGTATACACTCCCGCGCATCGATGATTTATTTGATCAGCTAAGTGGATCTTGTGTTTTCTCTAAATTGGATCTTCGTTCAGGTTATCATCAGGTAAAGGTCAATAAAACTGATATTCACAATACAGCTTTCAGAACTCGCTATGGATATTACGAATTTCTAGTGGTGCCATTTGGAGTGACCAATGCACCAGCAATATTTATGAACCTAGTGAATCAAGTTTTTCGGGAGTACTTAGACAGGTTTGTTGTCATCTTCATCGATGACATCCTGGTGTATTTTAAGAGTCGGAAAGAGCATGTTGGGCACCTACGAATTGTCCTGGAAACTTTTCGACAGCATAAGCTCTATGCCAAGTACAGCAAGTGCGAGTTTTGGCTAAAGCAAGTTGATTTTCTTGGACATATCGTATCAGGAGAAGGAATCTCTGTTGATCCAGCGAAAGTTGCTGCAGTTAGCGAATGGCCTACACCAAAGTCAGTGAAGAAAATTCGAAGTTTCTTGGGTTTAGCTGGATATTACAGAAGGTTCATTGAAGGATTTTCGAAGATAGCAACATCCCTGACCAAGCTCACACGTAAAGATGAGGAATTTGTGTGGTCAGAAACATGCGAACAAAATTTCGTAGAACTCAAGTCAAGGTTGACATCAGCATCTATTCTCGTAATACCGGATCAATCTGGAGGATTCGAAGTGCATTGTGATGCATCCGGTAAGGGATAAGGATGTGTTCTACATCAGCACGGTAAGGTTGTGGCTTATACTTCAAGACAACTGAAGACTCATGAGCGCAATTATCCGACGCATGATCTGGAGTTGGCAGTCGTCATCTTTGCTCTCAAGATTTGGCGCCATTATCTACTTGGTGAACGAGTGAACATCTGCACAGATCATAAAAGTCTGAAGTACGTGTTTACTCAGAAGGAGTTGAATATGCGGTAGAGAAGATGGTTAGAACTCATGGCGGACTTTGACATCAACTTGCAATATCACCCAGGGAAGGTGAACGTAGTACCTGATGCTTTTAGTCGCCAACCATTAGCAATGAATCTCACCGCTCGGTGGAAGCTTCAACAAGACTTGAATCAGATGGAGATTGAAGTAGTCATGCCAGGTAACGCTTCAAGTTTGATGAATTTACAAGTTCAATCAACCATTGTCAATCAGATCAAGGCAGCTTAAGCAAGTGATGCTAAGTTGCAAAGGATCAGAGAACAAGTGGAGAATGGACTCAGAACAGATTTCATCATCCATGAAGACGGATCTTTGAGATACGGCAGCAGATTGTGCGTACCAAAAGGTCCTGTACGGGAAAAGTTAATGAAGGAAGCTCACAACTCTCCCTACTCAGTACATCCTGGAGGTACCAAAATGCACAAAGATCTACGTCAAAATTATCGGTGGAATGGAATGAAGTGTGAAGTGGCCAGAAGCGTCGCAAAATGTTTGGTGTGTCAGCAAGTAAAGGCTGAACATCACAGGACGGCTGGACTACATCAACCGTTACCAATCCCAGAATGGAAGTGGCAACACATCACGATGGATTTTGTGACTGCTCTCCCTCGCAGCACAAAGGGTAACGATGTTATATTGGTCATTGTGGATCGACTCACGAAGTCGTCTCATTTCATCCCATTTCGGGTTGGCCAATCAACTGAGGCACTAGCAAAGAAGTACATGGAGGTAATAATCTATTTAAGATTTAAACTCTTCATAATGTACTATCTCTGATACCCATGAACTCATACAGGAAATTGTGAGACTTCATGGAGTACCGGTCTGCATTGTCTCCGATCGTGACACCAGGTTCCGATCACAATTTTGGCAGAGTCTGCAAGCAAGCTTGGGAACAAGTCTGAACTTCAGCACGGCTTATCATCCATAAACAGATGGTCAGTCGGAACGAACTATTCAGATCTTGGAGGATATGCTCAGAGTGTGTATGCTAGAATTCAAAGGATCGTGGGAAGATCACGTGTATCTTGTGGAGTTCGCGTACAATAACAGCTACCAACTAAGCATAGGAATGACACCTTTTGCAGCATTGTATGGAAGAAAGTGTCGATCACCATTAAGTTGGGACGACATCGGAGATAGGGAACTTCTTGGACCAGAGATGATAGTAGCGACCGTTGATGTGGTTCGTACTATCAGGGAAAGAATGCGCATAGCCCAAGATCGACAGAAACACTGGGCTGATGCGAAGAGACGACACTTGAAGTTCTAGCCAGGAGATTACGTATTCTTGAAGATATCTCCGAACCGTGGAGTGATCCGATTTGGAAGACGGGGTAAATTAAGTCCGAGATATATTGGACCGTTCGACATACTCGAACGAGTCGGTGAAGTGGCATACCGCTTAGCGCTTCCACCCTTATTGGAAGGAGTGCATAATGTGTTCCACATATCCCAACTCAGAAAGTATGTGAGTGACCCCAGCCATGTTCTTGATCATTCCGAGCTCACTATACAACCCGACTTGTCTTGTGAGCAACGGCCTGTGGAAATCCTGGACAGAAAAGTGAAGACACTTCGAAACAATGAAGTTAACTTGATCCGAGTAATGTGGAGGAAAGACACCTCAGGAGAATCCACTTGGGAAAGGGAAGATGAAATGCGTGCAAGATATCCTCACCTCTTTGTAAACTACTCCTCAAATAAAAGTTGTAAATTTCGAGGACGAAATTTATGTATGGAGGGTAGACTGTAACAACTCCACTTTTAGTGTACATAAATTTGATTTAAATTTGAAGTATACTTAGAGTATTTAATGTTGCTATTACCACTTTAAGTATTTGTTTCACACAATAATTACAAGAAGGAGCTTGTAGCTCATTGGTAATACCTTGCACTGCTAAACCAAGCCACCAGAGTTCAAATCCCATACCCCACATTATTTTTAATATTGATTTTTTAAAAACCTTTAGAATACCAAGAGTTTACATGTGCATATCTCATAAAAACCCCACTACACCCAAAGATGTAACATTTTCAGGAGTTAGATGAACCGTCGGGGGGGGGGGGTCCCGACCGCCTGACTCGGCCGGGAATCGGCTAAATCGGCCTTGACTCGGTCTGACTCCGTCCTCAGACCGAGTCACGGCCGATTCCGACGACGGCCCCAACATGAAAGTTGTGTCTTTTCATATTCTCTATGCACCTGCAAAATTTCAGTCTCAGACCACTTCCAGAGCTCTTTTAAAACCCCAATTACTCCACTTTTAATACATTTTTATACATTTTATCACATTTTTCATTTTAACCTTTCACCTACCCTATAAATACATCCCCTACCATCTACCCTCTCACCCCAAAATCCTGAGCCCACCCTCTCAAAAATTTTCCAAGAGTCGTGTACTTTGAAAACAAGCTCGAGGCGAAGCTCCGACGAATTCCTGGCGGAACTTCCGGCGACCGTTTTAAGGAACTACCGGCGACGACGCAATACATCGGCGATCCCTCTAGTTCCCTCTCACTCTTTTGATTAATCTAAAACCCGTAAGTCCCTTTCTATCTCTCTTTTCCATTCTCAAAATACGAAATTACAAAACCCGACGGAATCGGAACAAATCTGATTTTCGATTCGGTTTTCTATAAAATTCCACTTCTCACTAATGCAATCATACCTAAACTTCCTCATGTTGACTATTAAATACTAATCAAACAATTTGATCAGGTTTCGTCACATGAAATGATAACTATTAAACACCATTTCTAAAGATTTAGTTTTGATACACTTTTTAAAGAAGTACCACTTATTATGAAAATACGATAAGTTGTGGACATCGGTCTTTTATCTAAACCTGACTTTGTGGTGTCTAGGCTAGGCAAGTGAGGAAGGTAACTTTAAAAGGCCCGACTCACGGTGATTCGTGAGCGGATCCCTCCTTTCCTCACTTGTACTTACCTGGCCACAATTGACGGTGAAGAGGCGATTTGACGCATCTCACAACTTGTCGTCTGGACCAGTTAGGAATGGACTAGTTGACTTAGGAGAATCTAGAACATACAATATGGAAAATATACACCTTTACAAATAAATACCATTTACTTCATAAAACCGTTTTATAAAGAATTTAGTATTTACAATCTTTGCAAAGCGCCGCTACAACCCACTTTGGGGAACCCGTTCGGGATGGTGCGGTTTATCGCACATCCTCGGTCTTAGTAGTGCGATATTCAGACCTCCGCAAGGAGCATTCGGTCTCGAAAGATTTAAAATACGACATCTTAAGAAAATGAGATTTCTAGAATATAAAATATTTATTAAAATTATTTTTGTATAAATATATGTATATTTATCACTAAAATATCTATTTTGTTAAGATATAATAATTCCACTTTTTTCTAAAAATCACAAGAATCAATTTTACATTAAAATACCATAAATTCCACATAAATCAATATTACAAATAAATACCTTTATTTATGAAACTAGGATATTTTCACTAGAAATATCCCAATATAAAATCCACCTTCATTACAACTCTAAAGACGAATAACGAATACTTGAGGTGTATTTTGAAAAGTATATAAAATGTATTTTTACATAAAAACCCCTCAAGTTTTAGAAATTACCCTAAGGACCCTAGCAATTATAGGTTTAAGAAATAATCAAGACTTCGATTTACATTTCTAATTGTCTGACTCGGGTTTGAGTCTAATTAATCTGACTTGAATATGATTCAAGTCAATCTACAATCTACAATCTTCAACATGAATTCATGAATCCAATTATCAATCTATACGACTTGACTGAACCGAACCATGGATATGCATTCCATTTTCATGGTTCTCCAGTTATTCCACTTACATGATTCTACGGTTACATCCGTTTACTGATATCATAGTTTCGATCAGTCTTTCAATTATACACTCAATTCAATTTACAGTACAAAATAATACAAATAAAATACTACGGGGTTTAAGGGGTAGATTGGTACGGAAGGTGTTAAAAGTGGCACGAGGCGGTAAGATTAAGACACCTAACCTATATTCCGTTGCTGTTGTACCGTGGATTAACGGTTCCTTATACATTCCGTTTGCCATGGTCTCTAGCATATAGAGACCCCTCTCGTATACACTGGCATCCTTCTATACCAAGCTACAAACAACAGCGGTAACACAACATTACAACAAGATAATACAACTTTAAAAGATACCTTCTTATTCTGTCTACTATACTTTCCTCTTATCTTTGGGACTTACCGAGCGACCTGTTCGTTGACGATATTCTATTTTTTTCTTCTTTGAATGTCGTCAGGTGGTTTGGACCCGGCAAAGATCGAGCCATCTGCAGAAGACTTGAAGCAGTTTGCTGAAGAACCAGAGCTCTAGTTTTATTGTATATTTCCATTCAGTACTTTTCATTTCCTGTTATGCCATTGTTTAGGCATCGTTTTATTTCAGTTGTATTTCCTTTTCATGCATTGTACAAAAGAATGTTAATAAATAAAAGTTGTTGTTTTTATTATATCTTGTCTCTTGTATATTTATTTTTATATTGCTTAGATACGCTTAGCGTATGTACTTCTGAGTATATACGTAGCGGACCAGTCGCGTCCCTTTCGCCGTATACTGGGAAGCGGGGCGTGACACCAGTCGATCTCCTGCGAGACTCGGCACCCCAAGCCGGCAACGGACGCCAACGGACGCCCGAGAAAAAAGGCCAGGGGCCACGACCCTATCACCTTTGGCGACGAGGACCTCCACGGTATATCCATGCCCCACAACGACCCTCTGGTGATCATGTCCCGAATCCACCGGTACGAGGTCCATCGGATACTTGTCGACTCGGGCAGCTCGGCAGACATCCTCTTCCACGACTGCTTTCTGCGCATGGGGCTCACCCCAGCAGACTTGAAACCAACCTCCCACGTCCTTTCAGGGTTCACTAACCACTCCATCCCGGTGGAAGGGGTGGTCATCCTGCAGTTCAATGTCGGGGAGCCTGGCCGCACCTGTACGTTGCCTGTGGACTTCATCGTAGCAAATGTCCCATCGGCTTACAACGTCCTCCTCGTCCGCCCGACGCTGAACTCCCTCCCGGACCAGATATCGACCTACCACCTGGCGATCAGGGCGGGATAGGTCGGGTCTACGGGAACCAGCGTGTCGCGAAGGTATGCCTTACCGAAACATCTTCATCCGAGCAGCCGGTCGACGACGCTGAGGTAAATAACGACATCAAGGGTTCTCTGGACACCCGAGACGGGTGGAGGGAGGTCCAGGGAACGCCGGTCGAACCACTGACCGAGGCGCCCCTGACAGAAGGGAATGATGAAAAAACCGTCCAGGTCGGATCACTCCTGACAAGGGCTCAGCGAGATGACCTGGTCAGTTTTCTCAGAAATAACTTCGACGTCTTCTCCTGGGTGCCTGCTGACATGCCTGTGATCGACCCCAAAATCATTTCCCACAAGCTCGGGGTTGATCCTGCGGCCCGACCCGTCAGACAGAAAAAGCGAAGCTTCGCTCCGGTCAAACAGAAGGCTATCGAAGATGAGGTTGATCGGCTTCTCGCCGCCAACTTCATCCAGAATGTACCCTACTCGGAGTGGCTGGCGAACGTAGTTCTGGTCAAGAAGTCAAGCGGAAAGTGGCGCATGTGCGTCGACTTCACCGACCTCAATAAGGCCTGCCCCAAGGACAACCACCCTCTCCCTCGGATAGATCAGCTCTTCGACAGCTCGGCCGGCCACGAGCTGTTGAGCTTCATGGATGCTTTCTCCGGCTACAATCAGATCCGTATGAATCCGGAAGATGAAGATCTCACCACATTCACAACGGACCGGGGGGTATATTGCTACAAGGTGATGCCCTTTGGCCTCAAAAACGTTGGGGCCACGTACCAACGGTTGGTCAATCACATGTTCAAGCCACAGATCGGCAGGAATATGGAGGTCTACGTTGACGATATGCTCGTCAAATCCGTCTCGTCGGCCGACCGTGTCAGGGATCTGGGCGAGGCCTTCGAAGTGCTCCGCAAGTTCAAGATGAAGCTAAACCCCGCCAAATGTGCATTCGGAGTCACCGGGGGAAAGTTCCTCGGTTTCATGGTCACTCACCGTGGAATCGAAGCTAACACAGAGAAAATCGACGCTATCCTCAATATGGCTGTGCCCAAGACCAACGTCGAGATCATGCGGCTCACGGGACGAGTCGCAGCTCTAAGCCGCTTCATGTCCAGGTCGGGAGAGAAATGCCTCCCGTTCTTTAAAGCTCTAAGGAAGATCCCGAGGTTCGAGTGGTCGGAGGAGTGCCAGGCCGCCTTCGGCCAATTGAAGAAGCACCTCGCGACGCCACCACTGTTCACCCGACCAGTTGAAAGAGACGAGCTGTCGTTGTATCTAGCGGTATCCGACCAAGCTGCAGGCTCGGTGCTCGTCCGAGAGGTCGGTGGAGCGCAGAAGCCGGTGTACTATGTGAGCCATGTATTTAAGGACGCATAAACGAGATATCCGGTCATAGAGAAGATTGTCTTAGCCCTCGTGGTGGCCTCAAGGAAGCTGCGGCACTACTTCCAAGCACACACCATCATCGTCCTCACCGAGCGCCCGTTGGGGGCTATCCTTGCATCACCCGAATCCTCAGGCCGCTTAGAAAAGTGGAGGTGGGAACTATCTCAGTTTGACATAAAATATCGCCCGAGGCAGGCCATCAAAGCGCAGGCCCTGGCCGATTTCATCGTTGAATGCACCATCCCTAGCAAGAAACCGGAGTCCACGCCGCCCCTCGCAACTCAGTGTCCCATCGCGGAAAGGCCTGGCTCGGTTCCTGAGTGGGTCACCTACGTCGACGGGTCTTCAACCGAGGAAGGTTGTGGTGCCGACCTCATTATCCGGGGCCCGAACGAGGCGGAAATGGAGTACTCTCTGAAGCTCGGTTTCAAAGCCTCGAACAACGCGGCAGAGTACGAGGCCCTCCTGGCTGGACTGTGCATGGCCGCCGGGCTGGGACTGAAGATAATTCGAATCCGCAGCGACTCGGCCCTTGTCGTCGGTCAAGTGACCAGCCGCTTTGAAGCTCGGGAGCCTCTGATGATGAAGTACCTGGGCGAGGTGAGGAAACTCCGGAGGAACTTTGACGAAGTACAAGTAGAACAAATACCCAAGCAGCTGAATGCCCAAGCCGACGCCCTGAGCAAGATGGCTTCGTCATACTCGGCCAACAATAAGCGGTCTATCCTCTTCGAAACCTTGCCTCAGCCCAGCGTAGAAGACGGAGTGACAACACTCCACGTATATGCGGCGCAAGAAAGCGACCAAAATTGGAGGGAGCCCATCGTGGAATTCCTGAAGGACGGTGCGCTCCCAGAAGATCGGGGAGCCGCCCGCCGTCTCCGGGCCAAAGCCCGCCACTTCATCTGGAGCAATGGGAATCTCTACAAGAAATCCTTCACTCAGCCCCTGCTCCGGTGCATTGACCCCCGCGAAGCCAACTACGTCCTCCGGGAAATTCATGAGGGGGTTGGAGGTGCGCACCAAGGGGCCCGAACCTTGATCCAAAAGGCGTTGCTCCAGGAGTACTACTGGCCCACTGTTCATGAGGACGCCCAGAAGCTAGCCAGGAGATGCAAGAGTTGCCAGCTCCACGGCAGCATCTCTCGCCTCCCCGCTACCGAGCTGACCGCCCTAACATCCCCATGGCCATTCGCCCAGTGGGGATTGGACATGATCGACCAGTTTCCTACTGGTATGGACGGGCACAAATACGTCATCGTCGCAGTGGACTACTTCACCAAGTGGATCGAGGTCGTCCCTATCAGGAAACCGGACGCCGCCACGACCATCAAGTTCCTGCAAAATAATCTGATACTCCGGTTCGGCATCCCGAGATGTATCATCACCGACCACGGAACGAACTTCGAGAACGAGAAAGTGAAGAACTTCTGCAAAGAGTACCACATCCTCATGAAATTCGCTGCGGTCGCGCATCCCCAATGCAACGGGTAGGCCGAAGTCACTAACCGAGACGTCCTCCGAGGTCTCCGAACCCGTCTAGAAGGGCGACAAGGCAGTTGGGTCGAAGAACTGCCCCGGATCTTATGGGCCCTGCACACGTCAAAGAAGACCCCCACCGGGGAAACCCCCTTCAGCCTCTGCTACAGGACCGAGGCAATGGTCCCAGCGGAGATCGGGCTACCCAGTCATCGGGACGAGCACTTCGACGATGATGCGAATACTTCGGCGCTACGGACCAACCTGAACATCTTGTTGGAGAAGAGAGACCGGGCTCAGATCAGGACTGCCGCTTATCAACAACAAACTGCCCGATACTACAACGCTCGGGTCAAGCGCCGCCCCTTCCAGATCGGAGATCTGGTCCTACGGCGAAACGAGTTCATTGATCAAGACAAGCTACACAAGTTCTCTCCGAAGTGGAACGGCCCCTTCCTCGTTTCTGCCCGATACCATATAATTAGTTGGTCTTCACATTTTTTCCAACAAATCTAACGCCACAAATTAATGTCTTATGTGATGGCTCTAACACGATGTTGCTAGGTCTGAGAGACTCTTGAAAAATAAAATAAGTTTGAATTGCACATCGATTGACCCATCTTGGAAACAAATAAATGTTAGAAATATCACCAATTTACAATTCATTGGATTATTTGTGTATAAATATGTATGCATGTTGATCTTTTAGGATTCTTGATGATATTTCGTTAGTTGAGACTTGTCAAAAGTGGGGCACACTGATAATGACACCTCGGATCCAAAGAAATTAAAATAAAATTGGACAGGGTGTTTTATAATTTTGTTGCAAATTCAAAGATGTTAATATGTGATTTTGATTTAATTGAAGGGTGGTTGTGCAAGGAATAAAAGGAAGGAATAGTACTTAAAATTGACATCAGATTTGTCTTTTGCTGGCCATGTTACACGAAATCTCTTGTATTTTATGGAGGCACGTGGGATCTGGGTTTCTAAATAAAATCTTGTTGCCTAAGCAAAGATTTAGGACTAAAATGTAAAAAACGCTGACAAGTCGAGTTGAATCCTGATATAACATGAGTATAGCTCGGACACTAGCTACTGAGTAAACGAGCCTAAATATCAAAACCAGGCCCGATGAGAAAGAAGCACACTGGCGCCGATCCAACTGAAGCCCATAAGCATCGCAGGGTCATAACCGCGTCCGGATCAAACGATCGACCCGATATCCGCACTCGATAAGTAGACATCCATAGGAAGACAGGCGGAAAATGCATAAATAGTTAAAGCTTGCATGGTGATAGGGTGTAAAGGGGAGACACGGACAAAATATTACACATAAGCTATAAATATATTATTTAACAAAACGATACAAGTCAAAATTTCATGCTAGCTAGCAAGGTTGGTTGCTCTTAACACAAAAAATTAGAAGGGGATCCCTCGGTTTTCAAAAGCGATAGGTTCAAATCCTTGAGCCAAATATACATGTGAAAAACTCCCTAAACTTAAGAATTCCCTTGTTTAAGTCCTTGTAATATATTAACTAATATGTTATACCAATAATACCCTTTAGGATAAAGTACTACATTTGTCTTTTAAAACTACTATACTTATCTTTTAAACTGCTGCATTTATCTTTTAAACCGCTACATCTGAATTAAAATACTATATTTGATATGAAAACATTACATTTATTGGTAAAACTGCTACAACTATTACATTTGACATGTTTTAAACTAAATGTAGCAGTTTAAAAGATAAATGTTGTGATTTAAAATATAAGTATAGTAATTTAAAAGGTAAATGTAGTGCTTTACCTCAAAGGGCATTACAGGTATGACATATAAGTAAGGACTAAAACAAAAGAATTTTTGAGTTTAGAGAGTTTTTGACAAGTTTTTTTGGTCTAGATACTTACACCTATTGCTTTTGAAACCCAGAGATTTAGATCCATTTTCCCAAAAAAAAAAGGAATGTATCTAAGTCTCTAGCTTTGAAAAGCAATAGGTTTAGATTCTTGGCCCCAAAAAAGTTGTAAAAAGCTCCCTAAACTTAAAAATCCTTGTGTTTTAGTCCTTATAATACATTTACTATTGTTTTATACTAACATTACCCTTTCAGGTAAACTGCTACATTTACCTTTTAAAATATTATATTTATCTTTCAAATTACTACATTTATATTGTATATTACTACATTTATATTAAAACAAGTCAAATATAATAGATATAATAATTTTACTAAAAATGTAACCGTTTTATATCAAATGTTGTATTTTAACACAAATGTAGTACTTTATAAAATAAATACAGTACTTTGAAAGATAACTATAGTAATTTACAATGTAAACGCAGTTGTTTACCTGAAAAGACGATGTTGATATAAAACAATAGTAAATATACTATAAGAACTAAAACACAATAACCTTTAAGTTTAGGAAGTTTTTCACATCTTTTTTTGTGCCAGGTACCAAAACCTTTAAAAACTAAGGACCTAGACATTAATTCCCCTAAAAAAAATAACGGATATTTATTGAGTAGTACATTTGTCTTGCTTTTTATATAAAAAATAATTTAAAAGATAATTTTGTATAAGTTTCTCTGTGAAATGCATCCAACCACTGATTAACATGTTCTTTTTTCTTTATTTTCTTTTTCAAATAAAACTAGGTGACAACATAATTGATTATATGGTATATTTTTCGGTAAATTGTCAAAAAGTCATCGGCTCGCTCGGGAGTTGTCTAAGAACTCCTGATATTTTCGAAATTGTTGGGAAAAGACTACCGTTCAAAATCTTTATGAAAAACCCCTTAAGCTGCATTTCATTTATGACTTTGTTCTCTCGGACCGTTTAGATATTTGAGGCAACCAGTACAAATAGGGTTTTAGTTAGGCCCAGGTTTTTTAACCAGAGTAAAAGGCCCAGGAATCGTTACTCAAGTTTAAAGCGGGGAGGTTTTTTTTAGACAATTTACCTTCTTTTTTCTAAAGCAATAGAGTTCTAGTAGGAAAGCAGAACACCTTTAATCAATATAAATATGGTATATATATTTTTTGAAATCAACCATAATTATTATGGTATAGCCTGTTTAATTTCACATCGTTCTTAATGACACATGGATTTTATGTTTACGAATTACGGAACGGAATATTATATAGTGTTAGGTAGATTGATTTATTTAATAAATTTGAGTCGTTAATTTTAACCGTTGTTTTAACTAGCGGTTAAAATCGAACTTGGGCTATTTAATAAAAAATACAATCCCCCAAACAGTTTCAACACAATTTCAGCGGTTTAAGGGTTAGGATCGAAATTGGGCTATTTTTTTATGTGATTTGAACTGCGGTTCTTACTGGCATTCTCTTTATTTATGGATCGATCTCATAAGATAAATTAATTACTTTAATTAGTATGGAATTTGTTGTTTTAGAGGGGGGGGGGGGGATTTTTGTTAGGGTTTTCAAATGTAAATTGAGTTTTTTTCATGTGATTTGAATTGCGATTGTTGCTGAGTATTCTCATGTTTCTTAGATCGATTTTATAACATAAATCAATGACTAACCTAACAATCAATATAATTATAATTTCATATTTAAAAGTTAAATACTAAATATTCATGTTTTGATAACCTCCAGAGAAGTCGAATTCCTTCGTATAAGAGAAAGAGCGGTTTTATATTTTTCCGACTTTCTTTCGCTGCGAATTGGAGAGCGCATAAGAGAATAAATGATAGCGGCTCATATCGATTTGTTATACTGATACGAATTTTACCCCAAGAGTTTCTTCTTTTATCCTAAATTTTGTGTAAGCAAGGACTAAAAGAAAAGAATCTTTGAGTTTAGTGAGTTTTTGACAAGTTTTTTTGGTCTAGGGACTTAAGTCTATTGCTTTTGAAACCCGGGGATTTATACCATTTCCCCAAAAAGAGAGACGGGAACAATGGATCTAAGTCTTTAGCTTTGAAAAGCAATAGGTTTAGATCCTCAACCCCAAAAAAGCTATAAAAAAACTCCATAAACTTAAAGATTCTTGGGTTTTAGTCTCTATAATATATTTACTAATGTTTTATGTCAACATTGCCCTTTCAGGTAAACTGCTACATTTACCTTTTAAAATGATATAGTTATCTTTCAAAGTACCACGTTTATATTATAGAATACTACATTTATATTGAAACGGTACAAATGTAATGAATATAGTAATTTACTAAAAAATGTAGCAGTTTCAGATATGGTATTTTAACACGAATATAGCCCTTTATAATATAAATATAGTAATTTGAAAGATAACTATAGCACTTTACAACGCAAATGTAGTGCTTTACCTGAAAGAGTAGTGTTGATATAAAACAATGGTAAATATACTATAGAGACTAAAACACAAGTACCTTTTAAGTTAGGGAGTTTTTCACAACTTCTTTTGGGCCAGGAATCTAAATCTATTGATTTTCAATGTCAGGACTTAGACTATTTTTCCAAAACAGATAGATATTTATTGAGTATTACAGTTGCTTTTTTAGTAAAAAATAATTTAAAAAATAAATTTGTATAAGTTTTCCTATGAAATGCATCCAACCACTGATTAACATGTTCTTTTTTCTTTATTTTCTTTTTAAAATAAAACTAGGTAACAGCACGATTGATTATATGGCATATTTTTGGGTAAATTGTCAGACAGAGACCTCGGCCCGCTCGAGGGCTGTCTAAGAACTTCTGGTATTTTCGAAATTGTTCGGAAAAGCCTACTGTTTAAAATCTTTATGAAAAATCTCTTAGGCTGTATTTCATTTATGCCTTTATTCTCTCAAACTGCTTAGATATTTGAGGCTGCTGGTACAAATAGGGTTTTAGTTAGGCCCAGGTTTTTTAACAAGAGCAAAGGTACAGTTATCTTTACACAAGTTTAAAGCGGGCCAGTTTTTTTGGACAATTTACCTTCTTTTGTCTAAAAAGATGGTTCTGGTAGAAAAGTAGAACACCTTTAAGCTCTTAATGGCACATGGATTTTATGTTTACGAATTATGGAACGGAATATTATACAGCGTTGGATAAATTTATATATCTAACAAATTTGAACCGTTAATTTTAACCGCTATTTTAACCAAATCGAACAGTTCACATTTAACTGCGGTTCCTATTTAATAAAAAGTGTCACCATTCGAACAACTTCAGCACAGTTTCGGCGGTTTAAGGGTTAGAGATTGAAATTGGACGAATTTTGTTGTGATTTGAATTGCGATTTTTATTGGCATTCTTCTTATTCTTGGATCGATCTCATAAGCTAAATTAATTATTTTAATCAGTATAGGTTTTGTTATTTTTTGAGGGATTTTTCTTAGGGTTTTCAAATGTAAACGGCCCGTACGTCATAAATAAATTCTACCAAGGTGGTGCTTACCAACACATGGATATGCATGGAGAAAGACCCTTTTGGTCAATAAACGGCCGATTTCTTAAGAAGTACTACGCTTGAAGGGTCGCGACTTAGGTCAATGACGGATGACGACGCTTGTATCCACTTGTTATTTTTCTGAGTCGAAATTCTGAAAGTCCTACCGAATGATACACACCTCCATTATGTTGATGATGGACCGTGATGTCCCTAAACGAGCATGTTACCCTGCAGATTGTCACCAAATTGACTACCGTATGCTATCCATAGCAAAGATTGCATCTCCAAGTACCAGATGATGGACCGTAATGTCCCTAAACTAGCAAGTTGTCCTGCGGCATGGATCATATAACCAGTCGTATACAATCCACGGGCACAAACGATCTA
Source organism: Agapanthus africanus (assembly GCA_030015575.1). Taxonomy (NCBI): domain Eukaryota; kingdom Viridiplantae; phylum Streptophyta; class Magnoliopsida; order Asparagales; family Amaryllidaceae; genus Agapanthus; species Agapanthus africanus. The sequence continues at coordinate 362,759,424 of JASDDO010000004.1, forward strand.
TATCCCACATATGTTCTCCATGTTTCCTATGGACCGCTATATCCCTAAACCGACATTTTGTCCAAGGGTGCAAAACGGGGGAAGTTCGAGCCAAAATATGAAGGTCCGTACGTCATAAATAAAGTCTACCAAGATGGAGCTTACATACTCATGGATATGCATGGAGAAAGGCCATTTCGGCCAATAAACGGTCGATTCCTTAAGAAGTACTAAGCTTGAAAAGTCACGATTTAGGTCAATGATGGATAACGACGCTTGTATCCGCTCGCTATCTTCCTGAGTCGAAACTCTGAAAGTCCTAGCGGATGATATACACCCCTATTATGTCGGTGATTGACCGTAATGTCCCTAAACTAATATATTTACATGCGGACCGTCGCCAAATTGACTGCCATATACTATCCATGGGCTACTCATAGCAAATATTGCACCTCCAAGTACCAGATGATGAACCGTAATGTCCCTAAACTAGCATGTTGCCCTACAGCATGGATCATATAACCAGCCATATACACTCCTGTAGGGTTCTTTGGCACAATCACAAAGATTTACAAGGCATCAAACATGCTATATTAAAAAATTTAGTGTGCCAAATAACCTTAACCTAAGATTTAACTAGAGTTTTAGGAGCTAAACAAAAAAGCAAACTACTTTATAACTAAGTGAACTGGGAATACAACCTTTGTAGACCGATCCTTCACCTCAATGGCTCCTTATAGTGGTCCCTTCGCTGCGATCATGGAACTCTCAGACTCTTGTATGGCTTCTCAAGGCAAACGATCTTGCTTGAAGTCTTCGAGGCCGAAAATGATCTACGTCGAGAAGACACTAACTCAAGCTACTACTTCACTAATGAGAGATTAGTGAAGCTAACATCCTATACTAAAATGCTAATCTAGTAGAGAATGATGAAGTAGGAAGTGGGCTCACTTTAGTTTTATTTTTCTCACGATATTTTCTCATTTTGCAAAAAACTAGTGAGCTTTTTTTCAAGGTTGAAGAAGATGAAGCAAAAAAATGAGAATGAACTAATGAGGTGATAGAATCAACCATGGGTGAATTTCTATCATATAGCTAACTCATGTACATAACCATGGCTAAATTATAATGGTTAGGTTAATAAATATCTTAAGTAAAACAAAATTAGTGGACCAAGCCAATGCATCCACAAGCTTCTACAAGCTTCATGCATGTGACCATTTATCCCCTAATTTGGATTTACTTTAAATAATTAAACCCCACATTATAATTAGTATGGTATAAATCTCATACAACCATGTAGTGTGTATCAACAACCATGACACAAAAATAACACAATTAATATATATCACATATATATTAAGTGTGCACAAGTGAGAAAAATAAATGCTTAAGTGAGCAAATATTAGTTAATGTAAACTAGTATATCAAATATACAATTATACAGTAAATTATCAAATCAACACTTGATTTAATAATCCGGTTATATCACATATAACCGACTGTAAGTCCACGGTAGCGCCCCGGCCGTCTAACAGACGCCAAATGCGGTTAAAAAACTTTTACAACTGGCGCTATCGCGTACTATAACCCGGATCTGCCATTAAAGCTAAACTAACAAACTATAAAGTGGGTAGAAATGTTATACCAAACGATCCGAGTCCTTCGGTCTTCAACCATCATCCCACGCTTTGTTGCGGCTGCTCCGATCTCCTGAATCTCCAGTCTTCTCGTCCAGGTGGCACCATGTCGACGGATCTTTAAACGGGCTCCCGCCTCTGAACCGAGGCAACTCGATCATCAAGTTTGCTAAAAGAAATGACCAAGATTGATATAAAGAATGAGTAGAAAATTTTGTCTCGTTACATCCAAAGTTATGGATGAACGGTTAATGAAGTTGCCATTTGGAATCGGGTGATGAAAAATGAGCTTGGAAACTTAGCAAATATTTCTTCTCATTTACAAGAAAATGAGAGAGTGAGAAAAATCAATCAAGAGGGCACCATATAATGGCCGGCCACTTGATGAGGTAGGGGGGGATGAACACAAGCATTAAATGAGTATGATGAGTCAATAATACACCTTGCATTTATCATTAATGCATACATGAATCATTAACCTTAGTCATCATTCATTTAATGCTAACAATGAATCATCAATTCTAGAACCTTCTAGAATCAGGACCCACCTCATGACTCACCAAATGACTTACCCTCATGAAGAAAAGATAAATCCGTATTAAACCGAATGTTTAATACGGGTGATAGAAAACTGAAAACTGGCAACTTCCAAAAGTGATCCTGAAACGAATTTCAGGATAACCCCGTAACAGTATAAACATACCCGCATTTGTATTACGACCGAATACAAATGCAACTGAGACAAAGATATTATATCTACACAGTATAATACTCGGATCCGGCTTAAACCAAAGCCCACCAGTATTATCTGCCCGGGATATGACACGTGCGTAAACGCACGTGCATTTTCCGAACCCTGCCATAAAACCATACGACCTCTACAACGTTTCGCCCGAACTTGGAAAACTGTCTGTGGGGGACTCTAATGACTCATCAACACACTGGCACTGGGTATAACCACTAGCACGTCAGAGGTACAAGCTGTACGTAACGGTTGCCTATGTATTGATTGGAAGGGAAGCTGACGAGCGAACTCATCCAGAAACCCTACCGAGCTTGACTGTGACAATATCCGTACAGTTCGGTCCGTTCGTCTAAGAGTATCGCATATCGAGTCTAGGGGGTGGATCAAATCAGACCCCTAATAACGCGATAATCCGTGTCGGTATGAAGCCCATCACCACCTGAGAAACTACTGATCCAAATCAGTAATTCTCCACTATCTCGGCCGAGAATTTCTAGTGATGGCCACCCGTGCACTGTGCGACATCAACCCCCAATACCAGGAGAGACGAATCCCCGACGATCCGCTCACTGCCTCCATGTGGCTCGGGACTGTACCCAACTAAAACCTGTTTGCACGTCTCCTTTGAGTGTGGTAGGGTAGTAATCAAAGCACAGTGGGAACTCACACGAGACAAATGACGATCTCAGGTCGACAAACTAACCTGTACACATGTCATCTGGGAACTGCTATCCGACGATATGTATAATACCAACTAGCATGTTCCCTGCGAGTCCTGTCCGGTGTACTCATAACCTAATGAGCACCTGTATACATCTTAGGTGAACCAACTAACACCAATGGCTTGTGAGACCGGCCACCGCCCCTCGTCGGGGTCTCGACTGTATACACTAGTCTACTCTGGAGTATCGATATCCTGTCTCGAAACTCCTACGACTAGGGACACTTTAAGAATGTGCTTATAGACCCCAGCTCCAACGTATATGATCGCCATCATACTGCTGGCAGTCAAGCAAGAATCCTATGGGCTCTATCAACATGCAATAGTGAACTAAAGCATGTATACGATGATAAAGACAAACCAGATAGCATACTATCATCTCGAGTAAGACAGTCATGTCGGTATAGGTCCTCCCTCAATCATTGCAATCACGTACCTGCGATCCAATAATTGACTTAGAGGGTACTATATCCAACAATCTCCCACTTGCACTTAAGGTTATTATTGCGATGACGCATACTCATAGCCTCAGTGAGTGGATCCGCCCTGATGTTTCTTTCTATGTCTCTCTTAATCTCAAGTTCGCGGAGAAAGCCATATCCCGAATCGAGTAATACTTGTCTTAGAATATGTCTGGATATCTGATGGGACCTAGTTCATAAATGAACTCCAAATCCAAACTTCTTAGACTGTATCGATAACTGAACCTAATCAGTATCCAGCATCATACCTCCTACAGTATCCTCTTGGACTACCTGTCTAAAATACTGTCCCTCGTCAGAGGGAAAACTATAACTCTGACAATCACTTTGTCATCCAGGTCACCTTGGAAGCCTGGAATGATAACCGTCTCCCGAAGGAGGCTGCCGTCATCAAATCCGTAGAACATACACTCCCGAAGGATTAATATAAACTTATCGCAACTAGTGCATAAACAACATCTGGTGTGGTACTTGACATCTCATGATTGACTCAATTGCCTAAGCAAGTGATCTGCCAATCATGCACATCCCTCTCCCCTTTAGTCTATAAGACACCTTTAGAGAGGGTGACTCCATCATCTGCAGGTACACCACCATGCCAGGAGTCATCTATTCTAAATACCATTAGAATACCGTCAAAGTACCCAAATTGGGAAACTACCCGATTCTAGATCTAAAACCATAGATCTAGTAACCAGAATGTCTGATATTATATCCATGTCCTTTGTGGAGAAACAACTGTGTGACGACCAAAGTATAACCGATCGTAGTATAGGAATTTTACTTCCTACTTTGTGTATGTCATGCAAATACCAGGACATCACACCCGACAACCTTCTTAGCAGATCCATCCTCTATTCTGATGAAGTCAAAGCCATGACTGTTACATCAAAAAATAGATGATCTATCTCCACTATATTTGCTCAAGCCTATAAATAGACATAAGCTACTTGTCCACTATGCTTCCGCTGCTCCCACTGACCACAACAACCCTCTGGCAGAATAATATATACGTGTACTTCTAAAACAAGTTTAGAACGACGCTATACATATCCTCCTGCCGGGTCTCATAGTCTGGAACAACAGTAGTGTCAAGTCTTGGTAAACAAGAACCTCTGTCACGCCCCGCTTCCCAGTGTACGGCGAAGTGGACGCGACGAGGCCCGCTACGTATATACTCAGAAGTATATACGCTAAGCGTAACTAAGCAATATAAAGTAAATCACAAGAGACGAATAATATAAAAATAACAGCAACTTTCATTAATAACATTCTTTTTACAATGCAGGAAAAGAAAATACAACTGGAATGAAAATAATGCCTAAACAGTGGCATAACAGAAAATGAAATAAACTGGAAAGAACAAGATACAATTATCTAGAGCTCTGGGTCTGCCTGGAACTGCTCCAAATCTTCACCGGTGGGCTCAATCTCAGCTTGGTCCAACGCACCTGACGACATTCAAAGAAGAAAGAGATAGAATGTCGTCAGCGAACAGGTCGCTCGGTAAGTCCCAAAGAACGAAGAATGAGAATGACAGAGTAACAGTATTTTCTAAAGTATTATATTGTTGAATATTATGGAACATTGTGTAACGCTGTTATTTGTAGCTTGGTACAGAAGGATGCCAGTGTATACGAGGGGGATCTCTATATGCTAGAGATCAGGGCAAAAGGAAAGTACAAGGAACCGTTATGCCACGGTACAACAGCAATAGGATTCAGGTTAGGTGTCTTAATCTGACCACTTCGTGCCACCTTTAACACCTTCCGTACCAATCTACCCCTTAAACCCCGTAGTGTTTTAACAGTATTGTAGTATTGGAATATGTAAGTTGGATGACTGACCAAAACCATGATATCAGTAAACATGTTGCAACTGTATAATCAGGTAAATGGAATATCAGGATAATGGATGAATATCCATGGTTAGATTCAGTCAAAAAGAATATATTGTTAACTGGATTTAAGGTTTCATGTATTCAAATTGTATTGAAATATAAAAGAATATAGATTGACTTGAATCATATTCAAGTCAGAAATAGTCAGACTCTAACCCGAGTCAGACTAAAAGAAAGATAATTTGAAGTTCCATATTAGCTAGGGGCCTTATTGTAATTTGTAAAACTTGATGGGGTTTTATGTAAAAAGTACTTTTGAATGTTTTTCAAAATACACCTCAAGTGTTTATTATTCGTCTTTATTGTTATAATGAATGTGAATTTTATTTGTGTTATTCTAGTGAATATATCCTAATAAAAGTATCAATTGTTTTATCTGAAATTCATGGTATTTTAGTGTAACTTTTACTCTTGTAATTTTTAGAAAAATGTGGAAACTTTATATTATGATAAAATATATGTTTAAATGATAATTATATATATATTAACACATGAATAATTTTATATAAATATTTTATTTAGAAAAATCTCATTTTCCCTAAATATCGTATTTTGAACCTTTCGAGACCGAATGCTCCTTGCGGAGGTCTGAATCTCGCACTACTAGCCTGCGGGTGCACGATGAACCGTACTATCCCTAACAGGTTCCCCAAAAGTGGGTTGTAGCGGCGCTTTGCTTAGGTTTAACAAATACTTTTCATTTGGGAAAACGGTTTTATAAATATGGGGTATTTATTTGCAAAAAGTATAGTTTTCCGTATTTTAGTTGTTAGGGTTTCCTAAGCCAACCAGCCTACTTCTAAGTCTAAACGATGAGTCATTAGAAGCCTCAAATCGCCTCTTCACTGTCAATTGCGGCCAGATAAGTGCCAGGTAAGTGGGAAGGAACCACAGTCGTGGGCCTAATTAAAAACCACTAGCCTTAGACACACTTGCCTAGGCACCACAAGACAGTTTAGATAAACGATCGATGTCCATGACCAATCGTGTTTTCATTTTATTAAAAGATTTTATCTAGAAAAGTTTACAACTTAAAGCTTTAAAATAAAGATTAGGATATTTTAGTGAAAAGTCCTGTAATTTCGTATTCTGTATTTTGATATTTATCAATTAGGGTTATATTGAGTGTGTGTAGGGGTAGGTCATTACCCCGTGACTTATTTTAAGTTTTGGTGAAGTTTAAAGGTAAAACATGATATGTTAAACTTAAAGGTATTATAGCGCAAGAATACGGTATTCGAAAACGTTATCATTTTATGTGTGAAATTTCATTCAAATTGGATTCTACAAGTTTAGTGATCAAGATAAACCTATTTAGGAGTGAGGGAATTAATTAAACTAAGAAAAATGAACTTCGTGGTATTTTTATGAAAAGAATACGGTTTTGCAAAGAAGTTATCATTTTATGTGAAAAAGTTTGATTAAATTGATTTATGGGTGATTAACAGTCAACATGAATATGGGGAGATAATATGTATTAGGTGACAAGTGGAAATTTATAGAAAAAAACGAATCGGAAATCGGTTTGTCCGATTTCCGTCGGGTTCCAAAAGGTCGTATTTTTATACTTATAGAAAAGAGAGATAGAGAAGATGGGACTTACGGTTTGGACAAGATAAGAAAGCTAAGGGATGTGGTGGTTGTCGATTCGTCGAAAACGTCGCGAAGGTTCTGATCCGGTCGCCGGAATCCGTCGTCGATTTCGGCAGCGCTTCGCTTCTCGCTCTTCGTATCGAGTTCTCGAGAATTTGAGAGAGTGGACTTAGAGTTGTGAGGGGAAAAGGTAGAGGATAGGGGTCTTTATATAGGGCTAGGCTAGGGTTAGGGTTTGGATTAAAAAATATTTTAAAAAATATAAAAAAACATTAAAAACTCATTAAAAATCATTAAACCTAGGAGTAAAAGGGATTTATTGGCCAAATAAAAACCGATCCAGGTATAATAAGTGTGCAAGAGGGTTGACCAAGTCAAGAGCCAACTTTTCTCAGTTGGTGACTCGGCCGTCCGGCCAAGTCCGGCCGGCGGCGCCGGACCGAGTCGGCCGAGTCGCCGGCCGGCGGCGCCGAGTCGGGCCGAGTCAAGGGTCCAATGGCCGGGGGTTTTCCTGAGGAACAACTTGGTATTTTTACTTTTTGTTGTCCAGTACATATTTTGGGAGTTATGGCCTTTTTACCGTTGACTTCCAAAAAAAAAAAAAACAAAATAAATACAAAAATAATGTGGGGCATGGGATTTGAACTCCGGTGGCTTGGTTTAGCAGTGCAAGGTATTACCAATGAGCTACAAGTTCCTTCTTGTAATTATTGTGTTATTTAATTACTTAAAATGATAGCAGCAAGAGTAAATACTCCAAGTATACATTAAATTTTAAAGTAATTTCTTGTACACTAAAAATGGAGTTATTTCATTCTTATAGCTTGTAATTAAAAACAAAAATAATTACCTAAATCTTGTGCTCAGGCTTAAATACCCCTTTGTGGATTTTTAAAAAAAATATTTTGAAAAAAATTGTATAGGAAAAAGTGTATAAAAAATTAGGGTTGTTACAACCTCCCTGTCACCGTCCTTGAGGCTACCGGAGTACCTCTCGAGTGTCTGAGGTTACCCACCATATCTGCGGAGTGGCTATTGGAATATCAAACCTGATCGAATATATAGGTTCTATTAAATTATCCGTAATCGTTTGCGGTTCTGGAATCACTTCCAGTTCTACCATACTCCCACTACTGTTTTCTGAAAAAATCTATTTCGCTAAAACTGTGGCGAGTCAAGAACAATATCACTATTGATCTTCCAGATGGTAGAAATGCCAACCCTCGTCAAAATCAGGGTCAACCCACAAACTGCCATTACAGAAACGTGTCTTGAGTTATCCAGAGTCTGGTTTTAAGCATAAGCTGGACAACTCACCGTACCTTAACATCGTTAAGATATGAACCATTCTATATCTAATATAGAAACTTTGGCACTTATTTTATTGGAACCAGATTCTAATCATGCATCTGTCTCCAGTGCATATCAACTTAATGGAGAGAGGCTAATCAGCATTACTCAACTTAGGAATCCATCCAATTATGAGTAACCTGAAAGAGAAACAAGTTTCTCAAAACCATTAATATCATCTGAATACTGTTCACAAGAATCTACATCTTCGATCTCTTTGAAGAAACCCGATACTTGTGACACCTGGTTCTCTACTTTATTCTTATACCCAAAACTTCTCAAAACTTAGACCTTGTATTTCTACGAAACACTTGTCTAAAATCTAGAGAAGTCATAAGTAAACAGAACATAGTACGAGGACCAACCCCTTTGTCCTGACGGACTCTGGACAACATACAATACTCTGTATAAGTCCGCTGAGTTGAATAACTCAAAACCTGCGCATCGTAGGTTGAAAACTGTACTTATGGTTTAAGAACTACTCCGTTGTTTAATGCTCCTTACCCAATCGTCAACTGATATAGGTAAATGTCACGGACATAACTTCAAAAAGATATATCTCACTTTATAAAAAATAAACGTACAGATATATCATTTTGAAATTGGTGCACAACAACGGATACTCAAAACCAAATACATGCCGTCTGGCAAAAACTCAGGCGACTTCCTCAAATATCACCAATTACAACGAATTCCGATATAATGAGGATGATCACCTTATTCCCAATAACCTACTCCCACTCATCATCTGTAAAACCATACAGATGTGAGAATTTTACCTGGTAAATACATACCTTGGAGTAAGTATCTAATCGGGAAATCAGTTTTCCTTTAACAATGCACTGAAACATGAAAATGTTTCATAGGGGTATCCTGGTATTCTTAGTAATGCCTCTTCCATAATCCAATTCATGACTTTAACCGTATATTTCTTTGCCTTCTCTCCAAATCCCTTTATTTGTCTTTAGTCGTTACCTTCTGTACACCATCGTTAGGCTAAATGGTTTTCTTCCTTCCTTACCGTTCGGCACCAGTCTATGGTTTGGAATAAGACTATCCAGTAAGCATAATAGGTGTACTCTCCTAATCCTAGGAGTACTCGCAACTTGAGAGAAGGTGATGATAAAAGACAACTGAATAATACCTTATTCTATTTCTCCCGAACTGGGGAAAAAAGCAAAGGTGAAAATAGGAGTGGCGATGAAGTACGCGGTTTGATCGTGAATGGTAACAGTCGCAATTTACTTTGCTCTCTTTCTAATCCCTTTATTTTGTCTTTAGTTATTATCTTCTGTACACCCTGCTTAGGCTAATTGGTTTTCTTCATTCCCTACCTTTCGGCACCAGCCTATGGTTTGGAATAAGACTATCCAATAAGCGTAATAGGTGTACTCTCCTAAACTAAGGAGCCCTCGCAATCTGAGAGAAGGTGATAATAAAAGTCAACTGAATAAACCAATTCTATTTCTCCTGAACCTGGATCCATCCTCGAAGAAGTCCCTTCGAGTTCGTATATAACCATACGATGGATCTATCCAATGGAAGTGGATGTCCGTAGTAATACGGGGTGTTCTGAGAAATGCAAAGGGTAAAAGAAGGAGCGGCAATGACTTATGCAACTATAGACAATCCAAAAGCCAGTATTTTAAGAAGGTTTGGTCAACTTGGTCACTGAGTCATAGTTTAGGGTCGGTCAATGGTCGCTGCAAAAGAGAGAGAGAAAAGAAACACTCTGCGTGCACTCTAACCTAGATCAGAATGGTTATCACTTTATCTAATCAGGAAACCCCCCACTGTAATCTCAAATTCTCCTCCAAACCTGAAAGAAGAATTAGTCGGGATCACCCGAAGAGTAAAACCAACTCATCAGTGGGAATCGTGATCCAACTCTCATCGCATGATAACGTGACGGAATCCACTCACGTTATCACACTCCAAAAGGTATGCGCATACTTGGCAAGTTTCTTTATGTTTGAAACTCCCGATGTGATTTTTTCCCCATGCTCTTATGACCTTGGCGTTAGGTCAAAATACCATAAGTCACATGTCAAGTTCTAGCCGTCATTATTCAGGTTAATTTGAACCCACCCGCACATGCCCTTGGCGTTAGGTCAAAATGGTAGAACGACTGTCCCAAACCAACTCATCTATCTATGTAACAAATGAATACCCAGCAGCTACCAAACACTATGCCTCGGCGTTAGGTCAAAATATATAGCTTGAATACTACTGAATACCCAAAAGAAAAGACGGAGGGCTACGGCTGGTTTTTGGCGAAAAACCTTTAACGTAATGAACTTGATATCGCTGAAGGAACCTGATAGCTTTTTATAAAAATATAGTGGTGAAAAACCTTTGCTAAAGAGGTCACTCCCGGTGAAGGGATCTCGGCTCTTTCCTCGTGGAATGAGGTGCAGGATATTCCAACTGAATACCGCGATGCAAAGCAACTTGTAATCGACTATAGTGAAGTTATTACCCTGACGCAAACTTCTGCCCAAGGGGTCACTCCCGGTGAAGAGATCTCGGCCCTTGCCTCGTCGAATGAGGTGCAGGATATTCTAACTGAATACCGCTATGCATAACAAAAGGAAATGTCTTTGTAATAACACCTTTTAAAACTGTTCCAACAACATCAAATATAGGTTTGTTTTATCCTTGCATTGATAAAAATCAATGCAGTCCCACCAATCAATCATACCAGAAAAGAACGAAAATATAATGTACGTATATGTCATCCGCATTCGCCACTGGGTCCCGTCATCACCCGTTAGGTTACTTAACTAACGACAGAGCGGGGACTGGACTAGCGCGGGTGTAAAACATATACAACATCTAATAGTATATATACCAATATACAATAATCGCTCAAGGCGTGATAATATGCAACATTACAGAAAAGTAATAAGCATCACAGAACAATACAGATAATTTGGGATCCCCGGGTTTCACAGAGCCGCTACTGAAACCCGACGTTCCCCTGGTCGTGTCGATAGCCTGTGCAATGAAACCTAGACCCCTATGGGTGCGGCAAGTTACCTGCCAAAACCTGAAGTGAGGCAGCCCCTACAACAAAATGAATGGACCACCCGGCACTTCACGGAATCCGGTAACTTGAGCACCCCTCCTTGGGTCAACCTGTACCCCCTACGAGTGCGACGAATAGTCTGCCTGTAACGCCTTGAAAAGTCGTTTTGGTGTTTTCCTGAAAATCGGTGAAAATTCGGTATTTTTCCGAAAACCGGCTTTTTTGTTATTTTGCAGTTTAGGACTAATTATACCTAATTTTGATGGGTAATTGCTAGTTTTTGGTAGCAAAAGAGTTATTTATGAAATTCTGGTCGTTTAAAAATTTTCCCTAATTTTTCAATTTTTTAATATTATTTTAAGCCGGTAAGAAAATACATTAAATTAGCGATAAATACAAATTTAAATGGGCTAATTTTAATCTTTAAAATCATGTTCATTAAAATCTAGTTGTAATATAATTTTTTAGTATTTTATTTCAAGTTTTAATTGGTTTTTATTATGGAAAACAAAAATATAATTATTTTGAACTAAAACTTGCAAATAGGGTATTGTGGGGGGTCTTTTTGCATAGAATTTTTTTTGATATCTCTCACACTCATTCCTCACTCTCTTGGACAGCCCCACCACAGCAGGAATCAGCCCCTCCTTTTTGCCTTTAACTCTTGTGAATGAAATGGTATGATAAGATTAAAATATGTTAATTTGAGGTATGGGTTTTATGTGATATGTTATGGCTTTGACCCTTGACTTTTTCCACACAAATCCCCTCACTTTCTCCCCATCCTCCCCTTGGCCGAGAGCTACCTACATCAGCTCAGTTTTTTTTCTTTCTTTTTCCCATTTCATTTTGTGTCAAATTCCATCAAAATCCAAGAAAAATCCACAATTTCCTTCACAAATTCAACACAAAACCCTATTCCATCTCTTCTCAAGCCTAATTTGGCTCAAATCAAGGAGAAAGATGGCATCTTGGGAGGCTAGAGCAAGCTAGGATTTGGACTTGTGAGGTATAATTTAAATGTTTGGTTAATTTGAAGTCAATTGTGCTAAATTAGAACTTGATGTGTTAATTTTTGTTGTTGATTTCATTCTAGATTTTTAAAAAGTTCATGGTTGAAATTAAACTAGGGTTTTAGAAATCATTAGTAGGTTAATTAAATCTATTTTGTTATCTAGTTATTTTGTTAGTCTAATCTAAGTGGTTAACTTGCCTTTTGGACTTTAAATTAGAGTTAATTTAGTGTATCATGTAGGATTTGAGTTGGATTTTGTTAAGTTTAAAAAAATCAAGAAAGGGGTTGTGTATGGAAATAGGTTTGAAGCATGGTTATTGTGTTGTAATTATAGTGTTGTGGCTAACTAGTTATGCGGTTGGATGTTTATGCTAGGTTGTAGTCTTTTTGTCGCAAATCGGCGATGTTTGCACCGATTTTTGGAATGTAAATGCTTACTAGTTTTTATTAAATTATTGTGGTGATGTATTTGCGATATCTTGATGACATTTTTAGCATATCCTATGACATTTAGGATGTGTGAGTGCGGATTTTTGAGTGATCGGGTTTTAGCTTTGCCGGGCGACCAAATCGACATTTTAGTAGATTTTTGCGATTTTCGCGTGTGTTCCGCGCACTTTGTGCACGTTGTACCTAGCTTGTGAACTATGGTATTTTCGTTAGGGAATTGCGTCGTTCTTGATATGTAACCTTATGTTTGTATTGATGTAAATTCCAGGTTCAGTCGCGGAGACGTCAGACGCGGCACGAAAGGGGAAAGCGGTGATTGGACGTGACTAGCTAGGGATTCCTGTGAGTAGATGTAACATCTATGGGGGATTATCGTTGGATGGCGCAAGCCGCCCGATAGTTTTAGTAGCTTAAAAAGATTCTTAGTAATGTTAGTAATTAGGGGTGTAATACTTGTATGATTAATTGCTACATCCATGCCTTATATTGACATACATATGCGAAACCATTCTATAGGACACCTGCACCATTGCCAGGGTTTTTATATGCAGCACGAGCACTATTCATGCTTACACACACACCCTGGTAATTGCCATGCCACCACACTAGATAACCTATAATTTAAAACATTTTACTAATTGATACTTAAACTTGTGCGATTGCCTTTAATTCCTTAAAATGAAATCGTAGGATTGCTATTCATGTGCATGTACCTCATCATATTATTTGTTCATGCCTAGTCTATTAATCATACATCACAACCTGATTATTGATACCATATGCATTCATTATCATTGACATATGCACTTATGAGGATTTCTTGAGATTTTATGATATTTCTGGATTTCGGGGGAAAGCCGCAAAATTTCTAAACTTATTACTTTTTTTTTAATATGTAAATTGCGGTTTTCTAGTGATGTAAGTGGCGTCCACCATGAGTTTGCTGTGGTTTTCGAGATCCGTGTCGAGGAGTGGAGGAACCGTCACGGGTACATGGTGGGCCCGGTATGGTACCCCGGGGCAAGATGAATGTGGTGTTGACGTTGAGCCTGGCATGGGACGGATTACCTACCGGTGACTGTTGGGCACGGCGGATATCCAGAGGATCCCGACCGTGGCCGCGAGATGATGAGATTTTGATATTGAGCTGGGTCAGCCGGATGGCTGAGGCCAGAGATACGATGACATGGATATATGAGATTTGTGATAGTTTTGAGGTGTCGTTGCTGGACACAGGTTCTTGTTGATTCTATTGGTATTGTGCTGGTATTTCAAAAGAGATTCTTAAAGGAAAAAAACATGATTTCTTATACTTACACATCCAGATCACGAGTTGATTCGCATTGCATTCATACCTTCTAGTATATTCATATTGCATACCTACCTGCTATTATGTCCTGCCTTACCTGTATTTTAGATGCTAGGATACTTGTGTGCATGCTTTCGATAGCCTGTGTAGATGTTATTTTTTACTCACGAGTTGGCAACTCACCTCCGTTGTGCCACAGCCTTTTTCAGGTCCGCTCCGTCAGTACAGAAGCGGCGGGCGCACTTGTTTCTTTTGCCTCCATTGCCTGGACTCGAGGTTTTGCTCTTAGGTGGGTTATATCATTATTTTTGTACCATCTTGTATATTCTTTGTATCTAGAGTACTCCATCTACTGTATCTACCAGTATTGTTGTATATTGACTTAGAGATGAGACTGTGAGATTTGAGGACTTTTTATGCTGTATTTTGGGGTCGAGCTCACTTGAGTCGACATGCTGTTTTTCTCATGCTTCTTTATGATTATTTTACATGTTGTTGTTTTATATTGCGTGGGATTTGTGACCGCCTTGTGGCGAAGAGCTAGCTCCCGCTTGGGGATGCCTTATTTGTTGGACTTATATATATTCTTGTTGTACCCATTTTGGGGGCCAGTATTTACAAAGGAGACTCTGCCGAAATTTTCGGAAAAATTGATATTGTTTTTAAAAAGGTTTTATATGACTTATTTGATAAACTCGCTTTCAACTGATTGATTTTCCTTCACTCTTTTGCTTATTTGGTTTTGGTTTCTGGGCTTTGGCTTACTTATTTTACGGACGTCTTGAGACGTTTCGTAAACTTATGTGCCAGTCACGTTCCGTACCTTGCGGGTCGTGACAAAGTTGGTATCAGAGCGATAGGTTTTACCTTTTTGAGTGTAGGATGACCCTTAGTAGATGGAGTAAGTGACTTAAGCAGGGTAACGTAGCGTGTGTATGTCCGCGGCATACTTGCGATACGGTACTCCGCCTAAGCGACTTTAGGATATACTTGCTTGAAATTCCTTCTTCAATTCCGTGTATCCTATGATTCTATTGCACTGTTCTTATTATCCTTTTTCCTGTACCAGCCATTATGCCGCCGAAGGCTATGAGAGCGCAGAGGGCTGCCGCCCGAGATGAGATCCGAGCAGGCTCGTTCGAGACGAGGACTGAGCTGGGTGGCATGCCCACGCCGCAGGGACAGATTGATCCGCCTTCCCCAGGCCGTATGGATAGGCTTGAGTCCGGTATGGAGGAGCTGCGACAGATGATGGGAGACGTGCAGGAGCTACGACGGATGGTGGGATCCTTAGTAGAGGTCAATCGAGCGCAGAGATTGGATACTACCCCCCTACGGTCGTTTCGAGACCGAGTTGGATTCGCACTGATATGTTAGCACCTAGGCGTGTTCGCAGAGGCCGTGGCGGATTCTTTAGGGGCCAGTTGTATCGCCTTCACCCATATGGTCAGCAGCCATGGTTAGAATGTTTTTGGTGTGGTAGCCTACATCATCGTATCAGAGACTGTCCGGTGAGACGACAGGGAGCGGCGACAGTGCCACATGTTACCTTACCACCATCACCACCCCTCCTCAGAGAGCTCTACTTCCTACCACTGGCGATGCTCCACGTCAGATAGGTGCACCCAGAGGCCGTGGACGCGGCGGTCCTGTTCAGAGAGGACGAGGAGACAGAGGCCGAGGTCGAGGTCAGCCCGCTATCGGTGGAGGACAGGCCCGAGTGTTCGCTTTGACACCGCAGGATGCGCATGCATCCAACGCCGTTGCGACAGGTACCTTGCCAGTTTGCTCTTTCGACGCACGGGTATTATTCGACCCAGGTTCCACACATTCGTACGTATCTACACACTTTGCACCGTTGTTGGGCCGTGAGTCGTCGTCGTTAGATCATCCGCTTGTTGTTAGTATTCCGGTAGGTGAGTCGTTTGTCGCTCATTTTGTTTTTCGATTGTGTTCCGTTCGTATCGGGGAGAGGGATTCATCGGTTGATTTGATTCTCCTCGATATGTTGGACTTTGATGTGCTTCTGGGCATGGATTGGCTAGCCACTTGTTATGCTTCGGTGGACTGCCGTGAGAAGGCAATCAGATTTAGCTTTCCGGGAGAGCCAGTCCTTGTTATTCAGGGAGACCGCAGCGTCACCCTTCCCAGCTTGATTTCGTCTCTTCGTGCTGGTCAGCTCTTGCGGAAGGGATGTCAGGGATTTTTAGCGTATATTTGTGATACTCGAGATGCAGAGGTTCCGTTGGACCGGGTCCCGGTTGTTTGTGAGTTCCCTGATGTTTTCCCTGATGAGCTACCCGGGCTACCACCTGAGCGCGACGTTGAGTTCTGCATCGATTTGATTCCCGGCTCGGGGCCTATTTCTATACCGCCTTATCGGATGGCCCCGGCAGAGCTTCGGGAGCTGAAGGATCAGTTGCAGGATTTGTTAGATAAGGGGCTTATTCGACCTAGTGTTTCTCCGTTGGGTGCTCCGGTCCTGTTTGTCAAGAAGAAGGATGGAAGTTTGCGCTTATGTATCGACTACCGCCAGCTGAACAAGGTTACCGTTCGGAACAGATATCCGTTGCCACGCATTGATGACTTGTTCGACCAGCTTCAGGGTGTGGGATATTTTTCGAGGATCGACTTGCGATCAGGATACCATCAGCTGCGAGTTCGACAGGAGGATATACCGAGGACAGCTTTCCGCACGCGCTACGGCCACTACGAGTTTTTGGTGATGTCGTTCGGACTCACCAATGCCCCAGCTGCATTCATGGATTTGATGAACCGTACATTCAGGCCGTATCTTGACTTATTCATCATCGTGTTTATCGACGATATCTTGGTGTACTCCCGGAGCAGAGAGGAGCACGAGCAGCACTTGCAGATTACGTTACAGACTCTGAGGGAGCACCAGCTGTTCGCAAAGTTCTCCAAGTGTGCATTCTGGCTGGACAGCGTCGGATTCTTGGGTCACGTGGTTACGAGAGACGGCATATGTGTGGACCCGAAGAAGATTTAGGCTGTTCAGCAGTGGCCCCGACCTACATCGGTTACTGAGATCCGTAGTTTTCTAGGCCTGGCGGGCTACTACAGGCGTTTCGTTCAGGATTTCTCATGTATTGCTGCACCTTTGACCGGATTGACCCGGAAGGGAGTTCCTTTCCTTTGGATGGAGGAGTGCGAGCACAGTTTTCAGCAGCTACGGACTTGTTTGACTACGGCGCCGGTATTATCTTTGTCTTCAGGATCAGGCGGATTCGTGGTTATTGTGACGCTTCACGAGTGGGGCTAGGGTGCGTATTGATGCAGCATGACAGGGTGATCGCGTATGCTTCACGGCAGTTGAAGAGTCATGAACAGAACTACCCCACTCATGATTTGGAGATGGCTGCAGTGGTCTTTGCACTAAAGATTTGGCGACATTACCTATACGGCGAGTCGTGCCAATTATTCACAGACCACAAGAGCTTAAAATACATATTTCAGCAGCGAGACCTGAACCTCAGACATCGTCGTTGGATGGAGTTGGTGAAAGACTACGACTGCGAGATCTTATATCACCCAGGCAAGGCGAATGTAGTGGCAGATGCTTTGAGCAGGAGGCCTGGGGGTAGTCTATCCTATTTGCGCGCAGTGCAGACAGCTGAGTTGAGTTCGAGTTCACTCAGACGGGGGGACAGCTCGCGCATGTTCGTGCACACCCACAGTTGCTTGACCGTATATATGAGGCACAGCGCAGCGACGACCGTTGCTCAGAGATCATGGCACAGATGGGACAAGGCAGATTTTCCGAGTTCGTGATTGACGATCAGGGGATTTTACGCTATGGATCTAGACTGTGCGTACCAGATGCTGATGGATTGCGGCGCGGCATTCTTGAGGAGGCACACCGATCAGTGTATAGTGTCCGTCCCGGTTCCACCAAGATGTACCATAATATGAGAGAGACCTACTGGTGGGACGGGATGAAGAGGGACATTGCGGAGTTTGTATCGAGATGCCTGACTTGTCAGCAAGTCAAGGCCGAGCACCAGAGGCCCGCAGGAGAGCTACAGCCGTTACCCATTCCGGAGTGGAAATGGGAGCAGTTTTCGATGGATTTCGTTGTGGGTCTACCCAGGACCAGTCGAGGGTATGACTCCATCAGGGCGATCGTAGATCGATTGACGAAAGCGGCTCACTTCCTGCCAGTGAAGACCACTTTCAGCTTCGCTCAGTATGCCCAGCTTTACATCGACGAGATCGTGCGGTTGCATGGCGTACCGACTTGTATCGTGTCAGATCGAGGCACCCAGTTCACCAGCCGACTTTGGCAGAGACTTCAGGAGGCTTTGGGCACTCGTTCGAGCTTCAGCACAGCGTTTCATCCGCAGACCGACGGACAGTCAGAGTGGACCATTCAGACTCTCGAGGACATGCTCAGAGCGTGCGTTTTAGACTTCGGCGGTAGCTGGGATCGTCATTTACCTCTAGTGGAGTTCTCCTACAACAACAGCTTCCAGGATACTATTCAGATGACACCTTTCAAGGCATTGTATGGGAGGAGATGCAGATCGCCCGTCTGTTGGACAGAGCTCAGCGAGAGCAGTATACTGGGGCCGCAGCTTGTTGAGGAGACGACAGCGAAGATACAGTTGATCCGAGACCGGATGAGAGCGGCTCAGAGCAGGCAGAAATCGTATGCAGACAGGCGCCGTCGCAGGTTAGAGTTCGCAGTTGGCGATCATGTTTTTCTGAGAGTCTCTCCGATGAAGGACGTGATGCGATTTGGGCGAAAAGGAAAGCTTAGCCCTAGATTCGTAGGTCCCTTCGAGATCCTCGAGCGTGTCGGCACTGTTGCATATCGTTTGGCCCTTCCACCCAGCTTTCCCGATGTTCACCCCGTCTTCCATGTTTCGATGCTCCGCAAGTACCTTCACGACCCTTCGCTTGCGATTCAGCACCCGACAGTCCAGCTAGAGCGCGACCTTTCTTTTGCAGAGCAGCCGGTGGCCATCCTGGATCGGCAGGTGAAGAAGTTGAGATCGAAGATTATACCAACCGTCAAGGTCCTTTGGCGTAGCCCGAGCAGCGAGGAGGTTACCTAGGAGACCGAGGGCGAGATGAGGAAGAAATATCCCCATCTCTTTGAAGGTACGCGTAGTTATATTTTTAAATTCGGGGACCGAATTTCTTTAAGGGGGGAAGATTGTAACGCCTTGAAAAGTCGTTTTGGTGTTTTCCTGAAAATCGGTGAAAATTCGGTATTTTTCCGAAAACCGTCTTTTTTGTTATTTTGCAGTTTAGCACTAATTATACCTAATTTTGATGGGTAATTGCTAGTTTTTGGTAGCAAATGAGTTATTTATGAAATTCTGGTCGTTTAAAAATTTTCCCTAATTTTTCAATTTTTTAATATTATTTTAAGCCGGTAAGAAAATACATTAAATTAGCAATAAATACAAATTTAAATGGGATAATTTTAATCTTTAAAATCATGTTCATTAAAATCTAGTTGTAATATAAATTTTTAGTATTTTATTTCAAGTTTTAATTGGTTTTTATTATGGAAAACAAAAATATAATTATTTTGAACTAAAACTTACAAATAGGGTATTGTGGGGGGTCTTTTTGCATAGAATTTTTTTTGATATCTCTCACACTCATTCCTCACTCTCTTGGACAGCCCCACCACAGCAGGAATCAGCCCCTCCTTTTTGCCTTTAACTCTTGTGAATGAAATGGTATGATAGGATTAAAATATGTTAATTTGAGGTATGGGTTTTATGTGATATGTTATGGCTTTGACCCTTGACTTTTTCCACACAAATCCCCTCACTTTCTCCCCATCCTCCCCTTGGCCGAGAGCTACCTACATCAGCTCAGATTTTTTTCTTTCTTTTTCCCATTTCATTTTGTGTCAAATTCCATCAAAATCCAAGAAAAATCCACAATTTCCTTCACAAATTCAACACAAAACCCTATTCCATCTCTTCTCAAGCCTAATTTGGTTCAAATCAAGGAGAAAGATGGCATCTTGGGAGGCTAGAGCAAGCTAGGGTTTGGACTTGTGAGGTATAATTTAAATGTTTGGTTAATTTGAAGTCAATTGTGCTAAATTAGAACTTGATGTGTTAATTTTTGTTGTTGATTTCATTCTAGATTTTTAAAAAGTTCATGGTTGAAATTAAACTAGGGTTTTAGAAATCATTAGTAGGTTAATTAAATCTATTTTGTTATCTAGTTATTTTGTTAGCCTAATCTAAGTGGTTAACTTGCCTTTTGGACTTTAAATTAGAGTTAATTTAGTGTATCATGTAGGATTTGAGTTGGATTTTGTTAAGTTTAAAAAAATCAAGAAAGGGGTTGTGTATGGAAATAGGTTTGAAGCATGGTTATTGTGTTGTAATTATAGTGTTGTGGCTAACTAGTTATGCGGTTGGATGTTTATGCTAGGTTGTAGTCTTTTTGTCGCAAATCGGCGATGTTTGCACCGATTTTTGGAATGTAAATGCTTACTAGTTTTTATTAAATTATTGTGGTGATGTATTTGCGATATCTTGATGACATTTTTAACATATCCTATGACATTTAGGATGTGTGAGTGCGGATTTTTGAGTGATCGGGTTTTAGCTTTGCCGGGCGACCAAATCGACATTTTAGTAGATTTTTGCGATTTTCGCGTGTGTTCCGCGCACTTTGTGCACGTTATACCTAGCTTGTGAACTATGGTATTTTCGTTAGGGAATTGCGTCGTTCTTGATATGTAACCTTATGTTTGTATTGATGTAAATTCCAGGTTCAGTCGCGGAGACGTCAGACGCGGCACGAAAGGGGAAAGCGGTGATTGGACGTGACTAGCTAGGGATTCCTGTGAGTAGATGTAACATCTATGGGGGACTATCGTTGGATGGCGCAAGCCGCCCGATAGTTTTAGTAGTTTAAAAAGATTCTTAGTAATGTTAGTAATTAAGGGTGTAATACTTGTATGATTAATTGCTACATCCATGCCTTATATTGACATACATATGCGAAACCATTCTATAGGACACCTGCACCATTGCCAGGGTTTTTATATGCAGCACGAGCACTATTCATGCTTACACACACACCCTGGTAATTGCCATGCCACCACACTAGATAACATATAATTTGAAACATTTTACTAATTGATACTTAAACTTGTGCGATTGCCTTTAATTCCTTAAAATGAAATCGTAGGATTGCTATTCATGTGCATGTACCTCATCATATTATTTGTTCATGCCTAGTCTATTAATCATACATCACAATCTGATTATTGATACCATATGCATTCATTATCATTGACATATGCACTTATGAGGATTTCTTGAGATTTTATGATATTTCTGGATTTCGGGGGAAAGCCGCAAAATTTCTAAACTTATTACTTTTTTTTTAATATGTAAATTGCGGTTTTCTAGTGATGTAAGTGTCGTCCACCATGAGTTTGCTGTGGTTTTCGAGATCAGTGTCGAGGAGTGGAGGAACCGTCATGGGTACATGGTGGGCCCGGTATGGTACCCCGGGGCAAGATGAATGTGGTGTTGACGTTGAGCCTGGCAGGGGACGGATTACCTACCGGTGACTGTTGGGCACGGCGGATATCCAGAGGATCCCGACCGTGGCCGCGAGATGATGAGATTTTGATATTGAGCTGGGTCAGCCGGATGGCTGAGGCCAGAGATACGATGACATGGATATATGAGATTTGTGATAGTTTTGAGGTGTCGTTGCTGGACACAGGTTCTTGTTGATTCTATTGGTATTGTGCTGGTATTTAAAAAGAGATTCTTAAAGGGAAAAAACATGATTTCT
Source organism: Agapanthus africanus (assembly GCA_030015575.1). Classification (NCBI taxonomy): domain Eukaryota; kingdom Viridiplantae; phylum Streptophyta; class Magnoliopsida; order Asparagales; family Amaryllidaceae; genus Agapanthus; species Agapanthus africanus. Next base: position 362,781,445 of record JASDDO010000004.1, read on the forward strand.
TATACTTACACATCCAGATCACGAGTTGATTCGCATTGCATTCATATCTGCTAGTATATTCATATTGCATACCTACCTGCTATTATGTCCTGCCTTACCTGTATTTTAGATGCTAGGATACTTGTGTGCATGCTTTCGATAGCCTGTGTAGATGTTATTTTTTACTCACGAGTTGGCAACTCACCCCCGTTGTGCCACAACCTTTTTCAGGTCCGCTCCGTCAGTACAGTAGCGGCGGGCGCACTTGTTTCTTTTGCCTCCTTTGCCTGAACTCGAGGTTTTGCTCTTAGGTGGGTTATATCATTATTTTTGTACCACCTTGTATATTCTTTGTATCTAGAGTACTCCATCTACTGTATCTACCAGTATTGTTGTATATTGACTTAGAGATGAGACTGTGAGATTTGAGGACTTTTTATGCTGTATTTTGGGGTCGAGCTCACTTGAGTCGACATGCTGTTTTTCTCATGCTTCTTTATGATTATTTTACATGTTGTTGTTTTATATTGCGTGGGATTTGTGACCGCCTTGTGGCGAAGAGCTAGCTCCCGCTTTGGGATGCCTTATTTGTTGGACTTATATATATTCTTGTTGTACCCATTTTGGGGGCCAGTATTTACAAAGGAGACTCTGCCGAAATTTTCGGAAAAATTGATATTGTTTTTAAAAAGGTTTTATATGACTTATTTGATAAACTCGCTTTCAATTGATTGATTTTCCTTCACTCTTTTGCTTATTTGGTTTTGGTTTCTGGGCTTTGGCTTACTTATTTTACGGACGTCTTGAGACGTTTCGTAAACTTAAGTGCCAGTCACGTTCCGTACCTTGCGGGTCGTGACACTGCCAATTCTAGAGTGAGGCCCCTCTGCCTCTCAAAGTCATGAGATACGGACCCGTTTCCCTCAAGAACCTGGCTATCCGTGCACTCTTTCGTGGGATAAACCTAGTACAGAAATGAAAAATATATACAACGGGTACATCGACCTCAGCCCGATCGTGCCCCAAAAGAATATTATACAAACAGGCAATGACGACAGTCCACATGTTGGACGCTCGTCCCGCAATATCAAATGTACAAATAAAACCATAACAACACTACCATTGCACACTGCTATCCACCACGACATATCCGCAACATCACAGCACAACACAGAACATCAACGCGAATGTCACGTTTGCAAATCCGTCTAAAAGGACTATAGCAATTAGACGCAATTTACCGCTCGAATGACATTCATGGTCGGAGATATAATGTAAATACTGCATACTTAAACCCCACATTATAATTAGTATGGTATAAGTCTCATACACCCATGTAGTGTGTATCAACAACCATGACACAAAAATAACACAATTAATATATATCACATATATATTAAGTGTGCACATGTGAGAAAAATAAATGCTTAAGTGAGCTAATATTAGTTAATGTAAACTAGTATATCAAATATACAATTATACACTAAATTATCAAATCAACACTTGATTTAATAATCCGGTTATATCACATATAACCGACTAATATCATATGTACCATCTTATCGAATCAACACTTGATTCGATAACCCGGCTATATCACATATAACCGACCGATACAAAAATTGCGAGAATAGAATACGGTATCACATACTCGTATTATTCTCGGTCCCGCACATATAACATATGTGCTCCTACTTCGTTTTGCCTGAGCCAGTAAAACCTCTATGTAGGACTTTAAAGACTCGTCAATACGCCGGCAGTAGGTGATGATCACATCAAACACCCACAAGCCGTCAGCGGTACTAGCTGGACGTAACGACTATCCGGGTATTGAGCGATCAGAAGATGTCACGCCCCGCTTCCCAAAATATGGAAAACGATGGATGACTAGGCCAGTCATGCTCCTACGATCAAGGAATAATCTCGCCGTAGTCACACTTCGGCTTCTAGCATTACATGGTAATCAGTAAACAAAGCACAGCAGTAAAGGAAATACATCACTAAATTATTACATCAAAGTTCATTGTTCACAAATTACAAATAAACAAGAAGAGCTACTAACCAAGTTCGAATACACGATCTCTTTAGGGAAAACAGAAAAGAAGAAAAATGTACTCCAGACTAGATCTCCGCCAGCTCGAAAGGTAAATCTGACTCCTGCGCTGGTTCTTCCTCGCGGTCTGAGCATGCATACTCAGGTCGTCAGAGCGACGTAATAGCAATGTTATAATAATGATGTGAAACAGGTAAATAAGGTAATGACAGTGAAAGTAAGATGCGGGTAATCACTATGTCACTAAATGATGCAAAGTATGATTTGTGTCCCTATAGGTCTCTAAGTCATGTTTGAAATCGTATAGTGGAAAGGAGGATCATGTTTAACAGGAGTCTCGTACATACCCGAGACAACGGCCCACACGCCCGGGACATAACCCTGTCAGCCGGATCGCTAGATCCTACCTAATATATATAAGAATCACTGTTTGAATGATCATTCTCTAAAACACGGCCCCGCTAAATATGATGCTTTTTCCACTTCAATTTCCCCCTTTTCCCAGGTTTACACTAATGATGATTATGATTTAGTCGTGTACAAGTATGCACCAATAGCACGGTTTTGTCACTGTTCACTGTATTAATCACTGTCACGAATCATTCACTTTTCCATTGGCGTACTTGACACTCCTAAACCAATATCATTCACGCACGATAATGCAATGTCCACTGAATAATAACGCGCACTATCACTATGTATATGGCAGTTGGGTAAGGTATGTACATTTATGCAGTTAACAAGTCACGTGCGATATGAACTATTATGCACATCATAAGCTTACAAAAATTGCAGTAATTCATTTGTTCAGAATTCAGTGAAATGATACAAATACGGTAACAATCACACTCTGTCGGAAGTTCAGCAAAATTGGTTTCAGTACAATTGGATTTCTGGTATTTAAGTTACAGCCGTTTCAATTTAAGTGCTCGCTGCAGGAAATTCAGTTTCTGAACTGAACGTCCGTGTCGCGGTACAATTTTCACCCAGTTGGGATCAGAATTTAGCGACGCTACAGTTGAATGAAATTTAGGGTTTTCAATAGGGTTTTCAACGCAAAATACGGATTCTCAATCGCGTCTCTATGTCAGAAGTTATACACTGTTCAACACTAGGGTATCGGTTCTGTTTCTGTTTGGGACTGCTATGCGTCATGTTCTTTTAAATTGCAGTTTAAATAGTAAACGACAATAAAATGGGGTGAAATCACTTGCGTTATTTAGATAACAGTTTCATCTTCAATAAGGTGTAGGGTTCCGCAACATAAGAGTTCAGGCAGTAAGCTAGTAATCATTACGACACAGAAAATAACAACCAGAGCTGCTCTGGACTGCAGTCCAGATCCGCTCTCCGAACCAATTCTTGTCATAATTTCAGTACAGAAACAATTAAGAACTTGCATAGGGTTACATTTCGTCGAGTCAGCTTCGATTTGAGCCCTCGAACGCATCATTTCAACGTATACACAATTAATTATGATTTTAACAAATTTCAGGTGCGGGAAATTCCCAGTTTTTACGGGTGTAATTGGGGGTGATCGTTTAAGCCAGCAACAATTGTATTTTCCAGTAAAATTGCACCACAATGTTCATTATCACACGGGCCAGCATATGCAATCAAGTTCCGTCAATTTAGTGGAATGTTTTATTTCGGGTTTTGCATCAAACAGCTATGTCATATAAGTTTTCGTTAATCGTAACATGGAATTAATACGGTTTTAATTTGTAACGGAAATAAACTAGCATGTAGCAAGTAGGGTACTTGCCTGGAGACATTTTGGTGATGCACGGCAGCGGCAACGGCATGAACGCACGACGAGCGGCACGGTTTGGATTCGCGGCATCGGCTTGCGTTTCGGGTTCGACGTCAGAGTTGCCCGGAGATGGCTCGTGTTCGCTGGAAGCGGAGGGGGTGCTCTGTGGATCTCTGTGAGTGCGCTGGGGTCGACGATGGTCGGCGGTGATGCTCCGACGATGGGCAGCAGTGAGGTTCGAGGTTCGCAGTGAGGGTTTGGTGCGGGTTGGTGGTTTTGGAGAGAGAGCGAGTTAGTGGGACTCGGGTTTGATGAAGGTGATGATGCTGAGGTGGTAGGGTGTCGTCGAGGTGGTTCAGGGCAGTGGGGGCTCGCCGGCCTCGAGGTGCAGGGGTGGCTGTGGTGGTGTGCAGTGAGCTCGGCGTGGGTTGAGAGAGCGCGGTGGTGGAGGAGTGTAGGGGGGCTCTGTTGATGGAGAGAAGAGAGCGAGGGAGTCGACGAGGTGGTTGTAGTGGTTGTCCTCGTCGTCGGCGGCGGCGGCGAGTGATGAAGTTGGCAGTGGGTTTGTGGGAGTTTTCGAGAGAGAGAGATTTGAGAAGGAGTTGGAGAGTGAGAGGGGGCGAAGAGTTTAAGGTTGAGGAACTCGAGGGGGTCGTGTTCGAGGTCGCAGGGACATGGGGCAACGACGCGGAGACGTGTGCGCGAGGGGGCGACGTGGGAATGAAGAAAAAGTGAGCGGGAAAAGGTTTAGAAGGGAGGAAGAAGAGTTAGGAAGAGGGTCGGGTAGGTGTTAGGCGGGCTTGGAGTTGGGCTGGCAATTTAATTCATAAGGGAAAAAGTGAGTGGGCCGGAGGAAAGGATTTGAGGTTAGTTAAATTTGAATTTTCATTGGGCCTTTTGATTAATTCAATTGGAAAAAATGAATTGTTGGGCTGGGTTGTGGGTTAAGGATTATTTGTTTTGGTTTTTAAAGGGGTTTAGAAAGATTTAAATACGACAAATCTAGCAACCAATTTCCTACAAAAATACGAGGGAAAAAGAAAAGGAAATACTCGGGGAACTAGGAAAAATATATAAGGATTTTCATTGGTGGAAACGGGGATTTACATCATACCCCCCTTACAAAAATTTCGTCCTCGAAATTTAACAAGAATACAATGAAATAAAGTACTAAACAAAGAGATGTGGAAAACGTGCACGGATATCTTCCTCCCGCTCCCAGGTAGATTCTCCTGGGAAACGACCGCCCCAAGACACTCGGACTAACGGAATGACCTTGTTCTTCAGCACTTTCTCTCTACGGTCGAGGATGGTGGTGGGCTGCTCCTCGTATGATAGATCGGTACCCAAAACTAGCTCCGAATAGTCCAGAACGTGGCTCTCATCCCGAACATAACGCCGCAACTGTGACACGTGGAAGGTATTGTTCACACCAGCTAGCGATGGAGGCAAGGCAAGTCGGTAGGCCACCTCTCCTACTCGCTCTAGCACCTCAAAAGGTCCGATGAAACGGGGACTGAGCTTTCCCCGACCTCCGAACCTGATAACTCCACGGGGAGGGGAAATCTTCAAGAACACGTGATCTCCGACTTCAAATTCTAGTGCCCTCCTGCTGGTATCTGCCTAACTCTTCTGTCGATCCTGAGTCATCTTAATACGCTGCCTGATCATTTGGACCTTGTCGACTGTCTGAACAATGAGCTCGGGACCCAGTAATCTTCGCTCTCCCACATCATCCCAACAAACTGGGGATCGACACCTCCGCCCGTAAAGAGCTTCGAAAGGAGCCATCTGGATGCTAGCTTGATAACTGTTGTTATAAGAAAACTCGACTAGATGCAGATGGTCTTCCCAGGAACCCTGAAAGTCCAACATGCAGGCTCTCAACATATCCTCGAGCGTCTGAATCGTACGCTCAGACTGTCCGTCTGTCTGCGGGTGATAAGCTGTGCTGAACTTGAGGCGGGTACCCAAACTCTCCTGTAAGCTCCTCCAAAAGTGCGACACGATCTGGTGTCTCGATCTGACACAATGCTGACCGGAACTCCGTGAAGTCATACTATCTCTTGCATGTATCTCTTTGCCAGTGACTCTGTCGACTGTCCCACTCGGAATGGTAAGAAGTGTGCGGCTTTCGTGAGGCGGTCGACGATAACCCAAATGGCGTTGTTGCCTCTAGGGCTCCGTGGTAAGGCTGTCACGAAATCCATGGTAATGTGCTCCCATTTCCATTCTGGTATCGGAAGCGGTTGTAATAATCCTGCTGTCCTCTGATGTTCCGCCTTCACCTGTTGGCATACCAAGCACCTGGATACGAACCTCACTATTTCTCGCTTCATCCCGTTCCACCAAAAATGCTGCTTCAGATCTCGATACATCTTTGTACCTCCCGGATGCACAGAATAAGCTGAACTATGCGCTTCAGCCAGTACCTCTTCTCGAACATCTCCCTTGGGTACGCAGAGTCTGCTACCGAATCTCAAGGAACCGTCTTAATGTTTGATTAAGTCCGTTCTCAGCCCGGCTTCTACTTGCGCTCTGAACTTTTGCAATCGAGGATCATCCGCTTGTGCAGCCTTAATGCGATCCACAAGGGAAGACTGCACCTGTAGTTGCCAAAATTGACTGAGTGCGCTCGGTGTGACGACTTCAAGCTCGAGTTTCTGAAAGTCCTCAGTAATGCTCCTCTGATTGGTCAACATCATGACCGATGGCTTGTGACTGAGAGCATCTGGTACAACATTTACTTTCCCCGGGTGATACTGAAGGTCCAAGTCATAATCCGCCATCAGCTCTAGCCATCGGCGCTGCCTCATGTTTAGTTCCTTCTGAGTGAAGACGTACTTCAGACTTTTATGATCCGTGTACACCTCTACCTTCTCGCCCAACAGATAGTGCCTCCAAATCTTCAACGCAAAGACTACTGCAGCTAACTCCAAGTCATGCGTAGGGTAGTTCCTCTCGTGATTTCTCAGCTGTCGAGAGGCGTAAGCAACCACCCGACCGTGCTGCATCAGAACACAGCCTAATCCCTTCCCTGAGGCATCACTGTGTATCGCCAAACCACCGGAATCATCTGGTACTGTAAGAATAGGCACCGTGGTTAACTTCTGCTTCAGTGTGTCAAATGCCTGAGTACATTCCTCTGTCCACGCAAATGGTACATCCTTCCGCGTCAGCCTCGTCAACGGTTCAGCGATTCTTGAAAAGTCTTGGACGAACCTCCGATAATAACCTGCCAATCCCAGAAAGCTTCTGATCTCGGCCACAGACTTCGGCGTTGGCCAATCTCTGACAGATTCTATCTTTGTCGGGTCCACTGAGATGCCTTCGCCCGAAACAATGTGTCCCAAGAACTGAACCTTGTCGAGCCAGAATTCACACTTTCTCAATTTCGCGTACAACTTCTCTTCCCGAAGAATTTGTAGAACCGTGCACAAATTCTCAACATGCTCCTCCCGGGTCTTCGAGTAGACGAGTATGTCGTTGATGAATACAACGACAAACGTGTCCAAGTACTTTGCAAACACCCTGTTCATCAAATCCATGAATATCGCTGAAGCATTGGTAACACCGAACGGCATCACAAGAAACTCATAGTGTCCGTATCGGGTCCTGAAAGCCGTCTTGCATACATCCTCGGCTGCTACTCTGATATGATGATATCCAGAACGGAGATCCAACTTCGAAAACACCTTGGCCCCACTTAGCTGATCGAAAAGGTCGTCGATGCGCGGTATTGGGTACTTGTTCTTTATTGTGACTTTGTTCAACTCCCGATAATCTATACACATCCGCAGCGATCCATCCTTATTCTTCACTACCAGAACTGGTGCACCCCACGGTGAAACGCTCGGCCAGATAAATCCCTTCCCCAGGAGTTCTTCAATCCGCTTCTTCAATTCTGCCAACTCAACCGGTGTCATTCTGTACGGGGCATTGGAAACTGGTGCTGTACCTGGAGTCAAATCGATCGAGAACTCCAAGACGCGTGGAGGTGGTAGACCTGGTAAATCTTCAGGAAACACGTACAGAAAGTCCCGAACAATCTCTGGGGCTGCGCTCTCATCAATCTTCATAGCTGTCAGCTCCTTTGGCTTGGCTCTATACTTGGCTGGCTCCAAAGATTCGCTCCCGCCTTCGAAAATAAACTCCGGGTGGTTGGGAATGCGGAAGATCACGTTCCTTGCTCGACAGTCAATAACTGCATGGAAGGTACTCATCCAATCCATCCCGAGAATTGCGTCATAGCTGCCTGTGCCGATTAAAAGGAAATTCGCATAGAATTCCCTGCCACACACCACAACCGGACATGATCTACATTCTCAACTAGACATTATAATGCCATTACCCGTATGTATCTCCCAGCCCTTGGTTAGTGGTTCATGTGGTATGGAGTGTGTATCAATGAAATGCTCAGATATGAAATAGTGTGATGCTCCAGAATCAAATAGTACTCTAGCTGGCAAGGAATGTACGAGTAGAGTACCTGTAACAACTTCTCCTGAAGCCTCTGCCTGCTCGGCGGTCAAGGTGAAAGCCCGTCCCTGACCGCGACCTGTATAGGGTTGCCTCTGCTCTGTGGTCTCTGCTGCTGCGGTCCAGAACCTCCCCGTATCTCTGCTCGCTCGGGGCAACCGCTAATCCTGTGCTGACTGGATCCGTAAATCAAGCATTGTCCCTTGGCGCGGCGACAGTCCTTCTGGGTATGCCCATCTCTATTGCAGTAGCCGCAAACTACGTTCTGTCTTTGGGGGCGATGCTGGAGCACAAACGGGCGCTTCATCTGAGTCGTTCCAGGCCTGTGAACCGGTATGGTTCCTCGAGAAGGTGCATGGGTACGTGCTGGAACGACTGGGGGCTTCCTGAACTTCTTGATCAACTTCTCCTGAATTCTCGCCGCTTTGAGTACCTGTGCAAAAGTCTGCAACTCCAGTGACTCGATCAACTACTGCAGCTCCAAATCAAGTCCCTGCAAGAAGCGTCTGGCCCTGGTGGCCTCTGAAGCGACCATGTATGGAGCAAATCGCCTCAGACGGTTGAACTCTACCGCATATACATCCACGGGGCGGCCATTCTGCTTCAGTAGAATGAATCTTTCTTCCATCTCTGCCTTGGCGGTGGAAGGGAAATAATGGTCCAGGAAGCACTCCTTGAATTTGCTCCATTCGATCGGCCTGTCTAGCCTGCTTTCTTCCACTGACCACCATGTACGGGCTTCATCTTCCAACTGGATTTTTATCACGTTCACTTTATCTTCCTCTGGTACCCTGACGGCCGTCAGTAAGTTCTCCATATTCACTAGCCATTACTCGGCCTCTAGTGGTTCGGCCAGCCTTGTAAATGCAGCTGGATGCAACCTCCGGAAATCTGACACGGTGCCAGCCCTGGCAGAGTAAGCTGGTGGAGCAGTGCCCTCGGAGGCGGTAATGAGTGCGGAGGGTCCCCCTGCAGCGGTAATAGCCCCGAGTCCCTCGGCGAGTAAGTCCGTCTTCCTCTCCTGAGCTTCTGCGAGAGAGGTCAGTGCACTAAGTATTCTTTCCTTGCGATCCTGAGAACTTGAGTCCGAGGAGTGGTCGTTCGGGGACGTCATATCGCTGGAAGATTCAAAAGGATATGATTAGATTCAAGGATGAAAATCAGGGATAGTGAAGCGAAAATAATATAATACAGTGTAGTTAATGTTATCCCTTGTTACTAAACACGGCTCTGATACCAACAAAACCATGTCACGCCCCGCTTCCCAAAATATGGAAAACGATGGATGACTAGGCCAGCCATGCTCCTACGATCAAGGAATAATCCCGCCGTAGTCACACTTCGGCTTCTAGCATTACATGGTAATCAGTAAACAAAGCACAACAGTAAAGGAAATACATCACTAAATTATTACATCAAAGTTCATTGTTCACAAATTACAAATAAACAAGAAGAGCTACTAACCAAGTTCGAATACACGATCTCTTTAGGGAAAGCAGAAAAGAAGAAAAAGGTACTCCAGACTAGATCTCCGCCAGCTCGAAAGGTAAATCCGACTCCTGCGCTGGTTCTTCCTCGAGATCTGACCATGCATACTCAGATCGTCAGAGCGACGTAATAGCAATGTTATAATAATGATGTGAAACAGGTAAATAAGGTAATGACAGTGAAAGTAAGATGCGGGTAATCACTATGTCACTAAATGATGCAAAGTATGATCTGTGTCCCTATCGGTCTCTAAGTCATGTTTGAAATCGTATAGTGGAAAGGAGGATCATGTTTAACAGGAGTCTCGTACATACCCGAGACAACGGCCTACACGCCCGGGACATAACCCTGTCAGCCGGATCGCTAGATCCTACTTAATATATATAAGAATCGCTGTTCGAATGATCATCCTCTAAAACACGGTCCCGCTAAATACGATGCTCTTTCCACTTCGATTTCCCCTTTTTCCCAGGTTTACACTAATGATGATTATGATTTAGTCATGTACAAGTATGCACCAATAGCACGGTTTTGTCACTGTTCACTGTATCAATCACTGTCACGAATCATTCACTTTTCCATTGGCGTACTTGATACTCCTAAACCAATATCATTCACGCACGATAATGCAATGTCCACTGAGTAATAACGCGCACTATCACTATGTATATGGCAGTTGGGTAAGGTATGTACATTTATGCAGTTAACAAGTCATGTGTGATATGAACTGTTATGCACATCATAAGCTTACAAAAATTGCAGTAATTCATATGTTCAGAATTCAGTGAAATGATACAAATAAGGTAACAAGCACACTCTTTCGGCAGTTCAGAAAATTGGTTTCAGTACAATCGGATTTCTGGTATGCAAGTTACAGCCGTTTCAATTTAAGTGCTCGCTGCAGGAAATTCAGTTTCTGAATTGAACGTCCGTTTCGCGGCACAATTTTTACCCAGTTGGGATAAGAATTTAGCGACTCTACAGTTGAATGAAATTTAGGTTTTTCAATAGGGTTTTCAACGCAATATACGGATTCTCAATCGCGTCTCTATGTCAGAAGTTATGCACTGTTCAACACTAGGGTATCGGTTCTGTTTCTGTTTGGGACTGCTATGCGTCCTGTTCTTTTAAATTGCAGTTTAAATAGTAAACGATGATCAAATGGGGTGAAATCACTTGCGTTATTTAGCTAACAGTTTCATCTTCAATAATTTGTAGGGTTCCGCAACATACGAGTTCTGGCAGCAAGCTAGTAATCATTACGAGACAGAAAATAACAACCAGAGCTGCTCTGGACTGCAGTCCAGAGCCGCTCTCCGAACCAATTCTCGTCATAATTTCAGTACAGAAACAATTAATAACTTGCATAGGGTTACAGGTCATCGAGTCGGCTTCGATTTGAGCCCTCGAACGCATCATTTCAACGTATACACAATTAATTATGATTTTAACAAATTTCAGGTGCGGGAAATTCCCAGTTTTTACGGGTGTAATTGGGAGTGATCGTTTAAGCCAGCAGCAATTGTATTTTCCAGTAAAATTGCACCACAATTTTCATTATCACACGGGCCAGCATATGCAATAAAGTTCCGTCAATTTAGTGGAATGTTTTCTTTCGGGTTTTGCATCAAACAACTATGTCATATAAGTTTTCGTTAATCGTAACATGGAATTAATACAGTTTTAATTTGTAACGGAAATAAACTAGCATGTAGCAAGTAGGGTACTTGCCTGGAGACATTTTGGTGATGCACGGCAGCGGTAACGGCATGAACGCGCGACGAACGGCACGGTTTGGATTCGCGGCATCGGCTCGCGTTTCGGGTTCGACGTCGGAGTTGCCCAGAGATGGCTCGTGTTCGCTGGAAGCGGAGGGGGTGCTATGTGGATCTCTGTGAGTGCACTAGGGTCGATGATGGTCGGTGATGATGCTCCGACGATGGGCAGCAGTGAGGTTCGAGGTTCGCAGTGAGGGTTTGGTGTGGGTTGGTGGTTTTGGAGAGAGAGTGAGTTAGTGGGACTCGGGTTTGATGAAGGTGATGATACTAAGGTGGTAGGGTGTCGTCGAGGTGGTTCAGGGCAGTAGGGGCTCGCCGGCATCAAGGTGCAGGGGTGGCTGTGGTGGTGTGCAGTGAGCTCGGTGTGGGTTGAGAGAGCGCGGTGGTGGAGGAGTGTAGGGGGGCTCTGTTGATGGAGAGAAGAGAGCGAGGGAGTCGACGAGGTGGTTGTCCTCGTCGTCGTCGTCGGCGGCGAGTGATGAAGTTGGCAGTGGGTTTGCGGGAGTTTTCGAGAGAGAGATTTGAGAAGGAGTTGGAGAGTGAGAGGGGGCGAAGAGTTTGAGGTTGAGGAACTCGAGGGGGTCGTGGTCGAGGTTGCGGGGACATGGGGCAACGGCGCGGAGACATAGGCGCGAGGGGGCGACGTGGGAATGAAGAAAAAGTGAGCGGGAAAAGGTTTAGAAGGGAGGAAGAAGAGTTAGGAAGCGGGTCGGGTAGGTGTTAGGCGGGCTTGGAGTTGGGCTGGCAATTTAATTCATAAGGGAAAAAGTGAGTGGGCCGGAGGAAAGGATTTGAGGTTAATTAAATTTGAATTTTCATTGGGCCTTTTGATTAATTCAATTGGAAAAAATGAACTGTTGGGCTGGGTTGTGGGTTAAGGATTATTTGTTTTGGTTTTTAAAGGGGTTTAGAAAGATTTAAATACGACAAATCTAGCAACCAATTTCTTACAAAAATACGAGGGAAAAAGAAAAGGAAATACTCGGGGAACTAGGAAAAATATATAAGGATTTTCATTGGTGGAAACGGGGATTTACAGAAGATCAACAAGAAAGCCTTCTCTTGCTCCTGTAAAGCTTGACAGTAACACTTCCGTACAGTCCGGTCTCTTCGTCTAAGATGTCGCATATCAAGTCTAGGGGTGGTAAACGTCAGACCCCAATAACTCGATAAGTCATGTCGATACGAGGCTCATAACGGGTCGAGAAACTACTGGTAATACTTACCAGTAAATCTCTGAATCAGCCCTGGCCAGAGACTTCCAGTTATAGCCAATCGTGCACTGCATAATATCTACCCCCAATACCGGGAGAGACGAAATCCCCTCCTATCGCTTATTGCCTCCATGTGACTCGGGACTGTACCCAAAAACCACCGTTTTGCACGTTCTCTTGAACGCGGTAAGGTGGAAATCAAAGCACAGTGGGAATCACACAAGACTTTATGACGATCTCGGGTCTACAGACTAATCTGTACCAGTGTCACCAGAGAACTGCTATATGACGTCAGGTATAATACCATCTAGGAGTTCTCGGCGAGTCCGTCCAGTGCACCCAGTCTCCACTGAGCACCTGTATACCATCTCTGATGTCAAACACCAATGGATATGGGATCATCCATCGCCCATCACATGGGTCGAGAAGCGTATACGCTAGTCTACTCTGGTATATCGATGCCCCGTCTCGATACACCCATGACTAGGAACATTAAAGGATGAACTTATGGACTACCATAGCCCCACTAGTATGATCTGCGTCATAATCCTGGTAGTCAAGTTCACATCCTAAGAGATTTACCAACATGTAACCATAAGACAGTATCAAGAGACAAGTATACATATTAAGATAAAGAGCAACCAGATAGCATACCATCATATCGAGCAAGAAAGTCCTATCTATATATGTCCAAGCATCCACTATAATATACATCATATGTACAATAATGGCCTCTAGGGCATACATACAACTAACAATCTCCCACTTGCACTAGGGCCAGCTGCTGTAGTATCGCATACCTAACACCCCGAAGAGTCTCTCGAACTGTATCTGGGGAATGACCTTCGTGAGTGGATCCGCTGTGTTATTCTTCGTGTTAACTCTCCTAACCTCGATCTCCCGGCGATCAACTATTTCACGGATCAGGTGATACCGCCTCAGAATATGCCTGGATCGCTGATGGGACCTGGGTTCCTTGGCCAAAGCCACCGCTCCATTGTTATCGCAATACAAAGGTATTGGATACTCATTGGATGGAACCACTCCATTGTTATCGCAATGCACAATGAACTCCTTGACCAAGCACACACGTAAAGATGAAGATTTCGTGTGGTCAGAAGCATGTGAACAGGCTTTTGTAGAACTCAAGTCAAGATTGACATCAACAGCTATTCTCATAATACTGGACCAATCTAGAGGATTCGTTGTGCATTGCGATGCATCTGGTAAGAGATTATGATGTGTTCTACATCAGCACGGAAAAGTTATAGCTTATGCATCAAGACAGCTGAAAGTTCATGAGCGCAATTATCTAACGCATGATCTAGAGTTGGCAGCCGTTATCTTTGCACTTAAGATTTGGTGCCACTATATTCTTGGAGAACGAGTAGACATATACACGGACCACAAAAGTCTGAAGTATGTATTTACTCAGAAAGAGTTGAATATACGGTAGAGAAGATGGCTACAACTTATGATAGACTTCGACATCAGCCTACAATATCATCCAGGGAAGGTGAATATAGTTCCTGATGCACTTAGTCGCCAACCATTAGCAATGAATCTCACCGCACAGTGGAAGCTACAACAGGAATTGCACGGAATGGAGATAGAAGTGGTTATGCCAAGTAACACTTCGTAATTGATGAACTTACAAGTTCAGTCTACTATTGTCAATCAGATCAAAGCAACTCAAGCAAGTGATGCCAAGTTGCAAAAGATCCGAGAACAAGTAGAAAGTAGACTTCAAACTGACTTTATCATCCACGGAGACAGATCTTTGAGATACGGAAGCAGATTGTGTGTATCACAAGGTCCTGTTCAGGAAGAGTTGATGAAAGAAGCTCACAGCTCTCCATACTCAGTACACCCTAGTGGTACAAAGATGTACAAAGATCTACGACAACATTACTGGTGGCATGGAATGAAGTGTGAAGTAGCCAGAAGCATAGCCAAATGTTTGGTGTGTTAGCAAATAAAGGCTGAACATCACAGGACTGCTGGTTTACTTCAATCGTTACCTATCCCGGAATGGAAATGGCAGCACATTACCATAGACTTTGTGACCGCTCTTCCTCGTAGCACGAATGGTAACGACGCAGTATGAGTTATTGTGGATCGACTCACAAAGTCGGCTCACTTCATCCCATTTCGCGTTGGCCAATCTACCAAGACACTAGCAAAGAAGTACATGGAGGAGATCGTGAGATTATATGGAGTACCGGTTTGCATTGTCTCCGATCGTGACACCAGATTCCGATCACAGTTTTGGCAGAGCCTGCAAGCTAGCTTGGGAACGAGTCTGAACTTCAGCACAGCTTATCATCCACAAACAGATGAACAGTATGAGCGAACGATTCAGATCCTTGAAGATATGCTAAGAGCATGTTTATTAGACTTCGGAAGATCGTGGGAAGATCACCTACATCTTGTGGAGTTTTCATACAACAACAGCTACCAAGCGAGTATTGGAATGGCACCCTTTGCATCTCTCAATGGAAGGAAGTGTCGATCACCAATAACTTGGGATGACATCGGAGATAGGGAACTCCTTTAACCAGAGATGATCGTAACAACTGTGGACGTAGTTCGCATGATCAGGGAAAGAATGCACATAGCCCAACACAGACAGAAGCACTGAGCTGATGCAAAGCGCCGACATCTGGAGTTCCAACTGGGAGATCATGTCTTTCTGAAGATCTCTCCAAATCATGGAGTAATTCACTTTTTCAAGAGGGGTAAGCTCGTGTCACGCCCCGCTTCCCAGAGTACGCTAAGATGGGCACGTGACATAGCCAACCATGCTACCTGTGGGTAGGATGTATCCATCCACAGTCATATTACGGCTGTAGAGATATCAAGAAAAAAATATAACTATCTAATACATGTCCATAAGCCATGATAAAATGAGTCAAGAATAATAAAAAATGCGGAAGCAAGAGATCCAATACAAAATAACTGGAATATATGTCCCATAATGCAGGCTCACATCAGGAATAAAATGCTGAAAATTAAAAGAACTAACTACTACTGAATTCTCACTGCTCAGCCTGCTGGCTGAAGTACTCATGCTCGGACTGCAGCAAATGTATGGAATCTGGGCCATGCAAAACCCAGACGTCAGCGCGTCATGTCATCAAGCAATGAAATACAAACAGGGTAACACGACATACAAGTATACTCATAAATGGTAAAGCAGGTGTAACAGCAATATAAATCAGGGCAATGAAGGATAGTGTGCAGTGAGTAAACTAAACTGGTCTATTGGGTTATCTACTCTCAAGTCTTTGAAATCAGTCTGATGAATTATCGATGTAACTCAATAGTATCCCGTGCGTGCCCGGGATCACGGTGAAGATTCTCGGGCTGAAACCGAGACATGCCGCTAGGCACTAAAGGAAAAAAGTAAAGATGAATGATGTCTATGGCATCATCCCAAGACTGGCCTAGCCTCTAAAAGGTAATGGATAACGATGGATGATGTCAGCAGCATCATCCCAAGGCTGGCCCAGCTTCTAAAACTGATCAGTAAATGTAGCACACTGTCGAGTTACAAGTCAGGTTTCATCATTGATTTCCCCATACCCCCAGGTTATATGTTTAAGTCAAGTATTTAAGCAATCAAGAACAAATGCCAACACAGGAACATGTAGGTGCAGGTTTGTCTGGATAGACAACAGAAACAGTCCGTAAGGACTACATGTCAGGTTCGTTGGCATTAGACACAAGATCAGGTAACAGGTCAAGCCATGGTACATCAGGTCAAGTCAAGTAGTGTACGGTACCATGTCGGGTCAAGTAATATGTGTGTAGCAAGTCATGTCAGGGTGTAAAAGATATCATATGGGTGATCATAATCGACTAACATAATCATGGTTATAAATAAACAAGTATGGGTATCAACAACACAATACATTGGCACATGTAATAGGTTAAGCAATATGTGCATATTAAACTACTTAGCTGTACGGTTATCAGTTTGTGTTTAAGAGATGGTTTCAACATTATATGAATACAGTATGACAATTATGGATGTTAAAATCAGGTTAATAAGCATCAAGTAATCTAGGGATGCAATGACATGTATAATATGTTCAATGGATGCAATTATAACTAAAACCGGTTAAACATGCGCACGGATGTCCGATAGAGTATAACTAGAGAAAAGGGTACCATAAACTAGGTAATTATTCATGATGTGATTAAAATATAAACGTGGTTAATAGGTTTTATAAAGTAAATGCAACGGGTAGGTTTCAAGTTTGAAACTAAAATGATATAACGCGACATCGGACACGAAAAAGGGAAATCATAGTACTAAAGTTAAACTACGGGTTTAATGTGCCATCAAATGTATATATAATATATTAATTAGCATGTAGCAAGTTTTACTTGCCTCGACGGACCGCGATACGGAAAACGAAACGTTACGCGTCGGTGGGGAAAAGTCGCGACGCGCGCACAGTACACGGAATGAGCCCAAACGACGAACAATGGAGTCACACGGGTCGGAGGTCCTCGATCGATCTGCAGAGGGGTCGTGAAGGTCGACGGTGTAGACGGAGCTCCGGCGAGGTACCTGCAGCGAATCCGGCGATCAACAGAAGAAGTCTAATAGGAGGGAGAAGAAAGAAAGAAGAAGGAAGAAGAGGGAGAGGTAAGGCTCACTGGGGTGCACGAAGGCCAGGGGCACGGGGACGAGGTCACCGGCGGAGGCTGGAAGTGGAGGTGGCCGAGACGAGTGGGTGTGCAGGTTCTCAGCTGCTTAGAGAGAAGAAAAAGGAGGAAGAAGAGAAGGTGGAGGCGAAGGCGCGGAGATGACGAGGTCGGAAGCTTCGTCGTCGGCGGTGTGCGACGAGGAGGAGAGGCGGCTAGGGTTTCTGCGGATGGGTTCTGGTTTGTTGAAGGAGACGAGGAAAATATAAAGTGAAGAGAGAGAGATATATACGCGCGCGAGAGGAGAGAGAGATAAGTGCACAATGAGGAGATATAAAGTTGGCAGTATTCGCAAGAGAGAGAAAGCGAAAGAGAGAGAAAGAGAAAGAGAAAAGGGGGGGGAGTGTAGCGAAGGGAGAGAGGGGGAGAGGGCTGTGCTCGTGGGGCCCACGCTGGGGAAATGGGGAGTTGCGATTGGCTCAGGGTTAGGGAAAAATGTTTAGGGAAAAATATGAAAAGATTTTCTGGGGTTTTGATTGGTTAGGTGAACGGTTGGGGAAAGTTACAAAAGATTTATGGAGTTATAAAAATAATACCGTTGGCTAAAATTTTAATAGGCTGTAGAAATATATTTCAAACAGATTTTAAGAAATTTTGAAATAAATAGAATTTGGCGGAATACAAAATATTTCAGAATTGCGCCCGGGTCGGGTCCAAAAATTTGAATTTGAAATATGAAAAATATTGGCAGGTTCCAAAAATTGAAATGAAGGATTCTGTAATTAAAAGCATACCCCCAAGAACGGACGCACGTACGTGCGCGTAGTCGTCCAAACACGTCCGTTTCACTGAACGGGACGAGAACACGATGCAAGGACGCTACCACAGGGTTAGGGATAACAAGCAGGCCATGACAAGTATTTTTAAACTATTTTAAGTAACTTAATTGTTATATGCAAACATATGTAATGTCGGGGTAAAATATAACTAGTAACTGTCAAAGCATGATCAATGAAATAAATACCACACACCACACATACGGTAACTGGAATTTATATATCTGGACTCGGTTGTTACATTATACCCAACTACAAAAAGAATTTCATTCTCGAAATTCCAAGAACACAAAAGGATAAACGATCAATAACTACAAGAAAAGATGGGAAAACTTCTGCCGGATTTCATCTTCTCGTTCCCAAGTGGACTCTTCGTGTGAGCGACTACCCCAAGAAATAAGTACAAGAGGGATAACCTTGTTCTTAAGAACCTTTTCCCTTCGATCCACAATTGCAACCGGTCGCTTCTCAAAAGTCAAATCTTCTCATACAGTCAGCTCCGAATGATCCAACACATGCGTTTCATCTCGAACATACTTATGGAGTTGAGATATGTGAAACACGTCATGCACATTCGCCAAGGATTGGGGTAACGCCAAACGATACGCAACCTCACCAACACGCTCCAAAATCTCAAAGGGTCCAACGAATCGAGTGTTGGGGTAAAAATTTACACCCCGGTTGACCGAGTCAAAGTCAAGGTCAACCCCAAGCCAGGTCGGCCCAAGCCCAGGTCAAGTGGGCACATGCCCAGGTCGAGTCCGAAACATGAAGCGGCCGACCCTCCCAATGCTAACAACAAAATCATGTAATAAATAATTTTTATGTAATTTTTTATACATGAATGTATGCAAAATGGGCATAAAGCCAATATTTTGTAAGCCCATGGCTTATGTGCAAAAAATGAAATGGCACATGAGCCATGGGATGGCTAAAATGCCATTTTTGTGAAGCCCAAGGGGCTATATGCAAATATGTAAGCCTATAAAAGGCAACATGATGAATAAAAAAATATATACCTTTCATTCTCTCCAAAAATTTCCAGATCTGAGATCTATTCTTCTTCTTCAAGGTTCCAAAACCTTCTTCTTTCTTTTGAATTAAATCAAGAGTTCTACTCTCATTTTTTCAAAACTAAATAGTTTTTCACCACAAAACCCATCAAGGGAAACTCAGATCTTCCATCAGATCTCAAAAAGAAAAGATTTTGAAATCCCACATCTCTTGATCTTCAAGATCCAGCTAACAGAGGAGGAAGAAGAAGAACATCTTTCACTAAACCCTCAAAAAAGAAGAAAAACACATTCAGGAGTCCAACTCCTCTCTGATTTCTCTTCTGAGAAATTTTTTTAGGCTAAAAGCCTCTTGTGCCTCTCCGGCGCGCAGCGCAAGTGCGCAAGGCGCCCGCGTGCCGACACGTGGCGTGCGCGCTTGCGCACCTGCGCGTGCGCAAGTGCGCAAGGCGCCCGCGTGCCGACACGTGGCGTGCGCGCTTGCGCACCTGCGCAAGTGCGGCGCCTTGCGTGCCGACACGTGGCGCGCGCGCTTGCGCACCTGCGCAAGTGCGCAAGGCGTCCGCGCGCCGACACGTGGCGTGCGCGCTTGCGCACCTGCGCAAGTGCGCAAGGCGCCCGCGCGTCGACACGTGGCGCGCGCGCTTGCGTACCTGCGCAAGTGCGCAAGGCGCCCGCGTGCCGACACGTGGCCCCCACGCATCCCTTGGATGCCTTTTTCCTCTCTTTTTATGTACATACATATACACATACATATGTATACAAATTCACACATATACATACTCCGCCACATTCTCCCCCCTCCAAAAAATTTTCGGGCCGGGGCGCTGCCCCGAACCCCGCAAGGGGGCCGCTAGCCCCCTTGACCCCCAGCCCGCTATCCGGGTAGCGGGACCCCCGTAAAAACTCTGCGTGGCTCCCGATATATCCAAAACCCCCTTTCAAAATAAAACACACGCACACTGCACATTGAGTTCGCATGACCAATTTAACCCGTTAATCGGAGGTTCCCTCGCCCCAAAGGCGAGGGGTAATTAACGGTAGCTTAGTCCGCGGCTGCCGGAGATTCGGATCCCCACAATCATTAAACCCCGGTCTACCCTAGGCAGGGGGAATCTGTAGTACGCTTGACAAGCGCTCGCGTATTCCCATCTCACTGGGGTGACGAAAAACACCCTACATCGAGGACTGAGCTTTCCTCGACTTCCGAAACGAATCACCCCTCTAGTCGGTGATATCTTCAAGAATACCAAATCACCCACGGTGAACTCTAGAGGTCTTCTCGACGTATCTGCCCAACTCTTCTGTCTGTCTTGAGCTGCTTTCATATGATTTCGGATAGCATTAACTTTCTCAACTGTCTGCACAACCAAGTCCGGTCCTAACAATCTTCGTTCACCGACATCGTCCCAACAAACAGGTGAACGGCACTTGCGACCATATAAAGCTTCGAATGGAGCCATTTGAATCGTCGCCTGAAAACTGTTGTTGTAAGAAAACTCCACCAAATGCAGATGATCCTCCCATGAACCTTTGAAGTCCAACATGCAAGCTCTCAACATATCTTCAAGAGTTTGGATCGTTCTCTCCGACTGGCCATCTGTTTGAGGGTGATAAGCTGTGCTAAACTTCAATCGAGTCCCCAAACTTTCCTATAAGCTCCTCCAAAAGTGTGATAAGAATCGAGTGTCACGTTCGGACACGATGCTCACCGGTACTCCATGCAATCTTACAATCTCCTGCATGTACCGTTCTGCCAAAGTTTCCGTTAATTGACCAACCCGAAAAGGAATGAAATGAGCTGCCTTAGTCAAGCGATCAAAAATCACCCATACTGCATTGTTGCCTTTTGGACTCCACGGCAGAGCTGTTACGAAATCCATGGTTATATGTTTCCACTTCCACTGAGGAATCGGAAGTGGTTGCAATAAACCAGCAACCCTTTGATGTTCAGCCTTAATTTGCTGACACACCAAGCATTTGGCCATAAAGCGAGCAATCTCCCGTTTCATGCCTTCCCACCAGAAATGCTTTCGTAAGTCTCGGTACATCTTCGTGCCTCCTGGATGTACGGAATAAGCTGAACTGTGTGCCTCCTTCATAAGCTCTTCACGAATATCTCCCTTTGGCACACACAAACGGCTACCATATCTCAACGAACCATCTTCATGGATCAGTAAATCTGTTCGTAGTCCGGCTTCAACCTGTTCTTGAAACTTTTGCAATCTAGGGTCCTGCGGTTGCGCTGCTTTAATATTATCGATCAACGACGAATATACCTGTAGCTGCATCAACTGTCCTGAAGAATGCGGTAGCACCACCTCCAAATCAAATCTTCGAAATTCTTCAACGAGTTCCTTCTGCTTAGCCAACATCCGAATAGCTGGTAACCGACTGAGCGCATCCGGTACGACATTAACCCTCCCCGGATGGTACTTAAGATCAAGATCGTAGTCAGCCATCAGCTCCAACCATCTACGTCGCCTCATATTAAGCTCCTTCTGCGTGAACACATACTTCAAGCTTTTATGATCCGTGAAAACCTCGACTCTTTCGCCCAAGAGGTAGTGTCTCCAAATCTTTAAAGCGAAGATCACAGCCACAAGCTCCAAGTCATGAGTTGGATAGTTCTTCTCATGGGTCTTCAACTGTCTCGATGCGTACGCTATAACCTTCCCATGCTGCATCAAAACGCACCCCAATCCTTTCCCAGATGCGTCGCTGTGAATCACCAATCCTCCGGAATTGTCTGGCACGGTCAGAATAGGAGCGGTTATCAACCTCTGCTTCAACGCCTCAAAAGCTGCCGCACACCTATCAGTCCACACAAAAGGCACCTCCTTGCGCGTAAGCTTGGTCAACGGCTCCGCTAGACGAGCAAAGTTCTCCACAAATCTTCTGTAATACCCGGCTAGTCCAAGAAAGCTTCTTATCTCCGCAACATTCTTCGGAATCGGCCAATCTCGAACTGCTGCAATCTTTTCGGGATCGACGGCGATTCCATCGCCAGACACAACATGCCCCAAAAACTTTACTTCTTCCAGCCAAAACACGCACTTGCTCATCTTCGCATATAATTTCTCTTGTCTCAACGTCTGCAGTGTGATCTTCAGATGTTCTGCATGCTCTTCAAAACTCTTCGAGTAAACCAGGATATCGTCAATGAACACCACAATAAACTGGTCCAAGAATGGCGAAAAGATTCGGTTCATCAAGTCCATGAATATCGCTGTTGCATTCGTTACTCCGAAGTGCATCACTAAGTATTCGTAATGTCCATACCGAGTTCGGAACGCCGTCTTGCAAATATTCTCTGCCTTCACTCGGACCTGATGATATCCAGATCGCAAATCCAGCTTCGAGAATATCCTCGCGCCACTAAGCTGCTCAAATAGGTCGCCAATGCGAGGGATCGGGTACTTGTTCTTAATAGTCACCCGGTTTAATTCTCGATAGTCGATGCACATCCTTCTTGTGCCATCTTTCTTCTTAACTAGAAGAACTGGAGCTCCCCAAGGCAAGTTACTGCTTCGAATCCAACCCTTCTCAAGCAATTCAGTAACCTGCTTCCTGACTTCTTCCAACTCCACTGGTGCCATTGGATAATACGCTTTAGAAACTGGCGCTGCATCAGGAACAAGATCAATCGCGAACTCCACGTCTCGCTTCGGCAGTAATCCTGATATATCTTCAAACACGTCCATAAAATCTTGAACAACAGCTGACGCTTCATTTTTCTCAACCTCCATTGATGCAAGAACATTAGTTGTCGGCCTCGCCCTGAACTCGACTGGCCCGACAGAACTGCTTCCTCCAGTGAAGGTAAACTCGGGATGTCCGGGAATCTAGAAAATTACTTTCTTTGCCCTACAATCAATATGAGCGTGGAAAGTGCCGAGAAAATCCATTCCCAAGACGACTTCATAGCTGCCCGTATCAATCACCAAGAAATCTGCAAAAAGCTCCCGTCCGCAAACAACAACTGCACAATCTTTACACTCTCTACTAGATATGATTTTCCCATTCCCAGTGTGTATGTCCCAGAAACTAGACAGGGTCGTGCAGGTAATCGAGTGTGTAGCTATAAACTTGGATGACATAAAACAATGGGATGCACCAAAATCAAATAACGCTAATGCGGGAAAACCATGAACGAGTATAATACCTGAAACAACTTCTCCTGAAGCCTTAGCTTCCTCAGCCGTTAAGGTAAAAGCTCGAGCCTGATTAGGTCCTTGAGTCAGCCGCTTCTGTCCCGGAAACGGTTTCTGCGGTGGCTTCTGAATATCATCCCTCGTGAGAAGCTTCGACGGACAAGCGTTGACAGTGTGATCTGCCGCTCCATAAACCAAACAAAGTCCCTGCCTCCTTCGACAATCTATTTGCACATGTCCGGGTAAATGGCAGTAGTTACAAGTCACGCTCTTTCTTTGGTCAACGACAGCGGGCCTCTTCATAGGTGTTACCCCACGACGGTTCACTGGAATACCTCTGCGTCCATGTGCTCGGTTCGGTGCAAATGCCGGCTTTCGTACTGTAATTGTTGTCTGCTGTGAACGCCCAGTCTTCCCAGATAAGCTCTGCTGTTCACGGGCCGCCGTAAGTACCTGTGAGAAGGTGGTCAAACCCAGGGAGACAATCTGCCTCTGGATGTCCACATCCAAGCTGCGCATAAACCTCCTTGCCCTATCGGCATCGTTGGTAACTAAAGGTCCAGCAAACCTACTGAGCCGCGTCCACTCAGCTGCATGTACACCTACAGGTGCACCGTTCTGTTTAAAACTAATGAACTTCTCTTCCATTTCCTTCCGTGCAGTCCGCAGGAAGAACTTCTCCAGGAAAATCTTCGAAAAATCCGCCTACATGATCGGCTTGGGCAAGCGGGTCTCCTCCACAAGCCACCATTCACGGGCGTAATCCACTAACTGAATGCGTACCACATCCACCCTCTTATCATCTGGGATCTGCGCCGCAATGAGTAGATTCTCCGTGTCAACTAGCCACTGCTCCGCTGGCAACGGCTCCTCCAAACCAGTAAAGACAGACGGACCCAGTTGCCTGAAATCTGCTATGGTCCCCACTCGATCTACTGGTCTGGCCCCAATATTGTTCACGGACTGCTGAACGGTCCGCAAACCTTCCTGAAATGATTCAGCCTGCTGCTGGATCAGCTCGGTCTGTCTCTTTTGATTCTCCAACATCCCACGTATTACTCCAAGCATAGCGGCTTTGTCAACACGCCTTTGGTACGTCTTCAGATTCTTGTCTGCCATATTCCTGAAATCAAAACACCCAAGGATTAGCATGATAACAGATTCAAAATGTAGATCAAGGCTAGAACTCCGAGTTACTTAAATAGAGTACCGCATTGTAACCATGCCGCGGTATCATAGCTACAATTACATAACTCCATCCAAGTCGCCTAAGTTCTAGCGATAACAAGGAATCATGTTTCGAGTCGATATGCAAAGGAAGTTTGCATATCGTAAAAGTATAATCAGGAGGAGGTTAGATTCAAGAACGGTAAACGGCAAGGTGGCAGGACATGTTTCCTAAACACGGGTATTCTGATTCGTGTATTGGGTACAATACCCAACTACAAAAGAATCAACCCGATTATCCTATGGCTCTGATACCAAAAGAACCATGCCACGTCCCGTTTCCCAGAGTACGCTAAGATGGGCACGTGACATAGCCAACCATGCAACCTGTGGGTAGGAGGTATCCATCCACAGTCACATTATGGCTGTAGAGATATCAAGAACAAAATATAACTATCTAATACATGTCCATAAGCCAAGATAAAATGAGTCAAGAATAATAAAAAATGCGGAAGCAAGAGATCCAATACAAAATAACTGGAATGTATGTCCCATAATGCGGGCTCACATCAGGAATAAAATGTTGAAAAGTAAAAGAACTAACTACTACTGAATCCTCACTGCTCAGCCTGCTGGCTGAAGTACTCCTGCTCGGACTGCAGCAAATGTACGGAATCTGGGCCATGCAAAACCCAGACGTCAGCGCGTCATGTCATCAAGCAATGAAATACAAACAGAGTAACACGACATACAAGTATAATCATAAATGGTAAAGCAGCTGTAATAGCAATATAAATCAGGGCAATGAAGGGTAGTGTGCAGTGAGTAAACTAAACTGGTCTATTGGGTTATCTACTCTCGAGTCTTTGAAATCAGTCTGATGAATCATCGATGTAACTCAATAGTATCCCGTGCGTGCCCGGGATCACGGTGAAGATTCTCGGGCTGAAACCGAGGCATGCCGTTAGGCACTAAAGGAAAAGAGTAAAGATGAACGATGTCCATGGCATCATCCCAAGGCTGGCCTAGCCTCTAAAAGGTAATGGATAACGATGGATGATGTCAGCAGCATCATCCCAAGGCTGGCCCAGCCTCTAAAACTGATCAGTAAAGGTAGCACACTTTCGAGTTACAAGTCAGGTTTCATCATTGATTTCCCCATACCCCCAGGTTATATGTTTAAGCCAAGTATTTAAGCAATCAAGAACTAATGCCAACACAGGAACAGGTAGGTGCAGGTTTGTCTGGATAGACAACAGAAACGGTCCGTAAGGACTACATGTCAGGTTTGTTGGCATTAGACACAAGATCAGGTAACAGGTAAAGCCATGGTATATCAGGTCAAGTCAAGTAGTGTACGGTACCATGTCGGGTCAAGTAATATGTATGTAGCAAGTCATGTCAGGGTGTAAAAGATATCATGTGGGTGATCATAATCGACTAACATAATCATGGTTATAAATAAACAAGCATGGGTATCAACAACACAATACATTGGCACATGTAATAGGTTAAGCAATATGTGCATATTAAACTACTTAGCTGTACGGTTATCAGTTTGTGTTTAAGAGATGGTTTCAATATTATATGAATACAGTATGACAATTATGGATGTTAAAATCAGGTTAATAAGCATCAAGTAATCTAGGGATGCAATGACATGTATAATATGTTCAATGGATGCAATTATAACTAAAACCGGTTAAAGATGCACACGGATGTCTGATAGAGTATAACTAGAGAAAAGGGTACCATAAACTAGGTAATTATTCATAATGTGATTAAAATATAAATGTGGTTAACAGGTTTTATAAAGTAAATGCAACGGGTAGGTTTCAAGTTTGAAACTAAAATAATATAACGCGACATCGGACACGAAAAAGGGAAATCATGGTACTAAAGTTAAACTACGGGTTTAATGTGTCATCAAATGCATATATAATATATTAATTAGCATATAGCAAGTTTTATTTGCCTCGACGGATCGCGATACGGAAAACGGAACGTTACGCGTCGGCAGGGAAAAGTCGCGGTGCGCGCACGGTACACGGAATGAGCCCAAACGACGAACAGTGGAGTCACACGGGTCGGAGGTCCTCGATCGATCTGCAGAGGGGTCGTGAAGGTCGACGGTGTCGACGGAGCTCCGGCGAGATACCTGCAGCGAACACGGCGATCAACAGAAGAAGTCTAATAGGAGGGAGAAGAAAGAAAGAAGAAGGAAAGAAGGAAGAAGAGGGAGATGTAAGGCTCACTGGGGTGCACGAAGGCCAGGGGCATGGGGACGAGGTCACAGGCGGCGGGTGGAGGTGGAGGTGGCCGAGACGAGTGGGTGTGCAGGTTCTCGGCTGCTCGGAGAGAAGAAAAATGAGGAAGAAGAGAAGGTGGAGGCGATGGCGCGGAGATGACGAGGTCGGAAGCTTCGTCGTCGGCGGTGTGCGACGAGGAGGAAAGGCGGCTAGGGTTTCTGGGGATGGGTTCTGGTTTGTTGAAGGAGACGAAGAAAATATAAAGTGAAGAGAGAGATAGATATACGCGCGCGAGAAGAGAGAGAGAGAGATAAGTGCACAGTGAGGAGATATAAAGTTAGCAGTATTCGCAAGAAAGAGAAAGAGAAAAGGGGGAGAGAGAGAGTGCAGCGAAGGGAGAGAGAGGGAGAGGGTTATGCTCGTGGGGCCCACGCTGGGGAAATGGGGAGTTGCGATTGGCTCAGGGTTAGGGAAAAATGTTTAGGGAAAAATATGAAAAGATTTTCTGGGGTTTTGATTGGTTAGGTGAACGGTTGGGGAAAGTTACAAAAGATTTATGGAGTTATAAAAATAATACCGTTGGCTAAAATTTTAATAGGCTGTAGAAATATATTTCAAATAGATTTTAAGAAATTTTGAAATAAATAGAATTTGGCGGAATACAAAATATTTCAGAATTGCGCCCGGGTCGGGTCCAAAAATTTGAATTTGAAATATGAAAAATATTGGCAGGTTCCAAAAATTGAAATGATGGATTCTGTAATTAAAAGCATGCCCCCAAGAACGGACGCACGTACGTGCGTGTAGTCGTCCAAACACGTCCGTTTCACTGAACGGGACGAGAACACGATGCAAGGACGCTACCACAGGGTTAGGGATAACAAGCAGGCCATGACAAGTATTTTTAAACTATTTTAAGTAACTTAATTGTTATATGCAAACATATGTAATGTCGGGGTAAAATATAACTAGTAACTGTCAAAGCATGATCAATGAAATAAATACCACACACCACACATACGGTAACTGGAATTTGTATATCTGGACTCGGTTGTTACAGCTCGGCCCCATATATATTGGACCGTTCGACATATTCGAACGAGTCGGAGAAGTGGCATGCCGTTTGGCACTACCACTCTTATTGGAAAGAGTGCACAACGTGTTCCATATATCTCAGCTTCGAAGATATGTGAGCGACCCCAGCCATATTCTTGATCACTCCGAGCTCACTATATAGATAGATCTATCCAGTGAGCAACAACCCGTTGAGATTCTGGACAAAAAGGTGAAGGCAATTCGGAACAAGGAAGTAAACTTGATCCAAGTGATGTGGAGAAAAAATTCACCAGGAGAATCAACATGGAAAAGAGAAGATGATATATGTGCAAGATACCCTTACTTGTTTGTAAATTAGTCTTTAAATAATTGTAAATTTCGATGAAGAAATTCTTATAAGGAGGGTAGAATGTAATGACTCTATTTTAAATGTACAATTTTTTTTTAAAGTTAATATAAAGAATAGAGTTTGCAAGCCTGAGTATACTTTAAATGTTGTTTTAGTTTAAGAACAGTAAGAAACAACTTGTAGTTCACTAGTAAAATCCCTGCACTATTGTGACGTAGCCCATGTGTTCGAATCCCATCAGCCACATATATTTTTAATAATTTTTCTTTTAAATTTTTTGGAAGTCTAAAAGTTTACACGTACACATAAAATGAAAAGTCACAGAAAATCAAACTTGTGCTAAATGTTATATGAACGGACATAGACACGTGGCACAAATCAAAGCCCTAACCCCTTACAATGGACCGGTGAGATCCCCTTTGGGGCCGGCGCCGACGGGCCTTCATTGGTAAAACTTCCCCGTGCTTTGCACACAACACCACTTGGCCTACCCCATTACCCCTGTTCTGTTTGTTTTCTCTGCAATTATCCAGAGAATTAAAATTCAACATTAATCCAATTTTTAATGCATTTTAATTCAATCTTTCAATTCCAAAACCTTAATTCCATACTATAAATACAACCCCTTACCCTAGCCTCCCTTCATTCTGAAATCTATTGTCAAAATTCTCAATTTTTTAAGCCATAGAGGAGTACAAGTGGAGTTAGCTCAAGAACGACTTCCGGCGAGGATTCAGGACAATTCCGGCGACCCCGCGACTCCATGAAACTACCTTTCTCATCCTATACCTCCCCTCTCTCATTTTAACTCGTAAGTCTTATCTTTTTTCCTCTCTTCCTACCTTAAAATGATCTCTTTTCAAAACATATCGGTAAGTGGAGTTATACTGGGTTTTGTTTCTAAAACCTTGAAAATTACAATTTAACCTAATAACCACTCATCCATATCACTATACCTTGCTTGTAAGTTATTAACTAATGTTTCGAAACAAGTTTCACTTTAAAACTCTATGTAAAACAACTTTATTTATGCTTTTATAGTTAAATACCATGAAGTTTATATACGACATCCTTTAATACTTTTGCTTAGCATACCTTTAGAAAACCTCACGAGATAATGACCTACCTCTCACATACACACATCTTGATATAGCACGATTCTCTTGAAATAATATCTTGTGGCAAAATACGACTTTTCAATAAAATACCCCGAACTATAAAAAAAACCGTTTTCTTGTAAATAGTATTTTTAATTCCTTGCGATTGTGCATCTACAACCCACTTTTAGAGAACCCGGTTTGGATGGTGCGGATTAACGCACATCCTCGAGACTAGTAGGGCGAGATGCAGACCTCCTCACGGAGCATACGATCTCGATGGAATTTTAATACAATTTTTTTTAAAGAAAAACGATGATTTTTATTTAATAATAGAAATTTATTTTTAATAATTATATAAATATTATCAAATCATAAATTCTTAATATATAATAAAAAATCCAAGTTTTCTAGAATATAAAGAATGACGAGTTTCATGATAATACCATCAAGAAGCAATACAAGTCAAATTTTACACTAAAATACCTTGAACTATTCAAACTATATATATATTCACTAAAATACCTCATTCTCCAAAATTCACATCCATGACAACTCTAAAGAATATAAATAAATGCTTGAGATTTATTTTGAAAGTATATTTAAAATATTTTTCATAAAACCCCCTCAAGTTATATTAAATTTACATTAAGGACTCTAGTAAATATAGGTTTAAGCGGGACCAATTCTCTTGAGCCTCAAGGAGTCGAAGAAAGTGGGTAAGGTAGAAAACTAAAACGGGGTTATCAATGGTAATTGTCTTGGAAAAAGACAAATCCTGCCGTCCATGTGCAGCAGTTAACGATAACTCCAAAACCTAATTCAGGAATCCAAATCTGTTTAAGTGTCTGACTCAATCTGAGTCTCAGTCTAATCTGAATACAATCTAAACATGAATATAATCCAAACATAACTCCAATTCAACATGAATCCAATATATACTTGGACTAAACATGAATATCAGAATTTTATCAAGTATACAAGATGACTTGACTTGACCGAACCATGGATATATCTTGACTTGACTACATGACTATCCATTTACATAAACAATTTATACCATGGTTTCGGCAAGTCTTATATCTACAAAACAATACAATATACATTACGGGGTTTTAAAGGGGTAGACTGGTACGAAATGTGTTAAAAGTGGCACGATGATGGTCACTAAAAGACACTTACATGAACATCCTATGCCGTTGTCCTGTGGATTTTGACGGGGCCTTGTACTTATATGTTATCTTAGTCCACTGAGCAAGTTGGACTCCTCTCGTATACACTGATACATTTTGTACCAAACTATAAACAACTACGTTAGCATAACAAACACATAATTTACCTATTCTATTCTCTTTACCTATCTATTACATTCTATCTTTTGGGACTTACCGAGCGCTAGTTCGCTGACGACATTTCTGTCTCTTCTTTCTTTGGAATGTTATCAGGAGAACCCGACTCTCAGGAGATCGAGCCCACCCAGCACGATTTGGAGCAGTTGACCGAGGAGCCAGAGTTCTAGTTCCTACTTGTACTTACTTTTCTTTCGGTTCATATGCTATTGTTTAGGCATCGCTTTCTTTCATTGTACTTTACTTTTCAGTTGTGTGTAAAGAATGATTATTAATAAAAGTTGTTGTTTTATTACATCTCTTTTCATTCTTTTGTTATTTATTTATATCGTTTATTTACGCTTAGTGTGTTTATTTCTGAGTAAATACATCGCGGCCCGCCACGTCTCCTTTCCTGTACACCGGGAAGTGGGGCGTGACACCATGTATCTACGTCGACTCTCGCAAAGGACGCAGTATGTAGGAGAGCCACTCTCTCTACCTCAGGGGTCGCCATCCATAGGGAATAACAGTCGATCTTCAGCTCGTTCCTATTGTATCGGACTTTTGATTGCATGTTCTTCATCTGGCCCTGGTACAGAGCGTGAAGATCGAGCACTCTCTGAGGGTGATCAGGGTCGGGTATAGGCTGAAAGTAGTAATCCAACTGCAAATACAAAAAAAATGTATTTAAATTGCAAGTGTTAAATAATAATAAATATATTGGATAAGTCAAATGAAAATATATATTAATACCCGAGCCTAATCCCAGAAGAGGGCAAATGAGCGCCGGTGCTGATCGCCCCACTCAATGTGAAGTGGATACTTCTTTAGGATGCGGCTCTCATTCCCAATATACTAGCCGAACCTTTCGGCATAATCGCCGGTATAACAATAATCGGGGGTAAAGAAGAGGAGGAATGGTGCCTCCCCCCTAACTCTGTCTGGCCTCAGCCTGTTGGACTAATTCGGCCCTTGAGTCCCCCTCTCGGGATGGGGCCGTCCTGCATCTACAAGAAATATGAAGACAAGCAATATTAATACAAAGTGGTATTAAGAAATCAAGTATTAACGAAAATTAAAGTGCGATGTATACCTCCGGCGACAGCAGCACGAGCTCGGGCCCAGGCAGCAGCATGAGCGGGACGATAGTTTCTCCGGTGAGGAACAACCGATGACCCGGACATAGACGCATTCTCTCTAACTAGAAAATAAACATTGACGATAAAATTACATGAAGTTCTTGTTTATTCTTATAGTATATGTAAAATGAATAAATATTTTATATTTATTCATACTAACCTGCAGACTGAGCGGAGGGTACGAAAGTGGCGGGAGTGGCCTATGCGCCAGATGTGGACGCACCACCTATAATTAGACAATTAAAAATAGATTATATAAGTAATTTCAAAAAGAATGTGTATATCAATAATATAAAATTCTAAATCAATATGCATGCAATATAGGATATATAATTATACCCGCAGGTGCGGTGGTTGCCTCTGCCCGAGATGTGGAGGCACCACCTACTGCTAGACAATCAAAAAATGATTATCTAAGTAAGAGTAAAAAGAATGTGTGTATATTTATGATATAACATTACTGATAACCTTTTTCGTTTCGTGGACGCATTAGACATATCTACTTGGATTTCATCATTTATATCATTTCTAACCCACGTAACTTCATGATCAGCCGAAGACAACCCGTCTTTTGAAACAAACGGTCGGAGCACTCTAAGTCATCTCTCTTCTTCATCCTCATCGCTGTCCTCCATACGATCCTCGAATTCTGGGACATCATAAACATCCCTGGATTTCTAACGGCATACAACACTCCATCCCGAATGTTTCAAGCACTGTAAGTAGTATACTTGGAACGCTTGGTTCGGAAAGATAAATGGATCGTCCTGACCGTAAAATTGAAGTGTGTTCACACCAGTCAATCCATATTCATCTTTTCAAGTCTCGAGATTGTTTCTCCACTTATCCGTATCGGTTCGTGTATCGTACCAAGTACATTGAAATATATAAAACGGTTCTGATCGTCCGGGACATTGGATGCCAAGTATGCAATTTAAGTATCCATAGTAAATCACACCATCCGATCATATCGTCGCAATCCCACTATTCTGAGTGGTTCGAGATGTTTCTATGTCCTTAACTTCAAATTTGTATCTAACGACACCGAATCTTTTATAATATGCAACCCCCATACTAGAAAACTGAGCTAAACATCTTGAATCTCTTTCTAATAATGCAAACAAGTTCGGATCGTCGATCTGACAAAACAAATTTTACGACAAATACATAACGATATAAGTTTAGATTAAGACTGGTAGCAATAACATGTTATTCGAACAACTTACATGATCTGCAACCCAGTCGCAAAAATTATCCTGATGATATTTTTCCAATCGTTTATCATTCCAATCAGGATGCCTCTCACACACCTCATTAAAATGAATTCTATTCTCAACAATAAATTATGACAATAATATTATATCATTTCATACACACACAAATACAAATACAACAATTAATCCAAAAAAATTTACTCTCCAATTTCTTCAAGACATACGCTATTGAAGAGGATAAATCGATATATCTTGTTGATAAATATAGTGTCTACTGCTTTACCATATGGCTCGTCCTGAATTCTCCAAGGCTCCGAGGCCGGTTAAGCTTCGTCTCAATGTTCTCGTCCAGATAGCGGGAACAAAATATGGTTACTTCATCTAGAAGATAAGCTTATATGATAAAACCCTCTGGTTGATTTCTATTGCGTATATACTTTTTTAGAGTGTAGAGGTAACTAAAGAAAAATATGTTAAATAAATAATACGAGCATATAGGACAACAATAATTTTACAAATTGCGTGAAACGAAAAATTCCACATACCTTTCGACGGGATACATCTATCGATATTGTACCGGTCCGGCTAACTTAGCCTCGGTTGCAAGATGAACCGTCAGGTGTATTATGATATCGAAGAATGACGGTGGGAAAGTACGCTCAAGCTTGCAAAGTATCAATGAAATAAAATTTTCTAGATTCTCCAGCGTCACATCATCCAGGGTTTTAGCGCACAATTATCTAAAAAAGCAACAAAGGTCATTGATTACTGGATCAACCGATTCGGGAAGGGAAGTCCTGAGGGCTAATGGGAGAAGGTGCCCCATAATAACATGGTGATCATGACTTTTCAGCCCATCGATCTTGCCTTTCACAATTTTTATCTTCTTACTAAATGATCCTGAGAAACCTGTGGGAACTTTCAAATCATGCAATACCTGCATGAACCTTTCTTTCTCCGGTTGTGACATATGATATGCGGAATTGGGAAGTACAAACTTGCCTGGTTTACCCGCTGTCGGTTTAGGATGTAATTCGGTTCTAATTTCCCAGTCCTGAAGATCCATCCGAACACGGAGGTTGTCTTTCGATTTTCCGTCTTTACAAAGAAGAAAGTTGAGTACGTGCTCGAATACTCTCTTCTCAATATGCATGACGTCTGATTAATCCAAAAATTTGTATTTACTGTAATCAGAAAAGCGTCGCTTTGCAGCTAGCCGGTGAATACGGGTCGATCCACAGAGATGTGTAACTTTCTGTTTTTGTGTTATCACGAGTTGATTCCGATGGTGGTTTTTGTAGATTGATTTAAAACTAATTAATACAATATTAAAGAACTTGCTAGGGTTAGGTCTAAGGTAGGGTTGATAAGATCAATATTGTCACCTCTTTCAATGCCGTTTAATTAAAACTTTTTAGAAATCATAACAATTATTAGCAAAGGGGATTAGGATGATTTGGGAAGAAATGAAGTTTCTTCCTCTAGAAACTTGTCCGTCCTTTCCTATTAATTGGTACAATCTTCATGGACGTCATGTATGCCCGGACCTTTATACTACGGTTCACCGTTACCTCGTAGGTAGGGTGCCGTAGGGAGCGGGTCATGCATGCGTGCATGAAGTTTCTAGTTATGAGAAAAAGTATCGGCATTGAATGAGGTGAGAGATATTCATCCCTCACTCCCTCCCTTGTTCCTAACCCTAACAAGCGAGGATTTTACTCGCTCATTAGGGAATTATCTAAAAACGATATTTTTGTTGTTATATTTTAAAGTGTTTTGTTCAAATCTTGAATTATTACTTACTGCAGATTAAAAGGAGCTAGACTAGTTAACTAAGGCAAGTGATAAACTTACTCTACTGCAAGAATGATATGAGATAACTAGGGCAAGAATTAAATTAGAACTAAGGCAGGAATTTAAAAGAAAAAACTTACAAGAGTGATGCTCTAAATCTCCCAACAATTCTGATTTTATTGATTGAAAAGAGGCATCCATTTTACAGATTTGCGAGTACAATTTATAAGCAAACAGTGAAGCTAGGGTTACAGACTCTCGTAGACATGCAATTACAGATTTGCCCCTTAAAAATCCCAACACCCACACCGTCGCACCGACAGGGAAAATTTCCACCGACACGGGCCTGATATGGCCGCAAAACCGCGGCAATGGGGCACTTGGGCCGCGGTTCCGCGGCCCTTTGGTGGGTTTGGCTCACCATCTTTCTGGGCTTGGTTCAGCATTTCCTGGGCTTCCTATTTTTATACTTCTTTTCTCTGTTGGGCTTCTTAGTCTTCTCCAGATCTTCAGTGAAAACTTGTAAGGAGCTTTTTGACCGTTCACTTTGACATTTCGGACCGCACTGCTTCATACAATTGTAACTTGTTCTTCGTGACTTGGATCCATCATCTAGTTGGTCAAAAAGTCTCTCTTTTGTATCATCCTCTGTCTTTTCTCACTGTCTTTGTCTCAAGAGCCTGTATCCTGTATCATGCAACAAACGAGCGTCAAAAGTACCTGTTTACTTATAAAATGCATAAAAGTGGGGCGTATGAATTGCAATATTATGATATGAACAAATACCCCCAAACTTATCTTTTGCTCGTCCTCGAGCAAACTTATTAATTTATTCTAACCTAGCCGCACTTTCGCAGGGAAACGCGATTGCACTGAGCACGTGCAACAAGCCGTTAAACCTCTAGGTGTCCCTAGTAGGAGGAGTGTTGTCTCCTGAGGGTTTTCAGCGGATTACACCCACAAAATCCTATCAATGTGGTTTTTCGACTTTTGCTCTCCAATTAGGTTTTCTAACAAGGAATGCTATTATCGTCGCCCTGCAAATTATCCACCCATATTCTTCACATTTCCTTATTATGTAACTTAAGATTGTACATGTTCTATAAAATTACTTAGAATTCAGCATTTCTTAAGTTTTTCTTCTAGAGTTTCATCTCCACTTAGGAATTTCTATCAACTCTATTAAAGATACAAGTTTTATTCTTCATTCCTTTCTCTTATCTAAACTCTAATCACATATCCCCACGTGTGTGTAATTGTCACCCCTACGCTTGGAAATTCAAATCAAGCAATCGTACTCTCGTCCATTGTCCAAAGCACTTATTTGTGAATTTTTCTCAACTTTTGCTTACACATCCTTCATGCGACCGTTAATACTTCTTGAGGTACCAACAGCCGATTACAAGATGCGTTAGCACTTTAAAGCGTATTTCCTAGTTTTGCAATACCCAAGGCTTTTAGCAGTGACTCCCAAACCAGTCGGTCTAAGGCACTAGGTGATGAAGCACCCTTGCTAAATAATTTTCTAGCCCTAAGTAATCACAAAAACCAGTGTCCATTTTTTTTCTATTCACTCTTTTTTTTTTCATTGTGCTAAGGACTTTAGACATGAGTAATTCAAGGTCTCTTCTACTAATCCAAGTTTCGAGGTGCGTGATTGTGCATTTTGTAGGGTACATGTTTTCAGAATCTAAACTTAAGCTAGGAACTATTTTTCGAACTTATACTCTAATAAGAACATTAATACTCTTCCCTCATTTTGGTTTAGCCCAAGAAGTGAACCCAAAATTTGCCTATTCCTAAATAACCTACAAAAACATATATTCTCCACCGTTAAACTCTAAGGAATGTTATTTTTAGGATTTTTAATTTGCTAAGTCTAAGATATAGTTCTTCCTAGCCAGTTAACCTTTCTATCAAACTTAAGTCAATTAACCAAAATTGAATAAAATAATTTTTATAATTTTTGAATTTTTTCCTATTTATGGGTTTCTCAGTTTTCTAAATTTTTTTTTATTTTTCAGATTTTCAAATTTTTATGATTTTTTTTATATAAAGATGCAATGCAGAAATTAAATATGCAAAAAGAAAAGAAAAATATATACAGTATGCAATGCAAAGGATAACTATATACATTACCCTCTCCCCCAAACTTGAGCAAAGCAGTGCCCTCACTGCCCGGCTAAAACGAGGGTTTTATTTGTAAAATCAGCTCTTAATTCTGAAAATTGCAATTAGGTCCAAAAAATTATATTTTATTAATTTTTTTTTCATTATTTTTTATTGTATTTTGGGATTATACATTTACAAATAATATACACGCCCCCAAACTTATTTGAAATAATGTTTTGTGAAAAGAAATTTGGGGGTGAAAGTGGAGGAATATCACTCAGTGTAGATCGGCTCCTGCAAGAGCAGGAGCTCCTCCGAAGGGTCCGCTGTGAAGAACGGTTTCAGTCGATGCCTATTCACCTTGAATAAGGTACCGTCTTCAGGATTCTCAAGATCAACCGCACCGTGCGGATAAACGGTGCGGACTACAAAAGGTCCTCTCCATCTGGACCGGAGCTTGCCGGGATGAAAATGTAACCGAGTGTCATAAAGTAGAACCTGTTGACCAGGTTCAAAAGTTTTTCGCAAAAGGTGTTTATCGTGGAACACCTTAGCTCGGTTTTTAGCAATTATAGCATTATCATATGCCTCATCCCTCAGCTCCTCCAATTCGTTCAATTGCATCTTTCGATTGCTGCCCACATCTCCTAAAGATAGATTCAGCTCTTTGATAGCCCAGAAAGCTTTATGCTCAATCTCCACTGGGAGGTGGCAAGCCTTCCCGTACACAAGCCGGTATGGAGACATACCAAGATCGGTTTTGTATGCAGTACGGAAAGCCCATAGTGCATCGATCAGTTTAAGTGACCAATCTTTACGGTTTTTGGAAACCGTTTTCTCCAAGATTTGCTTTATTTGCCGATTTGAAACCTCGGCTTGCCCACATGTTTGGGGGTGATATGGCGTTGACAATTTGTGGGTGATAGAGTATTTGCGCATTAAGGACTCGAAAGTCCTGTTGCAGAAGTGAGAACCATTATCACTTATTATCGCCCGAGGATGCCCAAATCGAGAAAATATGTGTTCTTTAAGAAACCGAACGAAAACTTTATTATCGTTCGTTCGGCTGGGCACAGCCTCGACCCACTTAGAAACATAGTCAACCGCCAACAGAATATACACATTTCCAAAAGAGTTAGGAAATGGTCCCATGAAATCTATACCCCAAACATCAAAAATGTCCACAACCAAAATAGGTTGGAGCGGCATTTCGTTTCTCCGCGAAATCCGGCCCAAGTGTTGGCACCGGGAGCAAGTTTTGCAGTATTCAAATGCATCCTTGAAGAGCCGTGGCCAATAGAAACCACACTGCAAAACTTTTTCGGCTGTCTTCTTTGGGCCAAAGTGCCCGCCACATGCTTGATCGTGGCAAAAAGACAGCACGCTCTTGACCTCACTTTCAGGTACACACCGACGAATGATTTGGTCGGAACAGTATTTAAAAAGATAGGGTTCATCCCAGTAAAAATGCTTTACTTGTGATAAAAATCGAAGTTTATCCTGTTTCGACCAATCATTAGGTATCAGGCCGGTGGCTAAGTAGTTCACAATATCGGCGAACCATGGTTCGCAAGAAATGGTCAAGAGTTGCTCGTCGGGAAAAACATCAGTGATTGGAAGATCGAGTGTGGGCGAAGAAGGAAGTCGTGATAGGTGATCAGCTACTACGTTTTCACATCCTTTTTTGTCCTTAATGACAAGGTCAAACTCTTGTAATAAAAGGATCCAACGTATTAGCCTTGACTTAGCATCCTTCTTCGCAAAAAGGTGGCGAAGAGCTGAATGATCTGTATATACAACGACTGGAGAGCCGATTAAATAAGGCCGAAATTTTTCGAGTGCAAACACAACAGCTAAAAACTCTTTCTCTGTTGTTGTGTAGTTGAGTTGGGCCTCATTTAGTGTTCGGCTAGCATAATAAATCACGTGCGACATCTTATTAATGTGCTGTCCAAGAACAGCGCCAATAGCAAAGTCTGATGCGTCGCACATGATTTCAAAAGGGTGCGTCCAGTCGGGAGATGAGAGGATGGGCGCAGTGATGAGTGAATGTTTCAAAGACTCGAATGCTTCAATGCAAGTGGAGTCGAAAGCAAAAATTGTGTCCTTGGCCAGTAATAGAGTCAAGGGTCTAGCGATCTTGCTAAAGTCCTTGATGAACCGTCTGGAGAAACCGGCGTGGCCAAGGAAGGCTCTAATGTCTTTGACGCATTTTGGGGGAGGGAGGTTAGAAATCACTTCGATTTTAGCTCTGTCAACCTCGATGCCGTTTTGCGAGATGACATGTCCTAAGACAATGCCCTCTCGCACCATGAAATGACACTTCTCCCAATTCAATGTGAGGTTCTTATCCCTGCAGCGGGTAAGAACAGCGTCAAGATGGCGTAAACACTCGTCGAAGGAGTCGCCAAAGATGGAGAAATCATCCATAAAGATCTCCAAGAACTTGTCAACCATGTCTGAAAAGATTCCCATCATACACCGCTGAAATGTCGCGGGTGCATTGCATAACCCAAAGGGCATGCGACGATAAGCAAAAGTGCCAAAGGGACAAGTGAATGTTGTCTTGTCTTGATCCTCTTTGGCGATGGGGACTTGGTTGTAACCAGAATAGCCATCGAGAAAGCAATAGAACTCGTGCCCTGCCAATCGCTCGAGCATTTGGTCAATGGAAGGTAAAGGAAAGTGGTCCTTCCTTGTTGCGGCATTGAGTTTTCTATAATCTATGCAGACTCGCCACCCAGTTTGGGTGCGAGTGGGAATCAACTCATTTGCCTCATTGGTAATGACAGTAATGCCCGATTTCTTTGGCACGGCGTGGATTGGGCTAACCCATTGGCTATCCGAGATAGGGTAAATGATACCGCTATCCAGACACTTGACAATTTCCTTCTTAACAGCCTCTTTCATGATGGGGTTGAGGCGCCTTTGTGGATCCCGTGCTGGCTTGGCATCATCCATCAAGTGTATATGATGTTCGACTATGAGGGGACTAATCCCCTTAATGTCCGCCATAGACCAGCTGAAAGCTTGCCGATTATTATGTAAGATCATCAAAAGAGCCTTCTCTTGCTCAAGAGCTAGAGAGGCTGATATAATGACAGGTAAGGTCTCATTATCACCTAGATAAGCATATTTTAGGTGTGTTGGCAAAAGCTTTAATTTGAGTTTAGGAGGTGAAACAATAGATGGTAACAATGGGGTAGTTGTTTCAAACTCGAAGGATTCCATCAAAGGTTCGAACCGAGTATACGCAACAATGTCGGATGGTTCAACTAACTCATCCGAAAAAGCAAAAGACTCCAATTCAGGTAGTGAGTCTTCAAAGTCATCAACGAAGGTAAAGCACTCAAAATCGTTATCCGCTGTGAAAGGTGCGTCGGATTCTAGGAGGAACGCACTAGTGGCGTTAACATTGCTGTGATCGAACAAAAAATTCTCGAATTCACAGTCCTCCTCCGCGATCTCATTGATCGAGCAAACATCGAGTACGCTAGCATTAGGCTCAGCAGGCTGACTTCCCAACTTGAAAATATTGAGCTCAATTGTCATATTGCCGAAAGATAGGTTCATTGAACCATTACGCCAATTGATCACTGCGTTGGAAGTAGCCAGAAATGGTCGACCAAGTATTACCGGAATTTGGTTCCGGGGGTTAGCAACAGGTTGTGTATCCATCACAATAAAGTCAACAGGGAAAATGAAATCCCCTACTCTAATTAACACATCCTCCAGCTCTCCCCTAGGATGGGTTATTGACCGGTCGGCCATTTGGAGAGTACAGTGAGTGGGCTTAAGCTTTCCAACGCCCAATTGCTCGTACACAGAATATGGTAGCAAATTGACACTCGCGCCAAGATCTAATAGTGCTCTATTGATGTTCTTGTCCCCAATTGTTATCGAAATGGTAGGACACCCGGGGTCCTTTTGCTTTGGGGGTAAAGAATTTACAAGAGCATCACTAATAGCACTAGCCACAAAAATTTTCTTTGGCACTTGCGACTTCCTCTTTTTGGTGCATAAGTCCTTTAAAATTTTTGCATATGAAGGAACTTGTTGGATTGCATCCAAAAGAGGGATATTTATGCTAACATGTTTGAACAACTCAACAATCTTTTCCATCTGTGGAGTTGGTTTATTGGATCTCAACCGATTAGGAAAAGGAACATTTAGAAAGGTGGTTGAGTCCAATTTTTGCGGATCAGATTGTCGAGTTGGAACGGCACTCCGTGTAGATGTGTTCGTGTTGTGAGAAATGGGTCCGTTCGAGCTAGAAGATGTAGAGCCGTGTGAAGGGTGGAGAATAGGCTCTAAAGAAGATGGTGAAGAAGATGAAGACGGGCCACCGGCAGGGGTGTCATTGTCAATACCCACATTGTTTTGCAACACTTTTCCCGATCTCAACATGGTCACCGCATTTACATTATGATTCTGCTGTTGATTTGCAGCATGTGCATGACCGGGGTTGGGCAGTGGTTGAGACGGGAGTTTTCCTTTTTCGCGCTCGCTCAAAGCTGCATTGAGTTGTGCAATTTGTGCCTCAATAGATTTGATGCTTTGATCGTGTGAGGCACTATTTTGCACTAAGGATTGAATAGAAGTCTCAAGTCTTGCTGTAGACTGTGTAGATTGCTTAAGGAACGCATTTAGACTTCTTTCGAGCGAGCTAACCTTATCATTATTAGGTTGAACATAATTTTTTGGCTGGTAAGCATTGTTAGGCACAAAATTGTTCACCTGATTAGGGTAAGGTTGTTGTTGAAATTGTTGCGGTTGAAATTGAGTTTGTGACGGTGCTTGTTGTTGTTGTGGAGGAGGAGGTCTTTGAAAATTGTTATTTCCTTGGATTTGTTGATTTTGGTTCCAAGCGAAATTTGGGTGATTCCTCCACCCCGGATTGTATGTCGAAGAGTAGGGATCGTTTCTTTGTCGTTGCTGAAATGCAGCGTTGACTTGATCCTGTCCTTGAGTAGATGCATTATAAGGACACTCTTCGGTTAGGTGCGATGGATCCGCACAACAAGTACAGACAGTTCTCGGAGGCATAACAGGGGCAGGAGAAGACGACAAGATTTTGGTCTCAATCGCTTCTAGCTTTTTCGTAAGAGCGGCCATCTCGGCCTTCATAGCAATCGATATTTCTACTTGATGTACGCCTGCCCTAGATTGACCACTAGAGGAAGATGCTGTGGTCTTGGTACTCTCCCACTGAATTGTTTGCTCACTAAGATCCTCAAGAAACTGCCATGCTTCATCACTAGACTTGGAGAGAAAATGACCTTGACTTATGGTTTCTAGCAACTGCTTCGTTGCCGAGTTCAATCCCTCGTATAATGTTTGACAAAGTTGCCAACTTTCTATCCCATGATGAGGGCATTGAACGAGTAGGTCCTTAAATCTCTCGAAGCACTTCCAAAATGGTTCGGAAGGAAGTTGTGAGAATTGAATTATTTCATTGCGGATTCTAGCAGTTTCGTGATGAGGATAGAACTTTTTCAGAAAAGCTTTCACAAACTCGTCCCAATTTCTTATGGAATGTGATGCGGTGCTGTATAGCCACTTCTCGGCTAGGTCACATAAGGTAAAAGGAATGACCCTTAGCCTTATCGCGTCATCACTTAATTGAGTTGTTTTCATCATAGCGCACACATTTTGGAATTTATTGATAAAGATATATGCATCTTCAGATTCCAATCCATGAAACTTTGGTAGCATATTGATGAAATGTGGTTTATTTTCAAAATTGTCCCCATTTGCCGGTGGGGGTGAAAGACAGGTAGGTAAAGAAGTGCGGATGGGGTAGAAGAGATCCTGGAGCGCAACTCGTGCGGGCGCTTCAACAGGCGGTTGAATCGGGTTATTCGCACCTGGCGGAGGTGGAATCATTCCCGTCGGTAAGGTATTGTTGGGGTTGAATCCCGACATGCCTTCGGTGGAAGAATATGAAGGTGTAGGTAAGAAAGCGGACGGAATGTCGACTTCGGTGTCGAAGGGTTCGTCGGTCGGTACCAACGAAACACGGACTAATCGGGCGTTAGTATCCTTAGTCCAAAGTGACATACACTAAAAGGGATAGTGTAGTCAGAAAAAAGAAAAAGACAGAATGTAGAGGTAAGATAACGTCAGTGAGGGAAAGTGGTGGGAGTGAGTTGCAAGTTTTCTTAGCGGCAAGTTGCAAGTTTTGAAAAGATTTTTCTTCTTTTTTTTATTTTATGTGAGAGTTTTGCAAAAAGGTTTTTGGGAAGGGACTCGTGACACAAATGTATCAACCACACATGCACAATCAGGCCTAGATCTAGGGTCGCCTAGGTCTGCTAGACAGCTCCTAACTAGGGCTAGAAATAGGACCTTAAACCGCCTCTTCACGGATAAGTACGGCCAGGTAAGTGGAAAGGAACCACCACTACAGTGGGCCTAATTAATAACCACTAGCCTAGACACCGCAATGTCGGTTAGGATAAACGGCTGATGCCTATACTAGTCCTTTTCCTATTGAGCTCGATGTCCTTAGGTCTGAGTCTAGTCTTTTTTTAATTAATTATGGTCAATGCACATGCTTTAGGTGTTTTCTGGGGTCCTGGGAAGGGTGATGAAATCCCCACCCAATCTGAGTTTGGTCAATTAGCCCCTTAAAGTCCAATTAAATTATGCAAAACAAAAATTCACTTGCACTCAAATTTTTAGCGCGGCGCAAAGAAACCTGCAGCAAATCTGTTATTTAGAAGGGAAGAAGATTTTTTAGCGCAAAGAATTCCTGCAGAAAATTTTTACAGTGGAGATATGGAGGTTGTAGAGGGGAGAATGAGAAAACTAACCATGCAATTTTTACACAGAGAACAGCTGAAAAGGCCGCGGTTCCGCCGCCTGGGGCCCACCTTTACCGCGGAAGCGCGGTGGAAAGGGGAGATCAGCTCCTGAAAAAA
Source organism: Agapanthus africanus (assembly GCA_030015575.1). Taxonomy (NCBI): domain Eukaryota; kingdom Viridiplantae; phylum Streptophyta; class Magnoliopsida; order Asparagales; family Amaryllidaceae; genus Agapanthus; species Agapanthus africanus. The sequence continues at coordinate 362,825,279 of JASDDO010000004.1, forward strand.
ATTCGACTGCTCTGTTGTGAACTTTGTACTCTGTTCTGATATGTACTTTTCTGTTCTGACCTTCTGTAAAATTCCAGATTCGCAATCCTTCGCTGTTCCTGCAAGATTCAAACAACAAACCCTTCAAACAGATAAAAATTGATAAAATGTTTTTGTACTTTTTTATATTTTCTGATTTTTATGATTTTCAAAAATTTAAATCAACCCGAAATCATACAAAACAAAAAGATTACGCCTTCCCCGGCAACGGCGCCATTTGATTAATCCAAAAATTTGTATTTACCGTAATCAGAAACGGCGTCGCTTTGCAGCTAGCCGGTGAATACGGGTCGATCCACAGAGATGTGTAACTTTCTGTTTTTGTGTTATCACGAGTTGATTCCGATGGTGGTTTTTGTAGATTGATTTAAAACTAATTAATACGATATTAAAGAACTTGCTAGGGTTAGGTCTAAGGTAGGGTTGATAAGATCAATATTGTCACCTCTTTCAATGCCGTTTAATTAAAGCTTTTTAGAAATCATAACAATTATTAGCAAAGGGGATTAGGATGATTTGGGAAGAAATGAAGTTTCTTCCTCTAGAAACTTGTCCGTCCTTTCCTATTAATTGGTACAATCTTCATGGACGTCATGTATGCCCGGCCCTTTATACTACGGTTCACCGTTACCTCGTAGGTAGGATGCCGTAGGGAGCGGGTCATGCATGCGTGCATGAAGTTTCTAGTTATGAGAAAAAGTATCGGCATTGAAGGAGGTGAGAGATATTCATCCCTCACTCCCTCCCTTGTTCCTAACCCTAACAAGCGAGGATTTTACTCGCTCATTAGGGAATTATCTAAAAACGACATTTTTGTTGTTATGTTTTAAAGTGTTTTGTTCAAATCTTGAATTATTACTTACTGCAGATTAAAATGAGCTAGACTAGTTAACTAAGGCAAGTGATAAACTTACTCTACTGCAAGAATGATATGAGATAACTAGGGCAAGAATTAAATTAGAACTAAGGCAGGAATTTAAAAGAAAAAACTTACAAGAGTGATGCTCTAAATCTCCCAACAATTTTGATTTTCTTGATTGAAAAGAGGCATCCATTTTACAGATTTGCGAGTACAATTTATAAGCAAACAGTGAAGCTAGGGTTACAGACTCTCGTAGACATGCAATTACAGATTTGCCCCCTAAAAATCCCAACACCCACACCGTCGCACCGACAGGGAAAATTTCCACCGCGGAACCGCGGCAATGGGGCGCTTGGGCCGCGGTTCCGCGGCCCTTTGGTGGGTTTGGCTCACCATCTTTCTGGGCTTGGTTCAGCATTTCCTGGGCTTCCTATTTTTATACTTCTTTTCTCTGTTGGGCATCTTAGTCTTCTTCAGATCTTCAGTGAAAACTTGTAAGGAGCTTTTTGACCGTTCACTTTGACATTTCGGACCGCACTGCTTCATACAATCGTAACCTGTTCTTCGTGACTTGGATCCATCATCTAGTTGGTCAAAAAGTCTCTCTTTTGTATTATCCTCTGTCTTTTCTCACTGTCTTTGTCTCAAGAGCCTGTATCCTGTATCATGCAACAAACGAGCGTCAAAAGTACCTGTTTACTTATAAAATGCATAAAAGTGGGGCGTATGAATTGCAATATTATGATATGAACAACGTCCAGAAAATGACGCATTAAATTTGTTGACTAGTACGGAAGCTCGTAGAAAATACTTAACTTGTTCCAGTAGGGTGGTTTGACCTGTTTTGCTGGATCTATCCCGAAAGTCACATTATTGTAATCATCCCACTGAGCAGTCACGTCCTCTCTGGACAATGAGGCTAGAGGCACAAGAAGCTCCTGATGACCATTAAAAGTGAGCAGCGTCTAAGCTGTAGGGATGGTCTAGTGTCAGGAAACGCCGATGACCGCAATAACAAATCTTCCTGCTAAAATTCAAGAATTTTGATGTTGTATATTGATGGAAATAAGGGCATGCTTTGTAACCATGTACGGACTAACCTGATAGCATTCTATACGCAGGAAAGTTATTAATTGTCCACATTAAATCCCCACACAGTGTGAAGGTTGTATCTGTGTTTGTATCGTAAGTCTCTACACCATCAATGAATAAAGATTTTAACTCATCGATCAGAGGTCGGAGATAGACGTCGATATTGTTTCCCGGTGAGTTTGGTCCGTCAATAAGAAGAGGCATTATAAAGTAGGATTGATCCATAACCAACAAGGCGACAGATTATAAACTATCAGCCATATAGTTGAATGAGCAGAACCCATCACTAGCGAGTCGGAGCCTGACATTGCGAGGACCACTACTGAATATTTCATGCTTCCTATCGAAATCTTTCCATGCCGGTGAATCTCTTGGATGACTCATTTTTCCATCTTCGCTTGGAGCAGCACGGTGATGCCAAATCATTGCTTCGGCTGTTTTCTTGCACCTGAATAGCCTCTGTAGCCTCTGTGTTATGGGAAAGTATCGTGCTATCTTGACAGGTATATCGGAGTTCTTATCAGATTCTTTCAGCTTATACCTGGTCTCTCTGCATGTTGGACACTCTTTCAAATCTGAATTTTCTTTCCGGTACAACACGCAATCTTTAGGACATGCATGAATCTTCTCACACTTTAGATCCAAATCAGATATCATCTTCTGGGCTTCGTACCAGCTGTCAAGCATGTTATTTTCCGGGGGTATAGAATCTTTTAGGAACTTCAGAAGTATCGTGAGTGACTTGTTGCTCCATCCATTTAGGCACTTAATCTGGAAAAGTTGGACGAACCATGATAGGGTAGAATACTTTGCATTCTCATAAATTAATCTTCTAGCATCATTCATGAACTTTTCATACTTATCCGCACGCGGTCCTTGACCGGAAGGAATGTCATATTCGGTAAGAATACTATCACCTATGGCAGCCTTTACCATATCCTCTATTTTTTCTTCTGGAAAGAAGTTATCGTCTTCTTCTTCTGCCGCATTACCATCTTCTTCTGTCGCATTACCGTCTTCTTCTTGTCCTTCCCCGTGTTATAGCCATATTGTATAAAGTCTAGTAAAACCATGTTTAACGATATGAAGCTTTACGATTTTTACCATTTGCTAGAACTTATTCCCACATCTATCGCACGGGCAGAGAATTTTCTCTAACACGATCTTATTATGTGCGCATGCAAATTCAATGAAAGCAACAATTCCTGTGACAAACTTAGATTGCATGCGTTTTTTCCAATTCACGTACATTCAGTCATTAACTTTGATGTACTCAAGGGCCATGTTAGACTGTATAACATATAAATTGTAAGTTATGGTGGCTATAGTGAGAAATCTAAGAACAAAATGGTTACTGATAAGAAGAAAATCCGTATAGGCAAGTTTGTCGTTGAAAAGAATAAATTATCGATAAACAAAGTTAGATTTGAAGATACCCAAATATGAGTTGTATTCTGTGTATGTGTGTTTCAATTTATGATTTCGCTTAAGTGTAGGGTTGTTAGTGTGTATGTGTTTTGTGCATGCGTTTGTTGTGTATTCGTGTTGTATGTGTGTGTTTTGGCTATCGAGGGTAAGGCTTCTATCCCATTAAGTGTACAGAGCAGACACACATTCGCTTGTGCTTTCATCCGTTTCGGGTAAATTTCGGCAGCACCTCCCCGTTGTTCTCCGAGTACACTGTAATAGAATGGATAATCATTTCAATGCTGTGAAATAACGTTGAAATGAATATCTAATCTATCTTTGTACATGGAGAACCAGCGGAAAAGTACCGACGAAATAACTCGAAACGAATGAAAACACAAGTGAATGCAGGTGTTTGCTTTATACATTCGTAACTTGTCCACACTGGACAAATCTATCAGTTATCATACGATTGAATCTTCTCGTCATATAGACTACACAATGGTTGTTAATACCGAACTATACCGTCCGATATTTAACAACCTTCGTATAATTCTATATCACGACGAATATCGAACGTATGTTAACCGACAGATGAAGACTAAGTCGCGCTTTGATTTTCACATATGAGTATCGATGAGAATATGAAAGTTTCATATTATCATCGAGTATCATATAATATATTGGTTTTAACTTGAATATTTAATTTGAATAGGTTTTATGTTTACGTTTTGTTATTAAGGGTTCGAAGTTTTTAGTTTGGGGTAAATTTTTCTTGCATTTACGGTAAAATTGTACGTTTACGTTATCATCGAGTATCCTACTGAAAGAACTAGTGTACCCTAAACCTTAACCCAAATTAACCCTAATTATCACCCTAACTTAAATTATCCCTAATTAACCCAAAATTAACCCAGTTAACACAAATTAACCCTAATCATCACCCTAACTCAAATTATCCCTAATTAACCCTAATCAACACCCTAACACAAATATACTCTATTTTACCTAATTAACCCAATTTAACCCTAACCCAAATTAACCTAACATTAATCATCACCCAAATCCCAACCCAAATTAACTCTAACCCAAACCAAAATTAAGCCTAATTAATCTGATTAACCCTAACCCTAATCGATCGACGAGAAAGTCGATCGAGCGCTGTGCGCAGGAGTTGGGAATATTTTGGGGACGGTGGGGAAATTACCGAACTTTAATTTTTTTTATAAATAACCCTTTATTGCCCATTCGGATTAATCCGTAGGGCCAAATAAAATATTGCATTTTAATATTTTTTAATTAATCCGTGGGGCACCGTAGAAGCAAACCGAGGGCCCTACGGATTAATCCGTAGGGGAAATAAAAAGTTGCCCTTACGGATTCCCATCTCCGTAGGGGCAACCCTTTATTGTGGTAGTGTTTATTTGGTACTAGAAAGAGTTTTAACTTATTTTAAGTGGCCATAAAATGAAAGAGGAACCACCAGCTTCATCTTTGACCTCTACCTCTCTCTCTCTCTCTCCTCCGTGTGTAAAATGTTTGTGTGTATATATGCATCTTTGCGCACACGTGTATACACATCTCTCTCTCTCTCTCTCTCGGTATATAATGTTTGTGTGTACATATGCATACGTGTGCGCGCTCGTATGTATATATATGTATTTGTATGTAGGAGACAACACTATAGCCTATGCTTTTATGGTGGCTACAAAGCCATAGTTATCTCACATATATCTCTCAGTTCCATCTATCTCAACCGTTATAAAGCTCTAGCATACATAGGTTAGGGGAGGTTAGATAGACGGACATGATTTACTAGATTCTGAACCCTAGATAATTAGGTTACCAGCACCTTGCTCGACTAAGATCATATACTTTATGATGCGGGCGGCTCAACCAAGCCGAGACAAGTCGGGTTGGATGCTGGACATAGGAGGTCATTTTTTTATTTGAAGTTGCTTGTACTCCAATCACTTGAGATTGATACGGGAAGTACTTGCAGAACATAGAGATATAAATAACATTATGCACAACCGATAGCTTAGGACGCAATTCAACCCTTTGAGCCATAACACTGCCTAGTCCCAAGATTTCAAATGTACCGATGTATCTTGGACTTAGTTTTCTTCTTGCCAAACCTCATTACTCCATTCCATGGTGAAGCATTTAAGAACTCGAAATCTAGAGTTGGAATCCCAAATGCTCCTCCCAACTGCCTTTGACAAAAACATTAAAACTTTTCAGGCAGTTCAGCAAAATTTTCCATATTATAATTACTAAATAATTGTTTTCTTTTTTTAAAAAAAGTATAAAATTGTTTACCCAAATATGTATTGTAAAGTTTTTACTTATATGAAGGCCAATAAATTTTGGCTGTCGGGGGTAAGGCTTCTATTCTATTAAGAATGTATAGAGCAAACACATATTCGCTTGTACTTTCATCCGTTTCGAGTAAATTTCGGAAGTACCTCCCCGCTGTTCTCCGAATACACTGTAATAGAATAGATAATCATTTCAATGCTGCGAAACAACGTTGAAATGAACATCTAATCTATCTTTGTATACGGAGAACCAGCGGAAAAGTACCGACGAAATAACTCGAAACAAATGAAAATACAAGTGAATGCAGGTGTTTGCTTTATACATTCCTAATTTGTCCACACTGGACAAATCTATCAGTTATCATACGATTGAATCTTCTCGTCACATAGACTACACGACGGTTGTTAGTACCGAACTATACTGTCAGATATTTAAAAACTTTCGTATAGTTCTATGTCACGACGAATATCGAACGTATGTTATCCGATAGACGGGGACTAAGTCGCGCTTTGATTTTCACATATGAGTATCAGTGAGAATATGAAAGTTTCATATTATCATCGAGTATCATATATTGGTTTTAACTTGAATATTTAATTTGAATAGGTTTTACGTTTACGTTTTGTTATTAAGGGTTCGAAGTTTTTAGTTTAGGGTAAATTTTTCTTGCATTTACGGTAAAATTGTACGTTTACGTTTTCATCGAGCATCCTACTGAAAAAACTAGTATATCCTAAATACTAACCCTAATTAACCCAAATTAACCCTAATTATCACCCTAACTCGAATTATCCCTAATTAACCTAAAATTAACCCAATTAACCCAAATTAATCTAATTAACCCAAATTAACCCTAATCATCACCCTAACTCAAATTATCTCTAATTAACTCAAAATTAACCCAATTAAGCCTAATCAATACCCTAACACAAATACACTCTATTTTACCTAATTAACCTAAATTAACCCTTGTCCAAACCCTAACCCAAATTAACCTAACCCTAATCATCACCCAAACCTTAACCCAAATTAACTCTAGTCCAAACCAAAATAAACCCTAATCTTAACCCTAGTCGATCGACGATGAAGTCGATCGAGCGCGCGCGGGGGAGTTGGGAATATTTTGGGAACGGTAGGAAAATTATTGAGCTTTATTTTTTTTTTATAAATAACCCTTTGTTGTCCCTATAGATTAATCCGTAGGGCTTTCTTTTGCGGCTCCGTAGATTCAAAAAAAGATTACATTTTAATATTTTTTAATTAATCCATAGAACACTGTAGAGACAAATCGATGGCCCTACGGATTAATCCGTAGAGGCAATAAAAAGTTGCTTGCCCCTACGGTTTCCTATCTCCGTAGGAGCAACTACTTTTTGTAGTTGTGTTTTTTTGTGCTAGAAAGAGTTTTAACTTATTTTAAGTCGCCATAAAATGAAAGAGGAACCACCAGCTTCATCTTAGACTTCTCTCTCTCTCTGTGTGTATAAAATGTCTGTCTGAATATATGCATCTGTGCGCACGCGTGTGTGTGTGTGTGTGTGTGTGTGTGTGTGTGTGTGAGTGTAATATTTGTGTGTGTGTATATATATGTATTTGTATGTTGGAGACAACACTCTATGCTTTTATGGTGGCTACAAAACCATAGTTATCTCACATATATCTCTCAGTTCCATCTATCTCAACCGTTAAAAAGCTCTAGTATACATAAGTTAGGGGAGGCTAGATAGACATACATGATTTACTAGAGTCTGAACCTTAGATAATTAGGTTATGTAACATTTCAAAAAGATAAAGTATTAATTTTGGGAATTTTTATAATTTAATATTATTTTATTGAATATTTTAATATTTTGGTATTATTAAATACAAATAAATAGGAAAAAAAAATTGAGAAAAATTATGGAAAATTCTAAAATTGGGTAATTATTGGAATTATGGCATTTTTAGATTTTTTATGATCATTTATATGCTAATTTAGTGCTAATCGCGATTAAAAATTTCTAATCGGATTTTTGGCGTTTTTGTGCAAAACATGCACATATCTTTTTTTTCATTCTTGTGCATTTTCTTGCCATGGTTTGTTTTGGGATTACTATTTGAGTGAGAAGGGTTTTAAAAGGAAAAAGAAAAGGAAAAGAATAAAGAAATTGGTAGTTGGTGAGAGAGAGAGGTATGGGCTTCATTGACTAAAGACTTAGCCATTCTTCTTCCCTTCATTTCCCTCCCTCTTTTCCTCTCTCCTGCTGCTGCTCCTGCACCTCCTTTCCCTCCCCTCTTCAAGCTCCAAAACACCTCTAAAACAACCCTAAAACCCAATCTCCATTTCATTAAATGTGTGCACAATCCCTAGATCTACACTTGGAGCTAAAGAAGCAAGGATTTTGGCCACTAGGGGCAACTCAAGAATTTTCTTGAGTTGCCAAATGAGGTAATTTCTGGATCATTAGATTAGTTTTTGCATTACTTATACCCCTATGTTAAAAGTGAATCGATATTGTGTGATATTGTGGACTTGAGATAACCAAGTTAGGATTTGAGGGAATTTGGTGTGGTATTGTGAAATTGAGCTCAGTAGAGGTTTTACAAACTCCCTAGTGTATGAATTGAAACCCAAACCTGAAGGTTTAACCCAGAATACGGATTTTAGAAACCGATATCGGAGAATTTGTGAAATCTGTGTAGTGTTTATGGAATCTGCTATCACCCGAGACACCCTAAAATAAAATTGAGTGGACAGTGGGATGTGCAGGCACCCAGGAAGCTAACCCCAAGACCCCAGCTCCCATTTCTTCTTCCCGGCCGCCAATTTATTCCCATTGGCCGCAATTTGCGGCCTGGGTCCCACCATTTTGGCTCGTATTGGTTCTGTAGCTCCTACATGTTTATGTTAGACCCCTGGTATATTTAGATTTGTATAAATTGACCTAGGGTGAAATCTGAGACATATTTCCTAAGTTGCTGTTTTGGATTCGTGTTTCCGTATTCCGTATTTTTAATTCTGCATTAGTGTCTTGTGATTTACCTCGACTATTTGGCGTTTATACGACGATATAGAGGATTTATTGATGGTTTTGAAGGCGTGCCATAGGTTCTAACCTATAGGCCCCTTATCGTATCGTTTTGGATTTCGTGTGCCGTTTTAGCTTTGATTTGGTTTTAATGCGCATATACGACACTTGATGTGTAGGTACCACATGAAGACTTCGGGATGACAAGCAAACGCGTGGTGGCATCGAAAGATAAAGACGCAAGGTGAGTAGATTATATCTACAGGGGGAAGTCGGGTGGATGGCGTATAGCACCCCCGCAGTCCGTAGTATATATATGTATATGATAGCTAGGTGTACTATGGATAGTGTAGGGTTAGAAATGACTAGTGTAGTTCATAGTTGCGAAGCCTAGAGTAGATTTACACCTACACGCACATCTTTGCATATTCATTATACTTGCACTGTGTTTGATGATATTGGATGACATTGGAGATGAGTCGATGATGTTGGGCATGGTGCCGTGAGATCGGTGATTTGATGTGATTCGTATTTGAGGATACGATACGTGATCTCTAGCGGGCCTTAGGACGTGTGCTTGCACACGCTGTAGTTTGATGGTATCAGTTGTACTAGACTTAGACCAGTACCCCAAATTATATGTTATGATGATAGTGATACCTGAAATGTGATGAGATAGTGTGATTTTAACCCGTACCCAGCTATTGGGATGCCGTACGACGATTTACCGTATGAGCTTTACATTGATGATAGATCCGCACTCATGACTTGAGGATGTCATATGATATACTGTATCGTACGCGATACTATTGAGGCGGAATCACCGACTATTATCTATATATATATCGACTCAGATGTTAGGCGGTTTCCTTACCTGTAGCCCAGCTGGTTAGTTCAGCCGTATAGTTTAGTGTAGTTGTTAGATTAGAATAGCCTCCTACCTATTTCAAAACTAGCGGGTCGTGGGTATTTTTAAAAGACAGGTCAAGGGATCTACGGATATTTCAAAAGGCGTATCTTTTCATAAAAACACCGTAGCCCCTATTTTCAATACCCCATGATTCGTGTTATTTCAAAAGGCACCATTTGTAGGACTTATATTAGATTAATGCAGATTAGTTATAGTTACGTCTAGTTTCAGCTCCCACTCATTTTTGTGGTTCGCTTTGCATCGCATTCTTATATTATGTTTCATACTCCATTATTGATATCATGCTGATAGGACACCAGCACCATTACCGATGATGCGTATGTACCACGTACACTTACTTGCCGGCTCACACACATCTTCATCGGTAATTGCCATGTCACGTACACCTTAGAAAATATTATTGCTTGACATAGCCTATTAGCTAATAGTTTAGACATGATATTAGTGTACTTGCCTTATATGTTAGTTTAGACATTGTAGTTATTACCTGCTACTTCATGCATACTGTTATTCATTGTTATGCCGCATTCATGGATTCTCATGCATATATTCACTATTTTACGTGTTATTGAGGTTTTGGATTTGGATTTCCGTGAGATTTTCTGGATTTGGAGGAAAACCGCAAAAACACAAATAAACATATTCTCTTTTAAAATAAAAAGTGCGGTTTTCCCATGATGTATGAGTCGTCCACCATGAGTTTGCTGATGGATTTGGAAACCCGATTCGAGGAGACGGATGAACCGTTTCGGGTACATGGTGGACCCGGTGCGGTACCCCGGGGCAAGATGAATGTGGTGATGACGTTGAGCCTGGCAGGGGAGCACTACCTACCGGTGATTTTACCCGACGCGTCGGATATCCGGAGGATACCGTCGTGGTCTTGAGATGGATGGTAGGGGCCGGTCTGGACTGACGGCACCCTAGATATTATGGTTGAGACTTTGAGATATCGAGATATTGGGATTACGTTTTGTGCCGATGCTAGGCACAGTTTTATGCTGATTCATTATGATACCTCATTTTAAAAATACAAAGGAAATCTCACTAATTTATGAAAACAGTTTCTTCATGTACATGTATTCTGTTTTCATGCATTCATATCTCATTCATATGATATATTGCTACCTGAGGCACTGACGCAGGCACATGAGATTGCACTCGGGTTAGATATTTACCCTAGCCTTGTTATAGGCTGCATGTTATATATTGAGGATTTTATATACTGATCGTATTGACCTAGGATTATGTCTTGCTTTCGGTTTCTGCTTGTAGATATTCTCTATTCACGAGTTGGCAACTCACCCCCGTTGTGCCACAGTTCTTGCAGGTTCTGCCGTACAGGTTCCTTTGCGGCACTTCTGGCACATTGCTTCCTTGCGGGTGAATTGCATTTGGTAGGTGGTTTCTTTTACATCAAGAACCACCATTGTACTTGTATTATTCTTTGTATCTAGAATTCCATCAACCAAAACTTGTATATTGTTTCAGACTTAGACATTAGTGATGTATTTTTCGACCTTAGAGTCGCGCTTAGCAGTATTACGGTTTTCATGTTATTTTGAGTTTTGATCCTCGCCCTTCGGCGTTGTATATTATTATTGCTTGCGTGGTTATGACCGTCGTTTGACGAAGAGCTAGCTCCCGCTTGGGGATGCCTTTTATCATTGCATATATATATTATTCTTGTTGTACCCCGTTCGGGACCAGTATTTACAAAAGAAACTCTGCCGAAATTTTTAGAAAAGACTTGACATTTTAAAAATGCATTTTTGGCTTAGTTATTTAAAAACCTTGACTTCAACATGTTTTCTTTCACTTCTTCAAACCAGTTTTACTTATTTACTCTTAAAATGGTTTTAGATTTCTGGGCTTTTGGCTTACTTGGATCAGATGGAGTCCTATAGAGTTCATATGGTTCAAGGGCCAGTCACGTGCTCTTTCGGGTCGTGACAGGTTACTAGCTCCTAGCTCGACTAAGATCATATACTTTATGATGCGGGCGGCTCAACCAAGCCGAGACAAGTCGGGTTGGATGCTGGACATAGGAGGTCATTTTTTTATTTGAAGTGGCTTGTACTCCAATCACTTGAGATTGATTCGGGAAGTACTTGCAGAACATAGATATATGAATAACATTATGCACAGCCGATAGCTTAGGACGCAATTCAACCCTTTGAGCCATAACACTGCCTCGTCCCAAGATTTCAAATGTGCCGACGCATCTTGGACTTAGTTTTCTTCCTGCCAAACCTCATTACTCCATTCCATGGTGAAACATTTAAGAACACGAAATCTCGAGTTGGAATCCCAAATGCTCCTCCCAACTGCCTTTGACAAAAACATTAAAACTTTGCAGGTAGTTTATCAAAATTTGCCATATTATAATTACTAAATAATTGTTTTCTTTATTTGAAAAAAAGTATAGAATTGTTTACCCAATATGTATTGTAAAGTTTTACTTAAATGAAGGCCAGTATCGTTATAAATAAAACTAAGTCCTATGATTAAGCCCATTGCCAGCCCAACTTGTATCCCATGGACTACTGGCACATGACTTGAGCAAGTTTAGAGGCCCAATAGAAAGGCATCCTTAATTTACATGGCTACGTCCAAAGCAGTTTGCAAATGTCACACTTTTGTATATTTAGCTTTCTTTTATTACATAAATTCTACTCAAATTATTATTTTTAAATGATATTCCGCTAAGCAAAAAATATAATTTAAACAATACAATTTTTTTTTTAATTTACAAAAACCTCCTATATTTATCGCATAGTATATCACAGGAGGAGGTATATGGGGGTCAAATACACATAATAAGACTCTCTTAGTCAGACAAAAGGCAACAATCCATCAACGTTTTTAATGATAGACAATATACATCCAGATCAACATTTTCTAAGACATGCATACACAAAAAATTATATTATCTCATACTTCTTGCATTGGCATTTGTATTAGAGGGACACGAATTTTAGGATTTACTTGTAATAAAAATTTTCATAAATAAATCAGTGTGAAAGAGTATCAAAATCAAAATCTAATATTGCATTGGTGATGGGATGGTAGATTCATTTTGAGAAAATTATCAAAAACAGAATGTGCGTTATTGTTAGATTAATCTTGGCACTCTGTAAATTTGCAATTTGGACTGGATCAATCATTCGGTGTTTTGTTAAAATAAAAATAGACTTCTCATTATTTAAATGAGCTAATGATTAAGAGAATTATTACATAGGCCCAACTCCACTTCTACCATGAATTGCACCACCACCTAAGCTAGTACCCTCACCATAGAGTATGCACAGCATCACCACCTTGGTTGTCATGCTAATGGTGTAGTCTAAATTGACCATGAAATGACAGGTCCCTAGCATACAGTGTTAAAAGATAATCCTTTTTAAAAATATTATTACATATCCACAAAATTAAACCTCACATCATCTAAGTTAATCAACCCAAAAGATGCATCCGGCGAAGATCACTGGTTCAATGTACCAGAGTATTAATTCCAAATGCGAAGAAGAAAAGGAGCATGCTATAGAAATAGTAATATGTAATGACTGATATTTGGGACCTAAGTACACGTGAAACAATTTTGTAGATTCTTGTTTAGTTGGCGTGCAACAGTATGTGAGCCAGCTCAATATTTATTTCTTCGTGGTATCTCTTTTTTCGGAAGTCACTTTGGTTCATCACACTTTTTTAATCCATAGTCACTTACTTCTTATTATCAATCTAATGATGTATTTGTTTTGAGGTAATGGTTTGGGAATTTTGTAGGTTCAAGTTTACTACAGCAATGGAGTTTTGATAAAGAAATTCAATTCCAGTTATTTGTTTTAATGTAATTAAGATTGATAACTTTTTTTAAAAAAATCACTAAGCTACATCAGTTTTATTAGGAAAAAACCTTTTTGCTCTGATATTGATGGAGCTCCTTTTCGGGTCTCCGTCAGATATTGTCTTCCGTCGATTTCCCGATGAATTTTGGAGGTGGTCTCCTGTTGCGTGTGGGTCTCAATGGGTTATGAGGAGATTGGTGATTTGAGGAGTTTGGCGCCGAGTATTTGTAAAGAAGTCCCGGGATGGTTTGGTACCACCGAGGACCCTCCGACGATCAAGTTAGCACTAGATCCGAGCAGAGTAACGGCTAAGTGGAATAAAAGATGGCTTATTTAACCCCTTTGTGATGGGGATTTATATAGTGGCGGCAGCACGCAGCAGCAGGCGCGAGAATCTTGCCGGCAGTTACGCTCCTGACGTCACGCCCGCGTAAAGAGCAGATCGCCTATTAATGGGGATCGTGGTGGCATGGAACGTGGGATGTTGCTGGCGGAGAATCTGCGCATGGCGAGATTTGCGGAGTGGCGGTTACGCCTGTGAGTGGTGGAGTTGGTCGGTCGGAGGACTGAGGAAGATGGCCTCGGCTGGGGGGCTCGGGAACGAGCGAGAGGGCCGAGCAGTCTTGGTCCTGGGGTAGCTCGGGGCGAGCTGAGAGGCCGAGGAGGCCAAATTTCAGGGGGCTCTGAGGTGAGCCAGCTTGTGCTTGCAGGTCGGGTACATGGGTGGTCTGGTCGGCCCCTGTGGCCCTTTCTTCTGAGTTCTGGGACACGTCATCTGCCACGTGTCCTGACCTTGGAGACTGCCAATATTGAGCATCATCATTAGCACTCTTGTCTCGACCAGCTAGCGGGTTGGGTCAGGAGTGGACTGTCGGGTCGCCCGGGATGAGCTCCCTCCTAAGATTTCGTCGGGACGCGTCCCCGGGCTGTCAGTTGTCTCTTCCGCGAGCGAATCAGGGCGAGATCTCTGCATTTAAGGAAGGTGCGCCGGTTATTGCATCTTGTCACTGAAGCGACGGTCCACGTGTCAAGCGTCGGTTGGACGACGCGACGTGTGCAGACCTGCGATGCCTGATGGGGTGCGGTCCAGTGTGGGAACGACAGGTGGAGCAATCAGAGCCATTGGACGCAAGGAGGCGTTTTTGGCGGGAGATGAAGGGCGCCGTTGGATGAGGTCGTTCGCGGTGATAAGTAGAGGCGGAGCCCACTTCAGTGCCCCTACTCTTTCATATTTCCTTTCTTCTAAGTTTTGGCAGCTCGGCGCTCTTCTTCTTTTGGATACATGGTTCGTTCCCACTCTTTGGGTTTCTCGTTCCAGAGGGAGGCCAGCGGCTCGGCCGTGCCCTTGGCTGGCTCATGCCCTACGACGAATGTTCCGCCGGCGATAGGGCCGTCCGCTTCGTTGACGGCCCTCGGTGATTGTTCCGGTGGCGGCCAGAGACGTCCACGGTCATCCGAGCCCCAAACGAGAGACAGAGGGGAGGGCGAGGATGGGGTCCCCCTTAAGAAGAAAATTACAATCTCTCGTGCGCCGCCGTCGATGGTTCCTGAGGGGATTCCCGTGCAGGGGGGTGATGTCGTCTTCATGGCTCTATCTGGGCTTTCCGTCGCTGCCGGCCTGCTCGCCGGGATGGAAGAGTCGGCCGGGGGAAGGCTTCCGCACGGCACCGTGAGGGTCCAAATGGAGGCCATAGCCCAAGGGGCGGTCCAGGTACGAACTTTTCTACGCGTTGTTTCTGACCTTCCTTTCTTTGGCTCGAGCGCCCCCGAGTTTCTCATCCACTTCCCATCAGGTCCTTCAACACTGCGCCCTCGCTATCCGTACGGAGGCCGAGGGGGCATTCCACGCGCCAAGGCCAATAGAAGCGTTTCCATCGGAGGTCGAGGCCCTGCGGCGTGACCTGCGTCTGGAGAGGGTGAGGGCCGATGTCCTGGCGGTCCGTGCAGAGGCTGCGGAGCTCTCCAATTCAGCGAATCGAGGCGCCTACCGTCGCCTGAGTGCATCCCACCGAGTTGCCGAGTGGAAGCTAGCGGATCTGGCCGATCGTCTCGCGGCCATAGAGAAGGAGAGAGACGCCAGCAGGGGGGATGTCGAGGCGGCGCTTTTGGTGGTCGAGACTGCCAAGGCTCGGGCTAGGAAAGCTGTGGCCGATTATAAGGTGTCTGAGCAGTTTTACGTCGAGCTTGGCGAGCATTCCGCCGTCGCGTGGAATAAGGCTCCGGATGTCGTGAAGGAGCAGCTTCCCGAGTTCGTCGATGGCGAGCTCCGTGCTCGGGTCCCACTACCGGCGGCCAGGCCTCCGGCATACAACGATGAGGGAAGTGAGGCGCACCCCTGGTGGCAAAACCTCCGGTGGTGAAGCCTCCGGCAGGCCGCGATGAGCGAGGTGCAGGGGGGGTTGCGACTTAGGCTCTTTTTGTAAGCCTCCGGGTAGTTTGTAAGGCTGGGGAGCCCAAAGTACCCTTTGTAAAGGCTTTGCCTTTGGTAATAAAATTTTTTTTTCTTTGGTTTCATCGGTTTGCACTTTATCTTCTGTTTGTGAAGAATGCTCGTAAAATATTGGGTGGTGGGAGCGTCCCGGCCATCGAACCGTAGCCAAATGCGGAACAAAAATTTCTTAAAACCCGGCACTACCATTACCCGATTTGCAAGATCGAAACCATTAACCCTAAAACTAGCAATCTAAGAAAAGAGATAGGAATGGTTATACCTATTGAACCAAGTCCTTCGGGTCTTCAACCATCTCCAAGCTCCTAGTGATGTTGCGGATCGATTTTTGGTCGCCGGTCTTCCTCCATCTCCGATGATCCACCCGAGGGATGTAATTCCGGCACTAGTTCCACGCCAAGATGCTAGTGGAGCAACTAGGGTCTCTAGGATGCTACCCTAGAGAGCCTAGGATGTAGTGTGTATGTATTCTTAGTGTTTGCTATCTCATATCATGAAGAAGGTGGAAGCAAGCATAATGGCTTGAAGAGGTGAAGAGCAAAAATGGTGAGGGTGGAGCTCAAGCTCAAGAGAAGAAAACCAAGCATGCTTCAAAAATGAAGACCAAGGAGAGAGAAAATGAAGCATCCTTGGTTTTGTAAAAACCAATTTTCCATTTTAATAATCCTACCATGCTTGAATAGTGCACCCAAATGAATTAACAATTCATTTGTGAGCACTATTCCAAGCATGGTTCTCACCATTCCTCTTCATGCCATTTTCCACCTCATTATCCATTTTAATAAAAATGGTCAAATCCAAAATGAGGTGGTATTTTCTAGAATGTTATCTGGTAAAAAATACGGATTACATTCTACTGTATATGCATACCTGTATCCGTACCGAAATACGAATATCAAAGAGATAGAATAACACAAAGAATATAATACTAGAATATACGTATCGAAATACATATATATATATAAATTATTAAATCAATACCTGATTTAATAATCCGGCTCAAATCTCGAGTCGGCTAGTATTATCAACTGTCCGATCGAAAGTCCGAGTACTAAGTACATCAATCGATCGGAACCCTGCACGTATCCAATACGGCTACTACATCATTTCGCCAGAACCAGGGAAACCCTCTGTGTGGGACTCTAAAGACTCGTCAATACGCTGGCAGTGGGTTTAACTACAAGCACGTCAGCGACATTAGCTGTACGTAACGGCTACCCAGGTATTGAGCGAAAGGAAGGCCGACGAGCAAACTCATCCGAACCCCTACTGAGCCCGTCAGTGACAATATCCGTACAGTCCGGTCTGTTCGTCTAAGAGTATCGCATATCGAGTCTAGGGGGGTGGTTAAAGTCAGACCCCTAACAACGCGATAATTCGTGTCGGTATGAAAACCCATCACTACCTGAGAAAATATCGATCCTGAATCGGTAATTCTCACATACCCCGGCCGAGGATTTCTAATGATGGTCACCCGTGCACTGCGCGACATCAACCCCCAATACCGAGAGAGACGAATCCCCGACGATCCGCTCACTGCCTCCTTGTGGCTCGGGACTGTACCCAACTAAAACCTGTTTGCACGACTCCTTTGAGCCGTGGTAGGGTAGTAATCAAAGCACGGTGGGAACTCACACGAGACAAATGACGATCTCAGGTCGACAGACTAACCTGTACACATGTCACCAGGGAACTGCTATCTGACTATAGGTATAATACCAACTAGCATGTTCCCGGCGAGTCCGTCCAGCGTACTCATAACCCAATGAGCACCTGCCTACTATCTTAGGTGAACAGCTGACACCAATGGCTTGTGAGACCGGCCACCGCCCCTCGTCAGGGTCTAGATAAGTACACACCAGTCTACACTGGAGTATCGATGCCCAGTCTCGATACTCCCACGACTAGGGACATTTAAGGATGTGCTTATAGACCCCCAGCTCCCACGTATGTGATCGCCATCACAATGCTGGCAGTCAAGCAAGATCCTAAGGGCTTTATCAACATATACATGATGATAAAGACAAACCAGATAGCATACTATCATCTCGAGCAAGACTGTTTTATCGGTATAGGTCCTCGTTCAATCATCATGATCACATACCTGCGACTATGATAATTGCCTTGAGGGCACTATAGCCAACAATCTCCCACTTGCACTTAAGGCTAATTATTGCGATGTCGCATACTCACAGCCTGTGTGATACCGAACACCCAACTCTACTAATCAGTTTCACAAACCTCGTTCGTAAAACTATTGCGTTCGAGAAATAGCCTCAGTGAGTGGATCCGCTCCAGTGTTTCTTTCTATGTCTCTCTTTATCTCAACTTCGCGGAGAAAACTATCTCCCGAAATGAGCAATACCCGTCTTAGAATATTTCTGGATATCTGATGGGACCCAGTTCATAAATGAACTCCAAATCCAGCAAACTTCTTAGACTGTATCGACTACTGAACTTAATCAGTCTGCTGCGCCATGCCTTCCGCAGTATCCGCTCGGACCACCTGTCCAAACTACTGTCCCTCGTCAGAGGTAAAACTATAACTCTGACAGTCACTCTGTCATCCAGGTTACCTTGGAAGCCTGGAATGATAACCGTCTCCTGAAGGATACTGCTGTTATCAAAACCCTAGAACATGTACGCAGAGCCCATAAGACCCGGGGCAGTTCTTTGACCCAACTGCCTTGTCGCCCTTCTAGGCGGGTCCGGAGACCTCGGAGGACGTCTCGGTTAGCGACTTCGGCCTGCCCGTTGCATTGGGGATGCGCGACCGCGGTGAATTTTATGAGGATATGGTATTCTTTGCAGAAGTCCTTCACTTTCTCGTTCTCGAAGTTCGTCCCGTGGTCGGTGATGATACATCTCGGGATGCCGAACCGGAGTATCAGATTGTTTTGCAGGAACTTGATGGTCGTAGCGGCGTCCGGTTTCCTGATGGGGATGGCCTCGATCCACTTGGTAAAGTAGTCTACTGCGACGAGAACGTATTTGTGCCTGCCTGTACTGGTAGGGAACTGGCCGATCATGTCCAATCCCCACTGGGCGAACGGCCACGGGAATGTTAGGGCGGTCAGCTTGTTAGCGGGGAGGCGAGGGATGCTGCCGTGGAGCTGGCAACTCTTGCATCTCCTGACTAGCTTCTGGGCGTCCTCATGGATAGTGGGCCAGTAGTACCTCTGGAGCAACGCCTTTTGGATCAAGGTTCGGGCCCCTTGGTGCGCACCGCCAACCCCCTCATGGATTTCCCGAAGGACTTAGTCGGCTTCATGGGGTCAATGCACCGGAGCAGGGGCCGAGTGAATGACTTCTTGTAGAGGTTTCCATTGCTCCAGATGAAGTGGCGGGCTTTGCCCCGGAGACGGCGAGCGGCTCCCCGATCTCCTGGGAGCGTACCGTCCTTCAGGAATTCCACGAGGGGCTTCCTCCAGTCTTGGTCTCCTTCCTGTGCCGCATATACGTGGAGTGTTGTGATTTGTTGATTTTCGTGGATGTGTTTATCGAATCAACTAGTAAAGAAATCACAACCAAAAAATATTTGACCGCAATCAAACAACGGTGTCAGTTGAAGTTAATGAATGAGTGCGGATCGTCCTCAGGGATCTCGAGATTCGTTTTTACTTTTATTTGTTTGAAATGAAATGTTAAGCAACAATAAGAGAAAACACGATTCAATTGATTGATTTGTATTCGTGTGTCACTAATCTTTTCTAAAGAATCAAGAACTATAAACAACAAGAATCGGTTTCAATGGAATTTTCCAAACGACAATCCAAACTGATAAAGAGGCTCGTAGGAATCGATAGGATCTTTATATGTGTTGTAGTCTACAATATTTCATATTCTTGTCCTTCGAAGAATTGATGCTAGATCAATGGTTATCGACGAGAATTAGGGTTTTCTTGATGAAATTAAAGTTTCATCTCTTAACCCTTACTCTTTCGAGGATACCATTTATATTCTAGCCTCTAGTAATTTCAAGAATCGATCGGATCACCCCAATCTCGAGCGATGTTGATCAAGAAAGCATCGAATCGAATTGGGTTGTCGATTCTTGAAATAGCTAGGGTTTACAATCTCGTGGGATTCAAGAATTGATTACAAATTTGCTACATCATCATACTAAAGATCTTCTCGACTCCTTAACGAGCGGAGTTTTACTCGCGCATCACCACATAGACAATATTCAAGAACAGTAAAGATAACATGATGCGGAATTTTAAAAGAAAGCAAGATTAACGAATTTCACCTTTTATTTATATCAACAATTCCGTTACAATCACTCAAGAAATACAAGAGGAGGAACTTGATCGTCGACTTGGCTTCGCTCGTCTCCGTGGATCGCGGATCGGCTTGGATCACTTGCCCGATTGAAGATCGGCTCGGCTCCCAAAAGGTTGAAGATTTCTCGCTTGATTTGGTACTCAAGATGTTGGATTTGGAGTGGAATTAGGGTTAGGGTTTCCTACAAGATTTCTCACTAATCTTGAGGAAGAAGAAGATGGAGAAAGAGAATGGCTAAACTAAAATGGGTTGAATCTATCACTCTCCAAGATTTCTTGATTTTTTCCAAGATGATCAAAGATTTCTAAGATGAGAAATGAGTGAGCCTAGGGTCTTATTTATAGACCTAGGTTTAGGTTTGAATTAGACTTTCCCTCCCAAAGTTTGTTAACAAGTTTGTTGGGGTTTAGCTTAGGGTTTAAGCAAGGGTTTAGGAAAGTTCTAGAAGTTCTAGGCTAGTTTAGGAGCTTGATGATCTGGTGGAAGTGTCTGGACTCTTCTGGACTTTTGTATGCATTTTTGAGCTGCAGGCACTAACACAGGAGTTGTGATGAAGTTTGAGAAGTTGATTCCCTGGTTCAGCCGCGGATCCGCCGCATGAGGTGCCTTTAGGCCGCGCTTCCGCCGCGTCTTGGTGGCTTCGGGAACTGTGCTTTCTGCAGTTGCTTTGTACTGCTGTATAGATTATTCTTTGATGTTAAGAATTGCAGTAGCCCTTCTATGTTGATACCAGATTTGCTTTCAATGAGTTTACGAGCAATTGTAATGGTCGAGCAATGAATTGATCGAGCAAGTATCTCTTTTCCTGCATAGACTTCAAAATAGGGGTTGCAAGATATAGAAAATATGCTATGTAATGCAATGCAGTTAATTTCCCTCGAATTTCCGGTTTAAAGGTCGAATACATGTAATTTGATATTTTGCGACCAATTAGCTAATATGTGAATTATGAATACCGTACTCTCCTATATGTATGCAGATGTTAAGGAAATTGCCTGCTGAAATATACAGTATTTTCGACTGATCAAATACCCCCAAACTTAATTTCGATCGTCTCGAGAGAATGTTTTATTAAAAAGAGAAGGAGAAAACAAAGAAAGAGAAAAACTAACTAGCACACTTTCGTAGGCAACACGATTGCACTGAGCACGTGCAACAAGCCTTTAAACCTCTAGGTGTCCCTAGTAGGAGGAGTGTTGTCTCCTGAGGGTTTTCAGCGGATTGCACCCACAAAATCCAATAATAAAAGCAAGATCATGAATATTACATTTAAAGACAAGAATTGTAAAAGAAAGACTTTGAAAATTAGGGTTTCCAACTAAGCTAGCTTTTCGGTTGTCATGAGCCCTATCTTAATGGTCATGAAAAAATGTCAGAAATCACGTCCTCCCTCAATAAAACATCGTCTTATTCTTCATTCCTATCTTTATTCCAAACATCGATCATATCACCCTGCGTGTGTGTAAAGACATCCCTACACCCGGAGAATTCAATTCAAGCTATCATACTCTTGCCCATCGACCTCAGTACTTCTTGGCAAACGAGATTGCTTACACACTTTCATGCGACCGTTAATACTTCTTGAGGTACTAACCGACCGATTACTGATGTGCTTGCTAACTTGGTGTATTTTCCTAATCTTGCACCACCTCAGGCATAGCAGTGACTCCCAGACCAGTTGACCTTGGGGCACTAGGTGAAGAAGCACCCTTTTGCTATATATTTTTCTTGCCCTTGGTGATAACAAAACCAGTGTCCATTTTTCTCACCACTTTAAAACACTTTTTTTCTTTTTTTTTTATACTTTTGGCTTTAAGACAAGAGCATTTCAAGGTATCCTCTACTATCCCAGGCTTCAAGACGTGTGTAAGTGCGAATAGCAGGGTAGCAACGTTCAAAATGTTTGGCTTCCAGAATAGAAACTATTTTTCAGACTTATTTTTATCCTCAGATTAGTGACGTCCTTCATCTTACTAACCCTTGGGACAACGGCTCATAACTACTTATTACTAGTTCGTATAAGAAAACTTCTAATTTTCTTAGTTTTCTTAAATTTTCCTAATCTCATGGATGTAATTGTTCACTGTCTAAACTTTCATTATCTTATTTATATACAAAAAAAGTGTAAATATTAAAATTATTTTTTTATATTTAAAAATTTTTAAATTTTTATGGGTTTTTAAAAGAAATGTTTTGTGCTTATGCAGATGATATGCAAATGATGCGAAAATAAGCACAAACCTCCCCCAAACTTGTTTTCAACAGTGTCCTCACTGTTGCCGACAGTCATACCTACAAAAATCTGTAAATCTGGGAGGAATTATTAGTGGGGGCGAAATATATAAGTGAAGAACTTCCCCCAAACTTGTTTTATTTACTCACCTTCATTCAAAATATGATACAATGATATACTGGACATGAAAGTGAGACGGAGGAATTTTAATCAAGATAAACTGGCTCTTGTAAGAACAAGAGCTCCTCCGTGGGGTCAGTGGAAAAATACGGCTTTAATCTATGTCCATTTATTTTGAAAACAGTGCCGTTTTTAACATTTTCAATATCTACTGCCCCGTGCGGGTATACAGACCGCACAACAAAAGGTCCCTTCCAACGAGATCGGAGCTTACCCGCATGAAGGTGTAATCGTGAATCATAAAGAAGGACTTGTTGACCAGGTAAAAATGTTTTCCTCAAAATGTTTTTATCGTGAAAAACCTTAGTCCTATTCTTTGTGATTACAGCATTATCATAAGCTTCATCGCGGAGTTCGCTTAGCTCGTTTAGTTGCAGCTTCCGAAAGTTGCAAGCAAGGTTTAAATCAAAATTAATTTCCTTTATAGCCCACAATGCTTTATGTTCTATCTCAACAGGTAGATGACATGCTTTACCAAAAACTATCCTATATGGAGACATTCCTAGGTCGGTCTTATATGCAGTCCTGAATGCCCAAAGAGCATCCGTCAATTTGGTTGACCAATCTTTTCTATTTTTGGCAACAGTTTTCTCCAGGATAAGTTTGATTTGTCTGTTTGAGATCTCAGCCTGCCCGCTTGTTTGGGGGTGATAGGGTGTAGAAAGACGGTGGTTGATTGAATATTTCCGCATCAGAGTCTCGAAAGATCTGTTGCAGAAGTGTGTCCCATTATCGCTAATAATAGCGCGTGGGTGTCCAAATCGCGAGAAAATATTCTCTTTCAAGAACTTAATGACAACTTTCCTGTCATTAGTGCGACTTGGAATGGCTTCTACCCACTTGGAAACATAATCAACTGCCAGCAATATGTACAGATTCCCAAAGGAGTTGGGAAAAGGACCCATAAAATCTATGCCCCAAACATCAAACATTTCAACAACCAGAATGGGTTGCTGAGGCATTTCATTCCTTTGGGATATTCTACCCGTATACTGACATTGTGTGCAGGTTTTGCAATGTTCAAATGCGTCCTTGAATAAGGTCGGCCAATAAAATCCAGATTGCAAAACCTTTTCCGCTGTTTTTCTAGGACCAAAGTGACCCCCACAGGCCTGATCATGACAAAATGAAAGAATACTCTTGAACTCTTCATTTGGGACGCACCGGCGAATGATCTGATCAGGACAATATTTAAACAAATAAGGTTCGTCCCAGTAATAGTGTTTTACTTGGGAAAGAAAGCGGTATTTGTCCTGTTTTGACCAATCGCTCGGTATCAATCCCGTGGCATGAAAGTTCACAATATCCCTGAACCATGGTTCAGAGGATACGCTCAAGAGTTGTTCGTCAGGGAACGAGTCATTGATCGGCAGGGTCACAGGGGAAGAAACGATGCGTGAAAGGTGGTCAGCTACTACGTTTTCACATCCTTTCTTATCTTTGATAACAAGATCGAATTCTTGTAAAAGAAGGATCCAACGTATTAGTCGACCTTTGGCATCTTTCTTCGCCAACAGATGTTTTAAAGCGGAATGGTCAGTATATACAACAATAGGTGAGCCGATTAAGTAAGGCCTGAATTTCTCCAATGCGAACACAACCGCTAATAGTTCTTTCTCTGTGGTTGTATAATTGATTTGCGCATCATTCAGGGTCTTACTAGCATAGTAAATCATATGTGGCATCTTTTCAATGTGTTGTCCAAGGACAGCACCTACTGCAAAATCAGATGCGTCACACATCAGCTCAAAAGGGTAGTCCCAGTTTGGTGATGATAAAACGGGGGCTGAAGTGAGTGAGTGTTTAAGTGAGTCGAAAGCTGTCTCGCAATCCGAGTCAAAGTGGAAGGTAGTCTCCTTGGCCAGGAGTAGTGTTAAAGGTCTAGCAATTTTGCTAAAGTCCTTTATGAATCTCCTATAAAATCCAGCATGGCCAAGGAAAGAGCGAATATCTTTGACGCTTTTGGGATGAGGGAGGTTTTGAATGACATCTACTTTAGCTCTGTCAACCTCAATGCCCTTCTGTGAAATGACATGTCCAAGGACTATTCCTTCTTGGACCATAAAGTGGCATTTTTCCCAGTTCAAAGTCAAGTTCTTCTCTTTGCATCGAGTAAGAACAGCGTCCAGATTCGCTAGGCATTCAGAAAAAGAGTCTCCAAAAATCGAAAAGTCGTCCATAAAGATCTCCAGGAAATTCTCTACCATATCAGAGAATATCCCCATCATACACCGCTGAAAGGTAGCGGGAGCATTGCATAGCCCGAAGGGCATGCGACTGTAAGCAAAGGTACCAAAAGGACAAGTAAAAGTGGTTTTATCTTGATCCTTTTTGGCAATGGGGACCTGATTATAGCCTGAGTAACCGTCCATGAAACAATAGAATTGTCGTCCCGCTAAGCGTTCCAGCATTTGATCAATAAATGGTAGAGGAAAATGATCTTTCCTCGTAGCAGCGTTGAGTTTTCTATAATCGATGCATACACGCCACCCAGTTTGGGTGCGTGTCTGAATCAACTCATTCGCTTCATTTGTGATCACAGTGATGCCGGATTTCTTAGGAACGACGTGTATAGGACTTACCCACTGGCTATCGGAGATCGGGTATATAATACCACTATCTAAGCATTTGACGATCTCTTTCATGACAGCTTCCTTCATGACGGGATTTAACCGTCTCTGTGGTTCTCGGGTCGGTCTGGCATCATCCATCACATGTATATAATGTTCAACAATCAAGGGACTGATCCCTTTGATGTCCGCCATACTCCAACCAAACGCCTCTTTATTAGATCTTAATACCGATAGAAGTGCATTCTCTTGCTCTGATGCAAGGGAAGCGGAAATTATAACAGGTAAAGTTTCCTTCTCACCAAGATATGCATATTTAAGGTGAGAGGGTAAAACCTTGAGATCTAATTCAGGCGGAGAAATGATCGAAGGAAGGATCATAGAATGATTTTTGGATTTACAAAGAAGCTCAGAGCCTGTGAAAGATACAGACTCGGGTGGAGAAAAGTCAGAAGTGCAGGACTCAAGTGTAAGTGTAGTGTCCTCACTAAGTGTAAGATCAAGCAGAGATGTGCTAATGTCATCGAGATCAGTAAAGCAAAGTTCCTCGGCTCCACAACTATCGGGAGCGATCTCATGGACAGAACACACATCTAAAATATGAGCACTAGGTTCTGATGGCTGACTCCCAACTCTGTAGATATTTAGTTCAATGGTCATATTTCCAAATGATAAATTCATTGAACCATTTCTACAATTTATAACAGCGTTCGAGGTGGCAAGGAAAGGACGACCCAAAATCACCGGAATTTGGCCCCGGGGGTTTGCTACAGAATGTGTGTCGAGCACAATGAAGTCTACAGGGAAAACAAATTCCCCGACCTTTATCAACACATCCTCTAATTCACCCCTTGGTTTGGTGATAGATCGGTCCGCCATCTGGAGAGTACAATGAGCAGGTTTCAGCTCTCCAATTCCTAGTTGCTCATAGACAGAATAAGGTAACAGGTTAACACTCGCGCCAAGGTCTAAAAGAGCACGATTTATGTTTTTACCCCCAATCGAAATCGATATTGTAGGACATCCTGGGTCCTTTCGTTTCTTTGGCAGCTGGGGAATAAAAGCAGTGCTGATATTATTAGCCATAAAGATCTTCTTCGGCACTTGAGTCTTCCTCTTCCTAGTGCACAAGTCCTTTAGAATTTTTGCATAAGCGGGGACTTGTTGAATTGCATTTAGGAGAGGGATATTGATGTTAACTTGTTTGAACATTTCTAAAATTTTCTCCATATGAGGACTCGTTCTGTTAGCCCTTAGCCGGTTCGGGTAAGGTGCTTTCGCAATAAGCGCAGGGTCCATCATAGGAGAAGGAAAAGGGGGTAGACGAGATCCCAAAAGAGGTGTGGGGACCGTCTGTGGAGAACTATAAGGGTTGGGTGAAGGTGTTGAGCCTAAAGGGAACTGGAGAATAGGCTCGTGCGAAGGTGGTTTGGTAGAAGAAGAAGGATCAGAAGGAGAAGTGTGTGTATGTGGAAAGGTCTCAGCCGGGGTTTTGACATGATTTTCAGTATTATCAATATCTTCCCCGACATTATTATTCAGCACTCTTCCCGATCTCAACGTGGTAATGGCATTTACATTGTAATGCCCAGGATTCTGCAGGGGTTGAGAGGGAAGTTTCCCTTTTTCTCTCGCACTCATTTCAGCTTTGAGGCGTGCGATTTCAGCTTCCATCGTTCTAATACTCTCAGCTTGTGACGCTGAGTTTTTCTTTATTTCACTGACGGAAGATCTAACCTCAGTCGAAACCTCCATGAAATTTGATAAAAGTGATTTCATGGTTTGAGTAAATTGAGAGAAATCGTCAGAACAGGACTGCATAGGATTAGACTGTGCATGAGTGTTGCCCTGGTTTTGGAAATTTTGTGACTGATAGGGGTACTGAGTGAGTTGAAGGGGTTGCTGTTGTGGTGGAGGAAGAGCCCTTTGAAAGTTATTTGTGTTTGGAACCGTGTTTTGAGATTGATTTTGGTTCCAAGCAAAATTCGGGTGGTTCCTCCAACCCTGATTGTACGTGGAAGAATATGGATCGTTTCGAGGTCGTTGAAATGCGGCATTAGAATGCTCTTGACCTTGAAACGCCGAGTTTAAAGGACATTCTTCCGTTAAGTGTGACGGATCAGAACAGCACCCACAAATAGTTTTGGGGAGTGATACCGGGTTTAGGGAGGCTGTTGCAAATTTGTGTTCCATAGCGTCGAGCTTCTTTTGCATTGCTGCCATTTCAGCTCGAACACCTATGGACACATCTACTTGGTGTACGCCACCCCTATTCAATGGTTGGGTTCCACTCTCCCAAATCAGTGATTTTTCAGCGAATTCTTCTAAGTATCGCCAGGCTTCCCCATCGTCCTTAGTCATAAATGTACCCTGACACATATTCTCAAGGCTTTGTTTCGTGCTAGGGTTACTGCCCTCATAGATGATTCGGCACAACTCCCATCTCGGGATGCCGTGATGAGGACATTGAACCATTAAATCCTTGAAACGTTCAAAGTACTTTGAAAATGGTTCGGTAGGGAGCTGGGCAAATTGGTTCAATTCACTACGAATTCGAGCCGTTCGTTGGACTGGGTAAAATTTCTTTAGGAATGCAGCGACGAATTCTTCCCAATTTGTGATGGAGTGTGCGGTGGTGTTATATAGCCACTTCTCGGCTATATCGCACAAGGTAAAAGGAAGAAGTCGTAGACGCATCGCATCCACAGAAAGTTGAGACGTACCCATCATAGCGCATACGTTTTCAAATTTGGTAATGAAAACGTAAGCGTCCTCGGTCTCGAGTCCGTGATACTTAGGTAGAAGGTTGATATACTGGGGCTTGATTTCAAAATTATCCCCGTTCGCTGGTGGTGTGGATAAGCAGGTCGAAAGAGGACCTCTAAGTGGATAACATCTTTCCTGAAGAGAAATGTGTGGAGGATTCTGCGCACCAACGGACGGTGGCAGATTGGGGTTAAAGAAGTTTGATGGATTCGGATCCATCGGTGTGGGTGTGGTAGTAGGTAAAGAAAAGGTAAATGAAGAATTATCGACTTCGGAGTCGATAAAAGGTACGCGGACTAAACGGGCACTAGAATCCCGTGTCCAGCCTATCTTGTACTAAAAAGGGTTAGTACAAGTGGCAGCGTTAGCTTATAATTAGGGGTAAAATGAATGCGGTGTTTGCTTTGAAAAGGGACGGATTTTGAAAAAATGATGCGACAACCAAATGCAGCACACAAAACCCTAGAATCTAGTAGTCACCTAGGTCCGGCTCTAGACCGCTCCTAACTGCCAAAAGACAAGTCGCGGGATCAATCCTCCACTGCCTCTTTGTCCCCTGTGGCCGGATAAGTGCCAGGTAAGTGGGAAGGAACCACCACTACAGTGGACCTAATTAATAACCACTAGCCTTAGACACACTCGCCTTAGGCACCACAGAAAAACGCGGATAAGCAATGAATTACCCACGGCCCTCTCTTGTCCTAAATGAGCGCGACAGTCCTTAGAGTCATCTCTAGATTTCTTTTAGTTAATGGGGGTAAATGCGGATGCAAGTTTGGTGGTTTTCGGGGCCTAGGAAGGGTAATGAAATCCCCACCTAATTTGGATTTGGCCGTGCCCCTTAATTTTCCGTATTAGCAATGCAAAACAACCAAGAAAAGCAAAATCACGCACAATTTTAATTTGCTTTTGCGGCGCAGCTATTGTTTGCAAAGAATCCTGCAGAAAGGATTAGTTGGAGCTAAAAAGGGAGAGAGGAGAGAGAGAGAAATCACCTGCTGAAAAAATTTTCCAGAGAACCCCCTACACTGCGGCGCTTCCGCCGCGAATACAGGGATCAGGCCGCGCTTCCGCGGTCCAACAGTGGGTTTACTGTACCAATTTCCTTCAGCTGCTTCCTGTTCCTATCTCCAGCTCTCTGGTATATCCCAAATAATTTTTCCACAGCACAGAATGCTCCAGATCACCTTGCAATCAATTCACAACACACGTATAAGAGTTTGTACGAATTTTGAATTCAAGAAATGAAACGTAATAATTCTTTCACTTCAAACTATAAAATGTAAACGAATTAACGCGCGGTCCCCGGCAACGGCGCCATTTTGATTTGTTGATTTTCGTGGATGTGTTTATCGAATCAACTAGTAAAGAAATCACAACCAAAAAATATTTGACCGCAATCAAACAACGGTGTCAGTTGAAGTTAATGAATGAGTGCGGATCGTCCTCAGGGATCTCGAGATTCGTTTTTACTTTTATTTGTTTGAAATGAAATGTTAAGCAACAATAAGAGAAAACACGATTCAATTGATTGATTTGTATTCGTGTGTCACTAATCTTTTCTAAAGAATCAAGAACTATAAACAACAAGAATCGGTTTCAATGGAATTTTCCAAACGACAATCCAAACTGATAAAGAGGCTCGTAGGAATCGATAGGATCTTTATATGTGTTGTAGTCTACAATATTTCATATTCTTGTCCTTCGAAGAATTGATGCTAGATCAATGGTTATCGACGAGAATTAGGGTTTTCTTGATGAAATTAAAGTTTCATCTCTTAACCCTTACTCTTTCGAGGATACCATTTATATTCTAGCCTCTAGTAATTTCAAGAATCGATCGGATCACCCCAATCTCGAGCGATGTTGATCAAGAAAGCATCGAATCGAATTGGGTTGTCGATTCTTGAAATAGCTAGGGTTTACAATCTCGTGGGATTCAAGAATTGATTACAAATTTGCTACATCATCATACTAAAGATCTTCTCGACTCCTTAACGAGCGGAGTTTTACTCGCGCATCACCACATAGACAATATTCAAGAACAGTAAAGATAACATGATGCGGAATTTTAAAAGAAAGCAAGATTAACGAATTTCACCTTTTATTTATATCAACAATTCCGTTACAATCACTCAAGAAATACAAGAGGAGGAACTTGATCGTCGACTTGGCTTCGCTCGTCTCCGTGGATCGCGGATCGGCTTGGATCACTTGCCCGATTGAAGATCGGCTCGGCTCCCAAAAGGTTGAAGATTTCTCGCTTGATTTGGTACTCAAGATGTTGGATTTGGAGTGGAATTAGGGTTAGGGTTTCCTACAAGATTTCTCACTAATCTTGAGGAAGAAGAAGATGGAGAAAGAGAATGGCTAAACTAAAATGGGTTGAATCTATCACTCTCCAAGATTTCTTGATTTTTTCCAAGATGATCAAAGATTTCTAAGATGAGAAATGAGTGAGCCTAGGGTCTTATTTATAGACCTAGGTTTAGGTTTGAATTAGACTTTCCCTCCCAAAGTTTGTTAACAAGTTTGTTGGGGTTTAGCTTAGGGTTTAAGCAAGGGTTTAGGAAAGTTCTAGAAGTTCTAGGCTAGTTTAGGAGCTTGATGATCTGGTGGAAGTGTCTGGACTCTTCTGGACTTTTGTATGCATTTTTGAGCTGCAGGCACTAACACAGGAGTTGTGATGAAGTTTGAGAAGTTGATTCCCTGGTTCAGCCGCGGATCCGCCGCATGAGGTGCCTTTAGGCCGCGCTTCCGCCGCGTCTTGGTGGCTTCGGGAACTGTGCTTTCTGCAGTTGCTTTGTACTGCTGTATAGATTATTCTTTGATGTTAAGAATTGCAGTAGCCCTTCTATGTTGATACCAGATTTGCTTTCAATGAGTTTACGAGCAATTGTAATGGTCGAGCAATGAATTGATCGAGCAAGTATCTCTTTTCCTGCATAGACTTCAAAATAGGGGTTGCAAGATATAGAAAATATGCTATGTAATGCAATGCAGTTAATTTCCCTCGAATTTCCGGTTTAAAGGTCGAATACATGTAATTTGATATTTTGCGACCAATTAGCTAATATGTGAATTATGAATACCGTACTCTCCTATATGTATGCAGATGTTAAGGAAATTGCCTGCTGAAATATACAGTATTTTCGACTGATCATGTTGTCGCTCCATCTTCCACGCTGGGCTGAGGCAAGGTTTTGAAGAGGATAGACCGTTTATTGTTGGCCGAGCATGACGAAGCCAGTTTGCTCAGGGCATCGGCTTGGGCATTCAGCTGTCTGGGTATTTGTTCTACTTGGACTTCGTCAAAGTTCCTTCGGAGTTTCCTCACCTCGTCCAGGTACCTCATCATCAGAGGCTGCCGAGCTTTAAAGCGGCCGGTCACTTGACCGACGACAAGGGCCGATTCGCTGCGGATTCGAATTATCTTCAGTCCCAACCCGGCAGCCATGCGCAGTCCGGCCAGGAGGGCCTCATACTCTGCCATGTTGTTCGAGGCTTTGAAACCGAGTTTCAGAGAGTACTCCATTTCCGCTTCGTTCGGCCCCGGATAATGAGCCCGGCACCACAGCCTTCCTCGGTTGAAGACCCGTCGACGTAGATGACCCACTCAGAAACCGAGCCAGGCCTCTCCGCGATGGGATACTGAGTTGCGAGGGGCGGCGTGGACTCCGGTTTTTTGCTAGGGATGGTGCATTCGACGATGAAATCGGCCAGGGCCTGCGCTTTGATGGCCTGCCTCGGGCGATATTTTATGTCAAACTGAGATAGTTCCCATCTCCACTTTTCTAAGCGGCACGAGGAATCTGGTGATGCAAGGATAGCCTCCAACGGGCGCTCGATGAGGACGATGATGGTGTGTGCTTAGAAGTAGTGCCGCAGCTTCCTTGAGGCCACCACGAGGGCCAAGACAATCATCTCGTTTCTGCGTCCTTAAATACGTGGCTCACATAGTACACCGGCTTCTGCGCTCCACCGACCTCCCAGACGAGCAACGAGCCTGCTGCTTAGTCGAATACCGCCAGATACAGCGACAACTCATCTCCTTCAACTGGTCGGGTGAGCAGCGGTGGCGTTGCGAGGTACTTCTTCAATTGGTCGAAGGTGGCTTGGCACTCCTCCGACCACTCGAACCTCGGGATCTTCCTCAGAGCCTTAAAGAACGGGAGGCATTTCTCCCCTGACCTGGACATGAAACGACTTAGAGTGGCGACTCGTCCCGTGAGCCGCATGATCTCGACGTTGGTCTTGGGGCACGGCCATGTTGAGGATAGCGTCGATTTTCTCTGGGTTAGCTTCGATTCCACGGTGAGTGACCATGAAACTGAGGAACTTTCCCCCGGTGACTCCGAATGCACATTTGGCGGGGTTTAGCTTCATCTTGAACTTGCGGAGCACTTCGAAGGCCTCACCCAGATCCCTGCCATGGTCGCCCGGCGAGACGAATTTGACGAGCATATCGTCAACATAGACCTCCATATTCCTGCCGATCTGTGGCTTGAACATGCGATTGACCAACCGTTGGTACGTGGCCCCGGCATTCTTGAGGCCGAAGGGCATCACCTTGTAGCAATAGATGGATTTGACGAGCATATCGTCAACGAAGACTTCCATATTCCTGCCGATCTATGGCTTGAACATGCGATTGACCAACCGTTGGTACGTGGCCCCGACGTTCTTGAGGCCGAAGGGCATCACCTTGTAGCAATATACCTCCTGGTCCGTTGTGAATGCGGTGAGATCTTCATCTTCCGGATTCATACAGATCTGGTTGTAGCCGGAGAAAGCATCCATGAAGCTCAACAGCTCGTGGCCGGGCGAGCTATCGACGAGATGATCTATCCGAGGGAGTGGATAGTTGTCCTTGGGGCAGGCCTTATTGAGGTCGGTGAAGTCGACGCACATGCACCACTTCCCGCTTGACTACTTGACCAGAACTACGTTTGCCAGCCACTCCGAGTAGGGTACATTCCTGATGAAGTTGGCGACGAGAAGTCGATCAACCTCCTCTTCGATAGCCTTCTGTTTGACCGGGGCAAAGCTTCGCTTCTTCTGCCTGACGGGTCGGGCCACAGGATCAACCCCGAGTTTATGGGAGATGATTTTGGGGTCAATCCCAGGCATGTCAGCAGGCGCCCAGGCGAAGACATCGGAGTTATTTTTGAGGAATCTGACCAGGTCATCTCGCTGAGTCTCTGTCAGGAGTGATCCGACCTGGACGGTTTTTTCCTCGTCCCCTTCTGTCAAGGGCACCTCGGTCAGTGGTTCGACCGGTGTCCCCCGGACTTCTTTCCGCTCATCTCGGGTGTCCAGAGAGCCCTCTGTTCCCCCAATCAGAGCAAATCTCTGTTTAAAATTCAAAATTTTGAAATGAAGCAACGCTTCAGATGCAGCGCCAAGTGCGCTGCGCCCTAAGCAGCGCACCACATGCAAAGCACGTGTGCGCTAGCGCTAGGTGCGCTGCGCTCTAAGCAGCACGCCACGTGTGCGCTAGCGCTAGGTGCGCTGCGCTCCAACCAGCGCACTACGTGTCAAACACAGGTGCGCTAGCGCAATGTGTGCTGCTCTTCAAGCAGCGCACCACATGCAGAGCATGGGTGTGCTAGCTCTGGAATTAAAAACTCCCCACCGTTAGATCAAAGATCTAATAACAATGATAAATCATTAATTAATCAGAATTAAATTCTGTTAAGAAAAGATTCCTCAAAAATCTTTCCAAATAACAAGATTGTGCTCTGTAAATCAGAGCACCGTTAGATCAATGATCCAATGGTAAATAAAAATTACCAAAAGACAGAATAAATTCTGTATGGAAAGATTTTCCAATCTTGTTAAAAACAAGAAAATTGCCTTCTGTAAAACACAAGCCCTAGGATCAAAGATCTAATGGTGGGGAAACATCCCCAAATCAATCAGAGAAAGATCTCTTTAACTGATTCAACAAATTAGCCTACCCTATAAAAAGACCCCTAGACTTCAAGTCTGAAATATACAGAAAGAGAGAGAAAGCTCCCCAAAAAACTTTGAGAAAATTCAAAGAGCAAGCTCTTACAAGAAAATCTTTCTTCAAGGTAAAAATGATGATGATGAACACAGAGATGAAATCATCTCATGATTAAGTAAGAAAAATTCATTTCTTTAAAAAGATCATAGATTTACAAAGACAAAAGGTCTTTCACAAAGAGATCAAGAGATCTCATCACAAAATAAAAGAAGAACTTACTTCTCACAGATCATAGATCTATAAGACTAAAAAATTTCTCAAAGAGATCATGAACGTCTCATTATAGAAAGGAGAGGAGAATAATTCAATTCTCTTAAGGATTATAGATCCATAAAGGCAAAGTGCTTTCATCTATATAAGAGATTGAAACGGTTGTTCTCAGATCTTGAGACAAAGTCTCTCTTTGGATCACAAAATTGATCATATGCGCTTTGCGCTCTTGAACTGCGCTTCTGCGCTCATAGACCGGCGCTCAGCGCCGAGCGCGTCACGTGTCGCTTTGCACTTTTGAAATAGCGCACTGCGCTCATGGGCTGGCGCTCAGCGCCAGGCGCACCACGTGTCAATTACATGTGCGCCACTAAAATACTAGCGCAATGCGCTCATAAACTGGCGCAATGCGCCCATCATCTGGCGCTTAGTGCCAAGCGCGACACGTGTCTTTCACGTGTGCGCTACTTGGCAAAAGCGCACTGCGCTTTTTGACTGGTGCAAAGCACCAAGCGCACCACGTGTCACTCACGTGTGCGCTCATAGAACATAAATCGTTTTTTAATAAGCCACAGAGCTATGATGAAAGCCCAACATTCAATAAAAGATAAAATATTTTCAGAATTCAAGCATTGTTAAAAGGGCCAAGCCCAAACAAAGGCTCCAACAGCCCAAAATAAATGTTAAAACATTTTAACTTGATTGGATTTAGCCCAAGATTGGCCATAAGTCCTCAAATTCAGATTAATTGAGCCCGCATGCTCATAAATCTTTTAAACAGATCTTAGTTCCAAATTAGACTACAGATCTACCAATCAAAATTGGTTCAAGGGTACATCTCTGAACCCCTCTGATATATGTCGTTGTAATTCTTCAACGTCTTCAGAGAGGTGACGGGTCCCGACAAACATACATTTCACAGACTATGACGTCTTTAAACTGGACTGTGGGGTCCTTAAACTTACGGACTATGACGTCCTTAACCTTGACTGTGAGGTTTTTAAACTCATGGACTATGATGTCCTTAACCTGGACCGAGACGTCCTTAAACTAACATTGGACCGTAATGTCCTTAAACCAATCGACCGCAATGTCCCTAAACTAAAC
The DNA here is from genome assembly GCA_030015575.1 of Agapanthus africanus. Lineage (NCBI taxonomy): Eukaryota > Viridiplantae > Streptophyta > Magnoliopsida > Asparagales > Amaryllidaceae > Agapanthus > Agapanthus africanus. The sequence continues at coordinate 362,860,597 of JASDDO010000004.1, forward strand.
AATAGAGCCAAAATTCTCTTTTGTTGGATCTAAATGATCCCGTTAAGTTGATCTTAGTCTAAAATGAGACTAACGTATCCTTAACAAACGTTTAAGTTGATCTTAGTCTCAAATGAGGCTAACGTATCCTTAAACCCAACCCCCAACCCAAATCTAAGAAGATACGGATTTGGACTAATCCACGCCCTACGGGCGACAACATACATTAGTCTCCGTATACAATCCACGGGCAACCAAAAACAAAACAAACACCCACGACACGAAGTGACCATCTGGAGAAGGAGAAAGTGGTTACCGCGATGCGGTAGCGTAATTAACTGCAGGGGCTTGCGCCTGTAGGGAAGAGCGTCCCCACAATCAAAACCCCCTCAAATGAGGGGGAATCTGACGAAGTCTGCTACATCGGCCGCATCCGTTTAAACCTTCGATACATGGTGTCATAAATCAACTTGGCATCTTCGGAGAGGTGGACGGATAGCACCAATTAGTATTTGCCCCGAAATTCAGGCTAGACGGACCTGCCTGGCCGCATCTCCGTGTTTCGGCAGGGAACACCCTCGATGTCGTTATTTACCTCAGCGTCGTCGGCCGGCTGCTCGGACGAAGATGTTTCGGTAAGGTCTACCTTCACGGCCCGCTGGTTCCCATAGACCCGACCTATCCCGCCTTGATCGAGAGAGAACTTCATCGCCAGGTGGTAGGTCGATATCTGGGCCTGGAGGGAGTTCAGCGTCGGGCGGACGAGGAGGACGTTATAGGCCGATGGGACCTTTGCTACGATGAAATCCACAGGCAACGTTCGTGTGCAGCCGGGCTCCCCGACGTTGAACTGCAGGGTGACCACCCCTTGCGCCGGGATGGAGTGGTTGGTGAACCCTGAAAGGACGTGGGAGGTCGGTTTCAAGTCTGCTGGGGTGAGCCTCATGCGCAGAAAGCAGTCGTGGAAGAGGATGTCTGTCGAGCTGCCCGAGTCGACAAGTATCCGGTGGACCTCGTACCGGTGGATTCAGATCGTGATCACCAGAGGGTCGTTGTGGGGCATGGATATGCCGTGGAGGTCTCCGTCTCCAAAGGTGATAGGCTCGTGGCCCCTGGCCTTTTTGCTCGGGCGGCCGTTGGCGTTTATTGCCGGCATGGGGCGCCGAGTCTCGCAGGAGCTCGACTAGCCCCCTGTCGTCATGATCATAGTTCTTGATGGGCCTCGGTTCCTTCCGGTGAGGTCCCCTGGGCCCCGGGGTAGGATGGTCCCTGAGCTGCCTTGGCGGGCTTCGTGGGCGCGACCCCGTAGAGGGAGGGGGTGCCGGTCATGCCTGGAAGCAGGCGAGCCGACCGCCACCGCCTCGGTAGGGACAGGGGGGCGACAAGGCCTGAGGCGATGCTCTCCGACGTGGGACTTCAAGGTTGAATGGGAAGGATCGAGGGGCTTGCGACCGCCAGAGTCCGCGAGACGGTAGCCGGCGGAAGAGTCGATGACATTCGGTTGAGGTTCACCAACGTCTCCGTTGAGGGGGAGGTGGCGGATGGTACCTGGATCTTCAGGATGATTGCTTGCCATGTGGATGGAGATCGGAAGGCCAACTTTGTTTTTGTAGAGTTGTCGTTCCCACAGACGACGCCAACTGATGGAGCTCCTTTTCGGGTCTCCGTCAGATGTCTTCCGTCGATCTCCCGATGAATTTTGGAGGTGATCTCCTGTTGCATGTGGGTCTCAATGGGTTTTGAGGAGATTGGTGATTTGAGGAGTTTGGCGCCGAGTACCTGCAAAGAAGTCCCGGGGTGGTTTGGTACCACCGAGGACCCTCCGACTATTAAGTTAGCACTAGATCCGAGCAGAGTAACGGCTAAGTGGAATAAAAGATGGCTTACTTGACCCCTCTGTGATGGGAGATTATATAGTGGAGGCAGCACGCAGCAGCAGGCGCGAGAATCTCGCCGGCAGTTAGGCTCCCGACGTCACGCCAGCGTAAAGAGCTGATCGCCCATTAATGGGGATCGTGGTGGCATGGAACGTGGGATGTTGCTGGCGGAGAATCTGCGCATGGCGAGATTTGCGGAGTGGCGGTTACGCCTGTGAGTGGTGGAGTTGGTCAGTCGGAGGACCGAGGAAGTTGGCATCGGCTAGGGGGCTCGGGAACGAGCGAGAGAGCCGAAGAGTCTTGGTCCTGGGCAGCTCGGGGTGAGCTGAGAGGCCGAGGAGGCCAAATTTCAGTGGGCTCTGAGGTGAGCCAGCTTGTGCTTGCAGGTCGGGTACATGGGTGGTCTGATCGGCCCCTGTGGCTCTTTCTTCTGAGTTCTGGGACACATCATCTGCCACGTGTCCTGACCTTAGAGACCGCCAATATCAAGCGTCATCAGATATAGATTAGAAAGTTAAATAATAAATAATAAACCAGATCTGGCTCCTCTATCTGTCATTCTCCACTCAAAATCATACCAACATACAAAATAAACAATGGAAACTTAACCTCCATTTTCCATCCTCTATTTTATCCATAAACATGCAACAAGAAGAGTTAAAAAAAACGCTATGATGTATTTTGCTTTTCATCTCTTGTCAGGCCATGAAAGGAGTTTACATCCAAACAAATAGTCTCCAGTTCTTTTTCCATTAAGATGGATACAATAAGTCAGAGTAATAATTCAAGAAATATTAGATTATGCCGTCGATCTGACTTCAGCTCTCATTTGTCCAGGGGTACCCATGTCGGAAAGACAAACAATATAAAACTTAGTTAGGCCCTATATATTTTTCAAAGCAAACAAATTCTCAGCAAACATATAATAGTGGAGCTCATGCCAATCATATTAGTGTAGGGAACTGTGGAGGGTGAGGCCCAGCAGCCATTAAGGTTTGACCTCCATCAACCCTTTAAGATTCCATTGCTGTTAGTCTATGACTTGTTGAGTTTGGGTCGGTTGGCAAATCCTAGATGGATGTTACTCTGCCTCCCATGTGGGATGCTAGTTGGTATCCCAACATATAACTTGGCTTTAATAATCAACTCAAGGTACATTTGAACTAATAAAAAAAATTCATGATAGCATATAAGTTATTCAGAATCAAACCCTACGGTATACTCATGATAAAAACTTATTTTAAAAGGTTGCAATCGGAAATCCCAAGTTTTTACCTTTAAATGTTCATTGAGCCCTGTTAGGCGTACTGGTACAAATAATATATCTAATATATCCCTTTGCCTTTGCTAATTAAAAATCTGTGTTATAGTTGTAATAATATAGTCATGACTTTTAGGATGCAAGATGGTTGCAGTATACAACGACATCAATCGAAAGGAAGGTTCTATCACAAACAGGTAGATAGACATGACTGTGAAAGAAAAGAACTAATTGGGTTTTATACATCAATATAGTAAAGGATTAATTGCAGATTGACCCCCTGCACTATGGGGGTTTGGCACTTATATCCCCTGCACCATCATAATAAGCACTTAGACATCCACTGATCACAAAATGCTTATTTAATTCCAAATTTACCCCTTTCTAATTCATTTCTTCAAGAATATAGAGTCTAATTAAAACCTTTAACTCAAAGAGTCAAATTGATGATGCTCGTAAGTGGGATTTCCCCAGGTCACGACACATAGCGGATGGCATGTTATCTACGTAAGCCCGCTAGATTCATAAGGACTGCAAAACAGGAATAAGTATGATACATTAGGGACATTTCTCGGCGCCTCGCCTTCGACCTTCTAGAAGACCTTCCCAGAGCACGTTCCCTCTACACCTGACCACCGGCCATTTCACGTCTTCAAGCAATCATAGAGTTGAGCTTCCTCAGCTGCATAGCCCATCTCCGAATTATCCTATAGCTGAGCTTTCTCAGCCTTCCCGCTCGTCTTTGAGCTGTCACAGAGCTGAGCTTTCTCAGCCTCCCAGCTCGTCTCCTAGTTGTCACAGAGCTGAGCTTCCTCAGCCTCCCCGTCTGTGTCACGCCCCGCTTCCCAGTGTATGGGTAAGGAGACACGACGATGCCCGCTACATATTTACTCAGAAATAAACACGCTAAGCGTAACTAAGCAATATGATGTAAATATACACAAGAAAACATGAAATGTAAATGAACAACAATTTTTACTTATTGAACATTTCTTTATAATACAACTGAAAAGTAAATATAATGATGAAAGCAATGCCTAAATAATAGAATGAACATGAAAGTAAAGTATATACAAGAGTCTAAAGTTCGGGGTCCTCGCTGAATTGATCCAAGTCCTCTGAACTGGCTCTATCTCCAGTGAGTCAGATCCACCTGACAACATTCCAAAGAAAGAAGAGAGAAAGAACGTCGTCAGCGAACAATCGTTCGGTAAGTCCCAAAGAAAAGTAGGAATAGAATAGACAGATGAATAGAAAGATATGAGAATATAACTGGTGTATTGTGAGTTTGCTATGTTAACGCGGTTGTTTATAGTTTGGTACAGAATATGCCAGTGTATACGAGAGAAGTCCAACTATTCCGTGGACTAAGGTATACGGAGCACAAGAAACCGTTAAGCCACGGAACAACAGCAATGGATATTCAGATTAGGTGTATTAAAGTGACCGTCTCGTGTCACTTCTAACACATTCTGTAGCAGTCTACCCCTTTAAAACCCCGTAATGTATTTTGTATTGATTTGTATTATTTTGTTTAATAGATATACGACCTGTCGAAACCATGATATCATGTAAACGGAATGGATATATATGGATAGTCATGTAATCAGAGTATATCCATGGTTCGGTTTAGTCAAGTCATGTTGATATAGATTGAATTCTGGTATAAATGGATTCATGTTGAATTGGAGTTATACTTGAATCATATTCAAGAATAAATTGATTGATTTCAGATTAGACCGAGACTCTGTCTGAGTCAAACACATTAAAACTAATTGAAGTCCTGAATTAGTTTTAATGTTATCGGTAATTGCTGTATATGTACGGCAAGATTTGTGTCTTTTTCCAAGACAATTACTGTATTGATAACACCGTTTTTAGTTTGTCTACCTTAGATAGGCAAGCACCCATATTTTCTGGCTCCCTGAGACTCAAGAGAACTGGTCTCGTTTAAACATATATTTACTAGGGTCCTTATTGTAAATTAATATAAGTTGATGGTGTTTTATGAAAAATAGTTTTGATATATTTTCAAAATAAAGCTCAAGTATTTATTTATCATATTTAGGGTTTTCATAGTTGTAATTTTTACAAAATGAAATATTCTAGTGGATATAAACCTAACTTGAATAGTATATGGTATTTTCTTGTAATTTGACTTGTATTGAATGTAATAGTATTTTCATGATATTTTGTGATTCTTTTCTTTTGATTAGAAAACATGGAATATATATTATATTTAAAATAGATATTTTAATAATATTTATATATATAATTATAAAAATAAAATTTATTTATTAAATAGAAATCACGTTTTCTTAAAAATTGCAATAAAAATTCCATCGAGATTGAATGCTCCGTGAGGAGATCTGCATCTCACTCTACTAGTCCCGAGGATGTGCGATGACCCGCACTATCTCGATCGGGTTCACCAAAATGGGTTGTAGAGGTTTATTTGCAAGGAATTAATTAAAACAATTTAAAAAATACGGGTTTGATAATTTAAGGTATTTTATTGTAAATTGTGTTTTGTCCTACAAAATTGTTACAAAAGCCATCGTGCTATATCAAGATGAGTGTTGTGATGAGGTAGGTCATTATCTCGTGAGTTTTCTAAAGGTAATACAAGCCAAACTATAAAGTAATGCCGTATGTAAATTAGATGGTATTTTACCGTAAAAGTTAAATAAAAGTTGTTTAACATTATATTTTGAATTGAAACTTATTCCAAATGTTATTTAATGGTTAATAAACAATATATAAAAAGATGGTAAATTTTTTATTAAGAAAAATTGCGTTTTTGATGAAATTAGAATCGGAAGTCGGATTAACTCCGCTTCCGATGAGTTTTAATAGATTATTGTTTTAGACTAGAAAAAGGTGAGAAGTGAAGAGACTTACTAATTGAAAGAAGAGGGAAGAGGTAGAGAGAACTTTCGAAAGTATCGTGGAGTCGTTTCGTCGCCGGATTTATCCCAAAATATCGCCGGAACTTTACCTTGAGCTAACTCCACTTGTACATTTTTGGACTTAGAATTTTTTTTGAGAGTTTTGGCAATGGATTTCTGAATACGGAGGGCCAAAATGTAGGGTTGTATTTATACGAGAAATTAGGGTTTAGGATAATGAAGAAGAAATTAAAAATATGCATTAAAATGGATTAAAGAGGGGATTTATCATTCTCTGGATAAATGTAGATAAATCAAACGACATGGGGGTTGTGGGGTAGGACAAGAGATGTCGGGGTTAAATTTTTGTAGCATTTCCTATGGTTGGGACATGCGACACCGACCCCAAGGACCATCTCGTCGGTCGGTAAAAGGTGGTTTGGGTCTATATTTGTGCCACGTGTCATGGTCGTATCATATACCTCAGTGCACATGTTTGATTTAAGTGACTTTTTATTTTTACGTGTTTTGCACGTGTAAACTTTTGAGCTTTCAAAAATTTAAAAGAAAAATCAATTAAAAATAATATGTGGCTGAGGGGATTCGAACACAGGGGTTACGTCACAGCAGTGCAAGGCTTTACCAGTGAGCTACAAGTTGTTTCTTGCTGTTCAAAAGTAAATTAAATACTTATAGTATACACATGATTGCAAATACTCCATTTGTACATTAAGTTTTAAATAAATTTTCTGTACATTGAAACAGAGTTGTTACATTCTACCATCTTTACAAAAATTTCGTCCTTGAAATTTACAATTATTTTAAGGACTAATTTACAAACTGTAAGTCTATGTTACCCACCCTGGTGCTTAACGGGTTACCCACCCCGGTGCTTAACGGGGAGGCGAAATAGGTAAAAATCAAATTTTTCTTAAAGGAAACATAGACTAACCATGAAGGATCTTTGCTAAACAAAAACGAACAAACTAATATGGAGTTTTAACTTCTAGGTTAAATGGTTATACCTAGTTCTTGAACTCCTTCTCTTCTTGTTGTGGCCCTCCTAGTTGCTAGCTCCTTGGAGTGGTGTAGATGGCTCCTTCTCGTTGTCTTCTCTAGGTCCAAGAACGATCCACCCGAAGGCCTCTACCTTGAGCTTCTACCTCAACAATGAAGTAACTAGAGTGCTTGGCTTGCTACACTAAGAACCCTAGAGTGAGTAGAGAAGTATTTTGGTGGTTTAGTCTCAAAAGCTTTTGATTTTCAACACATGAAAGATTAAAGTTTTGAGAGAGGAAGAGGGAGAGCAAACCATGAGAGAGAAAGGTAATGAGAGAATGAGAGAATAAAGCTCTCATATGAGAAATATATGATGATGATGATAATAATAATTAAGAAAATTTTGATGGTGAGTAGATTTGACCATTATCATTTCATAATTAATGCTAAGCACGCTTCAAAAAAATATCTCATGCTCAACAAAAGAAAATATCTAAGTCAATGTGAGTCAACAAGTCAAATGGTCAACCCAACTCTAACCATGATACAATTATCCTTAATTAAAACTATTAATCATATTCTTCATTCTCATTATGGTTTTGATCAAGTCAATGGTCAAAACCCTAATGAGGTGTCTCCCTCTCCGCCCCTGTCAACTGTACATACATACCCGCATCCGTGTTCCATAGAAACACGAATACAATGAGACTAGACCAATCCCAAAACAAATACTAGGATCTGGCTTAAACCAAAGCACACTAGTATCAACTGCCCGAACACCAAAAGCGCACAAGTACGCATATGTGAACGAACCCTGTCGCAAAACCATACGACCTCTATCTCTTTTCGCCCAAAGGTGAACAACCCTCTGTGTGGGACTCTAAAAACTCGACACTACACTGGCAGTGGGTTTAACCACAGGCCGCAAGCGGTACTAGCTGTACGTAACGGTCCCCAGGCAGATGCCGAAAAGAAGACCGATGAGGTGAACCCATCCGAACTCCTACTGAGCCTGAGTATGACAATCTCCGTACAGTCCGGTCTGTTCGTCTAAGAGTATCGCATGTCGGGCCTAGGGGGGCAGTAAATGTCAGACCCCTAATAGCGGTACAAGTCATGTCGGAGTGTAGCCCATAACACCCTGAGAAACTACTGGAAACACTACCAGTAAATCTCGCTTGTCCTGGCCAGGGACTTTGTGTAATGGCTCTCCTAGACACAGCGCGATATCAACCCCCAATACTGGGAGAGACGAATCCTGTCTAACCGTCACTGCCTCCAAGTGCTTCGGGACTGCACCCAACTAATACCTGTTTGCACGACTCAATAGAGCCGTGGTAGGGTAGTAATCTACGAGCAGTGGGAACACACTTGAGGCAAAGTGGCAGTGTCAATCCAACGGACTAAGCTGTACTCATGTCACCTGGGAACTGTTATCTGACGATAGGTATAGTACCAACCAACAGTTCCCAACGAGTCCTGTCCAGTGTACTCATAACCTAATGAGCACCTGCATACTATCTCTAGTACGACGTACTGATGGCTGTGGGACAGACCATCTCCCTAGCTGGGATGAGAAGCGTACACACCAGTCTACTCCGGAGTATCGATGCCCTGTCTCGATAATTCTACGACTGGGGACCTGTATAAGGATGTGCTTGTAGACTACCCAACCCCCACAAGTGTGACTGCCATCACAACGCTGGTAGTCAAGCAAAGATCCTAAGGGCTCTATTAATATGTATTAGCGATATATCAAAAGAAACATATACACATATTAAGATAGATACAAACCAAGTAGCATACTACCATATTGAGCAAGACTGTTATAAATCTGTGTATATATCCCAAGCTTCCAAAATGTAATATACAAACTGGTACTATACAATTATGGCCTCTAGGGCATATCACACTAACAATCTCCCACTTGCACTAAGGCCATGTGCTGGCATATCGCAGACCTATCATCTCGAATACCCTCTCGAACCGCGTCTGAGGAATAGCTTTGTGAATGGATCTGCAGCGTTATCTTCTGTAGCAACCCTCTGAACCTCGATCTCCCGGCGATCCATGATCTCCCTGATCAGGTGATACCGCCTCAAGATGTGTCTGGACTTCTGATGGGACCTGGGTTCCTTTGCTAAAGCTATAGCCCCGCTGTTGTCACAATACAGAGGTATTTGATCAACAATGGACGGAACCACCTGAAGTTCTGTTAAGAACTTTCTCATCCAGACAGCTTCTTTTGCGGCATCTGAAGCTGCGATATACTCCGCTTCCATTGTCGAGTCAGAAACAGTCTCCTGTTTGGAACTCTTCCAACCGACAGCCCCTCTATTGAGGGTAAAGATATAACCTGACATGGATTTGGAGTCATCCTTGTCACTCTGGAAGCTGGAGTCAGCAAAGGCCTCGATCTGGAGGTCCTTTCCGCCGTAAACCAAGAACATCTTTTTAGTCCTTCTCAGGTATTTCAGAATGTTCTTTACTGCCATCCAGTACTTCTCCCCAGAGTTTGACTGATACCGGCTTACCACACTCAGTGTATAAGCTACATCTGGTCTGGTACACAACATCGCATACATTATAGAGCCTACCACAGAAGCGTAGGGTATAATAGACATGTGATCCCTTTCCAAATCAGTCTTGGGAGACATCTGTTTGGAGAAGGTGATTCCATGACAAGCCGGTAAATTACCGCGCTTTGAATCTTCCATACTGAATCTTTTCAGTATGGTGTCGATGTACTTGGACTGCGAAAGTCCCAACATCCTCTTAGATCTATCACGATAGATCTGGATCCCCAGAATGTAAGAGTCATCACCCAGGTCTTTCATGGAGAATCTGTGTGACAAGAACCCTTTGACAGATTGTGGCATAGGAATGTCATTTCCTATCAAGAGAATGTCATCTACGTATAAAACGAGGAATACGACAGTTCGCGCTACAATCTTACTATAAATGCATGGTTCATCTGGATTTTTGATAAAGCCAAACTTTTTGACCGTCTCATCAAAACAGATGTTCCAACTCCGCGATGCCTGCTTCAGTCCATAAATTGACTTCAGCAACTTGCACACTTTTCCGCTACTCCTACTCTAAATGAATCTCTCTGGCTGGTCCATATAGACACACTCCTCTAAATTTCCATTTAGAAAAGCGATTTTTACGTCCATCTGCCAAATCTCATTATCGTGGAAGGCAGCAATGGTAAGAAGGATTCGAATGGATTTGAGCATAGCCACTGGAGAAAAAGGTTTCGTCATAGTCCAAACCAGGTCTTTGACGAAAACCCTTTGCAACAAGTCTAGCCTTATAGGTTTCAACCTGTCCATCTACACCAATCTTCTTTCTGAAGATCCATTTGCAGCCTACGGGTTTTACCCCTTCTGTAACAAAGTCCAAAGTCCATATTTTGTTGGTGTACATGGACTCCATCTCGGTCCGCATTGCATCTAGCCATTTTACTGAGTCAGTGCTCTGAATGGCCTGCTGGATGTTAGTCGGCTCATCATTATCAATGATGCAATCCTCTCTATCCCCGTCTATGAGAAAGCCGTAGTATCTCTCAGGTGGATGAGAAAGCCTACTACTCCTGCGGAGCGGTGCGGGAATGTCCTGTTCTTTTGAAACTTCTTGTTCCACCAAGCTTTCAGTAATAGCTTGTGGTTCTGAAATTTCTTCCATTTCTATTGCGCTCCCACTTGTTTCATTTTATAAGAACTAATGTTCCAGAAAGTGGGCATGACGAGAAACAAAAACCTTTTGTTCCTCTGCGTAATAGAAAAGATATCCCCTGGAGTTCTTTGGGTATCCCACAAACTTACACAGTACTGAGCGTGTCTCGAGTTTGTCCGCATGCTGCTTTTTGACAAAAACTGGACATCCCCATATCTTCAGATATTGAAGATAGGGTTTCTTCTCACTCCACATCTGATATGGTGTGGTAGGCACAGTCTTGGTTGGAACCTTGTTTAAAAGATATGCAGCTGATTCTAGTGCATAGCCCCAGAATGATCGCGGTAACTCAGCGTTACTCATCATGGAACGCGCCATATCCAATAGGGTTCGGTTCCGTCTCTCCGATACACCGTTGTGTTATGGAGTGTATGGAGAAGTAAGCTGAGAGAGAATTCCATTCTCTTTTAGGTAATCCAGGAACTCGGCACTTAAGTATTCACCACCTCGATCAGATCTCAGTGTCTTGATACTTTTGCCGGTTTGTTTTTCTACTTCATTCTTATATTTCTGGAATTTCTCAAAGGCCTCGGATTTATACTTCATTAAGAAGACATGTCCATACCTAGAGAAATCGTCCGTAAAAGTAATGAAATGTGAAAAACCACTTATTGCATGTGTAGACATTGGACCACACATGTTACTGTGTATGAGTCCCAAGAGCTCGCTCGCTCTTACTCCGTATCCAGTGAATGGAGTCTTTGTCATCTTTCCTTTGAGACATGATTGACAAGTTGCATAAGAATGATATTCGAACGGATCCAAATATCCTTCTTTATGTAACTTAGCTAACCTTGTCTCATTGATGTGACCCAGTCTACAATACCATAAGAAAGCATGATTTAATTCTGGAGACTTTCTTTTGTGTGTATTCTGAATATTGAAAATCCGCGGTTGGTTTAAAACGTATATACCGTTGCTTAATGCACCCGACCCAATCAAAACATGATTAAGGTGAATGTTTACAACATTGCTTACAAATGCAAAATCATAATCTTCTTTAGACATTAAAGATACAGATATGATATTACAAGTCGAACTGGGTACAAAATAACAGTTGCGCAAAACCAAAACATGTCCATCTGTCAATCCTATGTGATAGTCCCCCACGGACTCAGCATCCATGTTTGCTCCGTTTGCAACTCTGAGGGTCATATCACCCGCCTTCAAAACCCTACGGCTTCTTAGTGCCTGCAAAGAATTACAGATATGAGATCCTGATCCGGTATCCAATACCCAGGAAGTAGAGTTGATTGACAGACAATTTTCAATAACATACACACCTGAAGCCGAAGCCACAACTTGCTTCGGGTCCTGGTTCTTGGCCTTCCAAGCCCTGCAATCTTTCTTCCAGTGTCTTTTCTTATGACAATAAAAGCATTCTTCCTTCCCCACAATCTGTCCCGCTACCTTTGCTTTTCCTTTGGCTTCCACCTTGCTAACACCGCCCCTTGGTTTGGTGGGGGCATTCTTCTTCTTTCCTTTGGCTTTCGTCTTGGACCTAGAAGAGGAAGCTCTTCCAACAAACAAAGCGGGCGTTTCCCTGACTTTTTACAGGGTGCCCTCTGCACTCCTCAACATGTTGAGGAGTTCCGGAAGTTCAACTTCTTTTCCTTGCATGTTGAAATTCAGGATAAACTGGGCATAGGTGGAAAGAAGGGACTGGAGAATCAAGTCAGTGTAGAGCTCATTTTCTAACGTGGTCCCGAGGTCCGCGAGCTCCTCAATGTAGCCAATCATCTTAAGCACGTGTTCCGCTATAGATGATCCGAAGGCCAACCTCGCTGAAAATAGCTTTTTCGAGGTCTCGTATCTTGCGATACGGGATTGCTCTCCATATAGTTTCTTAGTATGGAGAAATATGGATTCAAGATCCATATTCTCGTGCTTTCTCTGATGTTCATTGTCCATAGAGGCAAGCACAAGGCACTTGGCCTTCGCGCTGTCAATCTCCCAGGTCTTACGGATTTCCTTATCCGCGACACTGGATCCTGGACCAGGGACGGTGGGGGCCTTAGTGATAAGGAGATACCCCAACTTGTCATAAGTGATTACCATTTTGACATTCTTGAACCAATCTTTGTAGTTTGGCCCTGTCAGTATATTTTTATCTAAAAGTAACTTAAGGCCCGTCATGTTGTATGGTTGCTGCAATTAGGAGAGAGAGAAGAAACACTTTAGCATGATACTCTTGCAAGTTTAGAGTGGTTTTTAGTTTGTCTAAACAGGATGGCTCCCACTGTTTCTCGAATCCTTCCTCAAACCATAAAAGAAGAACTAGTCGGGATTGATCTCACCATACAATACTTGCTTAACCGTTCAGCCAGGCCGGTGTCGGTACTTCGAGGGAGGTTTTACGACGCTTTCGCGAAGTTCCTTAATTAAATAACCTCTTTTCCCTGTGGGCGTAGACCCGCTAACACCTTTCTAGACACCTACTTGGTTTATAGCATTGATCGTTAAGTGAAAAAATCTCCCGAGGAGTAGCATATACTCACAGTAGGATCGGGATCCAAATATCATTGTGTGATAAAGTTGAAGGAATCCTACCAAAATTATCACACTCCAAATGGTATGCAATACTAGTAAGTTTCAGTTTCTTTAGAAACCCCCGATATAGATTTTTGCCCCATGCTCTTATGACCTTGACGAAGGCCAACATATCATAAGTCACATGTCAAGTTCTACCCGTCATTATCCAGTTTAATTTGAACCCACCCGTACATACCCTTGACGAAGGCTAAAATAGCAGTACGGCTGTCCTAAACCAACGCATCTATCTATGCAACAGATAAATATTCGGCAGCTACCAAACACTATGCCTTGGCGAAGGTCAAAATACATAACTTGAATACTACTGAATATTTAACTGAAATGACGGAGGGCTACGAGTGGTTTTGGAGAAACCGTGATCGTAGTGAACTTGATATAATCGAAGGAACCTGATAGCTTTTAAAAGGAGTGGTTTAAGCTCCGCATTTTAAAAGTTTTCTGTTTTGAAAAAAAACCGAGTGGTTTTGAAATTGTTCCAACGATTCAGCTTTGGTTTATTTTCTTTGCATTAATATAATGCGCCCCATCAATTAATCCTACCATTGCAGAAAACAACGAAAATATGACGTACGCTTATGCCATCCGCATTCGCCACTGGGCCCCGTCATTACCCGTTAGGTTACTTAACTAACGACAGAGCGGGGGTTGGACTAGCGCGGATGCAAAACATACGCAATGCCTACTAGATATCATATATAGATATAAACATTCGTCAGACGCAATGATAACCATTCCAGATCACAGATGAACACATTGGATATGCTAGGAATCCGCGTTTCGTTCGAGCCTGCAACGAAAGACGGATTACACGGTCGCGATGAATAGACAAACCCCACCCTAGACCCCTACGGGTGCAGCAAACTACCTGTCAAATACCCGAAGTGAAGCAGCCTCTCTCAACAATGTGAGTAGGCCACTCAGCACTTCAAAGTACCCGGTAGTTTGTGCACCCCACCTTGGGTCTATCCTAGGAGCAAAAACAGTAAAAGAAATAATATACAATGGTGGCTACAACCTCAACCCGGATGTGCGACCATGAAATAATATTACATCAAATTACAAATATTACGTTGAATGAAAAATGAAAACCCTCATCTCACATCCCCGGCTATTCATCGCGACGATCCAATAAGTTCATATCCACAAGCCAACATCACAGATCACAGATATGTACAACCCCTACTAATTGACGTATAACGATTAGTAGACGTTCAGTACATATATCATATGACAAATATAATCCAATTAGCTAAAGTTTATAGAATTTCGATCAATATTCAAATTTGAAACTACCCCAAATACAACACTGTACTCAAAAGAATCTAGGCAGAAACAAAGTATCTGAAAAATCATAAAACCTCAAGCTGGACAATCTGCAAGAAAAATGAGTTGACTCCGAGTCGACTTGGCCGTGGATCCACGGCGAAACGTATGGTTTCGCTGTGCTTCCGCGGCAGTCTGACCGAGTCACAAGCTCGTTTTTCTTGGGTGTCCCTAAAAAAGCCTGCACGTATATTTCTTGGGTGGCTCCTCCTCGTTGTCTTCTCTAGGTCCAACAACAATCCACCGGAAGGCCTTTACCTTGAGCTAATGAGTTGACTCCGAGTCGACTCGGCCGCGGATCCACGGCGAAACGCATGGTTTCGCCGTGCTTCCGCGGCAGTCTGACCGAGTCACGAGCTCGTTTTTCTTGGGTGTCCCTAAAAAAGCCTGCACGTATATTTCTTGGGTGGCTCCTCCTCGTTGTCTTCTCTAGGTCCAACAACAATCCACCCGAAGGCCTTTACCTTGAGCTTCTACCTCAACAATGAAGTAACTAGAGTGCTTGGCTTGCTACACTAAGAACCCTAGAGTGAGTAGAGAAGTATTTTGGTGGTTTAGTCTTAAAAGCTTTTAATTTTCAACACATGAAAGATTAAAGCTTTGAGAGAGGAAGAGGGAGAGCAAACCATGGGAGAGAAAGGTAATGAGAGAATAAGAGAACAAAGCTCTCATATGAGAAATATATGATGATAATAATAATAATAATTAAGAAAATTATGATGGTGAGTTGATTTGACCATTATCATTTCATAATTAATGCTAAGCATGCTTCAAAAAAATATCTCATGCTCAACAAAAGAAAATATCTAAGTCAATGTGAGTCAACAAGTCAAATGATCAACCCAACTCTAACCATGATACAATTATCCTTAATTAAAACTATTAATCATATTCCTCCTTCTCATTATGGTTTTGATCAAGTCAATGGTCAAAACCCTAATGAGGTGTCTCCCTCTCCGCCCCTGTCAACTGTACATACATACCCGTATCCGTATTCCATAGAAACACGAATACAATGAGACTAGACCAATCCCAAAATAAATACTAGGATCTGGTTTAAACCAAAGCCCACTAGTATCAACTGCCCGAACACCAAACGCACACAAGTACGCAAATGTGAACGAACCCTGTCGCAAAACCATACGACCTCTATCTCTTTTTGCCTAAAGGTGAACAACCTTCTGTGTGGGATTCTAAAGACTCGACATTACACTGGCAGTGGGTTTAACCACAGGCCGCAAGCGGTACTAGCTGTACGTAACGGTCCTCAGGTAGATGCCGATAAGAAGACCGATGAGGTGAACCATCCGAACTCCTACTGAGCCTAAATGTGACAATCTCCGTACAGTCTGGTCTGTTCGTCTAAGAGTATCGCATATCGGGCCTAGGGGCGGTAAA
This sequence comes from Agapanthus africanus, assembly GCA_030015575.1. Classification (NCBI taxonomy): domain Eukaryota; kingdom Viridiplantae; phylum Streptophyta; class Magnoliopsida; order Asparagales; family Amaryllidaceae; genus Agapanthus; species Agapanthus africanus. The sequence goes on from JASDDO010000004.1 coordinate 362,876,613, forward strand.
CGTCAGACCCCTAATAGCGGTACAAGTCGTGTCGGAGTGTAGCCCAGAACAACCTGAGAAACTACTGGAAACACTACCAGTAAATCTCGCTTGCCCTGGCCAGGGACTTTGTGTAATGGCTCTCCTAGACACAGCGCGATATCAACCCCCAATACCGGGAGAGACGAATCCTGTCTAACCGTCACTGCCTCCAAGTGCTTCGGGACTGCACCCAACTACCACCTGTTTGCACGACCCAATAGAGCCGTGGTAGGGTAGTAATCTAAGAGCAGTGGGAACACACTTGAGGCGAAGTGGCAGTGTCAAGTCAACGGACTAAGCTGTACCCATGTCACCTGGGAACTGTTATCTGATGATAGGTATAGTACTAACCAACAGTTCCCGATGAGTCCTGTCCAGTGTACTCATAACCTAATGAGCACCTGCATACTATCTCCAGTACGACGTACTGATGGCTGTGGGACAGACCGTCTCCCCAGCTGGGACGAGATGCGTACACACCAGTCTACTCCGGAGTATCGATGCCCTGTCTCGATAATCCTACGACTGGGGACCTGTATAAGGATGTGCTTGTAGACTACCCAACCCCCACAAGTGTGACTGCCATCACAACATTGGTAGTCAAGCAAAGATCCTAAGGGCTCTATCAATATGTATTAGCGATATATCAAAAGAAACATATATACATATTAAGATAGATACAAACTAAGTAGCATACTACCATATTGAGCAAGACTGTTATAAATCTGTGTATATATCCCAAGCTTCCAAAATGTAATATATAAACTGGTACTATACAATAATGGCCTCTAGGGCATATCACACTAACACAAACAAGTGAGGGTATCTTGCACGCATGTCTTCCTCATGTTCCCATGTTGATTCTCCTAGTGAGTCTTTTCTCCACATCACCAGGAACAAAGTTTACTTCCTTGTTCCGATGTGACTTCACCTTTCTGTCCAGGATTTTAACGGGTTGTTACTCACAAGATAGATCCGTCTGTACAGTGAGCTCTGAGTGATCAAGAATGTGACTGGGGTCATTTACATACCTTCTGAGTTGGGATTTATGGAACACATTGTGCATTCCTTCCAACGAGTGTGGAAGTGCCAAGCGATAAGCCAGTTCTCCGACTCGTTCGAGTATGTCGAACGGTCCAATGTACCTCGGACTTAGCTTACCTCGCCTTCCAAATCGAATCACTCCACAGTTTGGTGAGATCTTTAAAAATACATGATCTCCCGGTTGGAACTTCAAGTGACGGTGCTTTGCATCAACCCAGTGCTTCTATCGATCTTGGGCTATGCGCATTCTTTCCCTGATAGTACGAACTACATCCACTGTCCAAGGAGTTTTCTATCTCCGATGTCGTTCCAACTTAATGGTGAATGGCACTTCCTTCTATATAGAGCTGCAAAGGGTACCATTCCAATACTTGCTTGGTAGCTGTTGTTGTATGAAAACTCCACAAGATGTAGGTGATCTTCCCACGATCCTCCGAAGTCTAGCATACAGGCTCTTAACATATCTTCAAGGATCTGAATCGTTCACTCAGACTGTTCATCTATTTGTGGATGGTAAGCTGTGCTAAAGTTCAGACTCGTTCCCAAGCTAGCTTGCAGGCTCTGCCAAAATTGCGATCCGAATTTGGTGTCACGATCGGAGATAATGCAAACCGGTACTCCATGTAATCTCATGATCTCCTGCATGAGTTCATGGGTATCATAGATAGTACACAGTGAAGAGTTAAATCTTACATATATTCAAACCTATCTCCATGTACTTCTTTGCTAATATCTCGGTAGATTGGCTAACTCGAAATGGGATGAAGTGAGCCGACTTTGTGAGTCGATTCATAATAACCCATACCGCATCGTTACCTTTCGTGCTGCGAGGAAGAGCAGTCACGAAGTCCATGGTGATGTATTGCCACTTCCATTCTGAAATAGGTAACGGTTAAAGTAAACCAGCAGTCCTGTTCTGTTCAGCTTTCACTTGTTGACACACCAAACATTTAGCGATGCTGGCTACTTTACGCTTCATTCCATGCTACTAGTAATGTTGTCGCAGATCTTTGTACATCTTTGTACCACCAGGGTATACTGAATAGGGAGAGCTATGATCTTCTTTCATCAATTCATCCCGAACAGGATCTTGTGGTACACAAAATCTACTGCCGTATCTTAAAGATCCGTCTTCATGGATGATGAAGTTTGATCTGAGTCCACTTTTTACTTGTTCTCTGATCTTTTGCAACTTGGCATTACTTGTTTGAGCTGCTTTGATCTGATTGACAATTGTAGACTGAACTTATAAGTTCATCAAACTTGAAGCGTTAACTGGTATGATCACTTATATCTCCATCTGATGCAAATCTTGTTGAAACTTCCACTGTGCGGTGAGATTCATTGATAGTGGTTTACGACTAAGTGCATCAGGTACTACATTCACCTTCCCTGGATGATATTGCAGGTTGATGTTGAAGTCTGCCATAAGTTCTAACCATTTTCTCTGCCGCATTTTCAACTCTTTCTGAGTAAACACATATTTCAGACTCTTGTAGTCTGTGTATATGTTCACTCGTTCTCCAAGAAGATAATGGCACCAAATCTTAAGTGCAAAGATAACGGCTGCCAATTCCAGATCATGCGTCGGATAGTTGCGCTCATGAATATTTAGCTGTCTTGATACATAAGGTATAACTTTACCATGCTGATGTAGAACACATCCTAATCCCTTACCGGATTCATCGCAATGCACTTCAAAACCTCCAGATTGATCCGGTATGATGAGAATAGACGCCGATGTCAATCTTGACTTAAGTTCTACGAAAGCTTGCTCGCATTCTTCTGACCTATGAATTGTTCATCTTTACGCGTGAGCTTGGTCAGGGGTGTTGCAATCTTCGAAAATCCTTCAATGAATCTTCTGTAATATTCTGCTAAACCAAAGAACCTTCGAATGTCCTTCACTGACTTCGGTGTCGGCCATTCGCTTACTGCTGATACCTTAGCTGGATCTACAGTGATTCTATCGGCTGATACAATATGTCCGAGAAAACCGAATTGATCTAGCCAAAACTCGCACTTGCTGTACTTGGCATAGAGTTGATGCTGTCGTAAAGTTTCCAGAACAATTCGTAAGTGCTCAGCATGTTCTTTCTGACTTTTTGAATACACCAGAATGTCGTCAATGAAGATGACAACAAACCTGTCTAGGTACTCTCGGAAAACTTGATTCATTAGGTTTATGAATATATCTGGTGCTTTGGTCACTCCAAATGGCATAACAAGAAACTCATAATGACCATAGCGAGTCCGGAATGCCGTCTTCGGAATATCAGACTCTTTGACCTTCACCTGATGATAACCCGAACGAAAATCTAACTTGGAGAAAACGCAAGACCCACTTAGCTGATCGAACAGATCGTCGATGCGCGGAAGTGGATACTTGTTCTTTATAGTTACTTCATTCAGAGCTCTATAATCAATGCACATTCGATATGAACCTTCTTTCTTCTTCACAAGTAGAACTGGTGATCCCCAACTTGAAGTGCTGGGACGAATCCATCCTTTCTTCAATAATTCGTCCAACTGAGTTCGGATCTTTTTCAAACCTTCGGGACTCAAGCGGTACGGAGCTTTGATCACCGGTTGTGCTCCAGGTACTAAATCAATGCTGAATTTAAGAGCTCGATCGGGAGGCAAACCTGATATGTCTTTAGGAAATACATCGTCGAACTCTCGAACTACCTCTGGCTTCGATCCTTCCTTTGCTTGAAGTGCTGCAATCACTTCCTTCTTCAGTTTTTCTTTGTATGTGCTTGGCTCCAGGGTACGGTCTCCACTTTTGAAATAAAAGACCGGATGTTATAGAATCTCGAACACTACCCTCCTTTGACGACAGTCAATGGTAGCATAGAATGTTCCTAGCCAATCCATACCCAAAACGACATCGAAATTCGGTATGTCCAGCACCATGATGTCAGCATAGAATTCTCTGCTGCAGACGACTGCTGGACACAGGTCGTATCCCATTGTTGCTTTTAGAATGCCGTTCCCTGAATCGACATTCCAGCTGGATACAAGTGGTTTGACTGGAATCGCATGAGTTCGGACGAACCGTTGCGACATAAAGTAATGAGATGCTCCAGTATCGAAGAGTGCTAGTGCAGGAAGTGAGGCTATTAAGATCGTATGTAAGTTATGTGGGATATGTTTTAGGTATAAGAAAAAGATATGTGGGTATGTATAAAAATTGAAAGAAATCTTGAAAGAAAAGAGTTACCAGTGATGACTTGGCCAGCGACTTCAGCTTCTTCCACAGTTATTGTGAAATCCTGTCGCCTTGCTGCATTCCTCCTTGCTGGAAGAGCATTCCTCTGTCCGTTACTCTGTACTTGAAGTAAGTTCCTTTGTGCTTGGTGGAACTGACGAGGAGGAGGTGCAGTCGGTCCACGAGGAGGTGGAGCTGGGAGAGAAAGATGTGGAGCAGCTGCCTAGATAGCTGGCCGCTGCGGATAGGTAATTACTGGTCTGGGTGCAGTATTTGGATTGAGTCTTCGAGGACAAGACCCAATATCATGTGTGGCTGAGCCGCAGACTAAGCAAAGGCGATTAGCATGCCTACAATCCTTCTCCAGGTGTCCATCCCTCCTGCAGTAGGTGCAAAAGGCTGGGCTGGGCCGGTTGAACGGTACTTCCGGTCTCCTGGGAACAAAAGGTGGCCTTGAAGAGGCTCCTCCTACCATCTGAGTGGTAGGGCGCTTCACCCCGGCAAATTGGGGTCTGACCTTCATCTTTACTACTGCCTCATATCGACGGGCAGCTTTCAGAGTCAGTTCATGGGTTGGGAAATCTCCTGTAACTAAAGTAGCTTGGATCTCTGGATCCAACTCTTGCTGAAATCGTTTGGACCTGATCTCAGTAGTCGGAATGAGATGTGCCGCGAACCTGTCACGGTCTTGTGTTAGCTGTGTAGTATATGATATAAGAAAATAGAATATTTGAGACATATCTTTATCTGCTCAACATAGTGAACCCGGCATCATACTCATCCACCGATTTGCTCCACATAGAGCCTTATTGTAAGTGAATGAATTGCTACTCCATGTCGAATCGGGCAATCTCGGGAAAATAGTTCGCGTCGAACATGTCGCGAAAAGTTTTCCATTCGATAGACTGGGTAAGACGGCTTTCTTCCGCCTTCCACTATACTCGGGCGTTGTCGGTGAGTTGCAGCTTCGCAACCCGTACCCAAGTGATCTCTGGCACTTGTGCTGCTGCCAGATCGTCCTCAATGCTCTGAGCCCATTCTTCAGCTTCTAAAGGGCTCTTTTTCCCAGAAAATTGCTTTGGGTGCAATGCCCGGAATTACTTCACTCCGGGTGCTTCCGCTTCTGGGCGGTTCAATAAGATAGCAGTTTGCTGCTACTGTCCTTCCAGGAGGCTTCGGATTGCCTCAAGTAATACTGTTTGCTCGTTGATCGGAACGGCAACGGTAGGCGTAAGTGGAAGAGATGGTGGTGATGTGTTGTTGACGTTTGTGCTGGTATTGTTTGGAGAATCCATAACCTTGAAAGAAAAATAGGGTTAGGATAGATTCAAAAAATATGAAATTGTAAGATTCAAGGAATATGAAATGTAAAGAATGTTTTTAGTTGCTGATTCTTGTGTTATATTTCTTAGGAATTCATGTAGAATTGACCTGCATGTCCATACAGAACTGACTTGCATGGTAGGGTTCCATGCAGAACTGACCTGCATGGGCCGCCAACAAAACCTATCACGCCCCGCTTCCCAGTGTATGGGTAAGGAGACGCAACGAGGCCCGCTACGTATTTACTCAGAAGTAAACACGCTAAGTGTAACTAAGCAATATAATGTAAATATATACAAGAAGATATAAAATTTAAATGAACAACAACTTTTATTTATCGAACATTTCTTTACAATACAACTGAAAAGTAAATACAATGATGAAAGCAATGCCTAAACATTGGCATGAACATGAAATTAAAGTATATACAAGAGTCTAAAGCTCAGGGTCCTCGCTGAACTGATCCAAGTCCTCTGAACTGGACTCTATCTCCAATGAGTCGGATCCACCTAACAACATTCCAAAGAAAGAAGAGAGAAGGAATGTTGTTAGCGAACAATCGCTCGGTAAGTCCCAAAGAAAAGTAGGAATGGAATAGACAGATGAATAGACAGATATGAGAATATAACTGGTGTATTATGAGTTTGTTATATTAACGCAGTTGTTTGTAGCTTGATACAGAATATGCCAGTGTATACGAGAGGAGTCTAACTATTCCGTGGACTAAGGTATACGGAGCATAAGGAACCGTTAAGCCACGGAACAACAGCAATAGATATTCAGGTTAGGTGTATTAAAGTGACCATTTCGTGCCAATTATAACACATTCCGTACCAGTCTACCCCTTAAGTGCACATGTTTGATTTAAGTGACTTTTCATTTTTACGTGTTTTGCACGTGTAAACTTTTGAGCTTCCAAAAGTTTATAAGAAAAATCAATTAAAAATAATATGTGGCTGAGTGGATTCGAACACAGGGGCCACGTCACAGCAGTGCAAGGCTTTACCAGTGAGCTACAAGTTATTTCTTGCTGTTCAGAAGTAAATTAAATACTTATAGCATACACAGGATTGCAAATACTCCATTTGTACATTAACCTTTAAAAAAGTTTTATGTACACTGAAACAGAGTTGTTGCAGTCTGGCCGGGAGCATGAAGCACGGGCGCCCCCGTAACGGCTCCGTGCATTTCGCCACGATGAGATCTCCGCCGCTCCACTTCCCGCATCCCACGCTAGCGTATCTCTCCATTAATGAGCATATCCCTCCATCAACGCGAACGTGACGTAGGGGCGTAACGGATGGTGAGAATCTCGCATCAGCTCGTTCTATGCGACCGCTATATAAACCCCTCCTCCAGACGATTCAGATTTCTCGAACTCATTCCAATTCGCCGCTACTCTTCCATAATATTCCTCGGTACTTACTTAATCGTCGGAGGGTCCCATGGTGGTTTCCCACCCCGGGACTTCCCTTGTAGGTAGCTCGGTATCAACAACAACCAACAGCCCATTGAGATTCACACGCACAACCCTCATCTCAAATCGCAACCGTTCAGCACCGCTTGCAACAAGATCGACGGAGGACAACATCTGAGGGAGAGTCACGCGCCCATCAGTTAGTGCCATCTGTGGGAACGAAGAAGTATTTTCCACCACAAAAATTGATCTTCCGCCTTCAATTCGATGGCCATCGATTATTGCAACGGAGATCCTATCACGAGCCATCCCTCGCTTCACAATGGAGACAGGGCTGGTTTCACTCCACCTCCAAACATCGTCGAAGCTTTATCGGTGGACGCGCTCACTCGTGTCCAAACTGCCAGCCACGCACGGCAAACCGCCACATCTGCTCCCTAGAATGATGGTGGGAAAGAGACGATGGACGAACGCACTCGAGTCTACGACCTCGCTCTTGTTAATCCTGATATCAGAGGACACAAGCATGGTTATTCCGGCAGTCATGACCCCCATACGAGGAATGATTCCATGACTCATTGAGAGCTAAATAGTTCAATGCCGAGGTATCAGTTCAACTCTCGTCGCGCTCCCTTGCCCTCCGAGACGACGTTAGTCAGAATACTTGATTCCATGAACGACCGACGTCACTATGATCACCGAGGCCTTGCACATGGCGCTCATCGGGGAGAACCGCGAAAAGTCTAATCCGAGAATCTTAGGAACGTAATAGGGAGGAGCCGAAGCCATTTCGTCGCTCAATCCCGTAGCGGGTACAGCAGGGGCTTCGACTAGGAAGAATCCTTGGGGTACCAGCAACGGATCGACGTCCTTGAGCAGAAGATCAAGGACATGCAGCTCGCCCCTTGTCAACCTGAGGGGTCGACGAAATACTTTTCGGACTCTCTTCTGAAGCCCTTCACTGAGCAGTTGCTGAGGGAGTGAGTCTCTTCCTGAAACAAGCCGTCCAAAGTTGCTCTTTTCGATAGGAAGTCCAACCCAAAAGATTACCTAGACGCATTCATCGTGGGTACAAGCTATCAGGATAACTCGGCCGCTGCCCAGTGCCCAGCATTCCTCAACGTCCTCATCCGAGCAGGACGAGACTGGTTCCGCGGCCTAACTCCGCACTCGATCTCCACTTTCGACGAGCTGGCTAATCAGTTCCTCAGCCATTTTGTCGGCAACCGGTGACAGAAGAGATCGGTTGACTATCTGTTCACTATTAAGTATGAGGACAGGGAGTCTTTCAAAGACTATATTACCCATTTCTACAATGCCCTCCTAGAGATACCCGAGCACTGGGATGAGACAGTCATAACCGCCCTGAAGTCTGGTCTTAGGCATAAAGAGTGGCTCCGCTCATTTGCATTGGCCCAACCTAAGGCCATGGCCGAGGTAAAAGTCTGGACAGAACAAGAAACCCAACTCGAATCAGAGGTTAACGCTTATCTTTCTCGGGGAGACCGGACTGGCCAAAAGAAAAGAGACTGGGAAGAAGACAAGAAGAAGGCTGATCAGTTGAGACCTTACACTTTGAGGTTTTACGAGCACACGCCTCTCAATGTCTCGCAGGCCGAGCTTCTAAAGAAGGCGAAGAGCGAAAGATTCTTCAAGCTACCACCGGTAACATAAAAGCCGGGCAAGCGACTTCGCGGCTCGCATTGTGCCTACCATCGGACACAAGGATACCCGACCGAGGATTATAAACAGCTGCGCGATTACATCGAGTAGTTGATCCGCTCCGGTCACTTGGCAAAATACCTATAAGAAAAATGTCAAGCAGATAGGGGGCAAGCCGACCAACTTGAAGCCGGAGAGCTGACGATTGGGCAGATCATGATTGTCACCGGTTGACCCGAGTCGCAATAAGGGCACCCGCTGTATCCAGTTATTTGATGCAGGAGAGTTTAAACCGTCTCAACAATCTGTATTTTCTTTAAGGGAAATTTCACCAAAACCACCCTGTGGTTTGGTATATGTTCCCACTGCCACCCTAAACTTTTTCCCCATCACAGCTCCCCTCTAACGTTTCACTCCGTTACTTTCGACCACACTGCGACCCCCTCTCGTTAGTTTTAGTAATTTTTAAATAAAAAATACTCACCTCATGTTACTAATACTTTTTAAATTCTAACAGTACCCTTCTTTCACCTTTTTACAGCCCTTCCTTCATATTTAGCTCAGTTTCTTTTCTTCTCTAGGGTTCGTGAAGAAGGGGCAATCGACGACGAAGATGGTGAATTCCTCATGAAGAAGGGGCAATCGACGACGAAGATGGTGAATTCCTCATGAAGAAGGGGCAACAATCCACCGGAGAGCTTAGGGAGTGTCAATCCTGATGGCCAAGTCCTTTGCTACCGCGATCTTCCTGTCCCATTGCTTGTTGCTACGACCGAGAAGAACGCGGGTCGTAGATTCTACGTTTGCTATCGTTTCCCTCGAAAATGTAAGTTCTTTGTGTGGAGAGATCTTGAGACAGGACATAGGGTTGTACAGTATATTCAACAACCGTAGAAAGAGAATCAAGCGCTTCGAAGAAGAATAGCGCAACTGGAGCAAGTTGTGAAAATTGGTAGGGTAGAAAATGGAAATGCTGGAGTTGGTGTTGTAGGTTTAGGTGCTGAACAATGGATGTGGCTTAGGGTTGTATCTATTTTAGTAGTTTGTTTGTGTTTTTTTTCCATATTCTGGAGATTTTAAGGAAGTGAAGAATTGCAATGTATGTGGCTATGCGATCTTTTTGGTGTTGAAAATGTGAAGCTATGTGAATGTTATGATCAAGTTATATATATGAAATTTAATTTTGCAGTTATTTGGATTCCAGAATGTTGATTTATGCACACTTCTGCCAACAAATTTATGTTGATTATCCATTTCAAAAAATCGGATGTGAATGCAAAAGTTTATGGCGCCAAAAAATTTCTAATACAATACTCAATGCAACACTGAAAAAATTGATTAGTATATTTTTCTGCAAAATCCGTGGTGCAAAAAAACAGATGCAAAATTTCTGGTGCAAAAATATGATCCATTGCAACCAATTTATGCAAAAAATTTTGTTCATTATCCATTGCAAAAAAAATTCTGATCAGTGTTGCATAAAAAATCTGAAGTTTCATTCTTGCAACACTAAAAATTGAGCTGCAACACTAAAATCTTGAGCAGATTTGAGCTGTCTTTGTTTAAAAAATTTGATACTTCATCAAAAAAGAAAAATACCGACTTGTCAAGTAGAAAACGAGCCGCAACACTAGAAATTGATGCAACAGTAAAAATTTGAGCTGTATTTGGTGCAACACTAAAAATTTGAGCCGCAACACTAAAAAAAAGTAAAATTTGAACCATATTTGTTTGATCAAAATTTGAGCATGTCACCGAGCTACACATTGAACAAAATAGTTTAGAAAAATAGCGCATGAAGAAGAATAACTAAATAGCATACTGAGCAGAATTAGAACAAAATTTGATAATGTAGCAACACCGATCTACCCATTAAACAAAATAGAGTATAAATTAGCAGTTACAACAACAATTACAATATCAAATCCTATAATTTCAACAATGTATCAACCACTGAGCATAAAATAGATTGTACACAAGTCACTGAAGTCATACATGTCCTGAAGTTTCATATCCATAAAACAGATTCTACACATGCAACACTGAGCTACACAAGTTCACTGAGCATAACACAGATTCTACACAAGTTCACTAAAATATAACAATCTTTCCAAAAGCAATACCAGCACAACAAACTATTTTTCCTATCAAAGCAGTTGCAGCACTTGACTTCCTCTTTGGTGCTAATTTCTTCTGCAAAAGAAAAGCTATGTGAACTTATATGAAGAAATTTATAAAAGCAAACATACAAAATCTTTATCAAAGACCACTCACTCTAATTCTAGTATTGGCTTGATTCCCTATATCCCCAACATCTAACCTTTCTTCTCCTTGTGGATTTGTTTGACCTATTGAAGATGCAACATTTTAATTATGAACTTAAGAGCTTGTGGCAGGAAATTCACCATATTTAGCCATACTTGAGGCTGTTTTCTTTGGTCTCCCTCGCTTGTTGCCTGTTGCCCCTTTTCAAGTTAATGTGGATGTTTCATTCTTGCAATTTTTGATATTTCGTCCCCAGGTTAACAAGTTATATGAAGAAATTTATAAAATCAAACATATAAAATCAGATATTAATCTATCAGATAATAATTTTTAGTTTAATATCACCTTTACATTTTGAATACATAAGTGATCCAGCGGATGCCCTAACCGACACACTTCAAGCTGGCTCATCAATCTTCTTCTCTTTTTGGGCGGTCTTCCATGTTTGATTCTATAGTATGGTGCTGATGGAGCTGGTAAATTGGTCTTTTTCCATTTGGAACAATATGGAAGTGGGTTAATAGAAAATTGATAAGCTCTTATATATGATTCTTTGGAATAACAGGGATGCACAAAATCTTCTGGGTTTTTTCTTATCTTCACACATACTGCAATGGAATGACAACAAGAAATCCCTGTCAAATCAAACTTTCTACAACAACACATCCTCTTATTCAGATTGACAATATACTGCTTGCATTCCTTTATCACTTCAAATTTTTTCCCTCCACCTTGTAGCACATAGTAATCTCTAGCATTCTCAGACTCTTTACCAAGTTTCTTTACAATCATAGGACAAATGTTCCAAACTTGAGTTTGTATCCATTCTCTTTTCTCAAAAAATCTTGTCATAACTTTCCTCCTAAGTGTTTCTAACATGCTTAGTGTTGACTGATCCTTAACCTCTGTGATAGAGCCATTCCAAGATTTTGATAAATTGTTGAGAACTAAATCATATTTGACAAATGCAGTGAAGTAAGTTTTGCACCAATAAAAAGAATCATGCTGTTTTTTCAACCAGTTGTAAGCTTTTAGGTCTTTATTTTTGAGAAATTCCATCCACTCTTTGAAACCCTCAACAGTGTAAGCCTTGGCACAACTGTGAAATTGTGATTTGATAGCTCCAGACTCTTTACATTTTTTTAACAGGTTTGCATATAAATGTCTGATGCAAAACCTATGCTCAGCCCTAGGGAAAATCTCATCAAGGGCAGCAAGCAATCCCTATTATTTGAAAAAAGTATACTTAGTCAGTTGACTAGAATCACAACAGAATGTATAGCTCAGCTCAAATAAGATGAAAGTTCACAGTCATTACTAATTGACTAATCTATATATATATATATATATATATATATATATATATATATATATATATATATATATATATATATATATATATATATATATATATATATATATATATGAAAAAGGTATACTTAGTTATGTAATATGCAACTTATCAATTCAGGCTATAAATATAACAAAATACCTAGAAAATGTAACAAGTCAATGTGGAATCATATTCATTTGTTTGTGCTTTACAATTCTGTCAAGTCCCTCATCATAGTTAGGATCCATTTAGCAAGTCAATGCTCAAATTTGATGGGAAAAAGATTTTGAACAAAGATTAGATATGTATCACATATCGTTTGATAAGCATAATATCAATGGATGAAGTAAGAAGGAAACAACTCCTATACTTTACAAATTTGTGCATGCCATTTAAAACATGAATTGATGATTTGCTATTAAATAGTTGCATGGTATTTGAACATACAGTTAGTAATAGGAAGATCAAATGTCATGAAAATTTAGTTTATTATCTATATTATATATGCAATGAATACATACCTTCTATTTGTCTAACATGAAGACAAAACAATTCTCTTCTTGTGATCCCAAAGAATCAGATATACATTCCAAGAAAAACTTCCAAGAATTTTTAGTCTCTGCCTCCACTACTGCCCATGCAATAGAAAACAACTCATTGTTTGCATCCCTATCAAAATTAAGCATATCTCTTTAAGTATTTCCATGTATTTAAAGAATATGTTTCTGTTTGCAACGAAATTAAATTTTTACCTTCCCATAGCATTTAACAAGACACTACGTTGGATATTGAGATGGCATCCATCTAGACCAATGAATGGATTGCATCCTGCTTTGAAACTTTTGATCTGGGCAGCAAATGAAATATATATTCTTTTAAAGATAGGTGGAGATTCAGGTAAAGAGTGATCCAATTCCATTCTCACATAACTTTCTGGGTTCTTCAATAGAATCATGTTGGCATAGTCTCTAATTCTTGCATACTACTCCTTCTGGCTATCTTCATATTTCTTTTTCATGGCCTTTTTCGTTTTATAGAGCTGGCCAGTTTTCACCTCCAAATAATAGTCTCTCTTTATAGCGCTCTGCATTACTTTCACATCCCAATTTGAATTTTCCCTTATCTGCTTTTCATATTCTTTAGCAATCTATTTAGTACTTACATGCTTGTTTCGCCACGACCTTTGGCAAATATGCTTGTTCTTTAGGGTCTGTATGTTGCATCTTCAATAGGTCAAACAAAATGCACAAGGAGAAGAATGGTTAGCTGTTGGGGATATAGGGAATCAAGACAATACTAGAATTAGAGCGAGTGATTTTTTATAATGATTTTGTATGTTTGCTTTTATAAATTTCTTCATATAAGTTCACATAGCTTTTTTTTGCAGAAGAAATTAGCACCAAAGAGAAAGTCAAGTGCTGCAACTGTTTTGGATGGGGGAAAATAGTTTGTTGTGCTGGTATTGCTTTTGAGGAAAAATAGTTTGTCATGTAGAATCCTTTTTATGCTCAGTGAACTTGTGTAGCTCAGTGTTGCATGTGTAGAATCTGTTTTATGGATATGGAACTTCAGAACATGTATGACTTCGGTGAACTTGTGTACAATCTGTTTTATACTCAGTGGTTGTTACATTGCTGAAATTAGAAGATTTTCTGTTGTAATTGTTGTTGTATCTGCTAATTTATACTCTATTCTGTTCAATGTGTAGCTCGGTGTCGCTATATTATCAAATTTTGTTCCAATTCTGCTAAGTATGCTATTTAGTTATTCTTCTTCATGTGCTATTTTTCTAAACTATTTTGTTCAATGTGTAGCTTAGTGATATACTCAAATTTTGATCAAACAAATCTGGCCCAGATTTTACTTGTTTTTAGTGTCGCGGCACAAATTTTTAGTGTTGCACCAAATACAGTTCAAATTTTTACTGTTGCATCAATTTCTAGTGTTGCAGCTCAATTTCTAATGTTGTAGCTCATTTTCTACTTGACAAGTTAGTATTTTTCTTTTTTGATGAAGTATCAGATTTTTTTAAAACAAATACAGCTCAAATCTGCTCCAGATTTTAGTGTTGTAGCTCAATTCTAGTGTTGCAAGAATGAAACATCATATTTTTTTTTATGCAACACTGATCAGAAATTTTTTTGCAATGGATAATCAACAATTTTTTTTGCATAAATTGGTTGCAATGGATCATATTTTTGCACCAGAATTTTTGCTTCAGTTTTTTTGCACCACAGATTTTGCAGCAGAATATACTAATCAATTTTTTCAGTGTTGCACTGAGTATTGTATCAGAAATTTTTTGGCACCATAAACTTTTGCATTCACACCCGATTTTTTGAAATGGATAATCAACATAAATTTGTTGGCAGATGTGTGCATGAATAAACAATCTGGAATCTAAATAACTGCAAAATTAAATTTCATATAGACAACTTGATCATAACATTCACATAACTTCACATTTTCAACACCAAAAAGATCACTTAGCCACAGACACTGCAATTCTTCACTTCCTTAAAATCTCCAGAATATGAAAAAAACACAAACAAACTACTAAAATAGATACAACCCTAAACCACATCCATTTTTCAGCACCTAAACCTACAACACCAATTCCAGCATTCCCATTTTCTACCCTACCAATTTTCACCACTTGCTCCAGTTGTGCTATTCTTCCTTGAATCGCTTGATTCTCTTTCTGTAATTCTTGAACATACTGTACAATCCTAGATCTCGTCTCAAGATCTCTTCACACAAAGAACTTACATTTTCGAAGGAAACGATAGCAAGTGTAGAATCTACAACCCGCGTTCTTCTTGATCGCAACAACAATCAATGGGGTAAGAAGATCGCAGTAGCAAAAGACTTGGCCATCAGGATCGACACTCTCTCCGATGGATTGTTGCCCCTTCTTCGTGAGGAATTCACCATCTTCGTCGTCGATTGCCCCTTCTTCGCGAACCCTAGAAAAGAAAATAAAGTGAGCTGAGATATGGAGGATGGGCTGTAAAAAGGTGAAAGAAGGGTACTGTTGGAATTTAAAAAGTATTATTCACGTGAGGCGAGTGTTTTTTATTTAAAAATTGCTAAAACTAACGGGAGGGGGTCGCAGTGGGGTCGAAAGTAATGGAGTGAAACGTTGGGAGTGAGCTGTGATGGGGAAAAAACTTAGGGTGGCAGTGGGAACATATGCCAAACCACATGGTGGTTTTGGTGAAATTTTCCTTTCTTTAATAAATTAAGATTTTAACTTCCCTGCAATCTAAACCGCTTTTTTTTGTTTTCAAGCTAAGATGCCCCGTAAGGTCTGTGGGTAGCTTCCTACCCGTCGTGCAAAGACCAGCGTTTTACTCAAGTAAATGAAGCACGGATGCGCCTATAGGTATCCGACCAAAGCCTTCATCACGAGGCTGCCAGGCAACTTCCTGCTCGGCCCATTCATCGCGGGTACCTTCCTACCTAACATGCTGTGAATCTAGAGCCCTCATCATGAGGTGGCCGGGTAGCTGTTTAATCGAAAATATTGCACATTTGATATAACATTTTCCTTACTTTTCTTAAATATTTAAAGGTGTTTATTATAAATATAGAACATATGTGGGTTTATCCGCAAATTTACTCTTTATCATATATTTATATATTATAATTAACATTATGAAGGAAAATATATGCATATAATATTTATATAATATTTTTATTATGCATAACATATCAAATAATCTTAATCAAATTTCTTAAAGATTTAATACCATATAAAATGATTAAGATAATATCTCTAATATAACAAATATTACTAATATTATTTATAGAGATACTGTGCAGATTTAGCTCAGGTCAGGAGATCGAGATATTCGAGATGTCGGGATCAAAATCTGCCAATAAAATCATAGAATCAATACTGGCAGAGACTCAGAGAAATATTTGTAGAATCCAAACATCACAAAAATCTCCAAGTGTCAACAGAAGAGCCCACAAGAATTTTCAAGTTGAGATTCCCCTAAACCGCCGCGATTTAGCGGCCAAAAGCACCTATATGCCGTGGATCCGCGACCTTATCATGGCTGTAGGATCTATGGTTTGGTGGGATGATCTCAACAACAAATCCTACACACGGGGCATCTAGAGTTTCTTCTTTGAGGGCTATAAAAAGGACCGAGGGATAAATTTAGAGAACTATTACCTTTAACAAGAAGCAAATCACCGTCAAAGAACAAGAGATCTACGACAGGTCCGCGATTCGACGCGATAGAGCGACGTGAATATCGACGGAACATCTACTTCCTACGAGGCAGAGATCGAGAGCAACTTCTTCTTATAATCTAAATTCGAAGGATTTGTACTTTTAACGTTGATTAATAAAGGTAGATCATTTGCTTAATTATTTCGCATTTACATTCTGCATTTAAATTCTGCATTATGATTTCCTTCTCTATCCTTTCTTCTTCTTCTCAAAATATGCGTGAGTAATTCTGCGCTTGTTAGGGTTCGTAGAATTAGGGTAGATCAATGGATGAAAAGATATTATAACTTCTTTTACATGTTATAAAGTTTTATAACTTCTTTTACATGTTATAAAGTTTATAAACTTTAGCAAAATAAATGTTAACATCCTTATAGGGTGAGCTACCAATTTATTGATAGTCTCGACAGCGATTTGAGATTAGATTAACAATTTTTTTGGTAAAGGCTAGACATGAATAGAGATCAGTGCAAGGATAGGGGTTAAGAGTGCGGAAACCCTAGTTTCTTCCGAAAGAACCCTAATCCACATTCATCACTATCGATCTAGTTTAAATCTATTAAAAGATAAAAGGAGTCATCTTTAATTAATCATCCATTACTACTAAATTCTATGAACCCTACAAGCCTCTTCTTTATAGATTATACATCCGTATATCGTAGATCTACAACCAATCATCCTTCTTTCAATCAACTCATTTAAAGCAAGATTAAAAGTTTGACATTTCCCTGAGGACGACCCGTACTCATCTCGGCTAGCTACACACGACACCGTTATTAATTGCGGTTACTACAAACACTTTTTCAAACCAATCAAATGGCGCCGTTGCCGGGGATATGTGCGTAATTTTTTTCTTGCTATTCGGGTTGAATTCTTATCCGATCCATATCATAAAAAATAAAACAAAACCATATCTTGAATATTTAACGATTATTGTGCGAATTTTTGCGAGGGAATCTGGAGTCACTGAAACGAGGAAACAGAGATTCAGAGACATCAAGCAAAGCCCAGAGGAACAAAGGAGGTGACTGAAGAAAAAAATAGCAGAAGAACCCTAATTTCCACCGTGGAACCGCGTCAATAATAGGCTCATGGCGGCGGAACCGTGGCTCTGTGGGTGAGTTAGGTCGCCAAAAATCTTCAGGTATCTTCTTTGATTCTTTCTGTCTCCTCTGAAATCCAATAATTTGATTTTCTGCAGGATTCTTTACAAAATATGTCACGCCCCGCTTCCCGGTGTACGGAGAAGGGGACGCGACGAGGCCGCTACGTATTCACTCTAAAGTAAATACGCCAAGCGTATCTAAGCAATGCACAAGAGACAAGATATAATTGAACAATAACTTTATTTATTCACATTCTTTTTACAATACATGGAAAAGTAAATACATGGAATAAATGCGATGCCTAAACAGTGGCATAACAGAAATGAAAAGTACTGAAATAAAAGTGTGTACTATGAAGCTAGAGCTCTGGGTCGTAAGCAAGCCGATCCAAGTCCTCGCTGGTAGGTTCGATCTCCCAAGTATTCAGATCACCTGACAGCATTCCAAAGAAGAAAGAGAAGGAATTTCGTCAGCGAACAATCGCTCGGTAAGTCCCAAAGATAAGGGAGAAATAGAATAGATAGAGGGAGAGAGTAGCTTTTAAAGTTGTATTATACTGTATTAGTGTTAACGCTGTTGTTTGTAGCTTGGTACAGAAGGATGACAGTGTATACGAGAGAAGTCTCTATATGCTAGAGACTAGGGCAAACGGAATGTACAAGGCTCCGTTATACAACCCAGAACAACATCAATTGGATTCAGATTAGGTGTCTTAATCTTGCAGTCTCGTGCCATTTTTAACACCTTCCGTACCAATATACCCTTTAAACCCCACGATGTCTTGTTTGTATTGTAAATTGTATTGCAACTTGTATTGTCTTGTAATATAAATTGTATAAATGGATGACTTGCCGAAACCATGATATCGGTAAATGGATGTAACTGGAGAATCATGTAAATGGATGTAACTGGAGAATCATGTAAATGGAAGTATATCCATGGACCGGTTCAGTCAAGTTGTATAGATTGATAAATTGAATATATGGATTCACAGATTCATATTGAATTGTAGTTTTGTAATTTCATACTTGAATCATATTCAAGTCAGATTATTATAATGAAACTCAGTCTGAGTCAGGACAATTAAAAAAGAAATTTGAAGTTCTGAATTAGGTTTTGATGTTATCGGTAACCGCTGCACATAGGCGGCAGGATTTGTGTCTTTTTCAAAGACGATTACCGTGTTGATAACACCGTTGTTAAGTTGTCTACCTTAAATAGGCAAGCACCCACTTCTTCAGCTCCCTGAGGCTCAAGAGATTGGTCCCGCTTAAACCTATATTTACTAGGGTCCTTAGGGTAATTTATAGAACTTGAGGGGGTTTTATGTAAAAATACTTTTGTATAATTTTCAAAATACACCCAAGTATTTAATTATCATCTTTAGAGTTATCATAGATGTAGATTTTATACTTGTGATATTTCTAGTGAAAATAACCTATTTTCATAATACATGGTATTTAATTGTAATATTGAACTTGTATGGAATTCATGGTATTTTAAGGTAAAGTGATTCTTGTGATTTTTAGAAGAAAATTGGAATATTTATATTATCAAAAAATAGATATTCTAATGATATATATATATATATATATATTTATATAAAAATAATTTTAGTATATATTATATTTCTAGAAATCTCATTTTCTTAAGATATTCGTATTTTAAATCTCTCGAGACCGAATGCTCCTTGCGGAGGTCTGCATCTCGCACTAATAAGCTCAGGGATGTGCAATAATCCGCACCATCCTAGTCGGGTTCCCCAAAATGGGTTGTAGCAGCGCTTTGCAAAGATTTGTAAAATACTTAATCTTTATAGAAAACGATTTTATTAGTAAATGGTATTTATTTGAAAGGTTTCGTTTTCCCGTATTCTAGGTTCCCGAAAGTATTGTGCTATATTGCATCTGAGTGTTGTGAGGAGGTAGGTCATTACCTCGTGATCTACTTAAAGGTATAGCAAGATTTTGATGTTTTAATGTCGAAATGAAATTATATGGTATTTTAGTGAAAAGGTACGGTAAAAATTACAAAATGAATTAGATTGTCGTGAAACTTGATCAACATATTTATTAATGTTTAATAGTCAACATGTAAGAGTTTTGTGTGAATGTATTTAAGAAAATGTTGGATTTTTAGAAAGAACCGAATCGGAAATCGGATTAATTCTGATTCCGTCGGGTTTTGGAATTTCGTATTTTTAGAAAAGAAAAGAGAAGAGGCAGGTGGGACTTACGGGTTTAGAAGTTAGGGATGAGGAAGAGGAAACGGGAGGAGGTGCCGGTGCGTCGTTTCATCGCCGGGAACTCCTAAGGTTGTCGTCGGAAAAATCGCCGGAGTTTCGCCCTTCGCTACTTCAAAAGTACACTAAGCTTCTAGGAATTTCTTGAGAGTTTTGATCAGAATTTTGGAGTGAGGGGTGTGTGTTTAGGGGTTGTATTTATAGGGTAAGGCTAGGGTTTAGGGCAGGTGAAAGGTTGGATTGAAAAAATGTGTTAAATTGTATTAAAATGGGGTAAATAGGATTATAAAGAGGCTCTGGAACCGATCCAAAGAAATAAAGTGTGCAGGAGTGATGGGGAGGTGAAGAGGCAGATTTTTCATGTTGACCGATTCAACATTGGAGCTAACTCGGCCGGCGCCGCCGGCCGAGTCACCGCCGCAGCCGGCCCGAGTCGGCCGAGTCAGGCCGATTCGGGGGTCCCCTAGGTCCGTCGTCGGTAGGTGTAGCCCCTGGGTCAGTTTGTTTAACATGTGTAGTGGGGTTTTTACGAGTTATGCACGTGCAAACCCTTGGTATTCTAAAAATTCAAAATAAAACAATATTAAAAATAATCTGGGGTATGGGATTTGAACTCTGGTGGCTTGGTTCAGCAGTGCAAAGTATTACCAATGAGCTACAAGCTCCTTCTTGCTATTAAAAAGCAAATCAAACTTATATCTTGTGCTCAGGCAAAAATACCCCTTTCTGTATTTTAAAAAAAAAATTGTACAGAAAGTTGTACAGGAAATTTAGGGTTGTTACAAAATATCGCCGCTCAAAAATCATTTTGCGTGTTTTGAAATTGGTTTGTTTGTGCATATTTAAAAAAAAGGACTTTAAGTGGCAAAACCAAAATCCAGATTAGGTGGGGATTTCATCACCCTTTCTAGATCCCCCAAATAAAAAAGGAGCATCCGCATAACCCTACATTAATTAAAAAAATATCTAGACCAAGGCTTTAAGGACCGTCACGTTCAATTAGGACAGAGGAGAGTCGTGGGTAATCTATCGCTTATCCGCATTTCTTTTATGGTGTCTAGGCAAGTGTGACTACGGCAAGTGGTTACTTAATTAAGCCCGCTATTTTCGGTGATTCGTATAGCGGATACCTTCCACTTACCTGACACTTATCTGGCCACAAGAGTAATAAAGAGGTGGTAGAGGATTGATCCTACGACTTGTCCTTTGGAAGTCTAGGAGCGGTCTAGTAACTTGACCTAGGTGACCTTAGTTCTAGGGTTGATTGTGCATTTTGTGATTTGTCGAGTCAAGCCTCATGTCTTACACTTTTTCAAAACAAACCATTTAAATTGTTCTCACACACGCTTTCACGTGCGCTAAACCCGCTTAGTGCATGATCGTCTGGACACGGGATTCTAATACCCGTCTTGTCCGCGTTTCTGCTATCGACTCTGAAGTCGGTACTTCTTCATCTTCTTTTTTCTCTCCACCCACCACATCGACCGAGATGGACGGTTCTCCATCAGATTTTACCAACACACCCATGCCACCACCCGTAGGTGCGCAGAATCCACCGCCCATCTCTCTCCAAGAAAGATGCTACCCGATACGCGGTCCCCTTCCTACTTGTCTATCTATTCTACCAACCAATGAGGATAATTTTGAAATTAAATCCTACTTCATCAACCTGTTGCCCAAATTTCATGGGCTTGAGTCTGAAGACGCATATGTTTTTATCACTAAATTCAAAAACGTATGCGCAATGATGGGCACTATACAACTTTGTATGAATGCTATGAGATTACGTCTTCTCCCTTTTACGTTGTGCGACCTAGCAGAAAAATGACTTTATAGCACTGCCGTACATTCTATCGCCAAATGGGACGAATTCGTTATAGCATTCCTTAAGAAATTTTATCCCAATCACAAGACTGCCCGTGTTCGAAGCGAGATTAACCAGTTTAGCCAACTTCCCAACGAACCATTCTGGAAATGCTTTGAACGGTTCAAGAATCTTCTTCTACAATGCCCCCATCATGGAATTGATGAATGACAACTTTGCCGAATTATATATGAGGGTGTTAATCCTGCGACAAAATAGATGCTTGATACCATTTGTCGATGCCATTTCATGTCTAAAGACGATGGTGAAACTTGACAATTTCTAGAAGATCTCGCTGAACAAACTTTGCAGTGGGAAAGCGTTAGACCAACATCGTCTAAGGAAGGTATCCATCAGCTCGACGTTTCTATCGCAGTGAAAGCCGAAATGGCTGCGATGCAAAAGAAACTCGATGCTATCGAAAACAAATTCTCATCTGCCTCCCTAAACCAAGTTACGCTTCCCAAAATCGTGTGTGGTTGCTATTCTGACCCATCACATTTGACGGAAGAATGTCCTTTGAGTCCTCCGTTTCAAGGTCAAGAACAAATTAATGCTACTTTTCAGCAACGACCTAGAAACGATCCTTACTTTTCCACATACAATCAGGTATGGATGAATCATCCTAATTTTTCTTGGAACCAAAACCAAACTCAAAATCAAAACCAGTTCCCAAGCAACTATCAAAGGCCTCCCCCACAGCAACAGCAGCCACCACAACCGAGTCAGCACCCCTATCAACCGCAAACTTTTTAAAATCCGGCCAACAATTTTACATCTTATAATAATTCTTTCCAAACGGCCGGTACCGATAAAACCTCTGCACTCGAACGTAACTTAGAAACGTTCATTAACCAATTTACACAAACGGCGGCTAATTTAACGTCTTCTATCCAAAAGTTATTACAGCACACCGCTTCCCACGGTGAAAGCATAAAATCGATAGAAACACAACTTGCACAGTTAAATGCTGCGATGAGTGAGAGAGAGAAAGGAAAACTTCCATCTCAAACTTTACCGAATCCTGGCCACTCACAAAGTCATAATGTGTGTGCCGTAACCACGTTGAAATCGGGAAGAGTGCTGAATAACTAAGTGGGTGAACATGTTGATGTTGATGTTATTGATGATATCTCGGCTTCTACTTCTACTTCTCCTTCGTCTAATCCAACAACTTCTTCCGAGTCTATTCTCCGTTTTCCACTAGGCTCGAATCCTCAGCCCACTTCCTCAAGACAACCATAAATGATCCCAACTCCAATTCTAGGACCTATTCTATCTCCACAAACTTCTCTACAAATGTTGGACCAAACCCTTATGGATAAAGCTCCTTATCCACATAAGTTAAGGGGAAACAGACCAAGTCCACAAATGAAAAAGATTATGGAAATTTTTAAGCTAGTTAACATAAATATTCCTCTCCTAGATGCTATCCAACAAGTTCCGTCCTATGCGAAAAATTTAAAGGACTTGTGCACTAAGAAAAGGAAAATTCAAGTGCCTAAAAAAGTTTTCCTACCGAGTAATGTGAACACTGGTTTTACCCAACAAATACCCAAGAAACGAAAGGACCCCGGGAGTCCTACAATATCTATTTCTATTGGGGGTAAAAATAGCAATCGTGCTCTACTCGATTTAGGTGCGATTGTTAACTTGCTTCCGTATTCTGTCTATGAGCAATTAGGTATCGAAGAGTTAAAACCAGCGCACTGCACTCTTCGGATGGCCGATCGATCTATCACCCAACCTAGGGGTGAGCTAGAGGACGTGTTAATCAAAGTCGGGGAATTTATATTCCCTGTGGACTTCATAGTATTGATACACAGCGTGTAGAAAACCCACGAAGCCAAACACCGTGATTCTAGGTCGACCTTTTCTAGCGACTTCCAATGCAATAATCAATTATCGTAACGGTTCTATGAACCTATCCTTCGGGAAGATGTCAATTGAGCTTAACATTTACAAGTTGGGAAGTGAACCCTATGCTCATGTATGTTCTTTCGAAACGGTAGATTCCGACAGTAGCAAACTTGAAGAGCTTCATGATACTTATCTAGACTCCACTAGTGCGTTAATATTCGATCCTGCTATTTTTGAGGACCCTTCTTTCGAAAAGTCCACACCCAAGTCCGAATCCTTTGACTTGTCGAATAAGTTAGTCGAGCTGTCCGGGTCAACATCTAACGATAAATATGAACCTTTTACGGAGTCCGAGGATCATACCTTTCTTTCCGATGAGATTATCATTCGGAATACCGATGAAAGCTTTGAAGACATTTTTGCCGAAGAACTCGCATTCTTAGAAAACATGGGAGTTATGATGAATCAACCCCAAAACAAAGAAGTTGAACCGCCACCCCTTCTTCTTATTAATAACGAGAATGCGAGTAATCCATCATCATTGTTTCGTCTCTACAAACCAAGACTTAAACCCGTTCTATTCCACCTCTTATCTCCTCCATACTTCTTCACGTCTATAGATGACATGTTCTTCTACCAACCTTGGTGCTATATTGATAAAATTTTCGAATGGTTGGTGTTGACTTTTGGTCTTTGTAAAGCTCTGTATAGACCAATTATTCCCTTTCTTATAATTTTAAATGCTTAAGACTGTTTTACTCACGTTTGGGGGAGGGGAGAAAAATATATTTTGGCTCTTGAACGAAAATAACTTTTTTTTATTGTGAGTCAAAAATAAGTTTGGGGAAGAATTTCACTTTCATTATTTCTTGTCCCTTTTAATAACTATTCCTCCCAAGTCTACAGGGTTTTTTGTGATTAAAAGATGATATCAGTGAGGACACTGCTGCAAACAGGTTTGGGGAAGGTTTGTGCTTATTTACGCATTATTTTGCATTGTAATAAATATAAGCACAAATTTTTTTTGATAATGAAAGTTTGAAAGTGAAAAATTACATATGAAAGATATGAATAGTTTGGGAAAAGTAAGAAAGTTAGATATTTTTTTAAACGAAGCTAGTAATAAGTAGTTATGAGTTGTTGTCCCAAGGGTTAGTAAGATGAAGGGAATCATTAATCTAAGAATAGATCCGAGTCTGAAAAATAGTCTCTATTCTTAAGTCTAAACATTTGAACGTTGATACCCTACTATACGCACTTGCACACATCTTGAAACTTGGGATAGTAGAGTATACCTTGAAATGCTCTTGTCTAAAAGCCTTGGTATGAAGAAAAATAAAAATAAAAATAAAAAATTATAAAATGGTGAAGAAAAATGAACAATGGTTTTGTAATTGCTTAAGGCAGTATAAAAAAATATAGCGAGGGTGCTTTATCACCTAGTGCCTTAGACCAACTGGTTTGGGAGCCACTGCTAAGCCTTAGGTGTTGCAAGACGAGTAAATTGCTAATTACGTCTAAAAGAGTGAGCAAATTTAGTAATGGTCGGTTATTACCTCAAGAAGTATTAACGGTCGCATAAAGAATGTGTGAGCAATTCCATCTAAAATATTCACCGACTAAAAAGTACTATGGAAGATGGACAAGAGTATGATAGTTTGAATTGAATTATCCAAGTGTAGAGATGTCTTTTATATATACGTAGGGGTATATGATAGATGTTTGAAAGAAAGGTAGGGAGGAAGACTAAAGACGATGTTTTATTGAGGGATGATGTGATTTCTGACATATTTTCATGACCATTAAGATATGGCTCGTGGCAACTGAAAAGTTAGTGTAGTTGGAAACTCTTATTTTCAAGTTCTTTTTTATATAGTTCTTATTTTTGTATGTAACTTTCATCTTTTTTCTTTTTTATTATGGGATTTTGTGGGTGTAATCCGCTGAAAACCGTCAGGAGACAACACTCCTCCTACTAGGGACACCTAGAGGTTTAAAGGCTTGTTGCGCATGCTCAGTGTAATCGTGATTGCCTACGAAAGTGTGCTAGGTTTTTCTTTTTTATCCCTCCCTTGAAATAATTAGTTTGCTCGGGATGATCAAAGTTAAGTTTTAGGGTATTTGTTCAGTCGAAAATATTGCACATTTGATATAACATTTTCCTTACTTTTCTTAAATTTTTAAAGGTGTTTATTATAAATATAGAACATATGTGGGTTTATCTGCAAACTTACTCTTTATCATATATTTATATATTATAATTAACATTATGAAGGAAAATATATGCATATAATATTTTTATTATGCATATCATATTAAATAATCTTAATCAAATTTCTTAAAGATTTAATACCATATAAAATGATTAAGATAATATCTCTAATATAACAAATATTACTAATATTATTTATGGCTATATTGTGCAGATTTAGTTCAAGTCGGGAGATCGAGATATTCGAGATGTCAGGATCAAAATCTGCCAATAAAATTGTAGAATCAATACTGGCAGAGACTCAGAGAAATATTTGTAGAATCTAAACATCACAAAAATCTCCAAGTGTCAACAGAAGAGCCCATAAGAATTTTCAAGTTGCGATTCTCCTAAACTGCCGCGGTTTAGAGGCCAAAAGCACCTATATTCCATGGATCCGCGGCCTTATCATGGCCGTAGGATCTATGATTTAGTGGGCTGATCACAACAGAAAATCCTACACACGGGGGCATCTAGGTTTTTTCTTTGAGGGCTATAAAAAGGATCGAGGGCTAAACTTAGAGAACTATCACCTTTAACACGAAGCAAATCGCCGTCAAAAAACAAGAGATCCACGACAGGTTCGTGATTCGACGTGATAGAGCGACGTGAATATCGACGGCACATCTACTTCCTACGAGGCAAAGATCGAGAGCAACTTCTTCTTGTAATCTAAATTCGAAGGATTTGTACTTGTAACGTTGATTAATAAAGGTAGATCATTTGCTTAATTATTTCGTATTTCCATTCTGCATTTAAATTCTGCAACATGAACTCCTTCTCTATCCTTTCTTTTTCTTCTCAAAACATGCGTGAGTAATTCTGCGCTTGCTAGAGTTCATAGAATTAGGGTAGATCAATGGATGAAAAAATATTATAACTCCTTTTACATTTTATAAAGTTCATAAACTTTAGCAAAATAAATGTTAATATCTTTATCGGGCGCGCTACCAATTTATTGATAGTTTCGACCGCGATTTGAGATTAGATTAATAATTGTTTTGGTAAATGCTAGACATGAATAGAGATCAATATAAGGATAAGGGTTAAGAGTGGGGAAACCCTAGTTTTTTCTGAAAGAACCCTAATTCACATTCATCACTATCGATCTAGTTTTAAATCTATTAAAAGATAATAGGATTCATCTTTAATTAATCATTCATTACTACTAAATTCTATGAGTAACCGCAATCAATAACCCTACAAGTCATCATACCTCTACAACCAATCACCCCTTCTTTCAATCAACTCGTCTAAAGTAAGATTAAAAGTTCAACGTTTCCCTGAGGACGACCCGTACTCATCTCGTCTAGCTACACACGACACTGTTATTGATTGTGGTTACTACAAACACTTTTTCAAACCAATCAGTAGCTTCCTGCTCGTCCCATCCATAGCCGGTAGCTTCCTTCCAAACAACGCCGTGGATCTAAATCCTTCATCGCAAGGCGGTCGGGCAGCTTCTTGCTTGGCCCATTCATCGCGGGTAGCTTCCTGCCCGGCCTATTCGCCGCGGGTAGCTTCCTGCCAAACAAGGCCATGAATCTAAAGCCCTCACCATGCGGTAGCCGGGTAGCTTCCTGCTCAGCCCATCCACAGCGGGTAGGTTCCTACCCAACAACGCCGTGGATCCAAAGCCCTCATCACGAGACAACCAGGTAGCTTCCTGTTCGGTCCATCCACAGTGGGTATCTTCCTGCCCAACAACTCCGTGGATCCAAAGCCCTCATTACGAGATGGACGGGTAGCTTCCTGCTCGGCCCATTCACCGTGGGTAGCTTCTTGCCCAACATACCGTGAATCTAAAGCCCTCATCACAAGGCGGCCGGGTAGCTTCCTGCTCGGCCTATCCACAGTGGGTAGCTTCCTGCCTAACAACGTCGTGGATCTAAAAACCTCTTCGCGAGGCGGCCGGGTAGCTTCCTGCTCTGTCCATTCATCGTGGGTAGCTTTTTGCCTAACAACGCTGTAGATCAAAAACCCTCATCATGAGGCCGCTAGGTAGCTTCTTGCTCAACCAATTCACCGTGGGCAGCTTCCTGCCCAACAAGTCCGTGAATCTAAAGCCCTCACCACGAGACACCTGGGTAGCTTCCTGCCCAACAACGCCGTGGATCCAAATCCCTCATCATGAGGCAATTAGGTAGCTTCCTTCCCGGCCCATCCACATCGTGTAGCTTCCAGCCCAACAACGCCATGAATCTAAAGCCCTCATCACGAGGCGGCCGGGTAGCTTCCTGCTCGGCCCATTCACCATGGGTAACTTCTTGCCCAACATGCCGTGAATCTAAATACCTCATCACGAGGTGGCCGGGTAGCTTCCTGCTCGGCCCATCCACAACGGGTAGCTTACTGCCCAACAACGCCGTTGATCTAAAGCCCTCATCGCGAGGCGGCCGGGTAGCTTCCTGCTCGGCCCATTCACCGCAGGTAGCTTCTTACCCGACTATGCCGTGAATCTAAAGTCATCATCACGAGGCGGTCAGATAGCTTCTTGCTCGGCCCATCCACAGCGGGTAGCTTCCTGCCCAACAACGCTGTGGATCTAAAGCCCTCATCACGAGGCTGCTGGAAAGCTTTCTGCTTGGCCCATTCACCGCGGGTAGCTTTCTGCCCAACAACACCGTGGATCCAAAGCCCTCATCACGAGAGAACTGGGTAGCTTTATGTCTTGCCCATCCACAGCGGGTAGCTTCCTTTCGAACAATACCGTGGATCCAAAGCCCTCATCACAAGGCGGTTGGGTAGCTTTCTGATCGGCCTATTCACCGTGGGTAGCTTCCTGCCCAACAAAGCGGTGAATCTAAAACCCTCATTACGAGGAAGCTAGGTAGCTTCCTGCTCGGCCTATCCACAGCGGGTAGCTTCCTTCCCAACAATGCCGAGGATCTAAAGCCCTCATCATGAGACCGCCGGGTAGCTTCCTTCCCAACAACGCCGTGGATCCAATGAAAGTGTTTGTTAGCACCACCACTGGGTTTTATTAGCATCAAGCATGCCATTTTAAAAAAAATTTGGGGTGCTAATCAACATTAACCAAGATCTTAAACTAGATGATTAGGGTTTAACTATGATATCATAAAAACTAGCTAAGAGAAAGATGGCTACAACCTTTATAGACCATGTCCTTCTTTTCTAAAGCTCTGGGTTGTAGTCCACGCGACTCCACTAGGCTCCACTTAAAGGTTGAATGAACTTGCTTCAATGATCTTCGTGCCGAAGATGATCCACCCGAAGTCCGCTAATCCAAGCTACCTCTTCACTAAACTCTTTAGTGAAGTAAACACACTACACCAAAGTGCTAATCTAGTGTAGGATGATGAAGTAGGGTTGTGTTTGCTCACTAAGATTTGTTCAAAGCTCTATGGTTCACATCACATGTGAGTGTTAGAGCTTTGAGGCATAAGGAAGAAGAAGAAGAAGAAAAATGTAGACAACAAAGCAAAATGAACTAAGGAAAAAATGGCTAAGTCTTAGCATGGCTTATTCATACTCTCCTCACTTATTGAAGCATGGATTAAAAAATCCAACCATGTTTCAATAGGGATGGCAAATGAATAAAATAATGAGCAAACCATGCTTTGGACCATACCACAAATATTTCCACATTTTACACCTCATTTTCTATTTTCTAAAAATAGAAAATCCATGCCGTGCTTCATAATATATATATATATATATCAGTATATATATTATGAAGAAAATAATTAGTGAGCTAATATTAGTTATGTTATATCAAATATAAATATATATCATATTATTAAATCAACACTTGATTTATAATCCGATAATATCATTTATTTGTATATCACATTATCAAATCAACACTTGATTCAATAATCCGGTTATATCACATATAACCAAACTGATATCAAATAACCGCCAGATTACAATACGGTATCTCATACTCGTATTTAATCAGGCCCCCGCACATATCAGCATATGTGCCCTACTTCGTTTCGCTTGAACCAGGAAACTTCTTTGTGGGACTCTAAAGACTCGTCAATACGCCAGCAGTAAGTGATGATCACATCAGTCACCTATAAGCCATCAGCGGTACTAGCTAGACGTAACGGCTACCCAGGTATTGAACGAATAGAAGATCAACAAGCAATCTTGTTCAAACTCCCATGAATCCTATAGGTAACACTTACCGTACAGTCCGGTCTCTTCATCTGATATGTCGCATATCGAGTCTAGGGGTGGAATCGTCAGACCGCAGTAACTTGATAAGTCATGCCGATATGTGGCCTATAACGATATGAGAAACTGCTGATAACACTTATCAGTAAATTTCATCAACAACCCTGGCCAGGGACTTCCTATTATAGCCAATCTAGCATAGCGCAACATCAACTCCCAATACCGAGAGAGACGAAACCCTTCCTATTGCTCACTGCCTCCATGTGACTCGGGACTGTACCCAAAATCCACCTGTTTGCACGACTCCTTTGAGCCATGGTAGGGGGAAAATCAAAGCACATTAGGAACCACACAAGACTCTATGACGATCTCGATTCTATATGCTAATCTGTACTAGTGTCACCAGAGAACCGCTATTTGACGATAGGTATAGTACCAACTAGGAGTTCTCAGCGAGTCCTGTTCAGTGTACCTATTCTCTAATGAGCACATGTGTACAATCTTTGATGTCAAACACCAATGGATATGGGATCAACTATTGCCCCCTACAGGGTCAAGAAACGTACACACTAGTCTACTCTGGAATATCGATGCCCTATCTCAATATACCCTCGACTAGGAACAATTAAAGGATGTGCTTGTGGACTACCCAGGTCCCAGTAGTATGATCCGCATCATAGTCCTGGTAGTCAAGCCAACACCCTAAGGGCTTTATCAACATGTATATGAGAGACAGTATAATAATACTAAGTGTACATGTTAAGATAAAGAGTAACCAGATAGCATACTATCATGTCGAGCAAGAAAGTCATCTATATATATGTCCAAGCATCCACTATAATATACATCAATGTACAATAATGGTTCCTAACAATCTCCCACTTGCACTAAGGCCAGTTGTTGTAGTATCTCATACCCAAATTTCGTCTGGAGGAGGGCCTTTGAGAGTGGATCCGCTATGTTGTCCTTCATGTCAACTCTCCTGACCCTGATCTCCCGGCGGTCAACTATATATATGTCCAAGCATCCACTATAATATACATCAATGTACAATAATGGCCTCTAGGGCATACATATTCCTAACAATCTCCCACTTGCACTAAGGCCAGTAGTTGTAGTATCTCATACCCAAATTTCGTCTGGAGGAGGGCCTTTGAGAGTGGATCCGCTATGTTGTCCTTCGTGTCAACTCTCCTGACCTCGATCTCCCGGTGGTCAACTATCTCCCGGATCAGGTGATACCACTTAAGAATATGTCTGGATCTCTAATGGGACCGGGATTCTTTGGCCAAAGCCACAGCTCCATTATTATCACAATACACAGGTATTGGATGCTCAATGGATGGAACCACACCAAGTTCAGCTATGAACTTCTTCATCCAGACAACCTCTTTGGTAGTGATGTATTCAGCCTCCATCGTCGAGTCTGCTACGGTATCTTGCTTGGAACTCTTCCAACATACCGCCCCTCCATTGAGAGTGAAGACAAAAACCGAGACCAATTTATAGTCGTTCTTATCACTCTGAAAGCTCTAATCGGTAAAGGACTCCACCTGGAGTTCATCGTTACCATACACCAAGAACATTTCTTTAGTCTTTCTCAAGTACTTAAGAATGTTCTTCACAGCTGTCCAGTGTTTCTCCCTAGGATCTGATTGATACATACTCACTACACCCAGTGAGTAAACTACATCTGGTCTGGTACAAAGCATCGCATACATGATTGACCCGATTGCCAAAGCATAGGGTATCCCTTTCATGCGAGCCCTCTCCAAATCAGTCTTAGGAGAGAGTGATTCCTGAGCAAGCGGGTAAATTACCACACTTAGAATCTTCCATACTAAACCTCTTTAATATGGTGTCTATGTACCTGGATTGGGACAATCCCAACATCCGTTTAGATCTATCTCTATAGATCTTAATCCCCAGGATATAGGAGGCATCACCTAGATCTTTCATGGAGAACTTGTGTGATAAGAAGAGCTTGACCGAGTGCAGCATAGGAACATTGTTTCCTATTAAGAGTATGTCATCCACGTACAATACGAGGAAGACAACCTTACTATCTACAACCTTCTTGTATATACAAGGTTCATCTACGTTTTTTATGAAGTCAAACTCTTTGACAGCTTCATCGAAATAGATGTTCCAGCTCTGATACCTGCTTTTATCCATAGATTGATTTAAGCAGCTTGCACATGCTTCCGCTGCTCCCACTGTCTACAAAGACCTCTGGCTGTGTCATGTACACTCTCTCTTCTAAATCACCATTTAGAAAAGCGGTCTTGACGTCTATCTGCCAGATTTCGTAGTCATGGTATGCATCAATGGCAAGTAGGATCCTGATGGACTTAAGCATGGTAACAGGAGAAAATGTCTCATCATAATCGACACTAGGTCGTTGAAAAACCTTTTGCTACAAGTCAAGCTTTCAAAGTCTCAACTTTTCCATCTACACCAATTTTCTTCTTAAAGATCTATTTGCTCCCAATGGGTTTTATCCCTTCAAGAGCAACTTCCAAAGTCTATACTTTGTTGGTGTACATGGATTCCATCTCAGATCGCATAGCATCCAGCCATTTCACAGAGTTCCTACTTATGATGGCCTGCTCGAAACTAGTTGGGTCATCATCTTCCATGATGCAATCCTCGCTCCCACCGTCTATGAAAAAACCGTAGTATCTCTCAGGTAGATGAGGAACCCTTCTAGATCTGCGGAGTGGCTGGGGTTCATCGGGGACTATTGAATCTTCTGGTTCTACCAAATTGTCAGTTATAGTTTGTGTAGCTGGAACTTCTTCCAGTTCTACCTCATTACCACTAATTTATTTCACAAGAAATTTATTTTCTAAAAAGGTGGCATATTGAGAAACAAACGCCTTTTGTTCCTTAGTGTGGTAGAATATATATCCATATGAATCCTTTGGATATCCCACAAACTTACACAAAACAGACCTTGCCTCGAGCTTGTCTAGATTCTGCTTTTTAACATAGGCCGGACAACCCTGTATCTTAACTCGTTTAAAAGATGGTCCCTTCCCATTCCATATCTCATATGGAGTGGTAGACACGGATTTGGTCGGAACCCTATTCAATAAGTATGCAGCTGTCTCAAGGGCATAACCCCAAAAAGAAATAGGTAACCCAGCAGTATTCATCATAGAGCACACCATATCTAATAGGGTGCGATTCCTCCGCTCCGATACTCCGTTATGCTGTGGTGTATACGGAGGAGTAAGCTGAGAGAGAATCCCATTCTCTTTTAAATAGTCACGGAATTCCGTGCTCAAGTATTCTCCTTCCCGATCAGATCGAATATTTTAATACTTTTACCCGTCTATTTCTCTACTTCGTTCTTGTATTCCTTGAATTTCTGAAAAGCTTCTGACTTGTGTTTCAACAAGAACACATGTCCGAATTTTGAGGGATCATCGGTGAATGTAATAAAGTACGAGGAACCATTCTTGGCATGAGTAGACATAGGACCGCATACATCACTATGTATGAGTCCCAAGAGTTCAGTGGCTCTTTCTCCGTGTCCAGTAAATGGAGTTTTGGTCATTTTACCTTTGAGACACGACTCGCAAGTTTCATAAGATGTAAATTCGAACGGATTCAAATATCCATCTTTATGCAACTTAGCTAGTCTTTTCACATTGATATGACCTAGTCTACAATACCACAAGTATGCTTCGTTCATTTCTGAACTTTTCCTCTTGTATGTGTTCTGTATATTTAGAACCGTGGTTTGATTCAGAACGTATATACCATTACACAACGTACCAAACCTAATCAACACTCGATTTTGAAAAATGTTCATAACATTATCCTCTAATGTGAAATTATATCCTTCTTTAGTTAGCAAAGAAACTGATATAATATTGCACATCATCTTTGGTACGTAGTAACAGTTGTTCAGAATCAATGTATTTCTAGTTGGTAACACTAGGTGATATTCGCCAACTGGTTTGGCTGCAACAATTGCACCATTCTCTACTACTATAGACTTATCACCCATCCTCAGTTGTCTACCTCTCTTTAGTTCATGTAACAAATTACATACGTAGGATCATGATCCAGTATCCAATACACAGGATGTAGAGCAAACAGAGAAACAGTTCTCGGTAACGAACACACCCGAAGAGGATGCATCAGTATGCTCCTTCTTCGTTCGGGTGGCGTGGGAATCCGGGTATTCCCCTATTCCTTGCTCAGACTTATGACTACCATAAGATAGAGCGGAACCTAGCCCAGTATAATAAGTGGGTTTGGTCAATACATCCATATTATTATCAAGATTAAGGCGTGTTATTGGTCGCTACCTGGAGAGAGAGAGAGAAGGAAACGCATTAGCGTGCACACTTTGCAAGATTAGATTGGTTATTATCTTATCTAATCAGGATGGCTCCCACCGTTTTTATCAAATCTTCCTTCAAACCATAAAAAGTAAGATTAGCCGGGATTAATTACAACCTACAAGTTCGCCGATCGTTCAACCAGACAGGTATTGGTACTCCGAGGGAGTCTCCCTTGCTTTTGCATGGAACTAATTAAATAACCTTGTTTCCGCAAGGGCATCACCCCGTTAACACCTTTCTTAGACACCTAATGAATCGGCTAATTGTAAAGTGGAAAACTATCCCAGGAATAACTCTTACTCATAGTGGGTATCGAGATCCAACTATCTCATAGAAGGTATGCAATCTCATTGCAAATTTCAACACTTGAAATCCCCAATATCTGTTTTTGCCCCTAGCAACTTATGACCTTGGTTATGGTCAACAAATCATAAGTGCTAGCCAAGTTCAACCCGTCATTTCTTGACTGAATTAAACCCACCCGTACGACCCTTGGGTAAGGTCAACAAAGCCATACGACTACCCTAATCCAATCACATCACATGCCGCAGATAAGAACTAATTAGCTACCGCTCACTACGCCTTGGCTATTGTCAACAAACGTAGCATGAATATTAAATAGTACTTTTCTGAAATGGCGGAGGGCTACGGCTGGTTTTAAGAAAACCTTTAACGTAATGAACTTGATATCGTTGCAGAATCTAGTGATTTGAAAAGGAGTGTTTTTTGTAGCTTTTTCTAGTTTCACTAAAGAGGTCACTCCCGGTGAAGAGATCTCGGCTCTTTCCTCATCGAATGAGGTGCTGGATATTCATCAAGGAATATCACTATGCAAAACAAGAACTAGAGAAGCTATTAAAACAAAACTGAGTGGTTTGTAGCATTTACTAGTTTTGCTAAAGAAGCCACTCCCGGTGAAGGATCTCAGCTCTTTCCTCATCGAATGAGGTGCTGGATATTCATCAAGGAATACCACTATGCAAAGTAAGAACTAGAGTTACCTATTTTTAAAACTTTTGATTCTACAACATCTTTAGGTTTCTTTTCTTTTCATTAATCTCATTAATGAAGTCCCATCATTTAATGTTTTCTGAACATCACAGAAAATGAAACGAAAATAGAATGTACGCTTTTACCATCTGTTCCCCTCCGAATGGCGGCCAAGACATGGACTGTCTCTCCTGAAATTCGGGACAGATGCTAATTGGTGCTATCCGTCCACCTCTCCGAAGATGCCAAGTTGATTTATGGCACCATGTATCGAAGGTTTAAACGGATGCGGCCGATGTAGCAGACTTCGTCAGATTCCCCCTCATTTGAGGGGTTTTTGATTGTGGGGATGCTCTTCCCTGCAGGCGCAAGCCCCTGCAGTTAATTCCGCTACCGCATCGCGGTAACCACTTTCTCCTTCTCTAGATGGTCACTTCGTGTCGTGGGTGTTTGTTTTGTTTTTGGTTGCCCGTGGATTGTATACGGAGACTGAGTTATGTCGTCGCCCGTAGGACGTGGATTAGTCCAAATCCGTATTTTCTTAGATTTGGGTTTGGGGTTTTGGTTTGAGGATACGTTAGCCATATTTGAGGCTAAGATCAACTCAAACGTTTGTTAAGGATACGTTAGTCTAATTTGAGACTAAGATCAACTTAACAGGATCCTTTAGATCCGACAAAAGAGCATTTGGGCTCTATTGTTCCAGTTTAGGGACATAGTGGTCCGTTGAATGTATGACCGTCGGGACCCATCACCTCTCTGACGACGTTGAAGGATTACAACGACAGATGTCAGAGGAGTTCAGAGATGTACCCTTGAGCCAAAGTTGGTTGGGAGATCTATAGTCCAATTTGGGACTAAAGTCTGTTTGAAGGTTTTGGTTTAAGGATACGTTAGCCATATTTGAGGCTAAGATCAACTTAAACGTTTGTTAAGGATACGTTAGTCTGATTTGAGACTAAGATCAACTTAACGGGATCGTTTAGATCCGACAAAAGAGCGTTTGGGCTCTATTGTTCCAGTTTAGTGACATGGTGGTCCATTGCCAGCTTAGGGACATGGGGGTCCATGTTCCAGTTTAGGGACATAGTGGTCCATTGCCAGTTTAGGGACATGGTGGTCCATTGCCAGTTTAAGGACATGGTGGTCCATAGGTAGTTTAAGGACGCATAAGTCCGTGGGTTTAAGGACCCCACAGTCCGTATCTTGGTTTAAGGATGCATAAGTCCATGAGTTTAAGGACCCCACAGTCCGTGTTGATGTGTGGTCGTCGGGACCCGTCACCTCTCTGAAGACATTGAAAGATTACAACGACAAATATCAGAGGAGTTCAGAGATGTACCCTTGAACCAATGAGTTGGTTGAAAGAGCAGATGTGCTCAGTTCAAGATGATTTGAGGACTTATGGCCAGTTTGGGCTAAGTCCAATTATGTTTGAAATATTGGCCTTCTGTTGTCCATTGAAGGAGAGGCTTTGCCTCTAGAAACTTAGCCAATTGGGCTAAAGCTAGTGTTAAACACTAAAGACCAACAGTGTTAAACACTGGGAATAAGATTAGCAAGTTAGTGTTAAACACTAAAAGATTACCAGTGTTAAACACTAGCAACATGGCTTTCAAATTAGTGTTAAACACTAAAGCAAATCAGTGTTAAACACTAAAGCAAA
The DNA here is from genome assembly GCA_030015575.1 of Agapanthus africanus. Classification (NCBI taxonomy): domain Eukaryota; kingdom Viridiplantae; phylum Streptophyta; class Magnoliopsida; order Asparagales; family Amaryllidaceae; genus Agapanthus; species Agapanthus africanus. Next base: position 362,913,612 of record JASDDO010000004.1, read on the forward strand.
TCAGTGTTAAACACTGGTAATCAGAGATTTCAAATTAGTGTTAACCACTAAAGCAAATCAGTGTTAAACACTGGGAACAAAGTCTTCAGATTAGTGTTAAACACTAAGGAGAGAGGGGTCACGTGTGGACACGTGAGAGCGCCCTGATTTCCCTTATTTTATTCTGCAGATCAGTGTTTAACTCTTTTAATTCTGACAGCCATCACGTGTGAGCACGTGATGGAGGCCTCCGCTCTGGTCTGTTAGAATGCTCATTAGGGGTCACGTGGTGACACGTGAGGGCGCCCTAAATGTGGAGCCAGATCTCCTTTTAGTTTATCCTCAAATCTACGAATAAGTGTTAAATACTTTTGTTTTTATTTTAGAGCATCACGTGTTGGCACGTGATGGGGATCAGTGCGCCAATTGTTAAAGCATTTGCTGAGGGGTCACGTGATAACACGTGAGAGCGCCCAAAGCTTTCATTTCCTTTGCTTTTTCTTTCTGCGTTTTGGGAGTCACGTGGGAGCACGTGAGGTGATGCTTCAAAGTTCTTTGCAGGGGATCTTTTCAAGGGTCACGTGGGGGCACGTGACTCTAGTTCTTTTCATGAACAGAGATCTTTTAAGAATTGAATTCTTTATAGGGTTAAATCCTAATTATGATTTTGGAAGAATTAAATTCCTATCGTGAAAGAATTAAATTCTTATTTAGGATGAAACCTTGATTTCTTTTCAAAGGAATTAAATTCCCAGATATGTGAAAGAATTAAATTCTTGATTAGGGTTAAACCCTAGTTTCATTTTAGGAGGAATTAAATTCCTGTGAGTTTGGGAGAATTAAATTCTCAAAACTCAATTCCTCCTCTGTGTTTTAGATCTGCATGGCAGGATCTCAACCCAATGAGAATTAAATTCTCAATTCATGGGGAGATGTGCACTTTGCAGATCCTCCACCAGAGAAAGAACTAAGTTCTTTTCTTTAAATAAGAGTTAAACTCTTTTGAGAATTAAATTCTCTTTTGAAGCCTCTCTTTTCTTACCTAGGGTTTTTCTTTTGCAGAGAATTAAATTCTCCTCTCTTTGCTTTTTTTCCTCTTGAGAATTAAATTCTCCTCCCTCTGTTTTTCTCTCAAAAAAGTAGATCCCCCTTTTCTCTTCTTTTCTTGGCTCCTATTTATAGGAGAAGGAAGAGAATCAATTTGTTTAGCAAATCTCTCATTAAGAGATTTGATTTGTATGTTGAGAGATTTGATTTGCATTCATCATTAATCTGGGCCTTTAGATTGTTAAGTGAATTTTATTCACCATTGGATTTTAAATCCAAAGATATCCATTTGTTATCTCGGTCAGATTTAGGGGGGAAATCTTTCCAAGTCCAAGATCTTTCCATAAATTGGTGATATTTAATCACCCTTGGATCTTTAATCCAACGGTCCCCATAATCCTTTTCCATTTGGAAAGATTTAGAGACTTTTAGAATTTAATTCTATTAACTGTAGGGCTTTCGGAACCAGTCACGTGCTGACACGTGACCCTTGGTCACGTGTGAGCACGTGACCCCGAATTGAGTTCTTTAATGGACGCTTCTTTATGTTGTTGTTTTAACCATCACGTGTCAACACGTGACCATTGGTCACGTGTAAGCACGTGATAACTCGTTGAGGTATTTTCTGACTTTTAGAATTAAATTCTATTTATTATTTTAGAGGCCTTAAAAGCCCATCACGTGTCTGCACGTGACCCATGGTCACGTATGAGCACGTGATGCCCCATTGGGGTCTTTTCTGAATTTTTATCATATCTTTTAACTCTTCCAGCGGGTCCTTAAAGGTCCATCACATGTGGACACGTGATGCCTCATAACTTTTGATCCCGGATGAATTATGAGGCCCATAATATATCAAATCGAAGGGTTTTTCGAGATGCTTCCAATACCATCAGAATTTAATAGTTCCTCCTTCGGGAACTTATCAAAATACAGGCCGGAAGATATTGGTTCGCATTTCCTTAAATGTATCGCTGCCATTTGATACCTTGGACTCTTCTGCACAGAAATTTTTGGCGGGAACAAATGCCCCCCACTACTTTGCCCACGTAAGTATATACGTGGGTGAAGTAGTGCAAAGTAATGCATAGAGTATGACCAGTTTCGGGTTGGTATATTACTTTCAGAATCTTGATCTGAGAAGATAACGAGCGGACACAAGCGTCGTCATTTATCATTGACTCAAATCTCGACTCTTAAGAGATATAGTTCCAAACTCTTAACTCCATGAGCCGCACCCTTCTATCTCTTTATATCTTACTCTGGCGTGAAGTAGTTTATATGCTCATGAGTATCTTTTCCATTTCAGTGGCATGTAGCTTTGGCGAGTGTGGCTCATAGATGGTCCATCTTGACCTCTTTGCAGGGCGGTGATGGCTTAGGAGACAGGGTTAGGATCTGCCACCTAAGACTTTTCAACTTTATGAGCCGTGATGGTCTCATAAAAACTTTTCTCCCTACGAGTCGAGAGGATCCCGCAGGTGTATTTTCTCCTTAGGGGTCGTGAGGACTCCTAAGTGTGTTTTCTCTTGAAAGTCGTAAGGATCTCACAAGAGAATTTTCCCTCTTACGAGTCGAGAGGACCCGTAAGCGGTTGTTTCCCTCCTTGTCGAGATTCGACTTTGGAGAGTGTGAACCGTGGATAGTATGCAAGAGACCGTTTTGGATCGCCTTGCAGGGCCCCAATGCTTAGGAAACAGGTTTTTTAATCCCTACTGCCTAAGGCTTTATCTCACGAGTCGAGACGAATCGAGAAGTTCTCGCAAAGACATCAATTTCCTCACGAGTCGAAACGGATCGAGCAGATCTCGCAAGAATATCCTAACGTCACAGTTAACCTCTGCTCTTTACGACAGAAGTCCGTTAGGGTCTGTGGTACTTAGGGTTTTGGCCGTCGTACCGTCGCATGAGCTGATATATTCCTTGATAGGCAATCGTGCTGTTCGAGTAACCCTGCGACTGCCGTGTCTCTGATCCCTTCGGGGGCTGGACAAGACGTCTTCAAGCAATCCTCTTTGGCAGTTTGACCGTTGGAAGAGCAAGCGTTAGGAATTTGCCATGCCGCTTTTTACTTGAGGTTAGGCTTATTTTGGAGAGCCCCGATGAGTCATAACCACTCCGCGCTGGTGTGGGATGATCTCCGATAGTCTTTCAGGCTTTATATGACTTGCCGTTAAGACTCTGAAGCTAGGAATTTGGCCTTTGCTTCGTTTGCTGGCATTGCGTCCTCTGTATCGAGACGAATGTCGTGGTTGTCTCTAGGTTGCCGATGAACCGTCGAGATTTGGAACTAGGGATTTTGCCATGGCTCCTTTTGGTGATGTTGCGTCTGCTGTATCGAGACGAACGTCGAGGTGGTGACCACTCCATGTGGGATGATCTCCAGTGGTCTTTCAGGCTTTATATGACTTGCCGTTAAGACCTTGAAGCTAGGAATTTGGCCTTCGCTTCGTTTGCTGGCATCGCGTCCTCTGTATCGAGATGAATGTCATGGTTGTCTCTAGGTTGCTAGTGAACCGTCGAGGTTTGGAACTGGGGATTTTGCCGTGGCTCCTTTTGGTGATGTTGCGTCTCCTGTGTCGAGACGAACGTCGAGGTGGTGACCACTCCGCACTGGTGCGAGATAATCTCCGATTGTCTTTCAGGCTTTATATGACTTGCCGTTAAGACCCTGAAGCTAGGAATTTGGCCTTTGCTTCGTTTGCTGGCATCGCATCCTCTGTATCGAGACGAATGTCATGGTTGTCTCTAGGTTGCTGGTGAACCGTCGAGGTTTGGAACTAGGGATTTTGCCGTGGCTCCTTTTGGTGATGTTGCGTCTGCTGTGTCGAGACGAACGTCGAGGTTGTGACCACTCCGCACTGGTTCGAGATGATCTCCGATTGTCTTTCAGGCTTTATATGACTTGCCTTTAAGACCCTGAAGCTAGGAATTTGGCCTTCGCTTCGTTTGCTGGCATCGCGTCTGCTGTGTCGAGACGAATGCCGCGGTTGTCTCTGGGTTGCATGCGAGCCGTCAAGGTTTGGAACTAGGGATTTTGCCGTGGCTCCTTTTGATGATGTTGCGTCTGCTGCGTCGAGACGAACGTCGAGGTGGTGACCACTCCGCACTGGTGCGAGATAATCTCCGATTGTCTTTCAGGATTTATATGACTTGCCGTTAGGACGCATGAAGCTAGGAATTTGGCCTTTGCTTCATTTGCTTTGGCGTGTCTGAATCCTGCTGGGGGAAGAACGCTGGGGCGACATTTCATCTGCTGTATTGAGACGAGCGTCAAGGTGGTGACCACTCCGCGCTGGTGCGAGATGATCTCCGAATGTCTTTTAGGCTTTATATGACTTGTCGTCAAGACCCTGAAGCTAGGAATTTGGCCTTTGCTTCGTTTGTTGGCATTGCGTCTGCTGTATCGAGAAGAATGCTGAGGTGGAGCTGGGATTTTGCCGTCACTCCGCTTTACTGACCATGGGGTCTTTCGTTGACGTTGCATCTGCATCCTGCTGGACTGCGAAGGAACGCCGTTGGTGACATCTCGTCTACTGTATCGAGACGGATGTTGAGGTGGAGCTGGGATTTTTCCATCGCTCCGCTTTGTTTCGACCGTGAGGTATTTCGTTGACGTTGCATCTGCATCCTGCTGGACTGCGGAGGAACGCCATTGTTGACATCTCGTCTGCTGTATCGAGACGAATGTCGTGGTGGTGACCACTCCATGTGGGATGATCTCTGATTGTCTTTTCGGTTTTATATGGGTTACCGTCAAGACGTTGAAGCTAGGAATGTGGCCTTCGCTTCGTTTGCTTTGACTGTGTCTGCTGTATCGAGACGAATGATGAGGTGGAGCTGGGATTTTGCCGTCACTCCGCTTTGTTTCGACCATGAGGTCTTTTGTTGATGTTGCTTCTGCATCCTGTTGGACTGCGAAGGAACGCCATTATTGACATCTCGTCTACTGTATCGAGACGGATGTTGAGGTGGAGCTGGATTTTTGCCGTCGCTCCGCTTTGTTTCGACCGTGAGGTCTTTTGTTGACGTTGCATCTGCATCCTGATGGACTGCGAAGGAACACTGCTGTTGACATTGCGTCTACTGTAACGAGACGAATGCTGAGGTGGAGCTAGGATTTTGCCTTCACCCCGCTTTGCAGACCATGGGGTCTTTCGTTGATGTTGCTTCTGCATCCTGTTGGACTGCGAAGGAACGCCATTGTTGACATCTTGTCTACTGTATCGAGACGGATGTTGAGGTGGAGCTGGGATTTTGCCGTCGCTCCGCTTTGTTTCGACCGTGAGGTATTTCGTTGACGTTGCATCTGCATCCTGCTGGACTGCGGAGGAACGCCATTGTTAACATCTCGTCTGCTGTATTGAGACGAATGCTGAGGTGGAGCTGGGATTTTGCCATCGCTCCGCTTGATGGTGTAACATCTGTGTCATGCTGGAATGAGGAGGCCCACCGTTGTTGGTCTTCGGGCTGCAGATGTGGCCATTGAGATTTGGAACTAGGGACTTTGCCATGGTTCCGTTTCGTTGCGACTCTGGGGTCGGTTGTTGACGTCACGTCTGCATCTGGTTGGAGTGAGGAGAAACGCCGTTGGTGGTCTCTAAGTTGTCGATATTGACGTCGAGACCCTGAAGCTAGGGACCTTCTTTTGCTTCGTTTGTTGATATTGTGTCTGCAATATTGCGACAAATGTCGAGGTTGTCTCTAGGTTGTCTATGAACCGTCGAGATTTGGCTTCGCTTTCTGATGGAGCCTGATGGGAAGGTATGGTTCCCTCTTTATCTGTGCCCCTGGATCTTATACAGGGATCGATGTGATTTCACCTGCAGGGCAAAAAGTTTCATTCTTTCATTTTTTTTTCTTTCCGCGATGCTCTATCATTTAAGCTTTTTATATCGCGAAAATCGCGATTGCCCCATCATTTCGGCTATTTTTCGCGGTGCCCAATCATTTCGGCTATTTTTCTTTTTACTCGCTGCTTTTTATTGCGAGTTGCCCAATCATTTCGGCTATTTTGCATGCATACATTTTTACTTGCTGATTTTGTTTGCAAGTTGCCCCATCATTTCGGCTATTTCGTATGCATTTTTTTTTGGCTCGCTGATTTTTTTTTGCGAGTAGAGGATTTGGGATCTGATACCAATCTTGGCATCAGCATCGCTGCGACTGGAATATTGCCAGGAGCGAATCATCATTTGCCGTGAAAGGACTTGGAATTTGATACCGGTTTAGGCATCAGCATCGCTGCAACTGGGATATTGCCAGGAGCGAATCATCATTTGCCTTGAAAGGGCTTGGAATTTGATACCGGTTTAGGCATCAGCATCGCTGCAACTGGGATATTGCCAGGAGCGAATCATCATTTGCCTTGAAAGGGCTTGGAATTTGATACCGGTTTAGGCATCAGCATCGCTGCAACTGGGATATTTCCAGGAGCGAATCATCATTTGCCTCTGTCGATGTTGAACAAAGGTGGCTTAGTAAACAGGGTTAAGGGTCCTGTCGGCTAAGGCTTTTGACTTCATAAGCCGTAAGGGTCTCACAAAGGTATTTCTCCCTACAAGTCGTGAGGATCTTGTAGGTGTGTTTTCTCCTTGGGAATCGTGAGGATTCCTAAGTGCATGTTCTCTTGTAAGTCGTAAGGATCTTACAAAAGGGTTTTCTCCTTATAAGTCGAGGGGACTTACAAGTGTTGTCTGCTGTACAAGCATATCCCTAGTCACGGATGGGACTTTGTTAGGGAAATATTTATTCGTGCCCGTGGATTGTATACAAGGGTCAATATGAGCCGCTTGTAGGGCAAAATCGAAGGTTGTGGGGGTTGCTTAAGAACAGGTTAAGGTTTCTGTAACTTAAGACTTTCAAATCTTATGAGCCGTGAGGGTCCCATAAGAGAGTTCTCCTTACGAGTCGTGAGGATCTCGTAAGTGTAATTTCTCCTTAGGAATCGTGGGGATCCCTAAGTGTGTTGCTTCCTTTGTGAGTCGTAAGGATCTCACTCGGGTGGTTTCTCCTCACAAGGTCGAGAGGACCCTGTAAGTGTTTTAACGAGGTTGCGCCCTTTCGGGTTTTCACAAACACTCGCCGGTAGCCCTGCTGTTTTTACTCACGGAGCCCTTTCGGGTTTTCATCCGTGCCCATTTTGCTTATGGACATACCGTTTTTTTTTGGTTTTTTTTTTAACGAGTCTGCGCCTTTTCGGGTTTTCACAATACTCGCCGGTAGCCCTGCTGTTTTTACTCACGGAGCCCTTTTGGGTTTTCATCCGTGCCCATTTTGCTTGTGGATATACCGTTTTTTTTACCACGCCAGCCTGAGGATGCCGCGGGTTGATAGTAGTTTAACGACGTTTCGGTCATTTGCAAGTTTTAGGACATTGCGGTCCGTCGTTAGTTTAGGGACGTTTCGGTCCGACGCCAGTTTTAGGACATAGTGGTCCACCGTCGTCGTATTTGAGGCGAATCTCTAGTTTACTGACTTTTTGGTCTATGGGGCTTTCTTTATGAAAGAGAACGATGCCCCCGGCATGTCCATCTTTTTCGGAGGATGCGGTTCTGGCAGGCTCACCTTCCAGTTGTCAGACAACGCGAATTTGCCCTGTTGGTATTCATCCTCAATCCAGCCTTTGAAGACATAGCAATTTTCGAGTGGGTGACCCATTACTCTGTGGTAGGGACAATAGTTAGGATTTTCAACGTTACCTGGCTGCAACGGACGTTTTGGATCCGGCAGAGTGATGAGCCCGCTGCGCACCGCTAGCTCGAACAGTCTCTTTATTTTATCTTTGGGAAACGAGTAAGGACGTTTCAACTTCTCATTGAGGTATCGCGGCTTGTTGTTTTGACGACCAAACGGCTTCGGGTCACTCGGCTGTTGTTGAGCATTGGCGACGGAGGTCGCTTTTCCATTCCCCTTATCCCTTTTGTTCGACCCCTTATTTGCGGGTCCGAGATTCTTTTCGGGTAGCGTGCGATTGCGCAGCTGAATGTTCTCGTAATTCCTCAATTCTTTCGTTTCAGAGATGGATTCCTTGAAGAGAGGACCGAGGGCTACTTTTTCGTCGGAGTCGCTCCCGAAGGTGAGAACTTGCGATCCCCCAGGATCAACCCTATGACAATTGCCGGCAATTCTTTTACGCTCATCTGTCGCATTTTTCCGCTGTTTACGAGCTTCACGCTTTGTCTTGTTGAAGTGTTGCCTGTGAGTGACATATCCTTGCCACCAACACTTAAAGGAGTTGCAGTCTTCAGTAGGATGTGCGATCTTCTGATGATATAAGCAGAAGTTAGGATGTACGTCCGTTTCATCAAGATGTATACCACCAGGAGAATTTTCTCTGAAAGAGGGCAGTCTCATCCCCATCGATATGGCTTTGGCGAACCTTTTCCTCATCTTGAACCTGCTTTTATATGCAGCGGATGTACTTTGATCCGGTGGGAGTGTTTCGACCCTTTCATCTAGTCGCCGACGTTTGGCTTTCTCGAATATGGCCATCTCGCGCTCTCGATCAGCTTTGCTTTTGAGACGGGCTTCATTCAGGAATGCATCAATCATTTCGTCTGATGGTCCTAGAAGTTCTGGCTCAGGATCTGCCCCCATCTTCTCTGTGTAAGGAGCTTCTTCGTCATTTATTGACGAGTGAGGGATCATATGGCAGCTTGCCACATAATCTTCAGATTCATCCGACGAGTCTTCTCCATTGTCATCATCTCCGTCCTTAATGACGTGGCTGAGAAATTCTTGGCGTGTGATTGGAGTCCGCTCTTTTTGATTGTATTCTTCCAACGCGTCAATCTGCTTTTGCATGTCCGTGCACTTGTCACTAGGCTCCACGGGCTTTTTGGTCTTCTTCTTCGACGACTTTGACGGTTGAGTGTGAGCGCTTTGGCTATCATCACCGATCTTTAGAATTGGGCGCGGTTTCAGCATCCCTTCGATGATTTGAGGTTCGAGTGGGTTCTTCCATCTGACCGCCGGGCACGTATGAAGATCACTCGGCATCCTTTTGGTTTTGGATGAAAGCATGACCTCCCATAGGGCTTCTTCAACAAGAGAACAAGTTGCCCCCGGTGTGTCTGTCTTCTTAGGAGTGTGCGGTTGTGGTGGGTTTACTTTCCACTTCTCAGACAGCTCAAACTTGCCTTGTAGGTACTGATTCTCGATCCATCCCTTAAAAACGAAGCAATCCTCGATCGGGTGGCTTACCGTTTGGTGGTAAGGGCAATAATTGGGATTGTTGACATCGCCTGGCTGCAACGGACGTTTTGGATCCGGCAGATTGATGAGTCTGTTGCGCACTGCCAGTTCAAACAGTTTCCTCGTTTTATCCTGGGGAAACGAGTAAGGACGTCCCAGTCTCTCCTCGAGGGATGGGCGTGGACGCACGTTGTTTTGGCTAACAACCGGCTTTAAGTTGCTCGGCCGCTGCTGAGTATTGGCAACGAAAGTTGCTTTCTCTTTGCCCTTTTCATTCCAAGGATCTGTTTTTGAAGAGGAAGGCCTATGGCCCATCTGGTCCATTTGGGCCAGCTTGTCAATCAAGGCCTGGAAGGTGGTCGGCTTGAAAAACATCATGAACTGGGAGATGGCCGCTTGAGGGTCAAGAGTGCCCACGAACATGCCTACTGCAGGAGCCTCTTCTATGCGTTGTTCGCATTTCGACCATAGGTTCCGCCATCGTGTTGCGTATTGGACCCACGTTTCGCCTGGCCTTATCCTGGCATTAATCAGTGCTGTTATCGGGGTGCGTCCACTAGCACTCGCGAATCTCTGTGTAAACAGCAGCTCCATCTCCGTAAATGTCTTGATAGAGTCATTTGGGAGTTCAGAGTACCACTCAAATGCCATTTCCGACAGGCTGCCAACAAACTGGCGGAGCAGCAATTTATCATCACCTCCAGTGTTGCCGCACATGGCTCTAAATTGAGCGACGTGCTGATGCGGATTTCCCGTTCCCTTATATACGTGGAACTTAGGGATCGTATATCCCGTCGGGTAACTAATTTGGTCATACCATCCCGGGTAGGGTCATCCGGTTCTAGCAATTTGCCCAGCCGCTTCATTTTTCTGGTGAGCTCGTATTTGCTGAGCTATATGGTCATCCAGTGCGGCCTTGGAAATGGTTTCTTCCTTGGCTGCTGAAAGGGCCGGAGGAGGATTCGATGTCTCTCCTTTGTCATCTTCAAGGACAATCGGAGGATCTTCAGCAGGAGGATCTTGCTGGATCATCATCCCTACCATATCTTGGAAGAGAAGAGCCATTTGTTTTATGTTAGCCGCTTGCTCTGCAGCTTCTTTGTCCTTCTTTTCAAGGACTCTGCGTAAGAAGTCAGCATCAGTTTCTTGTTCGTGACGCTGCTCTGATGATGCCTCTGGGCTTTCTTTTGGCTCGGTAAGTGCGGCCATTGTAGTCAGCATCTCTTGAAGCTTCTGCTGTTGCTGTTCTTGAGCTTTTGTCACGGATCGGGTGAGCGGTCGGTGACCCGTCGAAGCACGGCTTTCCTCCTTTCCGGAAGCCATATAAACGGTGTGCAGCACCATGCCCCCAGACTTGGGGCGTTTGTGCTCTGCGCTTTTACGGTTCGCCATGTTCACAGAGGTCTTTTGCGGCCTCCTTTTCTTTTGAGTGATTGACGTTGAGGGAGCCGTCGCAGTGGGTACCCGAGTAGCTGTTGCTTTTTCTGGTCTGACAGAGTAGTCTTTCTCCTGCCGAACTTTCATCTTTTTCTGTCGGCGGAGATAGTCTTGATCCATCGCGGAGTCTTGGACTAGACGCTAGACCTTGTAAATTTCATAGGATAGCCGTTGAGAGGACTGTTCTGGCTTGGCTTCTGCAACATTTCCCACTGGAGGAGGGGATCTTTTTAGTACGGCGGTAGGAGAGTTTTTGCGCACCGTGTTCAGCAATTCAAAGCTGTTCCTGATTGGAACAGTAGCATCGGTCTCCACCATTGGAGCGGGTGGAGTAAGTCCAGACGGAGAGATGCCCCCAGCCTTTCTTACTCGGTGCCAGTGACGACGTCGAGCATGTCGTGCGAATGAGATCACCTCCGTTGTTGGATGAGCTTCTTCATGCCCCCTCTGAGCAGGGGAAGAAGCTTTGAGGACCTCGCTTGGAGCAACAACCGGAATGGCCAGCCTTGTAAAAACCGACTTCTTGGAAGGAGGAGCCTTTCCAATGATTTCGTCCGCTTGAGCCGGGATAGCTATCCGCTTTGGGATGGCAGCTTCGGGTATCGCGGGTTTGCAGACGTTCTGGCCTAGTCTGTTGAAAACTGAGGTATTGAAGCTGGGCGACCCGTTGAGAGGGGTCGCGGCAGTTGTAAGCCGATCAAAGACCGACTTCTTTGGGGCTTCTTTCAACGTCATTGTGGCATTGAAGCTCAACGGTGGGAGCATGGTCCCGAAGAATAATCCAGTGGTGTCCTGAGTTACCTGCTCCACTGGCATCTTGAAAAGGGAGGCCGCTTGGGGCCCATAAGTCACTCCTCCAGCAAGGACCGAGCGAGAGTTGCAGTTGCAGGCAGTGCAGTTCGAAGCCATTGATCTTCTGTTTTCTGCACGGAACAAGACACCAAATCTTAGTACCTCGAATCCACAGGCAACCACAGTAAACCGCGATTCGTTCGCGAACACGACACACGAAGTGTGGAGTGGAAAGTGGAAAAGGTCCCACCGGGCGTGCCAGAATCTGTTCCCCTCCGAATGGCGGCCAAGACATGGACTGTCTCTCCTGAAATTCGGGACAGATGCTAATTGGTGCTATCCGTCCACCTCTCCGAAGATGCCAAGTTGATTTATGGCACCATGTATCGAAGGTTTAAACGGATGCGGCCGATGTAGCAGACTTCGTCAGATTCCCCCTCATTTGAGGGGTTTTTGATTGTGGGGACGCTCTTCCCTGCAGGCGCAAGCCCCTGCAGTTAATTCCGCTACCGCATCGCGGTAACCACTTTCTCCTTCTCTAGATGGTCACTTCGTGTCGTGGGTGTTTGTTTTGTTTTTGGTTGCCCGTGGATTGTATACGGAGACTGAGTTATGTCGTCGCCCGTAGGACGTGGATTAGTCCAAATCCGTATTTTCTTAGATTTGGGTTTGGGGTTTTGGTTTGAGGATACGTTAGCCATATTTGAGGCTAAGATCAACTCAAACGTTTGTTAAGGATACGTTAGTCTAATTTGAGACTAAGATCAACTTAACAGGATCCTTTAGATCCGACAAAAGAGCATTTGGGCTCTATTGTTCCAGTTTAGGGACATAGTGGTCCGTTGAATGTATGACCGTCGGGACCCATCACCTCTCTGACGACGTTGAAGGATTACAACGACAGATGTCAGAGGAGTTCAGAGATGTACCCTTGAGCCAAAGTTGGTTGGGAGATCTATAGTCCAATTTGGGACTAAAGTCTGTTTGAAGGTTTTGGTTTAAGGATACGTTAGCCATATTTGAGGCTAAGATCAACTTAAACGTTTGTTAAGGATACGTTAGTCTGATTTGAGACTAAGATCAACTTAACGGGATCGTTTAGATCCGACAAAAGAGCGTTTGGGCTCTATTGTTCCAGTTTAGTGACATGGTGGTCCATTGCCAGCTTAGGGACATGGGGGTCCATGTTCCAGTTTAGGGACATAGTGGTCCATTGCCAGTTTAGGGACATGGTGGTCCATTGCCAGTTTAAGGACATGGTGGTCCATAGGTAGTTTAAGGACGCATAAGTCCGTGGGTTTAAGGACCCCACAGTCCGTATCTTGGTTTAAGGATGCATAAGTCCATGAGTTTAAGGACCCCACAGTCCGTGTTGATGTGTGGTCGTCGGGACCCGTCACCTCTCTGAAGACATTGAAAGATTACAACGACAAATATCAGAGGAGTTCAGAGATGTACCCTTGAACCAATGAGTTGGTTGAAAGAGCAGATGTGCTCAGTTCAAGATGATTTGAGGACTTATGGCCAGTTTGGGCTAAGTCCAATTATGTTTGAAATATTGGCCTTCTGTTGTCCATTGAAGGAGAGGCTTTGCCTCTAGAAACTTAGCCAATTGGGCTAAAGCTAGTGTTAAACACTAAAGACCAACAGTGTTAAACACTGGGAATAAGATTAGCAAGTTAGTGTTAAACACTAAAAGATTACCAGTGTTAAACACTAGCAACATGGCTTTCAAATTAGTGTTAAACACTAAAGCAAATCAGTGTTAAACACTAAAGCAAATCAGTGTTAAACACTGGTAATCAGAGATTTCAAATTAGTGTTAACCACTAAAGCAAATCAGTGTTAAACACTGGGAACAAAGTCTTCAGATTAGTGTTAAACACTAAGGAGAGAGGGGTCACGTGTGGACACGTGAGAGCGCCCTGATTTCCCTTATTTTATTCTGCAGATCAGTGTTTAACTCTTTTAATTCTGACAGCCATCACGTGTGAGCACGTGATGGAGGCCTCCGCTCTGGTCTGTTAGAATGCTCATTAGGGGTCACGTGGTGACACGTGAGGGCGCCCTAAATGTGGAGCCAGATCTCCTTTTAGTTTATCCTCAAATCTACGAATAAGTGTTAAATACTTTTGTTTTTATTTTAGAGCATCACGTGTTGGCACGTGATGGGGATCAGTGCGCCAATTGTTAAAGCATTTGCTGAGGGGTCACGTGATAACACGTGAGAGCGCCCAAAGCTTTCATTTCCTTTGCTTTTTCTTTCTGCGTTTTGGGAGTCACGTGGGAGCACGTGAGGTGATGCTTCAAAGTTCTTTGCAGGGGATCTTTTCAAGGGTCACGTGGGGGCACGTGACTCTAGTTCTTTTCATGAACAGAGATCTTTTAAGAATTGAATTCTTTATAGGGTTAAATCCTAATTATGATTTTGGAAGAATTAAATTCCTATCGTGAAAGAATTAAATTCTTATTTAGGATGAAACCTTGATTTCTTTTCAAAGGAATTAAATTCCCAGATATGTGAAAGAATTAAATTCTTGATTAGGGTTAAACCCTAGTTTCATTTTAGGAGGAATTAAATTCCTGTGAGTTTGGGAGAATTAAATTCTCAAAACTCAATTCCTCCTCTGTGTTTTAGATCTGCATGGCAGGATCTCAACCCAATGAGAATTAAATTCTCAATTCATGGGGAGATGTGCACTTTGCAGATCCTCCACCAGAGAAAGAACTAAGTTCTTTTCTTTAAATAAGAGTTAAACTCTTTTGAGAATTAAATTCTCTTTTGAAGCCTCTCTTTTCTTACCTAGGGTTTTTCTTTTGCAGAGAATTAAATTCTCCTCTCTTTGCTTTTTTCCTCTTGAGAATTAAATTCTCCTCCCTCTGTTTTTCTCTCAAAAAAGTAGATCCCCCTTTTCTCTTCTTTTCTTGGCTCCTATTTATAGGAGAAGGAAGAGAATCAATTTGTTTAGCAAATCTCTCATTAAGAGATTTGATTTGTATGTTGAGAGATTTGATTTGCATTCATCATTAATCTGGGCCTTTAGATTGTTAAGTGAATTTTATTCACCATTGGATTTTAAATCCAAAGATATCCATTTGTTATCTCGGTCAGATTTAGGGGGGAAATCTTTCCAAGTCCAAGATCTTTCCATAAATTGGTGATATTTAATCACCCTTGGATCTTTAATCCAACGGTCCCCATAATCCTTTTCCATTTGGAAAGATTTAGAGACTTTTAGAATTTAATTCTATTAAATGTAGGGCTTTCGGAACCAGTCACGTGCTGACACGTGACCCTTGGTCACGTGTGAGCACGTGACCCCGAATTGAGTTCTTTAATTGCCGCTTGTTTATGTTGTTGTTTTAACCATCACGTGTCAACACGTGACCATTGGTCACGTGTAAGCACGTGATACCTCGTTGAGGTATTTTCTGACTTTTAGAATTAAATTCTATTCATTATTTTAGAGGCCTTAAAAGCCCATCACGTGTCTGCACGTGACCCATGGTCACGTGTGAGCACGTGATGCCCCATTGGGGTCTTTTCTGAATTTTTATCATATCTTTTAACTCCTCCAGCGGGTCCTTAAAGGTCCATCACATGTGGACACGTGATGCCTCATAACTTTTGATCCCGGATGAATTATGAGGCCCATAATATATCAAATCGAAGGGTTTTTCGAGATGCTTCCAATACCATCAGAATTTAATAGTTCCTTATTCGGGAACTTATCAAAATACAGGCCAGAAGATATTGGTTCGCATTTCCTTAAGCGTATCGCTGCCATTTGATACCTTAGACTCTTCTGCGCAGAAATTTTTGGCGGGAACACCATATATATTCGCCACGGGGCCCCGTCATGCACCGTTATGTTACATAACTAACGGCGGAGCGGGGGCTGGACTAGCACGGGTGTAAAACATAAGCAACATTTATTATATATATATATATATATATATATATATATATATATATATATATATATATAGCATTCTTCTCACGCAGTTATATGATCACATCACAGAACCAAGTAGCAGAAGTCAACATATGAAATATTGGATATACTAGGAGGTCCGTATTCTAAATCCAGCCAGTAATGAAAAACACGGATTTCACAGTCATGATGAATAGCCAAACCCACATCCCTAGACCCATATGAGAGCGGCAAGCAATCCTACCAATTCTAGAGTTAGGAGACCCGGTCTCGACTCCTCGAGATGGTCTCTCAATGGACTCTAAAACCTGGTTACTTATGCTCCCCGTTTTGAGTCTATCCTAATGCGGAAAAGTAAATAATATACATTAATGGTAACATCATTCTCAACCCGGAAGTGTCCCAATAAAAGAATATTACATACAAATTTTACATGAATGAAAATTGTAAAACTCCCATCTCACAAAAAAACCCCGGCTATTCATTCACGACGATCTAATATAATATATCACAGCAACACATAACATCACATGTCATCAACGTAAGTAAATACGCGTATTCCAAATTCTGTTGACATAGAGCAACGAGATTTGGGATACCCCACATATTAAACTTACGGTCGCAGGAAAAAAATGGAAAACTAGAATAATTAGAATCCGCATTTCCTTAGACATCATAAACCCGG
Source organism: Agapanthus africanus (assembly GCA_030015575.1). Classification (NCBI taxonomy): domain Eukaryota; kingdom Viridiplantae; phylum Streptophyta; class Magnoliopsida; order Asparagales; family Amaryllidaceae; genus Agapanthus; species Agapanthus africanus. Next base: position 362,929,683 of record JASDDO010000004.1, read on the forward strand.
AATATCTCATATTCTGAATTTCATGCCTAACCCTATAAACCTTGCATTTTAGTTTCAAATTGAAAACTCTTTTCAATAACTTAGTCAGGTAATTCAAAAAGATTCCCGACTACCCGATCAAATACTCATCGGGAAGTTTAATAGATGGCCGCACCCCCGATACCATCGACCAAGTGCATTTAGGCGGAACACCGTGGCCGCGAGCACCAGAGTGAATGCTTTTGGCAACGGTGTTCTCCTAAAGTCACTTGGTCGGGGCTATGGGGCATGGCTACCTAGTAAAGTTATCTTGCGAGTATTCGTGTATGATATGCGATTGCGATGGAGTTTCGATCCGAATCTAAACTTTGTGACAATCGATCAATAGAGACTAACATGCTAGATTTACAAACACTAACTGGTTTTTACAAAACTAATTTAATGTGGATTCCAACTACTGTATCACATATCAAACTTAAACCCGAAACGATGTAAAAATTACGACTACAAAACATTCCGAATAGCCCCAATAGGAAAGTTAACATCACATGCAAATTGGGCTAATCAAACATAACTATCAAACCCTAATCCCAACACCACAGAACACCAAACAAAAACGAACCCATTTCATCACTAAAGAACCGGCGACGCCGACCTATTTGGCATTCTCGCCGGCCAAAAAATCAAATTTTGTGCTCGTTTTTTCTTTGGTGTTCTAGTTACATCACATGTAATATTCTGCACTTATTTAAAAAAATTGCAGAGTCCATTTCAAAATCGACAGAAACTTAGTGATTAGGTTTTCGGTTTTGGAGTTGTTTCAGTTTCGCAATTCTATAAATATCGTCTAATTTTCTAGTTTTGGCTCTGATACCATTAAAGTGTTTGTTAGCACCACCACTGGGTTTTACTAGCATCAAGCATGCTATTTAAAAAAATTTTGGGGTGCTAATCAACACTAATAAAGATCTTAAACTAGATGATTAGGGTTTAACTATGATATTATAAAAACTAGCTAAGAGAAAGGTGGCTACAACCTTGGTAGGCCATGTCCTTCTCTTCTAAAACTCCGGGTTGTAGTCCACGTGACTCCACTAGGCTCCACTTGAAGGTTGAACGAACTTGCTTCAATGACCTTCGTTCTGAAGATGATTCATCCGAAGTCCATTAATCCAAGCTACCTCTTCACTAAACTCTTTAGTGAAGTAAACACACTACACTAAATTGCTAATCTAGTATAGGATGGTGAAGTAGGGTTATGTTTGCTCACTAGGATTTGTTCAAAGCTCTATGGTTCACATCACATGTGAGTGTTAGAGCTTTGAGGCATAAGGAGGAAGAAGAAGAAAAATGTAGAGAGTAAAACAAAATGAGCTAAAGAAAAATGGCTAAGTCTTGGCATGGCTTATTCATACTCTCCTCACTTATTAAAGCATGGATTAAAAATTCCAACCATACTTCAATAGTGATGGCAAATGAATAAAAAAATGAGCAAACCATGCTTTGGAACATACCACAAATATCTCCACATTTTACACCTTATTTTCTATTTTCTAAAAATAGAAAATCCATGCCATACTTCATATAATATATATATATATATAATATCATATATATATTAATATATATATTATGAAGAAAATAATTAGTGAGCTAATATTAGTTAATATATAATTATATCAAATATAAATATATATCATATTATTAAATCAACACTTGATTTAATAATCCGGTAATATCATTTATCTGTATATCACATTATCAAATCAACACTTGATTCGATAATTCGGTTATATCATATATAACCTAACTGATATCAAATAACCGTCAGATTACAATATGGTATCTCATACTCGTATTTAATCAGGCCCCCGCACATATCAGCATATGTGCCCTACTTCGTTTCGCTTGAACCAGGAAACTTCTATGTGGAACTCTAAAGACTCGTCAATGCGCCAGCAGTAGGTGATGATCACATCAGTCACCCACAAGCCGTCAGCGGTACTAGCTAGACGTAACGACTACCTAGGTATTGAGCGAATAGAAGATTAACAAGCAAGCTTGTCCAAACTCCCATGAAGGCCTATAGGTAACACTTACCGTACAGTCCGGTCTCTTCGTCTGATATTTCACATATCGAGTCTAGGGGTAGAATCGTCAGACCTCAGCAACTTGATAAGTCTTGCCGATGTGTGGCGTATAACGTTACGAGAAACTACTGATAACATTTATCAGTAAATCTCATTAACAACCCTGGCCAGGGACTTCCTGTTATAGCCAATCTAGCATAGCGCAACATCAACTCCCAATACCGGGAGAGACGAAACCCCTCTTATCGCTCACTGCCTCCATGTGACTCGGGACTGTACCCAAAATCCACCTGTTTGCACGCCTCCTTGAGCCGTGGTAGGGAGGAAATCAAAGCACAGTGTGAACCACACAAGACTCTATGACGATCTCGGGTCTACAAACTAAGCTATACCAGTATCACTAGAGAACTGTTATCTGAAGATAGGTATAGTACCAACTAGGAGTTCTCGACGAGTCCTGTTCGGTGTACCCATTCAATAATGAGCACCTGTATACAATCTTTGATGTCAAACACCAATGGATATGGGATCAACCATTGCTCCCTACAGGGTCAAGAAACGTACACACTAGTCTACTCTGGAATATCGATGCCCTGTCTCGATATACTCTCGACTAGGAACAATTAAAGGATGTGCTTGTGGACTACCCAGGTCCCAGTAGTTTGATCCGCATCATAGTCCTGGTAGTCAAGCCAACACCCTAAGGGATTTATCAACATGTATCCAAGAGACGGTATAATAATACTAAGTGTACATGTTAAGATAAAGAGTAACCAGATAGCATACTATCATGTCGAGCCAGAAATTCCTCTATATATATGTCCAAGCATCCACTATAATATATATCAATGTACAATAATGGCCTCTAGGGCATACATATTCTTAACATCTAAAGCCCTCATCACGAGACGGTCGGGTAGCTTCCTGCTCCGCCCATTGACCGCGGTTAGCTTCCTGCTCCGCCCATTCACCGCGGGTGCCTTCCTGCCCAACAAGGCTGTGAATCCAAAGCCCTCATCACGAGACAGCCGGGTAGTTTCCTGTTCGGCCCATTCACAGCTGGTAGCTTCTTGCCTAACAATGCCGTGGATCCAAAGCCCTCATCACGAGGCCGCCGGGTAGTTTCCTGCTCAGCCTCAATGGTGGATCCTAAGGCCTAGTATTAAACCAGTAGGCAAATCTCTACCCGACACCTATACTCGAATTAAGCAGACTTTGCATGGCCTATGTAAAGAAAGTTTGCCTGCTATCAATAATGTTGGATATGTATACCCTAGAGGCCTTCATTGTATATGATACTAGGGATATGTATGTACAGAACAATCTTGCTCGATATGATAGTACGCTATTTGGTTAGTCTTTATCTTAACATGTGATGTGTTTTACTTAGTATTTCATATCTTGTATACATGTTGATAAAACCCGAAAGATATTTGCCTGACTACCAGCGTTGTGATGGAAATCATACTTGTAGGAGCTGGGTAGTCGATAGGCACATCCTTAAAGTGTCTCTAGTCATAGGAGTATCGAGACTGTGCATTGATACTCTAAAGTAGACTAGTGTATACATATCTGGACCCTGACGAGGGGCGATGGATTGGTCCCGCAACCATTGGTGAGGTGCACCTAAGATTGTATACAATGCTCACTGGGTGTGAGTATACCGGACGGACTCGCCGAGAACTGGCTAGATGGTATTATACCCAGCGTTAGATATCAGTTCTCTTATGACATGAGTGCTGATAGTTTGTCGACCTGCGGTCGTCATTTGTCTCGTGTGAGTTCCCATTGTGCTTTGATTACTACGCTACCACGGCTCTACTGAGTCATGCAAACTGGTTTTAGTTGGGTACAGTCCGGAGCCACATGAAGGCAGTGAGCGATTGTTGGGGATTCGTCTCTCCACGTATAGGGAGTCGATATCGCATAGTGATCGGTTAGTCAACAGCGTAAGTCCTTGGCCAAGGCGGATTGAGAATTACTGGTGGTTGGACCAATAGATTCTCGGATGGACTTGAGCCACACCGACACGACTTGTATGGTTATTAGGGGTCTGGCGTTTTCCACCCCATAGACCTTGCATGAGATACTCTCAGATGAACAGACCTGACTGCAAGAAGATTATCACGGACAGGCTCAGTAGGAGTTCAGATGAGTTCGCTCGTTGGCCTTCTTTTTCGACAGACACCTGGGTAGCCGTTACGTACAGCTAGTGCCGCTGACGAACTTGTGGTTAAATCCACTGCCAGCGTACTATTGAGTCTTTAGAGTCCCATATTGAGGATTTTCCTTGTTCAGGTGAAGCGATGTAGAAGCCGTATAGTTTTACGGCAGGGTTCAGATCATATACGTGTACTGGCTACACAGATGTTGTTCGGAAGGATAATACTAGTGGGCTTTGGTTTAAGCCGGATCCTAGTATTATATTATTGGATTATTATTGTAAACCCCGTTTCCAGCAATGGGAACCTTCGTATATTTTCCTAGTTCTCCGATGTTTTCCTTTCCATCGTAATTCTGTGGGAAATTTGGTTGCTAGGTTTTTAATAATTGCTTCTTTTCCCAAACAGTTAAAATCAAAACCCAGAACCAAGCCCAACAAAAACAAACAAAATAAAACAAAACCAAATAAAAATCCCCATTCCTCAGCCCAACATCCCCTTCCTCAACCCAACCTAAATAAAAATTTAATTAACCTTCAAATTCCCCAAGCCCACAGCTTCCAGAGGCCCAAAATCAAAGCAAATAAAATAAAAGATAATAAAAACCCTAATTTCCTTCGGCCCAAGCTCCCAAAGCCCAGCACCCTAAAACTCAGCCCAAACAAAAAAAATAAAAGATTAACAAACTAACCAAATTCCTAGCCGGCCCAGCCCGTTTCCTCAAACCCGACCCGCTTCATAACCTTTCTTCTCCCTCGTCCAAACAGTTCCCGCTCATTTCCCTTTCACAACCCATGTTTCCCTGTCGCTCGACTCACGTCGCCACGTCTCCGAGCCCGTCGCCACGACCGCGTGCCTTGCGAGCTCCACAAGCGCAACCCCTCCTCTCTCCCTCTCAATCTCAAACCTCCTCTCTCTCTATCTCACGAGAAAAACCTTCAGCTTCTCTCTCCAAACCCACTGTCGAGCCCTCGCCACTCCCTCCGACGACGACGACTGTGACTCTCCCCTCCTTTCCTTCCTCCCCCTCCATCAACAGAGCCTCTCCTCACCTTCTCCTCCACCACCGAGCTCTCTCAACCCACACCAAGCTCCCCCGCACCCGAGCTCGACCACCACCTGCACTCGACGCCGGCGAGCCCCCACTGACCTGAACCACCCTATCGACCGCTAGACCCTCTACATCTCCTCCACCTCCTCCAAAATCCACACCCGATCCCCACTACCCTCTCTCTTTCCAAAGCTACATCAAATCCCTCATTGCGAACTACGAACCCCACTGCTGCACATCGCCGGAGCGACACCGCCGACCATCGTCGACCCCAGCACACTCACAGAGATCCATAGCATCACACTCCTCCTCCAGTGACCACGAGTCGTTCCCTGGACAACTCCAACGACGAAACCGAAACGCGAGCCGAGGCCGTGAACCCTAGCCGCGCCGTTCGTCGCGCGTTCGTGCCGCTGCCGCTGCCATGCATCGCCAAAACGTCTCCAGGCAAGTACCCTACTTGCTACATGCTAGTTTATTTCCGTTACAAATTAAAACCGTATTAATTTCATGTTACGATTAATGAAAACTTAAACGACATAACTGTTCGATGTAAGATCCCAAAGAAAACCTTCATTTAATTTGACGTAACTCGATTGCATATTTTGGCCCGTTTTGCAAGGAACCCTGTGTAAAAATTTTTCTGGAAGATATGATTGTTAATGGCTTAAACGAACACCCCCAATTACACCCGTAAAAACTGGGAATTTCCCGCACCTGAAATTTGTTAAAATCACAATTAAATGTGTACATATTGAAATGATGCGTTCGAGGGCTCAAATCAAACCTGACTCGACGATCTGTAACCCTATGCATGTTTTTAATTGTTTCTGTACTAAAATTATGATGATAATTGGTTCGGAGAGCGGCTCTGGACTGCAGTCCAGAGCAACTCTGGTTATTGTTTTCTGTCCCGTAATGTTTACTACCCTGCTTCCTGAACTCGTATGTTGCGGAACCCTACACCTTATTGAAGATGAATCTGTTAGCTAAATAACACAAGTGATTTAACCCCATTTTATCGTCGTTTACTATTTAAACTGCAATTTAAAAGATCAGGACGTCTAGCAGTCCCAAACAGAAACATAATTGACATACTAGTGTTGAACAGTGCATACCTTTTGACGTACAGACGCGATTGAGAATCCATATGTTGCGTTGAAAACCCTAGATTTCATTAAACTGTAGCGTCGCTAAATTCTGAGCCCAACTGGGTGAAATTTGTGCCGCGAAACAGACGTTCAGTTCAGAAACTGAATTTTCTGCAGCGAGCACTTAAATTGAAACGGCTGTAACTTGAATACCAGAAACCCGATTGTATTGAAACAAATTTTTCTGAACTGTTGACAGAGTGTACTTGTTACCGTATTTGGAACGTTTTACTGAATTCTGAATATATGAATTACTGCAATTTTTGTAATTTTAATACGTGCATACTGGTTCATAATACACATGACTTGTTAACTGCATAAAGACACCTACCTTACCCAATTGCCATATACATAGTGTTAGTGCGCGTTAGTATTCAGTGGACATTGCATTATCGTGCGTGAATGATATTGGTTTAGGAGTGTCAAGTACACCAATGGAAAAGTGAATGATTCGTGACAGTGATTAATACAGTGAACAGTGATAAAACCGTGCTATTGGTGCATACTTGTACACGACTAAATCGTAATCATCAATAGTGTAAACCTGGGGATAAATGGGAAATCAAAGTGGAAAGAGCATCGTATTTAGCGGGACCGTGTTTTAGAAGATGATCATTCGAGCAGTGATATATATATTAGGTAGGATCTTGCGATCTGGCTGACAGGGTTATGTCCCGGGCGTGTGGGCCGTTGTCTCGGGTATGTACGAGACTCCTGTTAAACATGATCCTCCTTTCCACTATACGATTTCAAATATGACCTAGAGACTGATAGGGACACAGATCATACGTTGCATCATTTTGTGACATAGCGATTATCAGCATTTTACTTTCACTGTTATTATCGTATTTGCATGTTTCATGTCATTAATATAAAAATTGCTATTACGTCGCTCTGACGACCTGAGTATGCATGCTCAGACTTCGAGGAAGAACCAGCGCAGGAGTCGAATTTACCTTTCGAGCTGGCGGAGATCTAGTCTGGAGTACCTTTTCCTTCTTTTCTGCTTTCCCTAAAGAGATCGTGTATTTGAACTTGGTTAGTCGCTTTTCTTGTTTATTTGTAATTTGTGAACAATGGAATTTGATGTAATATTTTAGTGATGTGTTTTCTTTACTGCTGTGCTTTGTTTACTGATTACCATGTAATGCTAGAAGTCGAAGTGTGACCACGGTAGGATTATTCCTTGACCGTAGGAGCATGACTGGCCTAGTCATCCCTCGTTTTCCGTATTTTGGGAAGCGGGGCGTGACATGGTTTTGTTGGTATCAGAGCCAGGTTTAGTAACAAGGGATAACATTAACTATACCGTATTACACTATTTTCACTTCACTATTCTTGATTTTCATCCTTGAATCTAATCATATCCTTTTAAATCTTCCAGCGATATGACGTCCCCGAACGACCACTCCTCGGACTCAAGTTCTCAGGACCGCACGGAGAGGATACATAGTGCACTGACCTCTCTCGCAGAAGCTCAGGAGAGGAAGACGGACTTACTTGCCGAGGGACTCAGGGCTATTACCGTTGCAGGAGGACCCTCCGCACTCATTACCGCCCCTGAGGGCACTACTACACCAGCTTACTCTGCTAGGGCTGGCACCGTATCAGATTTCCGGAGGTTGCATCCAGCTGCATTCACAGGGCTAGCTGAACCCCTCAAGGCCGAGCAATGGCTAGTGAACATGGAGAACTTACTGACGGCCGCCAGGGTACCAGATGAAGATAGGGTGAATGTGATAAAGATCCAATTGGAAGATAAAGCCCGTACATGGTGGTCAGTGGAAGAAAGCAGGCTAGACAGGCCGATTGAATGGGGCAAATTCAAGGAGTGCTTCCTGGACCATTATTTCCCTTCCACCGCCAAGGCAGAGATGGAGAAAAGATTCATTCTACTGAAGCAGAATGGCCGTCCCGTGGACGTATATGCGGCAGAGTTCAATCGTCTGAGCCGTTTTTCTCCATACATGGTCGCTTCAGAGGCTACCGGGGCCAGACGCTTCTTGCATGGACTTGATTTCGAGCTGCAGCAGTTGATCGCATCACTGGAGTTGCAGACTTTTGCACAGGTACTCAACGCGGCAAGAATTCAGGAGCAATTGATCAACAAGTTCAGGAAGCCCCCAGTCGTTCCAGCACGTACCCATGCACCTTCTCGAGGAGCCATACCAGTTCACAGGCCTGGAACGACATAGATGAAGCGTCCGTTCGTGCCCCAGCATCGCCCCCAGAGACAGAATGTAGTTTGCGGCTACTGCAATAGAGATGGGCATACCCAGAAGGACTGTCGCCGCGCCAAGGGACAGTGCTTGATTTGCGGATCCAGTCAGCATAAGATTAGCGGTTGCCCCGAGCGAGCAGAGATACAGGGAGGTTCTGGACCGCAGCAGCAGAGGCCGCAGCAGCAGAGGCCACAGGAGCAGATGCGACCCTATACAGGTCGCGGTCAGGGACGTGCTTTCACCTTGACCGCCGAGCAGGTAGAGGCTTCAGGACAAGTTGTCGCAGGTACTCTACTCGTACATTCCTTGCCAGCTAGGGTACTATTTGATTCAGGAGCATCACACCGTTTCATATCTGAGCATTTCATTGATACACACTCCATACCACTTGAACCACTAACCAAGGGCTGGGAGATACATACGGGTAATGACGTTATAATATCTAGTCGAGAATATAGATCATGTCCGGTTGTAGTGTGTGGCAGGGAATTCTATGCGAATTTCCTTTTGATCGGGACAGGCAGTTATGACGCAATTCTCGGGATGGATTGGATGAGTACCTTCCATGCAGTTATTGATTGCCGTGCAAGGAATGTGATCTTCCGCATTCCCAATCACCCGGAGTTTATTTTCGAGGGCGGAAGCGAATCTTTGGAGCCAGCCAAGTATAGAGCCAAGCCAAAGGAGCTGACAGCTATGGAGATTGATGAGGGCTCAGCCCCAGAGATTGTTCGGGATTTTCTGGACGTGTTCCCTGAAGATTTACCAGGTCTACCACCTTCTCTCATCTTGGAGTTCTTGATTGATTTGACACCGGGTACAACACCAGTTTCTAAGGCCCCGTACAGAATAGCACCGGTTGAGTTGGCGGAGTTGAAGAAGCAAATCGAAGAACTCCTGGAGAATGGTTTTATCCGGCCAAGCGTTTCGCCGTGGGGTGCGCCAGTTCTGTTAGTGAAGAAGAAGGATGGATCGCTGCGGATGTATATAGATTATCGGGAGCTGAACAAAGTCACCATTAAGAACAAGTACCCAATTCCGCGCATCGACGACTTATTCGATCAGTTAAGTGGGGCCAAGGTATTCTCGAAGTTAGATCTCCGTTCTGGATATCATCAAATCAGAGTAGCAGCCGAGGATGTATGCAAGACGGCCTTCAGGACCCGATACGGACATTATGAGTTCCTTGTGATGTCGTTCGGTGTTACCAATGCTCCAGCGATATTCATGGACTTGATGAACAGGGTGTTTGCAAAGTTCTTGGACACATTTTTCGTTGTATTTATCGACGACATACTTGTCTACTCGAAGACCCGGGAGGAGAATGTTGAGCATTTGCGCACGGTTCTACAAATTCTTCGGGAAGAGAAGCTGTATGCGAAATTGAGCATGTGTGAATTCTGGCTCGACAAGGTTCAGTTCTTGGGACACATCGTTTTGGACGAAGGCATCTCGGTGGACCCGGCAAAGATAGAATCTGTCAGAGATTGGCCAACGCCGAAGTCAGTGGCCGAGATCAGGAGCTTTCTGGGATTGGAAGGTTATTATCGGAGGTTCGTCCAAGACTTTTCACGAATTGCTGAATCGTTGACGAGGCTGACACGGAAGGATGTACCATTTGCGTGGATAGAGGAGTGTACTCAGACTTTTGACACACTGAAGAAGAAGTTAACCACGGCGCCTATTCTTACAGTACCAGATGATTCCGGTGGTTTGGTGATACACAGTGATGCCTCACGGAAGGGATTAGGCTATGTTCTGATGCAGCACGGCCGAGTGTTTGCTTACGCCTCTCGACAGCTGAGTAATCACGAGAAGAACTATCCTACGCACGACTTGGAGTTAGCTGCAGCAGTCTTTGCGTTGAAGATTTGAAGGCACTATCTATTAGGCGAGAAAGTGGAGGTATACACGGATCATAAAAGTCTGAAGTACGTATTCACTCAGAAGGAACTAAACATGAGGCAGCGCCGATGGCTAGAGCTGATGGCAGATTATGACTTGGACCTTCAGTATCACCCGGGGAAAGTAAATGTTGTACCAGATGCGCTCAGTCGCAAGCCAACGGTCATGATGTTGACCAGTCAGAGGAGCATTATTGAGGACATTCAGAGACTCGAGCTTGAAGTCGTTACACCGAGCGCACTTAGTCAAATTTGGCAACTACAGGTGCGGTCTTCCCTTATGGATCGCATTAAGGCTGCACAAGCGGATGATCCTCGATTGCAAAAGTTCAGAGCGCAAGTAGAAGCCGGGCTGAGATCGGACTTAATCATACATGAAGACAGTTCTCTGAGATTCGGTAGCAGACTCTGCATACCCAAAGGAGATGTTCGAGAAGAAGTACTGGCTGAAGCGCATAGTTCAGCTTATTCTGTGCATCCGGGAGGTACAAAGATGTATCGGGATATAAAGCAGCATTTTTGGTGGAATGGGATGAAGCGGGAAATTGCGCGGTTCGCATCCAGATACTTGGTATGCCAGCAGGTGAAGGCGGAACATCAGAGGACAGCGGGATTGTTGCAACCACTTCCGATACCAGAATGGAAGTGGGAGCACATTACCATGGATTTCGTGACGGCCTTACCACGGAGCCCTAGAGGCAACAACGCCATTTGGGTTATCGTTGACCGCCTCACGAAAGCTGCACACTTCTTACCATTCCGAGTAGGACAGTCGACAGAGTCACTGGCTGAGAGATACATGCAGGAGATAGTGCGACTTCACGGTGTTCCGGTTAGCATTGTATCAGATTGAGACACTAGATTCGTTTCGCACTTCTGGAGGAGCTTACAGGAGAGTTTGGGTACCCGCCTCAAGTTCAGTACAGTTTATCACCCACAGACGGATGGACAATCCGAGCGTACGATTCATACGCTCGAGGATATGTTGAGAGCCTGCATGTTGGACTTTCAGGGTTCCTGGGAAGACCATCTGCATCTAGTCGAGTTTTCTTATAACAACAGTTATCAGGCTAGCATTCAGATGGCTCCTTTCGAAGCACTTTACGGGCGGAAGTGTCGATCCCCAGTTTGTTGGGATGATGTGGGAGAACGAAGATTACTGGGTCCCGAGCTCATTGTTCAGACAGTCGACAAGGTCCAAATGATCAGGCAGTGTATTAAGACGACTCAGGATCAACAGAAGAGTTAGGCAGATACTAGCAGGAGGGCACTAGAATTTGAAGTCGGAGATCACGTGTTCCTGAAGATTTCCCCTACCCGTGGAGTTATCAGGTTCGGAGGTCGGGGAAAGCTCAGTCCCCGTTTTATCGGAACTTTTGAGGTGCTAAAGCGAGTAGGAGAAGTGGCCTACCGACTTGCCTTGCCTCCATCGCTAGCTGGTGTGCACAATACCTTCCACGTGTCACAGTTATGGCGTTATGTTTGGGATGAGAGCCACGTTCTGGACTATTCGGAGCTAGTTTTGGGTACCGATCTATCATACGAGGAGCAGCCCACTACCATCCTCGACCGCAGAGAGAAAGTGCTGAAGAACAAGGTCATTCCGTTAGTCCGAGTGTCTTGGGGTGGTCGTTCCCGAGGAGAATCTACCTGGGAGCGGGAGGAAGATATCCGTGCACGTTTTCCACATCTCTTTGTTTAGTACTTTTGTTTCTTTGTACCCTTGTTAAATTTCGAGGACGAAATTTTTGTAGGGGGGTATGATTTAAACCCTCGTTTCCAGCAATGAGAACCTTCCTATATTTTCCTAGTTCTCCGATATTTTTCCTTTCCATCGTAATTTTGTGGGAAATTTGGTTGCTAGGTTTTTAATAATCGCTTCTTTTCCCAAACCGTTAAAATCAAAACCCAGAACCAAGCCCAACAAAAACAAACAAAACCAAATAAAACTCCCCATTCCTCAGCCCAACATCCCCTTCCTCAACCAAACCTAAATAAAAAATTAATTAACCTTCAAATTCCCCAAGCCCACAGCTTCCAGAGGCCCAAAATCAAAGCAAATAAAATAAAAGATAATAAAAACCATAATTTCCTTCGGCCCAAGCTCCTAAAGCCCAGCACCCCAAAACTCAGCCCAAACAAAAAATAAAAGATTAATAAACTAACCAAACTCCTAGCCGGCCCAGCCCGTTTCCTTAAACCCGACCCGCTTCATAACCTTTCTTCTCCCTCGTCCAAACAATTCCCGCTCATTTCCCTTTCACAACCCACGTTTCCCTGTCGCTCGACCCACGTCGCCACGTCTCTGAGCCCGTCGCCACGACCGTGCGCCTCGCGAGCTCCACAAGCGCAACCCCTCCTCTCTCCCTCTCAATCTCAAACCACCTCTCTCTCTCTATCTCACGAGAAAAACCTTCAGCTTATCTCTCCAAACCCACTGCCGAGCCCTCGCAACTCCCTCCGACGACGACGACTGTGACTCTCCCCTCCTTTCCTTCCTCCCCCTCCATCAACAGAGCCTCTCCTCACTTTCTCCTCCACCACCGAGCTCTCTCAACCCACACCAAGCTCCCCTGCACCCGAGCTCGACCACCACCTGCACTTGACGCCGGCGAGCCCCCACTGACCTGAACCATCCCGTCGACCGCTGCACCCTCTACATCTCCTCGACCTTCTCCAAAATCCACACCCGAGCCCCACTACCCTTTCTCTCTCCAAAGCCACATCAAATCCCTCACTGCGAACTCCGAACCCCGCTGCTGCCCATCGCCGGAGCGACACCGCCGACCATCGTCGACCCCAGCGCACTCACAGAGATCCATAGCATCACATTCCTCCTCCAGTGACCATGAGTTGTTCCCCGGACAACTCCGACGACGAAACCAAAACGCGAGCCGAGACCGTGAACCCTAGCCGCGCCGTTCGTCACGCGTTCGTGCCGTTAACGCTGCCATGCATCGCCAAAACGTCTCCAGGAAAGTACCCTACTTGCTACATGCTAGTTTATTTCCGTTACAAATTAAAACCGTATTAATTTCATGTTACGATTAATGAAAACTTAAACGACATAACTGTTCGATGCAAGATCCCAAAGAAAACCTTCATTTAATTTGATGGAACTTGATTGAATATTTTGGCCCGTCTGGCAAGGAACCCTGTGTAAAAATTTTACTGGAAGATATGATTGTTAATGGCTTAAACGAACACCCCCAATTACACCCGTAAAAACTGGGAATTTCCCGCACCTGAAATTTGTTAAAATCACAATTAAATGTGTACATATTGAAATGATGAGTTCGAGGGCTCAAATCGAAGCCGACTCAACGAACTATAACCCTATGCAAGTTCTTAATTGTTTATGTACTGAAATTATGATGATAATTGGTTCGGAGAGCGGCTCTGGACTGCAGTCCAGAGCAACTCTGGTTATTGTTTTCTGTCCCGTAATGTTTACTACCCTGCTTCCTGAACTCGTATGTTGCGGAACCCTACACCTTATTGAATATGAATCTGTTAGATAAATAACTCAAGTGATTTCACCCCATTTTATATTCGTTTACTATTTAAACTGCAATTTAAAAGATCAGGACGTCTAGCAGTCCCAAACAGAAACAGAATTGACATACTAGTGTTGAACAGTGCATAAATTTTGACGTACAGATGAGATTGAGAATCCGTCTATTGCGTTGAAAACCCTAGATTTCATTAAACTGTAGCGTCGCTAAATTCTGAGCCCAACTGGGTGAAATTTGTGCCGCGAAACAAACGTTCAGTTCAGAAACTGAATTTCCTACAGCGAGCACTTAAATTGAAACGGCTGTAACTTGAATACCAGAAACCCGATTGTACTGAAACAAATTTTTCTGAACTGTTGACAGAGTGTACTTGTTACTGTATTTGGAACGTTTCACTGAATTCTGAACATATGAATTACTGCAATTTTTGTAAGTTTAATACGCTCATACTGGTTTATAATACACATGACTTGTTAACTGCATAAAGACACCTACCTTATCCAATTGCCATATACATAGTGTTAGTGCGCGTTATTATTCAGTGAACATTGCATTATCGTGCGTGAATGATATTGGTTTAGGAGTGTCAAGTACACCAATGGAAAAATGAATGATTCGTGACAGTGATTAATACAGTGAACAGTGATAAAACCGTGCTATTGGTGCATACTTGTACACGACTAAATCATAATCATCAATAGTGTAAACCTGGGTATAAAGGGTAAATCGAAGTAGAAAGAGTATCGTATTTAGCGGGACCGTGTTTTAGAGAATGATCATTCGAGCAGTGATATATATATTAGGTAGGATCTAGCGATCCGGCTGACAGGGTTATGTCCCGGGCGTGTGGGCCGTTGTCTCGGGTATGTACGAGACTCCTGTTAAATATGATCCTCCTTTCCACTATACGATTTCAAACATGACCTAGAGACTGATAGGGACACGGATCATACGTTGCATCATTTAGTGACATAGCGATTATCAGCATTTTACTTTCACTGCTATTATCGTATTTGCATGTTTCATGTCATTAATATAAAAATTGCTATTACACCGCTCTGACGACCTGAGTATGCATGCTCAGACTTCGCGGAAGAATCAGCGCAGGAGTCGGATTTACCTTTCAAGCTGGCGGGATCTAGTCTGGAGTACCTTTTCCTTCTTTTCTGCTTTCCCTAAAGAGATCGTGTATTTGAACTTGGTTAGTAGCTCTTCTTGTTTATTTGTAATTTGTGAACAATGGAATTTGATGTAATATTTTAGTGATGTGTTTCCTTTACTGCTGTGCTTTGTTTACTGATTACCATGTAATGTTAGAAGCCGAAGTGTGACTACGGCGGGATTATTCCTTGACCGTAGGAGCATGGCTGGCCTAGTCATCCCTCGTTTTCCGTATTTTGGGAAGCGGGGCGTGACAATTATTATCTCATTGTATTCGTATTTTTCGGAATACGAATATGGGTATGTATATAAGGTGAGGGCATTCTTGTAATTTTCACAAAACATGCTTCTAGAAGGAAGCATCTCATTATTAGATTTATCTATTTATGCAAATAGATTAATGAGGTGGAAATTGGAGATATTTGAGGTATGGATGGAAGCATGGCTAGGTCATTTGTTTATTCATTTGACTTTACTATTGTAACACCCGAGCCCAATGCTACTGGTTTCTGTTGTCGTATGTTGGCGTATGGTATTTATTTCGTTGATCCTACTTGACTGTTGTGACTTATTGTAATTTTACCCTGACAATTCATTTCTGCATATAACAATTTAAGGCATCTAAAATAAAATTAAAAATATTCGTCATGGCATGCTTGACACCCCTAACCGTGTTGTAGCGTCCGTGCATCGTGTTCTCATCCCGTTCGGTGAAACGAGCGAGTTTGGACGGCTACGCGCACGTACGTGTGTCCGTTTTGGGGGTATGCTTTTTGATTGTAAAATACTTCATTTTAAATTTTGGATCCCGCATAAAATTTTCTTATTTCAATTTCAAATTTTTGGACCCGACCCGGACGCAATTTGGAAATATTTTACTTTGCGCCAAAATCCCAATTTCTAATTCGTTAAACCGTCGAATATATTTTATTTAACCATATGATATTTTTCCTTTCTTCCTAAATCTTTATTTATTTTCCCCAGCTAATCACAAAACTCTTAACTCCCGTGGGCCCCACCTTCTATCTCTCTCTCTCTCGCTTTCTCTCTATCTTTCTCTCTCTTCTCTCTATCTCTCTCCTCCCTACCTAATTCTCTCTCCTCTCGATCTCTCTCCCCGTCTCTCTCTCTCTCCCCGTCTCTTTCTCTCTCTCTTTCTCTCTCCCTATATCTCTCTCTCCTCTATATATATTCTTTCCTCCCTCCTCTTTCTATTTCTTTTCCTTCAGCCGAAGCATCCAACCTCGCGCAACCCTAGCCTCCCTGCCCCTCGCCGCCGCAGCCCCAACGCCGACGCCATCACCACCGGCCTCCTCGCCTCCTCGCCCTCATCGCAGCCACTGCACCTCCTTCCTCCTCTCCCCTCATTCCCGAGCGCCTCCACGAGGCACCTGCACACCGCCTGCGCCTCGTGGGATCGCCGCAGGCGATCTCGATCCGCTCCCCCGGCCTCGCGCATCCCCTCAGTGAGTGTCTTATTCTCCTCTCCTCCTCTCTTCTCTTTTCTTCTTCTTTCTCGGTTCATATTTTCTTGATCCGTAGGTTTCCGTCGCCGTCGTCGTAGGCCGACCGTCGGAGCTCCGTCGACATGATCGACGACCACAATCTCCCCACTGATCTTTGTGAGCATTCCCTTCTCCATCCTCCTTCCCTCCTTCTTTATTTTTCTTCACTTTTCTTGTTGCATATCTTGATTATTTCACTGTTCTGTACTTGGCCGGAATCCGGTGATGCCGACGACGTGTCCCGATGATCCAGCGAGGTACTCTGGTCTGTGTGGTTCCACTGTTCGTCGTTTGGGTTCATTCCGTGAACCGTGCGCCCTGTTCCCCTCCGAACGGCGGCCCAGACTTCGCGTCCGAGGCCTGAGGTTCGGGGCAGATGCTATTTGGTTTTATCCGTCTATCTCTCCGAAGATACCAAGTTGATTTATGGCACCGTGTATCGGAGGTTTAGACGGATGCGGCCGATGTAGCAGACTTCATCAGATTCCCCCTCAGGGTGAGGGGTTTTTGATTGTGGGGACACTCTTCCCTGCAGGCGCAAGCCCCTGCAGTTAATTACGCTACCGCATCGCGGTAACAACTTTCTCCTTCTCCAGAATTTCACTTCGTGTCGTGTGTGTTTGTTTTGTTCGTGGTTGCCCGTGGATTGTATACGGAGACTGAGTGATGTCGTCACCCGTAGGACGTGGATTAGTCCAAATCCGTATTTAGTTAGATTTGGGTTTAGTATTTTTAGTTTAAGGATGCATTAGCCGCGTTGCGGCTAAGACCAACTTAAACGTTCGTCAAGGATACGTTAGTCCTGTTTTAGACTAAGATCGACCTGACGTAGTGATTGATTTAATTATCTGGTTGTCGGGACTCGTCACCTCTCTGACGTCGTTGAGGGATTACAACGACAGGCGTCAGAGGAGTTCAGAGGTGTACCCTTGAACCAAAGTTGATTTGGAGTTTTATCGTTTATTTGAATATCTAAGGACACGTTAACCGTATTTGGGGTTAAGATCAACTTAGACGGGACCGTTTAGATCCAACAAAAGAGCGTTTGGGCCCTATTGTGCCAGTTTAGGGACGTGGCGGTCCATTGCCAGTTTAAGGACGTAGTGGTCCATCGCCAGTTTAGGGACGTGGTGGTCCAACATTAGTTTAGGGACGTTTCGGTCCGATATTAGTTTAGGGACGTTTTGGTCCGATATTAGTTTAGGGACGTTTCGGTCCGATATTAGTGTATGGTCGTTGGGACCCGTCACCTCTTTGACGTCGTTGAGGAATTACAACGACAGGCGTCAAAGGAGTTCGGAGATGTACCCTCGAACCGGTCGTGAATTGGTTTAGGAGAGCCATTTTAATTTAAGGACTTACAGCCAGGATTGGGTTAAGTCCAATTTTTTTTATTTATTTTAGGCTCTGCCTGACTGAAAGAATCAGTCCAAACAGGGCTCTGCCCCTTTATTATTTTGCAATTTGACTTGGGCCAGGCCCTTAAGAATTTTCCAAACAGGGCTCTGCCCTTTTATTATTTTTTGTTTTGATTTGGGCCAGGCCCTTTTAAATAATGAGTTGCACTTGTGCAGAAACTCAAGAATTTTCTTGATTTGGGCCAGGCCCTTTTAAATAATGAGTTGCACTTGTGCAGAAACTCAAGAATTTTCTTGATTTGAGAACAAAAGTGCATAGCACTTTTGATCTAAATTTGGATCAAAGGAAAACAAGTTCTTCTTGTTTTCCCTGATTTTACAGAACCAAGGGTTCATATCAAGTGCAAGGCACTATTTATTATTCTCTTTTTTTATTTAATTATTCATTTTTTATCCTCTGTTCTTCATAGATTTTTCTTTTCTTCCAAAAGAAGTTTTTACCTCTTTTTTTTTGTTCTTGAATAATCTTCAAGAGTTCTTTCTCTTCTCTTTTTTTTTTGCCAGAAGTTAATTCTTCTCTTGATGATGATGATGATCCCTTTGAATGAGGTCTGGGGTCTTATTTATAATGCTCACAAATTTGTTGAATTTGTTACCAAGATCTTTCCTGAATAATTTTGGGAATTTTCCCACCATTGGATCTTTGATCCAAGGGTCCCTGTTTTACAGAAGAAATCTTCTTGTTTTAACAAGAACAGAAAAGATTTACTTAAATTTTCATTCTGTTGCTGCGCAACTCACCAGCGCGTGACACGTGTCGCGCTGTCGTGCGCTTGCGCAGTTGCGATTGCGCAACTGCGCAAACACGTGTCGCGCTGCCGTGCGCTTGCGCAACTGCGCAGACACGTGTCGCGCATCCGTGCGCTTGCGCAGTTGCGATTGCGCAGTTGCGATTGCGCAACTGCGCAGACACGTGTCGCGCAGCCGTGCGCTTGCGCAGTTGCGATTGCGCAACTGCGCAGACACGTGTCGCGCTACTATGCGCTTGCGCAGTTAAGTCTTACTTATGGTTTTTTAAAGAGCCTTGCTCTAATTGGACGCACTGCCTTGGGCGTTACGCTGCCGAATCAACTTCTGCCATGTGGCAAATTGCGCGCTGCGCACGGGAACCGAAGCGTTGCTTCGAAATTTGAATTTTCAAAATTCAAGTAGAGCCTTGCTCTGATTGGGGGAAACAGATGCCCCCACCGTTGCGCTCACGTGGTGCGCACGTGAGTGCAGCGGTGGCAAGATCCTGACCGTCGGATCGAAGGGTCAAGTGAACAGGCGCAGGCGCCTATAAATAGGACCCTTGGTCCTTGGTAATTCTTTACCATTTTCAAGAATTTGAATTTCAGAGCCTTGCTCTTGCTTGAGAACTTCCAGAGCCTTACTCTTGTGATTTCCCTAAGAACTTCCAAGTTCTAATCTTAGAACCATTCTAGGTAAAATTAAATTAATTTAAATTAAATTTAATTAACAGAGCCTTGCTCTTATAGATCTTTGATCTAAAGGAAACCCCTTTGGGGTTTCTTCAACAGAGCCTTGCTCTTATAGATCTTTGATCTAAAGGAAACCCCATTGGGGTTTCATCCACAGAGCCTTGCTCTCAAAAATTTACAGAGACTCTGTTCCTGGGTTTTAACCCATGAACAGAGCCCTGCTCATAGATCAACTAGAAAACTTTTTAAAAGTTTCCATGGATCTTTAAGATCCCAAAATTTTAATTCTTAGGAGTTATAAAATTTTTTATTGCTACTACAGAGCTAGGCTCTTTTTTTAAGAAGTTTTATTCCTTTAAAACAGGAGTTTGACAAATGTCACTCTGTGGCAGAGCTTTGCTCTGAAAAGAGGAGATTTTCTCCTTGTCTCTAGGGATCCCCCCAATGAGGATATTCTCTTGGGGGTCTTTTAATTGACTGACAGTCTCATCCAATGGTGGGATTGTCTTATCAAATGATGCGCCGTCATCTTGATTTTGTGGGTCCCCCTTTGGTTCCCTACCCACTGCATCACAGTGTGGAGCAAGATTTTTATTTATTATTATATTTTTTTATTATATTTTTTTTAGATGTTAAGCGTCAGGCCACTAATGATATATATATATATATATATATATATATATATATTTATACAGAAAAGATGTCTGACGACTTGTCTTTTCCCTTCGTTCGCTCGGAAGGAGGGTTCCCCCATGCGCCAGTGGATCGGGTGGTGTTTGCTCTTATTAAAGATCACGATCCTGAATGCAAAAAGCTTCATCTGTGGGGAAGGTGGTATAGCCAAATCATCCAGGGTCGTCGCAGTTTTAGTTCCGCCTCGCCCTCCGAACCTATAGTTACGATCCCCTATGCGGACAAACCCCCGGTGGAGTATGCCGTGGAGGTTAAAAATTGGAATTCCGACGACCTCCTCCAGCCTGCAATCGGCGCTATTCTGGTGCAGCCGCCGCCGGCCATAGATATCTTGGGAAGGCGAATCTGTCAGGGTGAAGCACGCCCTTGGGGACAGGCTTACAACATTGGATTGAATCCGCGACCGCTTGCTGGATACCTGCCATGGGCCCGGTACATTTTAGCGGCGAAAAGAGCTCACCTGACGAAGATTGGTTTATACTCCGCCGTCTACGTCTCGCTTTTCGAGTATCCTACTCCTCCAACGTGGTGGACAAAGGCCTTCATTGAACAATGGAATATCCCCACACATACTTTCCTGACAGCGGATAGGGAAGTCTCCATTTCTCTAGAGGAATTCGTTGAGCTTTCAGGTTTACCGGCGAGGGGGGAGCACTACGAAGAGCTGCTTCCTCCTGACGAGTACGTCTTTGCCACCAAGCAGGTGGTATTCGACTTAACTCCGGAAAATGCCATTCAGCATCAGCATCCGGGCCTGGTGAAGGTATTGGAGATTTACGAAGAGCTCCATTTGGAATTGGGCGACCGAGGCGTTAGTTTCGCGGACTTCATTGCTCGTTTTATTCGCCCGGAGTTTTTATCAGAGCAGGGTGAGAAGTTCGCCCAGCTTACTGACCCCTTTGGTTTTGGCCTGGACCGCCGACCTTCATCGGAAATTGATCAGCGGGGTTTTTACCTCCCCGGCACTGCTAGCGTCCCTTTCTCAAAGATCGCCGTTCCTGGCATGGATGAGGAGACCTTTTTCATAGGGTTCTTGGGTCTGTGGCTATGCAGCTTCGCGCTTCCCATGCACCCACGCCTTATGCGGTCCTCTGTCTTTTACCCGGCGCATCGAATGGTGGCCGGTTTGCAGTTATCAGTAGGGATCGCCGGGTTGGCTTATCTCTACAATGGACTTAGCGTAGCGGCGGACGCTAATGAGCCTGGGGTACAGCCTGCTAACTTCCCGATGCACTACTTCACTTCTTGGATGGAGCTGCATGTTCGAGGAGTGTTTGGTGCCCATAAAACTCCCCCGTTCTTTGAGAGATTCAAACTCCCAAGTATCATGCGATTGGTCGGGGCTTCCATTGTGTTTGCACCTCCGCGGGAATCTAGGGGACTGCTCCTGCGTTCGCATCTAGTCGGAGCGAAGACCTCTTTTGTGGATAAGGTCATCACCATAGGTTCTGAGACCACTAAGTCAGTGGTGCCGCTGCGTGATGACTTTAAGGGCGGTGTTTCTGTGTTGAAGGCTCGGGAAATCCTCCACCTTTACTCCATTCGGCTGGGCTACTTAGTATTTAGGCAAAATGAAACGGCTCTCTTTATGAGGTATAACCCGCATCGATTTGCCCGGCAATCGAGTTACAACCAAGGGGTCCCGTTGGAAGCCTTCTTGGGAACACCTGCAGTCGGCCCAGAGGGGGTACGGAATGCGATGCATCACTTCATCCGGCTCAATACAGGCTCCTATTTTTTTATCAGTGAGCCCAGCTGTACCCCTAAGATACTCGATTCATATGTGGCCTGGTATGCGCACGCGATGGGCCCAATCATCTTGATGGAGAAACGCCTGCTGGTCGATCGTAGGGCTGCGCCTCCCGGCGGTGATCGCAAGGCTCTCTTGCAGCCCAGGGTTGAGGTTATCCCTCCGATGAAAGATGCCGGAGTTGATCGACCACGCGTGTTGCCCCCTCCGCGTGGATTGCCACTGTCTACTACGGTGGATGCACCAATGGCGCCCCGTGCTCCGACAAAGACGGTTAAAGCGGTATCGCCGGAATCGGACGCAGGAGCGGACATCGGGACTCGCCGCCCGAAAGTGACTGCCAAAGCTGGCAAGCGCAAAGCTGTTCCGAGTGGCTCCAAGGCTGGCGGACAGAAGAAGAAGAAGTCCACCCTATCCCTCGATGCGATCCTCGGCTCAAAACCTACGGCTTCTCCTGCCGAGGCCATATGCGAGTACGATAGCAATGAGGGTTTTGTGGTGGACCCTGAGGACACCAATCTAGCTGCCGCCATTGCAGCTTCGGAGCGATCGGCAAGGCTTGAAGCGATGTTGAGCAAACTCGCTGAGTCCGGTAATCATCAGACGCGTTATTTATTATTTCATTGCACTTTGTATCATTATATTTAACCAACGTTTGCTCCATTTTTAACAGGCGCTTCTACTGAAGAGGCTATCGCTGCCTCCCTGAAAACCTTCCAAGAGGAGGAGGAGAAGCGTACCCTAGCAAGCGTCGGTATGTTTTATCCCTTTCTCTTTTATAAGGAAAGTTTGTTGTCTTTTTATGATAGTCAACCTGACCTTCTTTTGTTTCTTTGCAGGGGTTGTATTAGTCGACGCGAGGATCCTTCCCAAGCCCGTCATCGAAGTCCCGGCTTCGCTGCAGTTGCCACAAGAGCCCCAGCTTGATAGAGCGACGAGGGATGCCTTGAAGAATCTAGAGGCATCCCTGTATACGGGCGAAGAAGCCTCACTTAAGGAGGCTCTGGTGGCATCTGTCTCAGCGGCTCGAGAGGAGCGGAAGCGGTTGAGACGCGAAGCGAAGGCGCGCAGAGCTGCTCTGGCCGCAGGAGCAGGCCCTAGCACTATTCCTCGTGCCGACACTCCTTCTGAAGAGGCCCCTGCCGCCCTATCTACTGCTCATAGGCAGGTGGCACGCACGGTCCGGGATGCAAACTATAAATCCTCTTCAGGTAACCTTTCTTTCAGAACTTTGTTGTAAGAATTATCAACTCGTTGACTCATATGCACTCCTCTTTGCAGGGCCAAGTCCGACTGAGGGGGAGGCGGAGACCGTCGAACCCCGGGGAGCGGAGGAAGCGGCGCCTGCCGAGCCTGAGCTGACAGTGAGCAACGTCATCGGGGCCACGGCGCCTGAAACAGAAGTTGAAGAATTCGCTGCCGAGAAGGTCATCGATGCCGCATCTGAAATGGCGGTAGGTGAGATGATTGTCGAGCCGGAGGCAGTAGAAATCGAGGCGCTTGAGGCTGGAGATGTCGCGGTGCCGATGGATGAGGCAACTGTGACCGTAGGACCCGAAGGAGTAGTGGGTGAGGTGGCCACGATTCCTGAGGAGGAGCCAGCCGCTCCTTCTCTGGAATCTGGCAATACCCCAATCATAGCCCTCCCTGCGTATGGTTCCTTGCCGTCTCCCGGGCTTGCGAGCACAACAACGGCTCCCATCGAGTCAGGTGATGAGGCTACGGGTGGTGGCCTGATGTCAGTGGAGGAAGGAATTGCCTCCGTCTCGGCTGGCAGTTCATCGGGTAAGTTTCGGGTTAATATCGTTTCCCCCCCCTTTTTTTTTATATATATCTTGCAATCTCTTCTAACAAGCTTGTCTTTGCAGGTGCGGCCAGTGCCGACGCTCCATTGCTTGAGGGAGCACCGTCAACTACTGCTTTGGCGGTGGTCACTTCCCCGTTTTCCCTCGTGCCATCGCGGATGTTGGAAGGTATGGACCTGTGACTCACAAGTTAATCTCTTAAACGTATAGTTCATGGACTAATGCCATACCATCGTGTCTTTTCAGGAGTGCTCTTTGATCATCTATATCAGGTGTTGCTCCCACACTTCTCCTTCCCCTCCGAGCTTACTTCTCCCTCTAGTGGCGCTGGTGAGTGTACGTTCAATATAGTATCTTCGTTCATCCCCTTTTTCTAGTAATTGAATGATTCTTGACCATTCCCTTTCTTTATTGCAGTGTCACAAATCGAAGGAGGGGATGCCAGACCTGCCGCGCTACCGGCCCTCCCGGCTCTGCCGTCCGTTGCTGCCGGTATAGCAAACACCCCTCCTTTTTTGTAATCCTTAAATATCTCTTGAACCACCGTTTAATTATGTCTTGTTTTGCAGCTATTGTTCCGGCTCCGGTCCCCTTTGAGTCGCGCGTCCTTATACCGGCAGGCCCTTTCTTGAGGCGCCCGTCTTCAAAGGGTGCTGTGATGAGTCTAGGCATGCTGAGCGGGTATATCGAAGAGCTCAGCATGGATGCTCTCCCTTCTGTTGTAGATTTCGCTGTGGATGTTAACCCAATGTTAGCGGCGCTCGTAACTTTTCACGACGAAGGCGTCGTTGAATCTTGGGTTAATCACTGCAGGGAGATCGAGGCCTGTCTATACCGGCTGGAGTTGACGCGCCCTTCTCCCGAAGTTTTAGCTCTGAGCACCCAACGCACAACTTGGCTCGAGCAAAGCACTTCGCACTCCCGCCACTTGGAGCAAGAAGCAGCTCAAAGACTAAGGGAATGCCAAAAGACCTCGAACGAAACGGCCCATCTGCGCGCTGAGGTTGAGGCAAATGTTGCCCAAGTGAAGACTATCTTTGAGGGTCTCTTGGAGCGCATCTCCCATGGGCTAAACTTAAAGCGGAAGCTTGACGTGGCTGAGCGCAATATCCCAAGTCGGGAGGCTGCTTATCAAGTCGTGAGGGAGCAACTTGCATCGGTCTTGCGGCAACGAGCCCAAGTGGAGGCAGAGTTGAAGGTGGTAGCCGAGCAAGAGAAGGTGTGGAAGGACATATGCGAGCGATTGCTACATCTGTGCAAGACGCTCCCTTCCCAATAGCTGCCCTTGTATCAATACACTTGTAATTTTCTTTTTTGAATAAGATGTATACATTCTTTATTCTTTTGTATGATTCGCCATGTACTTGATTGAATTAATAAATAAAGATACACATTTTTTTTTAATGTCTCGTATCATTTCTTTGCTTTTCTCCCTTCTCTTATTATCAGCATGCTGTCTTTATAAACATGATTGACAGGTAATACAGTAAGCATCTTGGTTTCTTCAAGAGATAGCGATGGCTTAGGCCGCAGGTTCGGATCTGCTGCCTAAGACTTTTCAACTCTATGAGCCGTGAGGGTCTCATAGAGACTTTTCTCCCTACGGATCGAGAGGATCTCGTAGGTGGATTTTCTCCTTAGGAATCGTGAGGATTCCCAAGTGGGGTTTTCTCTCATAAGTCGAAAGGATCCTATAAGAGAATTTCTCCCTCCTACGAGTCGAGAGGGCTCGTAAGCGGTTGTTTCCCTCTTTGTCGAGAAACGACTTCAGAGAGTGAGACCCGTGAATAGTATGCAAGAGACCATTTAGGATTGACTTGCAGGGTCCCATTGCCCTCTTACGAGTCGAGAGGGCTCGTAAGCGGTTGTTTCCCTCTTTGTCGAGAATCGACTTCAGAGAGTGAGACCCGTGAATAGTATGCAAGAGACCATTTAGGATTGACTTGCAGGATCCCATTTGTTCAGGAAGCAAGTTTTTGAATCCTTACTGCCCAAGATGTGAGTCAAAGAAGCTTTCGTCACGGAGTGTTTGTATCCGTGAGTTGAGAAGTTTTGCGAGGGATTATTTGTTTCCCAAGCGCCAAGGATTATTTGTGTCCTTGGGGTTTGAAACGAGTCGATGGTTCCCACGGAGGCGCTGGTGGCTCTGCGAGTCGACGCGGATCAGAAGGCTCTCGTCAAGGAGTGTTTGTATCCGTGAGTTGAGAAGTTTTGCGAGGGATTATTTGTTTCCCAAGCGCCAAGGATTATTTGTGTCCTTGGGGTTTGAAATGAGTCGATAGTTCCCACGGAGGCGCTGGTGGCTCTGCGAGTCGACGCGGATCAGAAGGCTCTCGTCAAGGAGTGTTTGTATCCGTGAGTTGAGAAGTTTTGCGAGGGATTGTTTGTTTCCCAAGCGCCAAGGATTATTTGTGTCCTTGGGGTTTGAAACGAGTCGAGGGTTCCCACGGGGGCTCTGGTAGCTCTGCGGGTCGACGCGGATCAGGAAGCTCTCGTCAAGGAGTGTTTGTATTCGTGAGTTGAGAAGTTTTGCGAGGGATTGTTTGTTTCCCAAGCGCCAAGGGTTATTTGTGTCCTTGGGGTTTGAAACGAGTCGAGGGTTCCCACGGGGGCTCTAGTAGCTCTGCGGGTCGACGCGGATCAGGAAGCTCTCGTCAAGGAGTGTTTGTATCCGTGAGTCGAGGAGTTTTGCGAGGGATTGTTTGTTTCCCAAGCGCCAAGGATTATTTGTTTCCTTGGGGTTTGAAACGAGTCGAGGGTTCCCACGGGGGCTCTGGTAGCTCCGTGGGTCGACGCGGATCAGGAAGCTCTCGTCAAGGAGTGTTTGTATCCGTGAGTCGAGGAGTTTGCTGGGATTATTTGTTTCCCAAGCGCCAAGGATTATTTGTTTCCTTGGGGTTTGAAACGAGTCGAGGATTCCTACGGAGGCACTGGTGGCTCTGCGGGTTGACGCGGATCAGAAGGCTCTCGTCAAGGAGTGTTTGTATCCGTGAGTCGAGGAATTTTGCTGAAGTCACTGGCTTCTTCGGTTGAAATGAACCGCTGAGATTTGGGGTTCGTCTTCTGACGGAATCCGCCGGGAAAGTATTGTTCATTCTCTGTTTACGCCCTTGGATTGTATACAGGGATCGATGTGATCTTAACTGTAGGGCCAAAGTTTTATCATTTCTTCTTTTTATTTTATTTTATTTCCGCGATGCTCTATCATTTCAGCTTTTATATCGCGAAAATCGTGATTGCCCAATCTTTTCGGCTATTTTTCGCGGTGCCCAATCATTTCGGCTATTTGTTTTTTTTATTTTTACTCGTTGCTTTTTATTACGAGTTGCCCAATCATTTCGGCTATTTTGCATGCATACATTTTACTTGCTGCTTTTTATTGCAAGTTGCCCTATCATTTCGGCTATTTCGTATGTATGAGCGGCCTACTGGCTTTCGCCGTAAACCTGAAATTGGACACCGATTTCGGCATCAGCACCGCTGCAACTGGGATATTACCAGGAGCGAATCATCATTTGCCTCTGTCGTTGTCGAACAAAGGAGGCTTAGCGACCAGGGTTAGGATCCTGTCGGCTAAGGCTTTTGACTTCATGAGCCGTAAGGGTCTCGTGAAGGTATTTCTCCCTACAAGTCGTGGGGATCTTGTAGGTGTATTTTCTCCTTAGGAGTCGTGAGGATCCCTAAGTGTTTGTTTCTCTGTAAGTCGTAAGGATCCTACAGGAGGGCTTTCTCCTTGTAAGTCGAGAGGATTTACAAGGGTTGTTTACCATGCACACATATCCCTAGCTTCAGATGGGACTTAGTTAGGGAAATGTTTATTTACGCCCGTGGATTGTATACAAGGGTCAATATTGAACCACTTGTAGGGCAATATTGGAAGTTTGTGGGGGTTTGCTTAAGCACAGGTTTAGGTCTCTGTGACTTAAGACTTTCAAATCCTATGAGCCGTGAGGGTCCCATAAGAGAGTTCTCCTTACGAGTCGTGAGGATCTCGCAAGTGTATTTTCTCCTTAGGAATCGTGGGGATCCCTAAGTGTGTTGCTCCTTTGTGAGTCGTAAGGATCTCACGCAGGTGGTTTCTCCTTACAAGGTCGAGAGGACCCTATAAGTGTTCTTAACGAGGTTGCGCCCTTTCAGGTTTTCACAAACACTCGCCGGTAGTCCTGCTGTTTTTACTCACGGAGCCCTTTCGGGTTTTCATCCGCGCCCATTTTGCTTATGGACTTACCGTTTTTATTTTATTTTATTTTTATTTTTTTTTTCATCTCGTCAGCCCAAGAATGCTGCAGTATTAGTTTAAAGACGTTTCGGTCTGCTATTAGTTTAAGGACATTTCGGTCCTCCGTTGAGAGGGCTGGCTACTACTTATAAAGCTTGAGCTTAGGAAGATAGCGAGCGGACATAGTCGTCGTCATCTACCATTGACCTAGGCTGTGGCTCATTAAGCGTAGTATTTCTTTAGGAAGCGACCGTTTATTGGCCTGAAAGGCCTTTCACCGTGCATGTCCATGAGTAGATAGGCCCCACCTTGGTAGACTTTATCAACGATGTACGGTCCTTCATAGTTTGGCTCAAACTTTCCCCGCATGGCGCGATTGGGGATCATGGGCCTTTTGACCACTAGCACGAGTTCGCCTTGGTGGAATGTCCTCAGGCGGCTCAATCTTTCATAGGAGCGCGTCATCTTTGCTTTATAGGCTTCCAGATTTTGTTGTGCTAGAAGCCGGATTTCATCAAGGGCGTCAAGCTCTTCAAACCGAAGGTGAGCATTTTCTTCGTCCGTCAGCTCGTAGTGGACTGCCACTCGTAGAGAGGGTAATTCTATCTCGAGAGGGAGTACTGCTTCCGTCCTAAATACCAACGCGTATGGCGTTGTGTTTGTGGCCGTTTTAAATGTAGTTCGATACGCCCAAAGAGCCTCTTGCAATCTTTCGTGCCAATCTCTCTTATTTCGTGACACTATTTTCTTCATGATCTTCATCAAGGTCTTGTTGAAGGCCTCAGCTAGACCGTTAGCTCGCGGGTTATAAACTGAGGAATATCTCCAGTCTATATTGTGCTGCTGTGCGAAACGGCTAATTTTATGACTTCGGTAGGCTGGCCCATTATCAGAGATGATTCTTCTCGGGGTTCCAAACCGGTATATGACGTGCGTTCTGAAGAAATGGAGGGTGTTCTCCGTTTTCACTTCCCTCAACGGTACCGCCTCTGCCCATTTGGAGAAGTAATCAGTCGTCGCCAAGATGAAACGATGTCCTTTTGACGATGCTGGTTCGATGGGACCGACTATGTCAGTTCCCCACATTTCGAATGGCCAACTAGCCACTGTTGGATGCAGTGGATTGGGATGCTGATGGATGAAGTCCCCATGAATTTGGCATGAATGACATTGCCTCGCGTATTCCAGGCAATCCTGCATCATCGTGGGCCAGTAGTAGCCCGTCCGCTTTATCTTCAACTTCATCTTAGGGCCCGCTTGGTGGGAACCGCAGAGTCCGTCGTGAACTTCTTGGACGACCCTTCTCGCTTCGTCAGGTCCTAAGCATCTCAACCACAGAGAATCGAATGACCTCTTGTACAGAGTATCATTGACGAAGGCGAAAGACAGAGCTCGTTTCATGAGCTGATGTCTTGTGGAAGCCTCTTCAGGTATTCGGTGGAACTTGAAGTAATCTATGAAGACTTCTCTCCAGTCCCCGGTATTTTCCCAGTCTTTTATTTGCAGGGTTGTCTCCTCTTTCGCTCCTTTTTCTTCAGACGATTTCGGAGATATTTCTGTTGGGGTGAGCACTCGACGGCTATGTACCACGATTCTAACGTCGTCGAGGTTCTCGTCAGCCAGTTCTTTAGCAAGTTTGGCTAGTGCGTCTGCTTTGCTGTTTTCCGCGCGCGGTATGCTTTCCAA
The DNA here is from genome assembly GCA_030015575.1 of Agapanthus africanus. Classification (NCBI taxonomy): domain Eukaryota; kingdom Viridiplantae; phylum Streptophyta; class Magnoliopsida; order Asparagales; family Amaryllidaceae; genus Agapanthus; species Agapanthus africanus. The sequence continues at coordinate 362,959,415 of JASDDO010000004.1, forward strand.
CGTGTAGGAGGGAATTTGGGTTAGCAGTTGCTGCACTTTTTCACCGTATTTTACCAATTCCGGTTTGCATGTTTGGTAATCGCCGTTCACTTGACTGACGACCAGTTGGGAGTCCCCGTATATGAGGAGGCTCTCAATTCCCATATCGATGGCGATCTCGAGGCCTGCTATCAGAGCTTCATATTCAGCTTCATTATTCGTTCTCGGCTCTGTTAAGGAGAAGGCGAAGCGCATTATTCCTCCTTGGGGAGTCACAAAGATGAGTCCCACCCCCGATTTGATCGTTGGCATACTTTGTTTATGCTTTTTCATAGAAGACGCCCCATCGAAGTAAAGCTCCCAACGGGTATCACCACTGTCGATTGCGTCAAATGCATGTCTGTCCGGCAAATCGCAATTTAAAGGAGAGTCGGCAGGTATGGGATGCTCAGCAAGGAAGTCGGCGATGGCCTGGCCTTTTACTGCCTTGGGAGGTTGATACGTTATCGAAAATTCCATCAAGAGCAGGGCCCATTTAGCGAGTCGTCCTGTCAATATGGCTTTTGACATTAGATATTTAAGAGGGTCCACTTTTGAGATCAGACGGACCTCGTGCGCCAACGCATAGTGCCTAAGCTTTGTTATTGCGAAGATCAATGCCAGGCAGTGTTTTTCAATGGGAGAGTAGTTGCTTTCTGCCCCCAGCAGGACTCGACTTAAGTAGTAGAGTGCTCTTTCTTTCCCTTGATCGTTCTCTTGTGCCCATAATGCGCCTAAGGAACCTTCGAGGGCGGTTGTATAAAGAATGAGAGGCTTCCCCTTAACCGGAGCAGCCAACACTGGCGGGTTCTGCAGGTATTGCTTGATCTCATCCAATGCGCCTTGGCATTTTTGATCCCAAACGAATGGGGTTCCCTTCTTCATCAGGTGGCTATAAGGATGGCACTTTCCTGAAAGGTTGGCTATAAATCGCCGTATGTATGCGAGTTTCCCTTGGAGAGACCGAAGCTGTTTGAGAGTCCTCGGCGGAGGCATTTCCATGATCGCTTTAATCTTTGACGGATCTATTTCAATACCTCGGTGTCGAACAACGAATCCCAGGAATTTGCCCGAGGAAACCCCGAACGCACATTTAAGAGGATTCATCTTCAAGTTGTATTGCCGAAGGCGTTGAAACACGGTCTTCAAATGCTCGAGGTGTTCCTCGTATGATTTGCTTTTAACCACGAGATCGTCGATATAGCATTCAACGATTTCGTGTATAAGGTCGTCGAAGATCTTTGTCATGGCCCTTTGATAGGTGGCACCGGCGTTCTTCAAACCGAAGGGCATCACTTTATAACAAAATATACCAAGAGGAGTCCTGAAGGCTGTATGCTTCTGGTCTTCTGGATGCATTTTTATTTGATCATACCCTGACGAGCCGTCCATGAAGGAGAAAACCTCATGAGTGGATGTATTGTCTATCATCAGTTCAGTGACTGGCACTGGGAAATCATCCTTCGAGCAAGCTTTATTAAGATCCCGGAAGTCTACGCATATGCGCACTGTCCCATTTTTCTTCATCACTGGGACGATATTGGCGATCCATTCAGGGTATTGGACTTCCTCGATGAAGCCAGAGTCTATCAGCTTTTTGACTTCGGCGTTGATGCTCATCTCAAGCTCGAGTCGCATTCTTCTCGGCGCTTGTTTGACTGGCTTGATGTCCGGGGATATCGCTAACTTGTGTACAGCAATTTCTGGATCTAGTCCCGGCATTTCGGAATAGTTCCACGCGAAGCAATCTTTGTGCTGTAGAAGCACATCCTTTAACGCAGCCATCCTTTCTTCAGATAACAGCTCGCTGATGAATGTCGGTCGCGGGTCATTTTCCGTCCCCAACTCAATTTTCTTGAGATTATCTGCAGTGGTATGGATTCCATCTTCCAGTTCTTTCGGAGCTGGGGGAAATTCTGAGATTACCTCATCGCTGCCGCTTTCAAAGCACCAAGGGAGGTTGTTCATGTCCTCGGACCCTTCTTTTAATATTGTTATCACATGGCAGGTGCGAATTTTCTGCCAATCCCAATGCGGAGTTGGTTTTATTCTTGTGTTTTCGGGTTCGTGCTTTTGCGGCGGCGCTACCCTCCAACTGTCAGACAACGCGAATTTGCCAAGCTGATATTGGTCCTCAACCCAATTCTTAAAGGTGAAGCAATCTTCAAGCGGATGCCCTACTACTCGATGGTAAAAGCAATACTTTGGGTTGGAGACTTCGCCTGCTTGTTCAGGGTGTTTAGACTCTGGCAACGTAAGCATTTGATGTTTTAGAGCGAGATCAAATATTTTCCTTGTTTTGTTCCGAGGAAATGAGTATGCTCGACCCATTTTCTTCCTGAGGGCTAAGTCAATAACGCTCGATTCTCGGATGCGTGGCTTCTTAGCTCTGCTTTGTGGTTGTCGAGCGCCTCTCTTGCCTTTCGACTTGTTTTTGTTTTCGCGTCGAACCTTTTTTGTAGCAGGTTGACAAGGAGCGGCATCTTCGTTTTTTACTGCCTGTTGAAGGAGACGCTGTGTCTTAGCTTTCTCATAGATTGCCATTTCACGATCGTGATCATCTCGGGCTTTTTGACTCGCATCCCTTATAAGTTTGCTCATCTGGTCTTCGGACGATGGACTGGGCGGTTTTGTATCAGGAACTTTTGCTGGTTCAGGATTAGCATCCTCCCATTGAGCGTCCGCCTCTTCATCGAAGTCATACATGGCATAACAGCTGTTTACTAGCTCCCGCTTCTTTGGCCGGATGTACCCAAGCCCTTTGGTTTCTACTCTCCCGTTAGGCAGTTTGCATTGGGTCCCGGGAATGTTCCAGACCTTGTCATAGAGTTTGGCTTTTCTAACGGTCTGTGTGAAGGACATCCCTTGGCGTTTCAGCAGTTTCTTCAAACCTTCGGTATAATATCGGGGAAGACGGATAGGCTGAAGCCTGTCGAGCGTGGGATCCGCGCCATGCCAAATTTCTTTTTCTACTTTGTTTTCTTCAGAACGGTAGAATAGGATTGCCTTCTCGCCTTTTCGTCTGGGAGGGATATAGAATGTCTGCAATTCTTCTACGCTGTTGGTGTCGAGTGCATCCAGTTCTTTGTAATGTTCAAGTGGCACCATGGTTATCTGCAGACTTCGCTCTTCATCAGCAGAAATCCGTATCGAAGGCCGAGCAGGGAATACAGCATGAACTTCATCCTCTGAATCACTACCGAAGATCAACGAAGGAACGGATGGTCCTGGCCTGGTAGATTGGGATGGACCTGAATAAATTATATCCTCCTCCTCGGTGTCACTGCCGAAGACAGGGATGGTGGCATTAGTTTTGTTCTCCGGTTTGTGACACCTTTCCGTGTCTTCGAAGCTCGGCAAGAAGTATTTGGCATCTTCATACTTGCGAACTTCGTTCACGAAAAACGGATTCAACTCTCCGGCCACAGTGTACTCGAGGCCATCCCTGGAATACTTCATGCACTGATGCTGTGTAGAAGGGATGATATTGTACTCGTGTAGCCATGGTCGGCCGAGCAGAGCATTGTAGCACGTCTTGGCGTCTATAACATGGAATTTGATGTCTGTGACGAGTAACCCGAAGCGTAGCGTCAATATCACAGATCCAAGAGTCTTTGAGGATTGAGAGTCGAAACCGGAGATAGTGATCTTGTCTCGGGCGAGGTGTTGTATGCTCATGCAAATTTCTTTTAACACCCGTACATTGAGTAAATTGATGGACGATCCGTTATCGACCAAGATTTTACCTATCTTTATGTCATGGCAATATCCTGAGACATAAAGGGGGCGATTGTGTTCACACGTCCCGAGGAGAAGGTCTTCATCACCAAAAGCAACGTCGGCTGTGTGCACTTCTTCTAATTCGTCTTTCATCTTTTCTTCGGCTAAGAAGGCTTGAAACTGGTCCGGATCTTGTAGCGCCTTAATCAAAGAGTCTCTGGCTTCCTTTGATAGTAACAAGGCATCAAGGATACTGAGCTGAGAGGGCAGTTTCCTCAGATGTGCCAGAACGTTGTAATCCACCTTACTTCTCTTCGGCGGGTTCTTGGCGTTTAGCTCTTCCAGAACTTGGTCATCTAAAACGATGTCTTCAGAGACCTTTTCTTTCCCTTTATCTTTTCTATTCGAGGGTTCGATGTTCTTTTCAGGCAGTGTCCGATTCCGCAGCCGGATATTTTCGCAAACCACTGGCTCCTCTTCTTTTCCCGAAGTTGACTCTTTAAAGAGAGGGGCAAGCTCTAGCTCCTCATCAGAGTCGCTCCCAAATGTAGGCACTTGTGACCTGGTAGTGTCAACCATGTGACAGTTGCCGGCAGTTCTTTCAAGCACTTTGGTCGTGTTTCTTTGCTCCCGACGAATCTTACGCTTTTCCCGTTTAAAGCGTTGTTGATGAGCGACGTATCCTTGCCACCATCTATCGAACGCTTTGCACTTTTGGGTAGAATGTGAGACCTTCTGATGATATAAGCAATAAGAGGGGTGCATTTCTACCACGCTAGTAACTTTTTCTTCTGAGGGTGGTAGCTTCATGCCCATCGATATGGCCTTAGCGAACTTCTTTTTTATCTTGAATTGGCTTTTTTCAGCGGTGGAGGCATTTTGCTCCAGTGGGATCATCTCAGCTCCTCCCTCAAGTTGCTGGCGCTTGGCCGTTTCGAATATAGCCGTCTCGCGTTCTTGATCAGCTTTACTTTTCAATCGAGCTTCACTAAGAAACGCGTCAATCATTTCTATTGATAATTCCGGAACCCTTGACTCAGTATTTGCTCCCGGCGTTTTGGTGCCAGAAGTCCCTTCATCGTTCGAGGTCGAGTGAGAGATCATATGACAGCTCGCCACGTATTCCTTGGATTCATCTGATGAACTTTCCTCCTCATCTTCTTTTTGAAAGACGTGATCAAGGAAATCTTGGAGCGTAACTGGAGTCCGCGCCTTCTGGTTATATTCATCCAGCGCGTCGATTTGCTTTTGTAAGTCGGTGCGCTTGTCGCCAGGCTTCACGGGCTTCTTAGATTTCTTCTTCTTCTTTTTCGAAGATTTTGACGGCTGGTTATGAACGCTTGAACTACCACCATCGGTCTTCGGAGTCGGACGTGGCTTCAACATCCCCTCTATAACCTGCGGCTCCAAGGGGTTCTTCCACTTGACCGCTGGACAGGTCTGAAGATCATTTAGCATTCTTCTCGTTTTGGCCGATAATACGACTTCCCAGGGAGTTTCTTCAATGACGGAGCATGTTTCCCCCGGCGTATTTATCCCCTTAGAGGTGTGGGGCTGCGGGGGATTTACCTTCCATTTGTCGGATAGCGCGAATTTGCCCTGGCGGTACTGGTTTTCAAGCCAATTTTTGAAAACGTAACAGTCTTCGATCGGATGTCCTAGCACTCGATGATAAGGGCAGTAATTAGGCTCATTGACGTCATTTGGTTGCGACGGACGTTTTGGATCTGGCAGATTTATGAGCCTATTGCGCAATGCCAGCTCAAATAACCTCCTCGTTTTATCACGGGGGAAGGAGTAAGCACGTCCCATCCTGTCCTCAAGGGGTACGTATGGGCGCGTATTATTTGGACGAGCAACCGGCTTCAAGTTGTTCGGTTGTTGTTGGGCATTAGCGACGATGATCGCTTTTCCCTTTCCTTTATCGTTTCGAGAGTCCGGCTTCGGGAGAGGGGGTTTATGGCCCATCTGGTCCATCTGCGCCAATTTTTCGATCAAAGCCTGGAAAAAAGTCGGCTTGAAGAACATCATAAACTGCGAAATGGTTGCTTGTGGATCAAGGGTTCCAACAAACATTCCCACCGCAGGGGCTTCTTCTATACGTTGTTCACACTTAGACCATAGATTACGCCACCGTATAGCGTACTGGACCCACGTCTCGCCGGGCTTTACCCTGGCGTTAATCAGCGCCGTCATCGGAGTACGCTCACTGGCACTTGCAAAGCGTTGGGTGAAGAGCAGCTCCATCTCTGCAAAGGTTTTAATAGAGTCGTTGGGGAGCTCGGAATACCATTCGAACGCCGTATCTGATAGGCTTCCAACGAACTGGCGAAGCAGAAGCTTGTCGTCGCCGCCGGTGTTACCGCAAAGCGCCCTGAATTGGGCAACATGTTGATGGGGATTGCCGGTCCATTTGTAGACATGAAACTTGGGAATTGTGTAACCTGGCGGGTACTTGATTTGGTCATACCAGCCCGGATATGGCCGCCCCGTTTTTACAACGTGGCCGGCTGCTTCAGCCGCGTGATGGACCTTTATCTGCTGGGCTATATATTCGTCCAGATCAGTTTTAGAGATTGTGTCCTCCCTAGCCGTTGATAGAGCGGGCTGAGGGTTTGATGTTTCTCCCTTATCATCCCCAAGGACAATTGGGGGTTCTTCAGTTGGGGGATCTGGTTGTATCATCATCCCTATCATGTCCTGGAAGAGAAGGCCCATACGTTGTATATTGGTTGCTTGTTCAGCAACCTCTTTGTCTCTCTTTTCCAGTACTCGGCGGAGGAACTCAGCGTCGGTCTCTTCCTCTTGGCGTTCATCTAAGGACGTCTCAGGATTCTCTTTTGGCCCCGTGAGTGCAGCCATTGTAGTCATCATCTCCTGGAGCTTTTGTTGCTGCTCCTGAGACTTGGTCACTGACCGGGTAAGTGGTCGGTGACCCGTAGAAGTACGACTTTCTTCCTTTCCCGAAGCCATATAGACCGTATGAACTGTTATGCCCCCTGACTTGGGGCGTTTAGGTTCACCGCCTTTAAACTTTGTCAGTGTCACGGGAGCTTTTTCCGGCCTCTTTCTTTTATGGACCTTTGAGATTGAAGGAGCCGTTGAAGCGGGCATTCTAGCATTTGTTGCCCCCTGCTGTTTAATGGGGCGGTTCTTGTCTTTTTCCACTTTTGCCCTTTTTTGGCGATGGAAGTGGTCTGAGTCAATCACGGAGTCTTGAACCCTCCGCCAAACTTTATAAATTTTCGACGACAGCCGTTGAGGGGGCTGTTCCTGTTTCGTCTCCGGAGCTTTTTCCATGGGTGGAGGAGACCTTTTCAACGTAGCAACCGGGGAGTTCTTTCTCACCTTCCTCAGTAATTCAAAGCTGTTCCCAGTTGGAACAGCAACATTGACCTCCACCACTGGAGCAGGTGGGGTTAGCCCTGAGGGGGAGTTGCCCCCTGCTTTCCTTACTCGCTGCCAATGGCGACGTCGCGCACGACGAGCCGTTGGGACTGGCTCGGAAATCGAGATGGTTTCCTGCTGCCCCCTGTTTGAGCGTGGGGTAACTGCTGATGTCAGCCTATCGAAGACTGATGCCTTCTGACCAGCTGGGGGAGGAGTAGGAACCGTCAATCTTGTGAAGACCGACTCTCTGATGGGAGAAGCCGCTTTAACGACTTCCAAAGCAGCGGCCGTTGCCCTCTTTGGGACAGCCACCTTATAGTTCTGACCTAGCCTGGTGAAAACGGAGGCTGTTGGTTCAGTAGCAGGCGACCCGTTGACAGGGGTCGTGGTAGCAGTGAGCCGGTCGAACACCGACTTCTTGTTCGCTTCCGGTACGGATATCGGCATAGAGAAGCTTGTAGGTGGGACCATGGTCCCGAAAAACAGGCCGGTGGTGGCCTGGGTCACCTGGCCTACCGGCAGAGTAAGGAAAGAAGCCGCTTGGGGCCCATACGTCACCCCTCTTGGTGAAGTGGAGCGTCTGTTGCAGTGGCATTTCGAGCAGCTGGTACAATTGGAGGCCATTGAATCTCGAATTCTGCGCCAGACAAAAGACCAAATCTTAGCAACTTGAAATCCGAAGACAACCATTTAACAAACCGCGATTGGTTCGCGAAGACGACACACGAAGTGTGGAGTGGAAAGAGGAAAAGGTCCTACCGGGCGTGCCAGAATCTGTTCCCCTCCGAACGGCGGCCCGGACTTCGCGTCCGAGGCCTGAGGTTCGGGGCAGATGCTATTTGGTTTTATCCGTCTATCTCTCCGAAGATACCAAGTTGATTTATGGCACCGTGTATCGGAGGTTTAGACGGGTGCGGCCGATGTAGCAGACTTCATCAGATTCCCCCTCAGGGTGAGGGGTTTTTGATTGTGGGGACACTCTTCCCTGCAGGCGTAAGCCCCTGCAGTTAATTACGCTACCGCATCGCTGTAACAACTTTCTCCTTCTCCAGAATTTCACTTCGTGTCGTGTGTGTTTGTTTTGTTCGTGGTTGCCCGTGGATTGTATACGGAGACTGAGTGATGTCGTCACCCGTAGGACGTGGATTAGTCCAAATCCGTATTTAGTTAGATTTGGGTTTAGTATTTTTAGTTTAAGGATGCATTAGCCGCGTTGCAGCTAAGACCAACTTAAACGTTCGTCAAGGATACGTTAGTCCTGTTTTAGACTAAGATCGACCTGACGTAGTGATTGATTTAATTATCTGGTTGTCGGGACTCGTCACCTCTCTGACGTCGTTGAGAGATTACAACGACAGGCGTCAGAGGAGTTCAGAGGTGTACCCTTGAACCAAAGTTGATTTGGAGTTTTATCGTTTATTTGAATATCTAAGGACACGTTAACCGTATTTGGGGTTAAGATCAACTTAGACGGGACCGTTTAGATCCAACAAAAGAGCGTTTGGGCCCTGTTCATATCAGAATATTGCATTTTATACCGCCCATTCTTACGCTCGTGTGTTTATAGGTAGGTACTTTTAATCCGTGTTTGTTACATGTTTGCAGAATACAGGTTTCCAGTACAAATATTGCTAATCAGGATTAATTCTCCACAGTTACGCTAAAAGCAGAACATCTGTCGACAGCAGATAAAAGCCGGGTTCCGGTCATCCATATCCGTCCAGTGCCGAGTACCGGTTCCCGATACAAGACATGTGACAGTAGTCATTCGTGTCTGGGACAAGCACAGAGCACGAGGTGGGCTGCACAAGAATCAATGGGTGTGCGGAGCTCGAGGGGGAGATAAAGTCAAAAGTGAAGATAGTGCAATCTTGGACTTGGAAATCTGGAAAGATTCTGAAGACTTTCGCGCAGTTTGAGGGTTGCAAACACGAGGAAAACACCAACCAGGAACCCACCAGAAATCCCACTGCCCAAATCAACAGTACGGCCGCGCATGCGCGGCCAAAGCAGGGGTTTGGCCGCGCATGCGCCGCAGTTTGGGGCCCACTCTGCGCCGAATTTCAGGGGTAGTTTGGGTGTTTCAATTCTGGTCTGCTGGTTGCCCTAGAATTCATTTTCCCTGCCTATAAATACAGCAGATGTGAGCTTAACCAAGGGAGCAATTTTTGGAGCTTTTCTTTGTTCTCTTTTTTTGTTGTTTTGTTCTTCTTCTTCCTCTTCTTCATTCTTTCTCCATGACATTGTGGTGAGAGCTTTTGAGTGGAAGATTAATGAAGATGAGGGTTCTTTATCTTTCTTGTTAGTTTGCTCCCCCTTGAGATTTCTGCTTTCTCTTGCTCATTCAATCTCTTCATTGAGGTTGAATGGTTAAGAGTTAGTTATTGATCTCAAGGGTCGTATTTTCTCACGGACTAGCACTTCATTTCACATGCGTTCTCTACCCTTCTCTTGATCTTGCAAGTTCTTCATTGAGCTTGCAAGTTTAAGGGTTGGCTATTGAGCACATGCTTGGCTTGGGTCCTAGTTCCGTATTCTTTTTATTACCCGCTTTTTATTACTTGTCTTTTTATTACTTGCATTTTATTTCATGCATTTAAATTCCTTGCACTTTATTACTTGTATCTTTTCTTTTCTTTGTTCTTTTCTTTTGTTCTCTTTTGTTCATATTGTGAATGTTGTAATTATTGTTGTTGTTAAGAATTAATACGGTTTTATAAGTTAACATTTCTTTGCCAATTCCTTTTCCCGTTATTTTCCATTTGAAGTTCGCCCAAACCATACGCAAGCGCTCCGTTAGGCACCGTACCCTGACAAGGTAACGGTGATTCCTAACCGCGACCGGTTGCGTTCGGTTTGGCCGGAGGCGAAAGCAAGAGACAAGAACGGAAGGACAAGGGTAAATAAGCCGGATTCCACGAATACCGCGCTTAAATCCCCTAATCCACGTTGTTGCCGATTGTCTAGCTTCAATTGGTCAAGACTCGGCTCAAAGGTTTTTGAGTACGGATTTCTTAGCTTATAATCTCGTATCTTTCTTAACAACTTTATACTTGCAGATAAAACACATAGGTTAGAACAAACAAACAAACAGATTCTGTATTGACTCGTCTAAGACAAGAAGGTAAGATAACACCATCTCCCTGTGGACCGACCCGTGCTCACCGGCTAGCTGCATAGCGACACCGTCCTGATCGCGGTTACACTTAAATTCTTTGAACATCCGACACGCCATCGGCGTGCGATCAAATGGCGCCATTGCCGGGGAGACGGTAGCGTATTTTCTTTCTTGTTATTCGGGTTAATATTCTTTTTGTATATATAAAAAAAAAGATATTCTTTTTGTTTTTTTTTGGACAATATTTTTGTGGGCGAGTGTGCAGATTTTTGCAGATTTGCAAACTGCGATTGTGGGAGCAAAGTGTACATTCAAAGTTAAGGTGATTACGGAGTACAGTGCTAAAGATCCGGGTAGTTTGACCCGCGCAAGCGAACCTTTCAAGCTTACCGGATTCGATTCAACGGGGGTTTCTTAACCCAAAACTTAAACGGTACGTACTTTACTAACACCTTCTTCTCAAATCCGACGCTTCCAATATACTATTCTTTTGCAGGATTCTTTGCAAGTTCGCTAGCAAACGCCACAATTGACTAACCCGTATTTGTTGCAGCGCCGCGCTTAAACTAAAAAACGATTGTTTTATTCTTTATAGAATTTTTTGAATTGCGCATTGCATCAATTAATACGGACTTAAGGGCAAGCGAACCCCACAACATACGGTAAAGGATTTCATCACCTTTTCCGTGGCCCACAAATCACGAACTTGAGCATAACGATTACCCGCACAAATTTTAAAAAAAATTAGACTTTAAGCCTTAAGGACTTCGCGCTCACTAGGAGAAGTTAACTGTATTTAGAACCTTGCTTAACGGTATATTGTTTACGGGATGTCTAGGAAAGTGTTAACGGCGAAACCGCCAAAAGAGAAAGGGTTATTTAATTAAGGAACTTCGCGAAAGCGTTGGAAAACCTCCCCTTATCTCTGCACTTACCTGGCCTCGTGATCAGTGTATTTTTAAGCCTGTTTCTCGACACAGTTTAACTTCGACAATCAAGTTCTTGAGCAAGTCTAGTTGACCTAGGAGAACCCTAGGACGATTAGGTGTGTGGTATTTTTTGTGTCGTGATTTTTGTCCATTTTCTTTTTTGTATATTTCATTCTTTAGCTAACAACTAACAAAAAAAAAAAAAAATTCACATTCTTTTCCCCTCCCTTTTCTCTACCTTTTTCCTCTCTCTCTTCATATCATGGGTACTCCACCTCGCAAAAATCTTGCCGAACTTTGGTACCCACAACCAGACATTACTTCATACGGTTCTTGTTTTGGTCGAACATCGAACGACCCATCCATGCCCAAAATTTCACTGAAAGATCGCATAGCAGCGTCTAGGACAAACACTTGCACCCCTCATTCCACTTTGTATCAACCTTTTCAACCTCCCGTACCCGCTTATGTTGATACCCCTTCTGCAAGTCGTCCTTTGTCCATCGCTGAACGAATTGAACAATCCCGTAGCCGATCTTTCACTCCTTTCACCACTACAAATTCTTGGGATCAACAATTCCATTCACCTTCTTATCCAAATGTTGATCCCACTCCTGTCCAGCCATTCAACTCCTACCAATCCTACCCTAATTTTGCACCTTCCCTAGACATTGCACCAGAACCGCAATTTGGGAGTTTTCAGTATCCAAACAACTTTGAATCTTTTACTGAAACCCCTTCACAACCAATGTCTAGTCTAGAACAGTCGTTGGAAGACTTTAGGGTAGCGTCAAGCCAACAGATGATGGATTTGAATGCGTCCGTGGCCGCCCTCATACAACCTAGTGATCCGGTAGCTAGTTTTCAACTAGCTCCAACTTTTTCAATGTATGATGCGGCGGCAGGACAGGCTGTGAATTTGAGTGGAGAGAGTGAGCTCTATACCCTTCCAAATCAAACCTACCCGTTTCAACTTGAATCCCACAACTCCGGTTTTGAAAGTCTATCAAATGTCCCAAATGAATTATCAGTTGAAGATAGAATGGTTAATGAGTTGTGCAACTTTGTAGTGTTTGATTTGCCCGATTGTGAAGGGTACCTTCCAAGTGAAACCAACCCCAATCCTTCTGACCTCTACACCTCCATCTTAGAACCAGAATCGATTAATATCCATGCTTTTGATGAGGTGTCTGAGAATATTAATTTTCACTTGATTGAGGATATTGACGCTGGGAACATTTTGGATGATGAACCCGTAGATTTGGCTGAGTTTGTCTGTTCAAATCATCATCCCGAGTCTTTAACTGTTTTTCCCGAACCTCATATGCGTCTGGATTTTGATGAAATATGCATGGATGAGCTTAATTTTGAGGAAAATTTTGAGGATAGTCTTGAGGATGAACCAGTTTTGTTTGATGAGTCGGATTTACCAATTCATCCTGTTCCTTCCACTGACTGTGTACACCCTCCTGAGCCTATAACCGATACCCTTCCTCAACCACTTCCCTCCATCCTGTCCGTCGTTCCGACCTTGCAAGAACCCGTCTCACTTTCATTTACTATGTCTGGTTTACCAAGTTCGGCGTACCCATGGTTTCTCACGAACCTTGAGGGATTTGACCCCATCTCTCGACGAGTTAATAGATTAGCACAATCGCTTTTTACACATCGCTCATCACAAATTGTGCTAATCTATTCACTCCATTTGCACCCTCAAGTTCGTATTCCACTTCTTTTTCCCTTCCGCCATTCTTCTTCTTCTCATCTACCGAGACCGCATTCCACTTCTCTCCACAAGCGGTCTCGCGTATTTTCCATCTCTTTCCTCTTCACCTTCTTTCACCAACCACTGCTTTACCATGATAAAATCTTTGAATGGTTGGTGTTAACTTTTGGCCTGTGTAAGGCCTTGTATAGATAGATACTGTTCTTTCCTCCCTAATCCTGAACTTCATCGCTTAACAGTGGAAACACTGTTTTACTTAAGTTTGGGGGGGACACTTTTTTTTTGTATATATTTTTTGTTTTCCTTTTTTGTTTTGTATATAATTTGTTTTTAGGGAGCGCCGGCAATTTTGACCCTCTTAGTATAGCCTGACAGTGAGGGCACTGTCAAGTTTAAGTTTGGGGGTGTGCTCGGTAAGCTCTTCCTTCGCATTCATATGTATATTTTGCATCTGCATATTAAATCCATAAAATCCATAAAAATCTGAAAAATTTCTAAAAATGTAAAAACTTTTTTTGTCAAGTTAGCTTGTGGAAGAACTCTGATTCAACATTCGACGGTTTTTGTTTGAAAAGATAGGAATAACTAAATCCTATGTTTGGATTATGAAAACCTGAAAGATAACTCTCCTTTGAAGTTAACTATATCTGATATACGTCCTTACATTACACTACACGTGTCGTGAGTCTTGAAAATCAGAAGACAAGTCTTTTATGTTTAAAAAACTTTTAAATAGATAAATGATTTTCTAAGGATCAAATAGGTTTGTTCTGAAATAAGTAATATATCAAGAATAGTTTATGAAGTAAGTGAATATGAAGGAATGTTATTGATGCCTTAATTGGAACTAAGTCTGAAAAATAACCCATCTGAAACTTGATTGGAATGATTACACACCAAACCCACTAAACACGTCTTTTATCCAAAAATAATTGAACTACCGGTTATATCTCCGTTCATATCGAATCATCATGTTTTTCACGCCAAACTGTCTTTTGTTTTTGGACCTAAGTAACTTGAGTAATTAAGTCCGCTGGGGTGTTTCTACACCTAATGCCCTAAAACCAACTGGTTTGGGTGCATTGGCCCAAAGCTCGCTAAGAAGCCTAGAAAGTCCAGATAAAAACAAAGTCAAGCAAGTGTTCTCTTCGAGTTAAAATTCCTAATGGTTCTTTGTGTGAGAATAATCTTGATAAAATACAAGCTTTTATAAAAAAAATTTAACGGAGATATGAAGGTTTTACTCTTTGATAAAGACTATTGCACGTTCACAGAGGTGTGTATGAAATAAAAACAAGAAAAAGGTGGAGTGAAGAATAAGACCTAGTTTCCTGTTAGGGAAGATAGAAATTCTGAAGTTGAAACTTTACTGGAAAACGAAACTTGAAAAATGCTTAACTCTTTATAAAACTTATGTGATCCTTTTAAAATTGTTATCTGAGCTTTATTGTGTGACATAAAGACTTTGTTCGACCTTTCGGGAACTTAACAACACTATTTTGCACTGCAAGTAAAGACATATAAAATCTGTAGTTAAATAAGAAGCGAGGCGTGAAAACTAAAGGTTCGATGGTTTAGACTTAGGATTATAGAATTGTTATTTTCTAAAACAAAACTTTAGGACTTGAATCTTAGTTATTGTACAAAGCTAGCTTGACCGGATTTTGTGGGTAGTATCCGCTGAAAACCCTCAGGAGACAACACTCCTCCTACTAGGGACACCTAGAGGTTTAACGGCTTGTTGCACGCGCTCAGTGCAATCGCGTTCCCTGCGAAAGTGCGGTTATCATTTTATTTTTATGAATAATTGGTTTTGCTCGGGACGAGCAAAAGTTAAGTTTGGGGGTATTTGTTCATATCAGAATATTGCATTTTATACCGCCCATTCTTACGCTCGTGTGTTTATAGGTAGGTACTTTTAATCCGTGTTTGTTACATGTTTGCAGAATACAGGTTTCCAGTACAAATATTGCTAATCAGGATTAATTCTCCACAGTTACGCTAAAAGCAGAACATCTGTCGACAGCAGATAAAAGCCGGGTTCCGGTCATCCATATCCGTCCAGTGCCGAGTACCGGTTCCCGATACAAGACATGTGACAGTAGTCATTCGTGTCTGGGACAAGCACAGAGCACGAGGTGGGCTGCACAAGAATCAATGGGTGTGCGGAGCTCGAGGGGGAGATAAAGTCAAAAGTGAAGATAGTGCAATCTTGGACTTGGAAATCTGGAAAGATTCTGAAGACTTTCGCGCAGTTTGAGGGTTGCAAACACGAGGAAAACACCAACCAGGAACCCACCAGAAATCCCACTGCCCAAATCAACAGTACGGCCGCGCATGCGCGGCCAAAGCAGGGGTTTGGCCGCGCATGCGCCGCAGTTTGGGGCCCACTCTGCGCCGAATTTCAGGGGTAGTTTGGGTGTTTCAATTCTGGTTTGCTGGTTGCCCTAGAATTCATTTTCCCTGCCTATAAATACAGCAGATGTGAGCTTAACCAAGGGAGCAATTTTTGGAGCTTTTCTTTGTTCTCTTTTTTTGTTGTTTTGTTCTTCTTCTTCCTCTTCTTCATTCTTTCTCCATGACATTGTGGTGAGAGCTTTTGAGTGGAAGATTAATGAAGATGAGGGCTCTTTATCTTTCTTGTTAGTTTGCTCCCCCTTGAGATTTCTGCTTTCTCTTGCTCATTCAATCTCTTCATTGAGGTTGAATGGTTAAGAGTTAGTTATTGATCTCAAGGGTCGTATTTTCTCACGGACTAGCACTTTATTTCACATGCGTTCTCTACCCTTCTCTTGATCTTGCAAGTTCTTCATTGAGCTTGCAAGTTTAAGGGTTGGCTATTGAGCACATGCTTGGCTTGGGTCCTAGTTCCGTATTCTTTTTATTACCCGCTTTTTATTACTTGTCTTTTTATTACTTGCATTTTATTTCATGCATTTAAATTCCTTGCACTTTATTACTTGTATCTTTTCTTTTCTTTGTTCTTTTCTTTTGTTCTCTTTTGTTCATATTGTGAATGTTGTAATTATTGTTGTTGTTAAGAATTAATACGGTTTTATAAGTTAACATTTCTTTGCCAATTCCTTTTCCCGTTATTTTCCATTTGAAGTTCGCCCAAACCATACGCAAGCGCTCCGTTAGGCACCGTACCCTGACAAGGTAACGGTGATTCCTAACCGCGACCGGTTGCGTTCGGTTTGGCCGGAGGCGAAAGCAAGAGACAAGAACGGAAGGACAAGGGTAAATAAGCCGGATTCCACGAATACCGCGCTTAAATCCCCTAATCCACGTTGTTGCCGATTGTCTAGCTTCAATTGGTCAAGACTCGGCTCAAAGGTTTTTGAGTACGGATTTCTTAGCTTATAATCTCGTATCTTTCTTAACAACTTTATACTTGCAGATAAAACACATAGGTTAGAACAAACAAACAAACAGATTCTGTATTGACTCGTCTAAGACAAGAAGGTAAGATAACACCATCTCCCTGTGGACCGACCCGTGCTCACCGGCTAGCTGCATAGCGACACCGTCCTGATTGCGGTTACACTTAAATTCTTTGAACATCCGACACGCCATCGGCGTGCGATCAGGCCCTATTGTGCCAGTTTAGGGACGTGGCGGTCCATTGCCAGTTTAAGGACGTAGTGGTCCATCGCCAGTTTAGGGACGTGGCGGTCCATTGCCAGTTTAAGGACGTAGTGGTCCATCGCCAGTTTAGGGACGTGGTGGTCCAACATTAGTTTAGGGACGTTTCGGTCCGATATTAGTTTAGGGACGTTTCGGTCCGATATTAGTGTATGGTCGTTGGGACCCGTCACCTCTTTGACGTCGTTGAGGAATTACAACGACAGGCGTCAAAGGAGTTCGGAGATGTACCCTCGAACCGGTCGTGAATTGGTTTAGGAGAGCCATTTTAATTTAAGGACTTACAGCCAGGATTGGGTTAAGTCCAATTTTTTTAATTTATTTTAGGCTCTGCCTGACTGAAAGAATCAGTCCAAACAGGGCTCTGCCCCTTTATTATTTTGCAATTTGACTTGGGCCAGGCCCTTAAGAATTTTCCAAACAGGGCTCTGCCCTTTTATTATTTTTTGTTTTGATTTGGGCCAGGCCCTTTTAAATAATGAGTTGCACTTGTGCAGAAACTCAATAATTTTCTTGATTTGGGCCAGGCCCTTTTAAATAATGAGTTGCACTTGTGCAGAAACTCAAGAATTTTCTTGATTTGGGCCATGCCCTTTTAAATAATGAGTTGCATTTGTGCAGAAACTCAAGAATTTTCTTGATTTGAGAACAAAAGTGCATAGCACTTTTGATCTAAATTTGGATCAAAGGAAAACAAGTTCTTCTTGTTTTCCCTGATTTTACAGAACCAAGGGTTCATATCAAGTGCAAGGCACTATTTATTATTCTCTTTTTTTTTATTTAATTATTCATTTTTTATCCTCTGTTCTTCATAGATTTTTCTTTTCTTCCAAAAGAAGTTTTTATCTCTTTTTTTTTGTTCTTGAATAATCTTCAAGAGTTCTTTCTCTTCTCTTTTTTTTTTGCCAGAAGTTAATTCTTCTCTTGATGATGATGATGATCCCTTTGAATGAGGTCTGGGGTCTTATTTATAGTGCTCACAAATTTGTTGAATTTGTTACCAAGATCTTTCCTGAATAATTTTGGGAATTTTCCCACCATTGGATCTTTGATCCAAGGGTCCCTGTTTTACAGAAGAAATCTTCTTGTTTTAACAAGAACAGAAAAGATTTACTTAAATTTTCATTCTGTTGCTGCGCAACTCACCAGCGCGTGACACGTGTCGCGCTGCCGTGCGCTTGCGCAGTTGCGATTGCGCAACTGCGCAGACACGTGTCGCGCTGCCGTGCGCTTGCGCAGTTGCGATTGCGCAACTGCGCAGACACGTGTCGCGCTGCCGTGCGCTTGCGCAGTTGCGCCGTGCGCTTGCGCAGTTGCGATTGCGCTTGCGCAGTTAAGTCTTACTTATGGTTTTTTAAAGAGCCTTGCTCTAATTGGACGCACTGCCTTGGGCGTTACGCTGCCGAATCAACTTCTGCCATGTGGCAAATTGCGCGCTGCGCACGGGAACCGAAGCGTTGCTTCGAAATTTGAATTTTCAAAATTCAAGTAGAG
Source organism: Agapanthus africanus (assembly GCA_030015575.1). Classification (NCBI taxonomy): domain Eukaryota; kingdom Viridiplantae; phylum Streptophyta; class Magnoliopsida; order Asparagales; family Amaryllidaceae; genus Agapanthus; species Agapanthus africanus. The sequence goes on from JASDDO010000004.1 coordinate 362,977,455, forward strand.
CCTTGCTCTGATTGGGGGAAACACGCCCGTCGCGAGTTTTCCCCGCCGACGTTTAACGTTCCGTTTTCCCGATTCGCGACCCGTCGAGGCAAGTACCCCTTGCTACATGCTAAATAATATTTACATACACATTGATGACACCCTAAACCTGTAAATTTAACTTTAGTTCGATCATTTCTCATTTTCGTGTTCAATATTGTTATATATCATTTTATCTTTCAACTTTGAACCTACCATTTGCAATTACTATATTAAACCTAATAACCACATTTGCATGTTTTGATCACACTTTTATTATTGACGTAGCCTATGGCACTTTCTCTATAGTTTTACTTCATTTGGACACTCGTGTACATTTAACCTGTATTAACTGTGATTTCATCCACGGAACCTATATATATATATATATATATCATTGCATCCTTGAAGTCTTAAACTTGTTAACATGATTAAACGGCTATAATTGTCATACTGCATTCTTATAATGTTGAAATCATCTCTGTGACACAACTGATAACTGTACTGCTAATTGAATGAATCTGTCTATTGCTTAATTCATTGATTAGATCATGTTGTTGATAACCATGCTTGATTATGTAACTGATTGTGAGCACACCCACGATATCGTTTACATATTGACCTGACTTGCTACATACATATTGATTGACCCGACATGGTACCGTATACTGCTTGACTTAACCTGATGTACCATGACCTGACCCGTTACCTGATCTTGTGTCTAATGCCAACAAACCTGACATGTAGTCCTCATGGACCGTTCCTGTTGTCTATCCAGACAAACATGTTTACCTGATCCTGTGTTGGCATTAGTTCTTGATTACGGGATACCTGACCTGACATGCACATATAGCTTGAGGGTATGGGGAAATCAAAGGTGAAACCTAACTTGTAACTCAACAGTTCGCTACCTGTTCTGATCAGTTTTTAGGCTAGGCCAGCCTTGGAATGATGCTGCTGACATCATTCATCTGTACACCTTCCTGTTTGGTGCCTAGCTGCATGTCTCGGTTTCAGCCCGAGAATCTGGGGCCGTGGTCCCGGGTATGTATGGGATACTATTGAGTTACATCGATGATTCATCAATTTGGTTTCAAAGACTTTAGAACAGAAAACCTGATTTAACAACTTAGTTGACCCACTGCACTGCTCTGATTTATATTATTATTACCCTTGCTTTATTCATGTTTATATTCGCATTGCCTGTTACCCTGTTTATTATGCTATTACTTGATGACTTGACGCGCTGACGTCTGGGTTTTGCATGGCCCAGATTCTGTACCGCTGTCGCAGTCCGAGCAGGAGTACTTCAGTCGACAGGCTGAGCTGTGAGTGTTAGCAGTAGTTAGTTTTTCTTTCGTGCATTTTATTCCTGATGTGAGCCCGCATTATGGGACATACATTCCAGTTATTTTGTATTGGATCTTTCGCTTCCGCATTTTAGTATTCTTGACTCATGCTATCTTGGATTATGGACATGTTTTAGATAGTTTTATTTTGTTCTTGATATCTCTACAGCCGTAATGTGACTGTGGATGTATACTTCCTACCCACAGGTAGCATGGTTGGCTATGTCACGTGCCCACTTTAGCGTACTCTGGGAAGCGGGGCGTGATAACTATTCAAGCATGGTTGCTTATTTTCTATTGAAAATAATCCATGCTTGATTATTGCAAGGACTTAGCCATTCTCATTGGTCTCTACACCCTAGCTCATTTGCACTTGTTCATTCTGTCTCCATTTTTTCTCTCTTCCTTCCTTAAGCCCTAACCCTCACATGAGTTGTAAATCCTAGGGCTCTTGAGATAAAATACTCCATCCATCTTTTTCTACATTTTCTAAGTTATCTAGTCTAGCAAACTAGACATTTTATTTACCTTACAATTGAGGTTGAAGCTTGAACCATAGGCCCTCGGGTGGATCATTTTTGACAAAAGAGGAGACCGACGATCGAGTTCTATTCTATTGAAGCTTTTTAGGAGCCAAGAAGAGGAGAAGAAGATTCAAGCTTGAACCAAGAAGCTAAGAAGGAAAAAGAAGATCTGAAGGACTAGAACACAAAGGTATAAATCACTTCATAGTAGATTAGAACTTTTGTTTGTTTTTCTAGCTATGGCCGATCTTGGAAGTTTAGTCGATATTGCTTGTTTTAAAATTGTTTTTTGTAAATTCCGCCTCTCTACAAACCCTGTGGAGTGTGCGCCATCGACTTACAGATAATAGACCTAACTCTAAAACTACCGCAAAGAATCCTTGGCACCAGCTGAACGGAGAAAACCGAGCAGACCACTCTCGACCCAACCCATAAATAGATCAGAACGAGAGTGGGGGCTAATGATGATACTCGTAAGTGGGATTTCCCCAGGTCACGACACGTAGCGGATGATGTGTCATCCACGTATGCCCGCTAGATTCCTGGGGGTTGCAGAGCTGGAATAAATATGATGCATTGGGGACATTGCTTGGCGCCTCGCCTCCGAGTTTGCACCCGATCTTTTAGAAGACATCTCCGAAGTATGTTCCCTCTTCGCCTGACCACCAGCCATTGCCCATCTCCGAGCAATCATAGAGTTGAGCTTCCTCAGCTCCTTAGCTCGTCTCTGAGCTATCCTATAGCCGAGATTCCTCAGCCTTTTCGCTCGTCTCCGAGCTGTCACAGAGCTGAGTTTCCTCAACCTCCTCACTTATTTCCGAGCTGTTACAGAGCTCTGCTTCTTCAACCTCCTTGCTCGTCTCTGAGCTGTTACAGAGTACAGCTTCCTCAGCCTTCATGTCTGGCCGGCAACATGGAGCACGGGCGCCCCCATAATAGATCCGTGCATCTCACCACAATGAGATCTCCGCCGCTCCACATCCCGCATCCTACGCTTGCGTATCTCACCATTAATGGGCGTATCCTGCCATCAATGCGAACGTGATGCAGGAGCGTAATGGACGGCGAGAATATCGTATCGGCTCGTTCTATGCGACCGCTATATAAACCCCTCCTCCAGAACCCTCCTCCAGAAGATTCAGGTATCTCGAACTCATTCCAATACGACGCTACTTTGCACTAATATTTCTCGGTACTTGCTTGATCGTCGGAGGGTCCCACGGTGGTTTCCCATCCCGGGACTTCCCTTACAGGTAGCTCGGCGTTAACAACAACCAACATCCCATTGAGAACCACACGCTCAACCTTCATCTTACATTTTAACTGTTTAGCATCGCTGGCAATAAGATCGACGGAGGAAAATATTTAAGGGAGATTCACACGCCCATCACAAATAGAAAGCATAATCCCTAGCAAAAGCAACTTGAGAAAACAACACTCTGGTAGATGAAAAATGCTCATCTTGTATCTATTGCTCACAAGAATCATCAAAGAAAAGATGTTTAATATAATCGTATTTTTTGGGAGAAAAAATTAAGAGAAGCAATTAAACAGAACCAACTAACTTAGGGTTAATGGAACAAAGGTTGGAGTTATGTTGAAGGATAATAGAAGGTTATTGAGTTTATAAATTAATGTTAATGATTAGTTGTTTTGGTTTGAAAATAGAAAGAAGGAAAAGGTAAATTTGGAATTAGGAAGCTATTTTATGATCAAAGGATGTCTAGATGCTTATTATGATAGTGCAGGGGATATAAGTGCTCAACCTTCCATAATGCAGAGGGTCTATCTCTAATTATCTGTAATCAACCCTTTGGTAAATTGCTAGCACTTTTCACAGATTTGATATAAGGTTAAACACATCTTAACTATTATATATATGATAGACACTATTGTGATGAGAACTCTTCTACAAGAAGAAGAGTTTCAACATCTAGAATAGGCCTCTCTAAACAGGTGTGGCATCCTGCGAGATGGAAACATGTTAATTTGTTTTTTGGCAAATACTATTGTTACTGTTTTCTAACTATTTTCATATGTACATGCATATTATGTGCAAGAATTAAACTGTATATTAAACATTATTAAAACTTTAAGGATAAACTAATACCTTGATTTGTTCTTGTCCTCATCTATGGAAGTTAAACATGCAATTATTAGGGAGCACATATAGGGGGGCGGCTAAGTGTTTCCTATCTATCCATCTATCTTTTTATATAGAGAGAATAATGTAGAAAAGAGGCCCTAGAAGGAATTTTCATGAGGTGGCGTCAAAAAACTATACCCTCCATCATTTTATTAAAAGATTGGAACCCATCATCATCAGCTTTATCATTTAAGACATGGATACCCTAAATTTCATGTGATTCCACCATTTTTTTACCATTGAGTTAGTAATGTAAAAAGTTCTATTGTCGGTAAATCGTTAATTTTGCACCTACTAAATCAACAGTGAAAATGTGATGGAATCACATGAAATTTGGTGTATCCACATCTTACATGATAAACATGATGATGATGGGTGCCGATCGTCGAAAAATAACGTACATTTTTGACGCCATAGGAGGAAATTCCCACCTATCGCACATTTCCTCTATTATTGTGAGAGAGAGAGAGAAAGAGAGAGAGAGAGAGAGAGAGTACTCTTTGAGTGTCCTTGTCTTTAGGTAGATGGTCTATTTTTCAAGTTTCACCCATTGCTAAACATGTGCAGTAATAAGGGAAGGGGACCATGCCTATAAACTTTTTTATTTTTAAATTTTTATGTAAATTCCATTTTGCTTATTGATTGTATGTTCCATCCTTCAGATGTCATTTTCTCACTCATATAAAAAAGTTTCATGTTTTACCCATTCCTGACTTTTCCTCATGATCGACCTTTTCTTTTTTCCCTAAGCTAAACTATACTACCGTTTTCACTTACGTTAAGGATCATAAAAAAAAAGAGAGATAGTTGCAAATAATGACAGACAGAGCCACAAGGGAAAGAGAAGAAGATTTATGTATATTAAAATTTAAAAACCTGAATCTTTTGTTGCACGCGTAATTTAGAATTACGCTCCAAACACCTACCAATTACATCATTGCGTTGTTACCATCAATCGTTGTATAGTAAAGCTCATTTGGGTGGTTGCCTATTAATTTGTAACAAAGGTCTGCTTTCATTTAATATTAAGAATTATTCACACATTTAGGTTTTATATATTTTTATGGAAAGAAAGACCAACATTATCGAAATAATTTATTTCATAAGAAGAAATGTTGGCTTATTTTTCTTTTTTCTTTTAATTAAGAAATGAATATAAATAGGTTAAAAAAATTATTTCTAGGAATATATAGTCGTCTGTTTTCAAACTTCACTCTTTCAACACTGCATTCATCAGGTTTTAGCATGTGATGCACAGGTATATACATTGAGTAGTATGTTTATTGAGGCTTGTGCATAATATAATCCGCAAAAGCTTAGTGTGTGAATCCTTGGTGTTGAATTTTGCTTTAGGATTCTCCTTCAGTTTGGATTACAATGTAAATGCCAAGCCAAGGATTGTCATGTCTTTGGAATAACAAATTTCGACTTCATTAAAGTTATGAATCAAATTAAGTTGTAAACAGATTCATATACACTGGTTTTTCAATTAAACTTTGCCAAATTAATGACAAGGATCAAGAGGCGTCAAACGCATCAAAAAAGCTTTAGTATCTGATTTCATTTTAGGTGTGAACCACAGTTGATTGATCTATGTCTTACTACCGAGTCTTATTTATACATGCATTCTCACATGTTGAGTCAGATTTATATCTCTCTTGTAAGAGATTGATGAAAATTTGCCACCTCAAACTTATATGGTTAAATAATTGAGTGGTGTATATATATATATATATATATATATATATATATATATATATATATATTAAATTTTATTGTAAAAGAGCGGAATTTGATGATTTTTATTAAAAATAGGATGTCCTATTTATACAATTAGGGTCGCATAAAAGAGGAAACAAAATAACCTTAAAAGGGAAACAAATTATTAAATATTTGATCAAGCATTCAAGGTAGAAGATATTATAGACAAGGCAATATAATTATTTATAATAATTATCTTGATTTTATTGCCTTTATCATCCTCCCGCAAACTCAAGGTGGATGAACCATGAGTTTGGAAACGAGAAATCGGTACGGTTAGATGTTTAATATTCTTGCTAAGAGGCATCAAGATCTTTGGTTGAAGTCGATAATTGCTGTTGTGGAGAGAGTCAGGGCTCGTGTCGCGGAAAGATGTCTTGGCTTGAAATGAGAGACGCCATAGTTGACAGCGGAGGGAGATATAAGAGCCGACAACGAAATACGAGACATCTAGCGGAAAAGTCGACTGGAGAATCTGACAGAAGGAACATTAGGAGAGCTTGACGGAGGAAACGACCACAAATACCGACAAGAAAATAACTGAAGTGTCTGAATAAAAAATACGCTCGAAAATTTTGATAGATCTTTTTTTGGAGGAAGAAGGATCAAAAGAGCCATACCATGCATGTTAAATTTAAATACACGAACGAGGGGGACCGATTGTATTTATTAATATGAGGGCACACACGGGCTTTCAACACAAGCTTGTTCCATCCAATAAGACTCAAACCATATTGAGATTTGTCCCTCTTATATCTTATATCTATATACCTCTCATATTTTTTCCAATGTGGGACTGTTATTGTAATGATCGTATTTTCATGTGGTAAATAAAAGCCTATTTTAATTGAAGTTAAATATGTCTTACATGGTATTTTAATGTTAGTATTTTTCATTAAACAAATTTTAAATTTATATGGAAGGAAATGATTAGTTAAAACTTCATTTTTTTTTTCCAAATATTTGATATGTTTTGATTGAAGAGAATTTTATTTTAGAAGATAAAGAGAAGAATTAGAATTGTGGATTTATCTTTAGGATTTTATTAGATTTGTAAAGAGAATATGTTTAAAAAAGTTTGATTTTTCGGTATTTAAAAAAGTATAAATGTTTTTAGTAATATATTTCTTTATTGTTTCGTATTATAAAAGAAATCTCATTTAAAGGAGAAGGATTTATTCTAAAAGATTATTGTTAGAGAAAAAAAATTACAAAATCATTTTTGGTATTTTTAAAAGGAAAAAAAGATTAAGAGATTTATTAAAAAGTTTTAAAAAAGATAAGATCATTTATTAAGTATTTTTTTAATAATTTGATTAGATTTTATTTTTATTAAAGTTATTTAAAAAAACAACCCTATTTCTTTTTTGAAAACCTCTCTTTAAGCCATTTGATCTCATCTTATTTAATCCTAGCCCTTAATCTCTAAAATCTCTAACCTCTATTCTTAAAGTACCAAGGAATATGGACAAAGGGTATGATAGCTTGAATTGAATTCTCCAAATATAGGGATGACTTTTACACACACGTAGAGGTTTATAATCGATGCTTGGAAGAGAGGGAGGGAGGGAGACTAAATACGATATTTTATTGAGAGTTGATATAATTTCCGACATCTTTTCAAGACCACTAAGATATGACTAATGACAACTAAAAAGCTGGTGTAGTTTAAAACACTTATTTTCAAGTTTTTCTTTTATATATTCTTATTTTTGCATGTAATTTTCGTCTTCTTTTCTTTATTTTCTAAATTTTGGGATTTTAGGAGTGTAATCCGCTGAAAACCCTCAGGAGGCAACACTGCACCTACTAGAGAAACTTAGAAATTTAACGGCTTGTTACACGAGCTAAGTGCAATCATGTTGTCTACGAAAGTGTGCTACGTTTTTCATTTTCTTTTAAAAATAAAATAGTTCGCTAGGGACGATCAAAAGATAAGTTTGGGGGTATTTGATCGGTCATATTTATTACAGATTTTTACGGTTATTTTTCATATTATTATTAATTACTAAACGGTGTTATTTATAATTTAAGAACATATGTGGGTTTATGTGTAAAAAGATTTTGTCATATGTTTCTTAACTTATAATTAATAAAATTGGAGGAATATATGCATATTATATTTAAATAAAATATCCTTGAGATTCTTAATTATTAAAATATGCATATCATATCATATCAAATATTCTTAACCATTATTATTAAGATGTGCATATCATATCATATCCATTAAGTAATTTAATTAAAAATTGGTTGGAATATTATCTCAAATAAAATAAAGGCTACTAATGATTTGATTTGAGATATTGTGTAGGCATTAAAATAATAAATCAGTTCAGGGCTACAAATATAAGTAGGAGATCCACATCAAATCGAGTTAGCAAACCAAATCTACCAAACTTTAAGAGCAAATTGAAGAATCTCGCAACTGCAGTGAGAAAGAAATATTTTCAAATTATATTCATCAGAAAAATATCCTAAAATCGAGAAAAGAAAGCACAAAAAATCTGGAGACGAGATCACACTAACAGGCGGCGGTTCAGAGGCCAAAGGGGGTCAAAGGCGGCGGAATCATGGTTCTATAATGGCCGTTGGATGTGAATTTTCAGGGGCTTGATCGTCTTTTCATATATTTTAAGATGACGTCCAGGGTTTCAAGTTCCAGCGCCTATATAAAGGACCGAGAGCAATCTAAGGTTATTATCTATCAATCCATCTATCGAGCAATTTAGGGATTTTAGTTCTTTTAGCTTTTTAAGCCAATCAAATTCTGTAATGCAACAGTTTCAATAAAATGTAGTTTTTGTTTTAATTTTGTCTCATTACTTTTCGCATTTATTTTCTGCACTTTTATTTTTGTTTTTCTTATGGGTTTCTTATTCTTTAACCTTTCGTCGTTTTTCCTAATGAGCGAGTAAATTCTCACTTGTTAGGGTTTATAGGATATGGTAGTATAATGGATGAAAAATCCCTTAACTTCTTTTTACGTTTTAATTTTTATAAAACTTTAACAAAGAGAGTCTTAACCCTCTTATTCAGGCGTGCTATCAATTCATGATAGTTACGACCACGATTTAAAATTCGTTAATACTTGCATTGTTGAGGGCTTAAGATAAATATGGATCAATGGAAGGACAAAGGCCAGAAGAGGGAAACCCTAATCCCTCCAAGAATCCTAATCCACATTCATCGCTATTTCTTTAGTATTAAATAATTAAAAGATAAAAAGAATTATTTTTAAAACTCCATCTTTTAACTACTCAATCCGAAAAACACTACAAGCTCTTCTCTTATAAAATTTTCAAATCTCCTTAGTATAAAACGATAAAAATCCCATCTTTCTTTATTAACTCATCTAAAACAAGAAAGATAATTCACCATATCCCTGTGGACGACCTATACCCACTATCGGCTAGCTATTGCGACACCGTTATTGATTACGATAACTAGGAAACATATAAATATTCAATTTTTCACACCAATCAGGTTCGTAATATTGATGCTCTGCTTTGGGCTGCTCGTCACTGACATCAAATTTCATGTCAATGACGCCAAGACTTGTTATAACGCTCTGCTCGACAGGCCTTTGCTACACGAGTACAACGTCATCCCTTCTACACAACATCAGTGTGAGGTATTTCAAAGATGGCACGGAGTACACCGTCACAGGAGAGCTCAATCCTTTCTCGGTGAATGAAGTGCGAAAGTCTGAAGACGCAAAGTACTTTCAGCCGGATTTTGAAGACACTGAAATGTGCTATAAGCCGGAGAATAAGCAAAAGTTTGTGGCCACCATCCCGATCTTCGGAAGTGATACTGAGGAATACGAACAAATAGTCTACTCGGGACAACCTCAGAGGGAAAAAAATAAACCTGGACCATCGATCCCTATCCTGATCTTTGGTAGTGACTCCGAAGATGAGACGAACATGGTGTTCTCCATTCGTCCATCAACCCAAACTCTTGCCGAAAAAGATCAGAGTCTACATATTATGATGATTCGGCCTCGACACTACAAGAAACTTGACGCACTCAATACATATAGCGTACATGAACTGGAAACTTTCTATGTGCCTCCAAGACGAAGAGATGAAAAGGAGATCCTCTTTTACAATTCTATGGAGACTAAGGTGGAGAAAGAAGTTTGGCATGGTGCCAACTCCACTCTCGACAAATTCCATCCCATCCGTATGCCAAGATATTATGCAGATGGATTAAAGAAGCTGTTAAAGCGCTAAGACGTACCTCTCGAGCAAACGGTTCGGAAAGCCCAATTCTATAAAAATATTTGGGATATTTCTGGGACTCAACGAAAGAAGCCCAATGGGAAGATGGAAACAACTGGGCTGGGATATGTTCAGTCCAAAAAATGGGAGCAAATCTATAGCTGCCATTCCATAAACATCTCAAATGGAGAAGAAAATATTTCTCTGAGCAGCCATATTTCCGAACAAGAGAAAAGTCTCTTAAACCCGTCGCTCAAAGAACAAATTGATAAGTTAATAAAAAAAAACTTTTCAAGCCAACCGAGGCAACCACAGTCGCGAAATGACCATTTATGAAAAGGCCAAGACACAGCATCTCAGTCAGCAATCGGTGGAAGAGATAGATCATGATACTCTCTATCCACAGTCCGCTGTATACTCTCGTGAAAAAGGAAAATTTCGAAGAGGAGACAAGAATAAAGCCACAAGTGCTAACAACGTTCAAGGACAACAAAGTAGGTCCAAGACGCCGTCCAATCGAGAAAAGTTCGGTTGGAGCTCGTCCTTTATAAAGAAGATGGGTCGAAAATACTCGTTTCCTCGAGACAAGACGGGAAAGATTTTCAGCCTTGCCATGAAGCACCAAATGATGACGCTTACGGAATCTCGACTTCCCGAACAGATAAATGAAGTTCATCACCCGGATTATTGCTCCTATCACCGAGCAGTAGGTCACCACTTTGAAGACTACTTCACGTTCAAAAACTAGGTGGAGGACCAATATCAATAAGGCATGTTTATGTTATCCTATAATTGGAGGATAAACTCGCCACAGAAGCAGGGGCCAAAGAAGACCTATACCGTTAGGATGGGATCAGCTCGACCGTGAAAATGGAAGCGGACTCGTACCTGTCATATGATAACACTCCCCAAAGAGGGAGATGACGAGAATATAATTGACCTTTTCGGATGCTTTGCAAACAAAGACGAAGACGAGGAGATCTTAGAATTTCCGCCGGCACCAAAAGAGCTGGAAGATGGAATATCAACTTGGGACAACCTAAGTAAAATCAACTTGGGAACGGAGAATGATCTGAGACCGACGTTTGTCAGTGAGTAGTCATATTAAAAGATGTGCTTAGGTAGCACAAAGACTTCTTTGCTTGGAACTACTCCGAAATGCCGGGTTTAGATCCAGAGATAACGGTACACAAGCTGGCCATATCGCCAGACATAAAGCCGGTCAAGAAAGCACCAAGAAGGATGCGGCTCGAACTTGAGATGAGTATCAACGCCGAAGTCAAGAAATTAATCGACTCCGGCTTCATCCAAGAAGTTTAATATCCCGACAGGATCGCTAATATCTTTCCGGTGATGAAGAAAAATAGGACGGTTCGCATTTGCGTAGACTTTCGGGACCTCAACAAAGTATGCTCGAAGGATGACTTCCCAGTGCCCGTTACCGAACTGATGATCGATAACACATCTCCCACGAGGTCTTCTCCTTCATGGATGGATCTTCAGGATAAAACCAAATAAAAATGGATTCTGAGGACCAGAAGCATATTGCCTTCCGGACTCCTTTGGACGTATTCTACTACAAGGTGATGCCCTTCGGATTGAAAAATGCTGGAGCTACGTACCAAAGAGCCATGACAAAGATATTTGATGACCTCAGACACCATATTAACGACCTTGTGGTTAAAAGAAAATCTCATGAGGAACACTGGGAGCATCTAAAGATCGTGTTCAAGCATTTTCGGAAGTATAATATGAAGATGAACCTTCTAAAGTGAGCATTTGGAGTCTCCTCAGGCAAATTCCAAGGATTCATCATCCGTCACCGAGGTATCGAAATTGATCCTTCAAAAATCAAGACGATCATGAAAATGCCATCACCAAGAACTCTCAAACAACTGCAATCTCTCCAAGAAAAGCTCGCATACATCCGGAGGTTCATAGCCAATCTCTTCGGAAAGTGTCGTACCTATAGCCATCTGATGAAGAAAGGGACCCCGTTCATCTAGATTCAGAAATGCCAAAATGCATTGGACAAAATCAAACAATACCTGCAAAATCCGCCGGTATTGGCCGCTCCGGTTGAGGGAAAGCACGTTATCCTGTATACAACGGCCCTTGAAAGTTCGTTAGGAGCGCCGTGGGCATAAGAGAACGAACAAGGAAAGGAAATAGCTCTGTACTATCTATGCCTAGTTCTCCTGAGTGCAGAAAACAACTACTCCCTAATCAAAAAGCACTGCCTGGTGCTGATCTTCGCAATAAAGAAGCTTGGACACTATGCCTTGGCGCATGAGGTCCATCTCATATCAAAAGTGGATCCTCTTGTAACGACTCTGAAATCTCTGTACAGAAATTTTCCAGTTAATATACAGGAAAGAATATTACAGCTTGTGTAAGAGTTATATGTTAGAATTGTTTAATAAAAGCAAGAAACAACTTGTAGCTCACTGGTAAAACCTCTACACTGCTGTGACGTATCCTGTGTGTTTGATTCCCATTAGACAATTTTTTTTTCTAATTTTTCTTTTTAATTTTTGGAAGCCCAAGAGTTTCCCGTGCAATACACTGGGAAAGGAAAAGTTTCAGAAAAATCAAACATGTGCAAACTGGAATAAACACAGAATTAACCATGTGGCACGAATCTCAAGGCAAGACCTCGAGAATCGACCTGCCGAAATGCCTCTAGGGCCGGCGCCGACGGCTAGGATAATTCCAATTACTCCGTGCTTTGCACACTTGTCATTTCAGCTCCCCTTAACTCCTCTGCACTGTTTAATTTCCCTGCAATCAAACAAAGACCCTTCATTTCACCATTTAATATCGTTTTAATCCAAAATTTTAATTCCCAAAACCTAATTCTTCACTATAAATACCACCCCATGCTTTAGCTCTTCACCATTCTGAAAATTCTAGCAAAAACTCTCTCAAAAAGTTCCTAAGTGCAAATAGAGTAAAGTGGAGTTCGCGACCAAACTCTTTCCGTCAAAGATAGAAGCCGATTCCGGATAACCCGCGAAGCCACGAAGCCTCCCTCTTCTTCCTTACCCTTTCCTTAAAATTTTCAAACCGTAACTCCCTCCCAACTCTTCTTCTTTTTATTGAAATTCATCTCCAAATCATATATCGGTAAAGTGGAGTTATTACCGAAACCTTTCTTTCTAAAACCCTAGAAATCCCTTTTCCTTTATATATTGGTCAATCTAATTTTACCACATTATTTGTAACTTTAAATACCAATGTTTAGATTTAAATTTAACCAAAATTCTCATATGAAACAACCATAAAACGAACTTTTCATTAAAATACCTTAAACTTTATTATCATATCTTTTCGATTTATTTAAAACTATAACTTTAGAAAAAACTTCACGGGGTAACGACCTACCTACATGCACACTTTAGTTTCATAGCACGATACCTATTTAGATGTATATTTGGTTCAAAGAATAACCTTACAATAAAATCCCACATCTTTTAAAAAAACCGGGTTTCTTTTAAAACGGTATTTTGTACTCCTTGGTAAATACGCCTCTACAACCCTCATTAGGGGATCGCTAATGGATGGTGTGGATTATCTCATATCCTTGGGATAGTAGAGCGAGATGCAGAACTCATCACGGAGTATTCGATTTCGAAGGAAATAAAATACGGTTTTTAAGAAATGCGAATTTCTAAATAAAACTAATTTTTTAAAATTATATAAAAATTATAAATCCATATTTTCAATATATTATGAAACTATATATTTTCTAAAAATGAAAAAAATGTTAATAAAATACCATCAAGTTACCAAAAGGGTTAATTTTCAATAAAATACCATAAACTTTTTAAAGCTAAGTATTTATCATTAAAATACCCCAATAATTAAAACACATGCTCATGAAAACCCTAGATGTTGTAAATCACCCTCAAGGTTTTATTTTTAATTTATATTAAAATATTTTTCATAAAACCCCCTCGAGATATACAAAACAATATTTTAAGGACTTTAGTAAATATAGGTTTAAGCGTGATCAATTCTTTTGATTCCCAGGGAGCCGGAGAAAGTGAGTGCTTGCTTTTTTAGGTTAGACAACCTAACAGAGTCATCAATAGAAATTTTCTTGGAAAAAAACACAAATCCTGCCGTCCATGTGCAGAAGTTGCCGATTACTCCCGAACCTAAGAATTCAAGATTAAATCAGTTTACAAGTGACTGACTCAATCTGAGTCAAACTCAAACCTGAATCCAAAATCAAACACGAACTGGAATACTTGATCATGAATATGAATACTCGAATTCAAACATCAAACTCAAACTTGCATACTTGACTCGACTTGACCGAACCATGGTTTTAACTTAACATGAACTCAACATGATTGCTTGAACACATGATTACATCTTGAACATGAACCTGAACATTTTATATCCATAGTTTCGGCCAAGGCCTGTAAACATAATCTATACAATACATTACTCGTGGATAACGGGGTAGATTGGTACGGAACGTATATTGTAGCACGAGAGGTCACTTTAAAAAACACCTACCTGAATTCACGTACGGTTGTCCCGTGGGTTATGACGGGGCCTTGTACTACATGTTACCACAGTCCATAGGGTAAGATGGACTCCTCTAGTATACATGAATACCTTCTTTATAAAACTATAAATAACCACGTTAGAATAACTATCCTATAGCTGTGAACGATCATATACAACTTTACTTGTTCATTCACATTTCAAACTATCTTCTATTTTTTCTTTTAGGACTTACCGAGCGCTAGATCGCTGACGACATTCCTTTCTGTTTCTCTCTTTAGGATGTTCGTCAGGAGGACCAGACTCTGAGGAGATAGAGCCGAGCCAGGAGGACTTGGACCAGCTTACAACTTAGCCTGATTACTAGTTTCTCCTGCACTTATTTTCTGTATGCCATTATTTAGGCATTTGCTTTATATCATTGTATCTTTTTATTATAAACAGTTGTATGTAAAGTTTAATGTAAATAAAGTTGTTGTTTTATTATATTACACTTGTCATTCTTGTTCATTGTTATATTGCTTAATTACGCTTAACGCATTTATTTTATAGTAAATACGTTGCGGGCTTGCCACGTCATCGTTTCCGTCTACTGGGAAGTGGGGCGTGACACCTCTTAAGTATTTGATGCCAAAAATCATAATGATAGGAAGGCTTGACAAATGGGCCCTACTGTTGATGGAATTCTCAGTGACATATCGGCCCTTCAAAGCAGTGAAAGGACAAGTCATCGTCAACTTCCTTGCGGAGCATCTGATACCAGCTGATTCTTCTCTAAACTGGAAGCTGCCAGATGAACACATGTTCAACGCAGTCAAAGAGGGGAAAGAAGAAAATGAGTCTCGGTGAGAACTCTACTTTGATGGAGCATCTTCCATGAAACGGCGAATGAGGAACACTCCCATAATCAAAGCCGGGGTGGGTGTTATCTTCATGACCTTGTAAGGAGGAATATTGCATTACGTCCTCTCCTTGACGGAACCCAAGACTAATAATGAAGCGAAATATGAAGTTTTGATAGCCAGTCTTGAGATCGCTATCGATATGGGAATTAAGGACCTCCTAATATATGAAAATTCTCGGCTGATTGTCGGTCAAGTAAATGGTGACTACAAGACATGCAAGCCAGAACTAATAATGTATGGCGAAAGAGTGCAGCAGCTGTTGATCCAAATCCCTTCCTATATCATGGAAAGCATACAGTGAGAGGAAAACAGTAAGGCGGATGTGTTAGCCAAGTTGGCTAAGAAATTGGCCGATGAAGACCTTGATGACGTAAGGATCATTGTTCAAAGCCGCAGGATCCTAGCGCCATCAGATATACCTTCGAAACCCCTGATAAAACAATTTGAGGAAAAAGAAACGACTGAACGAGAAGTTCTCCAAATAGAGAACGAAGAAGAGGTTGAAGATTGGAGAGAAGCCTTCATAAGCTACTTTAAATCCTAAAACACACCTGAAGATGTGTCATCTAGACATCAGCTCATGAAACGAGCTATGTCCTTCACCTACGTCAATGATACTCTATACAAGAGATCCTTTGACTTCGTATGGTTAAGATGCCAAGGGCTAAAGAAAGCGAAGAAAGTTGTTCAAGAAGTACACGACGGACCTTGCGACTCTAATAAAGCAGGACCGAAAATGAAGCTGAAGATAAAAAGGATGGGCTATTACTGGCCCACAATGATTCGGGACTGCCTTGAATATGCGAAGCAGTGTCACTCGTACCAAATACACGAGTATTTCATACACCAGCTTTCGAATTCGCTACATCCGACAGTAGCCAGTTGGCCATTTGAGATGTGGGGAATAGATATAATCGGTCCTATTAAACTAGCGCCATCCAGAGGATATGGTTTATACTTGCAACAACGATTACTTCTCTAAGTAGGCAGAAGCAGTGCCGCTAAGGGAGGTGAATACGGAGAATATCCTCCACTTTTTCAAAACCCATGTCATCTACCGGTTCGGAACTCCACGATGGATAATCTCGGATAATGGACCAGCCTATAGAAGCCACGAAATAAGTCGTTTCACACAGCAGCACAAGATAGACTGGAGATACTCCTCAGTTTATAATCCTCGGGCCAATGGTCTAGCTGAAACGTTCAATAAAACCTTGACCAAGATTATAAAAAAGACGGTGTCCAGAAACAAAAGGGATTGGCCTAAGAGGCTGCATGAAGCTCTTTGGGCATACCGAACAACATTCAAGACGACCACAAATACGACACCATATGCATTAGTGTTTGAGACTGAAGCAGTACTTCTACTGGAGATAGAGCTCCCCTTATTACGAGTGGCAGTTCAATACGAGCTAATGAATATGGAAAATGCTCATCTTAGGCTCGAGGAACTTGATGCTCTTGACAAAACCCGTCTTATAACACAACATAATCTGGAGGCTTATAAGGCAAGGATGACGCGGTCATATGAAAGACTGATCAGGCCAAGAACATTTTGCCAACGCAAACTCGTGCTGATTGTCAAAAGACCAATGATTCCGAATTGTGCAAAACGTGGGAAGTTCGAGCCAAACTATGAAGACCCGTACATCATAGATAAGTTCTACCAAGGTGGAGCTTACCTGCTCATGGATATGCATGGCGAAAGGCCATTCTAGCCGATAAACGGTCGATTCCTCAAAAAGTATTATGCCTAAAGAGTCGTGACCTAGGTCATTGATAGATGACGACACTTATATCCGCTCGCTATGTTTCTGAGTCAAAACTCTAAAAGTGGTGCCAAATGATACTCGTCCCAAACATGGGAATGTTGGACCGAGATGTCCTTAATCTAATATTCATCCTAAACCCGAGAATGTTGGACCGAAACGTCCCTAAACTATTGTTGGTCCGAGATGTCCTTAGACTAATATTCGTCCCAAACACGGGAATGTTGGACCGAAACGTCCCTAAACTAATGTTGGACCAAAACGTCCCTAAACTAATATTTCGTCCCGAACACGGGAATGATGGACCGCAACGTCGCTAAACTAATAATGGACCGTAATGTTCTTAAACTAATATATTGCCCTATGATGGGTTTCCATATCGAGCACCGTATACAATCCACGGACATAAAAGAATTCAGATTCTTCCCAAGTCCCATATGATGCGGTTCTTCAAAGAATGTCGTGGTCGACAACTGTTAGTGCGTTACCTTATGGTCCGCCTAAAAAAAGAGTATGTACACAAGCGGAATGAGCATGGATGATAAACCCAAAAGGGCACCGTGAGGAAAATCTGCAGGACTACCGGCGAGCTTGTGAAAATCCGAAAGTACGCGAACTCGTTAAAAGAAAAGATGCAATTGCAAAGTCCTCACGACTTTGTAAGGAAAAAACACCTGCGTGAGATCCTTACAACTCACAAAAAGAGCAAAAAACTTAGGAATTCATATGATTCCTAAGAAGAAAATGCATTTACAAGATCCTCATGACTCGTAAGTAGAATATACCCCCTATGAGATCCCCACGGCTCATAGAATTCAAAAGTCTTTGGTTACAGGGATCTAAACATGTTCTTAAGCTGTCATATCCCTACAAATTTATGCCCTACAAGTAGTTCGATATCGTCTCTTGTATACAATTCATGGGCACGAGCAAAATATGGTCCAACCGAGTTCCACCAATGGCGGGAAATATTCCCATATGGTGAACGACACTTGTAAGTCTTCTCGACTTACAAAGAGAATATTATTGTAAGATCCTTACGACTTACATGAGAAAATACCACTTAGGAATCCCCATGATTCCTAAGGAGAAAATACGTCTACAAGATCCTCTCGACTTGTAGGGAGAAATACCTTTTTGAGACCCTTACGGCTCACAGCTCATAGAGTCAAAAGCTTTTGTCGATACGATCCTAACCCTATTTGTGAAGCCACATTTGTTCAAATTAATAAAGGCAAATGATGATTCGCTCCTGACAATATCTTAGTAGTAGCGATACTAATACCTAAACAGGTGTCAAACTCTAAGTCATCTCACGGCATATGATGATTCGCTCTTGGCAACATTCCAGTTGCAGCGATGTTGATACCAAGATTAGTATCAAATTCTAAATCCCCAACTCGAAATAAAAACAACGAGTAAGGAAAAATATGCATATGAAATAGCCGAAATGATGGGGCAACTCGCAATAAAAATCAGCGAGCAAAAAATATATATGTATATGAAACAACCAAAATGTTTAGGCAATTTGCAATAAAAAATAGTGAGTAAAAATAAAAAAATGACATAACCGAAATGATTGGGCACCGCGAAAAAATAGCCGAAATGATTGGGCAATCGCGACTTTCGCGATATGAAAAGCTGAAAAGATAGAGCATCACGAAAATATAAAAAAAATAAAATAAAATTTTTTCTGCCCTGCAAGTAGGTTCATACTGACTCTTGTATACAATCCATGGGCACAAATAAAATAAAAAAGAGGGAACCATATTTTCCTACCATAGTTCGTCAAAAAAAGAACCGAGCCTTGATGGCACATCTACAGCCTAGAGACTATTTGGGCATTCCTCTTACTCAAGTAAAGTACAAACGTGGTGTTAACAAACTCCAAGGAGCCAAATCAAAATGGAGTAATGGAAAAATCCTGGCTCCAGCTCGACGTTCCGTCTCTATGCAGACACGACGTCAACAAGGACCCAATGATCAAATATAAGTGAAGTGATGGTAAAATCCTAGCTCCAGATCTCAATGGCAACATCTACAGCCTAGAGATCATCTCGACGTTCCTTCTCATTCCTGCAGGGTACGGACGCAACGGTCAAATAAAGTGGAGTGACGGCAAAATTCTAGCTCCAGACCTCGATGGCAATATATACGGCCTAGAGGTTATATGGATATTTACCCTACTTCAGCGAAGAATTGGCGCGACATCATCAAAGCAAAAGCGAAGTGACGGCATATTCCTAGCTTCGGGTCTTGATGGCAATACCTATAGCCTAAACATCATTGAATGTCATCCCACCCCACAAGGGTGCGGTTATGACTCATCGGGGCTTCAAATCAAGCCTAACCTCAAGCAAAAGCGCAACAGCAATACCTAACGCTTGATCTTCCGATGATAATATGGATATTCCAAACTAAGAAAATTACTTGAAGACGTCTTTTCCAGTCTCAGAAGGAATCAGAGACACGAAAGACGTGTGGCTAATCAAGCCGCAACTCAAGAGATTTCATATCGAGGATATATTAGCCAACACGACAGTACGAGTGACTTAACCCAATATCACAAACATAACGACTCCTATATCAACAAAGGTTATGCACAATTGACGTTAGGCTGAGTTTGTCTTTACCTAAGGATGAGACGATTTGAACACTCCGGAACAAGTATATAAACTAATTTCAACACAAAAGGAAAAGAAAAGTGTAGGTATGAAAGGAAAAGATGCTTTTCATTCATATTTCAAAAAAAGGAACTACATACTCTTAGCAAAAAAAAGGGGCCGCGTCGTCTAGGATCTACAGTGGTAAGACGCTAAATTCCGGACACGGATTCTCAAACTCAAAAGCAAGTTTGAGCAAAGCGCCTTCAGCTTCATCGACCATCTTCTTATACATTTTCTCTCGGATACTGTCACGCCCCGCTTCCCAAAATTAGAAAATTTTGGGACGTACCAAAGCTAGCCATGCTACCTACGGTAAGGAAATATCCTCCCATGGTCATATTACGGCTGTTTATCAGTAATCAAGAACAATAATATAATTGTCTAGATCTAAACATGTCCAATAGCCACAAACAATAACAAGAAATAGTAGCGGAAGTAATAAAGATCCAAATAATAACTAACCATCAATAAGAGGTATATCAGTGAGATGGTCCTCACTGATCGGCAATCCTGTCGAAATGCTCTCGTGCTAAGTCAAGTATCTGGGCCATGCAAAACCCAGACGTCAGTACGTCGTAAATATCATGATAATAGTAATAACTAGAACAGTGTACTATATAGGATGTCACATGAAAAATAAGGTATAAGTATTAACAAACAATCACAGATGTTATAACAGCATGCTATAGGTATGTCACGTGTATCCTAAAGTCTGTGTTTCTAGGTTATCTATCCTAACGGTATTTGAAACCAATTAATATGATTCTCATCGTAACTCAATAGTATCCCGTGCATGCCCAGGACCACAGTCATGATTCTCGGGGCTAAATCCGAGATGTGCCGCTAGGCACTAAAAACAATGTCATGTACAGATGACTGATGTCAGCATTTTTATTCCGGGCCCGAAGTCCATATCGACTGATTAGTCTCTGAAAAGTAATGAACTGTTAAGTTATGATTAGTCAAAAATATTGCACATTTGTATGGACATTTTCCCTACTATTATTAATTAATAAAAGATGTTAGTTGTAAATAAAGAACATATATGGATTTATTTGTAAAAAGATTATTATCATATGTTTCTTCATTTGTAATTAATATAATTAGGAAAAACATATGCATATAATATTTAAATGAAATATTAGTAATTAAAATATGCAAATCATATCAAATATTCCTAATCAATATTCTTAAGATATTATATCATATAAATGGTTGGAATAATATCTCAAAAATGCCAAATGCTACTAACAATTTGATTTGAGATATTGTGCATGTATTAGCTCGGGTCTGAAATCTAACTAAGAGATCCAAGTCAAATTGGAATATCGAAACCAAATCTTCCAATTATTAGAAGCAAATCGAGGAATCTAGCAACGGCAGAGAGCTGTGCATACCAAAATCATCCCATAAAATATCGAATCGAATCTCATCATCTACCCATCAATTGAGAGAGATCTAGCGAGCAAAACTAGGGTTTTTGTAATCTACTTTTTCAGCAATTTGTTTTAATGCAATAGTTGATAAATAAATGTAGTCTTTTGTTTTAATTCTTTTCGCATTTACTTTCCGCATTATTTTTCCGTATTACTTTTCTGCATTACTTTTTGCACTTTTAAATTTTAATTATGGTTCCATTCATCTTCCACCTCTATTTTAAATCGCTAATAACCATTAGCGAGTAATTTCTTGCTTGCTAGAGTTTGTAGGATAGGGTGGAATAATGGATGAAAAATCCTTTAATTTCTTTTGACATTTTAATGTTTATAAACCTTAGCAAAATAAATGTTAACTCTCTTATTGGGCGCACTATCAATTAATGCTAGCCACGACCATGATTTGAGATTAGTTAATACTTTTTTTGTTAAGGGCTTGAGATAAAAAGAGATCAATGGAAGGACAATGGGTTGTAGTGGGAAACCCTAATTCCCTCCAAGAAGCCTAATCCACATTCATCGCTATCTCTCTAGTATTAAACAATTAAAAGATAAAAAGAATTATATTTTTACTTCATCCATTAACTATTAAGTCCTATAAACCCTACAAGCCTTTCTATTATAAAATTTTCTATCCATCTTAATTTAAAACGACAAACATCTCACCTTCTTCTATCAACTCATCTAAAAAAAGATAAGAAATTCATGTTTCCTTGAGGACGACCCGCACTCATCACGGCTGGCTATTTGCGTCACCGTCTTGATTGTGGTTATTTACAAAACACACACACACACCTTTTCCCATCCAATCAAGTTACAAGTTGTGTTTCATTATTGATTTCCCCTTTTCCCTTAGGTTTCGTGTTAAAGTCAAATATCAATAGAATGTCTACCTACTGCCAACACAGGAACAATCATATACTTGTCTTGTCTAGCAAGACAACAAGTCAGGTCAATAACAAATCAATATTGTTGGAATATGTAGTTATTCAGGTAACACGTATGTCAATGGCAAGATAACGTGTTGCGCATATGTCAGGTACTGTATATTAAACAGGTGAAGTATTCATTCGTACGACTAAGCAAGAATATAATGGTCATGGTTATCTAGTTGTAACGATATTGATATATGCATTATCACTTGTCAAAATATTTCTAACCATATCTGCAATAGTGTTCTGCACTTGTTTATTATTTAAATTAAATGTCTCTACTAAAATAATTCGTATAAGTATTTTGCATAAGTTCAACAACTGTAACTAATATTAATAAATGATAAAATATAGATTAATTGTATATTGATAACAATTACAAGTATGTGTTATAAATAATAAAATACGGATTACCTTTATAAAATTATATAACGATAATAATTTGCAATATTATATATATATATATATATATAATTTTTTTGGTATATGTAATGAGCATGTTGCAAGTTAGAAAACTTGCCTCAATCGGTCAGGGAATGAAAACGGCACAACATGACGCGACGTACTATCCAACAATGTGCTCGGCTTGACGGTTGATGTGCAGGCAACGATGTCAATAGGTTGATCGACTGTTGCTACATAGAGAATTAAGGAGACAATGGCATCAACAATGATGAAGGTGTGCAGTAGCTCGGCACGACACGACATGATACAACACAACACGACACGGTGCATAGAGCAATACAACACGGTGCTGAGTATTGTGGTAACACGGGTCTGATGCGAAGTTGGTACGCAAGTGGGCACGAAGCAGGCATGGCGTGACACCGTCTGGGGACAGGGATTGCACGGTTTGGGTACAGGGATGGCATGGTGAAGTGGTCTGGGTTGAGGATGTTTGGAAGAGATGAAGATGGTGGAAGGGGTTCAGCGAGATGGGTTCACGGCTGCAGGTGGTAGGGTCGACGGCAAGAGGTCACGGCGACTGGACTCAGCCGATGGAGATGGCGAGGGAAGGGCTGGGTTATGATGAGATAGTTAAAGTGCTCGGTGTTTGTGACATGGAAAATGACGATGGCGTGGTGGTGGAGGGAGACATAGGTTGATCGGTGACAATTGGGAATGAAGGTATGACGGAGACAACGGTGAGGTGAGGGCAGGGAGATGGGTATGAGGCTGGGACGTCGGAGGTGCTGGAGTTGGGGAAGATGAAGAGGAAGGGATCAATGACGAGAGGTCAGGGTTTGGGGCACGGCGATGACAAGGAGAGGAAGGCGAGGAAGGGGATGAGGTCGACAGCGCAGAGATGAGGAAGATGATGATGGTGTTAGTGTATATGCCCTAGAGGGTATTACTTTATCATACTAGTTTGTATATTACTTGATGGAAGCTTGGGATATTCACAGTTGTATAGACAATCTTGCTTGAAATGGTAGTATGCTACTTGGTTTGTTTCTACTTTAATGTGTGCATGTGTTTCTTTTAGCATATCGCCTATACACATTAGTGGAGCCCTTAGGATCTTTGCTTGATTACCAGCGTTGTGATGGCCGTCACACTAGTGGGGGCTGGGTAATCTACAAGCACATCGTTATACAGGTCCATAGTCGTTGGATTATCGAGACGGGGCATCGATACTCCGAAGTAGACTAGCGTATGCGCTTCTCATCCCAACAGGGAAGATGGTCTGTCCCACAGCCATTAGTACGTCGTACTTGAGATAGTATGCGTGTGCTCGTTAGGTTACGAGTACACTGGACATGACTCGTCGGGAACTGTTGGTTGGTACTATACCTATCGTCAGTTATCATTTCCCAGGTGACAAGATTACAGCTTAGTCCGCTGACTTGACACTGTCACTTCGCCTCGAGTGTGTTCCCACTGTTCTTAGATTGCTACCCTACCACGGCTCAAATGAGTCGTGCAAACATGTAGCAGTTGGGTGCAGTCCCGAAGCACTTGGAGGCAGTGACTGTTAGACAGGATTCGTCTCTCTCGGTATTGGGGGTTGATATCACGCTGTGTCTAGGAGAGCCATTACACGAAGTCCTTGGCCAGGGCAAGCGAGATATACTGGTAGGTTTTCCAGTGTTATCTCAGGGTGTTCTGGGCTACACTCCGACACAACTTGTACCGCTATTAGGGGACTGACGTTTACCGCCCCCTAGGCCCGCCATGCGATATTCTCAGACGAACAGACCGGACTGTACAGGGATTGTCACATTCATGCTCAGTAGGAGTTCAGATGGGTTCACCTCATCAGTCTTCTTATCGGCATCTACCTGGGGACCGTTACGTACAGCTAGTACCGCTTGCGGCCTGTGGTTAAACCCACTGCCAGCGTAGTGTTGAGTCTTTAAAGTCCCACACAGAGGGCTATTCGCCTTTGGGCAAAACAGAGTAGAGGTCGTATGGTTTTGTGACGGGGTTCGTTCACATCCGTGCACTTGTGCACGTTTGGTGTCCTGGCAGTTATTACTAGCGGGCTTTGGTTTAAGCCAGATCCTACTATTTATTTTGGGATTGGTTTTATCTCATTGTATTCGTGTTCCTCAGAACACGGGTGCGGGTGTGTATGCACAGTTGACATAGGCAGAGGATTCTCATTAGGGTTGTTGACCGTTGACTTTTTCCAAACCCTAATGAGAATGAGAAATATGATTAATAATATTAATTAAGGATAATTGTGCCATGGTTAGGGTTGTTGACCATTTGACTTTTGTTGACTTTGGTTGACCGGTTGACTATTGTTGATATGTTGACCATCATCATTTCATTTCAAAGATGCTTCTTGTTTCTTGCAAATGCATTAAATGATGAAATGATAATGGTCATTCATAAACTAACCATCACAATTTCTTAATTATTATTATTATTATCATTATTCTTATTTTGAGAGCATGGTTGTAAAAAAGGTATCTCATTCTCACTAGCTCATCCTCTTCCTCTCTCAAAGCTCTCATCTCTCATGTGTTGAGAACCATGAGCTCTTGAGATAAAACCACCAAAACTCCTCTCTACTCATTCTAGGGTTCTAGGTTTAGCAAGCCAAGCACTTTAGTTACCTCTAGGTTGAGGTAGGAGCTCAAGGTAGAGGCCTTCGGGTGGATCCTTCTTTGGCAAAGAGAAGACTACGAGAAGGAGCCGTTCAAACCACTCCAAGGAGCAAGAAGAGAAGGAGTTCAAGACCTAGGTATAACCTTCTAACCGAGTAGCTAAACTTGTAGTTAGTTTGCTAGGTTTTTGTTTATCAAAGATCCTCTTTTTCCAGTCCATGTTACCTTGCGTCAAAAATCGTTTTTACCTATTCCGCCTCCCCGTAAGAACCGGGGTGGGTAATGTGTACTTACAGTGGTATCAGAGCCTAGCTAAACAACAACTAGCATGTTAGCAAAGTGATTAGAACTTCGATCCAGAAAAAAATCGCGAAACATGTCCAAAAACTAAACTTTCTGCCGATTTTTAAAACTGCTCTAAAAATAATTCCACATACCTTAAAAATCGGTGCAGGGTTTTTTAAGAACATGCAGGAAAAATGAGACCACGACTCGGTCAACTCGCCGCGGAAGCGCGGCGAAACCACGCATTTCGCCGCGGATCCCCGGCCAAGTTGACTCGGCCGCGACTCATGTTTGTTGCAGTTTGTTCAGGGTTCTGTTTTGGGATTTTTAAGATATTTTGTTTCTGCCCAGAATTTCCAGAGAACAAAGTTGTGTTTGGGGTAGTTACAAATTGGTGTTTTGATCGAAATTCTACAAACTTTTGCTAAATGGTTATATCTGTGATGTGATATATGTACTGAACGTCGACTAATCGCTATACGTCGATTAGTGGGGGTTGTGCATATCTGTGATCTGTAATGTTGTTGGATTGTGTATATGAACTCGTTGGATTGTCGCGGATGAATAGCCGGGGTTTTGTAAGATGAGAGTTTCTTTTTCTTTCATTTGATGTAATATTATTTTTATGGCCGCACATCCGGGATGAGGTTGTAGCCGCCATTGTATATTATTTCTTTTACTATTTTTGCTCCTAGGATAGACCCAAGGTAGGGTGCACAAACTACTAGGTACTTTGAAGTGCCGAGTGGCCTACTCACGTTGTTGAGGGAGGTTGCTTCACTTCGGGTACTTGGCGGGTAGTTTGTCGCACCCGTAGGGGTCTAGGGTGGGGTTTGGCTATTCATCGCGACCGTGTAATCCGTCTTTCGTTGCAGGCTCGAACGAAACGCGGATTCCTAGCATGTCCAATGTGTTCATCTGTGATCTGGAATGGCTATCATTGTATCTGACGAATGTATATATCTATATATGATATCTAGTAGTCGTTGCTTATGTTTTGCATCCGCGCTAGTCCAGCCCCCGCTTTGTCGTTAGTTAAGTAACCTAACGGGTGATGACGGGGCTCCGTGGCGAATGCGGATGGCATAAGCGTACGCCATATTTTCGTTGTTTTCTGCAATGGTAGGATTAATTGATGGGACGCATTAAATTAATGCAAGAAAATAAACCAAAGTAAAGTCGTTGGAACAATTTCAAAACCACTCGGTTTCTTTTCAAAACAGAAAACTTTTAAAACGCGGAGCTTAAATCACTCCTTTTAAAAGCTATCGGGTTCCTTCGATTATATCAAGTTCACTACGTTCACGGTTTTGCCAAAACCATTCGTAGCCCTCCATCATTTCAGTAAAATATTCAGTAGTATTCAAGCTATGTATTTTGACCTACACCAAGGCATAGTGATTGGTAGCTGCCGGATATTTATCTGTTGCATAGATATATGCGTTGGTTTGAGACGGTCGTACTGCCATTTTGGCCTACGTCAAGGGTATGTACGGGTGGGTTCAAATTAACCTGGTAAATGATGGGTAGAACTTGACATGTGACTTATGATATTTTGGCCTATGTCAAGGTCATAAGAGCATGGGGCAAAAATCCACATCGGGAGTTTCTAAAGAAACTGAAACTTGCTAGTGCTGCATACCATTTGGAGCGTGATGATTCTGGTACGATTCCTTCAGTTTTATCAAACGATGATATTTGGATCCCGATCCTACTGTGAGCATATGCTACTTCTCGGGAACTTTCTTACTTAACGATCAATGCTGTAAACCAAGTAGGTGTCTAGAAAGGTGTTAGCGGGGCTACGCCCACAGGGAAAAGAGGTTATTTAATTAAGGAACTTCGTGAAAGCGTCGTAAAACCTCCCTCGAAGTACCAACACTGGCCTGGCTGAACGGTTAAGCAAGTATTGTACGGTGAGATTGATCCCGACTAATTCTTCCTTTTTGTTTTGAGGAAGGATTCGAGAAACAGTGGGAGCTATCCTGTTTAGACAAACTAAAAACCACTCTAAACTTGCAAGAGCATCATGCTAAAGTGTTTCTTCTCTCTCTCCTAATTGCAGCGACCAAACATCATGACCGGACTTAAGTTACCACTAGATAAAAATATACCGACAGGGCCAAACTACAAAGATTGGCTCAGGAATGTCAAAATGGCAATCACTTATGACAAGTTGGGGTATCTCCTTACCACCAAAGCTCCCCCTGTCCCAAGTCCCAAATCCAGCGTCGCGGATAAAGAAATCCGTAAGACCTGGGAGATTGACTGCGCGAAGGCCAAGTGCCTCGTGCTTGCCTCTATGGACAATGAACATCAGAGGAGGCATAAGAATATGGTCCTTGAATCCATATTTCTCCATCCTAAGGAACTATATGGAGAGCAATCCCGTATTGCCAGATACGAAGTCTCGAAAAAGTTGTTTTCGGCGAGATTGGTCGTCGGATCATCGGTAGCGGAACACGTGCTTAAGATGATTGGCTATATTGAAGAGCTCGCAGACCTCGGGACCACGTTAGAGAACGAGCTCTATACTGACTTGATTCTCCAGTCCCTTCCTTCCACTTACGCCTAGTTTATCCTGAACTTCAACTTGCAAGGAAAAGAAGTTGAACTTCCGGAACTCCTCAACATGTTGAGGAGTGCAGATGGCACCTTACAGAAAGTAAGGGAAACATCTACTTTGTCTGTTAGAGGACCTTCCTCTTCTAGGTCTAAGGCGAAAGCCAAGGGAAAGAAGAAGAAAACCCCTACCAAACCAAGGAGCGGTGTTAGTAAAGTGGAAACTAAGGGAAAGGCAAATGTAGCAAAGGTAGCGGGACAACTTGTGGGAAAGGAAGAGTGCTTTTATTGTCATAAGAAAGGACACTGGAAGAAATATTGCAGGGCTTGGAAGGTCAAGAACCAGGACCCGAAGCAAGTTGTGGCTTCGGCTTCAGGTGTGTATGTTATTGAAAACTGTCTATCAGTAAACTCTACTTCCTGGGTATTGGGTACCGGATCAGGATCTCATATATGTAATTCTTTGCAGGCACTGAGAAAGCGTAGGGTTTTGAAGGCAGGTGATATGACCCTCAGAGTTGCAAACGGAGCTGGCATGGATGCTGAGTCCATGGGGGACATCACTTGGGATTGTCAGATGGACATGTTTTGGTTTTGCGTGACTGTTATTTTGTACCCAGTGTGACTTGTAATATCATATCAGTATCTTTAATGTCTAAAGAAGGTTATGATTTTGCATTTGTAACCGATGTTGTAAACATTCACCTTAATCATGTTCTGATT
Organism: Agapanthus africanus; assembly: GCA_030015575.1. NCBI lineage: Eukaryota > Viridiplantae > Streptophyta > Magnoliopsida > Asparagales > Amaryllidaceae > Agapanthus > Agapanthus africanus. The sequence goes on from JASDDO010000004.1 coordinate 363,006,331, forward strand.
GGGTCGGGTACATTAAGCAACGGTATATACGTTTTGAACCAACCACAGATTTTCAATGTCCGGAATACACACAAAAGAAAGTCTCCAGAAATAAATCATGCTTTCTTATGGCATTGTAGACTGGGTCACATCAATGAGACAAGGTTAACTAAGTTGTATAAAGAAGGATATTTGGATCCGTTCGAATATCAATCATATGCAACTTGTCAATCATGTCTCAAAGGAAAGATGACAAAGACTCCGTTCACTGGACATGGAGTAAGAGCGAGCGAGCTCTTGGGACTCGTACACAGCGATGTATGCGGTCCAATGTCTATACATGCGCAAAGTGGTTATTCTTACTTCATTACTTTTACGGATGATTTTTCAAGGTTCGGGCATGTCTTCTTAATGAAGCATAAATCTGAAGCCTTTGAAAAATTCCAGGAATACAAAAATGAAGTAGAAAAACAAACATGCAAAAGTATCAAGACACTGAGATCTGATCGAGGTGGTGAATACTTGAGTGCCGAGTTCCTGGATTACTTAAAAGAGAATGGAATTCTCTCTCAACTTACTCCTCCATACACTCCACAACATAACGGTGTATCGGAGAGATGGAACCGAACCCTATTGGATATGGTACGCTCCATGATGAGTAACGCTGAGTTACCGCGATCTTTCTGGGGATATGCACTAGAATCAGCTGCATATCTTTTGAACCGAGTTCCAACTAAGACTGTGCCTACCACACCATATCAGATGTGGAGTGGGAAGAAACCCTATCTTCAATATCTGAAGATTTGGGGATGTCCAGCTTTTGTCAAAAAGCAGCATACAGACAAACTCGAGGCACGCTCAGTACAGTGCAAGTTTGTGGGATACCCAAAGAACTCCAGGGGGTATCTTTTCTATTACGCAGAAGAACAAAAGGTTTTTGTCTCTCGTTATGCCCACTTTCTGGAACATCAGTTATTAGAAAAAGAAATAAGTGGGAGCGTAATAGAACTGGAAGAAATTCCAGAACCACAAGCTATTACTGAAAGCTTAGAAGAACCAGAAGGTTCGAAAGAACAGGACATTCCTGCGCCGCTCCGCAGGAGTAGTAGGCAGTCTCATCCGCCTGAGAGATACTACGGTTTTTTCATAGACGGGGATAGAGAGGATTGCATCATTGATAATGATGAGCCGACTAGCTTTCAGCAGGCCATTCAGAGCACTGGCTCGGTGAAATGGCTGGATGCAATGCGGACCGAGATGGAGTCCATGTACACTAACAAAGTGTGGACTTTGGACGTTGCTCCAGAAGGGGTAAAACCCGTAGGTTGCAAATGGATCTTCAAAAGGAAGATTGGTGTAGATGGACAGGTTGAAACCTATAAGGCTAGACTTGTTGCAAAGGGTTTTTGTCAAAGACCTGGTTTGGACTATGACGAAACCTTTTCTCCAGTGGCTATGCTCAAATCCATTCGGATCCTTCTTGCCATTACTGCCTTCCACGATTATGAGATTTGGCAGATGGACGTAAAGACCGCTTTTCTAAATGGAAATTTGGAGGAGTGTGTCTATATGGACCAGCCAGAAAGATTCATTCAGAGTGGGAGCAGCGGGAAAGTTTGCAAGTTGCTTAAGTCCATTTATGGACTAAAGCAGGCATAACGGAGTTGGAACATCTGTTTTGATGAGACGGTCAAAGAATTTGGCTTTATCAAAAATCCAGATGAACCATGCATTTATAGTCAAATTGTAGCACGAACTGTCGTATTCCTCGTTTTATACGTGGATGACATTCTCTTGATAGGAAATGACATTCCTATGCTACAATCTGTCAAAAGGTTCCTGTCACACAGGTTCTCCATGAAAGACTTGGGTGATGCCTCTTACATTCTGGGGATCCGGATCCATCGTGATAGGTCCAAGAGGATATTAGGTCTTTTACAGTCTAGGTACATCGACACCATACGGAAAAGATTCAGTATGGAAGATTCCAAGCGCGGTAATTTACCGGCTTGTCACGGGATCACCCTCTCAAAAGAGATGTCTCCCAAGACTGATTTGGAAAGGGATCGCATGTCTATTATACCCTACGCATCTGCGGTAGACTTTATAATGTATGCGATGTTGTGTACCAGACCAGATGTAGCTTATGCACTGAGTGTGGTAAGCCGGTATCAGTCAAACCCTGGAGAGAAGCACTGGATAGCGGTAAAGAACATTCTGAAGTACCTGAGAAGGATTAAGGATATGTTTTTGGTTTACGGCGGAAAAGACCTCCAGATGGAGGCCTTTGCTGACTCCAGCTTCCAGAGTGACAAGGATGACTCCAAATCCATGTCGGGTTATTTCTTTACCCTCAATGGAGGGGCGGTGTGTTGGAAGAGTTCCAAACAGGAAACCGTATCTGACTCGACGATGGAAGCGGAATATATCGCTGCATCTGATGCCCCAAAAGAAGCCGTCTGGATGAGGAAGTTCTTGACAGAACTTCAAGTGGTTCCGTCCATTGTTGATCCAATACCTCTGTATTGTGACAACAACGGGGCTATAGCTTTAGCAAAGGAACCCAAGTCCCATCAGAAGTCCAGACACATCTTGAAGCGGTATCACCTGATCAGGGAGATCGTGGATCGCCGGGAGATCGAGGTTCGAAGGGTTACTACAGAAGATAACACTGCAAATCCATTCACGAAGGCCTTACCCCAGAATCAGTTCGAGAGCTCATCGAGATGATAGGTCTTCGATACGCTAGTACATGGTTTTAGTGCAAGTGGGAGATTGTTAGTGTATATGCCCTAGAGGCCATTACTGTATCATACTAGTTTGTATATTATTTGATGAAAGCTTGGGATATTCACAGTTGTATAGACAATCTTGCTCGAAATGATAGTATGCTACTTGGTTTGTTTCTAATTTAATGTGTGCATGCGTTTCTTTTAGCATACCGCCTATACACATTAGTGGAGCTCTTAGGATCTTTGTTTGATTACCAGCGTTGTGATGGCAGTCACACTAGTGGGGGGTGGGTAATCTACAAGCACATCCTTATACAGGTCCCTAGTCGTTGGATTATCGAGACGGGGCATCGATACTCCGGAGTAGACTAGCGTATGCGCTTCTCATCCCAGTAGGGGAGATGGTCTGTCCCACAGCCATTAGTACGTCGTACTTGAGATAGTATGCGGGTGCTCGTTAGGTTACGAGTACACTGGACAGGACTCATCAGGAACTGTTGGTTGGTACTATACCTATCGTCAGTTATCAGTTCCCGGGTGACATGAGTACAGCTTAGTCCGCTGACTTGACACTGTCACTTCGCCTCGAGTGTGTTCCCACTGTTCTTAGATTGCTACCCTACCACGGCTCAAATGAGTCGTACAAACAGGTAGCAGTTGGGTGCAGTCCCGAAGCACTTGGAGGCAGTGACGGTTAGACATGATTCGTCTCTCTCGGTATTGGCGGTTAATATCGCGCTGTGTCTAGGAGAGCCATTACACGAAGTCCCTGGCCAGGAAAAGCGAGATATACCGTTAGGTTTTCCAGTGTTATCTCAGGGTGTTCTGGGATACACTCCGACACGACTTGTACCGCTATTAAGGGACTGACGTTTACCGCCCCCTAGGCCCGCCATGCGATATTCTCAGACGAACAGACTGGACTGTACGGAGATTGTCACATTCAGGCTTAGTAGGAGTTCGGATGGGTTCACCTCATCAGTCTTCTTATCGTCATCTACCTGGGGACCGTTACGTACAGCTAGTACCGCTTGTGGCCTGAGGTTAAACCCACTGCCAGCGTAGTGTCGAGTCTTTAGAGTCCCACACAGAGGGTTATTCGTCTTTGGGCAAAACAGAGTAGAGGTCACATTGTTTTGTGAAGGGTTTCGTTCACATCCGCGCACTTATGCACGTTTGGTGTCCAGGCAGTTATTACTAGCGGGCTTTGGTTTAAGCCAGATCCTAGTATTTGTTTTGGGATTGGTTTTATCTCATTATATTTGTGTTCCTCGGAATACGGGTCCGGGTGTGTATGCACAGTTGACAGAGGCAGAGGATTCTCATTAGGGTTGTTGACCGTTGACTTTTCCAAACCCTAATGAGAATGAGAAATATGATTAATAATATTAATTAAGGATAATTGTGCCATGGTTAGGGTTGCTGACCATTTGACTTTTGTTGACTTTTGTTGACCGGTTGACTATTGTTGACATGTTGACCATCATCATTTCATTTCAAAGATGCTTCTTGTTTCTTGCAAATGTATTAAATGATGAAATGATAATAGTCATTCATAAACTAACCATCACAATTTCTTAATTATTATTATTATTATCATTATTCTTATTTTGAGAGCATGGTTGTAAAAAAGCTATCTCATTCTCACTAGCTCATCCTCTTCCTCTCTCAAAGCTCTCATCTCTCATGTGTTGAGAACCATGAGCTCTTGAGATATAACCACCAAAAATCCTCTCTACTCATTCTAGGGTTCTAGGTTTAGCAAGACAAGCATTTTAGTTACCTCTAGGTTGAGATAGGAGCTCAAGGTAGAGGCCTTCGGGTGGATCCTTCTTCGGCAAAGAGAAGACTACAAGAAGGAGCCGTTCAAACCACTCCAAGGAGGAAGAAGAGAAGGAGTTCAAGACCTAGGTATAACCTTCTAACCGAGTAGCTAAACTTGTAGTTAGTTTGCTAGGTTTTTGTTTAGCAAAGATACTCTTTTTCTAGTCCATGTTACCTTGCGTCAAAAATCGTTTTTTACCTATTCCGCCTCCCCGTATGAACCGGGGTGGGTAACGTGGACTTACAGATGGTGCTCGAGAACGATGGGTTTTACGAAAGAGATGAGGGAGAAGTTGAGGAGTCTGGAGGCGTCGGGAGTGAAGGTTGTGCTGTGAGGAGCAGAGAGGGAGTCAAAGAGGCGAGAAACGAGGTCCAGGCGGCGTGGGTTTGGGCTTGAGAACGAGGCGAGAGAGAGAGAGAGAGTGTTTTAATATATGAAAATATATAAATTATGTATGTTATATATTTATATATATATATATATATAGTATTGTTTATAATAAGTTATAAATATATATAGATAATATCAAACCACAACCAAACTTCACTAAAATCTCATCAAAAATATATTTCGGAAAATAGTACATATACGTAAACTTTCTAACTTTAATGCAAGAATATAATTTAAATAACTTATACCACCAAATTTAAGATCTAAAAGGATTCTAAATATATTATAATTTTAAGAATATTTGATATCTAATTTTCAAAAAATTTAAACTTAATAAATAAAACCAAAATAAGATATGGGATGATTAACTATGTGATGGCAGTTAGCAAAATATAACTTATCCTTAATTTGTGGCTACTAAAAGATATATGATGATCTAAATATATGATATATATATTATACTAGATTCACATAGATTTAGTTTACTGATAAATATCAGATATAATCTAACACCATACTGGGTTTCATACATGCGGGTCGGGTCGGATAACTACCTCTACTCGCCACCCAAATGAATAAAATAGAAGAAATATAAAGTAAGTGTTAAAATACCAATTAATATTGTATAATCGTGCTAGGGTGTTACAGATGCAAGCTTCAGGGCCACCGCTGATATTCTCCATCCTCTGGTATGATAATACTATTGCTTTTTGTAGGAAAACGCAGTGCAAGATGGTGACGAGATCATCTTTCCATTTTTTCAAGATCAGGCTCACCGGATATACTGAATGTACTTTGTATTTAGCATTATCGAGTTCTTAGAGCGGTATAGCCTCAAGACGCCCGGGTAAAGCTTCCCAGATCGACCCAACGACGATCTTCAAAAGGGCAGAGCGACAGGGGAGCAATCAACCGTTGTGATCATGGAAGCGACGTATCACATCGTCGCATTATGCGGCAGTATATTCTTGGCCTTGAAGACGACCTTGAATGAGAATCTCTTTGTAGGAGACAATCTCATCGACGTCATACAAGCGACTATCCATTGTACCTAAAAAGGGACAAAAGAAGCGTCAGACAATGGACATGAGTTCATTAGAACTATGGGCGACTCATTAATGATTGGAACATGTGCCTATTGTGAGAATAAAAAAGAATTCTTATTAAATAAAAAAGTGGAGTTAAACACTTAATATCCCAAAAGTGGGTCCCTCTTTAGAAAATTTCTCAAATCCAGAGGTGGGGATTAAAACATTGAAAACCCTAAAAGAAGAAAATACTTAAGAACTAGGGGAGAAAGTTAACGGCACAAAATTCCCAAAATTCCTAATAAAGGAAGCCTCAAAGCATCAAATCAGAGCTAAGCTCTGCAAACAAGAAAATAATAGTGGAATGCCCACATTTAGGAACTTGTGGATTGAACAATGGAATTAAATTCCAGAAATCCCCAAATGTTATGATTGATAACAGAGTAAATCCCTGAGGAAAAAAAATCATCAACGATGATTTCAAGAATGTCCATCGAGTTGAACCTTCGATCAGGACATCAAGTTCTATGATCTTCATAAAAAAACATTTTTTATTATTATAGATATCCAAGAGATTGGTTCAAGAAAAAGAGCCAAGCTCTGTCAAATATATATTTAAAATCCTGAAAATTCCCAAAAAATTTTAAGAGCTAAGCTCTGTTCATGGTCTTTACCAAAATTTTTGGCAGAGTCGACTCTGTTTAAAGGAATTTTTAAGAGCAGAAAACTAAGCTCTGAGCGAGAATTAAATTCTCAAGAAAAAAGAAAACTCAATGAGGAAAACGAAGAAACAGTAGTCACTTCAGAGCCAAAGGCTCTATTTATGGGCAAGATGGAATCGATTCGACTCCCTCATTCCCCTAGATGATCCAACGGCTGTAAGGGTGACACCGTTTCCCTCATGTGCAAGGCATGTGAGAGCAACGCTGGGGGGGAATTTATTCCCTTATATAAAAAAAGAGAAGAAAAACGAGAGGACGATTAAATCCTATAGCCTCCTATGTGCAAAGCACGTGAGGGCTCACATGTAAAGCATGTGACCGTCAGCGTCTAGGAGGATTAAATCCTATAGCTTCCCATGTGCAAAGCACGTGAGGGCTCACATGCAAAGCATGTGACCGCCAGCGTTTAGGGAGATTAAATATTATAGCTTCCCATGTGCAAAGTACATGAGGGCTCACATGCAAAGCATGTGACCGCCAGCGTCTAGGAGGATTAAATCCTATAGCCTCCTATATGCAAAGCACGTGAGAGCTCACATGCAAAGCATCTGATCTATGCCTTCAATAAGGATTAAATCCTATGATATAAAGCTTCACGTGTTAAACGCGTGAGCGCTCACATGCAAAGCATGTGAGCGCTGAATACAAATAAATTAAAATGCAAATAAGGTCCCACGTGTTAAACACGTAAGCGCTCACGTGCAAAGCACGAGAGCGCAGCTACCGTTTATATATGATAGCCCTCACGTGAAACCAACATGAGCGTATAAAATTGAATCACTAGCTTCGGATAGAATTAAATTCTATTTGGGGAAATATTTCCCCCCGATCTTTCTAAAACTAGAAAGATTTTCTCTGTTGAACAGAGAACCCTTGGATTCAAAATCCAACGGTGGTTATAATATCACCAACTAAATCAAGAGACAAAATCAAATGCTTTGTTAGGAAAATATTTTCCTAATATTGCTAAAAATATTTTCTGATAAATAAAAGTCACCGGTTCAAAGATCTAACGGTGGACAAAATTTCTCGGGAGATTTTTGATCAATTAAATCAATTAATATCTTTTAATGAGAGATTTACTCAAACTAATCAACAATTTTTTTCTCACCTATATAAAGGACCCGAGACTTCAAGTCTCGGAAAGAGAATCAACCCCATATGGTGATAAAAAAGCTACAACTGAGAATTTAATTCTCTGGCCGAAGAAAAAGCTCCTTCTTTCTCCCCTCAAACCCTAGGTAAAGAAAAAAAGATTAAAATATCTCATTTACCTATCATGCATAAATATAAGGATTTAACCCTTTATAAAGAACTTAGTTCTCTAACTGAATCTGAGATCCTCAGGAAAAATCTCCCATAAGTTGAGAATTTAATTCTCATCGGGAAGATTTTGTTCTTCAGACACAATGTCTAGGGGAAGAACTGGGTATGAGAAAAGAAATATGAAGAAAAGAAATGGAATGTATATTCCACGAATTTAATTTCTCTAAAACAGGGTTCAACCCTTCAAAGAACTTAGCTCTCATAAAAAAAAGGAAACAAAAGAACTTAGTTCTCGAAAAACCGATTTCAGATCTTCAAAAATGGAGATCTTGGTGATTATCAATGGCCAAAACACCATTAATAGAAGTTTAACTTCTTTAAAAAAAAATAAACAGAGGTTAAATCTCCGAAGATCCAGCGCCTCACGTGCCTCGCACGTGAGCACCTCTAAATAAAGATCAGCGCTGTCCGTGCCTTACGCATGAGTGCCCACAAACTCAGCGCCGCACGTGACTCACACGTGAGCGCCCATCAGTAAAGATCTGACGCCTCACACGAAACCCACGTGAGATTTTAAAAATTGGCAAGTTGGAGCGCCTTATGTGATACTCACGTGAGCGCTGTATAAAAGTACTTAGCACTATATATTCAAAATGCTTAAGTGCTTAGCACTGATCGGGCAACGCCCAAGTCTGAGCGCCTTACGTGAGCGCCAGAGAAAAATCTGGATAGTATATCCATAGTCAAAAGACTAAGTGGTTAGCACTGTTAGATGGTGAAAAGCCCATAACTGAGCCCAAAATTGGCTAAGTCTCTGAAATTTCCTTGAATCCATATTGTTCATTGCAGCCGATCCCATACGCTCTGTTGATGGATCTTAACAAAATTTTATGATCCTTAACTATATTTCTAAGTTGATCTTAGTCTTATATAATTAAAATAAATTGAGTTCATATGCTCATATATTTAAGTTAATCTTAATCTAAAATCAAATTAACGGTCCTTGAATAAAATAAAATATCCACTGAATTGATGGAACATACAACCTAGGTTCAAACCCAAATATATATGTATGGATTTAGACTAATCCGCGCCCTACGGGCGACGACATAAAATAGTCTCCATATACAATCCATAGGAAACCTCCAAAATAAACAATATAACACGATACAAAGTGACCTATCGGAGCAGGTGAAAGTTATCGCGTTGCGATAACGTAATTAACTGCAGGGGTTTGCGCCTACAGGGAAGAGCGTCCCCATAATAAAAAAAAAACCTCAAAGAGGGAGACTCTGATTAAGTCATGCTACAACGGTCGCATCTGTCCAAACCTCTAATATATGTTTCCATAAATCAACTTGGTATCTTTAGAGAGGTGGACATATATGTTACAAATAGCATCTGCCTCCGTATTCAGACTAGACGTCCTCCGCGTCTCAATCCAGTCTTCGGCGGTAAACAGATAGGGCTCGAATATTCGTACCCTCACGATAAAACAAAGAAGATATTCGATCTTGCCATGAACTATGGCATGCTGACGTTTCCCGAGCCACGGCGACCAGCCCAAGCTAATGAAATCAACAATCCAAATTACCGCCCTTACCATCTGGTGGTAAGCCATCCGATCGAAGAGTGTTATGGCTTCAAGAATTGGGTTGAGGACCAATATAAACAGGGTAAGTTCATACTGTCGGATAAATGGAAGGTGAATCCACCCTAAAAGCATACCCCTAAGGGGGCTAATATGCAGGGGGTATCCTGTTCATTTGTAAAAGAAACCCCGTGGGAGGTGATGATTTCTCCCAAAACAAAGAATATGCTAAATGAGTTGCGAGCATGTCCTGCAATCAGGTGGAAAAACCCACTTGAACTGGAGATCATAGAAGGGATGTTGAAGCCACGTCCTGCACTAAAGACTGATAACAAAGGGAAAAGCCCTCAACTTAAGTCTTCCAAGAAGAAGAAAAAAAGCAAAGAATCCCGTGCAGTCTGCTGAATATGTAGACAACCGTACAGAGATACAGAAGTATATAGATGCGCTGGAAGAATATAACCAGAAGGCGTGCTCACCAGTCACTCATGAAGAGTTTCTTCGACACATACTCGAGTGTACCAGTGAGGATGAAGGGGACTCATAAGATGAGACAGAAGAACGTGTGGAAAGCTGCCACATGGTCTCTCGTTCTTCCATATATGACGAAAATGCTCCAGCTGCGTTCAAAAGTGATTCAGACAAACATGGGGCAAAATCAACGCCAGAGGCTCCAAGCTTGCCTCATGATAACTTATTTGAAAAGTTCTTTAATGAGGCTCTTTAAACAAGTAAAGAAAACCAAAGGCGTGAAATGGTCATATATGAAAAAACCAGACAGCAGCGTCTAAACAGGAAAGCCATGGAAGAGGTGAGTTATGTAGCTCCCCGACCAAAACAAAATATATCGCCGAAGAAGAAAAGCAAGGTCAAGGCCGAGAAGCACTTCGCTAAGGCCTTATCGAAAGGGATAAAGATACCACCCGTAAAGATGTTTACCCCAGGGTTGTAGACTTTGAAGATGGTGAGGAGCACCCAAAATATTGTCCCTACCACCGGAGAGTTTATCACCATATCAACCAATGTAGAGCGTTTGAGAAATGGTGGCAAAATTATATTTCCAACAAAAAGCATTTAAAAAGGGAAAGCGGAAGGCCAAGACTCGTCCGCTCCCGCATGATAGTTCCAAAGCAAACAGACAGGCAAGGTCAGTGACCGAGAGTTGTTGTATGACCAAGTCTCAGTCTTCGAAAGAAGAGAGTTTAGTAGTGCCAACTTTTGTAAGTGACTCGGAAGATGAAATCCCCGTCAACCTCCTCTATGCAAGCTCCTCACCGGGAGAAGAATAAAGGAAAAAAGATTGCGGTAATATCCGCCTACGAAACCGCACCCTTCCCGTGAAAAACCCTGGACATGCAAATATGGATCCAAAGAATCAAGATAAGGGTAAAGGGAAGATACTTGAATAGATTGTTCTAGATGAAGAGATTGTTCTAGATGAAGAGGTGGCTAATGATCCCGCTGCCGAATATCTGCCCAAAAGGAATAAGGTGGACTACGAAGTGTTAGCCCAACAGAAGAAGCTACCTTCTCACTTGAGTATATACGATACACTACTCTTGTCGAAAGAATTTTGGGAAATTCTAATCAAAGCACTGGAGGAGCCTGATCAGTTCCAGGCATCCTTTGCAGAGAAAAAGATGACAGATGAGCTCGCAAAAGCTAATAGCGCTGACATTACCTTCAGCGAAGAAGATTTGCCTTTAGGAACATTCGAGCACAACAGACTCCTCTATGTAGCTGGATACTGTGAAGATAAGAGGATAAATAAGATCCTTATTGACAATGGCCCTCAGTCAACCTATTGAATGTAAAGGTGCTCAAGAAACTGTCTATGGATGATCAATACCTTGGCCAGGAAAAGATTACCATCTCAGGATTCGACTCAAAGTCTTCACGAACACTTGGCTCCGTGGTGTTGACGCTTCACTTCGGGCAGCTCGTCATGGATGTCAAGTTCTACGTCATCGAAGGTAAGACATGTCATAAATCTTTACTCGGTAGACCTTGGCTGCACGAGTATAATATCATTCCTTCTACACAACACCATTGTATGAATTATTTCAAGGATGGCCAAGAGCACACCATCACAGGGGAGCTCAACCCTTTTTCCATGAATGAAATACAGAAATATGAAGATGTTAAGTACTTCCTATCAGATTTCAAAGATATTGAAGAGTGAGGTAAGCCAAAGAATAAACAAGTACAAGAGGCTACCATCCCAGTCTTTGGAAGAAATTCTAAGGGAGAAGAAGAGATAGTGTTCATGGGCTAACCCCTGAGGGAAACCAATAAACATAGCTCCTCAACCTCCATTCCAGTCTTCGGCAGTGACTTGGAAGAAACAGCTAATGCAGCATTCTCTACCCACCCGCAGGTGAAGATTCTCGATGAAACAAACCGAGCTCTACATATTACTATGGTTTTGTCTTTCCACTACAAAGAACTCGATGCACTCAGCACCTAAAGCGTGCAGGAGTTGGTCACATTTTATGTACCTCCCAGATATAAAAGCGAAAGGGCGATTCTCTTCTACCAATCGGAAGAGACCAGAGTGGAGAAAGAGATCTGGCATGGGCTCGATCCGGACCTCGACAGATTGCATTCCATCCGCACGACAAGATAATTCACGAAGGGATTAAAGGAATTCCTGAAGCGTCAAGGGGTACCGTTCCAGCGGACTGTTCGACAAGCTCAGTTCTATAAGAGAATCTGGGAAGTGCCCGAGACTCGTCAAATCAAATAGGAAAAGATGGATAATGTTAGCTTGGGATATGTACAACCCAAGAAGCAGCAACAAACTTACAACTTCCATGTCATAAATGAAGAGGAAGAGACTTTGCCGATATGCAACATGGCCGAGCAGGGGGCAGAGCCTACAGAATGAAGTCTAAGCCCGTCACTAGAAGAACATATTGATACGATGATCAGGAAAGCATGTCAACCCCAGCAAAGATAGTCAAAATCGTGAGTTGGCCATTTATGAAATGGCCAGGCGACAGCTATGCGAACAAGCTGCGGAAGAAATGAGACATGAATTTCCTCAACATCGGCTGCCTCTATCTTCCTTCTCAAGAAGAAGATTTAAAGCCAATGAGGATAGAAAAAAGGCAATGGTCTCTATCAATACTCAAAGGAAATAGATTAGTCCTAGGATTCGTATCCATCAGAATAAGGTCGGCTGTAGTCCCTCCCTAATAAAGAAGATGGGGCAAGAATACTCGTTCCCTCGTGATAAGACGGGGGAGATATTCGCCCTCGTCATGAAGCATCAGATGTTATCACTTCCGAGACCTCGGCGACCCGAACAAGTCAATGCGGTCGATCACCCGAATTATTACCCATATCACCGAGTCACAAGCCATAAATTCAAAGATTGCTTCGTGTTCAAGAACTGGGTCAAAGACCAGTACAAATAAGGTAGAAAGATAGACCCGCTGTAGAAGCACAAGCCAAAGAAAATTTATGCCATCCAATTGGGACATGTTTGATCCAAAAATCGAAAGTGGACTCATACTTGCTACACGATAAGCCTCGCAAATGATGGAGAAGATGAAGACATGTTTGAGCTTTCTAAGTGATTCACAAACGAAGATGAGGAAATATCAGAACTGCCACCAACGCCGAAAGAGTTGGAAGATGGAATCCACACTAAGGCAGATGAGTTGAAGAAGATCAACTTAGGAACGGAAGATGATCGTAGACCAACATTCGTCAGTGAGCTGCTGTCTGATGAACAAGTAACCGACTTAAAAGACGTGCCTATAGAATATAAAGATTGCTTCGCCTAGAATTACTCCGAGATGCCGGGTCTTGATCCAGATGTAGAGATTCACAAGCTGGCCATAACCCTCGGGATAAAGAAAGTTAAATAAGAACCAAGAAGGACGTAGCTCGAACTCGATATGAGCATCGACACCGAAGTTAAGAAGCTCATCGACTCCGGTTTCATCCATGAAGTGCAATATCTGGATTGGATAGCCAATCTCGTCCCTGTAATGGAGAAGAATGGGACTGTATGGATTTATGTGGACTTTCTGGATCTCAATAAGGCATGAGCTTATGATCGAAAACACCTCTACTCATGAGGTCTTCTCTTTCATGGACGGATCTTCAGGATATAACTAAATAAAGATGGATCCAGAAGATCGGAAGCATACAGCCTTTCTACACACTGTTAGGCGTATTATGTTATAAGCTGATGCCCTTCGGCCTGAAGAAAGCTAGAGCAACCTATCAAAGAGACATGACGAAAATATTCGACGACCTTATACATGATATCGTTGAATGTTACATCGACGATTTGGTGGTCAAGAGAAAATCCCACAAAAAGCACTGGGAGCACTTAAGGATGGTCTTCAAGTGCCTTCAAAAATTCAACCTGAAAATGAACCCGTTGAAATGCGCATTCGGAGTTTCTTCCACCAAATTCCTGGGTTTTATAAAGTGTCACCGAGGGACCGAGATCGAGCCCTCAAAGATTAGGGCAATTACTAAAATGCGCCCGCCAAGAAACCTCAAGCAACTATGATCTCTCCAAGGAAAGTTCACCTATATTCGACGGTTTATCGCCAACCTCTCTGAAAAGTGTCGTCCATACAACCATCTGATGAAGAAAGGGACTCCCTTTAAATGGGATCAGAAATGTCAGAAAGCACTGGTGGAAATCAAGCAGTATTTGCATAATCCGCTAGCATTAGCCACTCTGGTTAAGGGAAGTCCCCTTATCCTATATACAACTGTCCTTGATGGTTCCCTAAGCGCAATATGAGTACAAAAGAATGACCAAGGAAAGGAAAGGGCCTTGCACTATCTAATTCGAGTCCTGCTGGGAACAGAAAGCAACTACTGCCCTATTGAGAAGCACTGTCTGGCACTGATCTTCGCGATAATGGAGGTCAGACACTATGCCTTAGAGGCCATTACTGTACATGCGATGTATAGTGTAGTGGATGCTTGGACATATATAGGTAGGACTTTCTTGCTCGACATGATAATATGCTATCCGGTTGCTCTTTATCTTAACATGTACTCTGATTGTCTTTATGTTACATGTTGATAAAGCCCTCAGGATGAGTACTTGACTACCAGGACTATGATGCAGATCATACTAGTGGGGACAGTGTAGTCGCTATGTACATCCTTCAAATGTTCCTAGTCGTAGGTGTAATGAGCCAGGGTATCGATATACCAGAGTAGACTAGCGTATGCGCTTCTTGACCCATATGATGGGCGATGGATGATCCCATATCCATTGGTGTTTAACATCAGAGAAGGTATGCGGGTGCTCAATGGAGACTGGATACACTGGACGGACTCGCCGAGAACTCCCAGATGGTATTATACCTCAAGTCAGATGGCAGTTCTATGGTGACACTGGTACAGGTTAGTCTGTAGACCCGAGATCGTCATAGAGTCTTGTGTGATTCCCACTGTGCTTTGATTTCCATCATACCACGTCTTAGAGGGCGTTGAAAACGGTGGCTTTTGGGTACAGTTCCGAATCGCATGGAGGCAATGAGCGATATGAGGGGTTTCGTCTCTCCCGGTATAGGGAGTTGATGTTGCGCTGTGTTCGATTGGCTATAACTGAGATTTACTGGTAAGTGTTATCAGTAGTTTCTCGAACTGTTATGGACCTCATATCGATACGACTTATCAAGCTACTAGGGTCTGACGTTTACCACCCCTAGGCGAGATATGCGACATATCAGACGAAGAGACCGGACTGTACGGGAGTGTTACTGATTGGATTCACAGGAGAATGTACAGGCTTGCTTGTTGATCTTCTGATCGCTCAATACCTGGGTGGCTGTTACATTTAGCTGACCGCTTGCAGCTTGTGGGTGTTTGATATGATCATCAACTACTGCCGGCGTATTGACGATTCTTTAGAGTCCTACACAGAGGTTTCCTGGCTCAGGCAAAACGGAGTAGGAGCACATATGTGATATGTGCGGGACCGAGAACAATACGTGTATGTGATACCGTATTAGATTCTCGCGATATGTGATATCGGCCGGGTATATGAGATATAGCCGGTTCATCGGATCAAGTGTTGATTCGATGAACTGATACATATTATATTAGTCGGTTATTTGTGAAATAGCCGGATTATCGGATCAAGTGTTGATTCGATAATTTAATGTATAATTATATATTTTATATATTATATTACATTAACTAATATTAGCTCACTTAAAGATTCTTTTTCTCACTTGGATAATACATTGATATATATGTGATATATGTTAATTGTATTATTTTCTTTTGTTGCAATAAATATTGTATATGTGATATATAATATTGTAACATATTAGGGTTACAAATGTAACATGTTTTGTGGAGTTTAAATATGGTAAAGGTTTGGATTAGGGTTAAGCTTCCATGAAGCTTTCAAGAAGCTTCTTGAAGCTTTGACTTTGACTTTGGATATTTTGTGTAGATATTTGCTTAACCCAACCCAACCCAACCCTTCACCATAATTAATTCTCTACATGGGTTAAGTCTTCATTCTTAACCCATGGTTGCATTTCTAACCTCACTTGAGTTTCATTATTCATCACAAAGAGATTGCTTCTTCTTCTTCTTCCTTCTTCTTGCTTGAAAAAGCTTTCTAGCTTTTTGTGATATGATAAAAATGTGTGAGAAATTGAAAAAAAATGAGAGCTAAATTCCTACTTCATCATCCTCATCTATTCTAACCGCTTAGATTAGGGTGTTTGCTTTACTAATACTTGATTAGCAAAGAAAGAGCTTGAGTTTGAGTTTCTTCAAGGTAGATCATCTTAGTTATCGAAGATCGGAAGCAAGCTTGCATCTTTCTCTTCATGGATCCTCTCTAGAGTCCGGGTACATGATGATCGCAGCGAAGAGACCTCAACACGGAGCTTATAAAGTGAAGGAACGGACTACAAAGGTTGTAATCTCAAACTCTTAGAAGTAAAGTTGTTTACTTGCTTATTGTTTCGCCTAATCTCTAGTCTACGATCTTGGTTAGGGTTGTTCGGCACTTGAAAAATTTGATTTTGGCATGGTTGATGCCTTGTAGAACCTCATACTAGTGCCTAATAACCCTACAGTGGTATCAGAGACAAGCTAGAGCTTTAGGCGTCGTGTAGACGAAGTTAAAAGTCCGATCGAACCCCGAAACGTCGGTTTTGACCCCTTGCTGGAAATTTTTTTAAATGTTGATTTTTTCTATATTAAAAATACTCAGAGAATTAAGCAGGGAATTCTAGGGATTACTGTGAAAAATGAACCACTAATACCCTTAAAGCGCCGCGGAACCGCGGTAATGCCATGCCTTGCGTGGCGGTTCCGCGGCCATATAGGGGTATTTGGGTTAGATTTTTCCACAGTAACATCCGTAGGCATTTCTACATATTTCTGGGAATTTTTAATATTACTCAAGTGTTGAGTTTTCTGGAGATCTTTTGTATTCATTGATTCGATCGGAAAGTTTAACTTCATTTAGTTTTTCTGAGTAATTTAGAACGTGTTAAAAAGTTCGAACGGATATCAATAACTCACTTTTCCCCCTGTCGGAAAATTTTGAAATGTTAGATTTTTCCACGAGTTTGAAACTTTCGGAAAATCATGCAGGCACATCTGTGGACCCTCTAGAAGAACGTAACCTTAACTCGATTATGTGACCATCAAAACTGCCACTAGAACCCTATGGTTTGTGGTAATTTAGCGTTGCCACATGTGAGGCGTTGGTTTGACCCTTCTATGGCTGGTTCATTGGGGCTGTGACATGTTCTGGGTTTTTTGAACTCCGCTCAAGTGTTGAGCCATTTGGGAAATCTTGGGTGTTTGTTGATTCGATCGGAATGTTTAAAATTATCTATTTATCTGGATTGTGATACAATATTTGGAATCCACAAGTAGTTATGAGATAACTAATTTGAATGTTATAAATCTAGCAGTTTGCCACGGGATTTTGATGCGATCAAAAGTCCGTTGCAATCGCGTAGCGTACGCGGATACTCGCCAGTTAAACTTAATAGACAGCCACGCCCCATACTCCAGACCAAGTGACTGTAGGAGAACCCCATCGCCAAAAGCATCCGTTCGGGTGCTCGCGGCAGCAGTGTTCTGCCTTAGTGCACTTCGTCGACAGCATCGAGGGGTGCGGCCGTCTACTAAAGTTTTCGACGAGCATTCGATCAGGTTGTCGGGAATCTTGTTGAATTGCCCGACTAGATATTGAAAATTGTTTTCGATATTGAGACTAAAATGCGTGGTTTATAATTGTTAGGCATGCGATGTCTAAGGAATTCATTTGGTTAGGCATGCGAAGTCTAAGGAGGTTGCGGATTCTAACTGTTGTAGTTTTACACTTTCTTTTCTGCGACCGTAAGTGTAATATGTGGTGTATCGCCGGTTTCATTGCTATACATCAACGACAACTGGGATACGCATATTTACTTACGTTAATGATATGTGATATTATGTGTTGCTGTGATATGTTATATTGGATCGTCGTGTTTGAATAGCCGGGGGTTTTATGTGAGATGAGAGTTTTTCATTTTCATTCATGTAAAATTCTTTTGTATGTAATATTCTTTTATTGGGGCACTTCCGGGCTGAGGATGATGTCACCATTGTATATTATTTACTTTTCCGCATTAGGATAGACCCAAGGCGGGGAGCACAAGTAACCGGGTTCTAGGGTCCAAAGGGAGACTATCTCGAGGAGTCGAGACCGGATCTCCTAACTCTAGAATCGGTAGGGTTGCTTGCCGCTCTCGTAGGGGTCTAGGAGTGTGGGATTGGCTATTCATCGTGACCATGGAATCCGTGTTTTATAAAAGGCTCGTATTAAAACACGGACATCCTAGTATATCCAATATTTCATATATGTTCTTCTGCTGCAATGTTCTGTGATGAGATCATATTACTGCCTGAGACGAATGTTTATATTATATATATGAGATATATATTATATATTGTTGATTTCGTTTCATATCTGATGCTTGTGAAGAAAAATAAAATGGGACTTCATTAATGTGATTAATGAAATAAAAGAAACCTAAAGATGTTGTAGAAAATTGTCTTAAAAACTGGTAGCTCTAGTTCTTGCTTTGCATAGCGGTATTCCTTGTAGAATATCCAGCACCTTATTCGATAAGGAAAGAGCCGAGATCCCTTCACCGGGAGTGACCTCTTTAGCGAAACTAGCAGATGCTACACACTCGTTTTGTCTTATGATTGCTTCTATAGTGTTTGCTTTGCATAGTGGTATTTGTAAAATATCCTGCATCTTATTCGATAAGGAAAGAGCCGACGATCCCTTCACCGGGAGTGACCTCTTTAGCAAAACTAGAAAAGCCTAAAAAACACTCCATTTAAAATCACTCGATTCTACAATGATATCAAGTTCATTACGCAAAAGGTTTTCTTAAAAACCTGTCGTAACCCTCCGTCATTTTAGGAAGTAGAGTACTTAGTATTCGTGCTGCGTATGTCGACCATAGTTTGAGGCGTAGTGTACGGTAGCTAAGTGATGTCTTCCTATACAGCATATGATGCGATTAGTTAGGAAATTAAAGTGATTATGTCGACCATAGTTGAAGGTCATGTGGGTGGGTCTAATTAATCATGAAATGACGGGTATAACTTGACTAGTGCTTATGATATGTTGACCTTAGTTAAGGTCATAAGTACTAGGGGTAAAAGATTATTGGTAATTTCAAGTGTTGAAATTTGTAATGAGATTGCATACCTTCTATGAGATAGATGGATCCCGATACCCACTGCGAGTAAGAGTTACCCTTGGAAGAGTTTTACACATTACAATTAGCCGATCAAGTAGGTGTCTAGAAAGGTGTTAACGGGGTTACGCCCCTGGGAAAATGAGGTTTATTTTAATTAGGTCCGTGCGAAAGCACGATAAACCTCCTTCAAAGTACCGGCACTTGCCTGGCTGAAAGATTGGCGAACTTGTTGGGTGTAATTAATCCCGGCTAGTCTTTCCTTTTAGGGTTTGAAGGAAGATTTGACTAAAACAGTGGAAGACATCCTGATTAGATATATTAATAACCAATCTAATTTTGCAAGAGCATACGCTGAGTTTTTTCTTCTCTCTCTCTCCAGGTAGCGACCATATCACGCCTTAATCAAGATAATAATATGGATGTATTGACCGAACCCGCTTATTATACTGCGCTAGGGAACGTTGGTCCCGCTCCAACTTATAAATGTTATAAGACCGAGCAGGAAATAGTGGATTACCAGAATTCCCGTGCCGCCCAAACGAAGAAAGTGCATGCTGATGCATCTTCTTCGGGTGTGTTCATTACAGAGAACTGTTTCTCAGTATCCTTTACGTCCTGGGTATGAGACACCGGATCAGGATCCCACATATGTAATCTATTACATGGGCTACAGATAGGTAGAGAACTGAGATCGGGTGATATGTTTCAAGAGTTGGAAACGGTGCAATTGTTGCAAGCCTGGCAGTTATCACCCTGTATTACCAGAATACATTGATTCTGAACGAATGTTATTAGATACCGAACCTGATATACAACATCATATCAGTCTTTTTATTAGTAAAGAAGGATATAATTTTGTATTGTTGGATAATGTTTTGAACATTTCCTATATCAAGAGTTGATCGGTTCAGGCACGTTATCTAAAAGCATATACTTTCTAAATCAAACCACAGTTCTTAGTATACAGAACGCACACAAAAGGAAGAGTTCAGAAATGAACGAATCCTTCTTGAGGCATTGTAGACTAGGTCATATCAATGTGACCCGACTAGCTGAAGTTACATTTAGATGCATATTTAAATTAGTTTGAATTTACATCTTGTGAAACTTGCCGTTCATGTCACAAAGATAAGATGACCATAACTCTGTTTATTGGAAACTGAGAAAGAGTTAGTGAACTCTTGGGATTGATACTTGATGATGTATGTAAGTCCCCTGTCTACACATGCCAGGACTGTTTCTTTGTACTTTATTATATTCACTGATGGTCTCTCAAGATTCGCACATGTGTTCCTGTTGAAACACAATTCTGAACCTTTTGAGAAATTCAATGAATATGAGATAGAAGTAGAGAACCAAAACGGGTATAAGTATTATGTCCTTTGATGAGATCAAGGAGGAGAATACTTAAGCACGGAATTCCTGGACTATTCTAAAGGAGAATGAGATTCTCTCTCAGCATTACTCCTCAGTATACACCACAGCACGTCGGTGTATCGGGGTGGAGCAATTTCACCCTATTAGATATGGTGCACTCTATGATGAGTACTACTGAGTTTCCTATTTTCTTTTGGGAGTTATGCACTTGAGAAACTGCATACCTATTGAATAGGGTTCCAATCAAATCAGATACCTACAACTTCATATGTGATATGGAATGGGAAGAGCCTATATCTTAAGTATAAGATTTGGGGTTGTCCGGCCTATGTCTAAAAGCATAATCCGGACAAGCTCGAGGCAAAGTCAGTTCCGTGGAAGTTTGTTGGATATCCCAAGCATCCACAAGGGAATATCTTCTACCTAACCGAGGAACAAAAGATGTTTTTTTCTCAGTATGCCACCTTTGTGAAAGGGGATTTCTTGTGAAGAAATTAGTGGTCATCAGGTAGAACTGGAAAGAGTTCCAGCTATATAAACCGCAGCTGATGATTTGGTAGAACCAAAGGATTCAATAGTTTCCAACAAAGCTCAGCCTCTCCGCCGATCTAGTATGGTTCCTCACCCACCTGAGAGATACTTCGGTTTCTCTATAACAGTGGGAACGGGGATTGCATCATGAGATGATGACCCAACTAGTTTCGAGCAGGCCATCAGGAGTGAGACTCTGTAAGAATGGCTGGATGCTTAGCAATCTGAGATGGAATCCTTATACACCAAAAAAGTATGGACTTTGGTTGCTTTATCTGAAGGGTTAAATCCCCATCAGGAGAAAGTATATCTTGAGAAGATTACTTGGTGTACATGGAAAAGTTGAAACTTTCAAAGCTATGCTTAAGCCCATCCAGATCCTACTTGCCATTGCTACATACCATGACAACGATATCTGGCGGTTGGGTGTCATGACTGTTTTTCTAAATAATGATTTAGAAGAGAGAGTCTATAAATACACAGCCAGAGGGCTTCATAGACAGTGGGAGCAGCGGAAACATGTGCAAGTTGTTTTATGAGATAAATAAGGCATCGCGAAGTTGGAACGTCTGTTTTGATGTGGTAGTCAAAGAGTTTGACTTCATCAAAATGGTAGATGAACCAATTATATAAAAAAGGATAGTAGGGAGTATGGTGGTGATCCTCGTATTGTACGTAGATGACATACTCTTGATAGGGAAAGAGTTTTCTATGCTACGTTCGGTCAATCTCCTCTTATCACAAGGATTCTCTATATAGGATCAAGGTGATACCTCCTAAATCCTGGGTTTTGGATTTATGAGATAGATCTAATTGGATGTTAGGATTCTTACTAGTTGTAGTGAGATGGTATCAATCGATCCTGGGGAGAATCACTGGAATGGTTCTAGGGTGGTAAGGACGACCGAATGTCAGTCACATGCATTGTCTTTACCCTTAGTGGAGGGACGGTATGTTGGAAGAGTTCCAAGCTAGATACCGTGACATACTAGATGATAAAGGCAGGATAAATCACTACCAAGGATGCTACCAAAGAAATAGTCTGGACATATATAAGTTCATGAGATGAACTTCGTTCCTACCATTGTGTGACAATGGAGTTGTGGCTTAGGCCTAGGAACCCCCGTTCCTTCTGTGATTTAAACATATTCTTAGGCAGTATCGCCTGATCATGGAGATAGTTGATCTCCAGGGAGATCGAGGTTAGGAGAGTAGACACAGAGGACAACAACGCGGATCCACTCACAAAGGCCAATTTCCCAGTAGAAACTTTTATGGGATGGTTGAGTATGAGATACTTCAACCACAGCAGATTGTTGGGTATGCGATACCACAACTGATGGCCCTAGTGCAACTGGGAGATTGTTAGTTATATGTATGCCCTAGAGGCCATTACTGTACATGCGATGTATAGTGTAGTGGATGCTTGGACATATATAGGTAGGACTTTCTTGCTCGACATGATAGTATGCTATCCGGTTGCTCTTTATCTTAACATGTACTCTGATTGTCTCTATGTTACATGTTGATAAAGCCCTTAGGATGAGTACTTGACTACCAGGACTATGATGCAGATCATACTAGTGGGGACAGTGTAGTCGCTAAGTACATCCTTCAAACGTTCCTAGTCGTAGGTGTATCGAGACAGGGTATCGATATACTAGAGTAGACTAGCGTATGCACTTCTTGCCCATATGATGGGCGATGGATGATCCCATATCCATTGGTGTTTGACATCAGAGAAGGTATACGGGTGCTCAGTAGAGACTGTGTACACTGGACGGACTCGCCGAGAACTCCCAGATGGTATTATACCTCACGTCAGATGGCAACTCTCTGGTGACACCGGTACAGGTTAGTCTGTAGACCCGAGATCGTCATAGAGTCTTGTGTGATTCCCACTGTGCTTTGATTTCCATCATACCATGTCTGAGAGGGCGTGCAAAACGGTGTCTTTTGGGTATAGTCCCGAATCGCATGGAGGCAATGAGCGATAGGAGGGGTTTCGTCTCCCCCGGTATAGGGAGTTGATGTTGCGCTGTGTTCGATTGGCTATAACTGGAAATTCCTGGCCAGGGTTGTTGAGATTTACTGGTAAGTGTTATCAGTAGTTTCTCAAACTATTATGGACCTCATATCGACACGACTTATCAAGCTACTGGGGTCTGACGTTTACTACCCATAGGCGAGATATGCGACAAATCAGATGAAGAGACCGGACTATACGGGAGTGTTACTGATTGGATTCGCAGGAGAATGTACAGGCTTGCTTGTTGATCTTCTGATCGCTCAATACCTGGGTGGCTGTTACGTTTAGCTGACCGCTTGCAGCTTGTGTGTGTTTGATATGATCATCACCTACTGCCGGCGTATTGACGATTCTTTAGAGTCCTACACAGAGGTTTCTTGGCTCAGGAAAAATGGAGTAGGAGCACATATGTGATATGTACGGGACCGAGAACAATACGTGTATGTGATACCGTATTAGATTCTCGCGATATGTGATATCGGCCGGGTATATGAGATATAACCGGGTCATCGGATCAAGTGTTGATTCGATGAACTGATACAGATTATATTAGTCGGTTATTTGTGAAATAGCCGGATTATCGGATCAAGTGTTGAATCAATAATTTAATGTATAATTATATATTTGATTTATTATATTACATTAACTAATATTAGCTCACTTAAAGATTCTTTTTCTCACTTGGATAATACATTGATATATATATGATATATGTTAATTGTATTATTTTCTTTTGTTGCAATAAATATTGTATATGTGATACATAATATTGTAACATGTTAGGGTTACAAATGCAACATGTTTTGTGGAGTTTAAATGTGGTTAAGGTTTGGATTAGGGTTAAGCTTGCATGAAGCTTTCAAGAAGCTTCTTGAAGCTTTGACTTTGACTTTGGATATTTTGTGTAGATATTTTCTTAACCGAACCCAACCCTTCACTATATTTAATTCTCTACATAGGTTAAGTCTTCATTCTTAACCCATGGTTGCATTTCTAACCTCACTTGAGTTTCATTATTCATCTCAAAGAGATTGCTTCTTCTTCTTCCTTCTTCTTTCTTGAAAAAGCTTTCTAGATTTTTGTGATGTGATAAAAATGAGTTAGAAATTGAAAACAAATGAGAGCTAAATTCCTACTTCATCATCCTCATCTATTCTAGCCGCTTAGATTAGAGTGTTTGCTTTGTTAATACTTGATTAGCAAAGAAAGAGCTTCGGTTTGAGTTTCTTCAAGGTAGATCATCTTAGTTATTGAAGATCGGAAGCAAGCTTGCATCTTTTTCTTCATGGAGTCTCTCTAGAGTCTGGGTACATGATGATCGCAGTGAAGGGACCTCAACATGGAGCTTATGAAGTGAAGGAACGGACTACAAAGGTTGTAATCCCAAACTCTTAGAAGTAAAGTTGTTTACTTGCTTATTGTTTTGCCTAATCTCTAGTCTACGATCTTGGTTAGGGTTGTTCGGCACTTGAAAAAAATTTGATTTTGGCATGGTTGATGCCTTGTAGAACCTCATACTAGTGCCTAGTAACCCTACACGGGGAACCCCTAGTCGAGGCAACCGATGAAGATGTCCTCCATGCGGAAGAAGCCGGAGAAGAAGAAATTGACTGGCGAGAAGTCTTTATAGACTAATTCAAGTCCCGACAAATGCTTGAAGATGCATCACAAAGGCATCAACTCATGAAATGAGCCTTATCGTTCACCCTAATCGATGGAACCCTATAAAAGAGGTTCTTCGACCATATATGGCTAAGATGTTTGGGACCGAAGGAAGCCAAAAAGGTCGTCTAAGAAATTCACGATGGACTTTGTGGATCACATCAAGCCGGTCCAAAGATAAAATTGAAGATCAAAAGAATGAGCTATTACTGGGCCACGATGATCCAAGATTGCATCGACTATGCATGATGATGCTACTCATGCCAAATACATAAGGACTTCATACATCATCACCCCAACCCGCTCTATCCGACCGTAGCCAGTAGGCCATTCGAGATATGAGGAATAAATATATTAGGCCCTATCGAGCCGACGTCATCCTGAGGACATCGGTTCATCTTGGCGACGACCAATTTCTTCTCCAAATGGGTGGAGGTGATACCGTTGAATGAAGTAAAGACATAGAATATTCTCCATTTTTTCAAAACCCATGTCATATACCGGTTCGGAGTTCTACGGCAGATAGTCTCAAACAACGAACCGGTATATATAAACCATAAGATAAGTCGTTTCGCCCAATAACACAAGATAGACTGGAGATATTCCTCCGTCTATAATCCCCAAGCTAATGGTTTAGCCGAAGCTTTCAACAAGACGCTAACCAAGCTCATAAATAAGATGGTGTCCAAGAATGAAAAGGACTGGCATGAAAACCTACATGAAGCTCTTAGGCGTACCGAACGACGTTTAATACGGCCACGAAGACAACACTTTATACATTGTTGTTTGGCACTGAAGTAATGCTTCTGCTGGAAATCGAACTCCCCTCGCTGCAGATGGCGGTTCAATGTGAACTTACAGATGAAGAGAATACCCATCTCCAGCTCAAAGAACTTGATGCTCTCGAAAAGACTCATCTTGCAACTTAGCAATGCCTGGAAGCCCATCGGGCAAGGATAACCCAGGCATATGAAAGGATAACTAGACCGAGAACATTCCGACAATGCGAACTTGTACTAATTGCCAAAAGACTGATGATCCCCAACCGTACGAAACATGGAAAGTTCGGGCCGAACTATGAAGGCATGTACATCGTATAAAAAGTCTACCAAGGTGGGGCTTATCTCCTGATGGATATGCATGGAGAAAGGCCCTTCCGGCCCATAAATGACAGGTTCCTTAAAATGTACAATGCTTAAAGAGGTGCGACTTGGATCAATGATAGATGAAGATGCCTATGTCCGCTCGCTATCTTCCTAGGTCGGAATTCTGAAAATCCCACTGAATGATATGCACTCCCGTTATGTTGATGATGGACCGTGATTTCCTTAAACTAGCATGTTTCCCTACTACATGAATCATATAACCAGCCGTTTACAATCCATGGGCAGAAATGATCTATGTCCTACATATGTTCTTAATGGCTCCCTTTGACCGTGATGTCCCTAAACTAGCATGTTGCCCTTTGGCATGGATCATATAACCAGCTGTATACAATCCATGGGCATAAAAAATCCCTACCTTCACTAAGTCCCAACGACGACATTGCAACTGAGGTGCTGCTGGCAAAGATTGCAACTCAAGTCCTACCTGTAAGGCTACACTTGAAGTACCACCGTCTAGGAAGCTTCACCGATAATGCAGTCCTCCAAAAGATGTTATGCCTTATGGCTGATCTCTATATTGATTACTGTAGACAATCCACTGACATAAACAATTCATATCTCTTCCAAGTCCCACTGGAAAACGATATTAGGGCACCCGCAGCGAAGCTACATTCGGGAGTTCAAAAAAACAAAAAATAGTATGTCCATAAGAAAAATGGGTATGAATGAAAACCCAAAAGGGCTCCGTGAGTAAAAACAGCAGGACTGCCAGCGAGCTTGTGAAAACCCAAAAGGGCGAAAACTCGTGAAAAGACAGAAAAATCTTGCAAAGTCCTCTCGACTTTGTAAAGAGAAAATACCTACGTGAGATCCTTACGACTCACAAATGAGAAACACACTTAGGAATCCTCATGATTCGTAGGGAAAAAATACACTTGTGAGATCCTCTCGACTCGTAAGGAGAAGTACTTCTATAAGACCCTCACGACTTATAAAATTCAAAAGCCTTAAGTTACAGGGATCCAATCCTGTTTCTTAAGCCATCATACCCCCTAAGAAATTTATGCCCTACAAGTATCCCATATCGACTCTTGTATACAATCCACAGGTATAAATAAATATGTTCCAACCAAGTTCCACCAAAGAAGAATGATACTTCCTGAATGGAAAACGACACTTGTAAGTCATTTCGACTTGCAAAAAGAAAATACTCTTGTAAGATCCTTACGACTTGAAAGAGAAAATACACTTAAGGATACTCACGATTCTTAAGGAGAAAATACACCTAAAAAATCCTCTCGACTCATGATGAGAAATGCCTTCATAAGACCCTTACGGCTTATGAAGATGTAAAAAACCATAGTTGGCAGGGATCTAAACCTGTTTTCTAAGCCATCTTTGTCAAAAAAGACAGTGGAAAATGATGAGTCGCTCCTGGCATTACGCTTCAGTGTTAGCGATACTGATGTCGAACAACGCGCAAAATTCCTTTTTCCAGACTCTTGACCCCTAAGTCATTAAACTGGGAAATAAAAATAATAAATAATAATATATATGAAATAGCCGATATGATGGGGCACATCGATAAAATAGCCGAAATGATTGGGCAATCATGACTCTCATGATAAAAGAAGCTAAAATGATAGAGCATCGCGAAGAAGGAAAAATATTCTGTCCTACAAGTATGTCAGTATCGACTCCTATAAACAATCCATAGGCACAAACGAATGTAAAGGAGCGATGTGTCTCCCATACTCTATCAAATGAATAACTAAGTCTTGATGGCACTCATATATCGCAAAGACTACATGGACGCCCGATTCACTTCAGTAAAGTATGAATGCGACGTCAAAAAAGGACCCAAGGGACAAAACGAAGCGGAGTAGTAGCATATTCTTAGCTCCTGGTCTCGATGGCAGCATACACATGCCTAAAAACCATTGGATGTCATCCCATCTCAGACAGATACGGTTCTGACTTCCCTGGGACTTGAAGAATGGAGTCTGACCTCAACGTAAAGCGCCTCGGTAACGTCTAACGCTGAATCGTCTGACGACAATATGGATATACCAGCCTAGAAGGATTACTTGAGACGTTGTATCCTGCAGCGGAAGGTTTGGGTGATACAGCAAGTACACGGCTATTTGAACCAGCAATCCGAGTGGACATGGATAGAGAAGAAATCGGCTGACGTAATGGTGCGACGGACTAAACCCAGTACCACAAACCTAATAGACTCTTTTGTTAACAGGGCTTATGTATATTTAACATTAGGTCAAGTTTGTCTGTACCTATGGGAAAGCTAAACTAAACGCTCTGAAACAAATAAATAAGCTAAGCTAAACCTTTTCGACACCAAAAGAAGAAGAAGTGTGGATATAAAAGAAAAAGACTTCGATTACAAGCTACTAGTCAGATACAAGATTCGCAAAATAAAAGGAAAGTACGATTCATAAAAGTTCAAATGCTAATTCATTCAATGTTTACAACAGGGGCAAGAGATTGTCACTAGCACATTGGCTATGGAAATCAAAAACAAGCTTTTGCAAGGTATCCCAAGCAGCATTCTTCCTCTCCTTGCGCCTTCGTTCAGGAACGAGAGCACCAGGATTGTCACCAGCATTTTCAGCTCTAGCATGTGAGAATATGATCGCCTTTTGCTGGTAGATCCGGTGCAATATATCTATTGAATGGTCCCTCGGTTCTTAGAAATTAAGCCCATCAGATAGGCCGAATGCACTTTATCCTTGGCCTGATCTAGTGCATGTTGCGGCATCACCTTAAAAAGTCTAGGTGTAGCCCTCCAGATCACGTTAAAGAGCAGCTGCAGAAAAGAAGACCGATGTGGGAGCAATCGCCCACAGTGATCCTCTAAATGACGGAGTACGGCCTCACGTTGAGTATCAGAATAGCTGAGCTCGTACTAGTAAACACCATCATGAGAAATGATATCCCTGACGTCATACAAATGACCAGCCATGATACCTGAAAAGAAGTCAAATAGAGACAAAAGAAGCGTCAACAAAATCGACACAGGCTCAAATAGTGGGATCCCTAACTCCAAAAGTTGGTGGATCCCACTGAATCAAAGTGACGGCTCATTAAAATTGGAACATATGTCCAATGAGAAAGCCTAAAAAGATTCTTCTCAAATAAATGCTGGAGTTAAACTCCAAAAAGATTTCAAAAGATCCCAAAAAAGGGGATGCTTTTAAAGTTTTAAGTATCGGAACTTAGCTCTGTTTTAAAAAAAATAAAATAAGGCATGGTAATGAATTAAAACTTCAAAATTCTCCATTGAGGATGCTTAAAAGATAAACATCAAATCCAAGATCCGAGATAAAATGGAGTTAAACTCCAATAAAAAAATTCTAAAGGGGGAAATGCTCAAATCGGCATTAAAGACAAGCCTTTTAGAAATAAAATAGAGTTATACTCCAAAATTCTTCAAGAATGCTCAAAGTTTACGCATCAGATTCGAGATCTGCAATAAAAAATGGAACTCAGAAATTCCTAAAGGGAATTTTCGAATTAAGCATCAGAGCTGAGCTCTGTTAATGGATAAATTTCCAAAATCAAACTTAAGAACTAAGCAATATTGTTTCCTGATTTAAAATCAGGAAAGCTTCTGGGAAAAGCTTCAGAAGAGGGTCACATGCTTACACGTGACCAGCAGTCACGTGTTGGCACGTGACACCTAAACGCATCATCAAGGCAAGTTCAGTTTCCTGACTACATTGAAGAAAAGGGGGCTTCAGGAAGAGTCACGTGCTCCCACGTGACCAGGGTCACGTGGCGACACGTGATATTTAAATGCAAGCGTCAAAGGCACACCGGTTAACGGATCAAGTCAAGGAAAAGGCTTCAGAAGAAGTCACGTGCTCCCACGTGACCAGAGTCACGTGTTGGCACGTGACGTTCAAGGCAGCAGACTCGTTCTCCAGAAAGAGACGCCAGACAGGGGTCACGTGCTCACACGTGACCAGGGGTCACGTGGTAGCACGTGACGTTCAAGCAGCAATCAGAAGACAGAGCGCAAAGGAAAGAAGAAGGCTCATTCCGAAGGGGGTCACGTGCTCATACGTGACCATGGGTCACGTGGGCACACGTGATCGTCTTTCAAAGCCCATTTTGTCAACAGAATTAAATTCTGAAAGAAATTCAAATCTTTCCAAAGGAAAGTGATTATCTGGGACCAATCAAATTAAAGATTTAGAGATGATTAAATATCATCTATCTATAGAAAATCTCGGGTTTGGAAAGATTTCCCCCTTAAATCTAACCAAAATAACAAAGGAGAATCTCTGGATTTAAAATCCAATGGTGAATAAAATTCACCTAATAATCCAAAGGTCCAGAACGAATGAAGGATGCAAATCAAATATCTCATGAAGATTCGTCAAAAACTAATTGATTCGACTGCTTCTCCTATAAATAGGAGCCCGGGGACACAAAAATGGAGATACATACGCAGGGGGAAGAAAAAGAGAGAGCCTTGATACTTTGAAGGAACTTGGATCTTCTGCAAAAGAAAACCCTAAGTAAGAAAGGGAAGGCTTTCTGAAAAGAAGGAGAATTTAATTCTCAACAGAGTTTAACTCTGGTATATAAAACAGAAGAACTTACTTCTTCTCTCTTTGATAGAGGATCTGCAAAGAGCACATCTCCCCTTGAAGTTGAGAATTTAATTCTCGATGGGTTGAGATCCTGCCATGCAGATCTAAAACATAGAGAGGGAATGCAAGCATGAGAATTTAATTCTCGCAGAACTATAGGAATTTAATTCCTTTAAGATAAAATTAGGACTTGACCCTGTATCATGGGAATTTAATTCCTTCAGAACAAAGAGAAACAGGGTTTAACCCTAATTAAGAACCTAGTTCTGTTGAAACAGCGGGAATTTAATTCCCTTAATCATAATTTAACAGAGAATGGGAGTTCAATTCCTTAAAAGCCTTTATTAGGGTTTAACCCTATTCAGTTCTTCACATATATAAGGAATTTAATTCCTACAGAAAATTCAGAGTTCAACTCTTCAAAAGAAACTAGGAATTTAATTCCTTTGAAATTATTGTCAGGGTTCAACCCTACGAGGAATTTAATTCCTGAAAGGGATTGACAGATCTTCTAACAACCACAGAAAAGAAGAGTCACGTGTCACCACGTGACCCCCCCAAAAGATCTACAGAAAGCCCTTTGAGGCAGTGCCTCACGTGACCCACGTGACCCTCGGCAGAAGCGTTAACATATAGGCATTTGAATGCCCATCACGTGATGGCACGTGATGCTCTGAAAGACGCGATAATTTCAGCAGAACAAACGAAGGGAGGGCGCTCTCACGTGCTGCCACGTGACCCCTCTTGCCTTAGTGTTTAACACTAAATTAAAACTCTCAAACCCAGTGTTAAAACACTGTTGGGCCTTAGCATTCAACACTGATTAAAAAGCCTTATTTGCAGTGTTCAACACTGAGCTGTTTTAGTGTTTAACACTAATTTGAAAAGCCTTGTTGCTGGTGTTTAACACCAATTATCTCTTAGTGTTAAACACTAACTTGTCAATCTCATTCCCAGTGTTCAACACTGACTGCTCTGTAGTCTTTAACGCTAGGCTTTGACCCAATTGACTTAAATGGATAGAGGCAAAGCCTCTCCTGATTGGACTTAGCCCAAGATGGCCATAAGTCCTCAATTTGTGATTAATTGGGCCAATGGACTCATAACATAATTAATTCGTCTTGACCCCAAATTGGGCCAAGGACTATTTAAGCCACTCCGGTTCTAGGGTACATCTCTTCACTCCTTTGATACTTGGCATTGTAATCCCTCAATGTCTTCAAAGAGGTGACGGGTCCCGACGACCACACATTGATATGGACTGTGGGGTCCTTAAACCTATGTCTAATGCAAAATTCCTGGTTACGTGGAACGCGGATAACGTCACTCTTTGACCCCGTGGAAAACGTCCAGAGCGGAGCCTAGTCCTCGCCGAGCACGGCAGTGAACCCGTGTGAAGCATCTAGTGCAAAATTCCTGGTCACGTGGAACGTGGATAACGTCACTCTTTGACCCCACGGAAAACGCCCAGAGCGGAGCCTGGTCCTCGCTAAGCACGGCAGTGAACCCGTGTGAAGCATCCAGAGCACATACCGGACTGTGGAGTCCTTAAACCCATGGACTATGACGTCCTTAACCTTGACCGAGATGTCTTAAAACTAACAATGGACTGCAATGTCCTTAAACTACCCATGGACCGCAATGTCCTTAAACTACCCATGGACCGCAATGTCTTTAAACTACCCATGGACCGCAATGTCCTCAAACTACCCACGGACCGCAATGTCCCTAAACTAGAACAATAGAGCCCCATATGCTCTTGTGTCGGATCTAAACGGTCCCGTTTAAGTTGATCTTAGCCTCAAAGATGGCTAACGAATCCTTAAACCTTCAAGCAGACTGGACTACGAATCCCCCAAGTTAACTCTGGCTCGAGGGTACATCTCTGAGCCCCTCTGACACCCGTCGTTGTAATCCTTCAACGTCGTCAGAGAGGTGACGGGTCCCGACGGCCACACACATACGATGGACCACTATGTCCCTAAAACTGGAACAATGGAGTCCAAACGCTCCTTTGTCGGATCTAAACGACCCCGTTAAGTTGATCTTAGTCTTAAACTGGACTAACGTGTCCTTAACAAATGTTTGAGTTGATCTTAGCCTCAAGCGTGGCTAACGCATCCTCAAACCAAACCCCCAAACCCAAATCTAAGATAACACGGATTTGGACTAGTCCACGCCCTACGGGCGACGACATAACTCAGTCTCCGTAAACGATCCACGGGCAACAAAACATAAAACATAAACACACGACACGAAGTGACCATCTGGAGAAGGAGAAAGTTGTTACCGCGATGCGGTAGCGTAATTAACTGCAGGGGCTTGCGCCTGCAGGGAAGAGCGTCCCCACAATCAAAAACCCCTCAACGAGGGGGAATCTGACGAAGTCTGCTACATCGGTCGCATCCGCTTAAACCTTCGATACATGGTGCCATAACTCAACTTGGCATCTTCAGAGAGGTGAACGGATAGCACCAATTAGCATCTGCCCCGAATCTCAGTGCCAAGACATCGCAGCCTTGCGCGCCGTCTTTCGGAGGGGAACAGATTCTGGCACGCCCGGTGGGACCTTTTCCTCTTTCCACTCCACACTTCGTGTGTCGTGATTCGCGAACCAATCACGGTTCGCTAATGGTTGCCCTTGGGTTTCAAGATACTAAGAATTGGCGTCTTGCCTATTGCAGAAAACAAAGGATCGATGGCTGCTACTTCCGCGAAGTCCTTCAACTGCTCAAACTGCAATTGCGACCAACGCTCTACCTCGCCAGGAGGTATAGCCTATGGACCCCAAGCTGCTTCGTTGTTCACAATGCCGGTGGACCAAGTGACTCAAGCCATTACCGGATTGTTCTTTGGGACTATACTCCCCCCATCAAGCTTCGTGGCGCCGGTGCCGACAAAGGAAGCTCTCAGGAAGTCGGTCTTTGATCGTCTTACCCCTGCCGCGGCTCCTCTCAATGAGTCGCCCAACGTCAACGCCTCGGTCTTCTCTAGATTGGGCCAGAAATCTTGCGAACTTATCATGGAGCCTACAATCTCAGAGGAGGCTACTTCTAAGAAAGTGGCCGCTCCTACCCTCGAAATTGCCAAGGTGGCTTCTCCGGCCAAAAAGTCGGTCTCTACAAGATTGACGGCTTCGGCTCCCGCTCCTACTGCCCAGAAGACATCGGTCTTTGACAGGCTAACACCAACGACAACCCCCCACCCACACAGGGGGCAAGACAAGACCATTCTTACCGCTGAACCAGCTCCGTCCGCTCGACGCGCTCGACGTCGTCATTGGCGCCGAATAAGGAAGGCTGGGGGCAATTCCCCCTCCGGATTGACTCCACCAGCCCGGTGGCAGAAGTTAATGCTGCTGTTCCAACTGGGAACAGCTTCGAAATGCTAAACAAGGTGCGAAGAAACTCTTCTACTGCAGTGCTGAAGAGGTCTCCTCCCCCATTAAATAAGGTTGCGGAAATAAAACCAGAACAACCCCAATCTTTTCAACGGCTGTCTTCCAAAATCTATAAGGTTTGGCGACAGGCCCGAGACTCGACCATCGATCCAAACTTCTCCCACCAGCACAAGAAGCTGAAAATCCAACCGGAAGCTGGCCACCAGGCTGAACCCCGAATGGTTGTCGGGACGCCCACCTCAATGGCCCCCTCAACCTCCATGGCTCATAAAAGGAGGGATCCAGAGAAGTCCCCTCAGTGTGCAACGACGGCTAAAAACACCGAGCCCAGACGCCCTAAGTCTGGGGGCATGATGGTCCACATAGTATACATGGCCTCTGGAAAGGAGGAGAGCCGCACTTCTACGGGCCATCGACCACTTACCCGATCCGTGACGAAAGCCCAGGAGCAGCAACAAAAGCTCCAAGAAATGATGAATGCTATGGTCGCACTTACCGGGCCAAAAGAAAGCCCAGAAAC
Source organism: Agapanthus africanus (assembly GCA_030015575.1). Taxonomy (NCBI): domain Eukaryota; kingdom Viridiplantae; phylum Streptophyta; class Magnoliopsida; order Asparagales; family Amaryllidaceae; genus Agapanthus; species Agapanthus africanus. Next base: position 363,040,827 of record JASDDO010000004.1, read on the forward strand.
ATCCTCAGACGCGCGCCAAGAAGAAGAAACCGACACTGAATTCCTTCGCCGGATACTGGAGAAAAAGGACAAAGAGGCTGCTGAACAAGCAGCCAACATACAACGTATGGGCCTTCTCTTCCAAGATATGATAGGAATGATGATCCAGCAGGACTTGCCCGCCGAAGATCCCCCAATCGTTCTTGAAGACGACCGAGGAGAAACATCGAATCCACTGCCGGCCCTCTCAACGGCCAAGGAGGAGGCAATCTCTAAGGCAGACTTGGCTGACTACATAGCCCAGCAAATCCGGGTCCATCATGCGACTGAGGCAGCTGGTCAAGTCGTGAAGACGGGGCGGCCGTATCCAAGCTGGTACGACCAAATCAAATACCCGCAGGGCTATACGATACCAAAATTCCACATATACAAGGGGACCGGCAATCCCCATCAACATGTCGCCCAGTTCCGGGCCCTCTGCGGTAACACCGGCGGTGATGATAAACTGTTGCTTCGCCAATTCGTGGGCAGCTTATCAGAAACAGCGTTCGAATGGTATTCGGAACTCCCGAACGATTCTATCAAAACGTTCGCTGAAATGGAGTTGTTATTCACTCAGCGATTCGCAAGTGCCAGCGAACGCACTCCAATAACAGCACCGATTAACGCCAGAGTAAAACCAGGCGAAACCTGGGTCCAGTATGCTTTACGCTGGCGGAATTTGTGGTCGAGATGCGAACAACGCATTGAGGAGGCACCCGCAGTGGGCATGTTCGTGGGAACCCTAGACCCCCACGCAACTATCTCCCAGTTTATGATGTTCTTTAAGCCAACCATATTCCAGGCTTTAATCGACAAGTTGGCTCAGATGGACCAGATGGGTCATAGACCACCTCCCCCGAAGTCGGAACCTCGGAATGACAAGGGTAAAGGGAGGGCGACCTTCGTCGCAAATGCCCAACAGCAACCTAACGCCCCGAAATCGGCAGATCAATTGGAAGAAAGACGCCGATATTATAATGAGAAGATGAAACGTCCCTACTCGTTCCCACGAGACAAGACGAAACGGCTATTTGAGCTGGCAATACGCAACAGACTTATAAACCTGCCGAATCCAAGGCGACCGCCACAACCCACCGAGGTGAATAACCCTAGCTATTGCCCTTACCATCAAGCGGTAAGTCACCCGATTGAAGATTGCTTCGTCTTCAAAGGATGGATTGAAGATCAATACCTCCAGGGGAAGTTTGTACTGTCTGAGAAGTGGAAGGTGAGCCCACCACAACCGCATACTCCTAAGAAAACAGATACATTGGGGGCAACATGCTCCTTTATTGAAGAAGCTCCATGGGAGGTCGTGTTATCAACGAAAACAAAAAGAATGCTGAGAGACCTCCACGCGTGCCCTGCGATCGAATGGAAAGACCCTCTTGAACCTCAAATTATCGAGGGGATGTTGAAACCCCGCACAACTACGAAGACTCGTGATAAGGGCCCGAATACTCACGCCCAGCCGTCAAAAGCTTCGAAGAAAAAGAAGAAGAAATCCAAGAAGTCCGCGAAGCTTGGAGACGAGCGCACGAAATTGCAGAAGCAAATCGACGCGCTGGAAGAATACAATCAAAAGGCGCGAACCCCTGTCACACTGCAAGAGTTCCTCAACCACATCTTTCAAGAGGGAGATGATGAAGAGAGCTCATCGGATGAATCCGAAGAGTATGTGGCGAGTTGTAACGTAATCTCCCATTCGTTTACCGATGATGAGAAAACTCCTGACACTAAGAAGCTGGAGGCAGAACCTGAACCAGAGCGTGCGTCGCTGACAAATGAAATGATCAATGCATTTCTAGACGAGATTCGTCTAAAAAGTAAAGCGGATCAGGAGCGTGAGATGGCAACGTCAGAAGGAACCAAATGCAGGCGACTGAATGAAAGAGTTGAACTACCCCCGCCAGATCAAAAGGCACCCGAAGTAGACAAGAAGATATTCAAGACGAGGAAAAGGTTCGCCAAAGCCATGTCAATGGGAATGAAGCTACCACCCTCAGAAGAAAATACACACGATGGGGCGGAGAGGCACCCTAATTATTGCGCATATCATCGGAGAATCTCACACCCCACGGAGGAGTGCGACGCCTTTGAAATATGGTGGCAAGGATATGTTACTCGTCAGCGACATTTTAAGCGCATGAAACGCAAGAGCCGTCGGGAGCGAAGAAGTACTGTCGAAGGGCACAACAAGACTACTGGCAACTGTTACATGGTTAACGCTGGGGGGTCACAAGTTCTCACCTTTGGGAGCGACTCTGATGAAGAAATGGCTCTGGGCCCTCTCTTTAAAGAATCCGTTTTAGGGAAAGAGGAGGAATCAGAGGCCTGTGAGAACATCCAGCTGCGCAATCGCACACTCCCAGAAAAGAATCTCGGGCCCGTGAGCAGAAAAGATAAGGGAAAGGAAAAGGTCATTGAAGATATCACTTTAGATGACCAGGTCACGAAAGAACTAACTACCAGAGACCCTCCTAAGAAGGGTAAGGTGGACTATAACATCCTCGCGCACTTAAGGAAGCTACCTTCTCAGCTTAGCATCCTTGATGCCCTCCTATTGTCAAAAGAATCGCGAGACTCGCTAATTAAGGCGTTGCAAGAACCTGAACAATTCCAAGCCTTCCTCGCCACTGAAAAGATGAAGGACGAACTGGAGGAAGTGCATACGGCCGACGTCACTTTCGGTGATGAAGACCTCCTTCTCGGGACGTGCGACCATAACCGTCCCCTATATGTCTCCGGATACTGCCATGACATCAAGATAGGCAAGATCCTGGTGGATAATGGATCCTCCGTCAATCTCCTTAATGTTCGGGTGTTGAAGGAAATCTGCATGAGTGTGCAACACCTCGCTCGTGACAAAATTACTATCTCCGGTTTCGATTCACAATCGTCACGGACTCTCGGATCTGTGATACTAACATTACGCTTTGGACTTCTCGTCACAGACATCAAATTTCATGTCATTGACGCCAAAACCTGCTACAACGCCTTGCTCGGTCGTCCTTGGCTACATGAATACAACATCGTCCCTTCTACACAACATCAGTGTATGAAGTACTTTAAGGATGGTTTCGAGTATACCGTAACAGGAGAGTTAAATCCATTCTCCGTGAACGAAGTCCGCAAATACGAAGATGCGAAATACTTTTTGCCAGACTTCGAAGATACAGAAAGGTGTCGCGACTCGGAGAACAAAGCCGCCGCCACCATCCCTGTTTTCGGAAGCGATACCGAAGAAGAGGAAGAGATAGTTTATACAGGGCCATCTCAGCGTAACAACCTGGGGACGCCCGCCCCCGTGTTGGTCTTCGGAAGTGATTCAGAAGATGAAGTTAATGCCGTATTCTCCAGTCGGCTGTCAATGCAAGCACCCCTTGGCGATGACCATAGTTTGCAAATCACCATGGTACCGCGAGAACACTACAAGGATCTCGACACGCTGCAAGCTCATAATGTGCAGGACCTGGAAACATTCTACATCCCTCCCAGGCAAAGGGGTGAGAAGGTGATCCTATTCTACCGATCCTCAGAGTCGAAAATAGAGAAAGAGATCTGGCATGGCGCAGATGCTACATGCGACAGGCTCCCGGGTTTGCCCAGATACTATACAAATGGATTAAAGAAGCTATTGAAGCGCCATGGAGTACCCTTAAAACAGACTGTTCTGCAGGCTCGGTTCTACAACAAGATTTGGGATGTCCCTGTGACTCAGCGCAAATTGCCCAACGGGAAAATGGAAACACTCGGGCTTGGATACGCGAGAGCGGGAAAACGGGAACGGGTCCACAGTAACTACGCCATATACACTTTTGATGAAGAAGAGGACGCCCTGTCAGGAGATGCCAACCCCTCGTCAAAATTACACCCCGCGATCGAAACGCCGAGTCCGTCGTTTGGAGAACGAACGGACAAGCCTATCAGGAAAATGGGTCCGAAAGCTCAGGAAAACCACAACCGCGAAATGGCCATCTACGAGAAGGCCAGGACGCAACGTCTATTTCAACAGACTGCAAAAGACAAAGATGTTCATTCTTGTCAACCCGTTGTGCGAAAGGCCCGATGCGGAAACGGAAATAAATTAAGAAGCGGGAAGAGGAGCCGACAACAACGACGCAGGATTAGAAGGTTACGGGTACTGCGCGGCTCGGATTCGTCCCTCATGGAAAAGATGAGTCGAGCGTACTCCTTCCCCCGAGACAAGACGGAGAAGTTACTCAAGCTCGCTTTAAAACATCAAATGATCGCGCTTCCAGAGTCTAGACACCCTGAGCAAGCCAACAAGGCTTCTCGTTCGAGCTATTGCTCTTATCACCAAGCCATAGGACACCCCACCGAAGACTGCTTCACCTTCAAGAACTGGGTCGAGGACCAGTACCAACGGGGCAGATTCGCTTTATCCAACAGCTGGAGGGTAACGCCGCCACGAAAGCACGAGCCCAAGGCCGCAAGAGCAAAACCGGATCCACCTCAGTCCCGGGAGCGGATTTGCACCTGTTATACGATCGCAATATTAAAAGAAGGGTGCGAGAACATAGATGACCTTCCCCGGTGCTTTGAGAACGGCGATGATGAGGTGATCTCAGAATTTCCGCCCGCTCCGAAAGAACTGGAAGATGGTATACATACTACTGCAGATAACCTCAGGAAGATTGAGTTGGGATCGGAGGATGACCCGCGACCGACATTTGTCAGCGAGCTACTCTCTGAAGAAAAGGTGGCCGCGTTAAAGAACGTGCTTCTACGGCATAAAGACTGCTTCGCGTGGAACTACTCTGAGATGCCAGGATTAGATCCGGAGGTGGCCGTACATAAATTAGCAATATCCCCAGATATCAAGCCAGTCAAGCAGGCGCCAAGAAGCATGCGACTCGAGTTAGAGATGAGCATCAACGCCGAAGTCAAAAAGATGATCGATTCTAGATTTATTCAAGAAGTTCAATATCCCAATTGGATCGCCAATATCGTCCCGGTAATGAAGAAGAATGGGACGGTACGCATATGCGTGGATTTCAGGGATCTCAATAAAGCCTATCCAAAGGATGATTTCCCAGTACCGGTAACCGAGCTAATGATAGATAACACGTCCACTCACGAGGTTTTCTCCTTTATGGACGGTTCGTCAGGGTACAATCAGATAAAGATGCATCCCGAAGACCAGAAGCACACCGCTTTCCGGACCCCTTTGGGTATATTTTGCTACAGGGTTATGCCCTTTGGTCTAAAGAATGCTGGCGCTACCTATCAAAGGGCCATGACAAAGATCTTCGATGACCTCATACATGACATCGTTGAGTGCTATATCGATGACCTCGTAGTAAAGAGCATGTCATACGAAGAGCATTTAAAGCATCTGGAGACTGTGTTTCAACGCCTCCGGCAATATAATTTGAAAATGAATCCCCTCAAATGCGCGTTCGGAGTCTCCTCGGGCAAATTCCTGGGATTCATCGTTCGACACCGAGGTATTGAAATAGATCCGTCAAAGATTAAAGCGATCATGGAAATGCCTCCGCCAAGAACCCTCAAACAGTTGTGGTCTCTTCAAGGGAAGCTCGCATACATCCGGCGATTTATCGCAAATCTTTCGGGCAAATGCCGCCCCTACAGTCACCTGATGAAGAAGGGAACCCCATTCGTCTGGGATCAAAAATGCCAAGGTGCACTTGACGAGATCAAGCAGTACCTGCAGAACCCGCCGGTATTGGCTGCGCCGGTCAAGGAAAAACCCCTCATCCTTTATACAACCGCCCTCGAAGGTTCCTTGGGCGCATTATGGGCGCAAGAGAACGATCAGGGGAAAGAGAGAGCACTCTACTACTTAAGTCGAGTTCTACTGGGGGCAGAAAGCAATTACTCTCCCATTGAAAAACATTGCATGGCATTAATCTTCGCGATAACAAAGCTCAGGCACTATGCGTTGGCACACGAAGTCTGTCTCATCTCGAAGGTGGACCCTCTTAAATATCTGATGTCAAAAGCCATATTGACGGGACGACTCGCTAAATGGGCCCTGCTCTTGATGGAGTTCTCGATAATCTATCAACCTCTCAAGGCAGTGAAAGGCCAGGCCATTGCTGACTTCCTCGCTGAGCAGCCGATACCGGCCGATTCTCCTCTGAATTGTGATTTGCCAAACGAGCATGCATTTGATGCGATTAGCGGCGGAAGCACCCGATGGGAACTCTATTTCGACGGAGCTTCCTCCGTAAAGAAACAGAAACAAGGTATCCCAATGATCAAATCGGGGATAGGCCTCATCTTTGCGACTCCACAAGGAGGGATAATGCGCTTCGCCTTCTCCTTAACAGAGCCGAGGACAAACAATGAGGCTGAATATGAAGCTCTGATAGCAGGCCCCGAAATCGCCATCGATATGGGAATTAAAGACCTCCTTATATACGGGGATTCTCAACTGGTCGTTAGTCAAGTAAATGGTGACTACCAAACGTGCAAGCCGGAGTTGGTAAAGTACGGCGAAAAGGTGCAACAACTGTTGGCCCAAATTCCCTCCTATATTTTAGAGAACATACCGCGCGCGGAGAACAGCAAAGCAGACGCGTTGGCCAAACTTGCTAAAGAACTGGCTGACGAGAACCTCGATGATGTTAGAATCGTGGTACAAAGCCGTCGAGTGCTCACCCCGGCAGAAATACCCCCGGAATTATATAAAGAGGGAGCGACTAAACAGACGACCCTACAAATAAAAGACCAAGAGAAGGCCGAGGACTGGAGGGAAGTCTTCATAGACTACTTTAAGTCCCGCCGAATGCCCAAAGAAGCGTCCTCAAGACATCAGCTCATGAAACGAGCTCTATCTTTTGCCTTCGTCAACGATGCTCTATACAAGAGGTCATTCGATTCTCTGTGGCTGAGATGCCTAGGACCTGACGAAGCGAGAAGGGTCGTCCAAGAAGTTCACGACGGACTTTGCAGTTCTCACCAAGCAGGCCCAAAGATGAAGTTAAAAATTAAACGGATGGGTTACTACTGGCCCACGATGATCCAGGACTGCCTCGAGTATGTGAAGCAATGCCACTCGTGCCAGATTCATGGAGACTTTATTCACCAACATCCGAATCCACTACATCCAACGGTGGCTAGTTGGCCATTCGAAATGTGGGGGACGGACATAATCGGCCCCATCGATCCGGCATCATCCCGGGGACATCGTTTTATCCTAGCGACAACTGATTACTTCTCCAAATGGGCAGAAGCAATACCATTGAGGGAAGTGAAGACGGAGAATATCCTCCATTTCTTCAAGACGCACGTCATCTATCGGTTCGGAACCCCACGGCGGATTATCTCCGATAACGGGCCAGCCTACAGAAGCCATAAGATTAGCCGCTTCGCGCAGCAGCACAATATAGACTGGAGATATTCTTCAGTTTACAACCCACGAGCTAACGGTCTAGCCGAGGCTTTCAATAAGACCTTGACGAAGATCATAAAAAAGACCGTTTCCCGGAATAAGAGAGACTGGCACGAGAGGCTGCAAGAGGCCCTTTGGGCTTATCGAACTACATTCAAGACGGCCACGAACACAACGCCGTACGCGTTGGTATTTGGGACGGAAGCAGTACTCCCCCTCGAGATAGAATTACCCTCTCTACGAGTGGCAGTCCACCACGAGCTGACGGACGAAGAAAATGCTCACCTTCGGCTTGAGGAGCTTGATGCCCTCGACAAAACCCGACTCATAGCGCAACAACATCTAGAAGCCTACAAAGCAAAGATGACGCGCTCGTACGAAAGATTGACCAGGCCGAGGGCATTCCGCCAAGGCAAACTCGTGCTAGTGGTCAAGAGACCTATGATCCCCAATCGTGCCAAACGGGAAAAATTTGAGCCAAACTACGAAGGCCCTTACATCATCGACAAGGTCTATCAGGGTGGAGCCTATCTACTCATGGACATGCACGGTGAAAGACCTTTCAGGCCAATAAACGGCCGTTTCTTAAAGAAATACTACGCTTAATGAGCCATAGCCTAGGTCAATGATAGATGACGACGACTATGTCCGCTCGCTATCTTCCTAGGCTCAGACTTTACAAGCAGCAGCCGGCCTTCCCGTAAAGATGGACCGAAATGTCCTTAAACTAAAGATGGACCGAAACGTCCTTAAACTAACGCTGGACCGAAACGTTCTTAAACTAATGACGGACCGAAACGTCCTTAAACTAACGCGGGACCGAAACGTCCTTAAACTAACGCCGGACCGAAACGTCTTTAAACTAACGACGGACCGAAACGTCCTTAAACTAACGACGGACCGAAACGTCCCTAAAACTACTACTGCAGCATCGTCAGGCTGACGAGATGAGAAAGAAAAAATAAAAAAAAATATATAAAAAAATAATAATAAAAAAAAACGGTATGTCCATAAGCAAAATGGGCACGGATGAAAACCCGACAGGGCTCCGTGAGTAAAAACAGCAGGATTACCGGCGAGTGTTTGTGAAAACCCGAAAAGGCGCAACCTCGTTAAAAGACACTTATAGGGCCCTCTCGACCTTGTAAGGAGAAACCACCCGCGTGAGATCCTTACGACTCACAAAGGAGCAACACACTTAGGGGTCCTCACGATTCCTAAGGAGAAAATACACTTACGAGATCCTCACGACTCGTAAGGAGAACTCTCTTGTGGGACCCTCACGGCTCATAAGACTTGAAAGTCTTAAGTTACAGAAACCTGAACCTGTTCTTAAGCAAATCCTTCACAACCTTCGATATTGCCCTACAAGGGATTCATACTGACCCTTGTATACAATCCACGGGCGCGAATAAACATTTCCCCAGCAAAGTCCCACCCGTGACTAGGGATATGTCCATATAATGAGCAGCCCTTGTAGGTCCTCTCGACCCATAAGGAGAAAGCCCTCTTGTAGGATCCTTACGACTTACAGAGGAACACACGCTTAGGAATCCTCACGATCCCTAAGGAGAAAATACACCTGCAAGATCCTCACGACTTGTAGGGAGAAATACCTTTGTGAGACCCTTACGGCTCATAAAGTCAAAAGCCTTGGTCGACAGGACCCTTAACCCTGTTTGCTGAGCCACCTTTGTTCGTCATCGACAAAGGCAGATGATGATTTGCTCCTGGCAACATTCCAGTTGTAGCGGTGCTGATGCTGAAACCGGTATCTAAAAATCCAAGCTTACAGCGAAAAAGCTAGCAAGCCACACATGCATACGAAATAGCCAAAATGATGGGGCGACTTGCAATAAAAAGCAGCAAGTAAAAGTGTATGCATGACAAAATAGCCGAAATGATGGGGCAACTCGCAATAAAAAACAGCGAGTGAAAATAAATAAATAGCCGAAATGATTGGGCACCACGAAAAAATAGCCGAAATGATGGGGCAATCGCGACCTTCGCGATATAAAAGCTGAAATGATAGAGCATCGCGGAAAAAGAAATAAAATAAAAGTGAAATCCTCGCCCTACAGGTGATGTTACATCTAACCCTGTATACAATCCAGGGGCGCAATCAAAGAAGGGATCATACTCCTCCCCCGAGTTTCATCATAAGGAGAAGCAAAATCTCGACGGTTCACAGATAGCCTAGAGATCATCTCGACGTCCGTCTCATGGCAGCAGACACAACCTCAAGCGAAACGGAACAGCGGCAACCCCCAGTTCCATGGCTCGGTGATACATATCACCAAGAGTCGAACCTCCATCCCGTGAATTGCGGATACAATTAACAAAATTTCTGGTCACGTGGAACACGGATAACGTCACTCTTTGACCCCGTGGAAAACGTCCAGAGCGGAGCCTAGTCCTCGCCTAACGCGGCAATGAACCCGTGTGAAGCATCCAGCGCAAAATTCCTGGTTACGTGGAAAGCGGATAATGTCACTCTTTGACCCCGTGGAAAACGTCCAGAGCGGATCCTGGTCCTCGCAGAGCACGGCAGTGAACCCGTGTGAAGCATCCAGAGCGGAGCCTAGTCCTCGCCTAACGCGGTAATGAACCCGTGTGAAGCATCTAGCGCAAAATTCCTGGTTACATGGAAAGCGGATAATGTCACTCTTTGACCCCGTGGAAAACGTCCAGAGCGGATCCTAGTCCTCGCCTAACGCGGTAATGAACCCGTGTGAAGCATCTAGTGCAAAATTCTTGGTTACGTGGAACACGGATAACGTCACTCTTTGACCCCGTGGAAAACGTCCAGAGCGGAGCCTAGTCCTCGCCTAACGCGGCAGTGAACCCGTGTGAAGCATCTAGCGCAAAATTCCTGGTTACGTGGAAAACGGATAATGTCACTCTTTGACCCCGTGGAAAACGTCCAGAGCGGATCCTGGTCCTCGCAGAGCACGGCAGTGAACCCGTGTGAAGCATCCAGAGCGGAGCCTAGTCCTCGCCGAGCACGGCAGTGAACCCGTGTGAAGCATCTAGTGCAAACTTCCTGGTTACGTGGAAAGCGGATAATGTCACTCTTTGACCCCGTGGAAAACGTCCAGAGCGGATCCTGGTCCTCGCAGAGCACGGCAGTGAACCCGTGTGAAGCATCCAGAGCGGAGCCTAGTCCTCGCAAAGCACGGCAACGAACCCGTGTGAAGCATCTAGTGCAAACTTCCTGGTTACGTGGAAAGCGGATAATGTCACTCTTTGACCCCGTGGAAAACGTCCAGAGCGGATCCTGGTCCTCGCAGAGCATAGCAGTGAACCCGTGTGAAGCATCCAGAGCGGAGCCTAGTCCTCGCCGAGCACGGCAGTGAACCCGTGTGAAGCATCTAGTGCAAACTTCCTGGTTACGTGGAAAGCGGATAATGTCACTCTTTGACCCCGTGGAAAACGTCCAGAGCGGATCCTGGTCTTCGCAGAGCACGGCAGTGAACCCGTGTGAAGCATCCAGAGCGGAGCCTAGTCCTCGCCGAGCACGGCAGTGAACCCGTGTGAAGCATCTAGTGCAAACTTCCTGGTTACGTGGAAAGCGGATAATGTCACTCTTTGACCCCGTGGAAAACGTCCAGAGCGGATCCTGGTCCTCGCAGAGCACGGCAGTGAACCCGTGTGAAGCATCCAGAGCGGAGCCTAGTCCTCGCCGAGCACGGCAGTGAAACCGTGTGAAGCATCTAGTGCAAAATTCCTGGTTACGTGGAACGTGGATAACGTCACTCTTTGACCCCGCGGAAAACGCCCAGAGCGGAGCCTGGTCCTCGCCAAGCACGGCAGTGAACCCGTGTTAAGCATCCAGAGCAAATACCGGACTGTGGAGTCCTTAAAATCCACGGACTATGATGTCCTTAACCTCGACCGCGATGTCTTAAAACTAACGATCAACCACCCCTATTCCTTACAGATCTTTGCCTCGGTTTAAGGGTACATCTCTTCACTCCTTTGATGCCTGGCGTTGTAATTCCTCAACGTCTTCAAAGAGGTGACGGGTCCCTGCAACCAAACATCGGACTGTGGAGTCCCTAAATCTATGGACTATGAGGTCCTTAACCTTGACCGTGATGTCTTAAAACTAACAGCGGACTGTGGAGTCCTTAAATCCACGGACTATGAGGTCCTTAACCTTGACCGCGACGTCTTTAAACTACAATATCTGGAGAAACCCCTGACTCCGTAGAACACGGACAAGGGTAACCGCATCCAGCACTTACAAATCCTCTCGACCTGTAGGAGGAAAAACTCTTTATGAGACCCTCGTGGCTCATAGAATGCAAAAGTCTCAGGAAGCAGATCTTAACCCTGAATCCTGAGCCATCGCTGTCCTGCAAGGAGATCAAGATAAATTATCCGCAGAACACATTCAATAGAAAGGGGACACACCATTGAAGAGAAGAACATGTCTTCATTTATAAACTTCCCTTCGACAGTAATACTCGATCTAAAGCCAGCGCAAACCACCCGATACGGGAGATAACGCGGCAAGTTTCTGATCTGTATCCTATCAGGCACGCATTTGTAACTGATGTGCATGCAACGTAACGATGGTGCTCGTAATTAAAGAAAAACAAACAGCTCATTTACGCAAGCAAGACACACGTACGACTGTCTGACAAGCATGAAAATTCAACAGAAGGCATGCAAACCACCAATGATTAAAGGAGTACATTGATTCAAACATACTACATTGGTGGGAAAAGATCACCAAACAAGGGATCAGAAATACAAGGGTTAACAAAGCAAAACACAAAATTCTCCAACTCCCTCTCCGCCTTCTCCAGCACGTCAAAACGGCGGTTTTCCCGAGGAGTCGCTCTCCACCGGTTGAAGCCGTGCTCATCAACAAAAGCAGACATGACGGCTCGACGAGCTCTTATCTGACTCAGTAAATGAACTGAGTGATCCTTCAGAGCTTGAGTGATTAGACAAGCCTCATGAAAACACTCAAGCTTGTCCTCCGCCGCGTCAAGGATCGCCGAAGTCATCTCCGCCGGATGAGGGGGTATATCGGCAAGCACAGACAGGAGGATCATCCAGAGCCAAATGGAGCCCATGGGAAGAGGAGAGCCCCGACGAGTCAGTAGCTCATACATCACCGTGTCACATTGATCATCGGTGAGAAGGGGATCTGCCAGCCGCGCAGCGAAGCGAGGGATTATCTCTTCAATGGGCACATCCCATGGTTGCCGACGAGCATGGGGACGATTGCAAGCCATGGCGATTGATCGGGTTCTCAAAGATGATCACCTTAAGGTATGAATGGATTTCTCTGTGAAGAAAAGAAGTAAGGAATGGGTTCAGGTTATAAAGGGGAGCATTTAATGCTATGCACAAAAAATGTTGTGCATGATGGGACGATTCTCAAAGCCCGGAAAAAAGGGAAGAGCGTTGGAAATGAAATCCAACGACGCATTGGAATCAGGTTAGGGAAATGAAACGTCCCCATCAAACAGATCCCTGCATACGCAACACATGAGCACTAGCCTTTGATTGGCGAATGAGGCGGCATTGCACAGACACAACAGAGAACTAAGCTCTGAGAACGAGAATCAAATTCTTAAAAGAAAGGTCTGAAAGGAAGGACATGAAAAAGTGAAGACGCTTCTGAAAAGACGTTTCGTCTACCCTACTCCCCAAAGCAGATCCAACGGTCACAAGAGGTGACAGCGTTGCACTCACGTGCAGACACGTGAGAACAACGCTGTGGGGGCATTTGTTTCCAGATTTAAAATCAGGAAAGCTTCTGGGAAAAGCTTCAGAAGAGGGTCACGTGCTTACACGTGACCAGCAGTCACGTGTTGGCACGTGACACCTAAACGCATCATCAAGGTAAGTTCAGTTTCCTGACTACATTGAAGAAAAGGGGGCTTCAGGAAGAGTCACGTGCTCCCACGTGACCAGGGTCACGTGGCGACACGTGATATTTAAATGCAAGCGTCAAAGGCACACCGGTTAACGGATCAAGTCAAGGAAAAGGCTTCAGAAGAAGTCACGTGCTCCCACGTGACCAGAGTCACGTGTTGGCACGTGACGTTCAAGGCAGCAGACTCGTTCTCCAGAAAGAGACGCCAGACAGGGGTCACGTTCTCACACGTGACCAGGGGTCACGTGGTAGCACGTGACGTTCAAGCAGCAATCAGAAGACAGAGCGCAAAGGAAAGAAGAAGGCTCATTCCGAAGGGGGTCACGTGCTCACACGTGACCATGGGTCACGTGGGCACACGTGATCGGCTTTCAAAGCCCATTTTGTTAACAGAATTAAATTCTGAAAGAAATTCAAATCTTTCCAAAGGAAAGTGATTATCTGGGACCAATCAAATTAAAGATTTAGAGATGATTAAATATCATCTATCTATGGAAAATCTCGGGTTTGGAAAGATTTCCCCCTTAAATCTAACCAAAATAACAAAGGAGAATCTCTGGATTTAAAATCCAATGGTGAATAAAATTCACCTAATAATCCAAAGGTCCAGAACGAATGAAGGATGCAAATCAAATATCTCATGAAGATTCGTCAAAAACTAATTGATTCGACTGCTTCTCCTATAAATAGGAGCCTGGGGACACAAAAATGGAGATACATACGCAGGGGGAAGAAAAAGAGAGAGCCTTGATACTTTGAAGGAACTTGGATCTTCTGCAAAAGAAAACCCTAGGTAAGAAAGGGAAGGCTTTCTGAAAAGAAGGAGAATTTAATTCTCAACAGAGTTTAACTCTGGTATATAAAACAGAAGAACTTACTTCTTCTCTCTTTGATAGAGGATCTGCAAAGAGCACATCTCCCCTTGAAGTTGAGAATTTAATTCTCGATGGGTTGAGATCCTGCCATGCAGATCCAAAACATAGAGAGGGAATGCAAGCATGAGAATTTAATTCTCGCAGAACTATAGGAATTTAATTCCTTTAAGATAAAATTAGGGCTTGACCCTGTATCATGGGAATTTAATTCCTTCAGAACAAAGAGAAACAGGGTTTAACCCTAATTAAGAACCTAGTTCTGTTGAAACAGCGGGAATTTAATTCCCTTAATCATAATTTAACAGAGAATGGGAGTTCAATTCCTTAAAAGCCTTTATTAGGGTTTAACCCTATTCAGTTCTTCACATATATAAGGAATTTAATTCCTACAGAAAATTCAGAGTTCAACTCTTCAAAAGAAACTAGGAATTTAATTCCTTTGAAATTATTGTCAGGGTTCAACCCTACGAGGAATTTAATTCCTGAAAGGGATTGACAGATCTTCTAACAACCACAGAAAAGAAGAGTCACGTGTCACCACGTGACCCCCCCCAAAAGATCTACAGAAAGCCCTTTGAGGCAGTGCCTCACGTGCGAGACCCTCGGCAGAAGCGTTAACATATAGGCATTTGAATGCCCATCACGTGATGGCACGTGATGCTCTGAAAGACGCGATAATTTCAGCAGAACAAACGAAGGGAGGGCGCTCTCACGTGCTGCCACGTGACCCCTCTTGCCTTAGTGTTTAACACTAAATTAAAACTCTCAAACCCAGTGTTAAAACACTGTTGGGCCTTAGCATTCAACACTGATTAAAAAGCCTTATTTGCAGTGTTCAACACTGAGCTGTTTTAGTGTTTAACACTAATTTGAAAAGCCTTGTTGCTGGTGTTTAACACCAATTATCTCTTAGTGTTAAACACTAACTTATCAATCTCATTCCCAGTGTTCAACACTGACTGCTCTGTAGTCTTTAACGCTAGGCTTTGACCCAATTGACTTAAATGGATAGAGGCAAAGCCTCTCCTGATTGGACTTAGCCCAAGATGGCCATAAGTCCTCAATTTGTGATTAATTGGGCCAATGGACTCATAACATAATTAATTCGTCTTGACCCCAAATTGGGCCAAGGACTATTTAAGCCACTCCGGTTCTAGGGTACATCTCTTCACTCCTTTGATACTTGGCATTGTAATCCCTCAATGTCTTCAAAGAGGTGACGGGTCCCGACGACCACACATTGATATGGACTGTGGGGTCCTTAAACCCATGTCTAATGCAAAATTCCTGGTTACGTGGAACGCGGATAACGTCACTCTTTGACCCCGTGGAAAACGTCCAGAGCGGAGCCTAGTCCTCGCCGAGCACGGCAGTGAACCCGTGTGAAGCATCTAGTGCAAAATTCCTGGTCACGTGGAACGTGGATAACGTCACTCTTTGACCCCACGGAAAACGCCCAGAGCGGAGCCTGGTCCTCGCTAAGCACGGCAGTGAACCC
The DNA here is from genome assembly GCA_030015575.1 of Agapanthus africanus. Taxonomy (NCBI): domain Eukaryota; kingdom Viridiplantae; phylum Streptophyta; class Magnoliopsida; order Asparagales; family Amaryllidaceae; genus Agapanthus; species Agapanthus africanus. Next base: position 363,056,498 of record JASDDO010000004.1, read on the forward strand.
GTGTGAAGCATCCAGAGCACATACCGGACTGTGGAGTCCTTAAACCCATGGACTATGACGTCCTTAACCTTGACCGAGATGTTTTAAAACTAACAATGGACCGCAATGTCCTTAAACTACCCACGGACCGCAATATCCTTAAACTACCCATGGACCGCAATGTCTTTAAACTACCCATGGACCGCAATGTCCTCAAACTACCCACGGACCGCAATGTCCCTAAACTAGAACAATAGAGCCCCATATGCTCTTGTGTCGGATCTAAACGGTCCCGTTTAAGTTGATCTTAGCCTCAAAGATGGCTAACGAATCCTTAAACCTTCAAGCAGACTGGACTACGAATCCCCCAAGTTAACTTTTGCTCGAGGGTACATCTCTGAGCCCCTCTGACACCCGTCGTTGTAATCCTTCAACGTCGTCAGAGAGGTGACGGGTCCCGACGGCTACACACATACGATGGACCACTATGTCCCTAAAACTGGAACAATGGAGTCCAAACGCTCCTTTGTCGGATCTAAACGACCCCGTTAAGTTGATCTTAGTCTTAAACTGGACTAACGTGTCCTTAACAAATGTTTGAGTTGATCTTACCCTCAAGCGTGGCTAACGCATCCTCAAACCAAACCCCCAAACCCAAATCTAAGATAACACGGATTTGGACTAGTCCACGCCCTACGGGCGACGACATAACTCAGTCTCCGTAAACGATCCACGGGCAACAAAACATAAAACAAAAACATACGACACGAAGTGACCATCTGGAGAAGGAGAAAGTTGTTATCGCGATGCGGTAGCGTAATTAACTGCAGGGGCTTGCGCCTGCAGGGAAGAGCGTCCCCACAATCAAAAACCCCTCAACGAGGGGGAATCTGACGAAGTCTGTTACATCGGTCGCATCCGCTTAAACCTTCGATACATGGTGCCATAACTCAACTTGGCATCTTCGGAGAGGTGAACGGATAGCACCAATTAGCATCTGCCCCGAATCTCAGTGCCAAGACATCGCAGCCTTGCGCGCCGTCTTTCGGAGGGGAACAAATATTAATATCGATGTTTACCAGAAATTTTGACATGACCAAGTCTGTTCCAAATATTTTAAAGATGAAGAACTAAGTTTCAATGGCAGAGTTAAGGTCTAAAAGGAGAATTAAATTCTCAAGGGAAGAGAAGATAATGGAGGTGCAGCTCTTTCCTAGCTCTTAATACCTTATTTATAGGGATTTAGGGTAGGCTCAGATCCTCCACATCGCAAATATGATCGGACGGTTTAGGGGCTGGGCACCGTTGCGTCCATGTGCAAGTCACGTGTGGGTAGCAGTCGGGGCATTTGTTCCCTCTTAAAAAATATGACAGCACCTCATGTGTAAAGCACGTGAGAAGCGCCCGCGCGCAAAGCATGTGAATGCCAAAACCATATAATATATAATATGGTAGCTTCCGCGTGCAAGCCACATGAGCACTAAGGCCATATTATATGGCCTTAGCACTCACGTGCCCACGTGCAAGGCACATGAGTGCTAAGACCATATAATATGGCAGCGCCTCATGTGCAAAACACATGAGCAGCGCCCGCGTTCAAAGCACATGAATGCCAAGGACATATAATATGGCAGCGTCCACGTGCAAGCCATGTGAGCGCTAAGGCCATATAATATGGCAGCGCCCGCATGCAAAGTACATGAACGATAAATCCATATAATATGGCAGCACCTCACACGCAATGCACGTGAGCGTCACTGCTAATATTTGAAGTGAATCGGTTTTAGATAGAATTAAATTCTATTTGGGAAAAAATATTTCCATAATTTTTTTAAAACGAGAAAGATTTGCTTTGTTAAACAGAGAATCCTTGGATTAAAAAATCCAATGGTGACTAAAAATCACCGTTCAAATCAAGAGATAGAATTAAATTCTATATGGAAAATATTTTCCTTGATCTTGTTAATATAATAAGAAAAATATACTCTGTTAAACACAGGACCCTTGGATCAAAGTGAAGGAACTAATGCACTCTAACTAGCAATTTTAAATGCGGATAACATAGGGTTTTAAAAAATCAAGAGAGTAATTAGTTCAAACCATAGGATCTTAGGTAAAGATTAGAACTTGAAACCAAGAAATGAGAGCAAACTAGCTATTAGATTGAGGCTACAATCATTGTAGCATCTTCAAGTGCTCCCAAATTGTGTTGGATTCCATTGTAAGCTCCAAGAAGCACCATGGAATATACTTGCAAGTCCATCTCCATTATCGAAGATGATCCACCTTGAAGACTCAAGTGCTTTGGGTCCAAACTCAAACTAGTGTTAACCTAAGTACTTAGATTGCTAACCTAACTAGCTAGGAGTTGTAGTTAAAGCCCACTACTAATTTTCTCTCTCTTTTTATTTCTTTTTACTAATTTGTTTTCTTATAAAAGAGGAGGAAAGAGATGAGAGCTTCATGGCTAAAAGAGAGGAAGAAGGAGAAGAAACAATTAGTTTACCCTTTACTTTAAAAAGAAAATGGTTACTGATTATCATTCTCTACAAAATCTTAGCCATAGGATTTAATCAAGCTACCAAGTGTCCACCCTCTTCTCTCCCCTCCACATGTCACCCTAAAGAGTGAGGAAAAGGTTATGTTATTCCCTTGGAATAACATATGCTAAAGAAAACAAAAGAAAAAGAATAAACAAAAATAATATATATATATATATATATATATATATATATATATATATATATTTATATGTAATATAATATACTAAATACATATACTTATAATTGTTATCCACGATATTTAAAATACATAAGAGAGAGAAAAATAATTAGTGACAAAATACTAGCAAATACATATATTAAATATATGTAATATTAAATCTAAATTAGATTTAATATCCGTCTTTCCATAAAGACCCTGCTAATATTACAACTGTTCGATTACCGTCAGTATATATAATACACTAGTTTTAATCGAACCCAAGTGTGTACCAATGTACCGCAACTACAACATATCGCCAAAGACGGAATCCCTCTGTGTGGGACTCTAAAGACTCGACAATACGCTAGCTGTAGGTTTAAGCATAAGCACGTCAGCAGCACAAGCTGTAAGTAACGGCTACCCAGGTATTGTCGAAAAGGAGATCGACAAGAAAGCTCGTCCGAAACCCTACTGACCCTATCGGTAACATGTACCATACTGTCCGGTCTGTTCGTTTGAGAGTATTGCATATCAGGTCTAGGGGGTGGATAAGGTCAAACCCCTAATAACCTAATAAGTTATGCTGTTATCAAGCCCTATCACAAAATGAGAAACTACTGATCGCAATAAGTAAATCCCAACTGCCTATGCCTAGGTCTTATGATGATGTCCAACCGTACACTGCGCGATATCAACTCCCAATATCAGGAGAGACGAATCCCCTCAACCACTCACTGGATCCATGTGCTTCGGGACTGCACCCAGAAGCTACTTGTTTGCACGACTCTTTAAAGCCGTGGTAGGATAGCAATCAAAATACAGTGGGAACACACTCGAGACAAATGATGATTTTTGGTCAACAGACTACGCTGTACTAATGTCACCTGAGAACTGCTATCTGGCAATAGGTATAATACCATTTAGTATGTTATCGGCGAGTCCGTCCAGTGTAACCCATAACCCAATGAGCACCTGCATACAATATTTGGTGACTGACTGACACCAATGGCTGTGAGACAGTCCATCGCCTCTCGTCGGGGTCAAGAAATGTATATACTAGTCTACTCTGGAATATCGATTCCCAGTCTCGATATTCCTACGACTAGGGACATTTAAGGATGTGCTTATAGACTACCCAGTTCTCACAAGTGTGATCGCCATCATAACCCTGGTAGTCAAGCATGAATCCTATGGGCTCTATCAATATATAATAGTGATATATTATACCACACAAGACATATACATAATGATAAAGTCAAACCAGATAGCATACTATCATCTCGAGTAAGACTGTTCTAACTGTATAGGTCATCTCTCAATCATCATAACCTCCTGTCTTCGATTACAATAATTGCCTTGAGGGTACTATATTCAACAATCACCCACATGCACTTAAGACTAATTATTGTGGTATCGCGTACCCAAAGTCTTTGGAATATCGGACTCTTTGACCTTCACCTGATGATAACCTGAAAGAAAATCTAGTTTCGAAAATACACAAGACCCACTTAGCTGATCGAAAAGATCATCGATGTGCAGTAGTGGATACTTGTTCTTGATCATCACTTCATTCAGAGCTCGATAATCTACACACATCCTGTATGAACCTTCTTTCTTCTTCATAAGTAACACTGGAGATCCCCAACTTGAAGTACTGGGATGAATCTAACCTTTCTTCAGGAGTTCGTCCAACTGAGTGCAGATCTTCTTCAATCCTTCTGGACTTAGCCAGTACGAAGCTTTGATTACAGGTTACGAACCAGGTAGTAAATCAATGTTGAATTCAAGAGCTCGATCGAGAGGCAAACCTGATATATCTTCAGGAAATACATTCTCGAACTCTCGAACTACCTCTGGCTTAGATTATTCCTCTTGTAATGCTGCAACAACTGCCTTCTTTAGTTTTTCTTTGTAAACGCTAGGTTCCAAGGTACGGTTGTTCCCTCTTATAAAAAAAGAAAAAGAAGAGAGAATTCCCCATAATTCAAACCTTACGTGTTAAACACGTGAGCGCCTATATGCAAAGCATATAGACGCTGTAATCAAAACACCTAATAGGCTAAATAAGCCTCACGTGTTAAATACGTGAGCGCCTATATGCAAAGCATATAGGCTCTGCAATCAAACAACTAATGGTCTAAATAAGCCTCACGTGTTAAACACGTGAGCGCCTATATGCAAAGCATATAGGCGCTACAGTTAAAACACCTAATAGGCTAAATAAGCCTCACGTGTTAAACACGTGAGCGCCTATATGCAAAACATATAGGCACTGCAATCAAACAACTAATAGGCTAAATAAGCCTCACGTGTTAAACACGCGAGCGCCTATATGCAAAGAATATAGGCGCTGCAACCAAAACGCCTAATAGGCTAAATAAACCTCACGTTAAACACGTGAGCGCCTATATGCTTTGCATATAGGCGCTGCAGTCAAACAACTATAGGCCAAATTGGCCTAAAGTGTTAAACACGTGAGCGCCCATATGCAAGGCATATGGGTGCCAAATCAGAGAAGCTAAATAAGCCTCACGTGTTAAACACATAAGGAAACTTCCTTACGTAGTCTACTCAAACAAGGAACCGTTGGACTAAAAATCCAATGATGATTAAGAATAGAATTAATTCTATTGGGAAGGATATTTTCTGTTAAACAGAAAGTTGGTGGATCAAAAATCCAAGGAGATGGAAGATATTTCCTATATCTTTCTAAACAAAGAAAGATTGTGCTCTGTTAAACCGAGCACCCTTGAATTAAAAATCCAATGGTGATAAAAATATCACCGTTCAATAGAATTTTATTCTATATATGGAAGAATATTCCCTCAATCTTGTTAAAACAAGAAAACATATTCTGTAAGACAGAAATACTTGGATCAAAGATCCAACGGTGGGTAAAATTCCCCAAATCAATTTTGAGTTCAATTAAATCAATTGGAATCTCTCAATGAGAGATTTTCTCAAAAATCAATTAACAAACCTGCCTCCACTAAAAAAAGGACCCGAGACTTCAAGTCTCATATAGAAAAAAAAACCCTATAAGCACCTGCAAAAAAACAGTGAGCTCTTGAGAGAACAGAGAATTTAATTCTCAGAGAAAGAAGACCTTCCTCCTTCAAAAACACTCTAGATAAATAACAAAGGAGAGCTTTAAAAGTATCCCTCTCGCCTAATATAATGGATATAAGGGTTTAACCCTTCATACAAGAACTTAGTTCTTCCTCTGGATTAAGATTTGCAAAAGCAAATCTCCCCACAAGTTGAGAATTTAATTCTCATCGGGGAGATTCTGTTCTTCAGACTCAAAACTTAGGGGGAAGAACTAGGTTAAAAAGAAAAAGAAAGAACAAGAAAAGGAACATGTGTTCTGGGAATTTAATTCCCCCGAAATTAGGTTTTAACCCTACATAAAGAATTTAGTTCTTAAATAAAAAAAAGTGAACTTAGTTCTCTAATAAAAACAATGATGATGATTCAAGATCTTCAAAACAGATATCTTGATGGTCATCAATGACTAAAATGTCATTAACAGAGATTAATATCTCTACAAGAAGAACTTGGCGTCTCACGTGAAACACACATGAGTAAAATTAGTGCTTAGCACTATTATTTTGCCTCATGTGTTTCCCGTGTGAGTGCTTAAAACAGACGGAAGAAAAACTAAAACGCCTCACGTGCTTCCCACGTGAACATCCAAAGGGCAAAGGAAAACCCTTTTGTGTTGATTAGGCAGCCACCAAATAAAGCACCTCAACACCCTCAAAATAAAGCAATCACGTGAAATACATGTGAAACACTTTTGAAAACCCAAAATCTGGCGTCTCACGTGCTTCACACATGAGCTCCAGCCAAGTGGTTAGCACTTATGTAAAAAAAGAGGGTGAGCAAATAAAACCTGAAATCAACGCTCAGCACTCATGTGCTTCTCACATGAATGCCATGCAAAGTGCTTAGCACTCCATGTTCAGTCAAAATGACTAAGTATTTAGCCCGGGTTGGACAACGCCCATATCTGAGCGCCTCACGAGAAAAACACGTGAGCGTCAGAAAAGATTAGTGCCCAGCACTATTCCAGCGCCCCATGTGAGATGCACGTAAGCTTTGCATATATTATTGTTTAACCCTACTGGGTAGTATAGAAACCCAGTTTCAGCCCAAATGGGCTAAATTTCCTGAGGTTAAATCTCTTTGTTTTTTTAATCAACCGAGCCCATATTGCTCATGATTTCCCAAACTGATCTTATTCTCAAACATGACTAATGATCTCTCATTGATGATATCCAAAATGATATTCATCCCATATCTCCTAAGGTAATCTTGGTCTCAAATATGACCTACAATTCTTAGGTCCACCACAACCCCTTTTCCCCTCAAATACGGGATTTAGTTTAAGGGTACATATTTCCATACCTTTGATATATGTCGTTGTAATTCCTCAGTATCTTCGGAGAGGTGGCGGGTCTCGACAAACACCAACTCCTTTCATCCTACATTGACGCACTTCCAAATTGACATGCATACCTCAAATCGGATCGCACCCCAAATCGGGCGCATTCCATGTCACTATCGTTCACTCCGCCACGTAATAAATACACGCGCGCGCAAGATGAATAACGGATCGAAATGTCCTTAAATTAACATTCATCCCCAAAATTGGAATGTTGGACCGAAATGTCCTTAAACTAATATTCGCCCCAAATTCGGCGATAATGGTACGAAACGCCCTTAAACTAACATTCGTCCCAAATAGGGAATGTTGGACCGTGATGTCCTTAAACTAAAATAATTGAGCCTATACGTTCATTTGCTTCTAAGTTGATTTTAGTCTCAAATATGACTAACGATCCTTAGATCAAACCCAAATATCCCGTGAACTGATGGACCTCATTTATATGAGATTTGCGTCCTAAGTTCACTCCTGTTGGCAAACTAAGCTACCAACGTGGATCCCGTCAACCAAATCATTGACCCAAAACCCAAATCTAAAAATATACGGATTTGGACTAATCCGCGCCCTACGGGCGATGACCTAAACTTGTCTCCGTATACAATCCACGGGCAACCAAAACAAACAAAAACACACACGACACGAAGTGAATTGCCGAAGCAGGAGAAAGTGGTTATTACAATGCGATAACGTAATTAACTGCAGGGGATTGCGCCTGCAGAGAAGAGCATCCCCACAATCAAAACCCCCCGATAAAATGAAGGGGATCTGATAAAGTCCGCTATAACGGTCGCTTCTGTCCAAACCTCCGATATATGGTGCCATAAATCAACTTGGTATTTTCGGAGAGGTGGATGGATAAATCCAAATAGCATCTGCCCCCAAATTCAGGCAAAACAACCCATCCCAGTTCGTCCCTGTTTTTGGCGGTGAACAGATTCTGGCACGCCCGGTGGGACCTTTTCCTCTTTCCACTCCACACTTCGTGTGTCGTGTTTCGCGAACAAAATCGCGGTCCGCTATGGTTGCATTTGGATTCGAGGTACTAAAACTTGGTGTCTTGCTTCTGTGCAGAGAAAATTGATGGCTTCCATCTACAGCTCTTGCAACAACAACTCTCGCTCCACTCTATTTCCCCAATATTGAACCAAATAAAAGAGCAAAGCCCTATTTGAATTAAATGAGGCAGCGCCTCACGTGCTCTCCACGAAGACACCAACACTAGGATTAAATCCTATGGTGGCTCCGCACGTGCTCCTCACACGGGCGCCAATTAAATAAGAGTTAAACTCTTAAATGGCGCCGCACGAGCTCCTCACGCAGGCGCCAATATGCAAAGCACATGAATACCCATCTTTAGAATTAAAGTCTTAAATGGCACCCACGTATACGACACGTGAGCGCTGGGGCCCATGTAGAATTAAATTCTACTCTCTGTTAAACAGGGTCGTCGGATCAAATATCCAATGGGGATGATAAATCATCAAAATACAGAATTAAATTCTGTTGGGAGAAAACATTGTCCAAATCTTTCTAAAATAAGGAAGATACTCTCGATTGGATCAAAGGTCCAATGGTAGAATAAAATTCTATTTTTGGAATATATATTCCCTCAATCATTCTAAACAAGAAAGATTGCTTTCTGAAAAACAGAGAACCTTTGGATTACAAATACAATGGTGATTAAAAAATCATTATCTTACAAAATAAACTCTGTATAAGTATAATATATCCCCAATCTCGTTAAAAACAAAAAATATATTCCATAAAACAGAAGTTCTTGGATCAAACATCCAATGGTGGGTAAAATTCCCCAGATTGATTTTGAGACCAATTAAATCAATTGGAATCTCTCAATAAGAGATTTTCTCAAAACTAATCAACAATTTTCTTTACCTATATAAAGGACCTGAGACTTCAAGTCTCAAGAGAGGCGACAGAGATAGAAGGACGCACTGAGAGGGAGAGACATACAGAGACCATAAAAAGCTTAAAAAACAACAGAGAATTCAATTCTCAAGAACGAAGAAGACTTTCCTCCTCCTAAAAAACCATATGTAAAGAAAAAAAAGAGAAAAAAATATCTCCTTTACCTAACATAGCTAAGGGTTTAACCTTTCTCAAAGAACTTAGTTCTTTCTCTTGATCTGAGATCCACAAGACAAGTCTCCCACAAGTTAAGAATTTTATTCTCATCGGGATGATTTTGTTCTTGAGAATAAAAAATTCAGGAAAGAACAAGGCTGGACATGAAGAACATGGAGTCCATAATACTCCAGGAACTTAGTTCCTTTAAATCGAGAACTTAGTTTTTCAAAAACTCAACTTCCAATCCTTAAATATAGTGATTTTAGCAAGCGTTAATGGTCAAAGCACCATTGATAGAGGTTTAACCTCTCTGAAAATATTAACAGAGATTTAATCTCTAAAAAGGAAAATAGACTAGCGCCTCATGTGCTTCCCACGTGGGTGCCCCTTTGAAAAGCGCCCAGGGCCTCATGTGAAAGATACACGGGCGCCTAAAACAGAAGGACATCGCCCAGCTTCCACCTGCTCTTTGAACTTCTGCAGTCGATGATCGTCAGCTTACGCAACCTTAATACGATTTACAAGAGAAGACTGCACCTGTAACTGCCAAAACTGCCTGATTGCACTCGGTGTAACAACCTATAGTTCGAGCTTCTGAAAATCATCAATGATGCTCCTATGCCTGGTCAACATCATGACCACTAGCTTGCGACTGAGGGCGTCGGGTACGACATTTACTTTTCCCGGATGATACTGTAAGTCCAAGTCGTAGTCCGCCATTAGTTCTAGCCATCGGCTTTGTCTCATATTCAGTTCTCTTTGAGTGAACACGTATTTCAGACTCTTGTGGTTCGTGTACACCTCTACCTTTTCGCTCAGAAGATAATGTCTCCAGATCTTCAATGCGAAAACTACCGCGGCTAACTCTAAGTCGTGTGTTGGGTAGTTCTTCTCGTGATTCTTCAGCTGTCGTGAGGCATAAGAAATTACCCGAACGTGCTGCATCAGAACGCAGCATAAGCCTTTTCCTGAAGCATCGTTGTGTATCACCAAACCACCTGAATTGTCTGGCACTGTAAGAATAGGTGCCGTGGTCAACTTCTGTTTCAGTACTTCAAAAATCCCGAGTACATTCCTCCGTCCATACGTACGATACTTCTTTCCGTGTCAGTTTTGTCAGAGGTTCAGCGACTCGTGCAAAGTCTTGAACGAACCGTCGATAATATCCCGCCATAGGCTGGTGCCGAACGGTAGGGAAGGAAGAAAACCATTTAGCCTAAAGTGGTGTGCAGAAGGTAATGACTAAAGACATATAAAGAGATTTGGAGAGATGGCAAAGAAATATACGGTTATAGTTGTGAATCTGATAATGGAAGAGGCATTACTAAGGAATACTCGAATACCCCTTCGAAACATTTACATGTTTCGGTTTCACTGTGTATTGTTAAAAGAAAACTGATTTCCCAATTAGTCCTTGCTCCAGGGTATGTATTTACCAGGTGTGATTCTCACATCTGTATGGTGGTACAGATGATGAGTGGGAGTAAGTTATTGGGAATTAAGTGATCATTCTCATTATATCGGAATTCGTTGTAATTGGTGATATTTGAGGAAATCACCTGGGTAGTTTGCCGGACGACAAATATTTGGTTTTGAATATCTACTGTTATGCACCAATTTCAAATTGATATATCTGTACGTCTATTTTTATATAGAGTGAGATATACCTTTTTGAAATTATGTCTATGGCATTTACCTATATCAGTGGATGGTTAGGTAAGGAGCATTAAACAGCGGTGTAATTCTTCTTAACCATAAGTACAGTTTTCAACCTACGACACACAGGGATTGAGTTGTTAGACTCAAAGGACTTATACAGAGTATTGTATGTTGTCCAGTGTCCATTAGGACGGAGGGGTTGGTACTCGTACTAGATTCTGTTTACTTGTGACTTCTCTGGGTCTTAGACATGTGTTTCGTAGAAACATAAGGTCCAAGTTTTGAGAAGTTATAGGTATAAGAATAGAGTAGAGAACCAGATGTTGCAAGTATCGGGATTTTTCAAGGTAATCGAAGATGTAGATACTTGTGTATGGTGTTCAGTTGATAGTAATGATTGAGAGAACTTGTTTCTCTTTCAGGTTACTCATAATTAGAAGCACTCCTAAGTTGAGTAATGCTGATCGGCCTCTTTCCATTTAGTTGACATGCACTGGAGACAGTTGCATGATTTGAATCTGGTTCAATTAAATCAGTGCTTCTGTTTCTGTATTGGATATAGAACAGTTCATATCTTAACGATGTTAAGGTACGGGGAGTTGTCCGGCTTATGCTTAAAACCAGACTCTGGATAACTCAAGGCACGTTTCTGTAATGGCTTTTTGTGGGTTGACCCGGGCTATGACGAGGGTTGATTTTCTACCATCTGGAAGATCAATAGTGATGTTGTTTTTGACCCGCCACAGTTTTAATAAAAATGGATTTTTTCAGAAAACAGTAGTGGGAGTATGGTAGAACTGGAAGTGATTCCAGAACCGCAAACGATTACTGAAAATTTGATAAGAACCTAAAGATTCAATCTGGTTTGACATTCCATTGGCCACTCCGCAGATATGGTGGGTAACCTCAGGCACCCGAAATGTACTCCGGTAGACTCAAGGACGGTGGCAGGGAGGTTCTTGTTTACCCAGACTTGCCATTGCTGTTGTTCCAGACTATGAGACCCGGCAGGAGGATGAGTATAGCGTCGTTCTGAACTAGCTTTAGAAGTGCACGTCTATATGACTCTGCCAGAGGGTTGTCGTAGTCAGTGGGAGCAGCGGAAGTATAGTGGACAAGTAGCTTATGTCTATTTATAGACTAAAGCAGATATAGCGGAGATAGATCATCTATTTCTGATGTGACAGTCATAGGTTTGACTTCATCAGAATAGGGGATGGATCTGTTAAGAAGGTAGTAGGGTGTGATGTCCTGGTATTTGGATGACACACACAGAGTAGGAAGTGAAATTCCTATACTACGGTCGGTTATACTTTGGTCGTCACACAGTGGTTTCTCCACATAGGACTTGGATATTATATCAGATATTCTGGTTACTAGATCTATGGTTTTAGATCTAGATTTGGGAAGTGTCCCAATCTGGGTACTTAGACAACATTCTAAGAGTATTTAGAATGGAAGACTCCTGGCACGGTAGTATACCTGCAGGTGATGGAGTCACCCTCTCTAAAGGTATCTTACAGACTAAAGTGGAGAGGGATGTGCATGATTGGCAGATCACTTGCTTAGGCAATTGAGTCAATCATGAGATGTCAAGTACCACACCAGATATTGTTTTTGCAGTAGATGCAATAAGTTGATAATAATCCAATCCTGGAAAACCAATCGGAAGTGCTTTTAGAACATAAGTGGATGTTCTAGGGATATGATAACGGTATCCTCCTTCGGGAGACAGTTATCATTCCAGGCTTCCAAGGTGACCTGGATGACAGAGAGGTTGTCAGAGTTATAGTTTTCCCTCTGACGGGGGGAAGTATTTTGGACAGGTGGTCCAGGAGGATACTGAGGAAGGCATGGCGCAGGATACTGATTAAGTTCAGTTGACGATACAGTCCAATAAGTTTGAATTTGGAGTTCATTTATGAGCTAGGTCCCATCAGATATCCAGACATATTCTGAGACAGGTATTACTCATTTCGGGAGATGGCTTTCTCCGCGAACTTGAGATAAAGAGAGACATAGAAAGAAACATTAGAGCGGATCCACTCACTGAGGCTATTTCTCGAACACATTAGTTTCGCAAGCGGGTTTTGTGAGACTGATTAGTAGAGGAGTTGGGTGTTCGGTATCACACGGGCTGTGAGTATGCAGCATCGCAATAATTAGTCTTGAGTGCAAGTGGGAGATTGTTGGAGATAGTGCCCTCAGAGTCAATTATTGGATCACGGGCACGTGATTGCAATGATTGAGAGAGGACCTATACGGTTAGAACAGTCTTACTCAAGATGATAGTATGCTATCTGGTTTATCTTTATCATCGTGTACTGCTTTAGGTGACCTTACAGGTCACTATTGCGCGTTGATAGAGCCCTTAGGATTCTTGCTTGACGGCCAGCAGTATGATGGCGATCATATACGTGGGAGCTGGGGTCTATAAGCACATCCTTAAAAGGTCCCTAGTCGTGGGAGTTTTCGAGACAGGGCATCGATACTCCAGAGTAGACTAGTGTATACAGTCGAGACCCCGACGAGGGGCGGTGGCCGGTCTCACAAGCCACTGATGTCAGTTGGTTCACCTAAGATGTATACAGGTGCTCATTGGGTTATGAGTACACCGGACAGGACTCGCCGGGAACATGCTAGTTGGTCATATACCTGACGTCAGATAGCAGTTCCCTGGTGACATGTGTACAGGTTAGTTCATCGACCTGAGATCGTCATTTGTCTCGTGTGAGTTCCCACTGTACTTTGATTACTACCCTACCATGGCTCAAAGGAGTCGTGCAAACAGGTTTTAGTTGGGTGCAGTCCCGAGCTACATGGAGGCAGTGAGCGGATCTTCAGGGGTTCGTCTCTCCCGGTATTGGGGGTGAGGTCGCGCTGTGTCTAGGAGAGCCATTACACGAAGTCCTTGGCCAAGGCAGGAGATTTACTGGTAGGTATTCCATTAATATCTCAGGGTGTTCTGGGCTACACTCCGACATGACTTGTACCGCTTTTGGGGGTCTGACTTTTACCAACCCCCTAGGCCCGCCATGCGATGCTCATAGACGAACGGACCGGACTGCACGGATATTGTCACTGACAGGCTTAGTAGGGTGTCAGGATGAGTTCGCTCACAGACGTCCCTTTTGGTCAATACCTAGTAGCCCGTTACGTATGGCTAATACCTCTGACATGCTAGTGGTTAAATCTACAGCCAAAGTATTGACGAGTCTTTAGAGTCCCCCACAGACCGTTTCTCAAGTTTCGGGCGAAACGCTGTAGAGGCCGTATGGAGATATGGCAGGGTTCGATCATATACGTGTGGTATTGCATGGATCATGATCGGACGGATAATACTAGCGGGCTTTGGTTTAAGCCGGATCCTAGTATAGTACAGTGTAGATTTTGTCTCATTGTATTTGTATTCGGTCGGAATACAAATGCGGGTATGTATATACAGTCGCGGGGTTTTCCTGTAATTTATTACGGGATCAGTTTTTTGAAGTTGCCAGTTTGCATTCCGTTTCGGCCATTTTCCTTTGTTTCCTTTCTTTGGCTGAAATTTGGTGAAGGGGGTTATTTGCAATTGTGCATTTAACAAAGGAGAAGACTTTTATGGCACATGATAGTTTCATGATGGTTTAACCATCATTTGACTTTTGGTTCGTCATGGTTCTTGCCTCTCATGATTACCTTTTTGTTCATCATGGTTGTTGATGATGAGAGTTGATTTGGATTTGGTAGTGATCATTATTCATGATGATAACCCTTTCTCTCTCTTACATTATGTTGGGGCTCACTCATTTTTTCATTCTCATTCCCTCCATTCTCTCATTTCCTCATGAGAGGGGCCGGCCACAAGTGTAGGGGCTGTCCAAATTTGTGTGAGGCATTTTGATCTCTTGATGCATGCAAAAATCCCCTTGTTCATCTCAAAAAGCTTGCATCTCATTCCTCCACCAATACAAGGCAACTTCCAGTAACCCCATCGAGACAAAAGAGTTCTACACTTCATCTACAGTATTCTTGGACACGTTGACTCGCCAACTTCGTGCCCGAGTTGCCTCGGTCCAGAGGTGGGAGCCCGTAAAAGAACCAGGCGATGTGGTGCCCTTCCGACAAGGAGATGAAGACCGGAGATTCCGCGGGGAGATCGGCACGACGACGAGAAGACCGAAGGACACGGATCGCTCGGTATATCTCTCTACCCCTTCTCTAGTTAGCTAGGAGTAGGTTAATGGCCCGATCCGGGTTTATAGTGCGCGGTGGTGCCGGTTAACAAGTTTCGTAAAAGTATCGTTTCCGCATTTTGGCCTCGGATTGACGGCCGGGGCACCGCCGCGCACTTACAATGACCACTAGCTTGCGACTGAGGGCGTTGGGTACGACATTTACTTTTCCCGGATGATACTGTAAGTCCAAGTTGTAGTCCGCCATTTGTTCTAGCCTTCGCCATTGTCTCATATTCAGTTCTCTTTGAGTGAACATGTATTTCAGACTCTTGTGGTCCGTGTACACCTCCACCTTTTGGCTCAGTAGGTAATGTCTCCAGATCTTCAATACGAAAACTACCGCGGCTAACTCTAAGTCGTGTGTTGGGTAGTTCTTCTCGTGATTCTTCAGCTATCGTGAGGCATAAGAAATTACCCAACCGTGCTGCATCAGAATGCAGCATAAGCCTTTTCCTGAAGCATCGTTGTGTATCACCAAACCACCTGAATTGTCTGGCACTATAAGAATAGGTGCCGTGGTGAACTTCTGTTTCAGTACTTCAAAAATCCCGAGTACATTCCTCCGTCCATACGTACGGTACTTCCTTCCGTGTCAGTTTTTTCAGAGGTTCAGCGACTCGTGCAAAGTCTTGAACGAACCGCCGATAATATCCCGCCAATCCCAGGAAGCTTCTGATCTTGGCCACTGATTTCGGTGTCGGCCAATCTCTAACAGATTCTATCTTTGCTGGGTCCACTTAGATGCCTTCGCCCGAAACAATGTGTCCCAAAAATTGCACTTTGTCGAGCCAGAACTCACACTTGCTCAATTTTGCGTATAACTTCTCTTCCTGAAGAATTTGTAGCACCGTTCGCAAGTGTTCGACGTGCTCTTCTCGAGTCTTAGAGTAGACTAGTATGTCGTTAATGAATACAACGACAAAAGTGTCCAAATATTTTTCAAATACTCTATTCATCAGATCCATAAATATAGCTGGGGCATTGGTGACGCCGAACGGCATCACCAGAAACTCATAATGCCTGTATCAGGTACTGAAGGCCGTCTTGCATATATTTTTCCATTACTCTAATCTGGTGATAGCCCGAACGAAGATCCAGCTTCGAAAATACCTTAGCACCACCCAACTGATCAAATAAGTCGTCGATGCGTGGAATGGGGTATTTTTTTCTTTATCGTTACTCTGTTCAGCTCCCGATAGTCTATGCACATTCGTAGTAATCCATCCTTTTTCTTCACCAACAAGATTGGTGCACCCCACGGCGCAGCGCTTGGGCGAATAAATCCTTTCTCCATGAGTTCTCCAATTTGCTTCTTCAATTCAGCTAACTCCGCTGGTGCCATTCTGTATGGTGCCTTGGAAACTGGAGATGTACCTGGGATCAAATCTATCGAGAATCCAAAAATGCGTGGAGGTGGTAGACCTGGTAAATCTTCAGGAAACACGTCAAGAAAATCCCGAACGATTTCTGGTGCGGGGTTTTCATTAATCTCCATAGCCGTCAATACTTTCGGTTTGGCTCTATACTTGGCTGGCTCCAAAGACTCGCTTCCTCCTTCAAAGACAAATTCTGGGTGATTGGGAATGCGGAAAGTCACATTCCTAGCCCAACAATCAATAATCGCATGGACTGTCCTCATCCAATCCATCCCGAGAATTGCGTCATAGCTTCCTGTTCCGATTAAAAGAAAATTCGCATAGAATTCCCTGCTACATACTACTACTGGACAAGATCTACATTCTTGACTAGATACTATAACACTATTACCTGTATGTATTTCCTATCCCTTGGTCAATGGTTCGTGTGGTATAGAGTGTGTATCGACAAAATGTGCAGATATGAAACAGTGTGATGCTCCGGAATCAAACAGTACTCTAGCTGGCATAGAATGTACGAGTAGAATACCTATAACTGTAAGTCCACGTTACCCTTCCCGGTTCTTTCGGGGATGCGAAAATGGTGAAAAACAATTTTTCTTGGTGAAGGTAACATGGACTCTAGAATAGGATCTTTGTTAAACTAACATCTAGCAAACTAACTACAAGTTTAACTACTATGTTAGGGGTTATACCTAGTCTTGAACTCCTTCTCTTCTTGCTCCTTGGAGTGGTCGGATCGGCCTCACCTCGTCGTCTCCTTGTGCCGAAGATGGATCTACCCGAAAGCTTCTACCTTGGGTTCCTACCTCAATCGAGAGGAAACTAAAATACTTGGCTTGCTAGACCTTGTACTCTAGAGTGAGTAGAGAAGTGTTTTTAGGGTTTTATCTCAATGGCTCATGTTTCTCAACTCATGAGATATGAGAGCCATGAGCAAGAGGAAGAGGGAGAGCTAGGATGAGAGAGAGTGAAAATGATAGAATGAGCAAGACCTTTTACAACCATGCTCTCAAAAGGAAAAATAATCATGATAATAATAATAATTAAGTATTTGTGATGGTTCATTTCAATGGCATTATCATTTCATGCATTTAATGCATTTTGTAAACAGCAAGCAAGCAAAAGTCATAGCCATGAAATGATAGCCCTGAAATGATGATGGTCAACAAGTCCAAAATAGTCAACCGGTCAACAAAGTCAACAAGTCAACAAAAGTCAAACTTTCAACTCAACCATGGTACAATAATACTTAATTAATATTATTATTAATCATATTTCTTATTCTCATTAGGGTTTAGAAAGGGTCAACAGTCAACAACCCTAATGAGAATTTTCTGCCTCTGTCTCTGTCAACCGTGCATACACACCCGCATCCGTGTTCCGAGGAACACGGATATAAACGAGATAAAAACAATCCCAAAACACATACTAGGATCTGGCTTAAACCAAAGCCCGCTAGTAATAACTTCCCGGACACCAAACGTGCACAAGTGCGCGGATGTGAACGAACCCAGTCGCAAAACCACGCGACCTGTACTCTGTTTTGCCCAATGGCGAATAGCTCTCTGTGTGGGACTCTAAAGACTCGACACTACGCTGGCAGTGGGTTTAACCACAGGCCGCAAGCGGTACTAGCTGTACGTAACGGTCCCCAGGTAGATGCCGATAAGAAGACAGATGTGGTGAACCCATCCAAACTCCTACTGAGCCTGAATGTAACAGTCTTCGTACAGTCCGGTCTGTTCGTCTTAGAATATCCCATGGCGGGCCTAGGGGGGCGGTAAACGTCAGTCCCCTAATAGCGGTACAAGTCGTGTTGGAGTGTAGCCCAGAACACCCTAAGATAACACTGGAAACCTACCAGTATATCTCGCTTGCCCTGGCCAGGGACGACTATGTGTAATGGCTCTCCTTGACACAACGCGATATCAACTCCCAATACCGGGAGAGACGAATCCTGTCTAACCGTCACTGCCTCCATATGCTTCGGGACCGCACCCAACTACAACCTGTTTGCACGACTCCTTTGAGCCGTGGTAGGGTAGTAATCAAAGTACAGTGGGAACACACTCGAGGCGAAGTGACGGTGTCAAGTCAGCGGACTAAACTGTACTCATGTCACCTGGGAACTGATAACTGACGATAGGTATAGTACCAACCAATAGTTCCCGACGAGTCTTGTCCAGTGTACTCGTAACCTAACGAGCACCCGCATACTATCTCAAGTACGACGTACTGACGGCTGTGGGACAGACTGTCTCCCCTGCTGGGATGAGAAGCGCATACCCTAGTCTACTCCGGAGTATCGATGCCCTGTCTCGATAATCCCACGACTAGGGACCTGTATAAGGATGTGCTTGTAGATTACCCAGCCCCCACTAGTGTAACTGCCATCACAACGCTGACAATCAAGCAAAGATCCTAAGGGCTCCACTAATGTGTATAGGCGATATGCTAAAAGAAACACATGTACACATTAAAGTAGAAACAAACCAAGTAGCATACTACCATTTCGAACAAGATTGTCTATACAACTGTGAATATCCCAAGCTTCCATCAAGTAAAATACAAACTAGTATGATACAGTAATGGCCTCTATGGCATATACACTAACAATCTCCCACTTGCACTAACGCCATGTACTAGCGTATCGAAGACCTATCATCTCGATCAGCCGCTCGAACTGAGTCTGGGGTAAGGCCTTCGTGAGTGGATCTGCAGTGTTATCTTCTGAAGCAACCCTCCGAACCTCGATCTCCCGGCGATCCACGATCTCCCTGATCAGGTGATACCGCCTCAATATGTGTCTGGACTTCTGATGGGACCTAGGTTCCTTCGCTAAAGCTATAGCTCCGTTGTTGTCACAATACAGAGGTATTGGATCAACAATGGACGGAACCACCTGAAGTTCTTTCAAGAACTTCCTCATCCAGACGGCTTCTTTTGCGGCATCAGAAGCAGTGATATATTCCGCTTCCATCGTCGAGTCAGCAACGGTTTCCTGTTTGGAACTCTTCCAACACACCGCCCCTCCATTGAGGGTAAAGACATAACCCGACATGGACTTGGAATCATCCTTGTCACTCTGGAAGCTGGAGTCAGCAAAGGCCTCGATCTGGAGGTCTTTTCCGCCATACACCAAGAACATCTCCTTAGTCCTTCTCAGGTACTTGAGAATGTTCTTTACCGCTATTCAGTGCTTCTTCCCAGGGTTTTACTGATACCGGCTTACCACACTCAGTGCATAAGCTACATCTAGTCTGGTACACAACATCGTATACATTATAGAGCCTACCGCAGAAGCGTAAGGCATAATAGATATGCGATCCCTTTCCAAATCAGTCTTGGGAGACATCTTATTGGAGAGGGTGGTCCCATGACAAGTCGGTAGATTACCGCGCTTGGAATCTTCCATACTGAATCTTTTCAGTATGGTGTCGATATACCTGGACTGTGAAAGTCCTAATATCCTCTTTGATCTGTCACGATAGATCCGGATCCTCAGAATGTAAGAGGCATCACCCAGGTCTTTCATGGACAACCTGTGTGACAAGAACCCTTTGACAGATTGTAGCATAGGAATGTCATTTCCTATCAAGAGAATGTCATCCATGTATAAAACGAGGAATACGACAGTTCGTGCTACAATTTTACTATAGATGCATGGTTCATCTGGATTTTTGATAAAGCCAAAATCTTTGACTGTCTCATCAAAACAGATGTTCCAACTCCGCGATGCCTGCTTTAGTCCATAAATGGACTTAAGCAACTTGCACACCTTTCCGCTGCTCCCACTCTGAATGAAACCCTCTGGCTGGTCCATATAGACACACTCCTCTAAATTTCCATTTAGAAAAGCGGTCTATACGTCCATCTGCCAAATCTCATAATCGTGGAAGGCAGCAATGGCAAGAAGGATCCGAATGGATTTGAGCATAGCCACTGGAGAAAAGGTTTCGTCATAGTCCAAACCAGGTCTTTGACGAAAACCCTTTGCAACAAGTCTAGCCATATAGGTCTCAACCTGCCCATCTACACCAATCTTCCTCTTGAAGATCCATTTGCATCCTACGGGTTTTACCCCTTCTGGAGCAACGTCCAAAGTACATACTTTGTTGGTGTACATGGACTCCATTTCGGTCCGCATTGCATCCAGCCATTTTACCGAGTCAACGCTCTGAATGGCCTACTGGAAGCTAGTCGGCTTATCATTATCAATGATGCAATCCTCTCTATCCCCGTCTATGAGAAAACCGTAGTATCTTTTGGGCGGATGAGACTGCCTACTACTCCTGCGGAGCGGCGTAGGAATGTCCTGTTCTTTCGAACCCTCTGGTTCTACTAAGCTTTCAGTAATAGTTTGTGGTTCTGGAATTTCTTCCAGTTTTATTGCGCTCCCACTTATTTCTTTTTCTAAGAACTGGTGTTCCAGAAAGTGGGCATTACGAGAGACAAAGACCTTTTGTTCTTCTACGTAACAGAAAAGATACTCCCTGGAGTTCTTTGGGTATCCCACAAACTTGCACTGTACTGAGCGTGCCTCAAGTTTGTCCGCATGCTACTTTTTGAAAAAAGCTGGACATCCTCTGTAACATTTCGAAATAATAAAAATATTGTTGTTGGGAAATTTATAATTTAATATTATTTTATTGAATATTTTAATAATTCGGCATAATTAAATATAAATAAAGGGGAAAAAATTATGGAAAATTCTAAAATAGGGTAAATTAGAGAATTATGCCATTTCTAAGTTTGTGTGTTTAGTTATATGCTAATTTAGCGCTAATCGCAATTAAAAATCACTAATCGGTTTCTTAGCATTTTTGTACAATCATGCACATATCTTTTGTATTACACTTGTGTATTTTCTTGCCATGGTTCACTTTGGGTTTACTATTCTTAGGAGAAGGATTTTGAGAGAAAAAGAAAAGAAAAGAAATGGGAAAGGATTATAATATTGGGTATGGGCAAGTGAGAGAATGAGAGGGTGAGATGTGTTGACCAAGACTTGGCCATTCTCTTCATTCCTCATTCATTTTCCCTCCCTCTCCTTCAAGTTGCTGCTGCTGCTCCTGCTTCCTCCCCCTTCCTCCAACTTCAATGCCCCATTTCACCTCAAAAACAACTCCAAAAGCCAACCTCCATTTCATTAAAAGTGTGCACAAGCTCAAGGTCTACACATTGGACTAGAGAAGTAAGGATTTTGGCCACTAGGGGCAACTCAAGGAAGTTCTTGAGTTGCCAAATGAGGTATTTGCTGAACCATTTTCTTAGTTTTAGCGTTACTTATGCCCCCATGTTTAGATTGAACCGATATCGTTTGATATTGTGGAGTTAAAGAAAACCTAGTTAGGGTTTGAGGAAATTATGAGTTGTAATGTGAAATTGAGTTCAGTAGAGGCTACACCAACACCCTAGTGCATGAATTGGGACCTTAACCTGAGAGTTGAAACCCGAAATACGGATTTAGAAACCGATATCGGAGAAATTGTAAAATCTGTAAAGGTTATTTGGGATCTGCTATCAACCCGAGACTCTGAAAATTATATTGAATGGACAGTGACATGTGCAGGCACCCAGGAAGCTAACCCCAAAGCCCTAGCCCCCACTTCCTTTTCCAGGCCGCAGATTTAATCTGTTTGGCCGCAATTTGCGGCCTGTATCCCACTATTTTGTCTCGTGTTTGTTCTGTAGCTCCTACATGTATATTTTAGACCCCTGGTATGTATAGATTTGTCTAGTTTGACCTAGGGTGAAATCTGGAGCCTATTTCCTTAGTTGTTGTTTTGGATTCGCGTTTCCGTATTCCGTATTATTAGTTCTGAAATTGTGTATTGTGTTTTACCTCGACTATTTGGCGTTTATACGACGATATCGAGGATTGATTGATGGTTTTGAAGGCGTGCCCATAGGTTCTGACCTATAGGCCCCTTATCGTATCGTTTTGGGTTTTGTGTGCCGTGTTAGCTTTGATTTGGTTTTAATACGCAGATACGATACTTGATGTGTAGGTACCCCATGAAGACTTCGGGACGACAAGCAAGCGCGTGGCGACATCCACAAATAAAGACGCAAGGTGAGTAGATTATATCTACTGGGGGAAGTCGGGTGGATGGCGTATAGCACCCCTGCAGTCCGTAGCTGGTATACTATATATTATGCTTGATAGTACAGTGTGTCTTGGATGTTGTGTTAGGTGTAGTATGGATAGCTTAGGGTTAGAAGTAAACTAGTATAGCTCATAGTCGCGAACCCTAGAATAGGTTTACACCCACACGCACACCCTTGCATATTCACTATACTTACACGGTGTTGATGATGATATTGGATGACTTTGGAGAGGAGTCGATGATATTGGGCTTTGTGCCGCGAGATCGGTGATGTGATATGATTCGTATTTGGGATACGATATGTGATTCTTGCGGGCTTGGGATGTGTGTTTACCCTCGCATTCATACTTTGTAGATGGTATCAGTTGTACTAGACTTAGATCAGTACCCCAGAGTATGTGAGACGATGATAGTGATATCTGATATTTGTTGAGAGGAATAAGATATTGACCGTACCCAGTTAATGGGATGCCGTACGACGACTTACCGTACGAGCCTATATTGATGATTGATCCGCACTCATGACATGAGGATTGGCATATGATATACTGTATCGTACGCGATACTATTGAGGCGGGATCACCGACTATTATATATATATATATATATATATATATATCGACTCAGACTTAGGTGGTCTCCTTACCCCTCCTGATTGACTTGATACTTAGATCTGTAGTTTGCATAGTAGATGTTAGACTAGAGCCGAGTCATTCTTATTTCAACTGGCATAACTGCATGACATATACATATGGGTGTAGATTCTTTACTGTTACGTTGGTTATTCAATTTCCGCATATTCCTGTTATTCACATTGCTTGCATATGTTTACTGCTATATTACTATCATGTTGCTAGGACACTAGCACCATTATCGATGATGCGTATGTTCCACGTACACTTGCTTGCCGGCTCACACACTTCTTCATCGATAATTTCCATGTCACTACACAGTAGCATTATTGAATCAGGATATGACCTTGTATGTGCATACTATTATTTCCATGTTGCATGATATACTGTTATACTTGCATTTCATTTAGATGACACATACCCATACTTGTACACATATATTGATATCTTCATACTTGCTTAGATTACGCATTGAGATATGTTGTTTCCATGTTAATTCTGGATTTGGGAAACCGTGGATATTTCAAAGAGAATAGTTAATTGTTTAAAAACCCGGTTTCCCTTGATATGATATTTCGGTGCGTCCACCATGTGTTTTCTCGGTGCTAGAGTGATATATGTGAACCCGAATCGAGGAGTTGGATGAGGCCGATTACGGGTACATGGTGGACCCGGTATGGTACCCCGGGGCGAGAACGGTTTCGCTGTGTAGTAGACGGTGAGCCTGGCAGAGGGACTACTACCTACCGGTGATTGGTTGGACCTGGCGGTTATCCAGAGGATACTGACCAGAGTCGATAGATGGATATGGGCGTACTGCCGGGGCCGAGGGCCGATTCCGTAGACATAGCCCGTGGGCTGATCCGGACTGACGGAGCCCGATAGATGAGGATTTACGTGTCGATGCTAGGCACGGGTTTCATGATGTTTTCCATGATTTGATTATATCCTCATATTTACATACATGTTGCTTATTATCATTAGGTGACGGGTGGACGGGTTCCACATTTATTGTCATTGGGTGATGGGTGGACGGGTTCCACGTTTATACAAACATTGATTACATACAGACCTTGACTACATTGATCATACTTCAATTGTATATATAACAGGGTACGAGGGCGCTGTTATATATACCCTTACACCAATATTAGTGGAATGGGACGCTCATATATGTGTATTGATATCCATTTGATACTTCATCATGTTTACTTCATGCAGACATACCTTACATTTATGACATGTTATTATCTGAGGCACTAGCACGAGTACTTGGCACTACCTACATGATTAGATGTTACACTGCCACATTTTCATGCTTCAGACTTACTCTTGAGGGTCATATTATATACTGATTGTATTGACTTAGGATTATGTCTTGCATTCGATTTCTGCTTGTAGATATTCTCTATTCACGAGTTGGCAACTCACCCCCGTTGTGCCACAGTTCTTGCAGGGCTTGCCGTACAGGTTCCATAGCGGCACTTCTGGCACACTGCTTTCTTCTGCGGGTGATTTGCTTGGTAGGTGGGTTCTTTGTATCAGAACCGCCGTTGTACATGTATTATTCATTGTATCTAGAAATTCCATCAACCAAAACTTGTATATTGTTTCAGACTCAGACACTAGTGATGTATTATTTCGACCTTAGAGTCGCGCTTAGTAGTGTAACAGTTTCATGCTTATCTGGGTTTCTTTTGAACTTTGATCCTCGCCATTCGGCGTTGTATAGTTTATTGCTTGTTGCTTATTTATCCTTAAAATGGTTTTAGATTTCTGGGCTTTTGGCTTACTTGGATCAGATGGAGTCCTTTAGACTTCATATGGTTCAAGGGCCAGTCTCGTGCTCTTTCGGGTCGTGACATCCTCAAATCTTCAGATATTGAAAATAGAGTTTCTTCCCACTCCATATCTGATATGGTGTGGTAGGCACAGTCTTAGTTGGAACTCGGTTCAAAAGTTATGCAGCTGATTCTAGTGCATATCCCCAGAATGATCGTGGTAACTCAGCGTTACTCATCATGGAACGTACCATATCCAATAGGGTTCAGTTCCGTCTCTCCGATACACCGTTATGTTGCGGAGTGTATGGAGGAGTAAGCTGAGAGAGAATTCCATTCTCTTTTAGGTAATCCAGGAACTCGGCACTTAAGTATTCACCACCTCGATCAGATCTCAGTGTCTTGATACTTTTGCCTGTTTGTTTTTCTACTTCATTCTTGTATTCCTGTAATTTTTCATAGGCTTCAGATTTATGCTTCATTAAGAAGACATGCCCGAATCTTGAAAAATCATCCGTAAAAGTAATGAAGTAAGAATAACCATTTCGCGCATGTGTAGACATTGGACCGCATACATCACTGTGTATGAGTCCTAAGAGCTCGCTCGCTCTTACTCCATGTCCAGTAAATAGAGTCTTTGTCATCTTTCCTTTGAGAAAGGATTGACAAGTTGCATATGATTGATATTCGAACGGATCCAAATATCCTTCTTTATGTAACTTAGTCAACCTTCTCTCATTGATGTGACCTAGTCTACAATGCCATAAGAAAGCATGATTTATTTCTGGATACTTTCTTTTGTGTGTATTCTGGACATTGAAAATCTGTGGTTGGTTTAATACATATATACCATTGCTTAATGTACCCGACCCAATCAGAACTTGATTAAGGTGAATGTTTACAACATTGCTTACAAATGCAAATTCATAACCTTCTTTAGACATTAAAGATACAGATATGATATTACAAGTTGCATTGGGTACAAAATAACAATCCCGTAAAACCAAAACATGTCCATCTGACAATCCCAAGTGATCGTCCCCCACGGACTCAGCATCCATGCCAGCTCCGTTTGCAACTCTGAGGGTCATATCACCTGCCTTCAAAACCCTACGCTTTCTCAGTGCCTGCAAAGAATTACAGATATGAGATCCTGATCCGGTATCCAATACCCAGGAAGTATAGTTTATTGATAGACAGTTTTCAAAAACATACACACCTGAAGCCGAAGCCGCAACCTTCTTCGGGTCCTGGTTTCTGGCCTTCCAAGCCCTGCAATCCTTTTTCCAGTGTCCTTTCTTATGATAATAGAAGCATTCTTTCTTCCCTATAAGTTGTCCCTCTATTTTTGTTGCCTTTGCTTTTCCCTTCGTTTCCACTTTACTAACACCGCCCCTTGGTTTGGTGGGGGATTTCTTCTTCTTTCCCTTGGCTTTCACCTTGGACCTAGAAGAGGAAGATCCTCCAACAAACAAAGTGGATGTTTCGCTACCTTTCTGTAGGGTGCTCTCTGCACTCCTCAACATGTTGAGCAGCTCCAGAAGTTCAACTTCCTTTCCTTGTAAGTTGAAGTTCAGGATAAACTGGGCGTAAGTGGAAGGAAGGGACTGGAGAATCAAGTCCGTATAGAGCTTGTTCTCTAACGTGGTCCCAAGGTCCGCGAGCTCTTCAATAAAGCCAATCATCTTAAGCACGTGTTCCGCTACCGATGATCCGACGGCCAATCTCGCCGAAAACAGCTTTTTCGAGACTTCATATTTGGCGATACGGAATTGCTCTCTATATAGTTCCTGAGTATGGAGAATATGTATTCTAGGTCCATATTCTCGTGCCTCCTCTGATGTTCATTGTCCATAGAGGCAAGCACGAGGCACTTGGCCTTCGCGCAGTCGATCTCCCAGGTCTTACAGATTTCTATATCCGCGACGCTGGAGGTAGGACCTGGGACATGGGGAGCTTTAGTGGTAAGGAGATACCCCAACTTGTCGTAAGTGATTGCCATTTTGACATTCCTGAGCCAATCTTTGTAGTTTGGCCTTGTCAGTATATTTTTATCTAGAAGTAACTTAAGTCCGGTCATGACGATTGGTCGCTGTAATTAGGAAAGAGAGAAGAAATACTTTAGCATGATGCTCTTGCAAGTTTAGAGTGGTTTTTAGCTTCTCTAAACAGGATGGCTGCCACTGTTTCTCGAATCCTTCCCAAAACCAAAAAGGAAGAATTAGTCGGGATCAATCTTACCGTACAATACTTGCTTAACCGTTCAGCCAGGCCAGTGTTGGTACTTTGAGGGAGGTTTTCCAACGCTTTCGCGAAGTTCCTTAATTAAAGAACCTCTTTTGCCTGGGTGCGTAGCCCCGCTAACACCTTTCTAGATACCTACTTGGTTTATAGCATTGATCGTTAAGTGAGAAATTTCCCGAGGAGTAGCATATACTCACAGTAGGATCGGGATCCAAATATCATCGTGTGACAAAACTGAAGGAATCCTACCAGAATCATCGCACTCCAAATAGTATGCAGCACTAGCAAGTTTCAGTTTCTTTAGAAACTCCCGATGTGGATTTTTGCCCCATGCTCTTATGACCTTGACGTAGGCCAAAATATCATAAGTCACATGTCAAGTTCTACCCATCATTAACCAGGTTAATTTGAACCCACCCGTACATACCCTTGACGTAGGCCAAAATGGCAGTACGACTGTCTCAAACCAACGCATCTATCTATGCAACAGATAAATATCCGGCAGCTACCAATCACTATGCCTTGGCGTAGGTCAAAATACATAGCTTGAATACTACCGAATATTTAACTGAAATGATGGAGGGCTATGAATGGTTTTGGCGAAACCGTGAACGTAGTGAACTTGATATAATCGATGGAATGTGATAGCTTTTAAAAGGAGTGCTTCGAGCTCCGCGTTTAAAATTTGGTTTTGAAAAGAACCGAGTGGTTTTGAAATTGTTCCAACGACTTTACTTTAGTTTATTTTCTTGCATTAATTTTAATGCATCCCATCAATTAATCCTACCATTGCAGAAAACAATGAAAATATGACGTACGCTTCTGCCATCTGCATTCGCCACGGGGCCCCGTCATCACCCGTTAGGTTACTTAACTAACGACAGAGCGGGGGCTGGACTAGCGCGGATGCAAAACATAAGCAACGCCTAAATAGATATCATATATAGATATATACATTTGTCAGACACAATGATAGCCATTCCAGATCACAGATGAACACATTGGATATACTAGGAATCCGCGTTTCGTTCGAGCCTGCAACGAAAAGCGGATTACACGGTCGCGATGAATAGCCAAAACCCCACCCTAGACCTCTACGGGTGCGGCAAACTACACGCCAAATACCCGAAGTGAAGCAACCTCCCTCAACAACGTGAGTAGGCCACTCGGCACTTCGAGGTACCCGGTAGTTTGTGCACCCCACCTTGGGTCTATCCTAGGAGCAAAAACAGTAAAAGAAATTATACAATGGCGGCTACAACCTCACCCCGGATGTGCGGCCATACAAATAATATTACATCAATTTACATATTACATGAATTGAAAGATAAAGAAAACTCTCATCTCATAACCCCCCGGCTATTCATCCGCGACAATCCAACGAGTTCATATACACAAACCATCAACATTACAGATCACAGATATGTATAACCCCCACTAATCGACGTATAACGATTAGCAGACGTTCAATATATATAACGCATCACAGATATAACCCATTAGCTAAAATCTACAAAAGTTCGATCAAAATACGGATTTGTAACCACCCCAAACACAAATTTGTTTTCTGGAAAATCTGGGCAGAAACAACATATTCCAAAAATCCCAAAACTACACACTGAGTACACTGCAGGAAAAATGAGCCACAGCCGAGTCAACTTGGCCGCGGATCCACGGAAAGAAGCTTGTTCTTGTCGCGGTTCCGCGGCGCGTTGACCGAGTCAGTGGCTCGTTTTTCTTCTATGTTCATTTAAAACCCTGAGCCTATTTTTCGTATGTGTCAAATTATTTTTAGAGCAGTTTAAAAATCGGCAGAAAGTTCAAATCTCGGGCGTGTTTTGTGATTTTTCCTCCGATCGAAATTCTAGATACTTTGCTAACATGCTAGATAGTGTTTAGCTAGGCTCTGATACCACTGTAAGTCCACGTTACCCTTCCCGGTTCTTTCGGGGATGCGGAAATGGTGAAAAATAATTTTTCTCGGTGAAGATAACATGGACTCTAGAATAGGATCTTTGCTAAACTAACATCTAGCAACCTAACTATATGTTTAACTACTATGTTAGGGGTTATACCTAGTCTTGAACTCCTTCTCTTCTTGCTCCTTGGAGTGGTCGGATCGGCCTCACCTCGTCGTCTCCTTGTGCCGAAGATGGATCCACCCGAAAGCTTCTACCTTGGGCTCCTACCTCAATCGAGAGGAAACTAAAATACTTGGCTTGCTAGACCTTGTACTCTAGAGTGAGTAGAGAAGTGTTTTTAGGGTTTTATCTCAATGGCTCATGTTTCTGAACTCATGAGACATGAGAGCCATGAGCAAGAGGAAGAGGGAGAGCTAGAATGAGAGAGAGTGAAAATGATAGAATGAGCAAGACTTTTTACAACCATGCTATCAAAAGGAAAAATAATCATGATAATAATAATAATTAAGTATTTGTGATGGTTCATTTCAATGGCATTATCATTTCATGCATTTAATGCATTTTGTAAACAACAAGCAAGCAAAAGTCATAGCCATGAAATGATGATGGTCAACAAGTCCAAAATAGTCAACCGGTCAACAAAGTCAGCAAGTCAACAAAAGTCAAACTTTCAACTCAACCATGGCACAATAATACTTAATTAATATTATTATTAATCATATTTCTTATTCTCATTAGGGTTTATAAAAGGTCAACAGTCAACAACCCTAATGAGAATCATTTGCCTCTGTCTCTGTCAACCGTGCATACACACCCGCATCCGTGTTCCGAGGATCACAAATACAAATGAGATAAAACCAATCCAAAAACGCATACTAGGATCTGGATTAAACCAAAGCCCGCTAGTAATAACTGCCCGGACACCAAACGTGCACAAGTGCGCGGATGTGAATGAACCCTGTCGCAAAACCACGCGATCTCTACTCTGTTTTGCCCAAAGGCGAATAGCTTTCTGTGTGGGACTCTAAAGACTCGACACTACACTGGCAGTGGGTTTAACCACAGGCCGCAAGCGGTACTAGATGTACGTAACGGTCCCCAGGTAGATGCCGATAAGAAGACAGATGAGGTGAACCCATCCAAACTCCTACTGAGCCTGAATGTGACAGTCTACATACAGTCCGGTCTGTTCGTCTTAGAATATCGCATGGCGGGCCTAGGGGCCGGTAAACGTCAGTCCCCTAATATCGGTACAAGTTGTGTCGGAGTGTAGCCCAGAACACCCTGAAATAACACTGGAAACCAACCAGTATATCTCGCTTGCCCTGGCCAGGGACAACTATGTGTAATGGCTCTCCTTGACACAGCGCGATATCAAATCCTAATACCGGGAGAGACGAATCCTGTCTAACCGTCACTGCCTCCAAGTGCTTCGGGACTGCACCCAACTACTACCTGTTTGCACGACTCCTTTGAGCCGTGGTAGGTTAGTAATCAAAGTACAGTAGGAACACACTCGAGGCGAAGTGACGATGTCAGGTCAGCGGACTAAGCTGTACTCATGTCACCTGGGAACTGATAACTGACGATAGGTATAGTACCAACCAACAGTTCCCGACGAGTCTTGTCCAGTGTACTCGTAACCTAACGAGCACCCGCATACTATCTCAAGTACGACGTACTGACGGCTGTGGGACAGACCGTCTCCCCTGCTGGGATGAGAAGCGCATACGCTAGTCTACTCCGGAGTATCGATACCCTGTCTCGATAATCCTACGACTAGGGACCTGTATAAGGATGTGCTTGTAGATTATCCAGCCCCCACTAGTGTGACTGCCATCACAACGCTGGTAATCAAGCAAAGATCCTAAGGGCTCCACTAATGTGTATAGGCGATATGCTAAAAGAAACACATGTACACATTAAATTAGAAACAAACCAAGTAGCATACTACCATTTCGAGCAAGATTGTCTATACAACTGTGAATATCCCAAGCTTTCATCAAGTAATATACAAACTAGTATGATACAGTAATGGCCTCTAGGGCATATACACTAACAGTAACAACTTCTCCTGAGGCCTCTGCCTGCTCGGCGGTCAAGGTGAAAGCTTTCCCTTGACCGCGGCTTGTATTGGTTTGCCTCTGTTCTAGTGACCTCTGCTGTTGCGGTTTAGTCCCTCCATGTAGCTCTGCTCGTTGAGAGCACCCACTCACCCGGTGCTTGTTGGATCTGCAAATCAAACACTGTCCCTTGGCACGGCGACAATCCTTCTGGATATGTCCATCCCTGTGGCAGTAGCCGCAGACTAAGGCATTACTCTGTGGACAATGCTGGGGCACGATGGGATGCTTCATCTGCGTCGTCCCTGGCCTGTGAACTGGTATGACCCCTCGAGACGGTGTGTGAGTACGCGTCGGAACAACTAGGGGCCTCCTATCACTCGAGCTGGGCCACATGAATTTACTAATTAGCTTCTCCTGAATTCGTGCAGAGTTGAGCACTTGGGCGAAGGACTGCAACTCGAGTGACGCAATCAGCTGTTGAAGCTCAAAGTCAAGTCCCTGTAAGAAACGCTTGGCCCTGGTAGCCTCCGAAACGACCATATATGAAGCAAATCGGCTCAGCTGGTTGAATTCTACCGTATACACGTCAACATGACGACCGTTCTGCTTCAGTAAGATAAATTTCTCTTCCAT
Organism: Agapanthus africanus; assembly: GCA_030015575.1. Lineage (NCBI taxonomy): Eukaryota > Viridiplantae > Streptophyta > Magnoliopsida > Asparagales > Amaryllidaceae > Agapanthus > Agapanthus africanus. The sequence continues at coordinate 363,088,358 of JASDDO010000004.1, forward strand.
CTCTGCCTTGGCGGTGGGGGAAAGTAGTGGTCCAAGAATCACTCTTTGAACTTGCTCCACTCGATCGGCCCATCGAGTCTGTTCTCTTCGACGGACCACCATGTACGGGCTTCGTCCTCCAGCTGGATCTTTATTACATTCACCTTCTTTTCATTGGGTACCCGTGCGGCCGTCAGTAGGTTCTCCACATTGACCAGCCATTGTTCGGTCTCGAGTGGTTCGGCTAGTCCCGTAAACACAGCTGGGTGTAACCTCCGAAAATCCGACACCGTGCCTGTCCTGGCAAGCGTAGCTGGTGTAGCGGTGCCCTCGGGAGTGGTAATGAGAGCGGTGGATCCCCTTAATGCGGTAATCGCCCTGAGTCCTTCGGTAAGTAGGTCCGTCTTTCTCTCTTGGGTTTCCATGAGGGTCGTTAGTGCATTCAGGATCCTCTCTGTGCGATCCTGAGAACTAGAGTCCGAGGAGAGGTCGTTCGGAGAAGTCATGTCGCCGAAAAATAGATGAACGGATATGATTAGATACAAGGATGAAAGTGAGAAATAGTGAAGTGAACATATAATAAAGCGTTGTTAATGTTATCCTTTAATATTAAGCCTGGGCTCTGATACCAACAAAACCATGTCATACCCCGCTTCCCAAAATACGGAATACGGGAGGCGACTAGGCCAACCATATTCCTACGGTCAAAGAATAATCCCGCCATTGTCACACTTCGACTTCTATCATTACATGGTAATCAATAAATACAACACAGAAGTAAAGGAAACATGTCACTAGTTTATTACACAAACTTTCATTGTTCACAGTTTACAATAGAATGAAAGAAAAAGAACTACTAACCAAGTGTGAATACAAGGTCGATTTATGGAAAGTGGTGAAAGTACTGAAGGCACGACCGTCTAGATCTCTACGAGCTCGAAGGGTGGGTCTGACTCCTGAATCCGGTCCTCTCCAAACTCTGAGCATGCATACTCAGGCTGTCAGGGCGACATAATAACAATATTATAATAACAACAAAAGACAAGAAAATAAAAGTAATAACGGTGGAGATAGTAAATGCAGGCAATCAAGATGTCATTAACTGATGCAATGTAATATCTGTGTCCCTATTGGTCTCCAAGTCACTTTGAAATCGAGTTGTGGAAAAGAGTGATCATGTTTAACGCGGGTCTCCTATGTACCCAAGACTACGACCCACTGTCGTCCGGGACATAACCCTGTCAGCCGGACCGCTAAGTCCAAACCTAATATATAAGAGTCGCTGTTCGAATGATCATCTTCTAAATCACTGACCTCGCTAAATACAATTTCCTTCCCACTTCGATTTCCCCCTTCTCTCCCAGGTTTCACTATCTATGAGTATGGGCTAGTTGTGTACAAGTACGCATCAATAACACGGTTTTATTCACTATTCACTGTATTGTCACTATCACGAACCACTCACTTTTCACTGGCGTACATGACACTCCTAAACCGATACCATTCACGCTCGACAATGCATTATACACCAAAACTTAATAATGATGCGCACTATCACTAGAGGTATACAGTCGAGTAAAACTGTGAATCATGCCGCTAAACAATATATATGCAATACAAATCACTATACATCTCATGAACTTATGAAATCACATTAAATCCTAAGTTTATAATTAAGTAAAATGATACAAAAGCAGTAATAAGTAAACTCAATCGTAAGTTCAACGAAATTTGTTTCAAGTCCATCGGGTTTCGTGTTCGCAAGTTACAGCCGTTTCATTTTAAGTGTTCTCTGCTGGAAATTCAGTTCCTGAACTGAAAGTCCATTTCGTAACACAGTTTTCACCCTGTTGGAATCAAAATTAGGCGATGCTATAGTTGAACAATATTTAGGTTTATCAGTTAGGTTTCCAACTCACCATACGGATTGACAATATCCACTGTTTGCTCAGAGTTACACATTATTTAAGGTCTGTATGTACGTTCTGTCCCTGCTCGGGACTGCAGTATGTACAGATGGTTTAAGATGTAACTAAAATAGTAAACGGTGATAAAAATGAATGAAATTGCTTTCAATAGTTAGCTAACAGATTTATATTCGCTACAGTATAGGGTTCCGTATAATATCATTTTCATACAGCAACGTGAAAACAGTTCAATTCGAGTATCGACAGCCAGTGCTGCTCTGGACTGCAGTCCAGAGCCGCAATTCTCCCCGATTTTCATTATCATGACTCATTAAAATTTAATGGAAAAATTTATATTACAGTAGGTTATGATGTTAGCTTTGATATGAATCCTAAAATGTCACAATCCGTTCTATACATAATTTATTATAAATTTTAGGAGTTAGCATGTATGAAAAAGTTCAGATTTTACGACGGAAATCGGGAGTACCATTTTATGTATGCAATGACGCTACCTTGCAACCAAATTTCTACATGATATTCATTATTCTTATATGGGTTCATTAAACCCAAGTTCCTCTAATTTGAAATAGGTTTTAGTCTAGGATATGTTCGAAACTAGCTTAATTAAACGGTTATCGATGAATAGTCGATTTCCTGCTTAACGAGCATGAGATTTGAATCATAAGAATTATAAGCGTTTTCAAATACGGGTTAAAAGTTACTAAATGGATTAATTCACTAAAAACAATGACGCATGCTCATAGTAGCAAATGATTCGATTACAGTATTCAATTCAAGCATAAAATCTTAATATAATTATTTAGCTAATATACTGTATAGCATGTAAAAGGAAGTGGAATTCACTTGCCTGAAGACGATGATGGTGGCCCACAACAACGGTACGCACAAGACTACACACGGCTATAATTCGGGCCTGGCCTCGGCGAAAAAGACGGAGCTTGGTGGCGGCTAGATGTTGTGGCTGCGGCTGCAGTGAGGAGGTGTCGGTGGTGGCGGGGTTGCTCGGAGTTGGGTCGTCAGGGAGGAGCTCAAAGCTTGGAGGAGGAGGGCAACGTTGTTCGGAGCAGGCGTGGGTCTGGTGCGGGTCTCAGTGAGGGTGAAGGTGATGGAGTGGAGTGGCTAAGGAAGAAGGAGGCGGCTGCGTGCTTGGTCGTGAGGGTAGGGTGACGACGGTGGACGAGGCGAAGGAGAAGAAAGGGTGCCTGCAAGTTGGATTCGGCGATGAGGAGGTGCTGCAGCAATGGTGATGAGTTGCAGCGACGAGGCGATGATGAAGGCTACGGTTGAGGTCTCTAAGGGGAGATGGGTTTGACCAAGATAAGGTTGTTGACAACGAGGGTCACGTCGGGTGTGGAGTGCTCGGCGATGGAGAGGGATGGACGTGGCGGTGGATATTGCGGTTAGGGTCTCGGCTGTTGATGGGTGTGCTCGGTTGTGAGGTGATTGGGGTCAGCTTGGGTTGTAGCCGAGGGAAGCTCGGGGTCAGTTGGGCTGTCGCGGTGGCCGGATGAGGAGGACGAGGTCGGGTGCAGGGGTTGGCCGACGCTGGAGATTAGAATCAGTGAGGGGGAGAGGGTGAGATTAGAGAGAGAGATAACGTGGGCGAGGGAGAGAGAGAGAGAACGTGAGTGATTTTTAATTAATAAAACTTTAAAGAAGAGAGAGAGAGAGAGAGAGAGAGAGTGACGGGAATATAATTATTAGGTTTTTAATGAAATTTATTTGTGTAATATTTGGGTTTAAATGAGGATATATATATTTTTGAATTTGAAAAGAAAAGAGAAGGTAAGTAATCTGTTGTTTTAAAAGTAAAGCCTTGGGTTGTTGGGCTTGGACTCAAGAAAATTTTGAAGGAAAAGCGTGGGATTTAAATAAGGACTTGGGCTTAGGGTTAAGTTCATAGGAAACAAAATAATTTGAATATAATACAAAATATAAAATGGGTAAAATATTTTATTTGAATACAGGTATTGGCGTAGATAAAGACCGGGTATTACAGTATCCTTAGTCAAAAACAAGCTAAGCCTCAAATGCTCATATATATTTAAGTTGATCTTAATCTCTAACTAGATTAACGGTCCTTAAATAAAATCAAGCCCAAATCTAAAAATATACGGATTTGGACTAATCCACGCCCTACGGGTGACGACATGAACCGGTCTCTGTATACAATCCATGGGCAACCAAAACCAAAACAAAACATACACACGACACAAAGTGAACTGCCGGAGCAGGAGAAATTGGTTATAGCAATGCGGTAACGTAGTTAACTGCAAGGGCTTACGCCTGCAGTGAAGAGTGTCCCTACAATCAAAACCCCCTCATAAAATGAGGGGGAATCTGACGGAGTCCGCTACAACGGCCACATCCATCCAAACCTCTAATATATGGTGCCATAAATCAACTTGGTATCTTCGGAGAGGTGGACGGATAAATCTAAATAGTATCTGCCTCCAAATTCAGGCAAGACGATCCATCGCGGTTCTTCTCTATTTTCGGCGGTAAACAGATTCTGGCACACCCGGTGACACCTTTTCCACTTTCTGCTCCACACTTCATGCGTCGTGTTTCGCAAAGAAAATCACAGTTCGCTATGGTTGCCTTTGGATTCGAGATACTAAGATTTGGTGACTTGATCCTGTGCAGAAAAAGAAGAAAAATCGATGGCTTCCGGCTGCATAACTTGCAACAGCAACTCCCGCTCCGTCCCAACCGAAGTAGTGACTTAAGGGCCCAACGCAGCCTCCATTTTCTCAATGCCGGTAGGGCAAGTTACGCAAGCCACTACTGGACTATTCTTCGGGACCATGTTCCCACCAGTGGGTGTTAGTGCCTTAGCGCCGCAAGAAGAAGCTCCCAAGAAGTCGGTCTTCGATCGACTTGCAACCACAACGGCCCCTCTCAATGGGTTATCCAAATTCGATGTCTCGGTCTTCGACAGGCTGAACCGAAGCTCAGACGTCTCAGTCTTCAACAGGCTGAGCCAAAGCTCAAACGGGCCCGTAAAGAGGCTCGTGATATCTGAAGGGGCTGCCCCAAAATGATAGCCCTCCCAACTCTTCCTGCAGTCGAAGTCATCAATAGTGCTTCCCCTACCAGAAAGTCAGTCTCTGAAAGATTGACAGTTCCTCCTCAAGCTCTGCTAAGGATGTCAGTCTTCAACAGGCTGACACCAATAACAGCCCCTCAGCAAAACCGAGGGCATTGATTAGTATAAAATATTGCACATTTGAATGATTATTTCCCCCACTATTGTTAAGTTCTAAAAGGTGTTTATTGTAATTATAGAACATATGAGAGTTTATGTGTTAAAAGTTTATTATCATATGTTTCTACATTATATTTAACATAATGAGGGAAAATACATGCATATAATATTTATATGAAATATTAATAATTAAAATATGCATATCATATCAAATATTTCTAATCAATATTCTTAAGATTTAATATTATATAAAATGGCTAGGATAAATCTTAAAATAATACCATATACTACTAACACTATGACTTGAGATATTGTGCAGATATTAGTCCAGGTCTAGAATCCAAGAGATCCGAGATGTCGGAATCAAATCTGCCGAAATATTGAAGCAAATCATAAGATCTAGCAACGGCAGAGACTCAGAGTTAGATTCTCAGAATCTAAACATCTAGAAGATCTACACATGTCAACAATAGAGACCTGAAGAATTTTCAAAACGTGATGACACTAAACCGCGGCGGTTGGGCGGGCAAAATAGCACATTTGCGGCGGATCCGCGGCAGTTATGTGGCCGTAAGATTTGAGATTTTTTGGATAAGATCGTAACAACAAATCATCATATATGGCATATAAGGTTTCTGGGTTAGTGACTATATAAGGGACCGAGAGCTATACTTTGAGAAGGATCGAACCGAAGTGATCAAGAGGTCTAAAGCGATCCACGCATCCAGGTGATCATTAGCTAGTCATCTACCTCCAACAAGAGAGAGAGAGAGGGAGAGCAAAAAATTAGGGTTCTTTGTAATCTACTTTGTACGGAGAGTTGTATGCAATATGTGATTAGTAAATGTAGTCTTTTTATTAGTCTTTTCGCATTTATTTTCTGCATTTAATTTCTGCATCTTAATCATGTTTTCTTCTTCATCCTTTCTTCTATCTTAAACCATGAGCGAGTAATTCCAAGCTTGCTAGGGTTCGTAGGCTAGGGTAGATCAATGATGATAAAATCATTTAACTCTTTTTATACATTTTTAAGTCTATAAACCTTAGCAAAATAAATGTTAATATCCTTATCGGACGCGCTACCAATCTATTGCAAGTCACGACCATGATTCGAGATCTGTTCAACACTTGTTCTGTTAAGGGCTAGACATGAATAGAGATCAATGCAAGAACAAGAGTTAAGAGTGGGGAAACCCTTGTTTCTTCCAAAAGAACCATAATTCACATTCATCACTATCGATCTAGTTTTAAACTATTTAAAGATAAAAGGAGTCATTTTTAATTAGTCATCCATTACTATTAAATCATATGAACCCTACAAGGCTCTTCTTTATAAACTCATACATCTGTATTAAAATAGATCTACAACTAATCAACCAATTTTTCAATCAACTCGTCTAAAGGAAGAAAAAGATTCGCGTTTCCCTGCGGACGACCCGTACTCATCGCGGCTAGCTACTAACGACACCGTCCTGATTGCGGTTACTTTACTTTATTTACAACACTTCTTTAAACACGATCAATCAGGCATGAAGATGCCGTTTCTAAAACTAAGGCGGACTCGTCTGCAAGTCACACTCGACGTCACCACTGGCGCTGAGTGAGAAAAGCTGGGGGCAACTCTCCCTCTGGACTTACCCCACCAGCTTCAATGGTGGAAATTGACGTTGTTGTTCCAACCGGGAACAGCTTTGATCTGCTCAGGAGGGTACGCAGGAACTCTCCAACGGTGGTGCTAAATAAATTTCCCCTACCTACAGAAGCCACAGTGCAGGAAAAGACGGAGCGCCCCTATCAACGGCTCTCCTCCCAAATTCATAGAGTCTGGCGGAAAGTCCAAGACTCTGTGATCAACAAAGATTACTCTCGTCGACCGAAGAAATCGAAGGCTCAGCAAGAGGAAGACCATCCCTCTACCATACAATGAGAGACTTCTTCCACACGGGTTCCTGTTACAATGGCACCTTCAACTTCGACCTCCCACAAAAGAAGGCGGCTGGAGAAGATCCCACCGCCGGTGGCAAATTCCAAAGGTGATGGATACAAACGCCCCAAGTCTGGGGGCATGATCATGCATACGGTCTACATGGCTTCCGGGAAAGAAGAAAGTCGTGCTTCTGTAGGTCACCGGCCGCAAACTCGGTCCCTGACAAAAGCTCAGGAGCAACAACGAAAACTCCAAGAGATGCTGACCAAAATGGCAGCACTTACCGGGTAGAAAGAAAGCCCGGACACAACAGCCGAACAACGCTAGGATCAGGAGATTGATACAGAGTTCATGCGAAGGGTGTGTTAGTGATATATACCCTAGAGGCCAATATTGTATAGTACTAGTTTGTATATTACATTTTGGAAGCTTGGGATATATACACGGACATTTTGATAGTCTTGCTCAATATGGTTGGACACTACTTGGTTTGTTTCTATCTAAATATGTATATATGTTTCTTTTAACGTATCGCTAATACATATTGATAAGGCCCTTAGGATCTTTTGTTTGACTACCAGCGTTGTGATGGCAGTCACACTAGTGAGGGATGGGTAGTCTATAAGCATATCCTTATACAGGTCCCTAGTCGTAGGATTATCAAGACAGGGTATCGATACTCTAGAGTAGACTGGTGTATACGCTCCTCATCCTAGCAGAGGAGATGGTCCATCCCACAGCCATTAGTACGTTGTACTGGAGATAGTATGCATGTGCTCATTGGGTTATGAGTACACTGGACAGGATTCAAGGGGTATTGCTGCTTGGTACTAAACCTATCGTCAGGTAGCAGTTCCCAGGTGACATGAGTACAATATAGTCCGTTGACTTGACACTGCTATTTTGCCTCAAGTGTGTTCCCACTGTTCTTAGATTACTACCCTACCACGGCTCTATTGAGTCGTGCAAACATGTAGTAGTTGGGTGCAGTCCCGAAGCACTCGGAGGCAGTGGCGGTTATATAGGATTCGTCTCTCCCGGTATTGGGGGATGATGTCGCGCTGTGTTCAGAAAGCCATTACACAAAGTCCCTAGCCAGGGCAAGCGAGATTTACTGGTAAGTACTCCAGTAGTTTCTCAATATGTTTTGGGCTACACTCCGACACGACTTATTGCGCTATTAGGGGTCTGATGTTTACCGTCCCTAGGCCCGATATACGATACTCTTAGACGAACAGACTGGATTGTACGGAGTTTGTCACAGATAGGCTAAGTAGGAGTTCAGATGAGTTTTCTGTTGGGATACCTACAACGGCAGCAAGGTTTCGGGTGGCATCTCCCATGCCAATTTTAAAATTTGCCATTATAGATAACCCTAAACCTAGATCATTAACTAGAGAATCAAACAAAACTAGCATGTTAACACTTTAACATCTAAGAGTTAGGGATTACAACCTTTGTTGTCCGTTCCTTCCCTTCATAAGCACCGAGTTAAGGTCCTTATGCTGCGATCATCAAGTACCTGGACTCTAGAGAAGCTCCATGAAGAGAATGATGCAACCTTGCTTCTAATCTTCAAAAACTAAGATGATCTATCTTGAAGAAACACTAACCCAAGCTCTCACTTCACTAATCAAGTATTAGTGAAGAAAACACCCTAATCTAAGTGGCCAGAATAGATGAGGATAGTGAAGTAGGAAATTTGCTCTCTTTTGTTTTCAATTTCCCACTTAAAATCATCACAAACCCAAAAGCTAGTGAAGCTTTTTCAATAGAGGAAGAAGAAGAAGTAAGCTTTTGTGATGAAAGAATGAATTATTGTTGAGGTTAGAAATGCAACCTAGAGTTAAGAATGACATGCTTAACCCTTGTAGAGATTTTACCATGGGTTAAAGTTTGGGTTGGGTTAACAAATATCTCTCCAAAATATCAAAGAAAATGGACAAAGTCAAACCTTCATGAAGCTTCCTCAAAGCTCATCCAAAACCTAATCCAAAAGCTTAACCCTAATCCAAACCCTAACATGGTTAAATCTCAAAACCTTTGCTGCATTTGTAACCCTAACATGTTACAATATTATATATCATATATATAATATATAATGTAACAAAAGAAAATAATACAATTAACATATATCGCATATACATCAATGTATTATCCAAGTGAGAAAAAGAATCAATAAAGCGAGCTTATATTAGTTAATGTAACGTAATATATCACATATATAATTATACATTAAATTATCGAATCAACACTTGATCCGATAATCCGGCTATATTACATATAACCGACTAGTATAACAAGTGACCTTTCATCGAATCAACACTTGATTCGATGACCCGGCTATATCACATATATCCGGCCGATATCACATATCGCGAGAATAGAATATGGTATCTCATATCGTATTAGTCTCGGTCCTGCACATATCACATATGTGCTCCTACTCCGTTTTGCCTGAGCCAGGAAACGTTTGTGTAGGACTCTAAAGAATCGTCAATACGCCGACAGTAGGTGATGATCATATCAAACACCCACAAGCTGCAAGCGGACAGCTAAACGTAACAGCCACCCAGGTATTGAGCGATCAGAAGATCAACAAGCAAGCATGTACATTCTCATATGAATCCAATCAGTAACACTCCCGTACAGTCCGGTCTCTTCGTCTGATATGTCGCATATCTAGTCTAGGGGTGGTAAACGTCAGACCCCAGTAACTGATAAATCATGTCGATGTGAGGTCCATAACGGTTTGAGAAACTACTGATAACATTTACCAGTAAATCTCAGCAACCCTGGCCAGGGATTTCCAGTTATGGCCAATCGAGCACAGCGCAACATCAACTCCCAATACCGCGAGAGACGAAACCCCTCCTATCGCTCATTGCCTCCATGTGATTTGGGACTGTACCCAAAAGCCACCATTTTGCACATTCTCTTGAACGTGGTTAGGTGGAAATCAAAGCACGGTGGGAATCACATAAGTCTCTATGACGATCTTGGGTCTACAGACTAACCTGTACCAGTGTCACCAGAGAACTGCCATCTGACGTAAGGTATAATACCATCTGTGAGTTCTTGGCGAGACCGTCCAGTGTACCCAGTCTCCACTGAGCACCCGTATACTATCTCTAATATCAAACACCAATGGATATGGGATCATCCATCGCCCATCTACATTGGTCGAGAAGCTATACGCTAGTCTACTCTGGTATATCGATGCCATGTCTCGATACACCTCCGACTAGGAACATTTGAAGGATGTACTTAGCGACTACACTGACCCCACTAGTATGATCTGCATCATAATCCTGGTAGTCAAGTACTCATCCTAAGGGTTTTATCAACATGTAACATAGAGACAATCAGAGTACATGTTAAGATAAAGAGCAACCAGATAGCATACTATCATGTCGAGCAAGAAAGTCCTCTATATATATGTCCAAGCATCCACTACAATATATATCGTATGTACAGTAATGGACTCTAGGGCATACATATCACTAACAATCTTCCACTTGCACTAGGGCTATCTGTTGTAGTATCTCATACCCAACAATCAGCTGTGGTTAAAGTATCTCATACTCAACCATCCTATAAAAGTCTCTACTGGGAAATAGGCCTTTGTGAGTGGATCCACGCTATTGTCCTCTGTATCTACTCTCCTATCCTCGATCTACCGATCTACCTGGAGATCAACCATTTCTATGATCAGGTGATACTATCTAAGAATATGTCTGGATCTCTGATGGGACGGGGGTTCCTAGGCATAAGCCATAACTCCATTGTCACATAATGGTAGGAACGAATTTCATCTCATGAACTTATATATATCCAGACCGCCTCTTTGGTAGCATCCTTGGTAATGATGTATCTTGCCTTTAATCGTCTAGTTTGCCACGGTATCTAACTTGGAACTCTTCCAACATACCGTCCCTCCACTGAGGGTAAAGACAATGCCTGTGACTGACATTCAGTCGACCTTACCACGCTGGAAGCTTTCCAGTGATTCTCCCCAGGATCGATTGATACCATCTCACTACACCTAGTGAGAATCCTAACATCCACTTAGATTTATCTCATAGATCCAAAAACCCAGGATTTAGGAGGCATCACCTTGATCCTATATGGAGAATCCTTGTGATAAGAGGAGATCGACCGAGCGTAGCATAGGAAACTACTTTCCTATCAAGAGTATGTCATCCACGTACAATACGTGGATCACCACCATACTCCCTACTACCTTTTTGTATATACAAGGTTCATCTACCATTTTGATGAAGTCAAACTCTTTGACTACCATATCAAAACAGACGTTCCAACTCCGCGATGCCTGATTTATCCCATAAAACAACTTGCACGCGTTTCCGCTGCTCCCACTGTCTACGAAGCCCTCTGGCTGTGTACTTATAGACCCTATCTTCTGAATCACTATTTAGAAAAGCAGTCATGATATCCAACGGCCAGATATCGTAGTCATGGTATGTAGCAATGGCAAGTAGGATCTGGATGGACTTAAGCATTGCTTTGAAAGTCTCAACTTTTCCATGTACACCAAGTAATCTTCTCAAGATATACTTGCTCCTGATGGGGATTTAACCCTTCAGATAAAGCAACCAAAGTCCATACTTTGTTGGTGTATATAAATTCCATCTCAGATCGCTTAGCATCCAGCCATTCTCACAGAGTCACCACTCTTGATGGACTGCACGAAACTAGTTGGGTTATCATCTCATAATGCAATCCTCGCTCCCACTGTCATAGAGAAACCGAAGTATCTCTCAGGTGGATGAGGAACCCTACCAGATCGGCGGAGGGGCTGTGGTTCGTTGGAAACTATTGAATCCTCCAGGTTTACCAAATCATCAGCTGCAGTTTGTATAGCTGGAACTCCTTCCAGTTCTACCTCTTAACCACTAATTTCTTGACAAGAAATTCCCTTTCCAAAAGGTGGCATGCTGAGAAAACAAAACACCTTTTGTTCCTCAGTGTGGTAGAAGATATTCCATTGCGAATGCTTGGGATATCCAAAAAACTTCTACATAACTGACCTTGCCTCGAGTTTTTCCGGATTTTGCTTTTGACATAGGCCGGACAACCCCAAATCTTAACATCCTTAAGAGACGGGCTCTTCCCATACCATATCACATATGGAGTGGTAGGCACCTGATTTGATTAGAACCCTATTCAATTGGTATGCAGCTTCTCAAGTGCATATCCCCAAAAGGAAATAGGCAACTCAGTAGTACTCATCATAGAGCACACCATATTACATAGGGTGCGATTGTTCCGCCCCGATGCACCGACGTGTTGTGGTGTATACGGAGGAGTAATACTGAGAGAAAATTTCATTCTCCATTAGAAAATTCAGGAATTCCGTGCTCAAGTATTCTACTCCCTGATCTCATCAAAGGACATAATACTTACACCCTCTTTGGTTCTCTACTTCAAACCTATATTCATTGAATTTCTCAAAAGCTTCAGACTTGTGTTTCAACATGAACATATGTTCGAATCTTGAGAGATAATCAGTGAATGTAATGAAGTACAAAGAACCGGTCCTGGCATGTGTAGGCAGGGGACCTTACATACATCATCATGTATCAATCCCAAGAGTTCATTAACTCTTTCTCTGTTTCCCAAGAGATAAACAGAGCTATGGTCATCTTATCTTTGAGACATGACTGGAAAGTTTCACAAGATGTAAAACCAAACTGATTTAAATATGCATTTTTATGTAACTTCAGCTAGTCGGGTCACATTGATATGACCTAGTCAACAATACCTCAAGAAGAATTTGTTCATTTCTGAACTTTTCCTCTTGTGTGTGTTCTGTACGTTAAGAACTGTGGTTTGATTTAGAACGTCTATACTTTTAGATAACGTGTCTGAACCGATGAACTCTTGATATAGGAAATGTTCAAAACATTATCCATCAATACAAAATTATATCCTTCTTTACTAAATAAAGATACTGATATGATTTTGTATATCAGGTTCGGTATCTAATAACATTCGTTCAGAATCACTGTATTTGGTAATACAGGGTGATAACTTCCTACAGACTTGGCTGCAACACTTACACAATTTTTAACTCTTAAAACTTATCACCCTTTCTCAGTTCTCTACCTTTCAGTAGCCCATGTAACATATTACATATGTGGGATCCTGATCCGGTATCTCATACCCAGGACGTAAAGGTTATTGAGAAAACCGTTCTCTATAATGAACACACCCGAAGAAGATGCATCATCATGTACTTTCTTCGTTTGGGCGGCACGGGAATTCTGGTAATCCCCTATTTCCTCCTCGGTCTTATAACAATTATAAGTTAGAGCGGGACCAACGTTCCCTAGCTCAGTATATCAAGCGGGTTGGGTCAATACACCCGTATTACTATCTTAATTAAGGCGTGACATGGTCACTACCTGGAGAGAGAGAGAAGAAAACACTCAGCGTATGCTCTTGCAAGATTAGATTGGTTATTAATATATCTAATCAGGATGGCTCCCACTGTTTTAGTCAAATCTTCCTTCAAACCTTAAAAGGAAAGACTAGCCGGGATTAATTACACCCTACAAGTTCGCCAATCTTTCAGCCAGGCCAGTGCCGGTACTTTGAGGGACGCTCTCCGTGCTTTCGCACGGACCTAATTAAAATAAACCTCGTTTTCCCAGGGGCTTAACTCCGTTGACACCTTTCTGGAAACCTACTTGATCGGCTAATTGTAATGCGTAAAAATCTTCCAGGAGTAACTCTTACTCGCAGTGAGTATCGGGATCCAACTATCTCATAGGAGGTATGCAATCTCATTGCAAATTTCAACACTTGAAATTCCTGATAATATTTTTCCCCTAGCGACTTATGACCTTAACATGGTCAACAAATCATAAGCGCTATCTGTTCATATCAGAATTTTGCATTATTATATCGCCCATTCTTAATCATATTACAAATAAATAGGTGCTTTTGATCCATGTTTGTTAAATAGTTGCAGCTTACAGGTTCTCAGAATAATACAGTGAAATTCATGAAAAGACGTTACAAAAGTGAGACTACGATCAACAATAGATGAATCCATATGATGCCGCCTACCAGTTCAAGGAACAAATGAAGATCAGTAGACAGTTCAATGCATAAACCACAAGGGCAGCACAAGATTCAAGACTTCAACGCGAAGCTCACGGTAAAAGTCCACATAATTCTGCACTGTTGGAAATATGGAAGAAAGTAGAAAAGATTCTGAGGAATCAAGTGGAGAAAACAGAAGAAAAAAAGCAACATGAAGCAACCCTGAAGAACTGAGTCCAAGAGCCCAAAATACGGCCGCGGAACCGCGGCCGTACATGGCTTTCTTCTACGGAACCGCGGCCGTGCAGTGCACGTGTCGGTGCACGTGTCGGTGGGTGTCGGTGCTTTGACCCGGCTTTGTTAAGGTAGTCTTGTAATTTCATGTATGGATCAGATGTAAATCTAGGGTTTCTCCTATCTATAAATAGGAAAGACGAAAGCCTAATTTGGCGTGCCTCATTTAGGGTGCCTTTCTTAAGATGCCTCTCTTTGCCTTTTTTCTAGATTTAAATTCAATTGTAATGCGTTCTTGAGGTCATCAAAAAAGGTATTTTTATTTATCTTGCATTCTTTTATCTGAATTTAATTCCTGCAATTTTTTATCTGTCATTTATTATCTGCAATTTAGATAGTCTATTAAAACAAAAATATGAAAATGAATTTTATCGTCACTTTCTTAATGAGTGAGTAATTCCTCATTTGTTAGGGTTAGTATAGGAAAGGTTTGAGAGAAGGAAATCTCTCTCACTCCTTTCTTTGCCCATATAATTTTTATAATACGGACTCTATTTAATTCAATCACACACCGCTCACTACGGCACCCTATCTTAAATGATAGCGGTGATTCCCTAGTTAGACCGGTTGTGGTTGAATTAACTGGAGCTTAGGGCTAAGATCCAAGAAAGGACGGACAAGGAGCAAAAAGAAGAAACTAAGTTTCTTTCTAGTCTGCTAATCCCCTTTGTTGACTAATACCCTAACACCTATATTCTTACTAGGGCATTAAAAAGCAGTGAGTAGAATCCCTATTCTAAACTAACCTAATCCTAACCATAACAAGCTTTTAAATCAATTTCATCTCATTCTTAGATTTTAAAATAAAACCTACCAAAAATAGGACTTAACTCGTTAGAACTTAAAGAAAGAACACCATCTCCCTGTGGACCGACCCATACTCAACCGGCTAGCTACCAAGCGACACCGTCTTGATTGCGGTATTCTTAAATTTAAAATGCACGCAAAAACGCGAACAATCAAATGGCACCGTTACCGGGGAGACGGTAGTCACTTTCTTTGTGTAATTTCGGGTTAATAAAAAAAATTAAAAATTATAAAAATTGAAAAAATTTAAAACAAAAAAAATAAATAAAAAATAAAATAAAAATCATCTTGTTACTTTTGATTGGTTTTAGTGCGAATTGTGCAAGAAAGGATGACGGACTGATTCAGATATGGAGCAACTCAGTGAACAAATCCAGAAACATGGGATCTAAACAAAAAGAGGAGAACCAATTCAGCACAGGGAACAAATTTGACGACGTCAACCTTCAGAAGAGCCGTGGAACCGCGACACAAGTGCACATTTGACCGCGGAACCGCGGTCAACTGCTGACGTCAGCATCCCATTTTCTCTGTGAGTATCTTTTTTCTTCTCTCCCATCCTTTGAACTCCACTGAAAAAATTTTCCTGCAAGATTCTTTGCACAGCAACCTCTTTCTCCTATCCAATAAATTGTTTTTGTGCATAATTCTTTGCGCTGCCAAATAAAAAATTTTGCAAGTGTTTTAGATTTTTTGGTATGTTAACTGCTTTGCATAATTAATACGGACTTTTAAGGGGATATAACACCAATTCAGATTGGGTGGGGATTTCATTACCCTTCATAAGACCCCAAAAATCACTAAAAGCATATGCATCACCCTTGAGTTAATTAAAAAATATCAAGATTCAGCCAACTAAGGACTGTCGCGCTCATTAGGACAGAGGAAGGTTGTGGGCATTTAGTCGTTTATCTAAACCTGACTTTATGGTGCCTAGGCTAGATAAGTGAGAAAGATAACTTTAAAAGGCCCGTCTCACGGTGATTAGTGAGCGGATCCCTCATTTCTTTACTTGTGCTTACCTGGCCACAATTGGCGGTGAAGAGGCGATTTGAGGGATATCTCACAACTTGTCACTTTGGAACAGTTAGGAGCAGTCTAGTTGACTTAGGAGACCCTAACTCTAGGATTGATTATGCATGTTTAAAACTGTGGTTGTTTTGAAATTGTGCCGTAGTTCCGTACAAATTTTAGCAAAACTCTTTCTAAAAGAACACTTTCAAAAATTTCAAAACTCCAAAAACAAACATTTAAAAAAAATAATAATAATAAAATAAAATAAAATAAAAATCGCATTCTTTTTCTTCTCCTTTCTCTCATCACATCATGGGTACCCCACCTCGCAAAACTCTTGCCGAACTTTGGTACCCTCAACCAGACATTACTTCCTATGCTTCTTGTTTTGGTCGAATCGAACGACCCCTCCATGCCCAAAATTTCTTTGAAAGATCGAATAGACTCGTCTAGGACAACTAGTTGGACTCCACAATCTACCTTATATCAACCATTTCAACCTTCACCGCCTTCTTACGTTGATACTCCTTTATCGAGTCCTGTTGTAACTCCGAAACCCATGTCTATTGCTGAACATATTGAACAATCTCATAACCGATCTTTCACTCCTTTCACCACTACGAATTCTTTCGATCAACAATTCCATTCATCTTCTTATCCAAATATTGATCCTACTCTTGTCCAACCATTCAATTCTTACCAGTCCTACCCGACTTTTGCACCTTCCCTAGACATTTCTTCTACACAGCCATTTGAGAGTTTCACGTATCAAAACAACTTTGAATCATTTACTGAAACCCCGTCATAACCTATGTCTAGTCTGGAACATTCGTTGGAAGACTTTATGGTAGCGTCATGCCAACAGATGAGGGATTTGAATGCGTCTATGGCCGCCCTTATACAACCTAGTGACCCGGTAGCTAGTGTCTAACTAGCTCCAAATTTTCCAATGTATGATGAGGCGGTTGGACGGATAGAGAATTTGAGTGGAGAGAGTGAGCTGTGCACCCTTCCAAATCAATACTACCCATCCCCAATTGAATCCCACATCTCCGGTTTTGAATGTCTATCGAGTGTTCCAAATGATTCACCTGTTGAAGATAAAACGTTTAATGAGTTGTGCGATTTTGTAGTATTTGATTTACCTTATTGTGAAGGGTCCCTTTCGAGTGAAACCATCACCAATCCTTTTGACCTCTACACCTCCACTCTAGAACCTAAATTGATTGATATACATGCTTTTGTTGAGGTGTCTGAGAAAATTAATTTTCACTTGATTAAGGATACTGACGTTGAGAATATTTTGGATGATGAACCCGCAGATTTGACTGAATTTTTCTCTCCAATTCATCATCATGAGTCATTAAATGTTTCTCCCGAACTACATATGCGTCATGATTTTGATGAGAATTGCATGGATAAGCTAAATTTTGAGGAGAGTATTGAGAAAATTATTGAGAATGAAGCAATTTTACTTGAGGAGTCGGATTTTCCAATTCATTTGATCCCTTTCATTGACTGCGCACACCCTCCTGAATATTTAACCGATACCGTTTCTCAATCACTTCCCTCTTTCCTCGCTCCGACCTTGCAAGAAACCGTTACACTTTCATTTTCAATGTCTGTTTTACCAAGTTCGATGTATCCATGTTTTCTCACAAATCTTGAGGGATTTGACCTCATTTCTCAGTGGGTTCATAGATTAGCACAATCGCTTTTTACAAATCGATCATTACAAATTGTGCTAATTTATACACTCCATCTCCACCCTCAAGTTCGTATTCAACTTCTTTCTCCCACTTTCTCTGGTTCTTCTTCTAATCTTCCTTTAATGATAACGAGTGTTAATGAATCATAATCCGATATTTTGAGTTCGATAATTCTAGAAAAATAACTTTATTTAGACTCTTTTGAGAATAAGGTAGATGAGCCATACGAGTCTCCTACCTCCGTAATTTTTGAAAAATCAAGTGTGTTGAATTCTGGCGTGACACATATTGACATTGAAACGTTCAATCGGACCATCGATGATAGTTTCGAAGATATTTTCGCCGACGAACTAGCATTCCTAAACGACACGGATTTTGTGATTAATCAACCTCCACCTGAAGAAGTCGAACCACCACCATTTCTTCTTATCCCATACGAGAATGTGAACATTCTTCCAATTCCTAATTATCCACATTCTCGTTTCCGTTCACCATTATTGTTTCGTCTCTACAAATCGAGACGTAAATCTTTTCCATTACACCACTTATCTTTACCCGATTTCTTCCTGACTCTATACAACATGTTCTTTCACCAACCGCCGCTTTATAACGATAAATTTTTTGAATGGTTGGTGATAACTTTTGGCATGTGTAAGACCTTGTATAGCTTGATACTGTGTTTTTCTCCCCCCTAACTCGGAACTTTAACGCTTAAACAGTGGAAACACTGTTTCACTTAAGTTTGGGGGGGACCTTTTTTTTGTATATATATTTTGGTTTTCCTTTTGTTTTGTTTAAAATTTTCTTTTAAGGAGCGCCGGCAATTTTGACCCTCTTGGTATAGCCTGACAGTGAGGGCACTGTCGAGTATAAGTTTGGGGGTGTGCTCGGTAAGCTTTCTTCCTTCACATTCATGTGTATATTTTTGCATTTGCATACTTATTTTAAAATCTATAAAA
Source organism: Agapanthus africanus (assembly GCA_030015575.1). Lineage (NCBI taxonomy): Eukaryota > Viridiplantae > Streptophyta > Magnoliopsida > Asparagales > Amaryllidaceae > Agapanthus > Agapanthus africanus. The sequence goes on from JASDDO010000004.1 coordinate 363,107,257, forward strand.
ATCAAAAAAATTAAAAATTTTAAAAATTGAAAAGTTCAATTCTGGCCATATTTGACTTAAGTTCAACATGATGGTTGACTAGTTAGGAAAAACTAGATCCTAAATTTAGTAAATTAAAAACCCTAAAATTAACCTTTCTTAAAGTTTAATTATAGAAAATATATGTCCTTGCAGTTTATTTTGAAATAGGCAAATTTTGAGTTCAGTTCTTGGGCTAAATCAAAATAAGGGAAGAGTATTGAAATTTTTATTTAAAGTGTAAGTCTGAAAAATAATTCTGAACCTTAAGTCTAAATTATGAAAATATATACCTTACAACTTGCACATACACGCATCTTGAAACTTGGGATAGTAGAGAATACCTTGAAATGCTCTTGTCTAAAATCTTTAGTATAAAGGAAAATAAAATAAAAGTATAAATGGTGAATAAAGAGATAAAAAACACTGGTTTTGTAATTACTAAAGGCAGCATAAATAAAAAATATAGCGAGGGTGCCTTATCACCTAGTGCCCTAGACCAACTGGTTTGGGAGTCACTGCTAAGCCTTAGGTATTGCAAGACGAGGAATTACGCCTAAATGCGCAAGCACTTTTTGTAATCAGTCGTTTAGTACCTCAAGAAGTATTAACGGTCGCATGAAGGACGTGTGAGCAATTTTCATCTAAAATTCACCAACTAAAAGTATTTTGGAAGATGGACAAGAGTATGATAGCTTGAATTGAATTTCCAAGTGTAGGGGTGATACATACACACATGTAGGGGTATATGATTAGGGTTTGGATCAGAGATAGAAATGAAAGATAGGGCGTATACCTTCAGTAGAGATGATAAAAATTCCTAAGTTGAGATCGCACCTTAGAAGGAAAATTCAAAAGATGCTGAAAACTTGATAAATTTGCAAAACATATACGATCTTAAGTTAAATGAAAAGTGAGTGTGAAAAATACGGGTTGATGGTTTCTAAGTTAAAGATAATAGAATTTCTTGCTAGAATACTGAATTAAAGAATTAGAGTCAATGGCCAAACTGATCGGATTTTGTGGATAGTATCCGCTGAAAACCCTCAGGAGATAACACTCCTCCTACTAGGGACACCTAGAGGTTTAAGGGCTTGTTACATGAGCTCTGTGCAATCGCGATTCCCTGCGAAAGTGTAACAACCCTAAATTTCCTATACAAGTTTTTACAAAAAAAATTTCAAAAATCCATAAAGGGGTATTTATTGCCTGAGCACAAGACTTAAGTAATTAATTAGCAATTTAATTATAAGAAGGATCTTATAACTCATTGGTAATACCTTGCATTGCTAAACCAAGTCACCAGAGTTCAAATCCCCTGCCCCACATTATTTTTAATATTTATTTTGTTTAAATTTTATAGAAGCCCAACAGTCCACACAAGATAACTCCCAAAATGTCAACTGAACCTGAAAAACTGAGTGTGCCAGTGACTAGCCCCAGTGACCCCCACCTCCTGAGACCCTGACTCGGCCTGACTCGGCCAAGCCATCAACACATGAAATGTGAATTTTGTCCTTCCCACCTTTCCTGCATACTTTAAATCTTCACATCAATTCCAGAGAGCACATTAACACCTATTTACTACAATTTTTAATGAATTTCCTACATTTTTACATTTTTGATTAAAAACCCTACACCTACCTTAACCCTAGCCTAACCCTATAAATACACCGCTACCCCCTACCCTCTCACCCCAAAATTCTGAACCAACTCTCTCAAAATTTCCAAGAATCTTGTGTACTTTGAAAACGAGCGAAAGGCGAAGCTCCGGCGAAATCTACGGGGAACTTCCGAAGATCGTTCTAGGAACTACCGGCGACGACGCAACACATCGGCGATTCCCCAACTTCCATTTCACTCTCTTGTGTGTCCTAAAACCGTAAGTCCCTTTTCTATCTCTCTTTTCTATTCTAAAAATACGAAATTACAAAACCCAACGGAATTGGAACAACTCCGATTTCCGATTCGGTTTTCTTATAAACTTCACTTCTCATTATTTCAATTATGCTTAAACACTCTCATGTTGACTATTAAACACTAAATAACTAAATTAATCAAGGTTCAATTCATAAAATGATAGCTATTTCCATTTATCGTATTTTTCACTTAAATACCATATTGTTTTAATTATACATTTAACTCCATTAAACTTGCTATGCCTTTAAGTAGATCACGAGGCAACGACCAACCTCCTCACACACTCATATGCAACATAACACAATACTCTCGAGAACTCAGAATACGGGAAAACAAACATTTTCATTTAAATACCATTTACTTAATAAAACCATTTATAAAAGATTTAGTATTGATACATCTTTATAAATAAATACCACTTATTATGAAAATAGGATAAGGTTGTGGGCATCAGTCGTTTATCTAAACATGACTTTGTGGTGTCTAGGCTAGACAAGTGAGAAAGGTAACTTTAAAAGGCCCGTCTCACGGTGATTCGTGAGCGGATCCCTCCTTTCTTCACTTGTACTTACCTAGCCACAATTGGCGGTGAAGAGACGATTTGAGATATCTCACAACTTGTCGCTTTGGACCAGTTAGGAGCAGTCTAGTTGACTTAGGAGACCCTAAAACATAGAATACGGGAAAACGACAATTTTTCATTTAAATACCATAATTAATAAAACCGTTTTCCTTAATGATTAGTATTTATACAAATCTTTGCAAAGTGCCGTTATAACCCATTTGGGGAACCCGTTCGGGATGGTGAGGATTATCGCACATCCTCGGGCTTAGTAGTGCGAGATTCAGACCTCCGCAAGAAGCATTCGGTCTCGAAAGATTTAAAATACGACATCTTAAGAAAACGAGATTTCTAGAATATTATAAATATATACAAAAATTATTTCATATAAATATATGTATATGTAACATAAACATATCTATTTTTGAAGTATTATAAATATTTCACTTTTCTACAATATCACAAGAATCAATTTTACACTAAAATACCATGAATTCCATATAAAACCAATATTACAAATAAGTACCATTTATCATGAAAATATGATATTCTCATTAGAAATATCACAAATATAAAATCTACACTCATTACAACTCTAAAGATGATTAATAAATACTTGGGGCGTATTTTGAAAAGTATATAAAAGTATTTTTACATAAAACCCCCTCAAGTTCTATAAATTACCCTAAGGACCCTAGTAAACATAGGTTTAAGCGGGACCAATCTCTTGAGCCTCAGGGAGCCGGAGAAGTGGGTGCTTGCCTATCTAAGGTAGACAAATTAATAAAAATAATCAGGACTTCGATTTACATTTTTAATTGTCTGACTCGGGTTTGAGTCTGATTATAATCTGACTTGAATATGATTCAAGTACCATATACAATTTACAATAGTCCAATCCAACATGAACACATGAATTCATGAATCCAATTATCAATCTATACAACTTGACTGAACCGAACCATGGATATACATTCAATTTACATGGTTCTCCAGTTAGTCTATTTACATGATTCTACGGTTACATCCGTTTACTGATATCATGGTTTCGGCCAGTCAACCAATTATACAATCAATACAATTTACAAGACAAACAATACAATCAAAACACTACGGGGTTTAAGGGGTAGATTGGTACGGAAGGTGTTAAAAGTGGCACGAGACTGTAAGACTTAATGCACCTAACATGAATCCAGTTGTTGTTATACCATGGTATAAATGGTTCCTTGTACTATACTTGCTTCTAGTCTCTGGCATATAGAGACTCCTCTCGTATACACTGGCATTCTTCTGTACCAAGCTACAAACAACAGCGTTAATACAACATTACAACAAGATAATACAATTTTAAAAGATACCTTCTTATCCTGTCTATTCTACCTTACTCTTATTTTTGGGACTTACGAGCGACCTGTTCGCTGACGACATTCTCTTTCTTTCTTCTTTGAATATCGTCAGGTAATTTGGACACGCCAGAGATCGAGCCTACTGCCGAAGACTTAGATCAGTTTGCTGAAGACCCAGCACTTTAGTTTCATTGTACACATTTTCTTTCAGTACTTTACATTCCTATTATGCCATTGTTTAGGTATCGCTTTTATTTCAGTTGTATTTACTTTTCATGCATTGTACAAAAGAATGTTAATAAAAAAAGTTGCTATTCAGTTTATATATCTTGTTTCTTGTGTATTTACTTTTATATTGCTTAGATACGCTTAGCGTATTTACTTCACAGTAAATACGTAGCGGACCAATCCCGTCTTCTTCGCCGTATACCAGGAAGCGGGGTGTGCGGACAGACCCGTACTCAACCGGCTAGCTACCAAGAGACACCGTCTTGATTACGGTATTCTTTAATTTAAAATGCACGCAAAAACGCGAACAATCACTAGCCAAGTTCAACCCGTCATTTCCTGATTGAATTAAACTCACCCGCACGACCCTTAACATGGTCAACAAAGTCGCACAACTAGCCTAATCCAATCGCATCATATGCTTATGCAGATAAGCACTAATCAATACCACACACTACGCTTTGACAAGGCCAACATACACAGCACGAATACTAACTATTACTTATCTGAAATGACGGAGGGCTACGACAGGTTTTTAAGAAAACCTTTTGCGTAATAAACTTGATATCGTTGTAGAATCAAATGATTTAAATGGAGTGTTTTTTAGGCCTTTACTAGTTTTGTTAAAGAGGTCACTCCCGGTGAAGGGATCGTCGGCTCTTTCCTCGTCGAATGAGGTGTAGGATATTTCACAAATACCACTAAGCAAAGCAAGAACTAGAAAATCAATCAAAAGCCAAAATAGAGGGTTGTAGCATCTGCCAGTTATTGCTAAAGAGGTCACTCCCGGTGAAGAGATCTCGGCTCTTTCCTTATCGAATAAGGTGTTGGATTTTCTACAAGGAACGCCACTATGCAAAGCAACAACTAGAGCAACCTGTTTTTGAAAATTCGATTCCACAACATCTTTAGGTTTCTTTTATTTCATTAATCTCATTAATGAAGTCACATCTTTTAAGTTACCTAAATATCACAGATAAATACAACGTATGCTTATGCCATCCGCATTCGCCTCGATGTCCCCTCGTGCACCGTTAGGTTAGGTAACTAACAGCAGAGCGGGACAGTGCTAGCGTAGGTGTAAAACATAAGCAATGTCTATATAATATATTACATATACTATATCCAGTATCTGTCTCAACATATCAAATGATCACATCACAGATATCGCCGCAGAAGAAATATATGAAATATTGGATATACTAGGAGGTCCGTGTTTTATTACGAGCCTGTATAAAACACGGATTCCATGGTCGCGATGAATAGCCAATCCCACACCCCTAGACCCCTACGAGAGTGGCAAGCAACCCTACCAATTCTAGAGTTAGGACACCCGGTCTCGACTCCTCGAGATGGTCTTCCACTGGACCCTAGAACCTAGTTACTTGTGCTCCCCGCCTTGGGTCTATCCTAATGCGGAAAAGTAAATAATATACAATGGTGACATCATCCTCAACCCGCAAGTGCCCCAATCAAAGAATATTACATACAATGAATTATACATGAATGGAAATAAAAACCCTCATCTCACATAAAACCCCCGGCTATTCAAAACATGACGATCCAATATAACATATCACAGCAACACATAAAATCACATGTCATCAACGTAAGTAAATATGCATATCCCAATTGTCGTTGACATATACCACCGAATCCGGCGATACACCACATATTACACTTACGGTCGCAGAAAAGAAAGTGAAAAACTACAACAGTTGGAATCTGCAACCTCCTTAGGCATCACATGCCTACCCCAATGAATTCCTTAGACATCGCATGCCTAACAATTATAAACCCCGCATTTAATTCTCGATCTCGAAAACACTTTTCAATATCTAGTCGGGCAATTCAACAAGATTCTCGACATCCTGATCGAATGCTCGTCGGAAACTTTAGTAGACGGCCACACCCCGTCGACGAAGTGCACTAAGGCGGAACACCGCTGCCGCGAGCACCCGAACGGATGCTTTTGGCGACGGGGTTCTCCTACAGTCACTTGGTCGGGGCTATGGGACGCGGCTATCTATTAAGTTTACCCGGCGAGTATCCGCGTACGCTACGCGATTGCAACGGACTTTTGATCGCATCAAAATCCCGTGGCAACCGATCAATTGAGACTAAACTGCTAGATTTATAAAATTCAAACTAGTTATCTCATAACTACTTGTGGATTCCAAATATTGTATCACATTACAGAAAAAGTTAGACAATGTTAAACATTTCGATCGAATCAACAAACACCCAAAATTTCCCTTTTTTCTCAACACTTGAACTTAGTTTAAAAGCATCCATCACATGCCACAGTACCAATGGACCAGCCGTAGAAGGGTCAAACCAGCGCCTCACATGTGGCAACGCCGAACTACCACAAACCCTAAGGTTTAGAGCTGGTTCTGAAGGTCACATAATCGAGTTAAGGTTTCGTTCTTCTAGAGGGTCCACCGTGTTAATTGCACGATATTTGAATGTTCTTTAACTAAGGAAAAATCCAACACTTGGAAATTTTACAGCAAGGGAAAAAGTGATTTATCGATATCCGTTCAAACTTTTTAACACTGTCTAAACAAACCGAAACAAAGATAGAATTGCGAATACGAAACACTCCGAATTACCTTTATAGTAAATAAACATCTCATGCAAATTTAGCAAAAATAAACAACACCTGAAGTACCAAACCCTAGAGATCAGAGCATGACCAAAACCTGAAGCCCAGAAGCCACATGGGGGCCCTCCTCCTCGGAAATTCAAGCCTAGTGCTCGGCCAAATTTCGAGCATAGGGGTCCAAGTTTTGCTCATGTTCACTATTCGTCTCATACATGATTCTGCAGTTGTTTGAAAAAATTTTAGAGCTCATTTTAAAATCGACAGAAACTAGGGTTTTGCATCGGGTTTTTCGGAGTTGTTTCGATTTTGTAATCCTATACTTATCCATCTAATTCTCTAGCTAGGCTCTGATACCACTGTTGGGATAAATACAACTGCTGCAAGGTTTCGAGTGGCATCTCCCATGCCAATTTTAAAATTTTCCATTATAGATAACCCTAAACCTAGATCATTAACTAGAGAATCAAACAAAACTTGCATGTTAACAATTTAACATCTAAGAGTTAGGGATTACAACCTTTGTAGTCCGTTCCTTCGCTTCATAAGCTCCGAGTTGAGGTCCCTTCGCTGCGATCATCAAGTACCCGGACTCTAGAGAGGCTCCATGAACAGAATGATGCAACATTGCTTCTAATCTTCAAAAAGTAAGATGATCTACCTTGAAGAAACACTATCCTAAGCTCTCACTTCACTAATCAAGTATTAGTGAAGCAAACACCCTAATCTAAGTGGCTAGAATAGATGAGGATAATGAAGTAGGAATTTTGCTCTCTTTTGTTTTCAATTTCTCACTTAAAATCATTATAAACCTAAAAGCTAGTGAAGCTTTTTCAAGAGAGGAAGAAGAAGAAGAAATCTTTTGTTATGAAATAATGAATTATTGTTGAGGTTAGAAATGCAACCTAGGATTAAGCATGACATGATTAACCCTTGTAGAGACTTTACCATGGGTTAAGGTTTGGGTTGGGTTAACAAATATCTCTCCAAAATATCAAAGAAAATGGACAAAGTCAAACCTTTATGAAGCTTCCTCAAAGCTCATCTAAAACCTAATCCAAAAGCTGAACCCTAATCCAAACCCTAACATGGTTAAATCTTAAAACATTTGTTACATTTGTAACCTTAACATGTTACAATATTATATATCACATATATAATATATAATGTAACAAAAGAAAATAATACAATTAACATATATCGCATATACATCAATGTATTATCCAAGTGAGAAAAAGAATCAATAAAGCGAGCTTATATTAGTTAATGTAACTTAATATATCACACATATAATTATACATGAAATTATCGAATCAACACTTGATCCGATAATCCGGCTATATAAAAATCGTTTTTTTCCAAACTCCGCCTTCTCGCGAACACGCGGGGTGCGTGATATCGAATTACAGTGGTATTAGAGCCAAATAAACCATAACTAACTAGTTAGCAAGTAGTTAGAACTTCAATCGTTGGAAAAACCCGAAATCATAATTTAAAATCCATGCTTGTTGTCCTTTTTAATATCTGGTTTAAAAATTATTTCAGAGAACTTAAAAATACAAGCAGGGAATTATAAGAACACCCAAGAAATACGAGTCATTGACACGCCAAGACCACAGCGGAAGCGCGGCGAAACAGTGTGTTTCGCCTCGGTTGCGCGGTCGAGTCGAGGCCGAGTAAACTCGGATTTCTTCTGTAGTTCTTATCTTTTGAGTTATGATTTCTTGTATATTTTGTTTCTACCCAGTATTATCTGTGTGCTGGTTTGCATTTGGGGTAGACACTAATAATATGTTTCGATCGAATTTCTAAAGTTCTTGGCTAAGTATTTTTTTTGTGTTTGATATATGTGTTCGTAAACTTCCGCTAATTGCTATATGTCGGTTAGTTGGGGGTTGCATATATCTGTGATGATTGATTTGTGTATATGAACATTATTGGATCGTCGTGGATGAATAGCCGGGGATGTGAGATGAGAGTTTCTTTCATTCGATGTAAATTGTAATTTGATGTAATATTATTTTGCGGGGCACATCCGGGTTGAGATTGTTGCCACCGTTGTATTATTTCATTTACTATTTTTTGCTTCTAGGATAGACCCAAGATGGAGTGCACAAACTACAGAGTACTTTGAAGTGCCGAGTGGCCTACTCATTTTACTGAGGGAGATTGCCTCATTTTGGGTATTTGGCGGGTAGTTTGCCGTACCCGTAGGGGTCTAGGGTGGGGTTTTGGCTATTCATCACGACCGTGGAATCCGTCTTTCGTTACATGTTTAAACGAAACACAGAATTTCTAGTATATCTAATATGTTCATCTGTGATTTGGAATGCCTATTATTGCGTGAGATGATTTATTATTATTATTATTATATATATATATATGCTATATAGAAGACGTTGCTTATATTTTGCATCCGCGCTAGTCCAGCCCCCGCTCTGGCGTTAGTTAAGTAACCGAACGGTGTTAGACGAGGCCCAGTGGCCAATGTGGATGGCATAAGCGTACGTCATATTTTTGTTTCTCTCTGTGATGATAGTTGTAAATGATGGGACTGCAAATGCAAAGCGAAAAAACCAAAGCTGAATCGTTGGAACACTTATAAAACCACTCGGTTTTTTCAAAACAGCAAACTTTTAAAATGCGGAGCTTAAACCACTCCTTTTAAAAGCTATCAGGTTTCTTCGATTATATCAAGTTCACTATATTCACAGTTTCGCCATAACCATTCATAGCCCTCCGTCATTTCAGTTGGGTATTCAGTAGTATTCAAGTTATGTATTTTGACATTCGCCAAGGCATAATGATTGATAGCTGCTGAAAATTCATCTGTAGCATAGATAGATGTGTTGGTTTGGGATAGCCGTACTACTATTTTGGCCTTCGTCAAGGGTATGTATGAGTGGGTTCAAATTAATCTGGACAATAATGGGTAGAACTTGACATGTGACTTATGATATGTTGGCATTCGTCAAGGTCATAAGAGCATGGGGCAAAAAAATTCATATCGGGAGTTTCAAAAGAAACTGAAACTTGCTAGTGTTGTATACCATTTGGAGTGTGATAGTTTTGGTAGGATTCCTTCGAATTTATCACACAATGATATTTGGATCCCGATCCTACTGTGAGTATATGATACTCCTCGGGAGATTTTTTCACTAAACGATCAATGCTATAAACCAAGTAGGTGTCTAGAACGGTGTTAGCGGGGCTACGCCTCCAGAGAAAAGAGATTATTTAATTAAGGAATTTCACGAAAGCGTTGTAAAACCTCCCTCGAAGTACCGACCCTTGCCTGGCCGAAAGGTTAAGCAAGAATTGTACGGTGAGATTAATCCTGACTAATTCTTATTTTATGGTTTGAGGAAGGATTCGAGAAACGGTAGGAGCCATCCTATTTAGATAAACTAAAAACAAATCTAAACTTGTAAGAGCATCATGCTAAAGTGTTTCTTCTCTCTCTCCTAATTGCAGCGACCAAGATGACCGGCCTTAAGTTACTTTTAGATAAAAACATATTGACGGGGCCAAACTATAAAGATTGGCTCAGGAATGTCCAGATGGACATCACATATGACAAACTGGGCTATCTTCTTACTACTAAAGCCCCTGCCGTCTCAGGTCCAGATTCCATCGTCGCGGATAAGGAAATCCGTAAGACCTGGGAAATTGACAGTGCGAAAGCCAAGTGTTTCGTGCTGGCCTCTATGGATAATGAACACCAGAGGCGGCACGAGAAGATGGATCTTGAATCCATCTTCCTCCATACCATGGACTTATATGGAAAGGAATCTTGTATCGCAAGAGACGAGACCTCGAAGAAGTTATTTCATGCGAGGTTGGCTATCGGGTCATCTGTAGGGGACCACATCTTTAAGATGATCAACTACATTGAGGAGCTCCCGGACCTGAGGACCACATTGAAGAGCGAGCTGTATACAGACTTGATTCTACAGTCCCTCCCCTCTACATACTCCCAGTTTATCTTGAATTTTATCATTCAAGGGAACGAAGTTTCATTTCCAGAACTCCTCAACATGTTGAGGAGCGCAAAGGGCACCCTGCAGAAGTCCAGGGAGACACCCGCTCTACTTGTTGGAGGATCTTTCTCTTCTAAATCCAAGGCGAAAGCCAAGGGGAAGAAGAAGAAGGCCCCCACCAAGCCGAAATGCGGTGTTAGTAAGGCAAAGGCAAGGGGTAAGGAAAAAGTTAGGGGGTCGACGGTAGGGAATGAAGAATGCTTCTACTGTCACAAGAAGGTCCATTGGAAGAAAAATTGCAGGGCCTGAGCCCAGAACCAGGGTGCAAAACAGGTTGTGGCTTCAGCTTCAGGTGTTTTTGTGATTGAAAACTGTCTGTCAATCAACTCTACTTCCTGGGTATTGGATACCAGATCAGGATCTCATATATGTAATTCTTTACAGGCACTGAGAAGCTGGAGAGTTTTGAAGGCGGGTGATATGACCCTCAGGGTTGCTAACGGAACGAGCGTGGATGCTGTGTCCGTAGGGGAATATCATTTAGGATTGACAGGTGGACATATTTTGGTATTGCACAACTGTTTTTGTGTACCTAGTTTGACTTGTACTATCATTTCTGTATCTTTGTGATCTAAAGAAGGTTATGATTTTACATTTGTAAGCGATGTCGTAAACATCCACCTTAATCATGGTTTGATTGGGTCTGGTGCACTAAACAACGGTATATACGTATTAAACCAACTATAAGTTTTCAACGTCCAGACCACACACAAAAGAAAGTCTCCAGAATTAAATCAAGCTTTCTTATGGCAATGTAGACTGGGTCATATCAACGAAACACTGTTGACCAAGTTACATAAAGAGGGATATTTGGATCCGTTCGAATATCAGTCTTATGCAACTTGTCAATCATGTCTCAAAGGAAAGATGACAAAGACTTCGTTCACTGGACACGGAGTAAGAGCGAGCGAGCTTTTGGGACTCATACACAGCGACATGTATGGTCCAATGTCTACACATGCAAGAAGTGGTTATTCCTATTTCATTACTTTTACGGATGATTTCTCTAGGTATGGACATGTCTTCTTGATGAAACATAAATCCGAGGCCATTGAGAAATTCCAAGAATATAAGAATGAAGTGGGAAAAAAACCGGCAAAAGTTTCAAGACACTGAGATCTGATCGAAGTGGTTGATACTTGAGTGTCGAGTTCCTGAATTACCTGAAAGAGAATAGAATTCTCTCTCAGCTTACTTCTCCATACACGCCACAACACAACGGTGTATCGGAGAGATAGAACCGAACCTTATTGGATATGGTACGTTCCATGATCAGTAACGTTGAGTTACCACGATCATTCTGGGGCTATGCAGTAGATACAGCTGCATATCTTTTGAACAAGGTTCCTACCAAGACTGTGCCTACCACACCATATCAGATGTGGAGTGAGAAGAAACCCTATCTTCAGTATCTGAAGATATGGGGATATCCAGCTTTTTTCAAAAAGTAGCATTCGGATAAGCTCGAGGCACGCTCAATACCGTGTATGTTTGTGGGATACCCAAAGAACTCCAGGGGGTATCTTTTCTATTACGCAGAGGAATAAAAGATTTTTGTTTCTCGTCATGCCCAATTGTTGGAAAATCAATTTTTAGAAAAAGAAACTAGTGGGAGCGCAATAGAACTGGAAGAAATTCTGGAACCACAAGCTAGTACTGAAAGCATGGTTGAACCAGAAGTTTTAAAAGAATAAGACATCTCCGCACCACTCCGCAGGAGTAGTAGGCTGTCTCATCCGCCTGAGAGATACTACGGTTTTCTCGTAGACGGGGATAGAGAGGATTGCATCATTGATAATGATGAGCCAACTAACTTCCAGCAAGCCATTAAGAGCACAAACTCGGTAAAATGGCTGGATGCAATGCGGACCGAGATAGAGTCCATGTACACCAACAAAGTATGGACTTTGGACATTGCTCCAGAAGGGGTAAAACACGTAGGCTGCAATTGGATCTTCAGAAAGAAGATTGGTGTATATGAACAGGTTGAAACTTATAAGGCTAGACTTGTTGCAAAAGGATTTCGTCAAAGACCTGGTTTGGACTATGATAAAATCTTTTCTCCAGTGGCTATGCTCAAATCCATTCGAATCCTTCTTTCCATTGTTGCCTTCCATGATTATGAGATTTGGCAGATGGACGTAAAGACCGTTTTTCTAAATGGAAATTTGGAAGAGTGTGGCAATATGGATCAGCCAGAGGATTTCATTCAGAGTGGGAGCAGCGGGAAAGTGTGTAAGTTGCTTAAATCCATTTATGGATTAATGCAGGCATCGCGGAGTTGGAACATCTGTTTTGATGAGACGGTCAAAGAATTTGACTTTATCAAAAATCCAGATGAACCAAGCATCTATAGTAAGATTTTAGCAAGAACTGTAGTATTTCTCGTCTTGTACGTGGATGCCATTCTCTTGATAGGAAATTACATTCCTATGCTACAATTTGTCAAAGGATTCTTGTCACAAAGGTTCTCCATGAACCTGGGTGATACCTTTTACATTCTGGGGATCCAGATCTATCGTGATAGATTTAAGAGGATGTTGGGACTTTCACAGTCCAGGTACGTCGACACCATACTGAAGAGATTCAGTATAGAAGATTCAAAGCACGGTAATCTACCGGCTTGTCATGGAATCACCCTCTCCCAAGAGATGTCTCCCAAGATTGATTTGGAAAGGAATAGCATGTCTACTATACCCTACGCTTCTGCAGTAGGCTCTATAATGTATGCAATGTTGTGTACCAGACCAGATGTTGCTTACGCACTAAGCGTGGTAAGCCAGTATTAGTAAAACCCTGGGGAGAAACACTGGATAGCAGTAAAGAACATTCTTAAGTACCTGAGAAGGACTAAGGAGATGTTCTGGGTGTACAGCGGAAAAGACCTTCGGATCGAGGCCTTTGCTGAACTCTAGCTTCCAGAGTGACAAGGATGACTCCAAGTCCATACCGGGTTATGTCTTTACCCTCAATGGAGGGGCGGTCTGTTGGAAGAGTTCCAAACAGGACACCGTTGTTGACTTGACGATGGAAACGAAGTATATCGCAGCTTGTGATGCCACAAAAGAAGCAGTTTGGATGAGAAAGTTCTTAACAGAACTTCAGGTGGTTCCGTCCATTATTGATCCAATACCTCTGTATTGTGACAACAACGGGGCTATAGCATTAGCGAAGGAGCCCAGGTCCCATCAGAAGTCCATACACATCTTAAGGCGGTATCATCTGATCAGGGAGATCGTGAATCGTCGGGAGATCTAGGTGCGGGGAGTTGATACGGAGAACAACACTGCAGATCCATTCACAAAGGCCATCTCTCAGATGTAGTTCGAGAGGCTATTCGAGATGATAGGTCTATGATATACCAGCACATGGCCTTAGTGCAAATGGGATATTGTTAGTGATATATGCCCTAGAGGCCATTATTGTATAATACTAGTTTTTATATTACATTTTGGAAGCTTGGGATATATACACGGACATTTTGACAGTCTTGCTCAATATTGTAGTATGCTACTTAGTTTGTTTCTATCTAAATATATGTATATGTTTCTTTTAACGTATCGCTAATACATATTGATAGAGCCCTTAGGATCTTTTGCTTGACTACCAGCGTTGTGATGGCAGTCACACTAGTGGGGGTGGGAGTCTATAAGTATATCCTTATACAGGTCCCTAGTCGTAGGATTATTAAGACAGGGCATCGATACTCCAGAGTAGACTGGTGTATACACTTCTCATCCCAGCAGGGGAGATGGTCTGTCCTACAGCCATTAGTACGTTGTACTGGAGATAGTATGCAGGTGCTCATTAGGTTATGAGTACACTGGACAGGACTCGTCGGGTACTGTTGGTTGGTACTATACCTATCGTTAGGTAGCAGTTCCCAGGTGACATGAGTACAGTATAGTCTGTTGACTTGACACTGCTGCTTCGCCTCAAGTGTGTTCACACTGTTCTTAGATTACTACCCTACCACGGCTCTATTGAGTCGTGCAAACATGTAGTAGTTAGGTGCAGTCCCGAAGCACTTGGAGGCAGTAGCGGTTAGATAAGATACATCTCTCTCGGTATTGAGGGTTGATGTCGCGCTATGTTCGGAAAGCCATTACACAAAGTCCCTGGCCAGGGAAAGCGAGATTTACCGGTAGGTACTCCAGTAGTTTCTCAGGGTGTTTTGGGCTACACTCCGACATGACCTATTGCGCTATTAGAGGTTTGAAGTTTACCGCCCCTAGGCCCGATATGCGATACTCTTAGACGAACAGACCGAACTGTATGGAGATTGTCACAGATAGGATCAGTAGGAGTTCGGATGAGTTTTCTCATCGGCCTTCTTATCGACGGATACCTGGGTAGCCGTTACGTGCATCTAGTACCGCTAACGGCTTGTGGTTAAACCCACTGCCAGCGTAGTGTCGAGTCTTTAGAGTCCCACACATAGGGTTTCCCTACTTCGAGCGAAACGATATAAAGGTCGTATGGTTTTATGACAGGGTTCGATCACATACGTGTACTTGTGCACGTATGATGTTCGGGCGGATAATACTAGTAGGCTTTGGTTTAAGCCGGATCCTAGTATTAGATCGTTGGATTAGTTCCGTCTCATTGTATTAGTGTTTCTCGGAATACGGATACGGGTATGTATATACGGATGCGGGGAAT
This sequence comes from Agapanthus africanus, assembly GCA_030015575.1. Lineage (NCBI taxonomy): Eukaryota > Viridiplantae > Streptophyta > Magnoliopsida > Asparagales > Amaryllidaceae > Agapanthus > Agapanthus africanus. Next base: position 363,122,638 of record JASDDO010000004.1, read on the forward strand.
TCTTGTAATTAGTTCAATATGGCTTCTAGAAGGAGACGCCTCATTAGTGTTTTTATTTTGATCAAAACATTTATGAGGTAGAGGAAATGAGGTGTTATTTGTATGATAAATGGAGCATGGCAACTTGGTGACTCGTGTACGGCTATTGAGGCAAGAGTGGACTTAGATATTTTGAGATATTTGTGTGAGATATTTTCATTTGATTAATAGTCATCATAATAGCCATATTCATTCTATCATTATCACAAACACTCTGTCTTTCCTCAAGCTCTCTTCTTCTTCCTCTCAAACCCTAATTGTTTCATATGTTGAGAATCCTAGGGTTAGTGAGACTAACCTATCCATAATCACTCTCTACTTCCTCCAGGCTACTTAGTTTAGCACACTAAGCACCCTAGTTACCTCATCTTAGAGGTAGAAGCTCAAGGTAGACACTCTCGAGTGGATCTTCTTCGATTCAACAAGGCCGACGAGGAGGCATGATCCATACATACTCCAAGGAGCTCACGACGAGGAGAAGGACAACGAGAAGAAGAAGGACTAGTAACTTGAGGTATAACTTTCTTACATAGTAGTTAAACCTCATAGTTTGTTTGTTATTTAGGGTTTAGTATCCATACTGGAGTTTAGTCGATGTTACTATGCATATAAAAATCGTTTTTTGCAAACTCCGCCTCCCCGTGAATACGCGGGGTGCATGACATCGACTTACAGGGTTCTTGAAAGAAAAGACAAGGAAGCCGCTAAGCAGGCTACCAAGATAAAGCAGATAGCTCTCTTATTCCAGGACATGGTTGGAATGATGATCCAGCCAGATCCCCCAGCCGAAGATCCGCAGATAATCATCCAGGATGACAGAGGGGAAACATCAAACCCTCTTCCGACCTTATCAGTGGCCAAGGAGGAAACGATCTCCAAGGCTGCTTTTGATTATTACATCGCTCAACAAATACGAGCTCATCAAGAAAATGAAGCGGCCGGCCAAACTGTCAGAACTGGGCTACTGTATCCAGGCTGGTATGACCAAATCGAGTACCCGCAAGGATATACGATCCCCAAGTTCCATGTGTACAAGCGGACAGGCAACCCACACCAGCACGTCACGCAGTTCAGAGCTCTGTGCGGCAACACTGGAGGCGATGACAAACTGCAGATTCGCCAGTTTGTTGGTAGCATGTCGGAGACGGCCTTTGAATGGTACTCGGAGCTCCTAAATGACTCCGTAAAGACATTCACAGAGATGGAGCTGCTATTCACACAGCGGTTCGCCAGTGCACCCCGATCACGGCTTTAATCAATACCAGGTAAGGACGGGAGAAACCTGGGTCCAATATGTGATCCGGTGGCGGAACCTATGGTCAAAGTACGAACATGGCATCAAAGAATCCCCCGCCATGGGCATGTTCATCGGGACCCTAGATCCGCAAACGACTATGTCCCAGTTCATAACGTTCTTCAAGCCGACGACCTGTTAGTTATATATATGCCCTAGAGGCCATTACTATACATGAGATGTATATTGTAGCGGATGCTTGGACATATATAGGGAGGACTTTCTTGCTCGACATGATAGTTTGCTATCTGGTTACTCTTTACCTTAACGTGTACACAGATTGTCTCACTGTTACATGTTGGTAAAACCTTTAGGATGTGTACTTGACTACCTGGACTATGATGCGGATCAAACTAGTGGGGACATGGTAGTCCATAAGTACATCCTTCAAGGTCCCTAGTCATGGGTGTATCGAGACGGGGAATAGATATACCAGAGTAGACTAGAGTATACCTTCTCGACCCATATAGATGGGCGATGGATGATCCCATATCCATTGGTGTTTGACATCAGAGATGATATACGGGTGCTCAGTGAAGATTGGGTACACTGGACGGACTCGCCGAGAACTCCCAGATGGTATTATACCTTACGTCAGATAGCAGTTCTCTGGTGACACTGGTGCAGATTAGTCTGTAGACCCGAGATCGTCATAGAGTCTTGTGTGATTCCCACTTTGTTTTGATTTCCACCGTACCACGTCCAAGAGGGCGTGCAAAACGGTGGTTTTTGGGTACAGTCCCGAGTCACATGGAGGCAATGAGCGATAGGAGGGGTTTCGTCTCTCCCGGTATTGGGGGTTGATGTTGCACTATGCTCGATTGGCCGTAACAGGGAAGTCCCTGGCCAGGGCTGGTTTAGAGATTTACTGGTAAGTGTTACCAGTAGTTTCTCGACCCGTTATGAGCCTCATATCGGCATGACTTATCGGTTATTGGGGTCTGACGTTTACCACCCCTAGACTTGATATGCGACATATCAGATGAGGAGACCGGACTGTACGGTAGTGTCACTGTCAGGCTTTTTGCAGGAGTTGGAGCGGGCTTGCTTGCTGATCTTCTGATCGCTCAATACCCGGGTAGCCGTTACGTCTAGCTTGTACCGCTTATGGCTTGTGGGTGCTTGATATGATCATCACCTACTGCCGGCGTATTGACGAGTCTTTAGAGTCCTACATAGAGGTTTTACTGGCTCAGGCAAAACGAAATAGGAGCGCATATGTGATATGTGCGGGACCGAGAATAATGCGTGTATGTGATACCGTATTCTATTCTCGCGACTATTGTATCGGCCGGTTATATGAGATATAGCCGGGTTATCGAATCAAGTGTTGATTCGAAAAGTTGGTATATTTAGTGTTAGTCGGTTATATGTGATATAACCGGATTATTAAGTCAAGTGTTGATTTAATAATTTAGTGTATAATTGTATATGTGATATACTAATTTACATTAACTAACATTGGTTCACTTAAGCATTTGTTTTTCTCACTTATGCACAACTTAATATATATGTGATATATATTTATTTGTGTTCATTTTGTATCATGGTTGTTGATACAACTATCATGGGTGTATGAGACATATACCATACTAATTATATTGGTAGGGTTTTAATATACAAAGTAAATACAAAATTAGTGGATAATTGTTCATGTGCATGAAGCTTCATGAAGCTTATGAGTGCATTGACCAAAGTCCACTAGTTTTGTTTTACTTAGGATATTAATTAACCTAACCATTATAATGTAGCCATGGTTATGTCTCTACATGAGTTAGTATATGATACCCACTCACCTATGGTTAGCTAACTCTCTCTTGATTAGTTTTCATTCTCATTTTGAGCTCATCTTCTTCCTCCTTCAAATGCTTGCTAGGGTTTGATAAAGAGAGAGAAAGATTGTGAGAAAAGAAATTCTAAAGTGTACCCATTTCCTATTTCATCATCCTCTACTAGACTAGCACTTTAGTTTAGGGTGTTTGCTTCACTAATTCTCTAGTTAGTGAAGTAGAAGCTTGAGTTCGTATTCCCTCGACGTAGATCATCTTCGGCCTCGAAGACTTCAAGCAAAACCGTTGCCCTCTTCTCATGGAGCCGTCCGAGAGTCCGGGAGTTCGATGATCACAGCGAAGGGACTACAACAAGGAGCTTTAGAAGTGAAGGACCGATCTACAAAGGTTGTATTTCGTATTCACTTAGTGATAATTGTTATTTACTTGCATGTGTTACCCTAATTATCTAGCAAAGATCTTGTTTAGGGTTATTCGGCACGGCTAAAATTTTAATCGGGCATGGTTGATGCCTTGTAGAACCTTGTTAGAGTGCCTAGTAACCCTACAGTGGTATCAGAGCCTAACTAGAGCATTAGGCGACGTCTATACGAAGTTAAAACTCCGATCGAACCCCGATACGACAAAGTGGACCCCCTATCTGGAAAATTTTTAAAACTGTGATATTTTCTGTATTAAAAATACCTAAAAAAATCAGCAGGTAAATATAAACATTACTGTAGAAAACGAGCAACTAACTTGTACGGATCGCCGCGGAACCGCGGCAATACCCTGCTTGTGCCGCGGATCCGCGGCTGTACAGTGACATTTTGCTTTTGTTTTTGTACAGTAATTTCTATTTCTGTTAGTGTATCTTTCTGGGTATTTTTAATTTGACTCAAGTGTTGAGTGTTCTGGGGTTTATTTTGTATTTGTTGATTCGATCGAAAAATTTTATTTCGTTATGTTTTCTGGATAATTTAGAAAGTATTAAAAAGTTCGAACGGATATCAATAACTCACTTTTTCCCGACCCGGAAAATTTCCAAGTGTTGGATTTTTCTTTAGTTTAAGAACGTCTAAATCATGCAAGTTACGCAATGGACCCTCTGGAAGACAACAAACCTTAACTCGATTATGTGACCGTCTTGAACTGCCTTTTGAACCTTACGGTTTGGGGCAGTACGGCGTTGCCACATGTGAGGCGTTGGCTTGACCTTTCTACGGCCGGACCATTTGCACTGTGGCATGTGATGGATGTTTTTAAACTCCCCTCAAGTGTTGAGAACTATTTGGGAAAACTTGGGTGTTTGATTATTCGATCGGAAAGTTTAACATTGTCTATTTATCTGGAAAGTGATACAATATTTGGAATCCACAAGTAGTTATGAGATAACTAATTTGAATGTTATAAACATAGCAGTTTAGTCTCAAATGATCGGTTGCCACGGAATTTTGATGCGATCAAAAGTCCGTCGCAATCACGTAGCGTACGCGGATACTCGCTGGGTAAACTTAATAGACAGCCACGCCCCAGAGCCCCGACCAAGTGACTGTAGGAGAACCCTATCTCCAAAAGCATCCGTTTGGGTGCTCGCGGCAGCGGTGTTCCGCCTTAGTGCACTTCGTCGACGGCATCCTGGGGTGCGGCCGTCTACTAAAGTTTGCGACGAGCATTCGATCTGTATATCGGGAATCTTGTTGAATTGCCCGACTAGATATTGAAAAGTGTTTTCGATATAGAGACTAAAATGTAGGGTTTATAATTGTTAGGCATGCGATGTCTAAGGAATTCATTTGGTTAGGCATATGATGTCTACAGAAGTTGCGGATTCCAACTGTTGTGGTTTTACACTTTCTTTTCTGTGACTGTAAGTGTAATATGTGATATCGCCGGTTTCGTTGCTATATGTCAACGACAATTGGGATGCGCATATTTACTTACGTTGATGACATGCGATGTTATGTGTTGCTGGATATGTTATATTGGATCGTCGCGTTTTTGAATAGCCGTGGGTTTTATGTGAGATGAGGGTTTTTATTTTCATTCATGTAAAATTAAATGTATGTAATATTCTTTTATTGGGGCACTTCCGGGATGAGGTTGATGTCACCATTTGTATATTATTTACTTTTCCGCATTAGGTAGACCCAAGGAGGGGAGCACAAGTAACCGGGTTCTAGGGTCCAGTGGGAGACCAACTCAAGGAGTCGAGTCCGGGTCTCCTAACTCTAGAATTGGAAGGGTTGCTTGCCCCTCTCGTAGGGGTATAAGGGTGTGGGTTTGGCTATTAATCGCGACCGTCGAATCCGTGTTTAATAGAGGCTCAAAATAAAACACGGACGTCCTAGTATATCCAATGTTTCATATGTTTCTTCTGCTGCGTTATCTGTGATGTGATCATGTGATATGTTCTGATAGATACTATATATAGTATATATGATATATTATATAGACGTTACATATGTTTTACACCCGCGCTAGCCCTGCCCCACTCTGCCGTTAGTTACCTAACCTAACGGTGCACGAGGGGACATCGAGGCGAATGCGGATGGCATAAGTGTACGTCGTATTTATCTGTGATGTTTAGGTGACTTAAATGATGGGACTTCATTAATATGATTAATGAAAGAAAAAAAACCTAAAAGATATTGTGGAATCGAATTTTCAAAAACAGGTAGCTACAGTTCTTGCTTTGCATCGCGGTGTTCCTTGTAGAACATCCTGCACCTTATTCGATAAGGAAAGGGCCGAGATCCCTTCACCGGGAGTGACCCCTTTAGCAATGACTGGCAGATGCTACACCTCTCGGTTTTGTCTTTTGATTGCTTTTCTAGTTCTTGCTTTGCACAGTGATATATATGATATATCCTGCACCTCATTCGACGAGGAAAGAGCCGAGATCCCTTCACCGGGAGTGACCTCTTTAGCGAAACTAGCAAAAGCCTCAAAAATACTCCATTTTAAAATCATTTGATTCTACAACGATATCAAGTTCATTACGCAATAGGTTTTCAGAAAAACCTGTCGTAGCCCTCCGTCATTTCAGATAAGTAGTAGTTAGTATTCGTGCTGCGTTTGTTGGCCTTTGTCAAGGCGTAGTGTGCGGTAGCTGACTAGTGCTTATATGCTTATGCATATGATGAAGATTGGGTTAGGGTAGCTGTACGACCTTGTTGGCCTTTGTCAAGGGTCGTGCGAGTCGGTTTAATTCAATCAAGAAATGACGGGTTGAACTTGACTAGCATCCTATGGTTTGTTGGCCTTTGTCAAGGTCATAGGAGATTAGGGGCAAAATTATCGGGAATTTCAAGTGTTGAAATTTGCAATGAGATTACATACCTTCTATGAGATAGTTGGATCCCGATACCCACTGCGAGTAAGTGTTACTCCTGGGAGAGTTTTACACATTACAATTAGCCGATCAAGTAGGTGTCTAGAAAGGTGTCAACGGGGTTACGCCTCTGGGAAAACGAGGTTTACTTTAATTAGGTCCGTGCGAAAGCACGGGGAACCTCCCTTAAAGTACCGACACTGGCCTGGCTGAAAGATTGGCGAAATTGTAGGGTGTAATTAATCCCGGCTAGTCTTTCCATTTAGGGTTTGAAGGAAGATTTGATAAAAACAGTGGGATCCATCCTGATTAGATAAAATATATAACCAATCTGATCTTGCAAGAGCGCACGCAGAGTGTTTTCTTCTCTCTCTCTCTCTCCAGGTAGCGACCATATCACGCCTTAATCAAGATAATAATACGGATGTATTGACCGAACCCGCTTGTTATACTGCACTGGGGAACGTTGGTCCCGCTCCAACTTATAAATATTATAAGACAGAGCAGGAAATTGGGGATTACCAGAATTCCCGTGCCGCCCAAACGAAGAAAGTACATGCTGATGCATCTTCTTCGGGTGTGTTCATTACCAAGAACTGTTTTTCAGTATCCTTTACATCCTGGGTATTAGATACTGGATCAAGATAACACATATGTAATCTGTTACATGGGCTACAGATAGGTAGAGAACTGAGAACGGGTGATAAGTTTCATGAGATAGAAACGGTGCAAGTGTTGCAGCCAAATCTGTTGGAAATTATCACCCTGTATTACCAGAATACATTGATTCTGAACGAATGTCATTAGATACCGAACCTGATATTCAACATCATATCAGTCTCTTTATTAGTAAAGAAGGATATAATTTTGTATTGTTGGATAATATTTTGAACATTTCCTATATCAAGAGTTTATCGGTTCAGGCACGTTATCTAAAAGCATTGACGTTGTAAATCAAACCACAGTTCTTAGTGTACAGAACACACACAAGAGGAAGAGTTCAGAAATGAACGAATCCTTCTTGAGGTATTGTAGACTAGGTCATATCAATGTGACCCGACTAGCTGAAGTTACATATAGATGCATATTTAAATTAGTTTGAATTTACATCTTGTGAAACTTTCCGGTCATGTCACGGAGATAAGATGACCATAGCTCTGTTTTTAGGAAACAGAGAAAGAGTTAGTGAACTCTTGGGATGATACATGTTGATGTATGAAGGTCCTCTGTCTACACATGCCAAGACCGGTTCTTTGTACTTCATTACATTCGCTGATGATCTCTCAAGATTCTGACATATATTCCTGTTGAAACACAAGTCCGAAGCTTTTGAGATATTCACAGAATATAAGTTAGAAAGTAGAGAACCAAAACGGGTATAAGTATTATGTCCTTTGATGTGATCAAGGAGGAGAATACTTTAGCACGGAATTCCTGGATTATTCTAAAGGAGAATGAGATTCTCTCTCAGCATTATTCCTCCGCATACACCACAGCACGTCGGTATATCGGGGTGGAGCAATCACACCCTATTTGATATGGTGCGCTCTATGATGAGTACTACTGAGTTTCCTATTTCCTTTTAGGGAGTTATGCACTTGTGAAGTTGCATACCTATTTAATAGGGTTCCGATCAAATCAGTTTCCTACCACTTCATATGGGATATGGAAAGGGAAGAGCCCATATCTTAAGTTTGTTAAGATTTGGGGTTGTCCAGCATATGTCTAAAAGCATAATCCGGACAAGCTCGAGGCAAAGTCAGTTCTGTAGAAGTTTGTTGGATATCCCAAGCATTCGCAAGGGAATATCTTCTACCAAACCGAGGATCAAAAGATGTTTTGTTTCTCAATATGCCACCTTTGTGAAAGGGAATTTCTTGAGAAGAAATTAGTGGTCATGAGTTAGAACTGGAAGGAGTTCCAGCTATACAAACTGCAGCTGATGATTTGGTAGAACCAAAGGATTCAATAGTTTCCAACGAGCCTCAGCCTCTCCGCCGATCTAGTAGGGTTCCTCACCCACCTAAGAGATACTTCAGTTTCTCTATGACAGTGGGAGTGAGGAATGCATCATGAGATGATGACCCAACTAGTTTCGAGCTGGCCATCAGGAGTGGGACTCTGTAAGAATGGCTGGATGCTTAGCGATCTGAGATGGAATCCTTATACACCAACAAAATATGGACTTTGGTTGCCTTATCTGAAGGGTTAAATCCCCATCAGGAGCAAGTATATCTTAAGAAGATTACTTGGTGTACATGGAAAAGTTGAGACTTTCAAAGCTATGCTTAAGTCTATGCAGATCCTACTTTCCACGGCTACATACCATGACTACGATATCTGGCGGTTGGGTGTCATGACTGCTTTTCTAAATGATGTTTTAGAAGAGAGAGTCTATAAGTACACAGTCAGAGGGCTTCGTAGACAGTGGGAGCAGCGGAAACGTGTGCAAGATGTTTTATGTGATAAAGCAGGTATCGCGGAGTTGGAACGTCTATTTTGATGTGTTAGTCAAAGAGTTTGACTTCATCAAAATGGTAGATGAACCTTGTATATACAAAAAGGTAGTAGGGAGTATGGTGGTGATCCTCGTAGAGTACGTGAATGACATACTCTTGATAGGGAAGGAGTTTCCTATGCTACGCTCGGTCAATCTCCGCTTATCACAATGATTCTCCATATAGGATCAAAGTGATACCTACTAAATCCTGGGTTTTGGATATATGAGATAGATCTAATTGGATGTTAGGATACTCACTAGTTGTAGTGAGATGGTATCAATTGATCCTGGGGAGAATCACTGTAAAGGTTCCAGAGTGATAAGGATGACTGAAAGTCAGTCACAGGCATTTTCTTTACTCTCAGTAGAGGGACGGTATGTTGGAAGAGTTCCAAGACAGATACCGTGGCATACTAGACGATTAAAGGCAAGACACATCGCTACCAAAGATGCTACCAAAGAGGCAGTCTTGGTGTATATTAGTTCATGAGATGAACTTCATTCCTACCATTGTGTGACAATGGAGTTGTAGCTTATGCCTAGGAACGCCCGTCCCATCAGTGATCCAGACATATTCTAAGGCAGTATCACCTGATCATGGAGATGGTTGATCTCCACGGGATCGAAGTCAGGAGAGTAGACTCAGAGGACAACACGGCGGATCCACTCACAAAGGCCATTTCCCAGAGAGAGACTTTTTATGGGATGGTTGAGTATAAGATACTTCAACCACTGTTATCAGATGGCCCTAGTGCAAGTGGGAGATTGTTAGTTATATGTATGCCCTAGAGGCCATTACTATACATGAGATGTATATTGCAGTGGATGCTTGGATATATATAGGGAGGACTTTCTTGCTCGACATGATAGTATGCTATCTGATTACTCTTTACCTTAACGTGTTCACAGATTGTCTCTCTGTTACATGTTGGTAAAACCCTTAGGATGTGTACTTGACTACCTGGACTATGATGCGGATCATACTAGTGGGGATATGGTAGTACATAAGTACATCCTTCAAGTTCCCTAGTCGTAGGTGTATCGAGATGGGGCATCGATATACCAGAGTAGACTAGCGTATACCTTCTCGACCCATATAGATGGGCGATGGATGATCCCATATCCATTGGTGTTTGACATCAGAGATGATATACTGGTGCTCAGTGAAGATTGGGTACACTGGACGGACTCGCCGAGAACTCCCAGATGGTATTATACCTTACGTCAAATGGCAGTTCTCTGGTGACACTGGTGCAGATTAGTCTGTAGACCCGAGATCGTCATAGAGTCTTGTATGATTCCCACTGTGCTTTGATTTCCACCTTACCACGTCCAAGAGGGCGTGCAAAACGGTGGTTTTTGGGTACAGTCCCGAGTCACATGGAAGCAATGAGCGATAGGAGGGGTTTCGTCTCTCCCGGTATTGGGGGTTGATGTTGCGCTATGCTCGATTGGCCGTAACAGGGAAGTCCCTGGCCAGGGCTGGTTTAGAGATTTACTGGTAAGTGTTACCAGTAGTTTCTCGACCTGTTATGAGCCTCATATCGGCATGACTTATCGGTTATTGGGGTCTGACGTTTACCACCCCTAGACTTGATATGCGACATATCAGACGATGAGACCGGACTGTACGGTAGTGTCACTGTCAGGCTTTTTGCAGGAGTTGGAGCGGGCTTGCTTGCTGATCTTCTGATCGATCAATACCCGGGTAGCCGTTACGTCCAGCTAGTACAGCTGACGGCTTATGGGTGCTTGATATGATCATCACCTACTGCCGGCGTATTGACGAGTCTTTAGAGTCCTACATAAAGGTTTTACTGGCTCAGGCAAAATGAAATAGGAGCGCATATGTGATATGTGCGGGACCGAGAATAATGCGTGTATGTGATACCGTATTCTATTCTCGCGACTATTGTATCGGCCGGTTATATGAGATATAGCCGGGTTATCGAATCATGTGTTGATTCGAAAAGTTGGTACATTTAGTGTTAGTCGGTTATATATGATATAACCGGATTATTAAGTCAAGTGTTGATTTAATAATTTAGTGTATAATTGTATATGTGATATACTAATTTACATTAACTAACATTGGTTCACTTAAGCATTTGTTTTTCTCACTTGTGCACAACTTAATATATATGTGATATATATTTATTTGTGTTCATTTTGTATCATGGTTATTGATACAACTATTATGGGTGTATGAGACATATACCATACTAATTATATTGGTAGGGTTTTAATATACAAAGTAAATACAAAATTAGTGGATAATTGTTCAAGTGCATGAAGCTTCATGAAGCTTATGAGTGCATTGACCAAAGTCCAATAGTTTTGTTTTACTTAGGATATTAATTAACCTAACCATTATAATGTAGCCATGGTTATGTCTCTACATGAGTTAGTATATGATACCCACTCACCTATGGTTAGCTAACTCTCTCTTGATTAGTTTTCATTCTCATTTTGAGTTCATCTTCTTCCTCCTTCAAATGCTTGCTAGGGTTTGATAAAGAGAGAGAAAGATTGTGAGAAAAGAAATTCTAAAGTGTATCCATTTCCTATTTCATCATCCTCTACTAGACTAGCACTTTAGTTTAGGGTGTTTGCTTCACTAATTCTCTAGTTAGTGAAGTAGAAGCTTGAGTTCGTATTCCCTCGACGTAGATCATCTTCGGCCTCGAAGACTTCAAGCAAAACCGTTGCCCTCTTCTCATGGAGCCGTCCGAGAGTCCGGGAGTTCGATGATCGCAGCGAAGGAACTACAACAAGGAGCTTTAGAAGTGAAGGACCGATCTACAATGGTTGTATTTCGTATTCACTTAGTGATAATTGTTATTTACTTTCATGCGTTACCCTAATTATCTAGCAAAGATCTTGTTTAGGGTTATTCGGCATGGCTAAAATTTTAATCTGGCATGGTTGATGCCTTGTAGAACCTTGTTAGAGTGCCTAGTAACCCTACACGACCTTCCAGGCTCTTATCGATAAACTGGCCTAAATGGACCAGATGGGCCACGAGCCTTCCTCCTCAAATAAGGACCCTCGAAACACCAAAGGTAAAAGGAAAGCGTCCTTCATCACCAACGCTCAACAATAACCGAGCGACCCAAAACCGGTTGTTCGCCAAAACAATGCACGTCCACGCCTATCCCTGGAAGAAAGGCTAGGACGTGCTTACTCGTTTTCCCGTGATAAGACGAGGAGACTATTTGAGCTGGCAATGCGTGACAAACTCATCACATTGCCAGACCCACGACGTCCATTGCAACCCGGCGACGTCAACAACCCCAACTACTGCTCCTATCACAGAATGGTGAGCCACCCAATTGAGGACTGCTACGTCTTCAAGAACTGGGTCGAGGACCAGTATCAACAGGGGAAGTTCGCACTGTCTGAGAACTGGAGGGTGAACCCACCCCATAAGCACACTCCTAAAAAGGTGGATGCGACGGGGGCATCATGCTCGCTCGTGGAAGAAACTCCACGGGAAGTCGATCTTTCAGCTTTTCTTTCAGCTAAAACCAAAAGAAAGCTGAAAGATCTACATGCATGTCTAGGTGGAAAATCCCAATTGAACCTGAAATCGTCGAAGGGATGCTGAAACCGCGTCCCGTACCGAAAATTGTTGATAAAGGGCAAAATCCCTAAGTTAAGCCTTCAAAGTTTTTGAAGAAAAAGAAGAACACCAAGAAGCCTGTGCATCCTTCCGAGTATGACGAAAAGCGTACAGACCTACAAAAGTACATCGACGTGTTGGAGGAGTACAACTAGAAGGAGTGGACACCGGTCACCCTTGAAGAGTTCCTCAAGAATATTCTGGAGAACGAAGATAGTGACAACGATGAGGAAAATGACTCATTGGAAGAAACCGAAGACTGTGTAGTAAGTTGCCACATGGACTCCCATTCGTCGTTAAATGGCAAAGAAGCTCCCTCAGCGTCAGAAAACAGCGCTGAGGAACTAGGGGGAGGATCGGCGCTAAAATCCCCGGAACTGCCAGAAGGCCCAATCAATAGGCTGTTAAACGAAGCCTTTCAAAAAAGCAAAGCTGACTGAGAACGTGAAACAGCAATATACGAAAAGGCTAAGCATTAGCATCAGGATGAAGAAGTTGCGGTAAGGATGAGTCGTAAAGTACTCCAACCAAACCGATGCACACCTGCTAAAAATAAGAGCGGGATCAAGTCAGAGAAGCGGTTCGCCAAAGACCTGTCAATGGGAATGAAGCTGCCACCTCTCGTAGGAAAACTCTTGGGGTCATATGCCTCGATGGACAAGATTCACATACAAATTACTGTCTATATCATCGGAGGGTTACCCACCCCACCGAGGAATGCGGTACCTTTAAGAAGTGGTGCCAATGATATGTTGCCCATCAAAAACACTTCAAGAGGATGAAACGCGATGCTCGTCGACAGCAAAAGAGTGCGACAAACGCACATGAAGAAATGATTGGCAACTGTCATATGGTTGATACCAGTTCAGAAAGGGAAAACCCCCAAGTTCCTACATTCGAGAGAGATTCGGAGGACGAAATACCCCTCAGCCCTCTCTTCAAAGACTCCACCTCCGAAAAAGAAGAGGAGGAGAAGAACTGCGAGAATATTCAGCAGTGGAGCCGCACGCTGCCTGAAAAGAACATTGGACCTACAAACAAGGGTTCGAGCAAAAAAGACAAAGTGAAAGAAAAAAGCCCTAAGGAAATTGCCCTTGATGGTGGAGTTGTCAAAGAGCTCACAGCGAGGGGCCCGCTTAGGGAAAACAAGGTGGATTACAACGTCCTGGCATATCTAAGGAAAATGCCCTCACAATTAAGCATATTGGATGATCTCCTCCTGTCCAAAGAGGCACGGGATTCTATGATCAAGGCATTACAAGAGCCCGATCAGTTACAAGCTTTTCTCTCAGAAGAGAAGATGAAGGATGAGCCGGCAGAGGTTCACACAGCTGACATTATATTCAGCAATGAGACCTCCTTGTTGGTACGTATGAGCATAACCGCCCGTTAAACATCACCGGGTATTGCCACAACATCAAAATAGAGAAAATCCTTGTCAACAACGGATCCTTCGTTAACCTTCTCAACGTGAAAGTGCTGAAGGAGATTTGCATGAATGTTCAGCACTTGGCCTAAGACAAAATTACTATCTCCGGGTTCAACTCACAGTCGTCACGGACGCTTGAGTCCGTAATATCGACGTTACGCTTCGGGTTGCTCATCACTGACATCAAATTTCACATCATTGACGCCAAGACTTGCTACAACGCTTTACTCGGCAGGCCCTGGTTACATGAGTACAACGTCATCCCTTCTACACAACATCAGTGTATGAAGTATTTCAAAGACGGCTCAGAATACACCGTCACGGGAGAGCTAAACCCGTTCTCCGTAAACGAGGTTCGAAAATATGAAGATGCAAAGTACTTCCTACCAGATTTCGAAGGCACAGAAAGATGTCATAAAACGAAGGATAAATAGAAGTCCGTCGCCACCATCCCGATCATTGGGAGCGATACCGAAGATGATGAAGAAATAGTCTACTCAGGGCAACCCCAAGACAACAAGCCCGGACTATCTACTCCTATTTTGGTCTTTGGCAACGACTCTGAGGATGAGACCAACGCAGTGTTCTCCATCCGCCCGCCAATGCAAACCCTCGATGAAGAAGATCAGAGCCTGCAAATCATAGTGGTTTCGCCTCGGAATTACAAAGAACTTGATGCGATCGATACATACAGCGTACAGGAACTACAAACTTTCCATGTGCCTCCCAGGCGAAGAGGTGAAAAGGCGATCATCTTTTACCAATCTACGGAGACCAGAGTAGAGAAAGAAGTTTGGCACGGTGCTGATTTTGCGCTCGACAGGCTTCAATCAATCCGTCTGCCAAGATACTACACGGAGGGATTGAAAAGGCTATTAAGATTCCAAGGTGTACCCCTCGAACAAACTGTTTGGCAAGCCCAATTCTACAAAAAGATTTTGGATATCCCTGGGACCCACCGAAAGATGCCCAACGGGAACATGGAGACAACCGGACTTGGATACGTTCGATCCAGGAAACGGGAGCAGTTCCACAGCTGCCGCGTCAAAAACAACTCCAAAGAAGAGGAAAATGCTCTTCCGAATGGACCTAACGTTGAAACAGAGCGAAATCCCGCTCTAAGGAGGTTAAGATCATCACTCGAAGGATAAATAGACAAGCTAATAGAGGAGGCTTTTCAAAGGAGTCGAGACAACCACAGCCGTGAATGGCTATCTATAAAAAAGCCAGGATGCAACACCTTAATCAGCAATCTACAGAGAAAGAAGACTACAATGCCCTTTATCCCCAACTCGCTGTATGTCCTCGCAAAAAGGAAAAATCTCGAAATAGAGGCAAAAGCAGGACAAAATGCGCAAACAATGTTCGCAAACAATGTTCGCAAACAACAAGGCAGATCTAAGAAGCCGCGCTATCAAGAAAAACTTAGTTGGAACCCATCCTTTATAAAGAAGATGGGTCGGGAATACTTTTTCCCTCAAGACAAGACAAGGAAAATATTCAACCTTGTCATGAAGCACCAAATGATGACGCTCCCGGAGTCTCGGCACCCCAAACAAATAAACGAGATCCATCACCTGGATTATTGTTCCTACCATCGAGCCATAGGTCATCCCGTTGAAGACTGCTTCACCTTCAAAGACTGGATCGAAGACCAATATCAACAAGGCATGTTCGCTTTATCCGACAGCTGGAGGGTAACCCCATCGCAGAAGCATGAGCCAAAGAGGACATATACCGTGAGGATAGGACCAGCTCAACATCAAGGATGGAAGGTAATTGATCAGTCGAAAATATTGCATTCTTAACACGTCAATTTCTCTACCATTTGCACTCATCTATAAGTGTTCGGTATGAATATTGCACATATTAGAAAAACAACCGTAAAATACCAAATTACTTGTGTTATACATTAAAACTGACATTTTGAGGGAAATTGAGTGTTTATCATTGCATCGCATTATCTTTGTGTAGCGCAACACTTGTCTCGAGAATCTGTGCAGAAAATTCCAGGAAAAGAGCCAAAACAGTTAAAAGTGCTGAGAAAAATACGCCAAGTCCAAGACTTGAGATCTGGCTGAAATAGAGAAAGCAAAATGAGATTCTACACATCAGGAAACAGCATTAAAGCCAATACAAAGCAGCAAAGCAAAAATCATACACTGAAGCCTCTGTAGGGTCGCGGATCCAAGGCCAGAGCCCCCTTTGCGCGGTGGATCCGCGGCCATATAATGATGACATCAGCAAATATTTGGCTCAGGCTTCTCATTTCAAGGCCAACACTCATTTAAGCTACTCCAAACTCCAGAGATCTCTAGAAGTTTCTGAAAGAACAGCAAGGCCCTTTGTACAAGCTAAACATCTCCAAGCTTCCAAAGCAAGCTATTTAACTACCTAAGCCTAGAAACTTCTCCCGAACCTCCAAGCTTATGAAGGAAGCTAACCCTAACTAACTACCTCTAGAACCTTCGACCTAACTACCAAGCTTACAAGGGAAGCTAAACTAAATCTAGCTTCTAAAGGAAGCTAATCCTAATCAAGGCTATAAAAGGGACCCTAAGGCTTCTATCTCAAGATTGTTGAGTTGTTCTCCAATCTCCAACTCCCAACACAATTTGAGTGACACAACTTGTAACCCTAACCCTAATTCAAAATCCAAAGCCAAAATCAAGAACACCGAGTACCAAATCAAGCGAGAAATCAACAATCCTTTTTGGAGCGAAGCCGATCTTCATCCGAGCAAGTGGTCCAAGACGATCCGCGACTCACGGAGACGATGCGACGCTAAATTCGACAATCTCGTTCTCTCCTCAATTTCTTGTAATCCTTGAGCGAAGTGTAACGAATTGTTGAATAATAAAGGTGAAGATTTTTAATCTTGCTTTCTTTACATTCTTGCATCATGATTAGATCTCAATTCTTGATTGTGTTTATTGTTATGATGTTTGAGTAAAACTCCGCTCATGAAGGAGTCGAGAGAATCAATAGATGATGATGTTACAAATCTTGAAACGATTCTTAAGTCCTATGAGTTTTGTAAACTTTAGTAAATTAAAGAATCGACAACCTAGTTTCGAGCGATACTTTCTTGATTGTGTTCGCTCTTAATTCGTGATCCATGATCGATTCTTGAATTTACTAGAGGCTAGAATGTGAATGAAATCAACGAAAGGACAAGGGATAGATGATGAAACCCTAGTTTTTGCAAGAAATCCCTAATTCTCGTTGATCTTCATCGATCTAGTATCAAATCATTAATGGATAAGAAAACGTAATCACTAGTTTTCATCACGTCTATAGATTCGATCGATTTCTACGAGCCTCACTTCGATTCTTGATTACTAATTGGATTTGATATCATCAATTCTTGATTCTTGATTTTTAAATGTTTTCTTGATAATTAGATTTAGATCTAGATAATTCTTGAATTCACTTTTCAATCTTGAATTGAATTGTCTTTTCTTTTCTTTTTAATCTTCAATTCATCTAATTCAATTACGAACGAATCACACTTTCCCTGTGGACGATCCGCACTCGCTAACGCGCTACAATTGACACCGTTATTGATTGCGGTTAACAAAAATTCTTTGATTGTGATCTTTATATACATTCAAAACACGACACATCACGAAGAGTTCATTCAATCAAATGGCGCCGTTGCCGGGGATAGTGTGCTAATTTGTTCGTTTTTGAAATTTGAGTTGAAAAATTTATTCCATCAAAATTTTTAGATCAAAATTCGCGCAAATATTAAACGATTTGTTGTGATTTGTTGCGAGGAAATCTGGAATATGTGGAGCTTGAGGAAATTTTTTTAGAATATTCCAGAGAGTGAAGTGAACAGTAGCAACCTCAAGAAATTTTGTGCAGAGATCAAGCTACAGCACCGCGTTTCCGCGGCAAATACCTACTCCCGTGGCGGTTCCGCGGCGCATCTAGTAGTTCACTATACCAAATTTTTTCAGGTCCTCTCTAACTTTCTTATCTCCTCTCTCATCTGCTCCAATAACAATTTTCTGCAGGTTTCTTTGCAAAAATTCGCAGCGCCGCAAAATAAAAAAATTGTGCGTGTTTGATCTTGGTTGTTTGCATTTTTAATACAGAAATTAAGGGGCAAAGACCAAATTCAGATTTGGTGGGGAGTTCATTACCCTTCCTAAGCCCCGAAAATCACAAAACTGCATCCGCATTACCCTCATTAATTAAAAAAGATCTAGACATGACTCTAAAGACCGTCGCGCTCACTTAGGTCAGGAGAAGGTCGTGGGTAATCTATTGCTTATCCGCGTTTCTTTTGTGGTGTCTAAGGAAAGTGTGTCTAAGGCAAGTTGTTACTTAATTAGGCCTACTACTTACGTAGTGGAGAACCTCCCACTTACCTGGCACTTACCTGGCCACAGGAGGGACAAAGAGGCAGTAGAGGATTAATCCTGCGATTTGTCTTCTGGCAGTTAGGAGCGGTCTAGAGACTTGACCTAGGTGACCATTAGACTTAGGGTTGTGTGTGCATTTTTGTGATTTGCATTTTTTCAAAAATCCGTATCTTTTTCAAAACAAACACCACTTCATATTTCCTGTAATTATCTTAATGCTGCCACTTGTACTAAACCCTTTAGTGCAAGATAGGCTGGACACGGGATTCTAGTGCCCGTTTAGTCCGCGTTCCCCCGATCGACTCCGAAGTCGGTATTTCTACATTTACTACTTCTTTACCCATCACCACCCCCATATCGATGGACGGTTATCCATCGAACTTCTTTACCACTACTCTGCCGCCGACCGCAGGTGCGCAGAATCCACCCCGCATCTCTCTCCAAGAGAGGTGCTATCCTATGCGAGGTCCTCTTTCGACCAGTCTCTCCATTCCACCAGCCAACAGGGACAATTTTGAAATAAAACCCTAATACATCAACCTTCTACCAAAATATCACGGTCTCGAGTCTGAAGACGCATATGTATTTATCACCAAATTTGAAAATGTATGCGCAATGATGGGTACCTCACAGCTTTCTGTGGATGCTATGAGTCTACGTCTTCTCCCATTCACCTTGTGCGATATAGCCGAGAAGTGGCTTTATAACACAACCGCACATTCCATTTCGAACTGGGGAGAATTCGTAAAAGCATTCCTAAAGAAATTCTACCCAAATCATAAAACATCTCGAGTCCGTAGCGAAATCAATCAATTCACCCAGCTTCCCAATGAAACATTCTCGAAGTGTTTTGAACGCTTCAAGGATCTGTTAGTTCAATGTCCACATCACGGAATCCCCAGATGGGATCTGTGCAGAATCATATATGAGGGCATTAATCCTAACACAAAATAGACCCTTGAATCCATGTGTCAAGGCACCTTCATGACCAAAGATGATGGGGTAGCTTGGAAATTTTTAGAAGATTTCACTGAAAAATCTTTACAGTGGGAGGGTGTGAGTCAATCTAGGGGTGGCAATAACCAGCCGGATGTTTCCATAGGAGTTAGAGATGAAATGTCAGCTATGCAAAAGAAACTCGAGACTATGGAAAATAATTTTTTAGCCGCCGCCCTAAATCACATGTCACTTTCCAAAACTGTATGTGGATGCTGTTCTGATCCGTCACATCTCACGGAAGAATATCCATTGAATTCTCCATTTCAAGGTCATCAGCATATCAATTCTGCTTTCCAATAAAGACCTCGGAACGATCCATTTTCTTCCACATATAATCAGGGTTGGAGGAATCACCCTAACTTTGCTTGGAACCAATCACAAACTCAAAACACGGTTCCAAACCAAAACAATTTCCAAAGGGCTCTTCCACCACAACAACAACCACTACAATTAAGTCAGCACCCCTTCCAAGCATAAAACTTCCAAAATCCGGTCAACATACCTGCACCGTCTAATCCTTTGCAGTTGACCGGTACTGATGAATCCTCTTCATTCATGAACTTGCTTTTGACAATAAAGACTTCCGTCGATAAAATCGAAAAAAACTCTGCGTCCTAAAGCGAGACTATAAAATCGATGGAAGAAGAAATTGCACGATTAAAAGCTGAAATGAGTGCAAGAGAGAAAGGGAAACTTCCAGCTCAACCTTTGCCCAATCCTGGCTATTCATATCATGTGAATGCAATCACCACGTTGAGATCTGGAAGAGTGCTTGACAATCACGTTGGGGAAGAGATTGATGATCATGAAAAATCTATCAATAACACCCCGGCTGAGACCTTTCCTTCCACTTCTTCTTCTAATTCTGACCCCAGTTCTTCTACCCCACCACCTTATTCCGAGCCTATTCTCCATTTTCCCAAAGGCTCGACACCTCAGCCCACACCGAAAACGATCCCCACTCCTATTCTTAGATCGTTTCCACTCACACGATCTTCTCCAATGTTGGACCCCGATCTTATTACTCAAGCTCCTTATCCGAATCGGTTAAGAGAAAACACACTGAGTCCACAAATGGAAAAGATCACTGAAATCTTGAAACAGGTTAACATCAACATCCCTCTTCTAGATGCTATCCGACAAGTCCCCGCTTATGCGAAAGTTCTTAAAGACTTGTGCACTAGAAAGAGGAAGACTCAAGTGCCCAAGAAGATATTCTTGTCAAAGACAGTAGACACAGCCTTTCCCCAACAATTGCCTAGAAAACGTAAGGATCCTGGCTATCCTACTAGTTCCATTTCTATTGGGGAAAAACATATCAACCGTGCTCTACTTGATCTTGGCGCAAGTGTTAACCTGCTTCATTTCTCGGTCTACGAGCAGTTAGGGATCGGAGAGTTGAAACCAACTCCTTGCACTCTCTAGATAGCTGACCGATCAATCACCAAACCTAGGGGTGAACTGGAGGATGTGTTAATAAAAATCGGGGAATTTGTATTCCCTGTGGACTTTATTGTACTTGATACACAGCCGGTAGCGAACTCACGGAACCAAATTCCGGTGATTCTAGGTCTTCCCTTTTCGGCCACTTCCAATGCTATCATCAACCGTCGTAATGGCTCTATGACCCTATCCTTCGGGAATAGGTCAATTGAGCTGAACATTTACAAGTTGGGAAGTGTACCCTCCGAACCTCCTACTCAGGTCTGTTCTGTCGAATTAGTGGATGTCGACAACAGTGAATTTGATGATCCTTATGATACTGATCTTGACTCTTTTCATATGTTGTTGTTTGACCCAACTATGTATCATACACATATGGACTCTTCCACCGAGTTGTTTGGGTCAACAACTAACACTGATTATGAACTGTTTTTGGAGTCTGAAGATCACCCCGCACTTTGTCTCGCACCACCAAAATACAAAAAGCCCGTAGCACGGATAAGGAAGTCTTCGGAATGCCATCACTCCGAACCCGCAACAATGATGACCTGATCCCGAACAAACTTAGAAAAATGTCTCACACTCTCGAGCTGATCGAAGAAATCGTCAATGCGAGGTAAAGGATACCTATCCGCACCATAAGCCGGTTCAATTGACGGTCCGTCGATACACAACCTCAAACTGCCTTCTTTCTCTTTGACGAACAGAAATAGGAGCTCCTCAAGGCGAAACACTCAGACGCACGAAACTTCCCAACAAACAACTCTGCAGCTGATCCTTTGGCTCCCTATGTTTTGCCGGCTTATCTTGGAACAACGTCGGAAAACTTTCGCACGAAAGAAAACCGGTCCACAAAACCAACTGTGGCTACGGTATCACGAATAAACACTAAGAATCCACGACATCTCCTCAAAAGCGGACTAGCGAAAAAGGCTGAATTCAAGCTGTGAGAGGCGGCACAACTATCCACCTGCACAGAAAGAACTGACTCGCCGGGTGAAACAAAACCTGACCGTTTTCTCTCGGTAGTCCACAGACGTCTAGCACGTAGCTAACCAGTCCATGCCCAGGAGAACATCAAATCCAACATCTCCAGAAGAATCAAAATGACGGACGAATCTCTATCTCCTATCCGATTGGCACACGACTGAAATACGCGTTGCGCAATAAAAGAATCGCTGACAGAAGTTAACACAAACAAACGGCTGATCTACCCAACACGACTCTCGTCCCAACCACGGCACAAGTGAAAAACAAACAAATCCATCAAAAGAACATATAAATTAAGGATACCTGAAAACTCTGTATTGGACGACCGCGCGTCCCGATGAGTAGAAGCAAACTCTCGTGTCTGCCCCTACCCGCAACTGGCTGAACTCCTCCTCTGCTAGACTGACCCCTCTGAGAGAACCTTCTACATCCATGACCTCTCTGAATACGACCCTGACGCGGTGTTAAAGAAAAATTTCTAATATAGTGATGAAGGCTCCCGCACCGATAGCATCCAGAATAACGCTGCTGACCCCCTGGGGTTGAGAGCTGAATGACTGTCCTCGTCCTAAGCCTCTGCTACTCCCATGACGGTCACGAAATCTGTCTCGACGACTAAGCCTCTGTCTCTGGGCTGGTACACCGGTACGAGTCCTCCTATGTCCCGGAACTCTCAGAGTCTCTGGAATACGTTCCTCGTCAACTGGGGCTGCATCCACTGATGCTATGTAGGTGATGGACTACTGCATGCTGATCGCAAGGAACAACTAAGTGGCAGGGGTGACAACCTCCTGTCGCTGCGCTCGAACTGTCTCAACCAATGAACTCATCGTTTGGCGCAAGTCCTGCATATCTGCCACAAGCCTAGCGAGCTGATCTGTCGAAGGCTGATCCGTCAGCACCTGTGCAACTAGCGTGCCATCGTGGTCATGCTCGTCTCACCCAAACCAACTCTGACCTCGGCCCTCGCTACATCACTCTGAGTCCCCATAGTCATCGGCGGCAAGGCTATAAATAGAGATAAGATTCGATAAGAATACGGAAATCGAATCACAAAGATATGAATCATCAAGGAAGGAATTTCAAGCAATGTACTTAGGTCACTTTAGGTGAAGTACCGCATCGTGAGTATGCTGCAGACATAAACACACTACGTTACTCTGCTTAAGCTACCTACTCCATCATACCAAGGTCATCCTACACTCCGAAAGGTAAAACCTAGCGCTCTGATACCAACTTTGTCACGGCCCGAAATTGGCACGTGACGGCCCTAATACTACGCAACGTCTAAAGGCGTAACGCAGTAAAAGAAAGCCAAAAACCCAGAAATCTAAACCATTAAAAAGACAAGAAAAGATAATAGCAGTTTTGAAACATTTGAAATCACAACCCAAATTCTTTAAAAGTCCAACTTTCTTTCTTTAAAATTTTGGCAGCACCCCCTTTGTAAAAAGTAGCCCAAAGATGGGTACAACATAAATATAAATGAAGCATCCCGAAACGGGAGCAAATACACGCCCAAAGGCGGAAAACAACAGCCACAACAAATATACGACGCCGTTGCGAAGAAATAAAAGACAATAGAAAGGAAACTGTATAAAAGACAACCAAATCACAAATAATATACAATATCGTCCTCACCATGTCTCTAAGTCAACAAAATAACAGTAGATGGAGAGTACAAGGATACAACAATATGCAATACAAAAATACGGATAACCACAAAACCCACCTAAGCAAAACTACACACTATGAGCTGAAGCGGTATCCGTAGCAAAAGATGATCAGATAGATGAATAGCCAGCCTCGACTACTCTAGGGAGACACCCTGCAAAACAACTGTGGTACAACGGGGGTGAGTTGCAAACTCGTGAATAGTAAATAACATATGCAGGTAATCGCAAGTATGCACGTACATCGTGAATCTAAGATATGAGATTAACAGAAATAACAGGTCATATGAATGCAGTAATTGTAGGGGTCCTAAGCACACTCATGAGGTTCTACAACTGATCAACCATGCCAAAATCAAATTTTTACATGTGCCGAGAAACCCTAATGCAAGATCGTTACTAGAAGTAAGGCGATATACATACAAGTTAACAACTTTATCTACAAGTGAAAGGGACTACAACCTTTGTAGATCCGATCCTCAACTTCTTTAGCTCCGTGTTGACGTCCCTCCGCTGCGATCATCGGGATCTCGGACTCTAGCGTTGGTTTCGTCGGAGAAATAAGCGGGCTAGGTCGTTGACTTCGATACCGAAGATGATCTACGTCGAGGCGACTCAAACTCAAGCTCCATCTTCACTAGGTCATGAAACTTGTGAAGATAACACACTCTACTACATGGCAAGTTGTAGAGGATGAAGAAATAGGAGGTGGGTTCACTTTAGAATTGGATTTCTCACTTGATTTCTTCACTTGGAATTTTCAAGAAAATGTTTTCTTCTTCATGAAGAAGAAGAAGAAGGAAATGAAAAAGAATTATTAAAAAATAATAAATCAAGTGAAGACTTATCATAATGCAACCATGGGTGAAGTTAACTCATGTAGAGAGCAAACCATAGTTTAGATAAATGGTTAGGTCAAAGTATAAAAACAAAATGGTTAAGACTTTTTCAAAGTTGCTTGAAGTATCATGAAACTTCTAGCAAAGAAAGAAAAGCCACCATTTAGTTTTTTTTAACCAAAATAAATAAATAAATAAGTTAAAACCCTAACCATTAACCTAAACATGGTTTAAAGCATACACACACCCAAGCTTGCATGTATCATCAAACATGATACAAACTAGTGCACAAACATATATCATATATACAATGTGCACAATCTAGTGAGAAAAATAATCTTAAGTGAACCAATACTAGTTAATGTAAAGTAATATATCAAATATATAATTATACATTAAATCATTAAATTAACACTTGATTTAAAGATCCGGTCATATTGCATATAACCAACTAGTATCAAGTGTATCAATATATCGAATCAACATTTGATTCGGTATACCGGCTATATCACATATAACCGTCCGATGATACAAATCGCGAGAATAGAATACAGTATCACATACTGGTATTATTCTCGGTCCCGCACATATCTCATATGCGCTCCTATTTCGTTTCGCTTGAGCCAGGAAACCCCTGTGTAGGACTCTAAAGACTCGTCAATACGCCGGCAGTAGGTGATGATCATATCAAACACCCACATGCCGCAAGCGGTCTGCTAAACGTAACGGCCACCCGGGTATTGAGCGATCAGAAGATCAACGAGCAAGCCCGCTCACACTCCAGTGAATCCAACCAGTAACACTTACCGCACAGTCCGGCCTGTTCGTATGATATGTCGCATATCTCGCCTAGGGGTGGTGAATGTCAGACCCCAGTAGCTCGATAAGTCATGCCGATGTAAGGTCCATAACAAGCATGAAACTACTGATAAAACTTACCAGTAAATCAGTGCAACCCTGGCCAGGGATTTCCAGTTATGGCCAGTCGAGCATAGCGCAACATGAATCCCCCAATACCGGGAGAGACGAATCCCCTCCTATCGCTCATTGCCTCCATGTGAATCGGGACTGTACCCAAAAACTACCTGTTTGCACGACTCAGTAGAGCTATAGTAGGATGGAAATCAAAGCACAGTGGGAGACACACAAGACTCTATGACGATCTCGGGTCAACAGACTAAGCTGTACCAGTGTCACCAGAGAACTGCCATCTGACGTGAGGTATAATACCATCTGGGAGTTCTCGGCAAGTCCGTTCAGTGTACCCAGTCACCACTGAGCACCCGCATACCATCTCTGTTGTCAAACACCAATGGATATGGGATCATCCATCGCCCATCACATGGATCGAGAAGATATACGCTAGTCTACTCTGGAATATCGATGCCCCATCTCGATATTCCCACGACTAGGAACATTGAAGGATGTACTCATGGATTACCCAGGCCCCACTAGTATGATCTACATCATAGTCCAGGAAGTCGAGTACCAATCCTAAGGGCTTTATCAACATGTAACAGAGAGACAGAAAGTATACATATTAAGATAAAGAGCAACCAGATAGCGTACTATCATGTCGAGCAAGAAAGTCCTACCTATATATGTCCCAGCATCCACTACAATATACATCCTATGTACAGTAATGGCCTCTAGGGCATACATATAACTAACAATAATAATGAAAAGTATACTAGCAGGTACAACTAATACATGAAGAATAATAATAGGACAATTAGTATGCAATAATCGTGCAATAATGATATGAAAATGTAGATATGCAACAATCATGAAGGGTACATGAAACAGTGCATAAACAATAAATATGAGGTATGGAGAGAAATATGTCATTTCCACGGAATCCTGACATCGTGGTAGGATCACAATCCATCAAGACAATCAAAATCCGAATTCCTCAAATCAGCCCCCAAATCGGCTCTCATATTATATAAGTCTCACATCTCCTCAAGATACAATATCGAATAAATCTCCTATATCTCGAATGTACAAAATTATGTGAGTCTCGTATATCCTTTATCAAATCTCAAGTAAATAATCATATGTCCTAAATCCAATATCCAGTGAATCTCTTATAACCTAGGTATATTGTGTGAATAAATATGATAAGGTATATACATTAATGTCAATACGCATATATTAGCGTCCCATTCCACTAATATTGGTGTAAGGGCATATATACCAGCGTCCTAATCCACTGTTATATATACATATGAGTAAAAAGAAATATCATGAAACCAATGTGCCAAGCATCGACACAGAAATACTGATCTATCAGGTGCTGTCACCAAGACTGGCACCCTGATAGGTACGTATTATACGCTATACCGAAAGCTCGAGTGCCTAGCTCTGACCCTCGCCTTTCGACGTATCCATACGTACATGACTCCCGTCGGTATCCCCATGATAACCGCCGAGTTATAGGTAATGTCACCGGAGTGTATGGTTCCCCTGCCAGGCTCATCGGCGTGGTGCATCGACATCCCTTTCTTGCCCCGGGTACCTCCGGTCCCCACCATGTACCCTCATACGGCCTCTACGCCTCCTCGTAGGGGTATATATATATCCGAACCGATAAAACTCATGGTGGATGCTGAAATATCATATCAAGAAAACCGGGTTTTTCAAATAATGCATAATTTCATGAACTCCCGCGGTTCCCAAATCCAGAAAACATCATGAAAAATCCATATAACAATGCGAAAATCCATGAATATAATATGTGCGACATAACTGAAATGTAAGCATATAAAGGAAAAACCGCTAATTAACCGCAACAAGTTAATATAAATATCATGCGGTTCCTATTTTATCCAATTCTAAATAGCATCAAGTAAAGGTAAATATGTAGCTAAAACTTATATATGTGTAGCATACAGGCGTAGTAAGGTATAGGTATCTACCTATAAGAACTGATGTAGTATACCCCCTGGGTATAAGTGGAATATGTGAGCAAGGCATACCTGTAGCTATATCGTAAGTGTGTATGTATCTATCACTAATGGTACAATACTCTGTAGGTATACAGGTATGCTAAATATCATATGTGATAAGAAATATGAATCAATGTCACAATGTCCCTAACCAAGCAATATAATATCTATAAGTGGTTTGTGTGTGACTTGGCAATTATTGACGGTGTGTGTAGCATACAATCCGTGCTCGTGCAACATGGATCGTTAATAATATATGCAGTGTCCTACGGCTACTAGCCCAAGCACAACAACATCTGAGTAATAGGGTAAAGTGCAATTATAAATATAACATAGAATATGCGACAGGTATTAACATTCCTAGCCCAGACGCATAACGCCATGCGGGCGATTCCCCTATAGATGTTAAATCTACTCACCTGGTCGCGTGCTACACGTAGCTGACTACTTGCTTCCCTTTCTTTGCTGCGTCTGATGTATCCGCCTGCGAACCTGGAAATTACACAAGGAATCCATATATAAGCAAAATATCTCACAAAATGCGATATCGAAACCATACGAGAAACTCGCGTCGTGAACTAAACGCGCGTGTGTACGATATGCTGAAACGTGTGTATACGCGTCTAAAACTACCCCGACACGTCGCGACACGCTGGATCATAGAACCCACTCACGTATCGCACGTATCGTGCAAACAAAACGTACTAGAAAAGAGATATATGGTACCAGATTTTGATACAGGTAAAATATCACAAAATTGCACATGCCAAAACACTATAATATGTAGCAGACTACCCTAGCCAAAACCCCAACACCCCAGTCCCCTACCTGGCCACAATTTGCGGCCAGAACTAATTAATTGGTGGCCAAGGAAAGGAATTAGGGGTTCGTGCTCGGGGTATTGGATCAACATCTAACAAACATGCTCCAGTTCCTCAATTTTTATCTGAGAGAGCCGGGTCAAAAGCAGATCACAGAAAGCCACAAATTCACCTTAAAACCACAATTTTGCACAAAATGGAAACCCTATGGTATTTTAGTGAAATCTGGGTTGAAGCTAGGTTTACTTGGCCCTAATAACACTTAAATAGGCTAGGTTAACCAATACTAACATCACTTGGACAACACCTCACACAAATCACCATATTTAGCACTAAACTTACTATTTAACACAAACTGAAGCTAATTCTACACAAGTTTAGCAAACTAAGAAGTCAAGCCTAAGAAGTATACCTCACTTGACCCTAGGCACAAGGAGAAGGAGAAGAAGCGGAAGAAGGGCTGTTGCAATTGCTGGGGCTGCTGCTTGCTACAGCTGCTGCTATTGCTGTCTGCTAATGATGTTGCTGCTACTGTCTTTGCTGCTGCTGCTGCTTTCTGTTGGTGTTGTTGTTGCTGATTCTGGAGCTGCTGGTGTTGCTGCTGCTTTGTGTGTGTGTGAGTGAGAGAATGAGAGAAATGAGAGTGAGAATGAGAAATGAGAGCAACCAACACAAACTCCCCCCTTCTCTTTCTCTCTCTTCATTAAATGGGCATGGCTCATGCCATGTTGCCCCATGCTCTTCTCTCTCTTTTCAAGAAAAGAAAATCATTTTCAAATCATTTTTTTTCATTTTTCTTTTAAAAACAACCATACAAAATTAAAACCCAAACACTTAATAAAACTATTAAACTAGATTAAGGCAATTGGGTTAATCTACCATGATGGCTAATCATGGTTTAACCCCATTTTAAAACCCTAGTTAACATGCACATGTGTGTGCAAGCCTAGGAAAATTCTAATAAAATATTCATTAAATAGGATAAAATATTTGAAAATTAATTTGGTAAACTTTTTATTAAAAACCATATATTAAAATATAATTAGCCACTAAACACATCCTAAGGTGTTACAACATTCTATTCCACCACTTACCTTTTCCCCATTATTTCTTCCACCAACCGATGCACTGCATTGATAAAATTTTCGAATGGTTGGTGTTGACCTTCGGTCTTTGCAAAGCTTGGCATCGACCAATAACTTTGACCCCCTCTTGTGATTTTCACAGATTAACATGGTTTAACTCAAGTTTGGGGGGGGGGTATAATCTGGCTCCTGAAAAGAAAATTTTTACTGAAAATTGTGAGCCAAAAATAAGTTTGGGGGAGGATTTTCACTTAAATATTTTTCCCCCATTAATAAATTTTCTCCAAAGCTCACAGGTTTTTTTTGTGATATAGCGGATGACAACAGTGAGGACACTGTTGAAAACAAGTCTGGAGAAGGTTTGTGCTTATTTTCGCATCATTTGCATCATACTTTGCATAAGTACAAAACATTTTTTAAAAACCTATAAAAATTTAAAAAATTTCAAAAAAAAATATAAATTTTTTTTTGTACATAAATAAGATAATAAAAGATTAAATAGTGAAAAATTACATCCAAAAGATTAGAAAAATTTAAGAAAACCAAGAAAATTAGAACTTTTCTTATACGAACTAGTAATAAGTAGTTATGAGCCGTTGTCCCAAGGGTTAGTAAGATGAAAGAAGTCACTAATCTGAGGATAAAAATAAGTCTGAAAAATAGTTCTTATTCTAGAAGCCAAACATTTTGAACGTTGATACCCTGCTATTCGCACTTACACACGTCTTGAAACTCGGGATAGTAGAGGATACCTTGAAATGCACTTGTCTAAAAGCCAAAGTATGAGGGAAATAAAAAATAAGCAATGGATAAAAATAAAAATTGATGAGAAAAATGAACAATGGTTTTGTTATCGCCAAGACAGCAATAAAAAATATAGCGAGGATGCTTCATCACCTAGTGCCTTAGACCAACTGGTCTGGGAGTCACTGCTAAGCCTTAGGTGGTACAAGGCGAGAAAAATACTAAAACACCAAATAAGCAAGCATATGAGTAATCAGTCGGTCAGTACCTCAAGAAGTATTAACGGTCGCATGAAAGTGTGTGAGCAAATCCATCTAAATATTCATTAATTAAAAAGTACTGAGGTGGATGGACAGGAGTATGATAGCTTGAATTGCATTCTCAGGGTGTAGGGATGTCTATTACACACACGTAGGGTTATATGATCGATGTTTGGATGAAAGATAGGAATGAAGAATAAATACGATGTTTTATTGAGGGATGATGTGATTTCTAATATCTTTTCATGACTATTAAGATAGGGCTCATGACAACCGAAAAGTTAGTATAGTTGGAAACTCTAATTTTCAAAGCCTTTCTATTACGATTTTTATCTTTATAAGTAAATTTCACGGTCTTCCTTTTATAATTGGATTTTGTGGGAGCAATCCGCTGAAAACCCTTAGGAGACAACACTCCTCCTACTAGGGACACCTAGAGGTTTAACGACTTGTTGCACGTGCTCAGTGCTATCGTGCTGCCTACGAAAGTGTGCTAGTTAGTTTTTTTTCTTTATTTTCTCCTTCTCTTTTTAATAAAACAGTTCGCTCGAGACGACCGAAAATAAGTTTGGGGGAATTTGATCAGTCGAAAATATTGCATTTTTAACACGTCAATTTCCCTACCATTTGCACTCATCTACAAGTGTTCGATATGAATATTGCACATATTAGCAAAATAGCCGTAAAATAAAAAATTACTTGTGTTTTACTTTAAAAACGACATTTTGAGGGAAATTGAGTGTTTATTATTACATCACATTATCTTTGTGTAGCGCAACACTTGTCTCGAGAATCTGTGCAGGAAATTCCAGGAAAAGAGCCAAAACAGTTAAAAGTGCTGAGAAAAATACGCCAAGTCCAAGACTTGAGATTTGACAGAAATAGAGAAAGCAAAATGAGATTCCACACATCAGGAAACAGCATTAAAGCCAATACAAAGCAGCACAGCAAAAATCATACACTGAAGCCTCTATAAGGCCGCGGATCCGCGGCCAGAGCCCCCTTTGCGTGGCGGATCCGCGGCCATATAATGATGACATCAACAGATATTTGGCTCAGGCTTCTCATTTCAAGTCCAACACTCATTTAAGCTACTCCAAACTCCAGAGATCTCTAGAAGTTTCTGACATAACAGCAATGCCCTTTGTATAAGCTAAACATCTTCAAGCTTCCAAAGCAAGCTACTTAACTATCTAAACCTAGAAGCTTCTCCCTAACCTCCAAGCTTATGAAGGAAGCTAACCCTAACTAAATACCTCTAGAACCTTCTACCTAACTACCAAGCTTACAAGGGAAGCTAAACTAAACATAGCTTCTAAAGGAAGCTAATCCTAATCAAGGCTATAAAAGGGACCCTAAGGCTTCTATCTCAAGATTGTTGAGTTGTTCTCCAATCTCCAACTCCCAACACAAGTTGAGTGACACAACTTATAACCCTAACCCTAATTCAAAATCCAAAGCCAAAATAAAGAACACCGAGTACCAAATAAAGCGAGAAATCAACAATCCTTTTTGGAGCGAAGCCGATCTTCATCCGAGAAAGTGGTCCAAGACGATCCGCGACTCACGGAGACGATACGACGCTAAATTCGACAATCTCGTTCTCTCCTCAATTTCTTGTAATCCTTGAGTGAAGTGTAACGAATTGTTGAATAATAAAGGTGAAGATCTTTAATCTTTCTTTCTTTACATTCTTGCATCATAATTAGATCTCAATTCTTGATTGTGTTTCTTGTTATGATGTTTGAGTAAAACTCCGCTCGTGAAGGAGTCGAGAGAATCAATAGATGATGATGTTACAAATCTTGAAACGATTCTTAAGTCCTATGAGTTTTGTAAAGTTTAGTAAATTGAAGAATCAATAACCTAGTTTCGAGCGACGCTTTCTTGATTGTGTTCGCTCTTAATTCGTGATCCACGATCGATTCTTGAATTTACTAGAGGCTAGAATGTGAATGAAATCAACGAAAGGACAAGGGATAGATGATGAAACCCTAGTTTTCGCAAGAAATCCCTAATTCTCGTTGATCGTCATCGATCTAGTATCAAATCATTAATGGATAAGAAAACGTAATCGCTAGTTTCCATCACGTCTATAGATTCGATCGATTCCTACGAGCCTCACTTCGATTCTTGATTACTAATTGGATTGGATATCATCAATTCTTGATTCTTGATTTTTAAATGTTTTCTTGATAATTAGATTTAGATCTAGATAATTCTTGAATTCACTTTTAAATCTTGAATTGAATTGTCTTTTCTTTTCTTTTTAATCTTCAATTCATCTAATTCAATTACGAGCGGATCATATTTTCCCTGTGGACGATCCACACTCGCTAACGCACTACAATTGACACCGTTATTTATTGCGGTTAACAAAAATTCTTTGATTGTGATCTTTATATACAATTTCAAAACACGACACATCACGAAGAGTTCATTCAATCAGGAACCCGTACCTGCCACGTGATAACACTTTCAAAAGAGCGAGGGCACAAGACTATAGATGACCCCTTCAAGTTCTTCGCAAATGAAGACGAAAACGAGGTGATCTCAGAGTTTCCACCAGTACCAAAAGAGCTGGAAGACGGGATACACACTACGGTGGACAACCTAAGGAAAATTGACTTAGGGACGGAAAATGATCCGAGGCCAACGTTCATCAGTGAGCTTCTATCTAAAAAATAGGTAGCCACGTTAAAATACATGCTCATGGAACTATTCCAAAATGTCGGGTCTAGATCCAAAGGTAGCAGTACATAAACTGGCCATATCGCCGGACATAAAGCCAGTCAAACATGCCCCAAGAAGAATGCGGCCGAACTTGAGATGAGTATAAATGCCGAGGTCAAGAAAGTAATCAACTCCGGCTTCATCAAGAAGTTCAATATATCGACTAGATCGCCAACATTGTTCCGGTGATGAAGAAAAATGGGACGGTGCGTATCTGCGTGGACTTTCGGGACCTCAAAAAAGCCTGCCCGAAGGATGACTTCCCAGTATCTATTACTGAGCTGATGATCGATAACACGTATACCCATGAGGTTTTCTCCTTCATGGATGGATCTTCAGGATACAAACAAATAAAAATGCATCCTGAAGACCAAAAACATACCGTCTTTCGGACTCCGCTGGGCATATTCTGCTACAAAGTGATGCCTTTCGGTTTAAAAAACGCTGGCGCTACCTACCAGAGGGTCATGACAAAGATCTTCGATGATCTCATCCATGAGATTGTTGAATGTTACATCGATGACCTGGTGGTGAAGAGTAAGTCTTACGAGGAGCATTGGGAACATCTAAACATAGCGTTCCAACATCTTCGGAAGTACAATCTGAAGATGAATACTCTGAAATGCGCGTTTGGAGTCCTTAGGCAAATTCCTAGGATTCATCATACGGAACCGGGGTATTGAAATCGATCCCTCAAAGAACAAGGAGATTACAGAAATACCCATGACAAGGACCCTCAAACAGTTGCGATCTCTTCAAGGAAAGCTTGCATATATCCGGCGGTTTATAGCCAACCTCTCCGGAAAATGCCGTCCCTACAGTCATTTGATGAAGAAGGGGACCTCGTTCGTCTTGGATCAAAAGTGCTAAAATGCACTAGACAAAATCAAGCAATACCTGCAAAATCCACCAGAATTGACCGCTCCGGTTAAGGGAAAACCCCGTATCCCGTAAACAACAGCCTTTGAGGGTTCTCTAGGTGCGCTATGGGCACAAGAGAACGATCAGGGAAAGGAGAGAGATTTGTACTATTTGAGTCGAGTTATCTTGGGGACAGAAAACAACTACTCCCCCATCGAAAAGCATTACCTGGCACTGATCTTCGCGATAACGAAGCTCAGACATTACGCCTTGGCGCGTGAGGTCCATCTCATATCAAAAGTGGGTCCTCTCAAATATTTGATATCAAGGGCCATACTGATAGGAAGGCTTGCCAAATGGGCACTCCTCTTGATAGAGTTGTCGATAACGTATCGACCCCTTAAACCAGTAAAAGGCCAGGTCATTGCTAACTTTCTCGCGGAGCATCCGATACCAGCCGACTCCCCCTTAAATTGTGAGTTGCTAGATGAACATGCGTTCGACACAATCGAAGGAGAGAAAGAAGAAAATGATTCCCAATGGGAACTCTACTTCGATGGAGCATCTTCCATAAAGAAGAGAAATCAGAATACCCCATAATCAAAGCCGGGGTGGGCCTTATCTTCGTGCCCCGCAAGGAGGGATATTGCGTTACGCCCTTTCCTTAACAGAGCCAAGGACTAATAAAGAAGCTGAATATGAAGCATTGATAGCAGGTCTTGAGATCGCTGTCGACATGGGAATCAAAGACCTCCACATATATGGAGACTCCCAGCTGATCGTTAGCCAAGTAAATGGCGACTATCAGACGTACAAGACAGAGCTGATAAAGTACGGCGAAAGAGTGCAGCAACTGCTGACGCAAATCCCTTCCTACATCCTGGAGAGTATACCGCATGCGGATAATAGCAAAGCGGATGCGTTGGCCAAATTGGCTAAGTAATTGGCCGACGAAGACCTCGATGACGTAAAGATCATCGTACAAAGCCGTAGGATCCTCACGCCAACAGAAATATCTTCGGGAGACTTAACAGAGCCATCCGAAGGAAAAGAAACGACCAAAAAAGTGGACCTTCAAATATGGGACGAAGAAAAGGTCAACGATTGGAGGGAGATCTTCATAGACTACTTCAAATCCCAACGAACGCCCAAAAATACGTCGTCTAGACATCAGCTCATAAAACGAGCTCTGTCCTTCGCCTTTATCAATGATACTCTATATAAGAGATCGTTCGACTGTCTATAGCTAAGATGCCTGGGGCCGGAGGAAGCAAAGAAAGTCGTCCAAGAAACTCACGATGGCCTCTGTGGTTCTCACCAAGCTGGGCCAAAGATGAAGCTGAAGATCAAAAGAATAGGTTACTATTGGCCCACAATGATTCAGGACTGCCTCAAATATGCGAAGTAGTGTCACTCGTGCCAAATTCATGGGGACTTCATCCACCAGCATCCAAATCCGCTACACCCAACAGTAGCTAGATGGTCGTTCGAAATGTGGGGAGCCGATATAATCGGCCCCTTTGAACCAGCATCGTCCAAAAGACATCGGTTCATACTGGCAGCGACTGATTACTTTTTTAAGTGGGCAAAAGAAGTACCACTAAGAGAGGTGAAGACAGAGAATATCCTCCATTTTTTCAGAACCCATGCCATCTACCGGTTCCACATTCCGCGACGAGTTATCTCGGATAATGAGCAGGCCTATAGGAGCCATAAAATCAGCCGCTTCGCACAATAACATAAAATAGATTGAAGATACTCTTCAGTCTATAATTCTCATGCCAACAGTCTAGCTGAAGTTTTCAACAAGACATTGACAAAATTATAAAGAAAACGGTGTCCAAAAACAAAAGAGACTGGCACGATAGGCTATATGAAGTTCTATGGGAATACCGAACAACATTCAAAACGACTACGAATACAACACCATACGCGTTGGTATACGACACAGAAGCAGTGCTTCCCCTGGAAATAGAGCTCCATTATCTACGAGTAGCGGTTCGATACGAGTTGACAGATGAAGAAAATGCTCATCTTCAGCTTGAGGAGCTCGATACCCTTGACGAAACTCACCATAAAGCACAGCAAAACCTGGAGGCTTATAAGGCAAGGATTACACGGTCATACGAAAGACTGACCATGCCGAGAACATTCCGCCAAGGCGAACTCATGCTAGTCGTCAAAAGACTAATGATCCCCAATCGTGCAAAACGGGGGAAATTCGAGCCAAACTATGAAGGCCCGTACATCATAGACAAAGTCTATGAAGGTGGAGCCTTCCTGCTCATGGATATGCATGGCGCAAGTCCCTTCCGATCAATAAACAGCTGATTCCTCAAAAAATACTACGCTTAATGAGTCACGACTTGGGTCAATGATAGATGACGACACTTGTGTCCGCTCGCTATCTTCCTGTGTCAAAAACTCTGAGAGTAGTATGCAAAGAAACCGCGTCGCCTCAAACATGGCGGTGATGGACCGAGATGTCCATAAACTAAAACTTCGCCTAAAAAACGGCGGCAATGGACCGAGAAATCCCTAAACTAACAACTGACCGAGATATCCTTAAACTAAAACTTCGCCTCAAAAATGGCAACAACGGACCGAGAAGTCCCTAAACTAACAACGGACCGAGATGTTCTTAAACTAAAACTTCGCCTCAAAAACGACGACGACGGACCGAGAAGTCCCTAAACTCACAACGGACCGAGATGTCCTTAAACTAAAACTTCGCCTCAAAAAAGGCGACAACGGACCGAGAAGTCCCTAAACTAACAAAGGACCGAAATGTACCTAAACTAGAACTTCGTCTCAAATATGGAGACATCAGACCGAAAAGTCCCTAAACTAAGATTTCGCCTCAAACTGGGCGATATAGGACCGAAGCGTCCTAAAACATGTGCATCACCCCAAAATACGGCTGTACACTCCCTTGAGATCTAGATTACGATCGAAGTCTCAATGGTGAGGGTTGCATCCATAAGTCCCACTGGCAAACAGATGGGTCACCTGTGGTGAGACTACTTTCGAGAGTTCCATCATTAAAAAAACGGTATGCCCATAAGCAAAATGGGCACGGATGAAAACCCGAAAGAGCGCCGTGAGTAAAAACGGCAGGACTACCGGTGATCTTGTGAAAACCCGGAAGGGCGAAATCATGTAAAAAAAATACACACTTACGCGATCCTCACGACTTGTAAAGAGAATTCCCCTTATAAGACATTCACTGCTAGTAAGATTCAAAAGCCTTAACCTACAGGGATCTAAACCTATTCTTAAGCCGTCATATTCCCCTGATGTTGCCCTACAGGCGGTCCAATATTGACCCTTGTATACAATCCAAGGGCACGAATAAATATTCCCCCACCAAGTTCTTCCAATGGCGAGAAATGTCCCCATGTGGTCAACGACTCTTGTAAGTCCTCTCGACTTATAAGGAGAAAACACTCTTGCAAGATCTTTACGACTTACAAGAGAAAAATCACTTGGGAATCCCTACGATTCCTAAGGAGAAAATACACCTACGAGACTCGTAAGCAGAAATACCTTTATGAGACTCTTACGGCTCATAAAGTTAAAAAGCCTTAGTCGACAAGATCCTAACCCTGTTTGCTAAGCCACCTTTGTTCAAATTAACAAAGGCAAATGATGATTCGCTCCTGGAAATATCCGAGTTGAAGCGATGCTGATGCCTAAATAGGTATCAAATTTCAAGTCCTCGCAAAGGCAAATGATGATTCGCTCATGGCAATATTCCAGTTGCAGCGATGCTGATGCCAAGATTGGTATCAGCTTTCAAGTTCCTGACTCATAATAAAACTCAGCGATTTGCAAAAGAAAGTGCATATGAAATAGCTGAAATGATGGGGCAACTCGCTACAAAAATCAGCGAGCAAAAAATATATACATATGAAATAGCTGAAATGATGGGACAACTGGCAACAAAAATCAGCAAGCAAAAAATATGTATTTGAAATAGCCGAAATGATGGGGAAACTCGCAATAAAAATCAGCGAGCAAAAAATATGCATATAAAAACAGCCTAAATGTTTGGGCAACTCGCAATAAAAAGTAACGAGTAAAAGATATTAAAAAAATAGCCGAAATGATTGGGCACCGCGGATAAAAAGCAGAAATGATTGGGCAATCACGACTTTCGCGATATGAAAAGCTGAAAAGATAAAGCATCGCGGAAATATATATATATATATATATATATATATATATATATATATATATATAATTTCCTTTTCCCTGCAAGTCTGTCTATATTGACTCTTATATACGATCCATGGGCACAAATGAAAGAAAGGGAACCATATTTTCCCACCAGGCTCCGTCAAAGGGAGAGCCAGATCTTGATGGCAATATCTATAGCTTAGAGATCAGCTTGACGTTCTTCACATTCCAACATGATGCAGAGGCAACGTCAACAAACAAAAGTGGAATGATGGCAAAAAAATCCTAGCTCTAGCTCGACGTGCTCCTTATTTCAGCAGGATGTGGACACA
This sequence comes from Agapanthus africanus, assembly GCA_030015575.1. Taxonomy (NCBI): domain Eukaryota; kingdom Viridiplantae; phylum Streptophyta; class Magnoliopsida; order Asparagales; family Amaryllidaceae; genus Agapanthus; species Agapanthus africanus. Next base: position 363,160,905 of record JASDDO010000004.1, read on the forward strand.
ACAATCAAATAAATGTGAAGTGGCGGCAAAATCCTAGCTTCAGATCTTAATAGCAATATCTAAAGCCTAGAGATCACCCCAACGTTCTCCTCATACCGGCAGGGTGCAGACATGACATCAACAAAGACCCAAGGGTCAAATAGAAATGGAGTCACGGCAAAATCCTAACTCCAAGTCTTGACGGTTAAAATACAACCTAGAGACTATCCCGCATTCCTTCTCACTCCAGCAGGGTCCAGACACGATAACAACAAAGATCCAAGGAAACAAAAATGGAGCAATGGCATATTCCGAGCTCTGGACTTCAACTACGATATATAAAGCATATGGGTCCTAAGATGTCTACCGTATTTCAGCAAAGAAACGGCACAGTATCGTCAAAAAAAATGAAGCGACGACATATTCCTAGCTACGGGTCTTGATGGCAACTCATATAAATCCTAAAAGACTATCGGAGATCATCCCACACCAGTGCGGAGTGGTTATAACTCATCAGGGTTCCAAACTGAGCCTAATCTCAAGTAAAAAAAAACTTCATGGCAAACTCATAATGTTTGCTCCCCCGACGGTAATATAGCATAAGGAAATTGCTTGAAGTCTTCTTGTCCAGCCCCCGAAGGGATCAGAGACACGACAGTTACGGGGATACTCGAATAACAGCTTAAGGACTGCATATCAAGGAATACATCAGCCAACGCAACGGTACCACAGACTAAAACCCTAGTAGCACAAACCTAACGGACCTCCATCGTAAAGAATGGGGGTTATCAACATACAACGTTATGACAAGTTTTCCTGTAAACCCAAGGGAGGCAAACCAAATAAACTCCGAAATTAGTACATAAACTAGAAACCCCGAAACGAGGGAATAAACTATAGACTCCAAAATGAGTGCGTAAACTAGAGACTCCGAAACGAGTGAATAAACTAGAGACTCCGAAACGAGTGAATAAACTAGAGACTCCGAGGCGAGTGAATAAACTACAGACTCTGAAATGAGTAAGTAGACTAATGGGCGCTAAATCAAGATATCAAGAAATAGAAAGGCTCAACTCATGGGCCTCAAGGTTCAAAAATGCATTTCTTAAGGATGGAGATTTGAGAAGACGCTTGTATCCCCTCTCTATCTTCTCAGATCAAAATTCAAATAAAAGTCACGCATGCCAGCTCGAAACCGGCCATATGCTATGCATCACTTCAGTCCAATGTTCACTTATGTCTAGATGCATGCATCAGAAACTTCTAAAGATTAAAATACAAAATGTATGTACAGAGGCAGGATGCCCATATGAATATTGCGCCGGGGATAAAATATTCAGTGGTCGACATTATTTATTATTATTATTATTATTTATTACACAAAGAAAAGATCGCCGAACATGGGATCAAAGATACAAGGATTAACAAAACGATATACAAGATTCTCCAATTCCCTCTCTGCCTTCTTCACCATGTCCAAGCGGCGATCTTCGTGAGGAGTCGCTCCCTATCGGTTAGCGCCGTGCTCATCAGCAAAGGAAGATATGATGGCCTGCTAAGCCTGTATCTGCTTAGCAGACGAACCAAACAATCCCTCAGAGGCTGTGTAATCAAACAAGCCTCATGGAAGCACTCGAGCTTGTCCCCCGCCGCGTTGAGCATTGCTAGAGTCATCTCTGCTGGATGAGGAGGGATGTCAGCAAGTACAGACAAGAAGATCGTCCAAAGCCAAATGGAGCCGGCAGGAAGAGGAGAACCCCGACGAGCCAGAAGCTCGTACATCACCGTGTCACACTGGTCATTAGTGAGAACGAGATCAGCCAAACGCACAGCAAAACGAGGGACAATTCCCTCGATAGGTACCTCCCACAGTTGCCGACGAGCATGCAGATGATTGCAAGATATAACTCTTGGTTTGTTAAAAGGTGATTCTCTCATTGTGAAAGAAAAGGGAAGCAGAGCTTCAGATTATAAAGGGAAGCATTCAAGTCTAAGCACATAAAATGTTGTGCATAGTAGAGCTATTTCCAAGGCCTGAAAAAGGGTATGGGAAAAGAAAGGGTTAGCTGATAGGAAACAGAGTAAGGAGGTGAAACGACTCCATCAGCAGCGCCTCACATGCATGACGCGTGAGCACCCACATTGATTCTTTCCGGGATTAGAAGCGGCGCCTCACGTGCATAACGTGTGAGCGCCGATGCTAGTTCAGGATTAAAATCTCCAGTAGCGCCTAACGCGCATAACACATGAGCGCCAACAACAGTTTCTATATATGTATAACAACACTTCATGTAAGACACATATGAGCATTGGCATAAAGAGATAAGGGAATTTTGTCATTCATACTTCGAAGAAATTTATACATTGGCGATGATAAAAAAAAAGAGAGAAGCGTTTACAACGGCAAAACATTGAATTCCGGACACGGATTCAGGAACTTGGAAGCCAGTCTGAGTAAAGTGCTTTCGGCCTCTTTGGCCATTTTCTTGTGCATTTTCTCACGAATGCAAGCGTCGGGATCCCCACTAATGTCGTCCGTCCTTTGGTAGGCGGATATTATCTCCTTCTGTTGGAAGACGTGATGCAAAATAGCGACAAGATCATCTCTTCGCTTCTTTGAGATCAGGCTCATCAGATTTACTGAATGCACCTTATCTTCAACATCATCAAGCGCCTCGAGTGGCATAGCCTTGTCAAGCCCAGGAATTGCTTCCCAAATCGACCTTACGATAATCTTTAAAAGGGCAGAACGGCGGGAGAGCAATTGACCGTTGTAATCATCGAAGCGACGCATCACCTCAGTGCATTGAGCGTCAGTAAACTCCTGGCTCTGACAGCGGCCTTGAACGGAATGTCCTCATATGAGATGATCTTTTCAAGATCATACAGATGAGAAGCCATAGTATCTGAAAAGAAAAGCCAGTAAAGAATTAGCAATCAAAATACCAAAATCATTATAATGGACCTCACAAAATCAAGGTAACGCCCTCATCAATGATGAAGAAGGCATTCATTGTAAGAATCCAAAAGTATTCTCATTGAACTATGGAGTTAAACTCCCTTGAAAAATGTGTTCTACAAGAGATTTCAAATCTGCAAAAAGAAAGAACCCTAAAAAAATAAGAAAAGGAATAAAAATTCCCAAAAGAACTTTTTAAAAATAGAAATTTTCTCAGAGCTAAGCTCTGTAGAACAACCCGGAATTAAATTCCTCTGATAATAGGATAAAATTCCAGAAATCCGCTCGGGAAATGGAATTAAATTCCAAACAACCTTCAAAGATCAAGGTCAGTAATAGGGTAAAACCCTAAGATCTCTAAGACTCATACTCTACCCAAACAAAAGTTTTTAGATCTCTAATATATCGTTCCAAGAGAAGAGCAAAGCTCTGTTAATGGGTTAAAAACCCAATACAAGAATAGATTCTTTTAAGAGTCTCTTTTAAGAGAAAAATGGTCATGATCCTTACCAATTTTATTAAACGAAGTTTAAATTCTAAGAGTTTCTTTGGACAGAGATCTAAGCTCTGAAAAGAGAATTAAATTCTCAAAAAAGAAGAAGGAAGATTATGAAACGACAGTCATCTCTAGGGCCAAAGGCCCTATTTATAAGACATGAAAGGACGGTTCAACTCCCCAGGAGATTGAACGGTAGAAAAGGTGACACCGTTGCACCCACGTGTAAGCCATGTGAGAGCAACGGTGGGGGGCATTTGTTTTCCCAAAACTTAACCTAATAAAAGAGCAAAGCCCTGTTTGAATTAAATGAGGCAGCGCTTCACGTGCTCTCTATGAGGGAACCAACGTCACGATTAAATCCTATGGTGGCGCTGCATGTGCTCCTCACGCGGGCGCCAATTATATAAGAGTTAAACTTTTAAATGGCACCGCACGTGCTCCTCACGCGGGCGCCAATGTGCAAAGCACATGAATACCCATCTTCAGAATTAAAGTCTTAAATGGCGCCCACATGTACGACACGTGAACGTCGGCGCCCATGTGTAGGGTTGCTAGGCACGCTCACAAGGTTCTACGATGTATCAACCATGCCCGATTAAAAATTTAGCCGTGCCGAACAACCCAAAGCCGGATCTTTAAACTAGAGTTTATGCGAAAACGAACATGTTAAACACTTTAACACTAAGTGAGAGAGATTACAACCTTTGTAGATCCGGTCCTTCACTTCAATAGCTCCGTGTAGATGTCCCCTTCGCTGCGATCGTGAACTCCGGACTCTGGAGAAGCTCCACAAGAAGAACGAACGTGCTTGCTTCGATGACTTCGAGGCCGAAGATGATCTACGTCGGGGAGACACTAACTCAAGCTATTCCTTCACTAGGTCATGAACTTTGTGAAGAGAACACACTCTACTACATGGCAAGTGGTAGAGGATGAAGAAGTAGGAGGTGGGCTCACTTTAGAATTGATTTTCTCACATTTTTCCTCATAGCACCATTAGAGCTTGAAAGCTTTTTCAAGGAGCTTGATGAAGAAGAAGAAGAAAGAATAATATCATCATATGAATTATTATCCTTTGAATTATTGCACCATGGTTGAGTTAAGCCCTCATGCCTAACTCATGTAAAGAATTAACCAAAGTATGAGGTTAAGGGTTGGGTTAACTAATATCCTAAGGAATGACAAAAGAGTTGACTTTGTCAATGTTTCTTCAAGCTTCATGAAGCTTGATAACACTGACTAAAGTCTCCTCTCTTTTGTTATTCTTAAGGAAATAAGTAAACCCTAATTTAACCTAAGCTTGATATAAGTCTTATACACCCATCTTGTATATATCATCAAGCATGATACAAACATGTGCACTTGCATATATCACATATAAACAATGTGCACAATCTAGTGAGAAAATAAATCATAACTGAGCCAATACTAGTTAATGTAATGTAATATATCAAATATATAATTATACATTAAATTATTAAATCAACTCTTGATTTAATAACCCGGCTATAACCGACTAATATCATGTGTAACAACTTATCGAATCAACACTTGATCCGATAACCCGGCCATATCGCATACAACCGACCAATGTCACGAATCGCGAGAATAGAATATGGTATCTCATATCGTATCAATCTCGGTCCCGCACATATCACATATGTGTTCCTACTCCGTTTTGCTTGAGCCAGGAAACCCCTGTGTAGGACTCTAAAGGCTCGTCAATACGCCGGCAGTAGGTGATGATCATATCAAAACACCCACAAGCCGCAAGCGGTCTGCTAAACGTAACGGCCACCCGGGTATTGAGCGATCAGAAGATCAACAAGCAAGCCTGTACATTCTCCTGTGAATCCAATCAGTAACACTCCCGTACAGTTCGGTCTCGTCGTCTGATATGTCGCATATCTCGCCTAGGGGTGGTAAACGTCAGACCCCAGTAGCTCGATAAGTCGTGTCGATATGAGGTCTATAACAGTTCGAGAAACTACTGATAACACTTACCAGTAAATCTCAGCAACCCTGGCCAGGGATTTCCGGTTATAGCCAATCGAACACAGCACAACATCAACTCCCTATACCGGGAGAGAAGAATCCCCTCCTATCGCTCATTGCTTCCATATGATTCGGGACTGTACCCAAAAGCCACCTTTTTGCATGCCCTCTTGGACGTGGTATGATGGAAATCAAAGCACGGTGGGAATCACACAAGACTCTATGACGATCTCGGGTCAATAGACTACTCTGTACCAGTGTCACCGGAGAACTGCCATCTGACGTAAGGTATAATACCATCTAGGAGTTCTCGGCGAGTCCGTCAAGTGTACCCAGTCTCCACTGAGCACCCGTATACCATCCTTGATGTCAAACACCGATGGATATGGGATCATCCATCGCCCATCATATGGGTCAAGATGCGTATACGCTAGTCTACTCTGGTGTATCGATGCCCTGTCTCGATACACCCTCGACTAGGAACAGTTATAGGATGTACTCGTCGACTACCGTGGCCCCACTAGTATGATCTCATCATAGTCCCAGTAGTCGAGTACATATCCTAAGGGCTTTATCAACATGTAACATAGAGACAATCAGAGTACATGTTAAGATAAAGTACAACCAGATAGCATACTATCATGTCGAGCAAGAAAGTCCTCCCTATATATGTCCAAGCATCCATTACAATATACATCGTATGTACAGTAATGGCCTCTAGGGCATACATATAACTAACAATCTCCCACTTGCACTAGGGCCAACTGTTGTGGTATCACATACCCAACAATTAGTTGCTGTTGAAGTATCTCATACTCAACCATCCCATAAAAGTCTCTACTGGGAAAAAGGCCTTTGTGAGTGGATCCGCGCTGTTGTCCTCTGTGTCTACTCTCCTAACCTTGATCTTCCTGGAGATCAACCATCTCCATGATCAGGTGATACTGCCTAAGAATTATATCTGGATTTCAGATAGGACGGGGTGTTCCTTGGAAAAAGCCAGAACTCCATTGTCACACAATGGTAGGAACGAAGTTCATTTCATGAACCTATATATATCCAGACTGCCTCTTTGGTAGCATCATTGGTAACGATGTATCTTGCCTTTAATCGTCTAGTATGTCACGGTATCTAGCTTGGAACTCTTCCAACATACCGTCCCTCCACTGAGGGTAAAGATAATGCCTGCGACTGACTTTCAGTCGTCCTTATCACCCTGGAACCTTTCCAGTGATTCTCCCCAGGATCGATTGATACCATCTCACTACAACTAGTGAGTATCCTAACATTCAATTAGATCTATCTCATAGATCCAAAACCCAGGATTTAAGAGGTATCACTTTGATACTATAAGGAGAATCCTTGTGATAAGCGGAGATTGACCGAGCGTAGCATAGAAAACTCCTTCCCTATCAAGAGTATGTCATCTACGTACTCTATGAGGATCACCACCATACTCTCTACTACCTTTTTGTATATACAAGGTTCATCTACCATTTTGATGAAGTCAAACTCTTTGACTACTACATCAAAACAGACGTTCCAACTCCGCGATGCCTGCTTTATCACATAAAACATCTTGCATACGTTTCCGCTGCTCCCACTATCTACGAAGTCCTCTGGCTGTGTGCTTATAGACGCTATCTTCTAAAACATCATTTAGAAAAGCAGTCGTGACACCCAACCACCAGATATCGTAGTCATGGTATGTAGCCGTGGCAAGTAGGATCTGGATGGACTTAAGCAAAGCTTTGAAAGTCTCAACTTTTCCATGTACACCAAGTAATCTTCTCAAGATATACTTGCTCCTGATGGGGATTTAACCCTTCAGATAAAGCAACCAAAGTCCATACTTTGTTGGTGTATAAGGATTCCATCTCAGATCACTAAGCATCCAGCTATTATTACAGAGTCCCACTCCTGATGGCCAGCTCGAAATAAGTAGGGTCATCATCTCATGATGCAATCCTCGCTCCCACTGTCATAGAGAAACCAAAGTAGCTCTTAGGTGGGTGAGGAACCCTACTAGATCGGCGGAGAGGCTGAGGTTCGTTGGTTACTATTGAATCCTTCGGTTCTACCAAATCATCTGCTGTAGTTTGTATAGCTGGAACTCCTTCCAGTTCTACCTCATGACCACTAATTTCTTCACAAGAAATTCCCTTTCACAAAGGTGGCATGCTGAGAAACAAAACATCTTTTGTTCCTCTGTTTGGTAGAAGATATTCCCTTGCGAATGCTTGGGATATCTAACAAACTTCCACAGAACTGACTTTACCTCGAGCTTTTCCGGATTTTACTTTTCAGACATAGGCCGAACAACCCCAAATCTTAACATACTTAAGATATGGGCTCTTCCCATTCCATATCACATATGAAGTGGTAGGCAACTGATTTGATTTGAACCCTATTCAATAGGTATGCAGCTTCTCAAGTACATAACTCCCAAAAGGAAATAGGAAACTCAGTAGTACTCATCATAGAGCACACCATATCACATAGGGTGCTATTGCTCCGCCCCGATACACCGACGTGCTATGGTGTATACAGAGGAGTAATGCTGAGAGAAAATCCCATTCTCCTTTAGAATAGTTCAGGAATTCCGTGCTCAAGTATTCTCCTCCTTGATCTCATCAAAGGACATAATACTTATACCCGTATTTTGGTTCTCTACTTCTAACTTACATTCTGTGAATATCTCAAAAGGTTCGGACTTGTGTTTCAACAGGAACATATGTCTGAATCTTGAGAGATCATCAGAGAATGTAATGAAGTACAAAGAACCGGTCTTGGCATGTGTAGACATGAGACTTTCATACATCAGCATGTATCAATCCCAAGAGTTCACCAACTCTTTCTCTATTTCCAATAAACAGAGCTATGGTCATTTTATCTTTGTGACATGACCGGCAAGTTTCACAAGATGTAAATCCAAACAAATTTAAATATGCATCTTAATGTAACTTCAGCTAGTCGGGTCGCATTGATATGACCTAGTCTACAATGCCTCAAGAAGGATTCGTTCATTTCTGAACTCTTCCACTCGTGTGTGTTCTGTATACTAAGAACTGTAGTTTGATTTAGAACGTCAATGCTTTTAGATAACGTGCCTGAACCGATCAACTCTTGATATAGGAAATGTTCAAAACATTATCCAACAATACAAAATTATATCCTTTCTTTACTAATAAAGAGACTGATATGATGTTGTACATCAGGTTCGGTATCTAATAACATTTGTTCAGAATCAATTTATTCTGGTAATACAGGGTGATAGTGACCAACAGACTTGGCTGCAACACTTGCACCGTTTTCTGTCTCATAAAACTTATCACCCGTTCTCAGTTCTCTACCTTTCTGTAGCCCATGTAACAGATTACATATGCAGGATCCTGATCCGGTATCTCATACCCAGGATGTAAAGGATACTGAGAAACAGTTCTCTGTAATGAACATACCCGAAGATGATGCATCAACATGCACTCTCTTCGTTTGGGCGGCACGGGAATTTTGGTAATACCCAATTTTCTGCTCTATCTTATAACAATTATAAGTTGGAGCGGGACCAACGTTCCCCAGCTCAGTATAACAAGCGAGTTCGGTCAATATATCCGTATTATTATCTTGATTAAGGCGTGATATGGTCGCTACCTGGAGAGAGAGAGTAGAAAACACTCAGCGTATGCTCTTGCAAGATTAGATTGGTTATCTAATATATCTAATCAGGATGTCTCCCACTGTTTTAATCAAATCTTCCTTCAAACCCTAAAAGGAAAGACTAGCCGGGATTAATTACACGCTAAAGTTCGCCAATCTTTTAGCCAGGCCAGTGTCGGTACTTTGAGGGAGGTCCCCCGTGCTTTCGCACGAACCTAATTAAAGTAAACCTCGTTTTCCCTGGGGCGTAACCCCGTTGACACCTTTCTAGACACCTACTTGATCGGCTAATTGTAATGTGTGAAATTCTCCCAGGAGTAACTCTTACTCGCAGCGGGTATCGGGATCCAACTATCTCATAGAAGGTATGCAATCTCATTGCAAATTTCAACACTTGAAATTCCCAATAATATTTTACCCCTAGCGTCCTATGACCTTGACGGAGGTCAACAAACCATAGGCTACTAGTCAAGTTAAACCAGTCATTTCCTGATTGAATTAAACCCACCCGCACGCCCCTTGACGGAGGTCAACAAGGCCGCACGACTACCCTAATTCAATCTGCATCATATGCATAAGCAGATAAATACTAGTCAGCTACCGCACACTACACCTTGACAGAGGTCAACAAACGTAGCACGGATACTAAGTAGGACTTATTTGAAATGACGGAGGGCTACGACAGGTTTTTAAGAAAACCCTTTACGTAATGAACTTGATATCGTTGTAGAATCGAGTGATTTTAAATGGGGTGTTTTTGAGGCTTTTCTAGTTTTGCTAAAGGGGTCACTCCCGGTGAAGGGATCGTCGGCCCTTCCCTGATCGAATAAGGTGCAGGATATTTCACAAATATCACTATGCAAAGCAAGAACTATAGAAGCAATCAAAAGACAAACCGAGTTTGTAGCATCTGCTAATTTCACTAAAGAGGTCACTCCCGGTGAAGGGATCTCGGCTCTTTCCTTATCGAATAAGGTGTTGGGTGTTCTATAAGGAACACCGCTATGCAAAGCAAGAACTAGAGCTACCAGTTTTTAAACAAGTTTCTACAACATCTTTTGGTTTCTTTTAGTTTCATTAATCTCATTAATGAAGTCCCATTTTAATATACTTCACAAGCATCACATTTGAAACGAAATCTGCAATATAATATATATCTCATATATATAATATAAACATTCGTCTCAGGCAGTAATATGATCTCATCACAGAACATTGCAGCAGAAAAACATATATGAAATATTGGATATACTAGGACGTCCGTGTTTTAATACGAGCCTGTATAAAACACGGATTCCACGGTCGCGATGAATAGCCAAACCCATATCCCTAGACCCCTACGAGAGCGGCAAGCAACACTGCCAATTCTAGGGTTAGGAGACCCGGTCTCGACTCCTCGAGATGGTCTCCCATGGACCCTAGAACCCGGTTACTTGTGCTTCCCGACTTGGGTCTACCTAATGCGGAAAAGTAAATAATATACAATGGTGACATCATCCTCAGCCCGGAAGTGCCCCAATAAAAGAATATTACATACAAATGAATTTTACATGAATGAAAATGAAAAACTCTCATCTCACATAAAACCCCCGGCTATTCAAAACGCGACGATCTAATATAACATATTACAGCAACACATAATATCTCATATCATCAACGTAAGCAAGTATGCGTATCCCGATTGTCGTTGATGTATAGCAACGAAGCCGGCGATACACCACATACTACGCTTACGGTCACAGAAAAGAAAGTGTAAAATTACAACAGTTGGAATCCGCAACCTCCTTAGACATCGTATGCCTAACCAAATGAATTCCTTAGACATTGCATGCCTAACAATTATAAACCTCACATTTTAGTCTCATTATCGAAAACTCTTTTCAATATCAAGTCGGGCAATTCAACAAGATTCCCGACATCCTGATCAAATGCTCGTCGCAAAATTTAGTAGACGGCCGCACCCCCAGATGCCGTCGACGAAGTGCACTAAGGCGGAACACCGCTGCCGCGAGCACCCGAACGGATGCTTTTGGCGACGGGGTTCTCCTACAGTCACTTGGTCAGGGCTATGGGGCGTGGCTGTCTGTTAAGTTTACCCGATGAGTACCCGCGTACGCTACGTGATTGCGACGGACTTTTGATCACATCAAAATTCCGTGGCAACCGATCATTTGAGACTGAAGTGCTAGATTTATAACATTAAATTAGTTATCTCATAACTACCTGTGGATTCCAAATATTGTATCACATTCCAGATAAATAGACAATGTCAAACTTTCCGATCGAATAAACAAACACCCAAAATTTCCCAAATAGCTCAACTCTTGAGATTAGTTTAAAAACATCCATCACATGCCACAGTACCAATGGTCTAGCCGTAGAAGGGTCAAGCCAACGCCTCACATGTGGCACGCCGTACTGCCCCAAACCCTAAGGTTTAGAGGCAGTTCAAGACGGTCGCATAATCGAGTTAAGGTTTGTTGTCTTCTAGAGGGTCCACCGCGTTACTTGCACGACTTAGAACATTCTTAAACTCGAGAAAAAATCCAACTTTTGAAAAATTTTCCGACAGGGGAAAAAGTGAGTTATTGATATCCGTTCGAACTTTTTAACAGTTTCTAAAAATTACCCGGACAAACTAAACAAAGTTAAATTATCTGATTGAATCAACGAGCCCCCAATACAACCCTAAAAAACTCAACACTTGAGTGGAATTAAAAAATTCCCAGAAAAAAAATGACAAGAAAGGACCTAAGAATAAATATATGAAGTTCCAGGGACTAATTCACAATTTTGGCCGCGGAACCGCCGCCAAACCCTTGGCTTGGCCGCGGTTCAGCGGTCATATGAGCGAATTAGTGGGCCATACTTCACAGTAATTCTTAGTTTTTCCTGCTTGTTTTTCTGAGTATTTTTAATACTGAAAAATCACATTTTTAGAAAATATACAGAGTGGGGTATAAACCGGGTATTCGGAGTTCGATCGGACTTTAAACTTCGCCTAAAGCTCTAGCTTGGCTCTGATACCACTGTAGGGTTGCTAGGCACGCTCACAAGATTCTACGATGCATCAACCATGCCCGATTAAAAATTTAGTCGTGCCGAACAACCCAAAGCCGGATCTTTAAACTAGAGTTTATGCGAAAACTAACACGTTAAACACTTTAACACTAAGTGAGAGCGATTACAACCTTTGTAGATCCGGTCCTTCACTTCAATAGCTCCGTGTAGATGTCCCCTTCACTGCGATCGTGAACTCCGGACTCTAGAGAAGCTCCACAAGAAGAACGAACGTGCTTGCTTCGATGACTTCGAGGCCGAAGATGATCTATGTCGGGGAGACACTAACTCAAGTTATTCCTTTACTAGGTCATGAACTTTGTGAAGAGAACACACTCTACTACATGGCAAGTGGTAGAGGATGAAGAAGTAGGAGGTGGGCTCACTTTAGAATTGATTTTCTCACATTTTTCCTCATAGCACCATTAGAGCTTGAAAGCTTTTTCAAGGAGCTTGATGAAGAAGAAGAAGAAAGAATAATATCATCATATGAATTATTATCCTTTGAATTATTGCACCATGGTTGAGTTAAGCCCTCATGCTTAACTCATGTAGAGAATTAACCAAAGCATGAGGTTAAGGGTTGGGTTAACTAATATCCTAAGGAATGACAAAAGAGTTGACTTTGTCAATGTTTCTTTAAGCTTCATGAAGCTTGATAACATTGACTAAAGTCTCCTCACTTTTGTTATTCTTAAGGAAATAAGTAAACCCTGATTTAACCTAAACATGATATAAGTCTCATACACCCATCTTTTATGTATCATCAAGCATGATACAAACATGTACACTTGCATATATCACATATAAACAATGTGCACAATCTAGTGAGAAAATAAATCATAAGTGAGCCAATACTAGTCAATGTAATGTAATATATCAAATATATAATTATACATTAAATTATTAAATCAACTCTTGATTTAATAACCCGGCTATAACCGACTAATATCATGTGTAACAACTTATCGAATCAACACTTGATCCGATAACCCGGCTATATCGCATACAACCGACCAATGTCACGATTCGCGAGAATAGAATACGGTATCTCATATCGTATCAATCTCGGTCCCGCACATATCACATATGTGCTCCTACTCCGTTTCGCTTGATCCAGGAAACCCCTGTGTAGGACTCTAAAGACTCGTCAATACGCCGGCAGTAGGTGATGATCATATCAAAACACCCACAAGCCGCAAGCGGTCTGCTAAACGTAACGGCCACCCGGGTATTGAGCGATCGGAAGATCAACAAGCAAGCCTGTACATTCTCCTGTGAATCCAATCAGTAACACTCCCGTACAGTCCGGTCTCGTCGTCTGATATGTCGCATATCTCGCCTAGGGGTGGTAAACGTCAGACCCCAGTAGCTCGATAAGTCGGGTCGATATGAGGTCTATAACAGTTCGAGAAACTACTGATAACACTTACCAGTAAATCTCAGCAACCCTGGCCAGGGATTTCCGGTTATAGCCAATCGAATACAGCACAACATCAACTCCCTATACCGGGAGAGACGAATCCCCTCCTATCGCTCATTGCCTCCATGTGATTCGGGACTGTACCCAAAAGCCACCTTTTTGCATGACCTCTTGGACGTGGTATGATGGAAATCAAAGCACAGTGGGAATCACACAAGACTCTATGACGATCTCGGGTCAACAGACTACTCTGTACCAGTGTCACCGGAGAACTGCCATCTGACGTAAGGTAATACCATCTGGGAGTTCTCGGCGAGTCCGTCCAGTGTACCCAGTCTCCACTGAGCACCCGTACACCATCCTTGATGTCAAACACCGATGGATATGGGATCATCCATCGTCCATCATATGGGTCAAGATGCGTATGCGCTAGTCTACTCTGGTGTATCGATGCCCTGTCTCGATACACCCTCGACTCGGAACAGTTATAGGATGTACTCGTCGACTACCGTGGCCCCACTAGTATGATCTCATCATAGTCCCAGTAGTCGAGTACATATCCTAAGGGATTTATAAACATGTAACATAGAGACAATCAGAGTACATGTTAAGATAAAGTACAACCAGATAGCATACTATCATGTCGAGCAAGAGAGTCCTCCCTATATATGTCCAAGCATCCATTACAATATACATTGTATGTACAGTAATGGCCTCTAGGGCATACATATAACTAACACCATGTAGAATTAGATTCTACTCTCTGTTAAACAGAGCCGTCGGATCAAAGATCCAACGGGGATGATAAATCATCAAAATACAGAATTAAATTCTGTTGGGAGAAAACTTTGCCAAAATCTTTCTAAAATAAGGAAGATACTCTTGATTGGATCAAAGGTCCAATGGTAGAATAAAATTCTATTTTTGGAATATATATTCCCTCAATCTTTCTAAACAAGAAAGATTGCTATCTGTAAAACAAAGAACCCTTCGATTAAAAATCCAATGGTGATTAAAAAATCACCATCTTATAGAATAAACTCTGTTTAGGGAAAATATTTCCCCAATCTCGTTAAAAACCAAAAATCATATTCTGTAAAAACAGAAGTTCTTGGATCAAAAATCCAATGGTGGATAAAATTCCCCAGATTGATTTTGAGACCAATTAAATCAATTGGAATCTCTCAATGAGAGATTTTCTCAAAACTAATCAACAATTTTCCTTACCTTTATAATGGACCTGAGACTTCAAGTCTCGAGAGGGGCAACAAAGTTAGAAGGATGCACAGAGAAGGAGAGACATACAGAGACCACAGAAAGCTTAAAAAACAACAGAGAATTCAATTCTCGAGAAAGAAGAAGACTTTCCTCCTAAAAAATCCTAGGTAAAGAAAAAAAGAAGAGAAAAAACATCTCCTTTACCTAACATCGCTAAGGGTTTAACCCTTCTCAAAGGATTTAGTTTTTTCTCTGGATCTGAGGTCCAAGTCAAGTCTTCCACAAGTTGAGAATTTAATTCTCATCGGAAAGATTTTATTCTTGAAAATCAAAGATTCAGGGAAGAACAAGATTGGACATGAAGAACATAGAGTCCATAATACTCCAGGAACTTAGTTCCTTTAAATCGAGAACTTAGTTCTTCAAAAACTCATCCTAAAATTCTCAAATATAGTGATTTTAGCGAGCGTTAATGGTCAAAGAACCATTAATAGAGGTTTAACCTCTCTGAAAATATTAACAGAGATTTAATCTCTAAAAAGGGAAAAAGAACAGCGCCTCACGTGCTTCCCACGTGGGCGTCCCTTTTAACAGCGCCCAGCTCCTCACGTGAAAGACACGCGGGCATCTAAAACAGAAGGCCAGCGTCGCACGTGCTCATCATGTGGGCGTTGAACAAAAGTACATAGCACTCCGCAAACAGCCAAAGGGGCTGAGTGCTCGGCACTCATTGGGCGGCGCCCATGACTGAATGCTTCACATGTCATATATGTGAGCGTCAGAGGTCAAATAAGTGCTTAGCACTTCATCATGAAAGGAAAAGGGGGCTGATCAAACAGAGCCCAAATAAGTGCCTAGCACTTTTGAAATAAAATAAAAATCTAAGAAGACTAAGCCTCCAAATTGGATAGGTCTCTGAAGTCTTTCCTGCAGCCGAGCCCAAATGCTCTGTTATTGGATCTGAAATAAAAATAATCCTCAAAATCTTGCTAAGTTGATCTTAGTCTCACATTGGACTAACGTATCCTTAGTCAAAAACAAGCTGAGCCCCAAATGCTCATATATATTTAAGTTGATCTTAATCTCAAAATAGATTAACGGTCCTTAAATAAAACCAATCCCAAATCTAAAAATATACGGATTTGGACTAATCCACGCCCTACGGGAGACGACATAAACTAGTCTCCGTATACAATCCACGGGCAACCAAAACCAAAACAAAACATACACACAACATGAAGTGAACTGCCGGAGCAGGAGAAAGTGATTATCGAAATGCGGTAACGTACTTAACTGTAGGGGCTTGCGTCTGCAGGGAAGAGCATCCCCACAATAAAAAAACCCTCATAAAACGAGTAGGAATCTGAAGAAGTCCGCTACAACGGCCGCATCGATCCAAACCTCTGATATATAGTGCCATAGATCAACTTAGTATCATAGGAGAGGTGGACGGATAAATCCAAATAGCATCTGCTCCTAAATTCAGGCAAGACGATCCATCCCGGTTCGTCTCTGTTTTCGGCGGTAAACACACCCCAGCTAGAGGAGTGACCTACGGGCCCAATGCGGCCTCTATCTTTTCAATGCCGTTGGGGCAAGTTACAAAAGCCACTACTGGATTGTTCTTTGGGACCATGCTCCCACCAGGAAGTTTCGGTGCCTCAGCGCCGCAGGAGGAAGCTCCCAAGAGGTCGGTCTTCGATCGACTTGCAACCACAACGGCCCCTCTCAACGGGCTGTCCAAATCGGGTGTCTCAGTCTTCAACAGGCTGAGCAAAATCTCGAACAGTCCCGCAAAGAGGTTCGTAATATCTGAAGGGGCTGCCACAAAACGGATAGCCCTCCCAACTCCTCCTACGGGCAAACCCGTCAAAAGCGCTTCCCCATCAGAAGATCGGTCTTTGAAAGACTGATCGTTCCTCCTCAAACCCTACCAAGAACGTCAGTCTTCAACAAGTTGACGCTAACAGCAGCCCCTCAGCAAAGTCGGGGGGATGAAAAAGCCGCTTCTAAATCTGAGGTGGTCCCTTCAGGAAGGCACGCTCGACGTCGCCACTGGTGCCGAGTGAGAAAAGATGGGGGCAACTCCCCATCTGGACTTACCCTGCCAGCTCCAATGGTGGAAATTGACGTTGTTGTTCTAACTGGAAACGGTTTTGATATGCTCAGGAGGTTACGCAAAAACTCTCCACCGGTGGGGCTAAAGAAATCACCCCTGCCTGCAGAAGCCACAGTGCAGGAAAAGACGGAGAAGCCCCATTAGCGGCTTTTCTCGCAAATTCACAGGGTCTGGAAGAAAGTCCAGGACTCTGTGACCAACAAAGATTACTCTCCTAGGCCTAAGAAATCTAAGACTCGGCAAGAAAAAGACCATCCATCCGTAATACAGTGAGGGACTTCTTCTACACAGGTGCCTGTCATAACGGCTCCTTCAACTTTGACCTCCCAGAAAAGGATGAGGCCGGAGAAAATCCTACCGCCTATGGCAAATTTCAAAGGTGATGGACCCAAACGCCCCAAGTCTGGGGGCATGATCTTGCATATGGTCTACGTGGCTTCCGGGAAAGAAGAAAGCCGTTCTTCCGTAGGACATCAACCGCAGACTCGATCGCTGACAAAAGATCATGAGCAACAACAAAAGCTCCAAGAGATGCTGACCAAAATGGCAGCACTTACCAAGCAGAAAGAAAGCTCGAACACAACTGCCGAACAACGCCAAGAGCAGGAGACCGATACAGAGTTCCTATGAAGGGTGCTTGAAAGAAAGGACAAGGAAGCTGCTGAGCTAGCTGCTAACATAAATCAGATGACTTTCTTGTTCTAAGATATGGTTGGAATGATGATCCAGCCAGAACCCCCGGCCGAAGATCTGCTGATAATCGTCGAGGATGACAGAGGGGAACATCAAATTCTCTTCCGACTTTATCAACAGCCAAGGAGGAGACGATCTCCAAGGCCTCTCTTGATGATTATATAGCTCAACATATAAGAACTCATCAATCAAATGAAGCGGCTGGCTAAATTGTCAGAACTAGGCGACCGTATCCAGGCTGGTATAATCAAATCAAGCACCCGCCGGGATATACGATCCATAAGTTCCATGTGTACAAAGGGATAGGCAACCCCCATCAGCACGTCGCGCAGTTCAGATCTCTGTGCGGTAACACTATGGGAGATGCCAAACTGTTGCTTCTCCAGTTCATTGGCAGCCTATCCGAAACGGCCTTTGAATGGTACTCGGAGTTCCCAAATGACTCCATGAAAACATTCGAAGAGATGAAACTGCTATTCACATAGCGGTTCGCCAGCGCAAGCGAGCGCACGTCAATTATGGCATTAATCAATGCCAGGTAAGGCCGGGAGAAACCTGGGTCCAATACGCGATTCGGTGGCGGAATCTATGGTCAAAGTACGAACAGCGCATCGAAAAATCCCTTGCCATGAGCATGTTCATCGGGATACTAGATCCTCAAACGACTGTGTCCCAATTCATGAAATTCTTTAAGCCGACCACTTTCCAGGCTCTGATCGATAAACTGGCCCAAATGGACCAGATGGGCCACGTTCCTTACTCCTCAAGTAAGGACCCTCGAAATAACAAGAGTAAAGGGAAAGCGGCCTTTGTTGACAACACGCAACAACAACCGAGTGGCCCAAAACCGGCTGCTCGCCAGAACAACGCGCGTCCACGCCCATCGTTGGAGGAAAGACTAGGACGCGCTTACTCGTTTCCCCGAGACAAGACGAGGAGACTGTTTGAATTGGCAGTGCGTAAAAAACCCATCACATTACCAGACCCACAGCGTACACCATAACCTGGCGACGTCAACAACCCTAACTACTGCTCCTATCACAGAATGGTGAGCCACCCAATTGAGGATTGCTACATCTTCAAGAACTTGGTCGAGGACTAGTATCAACACGGGAAGTTTGCAATGTCTGAAAACTGGAGGGTGAACCCACCACAGAAGTACATTCCTAAAATGGTGGATGCGCTGAAGGCATCATGCTCACTTGTGAAAGAAATTCTATGGGAAGTCGTTCTTTCAACTAAAACCAAAAGAATGCTACAGGATCTACAAGCATGTCCAGCAGTCAGGTGGAAAATCCTACTTGAACCTGAAATCATCAAAAGGATGTTGAAACCGCGTCACGTACCGAAAGTTGTTGACAAAGGGAAAAACCCCTAAATCAAGCCTTCAAAGTCTTCGAAGAAAAATAAGAAGACCAAGAAGCCTGTGCAGCCATCCGAGTATGACGACAAACGCACAGACCTAAAAAAGTACATTGACGTGCTGGAGGAGTACAACCAGAAGACGTGGAAACCGGTCACGCTCGAAGAGTTCCTCAAGCATATTCTTGAAAACGAATATAGTGACAACGATGAGGAAAATGACTCATCAGAAGAAACCGAAAACTATGTAGCAAGTTGCCACATGGTCTCCCATTCGTTGTTAAATGACGAAGAAACTCCCTAAGCATCAGAAAATAACGCGGTGGGACTAGGGGCAGGATTGGCGTAAAATCCCCGGAACTGCCAAAAGACCCGATCGATAGGCTGTTAAACGAAGCCATTCGATAAAACAAAGCTGACCGAGAATGCGAAACAGCTATATACGAAATGGCTAAGCGTCAGCGTCAGGATGAAGAAGCCGCGGCAAGGAGGAGTCGTAAAGTACTCCAAACAAACCAAAGTATACCTGTGACAAATAAGAGCAGGATCAAGGCAAAGAAGTGGTTCTCTAAAGCCCTGTCAATGGGAATGAAGCCGCCACCTATCGTAGGAAACACTCTCGGGGTCATATGCCTCGATGGAGAGGATTCACATCTAAGCTACTGCCAATACCATCGGAGGGCTATCCAGCCCACCGAGAAATGTAGTGCCTTCAAGAAATGTTGGCAATGATACGTTGCCTATAAAAAAACTGTAACATTTTCAAAAAAATATAAAATATTAATTTTGGGAATTTTTATAATTTAATATTATTTTATTGATTATTTTAATATTAAATGCAAATAAATAGGAAAAATGTTAGAAAAAAATTATGAAAAATTATGGAAAATTCTAAAATAGGGTAAATTAGTTAATTATGACATTTTTAAGTTTTTGTGATTAGTTTGACACTAATTTAGTGCTAATCGCGATTAAAATCGCTAATCGGGTTTTTTGGCAATTTTGTGCAAAACTTGCACATATCACTTTTTCTACACTTGTGCATTTTTCTAGCCATGGTTTTCTTTTGGAATTACTATTGATGTGAGAAGGTTTGGATTTTAAAAGAAAAAGGAAAGAAAAGAGAAAAGAAAAAGAAATGATGAGGGTAGGTGAGAGAGAGAGGTGGACCTTTGACTTATAACCCTTAGCCATTCCTCTCCCTCTCATTTCTCTCCCTCTCCCTCTATAGTTGCTGCTGCTGCAGCCTAGCCCCTTTCCCTCCCCTCTTCAACTCCTCATTTCATCTCAAAAATCACTCCAAAACCCCCATCTCCTTTCATTAAAATTGTGCAAAATCCCTAGATCTACACATGGAGCTAAAGAAGCAAGGATTTTGGCCACTAGGGGCAACTCAAGAATTTTCTTGAGTTGCTAATGGAGGTAATTACTGAACCATTAGCTTAATTATAGCCTTTCTTATAAACCCATGTTAAGATTTAATCGATATTGTGTGATATTATGGACTTGGTGAAAACCTAGTTAGGGTTTGAGGGAAATTGGTGTTGTATTATAAAATTGAGCTCAGTAGAGGTTTTACCAACACTCTAGTGTTTGAATTGGAACCCAAAACCTGAAGCTTGAACCAGAATACGGATTTTAGAAACCAATATCGGGGGAAAAACTGGAATCTGTCACTGTTATTTAGAATCTGCTAACACCCCGAGAACCCTAAAATAATATTGAGTGGACAGTGACATGTGCAGGCACCTATGAACCAACACCCCAAACCCTAGCCCCCAATTCCCTTTTCCGGCCCCCAAATTTCCTCTTTTGGCCGCCAATTGCGGCCTGGGTCCCACATTCTTGGCTCGTATTGGTTCTGTAGCTCCTACATTGTTAGTTTAGGCCCCTGATATATATAGATTTGTATAAAGTGACCTGGGGTAAAATCCGGAACACATTTCATGAGTTGCTGTTTTGGACTTTAGTTTCCGTATTCCGTATTTTCATTTCTGAAATGGTGGAATGTGTTTTGCCTCGACTATTTGTCGTTTATACGACGATATAGAGAATTTATTGATGGTTTTGAAAGCGTGCCATAGGTTCTCACCTATAGGCCCCCCTTATCGTATCGTTTTGGATTTCATGCGTCGTTTTAGCTTGGATTTGGTTTTAATGCGCATATACGATATTTGATGTGTAGGTACCCATGAAGACTTCGGGACGACAAGCAATTGCGTGGTGACGTCCGCAAATGTTGATACAGGTGAGTAGATTATATCTACAGGGGGAAGTCGGGTGGATGGCGTATAGCACCCCCGCAGTCCGTAGATAGATTATTATGTGGTTATTGTGATATTAGGTGTATTATGGATAATATAGGGTTAGAAGTGACTAGTGCAGTTCATAGTCGCGAACCCTAGGATAGAATTACATCTATGCACACACCCTTGCCTATCACTTGTACTTGCACTGTGATTGATGATATGTGATGACTTTGGAGATGAGTCGATGATGTGGGCTTGGTGCCCTGGAATCGGTGATTTGATACGATTCATATGTGGGATATGACTTGTGATTCTTGCGGGCTTGGGATATGTTTTTAACCCCGCATGCATACTTACTGATGTTACCATTTTGTACTAGACATAGAGTAGTACTCCAGACTATATGATCTGATGATGGTGATATCTGTTACGTGATGAGACAGTGAAATGTTGACCCCTACCCAGGTATGGGGATGCCGTACGATGATTTACCGTACGAGCCGATATTAATGATGGATCCGCACTCATAACTCGAGGATATCTTATGATATGATATTGAGGCGAGATCACCGACTATATATCTTTATATATGTACCGACTCAGATTTAGGTGGTTTCCACACCTACCCCTCCTGATTGACCTGATACTTAGATGTAGTTGCATAGTAGATACTTCTCTGTGGTGTTGACTACTAGATTTCTGCATCTTCATGCTATTCGTATTGCTGGCATATGTGCATTGCTATATTATTATCATGCTGTTAGGACACCAGCACCATTATCGATGATGCGTATGTTCCACGTACACTATTTGCCGGCTCACACACTTCATCATCGATAATTGCCATGCCACTACACTGTAGTACTATTGCATTCATGAGATGATTCTTCCTTCGACATATGCACATTACTATTCCATGTTGCATGATTTCCGATACGATTACTGTTCTTTACATGTCGCATACGTCATGGATTGACTGCATAGCACATCGCATTGGATTTACTTCCTGATGTTGGATTTTCATGTGATTTCTGGTTTTTGAGGACCGTGGGGTTATTTAAGAAAAGAGGCACTTTTATGAAAACTCGGTACCTCGTGATATGATATTTCGGTGCGTCCACCACGCGTTTTTCTCGGTGCTGAGACGTGTGCTTGAAACCCGATTCAAGGAGTGATGATCCGTTTGCGGGTTCGTGGTGGGCCCGGTATGGTTCCCCTCGGCGAGATGATCGATGGGTTATGCCGATTGAGCCTGGAGGCGGGCGAGTACCTACCGGTGATTGTATTTGAGCTCGGCGGATATCCGGGGGATACCGCCTGGAGCCGAGAGATGGGCGTACTGCCGGGGCCGACGGGCCGATACCGCAGACGGAGCCTAGAGATGGACATGGGTTGACTCGTACTGCCGGGGCCGAGGGCCGATACCGCAGACGGAGCCCCATATGGATGAGGATTTACGTGTCGATGCTAGGCACGGGTTTCATGATGCTTTTCCATGATTTTGTTTATATCCTCACATTGCATACATGATGCTTACTATCAGTGGGTGACAGGTGGACGGGTTCCACATATTTACAGACATGGTTCATATACAGACTGGTTTTACATTGATCATACTTTATTTGTATATATAACAGGGTATGAGGGCGCTGTTATATATACCCTTACACCAATATTAGTGGTATGGGACGCTAATATATGTGTATTGATATCATTGATATTTCTTCATGGTTACTTCATGCAGACATACCTTACACTGGTGACATGTTATTACCTGAGTACCTGGCACTACATACATGATTAGATGTTACCTTGCCACCCTATTACACTCAGATGTACTCTTGTGGATTATATTATTGATCGTTGACTTAGGGTTATGTCTTGCATTCGGTTTCTGCTTGTAGATGTTTCTATTCACGAGTTGGCAACTCACCCCCGTTGTGCCACAGTTCTTGCAGGTTCTGCCGTACATGTTTTATTACGGCATTTCTGGCACACTTTCTTCTTGCGGGTGATTTGCTTTGGTAGGTGGATTCTTTCGCATCAAGAACCACCATTGTATTTATTTTTTTCATTGTATCTAGAATTTCCATCAACCAAAACTTGTATATTGTTTCAGACCTAGACTAGTGATGTATTATTTCGACCTTAGAGTCGCGCTTAGTAGTATTGCGGTTTTCTTATTGCTTTGAGTTTTCTTTGGATTTGATCCTCGCCACTTGGCGTTGTATATTATTGTTGCATGTGTGGTGGTGACCGTCGATTGACGAAGAGCTAGCTCCCGCTTGGGGATGCCTTTATCATTGCTTTTATATTACTATCCTTGCTGTACCCCATTCGGGGCCAGTTTTACAAAAGAAACTCTGCCGAAATTTTTAGAAAAGACTTACTGTTTTTAAAACGCACATTCGGCTTAGTTATTTAAAAACCTTGATTTCAAACATGTTTTTTCTTCACTTCTTTAAACCAGTTTCTTTACTTATTCTTAAAATGGTTTTAGATTTCTGGGCTTTTGGCTTCCTTGGATCAGATGGAGTCCTATAGGCTTCATATGGTTCATGGGCCAGTCACGTGCTCTTTCGGGTCGTGACAAAGTTGGTATCAGAGCGCTAGGTTGACCTTGGTTCGAGTCTGAGTTTGACTATGTGGAGCCTAGGGCGTTGTTTATATACAGAACTTAGGCTTGACCTTATGGAACTTAGACTTGGTCGAGGGGCTATTCGACCCGAACATTCGTCGTATTAGGATGACCCTTGGTTGATAGAATAGGTGACTAAAGTAGAGTGACGTACCGTTGGTATGTTCCGCGGCATACTTACGACACGCCACTCCGCTTAAGGAACCGTAGGATGTACATACTTTCGAGATCAGTGATTCTCTTCATATCCTGGATTATACATCCATTTGAGATCCCCGATTTTATTAGTTTCATGATCATACCTTCATTGATACTATTCCTTTCTATGATCATGTATCCACTTGGATCTGTTGTTTCCCTTCTTGCCACTGGTGTACTCTCTTCGATACTCGATTGAGATTCCTGTCACCGTGTTTGAGCGCAGTTTGGGCTGCTGCTAGGGTTACGGCCGGTGTGAGCTCGTTTGGTACGAGGGCCGACCATTGTGTTTTCTGGTGACATGGGAACGTCTCGAGTTAGTGTTGGTGATTGTGACCTCTAGTGGAGGCGAGTGCTTGGTCTTGCACCGGATGATCAGGCCATTGTTAGAGCTGCCAGTTGAGAGAGGACTGTTGATATACAGCCTACCTCGGAGATTGTGATGTCGCCTACCGTGCAGACAGATGGACCAGCTGTTGCTGAGATTGACAGGATGTTGCTTTCGGAGCTTACGAGCTGAGACTGCCGGAGCTTTCGGGCAGTCATGCGACTGATGATAGCTAGTCTACCCGATTTGAGAGACGAAGGTGATTCGTCCGATTTTGCGCCTGAGCGGGCACAGATGAGTTGAAGATTTCCAGTGTGGAGAGTCTTACTCAGATCTAGAGCAGACCGACTCAGAGATGACCGCTTATGTGTTGCCTTTCCTGGAGGATTGAGGCGTTGTTCGGCATACAGGCGTATGAGCCAGTTGTTGCTGCAAATGAAGAAATATCGCCCAGATGGTTGGAGCTACTGCAGCATGAGCATGTTCTTGGAGATATGATAGAGAGTCGCTAGTCACCGAGGATGAATGACTAGGACGTGTGGTGAGTTTGCTTACCCGATGCGAGTCATCAGGTGGATTGATTCCAGATAGAGACGACTTCACGCAGGTTCGTTGAGAGTCGATAGAGACGATCGAATGTCAGGAGCCTATTTTCCAAGTTTAAAGTATACGGAAAGACATGCAGGTGATTCTATGGACCCTCTAGAAGAATGAAACCCTAACTCGATTTAATGACCGTGTGACAGCCTTTGAACCTTAGGGTTTACGGCGGTTCCGCGGCGCCATTAGTGAGGCTTGGGTTTGCCCTTCTACGGCTGGACCACCGATGCTGTGGCATGTACTCGATACTATTAAACTGTACCCGAGATGTGAGCTCTTGGGGGATTATGAGGATCTGACGAGTCGATCGGATGGTTCGACATCTTTCGGATATCGTGATGGGACACTGCTTGGGAGACTCCAGATGCGAGCATAGCCGTTGGAGCACAGTACATGCAGCCATGAGGAGACGAGTCCGAATCAGTCGACATTGACGCAGAGTGAAGAAAAGAGTTCGCAAGATATTTCGACGAGATGACGTCCCACTCCGCTGACATCAGAGATGTGATACGCACCCCGAGGCGTGGTATGTGGATAGATCTTCCAGAAAGAAGCGCAATAAGTATGCAGCCGTTCCGGAAAAAGCTTTAGCTTCAGCATCGGATGACGACTTCCGGGCATTTCGGCAGGATTGAGATTTGAGAAGGAACCTCGACAGGACCTTTCTGGAGTACGATACGAGAAGACCTAGACCAGGAGCGGTCGTGTTGCGCACACCCAGCAGGACAGAGTTCGGCATTGTCGACGAGGTAGTTGACCAGGTTCGGATAAGGAACTTAACCAGATGCTTTGCGAATTGATCAAGGACGGACGAGTGATGAGTATTCCTCCGATGGTTGGGACGTGTTCCCAAGGACCAGTTCGGCCTGACATCTGCTACAGAATGATGAAGCTACAGAGTACGCGATTTCGAGTCCGTGCGAGAGACTTCAGATTGACAGCGACCGAGAACAGTGCGGTGCATCGTAGCTTGGCGTGACGTCGTAGTGGACGACGATAGAGACAGTTGGAATAAGAGGTTCGTGTGAGACACTGACGAGCTGTCATTGCTTCCCGTCGAGACTAGAGACCTGATTTGCTTACAGAGACATTGGGATGTGACCAGTTTCTGAGATAATATTGTGCTGAGGACACAGGTGTCTTTTGAGCGAGAGGAGGTTGTGCAGGAGAGCCAGCCTCTGTACAGATCGGCATAGGCATGATTGGAAGAGATTTGAGAAGGATTCTTCCAGGACATTGCTGCCATGTTGATTGCACCCAGGATCAGATGTGTGACGTGCTTTCAGAGAGCCAGAGGCCGACGCCAGTGATATGCTGCCTTACGAGTGGTCGTGAGGTTTGACCGAGAGGTGACCAGAGAAGTGCCAGAACGGAATCGTCCCCGTTAGCACATCTGACAGGGCCGATGAGCCGATTGACTGTGAGATTGGTAACCCACAGAGAAGATAAAGACCCAGAGAGTCAGAGGACGCCAGACCGTGAGCAAGAGGCAGGTAGATATCCTGCGCTGCTAGCAGTGGATTGCACCGACTCCTTCTCGACCTCGAAGGAGGGACTACCGACGACGGTATTTATGATTTGTGATTTTGTGATTCGATTATCACGTATCCGTCATTTTGGATTTCGGTATTTTTGGCGTTCTGTTTGCATGATTTAGTTTTGATGACTGAGTTTCATGAATTTGGTTTCACGCACCCACTGGATATTTATATTTTGCGCAGAGTTATTACATTTGAGATATTGATTGAGATTTCATGCCTACCGTATGCAGTGATTTGATTTGCACTTCTAGCGTGGTTTTCATGCACCTTTAGTGTTTTGATATACGATTTTGGTGCACGCCAGATGCACTAAATCGGGATTCTTCGTGCATGTCACATGCACCTAATTTTTCTGTCAGGCACACACGTTGCCTACGACAGATGTTTCGTGCACACCAGATGCACCTAGATGTTGTTTTGTATACCTGTTTGACACATTTATGGATCTTGATTTCCGTGCGTACCAGACGCACAGGATTGTGTTATGTGCATTTTTGGGGTTTATTCCTTTTGGAGCAGTACCTTTTATGATGTTGGATTTTTGCTTTCATGATGAGCAGGACTGGTCGGTGGACGGTACCTGGATATAGATTTGGCATGCTTCTGCATCAGCTATTTACATGTATAGATTGGGTGTCTACATGTGTAGTTTGATCCATATCATATCGGTTTTGTATTGGATTTGACATTGTGTTTTTACCTCGACTCCGATGATTGCGGGATGCTTGACGGAGTTTGCTTTGAGTGATCTGCTCATTTTTCATGCGCATGCATTGCGCTGTGATGTTTTATGTGTTGATATTTTCGGAGCCCCGACAAATGGATTATTACTGAAATTGTTTTTAGTATTGGGGGTTTAAATTTAAATTCGGGGACCGAATTTCTTTAAGGGGGGTAGATTGTAACATTTTCAAAAAAATATAAAATATTAATTTTGGGAATTTTTATAATTTAATATTATTTTATTGATTATTTTAATATTAAATGCAAATAAATAGGAAAAATGTTAGAAAAAAATTATGAAAAATTATGGAAAATTCTAAAATAGGGTAAATTAGTGAATTATGACATTTTTAAGTTTTTGTGATTAGTTTGACACTAATTTAGTGCTAATCGCGATTAAAATCGCTAATCGGGTTTTTTGGCAATTTTGTGCAAAACTTGCACATATCACTTTTTCTACACTTGTGCATTTTTCTAGCCATGGTTTTCTTTTGGGATTACTATTGATGTGAGAAGGTTTGGATTTTAAAAGAAAAAGGAAAGAAAAGAGAAAAGAAAATGAAATGATGAGGGTAGGTGAGAGAGAGAGGTGGACCTTTGACTTATAACCCTTAGCCATTCCTCTCCCTCTCATTTCTCTCCCCCTTCCTCTATAGTTGCTGCTGCTGCTGCCTAGCCCCTTTCCCTCCCCTCTTCAACTCCTCATTTCATCTCAAAATTCACTCCAAAACCCCCATCTCCTTTCATTAAAATCCCTAGATCTACACATGGAGCTAAAGAAGCAAGGATTTTGGCCACTAGGGGCAACTCAAGAATTTTCTTGAGTTGCTAATGGAGGTAATTACTGAACCATTAGCTTAATTATAGCCTTTTCTATAAACCCATGTTAAGATTTAATCGATATTGTGTGATATTATGGACTTGGTGAAAACCTAGTTAGGGTTTGAGGGAAATTGGTGTTGTATTATGAAATTGAGCTCAGTAGAGGTTTTACCAACACTCTAGTGTTTGAATTGGAACCCAAAACCTGAAGCTTGAACCAGAATACGGATTTTAGAAATCAATATCGGGGGAAAAACTGGAATCTGTCACTGTTATTTAGAATCTGCTAACACCCCGAGAACCCTAAAATAATATTGAGTGGACAGTGACATGTGCAGGCACCTATGAACCAACACCCCAAACCCGAGCCCCCAATTCCCTTTTCGGCCGCCAAATTTCCTCTTTTGGCCGCCAATTGCGGCCTGGGTCCCACATTCTTGGCTCGTATTGGTTCTGTAGCTCCTACATTGTTAGTTTAGGCCCCTGATATATATAGATTTGTATAAAGTGACCTGGGGTAAAATCCGGAACACATTTCATGAGTTGCTGTTTTGGACTTTAGTTTCCGTATTCCGTATTTTCATTTCTGAAATGGTGGAATGTGTTTTGCCTCGACTATTTGTCGTTTATACGACGATATAGAGGATTTATTGATGGTTTTGAAAGCGTGCCATAGGTTCTCACCTATAGGCCCCCCTTATCGTATCGTTTTGGATTTCATGCGTCGTTTTAGCTTGGATTTGGTTTTAATGCGCATATACGATATTTGATGTGTAGGTACCCATGAAGACTTCGGGACGACAAGCAATTGCGTGGTGACATCCGCAAATGTTGATACAGGTGAGTAGATTATATCTACAGGGGGAAGTCGGGTGGATGGCGTATAGCACCCCCCAAGTCCGTAGATAGATTATTATGTGGTTATTGTGATATTAGGTGTATTATGGATAATATAGGGTTAGAAGTGACTAGTGCAGTTCATAGTCGCGAACCCTAGGATAGAATTACATCTATGCACACACCCTTGCCTATCACTTGTACTTGCACTGTGATTGATGATATGTGATGACTTTGGAGATGAGTCGATGATATGGGCTTGGTTCCCTGGAATCGGTGATTTGATACGATTCATATGTGGGATATGACTTGTGATTCTTGCGGGCTTGGGATATGTGTTTACCCCCGCATGCATACTTACTGATGTTACCGTTTTGTACTAGACATAGAGTAGTACTCCAGACTATATGATCTGATGATGGTGATATCTGTTACGTGATGAGACAGTGAGATGTTGACCCCTACCCAGCTATGGGGATGCCGTACGATGATTTACCGTACGAGCCGATATTGATGATGGATCCGCACTCATAACTCGAGGATATCTTATGATATGACATTGAGGCGAGATCACCGACTATATATCTTTATATATGTACCGACTCAGATTTAGGTGGTTTCCACACCTACCCCTCCTGATTGACCTGATACTTAGATGTAGTTGCATAGTAGATACTTCTCTGTGGTGTTGACTACTAGATTTCTGCATCTTCATGCTATTCGTATTGCTGGCATATGTGCATTGCTATATTATTATCATGCTGTTAGGACACCAGCACCATTATCGATGATGCGTATGTTCCACGTACACTATTTGCCGGCTCACACACTTCATCATCGATAATTGCCATGCCACTACACTGTAGTACTATTGCATTCATGAGATGATTCTTCCTTCGACATATGCACATTACTATTCCATGTTGCATGATTTCCGATACGATTACTGTTCTTTACATGTCGCATACGTCATGGATTGACTGCATAGCACATCGCATTGGATTTACTTCCTGATGTTGGATTTTCATGTGATTTCTGGATTTTGAGGACCGTGGGGTTATTTAAGAAAAGAGACACTTTTATGAAAACCCGGTACCTCGTGATATGATATTTCGGTGCGTCCACCACGCGTTTTTCTCGGTGCTGAGACGTGTGCTTGAAACCCGATTCGAGGAGTGATGATCCGTTTGCGGGTTCGTGGTGGGCCCGGTATGGTTCCCCTCGGCGAGATGATCGATGGGTTATACCGATTGAGCCTGGAGGCGGGCGAGTACCTACCGGTGATTGTATTTGAGCTCGGCGGATATCCGGGGGATACCGCCTGGAGCCGAGAGATGGGCGTACTGCCGGGGCCGACGGGCCGATACCGCAGACGGAGCCCAGAGATGGACATGGGTTGACTCGTACTGCGGGGGCCGAGGGCCGATACCGCAGACGGAGCCCCATATGGATGAGGATTTACGTGTCGATGCTAGGCACGGGTTTCATGATGCTTTTCCATGATTTTGTTTATATCCTCACATTGCATACATGATGCTTACTGTCAGTGGGTGACAGGTGGACGGGTTCCACATATTTACAGACATGGTTCATATACAGACTGGTTTTACATTGATCATACTTTATTTGTATATATTACAGGGTATGAGGGCGCTGTTATATATACCCTTACACCAATATTAGTGGTATGGGACGCTAATATATGTGTATTGATATCATTGATATTTCTTCATGGTTACTTCATGCAGACATACCTTACACTGGTGACATGTTATTACCTGAGTACCTGGCACTACATACATGATTAGATGTTACCTTGCCACCCTATTACACTCAGATGTACTCTTGTGGATTATATTATTGATCGTTGACTTAGGGTTATGTCTTGCATTCGGTTTCTGCTTGTAGATATTTCTATTCACGAGTTGGCAACTCAACCCCGTTGTGCCACAGTTCTTGCAGGTTCTGCCGTACATGTTTTATTGCGGCATTTCTGGCACACTTTCTTCTTGCGGGTGATTTGCTTTGGTAGGTGGATTCTTTCGCATCAAGAACCACCATTATATTTATTTATTTCATTGTATCTAGAATTTCCATCAACCAAAACTTGTATATTGTTTCAGACCTAGACTAGTGATGTATTATTTCGACCTTAGAGTCGCGCTTAGTAGTATTGCGGTTTTCTTATTGCTTTGAGTTTTCTTTGGATTTGATCCTCGCCACTTGGCGTTGTATATTATTGTTGCATGTGTGGTGGTGACCGTCGATTGACGAAGAGCTAGCTCCCGCTTGGGGATGCCTTTATCATTGCTTTTATATTACTATCCTTGCTGTACCCCATTCGGGGCCAGTTTTACAAAAGAAACTCTGCCGAAATTTTTAGAAAAGACTTACTGTTTTTAAAACGCACATTCGGCTTTGTTATTTAAAAACCTTGATTTCAAACATGTTTTTTCTTCACTTCTTTAAACCAGTTTCTTTACTTATTCTTAAAATGGTTTTAGATTTCTGGGCTTTTGGCTTCCTTGGATCAGATGGAGTCCTATAGGCTTCATATGGTTCAAGGGCCAGTCACGTGCTCTTTCGGGTCGTGACAAAAACACTTCAAGAGGGTGAAGTGTGAAGCTCGTCGACGGAAAAATAGTGTGACAGATGCGCATGAAAAAACAACTGGCAACTGTCATATGGTTGATACCAGTTCGAAAAGGGAAAAAACCCAAGTTCTTATTTTCGGGAGCGATTCTGAGGACGAAATGCCCCTGAGCCATCTCTTCAAAGACTCTACCTCCGAAAAAGAAGAGGAGGAGAAGAACTGTGAGAATATTCAGCTGTGTAACCGCACGCTGCATGAAAAGAATCTCGGACTTACAAACAAAGGTTCGAGTAAAAAGGACAAAGGGAAAGGAAAACCCCCTGAAGAAATTGCCCTCGATGGTGGGGTTGTTAAAGAGCTCGCGGTAAGGGACCCGCCTAGGAAAAACAAGGTGAATTACAATGTGCTAGCACATTTAAGAAAAATACCCTCACAAGTGAGCATACTGGATGCTCTCCTCAAGTCTAAAGAGACACGAGAATCTCCAATCAAAGCATTACAAGAGCCCGATCAGTTCCAAACTTTTCTCGCGGAAGAGAAGATTAAAGATGAACTGGCAGAGGTCCATAAGGCTGATATTACATTCAGCGATGAAGATCTCCTCCTCGATACTTGCGAACATAACCGCCCGTTATATTTCATCAGGTACTGCCACGACATCAAGATAGGGAGAATCCTTGTCGGCAACGGATCCTCCGTCAACCTTCTCAATGTGATGGTGCTGAAGGAAATTTGCATGAACGTTCAGCACCTGGCCCGAGACAAAATTACCATCTCCAGGTTCGACCCACAGTCGTCCCGGACGCTTGGGTCCATAATACTGACGTTACGCTTCGGGCTGCTCTTCACTGACATCAAATTTTATGTCATTGACGTCAAGACTTGCTATAATGCTCTGCTCAGCAGGCCTTGGTTACATGAATACAATGTAATCCCTTCTACACAACATCAGTGTATGAAGTATTTCAAAGATGGCCTAGAATATACCGTCACAGGGGAGCTAAATCTGTTCTCCGTAAACGAGGTATGAAAATATGAAGGCGCAAACTACTTCCTACCAGACATTGAGGATATGGAAAGGTGTCATAGGCCGGAGGATAAACAGAAGCCCGTCGCCACTATCCCTATCTTTGGGAGCGATTCTGAGGAAGATGAAGAAATAGTCTACTTGGGGCAACCCATAAAGAAAACAGCGTGCCCGGACCATCTACTCCTATTCTGGTATTTGGCAGCGACTCTAAGGACGAGACCAATGCAGTGTTCTCCATCCTCCCATCAATGCAAACCCTTGCCACAGCAGATTAGAGTCTGCAAATCATAATGGCTCCGTCTCGGCATTACAAGGAACTTGATGCGCATGATACATACGGCGTACATAAAGTACAGACTTTCTACGTCTCTCCCAGATGAAAGGGTGAAAAGGAGATTCTCTTCTACCGATCTACGGAGACCAAAGTAGAAAAAAAGTCTGGCATGGTGTTGATTTTGCATTCGACATACTTCAACCAATCCGTCTGCCAAGATACTATGCGGAAGGATTGAAAAGGCTGTTGAGATGCCAAGGTGTACCCCTCGAACAAACTATTCGGCAAGCCCAATTTTACAAAAAGATTTGGGATATTCCCGAGACTCAGCGAAAGATGCCCAACGAGAAGATGGAGACGATGGGGATCAAATATGTTCGAGTCAAGAAACGGGAGCAGTTCCACAGCTGTCGTGTCATAAACATTTCCAGCGAAGGGGAAAACGCTCTTCCAAATGGCCGTGACGTTAGAACAGAGCGAAATCCCGCTCTAAGAACGTTAAGTCTGTCGCTCGAAGAACAAATAGACAAGCTAATAAAAGAAGCTTGTCGAAAGAGCCGAGACGATCCCAGCCGTGAAATGGCCATTTATTAAAAGGCCAGGACGCAGCGCCTCAATCAGCAATCGACGAAGTAGGAAGACTATAATGCTCTTCATCCCCGGCCTGTTGTATGTCCTCGCGAAAGGGGAAAAACCCGAAATAGAGGCAGAAACAGGGTGAAGAACGCTAACAACGTTCGACAAAAACAAAGCGAATCCAAGAAGCCGTGCAATTGAGAAAAGATCGATTGGAACCCATCCTTTATAAAGAAGATGGGTCAGGAATACTCTTTCCCCTAAGACAAGACGAGGAAAATATTTAACCTTATCACAAAGCATCTAATGATGACACTTCCAGAGTCTCGGCACCCCGAACAAATAAACGAGGTCTATCACCCAGATTATTGCCCCTACTACCGAGCAATAGGTCATCCCCTCGAAGATTACTTCACCTTCAAAGATTGGGTAGAAGAACAGTATCAGCAAGGCAGGTTCACTTTGTCCGACAGCTGGAGAGAAAATTCGCCGCAAAAGAATAAGCCAAAGAGGACCTATACCGTGAGGATAAGACCGGCTCAACATCGAGAATGGAAGCGAACTCGTACTTGCCATATAATAACGCTCTCAAAAGAGAGAGGGCACGAGACTATAGATGAACTCCGCATGTGCTTCGCAAATGAAGACGAGGACGAGGTGATCTCCAAGTTTCCACCAGCACCAAAGGAACTGGAAGATGGAATACACACCACGGCGGACAACCAAAGAAAAATTGACTTAGGGACAAAAAATGATCCGAGGCCAATGTTCGTCGGTGATCTACTATCTGAAAAATAGGTAGCCACGTTAAAAGACGCGCTCATGCAATATAAAGACTGCTTCGCATGGAATTATTTCGAGATGCCGGGTCTAGATCCAAAGGTGGCAGTACATAAGTTGGCCATATCGCCGGACATAAGGCCAGTCAAACAGACGCCAAGAAGGATACGACTCGAACTCAAAATGAGTATCAACACTGAAATCAATAAACTAATCGACTCCGGCTTCATCCAAGAAGTTCAATATCCCAACTGGATCGCTAACAATGTTCCAGTGATGAAGAAAAATGGGACGGTGCGCATCTGCATGGACTTTCAGGACCTCAACAAAGCTTACCCGAAGGATGATTTCCCAGTACCTGTTACCGGGCTAATGATGGATAACACGTCTGCCCATGAGGCCTTCTCCTTCATGGATGGATCTTCAGGATACAATCAAATAAAAATGCATTCAGAAGATCGAAAGCATACCGCTTTCTGGACTCCGCAGGGCGTATTCTGCTATAAGGTGATTCCCTTCGGTCTGAAAAACGCTGGCGCTACTTACCAAAGGGCCATGACAAAGATCTTTGATGACCTCATCTAAAAGATCGTTGAATGATACATCGAAGACCTTGTTGTTAAAAGCAGATCTCACGAGGAGCATTAGGACCATCTAAAAATAGTGTTCTGACGTCTTTGGAAGTATAATCTGAAGATGAATCCTCTAAAATGCGCGTTTAGAGTCTCCTCAGGCAAATTCCAAGGATTCATCATACGACACCGGGGCATCGAAATTGATCACTCAAAGATTAAGGCGATTACGGAAATGATCACAACAAAAACTCTCAAACAATTGCGGTCTCTTCAAGGAAAGCTCGCATATATCCGGCGGTTCATAACCAACATCTCGGAAAATACCATCCCTACAATCATTTAAACAAGAAGGGGACCCCATTCATTTGGGATCAAAAGTGTCAAAATGCACTAGAAGAAATCATGCAATACCTGCAAAATCCGCCGGTATTGACCGCTCCGATTAAGGGATAACCCCTTATCCCATATACAACAGCCCTTGAGGGTTCTCTAGGCACGCTATGGGCACAAGAGAATGATCAAGGAAAGGAGAGAGCTATGTACTATTTGAGCAGGCAGAAAACAACTGCCCCCATCAAAAAGCATTGGTTGGCACTGATCTTCGCGATAACGAAGCTCAGGCATTACGCCTTAGCACATGAGATTCATCTCATATCAAAGGTGGATCCTCTCAAATATTTGATGTCAAGGGCTATACTAACAGGAAGGCTTTCCAAATGGGCCCTCCTCCTAATGGAGTTCTCGATAATGTATCAACCCCTCAAAGCAGTGAAAAGCCAGGCCATTGCCGACTTTCTCGCGGAGCATCCGATACCAGCCGACTCCCCCTTAAATTGCGAGTTGCCAGATGAACATGCGTTCGACACAATCGAAGGAGAGAATGAAGAAAATGATTCCAAATGGGAACTCTACTTCGATGGAGCATCTTCCATGAAGAAGCGAAAGCAAAACACCCCCATAATCAAAGCCGGGGTGGGCTTAATCTTCGTGACTCCGCAAGGAGGGATATTGCATTAAGCCCTCTCCTTAATGAAGACAAGGACTAATAACGAAGCTGAATATGAAGCTTTGATAGCAGGTCTTGAGATCGCTGTCGATATGGGAATCAAAGACCTCCTCATATATGGAGACTCCCAGCTGATCGTTAGCCAAGTAAATGGCGACTATCAGACGTGGAAGCCAGAGCTGATAAAGTATGGTGAAAGAGTGCAACGACTGCTGGCATAAATCCCCTCCTACATTCTGGAGAGTATACCGCGTGTAGAAAACAGCAAGGCGGATGCATTGGCCAAATTAGCTAAGGAACTGGTCGATGAAAACCTCGATGACGTAAAGATCATTGTGCAAAGCCGCAGGGTTCTTTCACCAACAGATATATTTTCGGAAGACTTAATGGAGCCATCCGAAAGAAAAGAAATGACCAAACAAGTAGCCCTTCAAATAGAGAACAAAGAAAAGATCAATGATTGGAGGGAAGTCTTCATAGACCACTTCAAATCACAACGAATGCCCAAAAATGCGTCGTCTAAACATCAGCTCATGAAACGAGCTCTGTCCTCCTCCTTCGTCAATGATACTCTATATAAGAGATCGATCGACTGTCTGTGGATAAGATGCCTGAGACCAGAAGAAGCGAAGAAAGTCGTCCTAGAGACTCACGACGGACTTTGCGGTTCTCACCAGGCTAGGCCAAAGATGAAGCTGAAGATAAAAAGAATGGATTACTATTGGCCCACAATAATTCAGGACTACCTTGAATATGCGAAGCAGTGTCACTCATGCTAAATCCATAGGGACTTCATCCACCAACACCCAAATCCGCTACACTCAACAGTAGCCAGCTGGTCGTTCGAAATATGGGGAACCGATATAATTTTCCCCATTGAACCGGTATCGTCCAAAGGACATCGGTTCATATTGGCAACGACCGACTACTTTTCTAAGTGGGCAGAAGCAGTACCACTAAGGGAGGTGAAGACGGAGATTATCCTCCATTTCTTCAGGACATATTTCATCTATCGGTTCGGTACTCCGCGAAGAATTATCTCGGATAATGGGCCAGCTTATAGAAGCCATAAAATCAGCCGCTTCGCACAACATCATAAGATAGATTGGAGATACTCTTCAGTCTATAATTCTCGTGCCAATGGTCTAGCTGAAGTTTTCAATAAGAACTTGACAAAGATTATAAAGAAAATAGTGTCCAGAAATGAAAGAGACTGGCACGAAAGGCTGCATGAAGCTCTCTGGGCGTACCAAACAACATTTAAAATGGCCACGAATACAACACCATATGCGTTGGTATTCGGCACGAATGCAGTGGTTACCCTGGAAATAGAACTCCTTTCCCTACGAGTAGCGGTTCGATACGAGCTGACAGATGAAGAAAACGCTCATCTTCGACTTGAGGAGCTCGATGCCCTCAACGAAAATCACCTTATAACACAGCAAAATCTAGAGGCTTATAAGGCAAGGATGACGAGGTCCTACGAAAAACTGACCAGGCCGAGAACATTCCGCCAAGGCGAGCTCGTGCTAGTCGTCAAAAGACCCATGATCCCCAATCGTGCAAAACGGGGGAAATTCAAGCCGAACTATGAAGGTCCATACATCATAGATAAAGTCTACATGTTAGGCATATGTATGCCCTAGAGACCATTATTGTATGATATAGTGGATGCTTATATATATATATATGCCTTTCTTGCTCGACATGATAGTATGTTATCTGGTTGCTCTTTATCTTAACATGTACACTTGTATTGTTATACTGTCTCTCTGATACATGTTGATAAATCCTTTAGGATGTTAGCTTGACTACCAAAAATATGATGCAGATCATACTAGTGGGGCCAGTGTAGTCCACAAGCATATCCTTTAATAGTTCCTAGTCGAGGGAATATCGAGATAGGGCATCGATATTCCAGAGTAGACTAGTGTGTACGTTTCTTGACCCTGTATGGGGTGATGGTTGATCCCACAGCCATTGGTGTTTGATATCAAAGATTGTACCTAGGTGCTCATTAGAGAATGGGTACACCGAACAGGACTCGCCGAAAACTCCTAGATGGTACTATACCTATCGTCAGATAGCAGTTCTCTAGTGACACTTGTATAGGTTAGTCTGTAGACCCGAGATCGTCATAGTGTCTTGAGTGGTTCCTACTGTGCTTTGATTTCCTCCCTACCACGGCTCAAAGGAGTCATGTAAACAGGTGGATTTTAGGTATAGTCCCGAATCACATGGAGGCAGTGAGCGATATGAGGGGTTTTGTCTCTCCCGGTATAGGGAGTTGATGTTGTGCTATGCTCGATTGGCTATAACAGCAAGTCCCTGGAAAGGGCTGATGAGATTTACTGGTAAGTGTTATCGGTAGTTTCTTGAAAGGTTATAGGCCACACATCGGCATGAATTATCAAATTACTAGGGTCTGACGATTCTACCCGTAGACTTGATATGCGATATATCAGACGAAGAGACCAGACTTTATGGTAAGTGTTGCTTATAGGCTTTGCGACAGTTTGGAAAAGCTTACTTGTTGATCTTCTATTCACTCAATACCTGGGTAGCCGTTACGTACAGCTAGTACCACTGATGGCTTGTGGGTGATTGATGTGATCATTACCTGCTGCTGGCATATTGACAAGTCTTTAGAGTCCCACACAAAGGTTTCCTAGCTCAAGAGAAATGAAGTAGGGCACATATGCTGATATGTGCGGGAGTTTGATTAAATACGAGTATGTGATACCATATTCTAATCTCGCGATATTTGATATCGGTTAGGTTATATGTGATATAAACGGATTGTTGAATCAAGTGTTGATTCAATGATATGTTATATGTGTGTATATTTGATATTAGCCGGATTATATTTGATATACCCGGATTATTGAATCAAGTATTGATTTAATAATTTAATATATTATATATATATATATATTAACTAGTATTGAATATTATACGGTTATATGTTATATAACCAGATTATTGAATCAAGTGTTAATTTAATAATATGATATACATATAAATGATATTATACGGTTATATATGATATAACCGGATTATTGAATGAAGTATTGATTTAATAATATGATATACCTATAAATGATATTAGTCAGTTATATATGATATAACCGGATTATTGAATCAAGTGTTGATTCAATAATTTGATATATATTTATATTTGATATATTTGTATATTAACTAATATTAGCTCACTAATGATTTTTCTTCTCTTGTTTTATATATATACAGACATGGGTGTATGAGACTTACACTAGAGCCAAGGATAATATTGGGTGATTTATTTTAAAGTGAAATAAAAATTAGGGGATAATGAGCATGGCTTAGATGCTTGTAGAAGTATATAGAAGCCATGAATCATTCCAATAATCTTGTTTTACTCTATATATTTTCTTACCCAACCATTTTATCTTTAGCCCATGGTTAACTCTCATAATTATCACTTGAGATATTTTTCACCCAAGTTCTTCTTCTTCCTCACTAGTTTTTCTTGAGTTGGAGAATAAAAAGAGAAATATATTTCTAAAGTGAGCAAAATACCTACTTCATCAACCTACACTTTACTAGCCCTTTAGTTTAGGTTGTTTGCTTTACTAATTCCTTGATTAGTGAAGAGATAGCTTGAGTGAGAGAGACTTCAAGGTGTATCACCTTCGTCCTCGAAGACGACATAACAAGTTCGTTCCTTTCTTCAAATGGAGCTAAGAAGAGTTCTAGGGACTACTACTTAGAGCTATTGAAGTGAAGGACTTGATCAACAAAGGATGTAACCCTCTTCACTTAGTTTAGAAAGTGTATTCTTGCTATTAAAACCCTAATTCTCTAGTTCGATTCTTGTTTAGTGTAGCTAAGACCTCTAGATTTTTTAAAATTGCATACTTGATGCATGTGGAAACCTAGTAGAGGTGCTAAGACACACTTTCATGGTATCAGAGCCAAGCTAGACTATTAGACGGTGTTATCAGAATTACGAAAATGAAACAACTCCGAAAATTGAAAACTGAAAACCCAAAACCCTAGTTTCTGTTGTTTTTAAAAAAAGTCGTCTGAATTTTTTTTAAACAGGTGCAGAATGTTACATGTGATGTAACTAGAACACTGAATAAAAATGAGACCAACACGCCAATTTCTGGCCTGCGAGAACCCCAATATGACTGGCCTGGACGGCCCCACTTTCTGCAATTGGTCTCGTATTTTTTTGGTGTTCTACTGGCTTGGGCTTAGGGTTTCAGGTTATGTTTGTTTTGCCCAGATTGCATATGATGTTATCTTTTGTGTTGGGGCAATTCGGAGTGTTTCGTAGTCTCAATTTTAACTTCGTTTCGGGTTTAATTTTGATATGTTATACAATAGTTGGAATCCACATTAAATTAGTTTTGTGAAAACTAGTTTATAATTGATGAATCTTGCATTTTAGTCTCGGTTCATCGATTGCCACGGAATTTCGATTCGGATCAAAACTCTATCACAAGCGCATATAGTACGCAAACACTCGCCGAGTAACACTACTAGATAGCCATGCCCCATTGCCCCGACCAAGTGACTATTAGAGAACCCCGTAGCCAAAGCATCCACTCGGGTGATTGCGACCACGGTGTTCCGCCTAAGTGCACTTCGTCGTCGGCATCGGGGGTGCGGCAATCTACTAAAGTTCCCGACGAGTATTCGGTCATTTTTATCGGGAATCCTATTAAATTATTCAACTAGTTATTGAAAATTGTTTTCAATTTGAGACTAAAATGCAAGGTTTATAAGGTTAGGCATGAAATTCGGAATATGAGATATTCCGGGTTTATTATGTCTAAGGTATATGCGGATTCTAATTATTGTAGTTTTCATTTCTTTTCTGGGACCATAAGTGTAATATGTGGGGTATCCTCGATCTCGTTGCTATACGCCAACGACATTCGGGATATGCATATTTACTTACGTTGATGACATGTGATATTATGTGTTGCTTGTGATATGTTATATTGGATCGTCGTGATTGAATAGCCCGGGGTTTTTACGTGAGATGAAAGTTTTTCTGTTTTCATTCATGTAAAATTGTATATAATATTCTTTTATTGGGACACTTCCGGGTTGAGGATGTTGTCACCATTGATGTATATTATTTACTTTTCCGCATTATGATAGACCCAAGGTAGGGAGCACAAGTAACCGGGTTCTAGAGTTCAGTGGGAGACCATCTCGAAAATTCGAGACCGGGTCTCCTAACTTTAGAATTGGCAGGGTTGCTTTCTGCTCTCATAGGGGTCTAGAGATGTGGGTTTGGCTATTCATCACGACCGTGGAATCCGTGTTTTTCCATTACTGGCTAAATTTAAAATACGGACCTCCTAGTATATCCAATATTTTATATGTTTGCTTCTGCTGCTTGAGTTCTATGATGTGATCATATAACTGCGTGAGAAAAATGCTATATATATGATATATATAATAAACGTTGCTTATGTTTTGCACCCGCGCTAGTCCAGCCCTCGCTCTGCCGTTAGTTAAGTAACCTAACGGAGCATGACGGGCCCCGAGGTGAATACGGATGGCATAAGCGTACGTTCTATTTTCGTTTCTTCTGTGATGTTTAGGAAACATAAATGATGGGACATCATTAATGATATTAATGAAAAGAAAAGAAACCTAAAGATGTTGTAGAATCAAATTTTCTAAAAAGATAACTCTAGTTATTTCTTTGCATAGCGGTATTGCATTATGAATATCCAGCACCCCATTCGATGAGGAAAGAGCCTAGATCCCTTCACCGGGAATGACCTCTCTAACAAAACTAGCAGATGCTACAACCCACTCGGTTTGTTTTGAAAAGTATTCGATTTTAAAAGCGGAGCTTAAACCACTCCTTTTTAAAATCACTAGATTCTAAATCGATATCAA
Organism: Agapanthus africanus; assembly: GCA_030015575.1. NCBI lineage: Eukaryota > Viridiplantae > Streptophyta > Magnoliopsida > Asparagales > Amaryllidaceae > Agapanthus > Agapanthus africanus. The sequence continues at coordinate 363,202,546 of JASDDO010000004.1, forward strand.
GTTCATTATGTTAAAATTTTTCTTCAAAACCAGTCGTTGCCTTCCGTTATTTCAGATAAGTACTATTTAGTATTTTTGCTATGTTTGTTGGCCTCCGTTAAGGCGTAGTGAGCGGTAGCTAATTAGTGCTTGTCTACAGCATATGATGCGGTTGGATTAGGATAGTCGTACGACTTTGTTGGCCTTCGTCAAGGATCGTGCGGGTGGGTTTAATTCAATCAAGAAATGACGGGTAGAGTTTGACTGGCGGCCTATAGTTTGTTGTCCTCCATCAAGGTCATAGATCGTCAGGGGTAAAAACAGATATTGGCAATTTCAAGTGTTGAAATTTGCAATGAGATTGCATACCTTCTATGAGATAGTTGGATCCCGATACCCACTGCGAGTAAGTGTTACTCCTGGGAGAGTTTTCCACTTTACAATTAGCTGATCCAGTAGGTGTCTAAAAAAGGTGTTAACGGGGTTATGCCCCTGTGGAAACGAGGTTATTTAATTAGTTCCATGCGAAAGCATGGGGAGACACCCTCAGAGTACCAATAGCTGCCTGGATGACAGATTGGCGAACTTGTAGGGTGTAATTAATCCCGGCTAATCTTACCTTTTAGGGTTTCAAGGAAGATTTAATAAAAATGGTAGGAGCTATCCTGATTAGATAAGATAATAACCAATCTAATCTTGCAAGAGCACACGCTAATGTGTTTTCTTTTCTCTCTCTCATGGTAGCGACCATGACATGCCTTAATCAAGATAATAATATGGATGCATTGACTGAACCCGCTTATTATAATGGGCTGGGGAACGTTGGTTCCTCTCTATCTTATTACTGTTTGAGAAAGAAATAGAGGAATATCCGGATTCCCACGCAACCCGAACGAAAAAAGTGCATGCTGATGAATCTTCTTCGGGTGTGTTCGTTATTGAGAACTGTTTCTCAGTTAGCTCTACGTCCTAGGTATTAGATACCGAATCAGGATCCCACATTTGTAAAATGTTACAAGGGTTAAGAAAAATTAGAGAACTAGAAATGGGTGATATGTCCCTCAGAGTAGGGAACGGAGCAATTGTTGTTACCGAAGCTGTCGGCGAATATCACCTTATATTGCCAAATGGTAATACATTGATTTTGAACGACTATTATTACGTACCGTCGATGATGTGCAACATCATATCCGTTTCTTTATTAAATAAATATGGATATAACTTTGCACTAGAGAAAAATGTTATGAACATTTTCCTGAATCAAGTGTTAATTGGGTTTGGTACGTTGTGTAACGGTATATACGTTCTGAATCAAAACACAGTTCTAAATATACAGAACACACACAAGTGGAAAAGTTCAGAAATGAACGAAGCCTTCTTGTGGCATTGTAGACTCGGTCATATCAATGCAACAAGACTAGCTAAGTTGCATAAAGATGGATATTTGAATCAGTTTGAATTTACATCTTATGAAACTTGCGAGTCATATCTCAAAGGCAAGATGACCAAAACTCCGTTTACTGGACACGGAGAAAGAGCTACTGAACTCTTAGGACTGATACATAGTGATGTATGTGGGCTAATGTCTACACATGCCAGGAATGGTTTCTCGTACTTCATTATATTCACTGATGATCTCTCAAGATTCGGACATGTGTTCCTGTTGAAACACAAATATGAAGCTTTTGAGAAATTCAAGGAATATAAGTGCGAAGTCGAGAACCAGACGGGTAAAAGTATTAAAATCCTTCGATTTGATCGGAGAGGAGAATACTTGAGCACGGAATTCCGAGACTGTTTAAAAGAGAATGGGATTCTCTCTCAGCTTACTCCTCCATATGCACCACAACACAATGGAGTTTCGGAGCGGAGAAATCGCACCATATTAGATATGGTGCACTCTATGATGAGTATTGCTGAGTTACCTATTTCCTTTTGGGGTTATACACTTGAGACAGCTGCATACCTATTGAATAGGGTTCCGACCAAATCAGTGTCTACCACTCCATATGAGATATGGGAGGGGAAGTGACCATGTCTTAATTTCAATAACGATATGGGGTTGTCCGACTTTTGTTAAAAGAAAAATCCGGACAAGCTCGAGGAAAGGTCTGTTCTGTGTAAGTTTGTTGGATATCCCAAACATTCGCGAGGATATATCTTCTACCACACCGGGAAACAAAAGGTGTTTATTTCTCGGAATGCCACCTTTTTAGAAAAGGAATTTCTTGTGAAAGAAATTAGTGGTAATAAGATAGAACTGGAAGAAGTTCCAGCTACACAAACTATAACTGATGATTTAGTAGAACTAGAGGATTCAATAGTCCCTGAGGAACCTCAGCCACTACGCAGATCTAGCAGGGTTCCTTATCCACCTGAGAGATATTACGGTTTTCTCGTAGATGGTGGGAGTGAGGATTGCATCATGGAAGATGATGACCCAACTAGTATCGAGCAGGCCATCATAAGTGGGGACTCTGTGAAATGGCTGGATGTTATGCGATCTGAGATTGAATCCATGTACACCAACAAAGTATAGACTTTGGAAGTTGCTCCTGAAGGGGTAAAACCCATCGGGGACAAGTTAATGTTTGAGAAAGATAATTGGTGTAGATGGAAAAGTTAAGACTTTCAAAGATAAACATGTTGCAAAAGGTTTTCGTCAATGACTAGGTCTGGACTATGACGAAACCTTTTCTCCAGTGGCTATGCTTAAGTCCATCAGGATCCTACTTTCCATTGTTGCATACCATGACTACGAAATCTGGCAGTTGGACGTCAAGACCGCTTTTCTAAATGGTGATTTAGAAGAGAGCGTGTTCATGACACAACCAGAGGGCTTCGTAGACAGTGGGAGTAGCGGAAGCATATGTAAGCTGCTTAAATCAATTTACGGATTAAAGCAGGCATCGCGGAGCTGGAACATCTGTTTTGATGAAGCGATCAAAGAGTTTGATTTTATCAAAAATATAGATGAACCTTGTATATACAAGAAGGTTGTAGAGAGTAAGGTTGTCTTCCTCGTATTGTACGTGGATGACATACTCTTGATAGGAAAGGGTGTTCCTATACTAAACTCGGTCAAGCTCTTCTTATCGCAAAAGTTTTCCATGAAAGATCTGGGTGATGCCTCCTACATCATGGGGATAAAAGATCTATAAAGATAGATTTAAAAAGATGTTAGGATTGTCCCAATCCAGGTACATTGACACCATACTAAAGAGGTTTAGTATGGAAGATTCTAAGCGTGGTAATTTACCCGCTTGCTCAGGAATCACTCTCTCCAAAGAGATGTCTCCCAAGACTGATTTGGAGAGGGCTCACATGACCGTGATACCCTATGCTTCTGCAGTTAGGTCTATCATGTACGCAATGTTATGCACCAGACCGATTGTAGCTTACGCACTTAGTGTAGTAAGTAACTATCAATCAGATCCTGGGAAGAAGCACTGGACAGCTGTGAAAAACATTCTTAAGTACTTGAGAAAGACTAAAGAAATGTTCTTGGTATATGGTAACGGAAAACTCAAGGTGGAGTCCTTTACCGATTCGAGCTTCCAAATTGATAAGGACGACAGTAAGTCGGTCTCGAGTTTTGTCTTTACCCTCAATAGAAGGGCGGTATGTTGGAAGAGTTCCAAGCAAGATACCGTAGCAGACTCGACGATGGAGGCTGAATACATCGCTACCAACGATGCTGCCAATGAGGCTTTCAGGATGAAGAAGTTCATTGCTGAACTTGGTGTTGTTCCATCCATTGAGGATCCAATACCCTTGTATTGTGATAACAATGGAGCTGTGGCTTTGGCCAAGGAACCACGGTCCCATCAGCGATCCAGACATATTCATAGGCGGTATCATCTGATCTGGGAGATAGTTGATCACCGGGAGATCGAGATCAGGAGAGTCGACACGAAGGATAACACAACGTATCCACTCACGAAGGCCCTCCCCCAGACGGAATTTGAGAGACTTTTTGGGATGTTGGGTATGATATACTACAACAACTAGCCTTAGTGCAAGTGGGAGATTGTTAGGAATTTCTATGCCCTAGAGTCCATTATTGTATGATATAGTGGATGCTTGGACATATATATAGAGGACTTTCTTGCTCGACATGATAATATGCTATCTGGTTGCTCTTTATCTTAACACGTATACTTGTATTGTTATACTGTCTTTCTGATACATGTTGATAAAGCCCTTAGTTTGTTAGCTTGACTACCAGGACCATGATGCGGATCATACTAGTGGGGCTTATGTAGTCCACAAGCACATCCTTTAACAGTTCCTAGTCTAGGGGATATCAAGACAGGGTATCGATATTCCAAAGTAGACTAGTGTGTATTTTTCTTGACCCTGTATGGGGCGATGGTTGATCCCAGAGCCATTGGTGTTTGACATCAAAGATTGTATACAGGTGCTCATTAGATAATGGGTACACCGAACAAGACTCGCCGAGAACTCCTAGATGGTACTATACCTATCGTCAGATAGCAGTTCTCTGATAACACTTGTACAGGTTAGTCTGTAGACCCGAGATCGTCATAGTGTCTTGTGTGGTTCCTACTGTGCTTTGATTTCCTCCCTACCAAGGCTCAAAGGAGTCATGTAGACAGGTGGATTTTGGATACAGTCCCGAGTCACATGGAGGCAGTGAGCGATATAAGGGGTTTCGTCTCTCCCGGTATAGGGAGTTGATGTTGCGCTATGCTCGATTGGCTATAACAGCAAGTCCCTGGACAGGGCTGATGAGATTTACTGGTAAGTGTTATCGGTAGTTTCTTGAAAGGTTATAGGCCACACATCGGCATGAATTATCAAGTTACTAGGGTCTGACGATTCCACCCCTAGACTTGATATGCGATATATCAGACGAAGAGACTGGACTTTACGGTAAGTGTTGCTTATAGGCTTTGCGGGAGTTTGAAAAAGCTTACTTGTTAATCTTCTATTCACTCAATACCTGGGTAGCCATTACGTACAGCTAGTACCACTGACGGCTTATGGGTGACTGATGTGATCATTACCTACTGTTGGCATATTGACGAGTCTTTAGAGTCCCACACAGAGATTTCCTATCTCAATCGAAACGAAGTAGGGCATATGTGCGGGAGATTAATTAAATACGAGTTTGTGATACTGTATTCTAATCTCGCGATATTTGATATCGGTTAGGTTATATGTGATATAACCGGATTGTTGAATCAAGTGTTGATTCATTGATATGTTATATGTATGTATATTTGATATTAGCCGGATTATATTTGATATACCCGGATTATTGAATCATGTGTTGATTTAATAATAATTAGACAGTTATATGTGTTATAACCGGATTATTGAATCAAGTGTTGATTTAATAATATGATATACATATAAATTATATTAGACGGTTATATATGATATAACCGGATTATTGAATCAAGTGTTGACCACTAGCACGAGTTCGCCTCGGCGGAATGTCGTCGGCCTAGTAAATCTTTCGTAGGAGCGCGTCATCTTTGCTTTATAAGCCTCCAGATTTTGTTGCGCTATGAGCCGGGTTTCATCGAGGGCGTTGAGCTCTTCAAGGCGAAGGTGAGCATTCTCTTCGTCTGTTAGCTCGTGATGAACTGCCACTCGTAGAGAGGGTAGCCCTATCTCGAGGGGGAGTACCGCCTCTGTACCGAATACCAACATATACGGTTTTGTGTTCATGGCCGTTTTGAACGTAGTTCGATATGCCCAGAGAGCTTCATGCAGTCTCTCATGCCAGTCCTTTTTATTTCGAGACACCGTCTTTTTCACAATCTTCGTTAAGGTCTTGTTGAAAGCCTCAGCTAGACCGTTATCTCGGGGATTATAGATTGAGGAGTATCTCCAGTCTATGTTGTGCTGTTGTGAGAAGCGGCTGATCTTGTGGCTTCTGTAGGCTGGCCCGTTATCGGAGATGATCCGTCTCGGAGTTCCAAACCGATAAATGACTTGTGTCTTGAAGAAATGGAGGATATTCTCCGTCTTCACTTCCCTCAGCAGTACTACTTCTTCCCATTTGGAGAAGTAATCAGTTGTCGCCAAAATGAATCGATGTCCTCTGGACGATATTGGCTCGATGGGGCTGATTATGTCAGTTCCCCACATCTCGAACGGCCAGCTTGCCATCGTTGGATGTAGTGGATTTGGATGCTGATGGATAAAGTCCCCATGGATCTGGCACGAGTGGCATTGCTTCGCGTATTCAAGACAGTCCTGGATCATCGTGGGCCAGTAGTAGCCCATCCTTTTGATCTTTAGCTTCATCTTCGGCCCGACTTGGTGAGAACCGTAAAGTCCGTCGTGAACTTCTTGGACGACTCTTTTTACTTCTTCAGGTCCCAGGCATCTTAGCCACAAAGAATCAAATGATCTCTTATACAGAGTATCATTGACGAAAGCAAAAGACAGAGCTCGTTATATAAGATGATGTCTTGAAGATGCATCTTCAGGTGTTCGACGGGATTTGAAGTAGTCTATAAAGACTTCCCTCCAATCGTCAACCTTTTCCTGGTCTTTTGTTTATAGAGTCATTTTCTTGATCGCTCCCTTTTCTTTGGACAACTCTGGAGATATTTCTGCCGGTGCGAGAACCCGACGGCTTTGCACGACGTTCCTCACGTTATCGAGGTTTTCGTCAGCCAGTTCTTTAGCGAGCTTGGCTAATGCATCCGCTTTTCTATTTTCCGCACACGGTATGCTTTCCAAGGTGTAGGAAGGTATTTGGGTCAGCAGTTGTTATACCCTCTCGCCGTACTTCACCAGTTCTGGTTTGCACGTTTGATAGTCGCCGTTTACTTGACTAACGACCAGTTGGGAATTTCCGTATATGAGGAGGTTTTCAATTCCCATGTCGATGGCGATCTCGAGACCCGCTATCAAGGCTTCATACTCGGCTTCATTGTTTGTCCTCGGCTCTATTAAGGAGAAGGCAAAGTTCAATATCCCTCCTTGTGGAGTTACGAAGATGAGGCCTACCCATGATTTGATTATGGGCGTGCTTTGTTTGTGCTTCTTCATGGAAGATGCTCCATTGAAGTAAAGTTCCCACCGGGTATCACTACCGTCGATCGTGTCAAACGCATGTTCATCTGGCAGTTCACAATTCAGAGGAGAATCGGCAGGTATCGAATGCTCGGCAAGGAAGTCGGCGATGGCCTGGCCTTTCACTGCCTTAAGAGGATGATAAGTTATTGAGAACTCCATCAAGAGCAAGGCCCACTTAGCGAGCCGCCCAGTCAATATGGCCTTTGACATCAAATATTTGAGAGGATCCACCTTCGATATGAGATGGACCTTATGCGCCAACGCGTAGTGTCTGAGTTTCGTTATTGTGAAGATCAACGCCAGGCAGTGTTTTTCAATGGGGAGTAATTGCTTTCTGCCCCCAGGAGAACTCGACTCAAATAGTAGAGGGCTCTCTCCTTCCATTGGTCATTATCCTGTGCCCATAATGCACCTAAAGAACCTTCAAGGGCGGTTGTATATAGAATGAGAGGCTTTCCTTTGACCGGAGTGGCCAGCACTGGCGGGTTCTGCAGGTACTGCTTGATTTTGTCCACCGCGCCTTGGCATTTGTGATCCCAGACGAACGGGGTTCCCTTCTTCATCAGGTGACTGTAAGGAAGGCACTTGCCTGAGAGATTGGCTATAAATCGCCGGATATACGCGAGCTTTCCTTGGAGATATCGCAATTGCTTGAGAGTCCTTGGCGGAGGCATTTCCATGATCGCCTTAATCTTTGACGGATCTATCTCGATGCCTCGGTGTCGGATGATGAATCCTAGGAATTTGCTCGAGGAAACTCTGAATGCGCACTTAAGAGGATTCATCTTCAAGTTGTATTGCCGAAGGCGTTGAAATACGATCTTCAGATGTTCTAGATGTTCCTCGTATGATTTGCTTTTAACCACGAGGCCGTCGATGTAGCATTCGACGATTTCATGTATGAGGTCATCGAAGATCTTCGTCATGGCCCTCTGATAGGTGGCACCGGCGTTCTTTAGACCGAAAGGCATCACCTTGTAGCAGAATATACCCAGAGGGGTCTGAAAAGCGGTGTGCTTCTGGTGTTCTGGATGCATCTTTATCTGATTGTATCCTGATGATCCGTCCATGAAGGAGAAGACTTCGTGAGTGGACGTGTTATCTATCATTAGCTCGGTGACTGGTATTGGAAAGTCGTCTTTTGGACAAGCTTTGTTGAGATCCCGGAAGTCCACACATTGCACACTGTCCCATTTTGTTCATCACCGGGACGATGTTGGTGATCCAGTCAGGATACGACACCTCTTAGATGAAGCCAGAGTCAATCAGCTTCTTGACCTCGGCGTTGATGCTCATCTCAAGCTCGAGCCGCATTCTTCTTGGTTCTTGTTTGATTAGCTTGACGTCCGGGGATATGGCCAGTTTGTGGACAACAATCTCTGGGTCTAGTCCTGGCATCTCGGAATAGTTCCATGCGAAGCAGTCTTTATGCTGCGTGAGCACGTCTTTTAGTGTAGCCACCCTTTCTTCAGACAGCAACTCACTGACGAATGTCGGTCGCGGGTCACTTTCCGTCCCCAAATAAATTTTCTTGAGGTTATCTGCAGTAGTATGTATCCCATCTTCCAGCTCTTTTGACGCCGGTGGAAACTCTGAGATCACTTTGCCATCATCATTTTCGAAGCACCAGGGGAGGTTATCCCTATCCTCAGGCTCTTCTTTTGATAGTGTTATCATATGACAGGTACAGGCTCGCTTCCAAGTCCGATGTTGATCCGGTTCTACTCTCGCTGTATGCGCGTCTTTTGGTTCGTGCTTCTGCGATGGAGTTATTCTCCAACTGCTGGATAGAGCGAACCTGCCGAGCTAATATTGGTCTTCGACCCAGTCCTTGAAGGTGAAGCAGTCTTCGAGAGGATGTCCTATCGCTCGGTGATAAGATCAATAGTCTGGGCGAGAGACCTCGTTAGCTTGCTCGGGGTGTTTGGACTCCGGAAGTGTAATCATCTGATATTTTATAGCGAGATCAAGTATCTTCCGTGTCTTATTCTGAGGAAAAGAGTATACTTGACCCATCTTCTTTATAAGAGACGAATCCGGATTGCTCGATTCCCGCTCGCGTAGCTTCTTGATCTCGCTTTGTCGCTGTCGAACGCCTTTCCCACTCTTCGATTTATTTTTGCTCCTGCGTCGGGCCTTTTGCATGACGGGTTGATAAGGAAGAGCATTTCCATTCTCCGCGGCCTGTTGAAGGAGGCGCCGTGTCCTGGCTTTTTCGTAAATGGCCATTTCACAGTTATGGTCATCCCGGATCTTTTGACCTGCTTCCCTGATAACCTTATCCATTCGTTCTTCAAATGACGGACTCGGCATTTTGATGGTAGGATCTCATTTTGGTTCAGGGTCGGCGTTTTCCGACAGGGCATCTCCTTCTTCATCGATGTCATATATGACATAGATACCATGGACTCGTTCCCGTTTCTTAGACTGGACATATCTGAGCCCGACCGTTTCCATTCTCCCGTTGGGAAATTTGCGCTGAGTTCTGGGGACATCCCAAATCCTGTTGTAGAACCGAGCTTGTCGAGCGGTCTGTTTGAAGGGTATACCCTGGCTCCTCAACAGTCTTTTTAAGCCTTCTGTGTAATATCTAGGCAGACGGATGGGCTGGAGTCTGTCGAGCAAGGAATCGGCGCCGTGCCAGATTTCTTTTTCCACTTTGGTTTCCTCCGATCGGTAGAATAGGATCGCTTCTTCACCCTTTCGCCTGGGAGGGACGTAAAATGTCTGCAGTTCTTGCATGCTATAAGGTTCAAGTGCATCGAGCTCTTTGTAATGCTCCCGCGGGACCATGGTAATTTTCAAATTCTGATTATCATCAGCGAAGGCTTGTATTGTCGATCGAGCGGAAAATATAGCGTTAACCTCATCCTCCGAGTCGCTTCCGAAGATCAACATGGGGGTGGACGGTCCTAGGTTATTGCGTTGAGGTGGCCCTGAATAAACTATCTCTTCTTCCTCATCGGTATCACTCCCGAAGACCGGAATAGTGTTGATAGTTTTATTCTTCGGTTTATGACATCTTTCCGTGTCCTCAAAATCTGGTAAGAAGTATTTTGCATCTTCATACTTCCGGACTTCGTTCACGGAGAATGGGTTCAACTGCCCCGTCACAGTGTACTCAAGACCATCTTTAAAATACTTCATACACTGGTGCTGTGTAGAAGGAATAATGTTGTACTCGTGTAACCAAGGTCTGTCGAGCAAAGCATTGTATCATGTCTTGGAGTCAATGACGTGAAATTTAATGTCTGTGACAAGCAGCCCGAAGCGCGGCGTCAGTATTACAGACCCGAGAGTCCGTGATGACTGGGAGTCGAAACCGGAGATGGTAATTTTATCACGAGTGAGGTGCTGAACGCTCATGCAGATTTCCTTCAACACTCGCACGTTGAGGAGATTAACGGAAGACCCATTGTCGACCAGGATTTTGCCTATCTTGATATCGTGACAGTATCCTGAGACATATAGGGGACGGTTGTGCTCGCACGTGCTAAGGAGGAGATCTTCATCGCCGAAGGTGACATCGGCTGTGTGCACTTCTTCCAGCTCTTCCTTCATCTTTTCTTCGGCGAGAAAAGCTTGGAATTGTCCTGGCTCTTGTAGCGCCTTGATCAATGAGTCTCTCGCCTCTTTTGAGAGTAAAAGGGCGTCGAGAATACTAAGCTGCGAGGGTAACTTCCTCAAGTATGCCAGAATGTTGTAGTCCATCTTGTTCTTCTTTGGCGGGTCCTTGGCAGTTAGCTCTTTGATGACTTGGTCATCTAGGGCGATATCCTCATAGACCTTTTCTTTTCCCTTATCTTTTCTATTTGTTGGTCCGAGATTCTTTTCGGGCAGCGTACGATTGTGTAGCTGGATATTTTCATAGGTTTTCGGCTCTTCCTCTTTTCCCTGGACGGACTCTTTAAAGAGAGGGCCAAGAGCCATTTCTTCATCAGAGTGGCTCCCGAAGGTAAGAACATGCGATCCCCCGGTGTTGACCATGCGACAGTTGCCGGTAGTTCTTTTATGCTCCTCGGTCATACTTCTCTGCTGCCGACGAGTTTTTCGTTTCATCCGCTTAAAGTGTTACCTGTGAGCAAGATATCTCTGCCACCATCTTTTAAAAGCGTTGCACTCTTCGGTGGGGTCCGCAATCTTCCGATGATATAAGAAGTAGCTAGGATGCATTTGTGCTTCATTAAGAATGCTTCCTTCAGAGTGCGGCAGCTTCATTCCCATTGATACGGCTTTAGCGAACCGCTTCCTCGTCTTGAACCTGCTTTTATTCGTGGCGGATGTATTTTGATCTGGCGGGGGTATCTCGACTCTTTCTTCTAGTCGCCGGCATTTTGCCTTTTCAAATATAGCCACCTCACGCTCCCGATCAGCTTTACTTTTTAGAAGAGCTTTGTTTAGGAATGCGTCGATCATTTCGTCTGATAGCCACAGGAGTTCTGGCTCAGGACCTGCCCCCAGTTTCTTTGTGCAAGGAGCCTCTTCGTTGTCTAGCGATGAATGAGAGATTACATGGCAACTCGCCACGTAATCTTCAGATTCATCGGATGAGTCTTCTCCATCATTTCCGTCCTCACGGACGAGGCTGAGAAACTCTTGAAGTGTGACCGGAGTCCGCGCCTTCTGGTTATACTCTTCCAGTGCGTCAATCTGTTTCTGTAGGTCCGTGCGCTTGTCGCCAGGCTTCACGGGCTTCTTGGATTTCTTCTTCTTCTTTGAAGATTTTGACGGTTGGGTGTGAGTGCTTTGGCTCACCACCAATTTTTAGAGTTGAGCGCGGCTTCAGCATCCCTTCGATGATCTGGGGTTCTAACGGATTCCTCCACCTGATCGCCGGGCATGTCTGGAGATCATTCAGTATTCTTCTGGTTTTCGCTGAAAGAGAGACCTCCCAGGGAGCTTCCTCAACAAAAGAGCATGATGCCCCCGGTGTGTCCATCTTCTTAGGAGTGTGCGGTTGTGGTAGGCTTACTTTCCACTTCTCAGACAGCGCAAACTTGCCTTGTTGGTACTAATCCTCGATCCATCCCTTAAAGACGAAGCAATCTTCGATTGGATGGCTTACCGTTTGGTGGTAAGGGTAATAATTGGGATTATTCGCTTCGCCGGGTTGCAATGGTCGCTTTGGATTCGGCAGATTGATAAGCCTGTTGCGAATCGCCAGTTCAAACAGTCTCTTCGTTTTGTCCCGTGGGAACAAGTAAGGACGCTTCATTTTCTTATTATAATAGCGCCGTCTCTCTCCCAGTTGGTCCGTTAGTTTTGGAGCACTGGGTTGTTGTTGGGTATTCACAACGAAGGTCGCCTTCCCTTTACCTTTTTCTTTCCGCAGCTCCGGCTTCGGAAGAGACGGCCTATGACCCATCTGGTCCATTTGGGCTAGCTTGTCGATCAAGGCTTGGAACGTGGTCGGTTTGAAGAACATCATAAATTGTGAAATAGTTGCATGAGGGTCTAGGGTGCCCACGAACTTGCCTACCGCTGGTGCTTCCTCGATGCGCTGTTCGCATCATGACCACAGATTCCGCCATCGGATTGCGTATTGTACTCCTGTCTCGCCTGGCTTCACCCTTGCATTGATCAATGTCGTTATTGGGGTGCGTTCACTAGCAATCGCGAATCGCTGGGTGAATAACAACTCCATTTCTGCGAAAGTCTTGACGGAGTCATTTGGAAGTTCGGAGTACCACTCAAATGCCGTCTCTAACAAGCTGCCGACGAATTGGCGGAGCAAAAGCTTATCATCACCCCCGGTGTTGCCGCAAAGAGCCCTGAACTGAGCGACATGTTGATGGGGATTGCCTGTCCCCTTGTACACATGGAATTTAGGGATTATGTATCCCGGCGGGTGCTTTATTTGGTCATACCAGCCTGGATACGGCCGCCCAGTTTTAACGACTTAGCCGGCCGCTTCATTTGCCTGGTGAACTCGTATTAGCTGAGCAATATAGTCATCCAGGGCGGCCTTGGAACTAGTTTCCTCCTTGGATGCTGAAAGAGCCGGAAGTGGATTCGATGTCTCTCCTCTGTCATCTTCAATAATGATCGGAGGGTCTTCGGCTGGAGGATCCGGCTGTAACATCATCTCGACTATGTCTTGGAAAAGAAGCGCCATTCACTTTATATTAGCCGCTTGTTCTGCGGCTTCTTTTTCCTTCTTTTTGAGGACTCTACGTAGGAAGTCAGAATCGGTTTCTTGCTCATGACGCTGCTCCGATGACGCCTCCGGGCTTTCTTTTGGTCCGGTGAGTGTAGCCATTGCAGTCAGCATCTCCTGAAGCTTTTGTTGTTGTTCTTCCTGGGCCCTTGTTATTGATCGGGTAAGCGGTCGATGGCCTGTTGAAGTGCGGCTTTCTTCTTTTCCAGAAGCCATGTAAACAGTGTGTACCATCATGCCCCCGAACTTGGGGCGTTTGGGCTCAACAACTTTACGATTTGCCGTAGTTATAGGGGCTTTCTCCGGCCACCTTTTCTTTTGAGCAGTTGGAGTTGATGGAGCCGTTGCAACGGGCACCCAGACAGCTGTTACCTTTTTCGGCTTGGCAAGATGGTTCTCTTCTTGTTGGACCTTCGCCCTTTTCTGTCGGAGAGGGTAATCTTGATCAATTACTGAGTCCCGAACCTGTCGCCAGACTTTGTAGATTTTGGAGGACAGCCGCAGAGGGGATTGTTCTGGTTTTGCTTCCACAACATTCTCCACGGATGGAGGAGATCTTTTCAGTACGGCGGTAGGAGAGTTCCGGTGTACCTTGTTCAGCAACTCGAAGTTGTTCCCAGTTGGAACAGCAGCATTGACTTCCACCATTGGGGCTGGTGGAATTAACCCAGAGGGAGAGTTGCCCACAGCCTTCCTCACTCAGCGCCAGTGGCGACGTCGAGCGCGTCGAGCTGTTAGGATGGTTTCAGCTTGAGGGGTGACTTCGTCTTGCCCCCTGTTTTGGAGAAGGGTTGTTGCTGGCGTCAGCCTCTCAAAGACTGAGGTCCGTTGAGTAGCAGTGTTTAATCTGTCAAAGACAGACCTTGTAGCAGGAGCGGGAGTAGGAATGGGAGCCGGGACAGTCGGTCTTGTAAAGACCGACCCCTTGGCGGGAGAAGCCGCCTTGACGACTTCGGGAGCAGAGTTGGTTATTCTCTTCGGAACAACCTTTCCTTTAGTTGAAGGCTTCATCATGGGCCCACAGGAACTCTGGCCCAATCTGGCGAAGACTGAAGTGTTGCAGTTGAACGACCCGTTGAGGGGGGCCGCTGTAGTGGTAAGTCGATCGAAGGCCGACTTCTTGGGAGCTTCTTGAGTTGGTATAGGAGCACCGAAGCTCATTGGTGGGAGCATAGTCTCGAAACACAATCCGGGGGTGGCCTGAGTCACCTGGTCCACCGGCATCGTGAACAGAGAAGCCGCTTGCGGCCCATAAGCTATGCCTCCGGATGAGGCGGAACGTGAATTGCAATTGCAGTTGGAACACTTTGCGCAAGTAGACGCCATTGATCCTTTGCTTTCTGCATCAAGCAAGATGCCAAATCTTAATATCTCAAACCCAAGGGCAACCATTAGCAAACCACAATTTGTTTGCGAACACGACACACGAAATGTGGAGTGGAAAGAGGAAAAGGTCCCACCGGGCGTGCCAGAATCTGTTCCCCGCCGAATACAGAGACGCGACCGCGTAGGTCCGTCTTGCCTGAAATTCGGGGAAGATGCTAATTGGTGCTATCCGTCCACCTCTCCAAAGATGCCAAGTTGATTTATGGCACCATGCATCGAAGGTTCAAACGGATGCGGCCGATATAGCAGACTTCGTCAGATTCCCCCTCATTGAGGGGTTTTTGATTTTGGGGACGCTCTTCCCTGCAGGTGCAAGCCCCTGCAATTAATTACGCTACTGCATCGCGGTAACAACTTTCTCCTTCTCCAGATGGCCACTTCGTGTCGTGGGTGTTTGTTTTGTGTTTGGTTGCCCGTGGATTGTATACAGAGACTAATTTATGTTGTCGCCCGTAGGGCGTGGACTAATCCAAATCCGTATCTTTCTTAGATTTGGGTTTGGGGGTTTGGGTTTAAGGATACGTTAGCCTCATTTGAGACTAAGATCAACTTAAACGTTTGTTAAGGATACGTTAGTCTAATATTAGACTAAGATCAATTTAACGGGATCGTTTAGATCTGACAAGAGTGCAATTGGGCTCTATTGTTTAGTTTAGTGACATTGCGGTCGATTAGTTTAAGGACATTACGGTCTATTGTTAGTTTAAGGACATCTCGTTCCAATGTTAGTTTAAAGACATCGCGGTCGAGGTTAAGGACATCATAGTCCATGAGTTTAAAGACCTCACAGTCAAATGTTAGTTTAAAGACATCACGGTTGAGGTTAAGGACATCATAGTCCGTGAGTTTAAAGACCTCACTGTCAAGGTTAAGGACGTCATAGTCCGTGAGTTTTAAGACCTCACAGTCAAGGTTAAGGACGTCATAGTCCGTGAGTTTTAAGACCTCACAATCAAGGTTAAGGACATCATAGTCCATGAGTTTTAAGACCTCACAGTCAAGGTTAAGGACATCGTAGTCCGTGAGTTTTAAGACCTCACAGTCAAGGTTAAGGACATCATAGTCCGTGAGTTTAAAGACCTCACAGTCAAGGTTAAGGACATCATAGTTCGTGAGTTTAAAGACCTCACAGTCAAGGTTAAGGACATCATAGTCCGTGAGTTTAAAGACCTCACAGTCAAGGTTAAGGACATCATAGTCCATGAAATGTGTGGTTGTCGGGACCCGTCACCTCTCTGAAGATGTTGAAGGATTACAACGACAAATATCAGAGGAGTGAAGAGATGTACCCTCGAACCAAAGTGGATTAAGTGATATGTAGTCCAATTTGGAACTAAAATCAATTAATTAAATTATGAGCACATTGGCTCAGTTAAGTCTGAATTGAGGACTTATGGACAACTTGGGCTAAGTCCAATTAAATTTAAAGTATTGGCCCTTTGTTGGACCATTAAACACTTGTCTGGGTTCAAGCCCACATTATTTAGCAATGCTAAACAAGAGTTTGAGGGCTTTGATAACATTTGGGTCTTTGACTGAGGATTAAACATTATACCTCTGAGTTTCTACTCAATTTTGAGATTCAATTGAAAGGGAGGCTTTGCCTCTGGAAAATTAGCCAATTTGGCTAAAAGTAGTGTTAAACACAAGAGAACAACAGTGTTAAACACTGAAGATAGAACTCTCAAATTAGTGTCAAACGCTAGAAACACAATCAGTGTCAAACACTGGAAATATAATTCTCAATTTAGCGTTAAACACTAGAAAACAATCAGTGTTAAACACTGGAAATAAAGTTCTCGGGTTAGTGTTAAACACCAGAGAATAACAGTGTTAAACACTAGAAATAAGTCATTTAAATTAGTGTTTAAACACTAAATAGGAATGGATCACGTGGGGCCACGCGAGGCACCCGAAGGTGGGCCCAGATCCCTTTTTACTTCGTTCTGCAATTAAATGTTAAACACTTTTATATATATATATATATATATATATATATATATATATATATATATTTTAGCATCACGTGATGGAGATTTATGAACTGATTATTAAAGCACTTGCTAAGGGGTCACATGTGGACACGTGAGAGCGCCCAAAGCTTCTTTTCCTTTGCCTTTTCTTTCTGTGTTCGGAGGTTACGTGGGAGCACGTGAGGCATTGCCTCAAAGCTTCTTTTCTTCTCCTTTTTAGGGATCTTTTCAGGGGTCACGTGGGGACACGTGACCTTAGTCCTTTTCGTGCACAGAGATCTTTTAAGTCTCCTTATTTTCTTAGAATTGAATTCTCTGTAGGGTTAAACCCTAATTATGATTTTGGAGGAATTAAATTCCTATTGTGCAAGAATTAAATTCTTAAGTAGGGTTAAACCCTAATTTCATTTAGAGGAATTAAATTCCCATATATGTAAAAGAATTAAATTCTTGTATAGGGTAAAACCCTAATTTCATTTAGGAGGAATTGAATTCCTGTGAGTTTGGGAGAATTAAATTCTCAAATAGGGTTAAACCCTAATTATGTCTATCTTGAAGGAATTAAATTCCTATAATTTTAAGAGAATTAAATTCTCATATAGGGTTAAACCCTAGTTTTATCATGAAGGAATTGAATTCCTGTAAATTGGGAGAATTAAATTCTCAGATAGGGTTTTAAAACCCTAATCTATCTTGGAGGAATTAAATTTCTATAAATTTAGGAGAATTAAATTCTTTGAACTCAATCCTCCCTCTAAGTCTTGGATCTGCATGGCAAGATCTCAACCTGATGAGAATTAAATTCTCAACCTATGGGGAGATTTGCTTCTTAGATCTTCAACTAGAGAAAGAACTAAGTTCTTCTTGCAAAAGAGTTAAACTCTTAGATTTTGAGAATTAAATTCTCCGTTTGAAGTTTTGATCCCTTTCCTTTTCTTGCCTAGGGTTTTCTTTGTTGAGAATTAAATTCTCCTTTCTTTTCTCTCTGAAATTTCAAGATTCCAAAAATTCTCTATCTCCTCGTCCTCTTGGCTCCTATTTATAGGAGAAGGAAAAGAAACAATTTGTTTTGTAAATTTTTCATTGAAAGATTTTGTTTGTTTTCATAATTAATATGATCCTTTAGATCACACAATAAATCTTATTCACCATTGGATTTTAAATCCAAAGTTATTCTATTTGTTATTTTTGGTGAGATTTAGGGAAATCTTTCTTTATCTAAGATTTTTCCATAAATTGGTGATTTTAATCACCCCTGAATTTTTAATCCAACAGTTCCCCATAACCCTTTTCCATTTGGAAAGATTCAGAGGAATTAAGAATTTTAATTCTATTAAACTGTGAGGCTTTCAAAGCCTGTCACGTGCTGGCACGTGACCCCCAATTGAGTACTTTTCTCAGCCGCTTATTTATGCTTCTATTTTAACCATCACGTGATAACACGTGACCAAGCCGTTTGTTTTTATTTCTGTTTTAACTATCACGTGTCAACACGTGACCATTGGTCACGTATGAACACGTGATACCTTATTGAGGTAATTCCTAATTTTTAATCAGGGAACACATATAAATGATATTAGTCGGTTATATATGATATAACCGGATTATTGAATCAAGTGTTGATTCAATAATTTGATATATATATTTATATTTGATATATTTGTATATTAACTAATATTAGCTCACTAATGATTTTTCTTCTCTTGTTATATATATATATATATAACACTATTTTGTTATGGTAAATGATACATAGAACATGGGTGTATGAGACTTACACTAGAGCCAAGGATAATATTAGGTGATTTATTTTAAAGTGAAATAAAAGTTAGTGGATAATGAGCATGGCTGAGATCCTTGTAGAGGCATATAGAAGTCATGACTCATTCCACTAATTTTGTTTACTCTTGATATTTTCTCACCCAACCATTTTATCTTTAGCCCATGGTTAACTCTCACACTTATCACATGAGATATTTTCACCCAAGTTCTTCTTCTTCCTCTCTAGTTTTTTTTGAGTTGGAAAATAAAAAGAGAAATATATTTTTAATGTGAGCAAAATACCTACTTCATCAACCTACACTTTACTAGCCCTTTAGTTTAGGTTGTTTACTTCACTAATTCCTTGATTAGTGAAGAGGTATCTTGAATGAGAGAGATTTCAAGGTGGATAATCTTTGGCCTCGAAGACGACATTGCAAGTTCGTTCCTTTCTTCAAGTGAAGATAAGAAGAGTTCTAGGGAATACTACGTGGAGCTTAGGGACTACTACTTGGAGCTATTGAAGTGAAGGACTTGGTCTACAAAGGTTGTAACCCTTTTCACTTAGTTTAGAAAGTGTATTCTTGCTATTAAAACCCTAATTCTCTAGTTCGATTCTTGTTTAGTGTAGCTTAGACCTATAGATTTTTTTAAATTGCATACTTGATGCATGTGGAAACCTAGTAGAGGTGCTAAGACACACTTTCACTACCAAGGTGGAGCATACCTGATTATGGATATGCATGGCGAAAGACCCTTCCGGCTTATAAACGGCCAATTCCTCAAAAAATACTACGCTTGACGAATCACGACTTAGGTCAATGATAGATGACGACGCTCATGTCCGCTCACTATCTTCCTGAGTTAGAACTCTGAGAAAAGTATCTAGAGAAACTCTATCGCCTCAAACATGGCGATGAAAGACCGAAATGTCCTTAAACTAGAAATTCGCCTCAAATATGGCGATAACGGACCGAGATGTCCCTAAACTAACAATGGACCGGAATGTCCCTAAACTAGCGCGTCGCCTAAAAAATGGTGATAATGGACCGTAACGTCCCTAAACAAGTGTGTCGCCTCAAACATGGTGCATCGCCCTAAATACGGCGATATCCTCCCTTGATATCTATATTGAAATCGAAGTCTCAACGGTGAGGGTTGCAACTCAAGACCTACCGGCTACACAGCTACTCCAGCGATGTAGCCACCCCCAAATCCCACTGGCAAACAGATGGGTCACCTGCGATGAAGCTACTTCCGAGAGTTTCACAAAAAAACGATATGTCCACAAACAAAATTGGTACGGATGAAAACCTGAAAGGGCGCCGTGAGTAAAAACAACAGGACTACTGGCGAGCTTGTAAAAAACCCGAAAAGGCACAGTCTCGTAAAAAGAAAGTGCACTTACGAGATCCTCACGACTTATAAGGAGAATTCCCCCTATGAAACCCTCACAGCTCATAAGATTCAAAAGTCTCAAGATAAAGGGATCTATACCCATTCTTAAGCCGTCATATCCCCCAAGTTGCCCTGCAGGTGGTCTATATTGACCCTTGTATACAATCCACGGGCACGAATAAATATTCCCTTACCAAGTTCTACCAATGGCGAGTGTTTCCCCCAATCAGAGCAAAGCTCTGTTTGAATTTCAAATTC
This sequence comes from Agapanthus africanus, assembly GCA_030015575.1. Classification (NCBI taxonomy): domain Eukaryota; kingdom Viridiplantae; phylum Streptophyta; class Magnoliopsida; order Asparagales; family Amaryllidaceae; genus Agapanthus; species Agapanthus africanus. The sequence continues at coordinate 363,222,520 of JASDDO010000004.1, forward strand.
AAAAGGTGAAGCAACGCTTCAGATCCCTTGCGCTGCGCGCAGAGCTCCACGTGTCAAAAGCAGACACGCCAGCGCAAGGGGCGCTGCGCCCAAGGCAGCGCACCCCAATCAAAGCAAGGCTCTGTTTTAAAATTCAAATTTTAAATAAAGGAATCAACGCTTTAGATAACTTACGCTCTGCGCTGCGCGCCACGTGTCAAACAGAGGTGCGCTAGCGCAGTTGCGCTGCGCGCCACGTGTCAGCGCAGATGCGCTAGCGCAACACGTCTGCGCTGCGCTGCGCGACACGTCTGCGCTGCGCGACACGTGTCAGCGCAGGTGCGCTAGCGCTCTGCGCTGCGCGACACGTGTCAGCGCATGTGCGCTAGCGCAGGTGCGCTTGCGCCAACTGCGCCAGTATTTAAATAATAAATTAGTTAATTAATCAGAATTGAAATTCTAGAAGGATCTTTTCAGTCTTATTAAAATAAGAAGATTATCTTCTGTAAAACAGAGGCCTTAGGATCAAAGATCCAACGGTGGGGAACTATCCCCAGATCAATCAGAGAAAGATCTCTGTAACTAACTCAACAAACCAATTGGCCCTATATAAAGGCCACTAGACTCCAAGTCTTACATATACAGAGAAAGAGAAAAAAAAGGAGAGAACTTTAAAAAAAATTTTTAAAAGGCAAGCCTTTGAAGAAAGAAGATCATCTTCTTCAAGGTAAAAGAATTAAATTCTTGAAGACCAGAGATGAAAACATCTCACAAAAAGAAGAATTTCTTCTAAAAAGATCAAAGATCTAAGAACAAAATCAAGATCTTCACTACAAAAAAATAAAAAAGATAAAAAAAGATCCAATCACAAAAAAATTAAAGAAGTAATTTACTTCATTTCTAGATCTTTCGATCTATATAAAGGCACAGCCTTTTGATGAACCATTGGTTCTTGAATCTTGAGGTAGAACCTCTTTGGAACAAAAAGAACTTGTTTCTTTGAGCTGAATTTGATCAAGATGCACTCTGCGCTATTGTACAGTGCCTTGCACTCTTGATTTGCACTGTTGCGCTCCTTGGATTGGGGCAAGTCACCAGAGAGCGCCACGTGTCAATTACAGAACAATCTGCGCCTTGCGCTTCTAAAGCAAAGCGCTGTGCTCTTAGATTGGCGAAAGTCACCAGAGAGCGCCACGTGTCAGCAGTGCACTGCGCTAACAGACTTGCGCTTAGCAGAGCGTGACACGTGTCACCTCCACATGTGCTGGCACCTTGCGCTCTTTAATTGGCGCAAAGCGCCTGACAGGCCACATAGCGCACTGTCATCACCATTAAATGCTATGGATTATTAAGAAAGGGCAGAGCCCAATTAAAAGGCCTAACAGGCCAAATATAAATGCTGTACATTATTAAAAAGCCCAATGCTGTGCATTGTTTAAAAAGGGCAGAGCCCAAGAAAAGGCTTAACAGGCCGAGGATAAATGAAATGTTATGCATCTTCAACTGGACTTAGCCCAATTCTGGCCATAAGTCCTCAATTTAAATTGAACTGAGCACAACTGCTCTTCCAATCAATTTACACCCAGTTCGAGGGTACATCTCTAAACTCCTCTGATATCTGTCGTTGTAATCCTTCAACGTCGTCAGAGAGGTGACGGGTCCCGACGGCCATACATTCCATGGACCGCCAAGTCCTTAAACTGGTAATCGACCGCAATGTCCCTAAACTAAACAATAGAGCCCAAATGCTCTTTTGTTGGGATCTAAACGATCCCCTTAAGTTGATCTTAGTCTGAAATGAGACTAACGTATCCTTAACAAACGGTTAAGTCGATCTTAGTCTGAAATTAGACTTACGTGTCCTTAACGAACGTTTAAGTTGATCTTAGCCTCAAATGAGGCTAACGTATCCTTAAACCCAAAACCCCAAACCCAAATCTAAGAAAATACGGATTTGGACTAATCAAGTCCGACGGGCGACGACATAAATTAGTCTCCGTATACAATCCACGGGCAACCAAAAACAAAACAAACACCCACGACACGAAGTGGCCATCTGGAGAAGGAGAAAGTTGTTACTGTGATGCGGTAGCGTAATTAACTGCAGGGAAGAGCATCCCTAGAATCAAAAACCCCTCAAGCGAGGGGGAATCTGACGAAGTCTGCTACATCGGCCACATCGGCCACATCCGTTTAGACCTTCGATATACGGTGCCATAAATCAACTTGGCATCTTCGGAGAGGTGGACGAATAGCACCAATTAGCATCTGCCCCGAATTTCAGGCAAGACGTCTGTCTTGCGCGTCTTTCGGAGGGGAACAGATTTTGGCACGCCCGGTGAGACTTTTTCCCATTTCCACTCCACACTTCGTGTGTCGTGTTCGCGAACCAATTACGGTTTGTTAATGGTTGCCTGTAGATTCGAGGTACTTAGATTTGGTGTCTTACCCCGTGCAGAAAACAGAAGATCGATGGCTTCAAACTGCACTAACTGCAATTGCAACTCTCACTCCTTCTCGTCCGAAGGAGTGGCTTACGGGCCCCAAGCGGTCTCCCTTTTCAAGATGCCAGTGGAGTAGGTAACTCAAGCCACCACTGGACTATTCTTCGGGACCATACTCCTACCCATGAGCTTCAACGCCCCTGTACCGTCATAAGAAGCTCCCAAAAAGTCGGTATTCGATCGGCTTGCTACTACTGCGGCCCATCTCAATGGGTCACCCAACTCCACTGCCTCAGTTTTTAACATAGTAGGCCAGAGTTCCAACGGGCCTATGAAGAAGCTTGCAACACCAGAAGGCGTTATCCCAAAGCGGATAGCCATCCCTGCTCCCAAAATCATCAAGGCGGCTTCTCCTGCCAAAGGGTCGGTCTTCACAAGACTGACTATTTCTGCTCCCGTTCCAGGCGAAATCACCAAGGTTGCTTCCTCTATTCGGAAGTCTGCTTTTGATAAGTTGGCCGTACCGATTCAACGGACGTCGGTCTTTAAAGGGCTGATACCAGCGAATTCTGACCAACACAGGGGGCAGGAGGAGGCCACCCCTACGGCTAAACCAACTCCAATCGCACGACATGCTCGCCGTCGTCATTGGCCCCGGGTAAAGAACGCTGGGGGCAACTCCCCCTCTGGGTTAACTCTACCAGCCCCAACAATGGAAGTCAATGCTGCTGTTCCAACCGGGAACAGCTTCGAGTTGCTGAACAAGGTGCGCGGGAACTCTCCTACCGCCATACTGAAAAGATCTCCTCCATCAGTGGAGAATGTTGCGGAAGCGAAGCCAGAACAGTTCCCTCAGCGGCTGTCCTCCAAGATCTACAAAGTCTGGCGGCAGGTTCGGGACTCAGTAATCGATCAAGATTACCCTCGCCGACAGAAAAGGGCGAAGGTTCAACAAGAAGAGAACCGTCTTGCTAAGCTACAAAAGGCAACGGCTGTATGGGTGCCTACCGCAACGGCCCCCTCAACTTCGACCGCTCATCAGAAAATAAGGCCGGAGAAAATCTCCATGCCTGCGACAAATGTCAAAGGCACTGAGCCCAAACGCCCTAAGTCTGGGGGCATAACGGTCCATACAGTCTACATGGCATCTGGGAAGGAGGATAGCCGCGCTTCTACGGGCCACCGACCACTCACCTGATCCATTAAAAGAGCCCAGGAACAATAGCAGCAGAAGCTCCAAGAGATGCTGACTGCAATGGCCGCACTCACCGGGCCAGAAGAAAGCCCGGAGACGTCATCAGAGCAGCGTTATGAGTAGGAAACTGATGCCGAGTTTCTTCGGAGAATCCTCGAAAATAAGGACAAAGAGGCTGCGGAACAAGCGGCCAATATAAAGCAAATGGCCCTTCTATTCCAAGACATGGTAGGAATGATGTTACAGCCGGACCCTCCAGCTGAAGACCCTCCAATCATTGTTGAAGATGACCGAGCGGAGACGTCAAATCCCCTTCCGGCTTGTTCAGCAGCCAAGGAGGAAACTATTTCCAAGGCCGCACTGGATGACTATAAAGCTCAGCAAATACGAGCTCACCAGGCAAAGGAAGCGGCCGGTCAAGTCGTTAAAACTGGGCGACCGTATCCAGGCTGGTATGACCAAATCAGTTACCCGCCGGGATATACGATCCCTAAATTCCATGTGTACAAGGGGACAGGGAATCTACATCAGCATGTCGCTCAATTCAGGGCCTTATGCGGCAACACTGGAGGCGACGACAAACTATTGCTTCTCCAATTCGTCGGCAGCTTAGCAGAAATAGCCATTGAATGGTATTCGGAGCTACCTAACGACTCTGTCAAAACATTTGCGAAGATGGAGCTACTGTTCACCCAGCGATTCGCGAGTGCTAGTGAACGCACCCCGATAACGGCATTGATCAATGCCAGGGTGAAGCCAGGTGAGACGTGGGTCCAGTACGCTATCCGATGGCGGAATCTATGGTCAAAATGCGAACAACGGATCGAAGAAGTGCCGGCGGTGGGCATGTTCGTAGGCACTCTTAACCCTCAAACGACCATCTCCCAGTTCATGATGTTCTTCAAGCTAACTACTTTCCAGGATTTGATTGACAAGTTGGCCCAAATGGACCAGATGGGACATAAACCGTCTCCTCCAAAGACAGACTCTCGAAATGAGAAAGAGAAAGGAGAAGCAACTTTCGTCGCCAATACTCAACAACAGCCGAGCAACTCAAAGCCGGTTGTTCGCCAAAACAACGTGCGTCCATGCCCATCCCTCGAGGAGAGACTGGACATCCTTACTCGTTTCCTCAGGATAAAACGAGGAGACTGTTCGAGCTGGTAGTGCGCAACAGACTCATCAATCTGCCGAGTCCGAAATGTCCGTTGCAGCCAGGCGATGTCAACGATTCTAATTACTACCCTTACCACCGAACAGTAAGCCATCCAATCAAAGATTGCTTCGTCTTCAAAAACTGGGTTGAAGACCAATACCAACAAGGCAAGTTCGCATTATCCGAAAACTGGAAGGTGAACCCGCCACAGCCTCACACTCCTAAGAAGACAAACACACCGGGAGCAACGTGTTCATTTATTGAAGAAGCTCCATGAGAGGTCGTGCTGTCCGCCAAAACCAAAAGTATGTTGAATGATCTTCATACATGCCCGGAGGTCAGGTGGAAGAACCCGCTAGAACCCCAGATCATCGAAGGGATGCTGAAGCTGCGCCCAACTCCAAAGATCGGTGGTGATAGCCAAAGCATTCGCACCCAGCCGTCGGAATCTTCGAAAAATAATAAGAGATCCAAAAAGCCCGTGAAGCTTGGCGACAAGCGCACGGACCTACGGAAACAGATTGACGCGCTGGAAGAGTATAACCAGAAGGCGCGGACTCCAATTATGCTCCAAGAGTCCCTCAGCCACGTTCTTGAGGACGGAGATGATGGAGAAGAATCGTCGAACGAATCTGAGGATTACGTAGAAAGTTGCTATGTAATCTCTCATTCATCGATAGACAATGAAGGGGCTCCTTCCACAAAGAAACTGGGGGCAGACCCTGAACTAGAACCTCTGGGGCCGTCAGATGAAATGATCGACGTATTCTTAAACGAAGCTCTCCTGAGAAGTAAAGCTGATCGGGAGCATGAGATGGCCATATTTGAAAAGGCCAAACGCCGGCGGCTGGACAAAAGGGTCGAAACACTCCCACCGGATCAAAGTACATCCGCCGCAAATGAAAGCAGGATCAAGATGATGAAACGATTCGCCAAAGCCATATCAATGGGGATGAGGCTGCCCTCTTTCAGAGAAAATTCTCCTGGTAGGATGCATCTTGATGAAGCGGACGTACATCCTAACTTCTGCTTATATCATTAGAAAATCGCACATCCTACTGAAGATTGCAACTCCTTTAAGTGTTGGTGGCAAGGGTATGTTGCACACAGGCAACACTTCAACAGGACAAAGCGTGAAGCTGGTAGATAGCAGAAAAATGCGACAGATGAGCGTATAAGAATTGCCGGTAATCGTCATAGGGTTGATCCCGAGGGACCGCGAGTTCTCACATTCGGGAGCGACTCCGACGGAAAAGTATCCCTCGGCCCTCTCTTCAAGGAATCCATCTCTAAAACGAAAGAATTGAAAGGTTGCGAGAACATTCAGCCGTGCAATCATACACTACCCGGAAAGAATCCCGGACCCGCAAACAAGGGATCGAACAAAAAGGATAAAGGGAAGGAAAAAACGGCCTTCGTCGCCAATGCTCAACAACAATCGAGTGACCCTAGACCGGTTGTTCGCCAAAACAACAAGCGGCAACCCCTCTATGAGAAGTTGAAACGTCCTTACTCATTTTCCCGAGATGAAACAAGGACGCTGTTCGAACTAGCAGTGCGTGACGGGCTTATCACTGTACCGGAGCCGAAACATCAGCTACAACTGAATGATGTCAACAATTCTAATTACTGCCTTTACCACCAAGTATTGGGCCATCCGATCGAAAACTGCTATGTCTTCAAAAACTGGGTTGAAGACCAACACCAACAAGGCAAGTTTGCGCTGTCCGAAAACTGGAAGGTGAGCCCGCCACAACCACACGCTCCAAAAAAGATGAATATGCCGGAGGCATCATGCTCATTCATAGGGAAGGCCTCATGGACCGAAAAGTCCGTAAACTAAAAATCCACCTCAAATACGGCAACGACGGACCGAAACGTCCTTAAACTAACAGTGGACCGAAACGTCCTTAAACTAACAACGGACCACTATGTCCTAAAACTAGCTGTTGACCGAGATGTTGATAAACTACGGGGGATTACAGCATCACAAAGCTGATACAAAAAAAAGAGAAGAAAAAGAAGAATAAAAAAAATATAATAAAGAAAAAAAACGGTATGTCCATAAGCAAAATGGGCACGGATGAAAACCCGAAAGGGCTCCGTAAGTAAAAACAGCAGGGCTATCGGCGAGTGTTTGTGAAAACCCGAAAGGGCGCAACCTCGTTATATATAAAAAAAACAGAGAGAAGAATTAAAAAAAAAAAGAGAAAAGAAAACGGTATGTCCATAAGCAAAATGGGCACGGATGAAAACCCGAAAGGGCTCCGTGAGTAAAAACAGCAGGGCTACTGGCGAGTGTTTGTGAAAACCCGAAAGGGCACAGCCTCGTTAAAAGACACTTACAGGGTCTTCTCGACCTTGTGAGGAGAAAACACCTGCGTGAGATCCTTACGATTCACAAGGGAGCAACACACTTAGGAATCCCCACGATACCTAAGGAGAAATTACACTTACGAGATCCTCACGACTCGTAAGGAGAACTCTCTTATGGGACCCTCACGGCTCATAAGATTTGAAAGTCTTAAGCTACAGAGACCTAAACTTGTTCTTAAGCAAACCCCACAACCTCCAATATCGCCCAACAAGCGGCTCAATGCTGACCCTTGTTTACAATCCACGGGCGCGAACAAACATTTCCCTAACCAAGTCCCATTCGTGACTAGGGATATGTTGGCATGGTGAACAACCCTTGTAAGTCCTCTCGACTTATAAGGAGAAAACACTCTTGTAAGATCCTTACGACTTACAAGAGAACATACACTTAGAAGTCCTCACGATTCCTAAGGAGAAAACACACCTACGAGATCCTCACGACTCGCAGGGAGAAATACCTTTGTGAGACCCTTACGGCTCACGAAGTCAAAAGCCTTAGTCGACAGGATCCTAACTTTGATTATTAAGCCACCTTTGTTCGACATCGACAGAGGCAAATGATGATTCGCTCCTGACAATATCCCAGTTATAGCGGTGCTGATGCCGAAATCGGTGTCTATTTCTAAGCTTGTAGCAAAAAGCCAGCAAGCCACACATGCATGCGAAGTAGCCGAAATGATTGGGCAACTCGCAAAAAAAAGCAGCGAGTAAAAATAAAACAAATAGCCGAAATGATTGGGCACCGTGAAAAATAGCCGAAATGATGGGGCAATCGCGACCTTTGCGATATAAAAGTTGAGATGATAGAGCATCGCGGAAAAAGATAGAATAAAAATAAAAATGAAATCCCACTCCTCCTCCCCAGATTTTATCAGAAGAAGAAGCCAAATCTTGATGGTTCACAGACAGCCTAGAGACCACCTCAGCATTCGTCTCGATACAGCAGACGCAATGTTAACAACGACGTTCCCTCGCAGTCCAACAGGATGCAGATGCAACGTCAACGAAAGACCCCATGGTCGAAACAAAGCGGAGTGATGGCAAAATCCCAGCTCCACCTCACCACCGTGACATTCATCTCGATACAGCAGACGCAATACCAGCAAACGAAGCGAAGGCCAAATTCCTAGCTTCAGGGTCTCGACGGTAACTTATATAAAACCAGAAAGACAATCGGAGATCATCCCACACCAGCGCGGAGTGGTCACCACCTCGACGCTCGTCTCGATACAGCAGACGAGATGTCACCCCAGCATTCTTCTTCCAGCAGGGTTCAGACGCGACAATCAAACAACGGAGCCACGGCAAAATCCCTAGTTCCAAACCTCGACGGTTCACCAGCAACCTAGAGACAACTGCGACATTCGTCTCGATACAGCAGACGCAATGCCATCAAACGAAGCGAAAGCCAAATTCCTAGCTTCAGGGTCTCGACGGTAACTCATATAAAACCTGAAAGACCATCGGAGATCATCCCACACTAGCGCGGAGTGGCTATGACTCATCGGGGCTTTTCAAAATGAGCCTAACCTCAAGTAAAAAGCGGCATGGCAAAATTCCTAACGCTTGTTCTTCCGACGGTCAAACTTCCTAAGAGGATTACTTGAAGACGTCTTGTCCAGCCCCTGAAGGGATCGGAGACACGACAGTCGCAAGGCCACACGGACAGCAAGATTGCCTATCGAGGAATGCATCAGCCAACGCGACGGTACGACGGACAAAACCATAGTACCACAGACCCTAACGGACCTTTGTCGTAAATAGCAGAGGTTAACTGTGACGTTAGGATATTCTTGCGAGAAATGCTCGATTCGTCTCGACTCGTAAGGTAAAGCCTTAGGCAGTGGGGATTAAAAAACCTGTTTCTTAAGCACTGGGGCCGTGCAAGTCGGTCCAAAATGGACTCTTGCATACTATTCACGGACCACACTCTCCAAAGTCGAATCTCGACAAGGAGGGAAACAACCATTTACGAGACCTCTCGACTTGTAAGAGGGAAAAATTCTCTTGTGAGATCCTTACGACTCTCAAGAGAAAACACACTAAGGAATCCTCACGATTCCTAAGGAGAAAACGCACCTACGGGACCCTCTCGGCCGGTAGGGAGAAAAAACTTTATGATACCCTCACGGCTCATAAAGTTGAAAAGTCTTAGGTGACAGATCCTAACCCTATTTTCTAAGCCATCGCCACTCTACCGAAAAGTATAAGATTGATAGTTATATACTATTTACGGATCGCACTTGCTAAAATCGCATGGCAAACAACACAGCAAGAAAGAGGAAAGCAGAGAAATGACACAAGACATTATGAAGAATGTATATCTTTTATTCATGAATTCGGTTGTGTACAAGATACATTGTGTTAAAGAATAAAAGAAATAAATAAATTTTATTTACAATTATAAATGATACAAGATTTTCATTGAGAAGGGAACGTTTTTAACAAATTCGCAAGCTGTTCTCGCACTTCTTTCAACGCCTCTTCTTGATCGGCTGCCACCGCCAACTCTGCTTCCACCTCGGCTCGCTGCTGCAAATAGGATGAAAGTTGTTCTTCGACGGCTCGCCGAGCTGCTTCACGACCTTAGGCATCACGCTCAACAGCATCGAGCTTTTGCTTCAGTGTTAACCCATCAGAAATACTTTGCAAAAGGCCCTCGAAGATAACTTTCACCCGGGCAGCGTTCGCGTCGACCTCAGCACGCAGTCGAGCAGACTCGCTTGAGGTCTCTTTGCATTCCCTCCGCCTTAAAGCCGCTTCTTGTTCAAGATGGCGGAAGTAAGAAGCGCTCTGCTCGATCCATGCCGCCCGTTGAGTACTCATGGCCAAAACCTCGGGGGCAGGACGCATAAGCTCCAGCTGATGCAGGCGGACCTCGATCTCCCTGCATTGGTTAACCCAAGACTCGATGACGCCTTCATTGTGGAAATTTACATGCGTCGCCAACATCGGATTAACCTCAGCAGCGAAATTTGCGGCAGATACAGGAGCTTCTGCGTCAAGCTCCTCGACGCATCCGCTCAGCATACTCAGACTCAGCGCAGCACCCTTTGAGGATGGACGTCTGGAGAATGGGCCTGTCGGCATCATAATACGGGACTCGAAAGGAGCTGGAACCAGAGCGATAGCTGCAAAACAAATCATAATCAGATGACAGACCTAAAAATTCAAGAGATTCATGAATAATGGAATTTACTATACCAGCTGCAGCAGGCGGCAAAGCTGGAAGGATCGGTGGCGCAACCGATCTTTTATCTCCTCCTTCGATCTGTAGCACTGCAATCGGGGCAAGAAAAAAATCAGAAACAATTACATTATTGGAAAAAGAAAGGGCATTAATTGAAAACAATACTCACCGGCGCCACTGGAGGAAGAAAACTCCGACGGGAAGGAGAAGTGTGGGTGCAGCACCTGGTACAGGTGATCAAAAACCACTCCTGCAAGGACGCAATAATACAACATCAGTACATAAATTATGCAGCCTAGATAAGACCGGTGGGTTACAAATCCATACCTTCCAGCATCTGCGACGGTACGAGAGAGGGTAGAGAGGTGACCACCGTCAGGGCGGTAACTGACGGCGCTCCCTCGAGTAAAGGGACATCAGCACTAGCCGCACCTGCGTTAGAAACAAGATAAGCCCTGTCAGGAAGGGTGGAAAAATAAAAAGAAGGACGGTAACCCAAAATTTACCTGATGAGTCACCAACCGAAACGGCGGCGGCTCCCTCCTCCATTGGCATGGGTCGTGGCCGTCTCATCTGCCGCTACCTCGTGCTCGGCAGTAGTGGCCATCTCGGGCATAGTAGGCGTCACTGTTTCATCAGCCACTAGCTCAGGCCCGGTGACTACGGCTGCACCGCCTACCGTCGCCTCACGATCAGCTGCTACCTTCTCCACCGTCCCCTCAGGCTCGACGGTTTCCGTCGCTCCTTCAGTTGGACTTGGCCCTGCAGGACAAGATATATAAGAACCGATAGTTTTACAACTTTTGCAACAAAGTCTCGAAAAACACATTACCTGAGGTGGATTGATCGTTGGCCTCCCGAGCTGCACGCGCCGCCCGTCTATGAGCAGTAGACAAGGCGACCGGGGGCTCCTCGGAAGGGTAGCAACGGGAGTAACGGCGCTTGGGCTCGCTCCCACGGCCAAAGCAGCGCTACGCTCCTTCGCTGCGCGCCTCAAGCGCTTCCTCTCCTCCCGGGCCATCACGACGGACCTCTTGGAAGCCTCCTTCAGCAAGGCATCGTCGTCCGCGTTCAGAGTTGCCTCCAGAGCCTTCAAGGCATCCATCATCGGCTTTTTGAGTTGGGTCTCTTGCGGCAATTCCGAAGAGGCCGGAACATCGGCAGCTGGCCCGGGGATAATTCCTGCGTCAGCTTGCGAGGCAGGTCTTGTGGTCCATGCAATAAGACAAAGAAAAGGTTAGATTGGCCATAAGAAAGGAGAATAAAGACTCAATGAGCCGAGACATACCAACGCCCGATAGAGCGCGTTTCCTTTCCTCCTCTTCGAAGGTTTTGAGGGAAGCAGCGATGGCTTTTTCGGTAGAATGCCTGTTTAAAAAGGAAAAGCGTTAGTCAAAGAAATTGATAAAAGTACAATGAAATGACGAAGAATGCAACTAGTGATTACCTGATAGCGCGAGTTTAGCCAACCACGCTTCGAGCCTTGCCGATCGCTCAGAAGCCGCGATGGCGGCCGCCAGATCGGTGTCTTCTGGCTCTACGAAGAAACCCTCGTTGCTTCCGTACTCACTTAGGCCTTCGGTAAGAGGGGCCTGAGGCTCTAAGCCGAGCACAGCATCAAGAGAAAGAACATACTTCTTCTTCCTCTTCTGAGCCCGGACCCCGGTCGCACCCAAAATCAACTTGCGCTTCGTGGGCACCTTGGGACGGCGAGTCCCGATGTCCGAGCCCACGCCGAATTCAGGCAAAACCATATTCACCGTCTCCACCAGAGCACGGGGCGATGGGGGCACGTCCACTGTATCACGGGGCAGTCCGCGCGGGGGGCTCAGCACATGCGGAGGCTCATCTCCAGCATCTCCTCTCAGCGGAGGAACAACATGGGTCCTTGGCCTTAGGGGGCTTTGCGATCGCTGGCGGGGGGCACACCCTTGCGGTCAATCAGCAGCTGCTTCTCTTCCCGGATAACAGCACCCATTACGTGCAGATACCAAGCCCCGTACACGTTGAAGGCCCTTGGAACGCAACTTGGCTCGCTAATAAAGAAGTAGGAGCCCGTGTTCAGCCGCATAAAATGATGTAGTGCACTCCGTATCCCCTCCCTGGTGGCCGCAGGCTCCTCTAAGAACGCCTCCAATGGGACCCCTTGGTTATAACTTAACTGCCGGGCGAAACGATGGGGGTTGTACCTAATGATGAGCGCCATATCGTTTTGCCTGAACACCAGGAAGCCCGGCCGGATGGAGTATAAGTGAAGAATCTCCTGGGCTTTCAATACGGAGACCCCGTCCTTAAAACCATCATGCAGCGCCACCACCGCCTTAGAGGTCTCCAGACCAATGGTCATGACCTTGTCCATGAAAGAGATGCCCGCCCTAACCGTGCGTGGATGAAGAAGTAACCCCCTAGCCTCTCGCGGGGGCAGATTCACAATGGAAGTGCCAATTAACCGCATGACTCTCGGGAGTCTGCACTTCTCGTAGAACGTGGGCCTCTTGTGAACACCAAAAACCCCGAGTATATGCATTTCCATCCATGAAGTAATGTAGTGGATCGGGAGGTTGGCGGGTTGCACCCCGGGTTCATTTATGTCCGCCGCCACGCTGAGTCCATGGTACAGATGGACCAACCCGGCGATTCCAATCGACAACTGTATACCAGCGACCATCCGATGCGCTGGGTAGAAGATAGACGGCCTCATATAACGCGGGTGCATGGGGAGCGCGAACCAGCATAGTCATAACCCCAGAAACTCGAGGAAGAAGGTCTCATCGTCGATGCCCGGGGCGGTGATTTCTGATAAGGGCATAATCGCAGCATCAGGAAAGTAAAAACCCTTTTGATCGTCTTCCAATGTTGGTCGACGATCTAAGCCAAAGCCGAAGGGGTCGTCGAGCTTGGCGAACTTTTCGCTCCGCTGCGATAGAATCTCCGGTCGAAGAAAGCGGGCGATGAAATCTGCAAAACTAACTCCCCGGTCTCCTGATTCCAAGTAGAGACCTTCATACATATTCAGCACCTTCACCAGGCTTGGAAACTGGTGCTGAATAGCATTCTCCGGCGTTAGGCCCAATACCAGCAGCTTGGTGGCGAAGACATATTCGTCAGGAGGAAGTAACTCTTCATAATGCTCCCCCCTCACCGGCAAACCCGAAATCTCAGCAAATTCTTCCATGGGGATGGAGACTTCCCTGTCCGACAGAAGAAAGGTATGGGTGGGGATGTTCCATTGTTCTATGAAGGCCTTAACCCACCACATCGGAGGAGCAGGGTACTCGAACAATGAGGCGTAGACTGCGGGGTACAGACCAATCTTCATCAAATGTGTCCTCTTCGCTGATGAGATGTACCTGGCCCACTGCAAGTACCCGGTCGGTTGTCGAGCGGTCAATCCGATGTTATAAGGTTGTCCTAAAGGGCGCGACTCACCCTGGCATATACGCCGCCCCAGAATGTCCACGGCTGGCGGCGGCTGCACGGGGATGGCAGCAATCGAAAGCTGAAGAAGATCCTGCGAGTTCCAATTTACGACCTCCACGGCATAGTTCACCGGGGGTGCATCTGCATACGGGATCGATGAGATCGGCTCTGACGGCGTCACACAAGAGAAGCTTCGGCGACCCTTGATGATCTCGTTATACCATCTGCCCCACAGATGAAGGCTCTTATGCTCCCGGTCAAAATCCTTAATAAGAGCAAGAACCTCTCGATCCACCGGCGCCTCAGGGAATCCTCCCTCTGAGCGGAAAAATAGGAATGAAAGGTCAGAAGACATGGTGCCTGCAAGAAAAAACGAAATCCAGTTATCAGTATCATAAGTTAATTTTTTAAAAAAAAAAATCCAACGCTTGGTACTTTAAAATTTATACCTGTTCCCCTCCGAACGGCGGCCGAGACGTTAGGACGTCTAGTGCCTGAGGTTCGGGGCAGATGCTATTTGGTTTTATCCGTCTACCTCTCCGAAGATGCCAAGTTGATTTATGGCACCTTGTATCGGAGGTTTAGACGGATGCGGCCGATGTAGAAGACTTCGTCAGATTCCTCCTCAGGGTGAGGGTTTTTTTATTGTGGGGACGCTCTTCCCTGCAGGCGCAAGCCCCTGCAGTTAATTACGCTACCGCATCGCGGTAACAACTTTCTCCTACTCCAGAATTTCACTTCGTGTCGTGTGTGTTTGTTTTGTTTGTGATTGCCCGTGGATTGTATACGGAGACTGAGTGATGTCGTCACCCGTAGGACGTGGATTAGTCCAAATCCGTATTTACTTAGATTTGGGTTTGGTGTTTTTAGTTTAAGGATACATTAGTCGCCTTGCGACTAAGATCGACTTAAACGTTCGTTAAGGATATGATAGTCCTGTTTGAGACTAAGATCAACTTAACGTCATGATTGATTTAATTATCTGGCCGTCGGGACTCGTCACCTCTCTGACGTCGTTGAGGGATTACAACGACAGGCGTCTGAGGAGTTCAGAGATGTACCCTTGAACCAAAGTTAATTTGGAGTTTTGTCGTTTATTTAAATGTCTAATGACACGTTAACCGTATTTGGGGTTAATATCAACTTAGACGGGACCGTTTAGATCCAACAAAAGAGCGTTTGGGCCCTATTGTGCCAGTTTAGGGACATGGCGGTCCATCGCCAGTTTTAGGGACGTGGGGGTCCATTATTAGTTTAGGGACGTTTCGGTCCGTCGCCAGTTTAAAGACGTAGTGGTCCATATTCCAGTTTAGAGACGTGGTGGTCCGTCGCCAGTTTAGGGACGTAGTGGTCCATTATTAGTTTAGGGACGTTTCGGTCCGATATTAGTTTAGGGACGTTTCGGTCCGATATTAGTTTAGGGACGTTTCGGTCCGAAATTAGATGAGTGGTCGTTGGGACCCGTCACCTCTTTGACGTCGTTGAGGAATTACAACGACAGGTGTCAAAGGAGTTCGGAGATGTACCCTCGGACCGGTCGTGACTTGGTTTACGAGAGGCATTTAATTTAAGGACTTATAGCCAGGATTGGGTTAAGTCCAATTTTTATTTTAGGCTCTCCCCGATTAAAGGAATCAACCTAAACAGGGCTCTGCCCCTCTTATTTTTCTACAATTGGGCTAGGCCCTCTTAGATAATGAGTTACAAAAAACTCAGGAATTTTCTGAACAGGGCTCTGCCCTTTTATTTTTCTGCAATTGGGCTAGGCCCTCTTAAGTAATGAGTTACAGAAACTCAAGAGTTTTCCAAACAGGGCTTTGCCCTTTTATTATTCTGCAATTGGGCCAGGCCCCCTTTAAATAATGAGTTGCAGAAACTCAATTTTTTGAGTTGGGCCAGGCCCTTTTGAATGATGAGTTGCACTTATGCAGAGATTCAAGAATTTTCTTGATTTGAGAACAAAAAATGCATAGCACTCTTGATCTAAATTTAGATCAAAGGAAAACAAGCTCTTCTTGTTTTCCTTGATTTTACAGAACCAAGGGTTCATATCAAGTGCAAGGCACTATTTATTATTCTTTGATTTTTTTAGAACCAGGAGTTCATATCAAGTGCAAGGCACTATTTATTATTTTCTTTGATTTTTTCAGAACCAGGGGTTCATATCAAGTGCAAGGCACTATTTATTATTTCTTTTATTCCCTTTTTAATTTTCTGTTCTTCAGAAATTTTACCTTCTCTTTTGTTCTTGATTAATCTTCAAGAGCTTTTTTTTTTCCAGAAGTTTATCCTTCTCTTGATGATTGATTATCTGCCTTTTGAATGAGGCTTGGGGTCTTATTTATAGTGCCCACAAATTTGTTGGATTTGTTAACAAAATCTTTCCTGAATAATTTTGGGAATTTTCCCACCATTGGATCTTTGATCCAAGGGTTCCTGTTTTACAGGAGAACAGAAAAGATTTATCTAAATCTTCATTCAGTTGCTGCGCAACTCACCAGCGCGTGACACGTGTCACGCATCCGTGCGCTTGCGCAGTTGCGGTTGCGCAACTGCGCAGACACGTGTCGCGCGTCCGTGCGCTTGCGCAGTCGCAACTGCGCAGACACGTGTCACGCATCTGTGCGCTTGCGCAGACACGTGTCGCGCATCGGTGCACTTGCGCAGATGCGACTGCGCAAACTGCGCAGACACGTGTCAAGCATCTGTGCGCTTGCGCAGACACGTGTCGCGCATCGGTGCGTTTGCGCAGCTGCGATTGCGCAACTGCGCAGACACGTGTCACGCATCTGTGCGCTTGCGCAGACACGTGTCGCGCATCGGTGCGCTTGCGCAGTTGCGATTGCGCAACTCCGCAGACACGTGTCGTGCATCCATGCGTTTGCGCAGACACGTGTCGCGCTGCCATGCATTTGCGCAGTTAAGTCTTTAATTACGTTTTCTGAAGAGCCTTGCTCTGATGGGACGCACCGTCTCGGGCGTTACGCTGCCGAATTGGCTTCTGCCATGTGGCAAATTGCGCACTGCGCACTGAAACCGAAGCGTTGCTTCGAATTTTGAATTTTCAAAATTTAAATGAGCCTTGCTCAGATTGGGGGAACAAATGCCCCCCACCGTTGTGCTTACGTGGCGCGACGTAAGCGCAACGGTGGCCAGGGTCAGTTGAAGGGGCGCAGGCGCCTATAAATAAGACCCTTGGTCTTTGTTAATCTCTTCATCATCTTCAAGATTTCTCATTTTCAGAGCCTTGCTCTTGCCTTCAAGAACTTCAGAGCCTTGCTCTTGCTTCCAAAGTTAGAACTTTTTAGAACAACTTAGGTAACGAAATTAAACCTAAATTAAATTAAATTAATTTTAATTAATAGAGCCTTGCTCTCATAGATCTTTTGATCTAAGGAAAACCCCTTTGGGGTTTCACCAACAGAGCCTTGCTCTTAAGAACCTGTTTCAGGGTTTCTTAACCCATGAACAGGGCTTTGCTTTTTGGCAACACATAGATCTTTTGATCTAAAAAAAGAACTCTTAAGAGTTTTCATGGGTCTTTAAGATCCCAAATTTTTTTAAATTTTTAATTTTCAAAAATTAATTTTCCTTTGATGGATATTTCCATCATTATCACAGAGCCAAGCTCTTTTAAGGAATCTTGTTCCCCTGGAACCAGAGTTTGACATGTGTCACTCTGTGACAGAGCTTTGCTCTAAAAGAGGAGATTTTCTCTTTGTCTCCAGGGACTTCCCCACCAATGGGTGTATTCTATTGGGCCCTTTTTATGAATTGACAGTCCTATCCAATGATGGGATTGTCTTATTAAGTGATGTACATCACCCGGATTTTGTGGGTCCCCTTTTTGTCCCTTACCCACTGCATCACAGTGTGGAGCGAGGTTTTTATATATATACTTTTTTTAATGCCAAGCGTTAGGCCACTAATGATGTATGTTTCTTTGTCTTTCCACAGAACATGTCTGACGACTTGTCTTTTCCCTTCGTTCGCTCGGAAGGAGGATTCCCTCATGCGCCAGTGGATCGGGTGGTATTCGCTCTTATTAAAGATCGCGATCCTGGATGCAAACAGCTCCACCTGTGGGGAAGGTGGTATAGCCAGATCATCCAAGGCCGCCGCAGTTTTAGCTCCGCCGCGCCTTCTGAGCCTATAGTCACACTCCCCTATGCGGACGAACCCCCGGTGAAGTATGCCGTGGAGGTTAAGAATTGGAATTCTGATGACCTCCTTCAACCCGCAATCGGCGCCATCCCCGTACAGCCGCCGCCGGCGATAGACATTCTGGGGAGGCGAATCTGTCAGGGCGAAGCACGCCCTTGGGGACAGGCTTATAACATTGGAATGATCCCACGACCCCCCGCCGGATATTTGCCGTGGGCCCGGTACATTCTGTCGGCGAAGAGGGTCCACCTAACGAAGATTAGTCTATACTCAGCCGTCTTCGTCTCGCTCTTTGAGTACCCCTCTCCTCCAACGTGGTGGATAAAGGCTTTCGTTGAACAGTGGAATATCCCCACCCATACCTTCCTGATGGCGGATAAGGAAGTTTCTATCTCTTTGGAGGAATTCACCGAGATTTCAGGTCTGCCAATGAGGGGAGAGCACTACGAGGAGTTACTTCCTCCTGATGAGTATGTCTTTGCCACCAAGCAGGTGGTATTTGACTTAACCCCGGAGAATGCCATTCAGCATCAGCATCCGGGTTTAGTGAAAGTGTTGGAGATCTACGAGGAACTCCATTTAGAATCGGGAGACAAGGGCGTCAGTTTCGCAGCTTTCATCGCTCGCTTTATCCGCCCAGAGTTCTTATCAGAGCAGAGCGAGAAGTTCGCTCAGCTCGAAGACCCTTTTGGCTTCGGTTTGGATCGCCGACCCGTATCGGAGAATGACCAGAGGGCTTTCTATCTTCCCAATGCTGCCGTCGTCGCTTTCTCGAAAATCGCCGTCCCCGGCATGGATGAGGAATCTTTCTTTATTGGGTTCCTGGGCTTGTGGCTATGCAACTTTGCACTCCCTATGCACCCGTGCTTCATACGGCCCTCTGTCTTTTACCCGGCACATCGGATGGTGGCCGGTCTGCAGTTGTCGGTAGGGATTGCTGGGCTATCTTATCTTTATCATGGACTCAGCGTAGCGGCGGACGCCAATGATCCTGGGACACAGCCTGCTAATTTCCCAATGCATTACTTCGTTTCTTGGATGGAGATGCACGTGCGAGGGGTGTTTGGCGCACACAAGACTCCTCCATTCTTCGAGAAGTACAGACTCCCAAGAGTCATACGGTTAATCGGGGCCTCAATCGTGTTTGCATCTCCGCGGGATTCTAGGGGACTCCTCCTGCGCCCACACTTGGTCGGAGCGACGACTTCTTTCGTGGATAAGGTCGTCACTATAGGCTCGGAGACTGCTAAGTCGGTGGTGCCCCTACGTGACGAGTTTAAGGGCGGGGCTTCTGCGCTGAAGGCTCGGGAAATCGTCCATCTTTACTCCATTCGGCCAGGCTACCTAGTGTTCCGGCAGAATGAGACGGCTTTGTTCATGAGGTATAATCCGCATCGATTTGCCCAGCAATCAAGCTACAATCAGGGGATCCCGATGGAAGCTTTCTTGGAAACGCCCGTGGTTAGCCCAGAGGGGGTAAGGAACGCAATGCATCACTTCATACGGCTTAATACGGGTTCCTATTTCTTCATTAGTGAACCCAGTTGTGTCCCCAAGATGCTTAATTCATATGTGGCCTGGTATGCGCACGCTATGGGCCCAATCATTCTAATGGAGAAACGTATGCTGGTCGACCGTAGGGGTGCGCCTCCTGGTGGTGATCGTAAGGCTCCTTTGCAGCCAAGGACCCAGGTCACCCTTCCGATAAAAGATGCCGGAGCTGATCGACCACGTGAGCTGGCCCCTCCGCGTGGATTGCCACTGCCTACCACAGTGGATGCACCAGCGGCGCCCCGTGCTCCGACAAAGACGGTTAAAGCGGTATATCCGGAGTCGGGCGCAGGAGCGGATATCGGGACTCGCCGCCCGAAGGAATCTGCCAAAACTGGCAAGCGCAAAGCTGTTCCGAGTGGACCCAAGGCTGGCGGACAGAAGAAGAAGAAGTCCACCCTATCCCTCGATGCGATCCTCGGCTCAAAGCCTGCTCTCCTGCCGAGGCCATATGCGAGTATGGCAGCAATGAAGGCTTTGTGGTGGACCCCGCGGACACCAATTTGGCCGCCGCCATTGCAGCTTCGGAGCGATCGGCGAGGCTCGAAGCAATGTTAAGCAGACTCGCTGAGTCAGGTAATCATCAGCCTCCTTATTTGTCATTTTATCCCACTTTTTATTACTATCTTTAGCTAATATTTGCCTCATTTTCAGCAGGTGGATCTACTGAAAAGGCCATCGATGCCTCTCTGAAGACCTTCCAGGCGGAGGAGAAGAAGCGTGCCCTAGAAAGCGTCGGTATGTTTTACCCCGTTCTCTTTTATAAGGAAAGTTTGTTATCTTTTTATGATAGTCGACCTGACCTTCTTTTGTTTCTTTATAGGGGTTGTATTAATCGGGGCAAGGACCCTTCCCAAGCCCGTCATCGAAGTCCCAGCTCCGTCGAAACTGCTGCAAGAGCCTCAGCTTGATAGAGCGACGAGGGATGCCTTGAAGGATCTAGAGGCATCCTTGTATACGGGCGAAGAAGCCTCCCTTAAGGAGGCCCTGGTGGCATCTGTCTCATCGGCTCGAGAGGAGCAGAAACGGTTTAGACGCGAAGCTAAGGCGCGCAGAGCTGCTTTGGCCGCAGGAGCGGGCCCTAGCACTATTCCTCACGATAATACTCCTTCTGAAGAGCCCCCTGTGGCCCTGTCTACTGCTCGTCGGCAAGTGGCACGCGCGGTTCGGAGTGCCAATGACAAATCCACTTCAGGTAGTACTTCTTTCAGAATCTCGTCGTACGAATTGTAGAGCTGTTGGCTTATACGTATTCCATTTTGTAGGGTCAAGTCCAACTGAGGGGGAGGCGGAAACGACCGTCGAGCCCAGGGGAGCGGAGGAAGCGGTACTCGCCGACCCCGAACCGACAGTGGACAACTTTGTCGAGGTCATGGAGCCTGGAGCCGAGATTGAGGAACCTACCGCGGAGAAGGTCATTGATGCCGTACCCGAAGTGGCGGCAGATGAGTTGATTGTCTTAACCGAGCCGAAGGCGGTAGAGGGCGAGGTACTTGAGGCTGGGGACCTCGTGGTGTCGATAGACGGGGCAGCTGTAATCGCTGATCCTGAGGGAGCAGCAGGTGAGGCGGCTATGGTTCCTGAGGACGAGCTAGGCGCTCCTTCTCAGGAATCTGGCAACGTTCCTATCTTGGCCCTCCCTGTCTATGGTCCCCCGCCGTCTCCCGGGCTTGTGAGCATAACAACGGCTCCCATCGAGTCAGGTGATGAGGCTACGGGTGGTGGCCTGATGTCAGTGGGGGAAGGAATTGCTTCCGTCTCGGCTGGCAGTTCGTCGGGTAAGTTTCGGGTTATCATCGTTTCCCCTCTTTTTTATATATACCTTGCAATCTTTTCTAACAAGCTTGTCTTTGCAGGTGCGGTCAGTGCCGACGCTCCATTGCTTGAGGGAGCACCGTCAACTACTGCTTTGGCGGTGGTCACTTCCCCGTTTTCCCTCGTGCCGTCACGGATGTTGGAAGGTACGGATTCACGACTCATGCATTAATCTTTCCAAAATGTGGCTTTTGTACTAATGCTACACCATTGTGCCTTTTCAGGAGGGCTCTTTGATCATCTATATCAGGTGTTGCTCCCACACTTCTCCTTCCCATCCGAGCTCGCTTCTCCCTCTAAGGGTACCGGTAAGTGCCGTCTTGGTCTTTTTCGAGGGAATATAGGATCGTATCTGACTTTTCCTCTTCCTGACTGCAGTGCCTCAGATCGAAGGAGGGGACGCCGGGCCTGTGCTGCCACCGGCGCTTCCGGCTTTGACGTCCGTTGCGACTGGTACAGATATTCCTTTCCTCTTTTTATATGATCTTTCATCGACTTTTCGAATCATTGTTTGACCATGTTTCGTTTTTTTGCAGCTATTGTCCCAGCTCCAATTCCTTTTGAGTCTCATGTCCTCTCACCGGCGGGTCCTTTCTCGCGACGCCCGTCTTCAAAGGGTGCTGTAATGAGCCTGGGTATGTTGAGCGGGTACATCGAAGAGCTCAACATGGATGCTCTTCCTTCGGCCGTAGATTTCGCTGTGGACGTTAACCCAATGTTGGCGGCGCTCGTAACTTTCCATAACGAAGGCGTCGTCGAATCGTGGGTTAACCACTGCAGAGAGATCGAAGCTCGCCTGCATCGGTTGGAGTCGACACGCCCTTCTCCCGAGGCTTTGGCCGCGAGCGCCGAACGGACAGCTTGGCTTGAGCAAAGCACCTCTTATCTCCGCCATTTGGAGCAGAAGGCAGCTTTACGGCTAAAGGCGCATCAGGAATCTTCAAACGCGACCGCTTGCCTTCGTGCCGAAGTTAGGACGAATGCTGCTGAGGTGAAAGCTGTCTTTGAAGGTCTTCTTAAGCGCATATCTAATGGGCTAGCGCTGAAGCGGAAACTTGATGCTGCTGAGCGCGATGCCCAAGGCCAAGAAGCAGCTCATCAGGTTGTTGGGGAAGAGCTCGCATCCTTCACACAACAGCGGGCTCAAGTAGAGGCGGAGCTGGCAGTGGCAGCTGATCAGGAGAAGGCATGGAAGGACGTATGCGAGCAATTGCTACATCTGTGCAAGACGCTTCCTTCCCCATAATTCCCCTTGTATCATTTGTCTTTGTAAATTATATGTATATGTTTTTTTTTATTCTTTAGCACAATGTATCCTGTACTCAACCAATTTTTATGAATAAAAGATACACATTTTGTAATGTCTTGTGTCATTTCTCTGTCTTTCTTTTCTTTTATAATCAGTACGCCACCTTAATAACCATAATTGACGGACGATTGGGACGAGTATCCCGACCTTCTTAAGAAATAACGATGGCTTAGGCCGCAGGTTCAGATCTGCTGCCTAAGACTTTTCAACTCTATAAGCCGTGAGGGTCTCATAGAGACTCTTCTCCCTACGGATCGAGAGGATCTCGCAGGTGAATTTTCTCCTTAGGAATCGTGAGGATTCCCAAGTGTGGTTTCCTCTCATAAGTCGGAAGGATCCTATAAGAGAATTTCTCCCTCTTACGAGTCGAGAGGGCTCGTAAGCGGTTGTTTCCCTCTTTGTCGAGAATCGACTTCAGAGAGTGAGACCCGTGGATAGTATGCAAGAGACCATTTAGGATTGACTTGCAGGATCCCATTGCCCCTCTTACGAGTCGAAAAGGCTCGTAAGCGGTTGTTTCCCTCTTTGTCGAGAATCGACTTCAGAGAGTGAGGCCCGTGGATAGTATGCAAGAGACCATTTAGGATTGACTTGCAGGGTCCCATTGTTCAGGAAGCAAGTTTTGAATCCTTACTGCCCAAGATGTGAGTCATAGAAGCTCTGGTCACGGAGTGTTTGTATCCGTGAGTTGAGAAGTTTTGCGAGGGATTATTTGTTTCCCAAGCGCCAAGGATTATTTGTGTCCTTGGGGTCTGAAACGAGTCGATAGTTCCTACGGAGGCACTGGTGGCTCTGCGGGTCGACGCGGATCAGGAGGCTCTCGTCAAGGAGTGTTTGTATCCGTGAGTTGAGAAGTTTGCCGGGATTATTTGTTTTCCGAGCGCCAAGGATTATTTGTGTCCTTGGGGTCTGAAACGAGTCGATAGTTCCTACGGAGGCACTGGTGGCTCTGCGGGTCGACGCGAATCAGGAGGCTCTCGTCAAGGAGTGTTTGTATCCATGAGTTGAGAAGTTTGCCGGGATTATTTGTTTCCCGAGCGCCAAGGATTATTTGTGTCCTTGGGGTTTGAAACGAGTCGAGGGTTCCTACGGAGGCATTGGTGGCTCTGCGGGTCGACGCGGATCAGAAGGCTCTCGTCAAGGAGTGTTTGTATCCGTGAGTTGAGAAGTTTTCCGGGATTATTTGTTTCCCGAGCGCCAAGGATTATTTGTGTCCTTGGGGTTTGAAACGAGTCGAGGGTTCCTACGGAGGCATTGGTGGCTCTGCGGGTCGACGCGGATCAGAAGGCTCTCGTCAAGGAGTGTTTGTATCCGTGAGTTGAGAAGTTTTCGTTGAAGTCACTGGCTTCTTCGGTTGAAATGAACCGTTGAGGCTTGGTTTCGTCGTTTGACGGAATCCGCTAGGGAGGTATGGTTTCTTCTTTGTTTACGCCCTTGGATTGTATACAGGGATCGATGTGATCTTAACTGTAGGGCCGAAGTTTTATCATTTCTTATTTTTTTTTTTATTTCCGCGATGCTCTATCATTTCTGCTTTTATATCGCGAAGGTTGCGATTGCCCAAACATTTCGGCTATTTTTTGCGGTGCCCAATCATTTCGGCTTTTCATTATTTTGTTTTTTACTCGTTGCTCTTTATTACGAGTTGCCCGATCATTTCGTCTATTTTGCATGCATACATTTTACTTGCTGCTTTTTATTGCAAGTTGCCCTATCATTTCGGCTATTTCGTATGCATGAGCGGTTTACCGGCTTTCACCGTCAACCTGAAATTGGACATCGATTTCGGCATCAGCACCGCTGCGACTGGGATATTACCAGGAGCGAATCATCATTTACTTCTATCGTTGTTGGACAAAGGAGGCTTAGCGACCGGGGTTAGGATCCCGTCGGCTAAGGCTTTTGACTTCATGAGCCGTAAGGGTCTCGTGAAGGTATTTCTCCCTACAAGTCGTGGGGATCTTGTAAGTGTATTTTCTCCTTAGGAACCGTGAGGGTTCCTAAGTGTTTTGTTCTCCTGTAAGTCGTAAGGATCCTACAGGAAGGTTTTCTCCTCATAAATCGAGGGGATTTATAAGGTTTGTTTACCATACAAACGTATTCCCAGTCATGGATGGACCTTGGTTAGGGAAGCGTTTATTCGCGCCCGTGGATTGTATACAAGGGTCAGTATTGAGCCACTTGTAGGGCAATATTGGAAGTTTGTGGGGGTTTGCTTAAGCACAGGTTTAGGTCTCTGTGACTTAAGACTTTAAAATCCTATGAGCCGTGAGGGTCCCATAAGAGAGTTCTCTTTACGAGTCGTGACGATCTCGCAAGCGTATTTTCTCCTTAGGAATCGTGGGGATTCCTAAGTGCGTTGTTCCCTTGTAAGTCGTAAGGATCTCACACGGGTGGTTTCTCCTTACAGGGTCGAGAGGACTCCATAAGGGTTCTTTAACGAAGTCGCGCCCTTTCGGGTTTTCACAACATCCGCCGGTAGTCCTGCTGTTTTTACTCACGGAGCCCTTTCGGGTTTTCATCCGTGCCCATTTTGCTTATGGACTTACCCCCCCCCCCTTTTTTTTAATATTTTCTTTTTATTTATTTTATTCATCTCGTCAGCCCAAGGATGCCGCAGTATTAGTTTAAAGACGTTTTCGGTCTGCTATTGGTTTAAAGACATTTCGGTCCACCGTTGAGATGGTTGGCTACTACTTATAAAGCTTGAGCTTAGGAAGATAGCGAGCGGACATAGTCGTCGTCATCTACCATTGACCTAGGCTGTGGCTCATTAAGCGTAGTATTTCTTTAGGAAGCGTCCGTTTATTGGCCTGAAAGGCCTTTCACCGTGCATGTCCATGAGCAGATAGGCCCCACCTTGGTAGACCTTATCAATGATATACGGTCCTTCATAGTTTGGCTCAAACTTTCCCCGTTTGGCGCGATTGGGGATCATGGGCCTTTTGACCACTAGCACGAGTTCGCCTTGGTGGAATGTTCTCGGGCGGCTCAATCTTTCATATGAGCGCGTCATCTTTGCTTTATAAGCCTCCAGATTTTGTTGTGCTAGAAGCCGGATTTCATCAAGGGCGTCAAGCTCCTCAAACCGAAGGTGAGCATTTTCTTCGTCTGTCAGCTCGTAGTGGATTGCCACTCGTAGAGAGGGTAATTCTATCTCGAGAGGGAGTACTGCTTCCGTCCCAAATACCAACGCGTATGGCGTTGTGTTTGTGGCCGTTTTAAACGTAGTCCGATACGCCCAAAGAGCTTCTTGCAATCTTTCGTGCCTATCCCTCTTATTTCGTGTCACTGTTTTCTTTATGATCTTCGTCAAGGTCTTGTTGAAGGCTTCAGCTAGACCGTTAGCTCGCGGGTTATAAACTGAGGAATATCTCTAGTCTATATTGTGCTGCTGTGCGAAACGGCTAATTTTATGACTTCGATAGGCTGGCCCATTATCAGAGATGATTCTTCTCGGGGTTCCGAACCGGTATATGACATGCGTTTTGAAGAAATGGAGGATGTTCTCCGTCTTCACTTCCCTCAATGGTACCGCCTCTGCCCATTTGGAGAAGTAATCAGTCGTCGCCAAGATGAAACGATGTCCCTTTGACGATGCTGGTTCGATGGGACCGACTATGTCAGTTCCCCACATTTCGAATGGCCAACTAGCCATTGTTGGATGTAGTGGATTGGGATGCTGATGGATGAAGTCCCCATGAATTTGGCATGGATGACATTGCCTCGCGTATTCCAGGCAATCCTGCATCATCGTGGGCCAGTAGTAGCCCATCCGCTTTATCTTCAACTTCATCTTAGGGCCTGCTTGGTGGGAACCGCAGAGTCCGTCGTGAACTTCTTGGACGACCCTTCTCGCTTCGTCAGGTCCTAAGCATCTCAACCACAGAGAGTTGAATGACCTCTTGTATAAAGTATCATTGACGAAGGCGAAAGACAGAGCTCGTTTCGTGAGCTGATGTCTTGTGGATGCCTCTTCAGGTATTCGGTGGAACTTGAAGTAATCTATAAAGACTTCTCTCCAGTCCTCGGTATTTTCCCTGTCTTTTATTTGCAGGGTTGTATTCTCTTTCGCTCCTTTTTCTTCAGACGATTTCGGAGATATTTCTGTTGGGGCGAGCACTCGACGGCTTTGTATCACGATTCTAACGTCATCGAGGTTCTCGTCAGCCAATTCTTTAGCAAGTTTGGCCAGTGCGTCCGCTTTGCTGTTTTCCGCGCGCGGTATACTTTCCAAAGTGTAAGAGGGAATTTGGGTTAGCAGTTGCTGCACTTTTTCACCGTATTTTACCAATTCCAGTTTGCACGTTTGGTAGTCGCCGTTTACTTGACTAACGACCAGTTGGGAATCGCCGTATATGAGGAGATCTTCAATTCCCATGTCAATGGCGATCTCGAGGCCTGCTATCAGAGCTTTGTATTCGGCTTCATTGTTTGTTCTTGGTTCCGTTAGGGAGAAGGCGTAGCGCATTATCCCTCCTTGTGGAGTTACAAAGATGAGTCCTACCCCTGACTTAATTATAGGGGTACTTTGTTTGTGTTTCTTCATGGAAGATGCTCCATCGAAATAAAGCTCCCATCGGATATTATCACCGTCGATCGCATCGAACGCATGTTCGTCTGGAAGATCGCAATTCAGAGGAGAATCGGCGGGTATCGGATGCTCAGCGAAGAAGTCGGCGATGGCCTGGCCTTTCACTGCCTTGAGAGGTTGATACGTTATCGAGAATTCCATCAAGAGCAGGGCCCATTTAGCGAGTCGTCCTGTCAATATGGCTTTTGACATTAAATATTTAAGAGGGTCCACTTTTGAAATCAGACGGACCTCGTGCGCCAACGCGTAGTGCCTAAGCTTTGTTATTGCGAAGATCAACGCCAGGCAGTGTTTTTCAATGGGAGAGTAGTTGCTTTCTGCCCCCAGCAGGACTCGACTTAAGTAGTAGAGTGCTCTTTCTTTCCCTTGATCGTTCTCTTGTGCCCATAATGCGCCTAAAGAACCTTCGAGGGCGGTTGTATAAAGAATAAGAGGCTTCCCCTTAACTGGAGCAGCCAACACCGGCGGGTTCTACAGGTATTGCTTGATCTCATCCAGTGCGCCTTGGCATTTTTGGTCCCAAACGAATGGGGTTCCCTTCTTCATCAGGTGGCTGTAAGGACGGCACTTTCCTGAAAGGTTGGCTATAAATCGCCGTATATACGCGAGTTTCCCTTGGAGAGACCGCAGCTGTTTGAGAGTCCTCGGCGGAGGCATTTCCATGATCGCTTTGATCTTTGACGGATCTATTTCAATACCTCGGTGTCGAACGACGAATCCCAGGAATTTGCCCGAGGAAACCCCGAACGCATATTTAAGAGGATTCATCTTCAAGTTGTATTGCCGAAGGCGTTGAAATACAGTCTTCAGATGCTCGAGATGTTCCTCGTATGATTTGCTCTTGACCACGAGATCGTCGATATAGCATTCGACGATTTCGTGTATAAGGTCGTCGAAGATCTTCGTCATGGCCCTCTGATAAGTACCACCGGCGTTCTTCAAACCGAAGGGCATCACTTTATAACAAAATATATCAAGAGGAGTCCTGAAGGCTGTGTGCTTCTGATCTTCAGGATGCATTTTTATTTGATTATACCCCGATGAGCCGTCCATGAAGGAGAAAACCTCATGAGTGGATGTGTTGTCTATCATCAGTTCGGTGACTGGCACTGGGAAATCATCTTTTGGGCAGGCTTTATTAAGATCCCGAAAGTCTACGCATATGCGCACTGTCCCATTTTTCTTCATCACCGGCACGATGTTGGCGATCCATTCAGGGTATTGGACTTCCTGGATGAAGCCAGAATCTATCAGCTTTTTGACTTCGGCGTTGATGCTCATCTCAAGCTCGAGTCGCATTCTTCTCGGCGCTTGTTTGACTGGCTTGATGTCCGGGGATATCGCCAATTTGTGCACAGCGATTTCTGGATCTAGTCAAGGCATTTCGGAATAGTTCCATGCGAAGCAATCTTTGTGCTGTAGAAGCACATCCTTTAACGCAGCCACCCTTTCTCCAGATAGCAGTTCGCTGATGAATGTCGGTTGTGGGTCATTTTCCGTCCCCAACTCAATTTTCTTGAGATTATCTGCAGTGGTATGGATTCCATCTTCCAGTTCTTTCGGAGCTGGGGGAAATTCTTAGATTACCTCATCGCTGCCGCTTTCAAAACACCAAGGGAGGTTGTTCATGTCTTCGGACCCTTCTTTTAATATTGTTATCACATGGCAGGTGCGACTTTTCTGCCAGTCCCAATGCGGAGTTGGTTCTTCTCTCGCGGCCTCGGGCTCGTGCTTCTGTGGCGGTGCTACCCTCCAGTTGTCAGAAAACGCGAATTTGCCAAGCTGATATTGGTCCTCAACCCAATTCTTAAAGGTGAAGTAATCTTCAAGCGGATGCCCTACTACTCGATAGTAAAAGCAATACTTTGGGTTGGAGACTTCGCCTGCTTGTTCAGGGTGCTTAGACTCTGGCAACGTAAGCATTTGATGTTTTAGAGCGAGATCGAATATTTTCCTTGTTTTGTTCCGAGGAAAAGAGTATGCTCGACCCATTTTCTTCCCGAGGGCTAAGTCAATAACGCTCGATTCTCGGATGCGCGGCTTCTTAGCTCTGCTTTGTAGTTGTCGAGCGCCTCTCTTGCCCTTCGACTTGTTTTTGTTCTCGCGTCGCACCTTTTTTGTAGCAGGTTGACAAGGAGTGGCATCTTCGTTCTTTACTGCCTGTTGGAGGAGGCGCTGTGTCTTAGCTTTCTCATAGATTGCCATTTCACGATCGTGATCATCTCGGGCTTTTTGACTCGCATCCCTTATAAGTTTGCTCATCTGGTCTTCGGACGATGGACTGGGCGGTTTTGTATCAGGAACTTTTGCTGGTTCAGGATTAGCGTCCTCCCATTGAGCGTCCGCCTCTTCATCGAAGTCATACATGGCATAACAGCTGTTTACTAGCTCCCGTTTCTTTGGCCGGATGTACCCAAGCCCTTTGGTTTCTACTCTCCCATTAGGTAGCTTGTGTTGAGTTCCGGGGACGTTCCAAACCCTGTCATAGAATCTGGCCTTCCTAACAGTCTGTTCGAAGGGTATCCCTTGGTGCTTTAACAGTCGTTTCAAGCCTTTCGTATAATACCTAGGTAAACGAATGGGTTGAAGTCCGTCCAGCGTTGGATCCGCTCCATACCAGATTTCTTTCTCCACTTTATTTTCTTCAGAGCGGTAAAGCAGAATTGCTTTCTCTCTCTTTCTTCTGGGAGGGATATAGAATGTCTGCAACTCTTCTACACTGTAGATATTAAGTGCATCCAGTTCTTTATGGTGTCTAGGCGGCACCATAGCTATTTGTAGACTTCGCTCTTCATCAGCAGAAGTTTGTATTGACAGTCGAGCAGGGAATACAGCATGAACTTCATCCTCTGAATCACTACCGAAGATCAGCGAAGGAACGGATGGTCCTGGCCTGGCAGATTGGGATGGACCTGAATAAATTATATCCTCCTCCTCGGTGTCACTGCCGAAGACAGGGATGGTGGCATTAGTTTTGTTCTCCGGTTTGTGACATCTTTCCGTGTCTTCGAAGCTCGGCAAGAAGTATTTGGCATCTTCATACTTGCGAACTTCGTTCACGGAAAACGGATTCAACTCTCCGGCCACAGTGTACTCGAGGCCATCCCTGGAATACTTCATGCACTGATGCTGTGTAGAAGGGATGATATTGTACTCGTGTAGCCATGGTCGGCCTAGCAGAGCATTGTAGCACGTCTTGGCATCTATGACATGGAATTTGATGTCTGTGACGAGCAACCCGAAGCGTAACGTCAATATCACAGATCCGAGAGTCTTTGAGGATTGAGAGTCAAAACCGGAGATAGTGATCTTGTCTCGGTCGAGGTGTTGGACACTCATGCAAATCTCCTTTAACACTCGTACATTGAGTAAATTGACGGACGATCCGTTATCGACCAAGATTTTACCTATCTTTATGTCATGGCAGTATCCTGAGACATAAAGAGGGCGATTGTGTTCACACGTCCCGAGAAGAAGGTCTTCATCACCAAAAGCAACGTCGGCTGTGTGCACTTCTTCCAATTCGTCTTTCATCTTTTCTTCGGCCAAGAAGGCTTGGAACTGGTCCGGATCTTGTAGCGCCTTAATCAAAGAGTCTCTCGCCTCCTTTGATAGTAACAAGGCATCGAGGATGCTAAGTTGTGAGGGTAGCTTCCTCAGATGCGCTAAGACATTGTAATCCACCTTACTCCTCTTTGGCGGATTTTTGGCGGTTACCTCTTCCGCGACTTGGTCATCCAAAGTGATGTCTTCAGAGACCTTCTCTTTCTCTTTATCTTTTCTATTCGAGGGTCCGAGGTTCTTTTCAGGCAGTGTCCGATTCCGCAGCTGTATATTTTCGCAAGACTTCGGTTCTTCTTCTTTTCCCGAAGTTGATTCTTTAAAGAGAGGGGCAATCTCTAGTTCCTCATCAGAGTCTCTCCCAAATGTGGGCACTTGTGACCTGGTAGTGTTAACCATGTGACAGTTGCTGGCAGTTCTTTCAAGCACTTTGGTCGTGTTTCTTTGCTCCCGACGAACCTTACGCTTTTCCCGTTTAAAGCGTTGTTGATTAGCGACGTATCCTTGCCACCATTTATCGAACGCTTTGCACTCTTGGGTAGAATGTGAGACCTTCTGATGATATAAGCAATAAGAGGGATGCATTTCTACCACGCTAGTAACTTTTTCTTCTGAGAGTGGTAGCTTCATGCCCATCGATATGGCCTTAGCGAACTTCTTTTTTATCTTAAATTGGCTTTTGTCAGCGGTGGAGGCATTTTGCTCCAGTGGGATCATCTCAGCTCCTCTCTCAAGTCGCTGGCGCTTGGCCGTTTCGAATATCGCCGTCTCGCGTTCTTGATCAGCTTTACTTTTCAATCGAGCTTCACTAAGAAACGCGTCAATCATTTCTATTGATAATTCCGAAACCCTTGACTCAGTATTTGCCCCCGGCGTTTTGGTGCCAGAAGTCCCTTCATCGTTCGAGGTCGAGTGAGAGATCATATGACAGCTTGCCACATCTCCGTCGGATTCATCCGATGAAGCTTCTTCCTCATCTTCTTTTTGAAGGACGTGATCAAGGAAATCTTGGAGCGTAATGGGAGTCCGCGCCTTTTGGTTATACTCATCCAGTGCGTCGATCTGCTTCTGTAAGTCCGTCCGCTTGTCGCTAGGCTTCACGGGCTTCTTAGATTTCTTCTTCTTCTTTTTCGAAGATTTTGACGGCTGGTTATGAACGCCTGAACTTCCACCATCGGCCTTCGGAGTCGGACGTGGTTTCAACATCCCCTCAATAACCTGCGGCTCCAAGGGGTTCTTCCACTTGACCGCTGGACAGGTCTGCAGATCATTTAGCATTCTCCTCGTTTTGGCTGATAATACAACCTCCCAGGGAGCTTCTTCAATGACGGAGCATGTTGCCCCTGGCGTGTTCGTTCCCTTATAGGTGTGGGGTTGCGGAGGATTCACTTTCCATTTGTCAGATAGCGCAAACTTGCCCTGACGGTACTGGTTCTCAAGCCAATTTTTGAAGACGTAACAGTCTTCGATTGGATGTCCTAGCACTCGATGGTAAGGGCAATAATTAGGCTCGTTAACGTCACTTGGTTGTGACGGACGTTTTGGATCTGGCAGATTTATGAGCCTATTGCGCAATGCCAGCTCGAATAGCCTCCTTGTTTTATCACGGGGGAAGGAGTAAGCACGTCCCATCCTGTCTTCAAGGGGTACGTATGAGCGCGTATTATTTAGACGAGCAACCGGCTTCGAGTCGTTCGGTTGTTGTTGGGCATTAGCGACGATGATCGCTTTTCCCTTTCCTTTATCGTTTCGAGAGTCCGGCTTCGGGAGAGGGGGTTTGTGGCCCATCTGGTCCATCTGCGCCAATTTGTCGATCAAAGCCTGGAAAGAAGTCGGCTTGAAGAACATCATAAACTGCGAAATGTTTGCTTGTGGATCAAGGGTTCCAACATACATTCCCACCGCAGGGGCTTCTTCTATACGCTGTTCACATTTAGACCATAAATTACGCCACCGTATAGCGTACAGGACCCACGTCTCGCCGGGCTTTACCCTGGCGTTAATCAGCGCCGTCATCGGAGTACGTTCGCTGGCACTTGCAAAGCGTTGGGTGAAGAGCAGTTCCATCTCCGCGAAGGTTTTAATGGAGTCGTTGGGGAGCTCGGAATACCACTCGAAAGCCGTATCTGATAAGCTTCCAACAAACTGGCGCAGCAGGAGCTTGTCATCGCCTCCAGTGTTACCACAAAGCGCCCTGAATTGGGCAACATGTTGATGGGGATTGCCGGTCCCCTTGTAGACATGAAACTTTGGAATTGTGTAACCTGGCGGGTACTTGATTTGGTCATACCAGCCCGGATATGGCCGCCCCGTTTTTACAACGTGGCCGGCTGCTTCGGCCGCGTGATGAACTTTTATCTGCTGGGCTATATATTCGTCCAGATCTGTTTTAGAGATTGTGTCTTCTTTAGCCGTCGATAGAACGGGCTGAGGGTTTGATGTTTCTCCCCTATCATCCCCAAGGACGATCGGGGGTTCTTCAGTTGGGGGTTCTGGTTGTATCATCATCCCTATCATATCCTGGAAGAGAAGGCCCATGCGCTGTATATTGGCTGCTTGTTCAGCAGCCTCTTGGTCTCTCTTTTCGAGCACTCGGCGAAGGAACTCGGCGTCGGTCTCTTCTTCTTGACGTTCATCTAAGGACGTCTCAGGATTCTCTTTTGGCCCCGTGAGTGCGGCCATTGTAGTCATCATCTCCTGGAGCTTTTGTTGCTGCTCCTGAGACTTGGTCACTGACCGGGTAAGCGGTCGGTGACCCATAGAAGTACGACTTTCTTCTTTCCCCGAAGCCATATAGACCGTATGAACTGTGATGCCCCCTGACTTGGGGCGTTTAGGTTCACCGATCTTAGACTTTTTCAGCGTCATGGGAGCTTTTTCTGGCCTCTTCCTTTTATGGGCCTTTGAGGTTGAAGGAGCCGTTGAAGCGGGCATCCTAGCATTTGTTGCCCCCTGCCGTTTAGCGGGGCGGTTTTTGTCTTTTTCCACCCTTGCCCTGTTCTGGCGACGGAAGTGGTCTGAGTCAATCACGGAGTCTTGAACCCTCCTCCAAATTTTATAAACTTTCGCTGACAGCCGTTGAGGGGGCTGTTCCTGTTTCATCTCCGGAGCTTTTTCCATGGGTGGAGGAGACCTTTTCAACGTGGCCACCGGGGAGTTCTTTCTCACCTTCCTCAGCATTTCAAAGCTGTTCGCAGTTGGAACAGCAGCATCGACTTCCACCACTGGAGCAGGTGGGGTTAGCCCTGAGGGAGAGTTTCCCCCTGCTTTCCTTACTCGCTGCCAATGGCGACGTCGCGCACGACGAGCCGTTGGGACTGGCTCGGAAATCGAGATAATCTCTTGTTGCCCCCTGTTTGAGCGTGGGGTAACTGTTGATGTCAGCCTATCGAAGACTGACGCCTTCTGACCAGCTGGGGGAGGAGTAGGAACCGTCAATCTTGTGAAGACTGACTCTCTGATAGGAGAAGCCGCTTTAACGACTTCCAAAGCAGCGGCCGTTGCCCTATTTGGGACAGCCACCTTATAGTTCTGACCCAGCCTGGTGAAAACGGAGGCTGTTGGTTCAGTAGCAGGCGACCCGTTGACAGGGGTCGTGGTAACAGTGAGCCGGTCGAACACCGACTTCTTGTTCGCTTCTGGTGTGGGTATCGGCGCCGAGAAGCTTGTAGGTGGGACCATGGTCCCGAAGAACATGCCGGTGGTGGCCTGAGTCACCTGGCCTACCGGCAGAGTCAGGAAGGAAGCCGCCTGGGGCCCATATGCTACACCTCTCGGTGAGGTGGAACGTCCGTTGCATTGGCATTTCGAGCAGCTGGTGCAGTTGGTGGCCATTGAATGCTTGAGTTCTGTACCAAACAAAAGACCAAATCTTAGCAACTTGAAATCCGAAGGCAATCATTTAACAAACCGCGATTGGTTCGCGAAGACGACACACGAAGTGTGGAGTGGAAAGAGGAAGAGGTCCCACCGGGCGTGCCAGAATCTGTTCCCCTCCGAACGGCGGCCGAGACGTTAGGACGTCTAGTGCCTGAGGTTCGGGGCAGATGCTATTTGGTTTTATCCGTCTACCTCTCCGAAGATGCCAAGTTGATTTATGGCACCTTGTATCGGAGGTTTAGACGGATGCGGCCGATGTAGCAGACTTCGTCAGATTCCCCCTCAGGGTGAGGGGTTTTTGATTGTGGGGACGCTCTTCCTTGCAGGCGCAAGCCCCTGCAGTTAATTACGCTACCGCATCGCGGTAACAACTTTCTCCTACTCCAGAATTTCACTTCGTGTCGTGTGTGTTTGTTTTGTTTGTGATTGCCCGTGGATTGTATACGGAGACTGAGTGATGTCGTCACCCGTAGGACGTGGATTAGTCCAAATCCGTATTTACTTAGATTTGGGTTTGGTGTTTTTAGTTTAAGGATACATTAGTCGCCTTGCGACTAAGATCGACTTAAACGTTCGTTAAGGATACGATAGTCCTGTTTGAGACTAAGATCAACTTAACGTCATGATTGATTTAATTATCTGGCCGTCGGGACTCGTCACCTCTCTGACGTCGTTGAGGGATTACAACGACAGGCGTCTGAGGAGTTCAGAGATGTACCCTTGAACCAAAGTTAATTTGGAGTTTTGTCGTTTATTTAAATGTCTAAGGACACGTTAACCGTATTTGGGGTTAAGATCAACTTAGACGGGACCGTTTAGATCCAACAAAAGAGCGTTTGGGCCCTATTGTGCCAGTTTAGGGACATGGCGGTCCATCGCCAGTTTTAGGGACGTGGGGGTCCATTATTAGTTTAGGGACGTTTCGGTCCGTCGCCAGTTTAAAGACGTAGTGGTCCATATTCCAGTTTAGAGACGTGGTGGTCCGTCGCCAGTTTAGGGACGTAGTGGTCCATTATTAGTTTAGGGACGTTTCGGTCCGATATTAGTTTAGGGACGTTTCGGTCCGATATTAGTTTAGGGACGTTTCGGTCCGAAATTAGATGAGTGGTCGTTGGGACCCGTCACCTCTTTGACGTCGTTGAGGAATTACAACGACAGGTGTCAAAGGAGTTCGGAGATGTACCCTCGGACCGGTCGTGACTTGGTTTACGAGAGGCATTTAATTTAAGGACTTATAGCCAGGATTGGGTTAAGTCCAATTTTTATTTTAGGCTCTCCCCGATTAAAGAAATCAACCTAAACAGGGCTCTGCCCCTCTTATTTTTCTACAATTGGGCTAGGCCCTTTTAGATAATGAGTTACAAAAAACTCAGGAATTTTCTGAACAGGGCTCTGCCCTTTTATTTTTCTGCAATTGGGCTAGGCCCTCTTAAGTAATGAGTTACAGAAACTCAAGAGTTTTCCAAACAGGGCTTTGCCCTTTTATTATTCTGCAATTGGGCCAGGCCCCCTTTAAATAATGAGTTGCAGAAACTCAATTTTTTGAGTTGGGCCAGGCCCTTTTGAATGATGAGTTGCACTTATGCAGAGATTCAAGAATTTTCTTGATTTGAGAACAAAAAATGCATAGCACTCTTGATCTAAATTTAGATCAAAGGAAAACAAGCTCTTCTTGTTTTCCTTGATTTTACAGAACCAAGGGTTCATATCAAGTGCAAGGCATTATTTATTATTCTTTGATTTTTTTAGAACCAGGGGTTCATATCAAGTGCAAGGCACTATTTATTATTTTCTTTGATTTTTTCAGAACCAGGGGTTCATATCAAGTGCAAGGCACTATTTATTATTTCTTTTATTCCCTTTTTAATTTTCTGTTCTTCAGAAATTTTACCTTCTCTTTTGTTCTTGATTAATCTTCAAGAGCTTTTTTTTTTCCAGAAGTTTATCCTTCTCTTGATGATTGATTATCTGCCTTTTGAATGAGGCTTGGGGTCTTATTTATAGTGCCCACAAATTTGTTGGATTTGTTAACAAAATCTTTCCTGAATAATTTTGGGAATTTTCCCACCATTGGATCTTTGATCCAAGGGTTCCTGTTTTACAGGAGAACAGAAAAGATTTATCTAAATCTTCATTCAGTTGCTGCGCAACTCACCAGCGCGTGACACGTGTCACGCATCCGTGCGCTTGCGCAGTTGCGGTTGCGCAACTGCGCAGACACGTGTCGCGCGTCCGTGCGCTTGCGCAGTGGCGGTTGCGCAACTGCGCAGACACGTGTCGCGCGTCCGTGCGCTTGCGCAGTCGCTACTGCGCAACTGCGCAGACACGTGTCACGCATCTGTGCGCTTGCGCAGACACGTGTCGCGCATCGGTGCACTTGCGCAGATGCGACTGCGCAAACTGCGCAGACACGTGTCAAGCATCTGTGCGCTTGCGCAGACACGTGTCGCGCATCGGTGCGTTTGCGCAGCTGCGATTGCGCAACTGCGCAGACACGTGTCACGCATCTGTGCGCTTGCGCAGACACGTGTCGCGCATCGGTGCGCTTGCGCAGTTGCGATTGCGCAACTGCGCAGACACGTGTCGTGCATCCATGCGCTTGCGCAGACACGTGTCGCGCTGCCATGCATTTGCGCAGTTAAGTCTTTAATTACGTTTTCTAAAGAGCCTTGCTCTGATGGGACGCATTGTCTCGGGCGTTACGCTGCCGAATTGGCTTCTGCCATGTGGCAAATTGCGCACTGCGCACGGAAACCGAAGCGTTGCTTCGAATTTTCAAAATTTAAATGAGCCTTGCTCAGATTGGGGGAACAATACCACACTGCAATGCAGTGGAAAGGGGACCAAAGGGAGACCCACAAAATCCAGATGACAATCCATCAGTTAATAAGACAGCCTCATCATTGGATGAGACTGTCAATTAATGAGGAGATCCTCAAAAGAATATTCTCCTTAAATGAGAAATCCCTTGAGACAAGGAGAAAATCTCCCTTTTCAGAGCAAAGCTCTATCACAGAGTGACACTTGTCAAACTCTGGTCACGAGGGAATAAGATTACTTAAAGAGCCTAGCTCTGTAATAATGATGGAAAAATCCATCAAAGGAAAAATTAATTTCTAAAAATTAAAGTTTGGGATCTTAAAGATCCATGAAAAACTCTTAAGAGTCCATCATCAGAAGATCAAAAGATCTATGTTTTGTCAATTGAGCAAAGCTTTGTTCGTGGGTTAAGAAACCCTGAAACAAATTCTTGAGAGCAAAGCTCTGTTTATGAAACCCCAAAAGGGTTTTCTTTAGTTCAAAAGATCTATGAGAGCAAGGCTTTGTTAAATAAATAAATTTAATTTAATTTTTACCTAAAATTTTTCTAGAGTTTAACTCTTAAAAGTTCTTTAAAGCAAAAGCAAGGCTCTGAAAATAAAATTCTTGAAGATGATAATCATCTTCTGAGGACCAAGGGTCCTATTTATAGGCGCTCAAACGCCTCTTCAACTCCTGAATCGATCCAATGGATCAGATGTTGCCACCGCTGCACTCACGTATGCGCCGCGTGAGCGCAACGGTGGGGGGAATTTG
The DNA here is from genome assembly GCA_030015575.1 of Agapanthus africanus. NCBI lineage: Eukaryota > Viridiplantae > Streptophyta > Magnoliopsida > Asparagales > Amaryllidaceae > Agapanthus > Agapanthus africanus. Next base: position 363,260,729 of record JASDDO010000004.1, read on the forward strand.
TTTCCCCCAATCACAGAAAACCTCTGTTTGAATTTCAAATTCAAAAGGTGAAGCAACGCTTCAGATCCCTTGCGCTGCGCGCAGAGCTCCACGTGTAAAAAGCAGACACGCCAGCGCAAGGGGCGCTGCGCCCAAGGTAGTGCACTCCAATCAGAGCAAGGCTCTGTTTTAAAATTCAAATTTTAAATAAAGGAAGCAACGCTTCAGATAACTTACGCTCTGTGCTGCGCGCCACATGTCAAACAGAGGTGCGCTAGCGCAGTTGCGCTGCGCTCTGTGCTGCGCGACACGTGTCAGCGCAGTTGCGCTGCGCTCTGCGCTGGGCGACACGTGTCAAGCGCAGGTGCGCTTACGCCAACTGCGCTATCATTTAAATAATAAATTATTTAATTAATCAGAATTGAAATTCTAGAAGGATCTTTCCAGTCTTATTAAAATAAGAAGATTATCTTCTGTAAAATAGAGGCCTTAGGATCAAAGATCCAACAGTGGGGAAATATCCTCAGATCAATCAGAGAAAGATCTCTGTAACTAACTTAACAAACCAATTGGCCCTATATAAAGGCCCCTAGACTCCAAGTCTCACATATACAGAGAAAGAGAAATAAAGGATAGAACTCTAAAAAAAAAATTTAAAAGGCAAGCTTTTGAAGAAAGAAGATCATCTTCTTCAAGGTAAAAGAATTAAATTCTTGAAGACTAGAGATGAAAACATCTCACAAAAAGAAGAATTTCTTCTAAAAAGATCAAAGATCTAAGAACAAGATCAAGATCTTCACTACAAAAAAATAAAAAAGATCAAAAAAGATCCAATCACAAAAAAATTAAAGAAGTAATTTACTTCATTTCTTGATCTTTCGATCTATATAAAGGCACGGCCTTTTGTTGAACCATTGGTTCTTGAATCTTGAGGTAGAACTTCTTTGGAACAAAAAGAACTTGTTTCTTTGAGCTGAATTTGATCAAGATGCGCTCTGCGCTATTGTATAGTGCCTTGCACTCTTGATTTGCACTGTTGCGCTCCTTGGATTGGCGCAAGTCACCAGAGAGCGCCACGTGTCAATTACAGAACAATCTGCGCCTTGCGCTTCTAAAACAGAGCGCTGCGCTCTTGGATTGGCGAAAGTCACCAGAGCGCGCCACGTGTCAGCAGCGCACTGCGCTAACAGACTTGCGCTCAGCAGAGCGTGACATATGTCACCTCCACATGCGCTGGTGCCTTGCGCTCTTTAATTAGCGCAAAGCGCCTGATAGGCCACGTGGCGCACTGTCATGACCATTAAATTCTATGCATTATTAAGAAAGGGCAGAGCCCAATTAAAAGGCCTAACATACCAAATATAAATGCTGTGCAGTATTAAAAATCCCAATGATGTGCATTGTTTAAAAAGGGCAGAGCCCAAGCAAAGGCCTAACAGGCCAAGGATAAATGAAATGTTATGCATCTTCAACTGGACTTAGCCCAATTCTGGCCATAAGTCCTCAATTTAAATTGAACTGAGCACAACTGCTCTTCCAATCAATTTACACCCGGTTCGAGGGTACATCTCTGAACTCCTCTGATATCTGTCGTTGTAATCCTTCAACGTCGTCAGAGAGGTGACGGGTCCCGACGGCCATACATTCCATGGACCGCCATGTCCTTAAACTAGTAATCGACCACAATGTCCCTAAACTAAACAATAGAGCCCAAATGCTCTTTTGTTGGGATCTAAATGATCCCGTTAAGTTGATCTTTGTCTGAAATGAGACTAACGTATCCTTAACAAACGGTTAAGTCGATCTTAGTCTGAAATTAGACTAACGTGTCCTTAACGAACGTTTAAGTTGATCTTAGCCTCAAATGAGGCTAACGTATCCTTAAACCCAAACCCCCAAACCTAAATCTAAGAAAATACGGATTTGGACTAATCCACGTCCTACGGGCGACGACATAAATTAGTCTCCGTATACAATCCACGGGCAACCAAAAACAAAACAAACACCCACGACACGAAGTGACCATTTGGAGAAGGAGAAAGTTGTTACCGCAATGCGGTAGCATAATTAACTGCAGGGGCTTGCGCCTGCAGGGAAGAGCGTCCCCACAATCAAAAACCCCTCAAGCGAGGGGGAATCTGACGAAGTCTGCTACATCGGCCGCATCCGTTTAGACCTTCGATATACGGTGCCATAAATCAACTTGGCATCTTCGGAGAGGTGGACGGATAGCACCAATTAGCATCTGCCCCGAATTTCAGGCAAGACGTCTGTCTTGCGCGTCTTTCGGAGGGGAACAGTGAGAAATGACCCTATATGGTGAACGACACTTGTAAGTCCTCAACTGACGAGGAGAAAACACTCTTGGAAGATCTTTACGTCTTACAAGAAAGAATATCACTTAGGAATTCTCATGATTCCTAAGGAGAAAATACATCTACGGGATCCTCACGACTCGTAGGGAGAAACACCTTTATGAGATCCTTACGTCTCACAAAGTCAAAAGTCTTAGTCAACGGGATCCTAACCCTGTTCGCTAAGCCATCCTTGTTCAAATCGACAACGGCAAATGATGATTCGCTCTTGGCAATATTCCAGTGGTAGTGATACTGATGCCTAAATAGGTATCAAATTCCCAGTTCTCTCACGGCAAATTATGATTCGCTCCTGGCAATATTCCGGTTGCAGCGATGCTGATGCCAAGATTAGTATCAGATCTAAAGTTCCTGACTCGCAATAAAAAGCAGCGAGTAAATAAATAAATAAATATATATCTATACACACACACACATATATATAGCCGAAATGATGGGGCACCGCGATAAATATATAGCTGAAATAATTGGGCAATCGCGACTTTCGCGATATGAAAAGCTGAAAAGATAGAGCATCGCGGAAAAATATAAAAATATATATAAAGTGAAATTTCCTCTGCCCTGCAGGTGAGTCCACACTGACTCCTGTATACAATCCATGGGCACAAATGAAAAGGGAACCATATTTTCCCACCAGGCTCCGTCAAAAGGAGAGCCAGATCTTGATGCCAATATCTACAGCCTAAAGATCGACTCAACGTACGCAACGTCAACAAAGCCTCCAAGGAGCCAAATCAAAAGGGAGTGACGGTAAAATCCTAACTCCAGCTCGACGTGCTTATCATGCCAGCAGGATGTAGAAGCAACGTCATTAAAGACCCAAGGGTTAAAAAAAAGGAGTAATGGAAAAATCCCAGCTCTAGCTCAACGTTCCTTCTGAGTACATATGTGACGTCAACAAAGGCTTCAAGCAGCCAAGTCAAAAAGGAGTGATGGCAAAATTCTAACTCCAGGTCGACGTGCTTCTTATGCCAGCAGGATGCAAACACGACGTAAATAAAGACCCAAGAGTCAAATAGAAAAGGAGTTACGACAAAATCCGAGCTCCAAGTCTTGACGGTTCATATACAACCCAGAGACTATCTCGGCGTTCCCCCTCATTTCAACAGGATGCGAACGCAACTATCAAATGAAATTCAAGCAATGGCATATTCCTAGCTCCAGACTTCGATTGCAATACATACAACATAAAGGTCCTACAGATGTCTAGCCTATTACAGCAAAGAAACGGCACGGCATCGTTAAAACAAAAATTAAGTGACGGCGTATTCCCAGATTCGGGTCTCGACGGCAACTCATATAAAACCTAAAAGACTATCGGAGATCACCCCATACCAGAGCGGAGTGGTTATGACTCATCAGGGCTCCAAATTGTGCCTAACCTCAAGTAAAAAGCGTCATGGAAAATTCCTAATGTTTGCTCTTGTAAGTCTATGCAGCACACCCCCACGTGTTCGCGGGGAGGCGGAATACATCAAAAACGATTTTTCTCACATCAAAAGATCATGTTTGGCTTTGCAACATAGACTTTATCCACTTTAGGATCTTGATTAAACCTTAACTAGCAATAACTAAACTACAAGAGGGCGTTAACTACTCGGTTAAAGTGTTATACCCTCGTGTCAAGTCCTTCGGGTCTTCAAGTGGTTCTTTGCGCCTTGGTTCAAGCTTCTCCTTGGTCTCCTTTCTTTGGCTCCTCCTTAGCTTCAAATGAACTCGGTCGCCGGTCTCCTTTGTGTCGAAGAAAGATCCACCCAAGGGCCTAAGGTCAAGCTCCAACCTCAAATAAGGTAACTTAGTGATCCAACTTGCTAAGGAAGACTACTAAGTAGAAGTAGAGAAGATATATATTGGATTAATTTGTCTCAATGCTCATTGATTCACAACTCATGTGATGGGATGAGCTTGAGGGAGGAGGAGAGGACACCTAGGAGAGAGAATGAAAATGTGAGAATGATCTTGAGAATTGGGTGTGAGAATGGCTAAGTTATTTTCCAATAATTCAAGCATGGAATAAAATACTCACAAAAATGCAACCATGCTTGAATAGGAAACCCAAATGAATAAACAATATACAAAGCCATGCTTGCAACCCATTCCTCAAATATCTCCTAATTTCCACCTCATTAATCCTTTATCAAAAAAGGATAAATCAATAATGAGGTGTCTCCTTTTAGAAGCCCATTCTTGTGAAATTACAAGAATACCCTCACCGTATATACATATCCGTATCCATATTCCGAATAATACGGATACACAGAGACAAGTATAATCCAATAGTATAATACTAGGATCCGGCTTAAACCAAAGCCCACTTGTATTATCTGTCCAAACATCATTCGTGTAGCCAGTAAACGTACGCGATCGAAACCCTGCCGTAAGACCATATAGCCTCTACATCGTCTCGCCTGATCCAGGGAAAACCTTTGTGTGGGATTCTAAAGACTCGACAGTACGCTAGCAGTGGGTTTAACCAAAAGTCCGTCAGTGGCACTAGCTGTACGTAACGGCAACCCAGGTACATGTCGAAAAGGAGGCCGACAAGCGAACTCGTCCGAAACCCCTACTGAGCCTGTCCGTGACAATATCCATGCAGTCCGGTCTGTTCGTCTGAGAGTATCGCATATAAGGTCTAGGGAGTGGAAAATGTCAGACCTCTAATAACCGTACAAGTCGTGTCAGTATGGCTCAAGACCATCCGAGAATCTACTGGTCTGTCCACCAGTAATTCTCAATTAGCCCTGGCCAGGGATTTATGGTAATGACAGTAGGGTGTTTTTCGTCACCCCATTGAGATGGGAATACGCGCGCGCTTGTCAGGCGTACTACAGATTCCCCCTGCCTAGGATAGGCCGGGGTTTATTGATTGTGGGGATCCAAATCTCTGGCAGTCGCGGACTAAGCTGTCGTTAATTACCCCTCGCCTTTGGGGCGAGAGAACCTCCGATTAATGGGTTAAAATGGTCATGCGAACTCAATGTGCAGTGTACGTGTGTTGTGTTTTGAAAGGGGGGTTTGGATATATCGGGAGCCACGTAGAAGTTTTACGGGGGTCCCGCTACCCGGATAGCGGGCTGGGGGTCAAGGGGGCTAGCAGCCCCCTTGTGGGGTGCGGGGCAGCGCCCCATTAGAAATTTTTTCTAACAGGGACAGTGTCGTGGAGTATGTGTATGTGTACATTTTTATACATATGTATATATATAAAAAGGGGGGAAACACATCCAAAGGATGCGTGGGGCCAGCGCCTGGGCGCTTGAGCGCAAGCGCGCCATGTGTCGGCACGCGGGCGCTTTGCGCTCGAGCGCAGAGCGCTGGAGCGCAAGCGCGCCACGTGTCGGCACGCGGGCGCTTTGCGCTCGAGCGCAGTGCGCTGGAGCGCAACTGTGCTGGAGTGCAACTGCGCCACGTGTCGGCATGTGGGCGCTTTGCGCTCGAGCGCTAGCGCACCAGCGAAGAAAAGGGGGGGTTTTTAGCCCCGGAAATTCTCTAAAGAGAAAATAGGGTGGAGTTAAACTCCTAAGATGCTTTGGGTTAAGGAAATGGGTCCTTCTTCTTCCTTTGCTGGCCGGATCTTGGAGATAAAGAGATGTGAGATTTAAAATTTTTTTCTTTTTGAGATCTGATGGCAGATCTGAGTTCCCCTTAATGGGTTTTGTGGTGGAAAACTATTTAGTTTTGAAAAAGAAAGAGTAAAACTCTTGATTTAATTCAAAAGAAAGAAGAAGGTTTTGGAACCTTGAAGAAGGAAGAAAGATCTCAGATCTGAAACTTTTTTGGAGAGAGAAAAGTTGTTGAGATATTTCATTATCTTTGCCTTTATAGGCTATACACTTTACACATAGCCCCTTGGGCTTCACAAAATGGCATTTTGCCTATTTCATGGTTCATGTGCCATTTCTTTTTGCACATAAGCCATGGGCTTTACAAAAATTTGGCTTTATGCCTATTTTTCTTACATTTATCCATAAATAAAATAAAAGAAATGCAACAAAATTATTTATTACAAAATTTTTATCTTGGCATGGGGGGAGGCCGGCCGCTTCATGTTCGGGCTCGACCCGGGCATGGGCCCACTGGATCTGGGCTTGGGCCCACTTGGCTTGGGGTTGACTTTGATTTTGACTTGGTCAACCGGGGTGTAAATTTTTACCCCAACAAATTGCCCCCCATCAATAAATGCACACCACATATGTGGGTCGTGTGCATGAAATTGATGGATCTTCTTTCACGTGGAGGTGACTTGATTTGGTTCCCGCTTTTTGGGAAGCTGGCACTGCCCTTTTTACGACATGGACGGTCGTTGCTTGACATGTCTCCGAGACGGAGTGTCCATGATAGACGTTTTCCCTGGCCCGGAGTGATCTGGTTCCCGCTTTGTAGGAATCCTGCGCTGCCCTTTTTGCGACTTGGACGGTCGATGCTGCCCTTTTAGCGACTTGGCCGGTCGGTGCTGCCATTTTAGCGACGTGGACGGTCGATGCTGCCCTTTTTGCGACTTGGACGGTCGATGCTGCCATTTTAGCGACTTGGACGATCGGTGCTGCCCTTTTTGCGACTTGGACGGTCGATGTTGCCATTTTAGAGACTTGGACGGTCGATGCTGCCATTTTACCGACTTGGACGGTCGGTTCTGTCCTTTTTGCGACTTGGACGGTCGGTGCTGCCCTTTTAGCGACGTGGACGGTCGGTGCTGCCCTTTTTTGCGACTTGGACGGTCGGTGCTGCCCTTTTTGCGACTTGGACGGTCGTTGCTGCCCTTTTAGTGACGTGGATGGTCGGTGCTGCCATTTTAACGACTTGGACGGTCGGTGCTGCCCTTTTTGCGACTTGGACGGTCGGTGCTGCCATTTTAACGACTTGGACGGTCGGTGCTGCCCTTTTTGCGACTTGGACGGTCGGTGCTGCCCTTTTTGCGATGTGGACGGTCGGTGCTGCCCTTTTTGCGACTTGGACGGTCGTTGCTGCCCTTTTAGCGACGTGAACGGTCGGTGCTGCCATTTTAGCGACGTGGACGGTCGATTCTGGATTTGACTTGCCCCGCTTCTTGCGGCGTCAGGGATGAAGTTGACTTGTTTCCGAGGTGGAATTTGATTCTGCTAGGGAGGTCATTGGTTGTTTAACTTGATGTGATTTGGGTTGACATCAGCATCGCTATGCTGGAATATGGTACCAGGAGCGAATCATCATCTGTCTTTGAGAGGATTTGGGGATTGTTTTTTTTTTTTTGGGCATCTGCATTGCTGCACTGGAGTAATGCCAGGAGCAACTCATCATTTGCCCCGAGAGGATTTGGGGATTGGCTTTTTTCGTTTGGCATCTGCATTGCTGCACTGGAATAATGCCAGGAGCAACTCATCATTTGCCCCGAGAGGATTTAGGAATTGATGGCTTAAGAGGCAGGTTTAGATCCCTATCGCTTAAGGCTTTTTAATTTTATGGGCCGTGAGTGTCCCATAAAAGTATTTTCTCCCTATGAGTCGTAAGGATCCCGCAGGTGTATTTTCTCCTTAGGAATCGTGAGGACTCCCAAGTGTGTTTTTCCTTTATGAGTCGTAAGGATCCCACAAAGGTTTGTTCTCCTCATGTATCGTGAGGACACATGAGTGGGTCTTCTCAATGGAGCATAATTCCAAAGGCGGAGACCAGCCGCGTAATTGGTGATTGTGGCGGGGCATGTGTATGACGAGAATTATTTGAGCCCGTGAATTGTATACGGCAGTCAATTTGGGGACTGGCCGTAGGGCCGGAAGAATTTTGTGAAATTGGATTTTGGTTGGCATCAGCACCGCTAACACTGAAGCGAAATGCCAGGAGCGACTCATCATTTGCCGTTTCCCGTTGGGGAACGATGGCTTAGGAGATAGGTTTGGGTCCTTATCACCTAAGGCTTTTCAATTTTATGGGCCGTGAGGGTCCCATAAAGCATTTTCTCCCTACGAGTCGTAAGGATCCCGCAGGTGTATTTTCTCCTTAGGAATCGTGAGGATTCCTAAGTGTGTTGCTCCTTTGTGAGTCGTAAGGATCTCACGCAGGGGTTTTCTCCTCACAAGGTCGAGAGGACTTTGCGAGTGTATTTCATCTCTTTTCACGAGTTTGCGCCCTTTCGGGTTTTCACAGACTCGCCGGTAGTCCTGCTGTTTTTACTCACGGAGCCCTTTCGGGTTTTCATCCGTGCCCGTTTTGCTTGTGGACATACCGTTTATTTTTTATTTCTTTTTTTTTCCGCTGGTGGGACTTTAAAAGTAGTCTCACCAGTAGAATTTGGGAGAGATAGGGGTCATTTATGCCCGTGGATTGTATACGGTTTTGCAGGATGTATGATCCAGACCGTAGGGCTGATGTGCTCAATTCGCCTGCGACTTGGAGCATTCACGTGTAGTATTTCTTGAGATATCGGCCATTGATGGGTGGCATGGGCCTTTCTCCCTCGGCACTTATTAGTTGGTAGGATCCTCCGTCGAACACTTTCTCGATGACGTATGGTCCTTCCCAGTTTGGCTCGAATTCTCCCTTGGCATGTCGATTGGGGATGATCGGTCTTTTGAGGACCAACACCAATTCACCTTTCTTGAAAGCGTAGAGACGGGTTATCTTGTCATAGGCCCGTGACATTTGGGCTCGGTATAGCTCCAGACTTTGCTGCACCGCGAGCCTCTTTTCTTCGAGGGCATCGAGTTCTTCAAGTCGAAGGAGCACGTTTTCCTCCTCCGTCAACTCATGCTGAACGACCATTCTTAAGCTTGGAACTTCGACTTCGAGGGGGAGGACCGCCTCCACTCCGAAGAGCAATGAGTATGGAGTGGACTGAGTTGGAGTACGGTGCGTGGTACGATATGCCCACAATGCCTCGTGAAGCTTGAGATTCCAGTCTCTCTTGTTGGCTGAAGCATTTTTCCTCAGGAGCTTGCATAGAGTCTTATTGAAGGCTTCGGCTAGCCCATTGGCTCTTGGATTATAGATGGAGGAATATCTCCAGTCTATCTTGTGCTGAGTAGCGAACCTTGAGACATTGAAGCTCTTGAAAGAAGGCCCGTTGTCAGAAATGATTCTTCTTTGTGTACCGAAGCGGTATAGAATATTATGCTGGAAGAATGTCAGAATATCTTTTGTCTTGACTTCTTTTAGCGGGACAACTTCAGCCCATCGGGAGAAGTAGTCTGTCGCGGCCAGTATGAACCGGTGGCCTTTAGATGACGGAGGATCAATTGGGCCAACAATATCAGTGCCCCAGACTTCGAAGGGCCACGACGCCACCGTAGGATGCAACGGATTGGGATGCTTGTGAATGAAATCACCATGGATTTGGCAGATCTGACATTTCTTTGCATGATCTCCGCAATCCCGTATCATGGTGGGCCAGTAATACCCAAGCCTTTTGATTTGAAGTCGCATCTTGGGGCCAGATTGGTGAGCACCGCAAATGCCCGAGTGAACATCTTTCATGACCTTTTGGGCTTCGGCCAATGACAAACACCTGAGCCAGAGTTGGTCCTATGACCTGCGGTATAACGTGTCATTTACAAACACGTATCGGAGAGCTCTTTTCTTCAGCTGAATCCTCGCAGATTTTTCTTCGGGCAGCTTGTCGTATCGAAGGTACTCTATGAAGGGTTCTCTCCAATCGGGCTCGTCTTGGATGATCGAAGCTTCTTCGGCGGGACTGCTCTTCTGTTCCGCGCTTTCCTCTTCTCGTAGAGAGACTGGGGGTAGAATTTGCCGGCTCCTGACTGTGATCAGAATTTCGTCCATGTTAGGATCATCCAGCTCCTTGGCTAAGCGAGCGAGTATGTCGGTTTTTCCGTTCAACGCTCGGGGGATTCTCATTAGTTCAATATGAGTGAACCGTTTCATGAGTTCCACCACCCGGCCTCTATACCGAGCTAACTCGGGTTTGTATATCTTATAGTCGCCGCTTACTTGGTTGACGACAAGCTGGGAGTCACCGTAAACCCGTAGCCGAAGGATTTCCATTTCTATGGCGAGTTCCAAACCAGCTATCAGAGCTTCATACTCAGCTTCATTGTTTGTCCGAGGCTCGGTGAGAGCAAAAGAATGCCGTAGGGTTCCCATTGATGGCGTGATGAATACCAATCCTATCCCCACTTTTACCTCCGGGACGCTTGATCTGCCGGAGCTCCTTATTGATGAGGCCCCATCGAAGTAGAGCTCCCAACATAGCTTATCTTCCTCGAGGTACAGCACTTGTTCGTCGGGTAACTCACAATTTAGCGGCGACCCTTCTAGTATGGGATGAGCAGCGAGAAAGTCTGCAAGAGCTTGCCCTTTTACTGCTTTCTGAGGGGTATAAACTATGTCAAACTCAAGTAGCATGACAGCCCATCTTTCCATTCTGCTGGCTAGGCTTGCTTTGGTCATCAAGTGTTTGAGCGGGTCGACCTTGGAGATCAGCATAACCCGATGAGCGAGCAAATAGTGCCTCAGCTTCTTCACAGCAAATATTAGAGCCAGGCATTGCTTTTCGATTGGGAAGTAGTTGTGTTCCGCCCCGACTAGAGTTCGACTGAGGTAGTAGAGGGCATTTTCTTTTCCCTCCTCGTTATTCTGGGGAAGGAGCGCACCGAGTGACTCGTCCAGCGCGGCAGTGTAGAGAATCAGCGGTTTATTTGGAATGGGAGCGGCCAGCACTGGAGGATGCAACAAGTATTGTTTGATGCTTTCGAACGCTGCTTGACATTCGGCATCCCAGATAAAAGGAGCTCATTTCTTCATGAGCTTTGAGAAGGGCCTACATCTCCCTGATAAATTTGAGATAAACCTCCGTATATAAGCAAGCTTGCCTTGAAAAGATCTTAGCTGCGTCAGACTCTTCGGAGGGGGCATCTCCATGATGGCCTTTATCTTTGATGGGTCAACTTCGATCCCTCGATGTCGGACTATGAAGCCCAGGAATTTTCCCGATGACACACCAAAAGCGCACTTCAGAGGATTCATCTTCAGATCGTATTCCCTCAGTCTGGTGAGAACGGTCCTGAGATCTTGGATATGATCGGCCTTGGCTTTAGTCTTGACGACCAGATCATCAACATAACATTCGACGACTTTATGGATTAGGTCATCAAAGATATTAGCCATTGCCCTTTGATATGTAGCACCTGCGTTCTTCAGTCCGAATGGCATTACCTTGTAGCAATATATTCCGATCGGGGTTCGAAATGCTGTGTGCTTCTCATCCTCAGGCGACATCTTGATCTGATTATACCCAGACGAGCCATCCATAAAGGTGAACAGTTCGTAATTTGAGGTGTCATCGACCATCATTTCCATGACCGGTAGCGGGAAGTCGTCTTTAGGACATGCCTTGTTGAGGTCCCTGAAATCGACACAAACTCGGATCTGCCCATTTTTCTTCTTCACTGGGACTATGCATGCGATCCAGTCTGCATATTTCTCTTCCCTGATGAAGCCGGCTGTTAGTTATATGTATGCCCTAGAGGCCATTACTGTACATTGGATGTATATTGTAGTGGATGCTGGGACATATATAGGGAGGACTTTCTTGCTCGACATGATAGTATACTATCTGGTTGCTCTTTACCTTAACGTGTACACAGATTGTCTCTCTATTACATGTTGGTAAAGCCCTTAGGATGTGTACTTAACTACCTGGACTATGATGCAGATCATACTAGTGGGGACATGGTAGTCCATAAGTACATCCTTCAAAGTCCCTAGTCGTGGGTGTATCGAGACAGGGCATCGATATACCAGAGTAGACTAGCATGTACCTTCTCGACCCATACAGATGGGCGATGGATGATCCCATATCCATTGGTGTTTGACATCAGAGGAGATATACGGGTGCTCAGTAGAGACTGGGTACACTGGACGGACTCGCCGAGAACCCCCAGATGGTATTATACCATACGTCAGATGGCAGTTCTCAGGTGACACTGGTACAGAGTAGTCTGTTGACCCGAGATCGTCATAGAGTCTTGTGTGGTTCCCACTGTGCTTTGATTTCCATCTTACCACGTCCAAGAGGGCGTGCAAAACGGTGGTTTTTGGGTACAGTCCCGAGTCACATGGAGGCAATGAGCGATAGGAGGGGATTCGTCTCTCCCGGTATAGGGAGTTGATGTTGCACTGTGTTCGATTGGCTATAACAGGAAGTCCCTGGCCAGGGCTGATTAGAGAATTGCTGGTAAGTGTTACCAGTAGTTTCTCGACCCGTTATGTGCCTCATATCGACACGACTTATCGAGCTATTGGGGTCTGACGTTTACCACCCCTAGGCGAGATATGCGACATATCAGACGATGAGACCGGACTGTACGGTAGTGTTACTAGTTGGATTCACTGGAGTGTGAGCGGGCTTGCTCGTCGATCTTCTGATCGCTCAATACCCGGGTGGCCGTTACGTTTAGCAGACCGCTTGCGGCTTGTGGGTGTTTGATATGATCATCACCTGCTGCCGGCGTATTGACGAGTCTTTAGAGTCCTACACAGAGGTTTCCTGGCTCAAGCGAAACGAAATAGGAGCGCATATGAGATATGTGCGGGACCGAGAATAATGCGTGTATGTGATACCGTATTCCTTTCTCGCGACGAATGTGTCGAATGGTTGTATGCGATATAACCTAGTTATCGAATCAAGGATTGATTCGATAAGCCGATACATTGTATACTAGTCGGTTGTGTGCGACATGACCGGATCATTGAATCAAGTGTTGATTTAATGATTTAATGTATAATTATATATTTGATATATTACTTTGCATTAACTAGTATTGGTTCACTTTAAATGGATTTTCTCACTTGAATTGTGCAAGTTGTATATGTGATATACTTTTGTGCACATGATTGTATCATGTTTGATGATGCATACTTACTTGGTTTGTGTAAAGAATTAAACCATGGTTATTTAAATGGTTAGGGTTTTGATTTTCCTTATTCATTTATTTATCTTTTTCATTTATTCTTTTTGGAAATAAAATAATTGGCATAAGAGGATAATGGTGGCTTTCTTTGTTTTTTTTTATGAACTTTCATGAAGCTTTGACCTAGTCCACCATTCTTGTCTCTTGCTTAACCCTAACCATTATATCTAACCATGGTCCATTCTCTACACTAAACTAAGGTTAGTATTATGATAAGTATTCAATTTCCTTTTCTTTTTAAATAACTTATCATAATATTATCATCTTCTTCTTCATCATCTTCAAAGAAGAAAAGCTTGACTTCATCAATGGTGGATTGATGAAACAAGTGAGAAGTCCAATTCTAAAGTCTACCCACTTCCTATTTCTTCATCCTCTACCTCTTGCCAAGTAGTAGAGTGTGTTTCCTTCACAAGATTTCTTGACTTGGTGAAGTTGGAGCTTGATCTAGCGATGCCTCGACGTAGATCATCTTCGGCACGTTGTCGACGACCTAGCCCGGTCTTTTCTCCGATGAAACCACCGTGAGAGTCATGGTTCGATTTGGACAGCGGAGAGGACTTCATTGCGGAGCCGTGGAGGTGGAGCACCGGATCTACAAAAGTTGTATATCCGTATTCTTGTAGTTAAAGTAGTTAACTAGTTTCTTTTTCGCCTAGATTTCTAGCCAACGATCCGTAGTCGGGTTTCTCGGCACCTAGATTTTTTGAAATTGGCATGGTTGATGCCTTGTGAGACCTCTAGTGTGTGCCTAGGAACCCTACACCGGCATCGATGAGTTTCTTGGTTTCCTCGATGACCTTTTCTTCCAACTCCCTTCTCATTCTTCGAGGAGCTTGTTTGACTGGCTTAGCATCAGGAGATATAGCCAGCTTATGCACGGCTACCTCAGGGGAAAGGCCAGGCAGTTCTTTGTACGTCCACGCGAAGCAGTCGACGAACTCACGCAGCAGGGCAATTATCTGCTCTTTCATTTCCTCCGACAAGAGTGAGCTGATGTAGGTCGGCCTTGGGTTATCGGGCGTTCCTAAGTCAATCTCGGTTAGCTCATCAAAGGTTGCTTGTCCGCCATCTTCGAGCTCTTGAGGAGCTTCTTCTGGCTCGGCTATCTCGTCATCCTCATTTGATCTTTTGCTGGCCTCACCAACATGGATCATGTAGCACGCTTTGGAATCAGGTTGAATGTAGCCTATGCCCCGTCTATCTGGAATTCGTCCATCGATGAGTGCTCGGACCTGGGGCGGATACCATATCCCTTCGTAAAACTTTGCTTCGGACTCCGTTTGATACAACCGGCATCCGCACTTCTTAAATTATTCCCGCATCTCGGGCGCATAGTATCGGGGATTGAGGACGGCTCTTAAGCCTCTCTCATAGGGAAGGCACGCGACAGAAAGATCGTCCGGGTGCACAACGGGGTTTGAACTGTAAAACAGGATGCCCTTCTGTCCATTTTTCCTCCGGGCACGTAGAAAGTTTTCAGCTGGTCCACGGTAGAGACTGACAATGCGTCGAGCTCTTTGCACATCTGTTCCGGCACCCTTGTGATGGGCAGGGACCCTTCTGCGACTTCGAAGGTCTCTCGTAGTTTCGCTTGCTGCATGGGGGGGCGATCTGCACAGTTGTTGCACGGCAGGTCCTCTTCTTCTGACTCTTCAGTGTCACTGCCAAGATGAGGGCGGAATTTGCTGCTAGATGGGCCTTCAGTAACAGATTCGTCCGTATCGCTGCCGAAATGAGGGCGAGTTTGGCGGAAGGACGGGCTTCCAGCGTCGGACTCATCAGTGTCGCTGCCGAAATGCGGGCGCACTTGGGTATTTTTGCTTTTGAAAGTGATAGCCGGCGCAGATTTGCTTTTGAGTCTTGGGGCCGTTCTATCCTCAGTCAGTTGTGGCTTAGCATTTTGGTGGTTTGTAAAGTACCGAGAATCTTCATATCGGACTTCATGCACACCGAATGGCTGGATGTCTCCGTCAATGCGTCTTTCTTCGCCATTTTTAGTATACTTCATGCATTGATGGAGAGTTGACGGAATGATGCCGTAATCGTGGAGCCATGGCTTCCCCAAGAGAATCTTATAAGATGTGTCGGCGTCGATCACGTATATCTTAGCTTCAGTTTGCAGATCCCCAAATTTGATTGGCAAAGCTATAGACCCCAGAACTTGCTGGCAATTTTGGTTGAAGCCTTGAATGAAAATCCTTTCCCTTAACAGGTGTCGGACGTCCATTGACAAACTCTTCAGAGTTCGCAAGTTCATGATGTTCACTGAGGACCTCGGATCAATCAATATGCGATTAATTCGATCTCCGTCGCTGTACCCGGTCACGTAAAGCGGCCGATTATGCTCAGTCGTTCCCAGTAGCAAGTCTTCATCCTTAAATGTGACTACAGCGGCATACAAAGCGTGCTGGGCTTCTTTCATATTAATTTCCGCAAAGTGAGCCTGATACCGCTCGGGGTTTTGTAGAGCGTGAATGAGAACATCTCTAAGCTCCTTAGATAGGACCAAGGCGTCGTAGATGCTCAGGAGAGACGGAAGCTTCCGGAGATGTGCCAAGATATTATAGTCCACCGAGGAAGGACTTATGTTTTCATCAGCCGGTTCTCTGCCATCTTCTTCATTAGCGACTTGTTTTTCCTTCCCTTTTGGGGCGTTGCCCTGATTTGGCGGTAGAGCCCTGCCGCTTCTGAGCTGGATTTGATTGGCCTTTGTGGTGAGCTCCCCGTCCTCTTCGGGAAAACAGAGATCATCATCGGAGTCGCTGCCAAGATGGATGGCGTAGCAGGTCACTACTGGGATCTCTTCATTGGAGTCTTCTTTTAACTCCACCAGAATTTCAGTCGGTTGTACAGGGAAGAACTCCTTCAATTGAATCAATGTTCTTTCCTTTTGTTCATATTCTTCGAGGGAATCGATATATTTTTGAATGGTCGATCTCCCTGCAGACTCTTTTTCGCGCCTAGCTGCACTTTTCTTCTTCTTGAGCTTCTTGGATTTTGAGCCTGATGGAGCCGCATTGGCAGCTGGACTGGTAGGCTTCTTCTGCCCTTCCCGTTCCGTCCTGGGTTCTTTCCGAAGTAGATTTATCATCTTCTTCGTCTTATTAGATATGTGTGTACTCCATGGAGGCCGCGATGATTCCGTTTCATTTCTCGGGGCAGCGGGTTCGGCTGTCTACTCCCAGAAGGCTTCAACTTCTGTCTGTATAAAGTTGGTGGTTGCAACTTGATTGTTCACCAACAAACTTTTGGACAGCTCGATCTCTCCGGCCTTATACTGCTTCTCGACCCAGCTCTCTCTCTCTCTCTCTCATGGCCGAAAATTCCAGCAGCCCCTCTCTCTTTTCGACTCCGGCAATTGTAGGCCGTTGTTCAAGGCATCTTTAAATATCTTACGGACCTTGTCCCTTCTGAAAGAGTAAACCTTGTTCTTCTTCTCCTCTAGGAAATGCCCATCTCCTCCCAGCAATGGCTTTCGAGACCGGTTGGTTTTGGATTCGCCCGCCCTTCGCTTTTCTTCTTTGTCGGACGCATTGGAGACATTGGTACTGCTGGAACTCCCGCTTCTACAGCTGTCGTCCCTCTTGCTTTTCCAAGTTTTGTCTCTCTGAGAGTCCTGCGGGGACTCTTGCTTTGAGCGTTCCAGCATTTGGACTTTCTTGGTTAGCTCCTGAAATGTCTTGAGGCCCGCTGTACACAAGAATGGGACCATCCAATTGCTGAGGTTCCCAATGAGAAGGCTGACGGACTGGTCCTGCTCCAGCGGCGGTTCACACTTGACTGTGAGGTTACGCCATCGGGCGATAAAGTCGGTGTTGCTTTCATTCTTCCCCGGCTTGGTCCTCACAAGGTCGGCAATAGAGATTTTATCACTGACACTCATGAACCTTTGCCGAAACAGGGACTCCATTTGGGAAAAGGTAATGACGGACCCGTCCGGTATACTCGCATACCAGTCGAAGGCGACGCCGGTCAGGCTGTTGACAAACTGATGAAGAAGGAGCGCGTCATTGCCCCCTGTATTTCCGCACGATGCTTTGAAGTGGGCGACGTGCTAGTTTGCATTCCCCGTTCCATCAAATCTTCCGAACTTAGGAATGACGTAGCCACTTGGGAACTCAATCAGATCGTACTGCGTGGGATATGGCCGCCTACTACTGCCGATTTCTTTCTGAGCTTCAGCTTCGGCCACCAATGTTTTAACCTTGCTGGTGACCAAATCCATTATCCGATCCTGTGTTAGCGGGATAGTGCTATCTGGGGCCAAGGCGTCCACAGAAGCAGAATGTGGACGGATTTCATTCGGCTCGACCAGTCTTGGTCCTAAAGGAATAGGCATTGGCTGCCTCGGATTGTCATCACCCGGCTGATTAGTAGCGGCTTGTGCCTGATTGGGAGGTGCTCGAGCAATTTGAGCCGAAAGCTGCATCACCACGTTCGTTAAGTCATCAATCTTCGAATAGAGCTTGGCCATCTCTTTATCTTTGCTCCTGAGCTGTTTTTGAAGCTCTTGAAGCAGCTCTTGCTCCGCAGTCCTGGGGCGGAAAGTCGGCTCTTCCTCGCTGTCCGAGCTTGACTCTACATGGACCGAGGGGTCTATCTGCCTATCATCCTCATCGAGAGGGTTTTCTTCATCCAGCGGGGGCGGCTGTTCTTGGGCGGCGGCAACCACATTCAGGCTAGATTGGGCTTGGGATGTGGTGGCCCCGTCCTTGCTTTTGCTGCGAAGGTTGTCGCTGGGGCGCCCGCCCGCCATATAGACCGTATGGATGATATATCCGGCCGTCTTTCTATCATTGGCAGCTGATTTCACGGATCGCTGTCTTGACCCCCTTGTTTCGGTAGATGGTAGTCGATTGAAGGGGGCCGGCCTAACCATGTTCTTGAATGGTGCCGGCGCTTCTTTTCTGGGTTTGCCCCGCTGCTTTCATGCGGCACAGAGTGCTTGATAGACTCTTGAAGAGACAGTGTCATACTTTTTCTGTTGGGGCCGGGACATGTCTCTTTGTGGCACTGTTCGGACCGCTGTCTTCTTGATTCTGGCGGTCATGGCATTTTTCTGAACCCACTTCAGAGGCTCGAAGGAATTGCTGATTCTTACGTCCGACCTAGCTGTCGTCGCGGGGCAACCCTGCACTTGGAACTTCACACGATTCCATTTGGCCGAAGCCTTGGACTTTTTGTTGGCTCGATGCCTGAGCCGCTTCTGCCTTAACTTTTCTATTCTAAGCACCTGGCAGAATTTGGCTCTTTGGGAAGACGCCGCAGACCGATCGATGGAGGGCCTTGGAGTTACGCTCGATTGTGCATTTGTTGGAGTCATCGCCTGAGCTCGTCCGCAACATTTGATGTTGCCCTTTGTACCGAAGTTCTTGCCCCCCGCTGGAGCACCAGGGAGTCGTTCAGACACCATCTTAAGTTTCGGTTGTGGTGCCTTGGCGATTACGACATTCGGCCTCTTACCTCTTGAGACCGGCTTGGCCACCTGTTCCGCCGGGATCTCCGCCAGATGATCGCTTCCGGCAGGGTAGATGATGACGGAGCCGAACTGGCGGGGCGGCTCCTCCCACTGTCGACTGAGGCTTGCGGGGAGAACCACACGAGCGTTGATCTTGACCACGTACGGAATCGGGGTCGCATTCGAAGTTGAATTCGTCTGGGGAGATATAGTCGTCGAAGGTTGATTGCTGCACGGGAAAAAAAAAACATCATTTCAGTATAGGCAATCGATATGTATATTGATTGAGTTTGCATGAACGTTTAACCCAAAATATAGGAGGAGAGATTGGTCCCACCGGGCGTGCCAGAATCTGTAGGGTGTTTTTCGTCACCCCATTGAGATGGAAATACGCGCGCGCTTGTCAGGCGTACTACAGATTCCCCCTGCCTAGGGTAGGCCGGGGTTTATTGATTGTGGGGATCCAAATCTCCGGCAGCCGCGGACTAAGCTGCCGTTAATTACCCCTCGCCTTTGGGGCGAGAGAACCTCCGATTAATGGGTTAAAATGGTCATGCGAACTCAATGTGCAGTGTACGTGTGTTGTGTTTTGAAAGGGGGGTTTGGATATATCGGGAGCCACGTAGAGTTTTTACGGGGGTCCCGCTACACGGATAGCGGGCTGGGGGTCAAGGGGGCTAGCACCCCCTTGCGGGGTGCGGGGCAGCGCCCCGTTAGAAATTTTTTCTAACAGGGACAGTGTCGTGGAGTATATATGTATGTGTACATTTGTATACATATGTATATATATAAAAAGGGGGGAAAAGACATCCAAAGGATGCGTGGGGCCAGCGCCTGGGCGCTTGAGCGCAAGCGCGCCACGTGTCGGCATGTGGGCACTTTGCGCTCGAGCGCAGAGCGCTGGAGCGCAACGCGCCACGTGTCGGCATGAGGGCGCTTTGCGCTCGAGCGCAGAGCGCTGGAGCGCAAGCGCGCCACGTGTCGGCACGCGGGCGCTTTGCGCTCGAGCGCAGTGCGCTGGAGCGCAACTGCGCCACGTGTCGGCACGTGGGCGCTTTGCGCTCGAGCGCTAGCGCACCAGAGAGGAAAAGGGGGGTTTTTAGCCCCGGAAATTCTCTAAAGAGAAAATAGGGTGGAGTTAAACTCCTAAGATGCTTTGGGTTAAGGAAATGGGTCCTTCTTCTTCCTTTGCTGGCCGGATCTTGGAGATAAAGAGATGTGAGATTTAAAAAAATTTCTTTTTGAGATCTGATGGCAGATCTAAGTTCCCCTTAATGGGTTTTGTGGTGGAAAACTATTTAGTTTTGAAAAAGAAAGAGTAAAACTCTTGATTTAATTCAAAAGAAAGAAGAAGGTTTTGGAACCTTGAAGAAGGAAGAAAGATCTCAGATCTGAAACTTTTTTGGAGAGAGAAAAGTTGTTGAGATATTTCATTTTCTTTTCCTTTATAGGCTATACACTTTACACATAGCACCTTGGGCTTCACAAAATGGCATTTTGCCTATTTCATGGCTCATGTGCCATTTCTTTTTGCACATAAGCCATGGGCTTTACAAAAATTTGGCTTTATGCCTATTTTCTTACATTTATCCATAAATAAAATAAAAGAAATGCAACAAAATTATTTATGACAAATTTTTTATCTTGGCATGGGGGGAGGCCGACCGCTTCATGTTCGGGCTCGACCCGGGCATGGGCCCACTGGATCTGGGCTTGGGCCCACTTGGCTTGGGGTTGACTTTGATTTTGACTTGGTCAACCGGGGTGTAAATTTTTACCCCAACAATGACCAACCAATCACAATGCGATATCGACTCCCTATACCGGGAAAGACGAATCCCCAACAGTCGCTCACTGCCTCCATGTGGCTCGGGACTGTACCCAACCAAAACCTGTTTGCACGACTCCTTTGAGCCGTGGTAGGGCAGTATTCAAAGTACAGTGGGAACTCACACGAGACAAATGATGACCTCAGGTCGATAGACTATCTGCACACCCAGTGAGCATCTGTATACAATCTTTGGTGCATATCCCCAATGGCTGCGGGACCAATCCATCGCCCCTCGTCAGGGTCTAGATATGTATACACTAGTCTACTCTGGAGTATCGATGCTCTGTCTCGATACTCCTACGACCAGGGACACTTAAGGATCTGTCTATTGACCACCCAGCTCCCACAAGTATGACTGCCATCACAACGCTAGTAGTCTGGAAAATATCCTACGGGCTTTATCAACATATATATACAAGATATGAAATACAAAGTAAAATATATCACATGTTAAGATAAAGACAAACCAAATAGCGAACTATCATATCGAGTAAGATTGTTTTGTACATACATATCCCTAGCATCCTATACAATGAAGGCCTCTACGGCATATATATCCAACAATCTCCCACTTGCACTAAGGCTTGTAATTGGTGCAATGAGTACCCACTATCTGCACTAGATCCAGTGGCTGGTGTACCGCATGCCCAACATCTCAAATAGCCTCACGAACTGGACTTGAGGGATGTCCTTGGTGAATGGATCTGCCATGTTGTCTTTTGTGTCCACTCTCCACACCTCGATCTCCCGACGATCCACGATCTTCCTGATCAGGTGATACCGCCTCAAGATATGCCTGGATTTCTGATGGGACCTTGGTTCCTTCGCTAATGCTACAGCCCCATTGTTATCACAATACAAAGGTATTGGATTGGCAATAGACGGAACCACCTGAAGTTCAGAGATGAACTTCTTCATCTAAATAGCCTCTTTCGCGGCATCGTTAGCAGCTATATACTCAACTTCTATCATTGAGTCTGCAACGATATCCTGTTTGGAACTCTTCCAACATACTGCCCCTCCATTGAGGGTAAACTCAAAACCGGAGATGGATTTAAAGTCATCTTTGTTACTTTAGAAGCTGGAGTCGGTAAAAGCCTCGACCTGGAGGTCCCCACTACCGTAAACCAAGAACATCGCCTTAGTCCTTCTCAGGTACTTGAGAATGTTCTTTACCGCTATCCAATACTTCTCACCCGGGTTAGACTGATACCTGCTTACCACACTAAGTGCATAAGCTTCATCTGATTTGGTACATAACATTGCATACATTATAGATCCTACGGCCGAAGCGTAGGGTATAATGCCCATGCGAGCCCTCTCTTCATCAGTCTTTAGAGATATCTCTTTGGAGAGGGTGATCCCGTGACAAGCGGGTAAATTACCGCGCTTAGAATCTTCCATACTAAATCTCTTTAGTATAGTGTCAATATACCTGTACTGTTAAAGTCCCAACATTCTTTTGGATCTATCACGATAGATCTTAATCCCCAAAATTTAGGAGGCATCTCCCAAGTCTTTCATGGAGAATTTCTGTGACAAGAAGAGCTTTACTGATTGTAGCATAGGGATATCATTCCCTATCAGGAGTATGTCGTCAACGTACAGTACAAGAAAGAATACTGCTCCTTCTACAATCTTCCTACAATGCATGGTTCATCTATATTTTTGATAAAGTCAAATTCTTTGACTGTCTCATCAAAGAAGATTTTCCAACTCCGCGATGCATGTTTTAATCCATAAATGGATTTAAGCAACTTGCACACCTTTCCGCTGCTCCCACTGTCTAAGAAACCTTCTGGCTGATCCATATAAACACTTTCTTCTAAATATCCATTTAGAAAAGCTGTTTTTACGTCCATCTTCCATATTTCATAGTCATGGAAGGCGGCAATGGAAGCAGGATCCGAATGGATTTAAGTATAGATACTGGAGAAAAGGTTTCATCATAGTCCAATCCTGGTCTTTGACGAAAACCTTTTGCAACGAGTCTAGCTTTGTAGGTTTCCACCTGTCCATCTGCACCAATCTTCTTTTTGAAGATCCATTTGCATCCAACTGGTTTCACACCAGGAGGAGCAACATCCAAAGTCCATACTTTATTGGTGTATATGGATTCCATTTCGGATCTCATAGCATCCAGCCACTTCACCGAGTCTTTATTCGTGATAGCCTGCTGAAAATTAGTAGGCTCATTATCATCGATAATGCAATCCTATTGATCCCCATCTATAAGAAACCCATAGTATCTTTTAGGCGGGCGAGAAAGCCTACTATATTTGCGGAGCGGTGTTGGTTCGTCGGGCTCTATTGAAACATGAGGTTCCACTAAGTCCTTGGTATTAATTTGGGGTTCTTGAATTTCTCCCAGTTCTACCGCGCTCCCACTAATTTCTTTTGCAAGAAATCCTCTCTCTAAAAAAACAATGTGGTGAGCGACAAACACCTTTTGTTCTTCAGTATGGTAGACAAGATATTCCCTTGAATTCTTAGGGTATCCTAAAAACTTGCACAAAACCGATCGTGCCTCGAGCTTGTCCAGATTCTTCTTTTTAACAAATGCTGGACACCCCGATATCTTGAGATGCTTGAGATATGGTCTCTTACCACTCCACATTTCATATGGAGTGGTTGGCACAGACTTAGTCGAAATTCTATTCAATAGGTATGCAGTTGATTCCAGCGCAAGTCCCCAGAAGGAAAGTGGCAACTCAGCACCACTCATCATTGAACGCACCATATCAAGTAGCGTGCGATTCCTCCTTTCTGATACACCATTATGTTGAGGTGTATATGGAGGAGTAAGCTGAGAGAGAATTCCATTCTCTTTTAAGCATTCAAGGAAACTAGTACTTAAGTATTCTCCATCTCGATCAGATCGAAGAGTCTTAATGCTTTTACCAGTCTGTTTCTCCACTTCATTTTTATACTCCTTAAATTTCTCAAAGGCCTCGGATTTATTCTTCATAAAGAACACATGTCCATACCTTGAGAAATCATCAATAAAAGTGATGAAGTAGGAGTGACCGCTTCGTGCATGTGTAGACATCGGACCACATACATCGCTGTGTACAAGTCCCAAGAGCTCCGTGGCTCTTTCTCCGTGTCCTGTGAACGGAGATTTGGTCATCTTCCTTTTGATACATGATTGACAAGTTACATATGATGTATATTCAAACGGATCTAAATATCCATCTTTATACAACTTAGTCAATCTTGTTTCATTTATATGACCAGGTCTACAATGCCATAGGAAGGATTGGTTTGAATCTAGAGCCTTTCTTTTGAGTGTGTTTTGGATATTGAAAACTTGAGGTTGATTAAGTATGTATATGCCGTTTTCCGGTGTGCCAAACCTAATCATTTCTTGATTTAGGAGAATTTTCATGACATTTCTTTCATGTGCTAAATTATATCATATATTAGACAATAAAGATACTGATATAATATTACATAGTATACTGGGAATACAAAAACGGCTGTATAACACCAAAATGTGTCCACTAGTCAACCCCAGGTGATAATCGCCCACTGCAATAGCATCAACGCTTGTTCCGTTGCCAACCCGGAGGGTCATATTACCTGCCTTCAGTGCTCTACGGTTTCTCAGAGCCTGCAAATAATTATAGATGTGAGAACCAGAACCGGTATCAAGTACCCATGATGTAGAGTTTACTGAAAAACAGTTTTCGATTACAAACACACCTGAAGCAGAAGCGGAAGCTTGCTTCGTGTCCTTGGCTTTAAAAGCCATGCAATCCTTTTTCCAGTGCCCCTTCATGTGACAATAACAGCACTCGCTCTTGTCCGCTTTTACTCTCCCCGCCTTGTTCGTTCCCTGCACCTTCTTGACCCCACCTTTTGGTTTGGCGGCGTTCATCTTCTTCTTCCACTTAGCTTTCACTTTGGATTTAGAAGAGGATGATTGGCCAACATACAGAATGGGTGTCTTCTCCTTTTTCAAGAAGCTCTCTGCTACCCTCAACATGTTGAAGAGCTTTGGAAGATCAACTTCCATATCGTGCATGTTGAAATTCAGCACGAACTGAGAGAAGGTGTGTGGAAGGGACTGTAAAATCAAGTCAATGTATAACTCATTTTCTAGCACGCATCCTAGGTTTGCGAGTTTCTCAATGAGGCTGATCATTTTTAGGACATGCTCTCCTACAGGTGATCCTGGAGCTAACCTCATCTGGAATAGTTTTCTTGAGGTCTCGTACCACGCGATACGAGAGTGCTCTCCATACAATTCCTGAAATTGAGAAAAATGGATTTAATATCCATACCTTCGTGCTGTTTCTGGGGTTCATTATTCATGGACGCCAGCACGATACACTTAGCTTTCTCGCAGTCCAGATCCTAAGTTTTGCGGACCTCTTTGTCCGCAACTGAGGAATCTGGTCTTGGGAGAGGGGGAGCAGTAGCGGTGGTGACATATGCAACTTTGTCATAAATCGGTGCGATGTTGATGTTCCTCAGCTAATCCTTATAGTTTGGCCCAGTCAGTGTATTTTTTTCAAGTAATAGTTTTAGTTTCGTCATGGTAGCTTCCATAGAGAGAGAGAGAGAGAGAAAAGAAACACTCAGCGTATGCTCTTGCAAGTTTAGATTTGTTATTAATTTATCTAAACAGGATGGCTCCCACTGTTTCCTCAAATTCTTTTACAACCCCTAAAAGAAGAATTAGTCAGGATTAATCGCACGTCACAATATTTGCTTAACCTTTCAGCCAGGCTAGTGTCGGTACTTCGAGGGAGGTTTTCCAACGCTTTCGCGAAGTTCCTTAATTATATAACCTCTTTTCCCTGGAGGCGTAACCCCGCTAACACCGTTCTAGAAACCTACTTGGTTTATAGCATTGATTGTTAAGTGAGAAATTCTCCCGAGAGTAATCCTACACATCAGTGGGATCGGGATCCAACTATCATTATATGATGACCTAGATGGAAGCCACTCTAGTCACCACACTCCATAAGGTATGCTAAATATGCAAGTTTCCTTTATTTTTGAAACTCCCGATGTGATTTTTGCCCCAAGCTCTTATGACTTTGACGAAAGCCAACAAATCATAAGATGCAAGTCAAGTTCTATCTGTCGTTGTCCTGATTAATTTAGACCCATCCGTACTCGCCCTTGACGAAGGCCAACAAGGCTGTACGAATGTCCTAAACTAATGCATCAATCTATGCAACTAATAAGCAACACATTGCTACCATTCACTATGCCTTGGCGAAGGCCAACAAACATAGCATGAATACGATGTGTTGTTTATTTGAAACGACTGAGGGCTACGGTTGGTTTTTGGCAAAACCGTTAACGTAATATAATCGAAGGAACCATGATAGCTTTTTGAAAAAAGGAATGGTTTAGGCTCCGCATTTAAAATTTGCTTTTTGAAGAAAACCGAGTAGTTTTGAAATTGTTCCAATGATTTAGCATAGGTTTGTTTTCTTTGCATTAATGAATTAATTTTGTCCCATCAATTAATCCTACCATTGCAGAAAGAAACAAAAATACAACGTACGCTTATGCCACCCGCATTCGCCACGGGGCCTGTCATCACCCGTTAGGTTACGTAACTAACGACAAAGCGGGGGCTGGACTAGCGCGGGTGCAAAACATAAGCAACACCTACTAAATATCATATATAGATATATACATTCGTCTCACGCAATAATAGGCATTCCAAATCACAGATGAACATATTGGATATACTAGGAATTCCGCGCATCGTTTAAGCCCATAACGAAAGACGGATTCCATGGTCATGATGAGTAGCCAAACCTCACCCTAGACCCCTACTGGTGTGGCAAACTACCCGCCAAATTCCCGAAGTGAAGCAACCTCTTTCAACAAAGTGAGTAGTCTACTCGGCACTTCAAAGAACCCGGTAGTTTCTGCACCCTTCCTTGGGTCTATCCTAGGAGCAAAAACAGTAAAAGAAAATAGTACAGCGGTGGTTACAACCTCAACTCGGATGTGCCCCGCAAAATAATATTATATCACTTTTACAAATTACATTGAATGAAAGAAAAGAAAACACTTATCTTACATCCCCCGGCTATTCATCATCGACGATCCAATAAAGTTCATATACACAAACCAACATCACAGATATGTGCAACCCCAACTAACCGACATATATCAATTAGCGGAAGTTTACGAACACATTTATCATTACAGATAATAACTGAATCTTAAACGACACTAAAACTACGACTTCGAAACACTCCGAGATTTCCCCAGTAAAAAGTTAACAGTACAGTCAAAATTGGCAAAATCAAACACCACCTGAAACACTAAATCCAAGAAACAAGAACACAGAACAAAATTCGACGCAATCCCACACTTTTGAACCGGCGACATCGGGAAAAATGAGGTTGTGGCTGATCATTTTAAAGTGGAATTGCCTCGTTTTTGTTGTGTGTTCATTTCACAAGCAAAGGAGCACTCTGCAATTGTTTAAAAAAATTTGAGGCTCTACAAAAATCGACAGAAACTTGGATTCATGTTTCGTAGTTTCGGAGTTATTTCGGTTTCGTAGTTTTATACTTCGTTTAATCTATTAGTTAGGTTAACCTGGCTCTAATACTGGTGTAAGTCTATGGAGCATACCCCACGTGTTCGCGGGGAGGCGGAATACATCAAAAACGATTTTTCTCACATCAAAAGATCATGTTTGACATTGCAACATAGACTTTATCCACTTTAGGATCTTGATTAAATCTTAACTAGCAATAACTAAACTACAATAGGGCGTTAACTACTCGGTTAAAGTGTTATACCCTCGTGTCAAGTCCTTCGGGTCTTCAAGTGGTTCTTTGCTCCATGGTTCAAGCTTCTTCTTGATCTCCTTTCTTTGGCTCCTCCTTAGCTTCAAATGAACTCGGTCGCTGGTCTCCTTTGTGTCGAAGAAAGATCCACCCGAGGGCCTAAGGTTAAGCTCCAACCTCAAATGAGATAACTTAGTGATCCAACTTGCTAAGGAAGACTACTAAGTAGAAGTAGAGAAGATATATATTGGATTAATTTGTCTCAATGCTCATTGATTCACAACTCATGTGATGGGATGAGCTTGAGGGAGGAGGAGAGGAAACCTAGGAGAGCGAATGATAATGTGAGAATAATCTTGAGAATTGGTTATGAGAATGGCTAAGTTATTTTCCAATAATTCAAGCATGGAATAAAATACTCACAAAAATGCAACCATGCTTGAATAGGAAACCCAAATGAATAAACAATATACAAAGCCATGCTTGCAACCCATTCCTCAAATATCTCCAAATTTCCACCTCATTAATCCTTTATCAAAAAAGGATAAATCAATAATGAGGTGTCTCCTTCTAGAAGCTCATTCTTGTGAAATTATAAGAATGCCCTCACCATATATACATACTCGTATCCGTATTCTGAATAATACGGATACACAGAGACAAGTATAATCCAATAGTATAATACTGGGATCCGGCTTAAACCAAAGCCCACTAGTATTATCTATCCGAACACCATTTGTGTAGCTAGTACACGTACGCGATCGAAACCCTGCCGTAAGACCATACGGCCTTTACATCGTCTCGCCTGATCCAGGGAAAACCTCTGTTTAGGACTCTAAAGACTCGACAGTACGCTGACAGTGAGTTTAACCACAAGTCCGTCAGTGGCACTAGCTGTACGTAACGGCAACCCAGGTACATGTCGAAAAGGAGGCCGATGAGCGAACTCGTCCGAAACCCCTACTGAGCCTGTCCGTGACAATATCCATGCAGTCCGGTCTGTTCGTCTGAGAGTATTGCATTTAAGGTCTAGGGGAAGGAAAACGTTAGACCCCTAATAACCGTACAATTCGTGTCAGTATGGCTTAAGACCATCCGAGAATCTACTGGTCCGTCCACCACTAATTCTCAATTAGCCCTGGCCAGGGACTTATGGTAATAACCAACCGATCACAGTGCGATATCGACTCCCTATATAGGGAGAGACGAATCCCCAACAATCGCTCACTGCCTCCATGTGGCTCAGGACTGTACCCAACTAAAACCTATTTGCACAACTCCTTTGAGCCGTGGTAGGATAGTAATCAAAGCACAGTGGGAACTCACACAAGACAAATGACGACCTCAGGTCGACAGACTATCTGCACACATGTCACCAGAGAACTACTATATGATGCTAAGTATAATACCATCTAGTCAGTCCTCGGCGAGTCCTGTCCGGTAAACTCAAACCCAGTGAGCATCTGTATACAATCTTAGGTGCACATCACCAATGGCTGCGGGACCAATCCATCACCCTCGTCAAAGTCCAGGTATGTATACACTAGTCTACTCTGGAGTATCGATGCCCTGTCTAGATACTCCTACGACCAGGGACATTTAAGGATGTTCCTATTGACCACCCAGCTCCTACAAGTATGACTGACATCACAACGCTGTAGTCAGGCAAATATCCTACGGGCTTTATCAACATGTATATAAGATATGAAGTACAAAGTAAAATATATCACATGTTAAGATAAAGACAAACCAAATAGCATACGATCATATTGAGCAAGATTGTCCTGTACATACATATCCCTAGCATTCTATACAATGAAGGCCTCTAGGGCATATATATCCAATAGCTCTTCCGACGGTAATATGATCTAAGGAGATTACTTGAAGACGTCTTGTCCGTCCCCCGAAGGGATCAGAGACACGACATTCGCGTGGCAACTCGAACAGTGGCTTAAAGACTGCATATCGAGGAATTGTCAGCCAACGCGATGGTACCACGGACTAAAACCCTAGTACCACAGACTTAACGGACCCCTATCATAAAGAATGGGGGTTATCTGCATATAACGTTAGGAAAAGTTTGCCTGTAAATCCAAGGGAGGTAAACTAAAGATACTCCGAAATGAGTGAATAAACTAGAAACTCCAAAGACCCCGAAACGAGTATATAAACTAAAGACCCCGAAACGAGTACATAAACTAAAGACCCCGAAACGAGTGAATAAACTACAAACTCCGAAATGAGTATATAAACTACAAACTCCGAAATGAGTATATAGAGAAGTGCAAACATGAAATATGTCTTTTATTCATAAATCAAAATGAATACAAGATACAAAAAAAGATGAAAGAAATAGGTACAGCGACAAAAATTTTAGGACGGCGGGCGGTTCAATAGGCCGGCTAGATCGTCATTTTTCCGCCGGACTTCCTCATCAAGCTCTTGCAACACCCCAAGTTGAGTGCCTACCTATGCCTGTTGTTGTTGGTATGAAGAAAACCGATTCTCAAGCTCTTTCTCGACAGTCTTGTAGGTCTCGACCATTTCATGTGTGAAAATGACAGCTTTATCAAGAGCCACCACCTCCGTAATTGCCTCCTGAAGGATCCGCCATATTTCATAAGCACGAGTAGTCTTGGTTGTGAGCTGGGTTTGAAGTTCCCCCAAAGCCTTCAAAGCCAACTCCCTTTCCGAAAACTTCCGGTTGAGCCTTTTCTCACAAAACTGAAGATTAGCCGCACACCGATCGACCCATCCACGCAAGCTGTCCTTTATAGATAGGATATCAGAGGGAAGGCACATGCACTCAACTCCATGTAGGGAAGCCTCCACTTGACGGTAGTATTCAACCCAAGTACACACCGGCATCTCATCATGCTAAGTGGCAAGAACGGATAAAGAAACATTGGCTTCAACAGCAAATTCCTCAGCCATGACAGAAGTGCCAGCGTGAAGATCTTCAATGAGGGTTTCCAGTGAATGAATGCGCTGTTTTGCCATCCTCTCAGACACACGTCTGGCATAAAGGACCGGCAACATGCAAATACGGGACTCTAGCAAAGTCAGAGTTAGCAAAACTGTGAAGATACATGTATGGTTAATCACCTTTCCGAACAGAGAATACGTAGAAGAACACCAGAGTTAAATCATCACTTACCCATGGCCACAGAAGGCAGATATGAGAAACCCCCAGGCCCATCAAGAACTTCAACTTCGTCATCAGCATGTAGGACTGTGGTTTAAAATATAAAAAAAGAGCACATCAGCATCATTATGAAAATATGATACGGAAGGCAAAGGAATACCAACCTTGGCCGGAGGAAAGGACGATCTTGTGCTGGGTACTGCGTGTGGGGTCTCCATATTAAGTAGACGCAAGAAGGTTTCTTCCGGAGAACGATCTACAATAGAAGACGCCAATGCACGCAATTCTGAGAGAAAGAAAAGGTCAGACATATGGAAGGGTCGTTAAAACAAATATATATATAAGATTACCTCCGATACTTCGTCCATTCTGGACTAGAGGGATAGCAGCTTCAGTAATCTCCTGTACACCCTCCGGTGCGTCACTGGAAATATTTACAGAGTCTATTGCCGGTCTAGTGACCTCCCCTGAAGGAATAAAGGCCGTCACCGAAGGATCTGAGTCACGATCTGGACTCGAAGCTGCGCCCGCTATAGAAGGCCCTGCAAAGGAAAAATATGTAAAGACGAATACGATATGAAACTAATATAAATTATCTTCCGAGAAGAACGTAAAAGATACATACTGATATGCCTGGGAGCCTGAAGTATGGCCTTTTCGAGCCACTGCTCTTTTCTATTTAATCGCGCTCGTCGGGCTTCGATCGAAGATAATCACTGCCCGCCTTCAGAGAAGCCTCATCTTCAAAAGCAGCCGAGATTGGCTATTTGAGAGCCCGTTCTTCTTCCAGCGTCAGAAGAACTACTGGTAACATAGTCAAGACCGAATCAACATAACGGAATTCAACAGGGGGAAAGCATCCCTTCTTGGGGCGCACGTTTTTGGCTTCATCCTGTGAACGCTTCAAAGCCTTGGCCAACTGAGCGGCTTCCTCGGCGGATGTACCAGGAAGTAGGAGACCGCCGTCTGGTTCATGCGCAGATATAGGCTCATCATGAAGAGGCTCAGACTCGAGCAAGGCATCAAGTAAACCGGCGGCCGATTTCTTCCTCCTTTTAGGGCCCGAGCTAGCACTAGTAGAAGGGTGCTTCCTCCCCTTTGGCACTTTTGTACGGCACTGCCCAACCTCGCCTTCGGTATCCACCTTTGGTGACGCCGCTGCTGGTACTTTATTAGGAATCTCCGCCCCAGCTCTAGTGCGAACCGGAATACCGGCAGTACGGGGGACTGATTCTGCGCGAACGGCTTTAGGAATAAGCACTGAATCACTGTCCCTCATAGGAGGACGTACAACCGACCATGGCCACAACGCGGCGCTGATGGCTTAAGCTGGAGCAGGGGCTTTACACTCGAAGAGCACCCTTTTCTCCTCTACGATGATGGGACTAACCCGGTGGCGATACCAGCCCTTGAAGGGTCCCACGGGCCTTGGAAGATAGTAGAGCTCGGGAATCATGAAGAGGGAACCAGTATTTAACCGCATGAAATGATGGATAACGTCGCGGGCGGCCTCCAGCGAGAGATTAGGCTCGACTAAAAAGGCTTCGAGAGGGACACCCTGGCTGTAACCTAGCTGCTGGGCGAAGCGATGCGGATTATACCGCATGAAGAGAGCAGTGTCATTTAGGCAGAACACTAAGTATCCTGGCCTGATTGAATATAAATGCATGATCTCTTTGTGTTTTAAAACCGGAGCCCCACTCTTCGACAAATCGAATAACTGTTGAATAGGCCCCGCTGGCACAGAAAGGACTCGATCATTGAAGACCATCCCGCCTTCGTTTGAATACAGATTAAGCAAAACGCGTAGAGCCCCTAACTGAGTCAGATTAGGAGCAGAGGCATCAACCAACCTCATGACTCGCGGGAAGGTGTATGACTCATAAAAATCAGGCCGTCGGTGTGCAGCAAATGTGCCTAACACATGCATCTCGATCCACAACATGAAGTATTGGAGGGAGAAATTCACGGTGTCTGCACCTGGGTTTGAAGTGTTGGCGGCAATACTTAAACTATGGTATAGGTGTGATAACCTTGCAATGCCAACGGCCAATGGCGCTCCTTCGGCTATGCGATTGGATGGATAGAAGACGGAGGCTCTCATAAAACGGCGGTGTATCGACATGGCAAACCAGCTAAGCCAGAGACTGATGAAGCCTATAAAGAATTTTTCTTTGTCTATTCTAGGAGCAGCGATTGCGTCAAAGGTCACGGCTGACGAATTTGGAATGCAAAACTGCGGCAGGTCTTCTTATTTGGCCGGCAATTTCTCCAAACCGAATCTGAAGGGATTCTCAACCTTCGCGAATTTTAGAGCTTTCTTGAATAGAGCATCTTTACAGAGAAAGAAAGCAATGAAAGTGTCAAAAGTGACACATTGCCCTTCCGAAATGCCCAAGGCCTTGATTAGACTCGGGTGATTGTGCCGAACAGCATTCTCAGTCGTCAAGCCTTCAAGCATAGTGTCACGCCCCGCTTCCCAGTGTACGGAGAAGTAGACGTGACGGGCCACGACGTATTTACTCAGAACTAAACATGTTAAGCGTAAATAAGAAATATAAATGAATACACAAGAATAACAAGAGATGTAATAATAACAGCAACTTTTATTAACATTCTTTCTTTACATACAACTGAAAAGAAAAGTACAATGACAGAAAGCGATGCCTAAACAGTGGCATATGAACTGGAAAAAAAAGTATAAGTAAAAGCCTAGAAATCTAGCTCTTCTGTGAACAGCTCCAAATCGTCCTGACGGGCTCGGTCTCCTGAGAGTCGGGTCCTCCTGACGAACATTCCAAAGAAAGAAGAGACAGGAATGTCGTCAACAAACTAGCGCTCGGTAAGTCCCAAAATATAGAATGGAATAGACAAGTAAAGAGAATAGAACTGGTAAATTATCTGTTGTTATGCTAACGTAGTTGTTTGTAGATTGGTACATAACGTATCAGTGTATACGAGAGGAGTTCAACTTTCCCTGTGGACTATGATAACCCGTAGTACAAGGCCCCGTCAAAACCCATGGGACAACGGCACAGGATGTTCATGTAGATGTCTTTTAGTGTCCATCATCGTTCCACTTTTAATATATTCCGTACCAGTCTACCCTGTTAAACCCCGTAATGTATATTATATAGATTGGTAATTATCAGACTTGCCGAGACCATGGTATAAGTTGTTCATGTAAAAAAGTTCAGGATGTATCAAGTAGTCATGTAATGAAGTCAAGTCATGGTCATTGTTCTGTCAAGTCAAGTCATGTTACATGTTGATATTGTATTTAGGTTTAGGTGCAAATAGTCATGTTTGGTATATTGGATTCATGTTGAATTGGATTCATAATTGGATTGGATTCAGATTGATTTGGACTTAAACTTGAGTCAGACACTTAGAAAAGAATTTGGATCTTGAATTAGGTTTAGGATTTATCGATAACTGCTACACATGGACGGCAGGATTTGTGTCTTTTTCCCGGACAATTACCATTAATAACTCTGTTTAGTTTTTTCTACCTTAAATAGGCAAGCACCCACTTTATCCGGCTCCCTGAGGCTTAAGAGAATTGTTCCCGCTTAAGCCTATATTTACTAGGGTTCTTAATGTAATTTTATATATATCTCAAGGGGTTTTATGAAAAATATTTTGTATACTTTCAAAATAAATCTCGAGTAATTATTTATGTTCTTTAGGGTTTCTATGGATGTTAATTTTAAAGAGTGGGGTATATTAGTGAAAATTAAATTAGTTTGAATAGTTCAAGATATTTTTTTAGTGTAACTTGTCTTGTATTGATATTTGATGGTATTTTAATGAAACTTGTCATTCTTTTATTTTCTAGAAAACATGGAATTTTATTATATATTAAAAATATATGGTTTGATAATATTTATATAATTATTAAAAATTAATTTTATTTATTAAGTAGAAAATCTTGTTTTTCTTAAAAATCGTATTAAAATTCTTTCGAGATCGTATGCTCCGTGAGGAGGTCTGCATCTCGCTCTACTAGTCCCAAGGATATGCGATAATCCACACCATCCAATAGCGAGTTCCCCAAAATAGGTTGTAGAGGCATAATCGCAAGAATTTGATAACACCATTTAAAGATAACCGAGTTTTTATAGTTCAAGGTATTTTGATGAAAAGTCGTATTTTGCCACAAAAGTTATGTCTCAAGAGAATCGTGCTATGTCAATATGTGTGTATGTGAGAGATATGTAATTACCTCGTGAAGTTTTCTAAAGGTATGCTAAGCAAAAGTTTAAAAGATAACGTATATAAACTGTAACATTTCAAAAAAATAAAATATTATTTTTGGGAATTTTCAGAATTTAATATTAATTTTTAGTGAATATTTTAATAGTCGGTATAATTAAATACCGATAAATGGTGAAAATTCCGGAGAAAATTTTGGAAATTCTAAAATAGGGTATTTTGTGGAAATATGCCATTTTACAGTTTTTGTGATGAATTATATGCAACTTTGGTGTCAACCGCGATTAAAAATCGCTAATTGGATTTTTGGCCTTTTGTGCAAAGAATGTGCACATAACATTTCCTACACTTGTCCTACTTGTCTCATGTTTTGGACTCATGATGGCCTAGGATTGGACCATGCTTAGGTGACCATGGTGGCTTAAACCTTTTGATTAGATTAATTGGGTTAATTAGGGTTTTGGTGTTGATTAAGGATGATTAGGGTAGGTTGGCATTTGGTAGGAGAGAGAGAGGGGATTGGATGGTTGTCATGCAACATTCATGAGAGAGGGAGTGGTGGCTAGGAAGTGTCACACTCCATTTCTTTTCTCAACTTTTAAATACCTATTACATCTCTCCCTCTCACTCAAACACCACACCACCATCAATCCTACACCTTACACACAACACCCCAACACATCAGCCACCATCAGCATATTTCAGCCCAACCCCATCCTGAACATCAACCCCAATATCATAGCATCAGCACCCACATCAACTTCTCACCCCCCAAATTTCTGCAACACCAGCTGCAACCCCATCATAACAACACATACCAGCCTTTAACACAATAGCTTAACACCACAAACCAATACCCCAACCTGAAACAACAACAGCAGTAGCTGCTGCACACAGCCACAAGAAAAAGATAGAGAGGGTTGCAAGCAACAACAACACTCATTCAAGTGAAAACCAGCAGCAGCTGATGTATCATATTAGCCCCCAATTGATCAATATCATCCCCTTTTATCAACACATCAGCCCCCTTTATCATCAACATCAGCTTCATAACCAACCACACCACCATACACCACAACCTCAGCCCAAAACAAAACACAACAGCCCCAGCAGTAGCAGCTGCTGCACCCACACACAAAAAGGAAGACAAAAAAGAAAAACATCAGCAGCTACATTAACTACAGCCATTGATACACCAACATCAGCCCAATTTCAATCAGCATCAACACACTTTCAACCACCAGAACAGCAGCTACATCAACACAACTTCAGCCACAATATTAAGCAATAGCCCAACACTTCTGCTGCTGCAATACACACAGAAACACACAGGCAAAAGGAAATTGCAGCAGCTGCAGAATCAGCCAGCAACACCATAAACCCCTGCAGCAACATACAACACCACCACAACCTTTCCCACAACATCAACAACAACTCAAACAGCAGCTGATGTAAAAGTTCAGCCACCATCAGTACATCATCAGCCCAATTTTCATCATTTCAGCCATAAATCAGCCCAACACTTTCAGCACACATTCACATCAGCATCATACACACACAACATCAGCTCATTTTCAGCCCAAACAGCCATTTCAGCACTACATCAGCCCCAATTCAATCAACATGAGAAGCCACATCAGCCCCCATATCAACCTATTAGCACACTTCAGCCCCCCTCCATCAACACCTTTCAGCCACCTGACATACATCAGCTGCAACAGCAGCAAGAACAGCCCCAATACCACAACATCAGCCCAATTTTTATCACTTCAGCTGCAACACCGTCAACCCATATCAACACTTCAGCCACTCCTACTTGTGCTGCTGTTCAAACATCAGCAACAAAAGCACCAGCTCAACACATTTCAGCCCCCCTGCATCAGCAGTAGCTGAACCTGCAGCAGCTACATCATCATTCAGGCAACCCCATTCAAACCACACCATACCCCCATCATATTTCAACTCCATCCCACACAAAACCTAACCCCAACACTTCTGCTGCTGCACTCAGCCACAACCACCACAACAACAGAAAAACAAAAGAAAGAAAAGATTGCAAGCAGCAGCAACAGCCTGAGCAGCTTCAGCAACAGCTGCAACAGCAACTACAGGAGCTCTAGAAGCAGCTCAGCAGCAGCAGCAGACCCTTCTCCTCCTTCTCCTTCTTCCCTTCTCCTTCATCTAAGATTCCTTGAGGTATAATCCCACAACCCAACTCCTATTTTGCCAAGTTCTGGTTATATAGCTGAAATTTAGTGTTTATATGGTGATTAGTGCTAGTTTAGGAAAATTTGAGTGAGACTTGACTAAGTGTTGGTTTTGATGGTTGGTATAGCCTTAGTAGGTGTTGTTAAGACCGGTTTAACCAAGATTTGTCCCAGATTTCACCCATACACCAGAAGTGTTCGACTTGGCGTATTTTAACGATTTTGCCGATCTTGTGACCTTTATGGAGTCTGCTACAACCCGAGACCTCCTAAAATAATATTGACTTGGCAGTGTACTGTGCAGGCAGATAGGAACCAACACTTAAAGACCTAGCCCCCAACTCCCATTTCTGGCAGAAGTTTTATTCCCCCTGGCCACAAATTGCGGCCAGAGCAGGGGAAAACCCCCTCGTTTTGCGTGCACAGCCCTATTTCATGTAAACTTGACCCCCTGTATGTCTAGTTTTGACTGCTTCCAGCTAGGGTAAAATCTGGGTTGATTTTCATGAGTTGGCGTATGATTTACGACCTGTTTTCCGTATGGATTTTTGGTATTCGATGTTCGTTCTGTCGGGTGGCGTTTGGACGTCAACGACAGTGGATATTGGTTGTGTTTGCACTCACGACTACAGGTTTTTACCTATGGGCATAGCGTGCACTATTTTGGTTTCCGACATGATTTTTATGAGTTTTAGCGTGTGATATCCTTGTAGGTACCCCACGTGGCGTCGAGGCGTTGGAGATGCAAATGGCGATATCGGCACCGGTACACATAATCAAGGTGAGTAGATTTATATCTACGGGGAGAAGTCGGGTGGATGGCGTATAGTACCCCCGCAGTCTGTGGTGTTGTATACGGATGCGTATACACACCAACAATCTATTATTTGTTGTTGGGATTAATTATCGATGTTTAAATGGATATTGGTATATTGGATTGGTGTAAGGTTACGAAACCTTAGGGTAGTGGGTGCACTACACATACATTCACACATTTACATGCTTGCATACATCCTTATTTCATATGTGGTTATTGGATTCTATATAGATATGTGTTCACACGGGTTTGGGATTATGTGTTCACATACGGATTTGAGGATGATATATGGGATTGATATGAGTCGATGAGTTGATCTGAGATTATGATATCGGTGATATGATAAAATTCATGATTGAGATACGTCTTGTTGCTTTAGAGGATTTTGGGAAATGATGCCATAAGAATGGTGACATAGATAATGATCGACATGTGATTATGATACACGATAGGATATGATATGATATGACAGGATACTTATGATAGGCTGCCTTGGGCGATGTATACTCTTGGTGATGATATATGATGATAATATTGATCTATACTAGACTGTCGATCAGTAGTCAAGTCTTCATTATAGTGATAATGTTAGCATTGTACTAGACATAGGCCAGTACCCAGATTATGATAATTGATAAAGAGAATACCTGATGAGTAATATAAAGATTGTGATATTGACCCGTACCCAGACTTGGGGATGCCGTACGACGGATTTACGTACGAGCTATATTTTGATGTTTGATCCGCCTACTTGACTTGGGAATAATCAATTATAGAGATATGGTATCGGATGTGATATGATCGAGGCGGGATCACCGACTATATATGTATATATTTATATGTATCGACTCAGAGATTAGGCGGTTTCCCTTACCTACTGTTGGCTTTAGCTCAGCCTTAGTGGTGTAGCTATAGGACTCTTATGACATTAGATGCAGTTTAGCTACCTTTGTGTTTAGCATTCAGCTCCCGTATATTGTTATAGTTGCTCTGCATCGCATACTGTTATGATTCATATTCTATTATTGATATCCTGCTGCTAGGACACCAGCACCATTACCGATGATGCGTATGTACCACGTATACTTATTTGTTGTCGCACACACATCTTCATCGGTAATTGCCATGTCACGTACACTTAGAGAATATTATTGCCTGATTTAGCTTGTTAGATAGTAGTGACATGATATTAGTGCATTGCCTTATATGCCAGCTTGACATTGTAGCTGTTGCTCGTCACATCATGCATACTGTTGTTCATTATATGCCGCATTCATGGATTCTCATGCTTATATTCATGGTTTACATACTATTGATGATTCGGATTTTCATGATGTTTTATGGATTTGGAGGAAAACCGCAAAATATATATATACTGCTTTCTCTCTTTTTAAATAAATGCGGTTTTTCCATGATGTTCGAGTCGTCCACCAAGAGTTTTGCTGATGGATTTCAAGACCCGATTCGAGAAGGCGGATGAACCGTTTCGGGTACATGGTGGGCCCGGTGCGGTACCCCGGGGCAAGAAGATCGCAGGAGATGGCGTTGAGCCTGGCAGGGGAGCACTACCAACCGGTGATATTACCCGACACGTCGGATATCCGGAGGATACCGTCGTAGTCATGAGATGGATGGTAGGGGCCGATCTGGACTGACGGCGCCCTGGATATTATGATTGAGACATTGAGATTTGAGATATTGAGGTACAGAGATTGTGATACAGAGATATCGAGATATTGAGATTTATGTTTTGTGCCGATGCTAGGCACTGTTTTATGCTGATTTCATTATGATACCTCATTTAAAATACAGAAATCTCACAAAGTTATGAAAGCAGTTTTCTTCAGTACATGCATTCTGTTTCATGCATTCATACATCATTCATACGATATATTGCCACCTGATGCACTGACACAGGCACATGGGTTTACACTTGGGTTAGATATTTACCCTAGACATGGTTAGAGATTGCTGATTATATATTTGAGGATTATATATATTATGATCGTATGACCTAGGATTGCGTCATACATGCGATTTTCTGTTCGTAGATCTTTTTCTACTCACGAGTTGGCAACTCACCCCCGTTGTGCCCCAGTTACTTGCAGGTTTGCCGTACAGGTTCCATTACGGCTTTGCGGGCACGGTTTCTTTTCGGGTGACTTGCTAGTAGGTGGGTTTATTATATCTTACCCATCATTATACCTTGTATATTATATTTCAGTTGTATCTAGAATTTCCATCAACCAAACATGTATTTATTTTTGAGATAGAGACCACTAATGTTATTCTTTCGATCTTAGAGTCGCGTGTTATTTTTCCATGGGTTCTTGCTGGTTGAGTTTCATTTCTAATGTGATCCTCGCCTTTAGGCGTTGTATATTATGTTGCATACAAGTTGTTTTGATATGGTTCTTCCTACTCTCTACTCCTTTCCTTGGTTTGGATTTCTGGGTTCGGCTTACTTAGGGTACGTACGCCTCGAGACGTTCGTAATCTAAGTGCCGGTCATATTCCGTACTTTCGGGACGTGACATAAACTTCATGGTATTTAAACGTAAAAGCTAAATTAAAGTTATTTTACATGGAGTTTTAAAGTGAAAGTTGTTTCTAAACCTTTATATTAATGTTACAAATATTATGTAAATGTTGTATGAACAATAGGTAAGAAAAAGGGTGAGTTTTTTAGGGTTTAGAAGATCATCATCGATATTAACTCCACTTACCGATGTTTCTTTTGAAGAGAGATTTCAAAGAGGAAAAAGAGATATTGGGAGGGGCTTACTAGCTAAAAGGATCAAGATGATGTAGAAGGAGAGGGTGCGGTCGCCTTGGCATCGTAGGGTCGCCGGAACTTGCGTAGATCCTCGCCAGATGTTGACCTGGGGCTAACTCCACTTCAACTCCACTTGTACTTAGAAAATTTTGATATTTTTGACTAGAATTTTCAGAATGAGGAGGGGCTAGGGTATGAGGGTTGTATTTATAGGGTGGAATTAGGGTTTTGGAATTGAAAGATTGAATTAAAAAGCATTAAAAATTTGATTAATAGATGAAATTGAACTCTCTGTTAATTTGCAGAGAAAAAAACAGTATGGGGGTAATGGGGTAGTCCAAAGGGTTTTGTGTGCAAAACACGACCCTCATTCCCTACGGACCACCCGCCGTCGCCGGCCCCTTGCCCGATCTCACCGGTCCAATGTGAGGGGTTTGGCGTTGGATTCTTGCCACGTGTCCTACTCCCTGTTAACTCTAATTTGCACATGTTTGATTTTCTGTCTTTTCATTTATATGTGTAGTGCACGTGTAAACTTTTGGGCTTCCAAAAAGTTTAAAAGAAAATCAGGAAAAAATAATATGTGGCTGATGGGATTCGAACACGGGGGTTACGTCCAGCAGTGCAAGGCTTTACCAGTAAGCTACAAGTTGTTTCTTGCTGTTCTTAAACAAGAATAACTTTTAAATTATGCTCAGGCTTGCAAACTCCTTTCTGTGCTTTAAGAAGAAAAATTTTGTATAGAAAATTCAGGGTTGTTATACACAGCTGGCACTGTAGCAAATATATACTCTTCAGGGAGTAATAATTCTTCGTAATGCTCTCCCCTAATTGGCAGCACTGAAATTTCACGAAACTCCTCCAGCGAAATAGAAACTTCGCGGTCCCCTAGCATGAACGTATTTGTTGGAAGATTCCACTGGTTCAAAAAAACCTTGATCCACCAGACGTGGGGAGAATGATAGTAGAACAGCGACGCGTACACCGCATGATACAGCCCAACTTTCTGCAGCCATGAGCATTGGGAGGAAAGAATGTACCGGGCCCAGGAAAGGTAGCCCACTAGATGGCGCGAGGTAATACATATCTTATAGACCTGCCCCCAGGGTCGAGCTTCACCTTGACATATTCGGCGTCCCAAAATATTGATAGCCACCATAGGTTGATTGGGTATCCCTGTCGTTGATGGCTCAAGCCGGCCCTCGGGGGTAGCCGCCTCCACCGCATAAGCAGTACGCGGACGCTCCGTAAATAACATTGAACGGATAGGTTCTGTTTGTACTTCGCATGCAAAACTACGGCGACCCCTGATAATGTGGTTGTACAAAACCCTCCATAGGATAAGGCTCTAATTTTCCTTACCATGTTCCTTAATCATTGCCATAACTTTCTCATCCGATGGCGACTGTGAGAAAGCGACCTCCGAACGTGTGTAAGGGAAGTAGGGAAGTGAGGCCATTGTACCTAAAGGAAAGGGACAAAAAACCATTAATAAAATGTGTGAGTTTTTTTCATGGGACTACTAACTACAAAGCCAGTGGGCCCCACGAAATTAAAATGGGGGCTCACCAATGATGATGCAAGATAATCATTGTGAGAATCCAAAAATATTATCATCAAATAAACAGTGGAGTTTAAAAAAAACTCTTAACGTTCTCGAAAAGAGAGTTCTGTTAAGAATAGACAACAGGTTCAAATCTGTGAAAAGGATGTTAAAACCCTAAAAAGGAAAATGCTCAAGAACAGAAGGGGAATAAAATTCCCAAAAGTCTATAGATCTCTCAGAGATAAGCTCTATAAGAAAATGGAATTAAATTCCTTCAATGGTGGGATTAAATCCCAGAAACCCCCATGGTTGGGAATCAAAGAAAATGGAATTAAATTCCAAGGATTCTCAAAGATCAGTGATAGGGTAAAACCCTAAGAGGAGAACTGACAATCCTCATTGATTCAAAACCCCAGAGCTTACTTAAAAAAAGAGCTTTTTTCTAGATCTCTAGAAGATCATGTAACAACCCTAAACTTTCTATACAAATTTTTTTTTAAAAATGTACAGAAAGGGGTATTTTTGCCTGAGCACAAATTATAAATTTGTTTTGCTTTTTAATAGCAAGAAAGAGCTTGTAGCTCACTGGTAAGACCTTGCACTGCTGAACCAAAACACCAGAGTTCAAATCCCATTAGCCACATTATTTTTATTTAATTTTTCTTTTAAATTTTTAGAAGCCCAAGAGTTTACACGTGCATAACTCGTAAAAACCAAAAGTCATATATAAAATAAACTGGCCTGGGAGATAGACCAAGCGACGAGGGACACATGGCGGGGAGAATCGGCCGGCGACTCTACCCGGATCGGCCGGCGACTCGCCTGAGTCGGCTGCCACTGCCGGCCGAACTCGCCCCAACTCTGATTCTTCCTTCTTAACTCCTATGCCTTTTGGCCTCCCCATAACCCCTGTCATGTTTAATTTCCCTGCATTATTCCAGAGACTTAAAAATCCAATTAAAACTCTTTTTAATACAAAATTAAATACAATTTTCTCGCACCCTTTCATCTACCTTAAACCCTTGATTTTCCAATAAATACCACTCCATTCTACACCCCCCTCACTCACAATCTCTGTCCAAACTCTCAAGAAAAAATCTCTAAAACTTTTGTGTACAAGTGGAGTTAGCGAAGGGCGAAGCTCCGACGAACTTCCGACGACGACCCTAGAAGCTCCCGGCGACGAAACAATACACCGGCACCTCCTACCACTCCCTCTTCTCTAATCTAAAATCCAGTAAGTCCCTCCTCCCTCTTTTCTTTTCTATTCTGTAATCTCGTAATTCTAAAACCCGACGGAAGCGGAGTTAATCCGACTTTCGATTCGTTTTTCTTTAAAAAGTTCCAATTTTCTTAAATACAACAATACCAAACTTGCATATCATGACCATTAAACATTAAAAAAACATATTGAACAAGTTTCATAGCAAAAGAATTTATATTGTAATTTTTATCGCACTATTTCAGCAAAATACCATATAGTTTAGCTTCGACATAAAAACAGTATTACCCTTGCTATACCTTTAGATAGTTCACGAGATAATGACCTACCTCCTCAAAACACTCATATGTAACATAGCACGATGACATTTGGGACATGACATTTGGGAAAATACGATGTTACACAAAACTACCATCGACTTATATAAAACATTTTTCTACAAGATTATGTATTTTAAACAAATCTTTGCAAAGCGCCGCTACAACCCATTTTGGGGAACCCGTTTGGGATGGTGCGGATTATCGCACGTCCTCGGGCTTAGTAGTGCGAGATGCAGACCTCCGCAAGGAGCATTCGGTCTCGAAAGATTTAAAAATACAAATATCTTAAGAAAATGAGATTTCTAGAAAAAAAATAATAAATTTAAATTATTTTATAAATATATATGTATCATCAAAATATCTATTTTTGATATAATATAAATATTCCAACTTTTCTAAATCAAAAGAATCACTTTACGTGAAAACACCATGCAATTCCATACAAGTTCAATACTTTACAATTAAATACCATATATTATGAAATAGGTTTATTCACTAGAAATGTCACATATATAAAATCTACATCTATGAAAACTCTAAAGACGATAATTAAATACTTGAGGTGTATTTTGAAAATTATAAAAAAATTATTTTTACATAAAACCCCCTCAAGTTTAATAAATCACAATAAGGACCCTAGTAAACATAGGTTTAAGCGGGACCAGTCTCTTGAGCCTCAGGAAGCCGTAGATATAGGTGATTGCCTATTTAAGATAGACAACTTAACAAACGATGTTATCAACACGGTAATCGTCTTTGAAAAAGACACAAATCCTGCTGTCCATGTGCAGCGGTTACCGATAACACGAAAACCTAATTCAGGACTTCAATTTCTTTTCTAATTGTCTGACTCAAACTGAGTCTCATTATAAATAATCTGACTTGAATATGATTCAAGTACAAACTATAATATGAATCCATGAATCCATATAATCAATTTGTTCAATCTATTCAATCTGTATTGACTGAACCGAACCATGGATATACATCCATCTACATGATTCTCTAGTTACATCCATTTACTGATATCATGGTTTCGGCAAGTCATCCATCTATACAATCTATAATACAAGACATTACAATTTACAATACAATAA
The DNA here is from genome assembly GCA_030015575.1 of Agapanthus africanus. Classification (NCBI taxonomy): domain Eukaryota; kingdom Viridiplantae; phylum Streptophyta; class Magnoliopsida; order Asparagales; family Amaryllidaceae; genus Agapanthus; species Agapanthus africanus. The sequence goes on from JASDDO010000004.1 coordinate 363,305,391, forward strand.
AAATGATACAATCAAGACATCGCGGGGTTTAAGGGGTAGATTGGTACGAAAGGTGTTAGAAGTGGAACGAGACTACAACTATTAAGACACCTAACATGTATTCTATTATCGTTGTACTATGGCTGAACAGTTCCTTGCACTTTCCGTCAACCTTAGTCTCTGGTCTACTGAGACTCCTCTCGTATACACTGGCCTCTTCTGTACCAAGCTACAAACAACAGCGTTAACAATATAATACAACTTTAAAAGTTACACTCTCTCTGTATATTCTATTTCTCCCTTATCTTTGGGACTTACCGAGCGATTGTTCACTGACGACATTTTTCTCTTTCTTCTTTGGAATGTTGTCAGGTGATTCGGACTTTCTGGAGATCGATCCCACCAGTAAGGATTTGGACCAGCTAGCTTACGATCCAGAGCTTTAGATTCTTGTACACATTTACATTCTGTATTTTCCATTTCTGTTATGCCACTGTTTAGGCATTGCTTTTCATTCTATGTATTTACTTTTCCATGTACTGTAAAAGAATGTTAATAAATAAAGTTGATGTTCATTACATTTGTCTCTTGTGTATATTTCTTTTATATTGCTTAGTTACGCTTAGCGTATTTACTTCTGAGCAAATACGTAGCGGCCTCGTTGTGTCCTCTGCCCGTACACTGGCAAGCGGGGCGTGACAGGTTTTGTTGGTGGCTCATGCAGGTCAGAGCTGTATAGAACACTACCATGCAGTTCTGTTCTACGTGGATAACCTAAGCAATATAACATAAGAACCAGCAACTAAAACATTCTTTACAATTCATATTCCTTGAATCTTATCATTTCATATACTTTGAATCTGTCCTAACCCAAATTTTTCATTCAAGGTTATGGATTCCCCGAACAACACCAGCACCAATGTCAACAACACACTTCCACCACTACCATTTACACCTGCCATCCCTGCTCCGATCAACGAGCAGATGATTTTTCTTGAGGCAATCCGCAACTTCCTAGAAGGACAGCAGCAGCAGAATGCGCTTTTAATGAACCGTTCTGAGGCAGAAGCACCTGGGGTGAAGCAATTTATGGCTTTGCACCCCAAATAGTTTGCAGGAAAGGAGAGCCCTCTGGAAGCGAAGGAATGGGCTCAAATCATCGAAGACGATTTGGCAGCGGCACAAGTGCCAGAGATAGCTTGGGTCCGTGTTGCGAAACTACAGCTCACGGACAATGCACGGGTCTGGTGGAAGGCGGAAGAAAGCTGTCTTGATCAACCCATCCAATGGTGATTAAGCATAGAATAAAATTCTATTAGGAAGGATATTTTCTGTTAAACAGAAAGTTGGTGGATCAAAGATCCAAGGAGATGGAAGATATTTCCTATATTTTTCTAAACAAAGAAAGATTGTACTTTGTTAAAACGAGCACCCTTGCATTAAAAATCCATTGGTGATAAAAATATCACCGTTCAATAGAATTTTATTCTATATATGAGAGAATATTCCCTCAATCTTGTTAAAACAAGAAAACATATTCTGTAAGACAAAAACACTTGGATCAAAAATCCAATGGCGGGTAAAATTCCCTAAATCAATTTTGAATCCAATTAAATCAATTGGAATCTCTTATTAAGAGATTTTCTCAAAAATTAATTAACAAACCTGGCTCCACTATATAAAGGACCTAAGACTTCAAGTATCATATAGAAAAAAAAAACCTATAAGATCCTCAAAAAAAACAGTGAGCTCTTGAGAGAAAAAGAATTTAATTCGTAGAGAAAGAAGACCTTCCTCCTTCAAAAACACTCTTGGTAAATAACAAAGGAGAGATTTAAAAGTATCCCTCTCGCCTAGTATAATGGATATAAGGGTTTAACCCTTCATACAAGAACTTAGTTATTCCTCTGAATTGAGATTTGCAAAAGCAAATCTCCCCACAAGTTAAGAATTTAATTCTCATCGGGGAGATTCTGTTCCTCAGACTCAAAACTTAGGGTGAAGAATTAAGTTAAAAAGAAAGAAAAAGTAAAAGAACATATGTTCTGGGAATTTAATTCCTTCGAAATTACGGTTTAACCCTACATAAAGAACTTGGTTCTTATAAAAATAAAAATAAAATGAACTTAGTTCTCTAATAAAAAAATGATGATGATTCAAGATCTTCAAAACAGACATCTTGATAGTCATCAATGACTAAAATGTCATTAACAGAGATTAATATCTCTAAAAAACAAGAAGAACTTGGCGTCTCACGTAAAACACACGTAAGTAAAATTAGTGCTTAGCACTATTATTTTGCCTCATCTGATTCTCACGTAAGTGCTTAAAACAGATAGAAGAAAAACTAAAACGCCTCACGTGCTTTCCACGTGAGTGTCCAAAGGGCAAAAGAAAACCCCTTTGTGTTGATTAGGCAGCCACCGAATAAAGCAGCCCAACACCCCCAAAATAAAGCAATCACGTGAAATACACGTGAAACACTCTTGGATACCCAAAATCTGGTGTCTCACGTGCTTCACACGTGAGCTCCAACCAAGTGCTTAGCACTTATGTTAAAAAAGGGGGTGATCAAATAAAACCTGAAATCAACGCTCATCACTCACATGCTTCCCACGTGAGTGTCATGCAAAGTGCATAGCACTCCATATTCAGTCAAAATGACTAAGTGTTTAGCCTGGGTTGAGCAGCGCCCATATCTGAGCTCCTCACGAGAAAAACACGTGAGCTCCAGAAAAGATTAGTGCTCAGCACTATTCCAGTGCCCACACGTGAAATGCACATGAGCGCTGCATATATTAGTGTTTAACCCTACTGGGTAATACTAAAACCCAATCTCAGCCCAAATGGGCTAAATTTCCTGAGGTTAAACCTCTTTTTTTTTTAATCAACCGAGCTCATATTTCTCATGATTTTCCAAAATGATCTTAGTCTCAAACATGACTAATGATCTCTTATTGATGATATCCAAAATGATATCCATCCCATTTCTCCTAAGATAATCTAAGTCTCAAATATGACTAACGATTCTTAGGTCCACCACAACCCCTTTTTCTCTCAAATACGGGATTTGGTTTAAGGGTACATCTTTTCACACCTCTGATATATGTCGTTGTAATTCCTCAGCGTCTTCAAAGAGGTAGCGGGTCCCGACAACCAACAACTCCTTTCATCCTACATTGACGCACTTCCAAATTGACGTGCACACCTCAAATCGGATCGCACCCCAAATTGGGCGCATTCCATGCCACCATCGTTCACTCTGCCACGTACCAAATACGCTCGCGCGCAAGATGAATAACGGACCAAAATGTCCTTAAACTAACATTCGTCCCCAAAACGGGAATGTTGGACCGAAATGTCCTTAAACTAATATTCACTCCAAATACAGCGATAATGGATCGAAACGCCCTTAAACTAACATTCTTCCCAAATAGAGAATGTTAGACCGTGAAGTTCTTAAACTAAAATAATTGAGCCCATACGCTCATTTGCTTCTATGTTGATTTTAGTCTCAAATATGACTAACGGTCCTTAGATCAAACTCAAATATCCCGTGAACTGATGGACCTCATTTATATCAGATATGTGTCTTAAGTTCACTCCCGTTGGCAAACCAAGCTACCAATGTATATCCCATCTAGCAAATCCTTGACCTAAAATCCAAATCTAAAAATATACGGATTTGGACTAATCCGCGCCCTACGGGCGACGACATAAACTAGTCTCTGTATACAATTCTCGGGCAATCAAAATAAACAAAAACACACACGACACTAAGTGAATTGCCGGAGCAGGAGAAAGTGGTTATCGCAATGCGATAACGTAATTAACTGCAGGGGCTTGCGCCTGTAGAGAAGAGCGTCCCCACAACGAAAAAACTCTCATAAAATGAGGGGGAATCTGATAAAGTCCACTACAACGGTCGTGTCTGTCCGAACCTCCGATATATGGTGCCATAAATCAACTTGGTATCTTCGGAGAGGTAGATTGATAAATCCAAATAGCATTTGCCCCTAAATTGAGGAAAGACGACTCATCCAGGTTCGTCCCTGTTTTCGGTGGTGAACAATGGTCTCCACTCTTGAAATAGAACACTGGATGATCTGGTATTTCGAACACTGCCCTCCTTTGGCGACAGTCGATGGTAGCGAAAAAAGTTCCAAGCCAGTCCATTCCCAAGACTACGTCGAAGTTCGGTATGTCCAGCACCTTGAAGTCTGCATAAAATTCTTTACTGCAGACGACCACTGGACACAGATCGTATCCCAGAGTTGCTTTTAGAACATCGTTCTCTGAACTGACATTCCAGCTGGATACGAGTGGTTTAACTGGAATCGCATGAGTTTAGATAAACCGTTGCGACATAAAGCAATGTGATGCTCCAGTGTCGAAGAGTACTATTGAAGGAAGGGAAGCTATGTTAGTTATATGTATACCCTAGAGGCCATTACTGTACATACGATGTATATTGTAGTGGATGCTTGGACATATATAGGGAGGACTTTCTTGCTCGACATGATAGTATGCTATCTGGTTGCTATTTATCTTAACATGTACTCTGATTGTCTCTATGTTACATGTTGATAAAGCCCTTAGGATGAGTACTTGACTACCAGGACTATGATGTGGATCATACTAGTGGGGACAGTGTAGTCGCTAAGTACATCCTTCAAATGTTCCTAGTCGTGGGAGTACCGAGACAGGGCATCGATACTCCAGAGTAGACTAGCGTATGCGCTTCTTGACCCATATGATGTGCGATGTATGATCCCATATCCATTGGTGTTTGACATTAGAGAAGGTATACGGGTGCTCAGTAGAGACTGGGTACACTGGACGGACTCGCTGAGAACTTCCAGATTGTATTATACCTCACATCAGATTGCAGTTCTCTGGTGACACCGGTACAGGTTAGTCTGTAGACCCGAGATCGTCATAGATTCTTGTGTGATTCCCACTGTGATTTGATTTCCATCATACCACGTCTAAGTGGGCGTGCAAAAAGGTGGCTTTTGGATACAGTCCCGAATCACATGGAGGCAATGAGCGATAGGAGGGGTTTCGTCTCTCCCGGTATAGGGAGTTGATGTTGCGCTGTGTTCGATTGGCTATAACTAGAAATCCCTGTCCAGGGTTGCTGAGATTTACTGGTAAGTGTTATCAGTAGTTTCTCGAACTGTTATAGACCTCATATCGACACGACTTATCAAACTACTGGGGTCTGACGTTTACCACCCCTAGGCGAGATATGCGACATATCAGACGAAGAGACCGGACTGTACGGGAGTGTTACTGATTAGATTCGCAGGAGAATGTATAGGCTTGCTTGTTGATCTTCTGATCGTTCAATACCTAGGTGGTTGTTATGTTTAGCTGACCGCTTGCAGCTTGTGGGTGTTTGATATGATCATCACCTACTGCCGGCGTATTGACGATTCTTTAGAGTCCTACACAGAGGTTTTTTGGCTCAGGAAAACGAAGTAGGAGCACATATGTGATATGTGCGGGACCGAGAACAATACGAGTATGTGATACCGTATTAGATTCTCGCGATATGTGATATCGACCGGGTATATGTGATATAGCCGGGTCATCGGATCAAGTGTTGATTCGATGAACTGATACAGATTATATTAGTCGGTTATTTGTGAAATAGACGGATTGTCGGATCAAGTGTTGATTCGATAATTTAATGTATAATTATATATTTGATATATTAAATTACATTAACTAATATAAGCTCACTTAATAATTCTTTTTCTCACTCGGGTAATACATTGATATATATGTGATATATGTTAATTGTATTATTTTATTTTGTTACAATAAATATTGTATATGTGATATATAATATTGTAACATGTTAGGGTTATAAATGCAACATGTTTTATGGAGAATAAATGTGGTTTAGGTTTGAATTAGGGTTAAGCTTTCATGAAACTTTCAAGAAGCTTCTTGAAGCTTTGACTTTGACCTTGATATTTTGCATAGATATTTCCTTAACCCAACCCAATCCTTTAACCATAGTTGTTTCTCTACATGGGTTAAGTCTTCATACTTAACCCATGGTTGCATTTCTAACCTCACTTGAGTTTTCATTATTTATCACAAAAGGATTTTGATCTTCTTCTTCTTCTTGCTTGAAAAAGCTTTCTAGCTTTTTCATAAGTGATGAAAATGAGTGAGAAATTGAAAACAAATGAGAGCTAAATTCCTACTTCATCATCCTAATCTATTCTAGCTATTTAGATTAGGGTGCTTGCTTTGATAATACTTGATTAGAAAAGCAAGAGCTTGGGTTTGAGTTTCTTCAAGGTAGATCATCTTTGTTATCGAAGATCGGAAGCAAGCTTGCATCTTTCTCTTCGTGAAGTCTCTCTAGAGTCATAGAACTTGATGATCGTAGCGAAGGGACCACAACACAGAGCTTATGAAGTGAAGGACCGGACTACAAAGGTTGTAATCCCAAACTCTTAGAAGTAAAGTTGTTTACTTGCTCATTGTTTCGCCTAATCTCTAGTCTAAGATCTTGGTTAGGGTTGTTCGGCACTTCTAAATTTTAAATTGGGCATGGTTGATGCCTTGTAGAACCTTGTGACAGTGCCTAGTAACCCTACAGCTACTAGTATAGTACCTAAGTTGTGTGAGTTTGGGTTTAGATTTAGGAAAAAGTATAGTGATATACAAGGATTGAAAAGGTTTGAAAGGATTAGGAATTATCAGTGATAACTTGGGTTGTGGCTTCGTCCTCCTCGACCGTCATTGTGAAAGACTGACGTCGTGGTACATTCCTCCTTGGTAGAGGCACATTCCTCTGTCCTTGGGGCATGTTTCTCTGCCCTTGAGGTATGTTTCTCTTTGCCTGATGTAACTGACGTTGAGGCTGTACAGAAGGTCCACATGGAGCTGGTACAGAGAGAGCTAAACGAGGTGCAGGAGCCTAAATGGCTGGCCGCTGCGGGACTGTGATTGAGGGTCTGGTTGTTGGAGCAGTGTTGAAACGGTATGGACATGCTCCTATGGCGTGAGTGGATGCGCACAAACTAAACACAGGCCATTTGCACGCCTGCAGTCTCTTGCTAGGTGTCTCGTCCTCTTGCATTAGAAACAAAAGTCTTGACTGGGCTAGTTAAATGTTCCTCCCGATCTTCTGGGTGCAAATGTTGGCCGGTTAAAAAATCTAGAGTGCAATTTGTTCAAACCATAGGATCTTAGGTAAAGATTAGAACTTGAAACCAAGAAATGAGAGCAAACTAGCTACAAGATTGAGGCAACAACCTTTGTAGTATCTTCAAGTGCTCCCAAATTGTGTTGGACTCCATTGTAGGCTCCAAGAAGCACCATGGAATATACTTGTAAGTCCATCTCCTCCATCAAAGATGATCCACCTTGAAGGCTCAAGTGCTTTGGCTCCAAACTCAAATTAGAGTTAACCTAAGTAGCTACATTGCTAACCTAACTAGCTAGGAGTTGTAGTTCAAGCTCACTACTAATTTTCTCTCTCTTTTTATTTCTTTTTACTAATTTGTTTTCTTATAAAAGAGGACGAAGGAGATGCGAGCTTCATGGATAGAAGAGAAAAAGAAGGAGAAGAAAGAAGTAGTTAACCCTTTACTTTAAAAAGAAAATGGTTACTAATTATCATTCTCTACAAAATCTTAGCCATAGGATTTAATAAAACAACCAATTGTCCACCTTCTTCTCCCCTCTCCATATGTCACCCTCAAGAGTGAGGCAAAGGTTATGTTATTCCCTTGGAATAACATATGCTAAAGAAAACAAAAGAAAAAGAATATACAAAAACAATATATATATGTAATATAACATACTAAATACATATACTTATAATTGTTATCCACGATATTTAAAATACAAAAGAGAGACAAATAATTAGTGACAAAATACTAGCAAATACATATATTAAATATATGTAATATTAAATCTAAATTAGATTTAATATCTGTATTTTCCAAAAGACCCTACTAATAAAACAACCGTTCGATTACCGTCAGTATATATAATAAACTAGTTTTAATTGAACCCAAGTGCGTACTAATGTACCAGAACTACAACATATCGCCAAAGCCGGAAACCCTCTGTGCGGGACTCTAAAGACTCGACAATACGCTAGCAGTGGGTTTAACTATAAGCACGTCAGCGGCACTAGCTATACGTAACGGCTACCCAGGTATTGTCGAAAAGGAGATCGACAAGCAAGCTCGTCCGAAACCATACTGATCCTATCAGCAACATGTATCATACAGCCCGGTCAGTTCGTCTGAGAGTATTGCATATCAGGTCTAGGGGGTAGATAACATCAAACCCCTAATAACCTAATAAGTCATGTTGTTATCAAGCCCTATCACCAAATGAGAAACTACTTATCGCAATCAGTAATTCCCATCTGCCTAGGCCTAGGTCTTATGGTGATTTCCAACCGTACACTGCCGACATCAACTCCTAATATCGGAAGAGATGAATCCCCTCAACCGTTCAGTGCATCCAAGTGCTTCGGGACTGCACCCAAAAGCTTCTTGTTTGCATGACTCTTTAAAGCCGTGGTAGGATAGCAATCAAAGTACAGTGAGAACACACTCGAGATAAATGGAGATTTCGGGTCAACAGAGTATGCTGTACTGATATCACCTGAGAGCTGCTTTCTGACAATAGGTATAGTACCATCTAGCATGTTCTCGGTAAGTCCGTCTAATGTAACTTATAACCCAATGAGCACCTGTATACAATCTTTGGTGACTGGCTGACACCAATGGCTGTGAGACCGGCCATCGCCCTTCATCGGGGTCAAGAAACGTATACACTAGTCTACTCTGGAATATCGATGCTCAGTCTTGATATTCCCACGAATAAGGACATTTAAGGATGTGTTTATAGACTACCCGGTTCTCACAAGTGTGATTGCCATCATACCTTGGTAGTCAAGCATGAATCATATAGGCATTATAAATATATAATAGTGATATATTATACGACACAAGACATATACATAATGATAAAGTCAAACCAGATAGCATACTATCACCTCGAGTAAGACAGTTCTAACTGTATAGGTCCTCTCTCAATCATCATAATCGACTGCCTGCGATTACAATAATTGCCTTGAGGGCACTATATCTAACAATCTCCCACTTGCACTAAAGACTAATTATTGTGGTATCGCGTACCCAAAGTCCGGATGGTGTACTCTCCTAATAGGAGGAGCTCTAGCAATGTCGGGACCCGGTTATTGCTCATGGAACAAAGTTCCACTCCAATTGTCATACCAAGCGGGCGTGGGCCACCTCTTGAATCCATGGGGTCCACCTCTTGAGTCCGTGGGACCCACTGTAGAACAAAGGGGAATCTTCGGAACACATTCCGAAAGAGGACCGGACTGCATTATAAATATAATGATGTCACCCTCAATTAAAGAGGCGTCTTTTAAGTGAATCGGCACTACAGAGGCGTGAGAACTCCGTAATTAAGCATGCTCGAGCCAAGGAAGTCTTGGGATGGGTGACTTCCTAGGAAGTTGCCCTGGTCAGGTCCGGTTCGCTCTAAAGAGCAAAACCGTGCGGTTTCGGCCAAAGCGGACAATACCATCTGTACTAGGGCATGGGGCGTTACATATATGGAAAATGTAATTACTCTAAAATTTTGTGCGGAAATTTTACTGTTAATATACAAGAAATGAGTTTTCAGCCTGAGTTTAAGTTATAAGTCAATTTTGTAAAATAACAGCAAGAAACAATTTTTAGCTCACTGGTAAAACCTCTACACTGCTGGGACGTAGCCTATGTATTCGAATCCCATCAGACACTCCTGGGAAGTGGCCCCTGGTTTGGTCCGGTTCGCTCTAAAGGGAAAAACCGTGCGGTTTCGGCCAGAACGGACAATACCATCTGTACTGGGGCGTGGGGCATTACGTTTATGGAATATGTAACGACTTTAAAATCTTGTACGAAAATTTTACTGTTAACATACACGAAATGGGTTTTTCATCCTGAGTTTGAGTTATAAGTCAATTTTGTGAAATAACGGCAAGAAACAACTTGTAGCTCACTGGTAAAACCTCTACACTGCTGTGACGTAGCCTGTGTATTCAAATCCCATCAGACACATTATTTTTTCTGAATTTTTCTTTTTAATTTTTGGAAGCCCAGAGCTCCCGCGACACCACAAGGATTCCCTCCTCTTCCTTAAACTCTTCTTAGCGTATTCAAACTGTAAGTCCCTCTCAATCTCTTTTCCTCTTTATTGAAATTCCCTTCAAGTTTTATATCTATAAAAGTGGAGTTAATACTGACATCTTCTTTTCTAAAACACATAACTCCCTTTTTCTTTATAATTTAGTCAATCTAATTTTACCACATCATTTATAACCTTAAACCCTAATGTTTAGAATCAAATTTCATCAAAATTCTCATGTGAAATAACAATAGTAGCATATTTTCATTAAAATACCTTGAACTTATAAAAACCTCTTTTAGTATTTGTTAAAACAATACCCTTAGGAAAACTTTACAGGGTAACGACCTACCCCACATGTGTAAGTCCACGTTACCGGTCTCGGTTCTTAAGGGGTGGCGGAAATGGTAAAAAATGATTTTTTATGGCAAGGTAACATGGACTAGAAAATAGGATCTTTGCTAAACAAAACCTAGCAAACTAACTAGAAGTTTAACTACTATATTAGAGGGTTATACCTAGGTCTTGAACTCCTTCTCTTCTTGCTCCTTGGATTGGTTGGAACGGCTCCACCTCGTAATCTCCTTGTTGTCGAATAAGGATCCACCCGAAAGCCTCTACCTTGAGCTCCTACCTCAACCGAGAGGCAACTAAAGTGCTTGGCTTGCTAGACCTAGAACTCTAGAGTGAGTAGAGAAGAGTTTTGAGGGTTTTATCTCAATAGCTCATTCTTCTCAACACATGAGACATGAGAGCTTTGAGATAGAGGAAGAGGGTGAGCTTTGGATGAGAGAGAATGAGAAAATAAGAATGATACAATTTTTTACAAACATATCTCTCATATTAGGAATTATGATAATAATAATAATAATTAAGAAAAGGTGTGATGGTTAGTTATGAATGACCATTATCATTTCATTCATTAAATGCATTTTGCAAAGAACAAGAAGCATCTTTGAAAACAAATGATGATGGTCAACAAGTCCACTTTGGTCAACCGGTCAACAAAGTCAACAAGTCAACAAAAGTCAAGAGTTCAACTCAACCATGGCACAATAATCCTTAATTAATATTATTAATCATAATCATCATTCTCATTAGGGTTTAGAAAAAGTCAACGGTCAACAACCCTAATGAGAATCCTCTGCCTCTGGCTCTGTCAACTGTGCATACACACCCGCATCCGTGTTCCGAGGAACACGAATACAATGAGATAAAATCAATCCCAAAACATATACTAGGATCTGGCTTAAACCAAAGCCCGCTAGTAATGACTGCCCGGACACCAAACGTGCACAAGTGCGCGGATGTGAACGAACCCTGTCGCAAAACCATACGATCTCTACTCTGTTTTGCCCAAAGGCGAACAGCCTTCTGTGTGGGACTCTAAAGACTCGACACTACGCTGGCAGTGGTTTTAACCACAGGCCGCAAGCGGTACTAGATGTACCTAACGGTCCCCAGGTAGATGCCGATAAGAAGACTGATGAGGTGAACCCATCGGAACTCCTACTAAGCATGAATGTGACAATCTCCGTACAGTCTGGTCTGTTCGTCTGAGAATATCGCATGTCGGGCATAGGAGTGGTAAACATCAGTCCCCTAATAGCGGTACAAGTTGTGTTGGAGTGTAGCCCAGAACACCCTGAGATAACACTGGATAACCTACCAGTATATCTCGCTTGCCCTGACCAGGGATGACTATGTGTAATGGCTCTCCTTGACACAGCGCGATATCAACCCCCAATACCGGGAGAGACGAATCCTGTCTAACCGTCACTGCCTCCAAGTGCTTCGGGATTGCACCCAACTGCTACCTGTTTGCACGACTCATTTGAGTCGTGGTAGGGTAGCAATCTAAGAACAGTGGGAACACACTCGAGGCGAAATGACAGTGTCAAGTCAGCGGACTAAGCTGTACTCATGTCACCTGGGAACTGATAACTGACGATAGGTATAGTACCAACCAACAGTTCCCGACGAATCCTATCCAGTGTACTCGTAACCTAACGAGCACCCGCATACTATCTCAAGTACGACGTACTGACGACTGTGGGACAGACCATCTCCCTGCTGGGATGAGAAGTGCACACGCTAGTCTACTCCGGAGTATCGATGCCCCGTCTCGATAATCCTACGACTAGGGACCTGTATAAGGATGTGCTTGTAGATTACCCAGTCCCCACTAGTGTGACTGCTATCACTACGCTGGTAATCAAGCAAAGATCCTAAGGGCTCCACTAATGTGTATAGGCGATATGCTAAATGAAACGCATGCACACATTAAAGTAGAAACAAACCAAGTAGCATACTACCATTTCGAGCAAGATTGTCTATACAACTGTGAATATCCCAAGCTTCTATCAAGTAATATACAAACTAGTATGATACAGTAATGGCCTCTAGGGCATATACACTAACAACATGCACACTTGGTTTCATAGCACGATACTCATTGAATGTATTTTCGTTGCGAAGTATAATATTACGACAAAATACCACGTAACTTTAAAAAACGGATTTCTTTTAAAGCGGTATTTTCTATCTTTTGTGATTACGCATCTACAACCCTCTTTAGGTAACCCGCTAATGGATGGTGCGGATTATCACACATCCTTGGGCTAGTAGAGCGAGATGCAGACCTCCTCACGGAGCATTCGATCTCGAAAGAATTTAAATACTGTATTTTTAAGAAATACGAATTTTCTAAATAAAATAGAATTATTTTTAAAATTAAAATTATATAAAATTATTAATGCATATTTTCAAAATATAATAAACATATGTTTTTCAAAAATGAAAAGATTAACAAATGTCAATAAAATACTCTCAAGATACCAAAAAGGCAATTTTTACCGTAAAATACCATAAACTTTCCAAACTAAATAATTATCACTAAAAATACCCCAAATACTTAAAATTCATGTTCATGAAAACCTCAAATAATACTAATCACCCTCGAGATTTTAATTTTAAACTATATTAAAATATTTTTCATAAAACCCCCTCGAGTTATATAAAAACAATATTTAAAGACTTTAGTAAATATAGGTTTAAGCAAGATCAATTATCTTGAGCCCCAGGGAGCCGAAGAATATGAGTGCTTGCCTATCTATGGTAGAAAACTTAACGGAGTTATCAACGGTAATTGTTTTGGAAAAATACACAAATTATGTCGTCCATGTACAGCAGTTACCGATGACTCCCGAACCTAATTCAAAAGCTAAATCAGTTTACAAGTGTCTGACTAAGTCTGAGTCTAAACACAAACCTGAATCCAATATCAAACAAGAATACTTGATCAAGAACATGAATACTTGGAAATCATACATGTATACTTGACCCTACTTGACCGGACCATGGTTATAACTTGACTTGACTACTTGATTACATCCTGAACATGAATAATTGAACAACTTGTATCCATGGTTTTGGCAAGTCTGATAATTATAATCTATACAAAACAATACGCGGGGATAAAAAGGTAGATTGGTACGGAATGTACACTACTACAAATAGGGGTTGCCCCTACGGATTTATCCGTAGGGGCAAACCACTACCCCTACGGATATATCCGTAGGAGTAAGAAAATACCCTGTATGTAAAAACGCCGTAGGTGCAAGTCGAAGCCTTGAACTTGCCCCTACGGACTAAAAGTTGCCTCTACGGAGTTATGTGTAGGTCCAGTTGTCCATACGGATTGGGCCGTAGGGACAAAAAATTTATTTTATTTACGGTTTTATAAAATAGATTAGGTGTCCCTACGGACTTATCCGTAGGGCCAAGTTGTTGCCCCTACGGATAAGTGCGTAGGTATAAATCCGTAGGGACAAAATATTAGGTATCCTGATATTTTGTCCTTACGGATACCTGTGTAGAGGAAAGCTTAACCCCTGATACTGAGATCATAGGGGAAAAATATCAGATATCCTGATATTTTGCCCCTACGGATAAATCTGTAGGTACATAGGTGGGCCCTACGGATTAATCCGTAGGGGCAATGAAAGGCCCTACGGATAAATCCGTAGGTACATATTATCAGTTTTTTTTTAAAAGGCTGCTTATTTTTTTCTCGCCCTGTGCACAATAATATATACATCGATCATATATAAAATTAATCATCACGCAGAACATATATCGCAGTATTCATAATCACATCACACATAATATACAAAAGAAACCAACAAGCAGAATATGATATCAATATAAACACGCAAACACCACCAATATCAATATCGTCCAAAATGTAGTACAATATATATCATATAAATAAATACATGTTTTAAATATAAGAATCAAAAAGCTACCCTAGCTCGGTCCAGCTCCACCTCTGATAAACGCCAGAATCTGGCGCGCCTGCTCCTCGGTCAATAAATCATGCAATGCGGAGCGTGCGGGAGTCTGAGCAGGCTGTGGAGCTGGCGATGTGGTCTGCGCAGCCGCCGTCGAGGTAATGGCTTGCGGAGCCGCGGCTGCGGGAGTCTGAGCAGGTGGTGGAGCTATAGGAGCTGTCTGCGGAACCGCAGCCGATGTAGTGGCTTGCGGAGCCGCAGCCGAAGGAGATGCATGTGGAGGCTCGGCCGATGTACCCTGTCGCGTCTGGACCTACGTGTGTAATAAGCGAGTAAGAACTGTGTATTATTCGAATTCGTATCATTATTAAGTTATTTCGAAACCCCAATCTATGTATACTTAGGGACTTAGACCTCGTTTGGATATCTAGTTTGGAAAACCGTGTTTATTTTAATTAGATATGTATGTATGATTAATCAAAGCTAAGTCTACAACCAAATAAGCTCAGGCTACGTACTAATATTGGATATGTTGCTATCTATAATATGACATAATATTTTACTATTAAGTAGTATACATACCAGCATCTCCTTCAACTCCTGAACGGTGGCTTTCAAGCTCTCCAGTTCCTGCTGGAAACGTCGCTCACTGGAGGCGGAGGAAGTAACCGCCGGGGTGGAGTCCAACCTCATATGGGCCCTGCTAGGGCCCAGTCCCCGGCCTCTCTCCCAACCTCCGTGGTGCCCTCCGTGTGCGACGTCCAGGACTGGGGTCAGCAGCATCGGATCGCTCTGTCCGGTAAAATCGATCCCCGATGCCTCGGCCTGCTCAACCACCCGCTCATACACCCATATTAACCAATAAAATATAAGTATATCATTTAAATTTGAACCTTTCAAAACTAAAATTTTAAATAGAGGTTGAATAAATATTAACACTTACGCAGTACTCCTGGGTAGCGACGTCGGTGTATCGAAGCTCGCCCGTGGCGGGATCTGTTGAGGTGCCGTGGACGGCAAGATCTGCGAACAGCACGCTCGGTGTACCACCTTGCGCCAGGGTCTGAGCTCTCAGCAATATTAGAAAATAACTCTTAATATTATATATATTAGAAAATAACTCTTAATATTGCATTATATCACAAAGGCCGGTCTATTGTAATTTACTGATAACTCCATGGCTCGAGTAATATTCCTTGAGCCACCTGTATAGGTGGGGCGACCCCTCTTCGTCGACTTCCTATTCTCTATATTTTGAGCGGCCTGTTTCTGCACAACACATTCACATTTAATTTTCTAATTAAGGAACACAAAAATATAAATTATATACTAAACAATGAATTACATTTAAAATACATACATGTTTGCGTTGAGAGTCGAAATATTCGCACAATAGAGGCCATGTCTCTACGTCGACTCTCGCAAAGGCCGGAGTAGATAGGAGGGCCGCTCTCTCTGCCTCGGGGGTCGCTATCCACAAGGAGTAGCAGTTGGCCTTCAGCTCATTCCTGTTGTATCAGACCTTGGTCTGCATGTTCTTCATCAGGCCATTGTACAGAGCATGAAGGTCGAGCACCCTCCCAGGGTGATCAGGGTCGGGTACAGGCTGAAAATCGTAATCCAACTGAAAATACAAAAAAAAACATTGTTATTAGATTGCAAGTGTTAATAATAAATATATTGGATAAATCAAATGAAAATATATATTAATACCCGAGCCTGATCAAAGAAGAGGGCGAATGAGCGCCGGTGCTGGTCGCCCCACTCAACGTGAAGTGGATAGTTCTTCACGAGCTCGCTCTCATCCCCCATATACCGGCCGAACCTCTCGGCATGAGGACCGGTATAGTGATAATCAGGGGTAAAAAAAGAGGGGAATGCTGCCTCCCCCTAGCTCTGTCAGGCCTCAGCCTTTAGGACTGATTCGGGCCTCGAGTCCCCCTCTGGGGATGGGGAGGCCCTGCGTCTGCAAGAAATATCAAGACAATCAATATTAAGACAAAGTTGTATTAAGAAATCAAGGTTAAACGAAAATTGAAGTATGATATATACCTCCGGTGACTAAAGCACGAGCCTGGGCCCGGGCAGCAGCACGAGCGGGACGATAGTTCCTCCGGTGAGGAACAGCCGGTGTCCCGGATGCAGACGCATCCCCTCCAACTAGAAAATAAACATTGACGATAAATTTCCATGAAGTTCATATTTATTCTATAGAGGATATGTAAAATGAATAAATATCTTATATTTATTCATACTAACCTACAGACGATGCGGAGGATACGAAAATGGCAGGAGTGGCCCCTGCGGCAGATGTGGACGCACCACCTATAATTAGACAATTAAAAATAGATTATATAAGTAATTGCAAAAAGAATGTGTAGATCAATAATATAACATTCTAAATTAATGTGATGCACTATAGGATATATAAACATACCTGCAGGTGCGGTGGTATCACTACCTACAGCTAGACAATAAAAAAAATTACTATCTAAGTAAGAGCAAAAGGAATGTGTGTATATTTATGATATAGCATTCTAAATCAATATACATGCACTATATGATATATAAACATACCTGGAGTTGCGGGAGTGGCCTTTGCCCCTGATGTGGACGCATCACCAACAACTAGGCAATCAAACATTGACAATATAAGTAATTTTGACATGAACATGCATGAATATCTATAATATTACATTCAAAATGGATATACGTGCAATATACCTAGAGGTGTGGCAAAGTCCACACGGAAGGAGGCATTCGAAGGTGTCTCCGATCTGGGTGCAAGAACGGCCCTCTGAAGCTCCCTACGCAGCTCTCCGGGCGGCAGAACCGCTCTGCCTCTGCCTCTGCCTCTGCCGGTGCCGCGGCTGGAGCTCCTGCCGCCCCTCGCTGCTCCCGTCATCATCATCAAATCTAGATAAACGGTTCGTGGACGCATTAAACAATCATTACAAGTATTGACTATATATGTATAGATCGTAAAATATGAAGTAATAATATAACATTACTGATAACCTTTTTTCGTTCGTGGGCGCATTAAACATATCTACTTGGATTTCATCATCGATATCATTTCTAACCCACGTAACTTCATGATCGGCCGAAGACAACCCGTCCTTCGAAACAGACGGTCGGAGCACTCTAAGCCTTCTCTCTTCTTCATCCTCATCGCTGTCCTCGAATTCTGGGACATCGTAGACATCCTTGGTTTCCAACGGCATACCACACTCCATCCCGGATGCTTCAAACACTGTGAGTAGTATACTTGGAACACTTGGTTCGGAAAGATAAACAGATCTTCCTGACCGTAAAATCGAAGTGTGTTCACACTGGTCAATCCATATTCATCTTTCCAAGTCCCAAGATTGCTTATCCACTTATCCGTATCGGTTCGCGTATCGTACCAAGTACACTGGAATATATAAAAGGGTTCTGATAGTCCGGGATAGTGGATGTCGAGTATACAAATTAAGTACCCATAATAAATCACACCGTCTGATCCTACCGTCGATGTTACTATTCTGAGTGGTTCTAGATGTTTCTATGTCCTTAACTTCGAATTTGTATCCAAGGAGACCGAATCCTTTATAATATGCAACCTCCATACTAGGAAATTGAGCTAAATATCTTGAATCACTCTCAAATGATGCAGACAAGTTCAGATCGTGGATCTAACAAAACAAATTTTACGACAAATACATAACGATATAAGTTTAGATTAAAACTGATAGCAATAACCTGTTATTCGAATAACTTACATGATCTGTGACCCAATCACAAAAATTATCCTGATGATATTTTTCCAATCGTTCTCCGTTCCAATCAGGATGCCCCACACGTATCTCGTTAAAATGAATTCTATTTTCGACAAATAATGGTGACATTAATATTATATCATTTCATACACACACAAACACAAATATAACAATTAATCCAAAAAAACTTACTCTCTAATTTGTTCAAGACATGCGCAATTAAGCAGGATAAACCGGTATATCTTGTTGATAAATATAGTGTCTACCCTCTTATAATCGGCTTTACCATATGGCCCTCTTGAATTCTTCGAGGCCGGTTAATTCTCATCTCAATGTTCTTGTCCAGATAGCGGGAACAAAATGTGGTTGCTTCATCAAGAAGATAACCTTGCATGATAGAACCCTCTGGTCGATTTTTATTGCGTATATATTTTTTAGAGTGTAGAGGTACCTAAAGAAAATATGTTGAATAAATAAATACGGGCATACAGGACAACAATAATTTTAAAAATTGCGTGAAACGAAAAATTACACGTACCTCTCAAAGGGATACATCCATCGATATTGTACCGGTCCGGCTAACTTATCCTCAGTTGCAAGATGAACCGTCAAGTGTATTATGATATCGAAGAATGACGGTGGGAAAATACGCTCAAACTTACAAAGTATCAATGCAATAGAATTTTCTAGTTTATCCAGCGTCACAACCTCCAGTGTTTTAGCACACAACTCTCTGAAAAAGCAATATAGGTCGTTGATTACTAGACCAAACGATTCGGGGAGAGAAGTCCCGAGGGCTAATGGAAGAAGGTGCTCCACAATAACATGGTGATCATGACTTTTCAGCCCATCGATCTTGTCTTTCACAATTTTTATTTTCTTGCTGAATGATCCTGAGAAACCTGTGGGAACTTTCAAATCATGCAACACCTGCAGGAATCTTTTCTTCTCCGGTTGTGACATATGATAAGCGGCATTGGGAAGTACAAACTTTCCTGGTTTACCCACTACCGGTCTAGGGTGCAATTCACTTCTTATTCCCCACTCCTGTAGATCCATCCAAGCATTCAGGTTGTCTTTCGATTTCCCGTCTTTACAAAGAAGCAAGTTGAGTATGTGCTCTGATACTCCCTTCTCTATATGCATGATGTCCAGACAATGACGCACTAAATTTGTTGACCAGTACGGAAGCTCAAAGAAAATGCTTAACTTGTACCAAAATGGTTGTTTGACCTGTTTTGTCGGATCCATCCCGAAGGTCACATTATTGTAACCATCCTATTGAGCAGTCACGTCCTCTCCGGACAATGGGGCTGGAGGACCAAGAAGCTCCCGATGACCATCAAAGTGAACAGTGTCTAACCTGTAGGGGTGGTCTAGAGGCAGGAAACGTCGATGGCCGCAATAACAAACATTCCTGCTAAAATTCAAGAATTTCGATGTTGTGTGTTGATGGCAATGAGGACATGCTTTGTGACCATGTATGGACCAACCTAATAGCATTCCATACGCAGGAAAATCATTAATTGTCCACATTAAAGCCGCACGCAATATGAAGGTTGTATTTATGTTTTCATCATATGTCTCTACACCATCAATGAACAAAGATTTTAACTCCTCGATCAGAAGTTGGAGATCGACGTCGATATTGTTTCCCGGTGAGTTTGGTCTGTCGATAAAAAGAGGCATCATAAAGTATGATTGGTCCATAGCCAACCAAGACGACAGATTATAAATTATCATTACAACGGGCCATGTGCTGTGACTTCCAGCCATATAGTTGAATGGGCAGAAGCCATCACTAGCCAGTCCGAGTCGGACATTGCGAGGATCGCTACTGAATATTACGTGCCTCCTATCGAAATCCTTCCATGCCGGTGAATCTCTTGGATGGCTCATTTTTCCATCTTCACTTGGAGGAGCACGGTGATGCCAAATCATTACCTCGGCTGTTTTCTTGCACCTGAATAGCCTCTGTAGCCTCTGTGTTATGGGAAAATATCATGCTATCTTGATGGGTATATCAGGCTTCTTATCAGAATCTTTCAGCTTATACCTGGCATCTCCGCATGTTGAACACTCTTTCAAATCTGAATTCTCTTTCCGGTACAACACGCAATTTTTAGGACATGCTTGAATCTTCTCGCACTTTAGATCCCAATCAGACATCATCTTCTGGGCTCCGTACCAGCTGTCGGGCACGTTATTTCCCGGGGGCATAGAATCTTTCAAGAACGAAAGAAGCATTGTGAATGACATGTTGCTCCATCCATTTAGGCACTTAATCTGGAAAAGTTGGACGAACCATGAAAGGGTGGAATACTTTGCATTCTCATAAATTGGTTTTCTAGCATCATTCATGAAATTTTCATATTTATCCGCACGCGGTCCTTGACCGGAAGGAATGTCATCTTCGGTACGAATAGATTCACCTAGGGCAGCCTCTACCATATCCTCCATTTCTTCTGATGGAAATAAATTACCGTCTTCTCCTTCTGCCGCATTACCGTCTTCTCCTTCTTCTCCTGCCGCATTATCGTGTTCTCCTTCTTCTTCTGACGCATTACTGCGTCCTTCTCCTTCCCCGTGATATTTCCAAGTTGTATAAAGTCTAGTAAACCCATATTTTACAATATGAAGCTCTGCCAATTCTACCTTCTGCCGGTACTTATTGCCATATCTATCGCACGGGCAGAGAATCTTCTCTATCACGATCTTATTATGTGCACGTGCAAATTCAATAAAAGCAGCAACTCCTGCGATAAACTTAGTTTGCATACGTTGTTGCCAATCCACATGCATCCAGTCCTTAACTCTGACGTACTCATGGTCCATGTTAGACTGTATAACATATAAATTGTAGGTTATGGTGACTATATTGAGAAATCTAAGAACGGGATAATTACTGACAAAGGAGAAAATCTGTGTATATGAATTAGACTTAAGCTCCTATGGAGAACGTATCTCCTTTTAATATTATTAAATGATCTCATATAGTGCGCACGTGCATTGCATATGGTGCGCGCATGGCGGGCATACGTGCGTTGCACGTAGCGCACATGGCATTTGCACATATGCGCATTATGGGGAGGAGCAGGCTCCTAACTTGGAGAACTAAGCTCCTATGGAGAACTAAGCTCCTTTTAATATTATTGAATATTCTCATGTGGTACGCATGTGCATTGCTCGTGGTGCGCGCATGGCGTGCACACGTGCATTGCACGTAGCACACATGGCGCTTACGCGTATGCGCATTATGGGGAGAAGCATGCTCCTATCTTAGAGAACTAAGCTCCTATGGAGAACTAAGCTCCTTTTAATATTATTAAATATTCTCATGTGGCGCACGTGCATTGCACGTGGTGCGCGCATGGCGGGCACACGTGCGTTGCACGTAGCGCACGTGGCGCTTGCGCATATGCGCATTATGGGGAGGAGCATGCTCCTATCTTAGAGAACTAAGCTCCTGTGGAGAACTAAGCTCCTTTGAGAATTGAGCATTAAAGAACTAAGATGCATTAGACTTGAGATTGAGATACATACCTTCAACATAGAAAAGAAATCAATAAAGAAGATGAATATAATATAAATTCAAGTTGAAAGAATATATATCCTCCTTTCAAATGCAATTAAGTCTCGATGATGCTGAAGATGTTACCAGAAAAACATCTTCTGCCAACCTTCATGTGTGAAGGGGTGTGTGTGGGAAAATTGGGTACACGGTGTCAGAAAAGTTTTCTCCTGCCATGTGGCAATCAAAATTCAATTCTTCGTTATTTTTTTTATAACCACCGACATTGTTCAATTGACTTTCATGGAGTAGCACATACATATCGAACTTTCTTCCTTTCTATTTATCTAATGATATACGGATAGAAAATGTTCCGTATTGACAGCAAATCAACTTTGCAAGTATTTGATACATACGCAAAAAGGTATTGAAATATGATGTTTTTTTTGTTTTATATTTTTCTTAGGCCCTGTGTGTATGCATGCATGTGTGTGTGCATGTCTATGTAAATAGGACAGTGCATATTTATGTATTAGGTCGTGTGTATGTGTGCATGTGTGGTGCATGTGTCCGTAGAGAGAATGAAAGTGCAAATTTATGTATTAGGCCCTGCGTGTATGGGCGCGTGTATGTATGCATGTCAGTGAAGAGAGGACAACACCATACAGGCTCGCTTACGGTAGGTCCATGTTTTTCGATTCCTATGAACTTTTAGCATCTTAAGCAAGATCCATTGTTTTTATGCTGTTTACTTCCCTCAAATATTGCAATGTTTTACTTGCGCATCAACTAGTCTCGAAGTCTACGGCTGAACTTCGAACCGTATAAGTTACTTAACGATATCTTGTATATTTATTAACTAGTTTAAAATTCTACAACTGAAAAATAAAATTATAATTGTTTGAAAATATAACTAAGTTATTCTATCTCATGTAACACCTCAAATAAAATTCTACAACTGAAAATAAAACTTAAGCAAAATCCATTGTTTTCAGCCCTAACCCTAACCCCAGCCCCAGACCCATCCCCAGCCCCAGCCGAACCCCAACCCTAACCCCAACCCCAGCACCAGCCCCAGCCCCAGCCCCAACCCTAACCCCAACCCCAACCGCAACCCTAGCCGAACCCAACCGCAACCGCAACCCTAGCCGAACCCCAACTGCAACCCCAACCCCTAAAATAATCAAAAATTTCTTTAATTGAATATTTAATTACATACCTGTTCGATGAAGGAGACAATCGACAATCGGTGACGAGGAAGAACGACGACGAGATCGGGAACGAGAGAGAGAGAACGGCCACGAGATCGGTGAGATCGGAGATAATGGTGACGCGGCGACGAGATCGGCGACGGGATTTGGGATCGAGGTTTCGCGCGCTCGAGCGAGAGGGAGGAGAAATAATCAGCGCATAGGGAAATTATATGCCTTTTCTATTAAATCCATATTTAGATGCCCCTACGGATTTGTCCGTAGGTCCTTTGTTTGCGGCTCCGTAGGGGAAAACAACAAATTAAGATTTAATATTTTTAAATTAAACCTCTTGGACCGTAGGGGCAACTGTCTGGCCCTACGGACTAATCCGTAAGGCCAAAATAAATCTGCCCCTACGGATTTCAATATCCGTAGGGGCAACCCCCTATTTTAGTAGTGGTATATCGTGGCACGAGAGGTCACTTAAAAGACACCTACAGAATTCTCGTACCGTTGTCCCGTGGGTTATGATGGGGCCTTGTACTACATGTTACCATAGTCCATGGGGTAATATGGACTCCTCTCGTATACATGAACACCTTCAGTATCAAGTTACAAATAACCATGTTATAATAACTATCATATACCGGCAATCAATCGTACACAACTTACCTGTTCATTTCATATTACTTTTTATATTCTTTTTCTTCTTTGGGACTTACCGAGTGCTAGTTCGTTGACGACATTCCTTTCTATTTCTTTCTTTGGAATGTTCGTCATGAGGATAGGACTCTCAGGAGATCGAGCCGAGCCAAGAGGACTTGGATAAGCTTGCGGCATAGCCTAACTTCTAGTTCCTTGTACTTACTTTCATTTTGTATGCCACTGTTTAGGCACTGCTTTACTCATTGTATCTTTTCTTTTCAAACAATTGTATATAAAGTTGAATGTAAATAAAGTTGCTGTGTTGTTTTAATATCACTTATCATTCGTGTTCATTTTATATATTGCTTAATTATGCTAAACGTATTTATTTCTTAGTAAATACGTTGCAGCCTGCCACGTCACCGTTTTCGTCTTCTGGGAAGCGGGGCTTGACACGCAACCTGAGAGAAGGTAAAGGGTAGAGACAACCGAATAATCTTATTCAAATTTTCCAGAACCGGAATCCATTCTCGAATTGAAATAAATTTCTACGAGTTCGTATGTAACTATACGAGATGATTTTATCCATTCTATTAGGATCTTCGTAATGATATGGAATGTTCTGGAGAAAGCGATGGGTAAAGTAGGACGGGCATGGATATACACGACTTTGTCGTGAAACTAGACGGTCCAAAATCCTGATGGTAAAATGTTCGGTTTAACTTGGTAATGAGTTCTAGTTTAAGGTGGGTCAAGATCGCAGCTACAGAGAGAAAAAAGAAACACTCAGTGTGCACTCTAACCTAGATCAGAATGGTTAATTAATAATTTATCAAATCTGGATAGCTTCCACTATTTTCTCGAATTCTCCTTCAAACCCTAAAAGGAGAACTAGTCCGGATAACCCGAGGAGTAATTCCTACTCATCGGTGGGAATCGGGATCAACTATCACCGCGTAGCAACTTGATGGAATTCAGTCAAGTCACTACACTCCAGAAGGTATGTGTATATTTAGTAAGTTTCCTTTATATTTGAAACTCCTGATATGGTTTTTACCCCTAAGACCCAAGTGACCTTAACTGAGCCAACATATCAAAGGGTCTTAGTCAAGTTCAACCCATTATTATCTTGATTGCATTAAACCTACACATATGAGCCATTGACTGAGTTAAAATGACCGTACAACTGTCTTAACCAATCGCATCATATGCGCTTTTAAAAGATGAATCAAAAATATTTAATAACCGTAATCAAGAACGGCGTCGCTTGGTAGCTAGCCGGTGAATACGGGTCGGTCCACAGGGATGGTGTTAATTTCCTAAATGTTCTTACGAGCTAATTCCAAAGGGTGTTGGATATTTTATCACAAAAACTAAATTGAGTTATACTAGGATTAGGAAACTTTCTAGGATTAGGTCTAGGTAAAGTTTGGTAAGATTAAATTTCACACCTCTTTCAATGCCCTAAATTAAATCTTTTTAGGAGTTATAGCAATTATTAGTAAAGGGGATTAGGATGATTGGGAAGAAACGATGTTTCTTCCTTTAGATCCTTGTCCGTCCTTTCTTAATAATTACGCTAACCTTCAAGGAAGACATGCATATCCGGTCTTTTATACTACGATATCACCGTTACCTCGTGGGTAGGGTGCCGTAGGGAGCGGAACATGCATGCATGCATGAAGTCCTAATTATTGCAAATGATTGGGCACGAAAGATATGAGAGATCTTCATCTCTCAAACTCTTCCCTATTCCTAACCCTAACAAGCGAGGAAACTACTCGCTCATTAAGGGATCTATTAAAACATGATCTTTATTTTGCTTTTAGATCTAAGAGATTAATTACCTACTGCAGTTTAAGAAATTCTACACTAGATTAAACTAAGGAAAAAGAATAATTTATCTAGGGCAAGAATTAAAACTAGAACTAAGGCAGAAATTAAAAGAAACTTACAAAATGATGAAACTTCAAAGGAATCTGAATTTTATTCATAAAAAGAGGCATACCCTAATACAAGATTTAGAGTTCCTATTTATAGAGGATAGGAAACCTAGGGTTACAATGACTCGCACATGTGATATTACAAAAATACCCCTAGGAAGACTAGTCAACGCGCCGCCAGAGTTTTAGTAAAATTTCCCACCGACACGTGCTATACCCGGCCGCGGAACCGCGGCCGCAGCCAGGGCTTGGCCGCGGTTCCGCGGCCAAATAGTGGACTTGTGTCTTCAAACTTTCTGTGATGCTTCTGGGTATTTTTGTCTTCCTATTTCTTTGGTTCTTTCTTCAAAATGTCTTTTGATTTTCTTCCAGATCTCCACAGTGAATAATTGTAGTGGAATTTTTACCGTTTCTTCGTGTCGCTGCCTTGTGCTCGGTGAACTGCTGTTTATTGATCTTTATTGTCTTTTAAAATGCCGGCACGATCAAGATCTCACCATTTATCACTCGTAGTCTTATTTTGTATCATCTTTTTCGTCAATTTCACCGTTTCTATTCCAAGAACCTGTAACCTGAAATCATGTAGCAGACATGGGTCAAAAGTACCTATTTATTTGTAAAATGAATAAGAATGGGGAATGTAATAATGCAATATTATGATATGAAAACATCACCATGCAACAGAAAAGCACTACATAGCTACCGAATACTACGCCTCGGCTGAGCACGACATACGTAGCAAAAATATTAAGCAAACTAATATGAAATGACGGAGGGCTATGGCTGATTTTTGGCGATAAACTTTTAACGTAATGAACTTGATCTCGTTGAAGAAACCGTGTAGATTTAAAAAGGAGTGGGTTAGGCTCCGCATTTAAAACGCTAGTTTTGAAGAAAACCAAGTTGGTAATAGTACTGCAAACTTTTGCTAAAGAGGTCATTCCCTGTGAAAGGATCTAAGCTCTTTCCTCATCGAATGAGGTGCAGAATATTACTAAATGAATACCGCTATGCAAAGTAAAAGATTACGACTATTGTTTTTAAAACTGAGGTTCTGAAAACATCATTTTATCATGTTTCTTTTCTTGCATTAATAAGGATTAATGTGGTTCCATCAATTAATAATATCACACCATAAGAAACGAAAATAACCATGCACATATATGCCATCCGCATTCGCCATAGCGACCCGGGTCTTCACCGTAAGGTTACTTAACTTACAACATGGCGGGGTCAGAACTAGCGTGGATGCAAAACATATATAGCGTCTATATATATATATATATATATATATATATATATATATATATATATATATATATATATATATATATATATATATATAATCAGTCGTCTCAGAAGCATGATATAATGTAACATTACAGAAGCATCACAGCATAAGCAGACACGGTATGAAAATGTGGATAAACTAGAAAAATACATTTCAATGGAGCCAAATATGAAATGCAATTTTCCCGGTCATGTGATAGACCGTAGTATTAGACCCTAGACCCCTACGAGTGCGGAAATCCACCCGCCAATTCCAGAAGCGAGGCAACCCCAATTAACGAAGTGAATGGGCCACCTAGCACTTCCAAAATTCGGTGACTTGGACACCCCTCCGCGGGTCAGTCCTATACCCCCTACGAGTGAGGCGAATAGCCCGTCAATTTTAGAGTAAGGCACTCTGGTCTCAACGCCATGAGATGGTGGCCCGTTTCCCTTTAGAACCTGGCTACTCAAGCACTCCGCCGTGAGGTATACCTAGTTCATGTAAAAAAATTACCATAATATACAACGGTGACTACGTCTGCAACCAGGACGCGCCTTAAAGAATAATACAAGCCGCGGTGACGGTAATCCACATGTCAGACGCTCTCCACGCAATATGAATATACATTATATCATCATAGAACTTCTAATACTACATACATCGGGTTGTCCAATATGACAATTTAATACAACCATAAACAAGAAATATCACAGTGCAAACATCACAACAATGCGATCAATGCGAGTATCAATTACGTAACCCTATCTAATTGATACAAATAGCAATTAGACAACGTTTTACCAAATGCTATGATACTTCTCAACCCAAGCACACCAAGACTACTAGAATTACAAAAACGCTCGAGACGAGCACTTGAAATTTCCAAGAAATGAAATTCAAGTGCAACCCGCAACCTAAAACCTAACTTTATTGTTAAAAACAAGCTCCCCGATGGTGCCCGAAGTGACTCTTAATGCTCCATGGAGTCCCCATTCCGAAATGAGAACCCCCGGCATTGAATTAAAGCAAAAAAATCAAGTTTCAGATCAGATTTTCGAAAAAAGCTCACTGGTTTGGAAAAATCAGCCAAGCCAAGAAAAATTGTTTTGAAAAGTTTGGGTTTATGTGAATTCTAAAGTCTCCAAATCAAGTTGTGATCTTTGGAAAAGCTCTTATACCATGTTAGGATGTTAAATTCACCAAGCTGCCATTTTTAAAACAAGTGAAATGTATATTTTTAAAAATCAAGAGAGCTAAATATCGAAACCAAAGAAAATTGTCAAAGTTCACAACTTAAATAAGAACAAGTTCAAATCTTTAGTTAGGCTCCGATACCACTTGAAGGAACTAATGTACCCTAACTAGCAATTTTAAATGCAGATAACATAGGATCTTAAAAAATCAAGAGAACAATTAGTCCAAACCATAGGATTTTACCTAAAGATTTGAACTTGAAACCAAGAAATGAGAGCAAACAAGCTACTAGATTGAGACTACGACCTTTGTAGTATCTTAAAGTGCTCTCAAATTGTGTTGGACTCCATTGTAAGGTCTAAGAAGCACCATGGAACATGCTTGCAAGTCCATCTCCTCCATTAAAGATGATCCACCTTGAAGGCTCAAGTGCTTTGGCTCCGAACTCAAACTAGAGTTAATCTAAAGAGTGAGATTACTAACCTAACTAGCTAAGAGTTGTAGTTCAAGCTCACTACTAATTTTCTCTCTCTTTTTATTTCCTTTTACTAATTTGTTTTCTTATAAAAGAGTAGGAAGGAGATGAGAGCTTCATGGCTAAAAGAGAGGAAGAAATAGAAGAAAGAATTAGTTAACCCTTTACTTTAAAAGGAAAATGGTTACTAATTATCATTCTCTACAAAATCTTAGCCATAGGATTTAATCAAGCTACCAAGTGTCCACCCTCTTCTCTCCCATCTACATATCACCCTAATGAATGAGGTAAAGGTTATATTATTCCCTTAGAATAACATAAGCTAAAGAAAACAAAAGAAAAAGAATAAACAAAAACAATATATATATATATATATATATATATAACATACTAAATACATATACTTGTAATTGTTATCCACAGTATTTAAAATATATAAAAGAGAGATAAATAATTAGTGACAAAATACTAGAAAATACATACATTAAATATATGTAATATTAAATATAAACTAGATTTAATATCCGTCTTTTCCAAAAGACCATGCTAATATTACAACCGTTCGATTACCGTCAGCGTATATAATACACTAGTTTTAATCGAACCCAAGCACGTACCTATATACCACAACTACAACATATTGCCAAAGCCGGAAACTCTCTGTACGGGAACTAAAGACTCGACAATACGCTGGCAGTGGGTTTAACCACAAGCACGTCAGCAGCACTAGCTATACGTAACGGCTACCTAGGTATTATCGAAAAGGAGATTGACAAGCAAGCTCGTTTGAAACCCTACTGAACCTATCAGCGACATGTACCATACAGTCCGGTCAGTTCGTTTGAAAGTATCGCATATCAGGTCTGGGGGGTGGATAACGTCAGACCCCTGATAATCTAATAAGTCGTGCCGGTGTCAAGCACTATCACCAATCGAGAAACTACTGATACCAATCAGTAAATCCCATCTGCCTAGGCCTAGGTCTTATGGTGACGGCTAACCGTACACTGCACGACATCAACTCCCAATACCGGGAGAGACGAATCTCCTCAACCGCTCACTGTTTCCAAGTACTTCAGGACTGCACCTAAAAGCTGCCTGTTTGCACGACTCTTTAAAGCCGTGGTAGGGTAGAAATAAAAGTACAGTGGGAACACACTCGAGACAAATGGCGATTTCAGGTCAACAGACTACGCTATACTGATATCACCTGAGAGCTGCTTTCTGAAAATAGGTATAATACCATCTAGCATGTTCTCGGTAAGTCCGTCCAATGTAACTTATAACCCAATGAGCACCTGTATACAATCTTTGGTAACTGACTGGCACCAATGGTTGTGAGACCGGCCATCGCCCTTCATCGGGGTCAAGAAACGTATACACTGGTCTACTCTGGAATATCGATGCTCAGTCTCGATATTCCCACGACTAGGGACATTTAAGGATGTGCTTATAAACTACCCAGTTCACACAAGTGTGATCGCCATCATAATCCTGGTGGTCAAGCATGAATCATATGGGCTCTATCAATATATAATAGTGATATGCTATACCACCCAAGACATGTACATAATGATAAAGTCAAACCAGATAGTATACTATCATCTCGAGTAAGATTGTTCTAACTGTATAGGTCCTTTCTCAATCATCATAATCGCCTGCCTGTGATTACAATAATTTTCTTGAGGGCACTATATCCAACACAAAGATCCAACGGTGATTAAAAATCACTGATTGATTCTAAGATCAATTTGATCAATAAAAGATCTTTTGAATGAGAGATTCTCTCAGCAAATCAACAGTTTCTCATGCCTTATATAAAGGACCCTAGAGATTAAATCTCATATATGAAATCACCCTCATAAGCTTCTGCTACAACTGAGAATTTAATTCTCATTAAATATCGTCTTCCTCCTCATAAACCCTAGGTAAATAATAGAGAAATAGATCTCCTTTTGCCTAGCTGATATATAATAAGGGCTTAGCCCTCCACAAGAACTTGGTTCTTCCTTTGAATCTGAGATCCGTATGACAAATCTCTCATAAAAAGAAGAATTAAATTCTCAAAGAGAGAGAGAGAGAGAGATCTTGATCTTAAAGATCCAGAGAAGAACTTTAATGCATGTTCACCATCATAAAAAAAGGGGGGAAAGAGAGAGAAAAGAGAAAGGAAAAGGAAAAATATGGAGTTTTATCTCCAGAAACTTAGTTCCCCTATGAAATATTTATATATTTAAGAACTTAGATCTTACATATAAAATGTTCAAAATTGTTCTCTAATGACCTGCCTTCTTATGAAAAAGATAGAAATTTTGATCCATCTCCTTGAGAGTTTAACTCTATTAAAGATCAGAGTTTAATCTATGCATATGTGGTAGCGTAACACGTGTTTAACACGTGAGCAGCCCACGTGATGCCCACATGAGAGCCAGAGCATGAGTGGCCCACATGATACCCACGTGAGCACCAGAGACCCAGCGTCTCATATGATACTCACATGAGCGCCAGAACATGATCTGGGTATTATACCCACCAGTCTAAATATGGCTGAGTGCTTAACACTACTGGATAACATAAAAGCCCACCATTTAGCCCAAAATTGGATAAGTTTCCTGAAGTTAAATTTCTTTGATTATGAATCAACAGAGCTCATATGCTCACAATACCTAAGTTGAACCTGATCCAAATACAACTAATGGCCCTTAGATGATACCTAAATTGACTTTAGTTCAAACAAGACTAACGGTCCTTAGATGATTATCTAAGTTGATCTTAGTCATATATTCGACTAACGATCCTCAGATCAAACTCAAGTATCTCATGAACCGATAGACCTCATTGCTATGAGATATCCGTCCCAAGTTCAACCTCGAATCTAATATGTACGGATTTGGATTAATCTGCGCCCTACGAGCGACGATATATATTAGTCTTTGTCTACAATCTAAGGACAACCCAAAATAAACTAACCATAACACAACACAAAGTGATATATGTAAAGTATAGAAAGTTTCTATCGCTTGGCGATAACGTAATTAACTGCAAGGGCTTGCTCTTGCAGGAAAAAGTGTCCATACAATCAAAAACCCTTTACATATGAGGGGTAATCTGATAAGTCTGTTATAATGGTCGCATCCATCCAAACCTTCGATATGCGGTGCGATATATTAATTTAGTATCTGCAGAAAGGCGGACGGATATGTTCCATATAGCATCTTCCCCCATATTCAGGCTGGACGCGCTTCCCGCACCTCAGTCCAGTTTTCGGCGGTAAACAGATTCTAGCACGCCCTGTAGGAAATTTTTCTCTTTTCACTCCACATTTCGTGTGTCATGTTTTTCACGAACAAAATCACGGTATATATATTTATGTTGCCCTTGGACGTTTGGGTTACTAAATCTTGTGTTTCGCTCCCCTGCAGATTAATGGTCTCACCCAGTAACTCCAACCGCAATGCTAGCTTCAATAACACTCCGGCTGGAGTAACTTGGTCAGGAAAGACTATGGCCCTCGTGCTTTGCATCCCTATGGCTCAGGTGCCTCAAAAATTGAGCGGGCTCTTCTTTAGAGTGATACTTCCGCCTCTTTCCCTTGACTTCCCAGCGCCAAAGGAGGATGCCTAGATGAAGTCGATCTTTGATCGACTGGCTACCACTGTGAGCTCTGCTGATAAGCTTGAAGGCTCTGTCTTCAAAATATTAGGAACCAGCTCCATGGGCCTTCCTAAAATACCCATGATTCCAAAGAAGACAATCTTCAAGTGATTGTCCTTTGAGATGCCAACCACTCCCAATGCACCGAAGAATGCTTTACACCCAACAACGGTGTATCGGGGCGGAGGTATCGCACCCTATGAGATATAGTGCGCTCTATGATGAGTACTGCTGAGTTACCTGTTTTCTTTTGGGTGTTATGCACTTGAGAAGCTGCATACCTATTGAATGGGGTTCCGTCTAAATCAGGGTCTACCACCACATATGAGATATGGTGTGGGAAGAGACCATGTCTTAAACGAGTTAAGATATGGGGTTGTTCGGCCTATATTGAAAGGTAGAATCCGGACAAGCTCGAGGCAAGGTCAGTTCTGTGTAAATTTGTTAGGATATCCCAAACATATGCGAAGGTATATCTTCTACCTAACTGAGGAGCAAAAGGTGTTTTGTTTCACAGCATGCCACCTTTTTTTAGAAAAGGAATTTCTTGTGAAGAGATTTGTGGTCATGAGGTAGAACTGGAAGGTGTTCCAGCTTGACAAACTAACAGCTGATGATTTGGTGAAACTAAAGGATTCAATAGTCTCCAACGAACCTCAGCCTCTCCGCGAATCTGGTACGGTTCCTCATCCACTTAAGAGATACTACGGTCTTCTCGGTGACAGTAGGAGCGAGGATTGCATCATGTTTAATGATGGCCCAACTAGGTTCGGGCAGGCCATCACGAGTGGGGACTCTGTGTAATGGATGGATGCTATGCAATCAAAGATGGAATCCATGTACACCAACAAAGTATGACTTTGAATGTTGCACCTGAAGGGGTAAAACCCATTGGAGTAAATGGATCTTAAGAAGATTCTTTGTGTAAATGGAAAAGTTGAGATTTTCAAAGCTATGCTTTAGTCCATCAGGATCAATGCACGCATCGTGGAATTGGAACATATATTTTGATGTGGCATTCAAAGAGTTTGACATCATCAAAATAGTAGATGAACTTTGTATATAAAAGAAGGTTGTAGAGAGTAAGGTTGTCTTCCACGTATTGTACGTAGATGACATACTCTTGATAGGAAATGGTTTCCTATGCTACACTCGGTCAAGCTCCTCTTATCACGGGGATTCTCAATAAAAGATTTGGATGATACCTACTATATCTTGTGGATTATGATCTATGGTGAAAGACCTAAGTGGATGTTGGGAGTGTCCAAAATCCAGGTACATTAACACCATACTAAAGGGGTTTAGTATGGATGATTCTAAGCGTAGTGGTTCGCCCACTTACTAATGGATCACTCTCTCCAAAAAGATGTCTCCTAAGACTGATTTGGTGAGAGCTCGTGTGCAAGGGATACCATATGCTTCAGCAGTAGGCTCTATCAGAGTATGCGATGTTATGTACCAGACCAGATGTAGATGACTCACTAGGTGTAGTGATCAGGAATCAATCGGATCTTGGGAGAATCACTGGAAAGCTGTGGAGGACATTCTTAAGTACTTGAGAAGAACTAAAAGAAAGTTCTTGGTTTGATCTTCCAGAGTGATATGGTCGATTGAGAGTCAGTCACAGGCATTTTCTTTACCCTCAGTGCAGGGACGGTATGTTGGAAGAGTTCCAAGCTAGATACCGTGACATACTAGACGATAAAGGCTGAATACATTGCTACCAATGATGCTGCCAAAGTGGCTGTCTGGGCATTTTCTTGTTCATGAGATGAACAAGGTTCCTACCATTGAGCGTCCAATAACTATTATTGCGACAGCAATGGAGTTATGGCTTTGGCCTAGGAACGAAGGTCCCATCAACGTTCCAGACATATTCTGAGTCAAGTATCACCTGATCAGGGAGATGGCTGATCTCCAAGGGATCGAGATCAGGAAAGTAGACATGAAGGATAACACAGCGGATCCACTCACAATGGCATTACCCCTAGAGAGACTTCTATGGGATGGTTGAGTATGGGATACTACAACCACTTCTATATTGTTGGGTATTGGATACTACAACAGATGGCCTTAGTACAAGTAGGAGATTATTAGTTATATGTATGCCCTAAAGCCCATTACTGTACATGGGATGTATATTGTAGTGGATGCTTGGACATATATAGGGAGGACTTTCTTGCTCGATATGATAGTATGCTATCTGGTTGCTCTTTATCTTAACATGTACACTTATTGTCTCTCTATTACATGTTGATAAAGCCCTTAGGATGAGTACTTGACTACCAGGATTATGATGCAGATCATACTAGTGGGGCAGAGGTAGTCGGCAAGTACATCCTTTAAATGTTCCTAGTCGTGGGAGTATCGAGATAGGGCATCGATACTCCAGAGTAGACTAGCGTATACGCTTCTCAACTTATGTGATGGGCGATGGATGATCCCATATCCATTGGTGTTTGACATCAGAGAAGGTATACGGGTGTTCAGTGGAGACTGGGTACACTGAACGGACTCGCCGAGACTCCTAGATGGTATTATACATATCGTCAGATAGCAGTTCTCTGGTGACACTGGTATATGTTAGTTTGTAGACCCGAAATCGTCATAGAGTCTTGTGTGATTCCCACTGTGCTTTGATTTCTACCTTACCATGTTCAAGAGAACGTGCAAAACGGCGGCTTTTGGGTATAGCCCCGAATCATATGGAGGCAATGAGCAATAGGAGGGGTTTCGTCTCTCCCGGTATTGGGAGTTGATGTTGCGCTGTGCTCGATTGGCTATAACAGGAAGTCCCTGGCCAGGGCTGCGTCAGAGATATACTGGTAAGTGTTATCGGTAGTTTCTCGACCCGTTATGAGCCTCATATCGGCACGACTTATCGAGTTACTGGGGTCTGACGTTTACCACCCCTAGACGAGATATGTGACATATCAGACGAAGAGACCGGACTGTACGGTAGTGTTACTGATTGGATTCGTAGGAGTATGAGCAGGCTTGCTTGTTGATCTTCTGATCACTCAATACCCGGGTGGCCGTTACGTTTAGCAGAACGCTTGCAGGTTGTGGGTGTTTGATATGATCATCACCTACTGCCGGTGTATTGACGAGTCTTTAGAGTCCTACACAGAGGTTTTCTGGCTAAAGCAAAATGGAGTAGGAGCACAAATATGATATGTGTGGGGACGAGATTAATACGATATGTGATACCGTATTCTATTCTCGCGATATGTGACATCGGTCGGTTATATGAGGTATAGTCGGGTTATCGGATCAAGTGTTGATTCAATAAGTTGTTACATCTGATATTAGTCGGTTGTATGTGATATAGCCGAATTATTAAATCAAGTGTTGATATAATAATTTAATGTATAATTATATATTTGATATATTACATTACATTAACTAATATCAGCTCACTTAAGTAATTCTTTTTCTCACATTTGATACATTCACATATATATGATATATGTTAATTGTATTCTTTTTGCACACTAATATATATATGATATATATCATTGTGACATGCTAGGTTACACATGCAACATGTATGTATGAGACTTATACCATGCTAGGGTTTATGTGAAGGGTTTTTATTTATTTAAAGTTAAACAAATTAGATGGAAAAGGATTAATGTTTCAAGCTTGGATGAAGCTTGTAGAACATTGACCAAGTCCACTTGTTTGTCTTGCTTAAGATATTTTTTAACACAACCATTAACCTTAGACTATGGTTTATTCTGTACATGAGTTAGGCATGACATATTAACTCATGGTTGCATTTCTAACCTTATGAGTTCATTCTTCTTCTTCATCATCAAAGAAAAAGCACACTAGGTTTTTTCTAAGTGAAGAATTAGTGTGAGAAAAATAAATCTAAAATGAGCAAAATTCCTACTTCATCATCCTCTACTACTAGCCATTTAGTATAGGGTGTTTGCTTCACTAATTCCACAATTAGTGAAGGGGTACCTTGGGTTAGTGTCTCTTCGACGTAGATCATTTTCGGCCTCGAAGACTTCGATGCAAGCTTTTTCGTTTCTTCATGGGAGCCTCTCTAGAGTCCGGGAGTTCATGATCACAGCGAAAGGACTACTACACGGAGCTATTGAAGTGAAGGACCGGTCTACAAAAGTTGTATTCCTTGTTCACTTTAGTTGCAAAGTTTTTTGAATATGATTCGTCGTATTTTCTAGTATACGATTCTAAGCTTAGGGTTAGCTAGAACGTGTAACAACTCCATTTTTAGTGTACAAAAATTTGCTTTAAAATTAATATATACTTAGAGTATTTACTTTTGCTGTTATTACTTTAAGTATTTAATTCACTCCTTAATTACAAGAAGGAGTTTGTAGCTCATTGGTAATACCTTGCACTGCTGAACCAAGCCACCAGAGATCAAATCCCATACCCTACATTATTTTAATATTATTTTGTTTTAAATTTTTTAGAATTCCAACAGTCCACACGTGATAACTCCCAAAATTTCCACTACACATGAAAAACTAAATATACCAGAGGCTACATCAGGCGACCCCCCACCTCCCCATCCCTAGACTCGGCCTGACTCGGCCGAGTCGGCCGGCGGACCGGCCGACTCGGGCCGGCACCGCCGGCAAAACTCAGCCGATCGGCCGAGTTGTCAACACCAAAAAGTTGGCTTTTCCTATTCTTAACCCCCCTGCATACTGCATTTATTTGGATCATTTCCAGAGAGCTCATAATACCCCATTTACTCTATTTTTAAAGAATTTTTAATGTATTTTTACATTTTTTTTAATTTAAAACCTTTCATCTACCCTAACCCTAGCCTAACCCTATAAATACTAACCCTATAAACTACCCCCTCACCCCAAAACTCTGAGCCAACTCTCAAGAAATCACTGGAAACCTTGTGTGCAATCAAAGTGAGCAAAAGGCGAAGCTCCGGTGAATTCTCTGGTGGATTTTCCGGCAACGACTAAAGGAGCTCACGGCGACGAAACGACGCACCGGCGACTACTCCCGATCCATCTTCCTCTTGTCTTTGATCAAAACCCGTAAGTCCCAATTCTATCTTCGCTATTCTTATTCTAAAATACGGAATTACAAAACCCGACGGAATCGGAATAAATCCGATTTCCGATTCGGATTCTTTATAAAACCTCACTTTTCTTTAATACAATCATGCTTAAACCAATTCATGTTGACTATTAAACATTAATCAACCATATTGATCAAGTTTCAAATCAAAAGTAATTGTTATTTCATTTTACCATATTTTCATTTAAATACCACATAGTTTCAATTCTACATATAACATCACAAAACTTGCTATAAATTTAAGTAGATCACGAGGTAATGACCTACCTCCTCACACACTCATATGCAATATAGCATAATACCCTCGGTAACATAGAATACGGGAAAACAACATCTTTATAAATAAATACCATTTACTTATAAAACCATTTTTCTTAATGATTTAGTATTTATACAAATCTTTGCAAAGCGCCACTACAACCCATTTTAGGGAACCCGTTCGGGATGGTGCAGATTATCGCATATCCTCGGGCTTAGTAGTGTGAGATTCAGACCTCCGCAAGGAGCATTCGGTCTAGAAACATTTAAAATACGACATCTCAAGAAAACGAGATTTCTAAAATATTATAGATATATACAAAAATTATTTTCATATAAATATATGTATATGTAACATAAAAATATCTATTTTGAAGTATTATAAATATTCCACCTTTTTCTAAAAATCACAAGAATCAATTTTACACTAAAATACCATGAATTCCATACAAAACCAATATTACAAATAAATACCTTTATTTATGAAATTAGGATATTTTCACTAGAAATATCACAAATATAAAATCTACATTTATTAAAACTCTAAAGACTTGGATCACTTCAGTGAAGACCCCAAGTTCTGGTACATTGTACATTTTCCATTTCAGTACTCTTCTTTTCTGTTATGCTATTGTTTAGGCATTGCTTTTTATTTCAGTTGTATTTACTTTCCATGCATTGTACAGAAAAAATGTGAATAAATAAAGTTTTTGTTTTTATTATATCTTGTCTCATGTTCTTTACTTTTATATTGCTTAGATACGCTTAGCGTATTTACTTCATAGTAAATACGTAGCGGTCTTGTCGCGTCCTTTGCCCGTATACTGGGAAGCGTGGCGTGACAGGTTTTGTTGGTGGCCCATGCAGGTCAGAGCTGTATGAAACTCTATCATGCAGTTTTGTTCGGAGTTAAAAAACCTAAGCAATATAACACAAGAACCAGAAACTAAAACATTCTTTACAATTCATGTTCCTTGAATCTTATCATTTCATGTACTTGAATCTGTCCTAACCCAAATTTTTCTTCAAGGTTATGGATTCTCCAAACAACACCAGCGCCAATTTCAACAACACTCCACCTCCACTACCAATCGTACCTACTTTTCCTGCTCCAACCACCGAGCAAACTGTTTGGCTTGAGGCGATCTGCAGCCTCCTTGAGGGACAGCAGCAGCTCTTGAACCGTCCCAAGACTGAAGAACCTGGGATAAAGCAATTCAGAGCTTTGCATCCCAAACAATTCTCCGGAAAGGGAAGCCCACTTGAAGCTGAGGAAAGGGCACAGAGTATCGAAGATGATCTGGCGACAGCACAAGTGCCAGACATAGCTTGGGTCCGTGTGGCGAAACTGCAGCTCACGGACAATGCTCGCAACTGGTGGAAGGCGGAAGAAAGCCGTCTTGAACGGCCTATAGAATGGAAGACATTTCGCGATAAGTTTGACGCGAAATACTTTCCTGTGACTGCCAGGTTCGACATGGAACAGCAGTTTATTCATCTACAACAAGGTTTTATGTGGGTCAAGTCAGTAGATGAGTATGACGCTGAATTCACTATGCTCGGTCGTTAAGATATGTCACAATATTTCAATTTTTTTAAATATCACATACTACACAGCTAACACAATCCTTTAAACAGATTTGCGGCACACTTGATACCGACGGACGAGATCAGACCCGTCGATTTCAACAAGGTTTGGACACGGAAATTCATGCTGCACTAGCCACAGGGAAATTTCCGACTCGTGAAGTTGCTCTGGAAGCTGCCCGCAGTTATGAGGCAGTGATAAAAGCGAGGGGCAGATCTCAGTCTGCAGGAGTTAAGCGCCATGCCGACCATATGGGCAGGAGGAGCCTCGTCCAAACCACCTTTTATGCCAAGGCATCCAGGAGTACCAAACAACGGGCCCAGCCTAGCCTTTTGTAACTACTGCAAGAGAAATGGGCATCTGGAGAAAGATTGCCGACATGCGAACAAACTTTGCTTGATCTGCGGCTCAGCTGCTCATGGTATTGGGCCTTGTCCTCATAAACAAGATCCAATTGTTGCACCCAGGACAGCAAACAATTACCCACAGCACCCAGCCATCCAAGCACCTGCTCCAAGACTTGTACTACCTGCACCACCCAGAGGACCACAAGATGCACCACCTCCTCGTCAGTTCCATCAAGCTCAAAGGAACGTTCCGAGGAATGCTCCTGAGGCCAAAAGGAACGTACCAAGGCGCCAGGCTTTCACGATGACCGTGGAAGAAGCTGAGGCCACTGGCCAAGTTATCATTGGTAACCCTTTCTTTCTCAAATTTTCTTTCAGTCTTGTTACTTATTTACATACTTTCCCTACACCTAAAACAAATCCCACATATCTTAGGTACAATCTTAGTATCCTCAATACCTGCACTAGCACTGTTTGATACTGGAGCATCTCACTGCTTTATGTCGCAACGGTTTGTTCGAACCCATGCGATTCCAGTCTCACCGCTTGTATCCAGCTGGAATGTCAGTTCGGGAAATGGCGTTCTAAAGGCAACAATGGGATACAGCTTGTTTCCAGTAGTCATCTGCAGCAGAGAATTTTATGCTGATTTCAAAGTGCTGGACATACCGAACTTTGATGTGGTTCTAGGAATGGATTGGCTTGGAACTTTTTATGCTACCATCGACTGTCATCAAAGAAGGGTAGTATTCGAGATTCCAGACCATCCGGTCTTCTATTTCAAAAGCGGAGACCGTACCCTAGAGCCAAGTACCTACAAAGCGAAGCCAAGAGATGCAGTAGTTGCAGCAGCTCAAGCGGAAGAAGAATCAAGACCAGATGTGGTTCGAGATTTCGACGATGTGTTTCCTGACGATATATTAGGTTTGCCTCATGATCGAGCTCTTGAATTCGGCATTGATTTAGTACCAGGAGCACAACCGGTGATCAAAGCACCTTATCGACTAAGTCCGGAAGGATTGAAGGAAGTTTGAACACAGTTGGATGAATTATTGGCGAAAGGATGGATTCGTCCCAGCACTTCAAGTTGGGGATCACCTGTACTACTTGTG
This sequence comes from Agapanthus africanus, assembly GCA_030015575.1. Taxonomy (NCBI): domain Eukaryota; kingdom Viridiplantae; phylum Streptophyta; class Magnoliopsida; order Asparagales; family Amaryllidaceae; genus Agapanthus; species Agapanthus africanus. The sequence goes on from JASDDO010000004.1 coordinate 363,345,883, forward strand.
AAGAAGAAAGAAGGTTCATACAGAATGTGCATCGATTACAGAGCCTTGAACGAAGTCAGTATAAAGAACAAGTATCCACTCCCGCGCATCAACGATTTATTCGATCAGCTAAGTGGATCTTGTGTTTTCTTTAAATTGGATCTTCGTTCAGGTTATCATCAAGTGAAGGTCAAGGAAGCTGATATTCACAAAACAACTTTCAGAACTCGCTATGGACATTACGAATTTCTAGTGATGCCATTTGGAGTGACCAACGCACCAGCAATATTCATGAACCTAATGAATCAAGTTTTCCGGGAGTACTTAGACAGGTTTGTTGTCATCTTCATCAACGACATCCTGGTGTATTCAAGGAGTCGGAAAGAGCATGCAGAGCACCTACGAATTGTCCTGGAAACTCTTCGACAACATCAGCTCTATGCCAAGTACAGCAAGTGTGAGTTTTGGCTAAAGCAAGTTGGTTTTCTTGGACATATCGTATCAGGAGAAGGAATCTCTGTGGATCCAGCAAAGGTTTCAGCAGTCAACAAATGGCCTACACCAAAGTCAGTGAAGGACATTCGGAGTTTCTTGGGTTTAGCTGGATATTACAGAAGGTTCATTGAAGGCTTTTCAAAGATAGCAACACCCCTGACCAAGCTCACACGTAAAGAAGAATATTTTGTGTGGTCAGAAGCATGCGAACAAGCTTTCGTAGAACTCAAGTCAAGGTTGACATCAGCGCCTATTCTCTTCATACCGGATCAATCTGGAGGATTCGAAGTGCATTGCGATGCATCCGGTAAGGGATTAGGATGTGTTCTACATCAGCACGGTAAGGTTGTGGCTTATGCTTCAAGACAACTGAAGATTCATGAGCGCAATTATCCGACGCATGATCTAGAGTTAGTAGCCGTCATCTTTGCTCTCAAGATTTGGCGCCATTATCTACTTGGTGAACAAGTGAACATATACACAGATCACAAGAGCCTGAAATATGTGTTTACTCAGAAGGAGTTGAATATACGGCAGAGAAGATGGTTAGAACTCATGGAGGACTTTGACATCAACTTGCAATATCACCCAGGGAGGGTGAATGTGGTTCCTGATGCTCTTAGTCGTCAACCTTTATCGATGAATCTCACCGCTCAGTGGAAGCTTCAACAAGACTTGCATCAGATGGCGATTGAAGTAGCCATGCCAGGTAATGCTTCAAGTTTGATGAATTTACAAGTTCAATCAACCATTGTAAATCAGATCAAAGCAGCTCAAGCAAGTGATGCTAAGTTGCAAAAGATCAGAGAACAAGTGGAGAATAGACTCAGAACAGACTTCATCATCCATAAAGACGGATCTTTGAGATACGACAGCAGATCGTGTGTATCAAAAAGTCCTATTCGGGAAGAGTTAATGAAAGAAGCTCACAGCTCTCCCTACTCAGTACACCCTGGAGGTACCAAAATGTACAAAGATCTACGTCAGAATTATTGGTGGCAAGTAATGAAGCATGAAGTAGCCAGAAGCGTCGCAAAATGCTTGGTGTGTCAGCAAGTAAAGGCTGAACATCACAGGACTGCTGGATTACTTCAACCGTTACCAATCCTAGAATGGGAGTGGAAACACATCACGATGGATTTTATGACAGCTCTTCCTCGCAGCACAAAGGGTAACGATGCCGTATGGGTCATTGTGGATCGACTCACAAAGTCGGCTCACTTCATCCTATTTTGAGTTGGCCAATCAACTGAGACACTAGCAAAGAATTACATGGAGGTAATAATCTACTCAAAATTTAAACTCTTAATAATGTACTATCTCTAATACCCATGAACTCATACAGGAAATTGTGAGGCTTCATGAAGTACCAGTCTGCATTGTGTCCGATCGTGACACCAGGTTCCGATCGTAATTTTGGGAGAGTCTGCAAGCAAGCTTGGGAACAAGTCTGAACTTCAGTACGGCTTATCATCCATAAACAGATGGTCAGTCTGAACGAACTATTAAGATCTTGGAGGATATGCTCAGAGCATGTATGTTAGACTTTAAAGGATCATGGGAAGATCACCTACATCTTGTGGAGTTTTCGTACAACAACAGCTACCAAGCAAGCATAAGAATGGCACCTTTTGCAGCATTGTATGGAAGGAAGTGTCGATCGCCATTAAGTTGGGACGAAATCGGAGATAGAGAACTTCTTGGACCAGAGATAATAATAGCGACTGTTAATGTGGTTCGTACTATCAGGGAAAGTATGCATATAGCTCAAGATCGACAGAAGCACTGGGCTGATGCAAAGAGACGTCACTTGGAGTTCCAGCCAGGAGATCATGTGTTCTTAAAGATATCTTCGAACTGCGGAGTGATCCGATTTGGAAGACGGGGTAAGCTAAGTCTGAGATAAATTGGACCGTTCGACATACTCGAAAGAGCCGGTGAAGTGGCATACCGCTTAGCACTACCACCTTCATTGGAAGGAGTGCATAATGTGTTCCACATATCCCAACTCAGAAGGTATGTGAGTGACCCCAGCCATGTTCTCGACCATTCCGAGCTCACTATACAGCCTGACTTATCTTCTGAACAACAACCTGTGGAGATCCTGGACAGGAAAGTGAAAACACTTCGGAATAAGGAAGTCAACTTGGTTCGAGTGATGTGGAGAAAATACACTGCAGGAGAGTCCACTTGGGAAAGGGAAGATTAAATGCGTGCAAGATATCCACACCTTTTTGTAAACTAGTCCTCAAATAAAAGTTGTAAATTTCGAGGACGAAATTTTTGTAAGGAGAGTAGACTGTAACAACTCCATTTTTAGTATACAAATATTTGCTTTAAAATTAATGTATACTTGGAGTATTTACTTTTGCTGTTATCACATTAAATATTTAATTCACTCCTTAATTACAAGAAGGAGCTTGTAGCTCATTGGTAATACCTTGCACTGCTGAACCAAGCCACCAGAGTTCAAATCCCATACCCCACATTATTTTAATATTATTTTGTTTTAAATTTTTTAGAATTCCAACAGTCCACACGTGATAACTCCCAAAATTTCCACTAAACATGAAAAACTAAATGTACCAGAAGCTACATCAGGTGACCCCCCACCTCCTCAGCCCTCGACTCGACTTGACTCGGCCGAGTCGGACGGCGGACCGGCCGACTCGGGCCGGCGCCGCCGGCAGGACTAGGCCGGTCGGCCGAGTTGTCAACACCAAAAAGTTGGATTTTCCTATTCTTAACCCCCTTGCACACTCTATTTATTTGGGTCGTTTCCAGAGAGCTCATAATATCCCATTTACTCTATTTTTAATGAATTTTTAATGTGTTTTTACATTTTTTTAATTTAAAACCCTTTATCTACCATAACCCTAGCCTAACCTTATAAATATCAACCTTACACACTACCCCCTCACCCCAAAACTCTGAGCCAACTCTCAAGAAATCACTAGAAACCTTGTGTGCAATTGAAGTGAGCGAAAGGAGAAGCTCCGGCGAATTCTCCGGCGGATTTTCCGGCAACGACTCTATGAGCTCCCGGCGACGAAATGACGCACCGGTGACTCCTCCCGATCCATCTTCCTCTTGCCTTTGATCAAAACCCGTAAGTCCCAATTCTATCTTCGCTATTCTTATTATAAAATACGGAATTACAAAACCCGACGGAATCGGAACAAATCCGATTTCCGATTCGGATTCTTTATAAAACCTCACTTTTCTTTAATACAATCATGCTTAAACCAATTCATGTTGACTATTAAACATTAATCAACCATATTGATCAAGTTTCAAATCAAAAGTAATTGCTATTTCATTTTACCATATTTTCATTTAAATACCACATAGTTTCAATTCTACATATAATATCACAAAACTTGCTATACCTTTAAGTAGATCACGAGGTAATGACCTACCTCCTCACACACTCATATGCAATATAGCACAATACCCTCGGGAACATAGAATACGGGAAAACGACATCTTTACAAATAAATACCATTTACTTATAAAACCATTTTTCTTAATGATTTAGTATTTATACAAATCTTTGCAAAACGCCGCTACAACCAATTTTGGGGAACCCGTTCAGGATGGTGCGGATTATCTCACATCCTCGGGCTTAGTAGTACGAGATTCTGACCTCCGCAAGGAGCATTCGGTCTCGAAAGATTTAAAATACTACATCTTAAGAAAACGAGATTTCTAGAATATTATAGATATATATAAAAATTATTTTCATATAAATATATGTATATGTAACATAAAAATATCTATTTTGAAGTATTATAAATATTCCACCTTTTTCTAAAAATCACAAGAATCAATTTTACACTAAAATACCATGAATTCCATACAAAACCAATATTACAAATAAATACCTTTATTTATGAAATTAGGATATTTTCACTAAAAATATCACAAATATAAAATCTACATTTATACAACTCTAAAGATGATAATAAATACTTGGGGTGTATTTTGAAAACTATACAAAGTATTTTTACATAAAACCCCCTCAAATTCTATAATTTACCCTAAGGACCCTAGTAAATATAGGTTTAAGCGGGACCAATCTCTTGAACATCAGGGAGCCGGAGAAGTGGGTGCTTGCCTATCTAAAATAGACAACTTAACAACGGTGTTATCAATACGGTAATCGTCTTTGAAAAAAATACAAATCCTGCCGCCCATGTGCAGCGGTTCCCGATAACATCAAAACAATTAGGACTTCAATTTACTTTTCTAATTGTCTGACTCGGTTTGAATCTCATTATAATCTGACTTTAATATGATTCAAGTACAATCTGCAATCTACAATCTATAATTTACAATCAACAATATTCCAATTCAACATGAATCCATGAATCATTATTCAATCTATCAACTTGACTTAACCGAACCATGGATATACATTCCATTTACATGATTCTCCAGTTACATCCATGATTCTACAGTTACATACATGATTCTACGGTTACATCCGTTTATTTATATCATAGTTTCGGTCAGTCGATCAATTATACAATTTACAATACAAACAATATAAATAATACATCTCAGGGTTTAAGGGATAGATTGGTACGGAAGGTGTTAGAAGTGGCACGAGACAGTAAAACTCAATACACCTAACATGAATCCATTTGCTGTTGTACCGTGGCATAAACGGTTCCTTGTACTATACTTGCCTCTAGTCTCTGGCATATAGAGACTCCTCTCATATACACTGGCATTCTTCTGTACCAAGCTACAAACAACAGCGTTAACACAACATTACAACAATATAATACAACTTTAAAAGATACCTTCTTATTCTGTCTATTCTATTTCTCCCTTATCTTTGGGACTTACCGAGCGACCTGTTCGCTGAGACGACATTCTCTTTCTTTCTTCTTTGAATGTCGTCAGGTGATCTGGACACATCAGAGATCGAGCCCGGCGCTGAAGACTTGGACCAGTTCAGTGAAGACCCCGAGCTCTAGTACATTGTACATTTTCCATTTCAGTACTCTTCTTTTCTGTTATGCCATTGTTTAGGCATTGCTTTTTATTTCAGTTGTATTTACTTTCCATGCATTGTACAGAAAGAATGTGAATAAACAAAGTTTTTGTTTTTATTATATCTTGTCTCTTGTGCTTTACTTTTATATTTCTTAGATACGCTTAGCGTATTTACTTCATAGTAAATACGTAGCGGCCTTGTCGCATCCTCTGCCCGTATACTAGGAAGCGGGGCGTGACAGAACGACAAATTTTTGAAATTTCCATGGACGATGCCTCCCGAAAGTTTGCTGTCGTGCTAGACAACCTTGCAAAACGTAACTCTCCTACCACAGTGCTGATGAATTCTCCACTTTTTGTGGAGATACATAATGAGCCAAAGACAGTACGCTCGATCAAACGACTTTTCTCGACCATCCATAGAGTTTGGAAAGAAGTCCAAAACTCTGTTGTTGATGACAGCTACTCTCGGCGACCTAAGAAGCTCAAAGGTCAACAAGATAATAACAAATCCCCTCCCAAATTCAAAAATGCTCATACTCAGAAGATTCCAGCTATGATGGTTACTTCCAAAGCGGCTTCTTACAAAAGAAAGAGGTCGGATAGAGTTGTGGTGCCCGAGGAAAATTCTAAAGGCCAATATTCCAAACGCCCTAAGTCAGGGGGCATGGTAGTTCACACGGTATATATGATGAGCTCCAAAGATGATAGCGGAGGTTCCGTTTACCATATACCAATCACCTAGCCTATAACGAAAGACCAACAAAAGCTGCAGGAGATATTGGCTCAAGCAGCGGAACTCATGAGTCTACCGCCTAATGCAAATCCTGACATTGCTCCTAAAGGAAGAATGGGGCAGGAGTCTGATATTGACTACCTAAGACATATCCTTGAAAAGAAGGATGAGAGAGCTACGGAAATGAACGCTAGGATGGATAAGATGGCCCTCCTATTCCAAAGCATGGTCGAGATGATAGATCAATCGAAACCTCCGGCAGATAAGCCATCAGTAGTTGTTATCTAAGACAAAGGAGACACGTCGAATCCTCTACAAACCCCATTAGTGACAACTAAGGAGACGATCTCCAAAGCAAAGCGGACGAATATATCGCCCAGCAATTTAAAGCTCTTCTGGTCAGCGAAGCGGCAAGCAAGATGATTAAGACCGGCCAATCATACCTAGCATGGTATGACCAGAGGCAATACCCTCCGGGATATACGATCCCAACATTCCAAGTATACATGGGGACCGGCAATCCTCATCAGCATATCACTCAATTCAGATCTAAGTACGGCAACACCGTAGGAGATGATGTATTGCTTCTCCGCCAATTCGCACTGCTTTCGAGTGGTATTCGGAGCTTCCTAACGACTCCTGATCAGTCGAAAATATTGCATTTCTAACGCATCAATTTTCCTACCATTTGCACTCATCTAAAGGTGTTCGGTATGAATATAGCACATATTAGCAAAACATCTGTAAAATACCAACAAACCTGTGTTATACTTTAAAACCGACATTTTGAGGGAAATTGAGAGTTTATCATTGCATCGCATAATCTTTGTGTAGCGCAACCCTTGCCTCGAGAATCTGTGCAGGAAATTCCAGGAAAAGAACCGAAACTGTTAAAAGTGCTGAGAAAAATACGCCAAGTCCATGAATTGAGATCTGGCAGTGAACTAGAGAGAATTGTGAGATTCCACACATAAGAAAAGTGCTAAAAGAACAGCACCAACATCAGCCAGAATTTCCATGCTCTAAAGACTTCAAAGGGCCGCGGATCCGCAGCCGTAGGGCCCTTCCCGCGGCGGATTCGCGGCCACAAAGACACGTCATCAGCAGGTCTTCATGTCAGGTTTCTTATTTCAGGGCCCACACTTCTTCAGGCCACTGCAAACTCTAGAGAACTCTAGAAGCTTCTGTCCAAACAGCAAAGCTCTTTGTTCAAGCTAAACACTTCCAAGCTTCTTAAACAAGCCACTTAACTACCTAAGCCTAGAAGCTTCTCCCTAACCTCCAAGCTTATGAAGGAAGCTAGCCCTAACTAACTAGCTCTAGAACCTTCTACCTAACTACCAAGCTTACAAGTGAAGCTAAACTAAACCTAGCTTCTAAAGGAAGCTAATCTAAAGGTGGAGGCTGTAAAAGGGGCCCAAAGGCTTCTTTTCTAAAGTTGTTGATTATTGATCAATTTCCACCCACAAGTTGAGTGACACAACTTGTTCAAACCCTAACCCTGATCCAATCACCAAAGCCAATTCAAGATCTCCGAGTACAAATCAAGCAAGAAGCCTTCAACCTTTTAGAAGCGAAGCCGATCTTCAACCGAGCAAGTGATCCTCAAGACGATCCGCGACTCATGGAGACGGTGCGGAGCGAAATTGACGATCTAGTTCTTTCCTCGAATCTTGTAGATCTTGAGAGAATTGTAACAAAATTGTTGATAAATAAAAGGTGAAATTTGTTTCTTTTGCTTACTTTTACATTCTTGCATTTGTGATGAGATCTCAATTCTTGATTGTGTTTCTTGTTATGATGCTCAAGTAAAAACTCCGCTCGTGGAGGAGTCGAGAGAATCAATAGATGATGATGATTAGATCTTGAAATGATTCTTAATTCCTATAAGTTTTGTAAACTCTTGTAAATTGAATCATCGACAACCTAGTTTCGAGCGATGCTTTCTTGAATGTTTCCGCTCTTAATTAGTGATCCGCGATCGATGCTTGAATTTCCTAGAGGCTAGAGTGTGAATGAAATCAACGAAAGGATAAGGGATAGATGATGAAAGCCTAGTTTCCGCAAGAGATCCCTAATTCTCGTTGATCATCATCGATCTAGTATCAAATCATTAATGGATAAGAAAGCGTAATCACAAGTTATCATCACTTCTATAGATTCGATCGATTCCTACGAGCCTCACTTAGAATCTTGAAACCTAATTCGATTGGATATCATCAATTCTTGATTTTTAGCATTCTTGATATTAGATCTAGATTTTAATAATTCTTGAAATTCACTTTTAAATCTTGAATCAATCTCTCTTTTCTTTTCTCTTTAATTTTCAATTCATCTAAATCAAATACGATCAAATCACACTTTCTCTGTGGATGATCCGCACTCACTAACGAACCTACATCGACACCGTTATTGATTGCGGTTTACAAATTTCTTTGATTATGATCTTTATACATTTTCAAAACACGACACACAAAGACTCATTCAATCAAATGGCGCCGTTGCCGGGGATAGTGTGCTAATTTGTTCGTTTTTGAAATTTGAGTTGAAAAATTTATTCCATCAGAATTTTTAGATCAAAATTCGCGCAAACACTAAACGATTCGTTGTGATTTGTTGCAAGGAAATCTGGAATCTGTGGAGCTTGAGGAAAAATTTTCTGAATATTCCAGAGAGCTCAAGAAGTGAACAGGAACAGTTCCAAGAATTTTTGTGCAGGTATCACATCATCTGACCGTGCATCCGCGGTGAGAACAACTACATTGTGGCGGAACCGCGGCGTGTCAGAAGCTTCGCTGCACCAAAATTTTTAAGTATAATTCTCACTTTCTTATCTCTTCCTTGATCTGCTCCATTAACCAATTTCTGCAGGTTTCTTTGCAAAAATTCGCAGCGCCGCAAAAAGCAAAAATTGTGCGTGTTTGATCTTGGTTGTTTGCATTTTTAATATGGAAATTAAGGGGCAAAGACCAAATTCAGATTAGGTGGGGAGTTCATTACCCTTCCTAAGTCCCGAAAATCACAAAACTGCATCCGCATTACCCTCATTAACTAAAAAATATCTAGACATGACTCTAAAGACTGTCGCGCTCACTTAGGACAGGAGAAGGTCATGGGTAATCTATTGCTTATCCGCGTTTCTTTTGTGGTGTCTAAGGCAAGTGTGTCTAAGGCAAATGGTTACTTAATTAGGCCCACTACTTACGTAGTGGAGAACCTCCCACTTACCTGGCACTTACCTGGCCACAGGAGAGACAAAGAGGCAGTAGAGGATTGATCTTGCGACTTGTCTTCTGGCAGTTAGGAGCGGTCTAGAGACTTGACCTAGGTGACCATTAGACTTAGGATTGTGTGTGCATTTATTGTGATTTGCATCATTTTTTCAAAAATCCGTATCTTTTTCAAAACAAACACCACATCATCTTTTCCTTAATTATCTTAACGCTGCCACGTGTGCTAAACCTTTTAGTGCATGCTCGGCTGGACACGGGATTCTAGTGCCCGTCTTGTCCACGTTCCCCCGATCGACTCCGAAGTCGGTATTTCTACGTATACTTCTTCTTTACCCACCACCACACCCACTTCGATGGACGGTTCTCCATCGAACTTCCTTACCACTACTCTACCGCCGTCCACAGGTGCACAGAATCCACCCCGCATCTCTCTCCAAGAGAGATACTATCCTATGTGAAGTCCTCTTTCGACCTGACTTACCATTCCACCAGCCAACGGGGACAATTTTGAAATAAAACCCTAATACATCAACCTTCTACCAAAATATCACGGTCTCAAGTCTGAAGACGCATATGTCTTTATTACTAAATTTGAAAATGTATGCGCAATGATGGGTACCTCACAGCTTTCTGTGGATGCTATGCGTCTACGTCTTCTTCCATTTACCTTGTGCGATATAGCCAAGAAGTGGCTGTATAACACAACCGCACATTCCATTTCGAACTGGGAAGAATTCTTCGCAGCATTCCTTAATAAATTCTACCCCAATTATAAAACAGCTCGAGTCCGTAATGAAATAAATCAATTCACCCAGCTTCCGAATGAACCATTCTCGAAGTGTTTTGAACGCTTCAAGGATCTGTTGGTTCAATGTCCACATCACGGAATCCCTAGATGGGATCTGTGCAGAATTATATATGAGGGCATTAACCCTACCACTAAACAGAACCTTGAATCCATGTGTCAAGGCACTTTTATGACCAAAGACGATGGCGAAGCTTGGAAATTCTTAGAAGATTTCGCTGAAAGATCCTTACAGTGGGAGAGTGTATACCAGTCATCGTCTAGGGGTGGCATTCACCAAATTGATGTTTCCATAGGTGTTAGAGCCGAGATGGCAGCAATGCAAAAGAAGCTAGAAGCTATGGAACAAAAAATTTTAGCAGCCTCCCTAAATCTGATGTCGCTTCCCAAAACTGTATGTGGATGCTGTTCTGATCCTTCTCATTTGACGGAAGAATGTCCATTGAATTCTCCGTTTCAAGGTCAAGAGCATACCAATGCCGCTTTTCAAAGACCTAGAAACGATCCTTATTCTTCCACATATAATTAGGGTTGGAGGAACCACCCTAACTTTGCTTAGAACCAACAACAAAATCAAAACACGGTTCCAAACCAAAACAATTTCCAAAGGGCTCTTCCACCACAACAGCAATTACTTCAACTCACTCAGCACCCCTACCAGTCTCAAAATTTTCAAAACCAGGTCAACACTCCTGCACCTTCTAATCCTTTGCAGTTGACCTGTTCTGATGAATTCTCTACATTCACACAAACCATGAAATCACTTTTGTTAAATTTCATGGAAGTGTCGGCTGAGGTTAAGTCTTCTGTCAATGATATAAAGAAAAACTCAGCTTCCCAAGCTGAGAGTATAAAATCGATGGAAGCAGAAATTGCAAGATTGAAAGCCGAAATGAGTGTAAGAGAAAAAGGGAAACTTCCGTCTCAACCCCTATCGAATCCTGGACATTACAATGTAAATGCCATCTCATGTTGGGGAAAAGATTGATGATACTGAAAAATCTATCAATAATACCCCGACTGAGACCTTTCCTTCCATACACACTTCTACTTCTGATCCTTGTTCTTCTACCCCACCGCCTTCTTGCGAGCCTATTCTCTGTTTCCCTTTAGGCTCGACACCTCAGCAACGCTCTTCTATTCCACCACTAACGATCCCCATTCCTATTATGGGATCACTTCCACACACACCACCTTCTCCTATGATGGACCCAGTTCTTATTGCTAAAGCTCCTTATCCGAATCGGTTAAGGGGTAACAAATCGAGTCCACATATAGAGAAGATTATGGAAATGTTCAAACAGGTTAACATCAACATCCCTCTCCAAGATGCTATTCAACAAGTCCCCGCTTATGCGAAAATTCTTAAAGACTTGTGCACTACGAAGAGGAAGAATCAAGTGCCAAAGAAGGTCTTCATGACAAATAATGTTAGCACTGCGTTTACCCCACAGCTACCAAAGAAACGTAAGGACCCAGGATGTCCTACAATCTCGATTTTTATTGGGGGTAAAAATATCAACCGTGCTCTTCTTTACCTTGGCGCAAGTGTTAACCTGCTTGCTTCCATACTCTGTTTATGAGCAGCTGGGGATTGGAGAGTTGAAACCAGCTCACTGCACTCTCCAAATGGCAGACCGTTCAATCACCAAACCTAGGGGTGAACTGGAGAATGTGTTGATAAAAGTTGGGGAATTCCTATTCCCTGTGGACTTTATTGTTCTCGATACACAACCTGTAGCAAACCCACGGAATCAAATTCCGGTGATTTTGGGTCGACCATTCCTTGCCACTTCCAATGCTGTCATTAACTATAGAAACGGTTCAATGAACCTATCTTTTGGAAAAATGACAATTGAACTGAACATCTATAAAATTGGAAGTCATCCATCTGAACCTTCTGCTCATATACTTGATGTGTGCTCTGTCCACGAGATTGCTCCTGAAAGTTGCGGAGTTGATGAACTTTGCTTTGAAGATCTCGACGACACTACCACATCAATGTTTGATCTTGCACATCCTAGTGAGGACACATTTTCCACGCTTGAGTCCGACACTCTTGACTCATCACCATCCAAGTCTGTATCCTATGCAGGCTATGAGCTTCTCCTTGACTCCGAATATCATTCGATGATCCCACCTTCTATTATTTCTCCGCCAGCATTAGATCTCAAACTTTTACCTTCTCATCTTAAATATGCATATTTAGGTGAGAATGAGTCTTTACTGGTTATCGTATCCACTTCTCTGGCATCAGAGCAAGAGAATGCGCTTTTAACGGTATTGAGATCTAATAGGCAGGCATTTGGTTGGACCATGGCGGACATCAAAAGGATTAGTCCCTTGATTGTTGAACATCATATACATCTGATGGATAATGCCAAACCAACCCGAGAACCATAGAGACGGTTGAACCCCGTCATGAAGTATGCGGTGAAGAAAGAAATCGTCAAATGACTTGATAATGGTATCATTTACCCAATCTCCGATAGCCAATGGGTGAGTCGAATTCATGTCGTCCCAAAGAAATCTGGCATCACAGTCATTACCAATGAGGCAAATGAGTTGATCCAGACACGCGCCCAAACTGGGTAGCGTGTATGTATTGATTATAGAAAGCTCAATGCCGCAACGAGGAAGGGCCACTTTCCTCTACCTTCCATTGACCAGATGCTGGAACGCTTAGCTGGATGTGACTATTTTTGCTTCATGGACGGATACTCTGGCTATAATCAGGTCCCCATTGCCAAAAAGGATCAAGATAAAACCAAATTTACTGTCCTTTTGGTACCTTTGCTTATAGACGCATGCCCTTTGGGTTATGCAATGCTCCCGCTACATTTCAGCAGTGTATTATGGGGATATTCTCGGACATAGTCGAGAATTTTTTGGAGATTTTCATGGACGATTTCTCGATTTTCGAAGACTCTTTTTCTGACTGCCTATCTCATCTTGACGCAGTTCTTACTCGTTGCAAAGAGATGAACTTAACCTTGAATTGGGAAAAATGCCATTTCATGGTTCAAGAGAGAATTGTGCTTGGACAAGTTATTTCATGAAAAGGTATTGAGGTTGACAAAGCTAAAATAAATGTCATTCAAAACCTTCCTCATCCCAATTGCGTCAAGGATATCCGAACTTTTCTTGGCCATGCAGGCTTTTACAGGAGATTCATTAAGGATTTTAGCAAAATTGCTAGACCTTTAACTCTTCTCTTGGCCAAGGACACGACTTTTCATTTTGACTCGGATTGTGAGGCAGCATTCGACTCACTCAAACACTCTCTCACTACAGCCTCCGTTTTATCTTCTCCAGATTGGAACCACCCGTTTGAGCTTATGTGTGATGCATCAGATTTTGCAGTTGGTGCAGTTAGGAAAGCACATTGAAAAGATGCCACACGTGATCTATTATGAAAGTAAGACCCTGAACGATGCTCAAATTAACTATACAGCTACCGAAAAAGAACTTTTGGCGGTTGTATTTGCATTAGAAAAATTCAGGCCTTACTTGATTGGCTCACCAATTGTTGTGTACAACGACCACTCCGCCTTGAAACATCTTTTGGCGAAGAAGGATGCTAGAGGTAGGCTAATACATTGGATCCTTCTATTACAACAATTTGATCTTGTTATCAAAGATAAGAAAGGATGTGAAAACATTGTAGCCGACCATCTTTCGCGCATCTCTTCTTCACCTGTGACCCTACCGATCAATGATTCTTTTCCGGACGAACAACTCTTGAACGTATCCAATGAACCTTGGTTCAGGGATATTATGAATTATCTTGTCACGGGACTTATCCCCAGTGAATGGTCAAAACAGGATAAACAACGTTTTCTATCCCAAGAAAAACACTTTTACTGGGATGAACCATATCTGTTTAAGTATTGTCCTGACCAGATCATTCGCCGGTGTGTCCTGAATGAGGAATTCAAGAGTGTTCTATCTTTTTGTCATGATCAGGCATGTGGGGGTCACTTCGGTCCTAGAAAGACGGCGGAGAAGGTTTTGCAATGCGGTTTTTATTGGCCGACCTTGTTCATAGACGCATTTGATCATTGCAAAACCTGTACACAGTGTCAACACACGGGTAGGATTTCCCGAAGAAATGAGATGCCACAGCAACCCATTTTAGTGGTTGAAATTTTCGACGTTTGGGGCATTGACTTTATGGGTCATTTTCCCAACTCCTTTGGGAATCTGTACATACTGCTTGTGGTTGATTACGTCTCAAAGTGGGTTGCAGCTATTCCTTGTCGCACTAATGACAAGAAGGTTGTCATTAGGTTCTTAAAAGAAAACATCTTTTCGCGATTTGGACACCCACGCGCTGTCATTAGTGATAACAGGACATATTTCTGCAACAGGTCTTTTGAGACTTCAATGCGGAAATATGCAATCAACCACAAACTTTCCACACCCTATCATCCCCAAACGAGCGGGCAGGCTTTTCAAACAGACAAATCAAAGAAATTCTGGAGAAAATTGTTTCGAAAAATAGAAAAGATTGGTCAACCAAATTGACGGAAGCTCTTTAAGCATTCCGAACTGCATATATAACCGATCTAGGGATGTCTCCTTATAGGTTAGTGTTTGGTAAGGCTTATCACCTACCGGTCGAGATAGAGCACAAAGCAATATGGGATATTAGAGAAATCAACTTTGACTTGAATCAAGCCTGCAACTTTCGGAAGCTGCAATTAAACGAGCTAAGTGAACTCCGCGATGAAGCTTATGATAACACTGTAATTGTAAAGAATCGGACGAAGGTATTTCACGATAAAAACATTTTGAGGAAAACTTTTATACCTGGTCAACAAGTCATTCTTTATGATTCACGACTACACCTTCACGCGGGTAAGCTACGATCTCGGTGGAAGAGACCTTTTATTGTGCGGTCTGTATACCCGAACGGGGCAGTTGAGGTAGAAAATGTTAAAAACGGTACATTTTTCAAAATGAATGGACATAGATTAAAGCCGTATTTTTCCACTGACCCCACGGAGGAGCTCCTGTTCTTACAGGAGCCATTTTATCTTGATTAAAATTCCTTCATCTCACCTCCATGTCCTGTAAATTACTGCATCATCTTTTGAATGGAGGTGAGTGAAAAGAATACGTTTGCGGGAGGATTTTCCGATCATATTTATTGCCCCCATTAATAAATTTCCTCCCAAGCTTACAAGTTTTTTGAGAGTTAGTGGATGGCAACAGTGAGGACACTGTTGAAAACAAGTTTGGGGGAGGTTTGTGCTTATATGCGCATTATTTGCATTATATTTTGCATAAGCACAAAACATTTTTTGAAAACCTATAAAAATTTAAAAAAAATTCAAAAGATAAAAATATTTAATATTTAATATTTAATTTGTACATAAATAAGATAATAAAAGATTAGATAGTGAAAAATTACATCCAAAAGATTAGAAAAATTTAAGAAAACCTAGAAAATTAGAAATTTCCTTAAACGAACTAGTAATAAGTAGTTATGAGCCGTTGTCCCAAGGGTTAGTAAGATGAAGGAAGTCACTAATCTGAGGATAAAAATAAGTCTGAAAAATAGTTCATATTCTGGAAGCCAAATATTTGAACGTTGATACCCTGCTATTCGCATTTACACACGTCTTGAAACTTAGGATAGTAGAGGATACCTTGAAATGCTCTTGTCTAAAAGCCAAAGTATGAAGGAAATAAAAAATGAATAAAATATAAAATGGTGAAGAAGAAAAAATAAACACTGGTTTTGTTATCGCCAAGGCAGCAATAAAAAAATATAGCGAAGGTGTTTCATCACTTAGTGCCTTAGACCAACTGGTCTGGGAGTCACTACTAAGCCTTAGGTGGTGCAAGACGAGGAAAATACTAAAACACTGTATAAGCAAGCACATGAGTAATCGGTCGGTTAGTACCTCAAGAAGTATTAACGGTCGCATGAAAAATGTGTGAGCAACTTCATCTAAATATTCATTAATTAAAAAGTACCGAGACAGATGGACAAGAGTATGATAGCTTGAATTGAATTCTCCGGGTGTAGGGATGTCTTTTAAACACACGTAGGGTTATATGATCGATGTTTGGAAGAAAGATAGGAATGAAGAATAAAGACAATGTTTTATTTAGGGATGATGTGATTTCTAACATCTTTTACTATTAAGATAGGGCTCATGACAACCGAAAAGCTAGTATAGTTGGAAACTCTAATTTTCAAAGTCTTTCTTTTACAATTCTTATCTTTAAATGTAATATTCACGGTCTTCCTTTTATTATTGGATTTTGTGGGTGCAATCCGCTGAAAACCCTCAGGAGACAACACTCCTCCTACTAGGGACACCTAGAGGTTTAAAGGCTTGTTGCACATGCTCAGTGCAATCGTGTTGCCTACGAAAGTATGCTAGTTGGTTTTTTCTTTTTCTTTATTTTCTCCTTCTCTTTTTAATTAAACAGTTTACTCGAGACGACCAAAAATAAGTTTGGGGGAATTTGAT
Source organism: Agapanthus africanus (assembly GCA_030015575.1). Lineage (NCBI taxonomy): Eukaryota > Viridiplantae > Streptophyta > Magnoliopsida > Asparagales > Amaryllidaceae > Agapanthus > Agapanthus africanus. The sequence goes on from JASDDO010000004.1 coordinate 363,362,623, forward strand.
CAGTCGAAAATATTGCATTTCTAACGCATTAATTTCCCTACCATTTGCACTCATCTAAAGGTGTTCGGTATGAATATAGCACATATTAGAAAAACATCTGTAAAATACCAACTAACTTGTGTTATACTTTAAAACCGACATTTTAAGGGAAATTGAGAGTTTATCATTGCATCGCATAATCTTTATGTAGCGCAACACTTGTCTCGAGAATCTGTGTAGGAAATTCCAGGAAAAGAACCGAAACTGTTAAAAGTGCTAAGAAAAATACGCCAAGTCCAAGACTTGAGATCTGGCAGTGAACTAGAGAGAATTGTGAGATTCCACACATAAGAAAAGTGCCAAAAGAACAGCACCAACATCAGCCAGAATTTCCATGCTCTAAAGACTTCAAAGGGCTGCGGATCCGCGGCCGTAGGGCCCTTCCCGCGGCGGATCCACGACTACAAAGACACGTCATCAGCAGGTCTTCATGTCAGGTTTCTTATTTCAGGGCCCACACTTCTTCAAGCCACTGCAAACTCCAGAGAACTCCAGAAGCTTCTGTCCGAACAGCAAAGCTCTTTATTCAAGCTAAACACTTCCAAGCTTCTTAAACAAGCCACGTAACTACCTAAGCCTAGAAGCTTCTCCCTAACCTCCAAACTTATGAAGGAAGCAAGCCCTAACTAACTAGCTCTAGAACCTTCTACCTAACTACCAAGCTTACAAGTGAAGCTAAACTAAACCTAGCTTCTAAAGGAAGCTAATCTAAAGGTGGAGGCTATAAAAGGGACCCAAAGGCTTCTATTCTAAAGTTGTTGATTAATGATCAATTTCCACCCACAAGTTGGGTGACACAACTTGTTCAAACCCTAACCCTAATCCAATCACCAAAGCCAAATTCATGATCTCCGAGTACAAATCAAGCAAGAAGCCTTCAACCTTTTAGAAGCGAAGCCGGTATTCAACCGAGCAAGTGATCCTCAAGACGATCCGCGACTCACGGTGACGGTGCGGAGCGAAATCGACGATCTAGTTCTTTCCTCGAATCTTGTAGATCTTGAGAGAATTGTAACAAAATTGTTGATAAATAAAAGGTGAAATTTCTTTCTCTTGCTTACTTTTACATTCTTGCATTTGTGATGAGATCTCAATTCTTGATTGTGTTTCTTGTTATGATACTTGAGTGAAAACTCCACTCGTGGAGGAGTCGAGAGAATCAATAGATGATGATGATTAGATCTTGAAATGATTCTTAATTGCTATAAGTTTTGTAAACTCTTGTAAATTGAATCATCGACAACCTAATTTCGAGCGATGCTTTATTGAATGTTTTCGCTCTTAATTAGTGATCCGCGATCGATGCTTGAATTTCTTAGAGGCTAGAGTGTGAATGAAATCAACAAAAGGATAAGGGATAGATGATGAAACCCTAGTTTCCGCAAGAGATCCCTAATTCACGTTGATCATCATCGATCTAGTATCAAATCATTAATGGATAAGAAAACGTAATCACAAGTTTTCATCACTTCTATAGATTCGATCGATTCCTACGAGCCTCACTTCGATTCTTGAAACCTAATTCGATTAGATATCATCAATTCTTGATTCTTGATTTTTAGCATTCTTGATATTAGATCTAGATTTTAATAATTCTTGAAATTCAGTTTTAAATCTTGAATCAATCTCTCTTTTCTTTTCTCTTTAATTTTCAATTCATCTAAATCAAATACGATAAAATCACTTTCTCTATGGACGATCCGTACTCACTAACGAACCTACATCGACACCGTTATTGATTGCGGTTTACAAATTTCTTTGATTGTGATCTTTATACATTTTCACAACACGACACACAAAGACTCATTCAATCAACTCCATTAAGACTTTTGATAAAATGGAGATGCCCTTCTGCAAAAGATTCGCCAGTGCAAGTGAACGCATCAATATGACGGCATAGGTCAATGAAAGAATCAAGCCGAACGAGGCATGGGTTCAATATGCTATCCGACGGCGAAACCTGTAGTCTGTGTGCGAGTAGTGTATCGGCGAAACTCCAGCCGTCGAAATGTTCGTGGCAACCATCGATCGACACTCACATGTATACCTGTTCATGGCCTTCTTCAAGCCTACTACTTTCCAAGAGTTTATTGATAGGCTAGCCCAGCTGGATTCGATGGGTTAAGGTCCTTCCTCTTCGGGCGGAGACTCACAAAATAATTAAAAGAAAAGCAAGGCGGCGTTTGTCGCCAATGCACAGCAGAAGAAGAGCAGTGTTAAAGCATCCAGTCGCCAAAACAATAATCGTACGGAGCCGACTCTTGAGGAAAGGATGGGGCACAAATATTCGTTCCCTCGCGATAAAACAAAGAAGTTGTTTGAGCTCGCCATGAACAATGGCATGCTGACGTTTCCTGAGCTACGACGACCAGCCCAAGCTAATGAGATCAACAATCCAAATTACCGCCCCTACCATCAAGTGGTAAGCCATCCGATCAAAGACTGTTATGTCTTCAAGAACTGAGTCTAGGACCAATATAAATAGAGTAAATTCATGTTATCGGATAAATGGAAGGTGAATCCACCCCAGAAGCATACCCCTAAGGTGGATAATACGCAGGGGGCATCCTGTTCATTTGTAGAAGACTCTCAAAACAAAGAAGATGCTAAAGGACTTGCGAGCATGTCCTGCAATTAGGTGGAAAAACCACTTGAACCGGAGATTATAGAAAGGATGCCGAAGCCACGTCCTGCACTGAAGACTGATAACAAATGGAAAAACTCCCAAGTTAAGTCTTCCAAGAAGAAGAAAAAGAATGAAAAGAAGACCGTGTAGCCTGCTGAATATATAAACAGCCATACGGAGATACAGAAGTATATAAATGCGCTAGAGGAATATAACCAGAAGGCACGCTCACCAATCACTCATGAAGAGTGTCTTCGACACATACTCAAGTGTACCAGTGAGGATGATAGGGACTCATATGAGGAGGCAGAAGAACGTGTGGAAAGCTACCATATACTCTCGTTCTTCTATATATGACGAAGAAGCTCCAGCTGCGTCCGAAAGCGATTCATACGAATAAGGGACAGAATCAATGCCAGAGGCTCTAAGCTCGCCTCATGATGACTTAATTGAAAAGTTCTTAAACAAGCCTCCTCTAACAAGTAAAGAAAACCAAAGGCGTGAAATGGCCATATATGAAAAGTCCAGACAGTTGCGTCTAAATAGGCAAGCCGCGGAGAAGGTGAGTTATGTAGCTCCCCAACCAAAGCAAAATATATCGCCGAAGAATAAAAGCAAGGTCAATGCTGAGAAGCACTTCGCTAAGGCCTTATCGAAAGGGATGAAGCTACCAACCGTGAAGATGTATACCCCAGGGGTTGTAGACTTCAAAGGTGGAGAGGAGCACCCAAAATATTATCTCTACCACCGGAGAGTCCATCACCCCATCGACGAATGTAAAGTGTTCGAGAAATGGTGGAAAAAGTATGTTTTCCATAAAAGGCATTTAAAAAGAGAGAAGCGGAAGGACAAGGCTCGCCTGCTCCCGTATGATAGTTTCGAAGCAAACAGCCAGGCAAGATCAGTGACCGAGAGATGTTGTATGACCAAGGCTCGGTCTTCAAAAGAAGGGATTTCAGTAGTGCCAACTTTTGGAAGTGACTCGGAAGATGAAATCCCCGTCAACCTCCCTTATGGAAGCTCCTCATCAAGAGAAAAATAAAAGACAAAAGACTACGGTAATATCCATCTATGGAACCGCCCCTTTCCCGAGAAAAACCCTAGGCCTACAAATAAGGATCCAATGAATCAAGATAAGGGTAAAGGGAAGACGCCCGAAGAGATTGTTCTAGATGAAGAGGTGGCTAAAGATCTCGCCGCCATAGATCCGCCCAAGAGAAATAAGGTAGACTATAATGTGTTAGCCCAACTTAAAATGCTATCTTCTCACTTGAGTATATACGATACTCTACTCTTGTCGAAAGAACTTCGGGAAATTCTAATCAAAGCACTGGAGGAGCCTGATCAGTTCCAGGCGTTCTTCGTAGAGAAAAAGATGACAGATGAGCTTGCAGAAGCCAATACCGCCGACATTACCTTCAACGAGGAAGATTTGCTTTTGGGAACATTCTAGCAAAACAGACTCCTCTATGTAGCTGGATACTGTGAAGACAAGAGGATAAATAAGATCCTCATTGACAACGGCTCCTCAATCAACCAGCTGAATGTAAAGGTTCTCAAGAAACTGTCTATGGATGCTCGATACCTTGGCCGGGAAAAGATTACCATCTTAGGGTTCGACTCACAGTCTTCGCGAACACCTGGCTCCATGATGTTAACGCTTCGCTTCGGGCAGCTCTTCACGAATGTCAAGTTCCACGTCAACGAAAGCAAGACATGTCATAAAGCTTTACCCGGTAAACCTTAGCTGCACGAGTACAATGTCATTCTTTCTACACAACACCGGTGTATGAAGTATTTCAAGGATGGCCAAGAGAACGTCATCACAGGAGAGCTTAACCCTTTTTCCATGAATGAAGTACGGAAATATGAAGATGCTAAGTACTTCCTATCGGATTTCGAAGATACTGAGAAGTGCGGTAAGCCAAAAGATAAACAAGTACAAGAGGCTACCATCCCAGTGTTTGGAAGCAATTTTAAGGGAGAAGAAGAGATAGTGTTCATGGGTCAACACCCGAGGGAAACCAATAAACATAGCTCCTCAACCCCCATTCCAGTCTTCGGTGGTGACTCGAAAGAAGCAGCTGATGCAGCATTCTCTACCCACCCGCAGGTAAAGATTCCCGATGAAACAAACCGAGCTCAGGAGTATGAAATTCTAACAATCACAATTGAGCAGTTGTCGGTCCCAGGAGTGTGGGATGCTAACAATCACAAATATTGTGGTCCCTCGAAATCGGCATACATTACTCTCGTTAGGCTTGATGTATGTTGATATGAGAATACTATTGCCGTGCTTATTTTAGAACTGCATATCTTTTATTCCTGTATTTTTTCTTTATGTTTATCATATGCTTCATGCTCTATTCCTGTTTATATTAAAAATGTAATCTTGAGAGACATATTGTTCCCTCTTAAAAAATGTTGCAGCGCCTCATGTGTAAAGCATGTGAGTAGCGCCCGCGTGCAAAGCACGTGAACGCCGAGGCCATATAATATAGCAGCGCCCGCATGCAAGGCACGTAAGCGCTAAGGCCATATAATATGGCAGTGCCTCATGTGCAAAGCATGTGAGCACTGCCGCGTGCAAAGCATGTGAACGCCTAACCATATAATATGGTCGCGTCCATGTGCAAGCTACGTGATCGCTAAGGCCATATAATATGGCAGCGTCCGCGTGCAAAGCACGTGAGCGCTAAGGCCATATAATATGGCAGTGCCTCACGTGCAATGCATGTGAGCATCACTGCCAATATTTGAAGTCAATCGGCTTTAGATAGAAATAAATTCTATTTGGGAAAAATATTTCCCTAATCTTTCCAAAACAAGAAAGATTTGCTCTGTTAAATAGAGAATTCTTGGATTAAAAAATCCAATAGTGTCTAAAACTTACCATTCAAATCAAGAGATAGAATTAAATTCTATATGAAAAATATTTTTCTTGATCTTGTTAAAATGATAAGAAAAATATACTCTGTTAAACAGAGGACTCTTGGATCAAAGATCCAACGGTGATTAAAAATTACCGATTGATTATAAGATCAATTTGATCAATAAAAGATCTTTTAAACGAGATATTCTCTCAACAAATCAAAGATTTCTCATACCCTATATAAAGGACGCAAGAGATTAAATTTCGAATCACCCTCATAAGCTTCTGCTACAACTGAGAATTTAATTCTCTTTAAAGATCGTCATCCTCTTCATAGATCTCCTTTTTCCTATCTCATGTATAATATGGGCTTAACCCTCCATAAGAACTTGGTTCTTCCTTTGAATCTAATATCCATAAGACAACTCTCTCATAAAAATGAGAATTAATTTCTTAGAGAGAGAGATATTGATCTTAAAGATCAGGAGAAGAATTTGGTGCATGTTCACCATTATAAAAGAAATGAAAAGAGAAAAAAGAAAAGAAAAAATATGGAGTTTTATCTTCAGGAACTTAGTTCCCAATATTTATATATTTGAGAATTTAGATTTTACATAAAAAAAGATCTTCAAAAATGTTCTCAAGGGACCTGCCTTCTTGTGAAAAATATAAAAATTTTGATCCATCTCTTTAAGAGTTTAACTCTATTAAAGATCAGAGTTTAATCTCTGCACATGTGGCAGTGTCGCACGTGTTTAACACGTGAACGGCCCATGAAGATGCTCAATACTGAGAACTCCCCAAATCACGACATGTGGCAGATGACGTGTCCCAAGGCTTATGAAAAAGGAGTAAGAACGGTACGTTGAAGGCGTGCCCCGGGCCTTCCTCCCAAGGACGTTCCCGACCCTCGGTGGCCTTCCAGATCACTCATATGCTCATCTTCCAAATAACCATTGGCTCGCCTCCGAGCCCTCCTGCACGCTGAGCTTCCTCAGCCCTCCCAACTTGCCCTCATGCTATCATAGAACCAAGCTTGCTTAGCCTCCCGCTCGCCTCCGAGCCTCCCGCTCGCCTCCGAGTCTCCCGCCGCGCTCAGCTTCCTCGGTCTCATCGACCGACCCAGAGCGCAGATCATCAGAGTCTCGGACATGGCCCCGCGAATCTCGCCATATGCGAGATATCCGCCGCCCCACGACCCCGCGTCCCACGCCATCGCATTCCTCCTTTAACGGGCGTATCTCTCCATTAATGGAGGATCCCGCCATTCGCGCAGACGCGGCTCCAAGGGCGTAACGGCCGGCGTAAATCTCGCGCCCGCCAGCGCATGGCTGCCACTATATAAACCCCCTCTGAGACGAATCAGGTAAGGCAATTATTATCCAATAGACCGCTACTCTGCCCAAATACCTCGACTAACTTGATCGTCGGAGGGTCCACGGTGGTACAACTACCCCGGGACTTCCTCGCAGGTAGCTCGGCTTCATTCCAAATCAAGCCCACTGAGATCCACACGCAGCAAGAGGCAACCCTCAAACCTAATCTCAGTCATCCATCTACGCTTGCCATAGATCAATGGAAAACAAAATCTGAAGGAGATCCAGCCCTCCATCAGTTGGCGCCGTCTGTGGGAAATTCGAAAATCTTGCTCAACCAAAGTTGATTTTCCAATCTCGAACTCATAGCGAGTGATCACCGTGATGATCCAAGCACTAGACGCCGTCCTACCCACAATGGAGGCGCGGGTGTATCTCCTCCTCCCCTGAACTCCATTCACGCACTGTCTGCACGAATAGATCGGCTCGCGTCCATCGTGGATGCGCTTGTCCGTGTCCAAACGACGGGACAAGCTCCCCAAGTCGCCGCTCCCCCACCTCGGGAGCGACACATAGGGAGAGAATACACTTCCCATGCCGGCACATCCGAGCACCGTCTCGCTATCTCCGGTGGCCACAGATCCCCCGTGGCGACCAATTCGATGACCCGGTGGGCACCTCACAGCTCAACGCCAAGGTCTTATGAAAGAGCGCCCCGCCCTGAGGCCCATTGCGCTCCTGTCCCTCCTGAGGAGGTGTCGGTTAGCTCGCCTGCTCCCAGGCATGGCCGGCGCCCTCTCCCTCAACAGGTTCGCATGGACGGGACTCACCACGGTAGCTCGAAGACGACCTCGCCAGGGACCTGAGGAACCTTATTGAACGGAACCGGAACCGCGGCCAAGCGCAGGTCGCCAGCGGCAGGGGACATAAATCCGAGCATGCCGGATCCTCGGGATACCACGACTGACTCGATGCCCTCGAAAAGAAGATCGAGGGTATAAATCGTGAGAGTGGTCCTTCAAGTGACGGGGCTAGATATGTCGCCGACTCGCTTACAAGGCCCTTCACTGAAGAGCTGCTCATTGTCCACGTCTCTTCTAGGAACAAACCTCCAAAGGTATCACTCTTCGACGGAAAGTCCGACCCGAAAGACCACTTGGACGCGTTCACAGCAGGGATAAGCTTCCAGGACAACTCCGACGCATTACAATGCCGTGCATTCCCCGCCACACTCATCCTCTCTGGACGAGACCGGTTCCAAGGACTCATGCCATGCCCCATCTCCACCTTTGATGAGCTGACCGTCCAATTCCTCGGTCATTTCGTCCGGAACATGCGGCAGAAGCGGACCATCGAACACCTCTTCACTATAAAGAGCGGGAACATGGAGTCTTTCAAAGGATATGTCACCCGCTTCTAAAACGTTCTCCTTAAGGTCCCAGAGCACCGGGACGAGACGGTCATCACGGCCCTTAGGTCGGGTCTTAGGCACAAGGAGTGGCTCCGCTCCTTTGCATTAGCACAACCTGAGACCATGGACGAGATAAAAGCCTGGACCGAACGAGAGATCCAGCTCAAGTTTGAAGTGAACGCAAACCTACCCCGGGCCGAACAGGCCGATCAAAAGAAGCAAGCCAGAGAAGAGAAAAAGAAGAGTGAACGGCCAAAGCCGTACTCCCCGAAGTTCCAGGAGTATACCCCACTCAAAATCTCCTAGACAGAGCTGTTGGAAGAGGCGAAAGGCGAGAGATTCTTCAAACTCCCCCCGGTCAACAATAATTCGGCCAAATGGACGCGGGGCCCCTATTGCGCTTTCTACAGGTAGCAGGAACACCCCACCGAAAACTGCAAACAGCTCCGAGATTACATTGAGGAGCTAATTCGCTCAAGGCACCTGGCAAAATACTTGCGGGAAAAGCGACAAGCAGACAGAGAGCAAGAGCAGTGCCCCCTCCCGGCGAGTTGACGATCGGCCAAATCATGGTCGTATCAGCAGGGGTTGTGCCTGGAGCCGGCGAGATCCGACGCCTCCTGCCGGTCGAAGGGACAAGCCGCCAGCCCATGAAGAGAGCCAAAACAGCCGAGCCCATCACCTTTACCGACAAGGACCTCCATGGGATATCCTTGCCCCACAATGACCCCCTGGTGATTACAGCGCGCGTCCACCGCTACGAGGTTCAAAGGATACCGGTCGACTCGGGAAGCTCGGCAGACATCCTCTTCTACGAATGCTTCCTACGTATGGGGCTTAGCCCATCGGACCTGAGGCCGACTGCCCACATCCTGTCGGGGTTCACCAACCACTCCATCCCGGCAGAAGGAGTGGTCACCCTCCTGCTTAACATCGGGGAGGGAGGCCGCACGCGTACCGTTCCTGTGGAGTTCATTGTCTCCAGAATTCCATCGGCCTACAACATCCTCCTGGGATGCCGGACGCCGAATTCCTTCTGGGCCTAGATATTGACCTACCACCTAGCAATCAAGTTTCCCCTCGACCAAGGCGGGATAGGTCGAGCCTACAGGAACCAGCAAACCGCGAAGATTTGCTTCATAGCGACATCTAAGCCTGAAGAGAGAAACGACGACCTTGAAAGCACGGATGATTTCAGGGGTTTTTTGGATACTCGGGACGAGCACAAAGAAATCCGAAGAGCCCCGGTGGAGCCGCTAACAGAGGTCCCCCTCGTCGAAGGGGACGATGAATGAACTGTCCAAACCGGGTCACTCTTAATGGGGGTTCGGCGCGACGACCTGATCCACTTCCTCAGAGGAAACTCAGACGTGTTCGCCTGGGTACCCGCCGACATGCCTGGGATCGACCCAAAAATAATATCACATAAACTCGGGGTCGACCCGGCGGTACGACCCATCAAGCAGAAGAAACGAAGCTTTGCCCCGATCAAGCAAAAAGTGATCGAGGACGAGGTTGACAGGCTGCTCGGAGCCAACTTCATTCGGAACGTGGCTTACTCGGAGTAGTTGGCGAATGTGGTCATGGTTAAAAAGGAAAGCGGGAAGTGGCACATGTGCATCGACTTCACTGACCTCAACAAGTCCTGCCCGAAGGATAACTATCCCCTCCCACGGATAGATCAGCTCGTCGACAGTTCGTGTCACGATCCGCAAGGTAAGGAACGCGACCGGTACTTAAGTTACGAAACGTCTCAAGGCGTCCGTAAAATAAGTAAGCCGAAGCCCAGAATACAAAACCCAATTAAGAATTAGAGTGAAGGAAACCAATTTATTTAAATCATTTTACTCCATTAAACCACATCAAGATTCCTTTTTAAAACAACTTTCCCTTTTTCCAAAAATTCCGGCAGAACCTCCTTCGTAAAAACAAGCCCCAATGGGTACAAAATGGGAATATCAATGAATAACATGAATATGGCATCCCCAAGCGGGAGCTAGCTCTTCGCCTCAAGGCGGTCATAAATCCCACGCAATATAAAATACAATGTGCATAAATAAGAATGAAAGCACAGACAAAATAACATGTCGACTCAAGTGAGCTCGACCCCACATAACATAAATCCATAAGTCTCGCAACCTCGTCTCTAGGTCAATATACAGTAATCCAAATAAACTGGTACAGCTGAAATAGTAGTAGTAGATGGAGTACTCTAGATACAATGATCATAAATAAGGTGGTACAAAATGATAACAACCCACCTATGAGCAAAAAGCCTCAAATCCAGGCAAAGAGAGCAAAAGAGGCAAAAGAGGCAAAAGTGTCCGCCGCTACAGTGCTGACGGAACGGACCTGCAGAAAAGCTGTGGCACAACGGGGGTGAGTTGCCAGCTCGTGAGTAATAAATAACATCTACTAAGGCTATCGCATGCATGCACACAAGTATCCTAGCATCCCTAAAGCAGGTATGGCTATATGTACTAACAGGTATGTATGCATCATCAGGGTACTAACAAGTATGTATGTCACATGGATGTAATAACAGGTATGTATGCCACATGAATATACTATCATGTATGTATGCTATATGATTCAACTCAAGATCTCATCATGTAGGTATAAGAATTGTTCTTTATTCTTTTTTTTCTTGAAACTCTTTTTAAAATCAGCATAATATCCATGGAATCAACAAAATCTGTGTCCAGCAACGACACCTCAAAACTGTCTCAACCTCATATATCCATGTCAAGTATCTCTGGCCTCAGCTGTCCGGCTGATCCATCCCAAATATCCATATCTCAGTGTAGCGGCCACGGTCGGTATCCTCTGGATATCCGCCGTGCCAAATGAAGTCATCGGTAGGTCATCCGTCCGCTGCCTGGCTCAACGCCATCTCCTGCGATCTTCTTGCCCCGGGGTACCGTACCAGGCCCACCATGTACCCGAGACGGTTCATCCACCTCCTTGAAACGGGTCTCGAAAACCACAGCAAACTCATGGTGGACGACACTTTACATCACAAGAAAACCGCAACTTTTATATTTTAAAAGATTATAAGTTTGAAATCTTGCGGCTTTCCCCCGAAATCCAGAAATATCATAAATCTTATGAAATCATCATGGTGCATATGTCAATAATAATGAATGCAAATGGTATCAATGTTCAAGTTGCAATGTATGATTTATACTAGGCATGAGAAAGTGATATAAGGATATATATATATATGCACGAGAATAGCGATTCTTATGATTTCATTTTAAATATTTATCGCAATAGCACAGGTCTAAGCAATTAACATGTTTCATATTTATAGTTATCTAGTGCCGTGACATGGCAATTACCAGGGTGTGTGTACACATGAATAGTGCTCGTGCTACATATAAAAACCTGGTAATGGTGCATGTGTCCTACAGAATGAGTTTGCGTATATGGGTACAACATGTAGATCCTACTGCAGCAAACATGCAAGTATTATTATTCTAATGTCACGAGTAACTATCAAAGTTGACTATTTTCAAATTTACTAAATCTATCGGGCGACTCACGCCATCCAAACGATCGTCCCCCGTAGATGTTAAATCTACTCACCCGTGATCCCGTGCTAGGTGTGTCCGACCACCTACTTCCCTTTCTCTGCTGTGCTTGAAGTCCCCGCCGGCAAACCTAGAATTTACAAAAGTCACATATATCAGGAAAATCCTGCAAAAACACGATATATCGATCAAAAGGATACGCGTGCGTGAAACTAAAATGCGCGTGCACACGACACGTCGCGACGCGCACAAACCCACCAGAACCTATTCTGACACGCTGTGTCGCGCAGCGCGCCACAGTACCACGCATATCACGCGCGTGTCGCATAAGTTTAAAACATCGAAAACACGTTATTGGCTCCAGATTTTGCCTCTGGACCCAACATAAAAAGTTATGGATACAAAAAACCCTAGCTACCCAGGATAAACCCACACACCAAAACCCAACACCTCCACCCCCATTCTGGCCGCAATTTGCGGCCAGATACATTAAATCTGCGGCCAAAATAGGGAGAGGGGTCCCCGTATTTTGTGTGTGTGTCTCTACTAAGGTCACTGTGCTACAGTCTTCACAATTTTTCTCTGGGTGGATCAGGTCAAAAGCAGATTTCAGAAAGGCTAAAAAGTCGCTAAAACTGCTAATTTACGCCAAGTCGGACAACTCGGGTATTTCTATGGAGTCTGGGACAAATCTTGGTTTCACTAGTCCTAACAGCACTTACTAAGGTTATATTAACAATCCATACCATCACTTTGCCAAAATTCCCCTAAATTACCCAAAATTACCATTAAAACACATAATAAACCATAACTAAGCTAGATAACCATAATTTTAGCAATTAGGAGTCGGGTTAAGGGATTATATCTCTAGACACCCTAGGTGAAGGAGAAGAGAAGGAGGAGGAAGGTGTGTGTTGTTGCTACAGCCCCTAGTGCCTCAAATCCTTGCTGCAGTTGCTGCTGTTACTGCTCTGTTTACTGCTGATGCAGTGGCTGTTGTTTTAGCTTTGGTGTGGTGAACTTTTTCAGAGTTGCTGTTGTAACAGCAAGTGAAGAAGATGCTGAAGTATTTGTGGTGGAGTGTGGGGTGTGGTGATGTTGTGTGAGTGTGGCTTGAAGTTGGGGGGGCTGTTGTGCAGCTGCTGCTGTTTTATTGCTGAGCTGGGGCTGAAATGTGTTGATATGAGCTGAGATTGGGCTGATGGTGATATATCATCTGCTGTAGCAGCAATTGGTGTTGGTTTGGGTGGCTGATTTGTGGCTGAAATGATGATATTTGGGCTGATGTGAGTGTGTGAGTGAGAGAGAGATGTGAAGGAGTGAAAGACAAGGTGAGGAGACATGCAAAAAGGTTTGAATTGACATGGTGTGACACAACCTTAAAACCCTCTTTCTCTCTTTCTCATTTCATGATTACATGATAACCATCAAATCCCTTCTCAAGTCAACCCTAGACCCTAATCCCCCTAATTAACTAATTAGCTCACTAAACAACTCAATTATCTTAACCAAAGGCTTAACCCACCATGGTTGGCTAAACATGGTTAACCCACCATGCACACCCTAACTTGGTAACCCTAGGCTTAACCCTAGTTAACGTGCACAGGTGTGTGCGGTCGAGATAAAATCTTACAAAAATAACCATAAAACCAGATAAATTACTAGAAACCCGTTTTGGTAAACCTTTTTACCAAAAACCCCACATTAACACACAATTACCACTAACCCTAAACTCAGGTGTTACAGTCTTCCCCCCTTAAGAAAATTCGTCCCCGAATTTTAAAATATGTAACTACGCGTACCTTCAAAAAGATGAGAGAAATTCTTCCGCATCTCTCCCTCGGCCTCCCAAGTGATCTCCTCACCATTCGGGCTGCGCCAAAGAACCTTCACCGACGGCAGGACCTTTGATCGAAGTTTCTTCACCTGCCGATCTAATATCTCAACTGGCTGCACGGTGAACGAAAGGTCGGGCTCAAGCTGAACGGTCTGATGCTGAATCGTGTGGGAAGGGTCATGAAGATATCTGCGTAGTATCGACACGTGGAAGACGGGGTGAACATCTGAAAAGCTGGGTGGAAGAGCCAAACGATATGCAACAGCGCCGACCCGCTCGAGGATCTCGAAGGGACACACAAATCTAGGGCTAAGCTTCCCCTTTCGCCCAAATCTCATCACGCCCTTCATCGGAGAGACCCTCAGAAAAACATGATCGCCAACTGCGAACTCTAATCTGCGACGGTGTCTGTCTGCATACGATTTCTGCCTTCTCTCATCCAATCTCGAATCAACTGCACTTTCTCGGTCGTCTCCTGCACGATCTGCGGCCCAAAAATACTGCTCTCGCTCAGCTCAGTCCAACAGACAGGCGATCTACATCTCCTCACATACAAGGCCTCGAAAGGTGCCATCTGAATAGTATCCTGGAAGCTGTTGTTGTAGGAGAACTCCACTAAAGGTAAATAACGATCCCAGCTACCACCAAAGTCCAAAACGCACGCTCTGAGCATGTCCTCGAGAGTCTGAATAGTCCGCTCTGACTGTCCGTCGGTCTGCGGATGAAATGCTGTGCTGAAACTCAAACGAGTGCCCAAAGGCTCCTGAAGCCTCTGCCAAAGTCGGCTGGTAAACTGGGTGCCCCGATCTGATACGATACAAGTCGGTACGCCATGTAACCGCACGATCTCGTTGATGTAAATCTGGGCATACTGAGCAAAACTGAAAGTGGTCTTCACTGGCAGGAAGTGAGCCGCTTTCGTCAATCGGTCCACGATCACCCAAATGGAGTCGTACCCTCGACTGGTCCTGGGTAGACCCACAACGAAGTCCATCGAAATCTGCTCCCATTTCCACTCCGGAATGGGCAAAGGCTGCAACTCTCCTGCTGACCTCTGGTGCTCGGCCTTGACTTGCTGACAAGTCAGGCATCTCGATACGAAGTCTGTGACATCCCTCTTCATCCCATCCCACCAATAGACATCTCTCAAATCACGGTACATCTTGGTGGAACCTGGATGAACGCTGTACGTGGATCTATGCGCCTCCTCAAGAATCTCACGTCGCAGTCCCTCCGAATCTGGTATGCACAATCGAGTTCCAAATCGTAGTACTCCCTGATCGTCGATCATGAACTCGGAATCTCTGCCCTGCCTGATCTGCTCCATGATCTCTGAAAGTCGGCCATCACCAGGCTGTGCCTCTCGAATGCGGTCAAGTATCTGCGGACGTGCACGAACGTGCGCAAGCTGCCCTCCTGTCGGAGTGAACTCAAACTCCACCCGGCTGTCGCATAAAATCTGCCAATCGGCTGATGACTGCCTCTGCACTACGCGCAAACAAGATAGACTACCCCCGGGCCTCCTGCTTAAAGTATCCGCCACTACGTTCGTCTTGCCCGGGTGGTACAAGATCTTACAGTCGTAGTACTTCACCAGCTCCATCCAACGACGCTGTCTCAGATTCAGGTCTCGCTGCTGAAATATATTCTTTAAGATCTTGTGGTCAGTGAATATTTGGCACGACTTGCCGTATAGGTAATGTCACCATATCTTAAGTGCAAAGACCACAGCACCCATCTCCAAATCATGAGTGGGGTAGTTCTGTTCATGTTTCTTCAATTGTCGCGAAGCATATGCGATCACCCTGTCATGCTGCATCAATACGCATCCTAACCCCACCCGTGAAGCGTCACAATAAACCACGAATCCGCCTGATCCTGAGGGCAATGATAATACCGGCGCCGTAGTCAAACAAGTCTGTAGCTGCAGAAAACTGTGCTCGCACTCCTCCGTCCAAACGAAAGGAACTCCCTTCCGAGTCAAACCGGTTAAAGGTGCAACAATACGGGAGAAGTCCTGAACGAATCGCCTGTAGTAGCCCGCCAGGCCTAGAAAACTACGGATCTCTGTAACCGATGTCGGTCTGGGCCACTGCTGAACGGCCTCAATCTTCTTCGGGTCCACACATATGCCATCTCTCGTAATCACGTGACCCAAGAAACCAACGCTGTCCAACCAGAATGCACATTTGGAAAATTTTGCGAAGAGCTGGTGCTCCCTCAGAGTCTGCATCGTAATCCGCAAGTGCTGCTCGTGCTCCTCTCGGCTCCTGGAATACACCAAAATATCGTCGATGAACACTATGATGAACAAGTCGAGATACGGCCTGAATGCACGGTTCATCAAGTCCATGAATGCAGCTGGGGCATTGGTGAGTCCGAACGACATCACTAGAAACTCATAGTGGCCATAGCGTGTACGGAAAGCTGTCTTCGGTATATCCTCCTGTCAGACTCGCAGCTGATGGTATCCTGATCGTAAGTCGATCCTCGAAAAGTAACCCGCACCCTGAAGCTGATCGAACAAATCATCAATGCGTGGAAACGGATATCTGTTTCGCATGGTAACCTTGTTCAGCTGGCGGTAGTCGATACATAAACGCAAACTTCCATCCTTCTTCTTGACAAACAGGACCGGAGCACCCCATAGAGAGACACTGGGTCGAATAAGTCCCTTATCCAATAGATCTTGCAGCTGAACCTTCAACTCTCTAAGCTCCGCCGGGGCCATCCGATAAGGCGGTATAGAAATAGGCCCCGAGCCAGGAATCAAATCAATACAGAACTCGACATCGCGCTCAGGTGGTAGTCCTGGCAGCTCATCAGGGAAAACATCGGGAAACTCGCATACAATCGGAACCTGGTCCAATAGAATATCTGTAGCTCTAGTATCGCATACATAGGCTAGAAATCCCCGACATCCCTTTCTCAACAGCTGAACAGCGCGAAGAGAAGAAATCAACATGTGAGGGGCGGCACCACGGTCCCCCTGCACAACAAAAGCCAACTCGCCGGGAAAACAAAATCTAACTGTTTTCTCACGGCAGTCCACAGACGCATAGCGCGTGGCTAACTAATCCATGCCCAAAAGAACGTCGAAATCTAACATCTCAAGAAGGATCAAGTCGACAGGCAGCTCTCGCTCGCCAATACGGACGGTACAGGATCAGAACACGTGCCTAGCAACAAATGACTCTCCCACAAGAGTGGTCACCACAAGCGGCTGATCAACCAAACCGGACTCTCTACCCAAACTCGGCACGAAGTGTGTGGAAACATATGAGTGCGTGGATCCGGGATCAAACAACACGTGTGCACCAACAGAGCAAATAGATAGGGTACCTGTCACGATGGCATTGGATGCCTGTGCATCCTGGGGTGTCAACGCAAAAACTCGGGCCTGACCTCCACCATTAGCGGGCTGACCTCGGTCTCGGCCTCTGCCTCCTCGTCCTCTCTGGATAGGTCCAACGCGTCCACGGCCTCTGGGTGCACCTAACTGGCGTGGAGCATCGCCTGTGGCAAGAAGTAGAGCTCTCTAAGGAGGGGCGGTGATGGTGGTAGGGTCACATGCAGAACTGTCGCCACTCCCTGTCGCCTCGCCGGGCAGTCTCTGATACGATGGTGCAGACTCCCGCACCCAAAGCATCCTGGCGACGCCTGCTATCCCTGTGGATATGAACCATACAGCTGACCTCGTCCAAACCCTCTGCCGTCCCTATCTCCCGGAAAGAATCTGGCATGCTGCCCCTGATCTGGCGTGCCGGTACGAATCCTCTTCGGCGTGGGAAAGGCCGAAGTCGCTGAAATACGTGCCTCCATCCGCAACGCTGTATCCATAGCCGCTGAATAGGTATCGAAGTGCTGGGCGCCAATGGCAAGAAATAGCTGGGCATCCAGTCCCTGTATGAACCTCTTCACCCTCTTCGCTTCGGTATCCACCAGATACGGAGCATATCGGGACAACTGTGTAAACTGGACGTCATACTCAGACACCGTCATCCCTAGGGTCTTGATCAAGGCCTCAAAACTACGAGCTCTGGTGTCACGAATGCTCTCCGGAAGGAAACGAGCCAGAAAGACTGCTGTAAACTCGGTCCAGGTCATGGGCGGTAGACCTGCAGCTCGACCTCTCAGAACTGACTCCTACCATATCTGCGCGAGGCCCTCTAGTCGGAAACTCGCCAGCTCTACCCATCGGTCATCAGAACACCTCAGCGAGCGGCAGATCGTGGCCAAACTGTCAAGGAACGTCTGCGGGTCCTCTGCTGCATCGGTACCCGTGAAGACTGGAGGTCTCAGCCTCATGAACTCCTGTAGCGAAACCGGGATGGTCACGGTGGTAGTAGTAGGAGTAGATATCATAGTAGTCTGGGATGTAGTGTGTACGTCCTCCGGCCTCGGTGCACGACTGGCCGCAACTAAGGACCCCACCATCTGACGTAGCTCCTGCACACTCCCCATCATCTGTCGCAGCTCCTCCATACCAGTCTCAAGCCTATCCACACGGCCTGGGGAAGGCAGATCAGTCTGCCCCTGCGGTGTAGGCATACCACCCTGCTCAGTCCTAGTCTCGAACGAGCCAGCTCGAATCTCGTCTCGGGCGGCCCTCTGCGCTCTGGTAGCCCTCTGCGGCATAGTGACTGGTACAGGAAATAGGACAATAAGAACGGTGCAATAGAATCGTAGGATATACGGAATTGAAGAAGGAATTTCAAGCAAGTATATCCTAAAGTCACTTAGGCGGAGTACCGTATCGCAAATATGTCGCGGACACACGTACGCTACGTCACCCTGCTTAAGTCACTTACTCCATCTACTAAGGGTCATCCTACACTAAGAAAGGTGAAACCTATCGCTCTGATACCAACTTTGTCACGACCCGCAAGGTACGGAACGCGACCGGCACTTAAGTTACGAAACGTCTCAAGGCGTCCGTAAAATAAGTAAGCCGAAGCCCAGAATACAAAACCCAATTAAGAATTAGAGTGAAGGAAACCAATTTATTTAAATCATTTTAATCCATTAAACCACATCAAGATTCCTTTTTAAAACAACTTTCCCTTTTTCCAAAAATTCCAGCAGAACCTCCTTTGTAAAAACAAGCCCTAATGGGTACAAAACGGGAATATCAATGAATAACATGAATATGGCATCCCCAAGCGGGAGCTAGCTCTTCGCCTCAATGCGGTCACAAATCCCACACAATATAAAATACAATGTGCATAAATAAGAATGAAAGCACAGAAAAAATAACATGTCGACTCAAGTGAGCTCGACCCCACATAACATAAATCCATAAGTCTGACAACCTCGTCTCTAGGTCAATATACAGTAATCCAAATAAACTGGTACAGCTGAAATATTAGTAGTAGATGGAGTACTCTAGATACAATGATCATAAATAAGATGGTACAAAATGATAGCAACCCACCTATGAGCAAAAGCCTCGAATCCAGGCAAAGAGAGCAAAACAGGCAAAAGTGTCCGCCGCTACAGTGCTGACGGAACGGACCTGCAGAAAAGCTGTGGCACAACGGGGGTGAGTTGCCAGCTCGTGAGTAATAAATAACATCTACTAAGGCTATCGCATGCATGCACACAAGTATCCTAGCATCCCTAAAGCAGGTATGGCTATATGTACTAACAGGTATGTATGCATCATCAGGGTACTAACAAGTATGTATGTCACATGGATGTAATAACAGGTATGTATGCCACATGAATATACTATCATGTATGTATGCTATATGAGTCAACTCAAGATCTCATCATGTAGGTATAAGAATTGTTCTTTATTCTTTTTTTTTGAAACTCTTTTTAAAATCAGCATAATATCCATGGAATCAACAAAATCTGTGTCCAGCAACGACACCTCAAAACTGTCTCAACCTCATATATCCATGTCAAGTATCTCTGGCCTCAGCCGTCCGGCTGATCCATCCCAAATATCCATATCTCAGTCTAGCGGCCACGGTCGGTATCCTCTGGATATCCGCCGTGCCAAATGAAGTCACCGGTAGGTCATCCGTCTCGTGCCAGGCTCAACGCCATCTCCTGCGATCTTCTTGCCCCGGAGTACCGTACCGGGCCCACCATGTACCCGAGACGGTTCATCCACCTCCTCGAAACGGGTCTCGAAAACCACAGCAAACTCATGGTGGACGACACTTTACATCACTAGAAAACCGAAACTTTTATATTTCAAAAGATTATAAGTTTGAAATCTTGCGGCTTTCCCCCGAAATCCAGAAATATCATAAATCTCAAGAAATCATCATGGTGCATATGTCAATGATAATGAATGCAAATGGTATCAATGTTCAAGTTGCAATGTATGATTTATACTAGGCATGAGCAAGTGATATAAGGATATATATATGCACGAGAATAGCGATTCTTATGATTTTATTTTAAATATTTATCGCAATAGCACAGGTCTAAGCAATTAACATGTTTCACATTTATAGTTATCTAGTGTCGTGATATGGCAATTACCAGGGTGTGTGTACACATGAATAGTGCTTGTGCTGCATATAAAAACCTGGTAATGGTGCATGTGTCCTACAGAATGAGTTTGCGTATATGGGTACAACATGTAGATCCTACTACAGCAAATATCATGCAAGTATTATTATTCTAATGTCACAAGTAAATATCAAAGTTGACTATTTTCAAGTTTACTAAATCTATCGGGCGACTCGTGCCATCCAAACGATCGTCCCCCGTAGATGTTAAATCTACTCACCCGTGATCCCGTGCTAGGTATGTCCGACCACCTGCTTCCCTTTCTCTGTTGCGCTTGAAGTCCCCGCCGGCGAACCTAGAATTTACAAAAGTCATATATATCAGGAAAATCCTGCAAAAACACGATATATCGATCAAAAGGATACGCGTGCGTGAAACTAAAACGCGCGTGCACACGACACGTCGCGACGCGCACAAACCCACCAGAACCTATTCTGACACGCTGTGTCGCGCAGCACGCCACAGCACCACGCATATCACGCGCGTGTCGCACAAGTTTAAAACATCGAAAACACATTATTGGCTCCAGATTTTGCCTCTGGACCCAACATAAAAAGTTATAGATACAAAAAACCCTAGCTACCCAGGATAAACCCACACACCAAAACCCAACACCTCCACCCCCATTCTGGCCGCAATTTGCGGCCACATACATTAAATCTGCGGTCAAAATAGGGAGAGGGGTCCCCGTATTTTGTGTGTGTGTCTCTACTAAGGTCACTGTGCTACAGTCTTCACAATTTTTCTCTGGGTGGATCAGGTCAAAAGCAGATTTCAGAAAGGCTAAAAAGTCGCTAAAACTGCTAATTTACTCCAAGTCGGACAACTCGGGTATTTCTATGGAGTCTGGGACAAATCTTGGTTTCGCTAGTCCTAACAGCACTTACTAAGGTTATATTAAAAATCCATACCATCACTTTGCCAAAATTCCCCTAAATTACCCAAAATTACCATTAAAACACATAATAAATCATAACTAAGCTAGATAACCATAATTTTAGCAATTAGGAGTCGGGTTAAGGGATTATACCTCTAGAGACCCTAGGTGAAGGAGAAGAGAAGGAGGAGGAAGGTGTGTGCTGTTGCTACAGCCCCTGGTGCCTCAAATCCTTGCTGCAGTTGCTGCTGTTACTACTCTGTTTACTGCTGATGCAGTGGCTGTTGTTTTAGCTTTGGTGTGGTGAACTTTTTCAGAGTTGCTGTTGTAACAGCAAGTGAAGAAGATGCTGAAGTATTTGTGGTGGAGTGTGGGGTGTGGTGATGTTGTGTGAGTGTGGCTTGAAGTTGGGGGGGGCTGTTGTGCAGCTGCTGCTGCTGTTTTATTGCTGAGCTGAGGCTGAAATGTGTTGATATGAGCTGAGATTGGGCTGATGGTGATATATCATCTGCTGTAGCAGCAATTGGTGTTGGTTTAGGTGGCTGATTTGTGGCTGAAATGATGATATTTGGGCTGATGTGAGTGTGTGAGTGAGAGAGAGATGTGAGGGAGTGAAAGACAAGGTGAGGAGACATGCAAAAAGGTTTGAATTGACATGGTGTGACACAACCTTAAAACCCTCTTTCTCTCTTTCTCATTTCATGATTACATGATAACCATCAAATCCCTTCTCAAGTCAACCCTAGACCCTAATCCCCCTAATTAACTAATTAGCTCACTAAACAACTCAATTATCTTAACCAAAGGCCTAACCCTTCATGGTTGGCTAAACATGGTTAACCCACCATGCACACCCTAACTTGGTAAACCTAGGCTTAACCCTAGTTAACGTGCATAGGTGTGTACGGTCGAGATAAAATCTTACAAAAATAACCATAAAACCAGATAAATTACTAGAAACCCGTTTTGGTAAATCTTTTTGCCAAAAACCCCCACATTAACACACAATTACCACTAACCCTAAACTCAGGTGTTACAGTTCGGCAGGCCACGAGCTACTCAGCTTTATGGTTGCCTTCTCCGGCTACAACCAGATCCATATGAACCCGGTGGACGAAGAACTCACAGCATTCACAACGGACCGGGGGATACACTGCTATAAAATGATGCCCTTCGGTCTTAAAAACGCCGGGGCTACGTACTAACGCTTATCAACAGCAAACCGCCCGCTACTACAACGCACGAGTCAAGCATTGATCAGGGAAAGTTGCATAAGTTTCCTCCGAAGTGGGACGGCCCTTTCCTCGTCTCCGAAGTTTTGCCCGGCGGGGACTATCGCTTACAAGACGCTGCGGGTCACAAATTTCCACGGCCTTACAACGCCGAAAAGCTCAAGCTGTACCTTTGAAAGTATATCTATGGATACATATTTCTTCTTTGACAAAGCAATGTAAATTTTTTCTAAGTTTCTTAATAATAAGAAGGAACTTCCCCTATGTGTTTCCCACTTCCTCGGCTAAAAGCTCACGAATTTCATTTCGCGAAAATACTCAAATGCACCCAGAAGACAAAAAGTAAACAATAGAACGTCGCAAAAAGGAGAAATTTATTTATCAAAAGGTATTTTGGGCTCCTCGGCCTTATATAAAAATTGAAATTACAAAAGAGAGGCAACGGGGTTAAGGAAGCACTGCTGGTGATACTCTCTGGAGATCTCCGCCAGACGAGCCCTTGCCTCTTCGGCCCACTCCCGCTGATGCTGCCCACGAACTCGGGATGCCACGGAAATGCCGAGCACACCATCTGCCGAGCCCTGGCTCACGATCTGTCTCTTTTGGAAGCACTCAAAAATGAGGGCCACAGATCGGTCATGCCTGGTCTTCAAGATGAGCCCAATGCCGTAAATCATACGGACCATGTCGAGGGCCTCGTCCAGCAGCTCCTCAGCAAGGGGGTTGTATAAACCCGGGGACCTCCTCCAGATTACGTACATCAGCAGGAGGAGGAGGGACGATCGGCGAGGAAGGAGACGGCCGATGTGGTCCTTGATGCGCTGGACCACTCCCCGGTACCTCTCCTCGGAAACGGACTGGTCATATAGATAGATGTCATCGGGAGTAATGATCTCTTCGATCGAATAGATACGCTCGGCCATCTTGAAAAAGCAATGCTGAAGAGTTGGCATCTCCTTCTCTATTTAAAGCCTCCACAGAATCCCCAAGAGCCCAAATTTGCGCGCGGGTGGGCATGAATCCTGGGATTCGCTCAATTCTTCCAATACTATATTGCCACATGGCGGGTATCCCGTACTTCTCGGTGAATCGAAGTTGGAACGACGCGGATCTTGGAACGCCTCGCCTCACCTACGTGTTTCTGCTACGTGCCGCCCGCGATGGTCACTCTTCTAGGTATTCACACATCTAGGAAGGCCGGGCAAAACCGAGCAGCTCCCTTGCTCGGTCCATCCTTGGCTGGTAGTTTACTACCTACCGACGCCAAGGATCGAAGCCCTTGTCAAGAGGCAACCGAGCAGCTTCCCTACTCGGTCCATCCTTAGTGGGTAACTCCTTACCCGTTTACGCTAAGGATCGAAGCCATCGTCAAGAGGAAACCGAGCAGCTTCCCTGCTCGGTCCATCCTTAGTAGGTAACTCCTTACCCGTCTACGCTAAGGATCGAAGCCCTTGTCAAGAGGCAACCGAGCAGCTTCCCTGCTCGGTCCATCCTTGGTGGGTAACTCCTTTCTCGTCTATGCTAAGGATCGAAGCCCTCGTCAAGAGGCAACCGAGCGGCTTCCCTGCTCGGTCCATCCTTAGTGGGTAACTCCTTACCCGTCCACCTAAGGATCGAAGCCCTCGTCAAGAGGCAACCGAGCAGCTTCCCTGCTCGGTCCATCCTTAGTGGGTAACTCCTTACCCGTCTAAGCTAAGGATCAAAGCCCTCGTCAAGAGGCAACCGAGCAGCTTCCCTTCTTGGTCCATCCTTAGTGGGTAACTCCTTGCCCGTTTACCCTAAGGATCAAAGCCCTCGTTAAGAGGCCACCGAGCAGCTTCCCTGCTCGGTCCATCCTTGGCTGGTAGTTTACTACCCACCGACGCCAAGGATCGAAGCCCTCGACAAGAGGCAACTGAGAAACTTCCCTGCTCGGTCCATCCTTAGTGGGTAACTCCTTACCCGTCTATGCTAAGGATCGAAGCCCTCGTCAAGAGGCCACCGAGCAGCTCCCTTACTCGGTCCATCCTTGGTTGGTAGTTTACTACCCACCGACGCAAAGGATCGAAGCCCTCGTCAAGAAGCACCTGAGCAGCTTCCCTGCTCGGTCCATCCTTAGTGTTTAACTCCTTACCCGTCTACGCTAAGGATCGAAGCCCTCGTCAAGAGGCAACCGAGCAGCTTCCCTGACCGGTCCATTCTTAGTGGGTAACTCCTTACCCGTCTACGCTAAGGATCGAAGCCCTCGTCAAGAGGCAACCGAGCGGATTCCCTGCTCGGTCCATCCTTAGTGGGTAACTCCTTACCCGTCTACATAAGGATCGAAGCCCTCATCAAGAGGCAACCGAGCCGCTTCCCTGCTCGGTCCATCCTTAGTGGGTAACTCCTTACCCGTCTACGCTAAGGATTGAAGCCCTCGTCAAGAGGCAACCGAACGGCTTCCCTGCTTGGACCATCCTTAGTGGGTAACTCCTTACCCATCTATGCTAAGGATCGAATCCCTCGTCAAGAGGCAACCAAGCGGCTTCCTTTCTCGGTCCATCCTTAGTGGGTAACTCCTTACCCGTCTACCTAAGGATCGAAGCCCTCGTCAAGAGGCAACCGAGCAGCTTCCCTGCTCGGTCCATCCTTGGCTGGTAGTTTACTACCCATCGACGCCAAGGATTGAAGCCCTCATCAAGAGGCCACCATGAAGCTTCCCTGCTCGGTCCATCCTTAGTGGGTAACTTCTTACCCATCTGTGCTAAGGATTTAAACCCTCCCAAGAGGTCACCGAGCAGCTTCCCTGCTCGGTCTATCCTCAGTGCGTAACTCCCTACCCGTCTATACCGAGGATCGGAAGCCCTAACCTCGTCTACGCCGACCTATCTCCAGAGAGATAGTCGCCAGTCTAAATCGAGGAAATGGGCGATTCTACGCCTTTCCACTCGGAGGTACCAACCGGCATACCTTCAACATGCGATCGTCACCTCGAATCCGGGGCCATAACGATGCCGACCTTACACCGTCCATTGTACACTTTGATAAATAATTGGGTTTAACTCGACCCACGATCGCCAACTAAAGGATCGGTCCCTGACCTAGCGCTCATTTTTGTCGATCAAAAATATTTACCGCAATCAAGAACGGCGTCGCTTGAAGCTAGCCGGTGAATACGGATCGGTCCATAGGGATGTGAAAATTTCCTTTAAGTTCTTACGAGTTAATTCCAAATGGTGTTTGGATTTATAATTAAACCTAAAATTGAAGTTGTATGAGACTAGGATTAGAAACTTGCTAGGATTAGGTCTAGGGAAAATTTGGTAAACAAAGATCTACATCTCTTTCCATTGCTATTAATTAAATGTATCATATTAGTGTTATGGTAAATCTTAACAAAGGGGATTAGGATGATTGGGAAGATTGATTTTTCCTCTAGATCCTTGTCCTTCCTTTCTTAATCTTTACCCTAACCTCCATGGAAAACCTTGAGATCCGGGCCTTTAGACTACGAAATCACCGTTACCTTGCGGGTAAAAGTGCCGTAGGGAGTGGAATAAAAAGGTATGCATGGAGTTCTAATGTTCATAAAAGTTTTAGCAACGAAAAGAGATGAGAGATCTTCATCTCTCAAATCCTTCCCTATTCTTAACCCTAACAAGCGAGGAAACTACTCTCTCATTGAGGGGATGAAAAAAAACAAGAATTTATTAAAGAGAGAAAACATCGATTGCAAGTAAAAAAAACTAAACTAATTTAAACTAAGGCGAGAAAATAAGAGCAGATATGAAAAACTACAACTATTGCAAGGAAAATAACCTACTTACTTTTGATGCGCTCTAACTTCAAGAAAACAGAATTTTATTCATGAGTAGAGGCATAAGAAAATACAAGGTCTTGGGTTCTATTTATAGGACATAGAAACCCTAGGGCTACAATTACACCGCATGTCTACAATTACAAATATACCCCTAGAAAACCTTTCCACGGCCGCCAAAGAATTATGGCAAATTTTCTGCGCATTAGGGCTTCTGACAGCCGCGGAACCGCGGCATGTGCGCGCTTGGGCCGCGGTTCCGCGGCCCAATGATGGGATCACCATTTTATTTTTCTTGGGCTTTGTTTGGTTCTTCTGGGCTTCTTGTTTCTTTATTCTTTTTATCAGTTGGGCTTCTGCAGTGATTCCAGAACTTCAGTGAACACTTGTACCGATCTTTTAACCGTCTTTCTTGCAAATTTGGATCTTGAGTTGCCTTGTTGATGGTGAACCGTTCTTCGTTTTTAGGCTTGACTAAGATCTTCCTATTTGTTGGTCAAAAGTCTCTTTTTGTGTCGTCTTGTGTCTTTTTCACTGTTTTCGTTCCAAGAACCTGTAACCTGTAACATGTAGCAGACATGGGTCAAAAGCACTTGTTTTTATTCTTAAATGCATAAGAATGGGGCATACAAAATGCAATATTATGTTATGAACAAATACCCCCAAACTTATCTTTTGCTCGTCCTCGAGCAAACTTATTATTTTATTTATTCTCGATAAAAATCTAACATAGCCGCACTTTCGCAGGGAAACGCGATTGCACTGAGCTCGTGCAACAAGCCGTTAAACCTCTAGGTGTCCCTAGTAGGAGGAGTGTTGTCTCCTGAGGGTTTTCAGCGGATACTACCCACAAAATCCTATCAATTTGGTTTTTCGACTTTTGTTTTCTAATTAGGTTTTCTAACAAGGAATTCTATTATCGTCGACCCGCAATTTATCCACCCATATTCTTCACACTTCCTCATTATTTAACTTAAGATTATATATATCCTGTAGAATTACCTAGCTTTCAGCATTTCTTAAGTTTTCCTTCTAGGGTTACATCTCCACTTAGGAATTTTTATCAACTCTACTAAAGATACAAGTTCTATTCTTCATTCCTTTCTCTTATCTAAACTCTAATCACATATCCCCACGTGTGTGTAAATATCACCCCTACACTTGGAAATTCAAATCAAGCAATCGTACTCCCGTCCGTTGTCCAAAGCACTTATTAATTGGTGATTTTTCGCTTTCACATCCTTCATGCGACTGTTAATACTTCTTGAGGTACCAACAACCGATTACAAGATGCGTTAGCACTTTAAAGCGTACCTCCTAGTTTTGCAACACCCAAGGCTTTTAGCAGTGACTCCCAAACTAGTTGGTCTAAGGCACTATGTGATAAGGCACCCTTGCTAAATATTTTTCTATTTTTTACAGCCTTAAGTAATCACAAAAACCAGTGTCCATTTTTTTCTTTACTCACTTTTTTTTTATTTTCATTGTGCTAAGGACTTCAGCCAAGAGTATTTCAAAGTCTCCTCTACTAATCCAAGTTTCAAGGTGCGTGTTTGTGCATTTTGTAGGGTACATATTTTCAGAATCTAGACTTAAGCTAGGAACTATTTTTCAAACTTATACTCTAATAAAAGTTTTAATACTTTTCCCTCATTTTGACTTAGCCCAAGAAGTGAACCCAAAATTTGCCTATTCTAAATAACCTACAAAGACATATACTTTCTACCGTTAAACTCTAAGGAAGGTTATTTTTAGGGTTTTTAATTTGCTAAGTCTAAGATTTAGTTTTTCCTAGCCAGTTAACCTATTTATCAACTCAAGTCAATTAACCAGAATTGAATACATTAATTTTTATAATTTTTGAATTTTTTCAATTTTTATGGGTTTTTCTGTTTTCTAATTTTTTTATTTTTCAAATTTTTCAAATTTTTATGATTTTTATATAAAGATGCAATGCAGAAATATACATATGAATGCAAAAGGAAAACTTACCGAACATACCCCCAAACTTATAATGGACAGTGTCCTCACTGTCATGCTGCACCAAGTGGGTTGATAATATCGGCGAGTTCCTGCTTATTATTATATTTACATAGTATATACACCCCCAAACTTATTTGAAATAAAGTTCTAGAAAAAAGGAAATTCGATGGTGAAGGTGGAGGAAAATCAATCGGTGTAAATCGGCTCCTGCAAGAACAGGAGCTCCTCCGAAGGGTCCGCTGAGAAGAACGGTTTCAATCGATGTCCATTTACTTTGAATAAAGTACCGTCTTCTGGATTCTCAAGATCAACCGCACCGTGCGGATAAACGGTGCGGACTACAAAAGGTCCTCTCCATCTAGAACGGAGCTTGCCGGGATGAAAGTGTAACCGAGTATCATATAATAAAACCTGTTGACCTGGTTTAAATGTCTTTCGTAAAAGGTTTTTATCATGAAATACCTTAACTCGGTTCTTAGCAATCACGGCATTATCATATGCCTCATCCCGCAGCTCCTCCAATTCATTCAATTGCAGCTTTCGATTGCTGCCCGCATCTCCTAAAGATAAATTCAGCTCTTTAATGGCCCAGAATGCCTTGTGCTCAATTTATACTGGAAGGTGGCAAGCCTTCCCGTAAACAAGCCGGTATGGAGACATGCCAAGATCAGTCTTGTATGCAGTACGGAAAGCCCATAGTGCATCGATCAATTTGAGTGACCAATCTTTACGGTTTTTAGAAACCGTTTTCTCCAAGATTTGCTTAATTTGCCGATTCGAGACCTCGGCTTGCCCACATGTTTGGGGATGGTATGGCGTTGACAGCTTATGGGTGATAGAGTATTTGCGCATTAGGGACTCAAAAGTCCTATTGCAAAAGTGAGAACCATTATCACTTATTATCACGTGAGGGTGCCCAAATCGAGAAAAGATGTGTTCTTTTAGAAATCGAACGACAACCTTGTTGTCATTCGTTCGACTTGGTACAGCCTCGACCCACTTTGAAACATAGTCAACAGCCAAAAGAATATACACATTTCCAAAAGAGTTAGGAAATGGTCCCATAAAATCTATACCCCAAACATCAAAAATGTCTACAATCAAAATCGGTTGGAGCGGCATTTCATTTCTCCGCGATATCCGGCCCAAGTGTTGGCACCGGGAGCAAGTTTTGCAGTATTTGAATGCATCTTTGAAGAGTCGTGGCCAATAGAAGCCACATTGCAAAACTTTCTCGGCCGTCTTCTTTGGGCCAAAGTGCCCGCCACATGCTTGATCGTGGCAAAAAGACAGCACACTCTTGACCTCATTTCCTGGCACACACCGACGAATGATTTGGTCGGAACAATATTTAAAAAGATAAGGTTCATCCCAGTAAAAATTCTTTACTTGGGACAAAAATCGTAGTTTGTCTTGTTTCGACCAATCTTTAGGTATCAAGCCAGTGGCTAAGTAGTTTACAATATCGGCGAACCATGGTTCGCAAGAAACGGTCAAGAGTTGTTCATCGGGGAAAGCATCAGTGATGGGAAGTTCAAGTGTAGGCGAAGAAGGAAGTCGTGAAAGGTGATCAGCCACTACGTTTTCACATCCCTTTTTGTCCCTTATAACAAGGTCAAATTCTTGCAGCAAAAGGATCCAACGTATTAGCCTAGACTTAGCATCCTTCTTCGCAAAAAGGTGGCGAAGAGCTGAGTGATCCGTGTACACTATAACTGGAGAGCCGATTAAATAAGGCCGAAATTTTTCAAGTGCAAACACAACCGCTAAAAACTCTTTTTCTGTTGTTGTGTAGTTTAATTGGGCCTCATTTAATGTTCGGCTAGCGTAGTAAATTACATGCGGCAACTTGTTAATGTGCTGTCCAAGAACAGCACCAATGGCAAAATCTGATGCGTCGCACATAATTTCAAAAGGGTGCGTCCAGTCTGGAGATGAAAGGATGGGCGCAGAAATGAGTGAGTGTTTCAAAGACTCGAACGCTTTCATGCAAGTTGAGTCGAAAACAAAAGTAGTGTCCTTGGCCAACAAGAGAGTCAAGGGTCTAGCAATCTTGCTAAAGTCCTTGATGAACCGTCTATAAAAACCGGCATGGCCAAGGAAAGCTCGGATATCTTTGACGCATTTAGGAGGAGGAAGATTAGAAATGACTTCGATTTTAGCTCTATCAACCTCTATGCCGTTTTGCGAGATCACATGTCCTAAGACAATGCCTTCTCGTACCATAAAGTGGCATTTCTCCCAATTCAGAGTTAGGTTCTTCTCCCTACAGCGGGTGAGAACTGCGTCAAGATGTCGTAAACACTCATCGAAGGAGTCACCAAAAATGAAGAAATCATCCATAAAGATTTCCAAAAACTTCTCCACCATGTCCGAAAAGATCCCCATCATACACCGCTGAAATGTAGCGGGTGCATTGCATAACCCAAAGGGCATGCGACGATAAGCAAAAGTGCCAAAGGGACAAGTAAATGTAGTCTTATCTTGATCCTCTTTGGCTATGGGGACTTGATTATAACCGGAATAGCCATCTAAAAAGCAGTAGAATTCGTGCCCCGCCAATCGTTCAAGCATTTGGTCAATGAATGGTAAAGGAAAGTGGTCCTTCCTTATCGCGGCATTGAGTTTCCGGTAGTCGATGCAAACTCGCCACCCAGTTTGGGTGCGAGTGGGAATTAACTCATTTGCCTCATTGGTGATGACCGTGATGCCCGATTTCTTTGGCACGACATGAATGGGGCTAACCCATTGGCTATCCGAGATAGGGTAAATGATACCGCTATCAAGACACTTAACAATCTCCTTCTTGACCGCCTCTTTCATGATGGGGTTGAGGCGTCTTTGTGGATCCCTTGCCGGCTTGGCATCATCCATCAAGTGTATATGATGTTCGACTATGAGGGGACTAATCCCCTTGATGTCCGCCATAGACCAGCCGAAAGCTTGCCGATTATTGTATAAGACCGTTAAAAGAGCCTTCTCTTGCTCAAGAGCTAGAGAGGCCGATATGATAACTGGTAAGGTCTCATTTTCACCTAGATAAGCATATTTTAGGTGCGACGGCAAAAGCTTTAGCTCGAGTTTAGGTGGTGAAACAATAGATGGTAACAATGGAGTAACTATTTCAAACTCGAAGGATTCCATCAAAGGTTCAAATTGAGTGTACGCTACCGAGTCGGATGGTTCAACTAACTCATCCGAAAAAGCAAAAGACTCAAACTCGGGTGGAGAGTCTTCAAGATCATCAACAAAGGTGAAACACTCATAATCTTTGTCCGTCGTGAAAGCTGTGTCGGATTCTAGGAGGAACGCACTAGTGGCGTCAATATTACTGTGATCAAACATGAAATTCTCGAACTCACAGTCCTCCTCCGTGATCTCATCGATCGAGCACACATCAAGTACGCTAGAATTAGGCTCGCAAGGCTGACTTCCTAACTTGAAAATGTTAAGTTCAACTGTCATCTTGCCAAAAGATAGATTCATTGAACCATTACGACAGTTGATTACCGCGTTAGAAGTCGCGAGGAATGGTCGACCAAGTATCACCGGAATTTGATTACGGGGGTTAGCGACAGGCTGTGTATCCATAACAATAAAGTCCACGGGGAAAATGAAATCCCCTACTCTAATTAACACATCCTCCAACTCTCCCCTAGGGTGGGTGATTGATCGGTCGGCCATTTGGAGAGTGCAATGAGTAGGCTTGAGCTCTCCAATGCCTAATTGTTCGTACACCGAATAGGGTAGCAAATTGACACTAGCACCAAGATCTAATAGTGCTCTATTGATGGTCTTGTTCCCAATTGTGATCGAAATAGTAGGACAACCGGGGTCCTTGTGCTTTGGGGGTAAAGAATTGACAAGAGCATCACTAACAGCACTAGCCACGAAAACCTTCTTTGGTACTTGTGACTTCCTCTTTTTGGTGCATAAGTCCTTTAAAATTTTTGCATATGAAGGAACTTGTTGGATTGCATCCAAAAGAGGGATATTTATGCTAACCTGTTTGAACAACTCTACAATCTTCTCCATCTGTGGAGTTGGTTTATTGGATCTCAACCGATTTGGAAAAGGAACATTTTGAAAAGTTGTTGAGTCCAATTTTTGCGGATCCGATTGTTGAGTTGGAACGGAACCCCGTGTAGATGTGTTCGTGTTGTGAGAAGAGGGTCCGTTCGAGCTAGAAGAAGTAGAGCCATGTGAAGGATGGAGAATAGGCTCTAACGAAGAAGAAGAGGAAGATGAAGAACCACCGGCAGAGGTGTCATGGTGAATACCCACATTGTTTTGTAGCACTTTTCCGGATCTCAACGTAGTCACAGCATTCACGTTATGATTCTGCTGTTCATGTGCAACATGTGCGTGACCAGGATTTGGGAGTGGTTGAGACGGAAGCTTTCCTTTCTCTCGCTCTTTCAATGCTGCGTTGAGTTGTGCAATTTGTGCCTCAATAGATTTGATGCTTTGATCATGTGAGGCACTGTTTTGCACCAAAGATTGAACAGAAGTCTCTATCCTGGCTGTGGACTGTGCAGATTGCTTTAGGAATGCTTCTAAACTTCTTTCGAGCGAGCTAACAGCATTTTGAGGGGGAACAAAATTGTTGGGTACAAAATTGTTCATCTGATTAGGGTAAGGTTGCTGTTGGAGAGGCTGCTGAAATTGAGTTTGTGGAGGTGCTTGTTGTTGTGGAGGAGGAGCCCTTTGAAAATTGTTGTTTCCTTGGGATTGTTGATTTTGGTTCCAAGTGAAATTAGGGTGGCTCTTCCAACCCGGATTGTATGTCGAAGAGTATGGATCATTTCTTTGTCTTTGCTGAAAGGCAGCATTGACTTGATCTTGTCCTTGAGTAGATACAGTGTAAGGACACTCTTCGGTGAGATGTGATGGATCCGAACAACAAGCACAAACAGTTCGTGGGGGCACAACAGGGGCAGGAGAAGGTGCTGAGATTTTGGTCTCAAGCGCTTCTAGCTTTTTCGTAAGAGCGGCCATCTCGGCCTTCATAGCAATTGACATCTCTACTTGATGTATGCCTGCCCTAGGTTGACCAATAGAAGAAGATGATGATGTGGTCTTGGTACTCTCCCACTGAATTGTTTGCTCACTAAGATCCTCAAGAAACTGCCACGCTTCCTCACTAGATTTGGACAGAAAGTGACCTTGACTAATGGTTTCTAGCAACTGCTTCGTTGCTGGGTTCAATCCCTCGTATAATGTTTGGCAAAGTTGCCATCTTTCGATTCCATGGTGAGGGCATTGAACGAGAAGGTTTTTGAATCTTTCAAAACATTTCCAAAATGGTTCGGCAGGAAGCTGTGAAAATTGTATAATTTCATTACGGATTTTAGCAGTTTTGTGATGAGGATAGAACTTTTTAAGAAAAGCTTTAACAAACTCGTCCCAATTTCTAATTGAGTGTGATGCGGTGCTGTATAGCCACTTCTCGGCTAGGTCACATATGGTGAAAGGAATGACCCCTAGCCTTATAGCGTAATCACTTAATTGGGTAGTTTTCATCATATGGCGCAAACGTTTTGGAATTTGTTGATAAAGATATATGCATCTTCGGATTCCAAACCATGAAACTTAGGCAGCATGTTGATGAAGTGGGGTTTGATCTCGAAATTGTCCCCATTAGCCGGTGGAAGGGAAAGACAAGTAGGAAGGGCGGTGCGGATGGGGTAGAAAAGATCCTGGAGCGCGACTCGTGCGGGCGCTTCGACAGGTGGAAGATTCGGGTTATTCGCACCTGGCGGAGGTGGAATCATTCCTGTCGGTAAGGTGTTGTTAGGATCGTATCCCGACATACCTTCGGAAGAATGTGATGGTGAAAGTGAAGAAGTGGACAAGATTTCGACTTCGGAGTCGAAAGGTTCGTCGGTCGGTACCAACGAAACACGGACTAATCGGGCGCTAGGGTCCCTAGTCCAACCGGACATACACTAAAAGGGTTAGTGTAGTCGAAAGATGAAAGACAGAATGTGAAGGTAAGAAAACGTCAATGAGAAGAAGTGGTGTAAGTGAGTGCAAAGATTCTTTAGCGACAAGTTGCAAGTTTTGAAAAGATTTTCCTTTTTCTTTTTAAGTGAGCTTTTGCGAAAAGATTTTGAAAAGTGACTAGTGACACAAATGCAATTAACCACACATGCACAATCAGGCCTAAGTCTAGGGTCACCTAGGTCAGCTAGACAGCTCCTAACTGTTCCAAAGGGCTAGAGATAGGACCTCAAACCGCCTCTTCACGGACAAGTACGGCCAGGTAAGTGGGAAGGAACCACCACGACAGTGGGCCTAATTAAAAACCACTAGCCTAGACACCGCAATGTCGGTTAGGATAAACGGCCGATGCCTATACTAGTCCTCTGTCCTATTGAGCTCGAGGTCCTTAGGGCTGAGTCTAATATTTTTTAAATTAAAAGTGGTCAATGCAAATGCTTTAAGTGATTTCTGGGGTCCTGGGAAGGGTGATGAAATCCCCACCCAATCTGAATTGGTCAATAGCCCCTTAAAGTCAGATTAAAGTATGCAAAGCAGTAAATCACTTGCAATCAATTTGCTTTTTAGCGCGGCGCAAAGAATCCTGCAGAAAATCAATTATTGGAAGGGGGAAGAATATTTTTAGCGCAAAGAATCCTGCAGAAGATTTGACAGAAGATATATGGGGATTTGCAGAGGGGAGAACAAGGAAACAAACAGTGCAATTTTTGCGCAGAGATCTCCACAAGGAGCCGCAGATCCGCCGCAGATGACACCACTAGGCCGCTGTTCCGCGGTGAACAGGAGGGATCGTGCTCTGAAAAATTTTGTACGGCTCTTCTGTAGCAATCTACCTCCGTTCTGATGTACCTTTTCCTGATTCTCCTTCTGTATTATTTCAGATCCGTCAATCCTGCAAAGATCCACAAAGAAAACCCTTCAAACAATAAAAGATGATAAATTTTTTTATTTTTGGAATTTTTCAGATTTTTCAGATTTTTTTAGATTTTATATTAACCCGAAATTACAAAAAGAAAATTTTACGCCATCCCCGGCAACGGCGCCATTTGATTAACAGGTTTTGTCGATCAAAAATATTTACCGCAATCAAGAACGGCGTCGCTTGAAGCTAGCCGGTGAATACGGGTCGGTCCACAGGGATGTGAAAATTTCCTTTAAGTTCTTACGAGTTAATTCCAAATGATGTTTGGATTTATAATTAAACCTAAAAATTGAAGTTGTATGAGACTAGGATTAGAAACTTGCTAGGATTAGGTCTAGGAAAAATTTGGTAAACAAAGATCTACATCTCTTTCCATTGCTATTAATTAAATGTATCATATTAGTGTTATGGTAAATCTTAACAAAGGGGATTAGGATGATTGGGAAGATTGATTCTTCCTCTAGATCCTTGTCCTTCCTTTCTTAATCTTTACCCTAACCTCCATGGAAAACCTTGAGATCCGGGCCTTTAGACTACGAAATCACCGTTACCTTGCGGGTAAAAGTGCCGTAGGGAGCGGAAAAAAAAGGTATGCATGGAGTTCTAATGTTCATAAAAGTTTTAGCAACGAAAAGAGATGAGAGATCTTCATCTCTCAAATCCTTCCCTATTCCTAACCCTAACAAGCGAGGAAACTACTCGCTCATTGAGGGGATGAAAAAAAACAAGAATTTATTAAAGAGAGAAAACATCGATTGCAAGTAAAAAAATCTAAACTAATTTAAACTAAGGCGAGAAAATAAGAGCAGATATGAAAAACTACAACTATTGCAAGGAAAATAACCTACTTACTTTTGATGCGCTCTAACTTCAAGAAAACAGAATTTTATTCATGAGTAGAGGCATAAGAAAAT
Source organism: Agapanthus africanus (assembly GCA_030015575.1). Taxonomy (NCBI): domain Eukaryota; kingdom Viridiplantae; phylum Streptophyta; class Magnoliopsida; order Asparagales; family Amaryllidaceae; genus Agapanthus; species Agapanthus africanus. Next base: position 363,398,491 of record JASDDO010000004.1, read on the forward strand.
ACAAGGTCTTGGGTTCTATTTATAGGACATAGAAACCCTAGGGCTACAATTGCACCGCATGTCTACAATTACAAATATACCCCTAGAAAACCTTTCCACAGCCGCCAAAGAATTATGGCAAATTTTCTGCGCATTAGGGCTTCTGACAGCCGCGGAACCGCGGCATGTGCGCGCTTGGGCCGCGGTTCCGCGGCCCAATGATGGGATCACCATTTTATTTTTCTTGGGCTTTGTTTGGTTCTTCTGGGCTTCTTGTTTCTTTATTCTTTTTATCAGTTGGGCTTCTGCAGTGATTCCAGAACTTCAGTGAACACTTGTACCGATCTTTTAACCGTCTTTCTTGCAAATTTGGATCTTGAGTTGCCTTGTTGATGGTGAACCGTTCTTCGTTTTTAGGCTTGACTAAGATCTTCCTATTTGTTGGTCAAAAGTCTCTTTTTGTGTCGTCTTGTGTCTTTTTCACTGTTTTCGTTCCAAGAACCTGTAACCTGTAACATGTAGCAGACATGGGTCAAAAGCACCTATTTTTATTCTTAAATGCATAAGAATGGGGCATACAAAATGCAATATTATGTTATGAACACTCATCTGGCGACCAAAATGGAAACATTGCCACAAAAATTCTGCAAAAGGGCTTTTTTTACAACTCAAGAACTTTTACAAAGGTATTGTGGGCTCCCCAGCCTTACAAAATCACCCGAAGGCTTACAAAATTCCAAAGCAAGAAAAATAAATAGCGGGGCAGGGAGACTCAGGCCTCGGGGCCGGGGAGGATCTCAACGTGCTCCGCGGCAGCATCGGGAGCCGGGGTGGCGGCTTGAGGGTCGACGCCCACAGCAAGAGCCTCGACACTAGGAGCCAGGGTGACCGACTTCTCCCCAACGCTCCCACCAGGGGCCTTCTCCCCGGCGACGCTTTCGGCGGCATCCCCCTGCACCTCACCCTAGAGGAGGTACTGGAGCCGGAGCTCACCGTCGGGAAACTCCGACATCAGCGCCTTGACAGCGTCGAGGGCAACATGCCAGACGAGGTCCGAGGCTTTGGCGAGGTCGGAGTAGAATTGATCCGACGTCTTGTAGCTCTCCACCGCCTTCGTAGCCCGAAGGTCAGTGTGCCGCATCCTTTCCTTCGGCGTCTCGTTCTTCCTCTTGAGGGTGTCCCACGTCTTCTTCAGAGTGGCGGCGAGCACCCTGCCATGCTCCCACTTGGCCTCAACGACCTTGTTGGACTCCATCAAAACTCGGATGGACTCCGGGCAGTTGGAGTTCATCGTCTCCTAGGCAGCCACCCGGTCTTTGAGGGCGGCGATCCTCTCCCTCGCCTGACGCAGCTCCCGGCTCAGGCTCTCCTCCCGCGAGGAAGACTTGCCCGCTAGCTGCAGCACCGGGGCTATTTCCTCGTGCTCCATGTTGGCGATGAGGGCGCAGTGTTGGAGGACCTGAGAAAAACAAAAGGAAGGGTTAAAAAGGTCTCCGATCTTGTAAACAAAAAGGGCTTAACGAAAACCAGAACGGGAGGCGGACTCTAACCTACACGGCCTCCTGAGCTATGGTCGCGATTTGGGCCTTGAGGGTCCCCCAGGGGATTCTGCCCCCAGCCGACCGCTCCATCCCGGAGAGCAAGCTATCGGCGACAGAAAGCCCCGAGGGCACCTCGTAGCGAAGATCCCCTCCTGCACGAAGATCGGGGAAGACGGGGCTCGGGACACTGTCCTCTTACGCCGCTTGAGAGGGGCCATGGTAGGGTCAGCCTCATCCAACACATCCATAACCCGGGGTTCCTGATCCCGAGCGTGTTTGCAGCTCTCACCATGGCTGGTCTCCTGAGCCTGGGGAGTGGTGGAACGCCTAGCCGAAGCGGCCGCCGGCAGGGCAAGGCTCGCAGCGGGGCATGATGGGCCAGCAACTCCGGCCTTCCTCCCTTTCTTCTCGGCCAAGGCAGCCCGGAATTTAGATCGGTCCATCGGTTTTGCAAAGAAGCGAAAATACAAAGGGGTTAGCAATGCCAAAAAAGTGGAAGAAACACAAGTCTAAACAGGTCGCCTAAGCTCCTAACTTACCCGCAAATTGAATGGGGCTGAGCCCGGCCTAACTGAGGGCCTGCTCGGACAGCAACACATCGGCCCGATGGACGGGATCCCACTCCGACACCGCCATCGCATTGGGATCAGACGACCGCCTCACCCGCGGGCAGTTGGCCCTGTGCCACTGGACGGCACAGGCCAATCCTCACCCTCGGGTGGCCCGATAAATAAGAACTTCTCCTTCCATTCATGAATGGAAGAAGGTACTGCTATGACCCCTGACCCGACCGTCTCTCCTCTGTGTTTTCTAAAAGAAATGTATACCCATCTAGGCTCGTCCCTACGAGTACCGGGGTGATTTTTGTAGCAGAGGGAAGAAAAGAGAAGGTTCAGGCCGAAAGGGATCTCCTGCAGTCTCAACCGGACCAGGAACCCGAGGAGAATCCTCTACGAGTTCGGCACTAGCTGGCCCGGGGCTAATTGAAAGCAACGCAGCGCCGCACTCACCTCGGGGGAGAAGAGCATACGCATTCCGGCCCAAAAGGCTTCCAAGTACAAGACAATCTCCTTGCCCCGTATCTGGTCTGCCCTCGCTCCCTCCCCAGCCAAGCGAAGCGAGTAGCCGGAAGGAATGTGGAAGTGAGCCCGGATCGTTGTGAGCTCGTCCACATGCCTCAGGAGAGAAGGCGCGTCACGGACACTCCTGACACGCGCTTTGGGGACCGTCCCCGCCGCACGACCCCGGGTGCCAGGACCAACCCTAGCTTCCCTACTCGGATGAGGATGAGGAAGAAGCAGAGGAAGAAGCGGCAGAAGACTCCCTAGACTCTACCTCTACTACCTCAACAGACTCCTCAATGGAAGACATCTAACCTGAGTAGAGGAAGGAAACGTCTGAGGGGAGAACGCAAGAAATCCGACCTAAAGAGAAGAGCGCCGAGCTAACACACACAGCGATAAGGAAATTATAGCGAAGTGTGGACCTTGGGGGGTCCCACCTCTATTTATAGCATTCGGCAAGCGCATCCAACGGCACCGATCGATTCCCGCCAAAACAGACGCTTCATGTCCGAAGGCCACCAACTTTCCACGTGTTTCAAGAGAATTGGACGCGTCCCTTCAAGCGCCAAGGACACCGGCGGCCCGTCACGTCATCCAACCAGCGCCGGACGCGTAGCCTGGCGCCTCAACTAACGTACGATCGAGTCGGCGCCTCAACTTTAATGCACGATCTCTTCTCTGATCTGCTGACGTCATCAAAAAATACGACTAACTGCCCGGGAATCCTCGCCGACGATGTCTTCAAATAAGAATTTAGCCCGGGTGACCGATCCGACCACTCTCGACCCGACCCATAAATAGGTCGGGACGAGAGTGGGGGGATAATGATGATGCTCAATACTGAGAACTCCCCAGATCACGAAACGTGGCAGATCACGTGTCCCAAGGCTTACGAGAAAGGAGTAAGAACGGTGCGTTGAAGGTGTGCCCCGGGCCTTCCTCCCAAGGACGTTCCTAACCCTCGGTGTCCTTCCAGACCACTCCTATGACCGTCTTCCAAATAACCATTGGCTCGCCTCCGAGCCCTCCTGCACGCTGAGGTTCCTCAGCCCTCCCAGCTCGCCCCCGAGCTATCACAGAACCAAGCTTGCTCGGCCTCCCGCTCGTCTCCGAGCCTCCCGCTGAGCTCAAATTCCTCGGTCTCATCGACCGACCCATAGCGCAGATCATCAGCGTCTCGGACATAGCCCCACGAATCTCACCATTCGTGAGATATCCGCCGCCCCACAATCCCGCATCCCACGCCATCGCGTTCCCCCGTTAACGAGCGTATCTCGCCATTCGCGCAGACGCGGCTCCAAGGGCATAACGGCCGGCGTAAATCTCGCGCCCGCCAGCCCATGGCTGCCACTATATAAACCCCCTCTGAGACGACTCGGGTAAGGCAATTATTATCTAGTAGGCCACTACTCTGCCCAAATACCTCGACTAACTTGATCGTCAGAGGGTCCACGGTGGTACAACCACCCCGGGACTTCCTTGAAGGTAGCTCGACTTCATTCTAAATCAAGCCCACTAAGATCCACACGCATCAAGAGGCAACCCTCAAACCTAATCTCAGCCATCCATCTACGCTCGCCACAGATAACCGGAAGACAACATCTGAAGGAGATCCAGCCCTCCATCAGCCCACGTTATACCTACATGAGAGCCAGAGCATGAGCGGCCCATATGATAACCAGCATGAACGTCAGAACCTGAGCATCTCACGTGATACTCACATGAGTGCCAGAGACCCAGTGTCTCTTATGATACTCACGTGAGCACCAGAATATGATCTGGGTATTATACCCTCCAGCGCAAATATGGCCGAGTGCTTAGCACTACTGGGTAATATTAAAGCCCATTATTTAGCCTAAAATTGGCTAAGTTTTCTGAAATTAAACTTCTTTGATTATAAATCAACAAAGCCCATGTGCTCACAATACCTAAGTTGACCCTGGTCCAAATACGACTAATAGCCCTTAGATGATACCTGAGTTGACTTTAGTTCAAACATGACTAATGGTCCTTTGATGATTATCTAAGTTGATCTTAGTCTCATATACGACTAACGATCCTTAGATCAAACCCAACTATCCCGTGAACTAATGGACCTCATTTATATGAGATATGCGTCCTAAGTTCAACCCCAAATCTAATATGTATGGATTTGGACTAATCTGCGCCCTACGGGCGACGATATATATTATAGTCTCTATATACAATCTAAGGACAACCCAAAATAAACAAACCATAACACGACACGAAGTGATGTATCTGGAGTAGAGAAAAATTTTATCGCTTGGCGATAACGTAATTAACTGCAAGGGCTTGCGCCCGCAGGAAAAAACTTCCTCACAATCAAAAACCCTTCACATATGAATGGGAATCTGATAAGTTTGCTACAACGGTCGTTTTCATCCAAAACACCGATATGCGGTGCTATAAATCAACTTGGTATCGTCAGAGAGGTGGACGGTTATGTTCCATATACTATCTTCCCCCGTATTCAGGCTGGACGAGCTCCCCGCGCCTCAGTCCGGTTTCCGGCGGTAAACACTTACCCGAGCCAAGCTCGTTAATGGTTGTTCCTTTTGAATTGTCTGTTAGATTTAAAGAAAGATCGTGTAGCTACTGGCGAGCAAGAACCCTTAAAGGCCAAATTCTTACACTTCACAACTTAGCCCGGATTCTAGTTTCCTTTCTTTTATTATTTCAGTTTTTGACTCTTGGTATGCCTTGTTGCTTTTAAGGCTTGGATGTTATTACTATTATTTCTTTATATTCATGTTGAACTCTTGCTTTATAATAATGTTGTGTTGGATTTTATTTTCTGGGTATTCTTGTAATAATTATATTACTTGCTAGGCACTTGGCATAGTCATGTCAAGGAGGAGTGCTTCTTGGTATAACTATATTGCGGGCCTCATTGTGTCCCCCGCCATAGTCTTTTGGGAAGTCTCTCTCTCAGAGGTGCTATAAATACGAATCCATAAATGTTATCAACCTAGCTTTGACTCAAAGGTGCTATTAAATACAAATCCACAAATGTTATCAACCTAGTTCTGATACCATATTAAAAGTGAATACATGAGCGAAGGGGATTTATTATATTTATTAATATGAGGGCACACACGGGCTTTCAACACAAGCCGGTTGCATCCAATAAGACTCAAACCTTATGGAGGTTTGTCCCATATTATATCTTATACACATGTACCTCTCATAATTTTTTCAATGCAGGACTATAATATCCATATATCTCAGTACTTATGTATAGGTTTATAACAAGAGCTCAAGAGGATTTATGTGTCCCATCTTTATTTGTCAAGAAAAAAAAATCAAAATAAGTAAAAAAAAATCGCATGCTATGCAACGTCAAGACATTCATCTCCCCCTCTTACCAATCACAACTCATGCATCTAGATAATCTCTCTGTCTCCCGCTCTTCCCAAAAAGAAAAGAATAAAATGCCTTTTAAAGTTAGAAAAAGGGAAATAGGAAAACAGTAACTTGATGTGGTTAACCAATTTAAATGTTAAATTATATGCTCGTGTTTTTTAAACGCACACGTGTTGCGCAGTGCAAATCCCTAGTATAATTTACATGTAACAATAGTTGTCAAATGTTGGGTGTTGTTCACAGTTTTATTTCAAAAACTGAAAAGAAAGAAAAACACTTGTCAAAAAATATTTGCAGATTTAATAAGGAATTTAGTGGGCTTCACCTTAGCTCATGATTCCGTGAACTCGTCATCCTAAATTTTCTAGGAGGAGGATACCCACCTTAATAATTCATCTCTTATAGCCAATTAAATAGCATCTTAACAAAAGACCATCATTGTTAGCTATAAGCATCATCATAACCCCTAGCAATCACAAGAAGTTCCATGCTTTCATAGTGGGTCCCACCCTCAAAGCCTTAGAGCCCACTTCAAGGCAAAAGACAAAAGGACCTCCAATCAAAACATTGGGAGGTTGAGAAGGCCATGACAAGTTTTGCAATAATATTTAGTAATATTATATTGTGCGATAACAAAGTTTTAAGAAAGGTTTACAGAAATAAATTAGACATCATCAGTTATATGAATTGAAAACAAGCTCCATGTGTCAGGACAAGCTTCCAGCATCTGAGGTGTGAATTTTGAGTGGACAAATCGGTTGCATTTATTTGACACCAGGTGTCTTTGTTACCATACGGGCAGAACCCTATTTTGTTTTTAGCAAAACTAAATAATAATTTTTCTAAAGACAAAGTACCCACCTTTTCCGCTTTCTTCAAATTTAGGTTATATACGTCTCGTATCAGAATAAAGAAGCTGCATAAAAGCTAAACGTTTTGTAGGCTTGCATAGAAATATTTATTTTTTAATATTCTCTAAGAATATGATGTAATTGGATATACCTTCTTGGAATATTTGCATTTTGTTATTCTTTTCAAGGATTTTTAGTTTTTAATTACTTGTGCTCTCGGAAAATCTAGAATAATGTTAAGAAAATCTACTCCTAGGAATCTATAGCCAAGGCAATTTAGGTGTAAATTAATCTAAACTAATCCTAGATTTTCATAAAAATAACTATCCATTTTAGTTAAGCTGCAATATAGCGTTGGAGCAACTTCTAAAAAAGTAATATAAGATTTTACTGGTGTGTTGCACGTGCGATGCACGTTTATATATAATTTGTATTGTAAAGAAGAAAATTAAACAAAACTTACTTTGGTCAATATATATAAAATTTTGAGAATAGATGCGTTCACCGTCTTGTTATTTTATCATGTTTAATCAAATAATAATTAGAATTGAGATCTAATTCATCATCTAAAATTAAAATCTTAACAAATAAGAAAATCAATTAGGGGGGAAAACCCCCATAAATCATAAGAAAAAGGATATTAAATATTAGAAGTATTTGTTTGTCTTCATTGTCTATCCTTTTTGCCCGTTCTTCATATTAATTTTCTTCCTTTCTAAAATGTCTTTAAACAGGAACTATTTGTTTACATGGTAGTTCAATGGAGATAGTTTTAACTTATAATCCATCATCTAAACTTGTTTTAATTCGTGATCTAAAAGTAGTTTTTATTATATATAAATAGTTATTATACTAAATCAATTTTATATTTTTGTGTGATTTTTTCTTTCACTTTTTTACTTGATTTCTTTTTAATTATAACAGTGACACATGCCACTCAACGTGATGATGCTCAATATTGGCGATCTCCAAGATCAGGACACGTGGCAGATGACGTGTCCCAGAACTCAGAAAAAAGGGCTCAAAGGGACCGACCAGGCCACCCCTGTACCCGACCTGCAAGCACAAGCTGGCTCTCCTCAGAGACCCCTGCAAATTGGCCTCCTCGGTCTCTCAGCTTGCCCCGAGCTGCCACAAGACCGAAACTCTTCGGCCCTCGTGCTCGTTCCCGAGCTCCTTTGCCAAGGCCATCTTCCTCGGTTCCTCCGACCGACCAACTCCACCACTCGCAGGTGTAACCGCCGCTCCGCAAATCTCGCCACGCGCAGATTCTTCGCCAGCAACATCCCACGTTACACGCCATCACGATCCCCATTAATGGGCGATCCGCTCTTTACGCGGGCGTGACGTCGGGAGCGTAACTGCCGGCGAGATTCTCGCGCCTGTTGCTGCGTGCTACCGCCATTATATAAACCCTCATCACATAGGGGTCAAGTAAGCCATTTTTTATTCCACTTAGCCGTTACTCTGCTCGGATCTCGTGCTAACTTGATCGTCGGGGGGTCCTCGGTGGTACCAAACCACCCTGGGACTTCTTTACAGGTACTCGGTGCTAAACTCCTCAAATCCCCAATCTCGTCAAAACCCATTGAGACTCGCACGCAACAGGAGATCACCTTCCAAATCCACCGGGAGATCGATGGAAGACAACATCTGAGGGAGACCCGAAACGGACCTCCATCAGTTGGCGCCGTCTGTGGGAACAACTCCACAAAAAACAAAGTTGGCCTTCCGATCTCCATCCACATGGCGAGCGACCATCCTGAAGATCCAGGTACCAGCCGCCGCCTCCCCCTCACCGAAGGCGCGGATGAACCTCCCCCGGCGACCATCATCAACGTCCTCGCCAGCCGAATAGATCGACTACAGTCCCTCGTGGAGGCGCTCGTCCGCATCCATACGGCCGGGCCAGGGCCCCAGATCGCCGCTCCTCCGCCTCCAGAAGGCTCTGCCCTCGTCGGCATGGCTGACCATCAGCAGGCTACGACCCCTGGTCACAGATCCCACGGGCCGATACTCCCTGAGGCCCGCTGGGCGCCCCACGGCTCCACACCAAGATCCGCCGCTAGAGCGCCTCGCCTCGAGCCTCCTCGCGACCCTTACCCCGCTAAGGAGATGTCAGTCACCTCGCATGTCAACAGGTATGATCGACACCCCCTCCCTCGACGGGGTCGCACAGAAAGGGCTCGCCACGACGGCTCGAGAGCCACCTCACCCGGGGATCTGAGGGACCTCATCGAGAGGAACCGGGGCCGCGCCCAGACGTTGGTCTCCCACAGCAGAGGCCAGGGATCACAAGGCGCCGAATCCTCGGGGTACCGCTGCCGACTCGATGCCCTCGAAAAGAAGATTAAGGGCATGCGCCGGGAAGGTAACCTCTCGGGCGACGAGGCTAAGTACGTCACCGACTCGCTCACCAAGCCGTTTACCAAGGGGCTGCTCCCTGTCCACGTCTCTTCACGCAACAAGCCCCCGAAGGTCTCTCTGTTTGACGGGAAAATCGACCCCAAAGACCATTTGGATGCTTTCATCGCGGGGATGAGCTTCCAGGACCATTTCGACGCCGCCCAGTGTAGGGTCTTCCCAGCCACCCTCATCCGCTCTGGTCGGGACTGCTTCCGAGGACTCGAGCCTCGCTCAATCTTGACCTTCGACGAGCTGGCTACTCAGTTCCTCGGCCACTTCGTTGGGAACCATCGGCAGAAGCGCACGGTCGACTACCTCTTTACAATTAAGAACGGGGACAAGGAGACGTTCAAGGCTTACATCACCCGCTTCTACAACGCCTTCCTCGAGGTCCCCGAGCACCGAGACGAGACCGTCATCACGGCGCTCAGATCTGGTCTTAGGCATAAGGAGTGGTTGCGCTCCTTTGCGTTGGCACAGCCTAAGACCATGGCCGAGGTTAAGGCGTGGACCGAGCGCAAGGTTCAGTTGGAGTCTGAGGTGAACGCGAACCTCCCCCAAGCAGAACGGTCCGACCAGAAGAAGAGGGCTCGGGAAGAAAGGCCGGAGCGTCAGCAGCCCTATCACCCGAAGTTCCAGGAATACACCCCGCTCAACGTCTCCCTCGTAGTGTTACTAAAGGAGGGCCAAGGCGAGGAGTTCTTCAAGTTCCCTCCAATCCCGCGTCAGGCCTCGAAGCGAACCCGGGGCCCTTACTGCGCCTTCCACCAGGCGCTGGGCCACGCCATGGAGGATTGTAAGCAACTCCGGGAGTACATCGAGGAGCTCATCCGATCGGGGCACCTCGCCGCCTACTTAAGGGACAAACGGCAGGCCGACCACGAGCAGGAGCAGCGTCCCCCTCCCGCCGAGCTGACCATCGGCCAGATCATGCTCGTTTCGGCAGATGACCAGTCCGGCGCTCAGGAAGCCCCGTACCCGGTGCCGAGCACGGAGACCAACAAGCCTCCGGGGAGCTCGGGCCACGCTAATAAGGTCATCTATTAGCATGTACTTTTCTTTTGGGGCAATGTAAACTCTTCCTAGGGTCTATTGTTAATTTAATAAAAATCAACGGAATATTGCGAAAGAGAAGGAAAGATCTCATTTATTCAAAAAAAGATATTATGGGCTCCTCAGCCATACATACAAAAAGAAAAAGAAAATTACAACAGCGAGGGAAGGGGGTGCGGAGAGCACTGCTCATGATACTCGGTAAAGATCTCCGCCAGCCGAGGCCTCGCGAGATCCAACCTCTGCCCTCGGTTCCTCCCGCGCGCGTTGACCCCGAGCCTCAGCTCGTAGCACTCGCGGACGAGCGCCTCCGAGCGAGCCAGCCGGTTCGCGGAGATCAGGCCAAAGCGCCTCAGAGACCGCAGCTTGCCCACGGCCTCGTCATAGAGCTGCTCGGACAGGGGATTGTAAAGCCCTGGCAACACCCTCCAGATGGAGTACATCAGCAGCTGCAGCAGAGAGGAGCGTCGGGGGAGCAGCCGGCCGAAGTGGTCCTCGATGCTCCCATATACCAACTGCGCCGTGTCCTCGGTGCAGTTCTGGTCATAGAGGTATACGTCTTCGAAGTGGATGATCTTCGGGATGGTAAAGGGGAAGTCATGCATTCTCGACGCTCTGTTTGCGAGGAAAGGAAGGACTAGTGCTCTGTTCCCCTCCGAATGACGGCGCACAAGACTGCGAGGTCCTGACGCTGAGGTTCGGGGCAGATGCTATTTGGCTTTATCCGTCCATCTCTCCGAAGATGCCAAGTTGATTTATGGCACCGTGTATCGGAGGTTTAGACGGTTGCGGCCGATGTAGCAGACTTCGTCAGATTCCCCCTCGTTTGAGGGGATTTTTGATTGTGGGGATGCTCTTCCCTGCAGGCGCAAGCCCCTGCAGTTAATTACGCTACTGCATCGCGGTATCCACTTTCTCCTTCTCCAGAATTTCACTTCGTGTCGTGTGTGTTTTTTTTGTTTGTGATTGCCCATGGATTGTATACGAAGACTAAGTGATGCCGTCTCCCGTAGGACATGGATTAGTCCAAATCCGTATTTACTTAGATTTGGGTTTGGTGTTTTGGTTTAATGATACGTTAGCCGTATTTAGGCTAAGATCGACTTAAACGTTTGTTAAGGATACGTTAGTCTGATTTGAGACTAAGATCAACTTAATGTGGTGATCCATTTAATATATGGCCGTCAGGACTCATCACCTCTCTGACGTCGTTGAAGGATTACAACGATAGGTGTCAGAGGAGTTCAGAGATGTACCCTTGAACCAAAGTCAGTTGGGAGTTCTATAGTCTATTTAAATGTTTAAGGATACGTTAGTCGTATTTGGGGCTAAGATCAACTTAAACGGGACCGTTTAGATCGGGCAAAAGAGTATTTGGAGGCTCTATTGTTTTAGTTTAGGGACGTAGTGGTCCGATATTAGTTTAAAGACGTTTCGTTCCATATTCCAGTTTAGGGACGTGGTGGTCTATCGCCAGTTTAGGGACGTGGTGGTCCATATTCCAATTTAGGGACGTGGTGGTCTATCGCCAGTTTAGGGACGTGGTGGTCTATATTCCAGTTTAGGGACGTGGTGGTCCATTATTAGTTTAAGGACATTTCGGTCCGACATTAGTTTAAGGACGTTTCGGTCCGATATTAGTTTAAGGACGTTTCGGTCCGCTATTAGTTTAAGGACTTTTCGGTCCGATATTAGTTTAAGGACGTTTCGGTCCGCGAGTTTAAGGACCCCGCAGTCCATGTTGATGTGTGGCCATCGGGACCCGTCACCTCTCTGACGTCATTGAAGGATTACAACGATGGGTGTCAGAGGAGTTCGGAGATGTACCCTCGAACCGGTCGTAAATTGATTTAGGGAGCAGCCGTGCTCAGTCAATTTAGTTTGAGGACTTACTGCCATAATTGGGCTAAGTCCAGTTGAAAAATATTCAACGCTTTTATTTGTTTTTGGTCTGTTAGACCTGTGTTAGGGCTTGGCCCATTTTTAAATAATGCATTGAATTATTTTTTTTTTTTTGTTTGGGCTCTGCCCATAAAAGATGTAGAGCATCAATTTATTCTGGGCTCTGCTCATTTATGAATGATGTAAGGCATCTACTTTGTTTGGGCTCTGCCCCTTTTAAAATGCATAGCATTTTATTATTTCGTTTGGGCTCTGCCCATTTATAAATGATGTAGAGCATCAATTTAATTAGGCCTGCTTGGTCTTTTTGATTTGGGCCTGGCCCTTTAAGAAATGCCTTGCATTTATCAGGCGCTTTGCGCCAATCAGAGAGCGCAAGCGCTTGTAGTGTGGACACGTGTCACGCAAGCGCAGTGCGCTGCGCTAATGCGCTGCGCCTGCGCTGCTGACACGTGGCGCGCTCTGGTGGCTTGCGCCAATCCAGGAGCGCAACAGCGCAGTTTGCAAGTGCAAGGTACTACGATTTAAGAATCTTTTAGATTCAAGAACCAATGGTTCATAAAAGAAGTGCAAAGCACTATTCGTTTCCTTGATCTAATTTAGATCAAAGAAAAAAAACAAGTTTTTTCTTTTTATTTCAGGAACCAAAGGTTCATAAAAGTGCAAAGCACTATTCTTTATTTTGTTTTTCTTGTTTTAAAGAACCAGTGGTTCATAAGAAGTGCCAAGCACTGTTTATTATGTGAAGATCATTGATCTTGTTTTTAGATCAATGATCTATTAGAAGAAATTTCTTCTATTTTGTGAAGGTTTTTACCTTTTTCTTGAAAACTTGTTCAGAGTTCTCTCTGTTTGAAGCTCTTTTTTTTTTAAGAATGTTGATGCCTTTGAATTGAGGTCTAGGGGCCTTTATATAGTGCTCATAAATTTGTTGAATTTGTTAAAGAGATCTTTCTCTGAGTGATTTGGGGAATTTTCCCCACCGTTGGATCTTTGATCCAAGGGCTTCTGTTTTATAAAAGAAAATCTTCTTGTTTTAACAAGAACAGAAAGATTTTATTGAAATCTTAATTCTGTTTGGCGCAAACGCCCCAGTGCGTGACACGTGTTAAGCAGCGCACAGCGCAGCGCAACTGCGCTAGGGCATCTGCACTGACACGCGTCGCGCAGCGCAAAGCGCGGCGCAACTGCGCTAGCGTATCTGCGCCGACACGTATCGCGCAGCGCAACTGCGCTAGCGCATCTGCGCTGACACATGTCGCGCAGCGCTTGCGCAACTGAAGCGTTGCTTCCTTTAATTTTACTTAAAATAGAGCTTTGCTCTGATTGGGTGCGCTGCTTTGGGCGCTGCGCTGATGTGTCTGCGCCTGACACGTGGCACGTTGCGCCCGGAATTTGAAGCGTTGCTTCAAAAATTTGAATTTTGAATTTCCAGCAGAGCTTTGCTCTGATTAGGGGAAATAAATGCCCCCCCCACCGTTGCGCTCACGTGGCGCGCACGTGAGTGCAGCGGTGGCAAGCTCTTGACCGTTGGATCAAGGGGTAAGCTGAAGGGGCGCAAGCGCCTTATAAATAGGACCTATGGCCCTTAGGAAATCTTCACCATTTCAAGATTTTGATTTTCCAGAGCTTTGCTCTCACTCAAGAACTTCAGAGCTTTGCTCATTTTCAAAGTTAGAAACTTTAGGTAAAAATTAATGTAAATCAAATTAATTTAAATTAATCTCAGCCAAAGAGCTTTGCTCTCACAGATCTTTTGATCTAAAGAGATCCCCATTGGGGTTTCATAAACAGAGCTTTGCTCTAAAAAAACTTATAGATCTGCAGAGATCTTGTTCATGGGTTCTAACCCATGAACAGAGCTTTGCTCTTGGATCAAGAGTGGATCTTTTAGATCTGCAAAATGAAGAACTTATTATAAGTTTTCATGGATTTTCCTAAGTCCCAAAAAATTTTAAAATTTTTAAGTGTTATTTTCTGATGGATCTTTCCATTATTATCACAGAGCTATGCTCTTTTAAGGAATTTTATTCCTTTGAGACCAGAATTTGACAAGTGTCATTCTGTGACAGAGCTTTGCTCTGAAAGAGGAGATTTTCTCCTTGTCTCTAGGGATTCCCTACTGATGATAATATTCTCTTGGGGATCTTTTCTTTAACTGACAGTATCACCCAATGATGAGGCTGTCTTATTAAAAGAGGTATTTTCATCCAGATTTTGTGGGTCCCCATTTGGTCCCCTACCCATTGCACTGCAGTGTGATTAATTTTAATCTGATTAATTTTTAAATTCATTTAATTGAAGATTTTTAAACGCCAAGCGTTGGAATTGTAGCACTGACGGCTATTTTATTCTTTTGCAGCGATCATGTCTCTCGACACCTCGTTCTCATTTGTTCGTTCAGAGGAGGGATTTCCCGAGGCGCCCTTGGACCGTGAAGTCCTGGCCATGATTAAGGAGTACGATCCGGAATATAAGAGTCTCCACCTTTGGGGGTCGTGGTATAATCAGATCATCATGGGCCGACGGAGCTTCACATGCACGGTGCCGTCAGAACCCATAACGGCGATTCACTATGCTACCCCACTCTCGGTGCAGTATGTCGTGGAGATGGTGGATTGGACCGCGAAGAGCTTTCTTCATCCCGCTATGGATGCGGTTCCGGTCCAGCGTCCTATGGTCTTGGATATCCTAGGACACCGTATCTGTCAGGGCGAGGCGAGACCCTGGGGGCAATCATATAACATTGGTCTGATCCCCCGCCACCCGATTGGCTATCTGCCATGGGCCCGGTACATCCTGTCGACGAAGAAGTCGCAGTTGATAAGGTTAGGACTGTACACCGCGGTCTACGTCTCTCTCTTCCAGTATCCCACGCTCCCCACCTGGTGGTTCAAGGCTTTCTTGGAGCAGTGGAATATTCATACCCACACTTTCCTTGACATGGATCGGGAAGTGTCAATCTCTTTGGAGGAGTTCACGGAGGTATCCGGTTTACCAGTCATGGGGGAACATTATGAGGAGTTGCTCCCGACAGATGAGTACGTCTTTGGTGCTAAGCCGATGGTAAGGGGGCTCACGCCGGAGAATGCTGTTCAACACCAGTTCCCAAGCTTGATTAAAGTGTTGAACATATATGAGTCCCTTTTCGTCGAACATGGGAGTCGAGGAGTTAACTTTGAGGATTTCGTTGCTCGGTTTCTTCGTCCAAGCGTCCTCTCATCAGAGGCTGCCAAGTTCGCTACTCTGGATGACCCTTTCGGTCTAGGTGCGGATAACCTACCGGAGAAGGAGATAGATCAAAAGGGTTTTTTCCTTCCGGACTTCCCTACTATGTCTTTTGCAGAAATTGCGGCCCCTGGAATGGACGAGGAGGTCTTTTTCTTAGGATTTCTCGGGTTATAGTTGAGTTGGTTTGCAATTCCAATGCACTCTCACCGCATGCGGCCCTCTGTTTTTTACCCAGCCCACCGGATGACTATCGGGGTAAAGGTGGTCATTGGGATCGCCGGCTTAGCGCACTTATATCATGGCCTCAGCTGAGCAGCGGATGCTAATGAGCCTGGGGTACTGCACGTGGTCTTCCCGATGCAGTATCGTGGCTCGAGCTACACACGGCGGGTGTCTTCGGCATGCACAAAAGGCCCTCGTTCTTCGACAAGTGTGCTTTCCCTCGCGTCATACAGCTGATTGGCGCATCAATCGTGACCCCATCACCACGGAACGCCAGGGGTTTACTGCTTTGCCCTCACACCATTGGAGCCGGGATGTCCTTCATCGACAAGGTATTGACCATTGGAAAAGCGTCCACCGCTGCGGTGCGACCATTACAGGACTCCTTTAAGGATGGAGCTTCAGTTTTGACGGCCCGGGAGACCCTCCACTTGTATTCTATTAGACCGGGCTTCCTAGTCTTCAGGCAGGACGGTGCGGCAATTTTCATGAGATATAACCCGCATCGTTTCGCCCAACAACTGGGCTACGATCAAGGGCTACCCTTGGAAGCTTTCTTACTAGAACCTGCTGCCAATGAAGAAGGGATGGAGAACGCGTTACATCACTTCATGCGCCTGAACACGGGTTCTCGTTTTTTTATCAGTGCGCCGGCCTGCGCTCCACGACTCCTTAATGTATATAAAGAGTGGTACAATCATGCGACGGGGGCCGTTATAAAGGAAGAGAGGAGAGTGTTGGTCGACCGTAAAGGTGCACCTCCCGGCACCGACCGTAACGCTCCCTTAGTGCCAAGGACCCCTGTGGTCCCCCCTCTAAAAGATGCCAGGGCCGGACCATCGCGTGCGCAAAGTCCTCCACGCGGATTACCGCTCCCTGATATTGCGGATGCACCACCAGCGCCCTGTGCTCCAGTGGAGACAGTGGTTATAGCCTCACCGGAGTCTGGCGTGGGTGCAGACATCGGGACCCGCCGTCCTAAGGTGGCTGCTAAACGGAAGTCGATCCCACGTGCACCTAGGGTCGGAGGGCAGAAGAAAAAGAAGTCGCTCTTCGCTGCGGACGTCGCGTTCGGTCAGGAACCCCACGCTCCCTATGCCGAGGGCCTGAGTGAATACGGGACTAACGAGGGATTAGTCATGCCACCACCGGATGATACGGACTTGGAGGCCGCTCTCGAAACTTCAGCGTGGTTGGCAAGGCGTGACGCATGGCTAGCTAAGCTTGCGCAATCAGGTAACTACTAGTCGCATTTTCTTTATTGCAACATATCCTCCTCATTGCCTTTGACTAACATTTTTCTTTCTTTTCTTCCAACAGGCATCACTGATGAAGAAGCCATTGCCGCTTCCCTGAAGACTTTCCAAGAGGAGGAACGTCTTAGAGCGTCCATGGGCCTTAGTAAGTTTCGATTCATCAAGTTTTCATTTCCCTTGTGTTATGGTCGATCTAACCTCTCCCTTTTTATCGCAGGAACCTCAATGCCGTTCCCGCCAAGCGACGCAGATGTTCTGCCAGCTGCCGATGTTCCTGTTTCCTCAGGGTTACTGCAGGAGGTTCGTCTTGAAGAGCCAATGAGAGACGCCTTAAAGGATCTGGAGGCATCTTTAAATGAGGACGACGACGCTTCGATGAAGGAAGCGTCAAAGAGGTCCGTCGTGACAGCCCGGGAGGAACGGAAGCGGTTGAGGCGCGAAGCAAAGGCACGCAGGGCTGCCTTGGCTATGGGAGCGGGCCCCAGCACCGCCCCTCGTGCTGATACTCTATCCGAAGAGGCCCCTGTCGCCTTTTCCACTGCTCGCAGACAAGTGGCGCGCGCAGTTCGGAGCGCAAACGGTAAATCCACTTCAGGTAATATTCTTCTCAGAGTTTTTGTTGTAAGAATTTTAATGCCATCGGTTCTTATATATTTTATCTTGCAGGGCCAAGTACGACCGAGGGGGAGGCGGAGACCATTGAACCCAAGAAAGCAGAGGAGGTGGCACCTACCGAACCTGAGCCGACGGTGGGCAACGTCGCTGAGGCTTTGGAGCCTGAGGTGGAGGTTGAGGGGCCTGCAGCCGAGAAGGTCATTGATGCTAAACCTGAAGTGGCGGCAAATGAAAAGATCATTACAACTGAGCCCAGGGTGGTGGCGGACGAAGCGCTTAAGGCCGGCGATCTCGTGGTGACGGCGGATGAGCCGATGGAGACTGCGGAGCCCGCAGAAGTAGCGGGTGAGATGGGTACGACTCTTGGGGAAGAGTTAGCCGCTCTCTCCCAAGAGTCCGGCAACGCTCCAATCATTTCCCTCCCCGTGTACGATCTTCCGCCGTCTCCAGGTCTTGCGAGTACGACAACGGTCCCTATTGAGTCGGGTGATGAGGCTACGGGCGGTGGCCTCATGTCAATGGAGGAGGGAGTCGCCTCCGTTTCAGCCGGCAGCTCATCAGGTAAATCCCAAGTTGCTGTCTTTCTTTACCTTACAATCCTTTCTGACAAGTTCACCTTTTTTTCGTAACGCAGGTGCAGCCAGCGCTGATGCCCTACTGCTCGAGGGAGCGCCTTCAATGACTGCCTTGGCGGTGGTCACCTCTCAACCCTCTCTCATACCGTCGAAGATGTTAGAAGGTATGGGTTTGCAATTTATTAAACTTATCTTTCAAACGCATAATTTGTGTACTAAAGTCGCACTGTTATGTCTTTTCAGGAGTGCTCTTTGATCATCTATATCAAGTGTTGCTCCCACACTTCTCCTTCCCATCTGAACTCACTTCTCCCTCTGGCGGTGCTGGTGAGTATAGTCCCCGACTGCTATCTTTCTTTTTCGGTGATAGAATTGTTTCTAACTCTCTCTTGTCCTGACTGCAGTGTTACAAATCGAAGGGGGAGAAGAAAGATCGGTCGTCCCACCGGCCCTTCCGGCCTTGCCACCTGCTTCAACCGGTATAGTAAACTATCTTATCAATGACTTTTTCCATATCTATTGAATCATCATCTAATCGCATTTTGTCTTTTCAGCTGTCGTTCCAGTCTCGGCGCCTTTTGAGTCTCATATTACAATGCCGGGCGGCCCTTCCCAGAGACGTTCGTCCTCAAAAGGTGCGGCGAATAGTCTGCGCATGTTGAGCGACTACATCGAGGAACTCGACGTCGAGACTCCTACGCCCGTTGAAGACTTCGCTACGACGGTTAACCCGATGTTGGTGATATTTGCCAACTTCCATGACGAGGGCATCGTCGCCTCTTGGGTTAATCACTGTCGGGAGATTGAGGCTCGCCTTCATCAGTTGGAGTCGACGCGTCTCTCCCCCGAGACTTTGGCTGTGAGTATTCAACGGGGAGCATGGCTCGAGCAAAGCACTTCTCATTTCCGTCATTTGGAATAAGAAGCGGCTTTGAGGCTGAAGGAGTGCTAGGAGTCGTCAAGCGAAACTGCACGCCTGCGTGCTGAAGTTGAGGCGAATGCCGCTGAGGTAAAGGCCGTCTTCGAGGGCTTTCTGGAGCGCATCTCAAATGGGCTAAAACTGAAGCGGGCACTTGATGTAGCCGAGCGTGATACCCCAGGCCGCGAAGCTGCTCATCAGGCCGTCAGGGATCAGCTTTCATCTGTCTCGCAGCAACGGGCCCAAGTAGAGGCGGAGCTGGCAGTGGTGGCCGATCAGGAGAAAGTGGGGAAGGAAGTGCGCGAACAATTGCTAGAGCTATGCAGGACGCTTCCTTCTCAGTAACTCTCCTTGTATCGTTTGTACTTGTAAATAAAAAATGCATATATATATTTTTTATTCTTTAGAACAATGTATCCTGTACTCAATCAAGTTTATGAATAAAAGATACACATTTTCTGTAATGTCTTGTGTCATTTCTCCGCTTTTTCTTTCTTTTATTATCAGCATGCTACCTTAGTAAACATGGTCAACAGATAATAGAGCACGCATCTTGATTTCCTAAAAAAACAGTAATGGCTTAGGCCGCAGGTTCAGATCTGCCGCATAAGACTTTTCAACTCTATGAGCCGTGAGGGTCTCATAGAGACTTTTCTCCCTACGGATCGAGAGGATCTCGTAGGTGGGTTTTCTCCTTAGGAATCGTGAGGATTCCCAAGTGTGTTTTCTCTTATAAGTCGTAAGGATCCTATAAGAGAATTTTTCCCTCTCACGAGTCGAGAGGACTCGTAAGCGGTTGTTTCCCTCCTTGTCGAAATTCGACTTTGGAGAGTGAGACCCGTAAATAGTTCGCAAGAGACCGTTTTAGATCGACTTGCAGGGTCCCATTGTTCAGGAAGCAAGTTTTTTTTAGTCCCTGCTGCCTGAGGCTTCATCTTACAATTTGAGACGAATCGGGAATTTTCCACGGAGACACTGGTTTCTCTGCGAGCCGACGCGAATCAGGAAGCTCTCGTCAAGGATTGTTTGTTTCCCTGATTTGAGGTTTTTGCCAAGGATTATTTGTTTCCCTGGTGCCAAGGATTATTTGTTTCCCTGGTATTGAAACGGATCGAGAATTTCCCACGGAGACACTGGTTGCTCTGCGAGTCGACGCGGATCAGGAGGCTCTCGTCAAGGATTGTTTGTTTCCCTGAGTTGAGGTATTTACTAAGGATTATTTGTTTCCCTAGCGCCAAGGATTATTTGTTTCCCTGGTGTTGAAACGGGTCGAGAATTTCCCACGGAGGCACTGGTTGCTCTGCGAGTCGATGCGGATCGGAGGCTCTCGTCAAGGATTGTTTGTTTCCCTGAGTTGAGGTATTTGCTAAGGATCATTTGTTTCCCTAGCGCCAATGATTATTTGTTTCCCTGGTGTTGAAACGGGTCGAGAATTTCCCACGGAGGCACTGGTTGCTCTGCGAGTCAACGCGGATCAGGAGGCTCTCGTCAAGGATTGTTTGTTTCCCTGAGTTGAGGTATTTGCTAAGGATTATTTGTTTCCCTAGCACCAAGGATTATTTGTTTCCCTGGTGTTGAAACGGGTCGAGAATTTCCCACGGAGGCACTGGTTGCTCTGCGAGTCGACACGGATCAGGAGGCTCTCGTCATGGATTGTTTGCTTCCCTGAGTTGAAGTATTTGCTAAGGATTATTTATTTCCCTAGCGCCAAGGATTATTTGTTTCCCTGGTATTGAAACGGGTCGAGAATTTCCCACGGAGGCACTGGTTGCTCTGCGAGTCGGCGCGGATCAGGAGGCTCTCGTCAAGGATTGTTTACTTCCCTGAGTTGAGGTATTTGCTAAGAATTATTTATTTCCCTAGCGCCAAGGATTATTTGTTTCCCTGGTGTTGAAACGAGTCGAGAATTTCCCACGGAGGCATTGGTTGCTCTGCGAGTCGACACGGATCAGGAGGCTCTCGTCAAGGATTGTTTGCTTTCCTGAGTTGAGGTATTTGCTAAGGATTATTTATTTCCCTAGCGCCAAGGATTATTTGTTTCCCTGGTGTTGAAACGAGTCGAGAATTTCCCACGGAGGCACTGGTTGCTTTGCGAGTCGACGCGGATCAGGAGGCTCTCGTCAAGGATTGTTTGCTTCCCTGAGTTGAGGTATTTGCTAAGGATTATTTATTTCCCTAGCGCCAAGGATTATTTGTTTCCCTGGTGTTGAAACGAGTCGAGAATTTCCCACGGAGGCATTGGTTGCTCTGCGAGTCGACGCGGATCAGGAGGCTCTCGTCAAGGATTGTTTGTTTCCCTGAGTTGAGGTATTTGCCGAAGATACTGGTTTCTTCGGAGCTGGGATGAACCGTCGAGATTTGGCTTCATTTTCTGGCGGAGCCTGTTGGGAAAGTATGGCTCCCTCTTTGTTTGTGCCCTTAGATTGTATACAGGGATTGATGTGATCTCAGCTGTAGGGCCAAAGTTTTATCATCATTTTTTTTGTTTTATTTCCGCGATGCTCTATCATTTCAGCTTTTATATCGCGAAGGTCGCGATTGCCCAATCATTTCAGCTATTTTTCGCGGTGCCCAATCATTTCGGCTGTTTATTTTATTTTTACTCGCTGCTTTTTATTGCGAGTTGCCCAATCATTTCGGCTATTTTTTTTTATTTTTACTCGCTGCTTTTTATTGCGAGTTGCCCAATCATTTCGGCTATTTTGCATGCATACATTTTTACTTGCTGCTTTTTATTGCAAGTTGCCCCATCTTTTCGACTATTTTGCATGCATACATTTTTACTTGCTGCGTTTTATTGCAAGTTGCCCCATCTTTTCGGCTATTTCATATGCATGTGCGGCCTACTGGCTTTTTGCTGTAAACTGATTTCGGCATCAGCACCGCTAGAACTGGGATATTACCAGGAGCGAATCATCATCTGCCTCTGTCGATGTCGAACAAAGGTGGCTTAGCGACCAGGGTTAGGGTCTTGTCGACTAAGGCTTTTGACTTCATGAGCCGTAAGGGTCTCACGAAGTTATTTCTCCCTACAAATCGTGAGGATCTTGTAGGTGTGTTTTCTCCCTAGGAATCGTGAGGATTCCTAAGTGTTCGTTTCCTCTGTAAGTCGTAAGGATCCTACAGGAGTGTTTTCTCCTCATAAATCGAGAGGATTTACAAGGGTTGTTCACCATGCGAACATATCCCCAGTCACGGATGAGACTTGGTTAGGGAAATGTTTATTCGCGCCCGTGGATTGTATACAAGGGCCAGTATTGAGCCACTTGTAGGGCAATATCGAAGGTTGTGGGGGTTGCTTAAGCACAGGTTTAGGTTTCTGTAACTTAAGACTTTCAACTCTTATGAGCCGTGAGGGTCCCATAAGAGAGTTCTCCTTACGAGTCGTGAGGATCTCGCAAGTGTATTTTCTCCTTAGGAATCGTGGGGATCTCTAAGCGTGTTGCTCCCTTGTCAGTCGTAAGGATCTCACGCGGGTGGTTTCTCCTTACAAGGTCGAAAGGACCCTATAAGCGTATTTTAACGAGGTTGCGCCCTTTCAGGTTTTCACAAACACTCGCCGGTAGTCCTGCTGTTTTTACTCACGGAGCCCTTTCGGGTTTTCATCCGTTCCCTTTTTGCTTATGGACATACCCCTTATTTTTATTTTTTTTTACGAGGTCGCGCCCTTTCGGGTTTTCACGAACACTCGCCGGTAGCCCTGCTGTTTTTACTCACGGAGCCCTTTCGGGTTTTCATCCGTGCCTTTTTTGCTTATGGACCTACCCCCTTTTTTTTTATTCTTTTTATATATTTTTTTTACGAGGTCGCGCCCTTTCGGGTTTTCACGAACACTCGCCGGTAGCCCTGCTGTTTTTACTCACGGAGCCCTTTCGGGTTTTCATCCGTGCCCTTTTTGCTTATGGACATACCGTTTTTATCATCATTTTTTTTTCTTTTTCTCTTTTTTCTCTTCTTCTTTTTTTTATTCATCTCGTCAGCCTAAGGATGCTGCGGTAGTAGTTTAAGGACGTTTCGGTCCGCTATTGAGAAGGCCGGCTACTGCTTATAAAGCTTGAGCTTAGGAAGATAGCGAGCGGACATAGTCGTCGTCATCTACCATTGACCTAAGCTGTGGCTCATTAAGCATAGTATTTCTTTAGGAAGCGACCGTTTATTGGCCTGAAAGGCCTTTCACCGTGCATGTCCATGAGTAGATAGGCCCCACCCTGGTAGACCTTATTTATGATGTACGGGCCTTCATAGTTTGGCTCGAATTTTCCCCGCTTGGCGCGGTTGGGAATCATAGGCCTTTTGACCACTAGCACAAGTTCGCCTTGGCGGAATGTCCTTGGTCGGGTCAATCTTTCATATGAGCGCGTCATCTTTGCTTTATAGGCCTCCAGATTTTGCTGCGCTGTGAGCCGGGTCTCATCGAGGGCATCAAGCTCCTCAAGCCGAAAGTTAGCATTTTCTTCATCTGTTAGCTCGCAGTGGACTGCTATTCTTAGAGAGGGTAACTCTATTTCGAGGGGAAGTATTGCTTCCGTACCGAATACCAATGCGTACGGCGTTGTGCTTGTGGCTGTCTTGAACGTAGTTCGGTACGCCCAAAGAGCCTCTTGCAGTCTCTCGTGCTAGTCTCTCTTATTTCGGGACACCGTTTTCTTCATGATCTTTGTCAAGGTTTTGTTGAAGGCTTCAGCTAGACCATTAGCTCGTGGATTATAAACCGAGGAATATCTCCAGTCTATATTGTGTTGTTGCGCGAAGCGACTGATCTTGTGGCTTCTGTAAGCTGGCCCGTTATCGGAGATGATCCGTCGTGGAGTTCCAAACCGATATAGGACGTGCGTCTTGAAGAAATGGAGGATATTCTCCGTCTTCACTTCCCTCAATGATACTGCTTTTGCCCATTTGGATAAGTAGTCGGTCGTCGCCAGGATGAAACAATGTCCCCTGGACGATGCTGGTTCGATGGGACCGACTATGTCAGTTCCCCACATTTCGAACGGCCAGCTAGCCACCGTCGGATGTAGTGGATTTGGATGCTGATGGATGAAGTCCCCATGAATTTGGCATGAGTGACATTGCTTCGCATATTCGAGAAAGTCTTGAATCATCGTGGGCCAGTAGTATCCCATCCGTTTGATCTTCAACTTCATCTTCGGGCCCGCTTGATGAGAACCACAGAGTCCATCATGAACTTCCTGAACGACTCTTTTTGCTTCTGTAGGCCCTAGGCATCTTAGCCATAGATAATCAAATGACCTATTGTACAGAGTATCATTGACAAAGGCGAAAGGCAGAGCTCGTTTCATAAGCTGATGTCTCGAGGACGCATCTTCGGGCATTCGATGGGACTTAAAGTAGTCTATGAAGACTTCCCTCCAATCCTCGGCCTTTTCCTGGTCTTTTATTTGCAGAGTCGTCTGCTCAGTTGCTCCCTTCTCTTCGGATGATTCCGGAGATATTTCTGCTGGGGCAAGCACCCGACGGCTTTGTACCACGATTCTAACGTCATCGAGGTTCTCGTCAGCCAGTTCTTTAGCAAGTTTGGCCAACGCGTCTGCTTTGATGTTTTCCGCACGCGGTATGCTTTCCAAAGTATAGGAGGGAATTTGGGTCAATAATTGTTGCACCTTTTCCCCGTACTTCACCAACTCCGGTTTGCACGTTTGGTAGTCGTCGTTTACTTGACTAACGACTAGCTGGGAATCTCCATATATGAGGAGGTTTTCAATTCCCATGTCGATGGCGATCTCAAGACCTGCTATCAAGGCTTCATATTCGGCTTCGTTATTCGTCCTCGGCTCTGTTAAGGAGAAAGCGAAGCGCATTATCCCTCCTTGTGGAGTCACGAAGATAAGGCCTACCCCCGATTTGATTATAGGGGTACATTGTTTGCGCTTCTTCATGAAAGATGCTCCATAGAAATAAAGCTCCCATTGGGTATCACCACCGTCGATCGCGTCGAACGCATTTCGTCTGGCAAATCGCAATTCAGAGGAGAATCGGCAGGTATCGGGTGCTCAGCAAGGAAGTCGGCGATGGCCTGGCCTTTCACTGCCTTGAGAGGTTGATACGTTATCGAAAACTCCATCAAGAGCAGGGCCCATTTAGCGAGTCGTCCCGTCAATATGGCCTTTGACATTAAATACTTAAGAGGGTCTACCTTTGAAATGAGATGGACCTCATGCGCCAACGCATAGTGCATGAGCTTTGTTCTCGCGAATATCAACGCCGGGCAGTGTTTTTCAATGGGGGAGTAGTTGCTTTCTGCCCCCAGTAGAACTCGACTTAAGTAATAGAGTGCTCTTTCTTTCCCTTGGTCGTTCTCTTGTGCCCATAATGCGCCTAAGGAACCTTCGAGGGCGGTTGTATAAAGAATGAGGGGTTTTCCCTTGACCGGAGCAGCCAACACCGGCGGGTTCTGCAGGTATTGTTTAATCTCGTCTAGCGCGCTTTGGAATTCTTGGTCCCAGACGAACGGGGTTCCCTTCTTCATCAGGTGGCTGTAAGGACGGCACTTTCCTGAAAGTTTGGCTATAAATCGCAGTATATACGCGAGCTTCCCTTGGAGAGACCGCAGCTGTTTGAGAGTCCTTGGCGGAGGCATCTCCATGATCGCCTTGATCTTTGACGGATCTATTTCGATACCCCGGTGTCGGACGATGAATCCCAGGAATTTGCCCGAAGAAACTCCGAATGCACACTTGAGAGGGTTCATCTTCAAGTTGTATTGCCGAAGGCGTTGAAATACGGTCTTCAGATGCTCGAGATGTTCCTCGTATGATTTGCTTTTAACCACGAGGTCGTCGATATAGCATTCGACGATTTAGTGTATAAGGTCATCGAAGATCTTCGTCATGGCCCTCTGGTAGGTGGCACCGGCGTTCTTTAAACCGAAGGGCATCACTTTATAACAGAATATACCCAAAAGAGTCCTAAAGGCGGTGTGCTTCTGGTCTTCGGGATGCATCTTTATCTGATTATATCCTGACGAGCCGTCCATGAAGGAGAAAACCTCGTGAGTAGACGTATTGTCTATCATCAGTTCGGTGACTGGCACTGGGAAATCGTCCTTCGGGCAAGCTTTATTAAGGTCCCGGAAGTCTACACATATGCGCACTGTCCCATTTTTCTTCATCACCGGGACGATGTTGGCAATCCATTCAGGGTATTGAACTTCCTGGATGAAGCCAGAGTCGATCAGCTTCTTGACCTCGGCGTTGATACTCATTTCAAGCTCGAGTCGCATTCTTCTCGGCGCCTGTTTGACCGGTTTGACGTCCGGAGATATTGCCAACCTGTGCACAGTAATTTCTGCATCTAATCCCGGCATTTCGGAATAGTTCCACACGAAGCAATCTTTGTGTTGCATAAGCAGGTCTTTTAACGAAGCCACCTTCTCTTCAGACAGCAGCTCACTAATGAATGTCGGTCGAGGATCATTTGCCGTCCCCAACTCAATTTTCTTGAGGTTGTCTGCAGTGGTATGGATTCCATCTTCCATCTCTTTCGGCGCTGGTGGGAATTCTGAGATTACCTCGTCGTTGCTGTTTTCGAATCACCAGGGAAGGTCATCAATGTCCTCGGGCTCTTCTTTTGATATCGTTATCACATGACAAGTACGGATTCGCTTCCAATCCCAATGCGGAACTGGTTCTTCTTTCGTGGCCTTGGGCTCGTGCTTTTGTGGCGGCGCTACCCTCCAGTTGTCGGACAGAGCGAACTTGCCAAGCTGATACTGATCTTCGACCCAATTCTTGAAGGTGAAGCAGTCTTCGAGAGGGTGCCCTATCACTTGGTGATAAAAGCAATAGTCCGGGTGTGAGACCTCGCCCGCTTGTTCGGGGTGTTTAGACTCCGGCAGTGTAAGCATTCGATGTTTTAGAGCAAGATCAAGTATCTTCTTCGTCTTGTCCCGAGGAAACGAGTACGCTCGACCCATTTTCTTCATGAGGGATAGATCAATAACGCTCGACTCCCGTTTGCATGGCTTCTTAGCCCTGCTTTGTTGCTGTTGAGCACCTTTTTGGCCTTTCGACTTATTTCTGCCTCTGCGTCGGGCCTTCTTTATAACAGGTTGACAAGGAGCGGCATTTTCATCTTTCACGACCAGTTGGAGGAGGCGTTGCGTTTTGGCTTTCTCGTAGATGGCCATTTCGCGGTTATGGTCGTCTCGGACTTTTTGACCAGCTTCCCTTATAAATTTGTCCATTCGTTCTTCGAACGGCGGACTAGGTACTTTTGCATCTGGAACTTTCACTGGCTTAGGATTAGCGTCCTCCCATTGAGCATCCGCTTCTTTATCAAAGTCAAACATGACGTAACAGCTGTTTAGTAGCTCTCGTTTCTTTGACCGGATGTATCCAAGTCCTTTTGTCTCCATTCTCCCATTAGGCAGTTTGCGTTGAGTCCCGGGAACGTTCCAGACTTTATCATAGAACTTGGCTTTTCGAACGGTCTGCTTGAAGGATATCCCCTGGCGTTTCAGCAGCTTTTTTAAACCTTTCGTATAATATCTGGGAAGACGGATAGGCTGAAGCCTGTCTAGCATAGGATCCGCGTCATGCCAGATTTCTTTCTCCACTTTGGTTTCTTCAGAGCGGTAGAATAGAATTGCTTTTTCACTTTCTCGCCTGGGAGGGATATAGAACGTTTGCAGCTCTTCTACATTGCAAATATCAAGTGCATCCAATTCTTTACGGTGTTTAAGCGGCACCATGGCGACTTGTAGACTTTATTCTTCATCAGCGGACGTTCGTATTAAAGGCCGAGCAGAGAATACAGCATGGACCTCATCTTCCGAGTCGCTACCAAAGATCAAAGCAGGAGTAGATGGCCCTGGCTTATTGTGTTGGGGCGGACCTGAATAAACTATCTCATCTTCCTCCTCGGTATCACTGCCGAAGACAGGGATGGTGGCATTAGCTTTATTCTCTGGCTTGTGACACCTCTCTGTGTCTTCGAAATCCGGTAAGAAGTATTTGGCATCTTCATATTTGCGGACCTCGTTCACAGAGAATGGGTTCAGTTCTCCCGCCGCGGTATACTCAAGACCATCCTTAGAATACTTCATACACTGATGTTGCGTAGAAGGGATGATGTTGTACTCGTGTAACCACGGTCGGCCGAGCAGAGCGTTGTAGCATGTCTTGGCGTCTATGACGTGGAACTTAATGTCCGTGACGAGTAGCCCAAAGCGTAGCGTCAGTATCACAGACCCAAGAGTTCTCGATGACTGGGAGTCGAACCCGGAGATGGTGATCTTGTCCCGAGCAAGGTGCTGGACGCTCATGCAGATTTCTTTGAACACCCGCACGTTGAGGAGGTTAACGGAGGATCCATTGTCGATCAGGATTTTGCCTATTTTTATATCGTGACAGTATCCTGAGACATAGAGGGGGCGATTGTGTTTGCACGTCCCAAGTAGAAGGTCTTCATCACCAAAAGCGACATCAGCCGTGTGCACTTCCTCCAATTCATCCTTCATCTTTTCTTCAGCCAGGAAAGCTTGGAATTGCTCCGGATCCTGTAGTGCCTTGATTAATGAATCTCTCGCCTCCTTTGATAGCAAAAGGGCGTCAAGAATGCTGAGCTGTGACGGTAGCTTTCTCAGATGCGCCAATACGTTGTAATCCACCTTATTCCTCTTTGGCGGGTCCTTGGCACTTAGCTCTTCCACCACTTGGTCATCTAAGACGATATCTTCGGAGACTTTTTCTTTCCCTTTATCTTTTCTGTTTGAGGGTCCGAGATTCTTTTCAGGCAGCGTCCGATTCCGCAGCCGAATATTTTCGCAAACCTTCGGCTCATCTTCTTTTCCCGAAGTGGACTATTTAAAGAGAGGGGCAAGCTCCAGCTCCCCATCAGAATCGCTCCCGAATGTAGGCACCTATGATCCCCCGACACTAACCATGCGACAATCGCCGGTAGTTCTTTTAAGCCCTTCGGTCGTATTTCCTTGCTCCCGACGAGTTTTGCGCTTTTCCCGCTTAAAGCGTTGTCGATGAGCAACGTATCCTTGCCACCATCTATCAAAAGCTTTGCACTCTTGAGTGGGGTACGAAACCTTCTGATGATATAAGCAATAGGAAGGGTGCATTTCCATTTCACCAGTAATTTTTTCTTCGGAGGATGGTAGCTTCATGCTCATTGACATGGCCTTAGCAAACCTTTTCTTCATCTTGAATTTGCTTTTGTCGGTAGTGGAGGTATTTTGCTCCAGCGGGAGCGTCTCAGCTCTTTCATCCAGTCGCTGGCGTTTGGCCCTTTCAAATATGACCGCCTCGCGTTCTCGATCAGCTTTATTTTTCAACCGAGCTTCATTAAGGAATGCGTCAATTACTTCATCTGACGGCCCCATAATTTTTGATTCAGGATCTGCCCCCAGCGTTTCAGTACAAGGAGTCTCCTCATCGTCCATGAACGAATGGGAAATCACATGACAGCTCGCCACATATTCTTCAGATTCATCAGATGAACTTTCTTCCTCATCTTCCTCTTGAAAGACATGATTGAGGAACTCTTGGAATGTAATGGGAGTCCGTGCCTTCTGGTTGTATTCCTCCATCGCGTCAATTTGTTTTTGCAAGTCTGTGCGCTTGTCGCCAGGCTTCACGGGCTTCTTTAATTTCTTCTTCTTCTTTTTCGAAGATTTTGACGGCTGGTTGCGAGTGCTTGAGCCACCACCATCGGTCTTTGGAGTTGGACGTGGCTTCAACATCCCTTCAATGACCTGCGGTTCCAACGGGTTCTTCCACTTGATCGCTGGGCACACTTGAAGATCATTTAGCATCCTCTTTGTCTTGGCTGATAATACAACCTCCCAAGAACCTTCTTCAACGACAGAGCATGTTGCCCCCGGCGTATTCATCCCCTTAGAGGTGTGGGGCTGCGGGGGATTCACCTTCCATTTGTCAGATAACGCGAACTTGCCCTGTCGGTACTGGTCTTCAAGCCAATTTTTGAAGACGTAGCAATCTTCGATCGGATGACCCAGTACTCGATGATAAGGACAGTAGTTGGGTTCATTGACATCATTTGGTTGCGACGGACGTTTTGGATCCGGCAAATTTATGAGTCGGTTGCGCAACGCCAGCTCAAATAACCTTCTCGTTTTATCTCGGGGAAATGAGTAAGAACGTCCTAGCCTCTCCTCAAGGGCTACGTACGGACGCATATTATTTTGACGAACAACCGGCTTTGAGTTGCTCGGTTGTTGTTGAGCATTAGCGACAACGATCGTTTTTCCCTTCCCCTTGTCATTTCAGGATTCCGGCTTTGGAAGAGGGGGTTTATGGCCCATCTGATCCATTTGCGCTAGCTTGTCAATCAAGGCCTGGAAGGTAGTCGGCTTGAAAAACATCATAAATTGCGAAATGGTTGCTTACGGATCAAGGGTTCCCACAAACATACCCACCGCGGGAGCTTCTTCAATGCGCTGCTCACACTTCGACCATAAGTTCCGCCACCGTATAGCATATTGAACCCATGTCTCGCCTGGCTTTACCCTGGCGTTAATCAGTGCTGTCATCGGGGTGCGTTCACTGGCGCTTGCAAAATGCTGAGTAAACAACAGCTCCATCTCCGCGAAGGTTTTGATAGAGTCGTTCGGGAGCTTAGAGTACCACTCGAACGCTGTATCTGATAAGCTTCCAACGAACTGGCGAAGCAACAACTTGTCATCACCGCCGGTGTTGCTACAGAGTGC
Source organism: Agapanthus africanus (assembly GCA_030015575.1). NCBI lineage: Eukaryota > Viridiplantae > Streptophyta > Magnoliopsida > Asparagales > Amaryllidaceae > Agapanthus > Agapanthus africanus. The sequence goes on from JASDDO010000004.1 coordinate 363,429,187, forward strand.
CCTGAACTGGGCAACATGCTGGTGAGGATTGCCTGTCCCCTTGTAGACATGGAACTTGGGAATTGTGTAACCGGATGGGTACTTGATTTGGTCGTACCAGCTTGGATATGGCCGCCCCGTTTTTACAACCTGGCCAGCTGCTTCAGTCGCATGATGAACCCGTATTTGCTGGACTATGTACTCGTCCAAATCGGCTTTGGAGATTGTCTCCTCCTTAGCTGTTGACAGAGCTGGCGGAGGATTTGACGTCTCTCCCCTATCGTCTTCAAGGATGATCGGGGGATCTTCGGCCGGAGGATCTTGTTGGATCATCATCCCCACCATGTCTTGGAATAGGAGGCCCATACGCTTTATGTTGGCTGCTTATTCAGCAGCATCTTTATCCTTCTTCTCTAATATTCGACGAAGAAATTCGGCGTCGGTTTCTTCCTCCTGGCGTTCATCCGAGGACGTTTTAGGGTTTTCTTTTGGCCCAGTAAGTGCGGCCATAGCGTTCATCATCTCTTGGAGCTTCTGCTGCTCCTCCTGCGCTTTGGTCACTGATCGCGTAAGCGGTCGATGACCCGTAGATATGTGACTGTCCTCTTTACCAGACGCCACGTAGACGGTATGAACTACAATGCCCCCTGACTTAGGGCGTTTGGGTTCACCACCTTTGATATTCGTCATCGGCGTTGGCACTTTCTCCGGCCTTCTTCTTTTATGGGCCGTAGAAGTTGAGGGGGCCGTTGCTTTGGGCACCCAAGCGGTCGTCTCCTTTCGTTGCTTGACCGGAGGATTTTCTTCTTCCCGACCTTTCGACTTCTTCTGTTGGCGAGAGAAATTAGGATCAATGACAGATTCCCGGACTCGTCGCCATGTCTTATAGATCCTGGAGGACAGCGATTGAGGAGACTGCCCCGGCTTTCCTGTTTCCACGGCAGTCTCTACCGGTGGAGGAGATCTTTTGAGCACCGCAGTTGACGAGTTTCTGCGTACCCTATTCAGCAGCTCGAAGTTGTTCCCAGTTGGAACAGCAGCGTTAACTTCCACCGTTGGAGCTGGCGGAGTCATCCCAGAAGAGGAGTTGCCCCCGGTCTTCCTTATCCGGCGCCAGTGGCGTCGGCGGGCGCGACGAGTCGTCGGTATTGGTTCAGAAACAGAAACAACTTCTTCTTGCCCCCTGTTCAGGTGTGGGATTGTTGCCGGCGTCAGCCTATTGAAGACTGATATCTTTTGAGCAGCAGGAGCAAGAGTGAGATTTGGGACGGTCAGTCTTGTAAAGACTGATCTCTTAGCTGGAGAAGCCGTCTTGACGACTTCATGAGCAGGTTTGGCTATTCTTTTTCGAATAACCTTTTCCCGGACTGCAAGCTTCATCGTGGGCCCGCAGGAGTTTTGGCCCAGTCTGGAGAAGACCGAGGCACTGGTGTTGGGTGACTCGTTGGGAGGGGCCGCAGTAGCTGAAAGTCGATCGAAGACCGACTTCTTGGGAGCTTCTTGTACGGGCACGGGGGTGCTGAAGCTTGTTGGCGGAAGCATAGTTCCGAAAAACAACCCCGTGGTGGCTTGAGTAATCTGCTCTACAGGTATGGTGAACAAAGAGGCCGCTTGGGGCCCGTAGGTTATGCCCCCAGTTGAGGCCGGACGTGAGCTGCAGCTACAGTTAGAGCACTTCGAACAGGTAGAGGCCATCGATGCTTGATTTCTGCGCCAGGCAAAAGACCAAATCTTAGTAACTTAAAATCCGAAGGCAACCATTAACAAACCGCGATTCGTTCGCGAAGACGACACACGAAGTGTGGAGTGGAAAGAGGAAAAGGTCCCACCGGGCGTGCCAGAATCTGTTCCCCTCCGAATGACGGCGCACAAGACTGCGAGGTCCTGACGCTGGGGTTCGGGGCAGATGCTATTTGGCTTTATTCGTCCACCTCTCCAAAGATGCCAAGTTGATTTATGGCACCGTGTATCGGAGGTTTAGACGGATGCGGCCGATGTAGCAGACTTCATCAGATTCCCCCTCGCTTGAGAGGTTTTTGATTGTGGGGACGCTCTTCCCTGCAGGCGCAAGCCCCTGCAGTTAATTACGCTACCGCATCGCGGTAGCCACTTTCTCCTTCTCCAGAATTTCACTTCGTGTCGTGTGTGTTTGTTTTGTTTGTGATTGCCCATGGATTGTATACGGAGACTAAGTGATGCCGTCGCCCGTAGGACATGGATTAGTCCAAATCCGTATTTACTTAGATTTGGGTTTGGTGTTTTGGTTTAAGGATACGTTAGCCGTATTTAGGCTAAGATCGACTTAAACGTTTGTTAAGGATACGTTAGTCTGATTTGAGACTAAAATCAACTTAACGTGGTGATCCATTTAATATATGGCCGTCAGGACTCATCACCTCTCTGACGTCGTTGAAAGATTACAACGATAGGTGTCAGAGGAGTTCAGAGATGTACCCTTGAACCAAAGTCGGTTGGGAGTTCTATAGTCCATTTAAATGTTTAAGGATACATTAGCCGTATTTGGGGCTAAGATCAACTTAAACAGGACCGTTTAGATCCGGCAAAAGAGCATTTGGAGGCTCTATTGTTCTAGTTTAGGGACGTAGTGGTCCGATATTAGTTTAAAGACGTTTCGGTCCATATTCCAGTTTAGGGACGTGGTGGTCTATCGCCAGTTTAGGGACGTGGTGGTCCATATTCCAGTTTAGGGACGTGGTGGTCTATCGCCAGTTTAGGGACGTGGTGGTCCATATTCCAGTTTAGGGACGTGGTGGTCCATTATTAGTTTAAGGACGTTTCGGTCCGACATTAGTTTAAGGACGTTTCGGTCCGATATTAGTTTAAGGACGTTTCGGTCCGCTATTAGTTTAAGGACTTTTCGGTCCGATATTAGTTTAAGGACGTTTCGGTCCGCGAGTTTAAGGACCCCGCAATCCTGATGTGTGGTCGTCGGGACCCGTCACCTCTCTGACGTCGTTGAAGGATTACAATGATGGGTGTCAGAGGAGTTCGGAGATGTACCCTCGAACCGGTCGTAAATTGATTTAGGGAGCAGCCGTGCTCAGTCAATTTAGTTTGAGGACTTACGGCCATAATTGGGCTAAGTCCAGTTGAAAAATATTCAACGCTTTTATTTGTTTTTGGTCTGTTAGACCTGTGTTAGGGCTTGGCCCATTTTTAAATAATGCATTGCATTATTTTCTTTTTTTTTTGTTTGGGCTCTGCCCATAAAAGATGCAGAGCATCAATTTATTCTGGGCTCTGCTCATTTATGAATGATGCAAGGCATCTACTTTGTTTGGGCTCTGCCCCTTTTAAAATGCATAGCATTTTATTATTTCGTTTGGGCTCTGCCCATTTATAAATGATGCAGAGTATCAATTTAATTAGGCCTGCTTGGTCTTTTTGATTTGGGCCTGGCCCTTTAATAAATGCCTAGCATTTATCAGGCGCTTTGTGCCAATCAGAGAGCGCAAGCGCTTGTAGTGTGGACACGTGTCGCGCAAGCGCAGTGCGCTGCGCTAATGCGCTGCGCCTGCACTGCTGACACGTGGCGCGCTCTGGTGGCTTGCGCCAATCCAGGAGCGCAACAGCGCAGTTTGCAGGTGCAAGGCACTACGATTTAAGAATCTTTTAGATTCAAGAACCAATGGTTCATAAAAGAAGTGCAAAGCACTATTCGTTTAATTGATCTAATTTAGATCAAAGAAAAAACAAGTTTTTTCTTTTTATTTCAGGAACCAAAGGTTCATAAAAGTGCAAAGCACTATTCTTTATTTTGTTTTTCTTGTTTTAAAGAACCAGTGGTTCATAAGAAATGTCAAGCACTGTTTATTATGTGAAGATCATTGATCTTGTTTTTAGATCAATGATCTATTAGAAGAAATTTCTTCTATTTCGTGAAGGTTTTTACCTTTTTCTTGAAAACTTGTTCAGAGTTCTCTCTGTTTGAAACTCTTTTTTTTTTTAAGAATGTTGATGCCTTTGAATTGAGGTCTAGGGGCCTTTATATAGTGCCCATAAATTTGTTGAATTTGTTGAAGAGATCTTTCTCTAAGTGATTTGGGGAATTTTCCCTACCGTTGGATTTTTGATCCAAGGGCTTTTGTTTTACAGAAGCAAATCTTCTTGTTTTAACAAGAACAGAAAGTTTCTTTGAAATCTTAATTCTGTTTGGCGCAAACGCCCCAGTGCGTGACACGCGTCAAGCAGCGCACAGCGCAGCGCAACTGCGCTGGCGCATCTGCGCTGACACGCGTCGCGCAGCGCAAAGCGCAGCGCAACTGCGCTGGCGTATCTGCGCTGACACGCGTCGCGCAGGCAAAGCGCAGCGCAACTGAGCTAGCGTATCTGCGCTGACACGTGTCGCGCAGCGCAAAGTACTGCGTAACTGCGCTAGCGCATCTGCGCTGACACGTGTCGCGCAACGCAGCGCTTGCGCAACTGAAACGTTGCTTCCTTTAATTTTACTTAAAATAGAGCTTTGCTCTGATTGGGTGCGCTGCTTTGGGCGCTGCGCTGATATGTCTGCGCCTGACACGTGGCGCGTTGCGCCCGGGATTTGACGCGTTGCTTCAAAATTTTGAATTTTGAATTTCCAGCAGAGCTTTGCTCTGATTGGGGGAAACATGCTCCTTCAGCCTTATATAGCCCGCTGCGCCCCAAAGGAACTCAACGGTCGCCCGCTCTCGCCCAAAAAGTCGCCGCCATGCGGCGATCATCGAGCCTTCTTTGGCGAAATCGGAACGACGCGACCCTGGCGCTTCGCCTCCCCCCCACATTCAATGCGCATTCTACGCGCACGTTCGCCGCGACCGTTCATGTTCCCCACACCTGCAACCGGACGGATGGACGAAACCTCATGAAGAATCAGCCGAGCAGCTACCCTGCTCAGTTGTCCCTGGCCGGTAGTTTTTCCACTCGCGACGCCAAGGATCAAAGCCCTTGCCAAGAGGCAACCGCGCAGCTCTACTGCCCGGTTATCCTTAGCAGGCCTCCTAAGGCCCCTCCAACGCTAAGGATCCAAGTCCTCCATAGAAGCAGCCGAGCGGCTTTCCTGCTCAGCTATCCCTGGCTGTTAGCTACCCTACTCGCAACGCCAGGGATCAAAGCCCTTGCTAAGAGGCAACCGCGCAGCTTCACTGCCCGGATATCCTTAGCAGGCCTCATACGGCCCCTCCAACGCTAAGGGTCCAAGTCCTCCGTAGAGGCAGCCGAGCGGCTTCCCTGCTCGGCTATCCCTGGCCGGTACCTTCCCTACTCGCAACGCCAGGAATCAAAGCCCTCGCCAAGAGGCAACCGCATAGCTTCACTGTCCGGTCATCCTTAAGCGGCCTCATACGGCCCCTCCAATGCTAAGGGTCCAAGTCCTCTTTAGAGGCAGCTCAGCAACTACCCTGCTCGGCTATCCCCAGCTGGTAGCTTCCTACCACGACCGACAGGGATCAAAAGCCCTCCCAGAGGCAGTCGAGCCCGAGGATCCCTCGCTCGGCTATCCTTCAGGACAAAAGCCCTCGCCAAGAGGCACCGGGCGGTAACCCCGCCCGGCCAAGGGTCCTTGGTAGGCTTCTTATAGCCCCTCCCGCGTTAAGGACCAAAGTCCTCCCAGAGGCAGTCGAGTCCTTGCTCGGCTATCCCCGGCTGGTAGCTTCCTACCACAACCGACATGGATCAAAGTCCTCGTCAAGAGGCACTGGGAAGTAACCCTGCTCGGTCCCAGTCCTGGAGGATTAAAGCCCTCGCAAGAGGCAACCGAGCGGCTGTCTTGCTCGGTCAACTCCGGCCAGTATCTCCCTACCCATGACGCCAGGGATCGAAGCCCTTGCAAGAAGCATCCGAGCGGCTACCCTGCTCGGTCGTCTCAGGCTGGTAGTTGCCTACCCACAACGCCAGAGGTCAAAGCCCTCGCCAAGAGGCAACCGCGCAGCTTCACTGCCCGGTCATCCTTAGTGGGCTTCTTACAGCCCCTCCAACACTAAGGATCAAAGTCCTCCTTAGAGGCGGCTCAGCAGCTCCCCTGCTCAGCTATCTCCGGCTGGTAGCTCCCTACCCATAACGCCAGGGATCAAAGCCCTCGCAAGAGGCATCCGGGCGGCTACTCCGCTCGGTCATCCCAGGCTAGTAGTTGCCTACCCACGACGGCAGAGATCAAAGCCCTCGCCAAGAGGTAACCGCGCAACTTCACTGCCCGATCATCCTTAGTGGGCTTCTTACAGCCCCTCCAACGCTAAGGACCCAAAGTCCTCCCAGAGGCAGTCAAGGCCGACCCTCGCTCGACCATCCCCAGCTAGTGGTCGCTGCTCGCAGCGCCAGAAATCAGAAGCCCTCGCCAAAGGGCAACCGAGCAGCTTCCCATTCATCCTCGGCACAAATACGATGGACAACCCTTTGCCCATCTCATGCAGAGGATCTGAGGCACCAACAAGGGGCATTGGGTCTATCCAAGTCTTGAGCGATCCCCCCTCGACTTCGTGGCCATGGAGATGCCTCCTTCTCAGCAGCGCTTGGCACGCTTGGCAAGTGATCGAAATCAACTCGACGAACGATCGCTAGACAAATAGCCGACCTGACAGGGAAGCCCAACAGCGCAAGAAGATAAATTTTACAAGCATTTTTTAAGAACAGAATATAAAGTGCAAAGCAAAGAAAAAAAGTTTTATTACCAAAGGCAAAGTCTTTACAAAGGGTATTTTGGGCTCCCTAGCCTTACAAACTGCCCGGAGGCTTACAAAAATTCCAAAAGCAATAAAATAAAAGAAGGAGGAAGACGGGGGCTTTAGGCCTCGGGGCCGGACGCGACCTCGGGGTCCTCGACATCCACCACGGGACGAGTAGGGTCCTCGGCGACTCCCTCGTCAGGAATCTCTTTCCCCTGTTCCTCGGCGTCCGCAAGGGGGTATTCAGTCCGGAGCTCTTCGTCGGTGAACTCCGGCATCCGGGCCTTAACGGCGTCGAGGGCCTTATGCCAGATGAGGGTTGTGGCCATGGCCAAGTCATCATAGAAGTTCTTTGACTTCTTGTAGCCTTCCATCGCCGAGAGGTGGGCCAACTTTGCCGCTCTCAGGTCGGCCGACATCGCCGACTCGGCCGCTGCCCCCCAGCTCCTTCCGGAGGGTCTTCACCGTCTTCTTCAGGTTGCCGGCAAGCACCTAAGCATCCTCAAGCTTGGCCTCGGCAGCCACGGCGGCCTCGCGGTACCGGGCAACCTCCCATTTCCCGGCCTCCACCTCGCCCTCTAGGGCGGCAACCCTCGCCATCACCGCCTCCAGCTCCCGCTTGGAGCTCTCTTCCAGCGAGGCGAGCTGGCCCACAGCCTTCATCGCCGGGGCTATCACCTCGGCCTCCATGCGTAGGGGCGAGGGCAACGTGCTGGAGAACCTGAAAGATAGGAAAGAAATCAGAAAAATGAAGGAGGCACCGAATCTCACAAAAAACCAAACACTTACCTGCACGGATTCCTGAGCGATGGACGCCATCTGGGCCCTGAAGGTCCCCCCGGGGACCCTACCCCCTGCCGATTTCTCTATCTCATGAAGCAGGCTATCCGCGAAGGATAGCCCCGAGGGCACCGCGAACTAGAGGCCTCCTTCCTCCACCATGATCGGTGAGGACGGGCCCCGGGAAGACCTCCTGGAACCCTTCTTGAGCGGTTCTGATGGAGAGCCGGCCTCCTCCTCCGAGGCCGGGTCTTCCAGAATTCGGGTCCGCTTCCGGCCCGGCGCTCTACTAGGTCCTGGGGCAGGATCCGCCCCGGAACGCTCACGGGACGCGACCACCGGAGGAGAAGGAGCCGGGGCGGGCTTCGAGCGGGAAGGGTCGGCGCCTCCGGCCTTCGTGACCCTTCTCGGCTGGCGCATGGAGGCTTTGAGCTCGTCCATATCCATGGGTCCTGCGCAAAACCAAATGTAAAGAAGTCAGCGACACAAGAAATATACAAGCCAAAAAGCAAGCCTAAACTTACCGACGAACTCAACTGGGCTGAGCCCGACTCAACTCAGGACCCTCTCAGACAGCAGCACGTCGAATCGGGGGATGAGCTCCCACGACGCCACTCTCACCGCGACAGGGTCACTGGACTGGTTCCCCGGCAAGTATTTCTCCCTTATCCACTTTGTAGGCACGGGCCAGTCCTCACCCTCGGGAGGGGAAACGAAGAAGAACTTCTTCTTCCAGTCATGAATGGAAGAAGGCAGGGCCACAACCCCTGTCCCGGCGGTGCCCCCTGTCGCTTTCTGAAAGAGAGGTAGACCCACCTCGGGTCGCCCGCTCGACCACCAGGGTGATTTTTGAAGACGAGAGAAGAATCAAGGAGGGAGAGGCTGAAGGGAACCGCCTGTAACTTAAGGCGGATCAGGAACCTGAAGAGAATCCTCCACGAGTTCGGCACTAACTGTCCAGGGGCTAACCCGAAAAAGTTCAGCGCTTCGACGACCTCGGGAGAGAAAGGCAGGCGCATTCCACTCCAAAAAGCTTCCAAATACAGGACGATCTCCCTGCCCCGTACTTGGTCTACCCTCTCTCCCTCCTTGGCCAGACGAAGCGTATAACGTGAGGGGATGTGGAAGCGAGCCCGAGTATTGGCGAGCTCGTCCTCATGCCTCACCCAACATGAGGCGCCGGGGGCAACATCTACCGCCTCCTCCCTGGGGGCTGTCCCCGCCGCATGATTCCGGGGAGAGGATCCGACCCCTGTTCCCCGAGAGGACTCAGGCTCAACTAAAAGGTCCCTAGAACCTACTCCTACGACATCTGCTGACTTTACAAAGGAAGACATCTAACCTTGAGAAGAGGGATCCTCGGGAAACGAAAGCGGAAGAAAGAAGACAAGCGCCGAGCAATCAGGACTTAGAACGGGGAAATATGAAGGAGTAGGGGCCCTGGAACGGGCCCCACCCCTATTTATCACCGCAAGCGACCTCATCCAAAGGCGCCCTTCATCTCCCGCCAAAAATCCTCCTCGCGTCCAACGGCTCCGATCGCTCCACATGTCATGCCCACACTGGGCCGCATCCCATCACGCACCGCAGGCCTGCATATGTCGCGTCGGCCAACCGACGCTTGACACGTAGACCGTTGCATCAGTGGCAGAGCACACGAACCGGCGCACCTTCCTTAAATACAGAGATCTCGCCCTGATTCGCTGGCAAAATAGACAGCTGACAGCCCGGGGACGCGTCCCAACGAAATATTAGGAGGGAGCTCACCCCGGGCGGCCCGGCAGTCCATTCCTGACCCAACCCGCTAGCTGGTCAGGACAAGAGTGGGGGACTAATGATGATACTCAATATTGGCGATCTCCAAGATCAGGACACGTGGCCGATGACGTGTCCCAGAACTCAGAAGAAAGGGCTCACAGGGGCCGACCAGGCCACCCCTGTACCCGACCTGCAAGCACAAGCTGGCTCTCCTCAGAGCCCCCTGCAAATTGGCCTCCTCGGCCTCTCAGCTCGCCCCGAGCTGCCACAAGACCGAAACTCCTCGGCCCTCGCGCTCGTTCCCGAGCTCCTTTGCCAAGACCATCTTCCTCGGTTCCTCCGACCGACCGACTCCACTACTCGCAGGCGTAACCGCCGCTCCGCAAATCTCGCCACGTGCAGATTCTCTGCCAGCAACATCCCACATTCTACGCCATCACGATCCCCATTAATGGGCGATCCGCTCTTTACGCGGGCGTGACGTCGGGAGCGTAACTGCTAGCGAGATTCTCACACCTGCTGCTGCGTGCTGCCGCCACTATATAAACCCCCATCACAGAGGGGTCAAGTAAGCCATTTTTTTATTCCACTTAGCCGTTACTCTGCTCGGATCTCGTGCTAACTTGATCGTCGGAGGGTCCTCGGTGGTACCAAACCACCCCGGGACTTCTTTGCAGGCACTCGGCGCTAAAATCCTCAAATCACCAATCTCCTCAAAACCCATTAAGACCCACACGTAACAGGAGATCACCTTCCAAATCCACCGGGGGATCGACGGAAGACAACATCTGAGGGAGACCCGAAAAGGACCTCCATCACAACGGGAGTTTATTAGTCGAACTGAAATTTAAAATTGAGGTTCCCAAGTTTTGTGGTTATAATAATAGGTATATTTCTATCCCCTTCATCAAAGCTGTGTGAATGAACAAGTAAATCAAAACATAGATAAACCAAAATAGATGGGACAACAAAGAGTAAAGCTACTTAAAGCTAGGAGGGATTTTCTATTATTTTATTGAATGAGCCAAAGGAGTTTTAAAGTTAAAGCCACATTAGGAACTTTACCTAAAGCCATTTTCACTATTTCAAAACTTTCGAAACATTATGAAGGTTGAGAAAGTATATTCTATATTCTAACACGTCCTCATGTAAGTTTTCTTGGATCGAAACCAGAAAACTCTGGTTACTGCATGATTCACGATGAGGGTTGAGGAAATTAATTTTTTTTTTTTACATACTTTAGTAAGCTAAATCAAATTAATTTTGCAAGTGGCTATGGGAATTAGTTCATCATGTCATTTACACATGAAGGAGGTGACCGCATCCAACTCCTTTTTAACCCATTTACTCCGCACCCATAGGAGCGTTTTTGACTCCCCGTTATCCGACACGTACCCGCAACCCGACACGCAGCCCCCCCGATACAATCAGTCAACTCCCAGCCGTACACGTGTCCAATCAGGCAGGTGGGAGTCGCACGTGTCGCGCTCGATCGCCGTCGCCGTTGTTGTTGCACGTGTCGGCGGTGGAGGTGGTGATGGGCTAATCATAGCGGGGACCAGCTGTAAGCGGGAAAAGTGGGAAGCGTGCTTCGGATACTGTCCTTGCGTTTTGTTGGTTATTACGATTGTGCCACTGGAGGGCTGGTCTTGGTCTAAGGACGAAAATGCCCTCGCCCTGTATGGTGGCCGATTGCTATTGGCTGCTACAAGGGGGACGGTTTCGCCGACAGATAATTGTAGCGTTTCGTTTCACATGGTATTTTTACTTAAATTGATTTATTTGCCTTTTTTTTAAAAAAGAAAGAGTTCAAATTTAGCTACGAGGCCATTGTCAGCAACCATCATCTATCGGTGATAGTATCTGATCGGTGGAACCCTTCATCCCATCAATCAACCACTTTCCTTATCAGCATCTTGATAAGATGATGGTAGGAGGCAGGGACATGCAGAAAACAATTTTTTTCTGGAAGAAAGAGAAAGATTGATTGATTATTGTTTCCTAGTTTATATTATCTTATGAGAATAATGGAAAAAAGAGGTCATAGAAGGGATTTTCTGTTAGGTAGCGTAAAAAAAATACACCCTCCACCATTTTATCCAACGATCGGTGCCCATTATTATCATATTTATCATTTACGATATGAATACACCAAATTTCATGTGATTCTAACACCTTTTCACCGTCGATTTAGTAATGTAAAAAGCTCTATTGTCGGTTAAACCGTTAATTTTGCATTCATTAAATCAACAGTGATAAAAGAGGTAGAATCACATGAAATTTAGTATATCTACATCTTAGATGGTATGGATGGAGGAGGTGAATGCCGATCGTCGAAAAAATCATAGAGGGGGTATTTTTTCGACGCCATAAAAGAATTCCCTCCTATGGCATCTTTTCTCCCTTACACTCTTATATTATTTTGTATCATGTAATGTTTTTGAGAATTAAAATTTATATATTTTATTAAACTGTATGTTTAATAGATTATCAAAATCATCTATATTTTATTAAACTATATATATGTTCAATGAATTTCTTTTGTATTTGCCATGATCCTTTCTCCCTAATAATCCATAATGACTCTTCCTCTTGTGTTATTTACAGCTTACGCTGTTTATATCGCTACTATCATGCTCTGCAAATTCTTTATTTATTGGGTTACTACAAGTTAAGTATCAAGCTTTGTTTTCTGTTTGCGGCAGTTGGTTTTTCAAACTTTAGCATGGTTATGCATGCAAGAAAAAGCGCGGCTTCTGACTTTGACAACAAAATTTTATTTTTAAATAAATATAAATATGTTTGTATAAAAGTAGAGTTTAAGATCGGCATATGTAAGAAGCGAACTAGGTTTGCACGATGGAATCGAGGTATTAGTTAAGTATATTTTTTCCATAACGAGGCAGGTTCTTCCATCCTTCTTCAAGCAAATTTGCAAAATGATGTTATAATCATATAAACATCAAAAGAGGAGAGGAAAAGCAGAATTTCAAATCCTAAAATGAATATAGAGCAAAACTAAAATATTCTTCAGTACTCGGTAGATTTTTTTTTTTTGGTTGACAATATAACGCTTAAAGACACCGATCTATATCATTTTGCATTCGCCTTTAACAAAACATGTGGCAATTACTCAAGATATGCCACATGTCATTTTGTAAATAATAGATATGTCTTTTGTTGGGTCAGCTGCATATTCACAACCTACAAGTTTGTATTACAAAGAAAAAAAACTCTCTGTTTGGGTCCTTATGGAAAAATAGAAATATATTTTATATAGAAATTTATATGACTAACTCGTCTGAACAAGTAAATTTACAATTTACGGGTTTTTATTTTAGGACCCGTAGGGTATAGCAGTATATTTTATAAAAAAAATTTATGTCAAACCACATGCATACAAGTATGTTTAAAAGCTTACCACTTGATTGTTCGTCAGGTAGAAGTGATACTGCACATTCCCAAAATGACCGATAACAGTTTCCATTAATTTGGACCAACTTAATTAGGTAGCCAAATTCCTAATTAGCTGAATTAATTCCTAACCTTCGAAAATTACTTAGCTCTATCAGGTGCTATGCCGCTTTAATTAATTTAACAAACCCACCAGCATTCATAATTAATCAAGTGATTGGGTCTTAAGAGGCTAAAAACAAAGGCATCTTGTCTCACCCACTCATAAATCCTAATTCTTAATCAAAGCCATAAGAAAGGATACCACACAAGTAACACATTCAACTACGAGACCATTTCTTTTTCAAAGATTAGACTAAATAGATTGGATTTGGACCAACAATACACTGTACCATTCTAGTATTCTTTTTGTTTTGGTTTGAAATAACTAAAAAAGCTAGGCCCCTAAGGTGAAATTGAATGAAATTATATTCTATTTGGCGCATTTATGGACCTAACTCTTGGATTGAATGAGAATTAATTTGGTAAAAGCTTTCATATGAAATCTTGCACATCCCCTGTTTCAACTTTTCCCCCTCAAATGCAAACATCCCAAAACAACCAATCATCCATGCCTCCTCTAAATAAAGAATGATGCCACAATACCTTTTCATGACCTTTTTCTCCAAAGGAAAAAAAAAATTAGTACACCACAAGCATCTTAGGTTCTTAGCCTACGCCCCCCCTTGTCTATATCTAGAGCAATGACAGAGATTCCACAAGCATCTCTATACACCTCATCACCAATTATCCAAATACACCTCCAAGTGTTGAACTCTACACAAAAACACTCTTTTTTCTTTTACTTCTCTCTTTCTTCATGAGCTTTAAAAGGACAAACAACCCCCCCCCCCCCCCCCTCTCACCCCCACCACTCACACCACGCATAATTGAATTCTAAACTCTCCTCCACCAATGAATTCTCCTATCCTCAACTAAAAGTTTTTAACAAGCAAAATTACACAAAATACCCTCACTTTTCCAAAATTTAGAATAACCTGAATATTACCCTCCTGTATTACGACCGATAACAGTTTCCATTGATTTTTTATTCCTAAATTTCATCTAATGATGGAAGTAAACATCAACGCCATATGATCAGACATGTAAACTGTTAAGATTTGTCATACATTTAAATCTTTTAGGAGAGGAAGCTAAGGATTTAGATTTAGATTTAAATTGTTAGTTGAATAAGATAAATTAAAAATCATATTTAAATTTAGTAATGATTTGATTCCTAATTGGATTAAGAAGAGGAAAAATCTTAATAAGGCTAAAACTTTTTCATCTATTTAAAGGATGTAATAGAGAGGATTTGTAAGAGCCTCAAAAGTTGTAAATCTCTTCTTTACTCAAAGTAATAAAATTCTTTCTCTTCCCGTGAATTAGCCGATTTCGCTGAACCATGTAAATCATTGTGTTTGATTTAGTTTGGTTGTGTGATTATTTTTATCTTCAAGGAAGAATTCTAATTGTTGCTACGCTTCCGCAAAACTGCGCATATTGAAAGAGAATTCCTAACAATTGGTATCAGAGCTCTAACAGATTGCCCGAGCAAAAGATACCGAAAAAGATGACAGTTGATCTTACAACCAAGCTCGTGGTGGAAAAGTTTGATGGTAAGGGAAATTTTCCCTTATGACAGAGGAAGGATCGAAATATATTGACAAAAGATAGAACTCTTTTGGTATTGCGAGGCAAGACGAAAAAAATGACGGATATGTCAAATTGGGAAGATATTGATTCGAACGCACATGCATCTATCGAGTTTTGTCTTGCGGATGAAGTTGTACATAATATTATGCAAGTGTCACGCCCTACTTTCCGGTATACGGACAAGGAGACGTGGCGGGTCACGCGACGTATTTACTTAGAAGTAAATACGCTAAGCGTAAATAAGCAATATAATATAAATGTACACAAGAAAGACAACAGATGTAAATGAACAGTAACTTTTATTTATTAAATATTTTTTTACAATACAACTGAAAATGTAAATAAAAGAATGAAAAGCAATGCCTAAACAATGGCATGAACTGAAAGAAAATGGAGTACAAGTGAAGCCTAGTGGTCGTGCTGCTCAATGGTCTGCTCCAATTGTTCCTGGCTGGTCTCGAACTCCTCAGAGTCTGGTACTCCTGATAACATTCCAAAGAAAGAAGAGAAATAGTAATGTCGTCAGCGAACAATCACTCGGTAAGTCCCAAAAAGATAGAAATAGAATATACAGATAAGAACATGTAACTGTTATAATGTTTGATTGTTATGCTAACACAATTGTTTGTAGCTTGGTATAGAATATGCCAGTGTATACGAGAGGAGTCCAATTTACACCGTGGACTATGGTAACCCGTAGTATAAGGCCCCATCGATAAAACCACGGAACAACGGCAATGGATATATAGTTACGTCTTTTAATGAACATCTCGTGCCACTTTTAACACATTCCGTGCCAGTCTACCCCTTTAAAACCCCATAATGTATTATATTGATGTATATTGTTTTGTTTAATAGATGTACGACTTGCCGAAACTATAATATCAGTAGTTCATGTAAATGGAAAGGATATAGACAGATAGTCATATAGACCAGTCAAATGTATATCCATGGTTCGGTCAAATCATGTTCATGTTGATATAAATTGAATTCTGGTATAAATGAATTCATGTTGAGTTAAAGTTATATTTGAATCATATTCAAGGATAGATTTATTGATTTCATATTAGACTGAGACTCTGCCTGAGTCAGACACTTAAACAGAATTGAAGTCCTGAATTAGTTTTGGAGTTATCGGTAACTGCTGCACATGGACGGCAGGATTTGTGTCTTTTTTCAAAACAATTACCGTATTGATAACACCGTTTTTAGATTGTCTATCTTAGATAGGCAAGCACCCATATTCTCCGGCTCCCTAAGACTCAAGAGAACTGGTCCCGCTTAAACCTATATTTACTATGGTCCTTATTATAAATTAATATAATTTGAGGGGGTTTTATGAAAAATATTTTTGCTATATTTTCAAAATAAATCTTAAGTATTTATTTATCGTCTTTAAGGTTTTCATAGTTGTAATTTTTATAAAATGAAATATTCTAGTGGATATAAACCAAACTTTAAATAGTATATGGTATTTTCTTGTAATTTGACTTGGATTGAATATGATGGTATTTTCATGATCTTTTGTGACTCTTCTGATTTAAAAAACATGGAATATATATAATATATTTAATGTAGATATTTTGATAATATATATATATATATATATATATATATAAATATAGAATTTATTTATTAAATAGAAATCACGTTTATCTTAAAATTATAATACAAATTCCATCGAGATCGTATGCTCCGTGAGAAAGTCTGTATCTCGCCCTACTAGTCCGATGGATGTGCGATAATCCGCACCAACCAAATCGGATTCCCCAAAATGGGTTGTAAGGATTTAATCGTATGGAATTTAAATAAGACAATTTAAAGAATACGGTTTGTAATAGTTTAGGGTATTTTATTGTAAACTTGTAATTATCCCACAAACTAAAGTTCCAAAAGCCATCGTGCTATGTCAAGAATGAGTGTTGTGATGAGGTAGGTCATTACCTCGTGAGTTTTCTAAAGGTAATACAAAAGAATATGATGAAATATGTAAAATGTAAAGTTTATGGTATTTGTTAGTAAAAATATAAAAAAAGTTGCATAACATATTATTTTGATATGAAACTTGTTCTAAAGTGTTTGGTTATGATCACTGAACAATATATAAAGAATTGGTAGGTTTTTATTAAGAAAATTTGGTTTTAAAAGAAAAGAGAATTGGAAGTCGAAATAACTCCGCTTCCGACGAGTTTTGAAATGAGAGTGTTTTCGATTAAAATGAGAGGATGGAAGAGGGGACTTACTGATTTGGAGAAAAGATGAGAGGTAGAGGGAACATTCGAAAGCGTCGTGGGGTCGTGTCGTCGCCGGATTTGTCCCGAATCGTCGCCGGAACTTTGACCTTGGCTAACTCCACTTGTACAACTTTTGGACTTAGGAATTTTAGAGAGTTTTGGCAATGGATTTTAGAATGAGGAGGGCCAAAGTGTAGGATGGTATTTATATGATAGAATTAGGGTTTAGGGTGTGAACAGAGAATTAAAAATATATTAAAACTTGGATTAAATAGGTGAATTAACACTCTCTGTTAATGTGCCGAAAAATCAAACAGAATAGGAGTAGCGGGGGAGGCCAAAGGGTGCTAGGGTTAAAATTTTGTAGCATTTGCTACGGGGGGACCGGCGGCACCGGCCCCAAGCCCGATCTCGCCGGTCCAATGGTGGGGTCGGGGTGTGGGATTGTTGCCATGCGTCTTTGATCGTCCCGAGCAAACTAGTTTATTCAAGAGAAGGAGAAAAAAAAGAAAGAAGAAAACTAGGCACACTTTCGTAGGCAAACACGATTGCACTGAGCACGTGCAACAAGCCGTTAAACCTCTAGGTGTCCCTAGTAGTTGGAGTGTTGTCTCCTGAGGGTTTTCAGCGGACTACACCCACAAAATCCTATAATAAAAGAAAGATGGTGAAATTTACATATAAAGATAAGAACCATAAAAGAAAGACTTTGAAAATAAGAGTTTCCAACTATACTAGCTTTTCAGTTGTCATGAGCCCTATCTTAATAGTCATGAAAAAATGTTAGAAATCACATCATCCCTCAATAAAATATCGTCTTTATTCTTCATTCCTACCTTTCATCCAAACATCGATCATATACCCCTACATGTGTGAAATGGACATCCCTACACTCGGAGAATTCAATTCAAGCTATCATACTCTTGTTCATCTACCTTAGTACTTTTTAACTTGATGAATATTTAAATTTGCTCACACGTTTTAATGCGACCGTTAATACTTCTTGAGGTACTAACCGACCGAATACTCATGTGCTTGCTGATTAGGTGATAATATTTTCCTCGTCTTGCACCACCTAAGGCTTAGCAGTGACTCCCAGACCAGTTGGACTTAGGGCACTAGGTGATGAAGCACCCTCGCTATATTTTTTTATTGCTGCCTTGGCGATAACAAAACAAGTGTTCATTTTTCTTTTCACCATTTTAATATTTTCTTCATTTATTATTTTCTTCATACTTTGGCTTTTAGACAAGAGCATTTCAAGGTATCCTCTACTATCCCGAGTTTCAAGACGTGCGTAAGTGCATATAGTAGGGTATCAACATTTAAATGTTTGGCTTCCAGAATAGGGACTATTTTTCAGACTTATTTTTATCCTCAGATTAGTGATTTCTTTCATCTTACTAACCCTTGGGACAACGGCTCATAACTACTTATTACCAGTTCGTTTAAGAAAACTCCTAATTTTCTTGGTTTTCTTAAACTATTTCTATCTTTTGGATGTAATTTTTTTTTTACTTTCTACTCTTTTGTTAAAATTTTTTTAATGCCCAGTGTCAAAGATAATTCAGTGAATACAAACCTCCCCCCTAAACCTGTTTTCAGCAGTGTCCTCACTGATGTAGCCTTTTGAGAACAAGGACATGTATACTAGGGGAGAGATACAAGGGGTAAAATAATAGTTAAATGAAAAATTCCCCCAAACTTGTTCTTTGGCACGCACAGATATTCAATTAAATCCATTTTTTTTACTCACCTCCATTCTTAAAATGAGAAAATGTTACAAAAACTTGGAGGTGAGGCGGAGGAAATTTAGTTTTGATAAAGCGGCTCCTGTAAAAACAGGAGCTCCTCCGCGGGGTCAGCAGAAAAATACGGTTTTAATCTATGCCCATTCACTTTAGAAATTGAACCGTCTTTCAAATTTTCAACTTCAACTGCCCCGTGCGGGTGTACATACCGCACCACAAAAGGTCATTTCCAACGAGATTTAAGCTTACCCGGATGAAGATGGAGACGGAAATCGTAAAGAAGGACTTGTTGCCCCGATGTGAAGGTTTTTCTAAAATGATTTTTATCGTGGAACACTATAGGCCTGTTCTTTACTATCACTGCATTATCGTAAGCTTCATCGCGGAGTTCTTTTAGCTCATTTAATTGCAGCTTCCGATAGTTGCCTGCATGATCAAGATCAAAATTAAGCTCTTTAATAACCCACATTGCTTTATGTTCGATCTCGACAGAGAGGTGGCAAGCCTTCCCAAACACAAGACGGTATGGAGAAATACCAAGATCGGTCTTATAAGCGGTTCGGAATGCCCAAAGAGTATCCGTCAATTTGGTTGACCAATCTTTACGGTTTTTCGAAACCGTCTTCTCCAATATTTGTTTGATCTGCCTATTTGAGATCTCAGCCTGCCCGCTTATTTGGGGATGATAGGGCGTAGAAAGATTGTGAGTGAGTGAATATTTCCGCATCAAGGCCTCGAAAGACCGATTGCAGAAATGTGTCCCGTTGTCGCTAATTATAGCGCGAGGGTGTCCAAATCGCGAAAAGATATTTTCTTTAAGGAACTTAATGACAACTTTATTGTCATTAGTGCGACACGGTATAGCTTCCACTCATTTCGAGACATAATTAACCGCTAACAAGATATATAGATTCCCAAAAGAGTTGGGTAAAGAGCCCATAAAATCAATACCCCACACATCGAATATTTCTACAACCAATATAGGTTAGAGCAGCATCTCGTTCCTTCGTGAAATCCGACCCAAATGCTGACATCGCGGACAAGTTTTGCAATGTTCAAATGCATCTTTAAATAATGTTGGCCAATAAAAGCCACATTGCAAAACTTTTTCCGCCGTTTTTCGAGGACCAAAATGACCGCCGCATGCCTGATCATGACAAAATGATAACACACTCTTGAATTCATCGTTAGGGACACACCTGCGAATGATTTGATCGGAACAATACTTAAACAGATAAGGTTCATCCCAGTAAAAATATTTTACTTGGGATAGAAATCGAAGTTTGTCTTGTTTCGACCAATCACTAGGAATAAGTCCCGTCGCAAGATAGTTCACGATATCCACGAACCAAGGTTCGTAGGATACAGTCAAGAGCTGTTCGTCAGGAAATGAGTCATTTATCGGCACAGTCAAAGTTGGCGAAGAAGTGATGCGTGAAAGATGGTCGGCTACAACGTTTTCACATCCACTCTTGTCTCGGATGACAAAATCAAATTCTTGTAACAATAGGATCCAACGTATTAGCCTGGACTTCGCATCCTTCTTCGATATAAGATGTCGTAGGGCGGAGTGATCTGTGTAAACCATAATAGGCGAGCCAATCAAGTAGGGCCTGAATTTCTCTAATGCAAATACAACTGCCAAGAGTTCTTTCTCGGTAGTTGTGTAATTTATTTGTGCATCATTCAAGGTCCTACTTGCATAGTAAATTACATGTGGCATCTTATCAATATGCTATCCTAAGACAGCACCAATAGCAAAATCTGATGCGTCACACATAAGCTCGAACCGGTGGTTCCATTCCGGAGATGATAGAACGGGGGCTGTAGTGAGCGATCCTTTAAGCGATTCAAAAGCAGCCTCACAATCCGAATCGAAGTGAAATGTAGTGTCTTTGGCCAATAGAAGGCTTAAGGGTCTAGCAATTTTGCTAAAGTTCTTAATAAATCTCCTATAAAATCCTGCATGGCCAAGGAAGGATCGTATATCTTTGATGCAGTTGGGACGAGGGAGGTTATGAATGACATCTATTTTAGCTCTGTCAACCTCAATGCCTTTTCGTGAAATTATATGTCAAAGTACAATACCTTCATGGACTATAAAACGATATTTTTCCCAATTCAAAGTCAAGTTCTTATCCTTACAGCGGGTAAGAACCGCGTCAAGATTACGAAGGCAGTCCTCAAAGGAGTCCCCAAAAATGGAGAAATCGTCCATAAAAATTTCTAGAAAATTTTCCACCATATCTGAAAATATCCCCATCATGCACCGCTGAAATGTAGCGGGAGCGTTGCATAACCCAAAGGGCATGCGTCTATAAGCAAAAGTTCCGAAATGACAAGTAAAAGTAGTTTTATCTTGATCCTTTTCGGCGATGGGGACCTGGTTATAGCCAGAGTATCCGTCCAAGAAACAGTAGTATTCGTGTCCCGCTAATCGTTCTAACATCTGGTCAATGAAAGGTAGAGGGAAGTGATCTTTCCTCATCGCGGCATTGAGTTTCCTGTAATCAATACATACGCGCCACCCAGTTTGGGTGCGTGTTTGGATTAACTCATTAGCCTCATTAGTGATGACCGTGATGCCAGACTTTTTAGGGACCACATGGATTGGACTTACCCATTGGCTATCAGATATGGGGTAAATTACTCCACTATCAAGGCACTTGACGATTTCTTTCTTTACCGCCTCCTTCATAACGGGATTTAACCGTCTTTGTGGGTCTCGGGTTGGTTTGGCTTCATCCATCAGATGTATGTAATGTTCAACAATTAAGGGACTAATCCCTTTGATGTCGGCCATTGTCCAACCAAATGCTTGCCGATTCGATCTCAACACTGCCAAAAGTGTATTCTCTTACTCTAAGGCTAGAGAAACAGATATAATCACTGGAAAAGTCTCATTCTCTCCTAAATATGCATATTTAAGATGAGAAGGTAGTGGTTTGAGATCAAGAATTGGCGGAGATACAATAGAAGGTGGGGTAAGGGAATGATATTCGGACTCCATAAGAGGTTCAAAACTTGCATAAGATATTGACTCGGAAAGTGCTGCTGACTTTTGCAACGAGTCAACGGGTTCAAACTCAAGGTCGGACTCATTGAACACATCCTCACTATGAAGTGGTGCAAGATCAAACGATGTCTCATTAGTGTTGTCGAGAACATCAAAGCAAAGTTCCTTATCCATGCAGCTTTCGGAAGCTATCTCGTGGATGGAACAAACATCCAGCAAATGAGCAGAAGGTTCTGATGGACGACTTCCTAGCTTGTAAATATTAAGCTCAATTGTCATTTTCCCGAAGGATAAGTTCATAGAACCGTTACTACAATTAATTACAGCGTTAGAAGTTGCTAGGAAGGGCCAACCAAGTATCACCGGGATTTGATTGCGTGGGTTTGCCACAGGTTGTGTATCTAAAACAATAGAGTCCATGGAAAATATGAATTCCCCGACTTTAATTAACACATCCTCTAGTTCGCCCCGAGGTTTGGTGATCGATCGGTCTGCCATCTGGAGAGTACAATGGGCGGGTTTTAACTCTCCAATTCCTAACTGCTCGTATACTGAATAAGGAAGCAAGTTAACGCTAGCGCCAAGATCGAGTAAAGCACGATTAATATTTTTACCCCCAATAGAAATAGAGATTGTAGGATAGCCGGGGTCCTTACGTTTCTTTAGTATTTGTTAGGTAAAAGCTGTGCTAACATTACTCGTCATGAAAACCTTTTTAGGCACTTGAGTTTTTCTCTTCCTAGTGCACAAGTCTTTAAGGATTCTTGCATAAGATGGGACTTGTTGAATAGCATTTAGGAGAGGAATATTCACGCTAACTTGCTTAAACATTTCCACAATTTTCTCCATTTGTGGGTTAGGTCTGTTGGCCCTTAATCTGTTTGGAAATGGAGCTTGATCAATAAGTTTTGGGTCCAACGTTTGTGGAGAAGGTTGAGGGGACGGATTCAATCCCAAAATTGGAGTGGGAATCGACTTAGATAGATCGGGCGAAGTGTTCGAGCCTTGGGGAAAACGGAGAATAGGCTCGGATGAAGGTGGGAGACTAGACGAATTAGGGGAAGAAGAAGAAGCTAGGGTATCAATGGTGTCACTAACATCAATTTGCTCACCCACTCGGTTATTCAGCACTTTCCCCGATCTCAACGTAGTAATGGCATTCACATTATGATTTTGTGAATGGCCAGGATTCGGTAGGGGTTGAGATGGGAGTTTCCCTTTCTCTCTCGCACTCATTGCGGCATTTAACTGTGCGAGTTGGTTTTCTATTGATTTAATACTCTCACCATGGGAGGTGGAGTCTTTCTTTATGGTATCAATAGAAGACTTCATCTCAGCCGACAATTGCATGGAATGTTTCATGAACAAATCCAAAGTTTGTGCGAGTGAAGAGTTATCAGTACCGGCCACTTGTGGTGTAGAAGTGTTGGCCGTATTTTGAAAATTTTGGGACTGAAAGGGGAGCTGACTTTGTGGTTGTGGTTGCTGTGGAGGAGGTCTTTGATGATTGCTTTGTTGGTTTTGATTCCAAGCAAAGTTAGGATGATTCCTCCATCCTTGATTGTATGTGGAAGAATAAGGATCGTTTCTAGGTCGCTGCTGAAAAGCAGCATTAGCTTGAAACGATGCATTCATAGGACATTCTTCCGTTAAGTCTGAAGGATCCGAACAGCAACTACAGATGGTTTTAGGAAGCGTGACCTGATTTAGGGAGAATGATGAGAACTTATTCTCAATAGCGTCGAGTTTCTTCTGTATCGCTGCCATTTCGGCTTTTACTGCGATAGAAATATCGAGCTGGTGAATACCTCCCTTAGTTGAAGGTGGTCTTACGCTTTCCCACTGCAAAGTGTTTTCTGCGAGATCTTCCAGATATTTCCATGCTTCACCGTCATCTTTAGACATGAAATTGCATTGACACATTGTTTCAAGCATCTGCTTTGTCGCTGGATTAATGCCCTCATATATAATATATATAATCTGACATAAATCCCATCTTTGTATTCCATGATGAGGACATTGGACAAGCAGATCCTTGAAACGTTCAAAGCACTTCCAAATTGGTTCATTGGGAAGCTGGGTGAACTGGTTGATCTCGCTCCTAATATGGGCAGTCTTATGGTTTGGGTAAAACTTCTTAAGAAACGCTATGACAAATTCATCCCAATTAGTGATAGAGTGTGCGGAAATATTATAAAGCCATTTTTCTGCCAAGTCGCACAGTGTAAATGGTAGAAGACGCAAGCGCATAGCATCGACAGTCAACTGTGAAGTACCCATCATTGCACATACGTTTTCGAATTTGGTGATGAAAACGTACGCGTCTTCCGATTCAAGCCCGTGAAATTTGGGCAGCAGATTGATGTAGTGGGTTTAATTTCGAAATTATCCCCGTTAGCTGGTGGAAGAGATAGACAAGTGGGAAGAGGACCACGGATAGGATAGCATCTCTCTTGGAGAGAGATGCGCGGTGGATTCTGCGCACCTACGGGCGGTGGCAGCGTGGTGTTATAATCTGATGGAGTACCGTCCATCTCGGTCGTGGTGTGTGGTGGGGGAAAAGAAGATGAAGAAGTACCGACTTCGGCGTCGATAGCAGGAACGCGAACAAGACGGGCACTAGAATCCTGTATCCAGCCGAGCATGCACTAAGCGGGTTTAGTGTAAGTGGCAGCGTGTGTGTGATTTAAAATTGGTTTGTTTTGAAGAAAAGTGGGACTCAAGACAAATCACTCTACAATGCACAAACAACCCTAGAACTAAGGTTACCTAGGTCCAGTCTCTAGACCGCTCCTAAACTTCCAAAGAACAAGCCGTAGAATCAATCTTCTACCACCTCTTTACTACTTTTGTGGCCAGGTAAGTGCCAGGTAAGTGGGAGGTATCCGCTATACGAATCACCGAAAATAGCGGGCCTAATTAAGTAAACCACTTGCCTTAGACACACTTGCCTAGGCACCACAAAAGTAATGCTGATAAGCGATAGATTACCCACGACCTTCCTCTGTCCTTAATGAGCGCGATAGTCCTTAGAGTCTGGTCTAGATATTTTTTAAATTAATATAGGGCTGATGCGGATGCTCGGTTTGTGATTTGTGGGGCTTAGAAAGGGTGATGAAATCCCCACCTAATCTGGATTTGGTCTTTGCCCCTTAAAGTCCGTATGAAAATGTGCAAAACAAAACCAATCACAAAACTTTTGCAAAAAGAATTTTTTTGAGCGGCGCTATTTTGCAGAGAATCCTGCAGAAAATAGATTTTATTGGATTTGAGAGGAGAGAGAAAGAGTTGAGAAAGATACCAGAGGAGTTTGGAACCCTAGATCTCCTGTTTCCTCAAGTCTGTGACTTCAGATCTCCTTGCAAAAATTCACGCACAAATCGTTAAATATGCAATTTGCAGTTTTGTTTTAATAATGATATGAATCGTCTAAGAATTCAACACAAATAGTAAGAAAAAAATTACGCACGTATCCCCGGCAACGGCGCCATTTGATTGTTCGGAAAATTGTGTGTTTGTAGTTTAACTACAATCAGAACGGTGTCGCGTGTAGCTAGACCGAGGTGAGTACGGGTCGTCCTCTGGGAAACGTTGAATCTTTTACTCTTACTTTAGATGTGTTGAAAAAGAGAGGAGGAATAAAGAATTTTGTGGAAAGGTTTCTAGATCTACGTTAAGCAAGAATGCAAAATATATAGATCTAGATTATTTTGGGGATGTATTTAATATAATAAGAGGGCTTGTAGGGTTCGTTAGGATTTAGTAGTTATGGACGATTAATTAAAAGTTACCCTTTTTATCCTTTAATAGATTTAAAACTAGAACGACGGTGATGCGTGTAGATTAGGGTTTCTGGAGGGAAAAGGAATCCCACTCTTAACCCTTATCTCGACACGGAACTCCGTTCATATCTAGACTTTACCAAAACAATCATTAATCTAATCTCTAATCGCGGTCGGAACTAACAATGAATTGTTAGTGCGCCCGATTTGGATGTTAATGATTCTTTTGACAAAGTTCATAAACTTTATAGGACTTAAAAAGGGTTTAGGGATGTTCATCATCCATTAGCCTACCATAATCCTACGAACCCTAACAAGCGGAGAATTACTCGCGCATGTTGGGAGAAAAAGAGATGGAAAGAAATTGCATAATTAAATTACGAAGAAATAGAATAAGAAAAAGAAATCTACCTTTATTAATCAACAATATTCATTACACTTGAATCCTTAGAAAATGATTACAATTTCTAGTTGCTTCTCGATCTCTTCTAAGGAGGTAGACGGACAGTTGATGATCAGCCTGGATGCGTGAGCCGTTTTGGACTTCGTGATCTCGTCGGCTTGATAATTTTTCCAAGAAACTCTCGGTCCATATTTATAGTCCAAAACCAGAAACCTTTGCTTCCAAATTAGGTAAATAATAGCAGAGATTCACCAAAAAATTTTGCACTTCGTATCTCCCCAAGATTGCTGCGGATCCGCGGCACAAGGGTGGTATGGCCGTGGATCCGCGGCCATTCAATCTCAGCCCTTGATCAAATTTCTTAGGCTCTGTATTTGTGACATTTGGCGATCCTTGGAACCTTTGTAACATGGAAATCTTCTCGTGGTTGCTGCCAGACTTGGTCTTCATGTTTTGCTTTCTTAATTAGGCAAGTTTTCTTTAACAACTTGATTTCCTTGATTTTAGTCTTGAAAAATTCTGCACAACTTGGAAAAATTCTGCACACAACTCAAATAATATTTAGTAGACTTTGTTCTACTAGGATTTGGTCAATGATATTATTTGCATACATTTTCCTACCAAATGCTAATTATAATATATCAATACATGGAAAATATTATTCTTACAGATAAACCCTCATATGTATGATATATTATAATAAAGACCTTTTTTAATATGAAAATGGTAGGAAAAATGTAATAACAAATATGCAGTTTTATCAACAGGACAAGGTATTTGCCAGGGACACCGGTTTCCCTGGGGTTGAAACGAATCGATGTATTCATGCAAAGACGCTAGTTTCTCTGCGGGCTGACGCGAATCAGGATGTTCTCGTCAAGGACACTGGTTTCCCTGAGTCGAAGGATTCTGCCGAAGACACTGGTTTCTTCGGGGTTGAAACGAATCGGAGTATTCCTGCGGAGACACTGGTTTCTCTGAGGGCCGACGTGAATCTGGAGGCTTTCATCAAGGACGCTAGTTTCCCTGAATTGAGGTATTTTCCAGGGACACTGGTTTCCCTGGGGTTAAAACGAATCGATGTATTCCTGCAAAGACGCTAGTTTCTCTGCGGGTCGACGCGAATCAGGATGTTCTCGTCAAGGAAACTGGTTTCCCTGAGTCGAAAGATTTTTCCGAAGACACTGGTTTCTTCGGGGTTGAAACGAATCGAAGTATTCCTGCGGAGACACTGGTTTCTCTGAAGGCCGACGCGAATCATGAGGCTCTCATCAAGGACGCTAGTTTTCCTGAATTGAGGTATTTACCAGGGACACTGGTTTTCCTAGGGTTGAAACGAATCGATGTATTCCTGCAAAGACGCTAGTTTCTCTGCGGGTCGACGCGAATCAGAATGTTCTCGTCAAGGACACTGGTTTCCCTGAGTCGAAGGATTTTGCCGAAGACACTGGTTTCTTCGGGGTTGAAACGAATCGGAGTATTCCTGCGGAGACACTGGTTTCTCTGAGGGCCGACGCGAATCAGGAGGCTCTCATCAAGGACTCTAGTTTCCCTGAATTGAGGTATTTTCCAGGGACACTGGTTTCCCTGGGGTTGAAACGAATCGATGTAATCCTGCAAAGACGCTAGTTTCTCTGCGGGTCGACGCGAATCAGGATGTTCTCGTCAAGGACACTGGTTTCCCTTAGTCGAAGGATTTGTGGTGATCTTTCAGGTTTTATGTAAGTTACCGTCAGAACCGTGAAGCTAGGAATTTGATCTTCGCTTCGTTTGCTGGCACTGCGTCTATTGCATCAAGACGAATGTCGCGGCTGTCTCTAGCTGTTGGTGAACCGTCGAGATTTGGCTTTGCTTTCTGGCGGAGCCTATTGGGAAGGTATGGTTCCGTCTTTGTTTGTGCCCTTGGATTGTATACTGGGATCGATGTGATCTCACATGTAAGGCAAAAGTTTCATCATTTTTTTATATTATTGCTTTATTTCCGCGATGCTCTATCATTTCAGCTTCTATATCGCGAAGGTCGCGATTGCCCAATCATTTCGGCTATTTCCCACGGTGCCCAATCATTTCGGCTATTTATTTTATTTTCACTCGCTGCTTTTTATTGCGAGTTGCCCAATCATTTCGGCTGTTCTATATGCATACGTTTTTACTTGCTGCTTTTTATTGCAAGCTGCCCCATCATTGGGCTATTTTGTATCCATGTGCGGCTTGCTGGCTTTTCGCCGTAAGCCTGGAATTAGACACCGGTTTCGGCATCAGCACCGCTACAACTGGGATATTGCCAGGAACGAATCATCATTTGCCTCTGTCGATGTCGAACAAAGGTTGCTTAGCGAACATGGTTAAGGTACTGTCGACTAAGGCTTTTGACTTCATGAGCCGTAAGGGTCTCACAAAGGTATTTCTCCCTACAAGTCGTGAGGTTCTTGTAGGTGTATTTTCTCCTTAGGAATCGTGAGGATTCCTAAGTGTATGTTCCTCTGTAAATCGTAAGGATCCTACAAGAGGGTTTTCTCCTTGTAAGTCGAGGGGACTTATAAGGGTTGTTCATCATGCGTACATATCCCCAGTCACGGATGGGACTTGGTTAGGGAAATGTTTATTCGCGCCCGTGGATTGTATACAAGGGTCAGAATTGAACCACTTGTAGGGCAATATCGAAGGTTGTGGAGGTTGCTTAAGCACAGGTTTAGGTCTCTGTAACTTAAGACTTTCAAATCTTATGAGCCGTGAGGGTCCCATAAGAGAGTTCTCTTTACGAGTCGTGAGGATCTCACAAGTGTATTTTCTCCTTAGGAATCGTGGGGATCCCTAAGTGTGTTGCTCCCTTGTGAGTCGTATGGATCTCACGCGGGTGGTTTCTCCTTACAATGTCGAAAGGACCCTGTAAGTGTCCTTTAACGAGGTTGCGCTCTTTCGGGTTTTCACAAACACTCGCCGGTAGTCCTGCTGTTTTTACTCACGGAGCCCTTTCGGGTTTTCATTCGTGCCCATTTTGCTTATGGACATACCGTTTTTTTATTCTCTTTTTTTTACGAGGTCGCGCCCTTTCGGGTTTTCACGAACACTCGCCGGTAGCCCTGCTGTTTTTACTCACGGAGCCCTTTCGGGTTTTCATCCGTGCCCATTTTGCTTATGAACATACCGTTTATTATATTATATATATATATATATTTTTATTCATCTCGTCAGCCTAAGGATGCTGCGGTAGTAGTTTAAAGACGTTTCGGTCCTTCGTTAGTTTAAGGACGTTTCGGTCCGCCATTAGTTTAAGGACGTTTCGGTCCGTCCAGGAGAAGGCTGTCTACTGCTTATAAAGTTTGAGCTTAGGAAGATAGCGAGCGGACATAGTCGTCGTCATCTATCATTGACCTAGGCGGTAACTTGCTAAGCGTAGTATTTCTTTAGGAAGCGACCATTTATTGGCCTGAAAGGCCTTTCACCGTGCATATCCATGAGTAGATAGGCTCCACCCTGGTAGACCTTGTCTATGATGTACGGGCCTTCATAGTTTGGCTCGAATTTTCCCCGCTTGGCGCGATTGGGGATCATAGGCCTTTTGACCACTAGCACTAGTTCGCCTTGGCGGAATGTCCTCGGCCGGGTCAATCTTTCATATGAGCGCGTCATCTTTGCTTTATAGGCCTCCAGATTTTGTTGCGCTATGAGCCGGGTTTCATCAAGGGCATCAAGCTCCTCAAGCCGAAGGTGAGCATTTTCTTCTTCCGTCAGCTCGTAGTGGACTGCCACTCATAGAGAGGGTAACTCTATCTCGAGGGGGAGTACTGCTTCTGTACCGAATACCAACGCGTACGGCGTTGTGTTCGTGGCTGTCTTGAACGTAGTTCGATACGCCTAGAGAGCTTCTTGCAGTCTCTCGTGCCGGTCCTTCTTATTTCGGGACACCGTCTTCTTTATGATCTTTGTCAAGGTCTTTTTGAAGGCCTCGGCTAGACCATTAGCTCGCGGATTATAAACCGAGGAATATCTCCAGTCTATATTATGCTGCTGCGCGAAGCGACTGATCTTGTGGCTTCTGTAAGCTGGCCCGTTATCGGAGATGATCCGTCGTGGAGTTCCAAACCGATAAATGACGTGCGTCTTGAAGAAATGGAGGATATTCTCCGTATTCACTTCTCTTAACGGTACTGCTTCTGCCCATTTGGAGAAGTAGTCAGTCGTCGCCAGGATGAAACGATGTCCCCTGGACGATGCTGGTTCGATGGGGCCGACTATGTCAGTTCCCCACATTTCGAATGGCCAGCTAGCCACCGTTTGAAGGAGTGGATTTGGATACTGGTGGATGAAGTCCCCATGGATTTGGCATGAGTGGCATTGCTTCGCATATTCGAGGCAATCCTGAATCATCGTGGGCCAGTAGTAGCCCATCCGTTTGATCTTCAACTTCATCTTTGGGCCTGCTTGGTGAGAACTGCAGAGTCCGTTATGAACTTCCTGAATGACTCTTTTTGCCTCTTCAGGTCCTAGACATCTCAACCACAGAGAATCAAACGACCTCTTGTACAGAGTATCATTGACGAAGGCGAAAGACAGAGCTCGTTTCATAAGTTGATGTCTTGAGGATGCATCTTCGGGCGTTCGACGGTATTTGAAGTAGTCTATAAAGACTTCCCTCCAATCCTCGGCCTTTTCCCGGTCTTTTATTTGCATAGCCATTTGCTCAGTCGCTCCCTTCTCTTCGGGTGATTCCGGAGATATTTCCGCTGGGGCGAGTACCCGACGACTTTGTACTACAATTCTGACGTCATCGAGGTTCTCGTCAGCCAATTCTTTAGCGAGCTTGGCCAACGCGTCCGCTTTGCTGTTTTCCACGCGCGGTATGTTCTCCAAAGTGTAGGAAGGTATTTGGGTCAACAATTGTTGCACCTTTTCGCCGTACTTCACCAATTCTGGTTTGCATGTCTGGTAGTCACCGTTTACTTGACGAACGACCAGTTGGGAATCTCCGTATATGACGAGGTTTTCAATTCCCATGTCGATGGAGATCTCGAGGCCTGCTATCAAAGCTTCGTATTCGGCTTCATTGTTTGTCCTCGGCTCTGTTAAGGAGAAAGCAAAGCGCATTATCCCCCCTTGTGGAGTTATGAAGATGATACCTACCCTCGACTTGATTATAGGTCTGTTTTGTTTGCGCTTCTTCATGGAAGACGCTCCATCGAAATAAAGCTCCCATCGGGTATCACCACCGTTGATCGCGTCAAACGCATGTTCGTCTGGCAGATCGCAATTCAGAGGAGAATCGGCAAGTATCGGATGCTCAGTGAGGAAGTCGGCAATGGCCTGGCCTTTCACTGCCTTGAGAGGCTGATAGGTTATCGAGAACTCCATCAAGAGTAGGGCCCATTTAGAGAGTCACCCGTCAATATGGCCTTCGACATCAAATATTTAAGGGGTCCACTTTCGATATGAGACGGACTTCATGCGCCAACACATAGTGCCTGAGCTTTGTTATCGCGAAGATCAACGCGAGGCAGTGTTTTTCAATGGAGGAATAGTTGCTTTCTGCCCCCAGTAGAACTCGACTCAAATAGTAGAGTGCTCTTTCTTTCCCTTGATCGTTCTCTTGCGCCCATAATGCGCCTAAGGAACCTTCGAGGGCGGTTGTATAAAGAATGAGGGGCTTTCCCTTGACCGGAGCAGCCAACACTGGCGGGTTCTGCAGGTATTGCTTGATCTCGTCTAGCGCGCTTTGGCATTTTTGGTCCCAGACGAACGGGGTTCCCTTCTTCATCAGGTGGCTGTAAGGATGGCACTTGCCTGAAAGGTTGGCTATAAATCGCCGTATATACGCGAGCTTCCCTTGGAGAGACCGCAGCTATTTGAGAGTCCTTGGCGGAGGCATTTCCATGATCGCCTTGATCTTTGACGGATCTATTTCGATACCTCGGTGTCGGACGATGAATCCTAGGAATTTGCCTGAGGAAACTCCGAATGCGCACTTGAGAGGGTTCATCTTCAAGTTGTATTGTCGAAGGCGTTGAAATACGGTCTTCAGATGCTCGAGATGTTCCTCGTATGATCTGCTTTTCACCACGAGGTCGTCGATATAGCACTCAACGATTTCATGTATGAGGTCATCAAAGATCTTCGTCATGGCCCTCTGATAGGTGGCACCGGCGTTCTTTAGACCGAAGGGCATCACCTTGTAGTAGAATATACCTAGCGGAGTCCTGAAGGCGGTGTGCTTCTGGTCTTCGGGATGCATCTTTATCTGATTATACCCTGATGAGCCGTCCATGAAGGAGAAAACCTCATGAGTGGACGTATTGTCTATCATCAGTTCGGTGACTGGCACTAGGAAATCGTCCTTCGGGCAGGCTTTATTGAGATCCCGGAAATCTACGCATATGCGCACTGTCCCATTTTTCTTCATCATAGGGACGATATTGGCGATCCATTCAGGATATTGAACCTCCTGGATAAAGCCGGAGTCGATCAGATTCTTGACCTCGGCGTTGATGCCCATCTCAAGCTCGAGCCGCATTCTTCTCGGTGCTTATTTGATTGGTTTAACGTCCGGGGATATCGCCAATTCATGCACATCAATTTCTGGATCTAGTCCTGGCATTTCGGAATAGTTCCATGCGAAGCAATCTTTATGCTGCATAAGCAGGTCTTTTAATGAAGCCACCCTCTCTTCAGACAACAGCTCACTAATGAATGTCGGTCACGAGTCATTCGCCGTCCCCAACTCAATTTTCTTGAGGTTATCCGCAGTGGTATGTATTCCATCCTCCAGCTCTTTCGGTGCTGGTGGAAATTCTGAGATCACCTCATCGTCGCTGTTTTCGAAGCACCAGGGAAGGTCATCCATATTCTCGGCTCTTCTTTTGATATTGTTATCATATGAGAAGTACGAGCTCGCTTCCAAGACCGATGTGTATTTGGTTCTACCCTCGTAGCCTTGGGCTCATGTTTCTGTGGCGGTGTTACCCTCCAACTGTCAGATAGAGCGAACTTGCCGAGCTGATACTGATCTTCGACCCAGTTCTTGAAGGTGAAGCAATCTTCTAGAGGGTGCCCTATTACCCTGTGATAAGAGCAATAGTTCGGGTGTGAGACTTCGCCTGCTTGTTCGGGGTGCTTGGACTCTGGAAGCGTAAGCATTTGGTGCTTTATAGCTAGGTCAAGTATCTTCTTTGTCTTGTCTTGAGGAAAAGAGTATGCTCGACTCATCTTCTTTACAAGGGACAGATCTGGACCGCTCGATTCCCGCTTGCGTGGCTTCTTAGTCCCACTTTGTTGCCGTCGAGCGCCTTTTTCGCTTTTCGCCTTGTTTCTGCCTCTGCGTCGAGCCTTTTTTATAACAGGTTGACAGGGAGTGGCACTTTCATCTTTCACGACATGTTGGAGGAGGCGTTGCATTTTGGCTTTCTCGTAGATGGCTATCTCACGGTTGTGGTCGTCTCGGACTTTTTGGCCAGCTTCCCTTATAAGCTTGTTCATTTGTTCTTCGAACGACGGACTGGGCACTTTTACATCAGGAACTTTTACTGGTTCAGGATTACCGTCCTCCCATTGAGCATCCGCTTCTTCATCGAAGTCATGCACGACGTAGCAGTCACGGAGCAGCTCTCGTTTCTTGGACCGAATGTATCCAAGCCCGATTGTTTCCATTCTCCCATTAGGCAACTTGTGCTGAGTCCCGGGAACGTTCCAGACCCTGTCATAGAATTTGGTTTTTCGAGCGGTCTGTTTAAAGGATATCCCTTGGCGCTTTAGCAGCCTCTTCAAGTCTTTTGTATAATATCTGGGCAGACGGATGGGCTGAATCCTGTCAAGCGTAGGATCCGCGCCGTGCCAGATTTCTTTCTCCACTTTGGTTTCTTCAGAGCGGTAGAATAGAATTGCCTTTTCACCTTCTCGTCTGGGAGGGACATAAAACGTCCGTAGTTCCTCTACACTGTAGATATCAAGTGCATCCAGTTCTTTATGGTGTTTAGGTGGAATCATGGCGACTTGTAGACTTTGCTCTTCGTCAGCGGATGTCTGTATTGAAGGTCGAGCAGAGAATACAGTATGGACCTCATCTTCCGAGTCGCTACCAAAGATTAACGTAGGAGCAGATGGTCCCGGCTTGTTGTATTGGGGCGGACCCGAATAAACTATCTCCTCTTCCTCCTCGGTATCACTGCCGAAGACAGGGATGGTGGCATTAGCTTTGTTCTCCGGCTTGTGACACCTCTCCGTGTCTTCGAAATCCGGTAAAAAGTATTTGGCATCTTCATATTTGCGGACTTCGTTCACAGAGAACGGGTTCAGTTCTCCCGTCACGATATACTCGAGACCATCCTTAAAATATTTCATACACTAATGCTGTGTAGAAGGGATGATATTATACTCGTGTAACCATGGTTGGCCGAGCAGAGCATTGTAGCATGTCTTGGCGTCTATGACGTGGAACTTAATGTCCGTGACGAGTAGCCCAAAGCGTAGCGTCAGTATCACAGACCCAAGAGTTCTTGATGATTGGGAGTCGAACCCGGAGATGGTGATCTTGTCTCGAGCAAGGTGCTGGACGCTCATGCAGATTTCTTTTAACACCCGTACATTGAGGAGATTAACGGAGGATCCATTATCGACCAGGATTTTTCCTATCTTTATATCGTGGCAGTATCCTGAGACATAGAGGGGGCGATTGTGTTCGCACATCCCAAGGAGAAGGTCTTCATCGCCAAAAGTGACATCGGCCGTGTGCACTTCCTCCAATTCATCCTTCAACTTTTCTTCGGCCAGGAAAGCTTGGAATTGTTTCGGCTCCTGTATTGCCTTGATTAACGAATCTCTTGCCTCTTTTGATAGTAAAAGGGCGTCAAGAATGCTGAGCTGCGAGGGTAGCTTCCTCAAGTGTGCCAGAACGTTGTAGTCCACCTTATTTCTCTTTGGCGGGTCCTTGGCAATTAGCTCTTCCACAACTTGGTCATCCAGGGCGATATCCTCAGAGACCTTTTCTTTCCCTTTATCTTTTTTGTTTGAGGGTTCGAGATTCTTTTCGGGTAGCGTCCGATTACGCAGCCGGATATTTTCGCAGACCTTCGGCTCTTCTTCTTTTCCCGAGGTGGACTCTTTAAAGAGGGGGCTAAGAGCCAGCTCCTCGTCAGAATCGCTCCCGAATGTGAGCACTTGCGATCCCCCGGCGTTAACCATGCGACAATTGCCGGTAGTTCTGTTAAGCCCCTCGGTCGTATTTTTCCGCTCCCGATGAGTTTTGCGCTTTTCCCGCTTAAAATGTTGTCGGTGAGCAACATATCCTTGCCACCATCTATTGAAAGCTTTGCTCTCTTCAGTGGGGTGCGAAATCTTCCGATGATACAAGCATTAGGAGGGGTGCATTTCCACTTCACCAGTAATACTTCCTTCAGAGGATGGTAACTTGATACCTATTGATATGGCCTTAGCAAGCCTTTTCCTCGTCTTGAATTTGCTTTTATCCGCAGTGGATGTATTTTGCTCCAGCGGGAGTGCCTCAGCTCTTTCATCAAGTCGCTGGCGCTTGGCCCTTTCAAATATAGCCGTCTTGCGTTCCCGATAAGCTTTACTTTTCAACAGAGCTTCGTTGAGGAACGGGTCAATTGTTTCATCTGATGGCCCCAGAACTTCCGGTTCAGGATCTGCCCCCATCTTTTCAGTGCAAGGAGTTTCCTCATCGTCTGTAAACGAATGGGAGATCATATGACAGCTCGCCACGTATTCCTCAGATTCATCCGACGAACTGTCTCCTTCATCTTCCTCTTGAAAGAAGTGGTTGAGGAACTCTTGGAGCGTAATGGGAGTCCGTGCCTTCTGGTTGTATTCCTCTAGCGCGTCAATTTGTTTTTGTAAGTCCGTGCGCTTGTCGCCAGGCTTCACGAGCTTCTTGGATTTCTTTTTCTTCTTCTTTGAAGATTTTGATGGCTGACTGAGAGTGCTTGGGCCACCACTATCGCTCTTTGGAGTTGGGCGCGGCTTCAACATCCCTTCAATGATCTGAGGTTCCAACGGGTTCTTCCACCTGATCGCTGGGCATGTTTGAAGATCGTTCAGCATCCTCTTTGTTTTGGCTGATAGCACGATCTCCCATGGAGCTTTTTCAATGAGAGAGCACGTTGCCCCCGGCGTATTCATCCTTTTAGAGGTGTGAAGTTGCGGCGGATTCACCTTCCATCTGTCGGACAACGCGAACCTGCCCTGTTGGTACTGGTCTTCAATCCAATTTTTGAAGACGTAGAAATCTTCGATCGGATGACCCAGTACTCGGTGATAGGGACAGTAACTGGGATCATGGACGTCGTTCGGCTGCGACGGACGTCTTGGATCCGGCAGGTTTATGAGTCGGTTGCGCAACGCCAGCTCGAATAATCTTCTCATTTTATCTCGGGGAAACGAGTAAGGACGTCCTAGCCTCTCCTCCAGGGGTACGTGCGGACGCATATTATTTTGACGGATAGCCGGTTTCAAGTTGCCCAGCTGTTGTTGAGCATTAGCGAGAACAATTGCTTTTCCCTTCCCTTTCTCATTTCGAGAGTCTGGCTTTGGAGGGGGGTCTATGGCCCATCTGGTCCATTTGAGCTAGCTTGTCGATCAGGGCTTGGAAGGTAGTCAGCTTGAAGAACATCATGAATTGCGATATGGTTGCTTGTGGATCGAGGGTTCCCACAAACATGCCTACCGCAGGAGCCTCTTCGATGCGTTGCTCGCATTTTGACCATAAGTTCCGCCACCGTATAGCATATTGGACCCATGTCTCGCCTGGCTTCACTCTGGCATTAATCAATGCCGTCATCAGGGTGCGTTCACTGGCGCTTGGGAAACGCTGAGTAAACAGCAGTTCCATCTCCGCAAATGTCTTGATAGAGTCGTTTGGGAGCTCAGAGTACCACTCGAACGCTGTATCTAAAAAGCTGCCGACGAACTGGCGAAGCAAAAATTTATCATCACCGCCGGTGTTGCCGCAAAGTGCCCTGAACTGGGCAACATGCTGGTGGGGATTGCCCGTTCCTTTATAGACATGGAATTTCGGTATCGTATAGCCCGGCGGGTACTTTATCTGATTGTACCAGCTCGGATATGGTCGTCCTGTTTTTACGACCTGACCGGCTGCCTCAGTCGCATGATGAACCCGTATCTGTTGGGCTATATATTCGTCCAAGTCATCTTTGGAGATTGTCTCCTCCTTGGCTGTTGACAGAGCCGGTGGAGGATTTGACGTTTCTCCCATGTCGTCTTCAAGGACGATCGGAGGATCTTCAACAGGAGGATCTTGTTGGATCATCATACCCACCATGTCCTGGAACAGGAGGGCCATTCGTTTTATGTTGGCTGCTTGTTCAGCAGCCTCTTTGTCCTTCTTCTCCAATATCCTGCGAAGGAATTTGGCGTCGGTTTCTTGCTCCTGGCGTTCATCCGAGGACGCTTCGGGGCTTTCTTTTGGCCCACTGAGTGCATCCATCGCGTTCATCATCTCCTAGAGCTTTTGCTGTTGCCTATGCGCTTTGGTCACTGACCGTGTAAGCGGTCTATGACCTGTAGATGCAAGGCTGTCCTCCATCCCCGACGCCATGCAGACGGTATGGACTACAATGCCCCTGGACTTAGGGCGTTTGGGCTCGCCGCCCTTGGTATTTGCCACGGGCGTGGGAATTTTCTCCGGCCTCCTTCTCTTGTGGGCCGTTGAAGTTGAAGGGGCCGTTGCTGCGGGCACCCTGGTGATTGTCGTCCTTTGCTGTTTAATTGGACAGTCCTTTTCTTCCTGCACTTTCGCCCTTTTCTGCTGACGAGAGTGACCTTGGTCAATTACGGAGTCTTGAACCTTCCGCCAGACTTTATAAACCTTGCAGGACAGCCGTTGAGGGGGCTGCTCCAGCTTAGTTTCTGTAACTCTCTCCGCAGGTCGAGGAGATCTTTTTAGCATAGCAGTTGGAGAGTTCTTACGTGCCCTCCTAAGTGGTTCAAAGCTGTTCCCAGTTGGAACAGCAGCATTAACTTCCACCACTGGAGCAGGTGGAGTTAGCCCTGAGGGGGAGTTGCCCCCGACCTTCCTTACTCGGCGCCAGTGGCGACGTCGAGCATGACGAGTCGTTGGGGCTGGCTCGGCGACAGAGACAACTTCTTCTTACCCCCTGTCTGAATGAGGTGCTGCTGGTGTCAGCCTCTTAAAGACTGATGTTGTCCTTTGAATAGCGATATTCAATCTGTCAAAGACAGATCCTCGAGTAGGAGCAGGAGCCGGAATAGTCAGCCTTGAAAAGACTGACTCTTTAACAGGAGAAGCCGCCTTGACGACTTCAGGAGTAGGGGTGGCTCTCTTCCTTGGGACGGCCATTTCAGGGTTCATAGGCTTCTTGGCGGGCCCATCAGGGTTCTGGCTCAGCCTGGAAAAGACAGAGGCTGCCGGTTTGATATTGGACGACCCATTGAAAGGGGCCGTTGTAGCAGTGAGCCGATCGAAGACCGACTTCTTGTTCGCTTCTGGTGCGGGCACTGGCATGGTGAAGCTTGCAGGCGGGATCATGGTTCCGAAAAACAGGCCGGTGGTGGCCTGGGTCACCTGTTCTATCGGCATGGCAAGGATGGAGGCCGCTTGAGGCCCATAAGCTACACTTCCAGGTGAGGTGGAGCGTTGGTTGCACTGGCACTTTGAACAGCTCGAGCAGCTGGAGGCCATTGATGCTTGATTTCTGCGCCAGGCAAAAGACCAAATCTTAGTAACTTGAAATCCAAAGGCAACCATTAACAAACCGCGATTCGTTCACGAAGACGACACATGAAGTGTGGAGTGGAAAGAGGAAAAGGTCCCACCGGGCGTGCCAGAATCTGTTCCCCTCCGAATGACGCGGCGGAGACGTGGTAAACGTCTTGCCTGAAATTCGGGGCAGATGCTATTTGGTTTTATCCGTCCACCTCTCCGAAGATGCCAAGTTGATTTATGGCACCGTGTATCGGAGGTTTAGACGAATGCGGCCGATGTAGCAGATTTCGTCAGATTCCCCCTCGCTTGAGGGGTTTTTGATTGTGGGGACGCTCTTCCCTGCAGGCGCAAGCCCCTGCAGTTAATTACTCTACCGCATCGCGGTAGCCACTTTCTCCTTCTCCAGATGTTCACTTCGTGTCGTGTATGTTTGTTTTGTTTGTGGTTGCCCGTGGATTGTATACGGAGACTAAGTGATGCCGTCGCCCGTAGGACGTGGATTAGTCCAAATCCGTGTTTACTTAGATTTGGGTTTGTTGTTTTAGTTTAAGGATACGTTAGCCATATTGAGGCTAAGATCAACTTAAACTTTTGTTAAGGATACGTTAGCCTAATCTCCAGACTAAGATCAACTTAACGGGATCGTTTGGATCCGACAAGAGAGCAATTGGCTCTATTGTTTAGTTTAATGACGTTGCGGTCGATTTTCAGTTTAGGGACATAGTGGTCTATCATTCCCATTTGGGGACGAGCATTAGTTTAAGGACATTTCGGTCCAACGTTCCCATTCTGGGACGAATATTAGTTTAGGGACGTTTCGGTCCAACATTCCCATTTTGGTACGAATATTAGTTTAAGGACGTTTCGGTCCATGAGTTTAGGGACCCCGCAGTCCGTATCGATGTGTGGTTGTCGGGACCCGTCACCTCTCTGATGTCGTTGAAGGATTACAACGATAGGTGTCAGAGGAGTTCAGAGATGTACCCTTGAACCGGATGTAAATTGATTTAAGAGAGCAACCTTGCTCAGTCAATTTAATTTGAGGACTTACGACCATGATTGGGCTAAGTCCAGTTGAGAAATGTTCAACGTTTTTATTTATCTTTGGCCTATTAGGCCTGTGCTAGGGCTTTGCCCCTGTTTAATAATGCACTGCATTTTATTCTGGCCTGCTAGGCCTTTTTGATTTGGGCTCTGTCCCTTTATAAATGATGCAGAGCACCTGTTTTGGTTTGGGCTCTGCCCTTTTTAAAATAATGGGTTGCATTTTATTAGGTCTGTTAGGCATTTTTAATTGGGCTTGGCCCTTCTGTAAATAATTCAGTGCATTAATTACTTGACAGTTGCTTGTCAAGCGCTTTGCGCCAATTATTGAGCGCAAGCGCTTGTCGTGGTGACACGTGTCACACCCTGGTGAGCGCAAGCGCAACAGTGCAGTGCGCTGCGCTGTTGCGCTACTGACACGTGGCGCGCTCTGGTGAGTTGCGCTACTGACACGTGACGCGCTCTGGTGAGTTGCGCCAACTTTAAAGAGCAATGCTCTATTTTTTAAAAGCGCATAGCGCAAGTGGTTCTGGAGCTGACACGTGGCGCTCTCTGGTGGCTTGCGCCAACCCAGGAGCGCAACAGTGCAGTTTTTGCAAGTGCAAGGCACTGTTTCAATAACTTGAGAATCTTTTAAGATTCCAGAACCAATGGTTCATAACAAAGTGCAAGGCACTGTTTTTTTTATTGAAGATCATTGATCTTGTTCTTAGATCAATGATCTATTCAGAAGGAGTTCTTCTCTCTTTTTTAAAAGGGTTTTACCTTCTTTCCCTTCTTGAGTTCTTCTCAAAATTCTTCAGAGTTCTCTCTGTTTTGTTGTTTTTGAAGTTCTTTTTGTTGATGCCTCTTGAATTGGGGTCTAGGGGCCTTTATATAGTGCCCATAAATTTGTTAAAGAGATCATTCTCTGAGTGATTTGTGGAATTTTCCCCACCGTTGGATCTTTGATACAAGGGCTTCTGTTTTACAGAAGACAATCTTCTTGTTTTAACAAGAACAGAAAGATCTTACTGGGATTTTAATTCTGTTTGGCGCGGATGAACCAGCGCTTGACACGTGTCGTGCAGCGTAGAGCGCAGCGCAACTGCGCTGACACGCGTCACGCAGCGCAGCGCTTACGCAATTGCGCTTGCGCAACTGCGCTGACATGTACCGCGCAGCACAACTGCGCTAACACGTGTCGCGCAGCGCAGCACTTGCGCAACTGAAGCGTTGCTTCCTTTAATTTTGTTTTAAATAGAGCCTTGCCCTGATTGGGCGCGCTGCGCTCCCTGCGTTGGCGTACCTGATTTTGACACGTGGCGCCCTGCGCACAGCGCAGAGGATCTCAAGCGTTGCTTCATTTATTAAAATTTAAATTTTCAAAGTAGAGCTTTGCTCTGATTGGGAGGAATCGGAAGCGTTGCTTCATCTCCCGCCTTGGAATTTGAACAGAGCTTTGCTCTGATTGGGGTAAACAGGCTTCCAAAAAGTTTAAAAGGAAAATCAGCAAAAATATTATGTGGCCGGGGGGATTCGAACACCGGGGCTATGTCACAGCAGTGCAAGGCTTTACCAATGAACTACAAGTGCTCTCTAGCTGTTCAAAAGCAATTTAAATTTATAACTTGTGCTCAGGCTAAAGTATTCCTTTCTGTACTCTATAAAAAAAAAATTGTACGGAAGTTTAGGGTTGTTACAGCAAGAGACCACGGCGGCCAAAGTTTGGTTGAAGTTGGAGCAAGTTTACATGAGGAAGAGTCATGTGAACAAGCTTATCATCAAACAAAGACTCTACCAGTTTCAGATGAAAGAAGGTGTTTCATTTTCCAGTCATCTCAATATTTTTAACGAATTGACCAACGATTTGCTTGCACTTGACATCAAAATAGAAGGGTGGGATAAGACGTTACTGCTTCTTATGTCTCTTCTGGATTCTTATGACAACTTAGTGAATACAATCATGTATGGAAAAGAAGAACTTGAGTTCAACGATATTGTCTCATCACTTTTAAGTCATGAGACAAGGCACAAAGATAAAGTTGTCTCAGATTCATGTTCGTTAGGATTGATCGCTAAGGAAAGGGAAAGCTCTAAAAGCAGAGGATTAGGTGAAAGAAATCGGTCCAAGTCCAACTCTAAAGGTATAGAAGATGGATGTTATTTTTGCAAGAAACCGTGTCACTTCAAAAAAATTGCATATTATACAAAAAGTATATTGAGAAGAAGGAAGGAAAGGTCTCTATAAAAGACAATGATTTAGCCAGTGTTTTCACGGAATCGGAGGATGATCATAAATGCGAGATTTTGTCTAGCATCATTCAGGAGCCATGCGACTTGTTGACAATATGCAGTGACAAGACAGATTCTTCCGATATTTGGATCTTAGGTTCAGATTGTTCATATCATATGCATCCCAATAAGGAGATGTTCAGCATCTACAAAAATTATAGCGGTGGTAAAATTATGATAGGGAATAATTCAGTATGCAAGACTGTAGGAATCGGTAACATCCAAGTAAAGATGTACGATGTGATGGTGCGAACTTTAACAAACG
Source organism: Agapanthus africanus (assembly GCA_030015575.1). NCBI lineage: Eukaryota > Viridiplantae > Streptophyta > Magnoliopsida > Asparagales > Amaryllidaceae > Agapanthus > Agapanthus africanus. Next base: position 363,470,929 of record JASDDO010000004.1, read on the forward strand.
TTAAACATGTTCCGGATTTAAGAAAGAACTTGATCACTCTCGGAGCTTTAGAAGCAGCATGATGTAAATAAATGGCGCAAGGTGGAGTTTTGAAGATCTCCAAAGGGGCCTTGGTATTACTCAAAGGTTGTCACGTCTCGCTTCCTAAAAGAAAGAAGTAGGAAAAGTTATGAGGCCCGCGACATATTTATTCCGAGCTCCTTTCTCGAAACAAATAAGCTATGCATATATATAAGCAATATAAAAATGACAAGAAATGACATGATAATGAAAATCCAACTTTATTTTTACATTCCCAACTTTACAGAGTTTAAGCTGGTACAAGATGACTGAACAAGAACATAAAATGAAAATGCTTAAACAAGTGGCATACAGAAAATAAAAACTAAAAACAAAAGAACTATTAGTTGGTTTGCTCTGCAATCTGATAGTAGTCATCATGACTAGGCTCGATCTCCTCAGTCTCTAAGATCATCTGACGAATATTCCAAGGAAAGAAGAACGAAGAGGAATGTTGTTAGCGAACCAGCACTCGGTAAGTCCCTAGGATATGTATGAATTATATGATTAATGAAAGGTCATATGGTAATTAAACATGGCAACATAAGCATGGCAGTTAAATAATACGTGAACGTAAAAATACAATATAGCATGTGACGATCATCATAAGTATATAATAGGCGCGTGTTGGAGTTCGGTGCCCGCGCCGCGGAAGCCGCAACCGAGGTGGAAGCCATAACAAAAAATTTACGCGATCACCAAACACGTATAACCCAGGATACGATCCATACACCTAAACTAGCATACTAAAACATGCAAAGGGTATGAAATTACAACCTTCAACGCGTGTCCACCCAATTGGAGAAGACCCTTCCAAGCTTGTAGACGCCGGGATCGCGCTTGAAGGTTAAAAATACAATATAGCATGTAACAATCATCATAAGTATATAATAGGCGCGTGTTGGAGTTCGGTGCCCGCGCCGCGGAAGCCGCGACCGAGGTGGAAGCCATAACAAAAAATTTACGCGATCACCAAACACGTATAACCCAGGATACGATCCATACACCTAAACTAGCATACTAAAACATGCAAAGGGTATGAAATTACAACCTTCAACGCGTGTCCACCCAATTGGAGAAACCCTTCCAAGCTTGTAGACGCCGGGATCGCGCTTGAAGGTTGACCGCCCTCGCCGAAGAAGATCCACCCGAGAGAAACCGAAAAAAGTTCGGACCGACGATCCAAACTTGCCAAGGATGGATGGTGGGTAATGTAGGAATTTTTCCACTAATTTTTCTCTCATGAATCCATGCTCAAGAGAGCAAGAAGAAGAAGAAGGAGAAAAGGAAAATGGTTAAGGGTTGAGCCAACAAGCATGAAGAATTAACATAAAAATACGTGGAATGAAAAACTAGCAAGTGTAGAAAGATCAAAGGCATTGCTTTTTACCATCATGGTTCAGTAGTGCAACCATACAACAATAAATGCACACATTAAAACAAAAGCCATGCTTTCTACATGCACAACCATGCCTTAAGCCACCTCATTTCCCATTTGATTTTCTAAAAAGAAAATCAAATATGATGTGTCCTTCTTCCAGAAGCATTCCCGTATAAATACGGAATACCTCACCCGGTATACGTATCGCTACATATACGCGTATCCGTATAAAAATATGGATAGCACCAAAGAGAGAAAATAAATAGTGAAAATAATACTAATATATATATATATATATCAATATATATATCAATATATATATATATATATATATATATGTGTGTAAATTATTAAATCAAAACCTGATTTAATAATCCGGTTTAATCCTAAGCCGGTTACTATTATCAACCGTTCGATTAAAGTTCGTGTATCCAGGTAACGTATTTAATCAGACTTCTGCACGTACCAACGTATGGCTCCTACATCTATCGCCTGAACCGGAAAATCCCTCTATGTAGGACTCTAAAGACTCGATAATACGCTAGTAGTGGGTTTAATCACAAGCACATCAGCGGCACTTGCTGTACGTAACGGCTACACAGGCTTGTCGAAAGGGGGGTCATGTAACGACCCTGAATTTTCTGTACAAAACTTTTCTTCACAAAATTTTTCTTCTTAAAGTACAGAAAGGAGTTTGCAAGCCTGAGCACAATTTAAAAGTTATAATTGCTTATGAACAGCAAAAAAAATAACGTGTAGCTCATTGGTAAAGCCCTTGCACTGCTGTAACATAGCCCCTGTATTTGAATCCCATCAGCCACATATTATTTTTACTGTTTTTTCTATTAAAATTTTGGGAAGCCCAAAAGTTTAAACATGCATTGCACATAAGAAACGAAAAAACAGAAAAACAAACATGTGCAAGATGTTGTATACAGCGAGTAGGACACGTGGCAAGCATCCAACCCCCCAACACCCATATTTGGCCGGCGAGATGATGGTTTAGGCCAGCGACAGCAAGTCCCTCGTAGGGAAAAGTCCCCGTGTCTTTCATACAAAACCCTTTGCCCTACCCCATTACCCCTGCACTAATTGTTTTCTCTGCAATTTAACAGAGAATTCAATTTCACCTTTAATCCAATTTTTAATACATTTTAATTCAATCTTTCATTTCCAAAACCCTAATTTTATACTATAAATACAACCTCATACCCTAGCCTCTTTTCATTCTAAAATCCCTAGCCATAAATATCAAAATTTTCTAAGTACAAATAGAGTTGAAGTGGAGTTAGCCCAAGAACGACTTCCGGCAAGGATCTACACAAATTCCAGCGACCCCACGACACCACGAAGGCTACCACCCTTTTTTTATACCTACCCTCCCTCCTTCTAGCTAGTAAGTCCCACCCTCCTTCTCTTTCTATAATAAAAGTTCTCTTTTTCAAAACATGTCGGTAAGTGGAGTTATACCGACATTTGATTCTAAAATCTTTGAAACTCTAATTCTTCCTAAGAATCACTCATTCATGTTTTTATACCTTGCTTGTTAATCATTAAACTAACATTTAGAAACAATTTTCATTCTAAAACTCCATGTTAAATAATTTTAATTAAACTTTTACTTTTAAATACCATGAATTTTATATATGTCATCTTTAAAACATTTTTCTTAGCATACCTTTAGAAAACCTCATAGGGTAATGACATATCCCTCACATACATACATATTGACATAGCACGATACACTTTGGAACATAATTTCGTGGCGAATACAAAATTTCATTAAAATACCTTGAACTATAAAAACCCCGTTTTCTTTGAATTGTATTATCAAATCTTTGCAATTATGCCTCTACAAACCATTTTGGGGAACCCGGTATTGGATGGTGTAGATTATCGCACATTCTCGGGCTAGTAGAGCGAGATGCAAATCTTCTCACGGAGCATTCGGTCTCGAAAGATTTTAATACGATTTTTAAGAAAAACGAGATTTTCTATTTAATAATAAAATTAATTTTTAATAATTATATAAATATTAACAAACCACATATTTTCAAGATATAATAAAATTCCATGTTTTCTAGAAAATAATAGAATGACAAGTTTCACCAAAATACTATTAAGTATCAATACAAGACAAGTCTTACACTAAAATACCTTGTATTATTCAAGCTATATAACTATTCACTAATATACCCCACTCTTCAAAATTAACATCCATGAAAACTCTAAATAACATAAATAAATACTTGAGATTTATTTTGAAAGTATATAAAAATATTTTTCATAAAACTCTCTCGAGTTATATAAATTACATTAAGAACCTTAGTAAATATAGGTTTAAGCGGGATCAATTCTCTTGAGCCTCAGAGAGCCAAAGAAAGTGAGTGCTTGTCTATTTAAGGTAGAAAACTAAAACGGAGTTATCAATGGTAATTGTCCTGGAAAAAGACACAAATCCTGCCGTCCATGTGCAGCAGTTATCGATAACTCCTAAACCTAATTCAGGATCCAAATCAGTTCTAAGTGTCTGACTCAAATCTGAGTCCAAATCAATCTGAATCCAATCCAAACATGAATCAAATTCAACATGAATCCAATATACCAAACATGAACCTGAATACCAGAACAATATCAACATGCAAACATGACTTGACTTGACCGAACTATGGTTATGACTTGACTTGACTACATGACTAATTGATACATCCTAAAACCGTTTACATGAACAACTTATATCCATGGTCTCGGCAAGTTTGATAACTGCAATCTATACAATATACATTACGGGGTTTAACGGGGTAGACTGGTACAGAATGTGTTAAAAATGACACGATGATGGATACTAAAAGACAGCTACATGAACATCATGTGCCGTTGTCCCGTGGGTTTTGGCAGGGCATTGTACTTACATGTTACCATAGTCTATGGGATAGTTGGATTCCTCTCGTATACACAGATATCTTCTGTACCAAGCTACAAACAACTACCTTAGTTTAACAAACATATAACTGTAAAAGTTATCAGTTCTTCCCTATCTACTTATTCTATTCTTTCTTTTGGGATATACCGAGCGTTTGTTCGCTGATAACATTCATGTTTCTTCTTTCTTTGGAATGATCATCAGGAGGACCCGACTTTCAGGAGACCGAGCCCAGCCAGGAGTACTTGGAGCAGATTGAGGCCCAGATAGACTTCTAGATTACTTGTACTTATTTCTTTTCTTTGCATTGCTTTCATCATTGTACTTTCTTTTTCAAAAGCAGTTGTAGTGTAAAGAAAGAATGTTGATAAAAATTGTTGTTTATATTACATCTCTTGTCATTCTTGTGCTTTTATTTATATTGCTTATTTACTCTTAGCGTATTTACTTCTGAGTAAATACGTCGCGGCCCGTCACGTCTACTTCTCCGTATACTAGACAGCGGGGCATGATAGGTTTTCTTGGCGGCCTATGCAGGTCAGTTCTGTATGGAATCCTAAGCAATATATCACAAAGATTATAAGAATCAGCAACTAAACATTCCTTACATTTTTAATCTCTTGAATCTATCCTAACCCTTCCTTTTCATTCAAGGTTATGGATTCTCCGAACAACACGAGCACCAACGTGAATGGCAACACCCCAACACCTCCTCTACCACTACCATCTACCGTTACAGCTCCCATCAATGAGTAAACGGTATTGCTTGAGGCGATCAAGAGCCTCTTGAATGGTCAGCAGCAGCAGACCGCTATCCTCTTGCACCGTCTAGAGACTGAGGCACCCGGAGTCAAACAATTCTGGGCATTGCACCCTAACCACTTTTCTGGGAAAGAGAGCCCACTAGAGACAGAGGAATGTGCTCAGTCCATTGAAGATGACCTGGCAGCTGCACAAGTGCCAGAAATTGCTTGGGTGAGAGTTGCAAAGTTGCAACTAACTGACAACATCAGAGTATAGCGGAAGAAAGAAGAAAGCCGTCTTGCCCAGCCGATTGAATGGAAGACTTTTCGCGACACGTTCGACGCGAAATACTTTCCTGAGACTGTCCGATTCGACATGGAACAACAGTTCATCCACTTGCAGTAAGGTTCAATGTGGAACAAATCCGTAGATGAATACGATGCTGAGTTTACCATGCTCAGCAGGTTCGCGACACACCTTATCCTGACTGCTGAGATCAGGGCACGGAGATTTCAGAAAGGGTTGGATCCGTAGATCCAAGCTATACTAGCTACAAGGGATTTCCCAACCCATGATCTTGCGCTGAAGGCTGCCCGCCGCTATGAGGCAGTGGTGAAGAAGAAGGGGAGGACTTAGATTGCCGGTGTGAAGCGCCCTGCCACTCAGATGGCAGGAGGAGCCTCTTCCATACCAACTTTTGCACCCAGGAGACCAGGAAATAACATTTAACCGGCCAAACCAGACTTTTGCTTCTACTGCAAGAAGAATGGACACCTGGTGAAGGACTGCAGGCGTGCAAATGGCATGTGCTTAGTTTGTGGCGCATCCACTCACGACATCGGAACATGTCCTCATAGACGCAATCCACTTCCAGCACACATCAGCTTTCCGTAGCGGCCATCTATTTAGGCTCCTGCACCTCGTCTTGCCCTACTTACTCCACCTTCTCGTAGACCTCCTGCACAGCCTTCTCGTCAGTTCTACCATGCAATGAGGAACATGCCTCAAAGGCAGAGAAACATACCCCAAGGACAGAGGAATGTGCCTCCAGCTAAGAGGAATGTACCTAGACGTCAGGCTTTCACTTTAGCTGCCGTAGAAGCCGAAGTTATAGGCCAGGGTAACACTGGTAATTCTTATTCTTTCAAAACCCTTGCATCCTTTCGTTCTTTCAAACATATTTTTCATGCACTTTCAGTACCATATCAGTAGTTCTTTTCACCACCACCGTATTCAAATTTTATTGAATCTGTTACAACTTCCTTTTATAAATTTCGAGGACGGAATTTTTATAAGGAGGGTAGAATGTAACGACCCTGAATTTTCTGTACAAAATTTTTCTTCTTAAAGTACAGAAAGGAGTTTGCAAGCCTGAGCACAATGTAAAAATTATAATTTCTTAAGAACAGCAAGAAAACAACTTATAGCTTATTGGTAAAGCCCTTACACTGCTGTGACATAGCTCCTGTGTTCGAATTCCATCAGCCACATATTATTTTTACCGATTTTTCTTATAAACTCTTTGGAAGCCCAAAAGTTTACACATGCATTGCACATAAGAAATGAAAAGACAGAAAAACAAACCTATGCAAAATGTTGTATACAACGAGTAGGACACATGGCAAGCATCCAACCCCCCAACACCCACATTTGGCCGACGAGATAATGGTTTGGGCCGGCGACAGCGGGTCTCCCGTAGGGAAAAGTCCCCGTGTATTGTACACAAAACCCATTGCACTACCCCATTACCCCTGCACTGTTTGTTTTATCTGCAATTTAATAGAGAATTCAATTTCACCTTTAATCCAATTTTTAATGCATTTTAATTCAATTTTTCAATTCCAAAACCCTAATTTCACACAATAAATACAACCCTATACCCTAGCCCCTCCTCATTCAGAAATCCCTAGCCAAAAATATCAAAATTTTCTAAGTTCAAGTAGAGTTGAAGTGGAGTTAACCCAAGAACGACTTCCGGTAAGGATCTACTCAAGTTCCGGCGACCCCACGACGCCACGAAGGCTACCTCCCTTTTTTTCTATCTCCCCTCCCTCCTTCTAGCTAGTAAGTCCCACCCTCTTCTTCTCTTTCTCCAATAAAAGTTCTCTTTTTTAAAACAAGTCGGTAAGTGGAGTTATACTGACATTTGATTCTAAAATCTTTGAAACTACAATTCTTCCTAAGAATCACTCATTCATATTTCTATACCTTGCTTGTTAATCATTAAACTAACATTTAGAAATAATTTTCACTCTAAAACTCTATGTTAAATAATTTTAATTAAACTTTTACTTTTAAATACAATGAATTTTATATACGTCATCTTTAAAACATTTTGCTTAGTAGACCTTTAGAAAACCTCACGGGGTAATGACCTACCCCTAATATACACACATATTGATATAGCACGATACTCTTTGCAACATAATTTCGTGGCGAATACAAAATTTCATTAAAATACCTTGAACTATAAAAAAAACCCGTTTTCTTTGAATTGTATTATCAAACTCTTTGCAATTATACCTCTACAACCCATTTTGGGGAACCCGGTATTGGATGGTGCAGATTATCGCACATCCTCGGGCTAGTAGAGCGAGATGCAGACCTCCTCACGGAGCATTCGATCTCAAAAGATTTTAATACGATTTTTAACAAAAATGAGATTTTCTATTTAATATTAAAATTAATTTTTAATAATTATATAAATATTAACAAACCACATATTTTCAAGATATAATAAAATTCCATGTTTTCTAGAAAAAAAATGATAAGTTTTACCAAAATACCATTAAGTATCAATACAAGACAAGTCTTACACTAAAATACCTTGTATTATTCAAGCTATATAACTATTCATTAATATACCTCACTCTTTAAAATTCACATCCATAAAAATCCTAAATAACATAAATAAATACTCGAGGTTTATTTTGAAAGTATATAAAAATATTTTTCATAAAACCCCCTCGGGTTATATAAATTACATTAAGGAGCTTAGTAAATATAGGTTTAAGCGGGATCAATTTTCTTGAGTCTCAGGGAGATGGAGAAAGTGAGTGCTTGCCTATTTAAGGTAGAAAACTAAAATGGAGTTATCAATAGTAATTGTCCCGGAAAAAAAACACAAATATTGTCGTCCATGTGCAGCAGTTACCGATAACTCCTAAACCTAATTCAGGATCCAAATCAGTTCTAAGTGTCTGATTCAAGTCTGAGTCCAAATCAATCTGAATCCATTCTAAACATGAATCCAATTCAACATGAATCCAATATAACAAACATGAACCCGAATAGAAGAACAATATAAACATGCAAATATGACTTGACTTGACCGAATCATAGCCATAACTTGACTTGACTACATTACTACTTGATATATCCTGAAACCGTTTACATGAACAACTTATATCTATGTTCTCGACAAGTCTGATAACTACAATTTATACAATATACATTACGGGGTTTAACGGGGTAGACTGGTACGGAATGTGTTAAAAGTGGCACGATGATGGACACTAAAAGACACCTATATGAACATCCTGTGCAGTTGTCCCGTGGGTTTTGACGGGGCATTGTACTTATATGTTACCATAGTCCACGGGATAGTTGGACTCCTCTCATATACGCTGACACCTTCTGTACTAAGCTACAAACAACTACATTAGTTTAACAAGCATATACCTGTATAAGTTATCAGTTCTTTCCTATCTACTTGTTCTTTTCTGTTCTTTCTTTTGGGACTTACCGAGCGCTAGTTCGCTGACAATATTTCTGTTTCTTCTTTCTTTTGGAATGATCGTCAGGAGGACCCGACTCTCAGGAGACTGAGCCAAGTCAGGAGTACTTGGAGCAGATTGAGGCCCAGATAGACTTATAGATTAATTGTACTTATTTCTTTTCTTTGTATGCCACTGTTTAGGTATTGCTTTCATCATTGTACTTTCCTTTTCAAAAGCAGTTGTAATGTAAAGAAAGAATATTAATAAAAATTGTTGTTTATATTATATCTTTTGTCATTCTTGTGCTTTTATTTATATTGCTTATTTACTCTTAGCGTGTTTACTTTTGAGTAAATACGTCGCAGTCCGTCTTGTCTACTTCTCCGTATACTGGGAAGCGGAGCGTGACATGTCGACAATCAAGTACGTCCTTACCCTACTGAGCCTGAATGTGACAGTCTCCATACAGTCCGGTCTCTTCGTCAAAGAGTATCACATATCGAGTTTAGGGATGGATAACGTCAGACCCCTACTAACCCGATAAGTCGTGTCTGAGTCAAGCTCATCACCAACAGAGATACTACTGATCAACTATCAGTAAATCTCATCCACCATAGCTACGGATTTCTAGTGATAGCTAACTGAACACAGCGCGATATTGACTCCTAATACATGGAGAGATAAATCCCTGACAATCGACCACTGCCTCCATATGGCTCGGGACTGTACCCAACTAAAACCTATTTGCATGACTCCTTTGAGCCGTGGTAGGGTAGAAATCAAAGTACAGTGGGAACTCACACGAGACAAATGACGATTTCAGGTCAAAAGACTAACCTGTACGCATGCCACCTGAGAACTTCCATTTAACGATTGATATAATACCATCTAGAAGTTATCGGCAAGTTCGTCCGGTGTACTCAACTTCAGTGAGCACCTGTATACTATCTTAGGTGACAAAACACCAATGGCTTGTGAGACCGGCCACTGCCCCTCGTCGGGGTCTAGAAATGTATATACTAGTCTACTCCGGAATATCGATGCCTAGTCTCGATACTCCCACGGCTAGGAACATTTAAGGATGTGCTTATGGACAACCCAACTCTCACATATATAATTGCCATCATAATACTGGTTGTCAAACAACAACCCTACGGACTTCATCAACGATAAAGACAAACCAGATAGTATACTATCATCTCGAGTAAGACTGTTATACCTGTATAGGTCTTCGTTCAATTATCATAATTGCCTACTTGCAATCACAATAATTGCCTTGAAGGCACTATATCCAACAACGTGTAGTGGTGAACATGAAATAAAAGGTAATGTGTTCTACAAGGTCTTTACAAGATAATCTAGCTAACTGAGTTTAAGTGTGAATGTCAATTAATTTTAAGAGTATTTTCAAACTCAAGGGTAGGGCTCTAGAAGTAAGAAAACACGAGTCCAAAAGTAACGGGACTTCAATTGTCATTGAAGTATTCTAAACCCAAGAGTAGGGCCCCAGGGGCTTGGAAACACGAGCCCTCATTCGTAAATTCGTGAATTCATGATATAAGTATTCATGACATTAGTATGGGACTCATAAGATTCCATTGAATTCATACCCAAACTACTCCAACACCCTCCGTATCTAATTTATAGTTAAGGTTATAAGTCTTGTCCGGATCCATAAATATATAAGAAGAGTACAAGTTCAAGTGTCAAGTTGGGTTCAATTATTCATGTCAAGTTCAAGTATTCGTGCTAAGTATTCATGTTAAGTCATTACATATTTATGGTTCGGGTCAAGTCAAGTCTAGCGTGTAATAAGTTTATTCATGTAAGTTGTGTGGTTCAGCGATAAAGATTACACGGCATGAATGAAACATGTATAATGTAATATATGTGTAGATACAATAAGCAAACAGTACATAGCATGAGATGGGACAAGTATATTATTTAAGTAACGACCATAAACAATGTTGTAACGAAATATTATATACGACTAACTACTCAAGTCAATAGAATTCAGAATATACACGAAAATATAGATATAAGTGTTATGCAAACATTAGTTCAAATCTTGCCTAAATATCACTACCGGTGTGGGAAATATACCCGTTTTCGTATCGTCACACAGAACAGATCAGAATCTGTCCAGCACCATTGCATATTTTTAAAACACGGTTTGAGTTAATTTTCATCGATTTTCAGATTTCAAAGATTATTAAAAACTTGTAGGTCTTTCGATGTACATATCCACCAATTGGATTTTTAATCTGAAGGTTCTCTGTTTAACAGAGAAGATTTCTTGTTTGTTTAACAAGATTGTGAATATCCTGTTAGTTTTAACAAGATTAGAATTTTATTCTATCATATATTTTTAGTTTAAAAGGATCAGAAATATGTTTTCTTAATATGGATATTTTGTTAACATAGAATTTTATTCTTTTTTATAAGATTAGGAAAATATTTTCCTATGATAGTTTTTTATTCTATCAAATGATCACCGCTGGATCTTTGATCCAAGGGTCCTCTGTTTAACAGAGAAGATCTTTCTAGTTTAAGGAAGATTAAGAAAATATTTCCCAAATAGAATTTAATTCTAGAATTTGATAGGAACATTTTAAATTAGGGTGCTCACATGCTTTGCATGTGTTTGGCAAAAGCACTCACGTGTTTAACACATGACCCATAGTGTGGGTTTTAGCCTGTGTATGTTTAGAGCGCTCACGTGTGTAACACGTGAGGCATGTTTGGCCCTTGGTTATTTATGTTCAGCGCTCATATGCTTTGCATATGTGCGCCCATATGTTTTACACGTGATACATGTTTGGCCCTTGGTTATTTATGTTCAGCGCTCATATACTTTGCATATGTGCGCCCACGTGTTTTACACGTGATGCATGTTTTTTTAAGATTCTCCCTTTTTTGTAAGAGAACAAGTAGCTCTTGGCCGAAAATTTTGGCGGGAACAAATGCCCCCCACTACTTTGCCCACGTAAGTATATACGTGGGTGAAGTTGTGCAGAGTTATGCATGGCAATAGAATTGACGGCTTAGGGGACAAGTTTAGAGTCCTTGTAGCCTAAGACTTTTTTCCTCTTCATGAGCCGTAAGGGTCTCAAGAAGGTTTTTTCTCCCTACAAGTCGAGAGGATCTTGTAGGTGTAAATTCTCCTTAGAAATCGTGAGGATCTCTAAGTGTTCATCGCCTCCGTGAGTCGTAAGGATCTCACTCAGGTATTTTTCCTTACGAATTATGAGGACCCGTAAGTAGCTTCTTTACTTCAGCGGCGAATGTGGCTTTGGCAAATGTAGCCCGCAGATAGTCCATATTGACCTCCTTATAGAGCAGCGATGGCTTAGAAAACAGGTTCGGATCTGCCGCCTAAGACTTTTCAACTTTATGAGCCGTGAGGGTCTCATAAAGACTTTTCTCCCTACGAGTCGAGAGGATCTCGTAGGTGTATTTTCTCCTTAGGAATCGTGAGGATTCCTAAGTGCGTTTTCTCTTGAGAGTCGTAAGGATCTCACAAGAGAATTTTCCCGCTTACAAGTCGAGAGGACTCGTAAATGGTTGTTTCCCTCCTTGTCGATGTTCAGCTTCGGAGAGTGTGGCCTGTGAATAGTATGAAAGCGTCCATCTTAGACTGACTTGCAGGGCCCCATTGCTTAGGAAACATTTTTTTTTAATCCCCACTGCCTAAGGCTTTTCCCTACGAGTCGAGACGAATCGAGAAGTTCTCGCAAGGACACTAATTTCCTCATGAGTTGAGACGAATCGAGAAGTTCTCGCATGGGTTTCTTAACGTCACAGTTAACTCCTGCTAATAGAAGTCCGTTAGGGTCTGTGGTACTAGGGTTTTCTACGCGTCCCACCGTCGCATTGGCTGGTGTATTCCTCGATGCACAATCTTGCTGTTTGAGTCGCCTTACAACTGTCGTGTCTCTGATCCCTTCGGGGATTGGAAAAGACGTCTTCAAGAAATCTTCCAGATAGTACTACCGTCGAAAGAGCAAACGTTAGGCTCAGTTTGGGAGCCCCGATGAGTCATAACCACTCCGCGCTGGTGTGGGAAGATCTCCGATAGTCTTTCATCTTTTATATGAGTTGCCGTCAAGACCCTGAAGCTAGAAATATTACCTTTGCTTCGTTTGCTGGTATTGCGTCTGCTGTATCGAGACGAACATCACGGTTGTCTCTAGGTTGTTGGTGAACCATCGAGGCTTGGAATTAGGGACTTTGCCATGGCTCCGCTGTTGGTGTCGCACCTGCATCCTGTTAGAGAAAGAACGCTGGGATGACATCGCGTCTGCTGTATCGAGACGAACGTCGAGGTGGTCTCTAGGTTGTTGGTGAACCGTCGGGACCTGGATCTAGGGACTTCGTCGTGGCTCCATTTTGCTGACTTTGCGTCTGCTGTAACGAGACGAATGTCGAGGTGGTCTCTAGGTTGTCTGTGAACCGTCGAGATTTGGAACTGGGGACTTTGCCGTGGCTCCGTTTGGCTGATGTTGTATATTCCTGCAGAGATACTGATTTCTCTGCAGGTCGGCGCGATTCGAGATGCTTTCATCAAGGACGCTGATTTCCCTGAATCGAGGTATTTTCCAAGGATGCTGATTTCCCTGGGGGTTGACACGAATCGAGGTACTTCTGCAAAGACACTGATTTCTCTACGGGCCGACACGAATCGAGATGCTCTCGTCAAGGACGCTGATTTCCCTGAATCGAGGCTTTTGCCAAGGACACTGATTTCCTCGGAGTTGAAACGAATCGAGGTATTCCTGCAAAGACACTGATTTCTCTGCGGGTCGACGCGAATCGAGATGCTTTCGTCAAGGACGCTGATTTCCCTGAATCGAGGTATTTACCAAGGCCACTGATTTCCCTGGAGTCGAAACGAATCGAGGTATTCCTGCAAAGACACTGATTTCTCTGCGGGTCGACGCGAATCGAGATGCTCTCGTCAAGGACATTGATTTCCCTGAATCGATGTATTTTTCCAAGGACACTGATTTCCTCGGGGTTGAGACGAGTCGAGATATTCCTGCAAAGACAATGATTTCTCTGCGGGTCGACACGAATCGAGGTGCTCTCGTCAAGGACGCCAATTTCTCTGAATCGAGGTATTTTGCCAAGGACATTGATTTCCTCGGAGTCGAAACCAATCGAGGTATTCCTGTAAAGACACTGATTTCTCTGCGGGTCGACGCGAATCGAGATACTTTCGTTAAGGACGCTGATTTCCCTGAATCAAGGTATTTGCCAAGGCCACTGATTTCCCTGGAGTCGAAACGAATCGAGATATTCCTGCAAAGACACTGATTTCCTTGCGGGTCGACGCGAATCGAGATGCTCTCGCCAAGGACACTGATTTCCTCGGAGTTGAGATGAATCGAGATATTCCTGCAAAGACACTGATTTCCTTACGGGTCGACGCGAATCGAGATGCTCTCGTCAAGGACACTGATTTCCCTGAATCGAGGTATTTGCCAAGGACACTGATTTCTTCGGAGTTGAGACGAATCGAGGTATTCCTACAAAGACACTGATTTCCTTGCGGGTCGACACGAATCGAGATGCTCTCGTCAAGGACACTGATTTCCCTGAATTGAGGTATTTGCCAAGGACACTGATTTCCTCGGAGTTGAGACGAATTGAGGTATTCCTGCAAAGACACTGATTTCCTTGCGGGTCGACGCGAATCGAGATGCTCTCGTCATGGACGCTGATTTCCCTGAATCAAGGTATTTGCCAAGGACACTGATTTTCTCGGAGTTGAGATGAATCGAGGTATTCCTGCAAAGACACTGTTTCCTTGCGAGTCGACGCGAATCGAGATGCTCTCGTCAAGGACGCTGATTTCCCTGAATCGAGGTATTTGCCAAGGACACCGATTTCCTCGGAGTTGAGACGAATCGAGATATTCCTGCAAAGACACTGATTTCCTTACGGGTCGACGCGAATCGAGATGCTATCGTCAAGGACGCTGATTTCCCTGAATCGAGGTATTTGCCTAGGACACTGATTTTCTCGGAGTTGAGACGAATCGAGGTATTCCTGCAAAGACACTGTTTCCTTGCGAGTCGACGCGAATCGAGATGCTCTCGTCAAGGACGCTGATTTCCCTGAATCGAGGTATTTGCCAAGGACACCGATTTCCTCGGAGTTGAGACGAATCGAGATATTCCTGCAAAGACACTGATTTCCTTACGGGTCGACGCGAATCGAGATGCTATCGTCAAGGACGCTGATTTCCCTGAATCGAGGTATTTGCCTAGGACACTGATTTTCTCGGAGTTGAGACGAATCGAGGTATTCCTGCAAAGACACTGATTTCCTTGCGGGTCGATGCGAATCGAGATGCTCTCGTCAAGGACGCTGATTTCCCTGAATCGAGGTATTTGCCAAGGATACTGATTTCCTCGGAGTTGAGACGAATCGAGGTATTCCTACAAAGACACTGATTTCCTTGCGAGTCGACGCGAATCGAGATGCTCTCGTCAAGGACGCTGATTTCCCTGAATCGGGATATTTGCCAAGGACACTGATTTCCTCGGAGTTGAGACGAATCGAGGTATTCCTGCAAAGACACTGATTTCCTTGCGGGTCGACGCGAATCGAGATGCTCTCGTCAAGGATGCTGATTTCCCTGAATCGAGGTATTTGCAAAGGACACTGATTTCCTCGGAGTTGAGACGAATCGAGAGATTCCTGCAAAGACACTGATTTCTTTGCGGGTCGGTTGACTTATTTTCGAGACGGAGCGTTGATCCGGCGGGGAGGTCATTGGTTGACTCTAGGTTGTCTGTGGACCGTAGAGTCTTGGATCTAGGGACTTTGCCGTGGCTCCGTTTGGTGATGTTGCGTCCGAATCCTATTGGAATGAGGAGGATCACCGTTGCTGATTTTTAAGCTGTAGATATTGCCGTTAAGATTTGGAACTAGGGACTTTGCCATGGCTCCGTTTCGTTGTGTCGCTTCCGTGCCCTGCTGGCATAAGAAAGAACGCCGTTGTTGATCTTATGGGATGCAGATGTTACTATTGAGATCTGACTTGCCCTTTTTACAGGATCTGGTAGGGGACATATGGTTCCCTTTTCGTTTATGCCCAAAGATTGTATACAGGGTCAGTATGGACTGCCTGTAGGGCAAAAGTTTCATTTTATACGTATTTTATTTTCTTTCCGCGATACTCTATCATTTCAGCTTTTTGTATCGCTAAAGTCGCGATTGCCCAATCATTTCGGCTATCTTTCGCGGTGCCCAATCATTTCGCTGTTTTTTTTACTCGCTGTTTTTTATTGCGACTATTTCATATGCATATATTTTACTCGCTGATTTTTATTGCGAGTTGCCCAATCATTTCGGCTATTTCATATGCGTTTATAGCTCGCTGAATTTTAATTTTTGCTACGAGTATAGAGCTTGGAATTTGATGCCAATCTCAGCATCAATATCGCTACGACTGGAATATTGCCTGGAGCGAATCATCATTTGCCGTGAAAGGACTTAGGATTTGATACTGATTTAGGCATCAGGATCGCTACAACTGGGATATTGCCAGGAACGAATTATCATTTGCCTTCGTCGGTTCGAGCGAAGGTGGCTTAGAAAACAGGGTTAAGATCCTGTCGACTAAGGCTTTTTACTTTATGAGCCGTAAGGGTTTCATAAAGGTGTTTCTCCCTATGAGTCGTGAGGATCTCGTAGGTGCGTTTTCTCCTTATAAATCGTGAGGATTCTTAAGTGTATGTTCTCTTATAATTCGTAAGGATCTTACAAGAGTGTTTTCTCCTTATAAGTCGAGAGGACTTATAAGGGTCGCTCACCGTGTGAGCATATCCCTAGCCGCTGGTGGGACTTTGTTAGGGAAAGGTTTATTCGTGCCCGTGGATTGTATACAAGGGTCAATATTGAACCGCTTGTAGGGCAGTCTGGGAAATGTGATGGCTTAAGAACAGGTTCAGATCCCTGTAGCTTAAGGCTTTTGAATCCTATGAGCCGTGAGGGTCTCATAAGAAGTTTCTCCTTACGAGCCGTGAGGATCTCGTAAGTGAATGTTCTCCTTAGGAATCGTGGGGATTCCTAAGTGTGTTGTTCCCTTGTGAGTCATAAGGATCTCACGCAGGTATTTTCTCTTTGCAAGGTCGTAAGGACCTTGTATGTGTCTTTTAACGAGATTGTGCCCTTTCGGGTTTTCACAAACTCGCCGGTAGTCCTGCTGTTTTTACTCACGGAGCCCTTTCGGGTTTTCATCCGTGCCCATTTTTCTTGCGGACGTACCGTTTTTTTACTACGAGTCTACGCCCTTTCGGGTTTTCATAAACATCGCCGGTAGTCCTGCTGTTTTTACTCACGGAGCCCTTTCGGGTTTTTATCCGTGCCCATTTTGCTTGTGGACATACCGTTGTTTTTTTTGGGTTTAAGTGGGATATTCCACTTGACTGCAGAACTCGTTTGTAAGCCCCTTGATATCCTTTCTATTATTTGAGAAGAAAGGACCATCTTACGTAGAGATTCTTTCTCTAGTGAGAAATATGCCCCCTGTGTATACCTCGAGGGGAGCGAGTACTCACGCCGTCGCTATTTTGTGACAGGTTGCTTCAAAGTCGCTCATTTTTTTGTTTAGCGTCGACGACAAATACCACCTTACCTTCGCTTTTCATTCATCTTCATCATATGATGAAGGGTCTTGACTCAGTTGATTCAATCGAGTCATTTTATCCATGAGCTCTTGGAAGACTATCGTCTTGAAGAGGGCCATATACGAAGACGCCTTTGAATTTGGGTCAAGGATGGCTATGAGCATTCCCATGGCTGCAACTTCATCGATGCGTTGCTTGTATTTGACTAGAGATTTCACTATCGGATAACACATTGAACCCAAGTCTCATTCGGTCTAACCCTTTCGTTGACCAGTGCTGTCACGGTAGTGCGTTTATTCACACTAGCGAATCTCTAACGGGAAGGCATCTCCATTTCGTTGAAGGTATTTATGGAGTCATTCGGGAGTTCCTTATACCATTCGAAGGCAATGCCCGTCAGACTGCTGACGAACTGTAAGAAGAGAAGTATATCATTCTCTCCAGTGTTACCGCACATGGATTTAAATCGCGCGATGTGCTGGTGAGGATTCCCCGTTCCTTTGTACATGTAGAGTCGGAAGTGTGTACTCTGGCGGGTATTGTATTTGATTGTGCCATGTCAGATACGGTCGACCAATCTTGATTGATCTATTTGCGGCTTCACTGGCGTAGTGAGCTTCGATTTGCTGAGCGATATATTCGTACAGCTTTGCTTTTAGGAATCATTTCCTCCTCCGCCATTGATGAGCTTTGCAGAGGATTTGAAATGTCATCCTTATCTTTAGGACCGACTACCGGCAGTTCATCTGCCAGTGGTTCCGATTGAATCATCATTCCAGCCATATTCTGAATCAGAAGGGCCATCTGGTTCATTTTAGTGGGCATTTCTGCCGCTTCTGCATCTCCCTTTTTCAGAGCGCGCTTTAGGAAATAAATATCCGACTCCTTCTCTATTCATTCTTCTGGTGTGTCCTCGGGATTTTCCTTAGGCGATGGATTAGCGTTTCCTACCGCCTGAGCGAGCATATCCTGCAGCTTTTCACGTTTGCAGTTGAACTTTTGTCAGGGACCGAGTTTGAGGTCGGTGAGTAGTAGAAGCTCGAACTTCGTCTTTAGAATTCACCACATAGACTATGTGAACTACCATGCCCCCAGGCTTGGGGTGTTTGGAGTTTTTTTTGGCCTTTGGAGTTTGCTTCGGGCACTTGAGCTTTATTGAGCCTCCTTTTTTGTTAAACGCCGCTTTGGTTTTGGGAGGAACCGCTGTATCAGGATCCATCTTGGGGTGAGTCGCCTTTACCTGCTTCCACACCTTATACATAGATGAAGAAAGTTGTCTCAGGGAGCGAACTGGTTTCTGCTCTCGTGGGATCTCTATAGGCTGTGGAGACTTCTTCAATATTGCGGTAGGAGAACTTTGTCTTACCCTTCACAATAGTTTTAAGCTGTTCCCAGTTGGAATAACAACATTCACCACTGGGGTTGAAACGGGACCATACGGAGAACTGCCCTCAGCTCATTTTGTATGATGCCGATATCGACGTCGATCATTTCTTACGGTCGGGATTTGATTAGCTTCAGGATTTTGCCGAGCTTGCCCCATGTTTCCTTTGAGAGCTTGAATATTCTGCCCCCTGCGTCAACCTTGGTCCTTAGCATGTGCCATTTGTTTGAGGACTGATTCCGTCAACAAAGCTGGTGCTTGGGGAGCCCGCCGGTGGACGACAGACTTCCTCCATCGGCGTTGAGGCACCGAGGGTGAGAGGTGGGAGCATCGACCCAAAGAGAAGCCCGTTGATTTCTTGAAGAGCCGGATTGCAGAGATTTGAGCCTGCAAGTGGCCCGTACTTGACTCCACCAGATATGACAGAGCCCGTGTTGCTAAGGTGGGAACAAACTCCATTCTTCATAGAGACAAAACTCCGACTTCAGTATCCACTCCCCTAAGGCCAACCACAAACATACACACCACGATTATTTGATCACGGGAAAAACACGACACAAGAAGTGTTTAGTGGAAAGAGAAAAGGTCCCACCAGGCATGCCAGAATCTGTTCCCCGCCGAAAGACGCGACCGAGACGTTGGGACGTCTGGCCTGAATTTTGGGGGCAGGTGCTATTTGGTTTTATCCGTCCACCTCTCCGAAGATGCCAAGTTGATTTATGGAACCGTGTATTGGAGGTTAAGACGAATGCGGCCGATGTAGCAGACTTCGTCAGATTCCCCCTCATTTGAGGGGTTTTTAATTGTGGGGACGCTCTTCCCTATAGGCACAACCCCCTGCAGTTAATTACACTACCACATCATGGTAACAACTTTCTCCTTCTCCAGATGGTCACTTCGTGTCGTATGTGTTTGTTTTATTTTCGGTTGCCTGTAGATTGTATACGGAGACTAATTTATGTTGTCGTCCATAGGGCATGGATTAGTCCAAATCCGTATTTTCTTAGATTTGGGTTTTGGTTTGGGTTTAAGGATATGTTAGTCTCATTTAAAACTAAGATCAACTTAAACGTTTGTTAAGAATACGTTAGTCTAATTTTAGACTAAGATCAACTTAATAGGATGTTATGGATACGTTAGTCTAATTTTAGACTAAGATCAACTTAACAGGACCATCTAGATCCAACAAAAGAGCATTTGGGCTCTATTGTTTTAGTTTAGGGACTTTGTGGTCCATTTTAAAGACATCATAGTCTGTAAAGTTTAAGGACATCATAGTCTATGAGTTTAAGGACCCCACGGTCCATAAAGTTTAAGGACATCAGAGTCCATGAGTTTAAGGACCCCACAGTCCATAAAGTTTGAGGACATCACAGTCCATGAGTTTAAGGACCCCACAGTCCGTAAAATTTAAGGACATCATAGTCCAGTTTAAAGACGTCATAGTCTGTGTGGTTTTGGTTCAACCGTTTGGGGACACACCAAAAGTTATCGGTTATTGGGACCCTCCATCTCTCTGAAGACGCAGAAGGATTACAACGACATGTATCAGAGGTATGAAGAGATGTACCCTTGAACCAATATCCCTATTTGGGGAATGGGATGAACATCAATTTAGATGTCATCTGTTAGGAGAACACTAGTCATTTTTGGGACTAGGATTAGTTTGGGGAGACCTAAACATGAGGGCTCGGTTGATTGGTGACAAAAAGGGTCTTGGCTTCGGAAGACTTGGCTAATTTGAGCTAAGGTTGATTTCCCTTAGTCACCCCATAGTTCTAAGCACCGAATCAGTGTTAAACACTGGACTTTGGAGGAGCTCACGTATGAACACGTAAGGGGCTCCGAAGTGGACATTGTTCCTTGAGTTTATTCCCTTAAATATATATATATATATATATATATATATATATATATATATATATATATATATATAAGTGCTGAGCACTTGGCTCACGTGTGAGCACGTGAGGCACCCGAGGTGAGAACTGTTCTCTGGATTTTATTCCTCTTTCATTTATACGTGCTAAGCACTTGGTTCATCAAACAGTTACGTGTAGACACGTAAGGTGCCTTCAAAATACGAGCGCTGTCTTTGGAATTTTCTCTCTCTTATACACAACTGTTTGGGGGTCACGTGGGAACACGTGAGGTGCCTCCAAAATAGGAGCTATATTGTGTTTATGCCCTTTTTCCTTTTCTGAGTGCTAAGCACTATTGGGTCACGTAAGATCACGTGAGGCACTCTGAAGAATGAAAATTGCCTTTGTTTTATTCTCCTTTTCTTTTTCTGAGTGCTAAGCACTATCAAGGGATCACGTGAGGCCACGTGAGGCGCCCGCAAATTGAGATGTGTTTTAGATTTAGTCCCCTTCTGTGAAAAGCTTTTTTGGTGGTGAGCCAAGAGTTATTGGGACCCTCCACCTCTCTGAAGACGTTGAAGAATTACAACGACATGTATCGGAGGTGTGGAGAGATGTACCCTTGAACCAAATTCCAGATCGAGGGTAGAGATCATGGTGGGATGAACATCATTTTAGATGTCATATGTTAGGAGCTCATTAGCTATCTCTAGGACTGAGATCGATTTGGGGGACCCTGAGTATGGGGGCTCGATTGATTGCCCTCGGGAGATTTGATCTAAGTTTGGCTAATATTGGCCTCTCATAGTGTTAAACACTAATATCTGATCGGCGCTCACGTGCTCCCTCGTAAGGCCTTAAAGTAGTGTTAAACACTGGTGTATGATCAGCGCTCACGTGCTCCCACGTGAGTCGCTTGAAATAGTGTTAAACACTAAGAATTTGATGCGCTCACGTGGGGTCACATGAGACGCTTGAAGTTGGCGCTGCTCCTTTGGGTTTATTCCCTTGTTTCTTTTCTGAATGCTAAGCACTATTGGGTCACGTGGGATCACGTGAGGCGCCCCAAGAATGGAAACTGCCCTTTGATTTATTCCCTTTCTGCTTTATAAAAGTTAAGCACTACTTGGGGGTCACGTGAGGTGCTAAAAAAAATACGGTTTATTCTCTTTTCTCTTTTATAAGTGCTGAGCACTTCTCAGGGGTCACGTGGGGTCATGTGAGGTGCTAAAAAAATAGAGTTTATTCCCTTTTCACTTTTTTAAGTGCTGAGCACTTCTCAAGGGTCACGTGGGGTCATGTGAGGCGTCCCAAAAATAGGGTTTATTCCCTTTTCTCTTTTATAAGTGCTGAGCACTTCTCAGGGGTCACGTGACTATATCTCATTCTTTCCCTCTTTGTTCCTCAAAGGTGCTCACATGGGAACACGTGAGTTTTTATGTAGCGTTTGAATGCTAACGAATCATCACGCTGTTCTTTTATGGTTCTGAGGGATCAAGTTCTTCTTTTGTTCTTTGTAGGGATTAAATTCTTTTTAAAGGGTTAAACCCCAGTTCCAGAGGAATTAAATTCCTATATGTTTTGTAAGAGTTAAACTCTTTTGGATTCAGTTCTTTCCCCTAGGCTTTGAATCTGCATGACAGAATCTCCCCGATAAGAATTAAATTCTCAACTTTTGGGAAGATCTTCTTCTGCAGATCTTAACCAAAGGAAGAACTAAGTTCTTTGAGAAGAGTTAAACTCTTGGTTTGATAATTAAATTCTCTTTTTGTGGGAGCTTTTGGGAGGGGTTTCCTCTTCTTTAGAGAATTAAATTCTCGCTCGAACTTGATGATATCCGGATCGCAAATCCAGCTTCGAGAATACCCTTGCACCACTTAGTTGCTCGAATAATTCGCCAATTCGAGGGATCGGATACTTGTTCTTAATAGTCAACCGGTTTAATTCTCGATAATCAATGCACATCCTCCTTGTGCCATCTTCCTTCTTGACTATAAGAACTGGTGCTCCCCAAAGTGAATTACTGCTGCGAATCCAATCCTTCTCTAGCAATTCGGTAACCTACTTCTTGACTTCTTCCAACTCTACTGGTGTCATCGGATAGTATGTCTTTGAGATTGGCGCTGCACCAGAAATAAGATCGATCGTGAACTCCACATCTTGTTTTGGCGGTAAACCCGAGATGTCCTCGAACACATCCATGAACTCTCAAACTACAGCTGGCGCTTCCTCCTTATCAACTTCCATTGACGAAAGAACGACGCTTGTCGGTCTAGCCCTAAACTAGACTGGCCCGACAGAACTGCTGCCTCCAGCAAAAACAAACTCCGGATGTCCTGGAATCTGGAAAATCAATTTCTTTGTCCTACAATCAATGTGATCATGGAAAGTGCCGAGAAAATCCATTCCCAAGACAACATCATAACTGCCGGTATCGATCACCAAGAAATCTGCAAATAACTCTCGTCCGCAGATAACCACCGAACAATCCTTGCACTCACTACTAGATATGATTTTCCCGTTCCCAGTGTGTATGTCCCAACCACAAGATGCAGGGTTCCTATGAACGACATCAAGGTTTCGGGAGGCATCGTCCATGCCATTTTAAAAAATTTGCCGTTTTAAAGAACCCTAAACTAGAATCGTTAACTAGAGAATCATGCGAACTAACTGTAAACTACTTTACATCTAACTGATAACGGAATACAACCTTTGTAGACTGGTCCTTCACTTCAATAGCTCCTTGTAGTAGTCCCTTCACTGCGATGAAGTGGTCTTGCAGGCTCTTGAATGGCTCCATGAGAAGAAAGCAACGAACTTGCTTGAAGACTTCGAGGCCAAAGATGATCTACGTCGAGAATACACTAACCCAAGCTATCCTCTTCACTAATATAGGATTAGTGAAGCAAACACCCTATACTAAAGTGCTAATCTAGTAGAGGATGATGAAGTAGGATTTTTCCCCCTTTGGATTTCTTTTTCTCACTAAAGTTTCTCACTTATACAAAACCTAGAGAGCTCTTGAGCTATGAGGAAGAAGATCAAGAGAAATAATGTTGTGAAAGAGAATGGCATCCATGGGTGGGAAAATATCTAATATTACCCTTGTAGAGACTTAACCATGAGTTTAGATAATGGTTGGGTTAACAAATATCTAGTGTAAGACAAAACTAGTGGACTAAGTCAAATGGTCTCAAAGCTTCATGAAGCTTCATGCCATGTGACAAATTTCCACCTAATAATTGAATTACAATAAATAAATAAACCCTACATTATCTTCACCATGGTGTAAGTCTCATACACCCATGTTGCATGTATCATCAACCGTGACACATCAATAAAACACAATTAATATATATCACAAATATATTAAGTGTGCACATGTGAGAAAAATAAATGTTTAAGTGAGCAAATATTAGTTAATGTAAATTATTATATCAAATATATAATCATACATTAAATCATTAAATCAACATTTGATTTAATAATCCGGTTATATCTCATATGACCGACTAATATTATTTGTATCATTATATCGAATCAACACTTGATTCGATAATACGACTATATCACATATAACCGACCGATACAGTATCGACTTATCGAATCAACATTTGATTCGATAACCCGGCTATATCACATATAACCGATCGATACACTATATCGCGAGAATAGAATACGGTATCACACTCGTATTAATCTCGGTCCCGCACATATCACATATGTGCTCCTACTTCGTTTTTCCTGAGCTAGTGAAACCTCTGTGTAGGACTCTAAAGACTCGTAAATACGCCGGCAGTAGGTGATGATCACATAAAGAACCCATAAGCCGTCAGCGGTACTAGCTGGACGTAACGGCTACCCGAGTATTTAACGATCAGAAGATCAGCAAGCTAACCCGCTCCAACTCCTGTAAAAGCCTGTCAGTAACACTACCATACAGTCTGGTCTCTTCATCTGATATGTCGCATATCCAGTATAGGGGTGGTAAATGTCAGACCCCAATAACCGATAAGTCGTGCCGATGTGAGGCTAATAACGGGTCGAGAAACTACTGATAACACTTATCAGTAAATCTCTGTATCAGCCATGGCCAGGGACTTTCCTGTTATGGCCAATCGAGCACAGCGCAACATCAACCCCCAATACCGGGAGAGACGAATCCCCTCCTATCTCTCATTGCCTTCACGTGATTCGGGACTGTACCCAAAAGCCACCGTTTTGCACGTTCTCATGAACGTGGTAAGGTGGAAATCAAAGCACAGTGGGAATCACACAAGACTCTATGACGATCTCGGGTCTACAAACTAACCTGTACCTGTGTCACCAAAGAACTGCTATCTGACGATAGGTATAATACCAACTAGGAGTTCTCGGCGAGTCCGTTCAGTGTACCCAGTCTCCACTGAGCACCCGTATACCATCTTTGATGTCAAACACTAATGGATGTGGGATCATCCATTGCCCATCATATGGGTCAGATGCGTACACGCTAGTCTACTCCGGATATCGATGCCCTGTCTCGATACACCCTCGACTAGGAACAGTTTTAGGGTGTACTTGTGAACTACCTTTGGCTCCCACTAGTATGATCTCTATCATAGTCCTGGTAGTCAAGTACACAACCTAAGGGCTCTATCAACATGTGAGAGCAAGACAGCATCACATATACAAGTCAACATGTTAAGATAAAGAGCAACCAAATAACATACTATCATGTCGAGGAAGATAGTTCTCTCTATATATATCCAAGCCTCCACTATAATATACATCGCATGTAGAATAATGGCCTTTAGGGCATACATATAACTAACACAAGACAGGGTCGTGCAAGAAATCGAATGTGCAACAATAAACTTGGACGACATAAAATAATGGGATGCACCAGAATCGAATAATGCTAATGCGGAAAAACCATGAACAAGTAGAATTCCCGAAATGACTTCACCTGAAGCCAAACACTGAAGAAGATTAGCACGGTAAACAGGATTCAAGCTTGCGATAAAACATGAACTGGTAAGTAATGAAACCGAGAGAAGCAAGGTAATATCCCGACCATAAATCAAGGAAATGAATCAAGGCTAGGACTCCAAGTTACTTAAATAGTGTACCACATTGTAACCATGCTGCAGTTTATAGTTACAATCACATAACTCCGTCGAAGTCGCCAAAATCCAAGTATCAGAATAAAAAAAATAGGAATGATAAACAATAAGGAACCAAAAGATTTCAAGCCGAGATGCAAAGTTGTTTGCATCGTCAAGAAAAGGGTCAAGAGAAAGATAAGATTCAACGATCACAACAACAATGTGGCAGGATATGTTCCTAATTACGGGTTTTCTATTTCATGTATTGGGTCCAATACCCAACTGCAAAAGAATCAAACCCGATTAACCTAAATCCTATGGCTCTGATACCAAACAAACTCCGCCACGCCCCGCTTCACAGAGTGCGCTAAGATCGGCACGTGACAGAGCCAACCATGCTACCTGTGGTTAGGAAATATCCCTCCACAGTCACATTACGGCTGTCTATAAGATATCAAGAACAGTAAAATAAAATAAACTATCTAGTACATGTCCATATGCCAGAATAAACGAGTCAAGAAATAATATATGCGGAAGAAATAAATCCAATAAACAATAAAATCTTGAAAGTACGTCTCAAATACGGGCTCACATCAAGAAATGAAAGTACGAAAATAAAACTAAATTAAACTAGATACTAACAGGATCCTCACTGCTCGGCCTGACGGCGGAAATACTCCTGATCATGCTGCGAAAGAGACAGAGGATCTGGGCCATGCAAAACCCAGACGTCGGTGCGTCATAATATCAAACAATAAAATATAATCAGGAGGTAACAAGATATGCGGGCATGAGTATGAACAGTAATAAGTGTATAACGGTAACACGAATATGGAACAGTGAAGTGTATATGTATGCGGTGAGTAATCTATGATACTTGGTTAATTACTCTCAAGTCTTTGAAATCAATTTAATGAATCGTCGATGTAACTCAATAGTATCCCATGCATGCCCGGGACCACGGTCAAGACTCTCGGGCTGAATCCAAGACGTGCCGCTAGGCAGTAAACAGGTAACATGTACAGACGAATGATGTCAGCAGCAGCATCCCGGGGCTGGCCTAGCTCGTAAAACTGATCAGTATAAGTGTGAGTTACAAATCAGGTTTCATCATTGATTTCTCCTTACCCCCAAGGTTATGTGTTCAAGTCAGGTATTGATAAATCTGGAGCTAATGCCGACACAGGATCAAGCAGGTACAGGTTTTGTCTAAATAGACAACATGATATGTCCATCGGGACAACAAGTCAGGGTTGTCGGCATTAGTAATGAGATCAGGTATCAAGTCAAGCAGTGGTGTATCATGTCATGTTAGGTCGTGCACATGTATCAAATGGATGCCCAACAGTAAAATGTAGCAAGTATCGAAACATGGTAAAAGCACGGATGCATGAATAGTAATCAGTGATAACATATAATGAGTCCATGAGTCATATGATGCATACTAGCAAGCATGATATATGAATCTAGCAGTAACATGAAGCAATCTGGTTCCGGCATGCAACTAATATGTAATATATAGTACGGATATGAACGGGTGTCGTAAAAACGGTAAACTATAACAGAGATGCAGAAAAAAATGAACATGCAATATTTTTATTCATATAAATGAAAATATATAGACATAGCATGTAGTAAGATAAACTTACATGCGACTAGATATGTAATAAACTGTACGGATGTGAACGGATATTATAAAACTGTAACATAGGATGCACAATGCAATGAACAAGTAATATTATTATTAATTTGGATGCAAATATAATAACATAGCATGTAGCAAGATAAACTTGCCTGATTGGATCTCTAGACGGGGAGCGTACGCCGCGTACGATATCGGGTAAACGCCGCAATGCACACGTGCACGTATAGAACTGAGCCAGGCAAAGCAAGAATGTGACCACGCTGGCTGGGAACGTCCACTGGATCGCCCGGATCGTCGGCGGCGGCACGGCTCCGGCGATCACCGGGAAATGCGCAACCAAGAAAAGAGAAGAAAGAAGAGGAAGAAGAAGGAGAAGAAGAGGGCTGTGGGTTTGGAGCTCTGGGTTTGGAGTCAGAGACGATGCGATGGGAAGTGACGAGGTCTCCGACGATGGGGCTTTCCGGCGTTAGGTGTGGGGTGCGGGTGAGTGCAGGGTTTCTTGGGTCGGGTTGTGAGCTCGGGAAAAGAGAGAAAGATAAGCGGAGGAGGATGAGGTGTTGATGGTGGGGTGATGGGAATGGCGAAGTTTTCCGGTGAAGTTGCAGGCAAGGCAGTGGATTTCTTGGTCGCCGGGGATTGGGTGCGTAGGGGTTCACGTCGGGGAAAGAAGAGTTGCAGGGGAGAAGAGAGAGGTGAGGTGGTCGAGGGAGGAGAGGAGGCGAGGTCGAGAGTGGAGGTGGCGACGGTGACGCGCGGTGAGGGCTAGGATTAGGGTTTCACGAAGTGAGGCGGCGGGAAAACGAAGGAATAACTGTGAGGGGGAGAGAGAGGACGTGGAGTTAAGTATTGGTGCGGGTATTAAAAATTTATAAAGAATAAATTTATATAGTAAAGATAGAAGAGAGTGGGAGAGAAAGATTTGAGGTGAGGGGACTGTGTAGATTAGGATTTTTAAATATTTTCAAATATATTTTAGTTTAAAAACGTATATATTAACATTTGAAATATAATATTGATTATATTTGAGATTTTGGGCTAATACAAAAATAGTCCGAAACATGTCCGGGTCGGATCTAAAATTACGGTTTGAAAAGGTAATATACGTGTCAACCAAAACCAAAATAGGATATCCGGATAACGAAAATGCATACCCCCAAGAACGAATACACGTAACGTGCACGTAGCTATCCAAACGAGTCTGTTTCCCTAAACGGAATGAGCATAAGATATGCGGATGCTACAACAGGGTTAGGGGTATGACACAGTCCGTGCTAGATATTTTTTAAAAAATATTTTAGTTAATAAAAATTGTATTATTAAAAAAATGCAAATGCCCGATATAATGCTGATATACAGGATATACAACATGAAAATGCACGGATCCTCATAACTAGCCGGGATAAATCATAAACTGGAATCAAGACGGGTTTCCAGCATGCGGGTCGAGTCGGATGCAAACAAAGATACCCATTACATTATTTGCACCCAAAACACAATAAATCAAGAAATAACCATAAATAAAGAAATACCTAAAATAGAACTGGTATAAATGAACTTGGGTGTTACAACCCAAGTCTGACTAGGTCTACCAATATACAATTCTAGTCTCTGATCTGATGTGATGTCATGGAGTTTATCTAGATACAATAGAATATAACAGTACGAGAGTGGGCACGATCCAACATGTGTCCCACCTACCAAAACAAACACCCTGGAAGAAGCTGTGTGCCAGAGATACCGCAAGTGATCCCAAGCGGTCAAACCTGCAAGAACTATGGCACAACGGGGGTGATTGCACGCTTTCGGCGTGTCGCGTATTCAAAATTCTAAAGTTAACCGCGATCAAGGACGGTGTCGCTTTGCAGCTAGCCAGTTGAGCACGGGTCGATCCGCAGGGAGATGGTTGTATGTCCGTTCGAGTTTTAGACGAGTCAATAAAGAATTTGTATATGTTTGTTCAATTCTATCCTAAGTGTTCGTATTTTATGTTCAAGTAAGTTTGTTAAGATTAAGGTTGGTTAGTAGAGTTAGGATTAGTCTTGTGCTTATCTTTTGCCATTCTTAAAACGATGTTGGGATAATAGAAAGTAGCGGGGATTAGGAGGACATAGGAATGGCATTTGTGAGTTTAAGCGAGCTTTCCAATGCTAAATCCATTCCTAGTGCCCCATGTCCGTCCGCTAAATACGCTTATTTCCAACCCTCGGCCAAACACCCGCAACCATGTATCCAATTAAGTCACAACTACATGTCACGTTGTAGTGCGCTTAAAGAACTTCTCGACTTAGTTCGCTGCTACATATCACGTATATCGCGCCTAAGTGAGGGGGTTGCGTTTGTTTGGTCAGGGTTCGTTTCAAGATGTTTGGCAAAGAGAAGCACAAGCGATTTTTCCGTCCCTCATACCACCTCCTTAGCCTTAACAAGTGGGAAATTATTCTCACATTATAAAAGAAAATAAAACAAAATAAGAAGGAATAAAAGAGAGAAAAAGAAAATACGGTTTTACAAATGGTGCAAGCTAACTCTTGGATCCTCACCTTAGCAAGGAACTCCGTCGAGTATCATCGCTTGAAAATAATACGGAAAAGAGAGAGAAGGAAAAGAGCAAGAAAAGAAATAACAACAATAAATAAAATTACAATACAAGATAATAAAATTACAAGACAGGAAATAAAAGAGTTAAGATAATAAAAACCCTCATTTTCATTTCATCATCCACTCAATGCTCTCACAACATATTAATGGAGGAAGACATGAAGAAAAATAAGAAGAAGCAAAACTAAAGCTAAACTAAATCCTAACAAAAATAAGCATAAGAATGAGACCCTTGGCTTGGCACAAAACTGGGCTATTTATAGGCTAAGTGCTGAAACCCTAGGGCAAGATTCTGAGCCCAGATGAAATGTCCAAACTACCCCCAAAATCCAAGTTGACACTGAGTCAACTCAGCCGCGAATCCGCCGCATAAGTGGCCAATTGGCCGCGGATCCGCGGCCATTTGGGGGAATTGGAATGTCATTTTTTATGGGATTTCTTGTGTTGCTCTTGTTAGTTATATGTATGCGCTAGAGGTTATTACTGTACATACGATGTATATTGTAGTGGATGCTTGGACATATATAGGGAGGACTTTCTTGCTCGACATGATAGTACGCTATCTGGTTGCTCTTTATCTTAACATGTACTCTGATTGTCTCTATGTTACATGTTGATAAAGCCTTTAGGATGAGTACTTGACTACCAAGACTATGATGTAGATCATACTAGTGGGACAGTGTAGTCTCCAAGTACATCCTTCAAATGTTCCTAGTCGTGGGAGTACGAGACATGGCATCGATACTCCAGAGTAGACTAGCGTATGCGCTTCTTGACCCATATGATGGGCGATGGATGATCCCATATCCATTGGTGTTTGACATCAGAGAAGGTATACGGGTGCTCAGTGGAGACTGGGTACACTGGACGGACTCGCCGAGAACTCCCAGATGGCTTTATACCTCACGTCAGATGGCAGTTCTCTTGTGACACTGGTACAGAGTAGTCTGTAGACCCGAGATCGTCATAGAGTCTTGTGTGATTCCCACTGTGCTTTTATTTCCATCATACCATGTCCAAGAGGGCGTGCAAAAAGGTGGCTTTTGGGTACAGTCCCGAATCACATGGAGGCAATGAGCGATAGATGGGGATTCGTCTCTCCCGGTATAGGGAGTTGATGTTGCGCTGTGTTCGATTGGCTATAACTGGAAATCCCTAGCCAGGGTTGCTGAGAATTACTGGTAAGTGTTATCAGTAGTTTCTCGAACTGTTATAGACCTCATATCGACACGACTTATCAAGCTACCGGGGTCTGACGTTTACCACCCCTAGGCGAGATATGCGACATATCAGACGAAGAGACCGGACTGTACGAGAGTGTTACTGATTGGATTCGCGGAAGAAAGTACAGGCTTGCTTGTTGATCTTCTGATCGCTCAATACCTGGGTGGTTGTTACGTTTAGCTAACCGCTTGCAGCTTGTGGGCGTTTGATATGATCATCACCTACTGCCGGCGTATTGACGATTCTTTAGAGTCCTACACAGAGGTTTCCTGGCTCAGGAAAAACGGAGTAGGAGCACATATATGATATGTGCGGGACCGAGAACAATACGTGTATGTGATACCGTATTAGATTCTCGCGATATGAGATATCGGCCGGGTATATGTAATAAAGCCGGGTCATCGGATCAAGTGTTGATTCGATGAACTGATACAGATTATATTAGTCGGTTATTTGTGAAATAGCCGGATTATCGGATCAAGTGTTGATTCGATAATTTAATGTATAATTATATATTTGATATATTAAATTACATTAACTAATATAAGCTCACTAAAATATTCTTTTTCTCACTCGGGTAATACATTGATATATATGCGATATATGTTAATTGTATTATTTTATTTTGTTAAAATAAATATTGTATATGTGATATATAATATTGTAACATATAAGGGTTATTAATGCAACATGATTAGTGGAGATTAAACATGATTAAGGTTTGATTTGGGTTAATTTTTCTAGAAGCTTCTAGAAGCTTTTTGTTTTGTTTTTGCAAAGATATTTTGTAAAGATATTTTTGTAGATATTTGTTAACCCAACCCAACCCTTGACCATGGTTAAGTCTCTACATGGGTTAAGTTATCATACTTAACCCATGGTTGCATTTCTAACCTCACCACACAATTCATTATTCATCACAAAAGGTTTTGGATATTCTTCTTCTTCTTTCTTGATAAAAAGCTTTCTAGCTTTTTGCTTAGTGATGAAAATGAGTGAGATTAAGAAAACAAATGAGAGCTAAAACCCTACTTCATCATCCTAATATATTCTAGCCATTTAGATTAGGGTGTTCACTTCATTAGTGAGTGAGAGCTTGTGTTAAAGAAACTTCAAGGTAGATCATCTTTGTTATCGAAGATCGGAAGCAAGCATGCATCTTTCTCTTCGTGGAGCCTCTCTAGAGTCCGGGAAACTGATGATCGCAGCGAAGGGACAACAACACGGAGCTTATGAAGTGAAGGACCGGACTACAAAGGTTGTAATCCCTAACTCTTAGAAGTAAAGTTGTTTACTTGCTATATGTTTCGCCTAATCTCTAGTTTAAAGATCTTGGTTAGGGTTGTTCGGCACGTCTAAATTTTAAATCCGGCATGGTTGATGCCTTTTAGAACCTTGTGAGAGTGTCTCGTAACCCTATAGTGGTATCAGTGTCGGTGATAGTGCCCTTAGAGTCAATTATTGGATCGCAGGTACGTGATTGCAATGATTGTGGAGGACCTATACCGGTAGGACAGTCTTACTCGAGATGATAGTATGCTATCTGGTTTGTATTTATCAGTCGTGTACAGTTTCAGGTGACTGATCACTGTTGCACATTGATAGAGCCCTTAGGATCTTGCTTTACTACCAACAGTATGATGGCGATCATATACGTGAGAGTTGGGTGGTTTATACGCATATCCTTAATTTTAGTCCCTAGTCGTGGGAGTTTCGAGACAGGGTATCGATACTCCGGAGTAGACTAGTGTATACAGTCGAGACCCCAACAAGGGACGGTGGCCGGTCTCACAAGCCACTGGTGTCGGTTGGATCACCTAAGATGTATACAGGTGCTCATTGGGTTATGAGTACACCGGACAGGACTCGCCGGGAACCTGCTAGTTGGTATTATACATATTGTCAGATAGCAGTTCCCTGGTGACATGTGTACAGGTTAGTTCATCGACCTGAGGTCGTCATTTGTCTCGTGTGAGTTCCCACTGTGCTTTGATTTCTAACCTACCACGGCTCAAAGGAGTCGTGCAAACAGGTAGTTTTTGGGTACAGTCCCGAGCCACATGGAGGCACGTGAGCGGATCGGCAGGGGATTCGTCTCTCCCGGTATTGGGGGCGAGATCGTGCTGTGTCTAGGAGAGCCATTACATAAAGCCCACGGCCGTGGCAGGAGATTTACTGGTAGGTACTCCAGTAGTATCTCAGGGTGTTATTGGGCTACACTCCGACACGACTTATACTGCTATTGGGGGTCTGACGTTACTAGCCCCCTAAGCAGATATGCGATACTCATAGACGAACGGACCGGACTGTATATACATTGTCACTGTTAGGCTCAGTAGGGTTTCCGGATGAGTTCGCTCATCGGCCTCCCTTGAGGTTAGTCCATGGGCAGCCGTTACGCATAGCCAGTGCCGCTGACGGTTTGTGGTTAAACCCACTGCCAGGGTACTGACGAGTCATTAGATTCCCCCACAGACAGTTTCCCAAGTTCGGGCGAAACGTTGTAGAGGCCGTATGGTTTTATGGAAGGGTTCGGAAAATGCACGTGCGTTTACGCACGTGTCATATTTCGGGCAGATAATACTGGTCGGCTTTGGTTTAAGCCGGATCCAAGTATTATATTGAGTAGATATAATATCTTTGTCTCTGTTGCATTTGTATTCGGTCGTAATACAAATGCGGGTATATTTATACAGTTACGGGGTTATCCTGAAATTCGTTTCAGGATCACTTTTGAAAGTTGCCAGTTTCCAGTTTTCTATCAGCCGTCTTTTAACATTCGGTTAAAGACGGATTTATCTTTTCTTTGGAAGAGTGTAGATGCTTCTAGAAGGTTCTAGAAGTGGTAAGGTGTTATTGTTTTATTGGTTGCTTTCTTTGTGTTCACACTGTGTGTTCATACTAGATATTTATTTGTGTTCACACTAGATATTTAGTTGTGTTCACACTCTTGTAGTCACTCTCCTCTCTCCTACACTCACCCCCCATTCCTATAAGATGGTCGGGCCCCTCTTCTCTCTCACTCACTTGAGTTTTCATTTGGCAAAAAGATTATGATAGATTTTGGGGTGTATGGAATTTCACAGCTCATTTCATTCCATCACCCGATTCCCATGGCAACTTCATTAACCGATCGTCCACGGCTTTGGATGAATTGAGACAAAGTCTTCTACTCATTCTCTACATCAATCTTGGTCGTCTCTTTTAGCAAACTTGACGACCGAGTTGCCTCGAGTCAGAGGCGGGAGCCCGTTTAAAGAATCGTTGACGTGGTGCCACCTGGACGAGGAGATCGGAGATCGACGAGATCGGAGCAGCCGCAACGGAGCGTGGGATGATGGTTAAAGAATGAAGGACTCAGATCATTCGGTATAACCTTTCTACACTCTTTACAGTTTGTTAGTTTAGCAATAATGGCAGATCCGGGTTATAGTATACGATAGCGCCAGTTAAAAAGTTTTTGTTCCGAATTTGGCGTCTGTAGACGGCCGGGGCGCTACCGTAGACTTACAGTGGTATCAGAGCCTCACCATTTTGCTTTACGAACTTGTTCTAACGCGTTTAAAACATCAATCGAACCGGATATCGAAAACCGCAAAATTCTAGTTCTGAGTTTCTGTTGATTTTTAAAGGGTTCTAAAAATAATTTTACATATCAAAGAAAATTCAGCAGGGTTTTCTAAGAACACCGTACAAATTTGGGCACGTGATTCGACAAGACTGCCGTGGAATCGTGGTCAAACCTATGGTTTGACCGCGCTTCCGTGGCCATTCAGTGAGATCGTGGCCCCAAATTTGCACAGTGGGTTCTTGCCTGGAATTTGGGGGTTTTGGTATATATCTTTTGGGCCCAGATTTTGTTACTGTTCAATAGCTGTTCGTGGGGCCCACTTCGTGATATTTAGTCGATCGAAATTTAAACATGTTAGATTACAGTGCTTACATTATTTCTCCGACCGGGAATGTCATTTGATCGGTAAACCGCGTCTGATTGCTATAGTTTTAGACGGGTTTGCGAACGTGACATTCGCGTTGATGTTCTGTGTTGTGCTGTGATGTTGCGGATTTGTCGTGGTGGATAGCAGTGTGCAATGGTAGTGCAGTTTGGATTTATTTGTACATTTGATATTGCGGGGCAAGCGTCCAACTTGTGGACTGCCGTCACTGCCTGTTGTATAATATTCTTTTGGGGCACGACCAGGTTGCGGTCGATGTACCTGTTGTACTATTTTTCCATTTCTGTACTAGGTTTTACCCCGCGACGGAGTGCACGGATAGCCGGATTCTGGAAGGCAACGGGTCCGCATCTCATGGCTTTGAGAGGCAGAGGGGCCCCACTCTAGAATTGGCAGACTATTCGCCGCACTCGTAGGGGGTACAGGTTGACCCAAGGAGGGGTGCCCAAGATTACCGGATTCCGTGAAGTGCAGGGTGGTCCATTCACTTTGCTGTAGGGGGCTGCCTCGCTTCAGGTTTTGGCGGGTAACTTGCCGCACCCGTAGGGGTCTAGGTTTCATTGCACAGGCTATCCACACGACAGGGGAACGTCGGGTTTCAGCAGCGGCTCTGTGAAACTCGAGGATCCCAGATTATCTGTATTGTTCTGTGATGTTTATTACTTTTCTGTAATGTTGCATATTATCACGCCTGGAGCGATTATTGTATATTGGATATATACTATTAGATGTTGTATATGTTTTACACCCGTGCTAGTCCAGTCCCCGCTCTGTCGTTAGTTAAGTAACCTAACGGGTGATGACGGGACCCAGTGACGAATGCGGATGGCATATACGTACATTTTATTTTCGTTCTTTTCTGGTGTGATTGATTGATGGCAATGCGTTGATTCTGATCAATGCAAAGTAAAGCAAACCTGTTTACAGTTGTTGGAACAAATTTAAAAAGTGTTATTGCAAAGACGTTTCCTTTTGTTTTGCATAGCGGTATTCAGTGGAATATCCTGCACCTCATTCGACGGGGCAAGGGCCGATATCCCTTCACCGGGACTGACCCCTTGGGCAGAATTTTGCGTCAGGGTAATAACTTCACTATAGTTGATTACAAGTTGCTTTGCATCGTGGTATTCAGTGGAATATCATGCACCTCATTCCACAAGGAAAGAGCCGAGATCCCTACACCGGGAGTGACCTCTTTAGCAAAGGTTTTCGCCACTATATTTTAAAAAAGCTATCAGGTTCCTTCAGCGATATCAAGTTCACTACGTTAAAGGTTTTTCACCAAAAACCAGCCGTAGCCCTCCGTCACTTCTTTTGGGTATTCAGTAGTATTCAAGCTATGTATTTTGACCTAACGCCAAGGCATAGTGTTTGGTAGCTGCTAGGTATTCAATTGTTGCATAGATAGATGAGTTGGTTTGGGACAGCCGTTCTGTCATTTTGACCTAACGCCAAGGGCATGTGCGGGTGGGTTCAAATTAACAAGATAGTGACGGGTAGAACTTGGCATGTGACTTATGACATTTTGACCTAACGCCAAGGTTATAAGAGCATGGGGCAAAAATTATATCGGGAGTTTCTAAAGAAACTGAAACTTTCCAAGTATGCGCATACCTTCTGGAGTATGAGTAACGTGGATGCATTCTATCACATTATCATGCGATGAGAGTTGGATCCTGATTCCCACTGATGAGTTGGTTTACTCTTCGGGTGATCCCGATTGATTATTCTTTTAGGTTTGGAAGAGAATTTGACAGGACAGTGGGAGGTTTTCGGATTAGATAAAGTGATAACCATTCTGTTCTAGGTTAGAGTGCACGCAGAGTGTTTCTTTTCTCTCTCTCTTTGGCAGCGACCTTTGACCGACCCTAGACTATGACTCAGTGACCAAGTTGACCGAACCTTCTTAAAATACTGGCTTTTAGATTGTCTGAGTTCATAAGTCATTACCACTCCTTCTTTTACCCTTTGTATTTCTCAGAACACCCCGTATTACTACGGACATCCACTTCCATTGGATAGATCCATCGTATGGTTATATACGAACTCGAAGGGACTTCTTCCAGGATGGATCAAGGTTCAGGAGAAATAGAATTGGTTTATTCAGTTGTCTTTTATTATCACCTTCTCTCAGGTTGCGAGGGCTCCTTGGTTTAGGAGAGTACACCTATTACGCTTATTGGATAGTCTTATTCCAAACCATAGGCAGGTGCCGAAAGGTAGGGAATGAAGAAAACCAATTAGCCTAAGTAGGGTGTGCAGAAGGTAATATGTAAAGACAAAATAAAGGGATTAGAAAGAGGGCAAAATAAATTACGACTGCTATCATTCACGACCAAACCGCGTACATCGTCGCCACTCCTATTTCACCTTTAAAAGAATAAGGTATTATTCAGTTGTCTTTTATCATCACCTTCTCTCAAGATGCGAGTACTCCTTGGTTTAGGAGGGTACACCTATTATGCTTACTGGATAGTCTTCTTCCAAACCATTGGCTGGTGCCGAACGGTAGGGAAGGAAGAAAACCATTTAGCCTAACGATGGTGTACAGAAGGTAATGACTAAAGACCAATAAAGGGACTTGGAGAAATGGCAGTGAAATATACGGTTAAAGTCATGAATTGGATTATGGAAGAGGCATTGCTATGAATACCAGGATACCCCTACGAAACATTTTCATGTTTCAGTGCATTGTTAAAAGAAAACTGTTTTCCCGATTAGATACTTACTCCAAGGGTATGTATTTACCAGGTTTCATTCTCATATCTGTATGGTTTTACAGATGATGAGCGGGAGTAAGTTATTGGAAATTAGGTGATTATCCTCATTATATCGGAATTCGTTGTAATTGGTGACATTTGAGGCAATCGCCAGGGTACAGTTTTCAACCTACGACGCACAGGTTTTGAGTTGTTTAACTCAGCGGACTTATACAGAGTATTGTATGTTGTCCAAGTGTCCATCAGGACAAAGGGGTAGGTCCTCGTACTATGTTCTGTTTACTTATGACTTATCTAGTTTTTAGACAAGTGTTTCGTAGAAATACAAGGTCTAAGTTTTGAGAAGTTGTGGGTATAAGAATAAAGTAGAGAACCAGGTATTACAAGTATCGGGATTCTTCAAAGAGATCGAAGATGTAGATTCTTGTGATTGGTTTTCAGATGATAGTAATGGTTTTGAGAAACTTGTTTCTTTTTCAGGTTGCTCATAATTGGATGGATTCCTAAGTTGAGTAATGCTGATTAGCCTCTTTTCCATTAAGTTGATATGCACTGGAGACAGCTGCATGATTTGAATC
Organism: Agapanthus africanus; assembly: GCA_030015575.1. Classification (NCBI taxonomy): domain Eukaryota; kingdom Viridiplantae; phylum Streptophyta; class Magnoliopsida; order Asparagales; family Amaryllidaceae; genus Agapanthus; species Agapanthus africanus. The sequence continues at coordinate 363,509,449 of JASDDO010000004.1, forward strand.
TGGTTCCAATTAAATAAACTGCCAAAGTTTCTATATTGGATATAGAATGGTTCATACCTTAAAAGATGTTAAGGTACGGGGAGTTGTCCAGCTTATGCTTAAAACCAGACTCTGGACAACTCAAGGCACGTTTCTGTAATGGCTGTTGGCTATGACGAGGGTTGATATTCTACCATTTGGAAGATCAATAGTGATATTGTTCTTAACTCGCCACAGTTTTAGTAAAATGGATTTTTTCAGAAAACAGTAGTGGGAGTATGGTAGAACTGGAAGTGATTCCAGAACCGCAAATGATTACGGAAAATTTAATGGGACCTAAAGATTCAATCAGGTTTGACATTCCATTAGCCACTCCGCAGATATGGTGGGTAACCTCAGACACCTGAGAGGTACTCCGGTAGCCTCAAGGACGGTGACAGGGAGGTTCTTGTTTACCCAGACTTGACACTACTGTTGTTCCAGACTGTGAGACCCGGCAGGAGGTTAAGTATAGCGTCGTTCTAAACTAGCTTTAGAAGTGCACGTGTATATTATTCTGCCAGAGGGTTGTCGTAGTCAGTGGGAGCAGTGGAAGCATAGTGGGCAAGTACCTTATGTCTATTTATAGACTAGAGCAGATATAGCGGAGATAGATCATCTAATTTTGATGTGACAGTCATGGGTTTGACTTCAATCAGAATAGGGGATGGATCTGTTAAGAAGGTAGTAGGGTGTGATGTCATGGTATTTGGATGACATACACAGAGTAGGAAGTAAAATTCCTATACTACGATCGGTTGTACTATGGTCGTCACACAGTTGTTTCTCCAGACATGATATGGATATAATATTTGACATTCTGGTTTCTAGATCTATGGTTTTAGATCTGGATTTGGGTAGTGTTCATATCAGAATATTGCATTTTATACCGCCCATTCTTACGCTCGTGTGTTTATAGGTAGGTGCTTTTAATCCGTGTTTGTTACATATTTGCAGGATACAGGTTCTCGGTTCTAAAACGGTGAAATTCATGGAAAACACGATAGAATCCGGGTTCCTGCCAACCACTGAGAAAACACGGTCTCCGTTCGTCATCCGTATGTTTCCAGATACCAGTTTAGGGAGACAAAATGTCAAATCAATGTCACCTTCATGCACAAGGCTCAATGGCAACAACAAGTTCCAAGAAATCTACGCGGAGCTCGAGGCAATCATGAAAAAAAGTATCCACAAAAGTCCATCTTTGATCAGCAGAATTCTGGGAAAAATCGTGGAGCCAAATTGAGAAAATATATGTACCAGAATAATGTACACAGCCAACCAGGCTCACCAACCAAAATTGACCAGACAAACCCACCAAACCGCCGCGTTTCCGCGGCCAATAGGGGGTATTGGCCGCGGAAACGCGGCCGTACTGAGGCTTCACTTTGTCGTTTTTTGGGGGTAGTTTGGTCTTTTCATCTCTGGTCTGCTGGTTGCCCTAGATCTTCAACTCCCTGCCTATAAATACAGCAGAACTTGCCAAAGCCAAGGGTCATTCTTTTAGTTCATTTTTGTAGCCTCTTTTGTAGTGTTTTGTATAGTTCTTCTTCTTCCTCTTCATTCCTCTTCCATTAAAATGTAGTGAGAGCTTTTGAGTGGGAGATTTATGAAGATGAGGGCTTTGTATCATTCTCTTGTGTTTCTTCTTCCCCTTGAGATTTTTGCTTTCTCTTGCTCATTCAACCTCTTCATTGAGCTTGAATGGGTAAGGGTTAGTTATTGATCTCAAGGGTCGTATTTTCTCCCGGGACTAGCACTTTATTTCACATGCGTTTTCTACCCTTCCCTTGATCTTGCAATCTCTTCATTGAGTTTGCAAGTTTAAGGGTTGGCTATTGAGCACATGCTTGTCTTGAGTCCTAGTTCCGTATTCTTTTTATCGCTTTTTATTATTCGCAATTTATTACCTTGTCTTTTATTACTTGCTATTTACTTACTTGCAATTTTATTTCATGCACTTTAATTACTTGTATCTTTTCTTTTCTTTGTTCTTTTCTTTTTGTCCTCTCTTTTTGGTTCTCTTTTGTGAATGTTGTAATTATCTTTATTGTTAAGAATTAATACGGTATTGTAAGTTAACATTTCTTTGCCAATTCCTTTTCCCGTTATTTTCCATTTGAACTTCGCCCAAACCATACGCAAGCGCTCCGTTAGGCACCGTACCCTGACAAGGTAACGGTGATTCCTAACCGCGACCGGTTGCGTTCGGTTTGGCCGGAGGCGAAAGCAAGAGACAAGAACGGAAGGACAAGGGTAAATAAGCCGGATTCCACGAATACCGCGCTTAAATCCCCTAATCCACGTTGTTGCCAATTGCTTAGCTTCAATTGGTCAAGACTCGGCTCAAAGGTTTTTGAGTACGGATTTCTTAGCTTACAATCTCGTATTTTCTTAACAACTTTATACTTGCAGATAATACACATAGGTTAGTCCAAACAAACATACAGATTCTTTATTGACTCGTCTAAGACAAGAAGGTAAGATAACACCATCTCCCTGTGGACCGACCCGTGCTCAACCGGCTAGCTGCAAAGCGACACCGTCCTGATCGCGGTTACACTTAAATTCTTTGAACATCCGACACGCCAAAAGCGTGCGATCAGGTAGTTTCCCAATGTGGGTACTTTGACAGTATTCTAATGGTTTTTAGAATAGATGACTCCTTGCAGGTGGTGTACCTGCAGGTGATGGAGTCACCCTCTCTAAAGGTGTCTTACAGACTAAAGGGGAGAGGGATGTGCATGATTGGCAGATCACTTGCTCAGGCAATTGAGTCAATCATGAGATGTCAAGTACCACACCAAATGTTGTTTTTGCACTAGATGCAATAAGTTTGTATTAATCCAATCCTGGAGAAACATAAGGAAGCAGTTTTAGAACATAAGTACATGTTCTACGAATTTGATGACGGCAGCCTCCTTCGGGAGGCGATTATCATTCCAGGCTTCAAAGGTGACATGGTTGACAGAGAGATTGTCAGAGTTATAGTTTTCCCTCTGATGAGGGACAGTATTATGGACAGGTGTTCCAAGAGGATACTGTGGGTGGCATGGTGCCGGATACTGATTTGGTTCAGCGATCGATACAGTTTAAGAAGTTTGGATTTGGAGTTCATTTATGAACTAGGTCCCATCAGATATCCAGACATATTCTAAGACATGTATTACTCGATTCGGAAGATGGTTTTCTCCGCGAACTTGAGATTAAGAGAGATATAGAAAGAAACATCTAGGCGGATCCACTCACTGAGGCTATTTCTCGAACACAATAGTTTTACAAACGGGCTTTGTGAAACTGATTAGTAGAGGAGTTGGATGTTCGTTTTCACACGGGCTGTGAGTAGTCGACATCGCAATAATTAGCCTTAAGTGCAAGTGGGAGATTGTTGGTGATAGTGCCCTCAGAGTCAATTATTGGATCGCAGGTACGTGATTGCAATGATTGTGGAGGACCTATACCGGTAGGACAGTCTTACTCGAGATGATAGTATGCTATCTGGTTTGCCTTTATCAGTCGTGTACAGTTTCAAGTGACTGATCACTGTTACACATTGATAGAGCCCTTAGGATCTTGCTTTACTACCAACAGTATGATAGCGATCATATACGTGAGAGTTAGGTGGTTTATACGCATATCCTTAATTTTAGTCCCTGGTCGTGGGAGTTTCGAGACAGGGCATCGATACTCCGGAGTAGACTAGTGTATACAGTCGAGACCCCGACAAGGGGCGGTGGCCGGTCTCACAAGCCACTGGTGTCGGTTGGATCACCTAAGATGTATACAGGTGCTCATTGGGTTATGAGTACACCGGACAGGACTCGCCGGGAACCTGCTAGTTGGTATTATACATATCGTCAGATAGTAGTTCCCTGGTGACATGTGTACAGGTTAGTTCATCGATCTGAGGTCGTCATTTGTCTCGTGTGAGTTCCCACTGTGCTTTGATTTCTACCCTACCACGGCTCAAAGGAGTCGTGCAAACAGGTAGTTTTTGGGTACAGTCCCGAGCCACATGGAGGCACGTGAGCGGATCGGCAGGGGATTCGTCTCTCCCGGTATTGGGGGCGATATCGTGCTGTGTCTAGGAGAGCCATTACACAAAGCCCACGGCCGTGGCAGGAGATTTACTGGTAGGTACTCCAGTAGTATCTCAGGGTGTTATTGGGCTACACTCCGACACGACTTATACTGCTATTGGGGGTCTGACGTTACTAGCCCCCTAAGCAGATATGCGATACTCATAGACGAACGGACCGGACTGTATATACATTGTCACTGTTAGGCTCAGTAGTTTTTCCGGATGAGTTCGCTCATCGGCCTCCCTTGAGGTCAGTCAATGGGCAGCCGTTACGCATAGCTAGTGCCGCTGACGGTTTGTGGTTAAACCCACTGCCAGGGTACTGACGAGTCATTAGAGTCCCCCACAGACAGTTTCCCAAGTTCGGGCGAAACGTTGTAGAGGCCGTATGGTTTTATGGCAGGGTTCGGAAAATGCACGTGCGTTTACACACGTGTCATATTTCGGGCAGATAATACTGGTCGGCTTTGGTTTAAGCTGGATCCGAGTATTATATTGAGTAGATATAATATCTTTGTCTCTGTTGCATTTGTATTCGGTCGTAATACAAATGCGGGTATATTTATACAGTTACGGGGTTATCCTGAAATTCGTTTCAGGATCACTTTTGGAAGTTGCCAGTTTCCAGTTTTCTATCAGCCGTCTTTTAATATTCGGTTAAAGACGGATTTATCTTTTCTTTGGAAGAGTGTAGATGCTTCTAGAAGGTTCTAGAAGTGGTGAGGTGTTATTGTTTCATTGGTTGCTTTCTTTGTGTTCACACTGTGTGTTCACACTAGATATTTATTTGTGTTCACACTAGATATTTATTTGTGTTCACACTCTTGTGGTCACTCTCCTCTCTCCTACACTCACCCCCATTCCTATAAGATGGTCGGCCCCCTCTTCTCTCTCACTCACTTGAGTTTTCATTTGGCAAAAAGATTATGATAGATTTTGGGGTGTATGGAATTTCACAGCTCATTTCATTCCATCACCCGATTCCCATGGCAACTTCATTAACCGATCGTCCACGGCTTTGGACGAAGTGAGACAAAGTCTTCTACTCATTCTCTACATCAATCTTGGTCGTCTCTTTTAGCAAACTTGACGACCGAGTTGCCTCGAGTCAGAGGCGGGAGCCCGTTTAAAGAATCGTTGACGTGGTGCCACCTGGACGAGGAGATCGGAGATCGACGAGATCGGAGCAGCCGCAACGGAGCATGTGATGTTGGTTAAAGAACGAAGGACTCAGATCGTTCGGTATAACCTTTCTACACTCTTTACAGTTTGTTAGTTTAGCAATAATGGCAGATCCGGGTTATAGTATACGATAGCGCCAGTTAAAAAGTTTTTGTTCCGAATTTGGCGTCTGTAGACGGCCAGGGCGCTACCGTAGACTTACAATCAGAGTCAAGCTAGAGCTTTAGGTGAAGTCTAGGGGAAGTTTAAAGTCCGATCGAACTCTGGACACCCGTAAATCCCTAGTTTCTGGAAAAAAATTCAAAATGTTGATTTTTTCGTATTAAAAATACTCAGAAAATTAAGCAGGGAAATATAAATATTACTTTGCAAAACGAGACTCTAACACCATTAAAGCGCCGCGGAACCGCGTCCGTACCATGGCTTGTGCGGCGGTTCCGCGGCCAAACAGTAGCATTAGGTTTTGTTTTTGGCACAGTAAAATCCGTATGTTTTTCTATATGTTTCTGGGAATTTTTAATTATACTCAAGTGTTGAGTTTTCTGGGATGTATTGGGGACTCGTTGATTCGTTCGGATAATTTAACTTCGTTTATGTTTTTCCGGATAATTTTAGAACGTGTTAAAAAGTTCGAACGGATATCAATAACTCACTTTTTCCCCTGCCGGAAAATTTTCCAAGTGTTGGATTTTTTCGTAGGTTAAGAACGTTCTTAGTCGTGCAAGTAACATGGTGGACCCTCTAGAAGAACACAAACCTTAACTCGATTATGTGACCGTCTGAACCGTCTCTGAACCTTAGGGTTTGGGGCAGTACGGCATTGCCACATGTGAGGCGTTGGTTTGACCCTTCTATGGCTGGACCATTGGTACTGTGGCATGTGATGGATGTTTTTAAACTAATTTCAAGTGTTGAGAATTATTTGGGAAATTTTTGGGTGTTTGTTTATTCGATCGGAAAGTTTAACATTGTTTATTTATCTGGAATGTGATACAATATTTGGAATCCACAAGTAGTTATGAGATAACTAATTTGAATGTTATAAATCTAGCAGTTTAGTCTCATTTGATCGGTTGCCACGGGATTTTGATGTGATCAAAAGTCCGTCGCAATCACGTAACGTACGCGGATACTCGCCGGGTAAACTTAATAGGTAGCCACGCCCCATAGCCCCGACCAAGTGACTGTAGGAGAACCTCGTCGCCAAAAGCATCCGTTAGGGTGCTCGCGGCAGCGGTGTTCCGTCTTACTGCACTTCGTCGACGGCATCCGGGGGTGCGGCCGTCTACTAAAGTTTGCGACGAGCATTCGATCAGGATGTCGGGAAGCTTGTTGAATTTCCCGACTTGATATTGAAAAGTGTTTTTGGGATTGAGACTAAAATACGGAGTTTATAATTGTTAGGCATGCGATGTCTAAGGAATTCATTTGGTTAGGCATGTGATGTCTAAGGAGGTTGCGGATTCCAACTGTTGTAGTTTTACACTTTCTTTTCTGCGACCGTAAGTGTAATATGTGGTGTATCTCCGGTTTCGTTGCTATACATCAACGACAATTGGGATACGCATATTTACTTACTTTGATGATATGAGATATTATGTGTTGCTGTGATATGTTATATTGGATCGTCGCGTTTTGAATAGCCGGGGGTTTTATATGAGATGAGTGTTTTTATTTTCATTCATGTAAAATTCATTGTATGTAATATTCTTTTATTGGGGCACTTCCGGGCTGAGGATGATGTCACCATTGTATATTATTTACTTTTTCGCATTAGGTAGACCCAAGGCGGGGAGCACAAGTAACCGGGTTCTAAGGTCCAGTGGAAGACCATCTCGAGGAGTCGAGACCGGGTCTCCTAATCCTAGAATTGGCAGTGTTGCTTGCCGCTCTCGTAGGGGTCTAGGGATGTGGGTTTGGCTATTCATTGCGACCGTGGAATCCGCGTTTTATACAAGCTCGCATAAAACACGGAAATCCTAGTATATCCAATATTTCATATGTGTTCTTCTGCTGTAATGTTCTGTGATGAGATCATATTACTGCCTGAGAAGAATGTTTATATTATATATATGAGATATATGTTATATTGCAGATTTCGTTTCAAATGTGATGCTTGTGAAGCATAATAAAAGGGGACTTCATTAATGAGATTAATGAAATAAAAGAAACCTAAAGATGTTGTAGAAACTTGTTTAAAAACTGGTAGCTCTAGTTCTTGCTTTGTATAGCGGTATTCCTTGTAGAATATCCAGCACCTTATTCGATAAGGAAAGAGCCGAGATCCCTTCACCGGGAGTGACCTCTTTAGCGAAACTAGCAGATGCTACAAACTCGGTTTGTCTTTTGATTGTTTTTATAGTTTTCGCTTTGCATAGTGATATTTGTGAAATATCCTGCACCTTATTCGATAAGGAAAGAGCTGAGATCCCTTCACCGGGAGTGACCTCTTTAGAAAAACTAGTAAAAGCCTCAAAAACACTCCATTCAAAATTCACTCAATTCTACAACGATATCAAGTTCATTACGCAAAGGGTTTTCTTAAAAACCTGTCGTAGCCCTCCGTCATTTCAGATAAGTCCTACTTAGTATTCATGCTACGTTTGTTGACCTCCATCAAGACGTAGTGTGCTGTAGCTGACTAGTATTTATCTGCTTATGCATATGATGCAGATTGGATTAGGACAGTAGTGCGACCTTGTTGACCTCCGTCAAGGGTCGTGCGGGTGGGTCTAATTCAATCTGGAAATGACGGGTTGAACTTGACTAGTAGCCTATGGTTTGTTGACCTCCGTCAAGGTCATAGGACGCTAGGGGTAAAATATTATTGGGAATTTCAAGTGTTGAAATTTGCAATGAGATTGCATACCTTCTATTAGATAGTTGGATCCCGATACCCGCTGCGAGTAAGAGTTACTCCTGGGAGAGTTTTACACATTACAATTAGCCGATCAAAGTAGGTGTCTAGAAAGGTGTTAACAAGGTTACGCCCCTGGGAAAACGAGGTTTATTTTAATTAGGACCGTGCGAAAGCACGGGGAACCTCCCTCAAAGTACCGGCACTGGCCTGGCTGAAAGATTGGCGAACTTGTAGAGTGTAATTAATCCCGGTCTTTCCTTTTAGGGTTTGAAGGAAGATTTGATTAAAACAGTGGGATGTAGGGTTGCTAGGCACGCTCACAAGGTTCTACGAGGTATCAACCATGCCCGATTAAAAAATTAGCCGTGCCGAACAACCCAAAGCAGGATCTTTAAACTAGGGTTTAGGCGAAAACTAGTATGTTAAACACTTTAACATTAAGTGAGAGGGATTACAACCTTTGTAGATCCAGTCCTTCACTTCTTAAGCTCCGTGTTGAAGTCCCTTCGCTGCGATCATCGTGTTCCGGACTCTCGAGAGGTTCCACGAAGAGAAAGATTCAGTCTTACTTCCGATCTTCGATAAAATAGATGATCTACCTTGAAGTTTCATTAACACAAGCTAACACTCATAATATGAAGTGAACACCCTCATCTAAATAGCAAGGATAGATGAGGATGATGAAGTAGGATTTTTGCTCTCTTTTATTATCTTTTTCTCACTCATTTTCATCACAAAGATCAAAGCTAGAAAGCTTTGCAATCAAAGAAGAAGAAGGAAGAAGATGAACAATGAATCATTTCTTTTGTGATGAATAATGAAAGTGTGATAATGATTAATTTTGCAACCATGGTCAAGGATGACTCATGTAGAGATTTAACTAGGGCTAGGGTTTGGGTTAGGTTAAGAATGAGTCACACATAAATATCAAGCATAATATCTCATTCAAGACAAAAGAAAAACTTCTAGAATCTACTAGAAGTCTTAACCCTAATCTAAACCCTAATCATGTTTAAACTCCACAAAACATGTTGCATTAATAACCATATCATGTTACAATATTATATATCACATATATAATATTTATCGTAACAAAATAAAATAATACAATTAACATATATCGCATATATATCAATGTATTACCCGAGTGAGAAAAAGAATCTTTTAGTGAGCTAATATTAGTTAATGTAATTTAATATATCATATATATTATTATACATTAAATTATCGAATCAACACTTGATCCGACAATCCGGCTATATCTCATATAACCGACTAATATCTCATTTACCGATTCATCGAATCAACACTTGATCCGATGACCCGGCTGATATCAAATATCGCGAGAATAGAATACGGTATCACATATCGCATTATCCTCGGTCCCGCACATATCACATATGTGCCCCTACTCCGTTTTTCCTGAGCCAAGAAACCTCTGTGTAGGACTCTAAAGAATCGTCAATACGCCGGCAGTATGTGATGATCATATCAAACACCCACAAGCTGCAAGCGGTCAGCTAAACGTAATAGCTACCCAGGTATTGAGTGCTCAGAAGATCAACAAGCAAGCCTGTACATTCTCCTGTGAATCCAAACAGTAACAATCCCGTACAGTCCGGTCTCGTCGTCTGATATGTCGCATATCTCGCCTAGGGGTGGTAAACGTCAGACCCCAGTAGCTCGATAAGTCGTGTCGATATGAGGTCTATAACAGTTCGAGAAACTACTGGTAACACTTACCAGTAAATCTCAGCAAGCCTGACCAGGGATTTCCGGTTATAGCCAATCGAACACAGCGCAACATCAACTCCCTATACCGGGAGAGACGAATCCCCTCCTATCGCTCATTGCCTCCATATGATTCGGGACTGTACCCAAAAGCCACCTTTTTGCACGCCCTCTTGGACGTGGTATGATGGAAATCAAAGCACAGTGGGAATCACACAAGACTCTATGACGATCTCGGGTCAACAGACTACTCTGTACCAGTGTCACCGGAGAACTGTCATCTGACGTATGGTATAATATTATCTGGGAGTTCTCGGCGAGTCCGTCCAGTGTACCCAGTCTCCACTGAGCACCCGTACACCATCCTTGATTAGGGTTTGTGGGTGTTTGATATGATCATCACCTACTGCCGGCGTATTGACGATTCTTTAGAGTCCTACACAGAGGTTTCCTGGCTCAGGAAAAACGGAGTAGGAGCACATATATGATATGCGCGGGACCGAGAAAAATACGTGTATGTGATACCGTATTAGATTCTCGCGATATGAGATATCGGCCGGGTATATGTGATAAAGCCGGGTCATCGGATCAAGTGTTGATTCGATGAACTGATACAGATTATATTAGTCGGTTATTTGTGAAATAGCCGGATTATCGGATCAAGTGTTGATTCGATAATTTAATGTATAATTATATATTTGATATATTAAATTACATTAACTAATATAAGCTCACTAAAATATTCTTTTTCTCACTCGGGTAATACATTGATATATATGCGATATATGTTAATTGTATTATTTTATTTTGTTACAATAAATATTGTATATGTGATATATAATATTGTAACATATAAGGGTTATTAATGCAACATGATTAGTGGAGATTAAACATGATTAAGGTTTGATTTGGGTTAATTTTTCTAGAAGCTTCTAGAAGCTTTTTGTTTTGTTTTTGCAAAGATATTTTGTAAAGATATTTTTGTAGATATTTGTTAACCCAACCCGGCCCTTGACCATGGTTAAGTCTCTACATGGGTTAAGTTATCATACTTAACCCATGGTTGCATTTCTAACCTCACCACACAATTCATTATTCATCACAAAAGGTTTTGGATATTCTTCTTCTTCTTCCTTGATAAAAAGCTTTCTATCTTTTTGCTTACTGATGAAAATGAGTGAGATTAAGAAAACAAATGAGAGCTAAAATCCTACTTCATCATTCTAATCTATCCTAGCCATTTAGATTAGGGTGTTCACTTCATTAGTGAGTGAGAGCTTGTGTTAAAGAAACATCAAGGTAGATCATCTTTGTTATCGAAGATCGGAAGTAAGCATGCATCTTTCTCTTCGTGGAGCCTCTCTAGAGTCCGGGAAACTGATGATCGCAGCGAAGGGACTACAACACGGAGCTTATGAAGTGAAGGACTAGACTACAAAGGTTGTAATTCCTAACTCTTAGAAGTAAAGTTGTTTACTTGCTATATGTTTCGCCTAATCTCTAGTTTAAAGATCTTGGTTTGGGTTATTCGGCACGTCTAAATTTTAAATCGGGCATGGTTGATGCCTTGTAGAACCTTGTGAGAGTGCCTAGTAACCCTACAGCTCTCTTGAGTTGTTCTACATGTTCCAAATTGCAAACTTCATTAACAATTTTTTCAGATCTGCAACAGTCCAAAATGGCATCAAAAATAATACTTTTGACCTCATCTCCCTCGAGCTCCACGCACCCGTTGATTCTTGTGCTGACCCCTCGTGCAATGTGCTTGTCCGAGACACGAATGACCACTATCATATGTCTTGTCTCTGGAACTGGTACGCGACACTGGACGGATACAGATGACAGGAACCCGGCTTTTATCTATTGGCAACAGACGTTCTGGATTTTGGCACAACAGTGGAGATTTTGTATCATTTGCGTTATTTTCGACTGGGAAACTGTAGCATGTAAATATGTAGCAAACACAGATTAAAAGCACCTGCCTATTAACAAACGAGCATTTGAATGAGCGGTATTAAATGCAATATTCTGGTATTAACAGGGGGTGAGTTGCCAACTCGTGAGTTGAAAACATCAGCAAGTAGAAATCGAATAAAACAATGATTTCCTAGGTCACTATATCCTGAAGATAATACTATGATATCTAAGGTGACCAAGTACGCATATATATCAACAATCGAGTCAATGCAGTGACATATATAAATAAACATCCGACATCATATGCCTGTATGTATGTGGATATCATCCATGTGTCTATCAACGACACAAAACAATATCATGGAACCTGAGTGTTCCACATCGACACTCGAACATCATGAAAAGATAAGCTTGTATATTTATATAAGGATATTAACCACGTGTTTCCATCAACGACACATCAAAATCATGGAACCTGAGTGTCCAACACCGACACTCGAAACATCATGAAAACCCATGTCCAGCATCGACACGTAAATCCTCATATCTCAGGCACCGCATACTCAAATCGGCCCTCATATCTATCTCATCTCATGCGTCGCATCCTCAGATCGACCCTTATATCCATCTCATATCATAACTCCAAAACGGTTGTTAGTGTGCTATGCCTTAGAGGCCATTATTGTATAGTACTAGTTTGTATATTACATTTTGGATGCTTGGAATATATACACGGATTGACATTCTTGCTCAATATAGTAGTATGTTACTTGGTTTGTATCTATCTTAATATGTGTATGTGTTTCTTTTTGACATATTGCTAATACATATTGATAGAGCCCTTAGGATCTTTTGCTTGACTACCAGCGTTGTGATGGCAGTCACACTTGTGGGGGCTGGGTAGTCTATAAGCACATCCTTATACAGGTCCCTGGTCGTAGGATTATCGAGACAGGGCATCGATACTGCAGAATAGACTAGTGTATACGCTTCTCATCCCAGGAAGGGAGATGGTCTGTCCCACAGCCATCAGTACGCCGTACTGGAGATAGTATGCAAGTGCTCGTTAGGTTACGAGTACACTAGACAGGACTCGCTGGGAACTGTTGGTTGGTATTATACCTATCGTCAGTTATCAGTTCCCAGGTGACATGAGTACAGCTTAGTCCGTTGACTTGACACTGTCACTTCGCCTCGAGTGTGTTCCCACTGTTCTTAGATTACTACCCTACCACGGCTCTATTGAGTCATGCAAACAGGTAGTAGTTGGGTGCAGTCCCGAAGCACTTGGAGGCAGTGACGGTTAGACAGGATTCGTCACTCCTGGTATTGGGAGTTGATATCGCGCTATGTCTAGGAGAGCCATTACACAAAGTCCCTGGCCAGGGCAAGCGAGATTTACTGGTAGTGTTTCAAGAATTTTCTCAGGGTGTTCTGGGCTACACTCCGACACGACTTGTACCGCTATTAGGGGACTGACGCTTACCACCCCCTAGGCCCGACATGCGATACTCTCAGACGAACAGACCAGACTGTACAGAGATTGTCACATTCAGGCTCAGTAGGAGTTCGGATGGGTTCACCTCATCGGTCTTCTTATCGGCATCTACCTGGGGACCGTTACGTACAGCTAGTACCGCTTGAGGCCTGTGGTTAAACCCACTGCCAGCGTAGTGTCGAGTCTTTAGAGTCCCACACAGAGAGTTGTTCACCTTTGGGCAAAACAGAGTAGAGGTCGTATGGTTTTACGACGGGGTTCGTGCACATACGCGTACTTGTGCACGTTTGGTGTCCGGGCAGTTATTATTAGTGGGCTTTGGTTTAAGCCAGATCCTAGTATTTGTTTTGGGATTGGTCTTGTCTCATTGTATTTGTGTTTCTTCGGAATACGAATGCGGGTACGTACGTACAGTTGACAGAGGCGGAGAGGGAGAAACCTCGTTAGGGTTTTTGACCATTGACTTTTTCAAAACCCTAATGAGAATGAGAAATATGATTAATAATATTAATTAAGGATAATTGTGTCATGGTTAGGGTTGGGTTGACCATTTGACTTGTTGACTTTTATTGACCTTGATATTTTCTTTTGTTAAGCAAAAGATGCTTCTTGAAGCTTGTTTAGCATTAAATGTGAAATGATAGTGGTCAAATCAACTAACCATCATAATTTTCTTAATTATTATTATTATTATCATATATCTCTAATATGAGAGCAAGGTTTATTCTAGACTCTTATTCTCTCATATGTTTTCTCTCTCATGGTTTGCTCTCCCTCTCCCTCTCTCTCAAAAGCTTAAGTGTTTCATGTGTTGAAAATCCAAGCTTTGAGACTAAACCATCAAAATACCTCTCTACTCATTCTAGGGTTCTTAGTCTAGTAAGCCAAGCACTCTAGTTACTTCTTGGTTGAGATAGGAGCTCAAGGTAGAGGCCTTCGGGTGGATCTTTCTTTGGCAAAGAGAAGACGAAGAGGAGGAGCCGTCTACACCACTCAAAGAAGCACACAAGAAAAGGAAGCAACACAAGAAGAGAAGGAGTTCAAGCTTTTGGTATAACCTTCTAACCTAGTAGTTAGAACTTGTAGATAGTTTGTTAGTTCATGTTTAGCCAAGATCCTTCATGGTATGTCTATGTTTCCTTATGATAAAAATTTGATTTTTACTCTTTCCGCCTCCCCGTAAGTTCCTGGGTGGGTAACATAGACTTACAACGGTATCCTCCGGATATCCGCCGAGCACAATACAATCACTGGTAGGTAGTAGTCCCTCTGCCAGGTTCATGGTATACACAATAAAAATCATTTCTTGCCCCGGGGTACCATACTGGGTCCACCATGTACCCGCTTACGGCATCTGCCGACTCTTCGAATCGGGTCTCGAAAACAAGCTCAGAACTGAGAAAACTCATTGTGGACATATCGAAATATCATATCAAGAGAAACCGTGTTTTTAAAATAATACGCAATTTCCTTTGAAATATAACCACGGTTCTCAAATTCAGAGATCTCATGAAAACATCATCTCAAGCTAATAACCATAAAATACGATGTACGCAACATAGAGCAGTAATATGAGCATATCGGTATATCATGCAAGCATATAACCATAAGGAACGATGTATGCAACATAGAGTAGTAATATGAGTATATCGATTATATCATGCAAGCATGTCAAGTGATAGTACTGAACAATGAATGTACTTTTACTTTTAAGATTAATATCATGATAGGGCAGTTCTCCTGTGTAAATGGCACGTCAATTCTACTGTATAAGTGACGTGGCAATTCTAATGTATAAGTGACATGGAAATTACCGATGAAGAATGTGTGTGAGCCAGCAAATATGTGTATGTGTAACATGCGCATCAACGGTAATGGTGCAGGTGTACTAGCAATTTATATCATATAGCATTAAATACCGATATGTGGTATGTACATCACGAGGGTAATATCCTACACAACATGAACAATAATTAGGTGTATCTATCTACACAAGAATCATACGGTCACTTTTAAAACGATACACATCGTTGTTTTGAAAATAGGTATGGTTCAGGTGGCAATCTCTATATCGGCGATCCCACCTCATAACATCCGATTTGACAATAATCATCGATCATCATCCTCAAATCACTAGCGCGGATCAATCATCCGGTACATCTCAACTCGTACGGTAATCCATCGTATGGGGTCATTAAACAGAATAGGGAATCTATCAACCTATACAATAAGGAGGGTACGGATCTAAAGTCTCGTCGGCATATTACTCATAAATACACACACACACACATTTATCTCAATTCACATTTGTATAAACATCATATCTTATCAAATCCACAACACCTCTATCTCAATCTCGTGTCGTGTTTATCGATCACGAACTCATATCATACCATTATCAACTCATACTTGTTCTCTTTCAATTCGTACATATCATGATTCACTTTCCATTTCATATTCTCAAGAAAATATATATTTATTAGTGTCAACTTTAATCATATCATATCCTACTAAATCCTATACTAAGGTTATCTTAACCTCGTAGCATATCCTTAATCAAATTAGAATTTATAGCACAATCTTTCATATTAATGTTTGCGAGGGTGCTATACGCCATCCACCCGACTTCCCCCGTAGATATAATCTACTCACCTGCTAAACTCCATGCTTAGCCGAAGTCGATGTGCTTCGTCGTCTTGGAAGTCTACGCGAAGTACCTACAATTCAACACACAATCGCAATGCAATTAAAACCAATCCGAAAACCGATACGGCACACGGATCGCTTATAGGTTAGAACCTATAGCTTCGCATGCAAAATTAACCAAACAACTCTCGTCCTTGACGTACAAACATCAAACGACGCAATCCAATCTCAAATACCAAAACCACAATTTCAATATCTTTAAAACATAAAGCAGCAACATGAGAAACCATTCCCAGATTTTAACTCGGGTCAAATTAGCCAATTTTGCACATGGGGTTGCTCTAGATATAGGATAAGGAAGCTACAGAACAAAAATCACACGATTCCACCACAAAGTGGCCGCAAATTGCAGCCCTAGGTAATAAATCTATGGCCATATCAGAAGAGAATGGGCTCGGGTTTCTATGGTAGGTTCCTGGTTGCCTGCACGTCTCTCTGTAATCGCTAAATAATTAATAAGGTTTCCGGGTTATAGCAGATCTCAATATCCCCTCACAAAATCCACAAAATACGATATCGGACGATTTCAAAGTTCGTATTTTTGTTTCTATTCTCGGTTCTTGGCCAGTAAAACACACTCTAAGGTCAAGCAAACACTCACTACACCTCAATTTCCATTAAACATCATCTTGGAATTTTCTAAGATCACAAAAAACCAACTAAATAAATTTCTAAACTACGATAGGATATATAAACACGATTTCTAATCTAAAAGTGTAAGGATTACTTCATTTGGTAACTTAAGAAAATTCTTGAGTTGCCCAGAGTCTTCAAAATCCATACATGATTGGTTCTAAAGGTTTACAATGAGGTTGTGCATGTTTTTAATGAAGGGGGCATAAGGTTTTGGAATGAGATTGGAGATGATACATGGAGATAGTGGAGGTGGAGAAAGCATGGAGGAGATGAAGAAAACAATTGAGAGTGAAGGATGAAGGAATATGGTAGCAAAGTCAAACCCTCTCTCTCTTAAGCTCACTCTCTCTCACTCCAAATATCCCCCTACACTCACCTCTCAATAATATCTGCTTCTCATTTCCTTTTCTTTTCTTTGATTTTCTTTTCCATTGCTTTTCTTTTCTCGTTCTCTTTTCTTTTCTTTTCCTTTCTTTTCCTCTCTCTTGTTTTGTTTCATTCTCTTTTCTTTTCACAAAACTCCAAATACAAACACAAACACTTAACAACATGCACATGACATGGAAAAATGTAGAAAAAAATATAAAAATACTGATTTTACCAAAATCCGATAAATATCATTAAAATAAATAAATCATTTTAATCTCCGATAAATTTCCAAATATTGGTATATACTTATACCATTTTACGAAAAATCCCTATTTGAAATTGGAATAGTTTTCGCGAAATATATTATTTTAATATTAAATTCCAAAAATAATATTTTTTTAATTTCTGAAATGTTACAACCTGGTATATGTATCGCTACATATACGCGTATCCGTATAAAAATACGGATAGCACCAAAGAGAGAAAATGAATAGTGAACAATAATACTAAATTATATGTATCAAAATACATATATAAATTATTAAATCAAAACCTGATTTAATAATCTGGCTTAATCCTAAACCGGCTAGTATTATCAACAGTCCGATTAAAGTCCGTGTAGCCCGTACACGTATTTAATCGGACCCCTGCATGTACCGACGTACAGCTCCTACATCTATCGCCTGAACCGGGAAAACCCTCTGTGTCAGACTCTAAAAACTCGACAATACGCTGGCAGTGGGTTTAACCGCAAGCACGTCAGCGGCACTAGCTGTATGTATCGGCTACCCGGGTACTTGTCGAAAAGGGGGTCGACAATCAAGTACGTCCTTACCCTATTGAGCTTGAAATTGATAATCTCCATACAGTCCGGTCTTTTCGTCAAAGAGTATCATATATCGGGTCTAGGGATGGATAACATTAGACCCCAACTAACCCGATAAGTCCTGTCTGAGTCAAACTCTTCAGCAACAGAGATACTACTGATCAACTATCAGTAAATCTTATCCACCGTGGCCACGAATTTCTAGTGATAGCCAATTGAACACAACGCGATATCGACTCTTAATACCATGAGAGACGAATCCCTGACAATCAACCAATGCTTCCATGCAGCTCAGGATTGTACCCAACTAAAAATTTTCTGCACGCGTCCTTTGAGCCGTGGTAAGGTAGTAATCAAATTACAGTGAAAACTCATACGAGACAAATGAGGACCTCAAGTCAAAGGGCCAACCTGTACTCTTGCAACCTGAGAACTTCCATATAACTATAGATATAATACCTTCTAGAAGTTTTCGGCGAGTCCGTCTGGTGTACTCACCTCCAGTGAGCACCTGTATACTATCATAGGTGACACAACACCAATGGCTTGTGAGACCGGCCACTGCCCCTCGTCGGGGTCTAGAAACGTATACACTAGTCTACTCCGGAATATTGATGTCCAGTCTCGATACTCCCACGACTATGGACATTTAAGGATGCGCTTATGGACAACTCAGCTCCCACATATATGATCTCCATCATAATGCCGGTTGTCAAGCAACAATCCTACGGGTTTCATCAATGGTGAAGACAAACCAGATAGCATACTATTATCTCGAATAAGACTATTATACCTGTATAGGTCTTCTCTCAATTATCATAATCGTCTACTTGCGATCATAATAATTGTCTTGAGGGCACTATATCCAACAATCTCCTACTTGCACTTAAGGCCAATTATTGCGGTATCGCGTACCCACAGCTCGTGTGCTACCGAATACCCAACTTCTCTTCTAATCAGTTTCACAAACTATGTTTGTGAAACTTAATTTGTTCGAGAAATTTCCTCAGTGAGTGGATCCGCTACAAATTTCCAACTTCATCTCTCTATATCTCAACTTTGCAGAGATCAACAATCTCCTAAACAGAGTGATACGCCTCCTCAAGAATTTGTTTGGATACTTGATGGGACCAAATTCACAAATGAACAATTCCATCCAACAAACTACTTAGGCTGTATCTTCTGTTGAGTTATAACCAGTATCCTGCACCATGATTATCTCAGTATCCCTATTGAAACACTATCCAATATACTGATCCTTAGAAGAGGCTAAACTCAAAACTCTGACGGCATCTTTGTCATCCAGGTCACCTTGGAAGCCTTAAACAGATATCCGCCTCCCAGAGAAGACCGCCGTTATCTTATACCAAGAACATCCTCTTATGTTCATGATAGCTTCCCTTTGATTCTCGAGGATTGGATTAATATATGCTTATCGAAACTAGTGCAAAAGCAATATCTGGTCTTGTACAAGACATTGCATGATTGACTCAATTGCCTAAGCAAATAATATGTCATTCATGCCACCCTCTCTCTTCATTAGTTTAGAAGACATCTCTTTATAGAGGGTGACTCCATCACCTGCGGGTATACCACAACGCCAGGAGTTATCCATTCTAAAATACTTTTAGAATTCTAAGTACCCGATTAGGAAACTTCCTAATCTAGATTTAAAACCTGAATCCCTGATATATATTATCTATCTGATTTTGTACAAGATATTCCATGATTGACTCAATTGCCTAAATAAATGATATGTCATTCATGTCAGTCCCTCTCCTCATCAGTCTAGAAGACATCTTTTTGGAGTGGGTGACTCCATCGCCTGCGGGTATATCACCACATTATGAGTCGTCTATTCTAAAATACTTTTAGAATGCTGTCTAAGTAACTGATTGGGAAACTTCCTAAATCTAGATCTAGTCACTAGAATTCCTGATATATTATCCATATCCAAAGTGAAGAAAATACTATGTGACAACCAAAGTTTGACCGATTGTAGTATAGGAACATCACTTCCTATCTGGAGTATGTCATCCAAATCTCAGGACAATACTCTCTACATCCTTCTTATTGAGTTCATATATTGTTTGATGAAGTTAATCACCTTGACTGTTACATCAAAACAGATGATCTGTCTCCGCTATCCATGCTTCATGTTGGCTATAGTGCCCTCATGTCAATTATTGTAATCACTGGCACGTGACTGTGATGATTGAGAGAGGACCTATACAGGTAAAACAGTCTTACTCGAGATGATAGTATGCTATCTGGTTTGTCTCTATCATCAAGTACATGCATTATGTGGTATTACATATCACTATTACATGTTAATAGAGCCCATAGGATTCTTTCTTGACTACCAGCATTATGATGGCGATCATATACGTGGGAGCTGGGTGGTCTATAAGCACATCCTTAAATGTCCCTAAACGAGGGAGTATCGAGACTGGGCATTGATACTCCGGAGTAGACTAGTGTATACTTTTCGAGACCCCGACGAGGGGCGGTGGCCAGTCTCAAAAGCCATTGGTGTCAGTTAGTCACCTAAGATAGTATACAGGTGCTCATTGGGATATGAGTTACACTGGACGAACCCGCCGGGAATATGCTAGATGGTATTATACCTATTGTCAGATAGCAGTTCTCAGATGATATGAGTGCAGGTTAGTCTATCGACCTGAGATCGTCATTTGTCTCGTGTGAGTTCCTATTGTGCTTTGATTACTACCCTACCACGGCTCAAAGGAGTCGTGCAAACAGGTTTTAGTTGGGTACAGTCCCGAGCCACATGGAGGCAGTGAGCGGATCGTCGGGGATTCGTCTCTTTCGGTATTAGGGGTTGATGTCGCGCTGTGCACGGGTTCCCTTCACCAGAAATCCTTGGCCAAGGTAGACAAGAATTACTGATTTGGATTAGTAGTTTCTCAGTGGATGATGGGTTTCATACCGAAATAAAGGCAAAAACATGACAAAGAGCACAAACAACGTTCGCAAACAACAAGGCAGATCTAAGAAGCCGCGCTTTCAAGAAAAACTTGGTTGGAACCCATCCTTTATAAAGAATATAGGTCGGGAATACTCCTTCCCCCACAAAAAGACAAGGTAAATATTCAACCTTGTCATAAAGCACTAAATGATGACGCTCCCGGAGTCTCGGCATCCCGAACAAGTAAACGAGTCCCATCACCCGGATTATTGCTCCTACCACCGAGCCATAGATCAACCCCTTGAAGATTGCTTCACCTTCAAAGACTAGGTCGAAGATCAGTATCAATAGGACAGGTTTGCTTTATCCGACAGATGGAAGGTAACCCCATCGCAAAAGCATGAGCCAAAAAGGACCTATACCGTAAGGATAGGACCAGCTTAACATCAAGGATGGAAGCAAACCCATACCTGCCATGTGATAACACTCTCAAAAGAGGTAGGGAATGAGACGATAGATGACCCCTTCAGGTGCTTCACAAATGAAGATGAGGACAAGGTGATCTCAGAGTTTCCACCAGCACCAAAAGAGCTAGAAGACGGGATACACACTACGGCGGACAACCTAAGAAAAATTGACTCAGGGACGAAAAATGAGCCAGGCCAACGTTCGTCCGTGAGCTGCTATCTAAAAAATAGGTAACCACATTAAAAGACATGCTCATGCAATATAAGGACTGCTTCGCATGGAATTATTCCAAAATGCCAGGTTTAGATCTCAAGGTGATAGTACATAAACTGGCCATATCGTCGGACATAAAACTAGTCAAACAGGCGCCAAGAAGAATGCGGCTCAAACTTGAGATGAGTATCAATGCTGAAGTCAAGAAACTAATCGACTCTGGCTTCATCTAAGAAGTTCAATATCCCGACTGGATCGCTAACATTGTGCCGGTAATGAAGAAAAATGGGACGGTGCGCATCTGCGTGGACTTTCGAGACCTCAGCAAAGCTTGCCCGAAGAATGATTTCCCAGTACTTGTTACCGAGTTGATGATCGATAACACGTCTACCTATGAGCTCTTCTCCTTCATGGATGGATCTTAGGGATACAACCAAATAAAAATGCATCTTGAAGACCAAAAACATACCGTCTTCCGGACTCCGCTAGGCATATTCTGCTATAAGGTGATGCTTTTCGGTTAAAGAACGCTGGCGCTACCTACCAAAGGACCATAACGAAGATCTTCGATGACCTCATCCATGAGATTGTCGAATGCTATATCTACGACCTTGTGGTGAAGAGCAAGTCTTATGAGGAACATTGGGAACATCTAAACATAGTGTTCTAACGTCTTCGGAAGTATAATCTGAATATGAATCCTCTAAAATGCGCATTTGGAATATCCTCGGGCAAATTCCTAGGATTCATCATACGGTACCGAGGTATCAAAATCGATCCCTTAAAGATTAAGGCGATTACGGGAATGCCCAGGCCAAGTACCCATAAACAGTTGCGATCCCTTCAAGGAAAGTTCGCATATATCCGGCGTTTCATAGCCAACCTCTCTGGAAAATTTCGTCCCTACAGTCATCTGATGAAGAAAGGGACCCCGTTCATTTGGGATCAAAAGTGCCAAATGCACTAGATGAAATCAAGCAATACCTACAAAATCCACCGGTGTTGACCGCTCCGGTTAAGGGAAAATCCCTTATCCAATATACAACAACCCTTGAGGGTTCTCTAGACGCGCTATGGGCAAAAGAGAATGATCAAGGAAATGAGAGAGCTTTGTACTATTTGAGCCGAGTTCTCATAGGGGCAGAAAACAACTACTCACCCATCGAAAAGCATTGCCTGGCACTGATCTTTGCGATAACGAAGCTCAGACATTACGCCTTGGCACATGAGGTCCATCTCATATCAAATGTGGACCCTCTCAAATATTTTGTTAGTTATATGTATGCCCTAGAGGCCATTACTGTACATTGGATGTATATTGTAGTGGATGCTGGGACATATATAGGGAGGACTTTCTTGCTCGACATGATAGTATGCTATCTGGTTACTCTTGACCTTAACGTGTATACTGATTGTCTCTCTGTTACATGTTGGTAAAGCCCTTAGGATGTGTACTTGACTACCTGGACTGTGATGCGGATCATACTAGTGGGGACATGGTAGTCCATAAGTACATCCTTCAAAGTCCCTAGTCGTGGGTATATCGAGACGGGGCATCGATATACCAGAGTAGGCTAGCGTATACCTTCTCGACCCATACAGATGGGCAATGGATGATCCCATATCCATTGGTGTTTGACATCGGAGATGATATACGGGTGCTCAGTGGAGACTGGGTACACTGGACGGACTCGCCGAGAACTCCCAGATGGTATTATACCTTACGTCAGATGGCAGTTCTCTGGTGACACTGGTACAGAGTAGTCTGTTGACCCGAGATCGTCATAGAGTCTTGTATGGTTCCCACTGTGCTTTGATTTCCATCTTACCACGTCCAAGAGGGCGTGCAAAACGGTGGTTTTTGGGTACAGTCCTGAGTCACATGGAGGCAATGAGCGATAGGAGGGGATTCGTCTCTCCCGGTATAGGGGGTTGATGTTGCGCTGTGTTCGATTGGCTATAACAGGAAATCCCTGGCCAGGGTTGCTGAGATTTACTGGTAAGTGTTACTAGTAGTTTCTCGAATTGTTATAGACCTCATATCGACACGACTTATCGAGCTATTGGGGTCTGACGTTTACCACCCCTAGGCAAGATATGCGACATATCAGACGACGAGACCGGACTGTAGGGTAGTGTTACTGGTTGGATTCACTGGAGTGTGAGCGGGCTTGCTCGTCGATCTTCTGATCGCTCAATACCCGGGTGGCCGTTACGTTTAGCAGACCGCTTGCGGCTTGTGGGTGTTTGATATGATCATAACCTGCTGCCGGCATATTGACGAGTCTTTAGAGTCCTACACAGAGGTTTCCTGGCTCAAGCGAAACGGAATAGGAGCGCATATGAGATATGTACGGGACCGAGAATAATGCGTGTATGTGATACCGTATTCCATTCTCGCGATGAATGTATCGAATGGTTATATGCGATATAACCTAGTTATCGAATCAAGGATTGATTCGGTAAGCCGATACATTGGATACTAGTCGGTTATATGCGATATGACCGGATCGTTAAATCAAGTGTTGATTTAATGATTTAATGTATAATTATATATTTGACATATTACTTTGCATTAACTAGTATTGGTTCACTTTAAATGGTTTTTCTCACTTGTCTGTGCACATTGTATATGTGATATGTTTTTGTGCACAAGTTTGTATCATGTTTGATGATGCATGCTAACTTGGGTTTGTGTAAAGATTAAACCATGGTTGTGTAATGGTTAGGGTTTTCATTTTCTTATTCATTTATTTATTTATTTATTCTTTATGGAAAATGAAAAGCATAAAGAGAAAAATGGTTGCTAACTTTGTTTGTATTATGAAGCTTCATGAAGCTTTGACTTAGTGACCATTTTGTCTCATGCTTAACCCTAACCATTCCACTTAACCCTAGTCTATTCTCTACACTTGACCATGGTTACATTATGATAAGTATTCTTTTTATTTCCTTTTTGGAAAATACTCATCATAATATTCATCTTCTTCTTCTTCTTCATCACTTGAAGAAAGCTTGTTTCATCAATGGTGATTGATGAAAAAGAGTGAGAAATCCAATTCTAAAGTGAACCCACTTCCTATTTCTTCATCCTCTACCTCTTGCCAAGTAGTAGAGTGTGTTTTCTTCATAAGTTTCATGACTTGGTAAAGTGGGAGCTTGATCTTGTGATGCCTCGACGTAGATCATCTTTGGCATCGTCGTCGATGACCTAGCCCGCTTTTTCTCCGATGAAGCCGATGCAAAGAGTTATGGTTCGATTTGGATAGCGGAGAGGACTTCATCATGAAGCTATGGAGGTGGAGAAACGGATCTACAAAGGTAGTATTTCCGTTCTTTTAGTTTAGTTGTAAACTAGTTTCTTTTTCGCCTAAACTTCTAGCCAACGATCCGTATTAGGGTTTCTCGGCACCGTAATTTTTGAAATTGGCATGGTTGATGCCTTGTGAGACCTCTTGAGAGTGCCTAGGAACCTTTCATATTTGATGTCAATGTCCATATTAATAGGAAGGCTTACTAAATAGGCCCTTCTCCTGATGGAGTTCTTGATAACGTATTGACCTCTCAAAGCAATGAAAGGCCAGGCCATCGCTGACTTTCTCGCAGAGCATCCAATACCAGTTGACTCCCCCTTAAATTTTGAGTTGCCGGATGAACATGTGTTCAACACAATCGAAGAAGAGAAGGAAGAAAATGATTCCCAATGGGAACTCTACTTCGATGGAGCATCTTCTATGAAAAGGCGAAAGCAAAATGCCCCCATAATCAAAGCCGAAGTGGGCCTTATCTTCGTGACTCCGTAAGGAGGGATATTGCGTTACGCCCTCTCCTTAATGGAGCTAAGGACTAACAACGAACCTGAATATGAAGCTTTGATAGCGGGCCTCGAGATCGCTGTCGACATGGGAATCAAAGACCACCTCATATATGGAGACTCCCAGCTGATCGTTAGCCAAGTAATTGGCGACTATCAGACTTGCAAGCCAGAGCTGATAAAGTATGGCGAAATAGTGCAACAACTATTGACACAAATCCCCTCCTACATCCTGAAGAGTATATCACGTGCAGAAAACAGTAAGGCGGATGCGTTGGCCAAATTAGCTAAGGAATTAGCCAACGAAGACCTCGATGACGTAAAGATCGCCGTGCAAAGCCGCAGATCCTCGCGCCAACAGAAATATCTTCGGGAGACTTAACAGAGACATTCGAAGGAAAAGAAACGACCGAACAAGTAGCTCTTCAAATAGAGGACGAAGAAAAGGTCAAGGATTAGAGGGAAGTCTTCCTAAACTACTTCAAATCCCAACGAATGCCAAAAAATGCGTCGTCTAGATATCAGCTCATAAAATGAGCTCTGTCCTTCGCCTTCGTCAACGATATTTTATATAAGAGATCGTTCAACTGTCTGTGGCTAAAATGCCTGGGGCTGGAAGAAGCAAAGAAAGTCGTCCAAGAAACTCACGACGGACTCTGTGGTTCTCACCAAGCTGGGCCAAAAATGAAGCTGAAGATCAAAAGAATGGGTTATTATTGGCTCATAATGATTCAGGACTGCCTCGATATGCGAAGCAGTGTCACTCATGCCATATTCATAAGGACTTCATTCACTAGCATCCAAACCCGCTACACCCAATAGTAGTTAGCTGGCCGTTCGAAATGTGGGGAATCGATATAATTGGCCCCATTGAACCAGCATCGTCCAAAGGACATCGGTTCATATTAGCAACGATCGACTACTTTTCTAAGTGGGCGGAAGCAGTACCACTAAGAGAGGTGAAAATGGATCATATCCTCCATTTCTTCAGGACACATGTCATCTACCGGTTCGGCACTCCATGATGAATTATCTCGGACAATGGGCCAGCCTACAGGAGCTATAAAATCAGCCGCTTCACAGAACAATATAAGATAGATTGGAGATACTCTTCAGTCTATAATACTCGTGCCAACGATTTGGCTGAGGTTTTCAACAAGACCTTGACAAAGATTATAAAGAAAACGGTGTCCAGAAACAAAAGAGACTGGCACGAATGGCTACATGAAGCTCTTTGGGCGTACCAAACACCGTTCAAAACAACTACGAATACAACATCATACGCATTGGTATTCGGCACGGAAGCAGTGCTCCCCTTAGAAATAAAACTCCCTTCTCTACGAGTAGTGGTTCGAGACGAGTTGACAGATGAAGAAAATGCTCATCTTCGCCTTGAGAAGCTCAATGCCCTCGACGAAACTCTCCTTATAGCATAATAAAATCTGGAGTCTTATAAGGCAAGGATGACACGGTCATACGAAAGACTGACTAGGCTGAGAACATTCCGCCAAGACAAGCTTATGCTAGTCGTCAAAAGACCGATGTTCACCAATCGTGCAAAACAGGGGAAATTTGAGCCGAACTATAAAGGCCCGTACATCATAGACAAAGTCTACCAAGGTGGAGCCTATCTGCTCATGGATACGCATGGCGAAAGACCCTTCCGGCCAATAAACGACCGATCCCTAAAAAAATACTACGCTTAACGAGTCATGACCTAGCTCAATGATAGATGATGATGCTCGTGTCAGCTCGCTATCTTCCTGAGTCAGGACTCTGAGAGTAGTATATAAAGAAGCTCTGTTGCCTCAAACATGGCGTCGATCTTCTTTTGCATTGCTGCCATCTCAGCTCGAACACCTATGGATACATCTATTTGGTGTACACCACCCCTATTCAATGGTTGGGTTCCACTCTTCCACTGTAGTGATTTTTCAGCGAACTCTTCTAAATACTTCCAAGCTTCCCCATCATCCTTGGTCATAAAAGTACCTTGACACATGTTTTCAGGGCTCTGTTTAGTGTTTGAGTTAATGCCCTCATAAATGATTCGGCAAAGCTCCCATCTCGGGATGCCGTGATGAGGACACTGAACCAAAAGATCCTTGAAACGTTCAAAGCATTTTGAAAATGGTTCGGTAGGGAGCTGGGCAAATTGATTCAGTTCGCTACGGATTCGAGCCGTCTTTTGGATTGGGTAAAATTTCTTAAGGAATGCAGCGACGAATTCTTCCTAATTCGTAATAGAATGTGCGGTAGTGTTATATAGCCATTTCTCGGCTATATCGCACAATGTAAATGGAAGAAGTCGTAGACGCATCGCATCCACTGAAAGTTGTGACGTACCCATCATTGCACATACGTTTTCAAATTTGGTAATGAAAACGTAAGCGTCCTCAGTCTCGAGTCCGTGGTATTTGGGTAAAAGATTGATATACTGGGGCTTAATCTCAAAGTTATCCCCATTGGCTGGTGGTGTGGATAAGCAGGTCGAAAGAGGACCACTAAGTGGATAGCATCTCTCCTGGAGAGAGATACGGGGTGGATTCTGCGCACCAACGGACGGCGGCAGATTAGGGTTAAAGAAGTTTGATGGATTCGGATCCATCGATGTGGGTGTGGTAGTGGGTAAAGAAAAGGTAAATGGAGAAATATCGACTTCGGAGTCGATAAGAGGTACGCGGACTAAACGGGCACTAGAATCCCGTGTCCAGCCTATCTTATACTAAAAAGGGTTAGTACAAGTGGCAGCGTGAATTTATAATTAGGGGTAAATGAATGCGGTGCATGCTTTTTTTTTGAAAAAGGGACGGATTTTTGAAAAAATGATGCGACACAACAAATGCAGCACAAAAACCCTAGAATCTAGTGGTCACCTAGGTCCGGCTCTAGACCGCTCCTAACTGCCAAAAGACAAGTCGCAGGATAGAATCCTCCACTGCCTCTTTGTTCCCCTGTGGCCGGATAAGTGCCAGGTAAGTGGGAAGGTACTCCACTACGTAAGTAGTGGGCCTAATTAAAAACCACTAGCCTTAGACACACTCGCCTTAGGCACCACAGGAAAACGCGGATAAGCAATGAATTACCCACGGCCTTCTTCTGTCCTAATTGAGCGCGACAGTCCTTAGAGTCATCTCTAGATTTCTTTTAGTTAATGTGGGTCAATGCGGATGCAAGTTTGGTGGTTTTCGGGGCCTAGGAAGGGTAATGAAATCCCCACCTAATTTGGATTTGGCCGTGCCCCTTAATATCCGTATTTAGAATGCAAAACAACCAAGAAATAAAATCACGCACAAATTTAATTTGCAATTTGCAAGCTGCGATTATTTGCAAAGAATCCTGCAGCAAAGTATTAGTTGGAGCTAAAAAGAGGAGAGAGGAGAAGGTAAGAAAGTACCTGAAGCAAAACTTTTTCAGAGAACCCCCTAAGAGGCCGCGGTTCCGCCGCAATAGGCTCCTAATGCCGCCCTTCCGCGGTCCTTTCAAGGGATCAATGCACCAAATTTCACTTAAAAGCTACTGTATACTTCCTCAGCCCTCTGGAATTTTCCAAAAAATTTTATCAATTTCCAGCAAGCTCCAGATCTCCTTACAATGAACCACAACAAATTGTTTAGGGTTTGCACGAATTTTGATCTCAAAAATCATAATGAAATAAATCTTTCAATTCAAACTATAAAACGAAACGAATTAGCGCGCGATCCCCGGCAACGGCGCCATTTGATTGTATGAAATTCTCGTTTGTGTAAATCAAATCAAATAGTTCCCGGCAACGGCGCCATTTGATTGATTGATTTTCTTGGATGTGTTGTATGAAAATTGTAAAGAAATCACAACCAAAAATTATTTGACCGCAATCAACTACGGTGTCAGATGTAGATTGTAAGTGAGTGCGGATCGTCCACAGGAATTGCACGATTCGTTTTTATATTTGCTTCGTTTGAATTGAAAAGTAAATTGACAAGAAAAGAAAACATGATTCAAGAATTTATCAATTGATTCAGGTGTCACGATGTTTAATCAAGAATCATGAAACTGATAAACAATCAAGAATTGGGTTTCGATAATATTTCCAATCAACAGTCAAGAATCTAAAAGAGGCTCGTAGGAATCGATCGGATCTATAGATGTGATGTAATCTCAAGATTTCGTGTTCTTGTTCTTCGAAGGATTGATACTAGATCGATGATAATCGACGAGAGTTAGGGCTTTCTTGATGAAACGAGGGTTTCATCTTTTAACCCTTGTTCTTTTGTCGATATCATTCCTTTTCTAGCCTCTACCAAATTCAAGAAACGATCGTAACTCCCCAATTTCGAACGATATCAATCAAGAAAGTATCGAAACAAAATGGGTAGTCGTTTCTTGAACTTGCTAGGGTTTTCAAAACACGTAGGACTCAAGAATCGATTAAAGCTATGTTACATCATCATTCTATTGACCGTCTCGACTCCTCGACGAGCGGAGTTTTATTCACACATCACCACACAGAAAATATTAATGAATTGTAAAGATATCATGATGCAGAATTTAAAGAAAACAAGATAAAAGAATATCACCTTTATTTATCTCAACAATTTTGATTACATTCGCTTCAAGAACTACAAGAGGAAGAATCTAAATTGTTGATCGGGCGTCGCTCGGCTTCATAAGTCGTGGATCGGCTCGGATCGCTTGCTTCGTTGAAGATCGGCTTCGCTCATAAAGGTTGTAGGGCTTCTTGCTTAATGGGTACTTGGGATCTTGATTTTAATTGGAATTAGGGTTAGGGTTTCCCACAAGCCCTCTCACTAGACTTGTGGAGGAAGGAGATGAAGAAGGAGATTGGCAAAAAAATGAACTAAAATGAATCACACAAGTAATGGTTTGATTCTATCTATCTCCATCTTATTTCACCCTAGGTCTAGGCTTCTATTTATAGACTTCCCAAACCCTAGGTTTAGGTTTGAAATGATAGTTCCCTCCAAAAGTTTGTTGAGTCTTCTAGAAGGTAGTTTGTTAGGAGCTAGCTTAGGGTTTAAGCTAGGTTTAATTAGGCTTGGAAACCCTAGTTTGCTGATCTGGCAGAAACCCCTGGAGTCTTCTGGAAACTGAGATGCATTTCTGAACTGTAGGCCCTGAAAGAAATATTCTGCACCAAAATTGAGTTGCTGATGTGGCAAGACGGCCGCGGAACCGCGGCCTAAGCCGGCTTGAGCCGCGGTTCCGCGGCCAAGCAGTGGCTTCAGGGATTCAACTTTGCTGTGTTGTCTTGGGCTGATATTTGATGTGTTGATTTGCAATTACCCCTTTGGAATGATACCAAAACTGAAATCATTGAGTTGGCGTAATATTTGAGCGGTGTAAATTTGAGCAAGCTTCTGATTTTCCTGCACAGACTTCGAAACACGGGTTGCGATATATAGAAATATTGCGATGCTATGAAATGCAGTCAATTTCCCTAGAAATGCCGATTTTAAGATCTAATACATGTAATCTGATATTTTGTGACAGAGTTGCTAATATGGGAAATACGAATACCGAACACTTCTATATGAATGCAAATGATGAGGAAATTGCCGGTTAAAATATACAATATTTTCGACTAATCAAATTCCCCCAAACTTAATTTCGATCGTCTCGAGCGAATGTTTTATTAAAAAGAGAAGGAGAAAATAAAGAAAGAGAAAAACTAACTAGCACACTTTCGTAGGCAACACGATTGCACTGAGCACGTGCAACAAGCCTTTAAACCTCTAGGTGTCCCTAGTAGAAGGAGTGTTGTCTCCTGAGGGTTTTCAGCGGATTGCACCCACAATCCAATAATAAAAGTAAGATCATGAATATTACATTTAAAGAAAAGAATCGTAAAAGAAAAGCCTTGAAAATTAGGGTTTCCAACTAAGCTAGCTTTTCGGTTGTCATGAGCCCTATCTTAATGGTCATGAAAAGATGTCAGAAATCACGTCCTCCCTTAATAAAACATCGTCTTATTCTTCATTCCTATCTGTTTTCCAAACATTGATCATATAACCCTGCGTGTGTGTAAAGACATCCCTACACCTGGAGAATTCAATTCAAGCTATCATACTCTTGCCCATCAGCCTCAGTACTTTTTAATTAATGAATATTTAGATGAGATTGCTCACACACTTTCATGCGACCGTTAATACTTCTTGAGGTACTAACCGACCGATTACTCCTGTGCTTGCTTACTTGGTGTATTTTCCTCGTCTTGTACCACCTCAGGCATAGCGGTGACTCCCAGACCAGTTGGCCTTAGGGAACTAGGTGAAGAAGCACCCTCGCTATACATTTTTATTGCCCTCGGTGATAACAAAACCAGTGTCCATTTTTTCTCACCACTTTATATTTTTATTCATTTCTTTTTTTTTATTATTTCCTTCATACTTTTGGCTTTAAGACAAGAGCATTTCAAGGTATCCTCTACTATCCCAAGCTTTAAGACGTGTGTAAGTGCGAATAGCAGGGTATCAACGTTCAAAATGTTTGGCTTCCAGAATAGAAACTATTTTTCAGACTTATTTTTATCCTCAGATTAGTGACGTCTTTCATCTTACTAACCCTTGGGACAACGGCTCATAACTACTTATTACTAGTTCGTATAAGAAAACTTCTAATTTTCTTGATTTTCTTAAAATTTTCTAATCTCATGGATGTAATTTTTCACTATCTAAACTTTCATTATCTTATTTATATACAAAAAAAGTGTAAATATTAAAATTATTTTTATACTTGAAAATTTTTAAATTTTTATGGGTTTTGAAAATTTTTCAATTTTTATAGATTTTTAAAAGAAACGTTTTGTGCTTATGCAGATGATATGCAAATAATGCGAAAATAAGCACAAACCTCCCCCAAACTTGTTTTCAACAGTGTCCTCATGTTGCCGACAGTTATATCTACAAAACCTGTAAGTCTGGGAGGAATTATTAGTGGGGGCAAAATATATAAGTGAAGAACTTCCCCTAAACTTATTCTTTTTACTCACCTCTATTCAAAAGATGATGCAGTGATATACTGGATATGAAAGTGAGACGAAGGAATTTTAATCCAAATAAACTGGCTCTTGTAAGAACAAGAGCTCCTCCGTAGGGTCAGTGGAAAAATACGGCTTTAATCTATGTCCATTTACTTTGAAAACAGTGCCGTTTTTAACATTTTCAACTTCTACTGCCCCGTGCGGATATACAGACCGCACAACAAAAGGTCCCTTCCATCGAGATCGGAGCTTACCTGCGTGAAGGTGTAATCGTGAATCATAAAGAAGGACTTGTTGACCAGGTGAAAATGTTTTCCTCAAAATGTTTTTATCGTGAAAAACCTTAGTCCTATTCTTTGTGATTACAGCGTTATCATAAGCTTCATCGCGGAGTTCGCTTAGCTCATTTAGTTGCAGCTTCTGAAAGTTGCAAGCAAGGTTTAAATCAAAATTTATTTCTTTAATAGCCCACAATGCTTTATGTTCTATCTCGACTGGTAAATGACATGCTTTTCCAAACACTATCCTATATGGAGACATCCCTAGGTCGGTCTTATATGCAGTTCGGAATGCCCAAAGAGCATCCGTCAGTTTGGTCGACCGGTCTTTTCTATTTTTAGCAACAGTTTTCTCCAGGATAAGTTTGATTTGTCTGTTTGAGATTTCGGCCTGCCCGCTTGTTTGGGGGTGATAGGGTGTAGAAAGTCGGTGGTTGATTGAGTATTTCCGCATCAGAGTCTCGAAAGACCTGTTGCAGAAGTGTGTCCCATTATCGCTAATAATAGCGCGTGGGTGTCCAAATCGCGAGAAGATATTCTCTTTTAAGAACTTAATGACAACTTTCTTGTCATTAGTATGACATGGAATGGCTTCTACCCACTTTGAGACATAATCAACCGCCTGCAGTATGTACAGATTCCCAAAGGAGTTGGGAAAAGGACCCATAAAATCTATGCCCCAAACATCGAACATTTCAACAACCAGAATGGGTTGCTGAGGCATTTCATTCCTCCGGGATATTCTACCCGTATACTGACATTGTGTACAGGTTTTGCAATGCTCAAATGCATCCTTGAATAAGGTCGGCCAATAAAATCCACATTGCAAAACCTTCTCCGCTGTCTTTTTAGGACCAAAGTGACCCCCACAGGCCTGATCATGACAAAAAGAAAGAACACTCTTGAACTCTTCATTCGGGACACACCGGCGAATGATCTGATCAGGACAATATTTAAACAAATAGGGCTCGTCCCAGTAAAAGTGTTTTACTTGGGATAAAAAATGGTATTTGTCCTGTTTTGACCAATCGCTGGGTATCAGTCCGGTGGCATGATAGTTCACAATATCCCTGAACCATGGTTCATTCGATACGCTCAAGAGTTGCTCGTCAGGAAACGAGTCATTGATCGGCAGGGTCACAGGGGAAGAAATGATGCGTGAAAGGTGGTCGGCTACTACATTTTCACATCCTTTTTTATCTTTGATAACAAGATCGAATTCTTGTAACAGAAGGATCCAACGTATTAGTCGACCTTTTGCATCTTTCTTCACCAGAAGATGTTTTAAAGCGGAATGGTCAGTATACACAACTATAGGTGAGCCAATTAAGTAAGGCCTGAATTTTTCTAATGCAAATACAACCGCTAAGAGTTCTTTTTCTGTGGTTGTATAATTGATTTGCGCATCATTCAGGGTCTTACTAGCATAGTAAATCACGTGTGGCTTCTTTTCAATGTGCTGTCCTAGGACTGCACCTACTGCAAAATCAGATGCGTCACACATCAGCTCAAAGGGGTAGTCCCAGTTTGGTGATGATAAAACGGGGGCTGAAGTGAGTGAGTGTTTAAGTGAGTCGAAAGCTGTCTCGCAATCCGAGTCAAAATGGAAGGTCGTATCCTTGGCCAGGAGTAAAGTTAAAGGTCTAGCAATTTTGCTAAAGTCCTTTATGAATCTCCTATAAAAGCCCGCATGGCCAAGGAATGAGCGAATATCTTTGACGCTTTTGGGATGAGGGAGGTTTTGAATGACATCTATTTTGGCTCTGTCAACCTCAATGCCTTTCTGTGAAATGACATGTCCAAGAACAATTCCTTCTTGGACCATAAAATGGCATTTTTCCCAGTTCAAAGTCAAGTTCTTCTCTTTGAAACGAGTAAGAACAGCGTCAAGATTCGCTAGGCAATCGGAAAAAGAGTCTCCAAAAATCGAGAAGCCGTCCATAAAGATCTCCAAAAAATTCTCTACCATATCAGAGAATATCCCCATCATACACTGCTGAAAGGTAGCGGGAGCATTGCATAACCCAAAGGGCATGCGACTGTAAGCAAAGGTACCAAAAGGACAAGTAAAAGTGGTTTTATCTTGATCCTTTTTGGCGATGGGGACCTGATTGTAGCCTGAGTATCCGTCCATGAAACAATAGTACCGTCGTCCCGCTAAGCGTTCCAGCATTTGATCAATGAATGGTAGAGGAAAATGGTATTTCCTCGTGGCAGCGTTGAGTTTTCTATAATTGATACATACACGCCACCCAGTTTGGGTGCGTGTCTGAATCAACTCATTCGCCTCATTGGTTATAACAGTGATGCCGGATTTCTTAGGAACGACATGTATAGGACTCACCCATTGGCTATCGGAGATGGGGTATATAATACCATTATCTAAGCATTTGACGATTTCTTTCATGACAGCTTCCTTCATGACGGGATTCAACCGTCTCTGTGGTTCTCGAGTTGGTCTGGCATCATCCATCACATGTATATGATGTTCAACTATCAAGGGACTAATCCCTTTGATGTCCGCCATACTCCAACCAAACGCCTCTTTGTTAGATCTCAATACCGATAAAAGTGCATTCTCTTGCTCTAATGCTAGAGAAGCGGAAATTATAACCGGTAAAGTCTCCTTCTCACCTAAATAAGCATATTTCAGATGAGACGGTAAAATTTTTAGATCTAATTCAGGCGGAGAAATGATAGAAGGAGGGATCATTGAGTGATTTTTGGATTTACAAAGAAGCTCAGAGCCTGTGAAAGATACAGACTCGGGTGGAGAAAAGTCAGAAGTGCAGGACTCAAGTGTAGGTAAAGTGTCCTCACTAAGATCTTGTGCAAAGTCAAACAGAGATATGGTAATGTCATCGAGATCAGTAAAGCAAAGTTCCTCAGCTCCATA
Source organism: Agapanthus africanus (assembly GCA_030015575.1). Taxonomy (NCBI): domain Eukaryota; kingdom Viridiplantae; phylum Streptophyta; class Magnoliopsida; order Asparagales; family Amaryllidaceae; genus Agapanthus; species Agapanthus africanus. The sequence continues at coordinate 363,544,853 of JASDDO010000004.1, forward strand.
ACTATCGGGAGCGATCTCATGGACAGAGCACACATCTAAAATATGAGCAGAGGGTTCTGATGGCTGACTTCCAACTTTATAGATATTTAGTTCGATGGTCATATTTCCAAATGATAAGTTCATTGAACCGTTTCTACAGTTTATAACAGCGTTGGAAGTGGCAAGAAAAGGACGACCTAAGATCACCGGAATTTGGCCCCGGGGGTTTGCTACAGGATGTGTGTCGAGCACAATGAAGTCTATAGGGAAAACAAATTCCCTGACCTTTATCAACACATCCTCTAATTCACCCCTTGGTTTGGTGATAGATCGGTCTGCCATCTGGAGAGTGCAGTGAGCAGGTTTCAGCTCTCCAATCCCCAGTTGCTCATAGACAGAATAAGGGAGCAGGTTAACACTTGCGCCAAGGTCTAAAAGAGCACGATTTATGTTTTTACCCCCAATAGAAATCGATATTGTAGGACATCCTGGGTCCTTTCGTTTCTTTGGTAGCTGGGGAATAAAAGCAGTGCTGATATTATTAGACATAAAGACCTTCTTCGGCACTTGAGTCTTCCTCTTCCTAGTGCACAAGTCCTTAAGAATTTTCGCATAAGCGGGGACTTGTTGAATCGCATCTAGGAGAGGTATATTGATGTTAACCTGTTTGAACATTTCTATAATTTTCTCCATATGAGAACTCGTTCTATTACCCCTTAACCGGTTCGGGTAAGGAGCTTTCGCAATAAGCGCAGGGTCCATCATAGGAGAAGAAAGAGGGGATAGACGAGGTCCCAAAAGAGGTGTGGGGACCGTCTGTGGAGAACTATAAGGGTTGGGAGAAGGTGTTGAGCCTAAAGGGAACTGGAGAATAGGCTCGTGAGAAGGTGGTATGGTAGAAGAAGAAGGATCAGAAGGAGAAGTGTGTGTGTGTGGAAAGGTCTCAGCCGGGGTGTTAATATGATTTTCAGTATCATCAATACCTTCCCCGACATTATTATTCAGCACTCTTCCCGATCTCAACATTGTAATGGCATTTACATTGTAATGCCCAGGATTCTGTAGGGGTTGAGAGGGAAGTTTCCCTTTTTTTCTCGCACTCATTTCGGCTTTTAGGCGTGCGATTTCAGCTTCCATCGATCTGATACTCTCAGCTTGGGACGCTGAGTTTTTCTTTATCTCACTGACGGAAGATCTAACCTCAGTCGAAACCTCTATGAAATTTGATAAAAGTGATTTCATGGTTTGAGTGAATTGAGAAAACTCGTCAGAACATGACAACTGCATAGGATTAGACTGTGCAGGATTGTTGCCCTGGTTTTGGAAATTTTATGACTGATAGGGGTGCTGAGTGAGTTGAAGGGGTTGCTGTTGTGGTGGAGGAAGAGCCCTTTGAAAATTATTCGTGTTTGGAACCGTGTTTTGGGATTGATTTTGGTTCCAAGCAAAATTCGGGTGGTTCCTCCAACTCTGATTGTACGTGGAAGAATATGGATCGTTTCGAGGTCTTTGAAATGCGGCATTAGAATGCTCGTGACCTTGAAACGCAGAGTTTAATGTGTTAGTGTATATGCCCTAGAGGCCATTACTGTATCATACTAGTTTGTATATTACTTAATGGAAGCTTGGGATATTCACCTTGTATAAACAATCTTGCTCAATATAGTAGTATGCTACTTGGTTTGTTTCTACTTCAATGTGTACTTGTGTTTATTTTACTATATCACTTATACGCATTAGTGGAGCCCTTAGGATCTTTGCTTGATTACCAGCGTTGTGATGGCAGTCACACTAGTGGGGGCCGGGTAATCTATAAGCACATCCTTATACAGGTCCCTAGTCGCAGGACTATCGAGACAGGGCATCGATACTCCGGAGTAGACTAGCGTATGCGCTTCTCATCCCAGTGTGGGAGATGGTCTGTCCCACAGCCATCAGTACGTCGTACTAGAGATAGTATACGGGTGCTCGTTAGGTTACGAGTACACTGGACAGGACTCGTCGGGAACTGACAGGTTGGTATTATACCTATCGTCAGTCATCAGTTCCCAGGTGACATGAGTACAGCTTAGTCCGCTGACTTGACACTAGCACTTCGCCTCGAGTGTGTTCCCACTGCACTTTGATCACTACCCTACCACGGCTCAAAGGAGTCGTGCAAACAGGTGGTGGTTGGGTGCAGTCCCGAAGCACTTGGAGGCAGTGCCGGTTAGACAGGATTCGTCTCTCCCGGTATTGGGGGTTGACATCGCGCTGTGTCTAGGAGAGCCATTACACGAGTAGTCCCTGGCCAGGGCAAGCGAGATATACTGGTAGGTTCCAGTGTTATCTCAGGGTGTTTTGGGCTTCACTCCGACACGACTTGTACCGCTATTGGGGGACTGACGTTTTACCGCCCCCTAGGCCCGACATGCGATGTATCAGACGAACAGACCGGACTGTACGGAGACTGTCACATTCAGACTCAGTAGGAGTACAGATGGGGTTTCGCCTCGTCGGCCTTCTTGTCGGCATCTACCTGGGGACCGTTACGCACAGCTAGTGCCGCTTGCGGTCTGTGGTTAAACCCACTGCCAGCGTAGTGTCGAGTCTTTAGAGTCCCACACAGAGGGTATTCGCCTCTGGGCAAAACAGAGTAGAGGTCGCATGGTTTTGCGACAGGGTTCGTTCTCATCCGCGCACTTGTGCACTTTTGGAGTCCGGACGGATATTGCCAGCTGGCTCTGGTTTGAGCCGGATACTGGCATATGTTTTGGGGTTGCTTTTATCTCTCAGTATTCATGTTCCTCGGAACAAGAATGCAGGTGTGTATGCACAGTTATTTTGAGGAGGAGGAAGATGATTTTCATTAGGGTTTCGGAACGGGTGCGTATGCACAGTTGACAGTCGTCTTTTTCCAAACCGTAATAGATTTATGAAATATCAATTAATAATAGTAATTAAATGAAATAATGTTATGGTTGATTTTGTTGACTTGTTGACCATGGTTGACTTGTTGACCATGGTTGAATGTTGACCACCATCATGCTTTGTAAAGATCCTCCTTGATTCATGCTTACATTTCATTTATTGAAAGTATGATAGTGGTCATTCCAAATACAACCATCAACTATTTCATTTTTGAATTATTATTATTAATTAGATAATTCCTTTTCTTTTAGTCATGGTTGCAAAAGAAAAGAGCTCATTCTTTCATAATCATTCTCTCTCCTCACTTCATCTTCTTCTTCCTCAAGCTCAAGGTGATTCCTTCTCATGTGTTGAGAATCCTTCATCTTGAAAAGAAAACAACCCCTAGACACTCTCTACTCTCTCTAGAGTTCAAGGTTTAGCAAGCCGGAAACCCTAGTTCACTCAAAGATCGAGGAAGAGCCCAAAGGTTGAACCTTCGAGGTGGATCCATCTTCGACGGAAGAAGGCTACAAGGCAAGAACCATCAACCTCTACAAGGTTTGAAGAAGAAGGAGTTCAAGTTTAGGTATAACCTTCATCCGAGTAGCTAAGACTCTTTAGCTTGTATGCTAATTTAGTTTAGACACGATCCCGACCTTGTTTAGTCCATGTTGCCTCTTGCGATAAAAATTTGTTTTTTATACCGTTTCCGCCTCCCCGTAAGAACCGGGGGTCGCAATATGGACTTACAGTGGTATCAGAGCCTAACTAAACTTAAACTAGCTAGGTAGTAAAGTGTAACGAAGTTCGGAACCGAAAAAGTCACAAAACCGGAAAAACAAAACCCTAAGTTTCTGTTAAAATATTTTCTGCTCTAAATGAAAAACTTTATACTTGTAAATTCGGCTCAGGGTTTTGTATGAACACCCAAGAAAAACGACACAGTGATTCGTTCAAACCGCCGCCCTTCCGCCGCACGAGCTAGGCATCTGCCGCTGAAGCGCCGCGGTTTGTCGTCTTCTGTGCATCGTTTTTCGTGCAGTGTGTTTGTGTGTTGGTTTTGGGATTTTTAAAATATATTATATGTGCCCAGATTTTCCAGAACAGATATTTGCTTTTGGGGTCCTATAATTCCGTATTTTTTCCGAACTTCACTGCACTTTGACTATGATGGTTATATCTGTGATGCTTGCATGTATTGAACGTCGGCTAATCGCTATAAGACGATTAGTCGGAGTTATACATGATCTGTGTTTGATATTGGAATGTGTATATGAATGTGTTGGACTGTCGCGGGTGAATAGCCGGGGTGGATGTGAGATGAGCTTTTGTTTTTCTTTCATTCATTGTAAATGTAAATTGATGTAATAATTATTATTTGTTTGGCTGCACAACCGGGTCGGGGTTGTAGCCGTCATTGTATAATTCTTTTTACTGTTTTTGCTCCTAGGATAGACCCATGGAGGGGTGCACAAACTGCCGGGTACTTGGCGGGTAGTTTGCCGCACCCGTAGGGGTCTTGGGTGGGGTATTTGGCTATTCACCGCGACCGTGTTATCCGCTTTTCGTTTCAGGCTCGAAAGGATTGCGGATTGCTAGCATATCCAATGTATTCATCTGTGATCTGTAATGTCTATCATTGCTTTCTATTTAGGCGTTGCTTATATTTTACAGCCGCGCTAGCCCAGCCCCCGCTCTGTCGTTAGTTAAGTAACCTAACGAGTGATGACGGGACCCCGTGGCGAATGCGAATGGCATAAGCGTACGTCATATTTTGGTTGTTTTCTGCAATGGTAGGATTTAAATGATGGGACGCATTAAAAGTACTAATGCAAGAATATCACGCATTAAAAGAACTAATGCAAGATAATAAACCAAGTTAAAATCGTTGGAACACTTTCGAAAAACCACTCGGTTCTTTTCAAAACTAACTTTTAAATGCGGAGTTTTGAGCCACTCCTTCTAAAAGCTATCTCGTTCCATCGATTATATCAAGTTCACTACGTTCACGGTTTCGCCAAAACCATTCGTAGCCCTCCGTCGTTTCACATGAATAGTCATTAGTATCTGTGTTTGTTGGCCAAAGTCAAGGCATAGTGATTGGTAGCTATTGGGTATTCATGTGCAGCATAGATAGATGCGTTGGTTTGGAACAGTCGTACTGCCTTGTTGGCCAAAGTCAAGGGTAGGTACGGGTGGATTCAAATTAACCTGGAGAACGACGGGTAGAACTTGACATGTGACTTATGATTTGTTGGCCAAAGTCAAGGTCATAAGAGCATGGGGCAAAAATCCACATCGGGAGTTTCATAAGTACTGAAACTTGCTAGATTTGCATACCATTTGGAGTGTGGTGATTCTGGTAGGATTCCTTCAATTTCGTCACGCGATGATATTTGGATCCCGATCCTACTGTGAGTATATGCTACTCCTCGGGAAATTTCTCACTAGACGATCAATGCTATAAACCTAGTAGGTGCCTAGAAAGGTGTTAGCGGGGCTACGCCCCCAGGGAAAAGAGGTTATTTAATTAAGGAACTTCGCGAAAGCGTTGGAAAACCTCCCTCGAAGTACCGACACTGGCCTGGCTGAACGGTTAAGCAAGTATTGCACGGTGGGATTGATCCCGGCTAATTCTTCCTTTGTGGTTTGAGGAGGGATTCGAGAGACAGTGGGAGCCATCCTGTTTAGACAAATTAAAAACCATTCTAAAACTTGCAAGAGCATCGTGCTAAAGTGTTTCTTCTCTCCCCCCTGCAGCGACCAAATCGAAATGACTGGACTTAAGTTGATTCTAGATAAAAACATATTGACAGGGCCAAACTACAAAGATTGGCTCAGGAATGTCAAGTTGGCAATCACTTACGACAAGCCGGGGTATCTTCTTACCACCAAAGCTCCCCCCGTCCCAGGTCCCACCTCCAGCGTCGCGGATAAGGAAATCCGTAAGACTTGGGAGATTGACAGCGCGAAGGCCAGGTGCCTCGTACTTGCCTCGATGGACAACGAACATCAGAGGAGGCACGAGAATATGGATTTGGAATCCATATTTCTTCATACAAAAGAACTGTATGGAGAGCAGTCTCGTATCGCAAGATACGAAGTGTCGAAGAAGTTGTTTTCGACAAAGTTGGCCGTCGGATCATCGGTAGCGGACCACGTGCTTAAGATGATTGGCTACACTGTGGAGCTCGCGGAACTTGGGACCACGTTGGACAGTGAACTCTATACGGATATAATTCTCCAGTCCCTTCCATCCACTTACGCCCAGTTCATACTGAATTTCAACTTGCAAGAAAAGGAAGTTGAACTTTCAGAACTCCTCAACATGCTGAGGAGCGCAGAGGGCACCCTACAGAAGGGTAGGGAAACACCCGCTTTGTTTGTAGGAGGATCTTCTTCATCTAGGTCCAAGGCGAAAGCCAAGGGAAAGAGGAAGAAAGCCCCCGCCAAACCAAGAGGCGGTGTTAGTAAAGTGGGTACGAAGGGAAAAGAAATGGCAACAAAGATCGCGGGGAAGCTTGTGGGTAAAGAGGAATGCTTCTATTGTCACAAGAGTGGACACTGGAAGAAAGATTGCAGGGCTTGGAAGGCCAGGACACAGGAACTGAAGCAGGTTGCGGCTTCAGCTTCAGGTGTGTATGTTATTGAAAACTGTCTTTCTATAAACTCTACTTCCTGGGTATTGGATACCGGATCAGGATCTTATATCTGTAATTCATTGCAGGCGTTGAGAAATCGTAGGTTTTTGAAGGAAGGTGACATGACCCTCAGAGTTGCAAACGGAGCTAGCATGGATGCTAAAGCCGTGGGGGACTATCACCTGGGAATGTCAGATGGGCATGTTTTGGTTTTGCGTAATTGCTTTTTTGTACCCAACGCAACTTGTAATATCATCTCTGTATCTTTGGTTTCTAAAGAAGGTTATGAATTTGCGTTTGTAAGTAATGTTGTAAACATTCACCTTAATCAAGTTCTGATTGGGTCAGGTACACTGAGCATTGGTATATACGTATTGAACCAACCACAGATTTTCAATGTCCAGAATACACACAAAAGAAAGTCTCCAGATATCAATCAGGCTTTCTTATGGCATTGTAGACTGGGTCACATCAATGAGACACGGTTGACTAAGTTACATAAAGAAGGATACTTGGATCCGTTCGAGTATCAGTCTTATGCCACTTGTGAATCTTGTCTCATGGGAAAGATGACAAAGACTCCGTTCACTGGACACGGAGAAAGAGCGAGCGAGCTCTTGGGACTCGTACACAGCGACGTGTGCGGTCCAATGTCTACACATGCGCGAAGCAGTTACTCTTACTTCATTACTTTTACGGATGATTTCTCAAGGTACGGTTATGTCTTCTTATTGAAACATAAGTCCGAAGCCTTTGAAAAATTCCAGGAATATAAGAATGAAGTAGAGAAACAGACCGACAAAAGTATCAAGATTCTAAGATCGGATCGAGGTGGAGAATACTTAAGTGCCGAGTTCCTGAATTATTTAAAAGAGAACGGAATTCTCTCTCAGCTTACTCCTCCATACACTCCGCAACACAACGGTGTATCGGAGAGACGGAACCGAACCCTATTGGATATGGTACGGTCCATGATGAGCAACGCTGAGTTACCGCGATCATTCTGGGGGTATGCGCTAGAATCAGCTGCGTACCTATTGAACCGAGTTCCTACTAAGACTGTACCTACCACACCATATGAAATGTGGAGTGGGAAGAGACCCTATCTTAAGCACATTAAGACATGGGGATGTCCAGCTTTTGTTAAAAAGCAGCATGCGGACAAGCTCGAGGCACGCTCAGTACAGTGTAAATTCGTGGGATATCCAAAGAACTCTAAGGGATATTTCTTCTACTGTGAAGAGGAACAAAAAGTTCTTGTTTCTCGTCATGCCTACTTCTTGGAAACTGAGTTTTTGGAAAACCAGATAAGTGGGAGCACAGTAGAACTGGAAGAAATTCCAGAACCACGAGCTATTACTGAAAGCTTGGAGGAACCAGAGGGTTCAAAAGAACAGGACATTCCTACGCCGCTCCGCAGGAGTAGTAGGCAGTCTCATCCGCCCGAGAGATACTACGGTTTTCTCATAGACGGGGATAGAGAGGATTGCATCATAGATTATGATGAGCCTACTAGCTTCCAGCAGGCCGTTCAGAGCGTTGACTCGGTAAAATGGCTGGATGCAATGCGGACCGAAATGGAGTCCATGTACACCAACAAAGTATGGACGTTGGACATTGCTCCAGACGGGGTAAAACCCGTAGGATGCAAGTGGATCTTCAAAAGGAAGATTGGTGTAGATGGACAGGTTGAGACCTATAAAGCTAGACTTGTAGCAAAGGGTTTCCGTCAAAGACCTGGCTTGGACTATGACGAAACCTTTTCTCCAGTGGCTATGCTGAAATCCATTCGGATCCTTCTTGCCATTGCTGCCTTCCACGATTATGAGATTTGGCAGATGGACGTAAAGACCGCTTTTCTAAATGGAAATTTAGAGGAGTGTGTCTATATGGATCAGCCAGAGGGTTTCATTCAGAGTGGGAGCAGCGGAAAGGTGTGCAAGTTGCTTAAGTCCATCTATGGACTAAAGCAGGCATCGCGGAGTTGGAACATCTGTTTTGATGAGACGGTCAAGGAATTTGACTTTATCAAAAATCCAGATGAACCATGCATCTATAGTAGATTTGTAGCGAGAACTGTAGTATTCCTCGTTTTATACGTGGATGACATTCTCTTAATAGGAAATGACATTCCTATGCTACAATCTGTCAAGGGGTTCTTGTCACACAGGTTCTCCATGAAAGACCTGGGTGATGCCTCATACATCCTGGGGATCCGGATCCATCGTGATAGATCCAAGAGGATATTAGGACTTTCTCAGTCCAGGTACATCGACACCATAGTGAAAAGATTCAGTATGGAAGATTCCAAGCGCGGTAACCTACCGGCTTGTCACGGGATCACCCTCTCTAAAGAGATGTCTCCCAAGACTGATTTGGAGAGGGATCGCATGTCTATTGTACCCTACGCTTCTGCGGTAGGCTCTATAATGTATGCGATGTTGTGTACCAGACCGGATGTAGCTTATGCACTGAGTGTGGTAAGCCGGTATCAGTCAAACCCTGGGGAGAAACACTGGATAGCGGTAAAGAACATTCTCAAATACCTGAGAAGGACTAAGGAGATGTTCTTGGTGTATGGCGGAAAAGACCTCCAGATCGAGGCCTTTGCTGACTCCAGCTTCCAGAGTGACAAGGATGATTCCAAGTCCATGTCGGGTTTTGTCTTTACCCTCAATGGAGGGGCGGTGTGTTGGAAGAGCTCCAAACAGGAAACCGTTGCAGACTCGACTATGGAAGCGGAATACATCGCTGCATCTGATGCCTCAAAAGAAGCTGTCTGGATAAGGAAGTTCTTAAAAGAACTTCAGGTGGTTCCGTCCATTGTTGACCCAATACCTCTGTATTGCGACAACAACGGGGCTATAGCTTTAGCAAAGGAACCCAGGTCCCATCAGAGATCCAGGCACATCTTGAGGCGGTATCACCTGATCAGGGAGATCGTGGATCGCAAGGAGATCGAGGTTCGGAGGGTTGCTTCAGAAGAGAACACTGCAGATCCATTCACCAAGGCCCTACCCCAGACTCAGTTCGAGCGGCTGATCGAGATGATAGGTCTTCGATACGCCAGTACATGGCCTTAGTGCAAGTGGGAGATTGTTAGTGTATATGCCCTAGAGGCCATTACTGTATCATACTAGTTTGTATATTACTTAATGGAAGCTTGGGATATTCACCTTGTATAAACAATCTTGCTCAATATAGTAGTATGCTACTTGGTTTGTTTCTACTTCAATGTGTACTTGTGTTTATTTTACTATATCACTTATACGCATTAGTGGAGCCCTTAGGATCTTTGCTTGATTACCAGCGTTGTGATGGCAGTCACACTAGTGGGGGCCGGGTAATCTATAAGCACATCCTTATACAGGTCCCTAGTCGCAGGACTATCGAGACAGGGCATCGATACTCCGGAGTAGACTAGCGTATGCGCTTCTCATCCCAGTGTGGGAGATGGTCTGTCCCACAGCCATCAGTACGTCGTACTAGAGATAGTATACGGGTGCTCGTTAGGTTACGAGTACACTGGACAGGACTCGTCGGGAACTGACAGGTTGGTATTATACCTATCGTCAGTCATCAGTTCCCAGGTGACATGAGTACAGCTTAGTCCGCTGACTTGACACTAGCACTTCGCCTCGAGTGTGTTCCCACTGCACTTTGATCACTACCCTACCACGGCTCAAAGGAGTCGTGCAAACAGGTGGTGGTTGGGTGCAGTCCCGAAGCACTTGGAGGCAGTGCCGGTTAGACAGGATTCGTCTCTCCCGGTATTGGGGGTTGACATCGCGCTGTGTCTAGGAGAGCCATTACACGAGTAGTCCCTGGCCAGGGCAAGCGAGATATACTGGTAGGTTCCAGTGTTATCTCAGGGTGTTTTGGGCTTCACTCCGACACGACTTGTACCGCTATTGGGGGACTGACGTTTTACCGCCCCCTAGGCCCGACATGCGATGTATCAGACGAACAGACCGGACTGTACGGAGACTGTCACATTCAGACTCAGTAGGAGTACAGATGGGGTTTCGCCTCGTCGGCCTTCTTGTCGGCATCTACCTGGGGACCGTTACGCACAGCTAGTGCCGCTTGCGGTCTGTGGTTAAACCCACTGCCAGCGTAGTGTCGAGTCTTTAGAGTCCCACACAGAGGGTATTCGCCTCTGGGCAAAACAGAGTAGAGGTCGCATGGTTTTGCGACAGGGTTCGTTCTCATCCGCGCACTTGTGCACTTTTGGAGTCCGGACGGATATTGCCAGCTGGCTCTGGTTTGAGCCGGATACTGGCATATGTTTTGGGGTTGCTTTTATCTCTCAGTATTCATGTTCCTCGGAACAAGAATGCAGGTGTGTATGCACAGTTATTTTGAGGAGGAGGAAGATGATTTTCATTAGGGTTTCGGAACGGGTGCGTATGCACAGTTGACAGTCGTCTTTTTCCAAACCCTAATAGATTTATGAAATATCAATTAATAATAGTAATTAAATGAAATAATGTTATGGTTGATTTTGTTGACTTGTTGACCATGGTTGACTTGTTGACCATGGTTGAATGTTGACCACCATCATGCTTTGTAAAGATCCTCCTTGATTCATGCTTACATTTCATTTATTGAAAGTATGATAGTGGTCATTCCAAATACAACCATCAACTATTTCATTTTTGAATTATTATTATTAATTAGATAATTCCTTTTCTTTTAGTCATGGTTGCAAAAGAAAAGAGCTCATTCTTTCATAATCATTCTCTCTCCTCACTTCATCTTCTTCTTCCTCAAGCTCAAGGTGATTCCAATCATGCGCGAGCGAAGAAGCAATCGCCAAGCCTCCCGCTGTGTTGGGTCTGGAGCAGAAGCATCGACCAGGTGCATGACCCGAGGAAATTGTATCCTTCATTAAATCTGGGTCATTTATGTACACCAAAAGTGCCTAGCACATGCATCTCGATCTACGAGGTGAAGTAGTGCAATGGGATATTTACGAGCTTCAATCCCGGCTGAGTGGTGTCGGCTGCTAGACTCAGGCCATGATATAAATGAGCCAGTCCTGCAACCCCAATAGCCATGCGCGTCCTCGCGGCGATGCGATGAGCTGGATAAAAGACAGAAGGTCTCATGTAGCGGGGGTGCATCGGAAGCGCAAACCAACTCAGCTACAAGCCGATAAACCCTATGAAGAACGTCTCCTCGTCAATGTCCGGAGCAACAATCTCTGCGAAGGGGACGACTGGAGTATCCGGAATAAAGAATTTCTTTAAATCTGCCTCCGCAATCGGCAGTTTGTCCAAACCAAATCCGAACGGGTCGTCGAGTTTGGCAAACTTCGCAGCTTGCTTAGACAAAGCCTCCGGACGAAGGAAGCAGGCGACGAAATCTGTATAGAAAACTCCGTGCCCACCAGACTCCAGGAATAGGCTCTTGTATATGTTCAACACCTTGATCAAGCTCGGAAACTGGTGTTGAACGGCATTTTCTGGGGTAAGACCCATTATCACTAATTTGGTAGCAAAGATGTACTCGTCAGGGCAAATATCTCCTCATAATGTTCCCCTCTGGCGGGTAATCCAGATATCTCCTTGAATTCCTCCAATGAGATTGAGACCTCCCGATCCGATAAAAGAAATGTGTGTGTTGGGATATTCCATTGCTTCAGAAAAGATTTGACCCACCACACATGGGGAGTGTGGTAATGAAAAAGGGACGTATAGATCGCGGGATATAGCCCGGTCTTCAGTAGCAGCGACTTCTTGGCCGACAGAATTTATTGGGCCCACTGCAGATAGCCAGTCGGATGACGGGGAGTCATTCCTATCATGTAAACCTTCCCCCAAGGACGCGATCCTCCTTGGCATATGCGGCGCCCTAGAATGTCTAGGTCCATCGGTGGCTGCACCGGTATTGATGCCATGGAAGGTTGAAGACGACCTTCTGAGGTCCAGTTGACCTCTTCTACGGCATAAGCAACCTGCGGAGGGTCAGCGTAATGGATCGACGAGATCTGTTCTGACGGCGACGCGCAAGTAAAGGTGCACCGACCATGAATAATGTGACTGTACCAGGACCCCCACAGATGAAGAGACTTTTTCTTTAGATCATAATCCCGAATAAGCGCAAAGAATTCCCGATCGGTAGGGGCATCGGCTGTAAAAAAACCCTAACTTTCTGTAAAAAAAAATTCAAAATACCGAAATGCACACTTAAGCCTGAGCACGAGTTATAAGTTTGTTTTGCTTTAGAACAGCAAAAAGGATCTTGTAGCTCATTGGTAAGACCTTGCACTGCTGAACCAAAGCACCAGAGTTTAAATCCCATCAGCCACAATATCTTTTTATTTAAAATTCTTTTAATCTTTTAGAAGCCCAAGAGTCTACACGTGCACTACACGTAATAGCGTAAGTTACAGAATAATCAAACAGGTGAACTGAAGAATACCAAACGACCCCGACCCAATACCCCAATACCAACACCCCCCCCGTCGGAATTGGGCCGGCGACATTGCTTGAAAAACCGGAGACGCCAGTCCCCCCGTACCCAATGCTCTCCAAACTTCACCCACTGCACCTCTTCAGCTACCCCACTACTCCCTTATTGCTTGTTTACTCTGATTATTTCCAGAGAGCAATAAAATGCCCATTTAACCTCATTTTTAATGCATTTCCTTCACCTCTAAACCCTAATTTTCCCCTATAAATACCACCCTCAAATCACCCCTCCTCACTCACAAATCCCTACCCAAACTCTTTAGAAAATTCCCAAGTCTTTTGTGTGCAAGTGGAGTTAGTAAAGGACGAAGCTCCGACGAACTTCCGGCGAAAACACAAGGAGTTTCCGACAACGAAACAACGCACCAGCACCTCCCACCTCTTCCTGCTTCCTTCCTCTATCCGAACAATCAGTAAGTCCCTACTTCTTCCTCTTTTCTCTATTCTAAAAACATTCAAAACTAAAACCCGACGAAAGCGGAATTAGTCCGACTTCCGATTCGGTTTTCTTTAAAAACTATAAATTTTCTTAATCAAGGTACCTTCATATTGTTCATTAAACATTAATAAACTTATTTAATAAGTTTCATCAAAAAATATTGTTATATGCATCTTTTATCGCAATTTTACATTAAAATACCACAAACTTTAGTTTCCGACATAAACTCTATAATACCTTTGTACCTTTAGAAAACTCACGAGTTAATGACCTACCTTCTCACAACACACATATCTAACATAGCACGATAGAATTTGGGAACATACATTTGGAAAAATATAACTTTACATATAACTACCTTCAACTTATAAAACCTTTTTCTACAAGAAGTGTACTTTAACAAATCTTTGTGATTGTGCCTCTACAACCCATTTTGGGGAACCCGTTCAGTATGGTGCGGATTATCGCACATCCTCGGGCCCATTAGTGTTAGTTATATGTATGCCCTAGAGGCCATTACTGTACATTGGATGTATATTGTAGTGGATGCTGGGACATATATAGGGAGGACTTTCTTGCTCGACATGATAGTATGCTATCTGGTTGCTCTTTACCTTAACGTGTACACAGATTGTCTCTCTATTACATGTTGGTAAAGCCCTTAGGATGTGTACTTGACTACCTGGACTATTATGCGGATCATACTAGTGGGGACATGGTAGTCCATAAGTACATCCTTGAAAGTCCCTAGTCGTGGGTGTATCGAGATGGGGCATCGATATACCAGAGTAGACTCGCGTGTACCTTCTCGATCTATACAGATGGGCGATGGATGATCCCATATCCATCAGTGTTTGACATCAGAGATGATATACGGGTGCTCAGTAGAGACTGAGTACACTGGACGGACTCGCCGAGAACTCCCAGATGGTATTATACCTTACGTCAGATGGCAGTTCTCTGGTGACACTGGTACAGAGTAGTATGTTGACCCGAGATCGTCATAGAGTCTTGTGTGGTTCCCACTGTGCTTTGATTTCCATCTTACCACGTCCAAGAGGGCGTGCAAAACGGTGGTTTTTGGGTACAGTCCCGAGTCACATGGAGGCAATGAGCGATAGGAGGGGATTCGTCTCTCCCGGTATAGGGGGTTGATGTTGCGCTGTGTTCGATTGGCTATAACAGGAAATCCCTGGCCAGGGTTGCTGAGATTTACTGGTAAGTGTTACCAGTAGTTTCTCGAATTGTTATAGACCTCATATCGACACGACTTATCGAGCTATTGGGGTCTGACGTTTACCACCCCTAGGCGAGATATGCGACATATCAGACGAACAGACCGGACTGTACAGTAAGTGTTACTGGTTGGATTCACAGGAGTGTGAGCGGGCTTGCTCGTCAATCTTCTGATCGCTCAATACCCGGGTGGTGTTCATATCAGATTTTTGCATTTTCATACCGCCCAATTTTTATCACATTGCTTATCGGTAGGTACTCTTGAGCCGTGTTTGCTAGTCAATTGCAGGATACAGGTTCTCGGTTCTAAAACGGTGAAATTCATGGAAAACACGTCAAAAATCCGGGTTCCTGCCAACCACAGATAAAACACGGGTATCTGCTCTTTATCCGTCTGTTTCCACACACCAGTTTAGGAGACAAAATGGCAAATCGATTGTCACCTTCATACACAAGGCTCAATGGCAACACAAGTTCCAAGAAATCTACGCGGAGCTCAAGAAAATCTTGACAAAAAGTCCACCTTTCCCTCAACAGAAATTCTGGAAGAAATGTGGAAGTATTTTCAGAAAATACATGTACCAGACAAGCGGGGACAGCAGACCAGGGCATGGGCTTTCAGGGGTAGTTTGGAACTTTTGTAAAGAGGCAGTTTGTTGCCCTAGATTTCATTTTCCCTGCCTATAAATAGCCCAGAACTTTGTAAAGGAAAGGGTCCATAATCTTGTATTTTCTTTTCTAGGTTTACTATTGTTTCTTCTTCCTCTTCTCATCTCTTCACCATTAAAACTTGTAGTGAGCTTGTGAGTGAAGAATGATGAATAAAGAAGAACCGTTTATTATTTTGCTTGTCTTATTATCTTGTTAATTGTTGTAATTTTCATTTGTTAACTAGTTGTTGTTATTTCTTGTTGTTTCTTTCTTCTCTCTTTTTCTTTATCCTTAACACAACCATGATGCTTACGCTTGATCCTTGCCGAGGTGAGGTCGCAAATAGCTAGTTGTTATCTTCTAATCTCTTTCTTTCTATCTTCCTCTTTTGTTTTGTTTTATTTTTCCGTATCATGATATGTGAGTAGTTTCATACATGTTAGGGTAGGATAAGGGAAGTTTGAGAGAAGGAAATCTCTCTCACTCTTTCCTTGCCCAACAGCTTAATTCGACTCCCGTTAATTGAACCACAATCCGCTCCTTACGGCCCCCTATCCTACATGATAGCGGTGATTCCGTAGTGAGACCGGTTGTGGTTGAATTAACCGGAGGTTATGGCTAAGAGCCAAGAACGGACGGACAAGCACCAAAAGGAAGAACTTATGCGTTGGAAATCCTAGCTTATACTCGCAAGTTCCTTCCTAGTCGTGCTAATCCCCGTTGTTGCCGATTACCGTAACACCGATATTAAGAGGGGCAATGAAAGATGTGGGATACACCTAACTCAAACTAACATAATCCTAACCCTAACAAGCTCTCTTACATATCATTTTACCGCTTAACTAATCACAACAAAATCTGAAAAATTGGACTTAACTCGTTAAAGCACATAGAAAAAGATTCCCATCTCCCTGCGGACGACCCGTACTCAACCGGCTAGCTACGAGCGAAACCGTCTTGATTGCGGTATTTAACTAAAACTTGAACACGCAGAATCTCTAACAATCAAATGGCGCCGTTGCCGGGGAGACGGTAGTTTATTTCTTTGTGTAATTTCGGGTTAACTTGTGAATATAAAAACAACCGAAAAACAACAAAAAAAAATATATACTTTGTAAAAAAAATTATCTTGTTATTTTTTATTAGTTTTTGTGCAAGTGTGCAGGATAATACGGAGTTCAAGTTCAGTGCCAAAGACGTGGGAAGATAGACCCACATTTCGCGGCTACACCGCGACGGAAAAAACGAAGCATCCGGTCTACTGAAAAAATCTGGAGCATATACAGTGAGCAAATCAAAATTCAGCAAATTCATAAAAGAAGAGGACAACCACTGCAACAGACCCCAAAATTCCAGAGCCCCAACTCCACTTCCCTGCCGCGGATCCGCGGCATAAGTTGGCTTAGGCCGCGGATCCGCGGCCACTTGGTGGCTTCAGGGCCCCAAATTTCTCTGTAAGCTTCCCTGTTCTCCTCTCCACTCCTCTGAACTCCAATAAACTGTGTTTTCTGCAGATTTCTTTGCGCAAACTCTTCTCCCCCTTCCAATAAACTGTTCTTGTGCAGGATTCTTTGCGCCGCGCTAAAAATAAAAATTGTTTGCAGTTGATTTGTTACTGCTTTGCATTTCTTAATACGGACTTAAGGGGCTTGAAACCAATTCAGATTGGGTGGGGATTTCATCACCCTTCCCAGGACCCCAAAAATCACAAAAGCATATGCATTGTCCATTGTAAATTAAAAAATACTAGACTTCAGCCCTAAGGACTTCACGCTTATTAAGACAGAGGACTAGTTACAGGCATCGGCCGTTTATCCTATCTGACTTTTGCGGTGCCTAGGAAAGTGTGGCGAAGGCAAGTGGTTATTTAATTAAGGAACTTCGCGAAAGCGTTGGACAACCTCCCACTTACCTGGCACTTATCTGGCCGCATTAGACGGAGAAGAGGCGGTTTGAGGTCCTTTTTCTAGCCCTCTGGAACAGTTAGGAGCAGGTCTAGTTGACCTAGGCGACCCTAGATCTAGGTGAGATTGTGCATATCTTGTTTGTGATTACTTAAAGTCGTAAGTCCGTACATATTTCTGTAAATCTCTTTCTAAAAAAAAGAAAAAATCAAAAACTTTTATAAAAACTTGCCCTTTTGTCGCCAAAATCCATTTTTCACCCACCACCCATCACCTTTCTCCATTGACGTTTTCTTACCCTCACCTTCTCCGCTTTGACTACTAAACTCGTTTAGTGTATGTCCGCTTGGACTCGGGACACTAGCGCCCATCTAGTCCGCGTTACGTTAGTCGCTACCGACTACGCGATCGACTCAGACGTCGATACTCCGTCCACTCCTCTTTCACCCCTTCCTTTGCCGGCCAACTCCGACGTTGACCGGAATTCTGTTCATACATCTTCACCTTCACCTTCACCAACCTCTTCTTCCGCGATGTCAGGATTTAATCCAAACATCTCTTTGACTACCCCTGGATTGGCTCCACCTCCTACGGAGACCAATATCCCACCACCACCGCCTGTTGTAGCGCCGCAGCGAATCGCGCTCCAGGATCGTTTCTATCCCACCCGTTCTGCACTTCCCACCTGCCTTTCTCTTCCACCGGCCAATGGGGATAATTTTGATATTAAGCCCCACTTCATCAACATGCTCCCACGATTTCATGGGCTTGAATCTGAAGATGCCTATATCTTCATCAATAAATTTCAAAACGTCTGTGCCATGATGAAAACCACCCAGCTGTCGGACGATGCTATACGTCTACGGGTCATTCCGTTCACTCTATGCGATCTTGCTGAAAAATGGTTGTATAGCACCGCTTCCCACTCAATCACCAGCTGGGATGAGTTTGTTAAAGCGTTTCTCAAAAAGTTCTATCCAAATCATAAAACCACAAGGATTCGAAATGAAATCAACCAATTCTCTCAGCTTCCTTCTGAACCCTTCTGGAAGTGCTTTAACCGGTACAAAGACCTTCTTGTTCAGTGTCCTCACCACGGTATAGAGAAATGGAAACTTTGCCAAACCTTATACGAGGGCCTGAACCCAGCAACGAAGCAGTTGTTGGAAACCATCTGCCAGGGCCACTTCCTATCGAAATTTGACGAGGAAGCGTGGCAGCTTTTTGACGACCTTGCGGAGCAAACGCTACAATGGGAGAGCACCAGACCGACTTCTTCTTCTACCTCCACTTCTACCGGTCAGTCTAAGGTAGGAATTCACCAACTTGATATCTCTATTGCGATGAAAGCTGAAATGGCTGCAATAACGAGAAAGCTTGAAGCGATAGAGAGCAAATTTTCTTCTTCTGCTCCTGCTCCTGCCCCTATTCTCCCCCTTCGTACCATTTGCGCTTGTTGTTCCGATCCTTCCCACTTGACCGAAGAGTGTCCTTACAATCCACCCTCGCAAGGACATGATCAGGTTAATGCTGCATTCCAGCAAAGACCGAGTAATGATCCATACTCTTCCACCTACAATCCCGGTTGGAGGAACCACCCTAATTTCGCCTGGAATCAGAATCAGAATCAATTCCAGGGCAACAATTTCCAAAGGGCCCCTCCACCGCAACAATAAGCGCAACAACAAACTCAACATCAATATCAGCAGCCCTTCCAACCCCAACCTTTCCAAAATCAGACGAACAACTTTGCACCCAACAATTCTTTTCCACCAAACAACTTTGTTCCGTCAAATAACGATAAGGTTTCCTCGCTAGAACGAAGTCTGGAGGCGTTCGTTAAACAATCGACCCAATCCACTGCCAACATCCAGTCTTCCATTCAGTCCTTAGTGCAACACACTGCCGCTCACGGGCAAAGCATCAAGTCCATCGAGGCCCAGATTGCACAGCTGAATGCGGCCTTAAGCGAGCGAGAGAAGGGGAAGCTCCCGTCCCAGCCACTCCCAAATCCCGATCACCCACATAATGCACATGTTGCTCTTGAACAACAGAACCATAATGTGAGTGCCGTGACCACACTGAGATCGGGAAGGATGCTGCATAACAACATTGGCACACGGATCAACGATGACACCCCGGCCGCTTCTTCTTCTTCTTCTTCTTCCTCGTCTTCTGAGCCTATTCTCCGTTCTTCACAAGGCTCTCCTTCCTCTTCTTCTGCTCTGAACGGACCCACTTCTCACTCCATGAAAACACCTGTTCTGGGATCCGTTCCAACTCCACAATCTCCTCCTCCAGCATTAGACTCAACCAATTTTCAAAATGTTCCATTTCCAAACCGGTTGAGGTCTAACAAAAAAAATCCACAAATGGAGAAGATTCTGGAGTTATTTAAGCAAGTTAACATTAACATTCCTCTTTTAGATGCTGTCCAACAAGTCCCGTCTTACGCGAAAATCTTAAAGGACTTGTGCACGAAAAAGAGGAAGTCTCAGGTACCAAAGAAAGTTTTCTTGGCTAGTGCTGTGAGTGATGCTCTTACCCAATCTTTACCACAAAAACGGAAGGACCCTGGCTGTCCTACGATTTCAATTACCATTGGGGATAAGAACATCAACCGCGCACTATTAGATCTTGGTGCCAGTGTTAACCTACTTCCGTATTCAGTATACGAGCAATTAGGCGTCGGAGAGTTGAAACCCACGCACTGTACTCTCCAAATGGCCGACCGATCGATCACCCATCCTAGGGGTGAGCTGGAGGATGTGTTAATCAGAGTCCGGGACTTCATATTCCCCGTTGACTTCATTGTATTAGATACACAGCCTGTAGCTAACCCCCGGAATCAAATTCCGGTGATACTCGGTCGCCCATTTCTCGCAACCTCAAATGCTGTGATCAATTGTCGCAATGGTTCGATGAACCTCTCTTTTGGAAATATGACGATTGAACTCAACATTTTAGGTTGTGGAATCAGCCCGCCGAACCTAATGCTCATATACTGGACGTCTGCTCGATCCAGGAGATCACCACAGAAGAGTGTGAATTCGAGGAGTTTCTGTTTGATCACGATAATCTTGACGCCACTAGTGCGTTTCTCTTCGAACCTGCTGCTATTTTTGCGCCCGACAACGACTACGAGTGTTTCACGTTCTCGAATGATCTTAGCTGCGCACAACCCGAGTTTGAATCCTTCGACTTTCCGGATGAGTTACCTGAACCATCCAACTCGGTTGCCTACACTCGTTTTGAACCTTTGCTGGAGTCCTTTAAGTTCGAGACCTTTGCACCAATCTTGCCTTCCATCGTTTCACCTCCAACGCTCGAACTCAAGCCTTTGCCGTCTCACCTTAAGTACGCTTACTTAGGTGAGAACGAGACCCTCCCTGTCATCATCTCAGCTTCTCTAGCTCCAGAGCAAGAGAAAGCCCTTCTCGCGGTCTTGCACAGCAACATGCAAGCTTTTGGCTGGTCCATGGCAGACATCAAGGGGATTAGTCCCCTGATCGTTGAGCATCACATTCATCTGATGCATGATGCCAAACCAGCCTGGGATCTACAAAGACGTCTCAATCCAGTCATGAAAGAGGCTGTGAAGAAGGAGATCGTAAAATGTCTAGATAGTGGTATCATTTACCCTATCTCTGATAGCCAGTGGGTTAGCCCCATTCATGTTGTCCCCAAGAAGTCGGGCATCACGGTCATCACTAACGAGGCGAACGAGTTAATCCCTACTCGCACCCAAACTGGGTGGCGAGTTTGCATTGATTACAGAAAACTCAACGCCGCAACGCGGAAAGACCATTTTCCGCTACCTTTCATTGACCAAATGCTTGAATGATTGGCCAGACACGAGTACTACTGCTTTCTTGATGGCTACTCTGGCTATAATCAAATTCCCATCGCCGAAAAAGACCAGGACAAGACCACTTTCACTTGTCCTTTCGGCACGTTTGCATATCGACGCATGCCCTTTGGGTTATGCAATACGCCCGCTACCTTCCAGCGGTGTATGATGGGAATCTTCTCAGACATGGTGGAAAAATTTCTGGAGATTTTCATGGATGACTTCTCCATCTTCGGCGATTCCTTCAACGAGTGTTTGCTGCATCTTGACGCTGTCCTTACCCGATGTAAGGACAATAATCTCACTTTGAATTGGGAGAAATGCCACTTCATGGTGCGCGAAGGTATTGTCTTAGGACATATCATCTCGCAAAATGGCATAGAGGTTGACAAAGCAAAGATTGAGGTCATTTCCAATCTGCCTCCTCCCTGATGCGTCAGAGATATCCGAGCCTTCCTTGGCCATGCCGGTTTCTATAGACGGTTCATCAAGGACTTTAGCAAGATTGTTAGGCCCTTGACTCTTTTGCTGGCCAAGGACACGCCATTCGACTTCAACTCGAGCTGTGCGACTGCATTCGAGTCATTGAAATGCTCACTCACTTCTGCTCCCGTTCTTTCTTCACCTGACTGGACGCACCCATTTGAGATTATGTGCGATGCATCTGACTTTGCCATTGGTGCTGTCCTTGGACAACACATCAACAAGATGCCGCACGTAATCTATTATGCGAGCCGAACCCTGAACGACGCCCAACTCAACTATACAACAACTGAGAAGGAATTCTTAGCTGTTGTATTTGCTTTAGAAAAGTTCAGGCCCTACCTCGTCGGCTCTCCAGTCATTGTCTACACAGACCATTCAGCTCTGCACCATCTTTTTGCGAAGAAAGATGCAAAATCTCGGTTAATACGTTGGATCCTCTTACTTCAAGAGTTTGACCTTGTCATTAAGGACAAACGAGGATGTGAAAACGTAGTTGCCGACCATCTCTCACGACTTCCTTCTTCGCCTTCGCTTCCAATTCCGATCAACGACGTTTTCCCGGATGAACAGCTCTTGACAGTATCTTGCGAACCCTGGTTCGCCGATATTGTGAACTATTTGGCCACAGGATTACTACCGACTGAATGGTCAAGTCAGGACAGACTTCGCTTCTTATCCCAAGTAAAACATTTTTACTGGGACGAACCCTATTTGTTCAAATACTGTCCCGACCAGATTATTCGTCGGTGTGTCCCTGACGAGGAATTCAAGAGTGTGCTGTCATTTTGCCACGATCAAGCGTGTGGCGGGCATTTTGGGCCCAGAAAGACAGCTGAGAAGATCTTGCAATGTGGTTTCTACTGGCCACAACTCTTCAAAGATGCTCATGACTATTGCAAGACTTGCTCCCGGTGCCAACACATGGGCCGGATATCCCGGAGGAACGAGATGCCGCTCCAACCGATCTTGGTTGTGGAGATTTTCGATGTTTGGGGGATAGATTTCATGGGGCCGTTTCCCAGCTCTTTTGGGAACTTGTACATCCTTCTCGCTGTTGATTACGTCTCTAAATGGGTCGAGGCTGTGCCCAGCTGGAGTAACGACAACAAGGTTGTCATTAGGTTCCTTAAAGAAAACATTTTCTCCCGGTTTGGGCACCCCTGAGCGATCATTAGCGACAATGGAAGTCATTTCTGCAACAAGACTTTCGAGGCCTTGATGCGGAAATACTCCATTAATCATAAGCTCTCTACGCCCTACCACCCCCAAACCTGCGGGCAGGCCGAAGTTTCAAATCAGCAAATCAAGCAGATAGTGGAGAAGACGGTTTCCAAGAACCGTAAGGATTGGTCGCTGAAACTCACTGATGCCCTTTGGGCCTTTCGAACCGCTTATAAGACCGACCTTGGCATGTCTCCCTATCGGCTTGTGTACGGAAAAGCCTGCCACCTACCTGTCGAAATAGAGCATCGCGCATTTTGGGCGATAAAAGAGCTGAATCTGTCTCTCGAAGATGCGGGCAGCCATCAGAAGCTGCAGTTGAACGAACTAAGCGAGCTTAGGGATGAGGCTTACGATAACGCGGTTGTCGTTAAGAACCGAACGAAGGTGTTTCACGATAAACACCTTTTGCGCAAAACCTTCGTACCTGGTCAACAGGTACTGCTTTACGACACCCGACTTCACTTCCATCCAGGAAAGCTCAGATCTCGCTGGAAAAGGGCCGTATTTTGTGCGGAATGTGTATCCGCAGGGCGCTGTGGATTTTGAAAATCCAAAGGACGGTTCATTTTTCAAAGTGAATGGACACCGACTAAAACCGTACCTTAGCGCCGAACCAACAGAGGAGCTCCTGTTCTTACAGGAGCCGGTTTACCCTGCCTAATCTTCCTCTGCCTACCTCCAAACTTCGGTTATCCAGCCAAGAACAGTGGACACTGTTCCAAATAAGTTTGGGGGTATGTATAAACCATTTTGTAGATATTTGTGTATATTCTTTTTCTTTTTCTTTTCTTTAAAAACCAAAAAAAAAAAATTGTGTATCGCTAACCGACATTTTTGACCCTTCAAATGATCTCTTCATGCAATAACAGTGAGGACACTGTCCAGTTTAAGTTTGGGGGTACGCTCGATACGCATTTCTTACCTTCGCATTCATATGTATATTTTGTATCTGCATATTAAAATTCATAAAATCCATAAAAATCTGAAAATTTTCTAAAAACATAAAAACTTTTCTGTCAAGTTAGCTTGTGGAAGAACTCTGATTCAAAATTTCGACGGTTTTTGTTTGAAAAAATAGGAATAACTAAATCTTATGTTTAGATTTTAAAAACCTGAAAGATAACTCTCCTTTGAAGTTAACTATAGCTGATATACGTCTTTACATCACACTACACGTGTCGTGAGTTTTTGGAAATTAGATGACAAGTCTTTTATGTTTAAAAACTTTTAAACAGATAAATGATTTTCTGAGGATCAAATAGGTTTGTTCTGAAATAAGTAATATCAAGAATAGTTTATGAAGTAAAGCGAATATGAAGGAATGTTATTGATGCCGTAATTGGAACTAAGTCTGAAAAATAACCCATCTGAAACTTGATTGGAATGATTACACACCGAACCGACTAAACACGTCTTTTATCCAAAAAATAATGGAACTACCGGTTATATCTCCGTTCGTATTAAATCATCTGATTTTCACGCCAAACTGTCTTTTGTTTTTGGACCTAGATAACTTGAGTAATTAAGTCCGCTGGTGTGTTTCTACACCTAATGCCCTAAAATCAACTGGTTTGGGTGCATTGGCCCAAAGCTCACTAAGAAACCTAGAAAGTCCAGATTAAAACAAAGTCAAGCAAGTGTTCTCTCTGAGTTAAAATTCCTAACGGTTCTTTGTGTGAGAATAATCTTGATAAAAAGACAGGCTTTTATAAAAAAAAAATTTAACGGAGATATGAAGGTTTTATTCTATGATAAAGACTATTGCACGTTCACAGAGCTGTGTATGAAATGAAAATAAGAAAAAGGTGGAGTAAAAAATACGACTTAGTTTCCTGTTAAGGAAGATAGAAATTCTGAAGTTGAAACCTTACTGGAAAACGAAACTTGAAAAATGCTTAACTCTTTATAAAACTTATGTGATCCTTTTAAAATTGTTATCTGGGCTTTATTGTGCGACATAATGACTTTAATCGATCCTTCTGGAACTTAACGACACTATTTGCACTGCACGTAAAGACATATAAAATCTGTAGTTAAATAAGAAGCGAGGTGTGAAAAATAAAGGTTCGATGGTCTAAACTTAGGATTATAGAATTGTTATTTTCTGAAACAAAACTTTAGGGTTTGAATCTTAGTTATTTTACAAAACCAACTTGACCGGATTTTGTGGGTAGTATCCGCTGAAAACCCACAGGAGACAACACTCCTCCTACTAGGGACACCTAGAGGTTTAACGGGTTGTTGCACATGCTCAGTGCAATCGCGTTCCCTGCGAAAGTGAGGTTAGGAAATTTTTTTGAATAATTTGGCTTTGCTCGGGACGAGCAAATGATAAGTTTGGGGTATTTGTTCATATCAGATTTTTGCATTTTCATACCGCCCAATTTTTATCACATTGCTTATCGGTAGGTACTCTTGAGCCGTGTTTGCTAGTCAATTGCAGGATACAGGTTCTCGGTTCTAAAACGGTGAAATTCATGGAAAACACGTCAAAAATCCGGGTTCCTGCCAACCACAGATAAAACACAGGTCTCCGCTCTTTATCCGTCAGTTGCCACACACCAGTTTAGGAGACAAAATGGCAAATCGATTGTCACCTTTATGCACAAGGCTCAATGGCAACACAAGTTCCAAGAAATCTACGCGGAGCTCAAGAAAATCTTGACAAAAAGTCCACCTTTCCCTAAACAGAAATTCTGGAAGAAATGTGGAAGTATTTTCAGAAAATACATGTACCAGACAAGAGGGGACAGCAGACCAGGGCATGGGCTTTCAGGGGTAGTTTGGAACTTTTGTAAAGAGGCAGTTTGTTGCCCTAGATTTCATTTTCCCTGCCTATAAATAGCCCAGAACTTTGTGAAGGAAAGGGTCCATAATCTTGTATTTTCTTTTCTAGGTTTAGTGTTGTTTCTTCTTCCTCTTCTCATCTCTTCTCCATTAAAACTTGTAGTGAGCTTGCGAGTGAAGAATGATGAATAAAGAAGAACCGTTTATTATTTTGATTGTCTTATTATCTTGTTAATTGTTGTAATTTTCATTTGTTAACTAGTTGTTGTTATTTCTTGTTGTTTCTTTCTTCTCTCTTTTTCTTTATCCTTAACACAACCATGATGCTTACGCTTGATCCTTGCCGAGATGAGGTCGCAAATAGCTAGTTGTTATCTTCTAATCTCTTTCTTTCTATATTCCTCTTTTGTTTTGTTTTATTTTTCCGTATCATGATGTGTGAGTAGTTTCATACATGTTAGGGTAGGATAAGGGAAGTTTGAGAGAAGGAAATCTCTCTCACTCTTTCCTTGCCCAACAGCTTAATTCGACTCCCGTTAATTGAACCACAATCCGCTCCTTACGGTACCCTATCCTACATGATAGCGGTGATTCCGTAATGAGACCGGTTGTGGTTGAATTAACCGGAGGTTATGGCTAAGAGCCAAGAACGGACGGACAAGCACCAAAAGGAAGAACTTATGCATTGGAAAGCCTAGCTTATACTCGCAAGTTCCTTCCTAGTCGTGCTAATCCCCGTTGTTGCCGATTATCGTAACACCGATATTAAGAGGGGCAATGAAAGATGTGGGAGACTCCTAACTCAAACTAACCTAATCCTAACCCTAACAAGCTCTCTTACATATCATTTTACCGCTTAACTAATCACAACAAAATCTGAAAAACTGGACTTAACTCGTTAAAGAACATAGAAAAAGATTCCCATCTCCCTGCGGACGACCCGTACTCAACCGGCTAGCTACGAGCGAATCCGTCTTGATTGCGGTATTTAACTAAAACTTGAACACGCAGAATCTCTGACAATCAGGTGGCCGCTACGTTTAGCAGACCGCTTGCGGCTTGTGGGTGTTTGATATGATCATCACCTGCTGCCGGCGTATTGACGAGTCTTTAGAGTTCTACACAGAGGTTTCCTGGCTCAAGCGAAACGAAATAGAAGCGCATATGAGATATGTGCGGGACCGAGAATAATGCGTGTATGTGATACCGTATTCCATTCTCGCGATGAATGTATCGAATGGTTATATGCGATATAACCTAGTTATCGAATCGAGGGTTGATTCGATAAGCCGATACATTGGATACTAGTCGGTTATATGCGATATGACCGGATCGTTAAATCAAGTGTTGATTTAATGATTTAATGAATAATTATATATTTGATATATTACTTTGCATTAACTAGTATCGGTTCACTTTTAAATGGATTTTCTCACTTGTTTGTGCACATTGTATATATGATATATTTTTTGTGCACAAGATTGTATCATGTTTGATGATACATGCTAGTTTGGGTTTGTGTAAAGAATTAAACCATGGTTACTTAAGTGGTTAGGGTTTCATTTCCTTTTCTCATTTATTTATCTATTTATTCTTTTTGGAAAAATATTAAGCATAAAGAAAAATTGTGGTTTTCTTTGGAAGCATTTTGAAGCTTCATGAAGCTTTGACTAAGTCACCATTTTGTCTCATGCTTAACCCTAACCATTCCACTTAACCATGATTCATTCTCTACACTTAACCATGGTTTGAATATGATAAGTATTCATTTTTCTTTTGGATTTAAAAATACTTATGATATTTTCTTCTTCTTCTTCTTCATGAGCAAGAAAGAAAAGCTTTCTACTTCAATGGCAACTCTTGAAAATGAGTGAGAAATCCAATTCTAAAGTGAACCCACTTCCTATTTCTTCATCCTCTACCTCTTGCCAAGTAGTAGAGTGTGTTTTCTTCACAAGTTTCATGACTTGGTGAAGTGGGAGCTTGATCTTGTGATGCCTCGACGTAGATCATCTTCGGCATCGTCGTCGATGACCTAGCCCGCTTTTTCTCCGATGAAGCCGATGCAAGAGTCATGGTTCGATTTGGACAGTTGAGAGGACTTCATCATGGAGCTATGGAGGTGGAGAACCGGATCTACAAAGGTTGTATTTCCGTTCACTTAGTTAATTTGTTAACTAGTTGCTTGATTCGCCTAAACTTCTAGCCAACGATCCGTATTAGGGTTTCTCGGCACCCGTTAAATTAGAAATTGGCATGATTGATGCCTTGTAAGACCTCTTGAGAGTGCCTAGGAACCTTTCACTGGTATCAGAGCCTAGCTAGAGCCTTAGGCGATGCGTAGACGCAGTTTGAAGTCCGATCGAACCAAAACCCGAACCCGAAACATGCTCTCTGGACTTTTTCTAAAAACTGGGTTTTTTCCAAATTAAAAATGCCTAAAAAATTCAGCAGGAAATTGTAAGAATTACTGTTCAAATACGACACTGTTTGGAGCTTAAACAGCCGCGGAACCGCGGCATGAGCTGGCTCGTGCGGCGGTTCCGCCGCCACTTGATGACGTCAGCCCTAACTATTTGCACAGTAATTCCTATTTAACTGTGCTGAGTTCTCTGGGTATTTTTAAATTTTATTCAAGAGTTGAATTTTCTGGGGTTGTTTTGGGGATTCGGTGTTTCGATCGGAGTATCAGATTTTGTCTATGTGGCTTTCCGGATAAATTTTAGAATATGTTAAAAAGTTCGACCGGATATAAATACCCAATTTTTCCCCTGTCGGGAAATTTCCAAGTGTTGGATTTTTCCGTAGTTTAACGACGTTCTAAGTAGTGCAAGTAACGTGATGGTCCCTCTAGAAGACAACAAACCTTAACTCGATTATGTGACCGTTTTGAACTGCCCTTTGAACCTTCGGGTTTGGGGCAGTACGGCGTGCCACATGTGAGGCGTTGGCTTGACCCTTCTACGGCTGGACCGTTGATACTGAGGCACGAACTGAATGTTTTTAGACTTGTTTCATGTGTTGATCTGTATCCGGAAAACTTGGGTGTTTGACTGTTCGATCGGAAAGTTTAACATTTTCTATTTATCCGGAATGTGATACAATAATTGGAATTCACAATAAGTTATGAGATAACTAAATGAATGTTATAAACACTGCAGTTTAGTCTCACTTGATCGGTTGCCACGGAATTTTGATGTGATCAAAAGTCCGTCGCACTCACGTAGCGTACGCGGATACTCGCCGGGTAAACTTAATAGACAGCCTCACTCCATAGCCCCGACCAAGTGACTGTAGGAGAACCCCGTCGCCGAAAGCATCCGTTCGGGTGCTCGCGGTAGCGGTGTTCCGCCTTGGTGCACTTCGTCGACGGCATCGGGGATGCGACCGTCTACTAAAGTTTGCGATGAGTATTCGATCAGGATGTCGGGAATCTTGTTGAATTACCCGACTTGATATTGAAAAGTGTTTTCGATAATGAGACTAAAATGCGGGGTTTATAATTGTTAGGCATGTGATGTCTAAGTAATTCATTTGGTCAGGCATGCGATGTCTGAGGTGGTTGTGGATTCCAACTGTTGTAGTTTTACACTTTCTTTTCTGTGACCGTAAGTGTAATATGTGATATCGCCGGTTTTGTTGCTATATGTCAACGACAATTGGGATGCGCATATTTACTTACGTTGATGACATGTGATGTTATGTGTTGCTGGATATGTTATATTGGATCGTCGTGTTTGAATAGCCGGGGGGTTTTTATGTGAGATGAGTGTTTTTTATTTTCATTCATGTAAAAACTTGTATGTAATATTCTTTTATTGGGGGACTTCCAGGTTGCGGAAGTTGTCACCTTTTGTATATTATTTACTTTTCCGCACTAGGACAGACCCAAGGAGGAGGGCACAAGTAACCGGGTTCTGGAGTCCAGTGGGAGACCAACTCGAGGAGTCGAGTCCGGGTCTCCTGACTCTAGAATTGGTAGGGTTGCTTGCCGCTCTCGTAGGGGTCTAGGGGTGTGGGTTTGGCTATTCATCACGACCGTGGAATCCGTGTTTTGTACTGGCTCGTATTGAAAACACGGACGTCCTAGTATATCCAATATTTCATATGATTCTTCTGCTGCGATATCTGTGATGTGATCATGTGATGTTCTGTGATAGATACAGTATATAGTATATATGATATATTATATAGACGTTACTTATGTTTTACACCCGTGCTAGCCCTGCCCTGCTCTGCCGTTAGTTACCTAACCTAACGGTGCACGAGGGGACATCGAGACGAATGCGGATGGCATAAGCGTACGTCGTATTTATCTGTGATGTTTAGGTACTTAAATGATGGGACTTCATTAATATGATTAATGAAATAAAAGAAACCTAAGATGTTGTAGAATCGAATTTCAAAAATAAAACAGGTAGCTATAGTTCTTGCTTTGCACAGCGGTATATACGATATATCCTGCACCTTATTCGATGAGGAAAGGACCGAGATCCCTTGACCGGGAGTGACTCCTTTAGCAATAACTGGCAGATGCTACACACTCGGTTTGTCTTTTAATTGCTTTTAAGAGTTTTTGCTTTGCACAGTGATATATATGATATATCCCGCACCTCATTCGACGAGGAAAGGACCGACGATCCCTTCACCGGGAGTGACTCCTTTAGCAAAACTAGAAAAGCCTCAAAAACACTCCATTTCAAAATTCATTCGATCCTACAACGATATCAAGTTCATTACGCAATTTCTGAAAAACCTGCGTAGCCCTCCGTCATTTCAGATAAGTACTAGTTAGTATTCGTGCTGCGGTAGTTTGGCCTCCGTCAAGGCGCAGTGTACGGTAGCTAACTAGTGCTTATCTGATAGCATATGATGCGATTGGATTAGGGTATTCGTACGGCGTTGTTTGGCCTCCGTCAAGGGTCGTGCGGGTGGGTTTAATTCAATCAGGAAATGACGGGTTGAACTTGACTAGCGGACTATGGGTTGTTTGGCCTCCATCAAGGTCATAGGACGCTAGGGGCAAAATATTATCGGGAATTTCAAGTGTTGAAATTTGCAATGAGATTGCATACCTTCTATGAGATAGTTGGATCCCGATACCCGCTGCGAGTAAGAGTTACTCCTGGGAGAGTTTTACACATTACAATTAGCCGATCAAGTAGGTGTCTAGAAAGGTGTTAACAAGGTTACGCCTCTGGGAAAACGAGGTTTACATTAATTAGGTTCGTGCGAAAGCACGGGGGACCTCCCTCAAAGTACCGACACTGGCCTGGCTGAAAGATTGGCGAACTTGTAGTGTGTAATTAATCCCGGCTAGTCTTTCCTTTTAGGGTTTGAAGGAAGATTTGATAAAAAGCAGTGGGAGCCATCCTGATTAGATAAAATAATAACCAATCTATTCTTGCAAGAGCATACGCTGAGTGTTTTCTTCTCTCTCTCTCCAGGTAGCGACCATATCATGCCTTAATCAAGATAATAATACGGAATATTGACCGAACCCGCTTGTTATACTGAGCTGGGGAACGTTGGTCCCGCTCCAACTTATAATTGTTATAAGACAGAGCAGGAAATTGGGGAATACCAGATTTCCCGTGCCGTCCAAACGAAGAGAGTGCATGTTGATGCATCATCTTCGGGTGTGTTCATTACAAAGAACTGTTTCTCAGTATCCTCCAAATCCTGGGTATATGATACCGGAACAGGATCCCAGATATATAATCGGTTACATAGGGCTACAGATAGGTAAAGAACTGAGAACGGGTGATAAGTTTCATGAGGCAGAAAACGGGGCAAGTGTTGCAGCCAGGTCTGTTGGTCACTGTCACCCTGTATTGTAATACATTATTCTGAACGAATGTTATTAGATACCGAACCTGATATACAAAATCATATCAGTTTCTTTATTGGTAAAGAAATGATAAAATTTTGTATTGTTGGATAATGTTTTGAACATTTCCTATATCAAAAGTTGATCGGTTCAGGCACATTATCTAAAGGCATTAATGTTCTAAATCAAACAACAGTTCTTAGTATACAGAACACACACAAGATGAAGAGTTCAGAAATGAACGAATCCTTCTTGAGGCTTTGTAGACTAGGTCACATCAATGCGACCCGACTAGCTAAGTTACATTTAGATGCATATTTAAATCAGTTTGAATTTACATCTTATGAAAACTTGCCAGTCATGTCACAGAGATAAGATGACCACAGCTCTGTTTATTGGAAACAGAGAAAGAGTTAGTGAACTCTTGGGATGATACATTTAGATGTATGTAAGGTCTCCTGTCTACATAAGCCAGGACAGGTTCTTTGTACTTCGTTACATTCTATGATAATCTCTCAAGATTCAGACATATGTTCCTGTTGAAACACAAGTCCGAACCTTTTGAGATATTCACAGAATATGATTTAGATGTAGAGAACCAATACGGGTATAAGTATTATGTCCTTTGATGAGGTCAGGGAGGAGAATACTTGAGCACGGAAATCCTGGACTATTCTAAAGAAGAATGAGATTCTCTCTCAGCATTACTCCTCCGTATACACCATAGCACGATGGTATATCGGGGCGGAGCAATCACACCCTATATGATAAGGTGCGCTCTATGATGAGTACTACTGAGTTACCTATTTCCTTTAGGGTGTTATGCACTTGAGAAGATGCATACATATTGAATAGGGTTCCAATCAAATCAGTTTCCTACCACTCCATATGAGATATTGAAAGGGAAGAGCCCATTTCTTAAGTTAGTTAAGATTTGGGGTTGTCCAGCCTATGTCTAAAAGCAAAATCTGGACAAGCTCGAGGCAAAGTCTGTTATGTAGAACTAGAAAAGTTCTAGCTATACAAAATACAGCAGATGATTTGGTACAACCAAAGGATTCAGTAGATACCAACGAACCCCAGCCTCTCCGCCGATCTAGTAGGGTTCCTCATCCACCTGAGAGATACTTCGGTTTCTCTATGACAGTGGGAGCGAGGATTGCATCATGAGATGATGACCCAACTAGTTTCGAACTGGCCATCAGGAGTGGGACTCTGTAAGAATGGCTGGATGCTTAGCGATCTGAGATCGAATCCATGTACACCAACAAAGTATGGACTTTGGTTGCTATATCTGAAGGGTTAAATCCCCATTAGGAGCAAGTATATCTTGAGAAGATTACTTGGTGTAGATGGAAAAGTTGAGACTTTCAAAGCTAGACTTGTTAAAAGTTTGCATCATTGACCAGGTGTGGATAATGATGAAACCTTTTCAAGTAGCTATGCTTAAGTCCATCCAGATCCTACTTGCCACGGCTACATACCATGACTACGATATCTGGTGGTTGGGTGTCATGACAGCTTTTCTAAATGATGTTTTAGAAGAGGGAGTCTATAAGTACACAGCCAGAGGACCTCGTAGACAGTGGGAGCTGCGGAAACGTGTGCAAGATGCTTTATAGGATAAAGCAGGCATCGCGGAGTTGGAACATCTATTTTGATGAATTAGTCAAAGAAGTTGACATCATCAAAATGGTAGATGAACCTTGTATAAACAAAAAGGTAGTAGGGAGTATGGTGACGATCCTCGTAGAGTACGTGGATGACATACTCTAGATAGGGAAGGAGTTTCCTATGCTACACTCGATCAATCTCCGCTTATCACAGGATTCTCCATATAGGATCAAAGTGACACCTCCTAAATCCTGAGTTTTCATCTATGAGATAGATGTTATTTGGGTGTTAGTATACTCACTAGCTGTAGTGAGATGGTATCAATTGATCCTGGGGAAAATCGCTGGAAGTGTTCCAGGGTGATAAAAACGACTGAATGTCAGTCACAGGCATTTTCTTAACCCTCAGTAAAGGGACGGTATGTTGGAAGAGTTCCAAGCTAGATACCGTGATATACTAGACGATAAAGGCAGGATACATCGCTACTTAAGATGCTACCAAAGAGGCTGTTTGGGTGTATATTGGTTCATGAGATGAACTATGTTCCTCCCATTGTGTGACAATGGAGTTGTGGCTTATGCCAAGGAACACAGGTCCCATCAGTGATCCAGACATATTCTAAGGCAGTATCACTTGATCATGGAGATGGTTGATCTCTAAGGGATCGAGGTTAGGAGAGTAGACTCAGAGGACAACACGGCGGATCCACTCACGAAGGCCTATTCCCAGAGAAAGACTTTTATGGGATGGTTGAGTATGAGATACTACAACCACTGCTACAGATGGCCCTAGTGCAAGCGGGAGATTGTTAGTTATATGTATGCCCTAGAGGCCATTACTGTACATTGGATGTATATTGTAGTGGATGCTGGGACATATATAGAGAGGACTTTCTTGCTCGACATGATAGTATGCTATCTGGTTGCTCTTTACCTTAACGTGTACACAGATTGTCTCTCTATTACATGTTGGTAAAGCCCTTAGGATGTGTACTTGACTACCTGGACTATGATGCGGATCATACTAGTGGGAACATGGTAGTCCATAAGTACATCCTTGAAAGTCCCTAGTCGTGGGTGTATCGAGATGGGGCATCGATATACCAGAGTAGACTAGCGTGTACCTTCTCGACCCATACAGATGGGCGATGGATGATCCCATATCCATCGGTGTTTGACATCAGAGATGATATACGGGTGCTCAGTAGAGACTGGGTACACTGGACGAACTCGCCGAGAACTCCCAGATGGTATTATACCTTACGTCAGATGGCAGTTCTCTGGTGACACTGGTACAGAGTAGTCTGTTGACCCGAGATCGTCATAGAGTCTTGTGTGGTTCTCACCGTGCTTTGATTTCCATCTTACCACGTCCAAGAGGGCGTGCAAAATGGTGGTTTTTGGGTACAGTCCCGAGTCACATGGAGGCAATGAGCGATAGGAGGGGATTCGTCTCTCCCGGTATAGGAGGTTGATGTTACGCTGTGTTCGATTGGCTATAACAGGAAATCCCTGGCCAGGGTTGCTTAGATTTACTGGTAAGTGTTACCAGTAGTTTCTCGAATTGTTATAGACCTCATATCGACACGACTTATCGAGCTATTGGGGTCTGACGTTTACCACCCCTAGGAGAGATATGCGACATATCAGACAAACAGACCGGACTGTACGGTAAGTATTACTGGCTGGATTCACAGGAGTGTGAGCGGGCTTGCTCGTCGATCTTCTGATCGCTCAATACCCGGGTGGCCGTTACGTTTAGCAGACCGCTTGCGGCTTGTGGGTGTTTGATATGATCATCACCTGCTGCCGGCGTATTGACGAGTCTTTAGAGTCCTACACAGAGGTTTCCTGGCTCAAGCGAAACGAAATAGGAGCGCATATGAGATATGTGCGGGACCGAGAATAATGCGTGTATGTGATACCGTATTCCATTCTCGTGATGAATGTATCGAATGGTTATATGCGATATAACCTAGTTATCGAATCGAGGGTTGATTCGATAAGCCGATACATTGGATACTAGTCGGTTATATGCGATATGACCGGATCGTTAAATCAAGTGTTGATTTAATGATTTAATGCATAATTATATATTTGATATATTACTTTGCATTAACTAGTATCGGTTCACTTTTAAATGGATTTTCTCACTTGTTTGTGCACATTGTATATATGATATATTTTTTGTGCACAAGATTGTATCATGTTTGATGATACATGCTAGTTTGGGTTTGTGTAAAGAATTAAACCATGGTTACTTAAGTGGTTAGGGTTTCATTTCCTTTTCTCATTTATTTATCTATTTATTCTTTTTGGAAAAATATTAAGCATAAAGAAAAATGGTGGTTTTCTTTGGAAGCATTTTGAAGCTTCATGAAGTTTTGACTAAGTCACCATTTTGTCTCATGCTTAACCATTCCACTTAACCATGATTCATTCTCTACACTTAACCATGGTTTGAATATGATAAGTATTCATTTTTCTTTTGGATTTAAAAATACTTATGATATTCATTTCTTTCTTCTTCTTCTTCATGAGCAAGAAAGAAAAGCTTTCTACTTCAATGGCAACTCTTGAAAATGAGTGAGAAATCCAATTCTAAAGTGAACCCACTTCCTATTTCTTCATCCTCTACCTCTTGCCAAGTAGTAGAGTGTGTTTTCTTCACAAGTTTCATGACTTGGTGAAGTGGGAGCTTGATCTTGTGATGCCTCGACGTAGATCATCTTCGGCATCGTCGTCGATGACCTAGCCCGCTTTTTCTCCGATGAAGCCGATGCAAGAGTCATGGTTCGATTTGGACAGCGGAGAGGACTTCATCATGGAGCTATGGAGGTGGAGAACCGGATCTACAAAGGTTGTATTTCCGTTCACTTAGTTAATTTGTTAACTAGTTGTTTGATTCGCCTAAACTTCTAGCCAACGATCCGTATTAGGGTTTCTCGGCACCCGTTAAATTAGAAATTGGCATGATTGATGCCTTATGAGACCTCTTGAGAGTGCCTAGGAACCTTTCAATTAGAGTGAGATGCAGACCTCCGCAAGGAGCATACGATCTCGAAAGATTTTAATACATTTTCCTTTAGAAAAATGTGATTTCTATTATAAATAAAACTTATATTTTTATAAATAAATATATATGTAATTAATATCAAAATACCTATTTTTAAATTTTTAATATTCTATATTTCCAAAAATTCAAGAAAAACATCTCAATTACAAGAAAATACCATACAATTCCAATATTTCAAATAAATACCTTATGCTTTAAAACTAGGTTATATTCACTAGAAATTTCACATTGAATAAAAGAAATATCTATGAAAACTCGAAAGATGATAATTAAATACCTGAGATATATTTTGAAAGTATAACAAAACTATTTTACATAAAACCCACTCAAGTTATACTAAATTACAATAAGGACCCTAGTAAATATAGATTTAAGCGGGACCAATCTCTTGAGCCTCGGGGAGCCGGAGATATGGGTGCTTGCCTATTTAAGGTAGATAACTTAACAAACGGTGTTATCAACACGGTAATTGTCTTTGAAAAAGACACAAATCCTGCCATCCATGTGCAGCAGTTACCGATAGCACCAAAACATAATTCAGGACTTCAATTTCTTTTCTAATTGTCCGACTCAGACTTAGTCTCGATATAATCAATCTGACTTAAATATGATTCAAGTATCAAACAACAATACAATATGGATCTATGAATCCATCTTTTCAATCTAATCAATCTATATTGACTGAACCGAACCATAGATATACTCTATTTACATGTTCATCTATTATATCGGTTCCATTACTGATATCATAGTTTCAGTAAGTCATTTATCTATATACAATATACAATTCAAATAATACAAACAATACAATTAAGACATCGCGGGGTTTATAAGGGGTAGATTGGTACGGAAGGTATTAAAAGTGGCACGAGACTGTAGCCATAATACACCTAACCTGAATCTCCATTGCCGCTGTACCGTGGCTGAATGGTTCCTTGTGCTCCTTATACCTTAGTCCACGGGAAAAGTTGGACTCCTCTCGTATACACTGGCCTCTTCTGTACCAAGTTACAAACAACTACGTTAATATAACAAACAATATTATAATAGTTATACTCTCTCTCTGTCTATTCTACTTCTCCCTCCTCTTTGGGGTTTACCGAGTGATTTGTTCGTTGACGACATTCTCCTTCTTTTCTTTGGAATATCGTCAGGTGTTTCAGACTCACTGGAGATCGAGCCCACCAGCAATAATTTCGATCAGCTAGCTTTCGACCCGGAGCTCTAGTTACTTGTACATTTCATTTCAGTAATTTCATTTCTGTTATGCCACTGTTTAGGCATTGCTTTCATTCCGTGTATTTACCTTTTAGTTGCAGTGTAAAAAAATGTTTAATAAATAAAGTTGTTGTTTATTTACATCCTGTCTCTTGTGCATTTTATTTATATTGCTTAGATACGCTTAACGTGGTTTCGTCGCGTCCTCTGCCCGTATACTGGGAAGCGGGGCGTGATAGGTTTTGTTGGTGGCCCATGCAGGTCAGAGCTGTATGGAATCCTACCATGCAGGTCAGAGCTGTATGGAACACTACCATGCAGGTCAGATATGTGTGGACATACAGGTCAGTTCTGTATGGACATACAGGTCAGTTCTGCGTGGACAGCCTAAGAAATATAACATAAGAACCAGCAACTGAAAACATTCTTTACAATTCATATTTCTTGAATCTTATCATTTCATATACTTTGAATCTGTCCTAACCCAATTTTTTCTTTCAAGATTATAAATTCCCCAAACAACACCAGCACGAATGTCAACAACACTCCCCCACCACTACCACTCACACCTGTCGTCGCTGCTCTGATCAATGAGCAGACGGTACTACTTGAGGCAATCCGAAACCTCCTGGAAGGACTGCAGCAGCAGATTGCTATATTATTGAACCGACCAGAAGCAGAAGCAACCGGTATAAAGCGCTCTGCCACCCAGATGGCAGGAGGAGCCTATCCTATACCACCTTCAAAACCCAAGAGACAGAAAGAAACAATTAACTAGTCAAGTCCAGGTTTTTGTTTCTATTGCAAGAAGGATGGACACTTGTGGAAGGGCTGTAGGCTCGCAAAAGGCATGTTCTTAGTTTGTGGCGCATCCAATCACGGAATTGGAACATATCCTTATAAACGCAACCCAACTCACCCACCCACCAACTACCCGCAGCGGCCAGTTATCCAGGCCATGCACCTCGTCTGGCACTCCCAGCTCCACCTCCTGCACAGCCTAATTGCCAATTCCATCAGGCTCTGAGGAACATGCCTCGAAGGCAGAGAAATATGCCCTAAGGACAGAGGAATGTGCCCCCAGCTAGGAGGAATGAA
Organism: Agapanthus africanus; assembly: GCA_030015575.1. Classification (NCBI taxonomy): domain Eukaryota; kingdom Viridiplantae; phylum Streptophyta; class Magnoliopsida; order Asparagales; family Amaryllidaceae; genus Agapanthus; species Agapanthus africanus. Next base: position 363,583,253 of record JASDDO010000004.1, read on the forward strand.
CCATGGCGTCAGGCTTTCCTTTTAGCGGCCGAAGAAGCAGAGGACGTAGACCAAGGTACCCCTGGTAATTTCCTCAACTCTTTTTAGATCTCTCGCATTCTTTCGTTCTCTCACATAATTTTCAGACACTACCAATAGTTCTATCACCAAACTTTCCTTGAATCTGTTACACTTTCCTTTTACAAATTTCGAGAACAAAATTTTTATAAGGAGTGTAGAATGTAACAACCCTAAGTTTATGTACAATTTTTTTTTCAAAATACAGAAAAGCCCACTTAAGCCTGAGCACGAGTTATAAGTTTGTTTTGCTTTAGAACAACAAGAAGGAGTTTGTAGCTCATTGGTAAGACCTTGCATTGCTGAACCAAAGCACCAGAGTTCAAATCCCATCAGCCACAATATCTTTTTATTTAAATTTTTTTTAATCTTTTAGAAACCCAAGAGTCTACACATGCACTACACGTAATGGAGTAAGTTACAGAATAATCAAACAGGTGAACTGAAGAATATCAAATGACCCCGACCCAATACCCCAACACCAACACCCCCCATCGGAATTGGGCCGGCGACATTGCTTGAAAAACCGGCGACGTCGGGCCCCCCGTACCCAATGCTCTCCAAACTTTACCCCTTGCACCTCTTCAGCTACCCCACTACTCCCTTATTGCTTGTTTATTCTGATTATTTCCAGAGAGCAATAAAATGCCCATTTAACCTCATTTTTAATGCATATTTTTAATGCATTTCCTTCACCCCTAAACCCTAATTTTTTCCTATAAATATCGCCCTCAAATTACCCCTCCTCACTCACAAATCCCTGCCCAAACTCTCAAGAAAATTCCCAAGTCTTTTGTGTGTAAGTGGAGTTAGCAAAGGGCGAAGCTCCGGCGAACTTCCGGCGACAACATAAGGAGTTTCTGACGACGAAACGATGCACCGGCACCTCCCACCTCTTCCTCCTTCCTTCCTCTATCCAAACAACCAGTAAATCCCTACTTCTTCCTCTTTTCTCTATTCTAAAAACATTCAAAACTAAAACCCAACGGAAGCGGAGTTAGTCCGACCTCCGATTCGGTTTTCTTTAAAAACTACAATTTCTTAATCAAGATACATTCATATCATCACATATTGTTCATTAACTATTAATAAATATCCTTAACAAGTTTCATCACAAAATATTGTTATATGCATCTTTTATCGCAATTTTACATTAAAATACCACAAACTTTAGTTTCCGACATAAACTGTATAATACCTTTATACCTTTAGAAAACTCACGAGGTAATGACCTACCTCCTCACAACACACATATCTAACATAGCACGATGGAATTTAGAAACATAGATTCGGGAAAATACGACTTTACATATAACTACCTTCAACTTATAAAACATTTTTCTACAAGAAATGTATTTTAACAAATCTTTGTGATTGTGTCTCTACAACCCATTTTGGGGAACCCGTTCGGTATGGTGCGGATTATCGCACATCCTCAGGCCTATTAGAGTGAGATGCAGACCTCTACAAGGAGCAAACGATCTCGAAAGATTTTAATACATTTTCCTTTAGAAAAATATGATTTCTATTATAAATAAAACTTATATTTTTTTATAATTAAATATATATGTAATTAATATCAAAATACCTATTTTTAAATTTATAATATTCCACATTTCCAAAAATTCAAGAAAAACATCTCAAGTACAAGAAAATACCATACAATTCCAATATTTCAAATAAATACCTTATGCTTTAAAACTTGGTCATATTCATTAGAAATTTCACATTGAATAAAAGAAATGTCTATTAAAACTCTAAAGACGATAATTAAATACTTGAGGTATATTTTGAAAGTATAACAAAACTATTTTACATAAAACCTCAAGTTATACTAAATTATAATAAGGACCCTAGTAAACATAGGTTTAAACGGGACCAATCTCTTGAGCCTCGGGAAGCCGGAGTTATGGGTGCTTGCCTATTTAAGGTAGATAACTTAACAAACGGTGTTATCAATACGGTAATTGCTTTTGAAAAAGACACAAATCCTGCCGTCCATGTGCAGCAGTTACTGATAGCACCAAAACATAATTCAGGACTTCAATTTCTTTTCTAATTGTCCGACTCAGACTGAGTCTTGATATAATCAATCTGACTTGAATATGATTCAAGTATCAAACTACAATACAACATAGATCTATGAATCCGTCTTTTCAATCTAATCAATCTATATTGACCGAACCGAATCATGGATATACTCCATTTACATGTTCATCTACTATATCCATTTACATTACTGATATCATGGTTTCGGTAAGTCATCCATCTATATACAATATACAATTCAAACAATACAAACAATACAATCAAGACATCGCGGGGTTTATAAGGGGTAGATTGGTACGGAAGGTGTTAAAAGTGGCACGAGACTGTAACCATAATACACCTAACCTGAATCTCTATTGCAGTTGTACCGTGGCCGAACGGTTCCTTGTGCTCCTTATATCTTAGTCCACGGGGAAAATTGGACTCCTCTCGTATACACTGGCCTCTTCTGTACCAACCTACAAACAACTACGTTAACATAACAAACAACATTATAATAGTTATACTCTCTCTCTATTCTACTTCTCCCTCCTCTTTGGGACTTACCGAGCGATTTGTTCACTGACGACATTCTCTTTCTTTTCTTTGGAATGTCGTCAGGTGTTTCGAACTCACTAGAGATCGAGCCTACCAGCGAGGATTTGGATCAGCTAGCCTTCGACCCGGAGCACTAGTTACTTGTACATTTCATTTCAGTAATTTCATTTCTGTTATACCACTGTTTAGGCATTGCTTTATTCCATTTATTTACCTTTCAGTTGCAGTATAAAAAGAATGTTTAATAAATAAAGTTGTTGTTTATTTACATCATGTCTCTTGTGCATTTTACTTATATTGCTTAGATACGCTTAGCATGTTTACTTCAGAGTAAATACGTAGCGTCCTCGTCGCGTCCTCTGCCCGAATACTAGGAAGCGGGGCATGACATCGGCGAAAGCACTCTCCGAGCGAACGCATGGGAAGAAGGAATCGGAAGCCATAGCACCTGAAAAGAAAAACCCGTAGAGGGTTAGTTATCGACGCAATGAAATCAACTACAATTAAAGGCCTTAGCGTTGCCAGTACATCCAAATTTGTACCACGTTAAAGTGACCATAGTCCAAGGGAAAAAAGGGACAACGGGCCCCACAAAATCAAAGTAACGCCCCCATCAATGATGAGGAAGGCACTCATTGTAAGAATCTAAACGGATTCTCATTTAATGAAAAATCTCATTGAACTGTAGAGTTAAACTCTCTCGAAAGCTGTGTTCTACAATATATTTCAAATCTGCAAAAAGAACCCAAAAAAAAGAAAATAAGAAAGGGAATAAAATTCCCAAAAGAATTTCTTAAAAAGAAATTTTCTCAGAGCTAAGCTCTGTAGAACAACCCGGAATTAAATTCCTCTAATAATGGGATAAAATCCCAGAAATCCGCTCGGGAAATGGAATTAAATGCCAAACAACTTTCAAAGATCGAAGTCACTAACAGGGTAAAACCCTAAGGTCTCCAAGACTCATGGTCTATCCAAATAAAGTTTTTTAGATCTCTAAGAGATCGTTCCAAGAGAAGAGCAAAGCTCTGTTAATGGGTTTAAAACCCAAAACAAGAAGAGATTCTTTTAAGAGTTTCTTTAGGAGTTAAAAAGTGGTCATGATTCTTACCAAATTTTGACAGAGTTTGACTCTGAGAAAGTCTTGGAAACAGAGATCTAAGCTCTGAAAATAGGATTAAATTCTCAAGGTAGAAGAAGACTCAAGAGGATGATGAAATGACTGTCATATCAAGGGCCAAAGGCCCTATTTATAGGACATGAAGAGACGGTTTAACTGCCCAAGAGATCGAACGGTGGAAATGGTGACACCGTTGCACCCACGTGTAAGCTATGTGAGAGCAACAGTGGGGGGCATTTGTTTCTCCAATATATTTAACCTAATAAAAGAGTAAAGCTCTATTGAATTCAATAAGGCAGCGCCTCATGTGCTCTCCATAAGGGCGCCAACGTCAGAGGCAATTTTATAGGATTAAGTCTTATGGTGGCGCCTCACGTGCTCCTCACACGGGCGCCAATGTGCAAAGCACAGAAAGGTTCATTATATAAGAGTTAAACTCTTAAATGGAGCCGCACATGCTCCTCATGCGGGCGCCAATATGCAAAGTATATAAATACCCATTATAAGAGTTAAATTCTTAAGTGGCGCCCACATGCATAACACGTGAGAGCTGGCGCCCAGGTGGAATTAAAATTCTACAATACTCTCTGTTAAACAGAGTCGTTCGATCAAAAATCCAATTTTGATGCTAAATCATCAAAATACAGAATTAAATTCTATTGGGAGAAAACATTTCCTAAATCTTTCTGAAATATGGATCAAAGATCCAATTATAGAATAAAATTCTATTATGGAATATATTTCTCTCAATCTTTCTAAATAAGAAAGATTGCTCTCTGTAAAACAGAGAACCGTTAGATTAAAAATCCAATGGTGATTAAAAATCACCGTTTTATAGAATAAATTTTGTATAGGGAAAATATTTCCCCAATCTCGTTAAAAACCCAAAATCATATTCTGTAAAAACAGAAGTCCTTGGATCAAAGATCCAATAGTGGGTAAAAATTCCCCAAATCAATTTTGAAACTAATTAAATCAATTGGAATCTCTCAATGAGAGTTTTTCTCAAAACTAATCAACAATTTGCCTTACCTATATAAAAGACCTGAGACTTCAAGTCTCATAAAAGGAGAGAGACGGAGACAGATATAGATACCCAGATAGAGAGCGAGAACAACACAGAGAGACGGAGAGAGGAAAACAGAAAGAAAAGAGAATTCAATTCTCAAAGAAGAAGAGCTCCATTTTCAAAATCCTAGGTTGAAAAAACATCGAGATCAAAATATCTCCTTTACCTAACATATATAAGGGTTGAACCCTCCTAAAAGAACTTAGTTCTTTCTCTGAATTTGAGATCCACAAGACAAGTCTTCCACAAGTTGAGAATTTAATTCTCATCAGGAAGGTCTTGTTCTTTAGAATCAAAGGTTCAGGGAAGAACAAATTTAAAAGAAAAAGAATATGGAGTCCATAATACTCCAGGAACTCAGTTCCTTCGAATCAAGAACTTAGTTCTTAAAGAACATGATCCCAGATGATCAAAATAATGATCTTGGTGATCGTTAATGGTCAAAATACTATTAACAGAAATTTAAGTTCTCTAAAAATATCAAAAGAGATTAAATCTCCAAAAATATAACACCTCACGTGAAACTCACGTGAGCACCAGAGAAAGTTGGTGCTTAATACTATTGTAGCGCCTCGCGTGAAAATCACATGAGCGTCCAAGGCTAAAAACCCAGCACCTCACGTGAAAAGCATGTGAGCACCAGAAAAGATTAGTGCTTAGCACTATGCCAGCGTCTCATGTGAAACACACGTGAGCGTTGTATATCTTAGTGCTTAGCACTGCATGGTAGTATAGAAATCCAATCTCAGCCTAAATTGGCCAAGTTTCCTGAGATTAAACCTCTTTGATTTTAAATCAACCGAGCCAATATGCTCGTGATTTCCAAACCGATCTTATTCTCAAACATGGCTAATGATCTCTCATTGATGATATCCAAAATGATATTCATCTCATATCTCCTAAGGTAATCTGAGTCTCAAATATGACTAACGATTCTTAGGTCCATCACCCCCTTTCTCTCAAATACGGGATTTGGTTTAAGGGTACATCTTTCCACACTTCTGATATATGTCGTTGTAATTCCTCAACGTTTTCAGAGAGGTGGCGGGTCCCGACAACCAACAACTCTTTTATCGCCCCAACTTGATGTAAAACTTCATCAAGACTAGGAATGATATATCCTATGTTGACGCACTTCCAAATTGACGTGCAAACCTCAAATCGGATCGCACTCCAAATTGGGTGCATTCCATGTCACCATTGTTCACTTCGTCGCATAACAAATACACGTGCACGTAAGATGAATAAAGAACCGAAATGTCCCTAAACTAACAGTCACCTCAAAAACGGCGACAATGGACTGAAGTGTTCTTAAACTAACATTCGTCTCTAAAATGGGAATGTTGGACCGAAATGTACTTAAACTAATATATGTCCCAAACACGGCGGCAATGGACCGTGACGTCCTCAAACTAAAACAAACTGATCCCCAAATGCTCATATATATTTAATTCGATCTTAATCTCAAACCAGATTAACGGTCCTTAAATAAACCAAGCCCGAATCTAAAAATTTATGGATTTAGACGTATCCACGCCCTACGGGAGATGACACAAACTAGTCTCCGTATACAATCCACGGGTAACCTAAACAAACAAAAACACACATGACACGAAGTGAACTTCCGGAGCAGGAGAAAGTGGTTATCGCAATGTGGTAACGTAATTAACTGCAGGGCTTGCGCCTGCAGGGAAGAATGTCCCCACAATCAAAAAAACCCTCACAAACGAGGGGGAATCTGATAAAGTCACGCTACAACGGCCGCATCCGTCCAAACCTCCGATATACGGTGCCATAAATCAACTTGGTATCTTCGGAGAGGTGAATGGATAAATCCAAATAGCATATGCCCCCAGATTCAGGCAAGACGATCCATCCCAGTTCGTCTCCGTTTTCGGCGGTAAACACACCTCATTTTGGATTATCCATTTATTTATTTAAAAGGAAATGAGGTGTAAAGGTGATAAAAAGAGAATGGTGAGAACCATGCTTGAATAGTGTTGACAAATGAATTGTTAATCCATTTGTGCTAACTATTCAAGTATGGTTGCTATATTATATTTGGAAAATGGTTTTACAAAACTTTGCTTCATATTTTCTCTCACTTGATGGATGGTTATTTGGAAAAGGACTCTCACCATTTTCTTCTTCTCTCTTCACAACCTTTCTTGTGCTCCACCTCTATCTTCTTCATCTTCCACCCTACCATCTCATGTGTTGAGAATCAAGGGTAGAAGAGAGATAGATATACATTTAGAGCAACCCACTACATCCCTAGACACTCTAGATTAGCAATCTAGAGTCCCTGGTTGCTTCACTAGATTCTTAGTGTGGAGCTAGAGCCATAAGCTACATCTCTCGAGTGGATCATCTTCGACGGAGGAAAACCGGTGGCCATGCTCGATCAAGGCAACCTCTAGGAGCTAAGGAAGATGGTAGAAGACCGAAGGACACGGTTCATTCGGTATACAACTTCTATCTTTGTAGTTATTTTAGGTTTGTAGTTCGATTCTAGGACGGGTTTCTTAGCGCCAAGTTTTTTTAAGCACCATTTTTGTTCCGCATCGGTCACGGTTGATGGCCACGGCGCTATCAAACCCCTATATGGCATCAGAGACACCCCATAAACCTTTACTAGCTAGTTTACATAAGGTTAAAATATCAATCGACCAAATTTTCCGAATCACAATTCCATTTTGATATGCTTGTTGCCGATTTTGAAACTTGTTCAAAAAATATTTCAGATTGTTTTAAAAATACGTGCAGGCATTTTTAGAGCACCTCAAGAAATTTGGGCACGTGAGCCAACTATATGGCCGCGGAATCGCCGCATAACAAGCCTATTGGCGGCGGTTCCGCGGTCGATATGTGGTCATTTTGCACCAAATTTCTTCTGGTACTCTATTATGTGGAAATGTGATTTTTAGGATGTATGTTTTTGGCCCAGATTTGTTTGAGTGCTGGTTTGCATTTGGGGCCAATATGGAAAAGTTTTAGTCGATAGAAATTTTGAATACGTGTTTATCAGTACATATGTTAATATCTGCGACCGTGAATATCACTGAGTGGTACAACCCGACTAGTTGCTATATGTTCAACTAGACGGGTTTGCGAACATGATATTCGCGTTGATGTTCTGTGTTGTGCTGATATTATGGATGGATTGTCCTGTTGGATAGCCTATGGTGCAATGGTAGTAGTACAGTTCAGATTCATTTGCATATTTAGTATTACAGGGTGAGCGTCCGATATGTGGAATGTCGTCTCTGCCAGATTGTATATTCTTTTATTGGGGCACGACCGGGTTGAAGTCGATATCACCATTGTGTATATACTTTTTTCTGTACTAGGATTATCCCGTGGTAGAGTGCTCGAGTAGCCGGGTTCTAGAGGGCAACGAGCCTGCATCTCATGGTGTTGAGACGGAAGGGGCCTTACTCTAGAATTGTCGGGCTCTTCACCGCACTCGTAGGGGGTATAGAATAACCCATGGAGGGATGCTCAAGTTACCGGATTCCGTGAAGTGCTGGGTGGCCCATTAACTTTATTGATTGGGATTGCCTCACTTCTGGGATTGGCGGGTAACTTGCCGCACTCGTACAGGTTTTAGTTATACATTGCACAAGCTATCCATACGACCGGGGAACGTCGGGTTTCATTTGCGGCTCAAATGAAACCCGGGGCTCCTAGATTATCTGTTATTCTATGTTGCTTATCATTTTCTATGATGTTGCTCATATCACGCCTAAGACGAATGTTATATATATATTTATATATACTAATAGATATTGTACATGTTTTGCATCTGCGCTAGTCCAGCCCCCGCTCTGCCGTTAGTTAAGTAACCTAATAGTGCATGACGGAGCCCCGTGGCAAATGCGAATGGCATATACGTAAATTGTATTTTCGTTCTTTTCTGGTGTGATATGAATTAATTGATGGGACTGCGTTAATTTTGATTAATGCAAGGAAAAATAAACCTAAATGATATTGTTCGAACCAATTTTTGAAAAACTGTTATTACAGACGTTTTTTTTTTGCTTTGTACGGTGGTATTCGGTTATGAATATTCATCACCTCTGTTCTCCGCCGAAAGACGCGACCGGGACGTTGGGACGTCCGGGCCTGAACTTTGAGGACAGATGCTATTTGGTGCTATCCGTCCACCTCTCCGAAGATGCCAAGTTGATTTATGACACCATGTATCGAAGGTTCAGAAGAATGCGGCCGATGTAGCAAACTTCGTCAGATCCCCCCTCGTTTGAGGGGTTTTTGATTGTTGGGACGTTTTTGTTTAGTGACATTGCGGTCGATAATTAGTTTAAGGACATTACGGTCCATCGTTAGTTTAAGGACATCTCGGTCCATTGTTTGTTTAAAGACATCGCGGTCGAGGTTAAGGACATCATAGTCCGTGAGTTTAAGGACCCCACAGTCCAATGTTAGTTTAAAGACATCACGGTCGAGGTTAAGGATATCATAGTCCATGGGTTTAAGGACCCCACAGTCCAATGTTAGTTTAAAGACATCACGGTCGAGGTTAAGGACATCATAGTCCGTGAGTTTAAGGACCCCACAGTCCAATGTTAGTTTAAAGACATCACGGTCGAGGTTAAGGACATCATAGTCCGTGAGTTTAAGGACCCCACAGTCCATAGTTTAGAGACGTCATAGTCTATGAAATGTGTGGTTGTCGGGACCCATCACCTCTCTGAAGACGCTGAGGAATTACAACGACAAATATCAAAGGAATGAAGAGATGTACGCTTGAACCAAGGTGGATTAAGTGATCTGTAGTCCAATTTGGAACTAAGATCAATTAATTACATTATGAGCACATTGGCTCAGTTAAGTCTGAATTGAGGACTTATGGCCAACTTGGGCTAAGTCCAATTAAGTTTGAAGTATTGGCCCTTTGTTAGACCAATAGACATTTGTCTGGGTTCAGCCCCTCATCATTCAGCAATGCTTGAACAAGAGTTTGAGGGCTTTGACAACATTTTTGTCTTTAACTGAGCATTAAACATTATAGCTCTGAATTTTACTCAATTTTGAGATTTATTTGAAGGGGAGGCTTTTGCCTCTAGGAAATTAGCCAATTTGGATAAAAGTAGTGTTAAACACTAGAGAACAACAGTATTAAACACTGAAAATAAAACTCTCAAATTAGTGTTAAACACTAGAAGATAACAGTGTTAAACATTGGAAATAAGATTCTCAAAGTAGTGTTAAACACTAGAAATAAGATTCTCAAATTAGTGTTAAACACTAGAAGACAATCAGTGTTAAACACTGAAAATAAAGCTCTCGAATTAGTGTTAAACACTAAAGAAATAGGGGTCACGTGGGGACACGTGAGGGCGCCCAAAGGTGGGGCCAGATCTCTTTACTTTGTTCTGCAAATAAGTGTTAAACACTTTGCTCTTTTGACCATCACGTGTTGGCACGTCATGGAGCTTTGCGCCTTAATTATTCAAGCTTTTATCAAGGGGTCACGTGGAAACACGTGAGAGCGCCCGAGTTAGAATCTGCCCTTGCTTTTATTCCTTTTGTTTAGGAGGTCACGTGGGAACACGTGATGCGTTGCCTCCGAGCTAATTCCTTCTCATTTTTGGGGATCTTTTTAGGGGTCACGTGGGGACACGTGACCTTTGTCTTTCGCATGCATGGAGATCTTTCAAGTCCCTTTATTTCTTTAAGAATTAAATTATTTATAGGGTTAAACCATAATTATGATTTTGGAGGAATTAAATTCCTATTGTGAAAGAATTAAATTCTTATGTAGGGTTAAACCCTAATTTCTTTTTAGGGGAATTAAATTCCTATATATGTAAAAGAATTAAATTCTTATATAGGGTGAAACCCTAATTTCATTTAAGAGGAATTAAATTCCTGTAAATTTGAGAGAATTAAATTCTCAATTAGGGTTAAACCCTAGTTTTGTCCATCTTGAAGGAATTAAATTCCTATAATTTTAGGAGAATTAAATTCTCATATAGGGTTAAACCATAATTTTATCTTGAAGGAATTAAATTCCTGTGAGTTTGGGAGGATTAAATTCTCATATAGGGTTAAACCTTAATTTTATCTTGAAGGAATTAAATTCCTGTAAATTTGAGAGAATTAAATTCTCAATTAGGGTTAAACCCTAGTTTTATCATGGAGGAATTAAATTCCTGTGAATTTGGGACAATTAAATTCTCTAAACTCAATTCTCCCCCTAAGTCTTGGATCTGCATGGCAAAATATCAACCGATGAGAATTAAATTCTCAACCTATGGGGAGATTTGCTTCTGCAGATCTTCAACCAGAGGAAGAACTAAGTTCTTTTTGTAAAGAGTTAAACTCTTAGATTTGAGAATTAAATTCTCTTTTTGAAGTTTGATCTTTTTCCCTTTTCTTACCTAGGGTTTCTTTCTTGAGAATTGAATTCTCCTTTCTTTTCTCTCTGCTATTTCCCTTTAGAAAATTTCAAGATCCCAAAATTTTATATCTCCAAAAAATTCTCTATCCCTTTTTCTTCTCCTCTTGGCTCCTATTTATAGGAGAAGGAAAAAAATTAATTTGTTTAGTAAATCTCTCATTGAAAGATTTTGTTTGTTTTTCATAACTAAAATGATCTTTTAGATCTCTCAGTGAATTTTATTCACCATTGGATTTTTAATCCAAAAGATATTCTGTTTGTTATTTTTGGTGAAATTTAGGGAAATCTTTCCTTGTCTAAAATCTTTCAATAAATTGGTGATTTTTAATCACCCTTGGATTTTTAATCCAACAGTCCCCCATAATCCTTTTTTGTTTGGAAAGATTTGGAGAAATACTTTTCCAGTTAGGGTCTTTGATTCTCTCTTAATTAGAATTTAATTCTATTAATTCATAGATCTTTAGGAACCCATCACGTGTTGGCATGTGACCCCCTGATTAAGCATTTGACCAGAATTTAATTCTGTTATTTTAAAGAACTAAGGAATTATCATGTGTTAGCACGTGACCCATGGTCACGTGTTGGCACGTGATGCCCCATTGGGGTTTTTCCTTATTATTTTATTATACTTTTAATTCTTTTCAGTTGGTTTAAAGGCCCATCACGTGTTGGCACGTGACCCCACTGATTAATTATTTCCAATTATTTATTTTATTCAGTGCCTACAGGCTTTGCCTGTAAATGGTCATGTGTCTGCACGTGATGCCCGGTCACGTGTGGGCACGTGATGCCTCATAACTTTTGATCCTGGATGAATTATGAGGCCTATAATATATCAAATCGAAGGCTTTTTCGAGACGCTTTCGATACCATCAGAATTTAGCTGTTTAACATTCGGGAGTTTGTCAAAATGCAGCCCGGAAAATACTGGTTCGCATTTTCTTAAACGTATCGCTGCCATTTGATACCTTGGGCTCTTTTGCGCAGAAATTTTTTTTGCGGGAACAACCTCATTTGACGAGGCAAGAGCCAAGATCCTTTCATGGGGAGTGACCTCTTGGGAAAAAGTTTGTGTCATTGTAATAACTTCACTATAGTCAATTCTTTTGCTTTGCATTATGGTATTCAGTTAGAAATATCCTGCACCTCACTCGATGAGGAAAGAGCCTAGATCTCACAGGGAGTGAACTTTCTAGCAAACGTTTACGCCACTATATATTTATAAAACCACTCGTTTTAAAAGTGGAGCCTAAACCACTCCTTTTCAAAACTACACGGTTCCTTCAACGATATCAAGTTCATTACATTAAAGGTTTTTCGCCAAAAACCAGCCGCGGTCCTCCGTCATTTCAAATTAGTATTGCTTAGTAATCATGCTACGTATGTTGTGCTCAGCCGAGGCATAGTGTTCGGTAGCTATGTAGTGCTTTTCTGTTGCATGGTGATGAGATTGGTTAGGACAGTCGTACGGTCATTTTGGCTCAGTCAAGAACTCGAACGGATGGGTCTAATACAATCAAGATAATCACGGTTTGAACTTGACTTGGCCCTTTTGATATATTGGCTCAGTCAAGGTCACATGGGTCTTAGGGTCAAAAAACCACATCGGGAGTTTCAAATATACAGGAAACTTGCCGGGCATGCTCATACCTTCTGGAGTGTGGTAACTTGACTGGCTTCCATCAAGTTATCATGCAATAATAGTTGGATCCTGATTCCCACTGATGAGTAGGTGTTACTCGGATGATTTTCAGATGATCCCGATTAATTCTCCTTTTAGAGTTTGAAGGAGAATTCGAGGAAACAGTAGGAGCCATCCTGATTAGATAAAATGATTAACCAATCTAATCTAGGTTAGAGTGCACGCTGAATGTTTCTTTTCTCTCTCTCTTTGGTAGCGACCATGATCCGACCCTAAACTAAAACTCATGAACCAAGTTAACTGAATCTTCCTAAAACACTTTGGCTTTTGTATTGTCATTAAGTCACATATATCCCTGCCGCTCCTATTTTCCCTTTGCATTTTTTCTGAACACTCCGTATCACTACGAAGATCCATATTGCTTGGATATTCCATCATACAGTTACATACGAACTCGAAGAAACTTGTTTCTATTCAAAGTTGGATTCCGGTTAGGATTATTCGGTTGTCTTTTCTCTTTACCTTCTCTCAGGTTGCGAGCGCTCCTAGTATTAGGAGAGTACACCTATTACGCTTATTGGATAGTCTTCTTCTAAACCTTAGGCAGGTGCCAAAAGGTAAGGAAGGAAGAAAACTAATTAGTCTAAGTATGGTATACAGAAGGTAATAAGTAAAGACATATAAATGGATTAGATTGAGGGCAAAGGAAATTGCAACTACTATCATTCACGACGAAACCGCGTATATCCCTGCCATTCCTACTTCCCCTTTGCATTTTTCCTGAACACTCCATATCACTACGAAGATCCATATTACTTGGGTATGCCATCGTATAGTTACATACGAACTCGAAGAAACTTGTTTCTGCTCGAGGATGGATTCCGGTTCTGAAGAAATTGAATAGGATTATTCGGTTGTCTTTTCTCTTTACCTTCTCTCAGGTTGCGAGCGCTCCTAGTATTAGGAGAGTACACCTATTACTCTTATTGGATAGTCTTCTTCCAAACCTTAGGCTGGTGCCGAAAGGTAGGGAAGAAAGAAAACCAATTAGTCTAAGTATGGTGTACAGAAGGTAAGAAGTAAAGACACAGAAAGGGATTGGAGTGAGAGCAAGGAAATATACGGTTAATGTCATGAATCTGGATAGTGGAAGAGGCATTACGAGGAATCTGGCTACTCTTTCGAAACATTTTCATGTTTCAGTTCCACTGTGCAATGTTAATTGAAAACTGTTTTCCCAATTAGATTCTGACTCCAGGGTATGTATTTACCAGACTTGATTCTCACATCTGTATGGCGTTACAAATGCTGAGTGGGAGTAGAATATTAGGAATTCGGTGAATATATCATCAATATATCGGAATTCTTTGTAATTGGTGATATTTGAGGAAATCACCTGGGTTTTGCCTAACGGCAAATATTTGGTTTTGAATATCCTTCGTTATGCACCAATTTCAAACTAATATATTTGTACGTTTATTTATAAAGTGAGATATAAATTTTTGAAATTATGTCTATGACATTTACCTATATCAGTTGATGGTTAGGTAAGGTGCATTCAACAGCGGTGTAATTCTTCTTAACCATAGCACAGTTTTCAACTTACGACGCACAGGGTTTGAGTTATCAAACTCAGAGGACTTATACAAAGTATTGTATGTTGTTCGTGTTCGGATTCCTTAGCACCTCTACTAGGGTTTGCAAGCAACACACATGCCACAATAAAAATTTCAGGGTGCTAAGTAATCTATAACCTAGGATCAAACTAGAAGTTTAGGGTAACAGATATAAAAACAAGTGTCTAACACTAAGTGAAAGTGAATACAACCTTTGTAAGCCTCCTTGCTAGACTCCTTAGAACGACTTGAGTTTGCACCGGCTTGCTTGAGATCTTCCAAGTCAACGATGATCCACCCGGGGCCCCTTTTCTCAAGCTCCAAGTTCCTCTTGATCTAAGATGAACATGAGGCAAACACTCTAATCTAATGGGCAATACTAAAGTAGAATGATGATATTGGTTTTGATCTCACTTAAAAACCTTTCCTTTTTGTTTATTTCACTCACTTAAGAAGAGGTAGTGAGCTTTGAGGAAGAAGGAGGAGGAGAATGGAAATGCTAGAGCTCTTTTTTCTTTTGATAAAGATAAATGAAAATGAGAAGAGATGATATATATGAGAGTCTCTCTCTCATCTAACCATGGTAAACAAATATCTAGATATTTTATCATTGAGTTAAAACCCAAATGTAAATTAATCCATGGTTAATTAGTAGGTGAAGTGTGGTCAAGTCTAAACAAATATCAACCATGAATTAATCTAATTTCTTTTTCTCAAATAATAAAATACATAGATATTTTATATCATGTGAGTATTGCATTCTCATCTCCACTATATCAACAACCATGATAAGTATGTATGCATGTATGTGTGCATACACATCAACATGTGCACATACACTCATTCATGCATGCATGCATATAGAAAGGGTTTTAAATGAAAAATCTAATGGTCATTATTAAACCAACACTTGATTCAATAACCCGGTCATATCACATATGACCCGACCAATTAAAAACGCTAGATTACAATGCGGTATCATATAACGCATTTAATCAAGCACCCGCGCATATCCCCATATTCACCCCACATCGTTTCGCCTGAGCTAAGTAACCCCATTGTGGGACTCTAAAACTCGTCAATACGCTAGCAGTGGGCAGTGATCATATCACATACCCACAAACCGTCAGCGGCACCAACAGTGCGTAACAGCTCCTACGTATTGAGTGATCAGAAGAAAAAAAAGCGAACCTGCAAAAACTCCTGTCAAGCCAACCGGTAACACTTACCGTACAGTCCGGTCTCTTCGTCAGATATGCTGCATATCGAGTCTAGGGATGGCAACGTCGACCCCAATAACTCAATAAGTCGTGCCGATAAATGGTCTAGAACAGATAACACTTATCAGTAAATCTCAACTGCCCTGGCCAGGGACTTACTGATATAGCCAATCGTGCACAGCGCAACATCAACCCCAAATACCGGGAGAGATGAAACCCCTCCTATCGCTCA
Organism: Agapanthus africanus; assembly: GCA_030015575.1. Classification (NCBI taxonomy): domain Eukaryota; kingdom Viridiplantae; phylum Streptophyta; class Magnoliopsida; order Asparagales; family Amaryllidaceae; genus Agapanthus; species Agapanthus africanus. Next base: position 363,599,216 of record JASDDO010000004.1, read on the forward strand.
TTGCCTCCACATGTCTCGGGACTGTACCCAAAAGCCACCTGTTTGCACGACTCGGTAGATCCGTGGTAGGGTGGTAATCAAAGCATAGTGGGAGAACACATGAGACTTTATGACAATCTCGGGTCTACAAACTAACCTGTACCAGTGTCACCTGAGAACTGCTATCCGATGATAGATTTAATACCATATAGGAGTTCTCGGTGAGTCCGTCCAGTGTACCCAGTCTCCATTGAGCACCCGCATACGATCTCGATGTCAAACATCAATGGATATGGGAACATCCATCGCCCATCTCATGGGTCTAGTGTCGTATATGCTAGTTTACTCTAGAACAACGATGCCCCGTCTCGATATACCTACAATTAGGGACTTTTCAGGATATGCTTATAAACTACACATGTCCCACTAGTATGATCTGCATCATAATCACAGTAGTCAAGCAAACATCCTCAGGGCTTTATCAACATGTACAAATGAATAAAAGCATGATCAAGTGAACATGTCAGATAAAGAGTAACCAGATAGCATACTATCATGTCGAGCAAGAATGTCCTCTGTATATATATATATATATATATATGTGTGTGTGTGTGTGTGTGTGTGTGTGTGTGTGTATAAATACATCCACTATCATATAATGGCCTCTAGGGCATACATATATCCAACAGTTCGAGGACTTATACTATATTCCGTTTACTTATGACTTCTCTGGTTTTAGACAAGTATTTCGTTGAAATACAAGGTCCAAATTTTGAGAAGTTATCGGTATAAGAATAAAGTAGAGAACCATATGTTGCAAGTATCGGGATTCTTCAAGGTGATCGAAGATGTAGATACTTATGCTAAGTATTCCGTCGTAAGTAATAGTTTTGAGAACTTGCTTCTCTTTCAGGTTACTCAAGCGTGGGTGCATTTCTTGATGAGTACTGCTGGTTGGCCTCCTTCCATTTAGTTGATATGCACTGGAAACAGCTGTTTGATTTTTGAATCTGGTTCCAATTAAATTAGTGCATTTGTTTCTATATTGGATATAGAATGGATACATATCTTGATGATGTTAAGGTATATGGAGTTGTCATGCTTATGCTTAAAACCAGAATCCGGATAACTCTAGGCACGTTTCAGTAATGGCAGTTTGTGGGTTATCCCGGGCTTTGACAAGGGTTAACATTCTACCATTTGGAAGATCAATAGTTATATTGTTCTTGACTCGCCACCAGTTTTAGTAAAATGAATTTTTTTTCAGAAAACATTAGTAGGAATATGGTAGAACTGGAAGTGATTCCAGAACCACAAACGATTATTGAAAATTTAGTAGAACCTAAACATTCAATTGGTTCGACAATCCATTAGCCACTCCACAGATTTGGTAGGTAATCTCAGCCACCCGAGAGATACTTCGGTCTTCTCAAAGACGGTGACAAGGAGGTTTTTGATGACCCAAGCTTGTCACTATTGTTGTTCTAGACTATAAGATCTGACAGGTGAATGAGTATAACGTCGTTCTAAATTAGCTTTAGAAGTGCATGTGTATATGGCTCTACCAGAGGGTTGTTGTAGTCAGTGGGAGCAGCAGAAGCATAGTGGGCAAGTAGCTTATGTCTATTTATAGACTAAAGCGAGTACAGCGGAGATAGATCGTCTATTTTTTGATGTGATAGTCATAGAGTTTGACTTCATCGGAATAATAGATGGACCTAGTAAGAAGGGAGTAGGGAGTGATGTCCTGGTATTTGGATGACATGCTCTTGATAGGAAGTGATGTCCTGGTATTTGGATGACATGCTCTTGATAGGAAGTGATATTCCTATACTATAATCGGTTATACTGTGGTTGTCACTGTTCGGATTTCATAGCGCCCTGACCATCTACAGTGGCCGTTGCGAAACAAAAAAATTTGGGGTTTAAAAAATTGGCGCTAGAAAAAACCGTTCTAAAATCTACCATAAACCTAAACTAGCTAACTAGGATGAGAGCTAACTCCTATGATAGAAAAGTCTCACCAAAAGATTTGTGTCCTTCGGCTTTCTATCCTCTTTGTTTGCTCCTAAGATCTTCTTGAACAAGCTTGTTCACCTTTCCTTGCTCCTTGAGATCTCCTGGATCGTGTTTGATCGTCGGTCTTCCTCCTTCGAAGATGATACATCCTAGGGATGTAGTCTATTGCTCTAGCTCCATACTAAGAGTCTAGTGGAGCAATTAGAGACTTTAGATTGCTAATCTAAAGTCTATAGGATGTAGTGTATGGATCTAAGTGTGTATCTATCTCACATCCTCTCTTGATTCTCAACACATGAGATTGTAGAGAGGAGGTTGAAGATGAAGGTGGAGGAGCTCAAGAAGGCTAGTGAGGAGAGTGAAACTAAATGGTGAGAATAAGAACTGAAATCCCATGACAGAAAAAGATCAACCATAGTTTTATAAAACAATTTTTCCAATATAAAATACCAACCATGCTTGAATAATTTGCACAAATGAATTGAATATCCATTTGTCAACACTATAGAAGCATGGTTCTCACCATACTCCCCTTACCACCTTTACACCTCATTTTCCATTTAAAGATAAATGGATAAATCTAAAATGAGGTGTCCACCTTATAGAATGTTTTCCATATAAATACGGATTACACTCTACTGTATATACAAACCTGTATTCATATCACAATACGAATACCCAAAGAGATAGAATAACACAAAGAACATAATACTAGAATATACATATCGAAATATATATACGTAAATTATTAAATCAATACCTAATTTAATAATCCGGCTCAATCTCGAGCCGGCTAGTATTACCAACCGTCCGATCGAAAGTCCGGGTACATAGTACAATCATTCGATCAGAACCCTGCACGTATCCAATACGGCTTCTATATCATTTCGCCTGAACCAGGAAAACCCTCTGTGTGGGACTCTAAAGACTCGACAGTACGCTGGCAGTGAGTTACTGGCTAAATCCATAACCACAAGCACGTCAACGGTACTAGTTATACGTAACGGTTACCCGGGTACCTGTCGAAAAGGAAGGCCGACGAGCAAACTCATCCGGATCCCTACTGAGCCTATCTGTGACAATCTCCATACATTCTGTTCTCTTCGTCTGAGAGTATCGCATACCGGGTCTAGGGGGTGGTAAACGTCAGACCCTAATAACCCGATAATTCGTGCTGATGCGGCTCAGTACCAATCCAAAAAACTACTGATCAATCTATCAGTAAATCCCAACTGCCTTGGCCAAGGATTTATGGTGTTAACCAATCGAACACAGTGTGATATCAACTCCCTATACCAGGAGAGACGAATCCCCAACAATCGCTCACTTCCTCCATGTGGCTCGGGACTGTACCCAACTAAAACATGTTTGCACGACTCAGTAAAGCCGTGGTAGGGTAATAATCAAAGTACAGTGGTAACTCACAAGGGACAAATGACGATCTCAGGTCTGAAGACTAACCTGTATTCACGCCACCTGAGAACTGCTATTTGACGATAGGTATAGTACCGTCTAGAAGTTCTCGGCGAGTCCGTCAAGTGTACTCACCCCCAGTGAGCACCTGTACACGATCTTAGGTGCGAAGACCAATGGCTGTGGGACCAACCATCACCCCTCGTCGAGGTCTAGAAACGTATACACTAGTCTACTCTGGAATATCGATGCCCGATCTCGATACTCGCACGACTAGGGACCTTTTAAGGATGTCCTTATCGACTACCCAGCTCCCACAAGTATGATCGCCATCACAACGCAGGTAGTCAAGCAATAATCCTACGGGCTTTATCAACATGTATAAATGACATGTAATAGCAAGTAAAACATATGCACATGTTAAGATAAAGACAAACCAAATAGCATACTATCATATCGAGCAAGATTGTCCTATACATATATATGTCCAAGCATCCACATGTATATATATACAATAATGGCCTCTAGGGCATACATATCCAACAGTCACAAGGTATTTCTCCACATAGGATCTGGATAAAATATCAGTGATTCTGGTCACTAGATCTATGGTTTTAGATCTAGATTTGGGAAGTATCCCAATTCGGGTACTTTTGACACTATTTTAAAGTGTTTTAGAATGGACGACTCCTGGTGTGGTGGTGTACCCGCTGGTGTGGGAGTCACCATCGCTAAAGAGATGTCTTATAGACTGATGAGGAGAGGGATTTGCATAATTGGCATATCACTTGCTTAGGCAATTGAGTTAATCATGAAATGTCAAGTACCACACTAGATATTGCTTTTGCACTGGATGCAATAAGCATATATATTAATTCAATCCTAGAGAAACATTAGGGAGCAATTATGAACATAAGCGGATATTCTTGGTATATGGTAACGGCAGCCTCCTTCAAGAGGCGGTTATCATTTTTTAGGCTTCCAAGGTGACCTGGATGACAGAGTGGCTGTCAGAGTTATAGCTTTCCCGCTTTTGAAGAGTATGTTGGACAGATGGTCCAAGAGGATACTGAGGGAGGCATAGGCAGGATACTGATTAAATTCAGTGGAAGATATAGTCTAAGAAGTTTGTTGGATTTAGAGTTCAGTTGTGAACTGGGTCTTATCAGATATCCTGACAAATTCCAAGACATGTATCGCTAATTTCGGGAGATAGTCTTTCTCCGTGAAATTGAGATATAGAGAGATAAAAATAGAAATATTGGAGCGGGTCCACTCACTAAGGCTATTTTTCGAACGCAATAGTTTCACAAACGGTCTTTGTAAGACTGATCAATAGAGAAGTTGGGTGTTCGGTATCACACGGGCTGTAAGTATGCGATACCGCAATAATTGGCCTTAAGTACAAATGGGGATTGTTGGCTATAATGCCCTCAAGTCAATTATTGTAATCGCAGACACGCGATTGTGATGATTGAGGGAGGACCTATACGGGTAGAATAGTCTTACTTGAGATGATAATATGCTATTTGGTTTGTCTCTATCATCATATAAATGCATTATATGGTATTACATATCATTATTACATGTTGATAGAGCCTATAGGATTCTTGCTTGACTATCAGCATTATGATGGCGATCATATATGTGGGAGTTAGGTGGTCTATAGCACATCCTTAAATGTCCCTAGTCGAGAGAGTATCGAGACTAGGCATCGATACTCCAGATTAGACTAGTGTATACTTTTCGAGACCTCGAAGAGGGGCGGTGGCCAATCTCACAAGCCATTGGTGTCAGTTAGTCACCTAAGATAGTATATCAGTGCTCATTGGGTTATGAGTTACATGGACAGACTCGCCGGGTGTTGGATATGTATGCCCTAGAGGCAATTATTGTATATGCATACATGTAGATGCTAGTGATATGTATGTACAGGACATTCTTGCTCAGTTATATATAGTATATTGTTTCAGTTGTCTTTTATCAGGATATGTGTGTTTGTTTTTATTCATACTTTATCCTGCTTGCACATATTAATAAAGACTTGATACAGTAATATACTATTATGGTTTGACTTTCTCTTTACATGGCATATGTTATACATGTTATTACATATTGCGGTTATATGTTGATAAAGCCTGTAGGATCTTGCTTGACTACCTGCGTTGTGATGGCGATCATACTTGTGGGAGCAGGGTAGTCCATAAGCACATCCTTAAATGGTCCATAGTCACGTGAGTATCTAGACTGGGCATTGATATTCCAGAGGAGACTAGTGTATATGTTTCTAGCCCCGACAAGGGGCTATGGTTGGTCCCGCGGCCATTGTTCAGACACACCTAAGATCGTATGCAGGTGCTCACTGGGTGTGAGTACACTGGACGGACTCGCGGAGAACATCCAGATGGTACTATACCTATCGTCAAATAGAAGTTCTCAGGTGACATGTGTACGGGTTAGTCTTCGGACCTGAGATCGTCATTTTTCTCGTGTGAGTTCCCACCGTGTTTTGATCACTACCCTACTATGGCTCTACTGGGTCGTACAAACAGGTTTTGGTTGGGTACAGTCCCGAGCCACATGGAGCAGTGAGCGATTGTTGGGGATTCGTCTCTCCCGGTATTGGGAGTCGATATCGCACAGTGTTCGATTGGTCAGGACCATAAAACCTTGGCCAAGGCAGTTGGGATTTACTGGTAGGTTGATCAGTAGTTTCCCGGATTGGTTCTGAGCCACATCAGCACGACTTATCGGGTTATTAGGGTCTGACATTTACCACCCCTAGACCCGGTATACGATACTCTTTGACGAAAAGACCGGACTGTACACGAATAGGCTCAGAAGGAGTTCGAACGAGGTTGCTCGTCGGCCTTCCTTTTCGATAGATACCTGGGTAGCCATTACGTACAGCTAGCGCCGCTGACGTTCTTGTGGTTAAACCAACTGCCAATGTACTGTCGAGTCTTTAGAGTCCCACACAAAGGATTTCCCTGCTTCGTGCGAAACGATGTAGAGGCCGTATGGTTTTACCACAGGGTTTCGATCATATACATGTACTTGTGCACGTGTGATGTTCGGGCGGATAATACTTGTGGGCTTTGGTTTAAGCCGGATCCTAGTATTATATTGATGGATTATTTTCGCCTCTTTGTATTCGTATTCTTCGGAATGCGGATGCAGGTATGTATATACAGATGAGGGGCACTCTCGTAATTCCGAGGGATTTCTTCTAGAAGAGGACACCTAATTAGGGTTTTTCTTTATTGATTAAACGTTATTAGGTGGAGGAAATGAAGTGGATTTTTATATTGAATCTAGTATGGCTACTTGGTGACTCACTCACTAGATATTTTGGTGAAGCTCGTTAGATATTTGTGTGAGATATTATATCTCCTCAATTATTTGATATGCATCATTCTTTTTATTAAGGGGCACCTATCTATTTTCAAGGCAACACTTCACTCTCAATTTCCTCAAGCTCTCTCTTCTTCTAGCTAACTCAAACCCTAATAGTCTCATGAGTTGAGAAACCAAGGGTTCTTGAGATAAATAAATCCATCATCACTCTCTACATCATCTAGGCCACTTGGTTTGGCAAGCTAAGTAACCTAGTTACCTTGTTTTAGAGGTAAGAGCTCAAAGTCGGAACTTTCGGGTGGATCATCTTTGATGCGAGGTGGCCGAAGTTCAAGCACAATCCATACTTCCTTCTAGGAGCTAGAGGAGAGGATTGAAGACCCAAAGAACTTGATTCTCATGGTATAACTTTCTATCATAATAGATAGAAATCTTTAGTAGCTAGTTAGGTTTATGGTAAAGATCCGGTTTAGGGTTATTCTAGCGCCAAGTTTTGATCTTTGTTAAAAAATTTATTCCGCAAATGGCCATGGGAGATGGCTAGGGTGTTAGCATAACTTTTCATGGTATCAGAGACATCCCATAAAACCTACACTAGCAAGATTAAACTATGTTAAAGTATCGAAACCGAAACAACTCCGAAACAATACCCCGAATATTCTAATTTCTGTCGATTTTAAAATAGGGTTCAAAATTTATTTTAAAAATTGCAGAAGACTACTATTGTGACAACTAGAACACACCCCGAAAATGAGGCCATTTCACCTGTTTTGACCCGGTGAAAAGTACAAAGTATCCGGCCTGGCCGGTTTCATATAATGATTTGGGCTTGGATTTTTGGGTGTGCTTTGGTCTCTGGAATATTGGTTATCTGGTATTGTTTGTTTTGTCTAGTTTGGACATTGTGTTATTTTTTGTTTTGGGGCAATCCAGAGTATTTCGAAGTCGATATTCTTAACACTGTTTAATATGTTTTCAGTACATTCACTTCTATCTGCGACCGTGAATGTCATTCGATCGGTTTAACTCGTCTAATTGCTATATATTCCTTTAGACGGATTTGCGAACATTACATTCACGTTGATGTTCTGTGTTTGTGCTGTGCTTGTGGTTGGATAGTCGTGGTGGATAGTTTGTGGTGCAATGATTGTAGTACAGTTGAGATTCATTTGTACATTTGTTATTGCGGGACGAGCGTCCGACATGTGGACTGCCTTCTTTGCCAGGTTGTATATTATTTGATTGGGGCACGACCGGGTTGAGGTCGATGTCACCATTGTACATATTATTTTCTTTTTCTGTACTAGGATTACCCCGCGGAGGAGTGCTTGAATAGTTGGGTTCTAGAAGGAAACAAGCCTGCATCTCATGGCGATGAGACGAAGGGGGCTTCATTCGAGAATTGACGGGCTGTTCGCCGCACTCGTAGGGGGTATAGGTTGACCCAAGGAGGGGCGCCCAAGTTACCGGATTTCGTGAAGTGCTGGGTGGCCCATTCACTTTGTTGAAGGGGGCTGCCTCACTTCTGGAATTGGCGGGTAACTTGCCGCGCTCGTAGGGGTGCAGGTTTTCATTGCACAGGCTATCCAAACGACCGGAAATATCAGGTCTCATTGCGGCTCAATTGAAACCCAAGGCTCAAAGACTATCCATCACTCTGTATTGTTGGCTGAGATTCTGTGATGTTGCTTACTATCATGCCTGGGATGAATGTTGTATATACTTACATATATATATATATACTAGTAGATGTTGTATATTTTTGCACCCGCGCTAATCCAGCCCTCACTCTGTCGTTAATTAAGTAACTTAATGGGTGATGACGAGGCCCAGTGGCGAATGCGGATGGCATATACGTACATCATATTTACGTTCTTTTCTAGTGTCATAGGTTAATTGATGGGACGACACTAATTTTGATTAATGCAAGAAAAGAAACCTAAAAGATATTGTTGGAATAAATTTTGAAAAACTACAGTTATATTCTTTCGCTTTGCATAGAGGTATTCGGTCGTGAATATCCTGCACCTCATTCCACGAGGCAAGAGCTGAGATCCCTTCATGGGGAGTGACCTCTTGAGCAAAAGACTATACTATAGATTACTCGGGTTTTTTCAAAACCAGAAATTTTAAAAAAGCGGAGCTTAAACCACCCCTTTTCAAAGCTATCAGGTTCCTTCAACGATATCAAGTTCATTACGTTAACGGGTTTTTCGCCAAAAACTCAGTCGTAGCCCTCCTTCATTTCTTATAAGTAATACTTAGTATTCGTGTTGCGTTTGTTGACTGTGTCAAGGCGTAGTGAACGGTAACTGAGCACTACTTATTTGTGGCATACAATGCGATTGGTTAGGACAGTCGTATAACCTTGTTGACTGTGTCAAGGGTTATGCGGATGGGTTTAATGCAATCAAGATAATGACGGGTTGAACTTGACTAGGACTCATTGATTTGTTGACTATGTTAAGGTCACTTGGATCCTAGGGGCAAAAACCACATCGGGAGTTTCAAATATACAGGAAACCTGCAGATTTAGCATATCTTCTGGAGTGTGGTGACTAGAGTGGATTCCATCTAGGTCATCACACAATGATAGTTGGATCCCGATCCCACTGATGAGTTGGATTACTCTCGGGAGATTATTTCACTTAACAATCAATGCTATATACCAAGTAAGTGTCTAGAATGGTGTTAGCGGGGCTATGCCTCCAGGAAAAAGAGGTTACATAATGCCTCCAGGAAAAAGAGCTTACATAATTAAGGAACTTCACGAAAGCGTTGGAAAACCTCCCTCGAAGTACCAACACTAGCCAGGCTGAAAGGTTAAGCAAGTATTGTGATGTGTAATTAATCCTGACTAGTTCTTCTTTTAAGGTTTGAAGAAGAATTTGAGGAAACAGTGGGAGCCATCCTGGTTAAATAAATTAATAACCAATCTAATCTTGTAAAGCGCACGTTAAGTGTTTCTTTTCTCTCTCTCTCCAGGTATCAACCATTTCATGCTCTAATTAAGATAATAAAATGTATCGCTTGACCGATCCGAATTCTTATTCGGGGTTGGGGAACGTCGGTTTGGCTCTAACTTATGATGGCGATCATAAGTATGAGCAGAGAAAAGAGGATAGACTGAATTCCTTGGAGACCCCAACGAAGATGAAGCATACTATTGCATCTACTTCAAGTGTTCTTGTAATTGAGAACTGCTTTTCGGTCAGTCCTACCTCCTGAGTACTAGATACTGGATCAGGATCTCATGTCTATAATTTATTACAGGGACTAAGAAAAAGTAGGATGGTTGGACCTAGTGATATGTCCCTCAGACTAGGGAACGGAGCTCAAGTTGATGTTGCAGCCGTCGGTGAATATCACCTTGTGTTGCCAAATGGCAATACTATGATTTTGAACAATTGCTACTATGTACCTTCCATGGTTTGCAACATCATATCAGTTTCTTTACTTGATAAACATGGATATAAGTTTGTTCTTGATAGAAATATCATGAACATTTACCTTAATCAGATATCGGTTGCAGAAGGTACACTGTGTAATGATATCTATATTCTAAATCAAAATAAAGTTCTCAGTATACAAAACACACGCAAGAGGAAGAGTTCAGAAATGAACGGATACTACTTGTGGCATTGTAGACTTGGTCATATCAGAGAGAAAAAACTAAGTAAGTTGCATAAAGATGGACTTTTGAATACGTTCGAATTTTCTTCTTATGAAACTTGTCAGTCTTATCTCAAGGGAAAGATGACCAAATCTTCGTTCACTGGACACGGAGAAAGAGCAGCAGAGCTCTTGGGACTCATACACAGTGATGTATGTGGTTTAATGTCTATACATGTAAGGGGTGGGTTCTCATACTTCATTACATTCACTGACGATCTCTCTAGGTTCGGATATGTGTATCTTATGAAATATAAATCTGAAGTTTTTGAGAAATTCAAACAATATAAGAACGAAGTAGAGAACCAGGTTGGCAAAAGTATCAAGATCCTCCGATCTGATAGAGGAGGGGAGTACTTAAGTACGGAATTCCGGGACTTTCTAAAAGAGAATGGTATTCTCTCTCAGCTTACTCCTCCGTATACACCACAGCACAACGGTGTATCGGAGCGGAGGAATCGTACCCTATTGGATATGGTTCGCTCCATGATGAGTAGTACTGAGTTGCCTCTTTCATTCTGGGGACATGCGCTTCAAACAGCAGCACATTTTTTGAATCAACTTCCATCCAAATCCGTGTCTAAGACTCCGTATGAAATATGGAGTGGTAAGAGTTTATATCTTAAACGTGTTAAGATTTGGGGTTGCACTGCTTATGTCAGAAAACAGAACCCGGACAAACTCGAGGCACGGTCAGTTTTGTGTATGTTTGTAGGATACCCAAAGGATTCTAATGGGTATCTTTTTTACCACGGAGAAGAACAAAGGATCATTATTTCTAGGAACGCCACATTTTTGGAAAAGAATTTATTGTAAAAAATATTAGTGGTAGTGTGGTAGAACTGGATGATGTTCCAGAAACACAAACTATAACTGACAATTTGGTGGAACCGCTAGATTCAGTTATACCCAACGAACCTCAGCCACTCCGCAGATCTAGTTGGATTTCTCATCCGCCCGAGAGATACTACGGTTTACTCATAGACGGGGATCGAGAGGATTGCATCTTGGAAGAAGATGATCCTACTAGTTTCAGGCAGGCCATTATCAGTAGGGACTCTGATAAGTGGCTGGATGCTATGCGATCAGAAATGGAGTCCATGTACACCAATAAAGTGTGGAAACCTATAAGGCAAGACTCGTCGCAAAAGGTTTTCGTCAAAGACCAGGTGTGGACTATGATGAAACCTTTTCTCCAATGGCTATGCTCAAATCCATTCGAATCCTACTTGCCATTGCTGCCTTCCATGACAATGAGATCTGGAAGATGGACGTAAAAACGGCTTTTTTAAACGGAAGTTTGGAAGAATGCGTTTATATGGATCAGCCAGAAGGTTTTATAGATAGTGGGAGCAGCGGGAAGGTGTGAAAGTTGTATAAATCCATTTATGGATTAAAGCAGGCATCGCGGAGCTGGAACATCTGTTTTGATGAAACAGTCAAGGAATTTGACTTCATCAAGAATGAAAATGAGCCATGTATTTATAATAAGATTGTAGGACAAACTGTCGTATTCCTAGTCTTGTACATAGACGTCATTCTTTTGATAGGTAATGATATTCCTATGCTACAATCGGTCAAGTTGTTCTTGTCGCAAAGGTTCTCCATGAAAGACCTGGGTGATGCCTCATACGTTCTGGGGATCAAGATCTACAGAGATATATCCAAGAGATTATTGGGACTTTCGTAGTCCAGGTGCATAGAGACCGTACTAAAGAGATTTAGTATGGAAGATTCCAAACGCGGTAATATACCCGCATTGCACGGAATCACCCTCTCCAAGGAGATGTCTCTCAAGACTGACGAGGAGAGGGTTCGCATGAGCACTATACCCTATACTTGGGCGGTAGGATCTATAATGTATGCGATACTATGTACAAGACCATATGTAGCTTATGCGCTAAACGTGGTGAGCTGGTATCAATCAGACCCAGGTGAGAAACATTGAATAGCTGTGAAGAACATTCTCAAGTACCTGAGAAGGACTAAGGAGATGTTCCTGGTTTATGGTAATGGAGACCTGAAGGTCGAGTCCTTTACCGATTCAAGATTCTAGAGTGACAAGGATGACAGCAAGTCTATCTCGGGTTTTGTTTACCCTCAACGGAAGGGCGGTGTGTTGGAGGAGTTCCAAACAAGACACCGTCGTAGACTCGTCGATGGAGGCTGAATATATTGCTGCCAGCGATGCCGCAAAAGAAGCGGTCTGGATGAAGAAGTTCATTGCTGAACTTCAGGTGGTTCCGTCCATTATTGATCCAATACCTTTGTATTGCGATAACAATAGGGCTATAGCTTTAGCGAAGGAACCACAGTCCCATCAGAAATCCAGACACATCTTAAGGCGGTATCACCTGATCAGGGAGATCATTGATCGTCAGGAGATCGAGGTGCAATGAGTGGACACTAATGAAAATACGGTGGATCCATTTACAAAGGCCATCCCTCAAACGCAGTTCGAGCGACTTTTTGAGCTATTGGGTATGCGGTACGCAAGCAGCTGTCCTTAGTGCAGACGATGGGTATGCGGTACACCAATTACTGGCCTTTACTGAAAGTGGGAGATTGTTGGAAATGTATACCCTAGAGGCTATTATTGTATATGCATACATGTGGATGCTAGGGATATGTATGTACATGACATTCTTGCTCAGTTAGATATAGTATATTGTTTCAGTTGTCTTTTATCAGGATATGTGTGTTTGTTTTTATTCATACTTTATCCAGCTTGCACATATTGATAAAGACTTGATACAGTAATATACTATTATGGTTTGACTTTATCTTAACATGGCATATGTTATACATGTTATTACATATTGCGGTTACATGTTGATAAAGCCCGTAGGATCTTGCTTGACTACCTGCGTTGTGATGGCGATCATACTTGTGGGAGTAGGGTAGTCCTTAAGCACATCCTTAAATGGTCCTTAGTCGCATGAGTATCGAGACGGGGCATTTATACTCTAGAGGAGACTAGTGTATACGTTTCTAGCCCCGACAAGGGGCTATGGTTGGTCCCGCGGCCATTGGTCAGATGCACCTAAGATCATATGCAGGTGCTCACTAGGTGTGAGTACACTGGACGTACTCGCGGAGAACATCCAGATGGTATTATACCTATCGTCAGATGGAAGTTCTCAGGTGACATGTGTACGGGTTAGTCTTCGGACCTGAGATCGTCATTTATCTCGTGTGAGTTCCCACTGTGCTTTGATCACTACCCTACTATGGCTCTACTGAGTCATACAAATAGGTTTTAGTTGGGTACAGTCCCGAGCCACATGGAGGCAGTGAGCGATTGTTTGGGATTCGTCTCTCTCGGTATTGGGAGTCGATATCGCACAGTGTTCGATTGGTCGGGACCATAAAACCTTGGCCAAGGCAGTTGGGATTTATTGGTAGGTTGATCGGTAGTTTCCCGGATTGGTCCTGAGCCACATCAGCATGACTTATCGGGTTATTAGGGTCTGACGTTTACCACCCTAGACCCGGTATGCGATACTCTTTGACGAAAAGACCGGACTGTACGGATATTGTCATGAATAGGCTCGGTAGGAGTTCGGATGAGTTTGCTTGTCGGCCTTCTTTTCGACAGGTACCTAGTTAGCCATTATGTACAGCTAGTGTCGCTGACGTGCTTATGGTTAAACCCACTGCCATCGTACTGGCGAGTCATTAGAGTCCTACACAGAGGGTTTTCCTGCTTCGGGCGAAACGATGTAGAGGCCGTATGGTTTTACGGCAGGGCTTCGATCACATACATGTACTCTTGCACGTGTGGTGTTCAGGCAGATAATACTAGTGGGTTTTGGTTTAAGCCGGATCCTAGTATTATATTGATAGATTATTTTCGCCTCTTTGTATTCGTATTCTTTGGAATGCGGATGAGGGTATGTATATACGGATGATAGGCACTCTCGTAATTCTGCGGGATTGCTTCTAGAAGTGGACACCTGATTAGGGGTTCGGATGAGCAAACTCATCTGAACCCCTACTGAGACTGTCTGTGACAATCTCTATATAGTCCAGTCTCTGACAGGCTCGGTAGGGGTTCGGATGAGTTTGCTTATCGGCCTTTTTTTTGCTCAATACCTGGGTAGCCGTTACGTATAGCTAGTGCCACTGACGTGCTTGTAGTTAAACCCACTACCAGCATATTGACGAGTCTTTAGAATCCCACAGAGAGGATTTTCCTGGTTCAGGCGAAATAATGTAGTAGCCGTATTTTGATACGTGCAGGGTTCCGATCGAATGATTGTACTAATTACCCGGACTTTCGATCGGACGGTTGATAATACTAGCTGGCTCAGGTTTGAGCCGGATTATTAAATCAGGTGTTGATTTAATAATTTACATATATGTATTTCGATATGTATATTCTAGTATTATGTTCTTTGTGTTATTCTATCTCTTTGGATATTCGTATTTTGGTACGAATACATGTATGTATATATAGTTGAATGTAATCCGTATTTATACGGAAAATATTCTATAAGGTGGACACCTCATTTTGGATTATCCATTTATTTATTTAAATGGAAATGAGGTGTAAAGGTGATGAAGAGAGAATGGTGAGAACCATGCTTGAATAGTGTTAACAAATGAATTGTTAATTCATTTGTGCTAACTATTCAAGTATGGTTGCTATATTATATTTGGAAAATGGTTTTACAAAACTTTGCTTCATATTTTCTCTCACTTGATGGATGGTCATTTATAAAAAGACTCTCACCATTTGCTTCTTCTCTCTTCACTACCTTTCTTGTGCTCCTCCTCCTCCTTCTTCATCTTCTACCATACCATCTCATGTGTTGAGAATTAAGGGTAGAAGAGAGATAGATACACACTTAGAGCAACTCATTACATTCTTAGGCACTCTATATTAGCAACCTAGAGTCCCTAGTTGCTTCACTAGATTCTTAGTGTGGAGCTAGAGCCATGAGCTACATCTCTCGGGTGGATCATCTTCGACGGATGAAGACCGATGGCCAAACTCGATCAAGAAAACCTATAGGAGCTAAGGAAGATGGTAGAAGACCGAAGGACAGGGTTCATTCGGTATACAACTTCTATCTTTGTAGTTAGTTTAGGTTTATGGTTCGATTCTAGGATAGGTTTTTTAGCGCCAAATTTTTTTTAAACACAATTTTTGTTCTGCATCGGCCACGGTAGATGGCCATGACGCTATCAAACCCCAACACTTCAGTCAACGAATAGACATAAGCAACTTGCACACCATCCGCTGCTCCCACCGACTACGATAACCCTCTGGAAGAATCATATACACGTGCACTTCCAAATTCTCATTTGGAAAGACGTTATAGTCATCCATCTGCCAGATATCATAGCTAAGAATTGCATCAGCGCCAAATTATATTCATATGGACTTCAGCGTAGATACTGAAGTAAAAGTCACATCACAATCCACAACGGGTATTTGATGAAAACTCTTTACAGTAAGTCTAGCCTTATTAGGTCAGTACCTTTACACCTGCACAGATCTCGAAAGATTTACTTGCTCTTAATGGGCTTCACCCCTTCAGGAGCACCCAGCAAAGTCTAAAATCCATGATTTGTTGAAGTGCGTGGAGTCCATCTTGGATATGAAGTATCTGGTCACCTGGAAGTTACTACTTCCTATGACCTGCTGATAATAAGTAGGAGGAATAGCAGTGTCAAGTTATATCGGTATGGGCTTCAGCATAGACTCTGAAGTAAAAGTCTCATGACAATCCACAACGGATATTTGATGAAAACTCTTAACAACATGTCTAGCTTTATTAGGTTGGTACCTTTCCACCTGCACAGATCTCAAAAGATCTACTTGCTTCTGATGGGTCTTACCCTTTCAGGAACACCCAACAAAATCCAAAATTCATAATTTGCTGAAGTGCGTGGAGTCCATCTTGGATATGAAGTATCTGGTCACCTGAAAGTCATCACTTCCTATGACATGCTGACAACTAGTAGGACCATCATCACCATGATGCTAACCTCCCTGTCACCGTCTACGAGAAAACCGAAGTATCTCTCGGGTCGCTGAAGTCACCTACTTAATTTGTGGAGCGACTAATGGTTTGTCAAATCCAATTGAATTCTTAGGTTTTACTAAATTTTCGGTAAACATTTGTGGTTTTGGAATTACTTCCAATTCTACCATACTCCTACTAATTTCTTTTGCAAAAAGATTTATAAAAAATGTGGCGAGTCAAGAATAATGTAACTATTGATCTTGAAAATGGTAGAAACAAAATCCTAGAGAATGCTTGGGATAATCCACAAACCGCCATTACCGAAGCGTGCCTTGAGTTTTTCCAGATTCTACTTTTAAACAGAAACCAGATAACTCCATATCTTAACAAACTCAAGATATGTAACCATTCTATGTCTAAATAGAATCAAGGCACTAATTTAGATGGAACCAGATTCAAATGACATGCAGCTGTTTCCAGTGCATATTGCCTAATGGAAAAAGGCCAATACAGCATTACTCATTATGGAGCGCATCCACGGATGAGTAACCTGTGAGAGAATCAAGTTCTTAATATTACTATGATAGAATACCTAGCATAAGTATCTACATCTTCAATCACTTCGAAGAATCCTGATACTTCCAACATCTGGTTCTCCACATAATTCGTATACCTATGAAATTCTCAAAATCTTTGGACCATGCATTATAACGAATGCGTGTCTAAAACCAGAGAACTCATAGGTAATCCTGAATGAAGTAAGAGTATCAACCCTTTGTCCCGAAGGACACTGGACAACATAAATTTTCATGTATAAGTTCCAAGAGTATACAAACTTAAAATTATGTGTTCTGTAAATTGAAAATTGTATTTTGTTCGAGAATATCTTACATCGTTATTCAATGCACCTTACCTTATTCTCAACTGATAAAAGTAACAGTTTATAACACAATTTTCAAAATATATATCTCACTTTATAAAATAAAAGTACAAATATTTCATTTTAAAATTTGGTGCATAACAATGGTTATTCGAAACCAAAATTTGTTGTTTAAGCAAAGCCAGGCGATTTAATCCAATATCGCCAATTACAACGAATTCCGATATTGAGGATCAAATCATCCATTTTCCGATATTCTACTCCTACTCAGCATCTGTATCACCGTACTGATGTGAGATCCAAATCCGGTAAATACATACCCTGGAGTCAGAATTGATTGGAAAAACAGTTCTCGGTAACAAGTACATAGAAAAACTGAAACATAAGTGTTTCAAAAGGGGTGGCCAGGTATTCCTAGTAATGCCTTTTCTATTATCCAGATTCATGACAGTAATCGCAATTTCCTTTGCCCTCACTTCAATCCTTTTATATGTCTCTATATCTTACCTTCTGCACACCGTACTTAGGCTAATTGATTTCCATCCTTCCCTACCTTTCGGCACCAGCCTGAGATTTGGAAGAAGACTATCCAATAAGCGTAATATGTGTACTCTCCTAATTCAAAGAGCTCTCGCAACCTGAGAGAAGGTAAAGGGAAGAGACAACCGAATAATCCTATTCAATTTCTCCAGAACCTATGGCCATCCTCGACTGAAGTAACTTCTTCGAGTCCGTATGTAACTATACGATGGTCGTTTTAAGTAATATGGATCATCGTAGTGATACGAAGTGTTTTGAAGAAATGTAAAGGGTAAGTAGGAGTAGCAGGGACATATGCGACTTTGTCCTAAATCAAGACAACCCTAAAGCCAAAGGGTGTAAGAAGGTTTGGTTAACTTGGTTAATGAGTTTTTGAGGTAAGTCATGGGTCGTTGTACCAGAGAGAGAGAGAAAAGAAACACTCAGCGTGCACTCTATCCAGATTAGATTGGTTATCACTTTATCTAATCAGGATGACTCCTACTGTTTCCTCGAATTCTCCTTCAAATCCTAAAAGGAGAACTAGTCGAGATCATTTACACTTTACAGGTTCGCTAACCGTTCATCCAGGCCAGTGTTGGTACTCCAAGGGAGGTCCCTCGTTCTTTTGCACGGACCCAATTAATAACCTCATTTCCGTAGAGATGTAACCTCGTTAATACTTTCTAGACACCTAATAGGTTAGCTAATTGTGAAGTGAAAAATCTCCTGAGGAGTAATACATACTCATCAGTGGGAATCGGGACCCAACTATCATTGTGTGATAACTTTGATGAAAGCCGACCAAAATTACCATACTCCAGAAACATGGAAAGTTTCCCTTATATTTGAAACTCCCGATATGGTTTTTCCCCAAACATCTTATGACCTTGACGACGGCCAACAAATCATAAGTCGCAAGTCAAGTTCTACTCATCATTGTCCTGATTAATCTAAACCCACCCGTACTCGCCCTTGACGAAGGCCAATAAGGTTGTACGACTGTCCTAAATTAATGCATTTTTATGCTGCAGAAAAGTAACACATAGCTACCATACACTATGCCTTGACGAAAGCCAATAAACATAGAATGAATATTAGGCGCTACCTGTCTGAAATGACAGAGGGCTACGGTTGGTTTTTGGCAAAAAACCTTTATCGTAATGAACTTGATGTCATTGAAGGAACTCGAGTGGCTTTGAAATAAAGTGGTTTGACCTCCGCATTTTAAAACTAATAACATAAATTTTTGCTTAAGAGCGAACTCTCAATGAAGGGATCAAGGCTCTTCCCTCATAGAATGGGGTGCGGGATATTCATGACCGAATACCTCTATGCAAAACAAAAAAATAAAATTATGAGTTTTTAAGAAAACCGAGTAGTTTTAAAATTGGTTCCGACAACATCATTTAGGTTTGTTTCCCTTGCATTATATCGATAATGCGTTCCCATCATTTTAAGTTTCCAAGCTACAAAATAAACAACCAAAATAGCATGCTATTTATATGTCATCCGCATTCGCCATGGGGTCCCATCATGCACCGTTAGGTTAAGTAACAACTCTAAAATTTTTGTACAGAAATTTTCCTGTTAATATACAGAAAAGAGTATTACAGCCTGTGTAAGAGTTAAAAATTATTTCTATTAAATAAAAGCAAGAAACAACTTGTAGCTCATTGGTAAAGCCCCTGCACTGCTGTGACGTAGCCTGTGTGTTCGATTCCCATCAGACACAATTATTTTTCTCTGATTTTTCTTTTTTCTTTTTATTTTTGGAAGCCCAAAAGATTGCACATGCAATACACGGGAAAATGAAAAGTTTAGAAAAAATCAAACATGTGCAAAATGGAGTAAACACAAAATCAATCATGCGGCATGAATCTTGAGGCCAAAGCTCAAGAATCGACAGGCGGAATTGCCCTATGGGCCGGCACCGACGGCTGAGATAAGCCTAATGAACTCCGTGCTTTGCACACTTGTCCCTTCAGCTACTCTTAACTCCTCTGCACTGTTCGATTTCTCTGTAATCAAACAGAGACCTTTTATTTCACCAATTAACACCATTTTAATGCTTTTTAATCCAAAATTTTAATTCCCAAACCCTAAGTCTCCACTATAAATAACACCCCATTATCACGCCCCGCTTTTCAGTAGACGGATACGGTGACGTGGCAGTCCGCAACGTATTTACTAAGAAATAAATACGTTAAACGTAATTAACCAATATATAAAATGTATAAGAATGACAAGTGATATAAAATAACAACAACTTTATTTACATTCATGTTTACATACAACTGTTTGAAAAGAAAAGATACAATGAGTAAAGCAGTGCCTAAACAGTGGCATACAAAATGAAAATAAGTACAACGAACTAGAAGTCAGGCTGAGCCGCGGGCTGATCCAAGTCCTCCTGGCTAAAATCGATCTTCTGAGAGTCCTGTCCTCCTGACGAACATTCCAAAAAATGAAATAGAAAGGAATGTCGTCAGCGAACTAGCGCTCGATAAGTCCCAAAAGAAGAAAGAGAATGTTACAAATAATGTGAATGAACAGGTAAGTTGTATAGGTATAAGATGGTGATTATAACGTGGTTGTTTGTAGCTTGATACATAAGGTATTCATATATACCATAGGAGTCCATCTCACCCCGTGGACAATGGTAACATGTAGTATAAGTCCCCGTCATAACCCACGGGACAACGGCACGAGAGTTCATGTAGGTGTCTTTTAGTGATCATCTCGTGCCACGCTATACATTCCGTACTAATCTACCCCGTTAACCCCATGATGTATTGTATAGATTATATTCCTTTCCGAGACCATGGATACAAGTTGTTCAAGTAGTCAGGTTAAGAATGTAAGCTTGTAATCATATCAAGTTATAGCCATGGTTCGGTCAGATCAAGTCTTGTATTCAGGTTTAATATTCAAGTTCAGGTTCAAGTATACATGTTAAAGTTTGGATTCATATTTGAATTGGATTCTGGTTTGAGTTTGGATTCAAGCTTGATTTAGACTCAGACTTGAGTCAGACACTTATAACTGATTTAGATCCTGAATTAGGTTCGGGAGTTATCGGTAACTGCTACAAATGGACGGCAGGATTTGTGTCTTTTTCCAAGATAATTACCATTGATAAAACCGTTAAGTTTTCTACCTTAAATAGGAAATCACTCATTTTTTCCTGCTCCATGCGGCTCAACATAATTGATCCCGCTTAAACCTATATTTACTAAAGTCCTTAAATGTAATTTTATATAATTCGAGGGGGTTTATGAAAAATATTTTTAAGATATAGTTCAAAATAAGCTCGAGAAATTATTTATATTATTTAGGGTTTCCATGGATATGAATTTTAGGGATTTGAGGTATTTTAGTGATAATAGCTTAGATTGGATAATTCATGGTATTTTACTGTAAAGTTTGACTTTTGTTGGTATCTTGATGGTATTTTGATGAAACTTGTAATTCTTTCCTTTGAAAAATATAAGGTTATTATATTTTGAAAATATATGGATTTTATAATATTTATATAATTATTAAAAATTAACTTTATTATTAAGTAGAAAATTGCGTTTTTCTTGAAAATCGTATTAAAAACCTTTCGAGACCGAATGCTCCGTGAGAAGGTTTGCATCTCGCTCTACTAGCCCACGGATATGCGATAATCCGCACCATCCAATAGCGGGTATCCTAAAAAGTGTTGTAGAGATTTATTTGCAAAGGAATTTTAAAATACAATTCCATAGAAAACCGTATTTTTATAGTAGATGGTATTTTAATGAAATATTTGTTCATAACTAAAAATACGTTCGAAGAGTATCGTGCTATGGAAACCATGTGTGTATGTGAGAGGTAGGTCGTTACCTCATGAAGTTTTCTAAAGGTATGCTTAAACAATGAAATATAAGATGACATATCTAAAGTTAATGGTATTTTAATGTAAAGGTTAAATTAAAGTTATGCTTCATGATATTTTTGAGTGAAAGTTGGTTCTAAACATTAGTTTTATGTTAACAAGTAAGGTGTAGAAATATGAATGAGCAATGCTTAAGAAAAGGTGTAATTTCTAGGGTTTAGAATAAAATGTCGGTATTAACTCCACTTACCGACATGTTTTGAAAAAAGAACTTTTTAAGGAAGAAGAAAAGGAATTGAAAGGGACTTACTAGCTAGTTATCCTATGAGAAGGTAGAAGAGGGAGTGTTGAACTTCGTGGCGTCGCGGGGTCGTCGAAACTTGCTTCAATCCTCACCGGAAATTGATCTCTTGCTAACTCCACTTGTACTCTTCTTATACTTAGAAAATTTTGAGAATTTTGGCTATAATTTGAAGAATGAGGAAGGGCTAGGGCATGGGGTAGTATTTATAGTATGGAATTGGGGTTTTGGAATTAAAAAGATGAATTAAAATGCATTAAAAAGATGATAAATGATGAATTGAGGGGTCTCTGTTTGATTGCAGAGAAATCAAACAGTGCAGGGGAGTTAGGGGTAGGCCAAGAGTCGAGCGTGCAAAGCACGGGGCTTATTGCTCATGGTTGGACTGTCTGTGCCGGCCAATAAGGGGTTTTCGCCGGTCGATTGGTGAGAGTATCTAGATTTGTGCCATATGTATTGTTCAGAGTTTACTCCATTTTGTGCCTGTTTGATTTTTCTGAACTTTTCATTTCCCTGTGTATTGCACGTACAATCTTTTGGGCTTCCAAAAATTAAAAGAAAAAATTCAGAAAAAAATAATGTGTCTGATGGGAATCGAACATATGGGCTACGTCACAGCAGTGCAAAACTTTACCAGTGATCTACAAGTTAATTATTGCTGTTATTTAACAAAATTGACTTATAACTCAAACTCAGGCTGTAAACTCATTTCTTTACATTAAAATGGAAAATTCAGTACAGTAAATTCAAAGTCGTTACATTCTACTCTCCTTATAAAAATTCCGTCCTCGAAATTTACAATTATATATGGACTAATTTTCAAAGAGGTATGGATATCTTGCATGCATGTCTTCTTCTCATTCCCATCTTGATTCCCCTGACGAATCCTTTATCCACATCACTCGGACCAAGTTTACTTCCTTATTCTGCAATGTCTTTACCTTTCGGTCCAGGATCTCAACGGGTTGTTCCTCACAAGTCAGGTTAGTCTATATGGTGAGCTCTGAATGATCGAGTATGTGGCTGGGGTCGCTCGCATATCATCGTTGCTAAGATATATGAAACACGTTGTGCACTTCTTCTAATGAGGGTGGAAGTGCTAAATGGTATGCCACTTCTCCAACTCGTTCGAGTATGTTTAACGGTTCTATGTATCTTGGACTTATCTTACTCCTCTTGCCAAAGTGGATCACTCCACAGTTTGGAGAGATCTTCAGAAAAACATGGTCTCCAGGTTGGAACTCCAAATGTCGGCGCTTAGCATCCGCCCAATGCTTCTGTCTATCTTGGGCTATGTGCATTATTTCTCTGATCGTGCGAACTACGTCCACAGTTGCCACGATCATCTCTGGTCCAAGGAGTTCATGATCTCCGATGTCGTCCCAACTTAGTGGTGAACGACACTTTCGTCCGTAGAGTGTTGAATGGTGCCATTCCAATGCTTACTTGATAGCTGTTGTTGTATGAAAACTCCATAAGGTGTAGGTGATCTTCCCACGAACCTCCGAAGTCTAATATACAAGCTCTTAGCATGTCCTTCAGAATCTGAATTGTTCGCTCGGACTGTCCATCCGTTTGTGGATGATAAGCCATGCTAAAATTTAAACTCATTCCATGGATAGCTTGCAGACTCTGCCAAACTGTGATTTGAATCTGGTATCACGATCGGAGACGATGCAAACCGATACTCCATATAATCTTACGATCTCCTCCATGTACTTCTTTTCTAACGTCTCGATAAATTGGCCAACTCGAAATGGGATGAAGTGAGCCGACTTGATGAGTCGATCCACAATAGCCCATACTACATCGTTACCCTTCGTACTGTGAGGAAGGGCAGTCACGAAGTCTATGGTAATGTGCTGCAATTTCTGTTCTGGGATGGGTAACGGCTGAAGTAGACCAGCAGTTCTGTGATGTTCAGCCTTTACTTGCTGGCACACCAAACACTTGGCTACGCTTCTGGCGGCTTCGCACTTCATTCCATGACACCAGTAGTGTTGCCCTAGATCCTTATACATTTTGGTACCGCCGGGGTGTACTGAGTACGGAGAGCTGTGAGCTTCTTTCATCAACTCTTCTCGAACTGTGCCGTGTGGTACACACAATCTACTTTCATATCTCAAGGGTCCATCTTCGCAGATGATGAATTCTGTTCGAAGTCCTATTTCCACCTGTTCCAGGATCTTTTATAGCTTGGCATCATTTTCTTAAGCTGCCTTGATCTGATTGATAATAATAGACATGACTTGTAGGTTCATCAACTCTGAAGCATTACCTGGCATAGCTACCTCGATCTCCATTCCGTGCAATTCCTGTTGTAGTTTCCACTGTGCGATGAGATTCATTGATAATGGCTGAAGGCTAAGTGCATCAGAGACTACATTCACCTTTCCAGGATGATATTGTAGGTTGATGTCGATGTCCGCCATAAGTTCTAGCCATCTTCTCCACTGCATGTTTAATTCCTTCTGAGAAAATACATACTTCAGACTCTTGTGGTTAGTGTATATATCCACTTGTTATCCCAGAAGATAATGGTGCCAAACCTTAAGTGTAAAGATAGCGGCTGCCAACTCCAGATCATGTATTGGATTGTTGAGCTCATGAACTTTCAGTTGTCTTGATGCAAAAGGTACAACATTTCCATGCTGGTGTAGAACACATCCAAATCTCTTACCGGACGCATCATAATGTACGATGAAACCTCCAGATTGATTCGGTATCACAAGGATAGGGCCAGAAGTTAACCTCGACTTGAGTTCTACAAAATCTTGTTCATATGCTTCTGACCACACGAAAGCTTCATCTTTATATTGAGATTGTTCAGGGGTGCTGCAATCTTCGAGAAACCTTTAATGAATCTTCGGTAGTATCTGTTCCCCTCCGAAAGACGTCGCACAAGACTGCGAAGTCTTGACACTGAGATTCGGGGCAGATGCTATTTGGTTTTATCCGTCCACCTCTCCGAAGATGCCAAGTTGATTTATGGCACCGTGTATCGGAGGTTTAGACGGATGCGGCCGATGTAGCATACTTCGTCAGATTCCCCCTCGTTAGAGGGGTTTTTGATTGTGGGGATGCTCTTCCCTGCAGGCGCAAGCCCCTGCAGTTAATTACGCTACCGCATCGCGGTAACAACTTTCTCCTTCTCCAGAATTTCACTTCGTGTCGTGGGTGTTTGTTTTGTTTGTGGTTGCCGGTGGATTGTATACGGAGACTAATTTATGTCGTCGCCCGTAGGACGTGGATTAGTCCAGATCCTTGTTTTCTTAGATTTGGTTTTGGGGGTTTTGTTTTAAGGATACGTTAGCCGTATTTGAGGCTAAGATCAACTTAAACGTTTGTTAAGAATACGTTAGTCCAGTTTGAGACTAAGATCAACTTAACGGGATCGTTTATATCCGACAAAAGAGCATTTGGGGGTTCTATTATTCCAGTTTAGGGACATAGTGGTCCATTGCATGTATGGCCATCAGGACCCATCACCTCTCTGACGATGTTGAAGGATTACAAAGGCAGATGTCAGAGGAGTTCAGAGATGTACCCTTGAACCAAGGTTGATTGGGGGATCTATAGTCCAATTTGGGACTAAAGTCTGTTTGAAGGTTTAAGGATGCGTTAGCCATGTTTGAGGCTAAGATCAACTTAAACGGGATCATTTAGATCCAACAAAAGAGCATTTGGGGCTCTATTGTTCCAGTTTAGGAGCATAGTGGTCCATTGCCAGTTTAGGGACATGGTGGTCCATTGCCAGTTTAGGGACATGGTGGTCCATAGGTTTAAGGACGCTTAAGTCCGTGAGTTTAATGACACTTAAGTCCATAGGTTGGTTTAAGGACGCTTAAGTCCATAGGTTGGTTTAAGGACGCTTAAGTCCATGAGTTGGTTTAAGGACGCTTAAGTCCGTAGCAATGTATGGTTGTCGGGACCCGTCACCTCTCTGACGACGTTGAAGGATTACAACGACAAATATCAGTGGAGTTCGGAGATGTACCCTTGAACCGGATGTAAATTGATTTAAGAGAGCAGTCGTGCTCAGTCAATTTTAATTTGAGGACTTATGGCCATGATTGGGTTAAGTCCAGTTGAAAATATTCAACATTTTATTTATCATTGGCCTATTAGGCCTTTGCTTGGGCTCTGCCCTTTATTAATGCATAGCATTGGGCTTTTAATTAAATGCACAGCATTTGTTTTAGTCTGACAGACCCTTGTTTGGGCTCTGCCCTTTTTTAAAATAATGCATGGCATTTTCTTAGGCATGTTAGGCCCTTTTTAATTGGGCTCAGCCCTCTTTAAATAATGCAGAGCATTAATGATCTGACAGTGGCCACGTGGCCTGTCAGGCGTTCTGCGCCAATTAATGAGCGCAAGCGCATATGGAGGTGACACGTGTCATGCTCTGGTGAGCGCAAGCGCAGTGCGCTGCGTTGTTGCGCTGCAGACACGTGGCGCGCTGTGGTGAGTTGCGCCAATTTCAGAGAGCAATGCTCTAAGTTAAAAGTGCATAGCGCAAGTGGTTTTGGAGCTGACATGTAGCGCTCTCTGGTGGCTTGCGCCAACCCAGGAGCGCAACAGTGCAGATTTACAAGTGCAAGGCACTGTTTTAATATCTTAATCCAATTTTGGATTCAAGAAAAGAATCTTTTAAGATTCCAGAACCAGTGGTTCATCAAAAGGCAATGCCTTTGTTATTATTATATATTTTTTATTGAAGATCCTTGATCTTGTTCTTAGATCAATGATCTTTTCAGAAGAAATTCTTCTTTTATTCAAAGGTTTTTACCTTTTTCTTTCTTTGAGCTCTTCTCAAAATTCTTTAGAGAAATTCTTTGTTTTTTTCCTCTCTGTGTTGATGTATATGTGTTGGGGTCTGGGGGGCCTTTTTATAGTGCCAATGATTTGTTGAATTGGTTAGAGAGATCTTTCTCTGAGTGATTTGGGGATTTTTTCCCACCGTTGGATCTTTGATCCAAGGGCTTCTGTTTTACAGAAGGAAATCTTCTTGTTTTCAACAAGATTGAGAAAGATCTTTCAGAATTTTAATTCTGTTTGGCGCAAGCGCACCTGCGCTGCCACGTGTCGCGCAGCGTAGAGCGCAGCGCACCTGCGCCGGCGCAACTGCGCTGCCACGTGTCGCGCAGCGCAGAGCGAAAGTCAACTGAAGCGTTGCTTCTGTCATAGAGCCTTGCTCTGATTGAGCGCGCTGCCTTGGGCACTGCACTCCCTGCGCTGGCGTGTCTGATTTTGACACGTGGCGCTCTGCGCGCAGCGCAGGGAATCTGAAGCGTTGCTTCATTTATTTTAATTTTAATTTTCACTTTAATTTTCAAAAAAGAGCTTTGCTCTGATTGGGGGAAACAGAAGCGTTGCTTCGTTTCCCGCCTTGGAATTTGAACAGAGCATTGCTCTGATTGGGGTAAACAATGCCCCCCACCGTTGCGCTTACGTGGCCCCCAAACGTGAGCGCAGCGGTGGCAGAATTCCAACCGTCGCGGCAACTCTTGAAAGTTGAAAGGGCATTTGATGCCTATAAATAGGACCTTTGGTCCTCAACAGATGATCATTATCTTTTAAGATTTTACTTTCAAAACTTCAGAGCCTTGCTCTTGCCTTCAAGAACTCCAAGAGTTAGAATTTCTTTAGAAAACACTTTTTAGGTAAAAATTTTAATTTAAATTAAATTAAATTAATTTCCATTGACAGAGCCTTGCTCTCAATAGATCCCTGATCTAAAGAAAACTCATTTAAAGTTTCACTTAGCAGAGCTTTGCTCTAAAAGGGTCCAAAGAGAACTAAGGAGAACCATGTTAGGATTCCATCAATAGAGTCCTGCTCTTTGAAATATTTCATTTATAACTTCTTGATTCATTAATGGAGCTTTGCTCCTTTTAAATCATATAGCAGAACTCTTAAGTGTTGCTAATTTTTGTCGATTTTTTTATAGGAGTGATGGACGCCCACATGTACGATCTCGACGAGATTATCTCTTACGGGAACATCCGCCGACTCGGTCATTCTCAAAATCGAGAATTTACTAACACCGAGTGTGCCGAGATCATGAGTTGCTTCGACGCATACAACGGTCAACTGCTTCCTCGACGTTCCTCTCTCCTGAAGCTTATCGTGGGAGCCATCTGGGAAGCGCTTCCCCTATTCTGTTCCGGTGTGCCGCTTAGGGCGTTGGATGCCGCTGAGGATAAGGTGCACTCGGTGTACCTGATGAACTTAATCTCGAAGAGACGGCGAGACAATCTTGTCGATCTCCTGCACCAGGCCTTCCAACAGTCTGCCATACTCGCTGCTTATTGGAGGGAGGAGGACATCAGTGGGGACCCCGACGCTTGTGCTTGTGAAAGAAAGCACACCAGGATGGTTCGCCAGGCTTGGAAAGCCTTAGATAAGGTTACTTTCGAATTCCTCAACCCGTGTCCTGGGTCCGAGGTTATACCGTTGTAAACATTTCAATAATGTTGTTGTTTATTGCCTTTATTGATGTAAAAACTTTCCAAGTATGAATGACAAATCTTTTGCCTCCTTCCTTTTATTTTCTGCTTTGTTACTGGCACATTCTTTAAATAAACATAGCCTATAAGCGATATAGAACATTCTGTCTTGAGCATCTTGGGGAGTAGTGATGGCTTAGGAAGCAGGTTCAAATCTGCTACCTAAGGCTTTTCAACTTCATGAGCCGTGAGGGTCTCATAAAGACTTTTCTCCCTACGAGTCGAGAGGATCTCGTAGGTGTGTTTTCTTCTTAGGAACCGTGAGGGTTCTTAAGTGCATTTTCTCTTGAGAGTCATAAGGATCTCACAAGAGAATTTACCCTCTTACGAGTCGAGAAGACCCGTAAGCGGTTGTTTCCCTCCTTATCGAGATTCGACTTTGGAGAGTGAGACCCGTGGATAGTATGAAAGAGATCATTTAGGGCCGACTTGCAGGATCCCAGTGCTTAGGAAACAAGTTTTTTTTTAAATCCTTACTGCCTAAGGCTTTATCTCACGAGTCGAGACGAATCGAGCAGTTCTCACAAAGACATCAATTTCCTCACGAGTCGAGACGAATCGAGCATTTCTCGCAAGAATAACCTAACGTCACAGTTAACCTCTGCTCTTTACGACAAAGGTCCGTTAGGGTCTGTGGTACTTAGGGTTTGTCCGTTGTACCGTCGCATCAGCTGATATATTCCTCGATAGGCAATCGTGCTGTTCGAGTAGCCCTGCGACTGCCGTGTCTCTGATCCCTTCGGGGGCTGGACAAAACGTCTTCAAGTAATCCTCCAGGTAGTATTACCATCGAAAGGGCAAGTGTAGGGATATTCCATGTCACTTTTTACTTGAGGTTAGGCTCATTTTGGAGAGCCCTGATGAGTCATAACCACTCCGTGCTGGTGTGGGATGATCTCCGATAGTCTTTCAGGTTTTATGTAAGTTGCTGTTAAGACCCTGAAGCTAGGAATTTGGCCTTCGCTTCGTTTGTTGGCATTGTGTCTGCTGTATCGAGATGAATGTCGCGGTTGTCTCTAGGTTGTTGGTGAACCGTCGAGGTTTGGAACTAGGGACTTTGTCGTGGCTCCGTTTGTTTGATTGTCGCGTCTGAACCCTGCTGGAAGAAGAACGCTAGGGTAACATCTCGTCTGCTGTATCGAGACGAAAGTCGAGGTGGTGACCACTCCGCACTGATGTGAGATGATCTCCGATGGTCTTTCAGGTTTTGTATGAGTTGCCGTCAAGACCCTGAAGCTAGGAATTTGGCCTTTGCTTCGTTTGCTTGCATCGCGTCTGCTGTATCGAGACGGATGTAGAGGTTGTCTCTAGGTTGCTGGTGAACTGTCGAGGTTTGGAACTAGGGACTGTGTCGTGGCTCCGCTATTTGATGATGTCGTGTCTGCTGTGTCGAGACGAACGTCGAGATGGTAACCATTCCGCACTGGTGTGAAATGATCTCCGGTTGTCTTTCAGGCTTTATATGACTTGCCGCTAAGACCTTGAAGCTAGGAATTTGGCCTTCGCTTCGTTTGTTTTGTCAAGTCCGAATCTTGTTGGAGGAAGGACACTGTTGTGACTTCTCGCCTGCTGTATCGAGACGAATGTTGAAGGGGTCTCTAAGTTGTCAGTGAACCGTCGAGACTCGGCTTCGCTTTTTGGTGGAGCCAGTTGAGAAGGTATGGTTCCCTCTTTGTTTGTGCCCCTGGATTGTATACAGAGATCAATGTGATCTCACCTGTAGGGCAAAAGTTTCATTCATTTTTTTATATTATTAATTTATTTCCGCGATGCTCTATCATTTCAGCTTTTATATCGCGAAGGTCGCGACTGCCCAATCATTTGGGCTGTTTTTCGCGGTGCCCAATCATTTCGGCTATTTTTCTTTTTACTCGCTGCTTTTTATTGCGAGTTGCCCAATCATTTCGGCTTTCTCTTTTTTTATTTTATTTTACTCGCTGCTTTTTATTGCGAGTTGCCCAATCATTTCGGCTATTTTGCATGCATACATTTTTACTTGCTGATTTCGTTGCAAGTTGCCCCATCATTTCGGCTATTTCATATGCATTTTTAGCTCGCTGATTTTTTTTTATCGCGAGTGTGGCACTTGGAATCGGGTGCCAATCTCAGCATCAGCATCGCTACGAATGGAATATCGCCAGGAGCAAATCATCATTTGCCATGAAAGGACTTGGAATTTGATACCGATGTAGGCATCAGCATCGCTACAACTGGGATATTGCCAGGAGCGAATCATCATTTACCTCTGTCGATGTTGAACAAAGGTGGCTTAGTAAACAGGGTTAGGATTCTGTTGACTAAGGCTTTTGACTTCATGAGCCGTAAGGGTCTCACAAAGGTATTTCTCCCTACAAGTCGTGAGGATCTCGTAGGTACGTTTTCTCCTTAGGAATCATGTAGATTCCTAAGTGCATGTTCGTCTGTAAGTCGTAAGGATCTTACAAGAGGGTTTTCTCTTTATAAGTCGAGAGGACTTATAAGGGTTGTTCACCATATGGACATATCCCTAGCCACGGGTGAGACTTGGTTAGGGAAATGTTTATTCGCGCCCATGGATTGTATACAAGGGTTAGTATTGAGCCTCTCGTAGGGCAATATAAAAGGTTGTGGGAGTTGCTTAAGAACAGGTTCAGGTCTCTGTAACTTAAGACTTTCAAATCTTATGAGCCGTGAGGGTCCCATAAGAGAGTTCTCCTTACGAGTCGTGAGGATCTCGCAAGTGTAATTTCTCCTTAGGAATCGTGAGGATCCCTAAGTGTGTTGCTCCCTTATGAGTCATAAGGATCTCACGCGGGTGGTTTCTCCTTACAAGGTCGAGAGGACCCTACAAGTGTCTTTTAACGAGGTTGCGCCCTTTTGGGTTTTCACAAACACTCGCCGGTAGCCCTGTTGTTTTTACTCACGGAGCCCTTTTGGGTTTTCATCCGTGCCCATTTTGTTTATGGACATACTGTCTTTATTATTGTTATTATTATTATTTATTCTTTTTATTCTTTTTTTCCAACGAGGTTGCGCCCTTTCAGGTTTTCACAAACACCCACCGGTAGCCCTGCTGTTTTTACTCACGGAGCCCTTTCGGGTTTTCATCCGTGCCCATTTTGCTTATGTACATACCGTTTTTATTTATTTTTTATTTTTTTATTCTTTTTTCTAACGAGGTTGCGCCCTTTCGGGTTTTCACAAACACTCGCCGGTAGCCCTGCTGTTTTTACTCACGGAGCCCTTTCGGGTTTTCATCCATGCCCATTTTGCTTATGGAGATACCGTTTTTATTTATTTTATATTTTTTTATTGGATTTGGGATGTTGTAATCCACCGTAGTTTATCGACATCTCGGTCAACAGCTAGTTTTAGGACGTAGTGGTCCGTCATTAGTTTAAGGACGTTTCGGTCCATCTGCAAGTTTTAGGACATTGCGGTCCACCGTCGTCGTATTTTGAGACGAATATCTAGTTTACTGACTTTTCGGTCTATGGGGCTTTCCCTATGAATGAGCATGATGCCCCCAGTATATCCATCATTCTCGGAGCATGTGGTTGTGGCGGGCTCACCTTCCAGTTGTCGGACAACGCGAACTTGCCCTGTTGGTGTTGGTCTTCAACCCATCCTTTGAAGATGACCATTTGGTGGTAAGGGCAATAATTGGGATCGTTGACATCGCCTGGCTGCAACGGACGTTTTGGACTCGGCAGATTGATGAGTCTGTTGCGCACTGCCAGCTCGAACAGTCTCCTTGTTTTATTCTGAGGAAACGAGTAAGGACTTTCTAGTCTTTACTCAAGGGATGGGCGTGGACGCATATTGTTTCGAAGGACAACCGGCTTTAAGTTACTCGGCTGTTGTTGAGTATTGGCAACAACGATCGCTTTCCCTTTCTCAGTTCAAGAGTCTGGCTTTGGAGGAGACGGTTTATGTCCTATCTGATCCATTTGGGCCAGCTTATCGATCAAGGCCTGGAAAGTAGTTGGCTTGAAGAACATCATGAATTGCGAGATGGTCGCTTGCGGATCAAAAGTGCCCACGAACATGCCTACCGCAAGTGCTTCTTCGATGCGTTGTTCGCACTTCGACCATAAGTTTCGCCACCGTATTGCGTATTGGACCCATGTCTTGCCTGGCCTTACCCTCGCGTTGATCAATGCGGTGATCGGGGTGTGTTCACTAGCACTCGCGAATGTTTGTGTAAACAGTAGCTCCATCTCCGCAAATGTTTTGACAGAGTCGTTAGGTAGCTCCGAATACCATTCAAAGGCTATTTCCGCTAAGCTGCCGACAAATTAGCGAAGCAGCAGTTTGTCGTCGCCTCCGGTGTTGCCGCATAAGGCCCTGAATTGAGCGACATGCTGATGTGGATTCCCTGTCCCTTTATATACGTGGAACTTAGGGAACGTATATCCCAGCGGGTAACTGATTTGGTCATACCAGCTTGGATAGGGTCGTCCGGCTCTAACAATTTGTGCAGCCGCTTCATTCGCCTGATGAGCCCGTATTTGCTGAGCTATATAGTCATCCAGTGCGGCTTTGGAAATGGTTTCCTCCTTGGCTGCTGAAAGAGCAGGAGGAGGATTAGATGTCTCCCCTCTGTCGTCTCCAACAATGATCGGAGGGTCTTCAGCTGGAGGTTCCGGCTGTAACATAATACCTACCATATCTTGGAAGAGGAGCGCCATTTGTTTTATGTTAGCCGCTTGCTCTGCGGCTTCTTTGTCCTTCTTTTCAAGGACTCTGCGTAAGAGTCAGAGTCGGTTTCTTGTTCGTGCTGCTGTTCTGATGATGCCTCCGGGCTTTCTTTTGGCCCGGTGAGTGCAACCATTGCAGTCATCATTTCCTGAAGCTTCTGTTGTTGCTCTTGGGCTTTTGTCACGGATCGGGTGAGCGGTCGGTGACCCGTCGAAGCACGGCCTTCCTCCTTTCCGGAAGCCATATAGACAGTGTGCACCACCATGCCCCCAGACTTGGGGCGTTTAGATTCAGTGTCTTTGCAATTTGCCAAAGACACAGGGATCTTCTCCGACCTCCTTCTTTTGTGGGCGGTCAAAGTTGAGGGGGCCATTGTAGTGGGCACCAAAGTAGCTGTCGCTTTTTTTGGCTTGACAGAGTAGTCCTTCTCCTGCCGAACCTTCATTTTTCTCTGTCGGCAAAGATAGTCTTGATCCATCCGGAGTCTTGGACTTGACGCCAGACCTTGTAAATTTTAGAGGACATCCGTTGAGGGGGCTGCTCCAACTTCTTCCTTGGGGCATTCTCCACAGGTGGAGAAGTTCTTTTCAGCACCGCAGTAGGAGAGTTTCTGCGCACCCTTCTTAGCGGTTCAAAGCAATTCCCAGTCGGAACAGCAGCATTGATTTCCACCATTGGAGCTGGCGGAGTTAGCCCAGAGGGGGAGTTGCCCCCAGCCTTCCTCACCCGGCACCGGTGACGACGGCGAGCATGTCGTGCGATTGGAGTAGGTTTAGCCGTAAGGGTGACCTCCTCATGCCCCCTGTGTTGATCAGAATTCGCTGGTATCAGCCCTTTAAAGACCGACGTCCGTTGAATGGGGACGGCCAACCTATCAAAAGCAGACTTCCGAGTAGGGGAAGCAACCTTGGTGATTTCGCCAGGAACGGGAGCAGAAAGGGTCAGTCTTGTGAAGACCGACCCTTTGGCAGGAGAAGCCGCCTTGGCGATTTTGGGAGCAGGGATGGCTATCCACTTCGGGATAACGCCTTCTGGTATTGCAGGATTCTTCATGGGCCTGTTGGAGCTCTGGCCTAATCTGTTAAAAACTGAGGCAGTGAAGTTGGGCGACCCGTTGAGAGGGGTCGCGGCAGTGGTAAGTCGATCAAAGACCAGCTTCTTTGGAGCTTCTTGCGATTTCATTGGGGTATTGAAGCTCATCCGTGGGAGCATGGTCCCGAATAATAGTCCAGTGGTGGCTTGAGTTACCTGCTCCACTGGCATCTTGAAAAGAGAGGCCGCTTGGGGTCCGTAAGTCACTCCTCCAGCAGGGACGGAGCGAGAGTGGCAGTTGCAGGTAGTGCAGTTTGAAGCCATTGATTTTCTGTTTTCTGCACGGAGCAAGACACAAAATATAAGTCTTGAATCCACAGGCAACCATAGCAAACCGTGATTCATTCGCGAAGACGACACACGAAGTGTGGAGTGGAAAGAGGAAGAGGTCCCACCGGGCGTGCTAGAATCTGTTCCCCTCCGAAAGATGGTGCACAAGACTGCGAAGTCTTGACACTGAGATTCTGGGCAGATGCTATTTGGTTTTATCCGTCCACCTCTCCGAAGATGCCAGGTTGATTTATGGCACCGTGTATCGGAGGTTTAAACGGATGCGGCCGATGTAGCAGACTTCGTCAGATTCCCCCTCGTTAGAGGGGGTTTTGATTGTGGGGACGCTCTTCCCTGCAGACGCAAGCCCCTGCAGTTAATTACGCTACCGCATCGCGGTAACAACTTTCTCCTTCTCCAGAATTTCATTTCGTGTCGTGGGTGTTTGTTTTGTTTGTGATTGCCCGTGGATTGTATACGGAGACTAATTTATGTCGTCGCCCGTAGGACATGGATTAGTCCAGATCCGTGTTTTCTTAGATTTGGTTTTGGGGGTTTTGGTTTAAGGATACGTTAGCCGTATTTGAGGCTAAGATCAACTTAAACGTTTGTTAAGGATACGTTAGTCCAGTTTGAGACTAAGATCAACTGAACGGGATCGTTTAGATCCGATAAAAGAGCATTTGGGGGTTCTATTGTTCCAGTTTAGGGACATAGTGGTCCATTGCATGTATGGCCATCAGGACCCGTCACCTCTCTAACGACGTTGAAGGATTACAACGGCAGATGTCAGAGGAGTTCAGAGATGTACCCTTGAACCAAGGTTGATTGGGGGATCTATACTCCAATTTGGGACTAAAGTTTGTTTGAAGGTTTAAGGATGCGTTAGCCATGTTTGAGGCTAAGATCAACTTAAACGGGATCGTTTAGATCCGACAAAAGAGCATTTGGGGCTCTATTGTTCTAGTTTAGGGACATAGTGGTCCATTGCCAGTTTAGGGACTGTTTATCCCAATCAGAGCAAAGCTCTGTTCAAATTCCAAGGCGGGAAACGAAGCAACGCTTCTGTTTCCCCCAATCAGATCAAAGCTCTGTTTTGAAAATTAAAGTGAAAATTAAAATCAAAATAAATGAAGCAACGCTTCAGATCCCCTGCGCTGCGCACAGAGCGCCACGTGTCAAATCAGACACGCCAGTGCAGGGAGCGCAGCACCCAAGGTAGCGCACTCAATCAGAGCAAGGCTCTATAAAAGAACAATGCTTCAGCTGACTTGCGCTCTGCGCTACGCTACACGTGTCAGCGCAGTTGCGCTGCGCAACACGTGTCTGCGCAGATGCACTAGCACAGTTGCGCTGCGCGACACGTGTCAAGCGCAGATGCGTTTGCGCCAAACAGAATTAAAATTCCAGTGAGATCTTTCCGTTCTTGTTAAAACAAGAAGATTGTCTTCTGTAAAACAGAAGCCCTTGGATCAAAGATCCAACGATGGGGAAAATCCCCAAATCACTCAGACAATGATCTCTTTAACAAATTTAACAAATTAATGGGCACTATATAAAGGCCCCTAGACCCCAATTTCAAAACATGAACACAGAGAGAAAAACAGAGACAGAAACAGAGAGAGAACTCAAAAGAATTTTGAGAAGAACTCAAGAAGAAGAAAAAGAAGGTAAAACCTTTGAATAAAAAAGAAGAATTTCTTCTGAAAAGATCATTGATCTAAAAACAAGATCAAGGATCTTCAATATAAAAATATAATAATAACAAAGGCATTGCCTTTTTTATGAACCATTGGTTCTAGAATCTTAAAGATTCTTTTCTTGAATCCAAAATTGGATCAAGATATTAAAAACAGTGCCTTGCACTTGTAAATCTGCACTGTTGCACTCCTGGGTTGGCGCAAGCCACCAAAGAGCGCCACGTGTCAGCTCCAGAACAGCTTGTGCTATGCGCTTTTAAAACAGAGCATTGCTCTCATGAATTGGCGCAACTCACCAGAGCGCGCCACGTGTCAGCAGCGCAACAGCGCAGCGCAATGCGCTTGCGCTCACCGGAGCGTGACACGTGTCACCTCCACATAGACTTGCGCCTTGCGCTCCTCAATTGGCGCAAAGCGCCTGACAAGCCACGTGGCGCTCTGTCGGACTAATTAATGCAGCGCATTATTATAGGGCAGAGCCCAATTAAGAATCCCAATGGACCAAAATAAATGCTCTGCATTATAAAAAGGGGAAAGAGCCCAACTTAAAAGGCCTGACAGGCCAGAATAAAATGCAGTGCATTATTAACAGGGGCAGAGCCCTAATAAAGGCCTACTAGGCTAAATATAAATAAAAATGTTGAACATTATCAATTGGACTTAGCCCAATTCTGGCCGTAAATCCTCAAATTAAATTGACTGAGCATGGCTGCTCTCTTAAATCAATTTACACTTGGTTCAAGGGTACATCTCTGAACTCCTCTGACACCTGTCGTTGTAATCCTTCAACGACGTCAGAGAGGTGACGGGTCCCGACGGCCATGCATGCAACGGACCGCTATGTCCTTAAACTAGAGCAATAGAGCCCAAATGCTCTTTTGTCGGATCTAAATGATCTCGTTAATTTGATCTTAGTCTCTAACTGGACTAACGTATCCTTAACAAACGTTTGAGTCGATCTTAGCCTCAAATATGGCTAACGTATCCTCAAACCAAAACCCCAAACCCAAATCTAAGAAAATACGGATGTGGACTAATCTACGTCCTACGGGCGACGACATAAATTAGTCTCCGTATACAATCCACGGGCAACCACAAACAAAACAAACACCCACGACACGAAGTGAAATTCTGGAGAAGGAGAAAGTTGTTACCGCGATGCGGTAGCGTAATTAACTGCAGGGGCTTGCGCCTGCAGGGAAGAGCGTCCCCACAATCAAAAACCCCTCGGACGAGGGGGAATCCGACGAAGTCTGCTACATTGGCCGCATCCGTCCAAACCTCCGATACACGATGCCATAAATCAACTTGGCATCTTCGGAGAGGTGGACGGATAAAACCAAATAGCATCTGCCCCCAGATTCAGGCAAGACGCCCATGCCTTGGCCGCCGTTCGGAGGGGAACAGATTCTGGCACGCCCGGTGGGACTTTTTCCTCTTTCCACTCCACACTTCGTGTGTCGTGTTCGTGAACAAATCGCGGTTTGTTGTGGTTGCATGTGGATTCAAGGTACTTAGATTTGGTGTCTTGCTCCGTGCAGAAAATAGTAGATCAATGGCTTCAAACTGCACTACCTGCAACTGCAACTCTCGCTCCGTCCCTGCTGGAGGAGTGACTTATGGGCCCCAAGCGGCCTCTCTTTTCAAGATGCCAGTGGAGCAGGTAACTCAAGCCACCAGTGGACTATTCTTCGGGACTATGCTCCCACCGATGAGCTTCAATGCCCCAATGACATTGCAAGAAGCCCCAAAGAAGTCGGTCTTTGATCGACTTACCACTGCCGCGACCCCTGTCAACGGGTCGCCCAACTTCAATACCTCAGTTTTCAACAGACTGGGCCAGAGCGTCTACAAGCCCGCGATACCCGAAGTTGCCATCCCAAAGCGGATAGCCATCCTGGCTCAAGCGGACGAAATCATTGAAAAGGCTTCTCCTTCCAAAAAGTCAGTTTTTACAAGGATGGCCATTCAGGCTTCTGCTCCAGGCGAGGTCCTCAAAGCCGCTTCCTCTGCCCAGAGGTCTGTCTTTGACAGATTAGACATTGCTTCTCAACGGGTGTCAGTCTTCGACAAGCTAGCATTAATAACGGTCTCTCCTCAAAGCAGGGGGCATGAGGAGGTCACCCCTACGGCTGAAACAACTTCATCCACACGACACGCTAGACGTCGCCACTGGCGCCGAGTAAGGAAGGCTGGGGGCAACTCCCCCTCTGGGATAACTCCGCCAGCTCCAATGGTGGGGATCAATCCTTCTGTTCCGACCAAGAACAGCTTTGAACTGCTCAACAGGGTGCGCAGAAACTCTCCTACTGCAGTGCTAAAGAGAATTCCTTCACCTGTGAAGAATGCTACAGAGAAGAAGCCGGAGCAACCTCCTCAACGGCTATCCGCTAAAATTTACAAGGTTTGGCGTCAAGTCCAAGACTCCGTGATGGATCAAGACTATCTCCGCCGACAGAAAAAGATGAAGGTTCGGCAGGAGAAGGACTACTCTGTCAAGCCACAAAAAGCGACAGCTACTTGGGTACCCACTACAACGGCCCCCTCAACTTCGACCGCTCACAAAAGAAGGAGGTCGGAGAAGATCCTTGCCTCTTTGGCAAATCGCAAAGACACTGAATCTAAACGCCCTAAGTCTAGGGGCATTATAGTCCATACCGTCTACATGGCGTCTGGTAAAGAGGACAGCCGCGCTGCGACGGGTCACCGACCACTCACCCGATCCGTGACGAAAGCTCAAGAACAGCAACATAAGCTTCAAGAGATGATGACTGCTATGGCCGCACTTACCGGGCCAAAAGAAAGCTTGGAGGCATCATCAGAACAGCGTCACGAACAAGAAACTGACGCTGACTACCTACGCAGAGTCCTCGAAAAGAAAGACAAAGAAACCGCAGAGCAAGCCGCTGACATAAAACAAATGGCACTTCTCTTCCAAGATATGGTAGGGATAATGATCCAGCAAGATCCTCCTGCTGAAGATCCTCCGATTGTCCTTGATGATGACAAAGGAGAGACATCGAATCCTCCTCCGGCTCTTTCAGCAGCCAAGGAAGAAACCATTTCCAAGGCCGCACTGGATGACTATATAGCTCAGCAAATAAGAGCTCATCAGGCGAATGAAGCGGCTGGCCAAATTGTTAAGACCGGACGACCCTATCCGAGCTGGTATGACCAGATCAGTTACCCGCCAGGATATACGATCCCTAAGTTCCACGTATATAAAGGGACAGGGAATCCACATCAGCATGTCGCTCAATTCAGGGCCTTATTCGGCAACACTCAAGGCGATGACAAACTGTTGCTTCGCCAACTCGTCGGCAGCTTAGCAGAAACAGCCTTTGAATGGTATTCGGAGCTACCTAACGACTCTGTCAAAACATTTGCGGAGATGGAGCTACTGTTTACACAAAGATTCGCGAGTGCTAGTGGACGCACCCTGATAATAGCACTGATCAACACCGGGATAAGGCCAGGCGAAACGTGGGTCCAATATGCAATACGATGGCGGAACCTATGGTCGAAATACGAACAATGTATCGAAGAAGTGCCAGCGGAGGGCATGTTCGTGGGCACTCTCGATCCGCAGGCGACTATATCCCAATTCATGATGTTCTTCAGGCCGACCACTTTCCAGGCCTTGATCGACAAATTAGCCCAAATGGACCAGATGGGCCATGGACCGTCTCCTCCAAAACCGGACTCTCGAAATGAGAAGGGGAAAGGAAAAGCGATCGTCGTCGCCAATACTCAACAACAGTCGAGCAAATCAAAGCCGGTTGCTCGCCAAAACAACGTGCGTCCACGCCCATCCCTCGAGGAGAGACTAGGACGTCCTTACTCGTTTCCTCAGAATAAAACAAAGAAACTGTTCGAGCTGGCCACGCGCAACGGACTCATCAATCTACCGAGTCCAAAATGTCTATTGCAGCCAGGCGATCTTAATAATCCCGATTATTGCCCTTACCACCACACGGTAAGTCACCCGATCGAGGACTGTTTCGTCTTTAAGGGATGGATCGAGGATCAGTACCTGCAAGGCAAGTTCGCGCTATCTGAAAAGTGGAAAGTAAACCCACCACAGCCGCACACTTCAAAGAAGACGGACACGCCGGGGGCAGCTTGTTCTTTTGTTGAGGACGAAAACGATAGAGAAGACTCATCATACGAATCCGAAGACTACGTAGCGAGTTGTCATGTGATCTCTCACTCATTGATAGATGATGAAGAGGCTCCTTGCGCCGAGAAACCGAGGGCGGACCCTGAACCAGAAATTCTGTGGCCGTCAGACGAGGTGATCGATACCTTCTTGAATGAGATTCGTCTGAAAGTTAAAGCCAATTAAGAGCGTGAGATGGCCATATTAGAAGGAGCTAAACGCCGGCGATTAGACGAAAGAGCCGAGGCACTCCCATCAAATAAAAAGGCATCCGCTGCGGATAAAAACAAATTCAAGACGAAGAAAAGGTTTGCTAAAGCCATATCAATGGGAATGAAGCTACCACCCTGTGAAGAAAACACTCTCGGTGGAGTAGAGATGCATCCTAACTTCTGCTTATATCATCAAAAGATCACACATCCTACTGAAGACTGTGACTCCTTTAAGTGTTGGTGGCAAGGGTATATCACTCACAGGCAACACTTCAGCAGGACAAAGCATGAAGCTCGTAGACATCAGAAAAATGCGATAGATGAGCGCAAAAGAGCCGCCGACGACTGTCACATAGCCAACTCCAAGGGATCACAAATTATCACCTTTGGAAGCGACTCTGACGAAGAAGCTGCCCTCAACACTCTCCTCAAGGAATCCATTTCAAAAATGAAAGAATTGAGGAGTTGCGAGAACGTTCAGCCGTGCAATCGCACGCTACTCGAAAAAAATCTCGGCCCCGCAAACAAAGGATCGAGCAAAAAGGATAAAGGAAAGGGGAAAACAGCCCTCGTAGCCAACACTCAACATCAATTGAGTGGCCCTAGACCGGTTGTTTGCCGAAACAACAAGCGGCAACCCCTCCATGAAAAGTTGAAACGTCCTTACTCGTTTCCTCAAGATAAAACAAGGAGACTGTTCGAGCTGGCAGTGCACGACAAACTCATTAATCTGCCGAGTCCAAAATGTCCTTTACGGCCAGGCGATGTTAACGATCTCAATTATTGCCCTTACCACCAAATGGTAAGTCACCTGATCGAGGATTACTACGTCTTCAAAAACTGGATTGAAGACCAATACCAACAAGGCAAGTTCGTCATCTCCGAAAACTGGAAGGTGAGCCCGCCACAGCCACATGCTCCGAGAAAGACGGATACGCCGGGGGCATCATGCTCATTCACAAGGAAAGCCCTATAGACCGAAAAGTCAGTAAACTAGAGATTCGCCTCAAATACGGCGACGACGGACCGAAACGTCCTTAAACTAATGACGGACCACTACGTCCTAAAACTAGCTAACGATCGAAACGTCTTTAAACTACTACCGCAGCATCCTCAGGCTGACGAGATAAAAAAAGGAATAAAAAATAATAATAATAAAGACGGTATGTCCATAAGCGAAATGGGCACGGATGAAAACCCGAAAGGGCTCCGTGAGTAAAAACAGCAGGGCTACCGGCGAGTGTTCGTGAAAACCCGAAAGGGCGCGACCTCGTTAGAATAAAAAAAAAGAAGGTGGGCACGGATGAAAACCCGAAAGGGCTCCGTGAGTAAAAACAGCAGGGCTACCAGCGAGTGTTTGTGAAAACCCGAAAGGGCGCAACCTCGTTAAAGGACACTTACAGGGTCCTCTCGACCTTGTAAGGAGAAACTACCCGCGTGAGATCCTTACGACTCACAAGGTAGCAACACACTTAGGGATCCCCACGATTACTAAGAAGAAAATACACTTGCGAGATCCTCACGACTCGTAAGGAGAACTCTCTTATGGGACCCTCACGGCTCATAAGATTTGAAAGTCTTAAGTTACAGAAACCTTAACCTGTTCTTAAGCAACCCTACACAACTTTCGATATTGCCCTACAAGTGGTTCAATACTGACCCTTGTATACAATCCACGGGCGCGAATAAACATTTCCCTAACCAAGTCCCA
This sequence comes from Agapanthus africanus, assembly GCA_030015575.1. Classification (NCBI taxonomy): domain Eukaryota; kingdom Viridiplantae; phylum Streptophyta; class Magnoliopsida; order Asparagales; family Amaryllidaceae; genus Agapanthus; species Agapanthus africanus. The sequence continues at coordinate 363,641,526 of JASDDO010000004.1, forward strand.
TCCGTGACTGGGGATATGTTCGCATGGTGAACAACCCTTGTAGGTCCTCTCGATTTATAAGGAGAAAAACCTCTTGTAGGATCCTTACGACTTGTAGAGGAACATACACTTAGGAATCCTCACGATTCCTAGGGAGAAAACACACCTACAAGATCCTCACGACTTGTAGGGAGAAATACCTTTGTGAGACCCTTACGGCTCATGAAGTCAAAAGCCTTAGTCGACAAGACCTTAACTCTGTTCGCTAAGCCACCTTTGTTCGACATCGACAGAGGCAAATGATGATTCGCTCTGGCAATATCCCAGTTGCAGCGGTGCTGATGCCGAAATCGGTGTCTAATTCCAGGCTTACGGCGAAAAGCCAGCAAGCCGCACATGCATACAAAATATCCGAAATGATGGGGCAACTTGCAATAAAAAGCAGTAGGTAAAAATGTATGCATACAAAACAGCCGAAATGATTGGTCAACTCGCAATAAAAAGCAGCGAGTAAAAATAAAATAAATAGCCGAAATGATTGGGCACCGCGAAAAATAGCCGAAATGATTGGGCAATCGCGACCTTCGCGATATAAAAGCTGAAATGATAGAGCATCGCGGAAATAAAATAATAGTATAAAAAAATGAATGAAACTAATGCCCTACAGGTGAGATCACATTGATCCCTGTATACAATCCAGGGGCACAAACAAAGAGGGAACCATACCTTCCCAACAGGCTCCATCAGAAAGCGAAGCCAAATCTCGACGGTTCATAAACAACCTAGAGACAACCTTGACATTTGTCGCAATATTGCAGACACAATGTCAACAAATGAAGCAAAGGAAGATCACTAGCTTTAAGGCCTCGATGTCAACATCGACAACTTAGAGATCACCAACGGCGTTTCTCCTCACTCCAACCAGATGCAGACGTGATGTCAACAATCGACCTCAGAGTCGCAACGAAACGGAACCATGGTAAAGTCCCTAGTTCCAAATCTCAATGGCCACATCTGCAGCCTGGAGACCAACAACGGTGGGCCTCCTCATTCCAACATGACACAGATGTTACACCATCAAACGGAGCCATGGCAAAATCCCAGCCTTTGCTGGCTAGATGAGGAAGTGAAGGTTCACTCCACCCCAGCATTCGCCTCGATACAGCAGACGAGATGTCAACAATGGAGTTCCTTCGCAGTCCAGCAGGATGCAGATACAATTTCAACAAAAGACCCCATGGTCGAAACAAAGCGGAGTGACGGCAAAATCCTAGCTCCGCCATGACATTCGTCTCGATACAGTAGACGCAGTGCCAGCAAACGAAGCGAAGGCCAAATTCCTAGCTTCAGGGTCTCAAAGGTAACTCATAAAAAACCTGAAAGACCATCGGAGATCATCCCACACCAGCGAGGAGTGATCACCACCATGACATTCGTCTCGATACAGCAGACGCAATGACAGCAAACGAAGCGAAGGCCAAATTCCTAGCTTCAGGGTCTTGACGGTAACTCATATAAAACCTGAAAGACAATCGGAGATCATCCCACACCAGCGTGAAGTGATCACCACCATGACATTCGTCTCGATACAGCAGACGCAATGACAGCAAACGAAGCGAAGGCCAAATTCCTAGCTTCAGGGTCTTGAAGGCAACTCATATAAAACCTGAAAGACTATCGGAGATCATCCCACACCAGCACGGAGTGGTCACCACCTCAACGTTCATCTCGATACAGTAGACACGATGTCACCGCAGCGTCCTTCCTCTAACAGGATTTGGACACACCAAAGCAAACGAAGCGAAGGACAAATTCCTAGCTTCAGGGTCTTAACGGCAAGTCATATAAAGCCTGAAAGACAACCGGAGATCATCTCACGCCAGTGCGGAATGGTCACCACCTCAACGTTCGTCTCGACACAGCAGACGCAACATCATCAAACAGCGGAGCCACGGCAAAGTCCCTAGTTCCAAACCTCTACGGTTCACCAACAACCTAGAGATAACCGCGACATTCGTCTCGATATAGAGGACGCAATGCCAGCAAGCGAAGCGAAGGCCAAATTCCTAGCTTCAGGGTCTTAACGGCAAGTCATATAAAGCTAGAAAGACAATCGGAGATCATCTTGCACCAGTGCGGAGTGGTCACCACCTCGACGTTCGTCTAGATACAGCAGACGAGATGTCACCCCAGCGTTCTTCCTCAAATAGGATTCAGACGCAACAATCAAACAGCGGAGCCACGGCAAAGTCCCTAGTTCCAAACCTCGACGGTTCACCAACAACCCGGAGACAACCGCGACATTCGTCTCAATATAGAGGACGTAATGCCAGCAAACGAAGCAAAGGCCAAATTCCTAGCTTCAGGGTCTTGACGGCAAGTCATATAAAGCCTGAAAGACTATCGGAGATCATCCCACACCAGCGCGGAGTGGTTATGACTCATCGGGGCTCTCCAAAATGAGCCTAACCTCAAGTAAAAAGCGGCATGGCAAAATTCCTAACGCTTTCTCTTCCGACGGTCAAACTGCCAAGGAGGTTTCTTGAAGACGTCTTGTCCAACCCCCGAAGGGATCGGAGACACGGCAGTCGCAAGGCTACTCGAACAACATAATTGCCTATCGAGGAATATATCAGCTGATGCGACGGTACGACGGCCAAAACCTTAAGTACCACAGACCCTAACGGACTTCTGTCGTAAAGAGCAGAGGTTAACAATGACGTTAGGATATTCTTGAGAGAAATGCTCGATTCGTCTCAACTCGTAAGGAAATTAGTGTCTTTGCGAGAAATGCTCGATTCGTCTCGACTCGTGAGGAAAAGCCTTAGGCAGTGGGGATTAAAAAACTTGTTTCCTAAGCATTGGGGCCCTGCAAGTCGTCCCAAAATGGACTCGTGCACACTATCCACGGGTCACACTCTCCAAAGTCGAATCTCGACAAGGAGGGAAACAACCGCTTACGGGTCCTCTCGACTCATAAGAGGGAAAATTCTCTTATAAGATCCTTACGACTTATAAGAGGAAACGCACTTAGGAATCCTCACGATTCCTAAGGAGAAAATACACCTACGAGATCCTCTCGACTCGTAGGGAGAAAAGTCTTTATGAGACCCTCACGGCTCATGAAGTTGAAAAGCCTTAGGTAGCAGACCTGAACCTGCTTCCTAAGCCATCACTACTCCCCAAGATGTTCAAGACAGAATGTTATATATCGCTTACAGGCTATGCTTATTTAAGGAATGTGCCAGTAACAAAGCAGAAAATAAAAGGAAGGAGGCAAAAGAGTTGTCATTCATACTTGGAAAGTTTTTACATCAATAAAGAAATAAACAACAACATTATTAAAATGTTTACAACGGTATAACCTCGGACCCAGGACATGGGTTGAGGAATTCAAAAGTAACCTTATCTAAAACTTTCCAAGCCTGGCGAACCATCCTGGTGTGCTTTCTTTCGCGAGCATGAGCGTCGGGGTCCCCACTGATGTCCTCCTCTCTCCAATAAGCAGCGAGTATGGCAGACTGTTGGAAGGCCTGGTGTAGGAGATCGACAAGATTGTCTCGCCGTCTCTTCGAGATTAAGTTCATCAGGTACACCGAGTGCACCTTATCCTCGGCGGCATCCAACGCCCTAAGCGTCACACCGGAACAGAATAAGGGAAGCGCTTCCCAGATGGCTCCCACGATAAGCTTCAGGAGAGAGGAACGTCAGGGAAGCAATTGACCGTTGTATGCGTCGAAGCGACTCATGATCTCGGCACACTCGGCATTAGTAAATTCTCGATTTTGGGAACGGCCGAGTCGGCGGATGTCGCCGTAGGAGATAATCTCGTCGAGGTCGTACATGTGGGCGTCCATCACTCCTATAAAAGAAGATCGACAAAAATCAGCAACTCTTAAGAGTTCTACTATATGATTTAAAAGAAGCAAAGCTCCATTAATGAATCAAGAAATTATAAATGAAATCTTTCAGAGAGCAGAACTCTATTGATGGAATCCTAACAAGGTTCTCTTTAGTTCTCTTTAGATCTTTTTAGAGCAAAGCTCTGCTAAGTGAAACCCTAAATGGGTTTTCTTTAGATCAGGGATCTATTGAGAGCAAGGCTCTGTCAATGAAAATTGATTTAATTTAATTAAAAATTTTACCTAAAAAAGTGTTTTCTAAGGAAATTCTAATTCTTGGAGTTCTTGAAGGCAAGAGCAAAGCTCTGAAGTTTTGAAAGTAAAAATCTTAAAAGATGATGATCATCTGTGGAGGACCAAAGGTCCTATTTATAGGCATCAAATGCCCTTTCAACTTCCAAGAGTTGTCGCGACGGTAGGAATTCTGCCACCGCTGCGCTCACGTTTGGAGGGTCACGTAAGCGCAACGGTGGGGGGGCATTTGTTTACCCCAATCAGAGCAAAGCTCTGTTCAAATTCCAAGGCGGGAAATGAAGCAACGCTTCTGTTTCCCCCAATCAGAGCAAAGCTCTGTTTTAAAAATTAAAGTGAAAATTAAAATCAAAATAAATGAAGCAACGCTTCAGATACCCTGCGCTGCGCGCAGAGCGCCACGTGTCAAATCAGACACACCAGCGCAGGGAGCGCAGCACCCAAGGTAGCGCACTCAATCAGAGCAAGGCTCTATAAAAGAAGCAACGCTTCAGCTGGCTTGCGCTCCGCGCTGCGCTACACATGTCAGCGCAGCTGCGCTGCGCGACATGTGTCAGCGCAGCTGCGCTGCGCTCCGTGCTGCGCGACACGTGTCTGCGCAGATGCGCTAGCACAGTTGCGCTGCGCTCTGCGCTGCGCGATACGTGTCAAGCGCAGATGCGTTTGCGCCAAACAGAATTAAAATTCCAGAGAGATCTTTCTGTTCTTGTTAAAACAAGAAGATTGTCTTCTGTAAAACAGAAGCCCTTGGATCAAAGATCCAACGATGGGGAAAAATCCCCAAATCACTCAGAGAATGATCTCTTTAACAAATTTAACAAATTAATGGGCACTATATAAAGGCCCCTAGACCCCAATTTCAAAACATGAACACAAAGAGAAAAACAGAGACAGAAACAGAGAGAGAACTCAAAAGAATTTTGAGAAGAACTCAAGAAGAAGAAAAAGAAGGTAAAACCTTTGAATAAAAAAGAAGAATTTCTTCTGAAAAGATCATTGATCTAAAAACAAGATCAAGGATCTTCAATATAAAAATATAATAATAACAAAGGCATTGCCTTTTTTTATGAACCATTGGTTCTAGAATCTTAAAGATTCTTTTCTTGAATCCAAAATTGGATCAAGATATTAAAAACAGTGACTTGCACTTGTAAATCTGCACTGTTGCGCTCCTGGGTTGGCGCAAGCCACCAGAGAGCGCCACGTGTCAGCTTCAGAACAGCTTACGCTATGCGCTTTTAAAACAGAGCATTGCTCTCATGAATTGGCGCAACTCACCAGGGCGCGCCACGTGTCAGCAGCGCAACAGCGCAGCGCACTGGCGCAGCGCACTGCGCTTGCGCTCACCGGAGCGTGACACGTGTCACCTCCACATGGACTTGCACCTTGCGCTCCTCAATTGGCGCAAAGCGCCTGACAAGCCACGTGGCGCTCTGTCAGACTAATTAATGCAGCGCATTATTAAAGGGCAGAGCCCAATTAAGAGGTCCAATGGACCAAAATAAATGCTCTGCATAATAAAAAGGGGACAGAGCCCAACTTAAAAGGCCTAACAAGTCAGAATAAAATGCAGTACATTATTAACAGGGGCAGAGCCCTAATAAAGGCCTACTAGGCTAAATATAAATAAAAATGTTGAACATTATCAATTGGACTTAGTCCAATTCTGGCCGTAAGTCCTCAAATTAAATTGACTGAGCATGGCTTCTCTCTTAAATCAATTTACACTTGGTTCAAGGGTACATCTCTGAACTCCTCTGACACATGTCGTTGTAATCCTTCAACGACGTCAGAGAGGTGACGGGTCCCGACGGCCATGCATGCAACGGACCGCTATGTCCTTAAACTAGAGCAATAGAGCCCAAATGCTCTTTTGTCGGATCTAAACGATCCCGTTAATAGAGTTCAAATGCTCTTTTGTTGGATCTAAATGATCCTGTTAAGTAGATCTTAGTCTAAAATTAGACTAACGTATCATTAACAAACTGTTAAGTTGATCTTAGTCTAAAATTAGACTAACGTATCCTTAACTAACGTTTAAGTTGATCTTAGTCTCAAACTGGACTAACGTATCCTTAACAAACTTTGAGTCGATCTTAGCCTCAAATATGGCTAACGTATCCTCAAACCAAAACCCCAAACCCAAATCTAGGAAAATACGGATTTGGACTAATCCACGTCCTACGGGCGACGACATATATTATTCTCCGTATACAATCCACGGGCAACCACAAACAAAACAAACACTCACGACACGAAGTGAAATTCTGGAGAAGGAGAAAGTTTTTACCGCGATGCGGTAGCATAATTAACTACAGGGGCTTGCGCCTACAGGGAAGAGCGTCCCCACAATCAAAAACCCCTCAGACGAGGGGAATCTGACGAAGTCTGCTACATCGGCCGCATCCGTCCAAACCTCCGATACACGGTGCCATAAATCAACTTGGTATCTTCGGAGAGGTGGACGGATAAAACCAAATAGCATCTTCCCCCAGATTAAGACAAGACGCCTATGTCTTGGCCGCCGTTCGGAGGGGAACAGGGACATGGTGGTCCATTGCCAGTTTAGGGACATGGTGGTCCATAAGTTTAAGGACGCTTAAGTCCGTGAGTTTAAGGACGCTTAAGTCCATAAGTTGGTTTAAGGACGCTTAAGTCCATAGGTTGGTTTAAGGACGCTTAAGTCCATGAGTTGGTTTAAGGACGCTTAAGTCCGTAGCAATGTATGGTTGTCGGGACCCGTCACCTCTCTGACGACGTTGAAGAATTACAACGACAAATATCAGAGGAGTTAGGAGATGTACCCTTGAACCGGATGTAAATTGATTTAAGAGAGCAGTCGTGCTCAGTCAATTTTAATTTGAAGACTTATGTCCATGATTGGGTTAAGTCCAGTTGAAAATATTCAACATTTTATTTATCATTGGCCTATTAGGCCTTTGCTTGGACTCTGCCCTTTATTAATGCATAGCATTGGGCTTTTAATTAAATGCACAGCATTTGTTTTGGTCTGACAGACCCTTGTTTGGGCTCTGCCCTTTTTTAAAATAATGCATGGCATTTTATTAGGCCTGTTAGGCCCTTTTTAATTAGGCTCAGCCCTCTTTAAATAATGCAGAGCATTAATGATCTGACAGTGGCCACGTGGCCTGTCAGGCATTCTGCGCCAATTAATGAGCGCAAGCGCATGTGGAGGTGACACGTGTCATGCTCTGGTGAGCGCAAGCGCAGTTAGCGCAGTGCGCTGCGCCAGTGCGCTGCACTGTTGCGCTGCTGACACGTGGCGCGCTCTGGTGAGTTACGCCAATTTCAGAGAGCAATGCTCTATTTTAAAAGCGCATAGCGCAAGTGGTTTTGGAGCTGACACGTGGCGCTCTCTGGTGGCTTGCGCCAACCCAGGAGCGCAACAGTGCAGATTTACAAGTGCAAGGCACTGTTTTAATATCTTGATCCAATTTTGGATTCAAGAAAAGAATCTTTTAAGATTCCAGAACCAGTGATTCATCAAAAGGCAATGCCTTTGTTATTATTATATATTTTTTATTGAAGATCCTTGATCTTGTTCTTAGATCAATAATATTTTCAGAAGAAATTCTTCTTTTATTCAAAGGTTTTTACCTTTTTCTTTCTTTGAGCTCTTCTCAAAATTCTTTAGAGGAATTCTCTGTTTTTTCTCTCTGTGTTGATGTATATGTGTTGGGGTCTGGGGGCCTTTTTATAGTGCTAATGATTTGTTGAATTGGTTAGAGAGATCTTTCTCTGAGTGATTTGGGGATTTTTCCCCACCGTTGGATCTTTGATCCAAGGGCTTCTGTTTTACAGAAAGCAATCTTCTTTTTTTAATAAGATTGAGAAAGATCTTTCAGAATTTTAATTCTATTTGGCGCAAGCGCACCAGCTCTTGACACGTGTCGCGCAGCGCAGAGCGCGGCGCAACTGCGCCGGCGCAACTGCGCTGCCACGTGTCGCACAGCGCAGAGCGCAGCAGCTGCGCCGGCGCAACTGCGCTGCCACGTGTCGCGCAGCGCAGAGCAACTGCGCTGCCACGTGTCGCGCAGCGCAGAGCGCAAGTCAGCTGAAGCGTTGCTTCTGTCATAGAGCCTTGCTCTGATTGAGCGCGCTGCCTTGGGCGTTGCACTCCCTGCGCTGGCATGTCTGATTTTGACACGTGGCGCTCTGCGCGCAGTGCAGGGAATTTGAAGCGTTGCTTCATTTATTTTAATTTTAATTTTCAAAACAGAGCTTTGCTCTGATTAGGGGAAACAGAAGCGTTGCTTCGTTTCCCGCCTTGGAATTTGAACAGAGCATTGCTCTGATTGGGGTAAACAGTATCCTGTTAAACCCAAGAAATTTCGTATATCTTTCACCGCCTTTGGTGTCGGTCATTCGCTGATAGCTGACACCTTAGCTGGATCTACTAAGATTCCTTCGCCCGAAACAATGTGAGAAATCTGACTTGATCTAGCCAAAATTCACACTTGCTGTACTTGGCATAAAGTTGATGTTGTCGCAATGTATCCAGAATAATTCGCAAATGCTCGGTGTGTTCTTTCCAATTCTTTGAATACACCAAGATGTCGTCAATGAAAATAACAATGAATCTGCATAAATACTCTCGGAAAACTTGGTTCATCAGATTCATGAATATAGCAGGTGTATTGGTCACTCTAAATGGCATCACGAGATATTCGTAATGACCATAGCGAGTCCTGAACGACGTCTTCAGAATATCGGACTCTTTGACCTTCACCTGATGATAACCCGAACGAAGATCTAGCTTCGAAAATACACAAGACCCAATTAGCTGATCGAAAAGGTCATCGATACGGTAGTGGATACTTATTCTTAATCGTCACTTCGTTCAGAGCTCGATAATCTACACACATCCTGTATGAAGCTTCTTTCTTCTTCATAAGTGACACTGAAGATCCCCAGCTTGAAGTACTGGTACGAATCCAACCTTTCTTCAGGAGTTCGTCCAACTGAATATGAATCTCCTTCAATCCTTCTAGACTTAACCGGTACGGAGATTTAATTACCGGTTGTGCACCAGGTTGTAAATAGATGATGAATTCAAGAGCTCGATCGGGAGGCAAACCTGATATATCTTCCGAGAATACATCCTCGAACTCTCGAACAACTTCTAGCTTCGATTCTTCCGCTTGTAATGTTGCAACCACTGCCTTCTTTGGTTTTTCTTTATAGACGCTAGATTCCAAGGTACGGTCTCCACTCTTGAAGTATAAAACTGGATGATCTGGTATTTCGAACACTACCCTCCTTTGACGACAGTCAATCGTAGCGAAGAAAGTTCCCAGCCAGCCCATTCCCAAGTCTACGTCGAAATTCGGTATGTCCAGCACCTTGAAATACGCATAAAATTCTCTACTGCAGACGACCACTGGACACAGATCGTATCCCAGAGTTGCTTTTAGAACGTCGTTCCCTGAACTGACATTCCAGCTGGATACGAGCGGTTTAACTGGAATCGCATGAGTTCGGGCGTTCCATTGTGACATAAAACAATGTGATTCTCCAGTGTCGAAGAGTGCTAGAGTAGGTAGGGAGGCTACTAAGATTGTACCTAAGTTGTATAGGATAGGTTTAGGTATAGAGAAAATATAATGATATACAAGGATTGAAAAGGTTTGAAAGGATTGGGAATTACCAGTGATAACTTAGCATGTGGCTTCGGCCTCCTCGACCGTCATTGTGAAAGCCTGACGTCGGGATACATTCCTCCTTGCTGGAGGCACATTCCTCTATCCTTGGGGCATGTTTCTCTGCTCTTGAGGCATGTTCCTCTATGCCTGATGGAACTGATGTTAAGCATGTACAGGAGGTCCACGTGGAGCGGGGTAGGGAGAGCTAGATAGGGTGCAGGAGCATGAATGGCTGGCCGCTGCGGGATGGTGATTGCTGGTCTAGGTGCTGGAGTTGTGTTGAAACGGTATAGACATGCTCCAATGGCGTGGGTGGATGCGCCACAAACCAAACACAGGCCATTTACATACCTGCAGTCTTTCGCCAGGTGTCCCATCCTTTTGCAATAGAAGAAAAAGTCTGTAGTATACCGGTTAAATGTTCCTCCCGGTCTCCTGGGTGCAAAAGTTGGCCTAGAAGAGGCTCCTCCTGTCATCTGAATGGCAGGGTGTTTCACACCGGCAGTCTGCAATCTGCCCTTCTTCTTCACCATTGCCTCATAGCGCCAGCCTTCAAAGTAAGTTCATGGTTGGGAAATCCCCTATAGCGAGTGCAGTTTGGATTTTCGGGTCTAACTCTTGCTGAAATCGTCATGCCCGAATCTCAGCAGTAGGAATTAGATGTGTAGAGAACCTGTTACGACCTTGTGTTAGCAGTGTAATGAGTGAAATCAGAAATTTTAATTTGAGACAATATCTTACCTGCTAAGCATGGTAAACTCAGCACCGTATTCATCCACAGTCTTGACCTACATCGAGCCTTGTTGTAGATGAATGAGCTGTTGTTCCATGTCGAAACAGGCAGTCTCAGGGAAGTACTTCGCGTCGAACATATCGTGAAATTTCTTCCATTCAATTGGTTGGGCGAGTCGGCTTTCTTCATCCGTCCACCAGACTGTGGCGTTATCTGTTAGTTGCGGCTTTGCAACTCTCACCCAAACAATCTCTGGCACTTGTGCGGCTGCCAGGTCATCTTCGATAGACAGAGCCCATTCCTCTGCCTCTAGTGGGCTCTCTTTTCTAGAGAAATATTTCAGGTGCAGTGCCCGGAATTGTTTGACTCCGGGTGTCTCGACCTTTGGGAGGTGCATGAGGATAGCAGTCTGCTGCTGCTAACCCTCTAAGAGTCTCTTGATCACCTCAAGCAGTACCGTTTTCTCGTTGATGGGAGCTGCAACGGTAGGTGGTGGTGGTAGAGTAGGCGGTGGGGTGTTTCCATTGACATTGGTACTCGTGTTGTTCGATGAATCCATGACCTTGATAAAAAAAAGAAACGTTAGGATAGATTCAAGGAATTTGAAATGTAAATAATGTATAGTTGCTGATTCTTATAATTCTTGTGATATATTGCTTAGGATTCCATGCATAACTGACCTGCATAGGCCACCAACAAAACCTGTCACGCCCCGCTTCCCAGTGTACGGAAGCGGAAACGTGGCGGGGCCGCAACATATTTACTAAGAAATAAATAAGTTAAACATAATTAAGCTATATATAAAATGTACAAGAATGAAAAGTGATATAAAATAACAGCAACTTTATTTACATTCATCTTTACATACAATGGTTTGAAAAGAAAAGATATAATGAGTAAAGCAGTGCCTAAACAGTGGCATACAAAATGAAAATAACTATAAGGAACTAGAAGTCAGGATGAGCCGCGAGCTGATCCAAGTCCTCCTGGCTAAGCTCGATCTCCTGAGAGTCCTGTCCTCCTAACGAACATTATAAAGAAAGAAATAGAAAAGAATGTCGTCAGCGAACTAACGCTTGGTATGTCCCAAAAGAAGAAAGAGAATGTAACAAGTAATGTGAATGAACAGGTAAGTTGTACAGGTATAAGATGGTTATTATAACGTGGTTGTTTGTAGCTTGATACAGAAGGTATTCATGTGTACGATGGGAGTCCATCTTACCCTGTGGATATGGTAACATGTAGTACAAGGCCCAGTCATAACCCACGGGACAACGGCACTAGAGTTCATGTAAGTGTCTTTTTGTGATCATCTCGTTCCACGCTATACATTCCATACCAATCTACCCCGTTAACCCCATGATGTATTGCATAGATTATATGGCTTGCCGAGACCATGGATACAAGTTGTTCAAGTAGTCAGGTTCAGGATGTAAGCTTGTAGTCATATCAAGTTATAGCCATGGTTCGGTCAAGTCAAGTCTTATATTCAGGTCAGGTTCAGGTATATATGTTAGAGTTTGGATTCATTTTTGAATTGGATTCTGGTTTGAGTTTGGATTCAAGCTTGATTTAGACTCAGGCTTGAGTCGGACACTTATAACTGATTTAGATCTTGAATTAGGTTCGGGAGTTATCGGTAACTGCTGCACATGGACGGCAAGATTTGTATCTTTTTCCAAGACAATTACCATTGATAACACTGTTAAGTTTTCTACCTTAAATAGGCAAGCACTCATTTTCTCCGGCTCCATGGGGCTCAAGAGAATTGATCCCGCTTAAACCTATATTTACTAAAGTCCTTAAATGTAATTTTATATAACTCGAGGGGGTTTTATGAAAAATATATTTAAGATATAGTTCAAAATAATCTGGAGAAATTATTTATATTATTTAGGATTTCCATAGATGTGAATTTTAGGGATTTAAGATATTTTAGTGATAATAACTTAGATTGGATAGTTCATGGTATTTTGTTGTAAAGTTTGACTTTTGTTGGTATCTTGATGGTATTTTGATGAAAGTTGCAATTCTTTCCTTTGAAAAATATAAGGTTATTATATTTTGAAAATATATGGATTTTATAATATTTATATAATTATTAAAAATTGATTTTATTATTAAGTAGAAAATTGCATTTTTCTCAAAAATCGTATTAAAACCCTTTCGAGACCGAATGCTCCGTGAGGAGGTCTGCATCTCGCTCTACTAGCTTAAGGATGTGCGATAATCCGCATTATCCAATAGCGGGTCCCCTAAAAAGGGTTGTAGAGGATTATTTGCAAAGAAATTTTAAAATGCAATTCCAAAGAAAACCGTTTTTTATAGTACATAGTATTTTAATGAAATATTGTGTTCATAACTAAAAATACATTCGAAGAGTATAGAACTATGGAAACCATGTGTGTATATGAGAGATAGGTCGTTATGTCGTGAAGTTTTCTAAAGATATGCTTAAACAAAGGAATATAAGATGACATATCTAAAGTTAATGGTATTTTAATGTAAAAGTTAAATTAAAATTATGTTTCATGATATTTTTGAGTGAAAGTTGGCTCTAAATATTAGTTTTATGTTAACAAGCAAGGTGTAGAAATATGAATGAGCAATACTTAAGAAAAAGTATAATTTCTAGGGTTTAGAATAAAATGTGGCGTAATAACTCCGCTTACCGACATGTTTTGAAAAAAGAAATTTTCAAGGAAGAAGAAGAGGAATTGAAAGGTACTTACTAGCCAGTTATCCTATGAGAAGGTAGAAGTGGGAGTGTTGAATTTCGTGGAGTCGCGGGGTCACCGGAACTTGCTTCGATCCTCGCCGGAAATTGATCTCTTTCTAACTCCACTTGTACTCTTCTTGTACTTAGAAAACTTTGAGAATTTTAGCTATAATTTTCAGAATGAGGAAGGGTTAGGGCATGGGGTAGTATTTATAGTGTGGAATTAGGATTTTGGAATTAAAAAAATGAATTAAAATGCATTGAAAAGATGATAAATGGGGAATTGAGGGGTCTCTGTTTGATTGCAGAGTAATTAAACAATGCAGGGGAGTTAGGGATGGGCCAACAGTCGAGTGTGCAAAGCACATGGCTTATTGCCCATGGTTGGACCGTCGGTGTCGGCCAATAAGGGGTTTCTGCCAGTCGATTAGTGAGGGTATCTAGATTTGTGCCACGTGTATTGTTCAAAGTTTACTCCATTTTGTGCAAGTTTGATTTTTCTGAACTTTTCATTTCGCTGTATATTGCACGTGCAATCTTTTGGGCTTCCAAAAATTAAACAAAAAAATTCAGAAAAAAATGATGTTTCTGATGGGAATCGAACACAGGGGCTACGTCACAGCAGTGCAAAGTTTTACCAGTGAGCTACAAATTAATTCTTGTCGTTATTTAACAAAATTGACATATAACTCAAACTCAGGCTGTAAACTCATTTCTGTACATTAAAATGGAAAATTCAGTACAGTAAATTCAGAGTCATTACACCCATACTTTAGTTCAGCACCATTCTGAAAATTCTAACAAAAATTCTCTCAAAAGTTCCCAAGTGCAAATGGAGTAAAGTGGAATTAGCGAGCAAGCTTGTTCCATCGAAAATCGAAGCCATTTCCGGAGCTCCCGCGATGCCACGAAGACACTCCTTCTATTCCTCACCCATTTCTTAAGATTTCCAAACCGTAAGTCCCTCTTCTCTTCTTCTTTTTCATCTCAATTCGTATTTTTTCAAAACATCGACAAAAGTGGAGTTAACACGTAACTGTCACGACTAGGAAACTAGCTCGTGACCGGCACTTAAATCACGCAATGTCTAAAGGCGTAACGTAATTCAAGTAAGCCGAAGCCCAGAAATCTAAACTTTTTTGCGGAAAATAGTGGAGGTGCAGTTTTGAAATAAAGGTATAATGAAATCAAGTTTTTCTTTAAATGCATAAATAATGATTTATGAAAATGCAAGAGAATTATATACTAGTTAAAAACATTTTTCGTCCTTTAAAACTTTGGGCAGCACCTCCCTTGTAAATTTTGATCCAAAACCACATACAAGTAATATATATATAGGCATCCCCAAGCGGAAGCTAGCTCTTCACCAATCGGCAGAAACACAACCACGCAAGTAGGCAATATATATACGACGCTCAACGGCGAAGATCAAACACAGAAAGAAACAAACAATAAAGCGAGACATCAAAACCTCAAAAGAAGCGAACGTACACCCAACGCTCTAATTCTCGCAACATAAGTCTGACTAGGTCTACCAATATAGAAAGTCTAGTTTCTGATTGATAGTGTTTATCTAGATACAATAGAAATAATAAGTACAAGAGTGGGCATTATCCAATGTGTCCCACCTACCATAGAAAACACCCTGAATGAAACTGTGTGCCAGCGATACCGCTACTGATCCAAGCGGTCGAACCTGGAAGAAACTGTAGCACAATGGGGATGAGTTGCCAACTCGTGAGTAGAAAACATCAGCAGGTAGAAATCAAATAAACAACGATTCCTAGGCCATACTGTATCATGAAGGTAATACTATGATATTTAGGGTGATCATGTATGCATATGTATCAACAATATAATCGATGTCAATGACATCTAAAAGCAATCATCTGAATCAAATGCCTGTATGTATGAGGAAAATCAACCGGCATGTGTTCATCAACGACATATCAATATCATGGAAACTGAGTGTCCAACACCGATACTCGAAACATCATGAAACCTGTGTCCAGTATCGACACGTAAATCCTCATATCTCAGGCGCTGCATCCTCTGATCGGCCATCATATCCATCTCACGACTCTGGTCGGTATCCTCCGAATAACCGCCGGGTCCAAACTATCACCGGTAGGTAATACTCTCCCTGCCAGTCTCATCGTCTATATCTCGAGCTTCTTGCCCCGGGGTACCATACCGGGTCCACCATGTACCCGCAGACGGTGCCTCCTCTCTCCTCGAATCGGGTATGCTCATAACTTAGAACCGAGAAAACTCATGGTGGACACGAAATATCATATAAAGAGAAACCGTGTTTTTAAAACAATACAATTTCCTTTGAAATATAACCACGGTTCTCAAATCCATAGATCTCATAAAAATAGCACCTCAATACAGGTAACCAGAAAGTACGATGTATGCAAACATAGAACAGTGATATGAGCATGCCAAGTATATCATGCAAGCATGTCCTATGATAGTGCTGAACAATGAGTGTACTTTTACGGTTAAGATTAATATCATGATATGGCAGTCCTACTGTATAAGTGGCATGGAAATTATCGATGATGAATGTGTGTGAGCCGGCAAATCGGTGTAAGTGTAACATGTGCATCATGGGTAATTGTGCAGGTGTACTAGTAGCTGATATCATATAACAATAAATACCGAAATTCTGGTACATAAGTCACGAGGGATAATCCCCGACAAACATGAATAATCAACGGGTAAATATCTACACATGAACCATACAGTCAGTTTTAAAAGATACGAATCGTAGTTTTAAAAGTGGGGGCTACGGTGTTTTTAAGGAAAAGTCACCATTTGAAAATCTGTAGCATCCCTTGAGGTTTCCGTTTAAAAGATGCATACAATTCGTCAGTTTTGAAGATAAATATGGTTCAGGTAGCATCTTTACATCTGCGATCCTGTATCATAACATCCGATATGGCAATATCCTCGATCATCTTCCTCAAATCACGAGCACGGATCAATCATTCGGTATAACTCATCGCGTATGGTAATCTATCGTATGGGTCAACAAACAGAATAGGGATCCTATCGTCCTATTCATCAACAAGGTACGGATCTAAGGTCTCATACAGCATATCTTATCAATCTCATAACACATCTATCTCAACTTATATTGTATCTATCGATCTCATGTCACATCAATATCGATCTCATATCATGCCACTATAAATCTCATACTTGTCCTCTTTTAATTACATATATATCACGATCCACATCCTCATATATCAATCCGAGTCATCCTTATCTATCATATCATTTCACACTAAATCTTTTGATCATATCCATGAGTTTATACATAGGTTTCCTCAAAACTATAATTTATATATGTCGGTTTCCATTATAAAGGTTGCGGGGGTGATATACGCCATCCACCCGACTTCCTCCGTAGATATAAATCTACTCACCTGCTAATCTCCTCGCTTAGCCAAAGTCGATGTGCTTCGTCGTCTCGGAAGTCCACGCGAAGGTACCTATAATCAAAACACGTCGTAATGCTATTAAAATCAATGTCCGAAAATTGATACAACACATGAATTGCTTATAGGTTAGAAGCTATAGCTTACGCATGCAAGAACTACAAAATAACCGTCGTCGTTGACGTACAAACATCTAACGACCAAATCCAATTTCAAATATCAAAACCAAGAATTCAAATATCGGAAAACATTGCCAAAACCAACTTAAAAAGCTCCTAGATTCTAGCTCAGGTAGTCTTGGACAAAACTAACAATACAGTAGCTAGGTTATAAGGTAAGTGGGCTACAGGTAAAACCCCAACACCAAACACCTACCTTTGGCCGGCGAGAATCCAAAAATACTCGGCGTCGCCGGTTTAACTTTGGTGGTTGGGTCTCGTATTCTGGTGGTGGTCTTCTAGTGGTTTGTCTAGATCAATGTACTTATTTGATTTTCTTATAAATATCCCAGGTTGCTCCAGATTCCATCTGAGCATCACAATTCAAGAAAACTGATATCGGGGAAATTCTAAGTTCGTATTTGGGTTCTAGTCTCTGGTCCAGGTTAGAAAAGCATCCCTAAGGTCTTGTAAACCCTCACTAAACCTCAATAACCACATCACAAGTCCACACATCCCCTAAACATCAACTTGGAAATTTCCAAGATAACAAATCTAACTAATTCGAACTCTAAACTAAACTAAGATATACTAAACATAAGCAACTTAACTAAAAGTGTAGGGATTACCTCATTTGGCAACTCAAGAAAATTCTTGGATTTCCCAAAGTCTTCAAAATCCAAACTTGAACTTGCCATGGGGTGTAGGATGAGGTTGTGATCATATTTAATGAAGGGAGTGTGGGGTTTTGAGATGGTTTTGGGAATGAACTATGGAGGTGAAGGAGGTGGAGGAAGGAGGTGAGGAAGATGAAGAAGGAGTTGAAGAATGAAGTGAATAAAATGAATGAAGATGGTCAAGGGTTGTAGGAGCCTTACACCCTCTCTCTCTCTCTCTCTCTCACATGCCCATGCTCAAGTGTCATAAGTGTGTCCCCCCTCTCACTCCTCAAAGTCATCATGTCTCTTTCTTTCTTTTTCCTTTTCTTTTTCTCACAAAACAAAACACAATGCAAATGAAACAAACATAAATGAACAACTTGCAACAAAATGCAACATGCCATGGTGCGCTAGCCATGGATATTTAAAAATACGGATTTGGCTTAATCGTGATTAGTAGTGCACTAATCAAGTTTAGTATAAACTTGCATATAATTAATTATAAAAATGCCCAAATCTGATAAATATCTTTTTAATAAATAAATCATTTTAATCTCCAATTATTTTCCAAATATTGGTATATAATTATACCATTTTACGAAAACCCCAATTCGCAGATCGACTAGTTTTCCCGAAATATATTATTTTATTATTTAAATTCCAAAAATAATATTTTATATTTTTGAAATGTTACAATCTTCCGCTCTTAAATAAATTCGGTACCCGAATTTAAATTTAAACCCCTGAATACTAAAACATTTCAATAATCTTATTCAAATCAACGGGGCTCCGAAATCACGGAATACTCAGAAATACCTCAGTGCATCGTGTGCGCATGAAAACGAATGTGAAACTCAAAGTCAAACTCCGTCAAGCGTCACACAATCACTGGAGTTATAATGGAGATATAAATCTTGAAATCCACTACTGAGATCCAAATATACTATAGTCAAAATCATAATACGTATATAGTACGCATCCTTGTAAAATCCTCTAAAAACCGAATAAAACACATGCAAAAATCTTTTTCGAACCGACGTGCTATGCGTAGCTCACGGCACAAGTGGCGGACGCTTATTTGTAAAGTAGTAAATATACATTCATATATGTTTTGCTCAAAATATACGTCCCGCCTTTTTGAAATATCCCAGAAGGTTTTCCTTTGTAAAAGTTCGTGTCACTCGCGGACACGTAGGAAATAGCGAGATTTTTTGAAAACCTCTTAGTGAATTTTTTATTCATACAAAAATACTCAGGTACTGTCCTCAGATCAGTCATACTCGGCTACTATATAATATAGTGCTCAACATGAAAATATAATGCTCAAAAACAAAAATCAGCCTCAAAAGACGAAATCCAACATCACGTGCGTCTGGTACACACGGAAATCAAAGCCAAATATAAGTGCCACGAACGTTCACAAAAGCCAAACTAAGTGCAATGGGTGTACACAAAAGTATTTGTCAAGTGCAACAGGTGTGCATGACAACAACATCAAGTGCATCTGGTATGCACAAAATCTCATACCATGCGCCCAATATGCACGAAAATCCAAATCAAGTGTGTCAGGTCCGCACAAAAACGTCTAGTGCAGTAAAGCGCACGAAATGAACGTCAAGTGCAATGGTGCACGAAAACAGAGATCTGGTACAACAAATGCGCAAAAACATAATCTCAGGTGCACTAGGTACCCGAAAACTCATCAATATCTCAAATACGCACAAAAACAACACCGGGCGTGCCATGATGTATAAAATCATAAATGTTTGCAACTGTTTGCACAAAACACAAAACAATGCACTGCAAGCATGTGTGAGCTATACCGAGTGCATAATTCAAAGTCAGGTGCATACAACATGCACAAAATCAAATCAACTGCATCGAAATCCACGAAATCATAAACATGTGCAGCCAAGGCATAAAATCGATATCAAGTGCAATAGATATGCACAAATCACAAACCAATGTAACGGTGTATAAAACATAAATCAAGTGCAATGACTGTTCACAGATGAAAATATCTAGTATGTGCAGCCATGGTGCACGAAAACATAATATCACAAAACCCAATCATCGAAACTCAAAGTCCAAGCGATAAAAGTGTGATACTCGGATCACAAAACGCAAATCGCAATAAATGACATTGAGGTACACCTTCTTCAATGTCGAAAAATGTCGGTGCACCCAAAGCTGGCAGAGCAAGAACATCCGCTTGCTTCCTGCTCACGGTCTGGCGTCTTCGGTCTTTGGGCCCTTATCTTCTCTGTGGATTACCAATCCTATAATCTTTCTGCTCGTTGGCCCGGTCAGGTGTAATAACGGAACAGTTCCGCTCTGACACTCCTTTGATCATCGCTTGGTCAATTAACATGAACACTCGTAAAGCAGCACGTAACTGACGGCGTCATCTATCCTCTGAATACGCGCGATACAACTGATCCTGGGTGCAAGTCATTATCGATACGGTGTTCTGGAAAGAACCTACTCAAGGTCTCTTCCGATCTCACATATGCTGAACTGTAAGGAGGTTGGTACACTATTCTCAATCCTGGACAGCTGCATCCTTAGCACGGATTTCATCTGAAATCGGTCGTATCTAACACCTCTGCACACATATCAATCCTCTGGCATCCACGGGGAGTAACAACAGCTTGTTAATATCTCGCACGAACCTCTTGTTCCACTCGTCGTCATTATCGTCCAATTCGATTTCATCTCTTGTTGTCTTCATACGGCAATTCGTTCTCGGCTACATTCAATCTGGAGTCTCTCTCACGGACTCAAAATTACGAACTCAGGTATCTTCACCACTCTGTGGAAGATATCTAGCCGATACATCTTCGGTGACTCATCTAATTTATCGGAGGAATACGCCTCATTCGTCCGTTCTCGATCAACTCACAATGCTCTGGGTGAGGTCCTTCTATCCGAAGCTGATCAACTTACCGATCTTACATCGGAGCATCCAATGAATAACATCCTCTCTTGATCGATTTACCCTAGATCTAAATAAAATCCTTCAAACTGGAACACTTCAACTCAACTGAGCATGCGTCGGCGCATCAGATTAGACGAATCATCTCAGTCGCTCAACTCAAGATAGACTAGCGGTCTTCTGTCACATCTCTGACTGAAAGCTCCTGTGGTTTCAGCTCATAACTCTGGAGGCGACATCCCATCAATCTCAACAATAGCTGGGTCATTTGTCTATATGGTAGACAACATCGCGACCTCTGAGGTAGACTGTGTTGGAGATAGTGCCTGTTCATACCAGAATACTGCATTTTATACCGCCCATTCTTACGCTCGTTTGGTTATAGGCAGGTACTTTTAATCAGTGTTTGCTACATAATTGCAGGATACTGGTCTCAGCTCTAAACAGTGAATATCATGGAAAAGTACGACAAATTCCGGATTACTGCCAACAACAAATAAAACACGGGTCTCCGCTTTCTATCCGTGTGTTGCCACATACCAGTTTAAGGGACAAAATGGCAAATCGATTGTCATTTTCATGCACAAAGCTCAATGTCAACACAAGATCCAAGAAATCTACGCGGAGCTCGAGGAAATCATGGCAAAAGATCCACATCACATCACCTTTTGATCTACTGAAATTCTGGAAGAATTGTTAAGAGATTCTGAGAAAAGTACTATACCACACTGAAGAGGACCACAATACAAGGATAACCACAAATTTTGATGGCCTAACTCCTCTAAATGGCCGCGGTTCCGCGGCATTAGCGTGCTTAGGCCGCGTTACCGCAGCCATATAGACTCCTCTCTGTGTCGTTTTCTGGGGGTAGATTGGTACATTCATGTAGGGGCAGATTCTTGCCCTAGGTTTCCAGTTCCCTTCCTATAAATACCCCAGAACTTGCCAAGCTTTTGGTGTTAACTTCTTATGCCTCTTTTGTAGGATTTAGTGTAGTTTAGTCTTCTTCTTCTTCTTCTTCATTCTTTCCTCCATGAAAAATGTAGTGAGAGCTTTTTGAGTGGAAGATCAATGAAGATGAGGGTTTTTGTATCATTCTTTTTTGTTTAACTTCCCCTTGAGATCCTTGCTTTCTCTTGATCTTTCAACCTCTTCATTGAGCTTGAAAGTTTAAGGGCTTGTGATTGATCTCAAGGGTTGTATCTTCTTATGGAATTAGTGCTTCATTTCACATGAGTTCTTTACCCTTCTCTTGATCTTGCAACCTCTTGATTGAGCTTGCAAGTTTAAGGGTTGGCTATTGATCCCATGCTTGTCTTGAGTTCTAGTTTCTAGTTCTTTTTATTGCTTATTTCTTTCTTGCTTTTTATTACCTTGCTTTACTTTCATGCACTTAAATTCCATGCCCTTACTTACTTGTAATCTTTATTCTTTTCTTTTTCTCTTTTTGGTTTGTTTTGTGAATGGTTGTAATTATTGTCGTTGTTAAGAATCAATACGATATTGTAAGTTAACGTTTCTTTGCTCATTTCCTTTTCCCGTTATTTTCCATTGAACTCCGCCCAAACGATACGCAAGCGCTCCGTTAGGCACCCTGCCCTAACAAGGTAACGGTGATTCCTAACCGCGACCGATTGCGTTCGGTTTGGCCGGAGGTGAAAGCAAGAGACAAGAACAGAAGGACAAGGGTAAATAAGCCGTATTCCACGAATACCGCGCTTAAATCCCCTAATCCACGTTGTTGCCGATTGCTCTAGCTTCAATTGGTCAAGACTCGGCTCAAAGGTTTTGAGTACGGATTTCTTTAGCTTACAATCTCATATCTTTTTCTTAACAACTTTATATTTGCAAATAAAACACATAGGTTAGTCTGAACAAACATATACTCATTCTTTATTGACTCGTCTAAAACAAGAACGGATATACAACCGTCTCCCTGTGGATCGACCCGTGCTCAACCGGCTAGCTGCATAGCGACACCGTCCTGATCGCGGTTATACTTTAGAACTTTGAACATCCGACACGCCAAAAGCGTGCGATCAGTGCCCTCAAAGTCAATTATTGGATCGCAGGTACGTGATTGCAACGATTGAGGCAGGACCTATACCGATATGACAGTCTTGCTCGAGATGATAGTATGCTATCTGGTTTGTCTTTATCATCGTATACATGCTTTAGTTCGCTATTGCATGTTGATAGAGCCCATAGGATTCTTGCTTGACTGCCAGCAGTATGATGGCGATCATATACGTGGGAGATGGGGTCTGTAAGCACATCCTTAAAGTGTCCCTGGTCGTGGGAGTTTCGAGACAGGGCAACGATAATCAAGAGTAGACTAGTGTATACAGTTGAGACCCCGACGAGGGGCAATGGCCGGTCTCACAAGCCATTGGTGTCAGTAGGATCACCTAAGATGTATACAGGTGCTCATTAGGTTATGAGTACACGGACAGGACTCGCCGGGAACATGCTAGTTGGTATTATACATATCGTCAGATAGCAGTTCCCTGGTGACATGTGTACAGGTTAGTTTGTCGACCTGAGATCGTCATTTGTCTCTTGTGAGTTCCCACTGTGCTTTGATTTCTACCCTACCACGGCTCAAAGGAGTCGTGCAAACAGGTATTTTTTGGGTACAGTCCCGAGCCACATGGAGGCGGTGAGCGGATCGTCGGGGATTCATCTCTCCCGGTATTGGGGGTTGATGTCGCACAGTGCACGGGTGGACATCACTAGAAGTCATCGGCCGAGGTAATGGAGAATTACTGATTTGAATCAGTAGTTTCTCATATGGTGATGGGCTTCATGCCGACACGATTTATCGCGTTATTAGGGGTCTGACTTTATCCACCCCCTAGACTCGATATGCGATACTCTTTAGACGAACGGACCGGACTGTATGTATATTGTCACTGTTAGGCTCAGTAGGGTTTATGGATGAGTTCGCTCGCCAGCTTCCCTTCCAATCAATACATAGGCAACCGTTACGTACAGCCAGTACCTCTGACGTGCTAGTGGTTATACCCAGTGCCAGTGTGTTGATGAGTCATTAGAGTCCCCCACAGACACTTTCCCAAGTTCGGGCGAAACGTTGTAGAGGCCGTATGGTTTTATGGCCGGGTTCGGAAAAATACACGTGCGTTTTCGCACGTGTCATATTTCGGGCAGATAATACTGGTAGGCTTTGGTTTAAGCCGGATCTGAGTATTATACTGTGTAGATATAATATCTTTGTCTCAGTTGCATTTGTATTCAGTCACAATACAAATGCGGGTATGTTTATACTGTTACGGGGTTATCCTGAAATTCGTTTCAGCATCACTTTTGGAAGTTGCCAGTTTCCAGTTTTCTATCGCCCGTCTTTAACGTTCGGTTAAAAACGGATTTATCTTTTCTTCTGATGAGTGTGGAAGCTTCTAGATGATGACTAGGATGGTGAGGTGTTAAGTGACTCATTAGTGTATTTAATGATTCATTTAATGCAAGGGTGACTAGGTTAATGACTAGGTTTATGTTCATTGGTTTGCTTTTAATGTGTTCATACAAGGTGTATTATGAATCATCCTTTCTCATTTATTGTTGTGATCACACACCCCCTCTCTCCTACACTCACCTCCCTCATCCTATTTAGTGGCCGGCCCCCTCTTGCAAGAGATGGATGGTTGCTTGGAAAAAAGATTGATATGGTTTTGGACTCATGGAAATTAGATAGCCTCATTTCTCATTTCACCCGATCCAAAAGGCAACTTCATTAACCGTTCGTCCATGGCTTTGGACGAAGCGAGAAAAAGTGTTCTACTCATTCTCTACTTCATCTTGGTCGTCTCTTTTAGCAAACTTGACGATCGAGTTGCCTCGGTTCAGAGGCGGGAGCCCGTTTAAAGATCCGTCGACGTGGTGCCACCTGGACGAGAAGACTGGAGATTCAGGAGATCGGAGCAGCCGCAACAAAGCGTGGGATGATGGTTGAAGACCGAAGGACTCGGATCGTTCGGTATAACATTTCTACCCACTTTGTAGTTTGTTAGTTTAGTTTTAATGGCAGATCCGGGTTTTAGTACGCGATAGCGCCAGTTGTAAAAGTTTTTGTTCCGCATTTGGCGTCTGTTAGACGGCCGGGGCGCTACCGTGGACTTACAGACTGTACATCAACAGTCCTCTCAATCTGGCAGCCTCTATCGATGGCCCGATCATCCGGTGCAAATCCGAACACTCGCCTCAAACGAGAGATCTCAATACAAACACTATACCGATATGCCCCTATGTCACCAGAAAACATCATGGTCAGTCTTCGTCCATGACGAGCTCACTCTGACCGCAACTTTAAAAGCAACTCTATCTGTGCTCAACACCCTGGTGATAGGAACTTCAAGCAGGTATCGATGAAGATAGATCAAAGAAACGAAAGGAATCAACAGGTCCAAAATGAATATATAATCATAGGAAAGAATGAAATCAATAGAACCATGATCATAGGAATGAATAGAACCACGGATCTCAAGAATGTACATCCTAAGGTCACTTAAGCGGAGCAACGTTTCGTAAGTATGCCGCGGAACATACACACGGTACGTCACTCTACTCAAGCTACCTACTCCATCAACCAAGGTCAACCTATGCGACGAAAGTTCGGGTCTAATACCCCCTCAGTCAAGTCTAAGTTCCGTAAGGTCAAGCCTAAACTCGAACCAAGGTTAAACCTAACGCTTTGATACCAACTTTGTCATGACCTGAAAACTAGCTCGTGACCGGCACTTAAATCACGCAAGATCTAAAGGCGTAACATATTTCAAGTAAGCCGAAGCCCAGAAATCTAAATCTTTTTGCGGAAAATAGTGGAGGTGTAGTAGTATAATGACATCAAGTTTTTCTTTAAATGCATAAATAATGATATATGAAAATGCAAGTGGATTATATACTAGTTAAAAACATTTTTCGTCCTTTAAAAATTTGGGCAGCACCTCTCTTGTAAATTTTGATCCAAAACCACATACAAGCAATATATATAGGCATCCCCAAGCGGGAGCTAGCTCTTTGCCAATCGACGGAAACACAACCACGCAAATAAGCAATATATATACGAAGCCCAACGACGAAGATCAAACACAGAAAGAAACAAATAATAAAGCAAGACATCAAAACCTCAAAATAGGCGAACATACACCCAACGCTCTAAGTCTCGCAACACAAGTCTGACTAGGTCTACCAATATACAAAGTCTAGTTTCTGATTGATGGAGTTTATCTAGATACAATAGAAATAATAAGTATAAGAGTGGGGACGATCCAATGTGTCTCACCTACCATAGCAAACACCCTGAATGAAACTGTGTGCCAGCGATACCGCTACTGATTCAAGCGGTCGAACCTGTAAGAAACTGTGGCACAACGGGGATGAGTTGCCAACTCGTGAGTAGAAAACATCAGCAGGTAGAAATCGAATAAACAACGATTCCTACGTCATACTGCATCATGAAGGTAATACTATGATATCTAGGGTGACCATGTATACATATATATCAATAATATAATTGATGCCAATGACATGTAAAAGCAATAATTTGAATCAAATGCCTGTATGTATGAGGAAAATCAACCAGCATGTGTCTATCAACGACACATCAATATCATGGAACCTGAGTTTCCAACACCGACACTCGAAACATCATGAAACCCATGTCCAGTATCGACACGTAAATCCTCATAACTCAGGCGCCGCATCCTCTGATCGGCCCTCAGGCGCCGCATCCTCTGATCGGCCCTCATATCCATCTCACGACTCCGGTCGATATCCTCCGGATAACCACCGGGTCCAAACTATCACCGGTAGGTAGTACTCCCCCTGCCATGCTCACCGTCTACATCTCGAGCTTCTTGCCCTAAGGTACCATACCGGGTCCACCATATACCCGCAGACGGTGCATCCTCTCTCCTCGAATCGGGTATGCTCATAACTCAGAACCGAGAAAACTTATGGTGGACACGAAATATCATATCAAGAGAAACCGTATTTTTAAAACAATACACAATTTCCTTTAAAATATAACCACGGTTCTCAAATCCATAGATCTCATAAAAACAGCACCTCAATGCAGGTAACCATAAAGTACGATGTATGCAAACATAGAACAGTAATATGAGCATGTCAAGTATATCATGCAAGCACGTCCTATGATAGTGCTGAACAATGAGTGTACTTTTACGGTTAAGATTAATATCATGATATGGCAGTCTTACTGTGTAAGTGGCATGGTAATTACCGATGATGAATATGTATGAGCCGATAAATCGGTATAAGTGTAACATGCGCATCATCGGTAATTGTGATGGTGTACTAGCAGCTGATATTATATAACAATAAATACCAGGATCCTAGTACGCAAGTCATGAGGGATAATCCCCAACAAACATGAATAATCAATAGGTATATATATTTACACATGAACCATACAGTCAGTTTTAAAAGATACGAATCGTAGTTTTGAAACTGTGGGCTACGGTATTTTTAAAGAAAAGACACCATTTGAAAATCCGTAGCGTCTCTTGAGGTTTCCATTTAAAAGATGCATACGATTCGTCAGTTTTAGAAATAAGTATGGTTCAGATGGTATCTTTATACCGGTGATCCTGCCTCATAGCATCCGATATGGCAATATCCTCAATCATCATCCTTAAATTACGAGCGCGGATCAATCATCCGGTATAACCCATCGCGTACGGTAATCCATCGTACGAGGTCAACAAACGGAATAGGGATCCTATAGTCCTATTCATCAACAAGGTACGGATCTAAGGTCCCGTATGTCATATCTTATCAATCTCATAACACATCTATCTTAACTTATATCGTATTTATCGATCTCATGTCACATCGATATCGATCTCATATAATGCCACTATAAATCTCATACTTATCCTCTTTTAATTACATATATATCACGATTCACATCCTCATTTCATATCCTCATATATCAATCCGAGTCATCCTTATCTATCATATCATTTCACACTAAATCTTTTGATCATATCCGTGAGTTTATACATAGGTTTCCTCCAAACTATAGTTTATATATGTCGGTTTCCATTATAAAGGTTGCGGGGGTGCTATACGCCATCCACCCGACTTCCCATGTAGATATAAATCTACTCACCTGCTAATCTCCTCACTTAGCTGAAGTCGGTGTGCTTCGTCGTCTCGGAAGTCCACACGAAAGTACCTACAATCAAAACACGTCGTAATGCTATTAAAATCAATGTCCGAAAACCGATACGGCACACGAATTCAAATATCGAAAAACATTACCAAAACCAACTCAAAAAGCTCCCAGATTCTAGCTCAGGTAGTCTTGGACAAAACTAACAATACAATAGTTAGGTTATAAGGTAAGTGAGCTATAGGCAAAACCCCAACACCAGACACCTACCTTTGGCCGGCGAGAATCCAAAAATACCCAGCGTCGCCGGTTTTACCTTGGTGGTTGGGTCTCGTATTCTGGTAGTGGTCTTCTAGTGGCTTATCTAGGTCAATGCATTTGTTTGATTTTCTTATAAACATCCCAGATTGCTCTAGATTCCATCTGAGCGTCACAATTCAAGAAAACTGACATCGAGAAAATTCTAAGTTCGTATTTGGGTTCTAGTCTCTGGTCCATGTCAAAAAAAGCATCCCTAAGGTCTTGTAAACCCTCACTAAACCTCAATAACCACATCACAAGTCCATACATCCCCTAAACATCAACTTGGAAATTTCCAAGATCACAAATCTAACTAATTCGAACTCTAAACTAAACTAGGATATACTAAACATAAGCAACTTAACTAAAAGTGTAGGGATTACCTCATTTGTCAACTCAAGAAAATTCTTGGGTTGCCCAAAGTCTTCAAAATCCAAACTTGAACTTGCCATGGGGTGTAGGATGAGATTGTGATCATATTTAATGAAAGGAGTGTGGGGTTTTGAGATGGTTTTGGGATGAACCATGGAGGTAGAGGAGGTGGAGGAAGGAGGTGAGGAAGATGAAGAAGGAGTTGAAGAATGAAGTGAAGAAAATGAATGAGGATTTTCAAGAGTTGTAGGAGCCTTACACCCTCCCCCCCCCCTCTCTCTCTCTCTCACATGCCCATGCTCAAGTGTCATAAGTGTGTCCCCTCTCTCTCTCCTCAAAGTCATCATGTCTCTTTCTTTTTTTTCTTTCCTTTTTCTCACAAAACAAAACACAATGCAAATGAAACAAACACAAATGAACAACATGCAACAAAATGCAACATGCCATGGTGCACTAGCCATCGATATTTAAAAATACGGATTTGGCTTAATCGTCATTAGTAGTGCACTAATCAAGTTTAGTATGAACTTGCATATAATTAATTATAAAAATGCCCAAATCTGATAAATATCTTTTTAATAAATAAATCATTTTAATCTATAATTATTTTCCAAATATTGGTATATAATTATACCATTTTATGAAAACCCCAATTCGCAAATCGACTAGTTTTTGCGAAATATATTATTTTATTATTTAAATTCCAAAAATAATATTTTATATTTTTGAAATGTTACCGTAACAATCTTCGTTTCTAAACAATTTATCATGCTTGATATGTCTAAATGTCATATAATCACTCTAATATCTTTTTAAAACAAAACTCATATCTATTCTCTTTCAATGAAACCAAAATTTCATGTTCAATACGTATATAACGAACTTTTTCATTAAAATTTCTTGAACTTTAATATCACCTCTTTCGATAATTGTTAAATGCCTTTAGAAAAAAACTTCACGGGGTAACGACCTACCCCACACGCACACTTTGATTTTTATAGCACGATGCCTGTGTGTGTGTGTGTGTGTGTTTGGTTCAAAGAATAATCTTTACAATAAAATACCACATATTTAAAAAATCGGGTTTTTTTTAAAGCGGTATTTGTATTAATTTGCAATTATGCATATACAACCCTCGTTAGGAGACCCACTAATGGATGGTGTGGATTCTTGCACATCCTAGGGATAGTAGAGCGAGATGCATCACTCATCGCGGACTATTCGATCTCGAAAGGATATAAAATACGTTTTTTAAGAAATGCGAATTTTCTAAATAAAACTAATTTTCAAAATTAAATAAAATTATAAATCCATATTTTAATTATAATATGAAACTATATTTTTTCTAAAAGTGAAAGTTTAATAATAAAATACCATCAAGTTACCAAAAAAGACTAGTTTTCAATAAAATACCATAAACTTTTAAAAGCTAGGTATTTATCATTAAAATACCCCAATAATTAAAACACATGCTCATGGAAACTCTAAATGTTATAAATCACCCTCGAGGTTTTATTTTTAATCTATATTAAAAATATTTTTCATAAAACCCCCTCGAGACATACAAAACAATATTTTAAGGACTTTAGTAAATATAGGTTTAAGCGGGAACAATTCTCTTGAGCCCCAGGGAGCCGGAGAAAGTGAGTGCTTGCCTATTCAGGTTAGAAAACTTAATGGAGTCATCAATAACAACTGTCTTGGAAAAAAACACAAATTCTGTCGTCCATGTGCAGCAGTTGCCGATGACTCCCGAACCTAAGAACTCAAGAGTTAAATCAGTTTACAAGTGTCTGACTCAGTCTGAGTCCAAGCTCAAACCTGAATCCAAAATCAAACACGAACTTGAATACTTGATCATGAACAGTCGAATTCAAATATCAAACTCAAACTTGTATACTTGACTCGACTTGACCGAACCATACTTATAACTTGATATGAACTCAACATGACTACTTGAATACATGATTACATTCTGAACATGATCCTGAATAATTTATATCCATGGTTTCAGCCAAGACCTGTAAACATAATCTATACAATACATTACGCGGGGATAAAGGAGTAGATTGTTACGGAACGTATATCGTGGCATGAGAGGTCACTTTAAAAGACACCTACATGAATTCACGTACTGTTGTCCCGTGGGTTATGACGGGGCCCTGTATTATATGTTACCATAGTTCACGGGGTAAGATGGACTTCTCTTGTATACTCGAATACCTTTTTTTATCAAACTACAAATAACCACGTTAGAATAACTATCATATACCTGTAAATGATCATATACAACTTTACCTATTCATTTCACAATTACCTACTATCTTCTATTTCTTCTTTTGGGACTTACCGAGCGCTAGTTCACTGACGACATTCCTTTCTGTTTTTTCTTTGGAATGTTCGTCAGGAGAACCGGACTCTGAGGAGATAGAGTTGAGCCAGGAGGACTTGGACCAGCTTATAGCTCGGCCTGATTACTAGCTCCTTTCAGCCTGCACTTACTTTTTGTATGCCATTGTTTAGGCATTGCTTTAATCATTGTACTTTTTAATTTCAAACGGTTGTATGTAAACTTGAATGTAAATAAAGTTGTTGTTTATTTTATTACTCTTGTCATTCTTGCTCATTTATATATTGATTAATTATGCTTAACGTATTTATTTCATAGTAAATACGTTGCGGCATTGCCACATCACTGTTTCCGTCTATTGGGAAGCGGGGTGTAACGTTTTGAAAATCGTTTAGGTGAAATTTCCGATAATCGGTAAAATAACGGGTGTTTTCCGTAAAAACCAAGATATAATTATTTTCCAACATAGAATTAAATATTCATATTCTAGCGATATAACTGCTAGTATTTAGTATTTAATGGGTCACTTATAAAAATTCTAATTTACTAAAATATTTTCCGTATTTAATTAATTTAAATATTATTTTAAGCCTTCACTAATACATTTAATTAATGATAATTACAAATTGGAATGGGTTAATACAAGTTTTGCACATCATGACACATTAAACCAAAGTGTAACATGTGGTTTTTAAAATGAAAAGAAGTTGTCAAGATAGTTTTATAAAATATAAAAGAAAAAGGCTTAAATAGTGAAATTAATGTAAATGGAAATTGAGGTATGGTGTTTATCTTCTTGTGGGTTCACTCACACACTCACTCACTCACTTACACTCACACACCCTCAATTACCCATGCTGGCCGAACCAGCAGCCCTAGCTGCCACAAATAATTCCCACTTCAAAAGTCAATGAAAAGAAAAAGAAAGGAAAATGATATTAAACATTGAGGTATGGGTCTTTATACTTGATGTATGGTTCTTTACTTGGACTTTTCCCTCACCCACACCCATTTTCCCCCCTCTTCTGGCCGAGAGTTGCTGCTGGAAATCCCCCACTTTCTCCATCTCATCTCATCTCCAAATTCATCCAAATTCCATCAAAATTCACACAAAAACCTCACAATTCCCTAATTAAAACTTTACCCATTTCTCTTTAGCCAAACTAGTATGGATCTAGGAGCATGGAGGCCATTTTAGGTGACAAGTTTTCAAGTTTGATCTCAAGAATTTGGGAGGTATAAATCTTAACCCTATAATGAATTTGTTGTTTAAATTGCTTAACCTAGCACATTTAAGTATTAATTTGATTCTAGTTGATAACTTGAAAATTCAAGATTTGGGTTTGGATCAAGATAGGGGTTTTGATCATTTGATTGTGGTTGTGAGATATAGTTTAACACATCAAAGCATGTAAAATCTAATCTAGTTGCTAGTTTACTAATTGTTAATTTAAAATTGTGCTAATTATGTTATTTTGCAAACTAGGTTTTTAGAATTAAATTAATTATGTGAGATTAAAATCTAATTAATGGTTGGGTGGCTTATTTAAGATAATTAGTGAGCATTGTGGCCACTAAAATTTGTTAAAACATGTAGATTTATGCTAATACGGGAAATTGTGGCTTACTAGGTTTTTGGAAGTAAAACGATTTGATTTATTTTGAGCTTTTGGTGATTTACAACCTTTTCCATATAAAATTTAGTGTATGGTGAATATGCAATTGGTACGAGTGGGTACTGGAATTTGTGATTTTCACGTATTGCGACCCTGGTTGTAGTTTGTGGCGATGTCGCGGCGCGTTTCGAGCACCAAGTGTGTACGCGTTTTGTTGGTGCACGTGTTTGACTTGTATTGGTAGTGTCCGCGACTAATTATATATTATTCTCTTTTTACTTGTTTACGTTTTTAGGATCGGGTGCAGAGGCGTCGGATGTGGCGCGAGAAGGACAGAGCTGAAATCAGAGCAGATTTGTCGAGGCGTCCAGGTGAGTAGTTATATATCTATGGGGAAAGTCGGATGGATGGCGTATAGCACCTCCGCAGTTCGTAGTGTAGCCTATGATATATTATAGTTATATGTGAATATGTGTTATGTGAAACTTGGTTAGCTAGCAAGTAAGATCTTAAAAGATCATGGGTTAATTCTAGCATAATTGGAAGATAGTGTCGTTAGTGATTTTCTTAGTCGCAGACCCTAGAATAAGGTTTACATACACGCACGCACGCACACGCATACATTTATTTTCTTGTGCGTATATGGGGATATATATATATATATATATATATATATATATATATATATATATATATGTATGTATGTATGTATGTATGTATGTATGTATGTATACATATATGTATGTAGGTATGTATATATATATATGGATGTATACATATACACGGATGATGAGGATAGTATATGATATTTGGAGATGAGTCGATGTGATTGGGCTGGATGCCATGAGATCGGTGATGTGAATTGGGTCGTGTTATGAGATACAACATATTATATTAGCGGATTGGTGGGCGATGTGTTTTCATACACACGCGGATATATGTTGATGGTATCGGTATGTACTAGACTTAGATCAGTACCATGTTCCTGATATAATGATAATGATACCATGCGGATATTGATGTATATGTGATAGGCGACCCGTATCCCGATTTTGGGTTGTCGTACATTGGATTTACCGTACGAGATATAAATATGATGATTGATCTGCACTCATGATTTGAGGATGTCGTATTATATTTTTATCCTATGTGATGCTATAGAGGCGGGATCACCAACTACTATATATATTTATCGAATCAGACTTAGGTGGTTTTTCCTAACCCTTTTAATTAGTCTCTTAGCTTGTCCTGTAGTTACTTAGTAGATGATTGACTGGGCTCGAGTCATACTTATTTCCAAAACCCACGAATCGTGAATAATTTAAAGACAGGCCAAGGGGTACTACGGATATTTCAAAGGACGTATCTTTCGTAAAAACACCGTAGCCCCCATTTTTCTAAACACCTCGATTCGTGTTATTTCAAATGACAAACTGTATGACTCGTCTATCTAATGTAGATTTCTTATTGTTGCATTTACTATTCATTTCTGCATATTCATGTTATTATCATTGTGAGTCTACGGTAGCGCCCCGGCCGTCTACAGACGCCAAATGCGGAACAAAAACTTTTTATCTGGCGCTATCGTATACTTTAACCCGGATCTGCCATTATTGCTAAACTAACAAACTGTAAAGAGTGTAGAAAGGTTATACCGAACGATCCGAGTCCTTCGTTCTTTAACCATCATCCCACGCTCCGTTGCGGCTGCTCCGATCTCTTCGATCTCCGATCTGCTCGTCTAGGTGGCACCACGTCAACGATTCTTTAAACGGGCTCTCGCCTCTGACTCGAGGCAACTCGGTCGTCAAGTTTGCTAAAAGAGATGACCAAGAATGATGTAGAGAATGAGTAGATGACTTTGTCTCACTTGGTCCAAAGCCGTGGACGATCGGTTAATGAAGTTGCCGATGGAAATGAAATAGAACAAGAAATGAACTATGAAATTTCTATGCATCCAAAACTTTTGTCTTTTCTTTTTAACAACCATAATCTTTTTCAAGTGAGAGTGAGAGGAGGAGGAGAGGGGGCCGGCCACTTAAAGGAAGGGGGTGAGTGTAGGAACCAAGTGGTGACCATAAGAGAAAAGATCATGAAGAAATATCCTTCATGCAAACAAAACCTCATTAATGCAAATGGTGATTCATTAACCTGGTCACCATTGCATTAATGGCTCCATTAAAGCACTAATGACTCACCATGCCAAGTCACCCTTTCTAGAACCTTCTAAAAGCATGACTCAACCTTATCCAAGAAAAGATAAATCCATCTTTAACCGAATGTTAAAAGACGGCTGATAGAAAACTGGAAACTGGCAACTTTTAAAAGTGATCCTGAAACGACTTTCAGGATAACCCCGTAACTGTATAAATATACCCGCATTTGTATTACGACCGAATACAAATGCAACTGAGACAAAGATATTATATCTACTCAATATAATACTCGGATCCGGCTTAAACCAAAGCCGACCAGTATCATCTGCCCGAAAAATAACACGTGCGTAAACGCACGTGCATTTTCCGAACCCTGCCATAAAACCATACGGCCTCTACAACGTTCCGCCCGAACTTGGGAAACTGTCTGTGGGGGACTCTAATGACTCGTCAGTACCCTGGCAGTGGGTTTAACCACAAACCGTCAGCGGCACTAACAATGCGTAACGGCTGCCCATGGACTGACCTCAAGGGAGGCTGATGAGAGAACTCATCCAGAAACCCTACTGAGCCTAACAGTGAAAATGTATATACAGTCCGGTCCGTTCGTCTATGAGTATCGCATATCTGCCTAGGGGGCTAGTAACGTCAGACCCCCAATAGCAGTATAAGTCGTGTCGGAGTGTAGCCCAATAACACCCTGAGATACTACTGGAGTACCTACCAGTAAATCTCCTGCCATGGCCATGGACTTTGTGTAATGGCTCTCCTAGACACAGCACGACCTCGCCCCCAATACCGGAAGAGACGAATCCCCTGCCGATCCGCTCACGTGCCTCCATATGGCTCGGGACTGTACCCAAAAACTACCTGTTTGCACGACTCCTTTGAGCCGTGGTAGGGTAGAAATCAAAGCACAGTGGGAACTCACACGAGACAAATGACGACCTCAGGTCGATGAACTAACATGTACACATGTCACCAGGGAACTGCTATCTGACGATAGGTATAGTACTAACTAGCAGATTCCCGGCGAGTCCTGTCCGGTGTACTCATAACCCAATGAGCACCTGTATACATCTTAGGTGATCCAACTGACACCAGTGGCTTGTGAGACCGGCCACCACCCCTCGTTGGGGTCTCGACTGTACACACTAGTCTACTCCGGAGTATCGATGCCCTGTCTCGAAACTCCCACGACTAGGGACCACAATTAAGGATATGCGTATAAACCACCCAACTCTCACGTATATGATCGCCATCATACTGTTGGTGGTAAAGCAAGATCCTAAGGGCTCTATCAAAGTGTAACATGTAATCAGTCACCTGAACATGTACACGACTGATAAAGGCAAACCAGATAGCATACTATCATCTCAAATAAGACTGTCCTACCGGTATAGGTCCTCCGCAATCATTGCAATCACGTACCTGCGATCCAATAATTGACTATGAGGGCACTATCTCCAACAATCTCCCATTTGCACTCAAGGCTAATTATTGCGATGTCGACTACTCACAACCCATGTGAAACCGAACATCCAACTCCTCTACTAATCAGTTTCACAAAGCCCGTTTGTAAAACTATTATGTTCAAGAAATAGCCTCAGTGAGTGGATCCGCCTAGATGTTTCTTTCTATATCTCTCTAAATCTCAAGTTTGTGGAGAAAGCCATCTCCCGAATTGAGTAATACCTGTCTTAGAATATGTCTGGATATCTGATGGGACCTAGTTCATAAATGAACTCCAAATCCAAACTTCTTAGACTGTATCGATCACTGAACCTAATCAGTATCCGGCACCATGCCTCCCACAGTATTCTCTTGGACCACCTGTCCATAATACTGTCCCTCGTCAGAGAGAAAACTATAACTCTGACAATCTCTCTGTCAACCATGTCACCTTCGAAGCCTGGAATGATAATCGTCTCCCGAACTAGGCTGCTGTTATCAAATCCGTAGAACATGTACTTATGTTCTAAAACTGCTTCCTTATGTTTCTCCAGGATTGGATTAATACAAACTTATTGCATCTAGTGCAAAAACAACATCTGGTGTTGTACTTGATATTCGCACGATTGACTCAATTGCCTAAGCAAGTGATCTGTCAATCATGCACATCCCTCTCCCCTTTAGTCTATACGACACCTTTAGAGAGGGTGACTCCATCACCTGCAGGTACACCACCATGCTAGGAGTCAACTATTCTAAAAACCATTAGAATACTGTCAAAGTACCCACATTGGGAAACTACCCAAATCCAGATCTAAAACCATAGATCTAGAAACCAGAATGTCAAATATTATATCCATATCCTGTCTGGAGAAACAACTGTGTGACGACCACAATACAACCGATTGTAGTATAGGAATTTTACTTCCTACCCTGTGTATGTCATCCAAAAACCATGACATCACACCCTACTACCTTCTTAACAGATCCATCCCTTATTCTGATTAAAGTCAAAACCATGACTGTCACATCAAAATAGATGATCTATCTCCGCTATAACTGCTCTAGTCTATAAATAGACATAAGCATCTTGCCCACTATGCTTCCGATGCTCCCACTGACTACGACAACCCTCCTACCGGGTCTCATAACCTGGAACAACAGTAGTGTCAAGTCTGGGTAGATAAGAACCTCCCTGTCACTGTCCTTGAGGCTACCGAAGTACCTCTCGGGTGTCTGAGGTTACCCACCATATCTGCGGAGTGGCTAATGGAATGTCAAACCTAATTGAATATATAGGTCCTATTAAATTTTCCGTAATCGTTCGCGGTTCTGGAATCACTTCCAGTTCTACCATACTCCCACTACTGTTTTCTGAAAAATCCATTTTTACTAAAACTGTGGCGAGTCAAGAACAATATCACTATTGATCTTCCAAATGGTAGAATATCAACCCTCGTCATAGCCAGGGTCAACCCACAAACAGCCATTACAGAAACGTGCCCTGAGTTATCCAGAGTCTGGTTTTAAGCATAAGCTGGACAACTCCCCGTACCTTAACATCTTTTAAGGTACGAACTATTCTATATCCAATATAGAAACTTTGGCACTTATTTAATTGGAACCAGATTCAAATCATGCAACTGTCTCCAGTGCATATCAACTTAATGGAAAGAGGCCAATCAGCATTACTCAACTTAGGAATCCAACCAATTATGAGTAACCTGAAAGAGAAACACGTTTCTCAAAACCATTACTATCATCTGAATACCAATCATAAGAATCTACATCTTCGATCTCTTTGAAGAATCCCGATACTTGTGATACCTGGTTCTCTAATTTATTCTTATACCCACAACTTCTCAAAACTTAGACCTTGTATTTCTACGAAACACTTGTCTAAAAACTAGAGAAGTCATAAGTAAGTAGAACACAGTACGAGGACCTACCCCTTTGTCCTGAAGGACACTTGGACAACATACAATACTCTGTATAAGTCCGCTGAGTTAAACAACTCAAAACCTGTGCGTCGTAGGTTGAAAATTGTACCCTGGCTATTTCCTCAAATATCACCAATTACAACGAATTCCGATATAATGAGGATAATCACCTAATTCCCAATAACTTACTCCCACTCATCATCTGTAAAACCATATAGATATGAAAATGAAACCTGGTAAATACATACCCTTGGAGTAAGTATCTAATTAGGAAAACAGTTTTCTTTTAACAATGCACTGAAACATGAAAATGTTTCGTAGGGGTATCCTGGTATTCATAGCAATGCCTCTTCCATAATCCAATTCATGACTTCAACCGTATATTTTATTGCCATCTCTCCAAATCCCTTTATTTGTCTTTAGTCGTTACCTTCTGTACACCATCGTTAGGCTAAATGGTTTTCTTCCTTCCCTACCGTTCGGCACCAGCCTATGGTTTGGAAGAAGACTATCCAGTAAGCATAATAGGTGTACCCTCCTAAACCAAGGAGTACTCGTATCTTGAGAGAAGGTGATGATAAAAGACAACTGAATAATACCTTATTCCTTTAAAGGTGAAATAGGAGTGGCGATGAAGTACGCGGTTTTGGTCGTGAATGATATCAGTCGCAATTTACTTTGCACTCTTTCTAATCCCTTTATTTTGTCTTTACATATTACCTTCTGCACACCCTACTTAGGCTAATTGGTTTTCTTCATTCCCTACCTTTCGGCACCTGCCTATGGTTTGGAATAAGACTATCCAATAAGCGTAATAGGTGTACTCTCCTAAACCAAGGAGCTCTTGCAACCTAAGAGAAGGTGATAATAAAAGACAACTGAATAAACCAATTCTATTTCTCCTGAACCTGGATCCATCCTCGAAGAAGTCCCTTCGAGTTCGTATATAACCATACGATGGATCTATCCAATGGAAGTGGATGTCCGTAGTAATACGGGTGTTCTGAGAAATTCAAAGGGTAAAATAAGGAGTGGCAATGACTTATGCAACTCAGACAATCCAAAAGCCAGTATTTTAAGAAGGTTCGGTCAACCTGGTCACTGAGTCATAGTCTAGGGTCGGTCAAAGGTCGCTGCCAAAGAGAGAGAGAAAAGAAACACTCTGCGTGCACTCTAACCTAGATCAGAATGGTTATTACTTTATCTAATCCGGAAACCTCCCACTGTCCTGTCAAATTCTCCTCCAAACCTAAAGAAGAATCAATCGGGATCACCCGAAGAGTAAACCAACTCATCAGTGGGAATCGGGATCCAACTCTCATCGCATGATAACGTGATGGAATGCATCCACGTTACTCATACTCCAGAAGGTATGCGCATACTTGGCAAGTTTCAGTTTCTTTAGAAACTCCCGATACGATTTTTGCCCCATGCTCTTATAACCTTGGCGTTGGTCAAAATATCATAAGTCACATGCCAAGTTCTACCCGTCACTATCTTGTCAATTTGAACCCACCCGCACATGCCCTTGACGTTGGCCAAAATGGCAGAACGACTGTCCCAAACCAACTCATCTATCTATGCAACAATGAATACCCAGCAGCTACCAAACACTATGCCTTGGCGTTGGTCAAAATACATAGCTTGAATACTACTGAATACCCAAAAGAAGTGACGGAGGGCTACGGCTGGTTTTTGGCGAAAAACCTTTAACGTAGTAAACTTGATATCGCTGAAGGAACCTGATAGCTTTTTTTAAAATATAGTGGCGAAAACCTTTTTCTAAAGAGGTCACTCCCGGTGAAGGGATCTCGGCTCTTTCCTCAAGGAATGAGGTGCAGGATATTCCACTGAATACCGCTATGCAAAACAACTTGTAATCGACTATAGTGAAGTTATTACCCTGACGCAAACTTCTACCCAAGGGGTCAGTCCCGGTGAAGGGATATCGACCCTTGCCCCGTCGAATGAGGTGCAGGATATTCCACTGAATACCGCTATGCATAACAAAAGGAAACGTCTTTGCAATAACACTTTTTAAATTTGTTCCAACAACTGCAAACAGGTTTGTTTTCCTTTGCATTGATCAGAATCAACGCAGTCCCATCAATCAATCACACCAGAAAAGAACGAAAATAAAATGTACGTATATGCCATCCGCATTCGTCACTGGGTCCCGTCATCACCCGTTAGGTTACTTAACTAACGACAGAGCGGGGACTGGACTAGCGCGGGTGTAAAACATATACAACATCTAATAGTATATAAACCAATATACAATAATCGCTCCAGGCGTGATAATATGCAACATTACAGAAAAGTAATAAGCATCACAGAACAATACAGATAATCTGGGATCCCCGGGTTTCACAGAGCCGCTGCTGAAACCCGAAGTTCCCCTGTCGTGTGGATAGCCTGTGCAATAAAACCTAGACCCCTACGGGTGCGGAAAGTTACCCACCAAAACCTGAAGTGAGGCAGCCCCCTACAGCATAGTGAATGGACCACCCTGCACTTCATGGAATCCGGTAATCTTGGGCACCCCTCCTTGGGTCAACCTGTACCCCCTACGAGTGCGGCGAATAGTCTGCCAATT
This sequence comes from Agapanthus africanus, assembly GCA_030015575.1. Taxonomy (NCBI): domain Eukaryota; kingdom Viridiplantae; phylum Streptophyta; class Magnoliopsida; order Asparagales; family Amaryllidaceae; genus Agapanthus; species Agapanthus africanus. Next base: position 363,681,907 of record JASDDO010000004.1, read on the forward strand.
TTAGAGTGGGGCCCCTCTGCCTCTCAAAGCCATGAGATGCGGACCCATTGCCCTCCAGAACCCGGCTATCCGTGCACTCCGTCGCGGGGTAAAACCTAGTACAGTAATGAAAAATAGTACAACAGGTACATCGACCGCAACCTGGTCGGGCCACAAAAGAATATTATACAACAGGCAGTGACGGCAGTCCACATGTTGGACGCTCGCCCCGCAATATCAAATGTACAAATAAACTTAAACTGCACTATCATTGCACACTGCTATCCACCACGACAAATCCGCAACATCACAGCACAACACAGAACATCAACGCGAATGTCACGTTCGCAAACCCGTCTAAAAGAACTATAGTAATCAGACGCGGTTTACCGATCAAATGACATTCCCGGTCGGAGATATAATGTAAGCACTGTAAACTAACATGTTTAAATTTCGATCGACTAAATATCACGAAGTGGGCCCACGAACATCTGTTGAACAGTAACAAAATCTGGGCCCAAAAGATATATACCAAAAACCCCAAATTCCATCAGAGAAGACACTATGCAAATTTGGTGCAATGATCCCATAGAATGGCCGCGGATGCGCGGCCAAACCATGGGTTTGGCCGCGATTCCGCGGCAATCTTGAGAGATCACTTGCCCAAATTTTCACAGTGTGCTTAGAAAACCCTGCACAGATTTCTGTGATATGTAAAAAAAATTTTGGAACCCTTTAAAAATCGACAGAAACTGTGAACTGAAATTTTGCAGTTTTTGATTTCCGGTTCGATCGATATTTTAAACGCGTTAGCACAAGTTAGTAAAGCAAAATGGTGAGGCTCTGATACCACTGTGAGTCTACGGTAGCGCTCCGGCCGTCTACAGACGCCAAATGCGGAACAAAAACTTTTTATCTGGCGCTATCGTATACTTTAACCCGGATCTGCCATTATTGCTAAACTAACAAACTGTAAAGAGTGTAGAAAGGTTATACCGAATGATCCGAGTCCTTCGTTCTTTAACCATCATCCCACGCTCCGTTGCGGCTGCTCCGATCTCTTCGATCTCCGATCTGCCCGTCTAGGTGGCACCACGTCAACGATTCTTTAAACGGGCTCCCGCCTCTGACTCGAGGCAACTCGGTCGTCAAGTTTGCTAAAAGAGACGACCAAGAATGATGTAGAGAATGAGTAGATGACTTTGTCTCACTTCGTCCAAAGCCGTGAACGATCGGTTAATGAAGTTGCCGATGGAAATGAAATGGAACAAGAAATGAACTATGAAATTTCCATGCATCCAAAACTTTTGTCTTTTCTTTTTAACAACCATAATCTTTTTCAAGTGAGAGTGAGAGGAGGAGGAGAGGGGGCCGGCCACTTAAAGGAAGGGGGGTGAGTGTAGGAACCAAGTGGTGACCATAAGAGAAAAGATCATGAAGAAATATCCTTCATGCAAACAAAACCTCATTAATGCAAATGGTGATTCATTAACCTAGTCACCATTACATTAATGGCTCCATTAAAGCACTAATGACTCACCATGCCAAGTCACCCTTTCTAGAACCTTCTAGAAGCACGACTCAACCTTATCCAAGAAAAGATAAATCCATCTTTAACCGAATATTAAAAGACGGCTGATAGAAAACTGGAAACTGGCAACTTCCAAAAGTGATCCTGAAACGACTTTCAGGATAACCCCGTAACTGTATAAATATACCCGCATTTGTATTACGACCGAATACAAATGCAACTGAGACAAAGATATTATATCTACTCAATATAATACTCGGATCCGGCTTAAACCAAAGCCGACCAGTATCATCTGCCCGAAAAATAACACGTGCGTAAACGCACATGCATTTTCCGAACCCTGCCATAAAACCATACGGCCTCTACAACGTTTCGCCCGAACTTGAGAAACTATCTGTGGGGGACTCTAATGACTCGTCAGTACCCTGGCAGTGGGTTTAACCACAAACCGTCAGCGACACTAGCAATGTGTAACGGCTGCCCATAGACTGACCTCAAGGGAGGCTGATGAGCGAACTCATCCAGAAACCCTACTGAGCCTAACAGTGACAATGTATATACAGTCCGGTCCGTTCGTCTATGAGTATCGCATATCTGCCTAGGGGGCTAGTAACGTCAGACCCCCAATAGCAGTATAAGTCGTGTCGGAGTGTAGCCCAATAACACCCTGAGATACTACTGGAGTACCTACCAGTAAATCTCCTGCCATGGCCATGGACTTTGTGTAATGGCTCTCCTAGACACAGCACGACCTCGCCCCCAATACCGGGAGAGACGAATCCCCTGCCGATCCGCTCACGTGCCTCCATATGGCTCGGGACTGTACCCAAAAACTACCTGTTTGCACGACTCCTTTGAGCCGTGGTAGGGTAGAAATCAAAGCACAGTGGGAACTCACACGAGACAAATGACGACCTCAGGTCGATGAACTAACCTGTACACATGTCACCAGGGAACTGCTATCTGACGATAGGTATAGTACTAACTAGCAGATTCCCGGCGAGTCCTGTCCGGTGTACTCATAACCCAATGAGCACCTGTATACATCTTAGGTGATCCAACTGACACCAGTGGCTTGTGAGACCGGCCACCGCCCCTCGTCGGGGTCTCGACTGTACACACTAGTCTACTCCGGAGTATCGATGCCCTGTCTCGAAACTCCCACGACTAGGGACCACAATTAAGGATATGCGTATAAACCACCCAACTCTCACGTATATGATCGCCATCATACTGTTGGTGGTAAAGCAAGATCCTAAGGGCTCTATCAAAGTGTAACATGTAATCAGTCACCTGAACATGTACACGACTGATAAAGGCAAACCAGATAGCATACTATCATCTCGAGTAAGACTGTCCTACCGGTATAGGTCCTCCGCAATCATTGTAATCACGTACCTGCGATCCAATAATTGACTATGAGGGCACTATCTCCAACAATCATCACATTGCATGCTTAATGTGTACTTTAGTGATTATGAAACTATGCTGTCAGGACACCAGCACCATTACCGATGATGCGTATGCTCCACGTACACTTGCTTTCTGACTCACACACATCATCATCGGTAATTGCCATGTCACGTATACTTTAGAGAATATTACCTTATTGATATCGCTTGTTAGCTGATAGTTCTGATATATCATTACTGTGCTAGTTTAGATATTGCATTCTTTACATATATACCTGTGCATGTTATTATATTCACTTGTCATGCAATATAATTAGGGCCAGTCCAGATTGCCGGAGCCCGGTATTTACTATTATTGACTCTTCATTTTGAGATTTCGCATTTTCCATGAAATTTCTGGATTTGGAGAAACCGCAACATTTTATAAACTCATTTTCATTTCAAAAGATAAAAAGTGCGGTTTTCTCGTGTTATGATGTGAGATACGTCCACCATGAATTTTCTCGGCTCTTGAGTGATATCATACACCTGATTCGAGGAGGAGGAGGAACCGTCTGTGGGTGCATGGTGGACCCGGTGCGGTACCCCGGGGCGAGAAGGTCGCAGATGATGGCGTTGAGCCTGGCAGGAGAGCACTACCGACCGGTTATTTGTGATGCGGCGGATATCCGGAGGATACCAACGTAGTCGTGAGATTGATGAGGGGCCAGTCCGGATAGCCGGAGCCCGAGATATTGAGACTTTGATGTATTGAGATTTTATGATATGGGCCAGTCCGGATAGCCGGAGCCCGAGTTATTGGATATTTGGATATATGTTTTGTGTCGATGCTTGACACGAATTTTATGCTGATTTCATTAATGATACCTCGATTTAAATATACAGAAATCTTACTATATTAAGAAAATAGTTTTCTCATTCATGATGTATTCTTTTTTCTTTTCGATGAATTCATACATCATATATATGATATGTTGCTATCTGAGGCACTGACACGAGAACGTGGTATTACACTTATGTGTAGATGGTTCAGGATATTATATTGAGGATATACATATTATCGTATGACCTAGGATTGAGTCATACATACTGCTCGGTGATGTTTTCTACTCACGAGTTGGCAACTCACCCCCGTTGTGCCACAGTTTCTTGCAGGTTTTGCCGTACAGGTTTCGTTGCAGGTTTGCTGGCACACTGCTTCCTTCCGGGTGATTGCTTTGGTAGGTGGGTTCACTCATATCGTGACCGCCATTGTACTTTATTATTTCAGTTGTAACTATCAGCCAGACTTGTATATTTGTAGACTTAGAAGACCAGTTGTATATTATTCGACCATAGAATCGCACGCTGTATTATTGTGGTTTTCTGGTGGTTATTGGTTTTCTTCTGAGTTTTTATTCTCGCCCTTCGGCGTTGTATATTATATTGCTTGCGTGGTTGTGACCGCCAATTGGCGAAGAGCTAGTTCCCGCTTGGGGATGCCTTTATACACATTCCATGTGTTGTACCCGTTTGGGGCCAGTATTTACAAAGGAGCCTCTGCCGAAATTTTCAGAAAAGACTTGATGTTTTAAAAATGCATACTACGGCTTATTTTGTTAAACCACTTGCTTTAAAACTAAATTTGTCCTTCTCTCTCTTTTCAAATGGTTTAGATTTCTGGGATTTTGGCTTACTTGAATTAGATGGGGGTCCTATAGACTTCATATGATTCAAGTGCCAGTCACGTGCCATTTAGGGTCGTGACAAAGTTGGTATCAGAGCGCTAGGTTTAACCTTAGTTCGAGTCTATGTTTGACTATGCGGAGTCTAGGGCGTATATTATATTCGAAACCTAGGCTTGACCTTACGGAACTTAGACGAGGGGGTAATAGACCCGAACTTTCGTCGCATAGGTTGACCTTGGTTGATGGAGTAGGTGACTTAAGTAGAGTGACGTACTGTGGGTATGTTCTGCGGCATACTTACGATACTCTACTCCGCTTAAGAAGTCTTAGGATGTACATTTCCTTGCACAGTATTATATTCATTCTTATGATCTATCCTCATCGATATCGGTTGGTGGTTTTGTCACCATGATTGCACGGGCAGAGAGAGCTGCGGCTAGAGTTGCGGTCAACACGGGCTTGTCTTGGACAAGGACTGACCAGGATGTATTCCGGTGACACACGATTGCATAGATGTGTCGTTTTATTGTGTTTTTCGTGCCATGAGCGTTTGATGGATTGCTTTTAAAATTTCTCGAACGTGCAGATCAGCACCAGAGGATTGGGCCACTGCTAGAGGCCGGCTAGAATGTGATGACCGTCAATGCACCGTTATTCTTAATGATTGAGGCACTGTTTAGCGTGCGGACGAATGAGCCAGTTGTTCCTGCGAATGATAAGATATCGCCTAGATATTTGGAGCTGTTGCAGCACGAGTTTATACTTAGAGATATGATAGCAGATCGCTAGTCACCAAGGATGAATGACTAGGACATGTGGTTCGTTTGCATACCCCGATGCGAGGTCATCAGATTGATTGATTCTAGCTAAAGAAGACTTCACGCAGGTACGTTGAGAGTCGATGGGAACGAACGAATGTCAAAACCCCATTTTTTCCAAGTTTAAGATATTCGGAAAAACATGCAAGTAATTCTGTGGACCCTCTAGAAGAATGAAACCCTAACTCGACATAATGATCATGGGAACGCTTTTGAACCTTAGGATTTGCGGCAATTCTGCGGTGCCATTAATGAGGCTTGAGTTTGCCCTTCTACGGCTGGTCCATAGGTACTGTGGCATGTACTGGATATTATTAAACTGTACTCAAGAGTTGAGCTCTTGGGGGATTATGGAACTTTGACGAATTGATCAAAAAGTTCGACATCGTTCGGATATCATGTAATGGGATACATTACTTGGGAGACTCCAGATATGAGTATAACCGTTGTAGCGCAGTCCATACAGCTACGAAGAGACGAGTCCGAATCAGTCGACATTAGAGAAAAGTGGAGATGAGGTTCGTACGAGATTTCGATGAGATGAAGTTCCACTCCGCTGACATCAGAGATGTGATATGCATGAAGAGGCGTTGAATATGGATATATCTTCCAGAAGGAGTCGTGATGAGTATGCAGCCATTCCGGAAAAAGAAATGGATTCAGTAAAGTATGATAACTTCCGGGCAGTTCAGCAGAAACGAGATTTGGGAGAGACCCCGACAAGATCTTTCTAGAATACTATACGAGAAGACTTGGACCCAGGATTAGTCGTATTGTGCACACCTAGTAGACCATAGTTCGGCATCATCGACGAGACATGTTATGAGTGACCATAGCAGTTGGCCAAAGATCTTTAGAGGATGTGCTAGAGCGGGACCGTTTCCGTCATTTTGGATTTCGGTATTTTGGGCGATCCATTTGCATGATTGAGATTTTGTGCACCACAGTTGCACTCGACTTCGATTTGATGTCATTTGAGATGTTGATTTTTGATTTCATGCCTATAGTATGCATGTGATTTGACTTATGCCTTCGGTGTAGTTTTCATGCACTTCAGTATTTTAATTCAATTTTGTGCACGCTGATGCACGTGGTTGTGAGATTATATACAACAGTATACTTGATTTGGATTGAGGTTTGTCGTATACCGTCGATTTTGATTGTGATATTCGATATTTGTTTTCGTGCCCCTTATGCACTTGAGTTAGATTTTTGCGCATACTTGACGCGCTTGATGCGATTTTGGTGCACACCAGATGCACTAGATCGGGATTCTTCGTGCATATCAGATACACCTGATATTGTTGTCAGGAACACTCGTTGCCCTTGACCGGCATTTTCGTGCACACCCGGTGCACTTAGTTTTGGTTTCTGTATACATGTATGGCACATTCATTGATTTCGATTTCTGTGCGCACCAGACGCACGTGGCATTGTTACATGTACTATTGAGTACGATTTCTCTTGAGTAGTACGTTTTTATAATATTTACTATTTGGTTTAGTAGCTGAGCAGGACTAGTTACAGGACAGTACCTGAATATATTTTGCATGCATTGATAGTTATCGAAAGGATTTTCAAAAAGGAGCTACAGTCTCGATATTTTTCCTATGTGTCTGAGATGACACAAACATTTTATAACGGAAACCCTTCAATTTATTTTCAAAACGGTGGGATGTGTATGTTAAATAAATAATATATACGTATATAGTTATTTTCTTACGATAAACATCCGCCACGGTGCCGTGACACGCGCATCGCACAGTTATTTGGAAAAGGATTTGGCATGCATTTCCTTCAAATGTTTTGACAAGTTTACAACGATGCGTACTATGTGCATATTATGATTTTGATGTATATCATGTTGGTTTTCGTATTCGACTTTGACATTGGTGTCTTCCTCATGACTCCAATGATTACGTGATACTTGACGGAATTTTGATTTTGAGCTATATGCTCGTTTTCATGCGCGTGCATTGCGCCAAAATGTGTTTTAAGTATTGATGATTCGGAGCCCCGACGACATAAGTGTTTTGCTAAAATATTTTAGTATTTGGGGGAGTTTTAATTTAAATTCGGGGACCGAATTTCTTTAAGGGGGAAGATTGTAACGTTTTGAAAATCGTTTAGGTGAAATTTCCGATAATCGGTAAAATAACGGGTGTTTTCCGTAAAACCAAGATATAATTATTTTCCAACATAGAATTAAATATACCTATTCTAGCGATGTAACTGCAAGTATTTGGTATTTAATGGGTCACTTATAAAAATTCTAGTTTACTAAAATATTTTCCGTATTTAATTAATTTAAATATTATTTTAAGCCTTCACAAATACATTTAATTAGTGATAATTACAAATTGGAATGGGTTAATACAAGTTTTGTACATCATGACACATTAAACCAAAGTGTAACATGTGATTTTTGAAATGAAAAGAAGTTGTCGAGATGGTTTTAGAAAATATAAAAGAAAAATGTTTAAATAGTGAAATTAATGTAAATGGAAATTGAGGTATGGTGTTTATCTTCTTGTGGGTTCACTCACACACTCACTCACTCTCTTACACTCACACACCCCCAATTACCCATGCTGGCCGAACCAACAGCCCTAGCTGCCACAAATAATTCCCACTTCAAAAGTCAATGAAAAGAAAAAGAAAGGAAAATGATATTAAACATTGAGGTATAGGTCTTTATACTTGATGTATGGTTCTTTACTTGGACTTTTCCCACACCCATTTTCCCCCCTCTTCTGGCCGAGAGCTGCTGCTGGAAATCCCCCACTTTCTCCATCTCATCTCATCTCCAAATTCATCCAAATTCCATCAAAATTCACACAAAAACCTCACAATTCCCTAATTAAAACTTTACCCATTTCTCTTTAGCCAAACTAGTATGGATCTAGGAGCATGGAGGCCATTTTGGGTGACAAGTTTTCAAGTTTGATCTCAAGAATTTGGGAGGTATAAATCTTAACCCTATAATGAATTTGTTGTTTAAATTGCTTAACCTAGCATATTTAAGTGTTAATTTGATTCTAGTTGATAACTTGAAAATTCAAGATTTGGGTTTGGATCAAGATAGGGGTTTTGATCATTTGATTGTAGTTGTGAGATGTAGTTTAACACATCAAAGCATGTAAAATCTAATCTAGTTGCTAGTTTGCTAATTGTTAATTTAAAATTGTGCTAATTATGCTATTTTGCAAACTAGGTTTTTAGAATTAAATTAATTATATGAGATTAAAATCTAATTAATTGTTGGGTGGCTTATTTAAGATAATTAGTGAGTATTGTGGCCACTAAAATTTGTTAAAACATGTAGAGTTATGCTAATACGGGAAATTGTGGCTTACTAGGTTTTTGGAAGTAAAACGATTTGATTTATTTTGAGCTTTTAGTGATTTACAACCTTTTCCATATAATATTTAGTGTATGGTGAATGTGCAATTGGTACAAGTGGGTACTGGAATTTGTGATTTTCACGTATTGCGACCCTGGTTGTAGTTTGTGGCGTTGTCGCGGCGCGTTTCGAGCACCAAGTGTGTACGCGTTTTGTTGGTGCGCGTGTTTGACTTGTATTGGTGGTGTCCGCGACTAATTATATATTATTCTCTTTTTACTTGTTTACGTTTCTAGGATCGGGTGCAGAGGCGTCGGATGTGGCGCGAGAAGGACAGAGCTGAAATCGGAGTAGATTAGCTAAGGCGTCCAGGTGAGTAGATATATATCTGCGGGGGAAGTCGGGTGGATGGCGTATAGCACCTCCGCAGTTCGTAGTGTAGCCTATGATATATTATAGTTATATATGAATATGTGTTATGTGAAACTTGGTTAGTTAACAAGTAAGATTTTAAAAGATCATGGGTTAATTCTAGTATAATTGGAAGATAGTTTCGTTAGTGATTTTCTTAGTCGCGAACCCTAGAATAAGGTTTACATATACTCGCACACACATACGCAAACATTTATTTTCTTGTGCATACACACACACACACACACACACACACACATATGTATGTGAGTATGTATGTATGTATGTATGTATATACATGGATGATGAGGATAGTATATGATATTTGGAGATGAGTCGATGTGATTGGGCTGGATGCCGTGAGATCGGTGATGTGAATTGGGTCGTGTTATGAGATACGACATATTATATTAGCGGATTGGTGGGCGATATGTTTTCATACACACCCGGATATATGTTGATGGTATCGGTATGTACTAGACTTAGATCAGCACCCTGTTCCTAATATAGTGATAATGATACTATACGAATATTGATGTATATGTGATAGGCGACCCGTATCCCGATTTTGGGATGCCGTACGATGGATTTACCATACGAGATATAAATATGATGATTGATCCACACTCATGATTCAAGGATGTCGTATTATATTTTTATCGTATGTGACGCTAAAGAGGCAGGATCACCAACTACTATATATATTTATCGACTCAAACTTAGGTGGTTTTTCCTAACCCTTTTGATTAGTCTCTTAGCTTGTCCTGTAGTTACTTAGTAGATGATAGACTGGGCTCGAGTCATACTTATTTCCAAAACCAACGAATCGTGAATAATTTAAAGACAGGCTAAGGGGTACTACAGATATTTCAAAGGACGTATCTTTCGTAAAAACACCGTAGCCCCCATTTTGTAAACACCACGATTCGTGTTATTTCAAATGACAAACTGTATGACACGTATATCTAATGTAGATTTCTTATTGTTGCATTTACTATTCATTTTTGCATATTCATGTTGTTATCATCGCATTGCATGCTTAACGTGTACTTTAGTGATTATGAAACCATGCTGTCAGGACACCAGCATCATTACCGATGATGTGTATGCTCCACGTGCACTTGCTTGCCGTCTCACACACATCATCATCGGTAATTGCCATGTCACGTACACTTTAGAGAATATTACCTTATTAATATCACTTGTTAGTTGATAGTTCTGATAAATCATTGTTGTGCTAGTTTAGATATTGCATTCCTTACATATATACCTGTGCATGTTATTATATTCATTTCTCATGCAATATAATTAGGGCCAGTCCGAATTGCCGGAGCCCGGTATTTACTATTTTTGACTCTTCATTTTGAGATTTCGGATTTTCCATGAAATTTCTGGATTTGTAGAAACCGCAACATTTTATAAACTCATTTTCATTTCAAAAGATAAAAAGTGCGGTTTTCTCGTGTTATGATGTGAGATACGTCCACCATGAGTTTTCTCGGCTCTTGAGCGATATCATACACCCGATTCGAGGAGGAGGAGGAACTGTCTGTGGGTGCATGGTGGACCCAGTGTGGTATCACGGGGCAAGAAGGTCGCAGATGATGGCGTTGAGCCTGGCAGGGGAGCACTACCGAACGGTTATTTGTGATGCGGCGGATATCCGGAGGATACCGACGTAGTCGTGAGATTGATGAGGGGCCAGTCCGGATAGCCAGAGCCCGAGATATTGTAACGCTTTAGAAATCGTTTAGGTGATTTTTCCGATAATAGGTAAAATAAGTTGTGTTTTCCGTAAAAACCCAGAAATGATCATTTTTCAGTATAGACTTAACTGCACCTAGTTTAACTAGGAAATTGCTAGTTTGTGGTTTTTAGTTGTCACTTGAAAATTTTGGTTCACTTTAATATTTTTCCATAATTAAAATATTATTATAAACTTATAATTATACACTTAATTAGTGGTAATTACAATTTGGATTGGGTTAATTATACTAATGTGAATCCATGCTAATTTAATCACAAGATTAAGCAACTTTGACTTCTTTGAAAATATCTTGGAAAATATCTAGATATTTTGCAGGTTAATGAAGTTTTTAATTAAAGGGTTAAGAGGTGGCATAAAATAAGTGAGCTTTAATGATGTTTTTAGACTAGATATTTCCACACACTTCCACACTTTTCCCATTCTTCTTGCTATGGCCGACCCCCCCCCCCGGCTGCCCCCATTTCTTTCTCACTCCATTTTCACTTCTTCAAGCTTCTAAAATTCATCAAAAATCATCAAATAATCCCACAAACTCAAAAACAAATCCATACCCATTATTCTTTAACCCTAACCTAGCTTGATGCATGAGGAAAGTTAGCATTTTGGAGACTAATTAGGAAGTTTAGTTGCAAATTTGTGAATCTAAGTGAGGTATAAAATCCTAACCCTAAACTTTAGTTATTGTTTAAATACTTAAATCTAGTTATTAGATATTTAATTAAATCTTGAATTAGCATGTTTTGGATATTCTAGAAAGGGTTATGAAGATCAAGTAAGATTTTGATTGATTTAAATGGTTAATGGAGAAGTGTAGACTTGGAAAACTTAACTTAATTGTGATAATGTTATTTGTCATTTTCCTAATTGTCTAATTAAGCTTAAGTGCAAACTAAAGTTTTACTAAATCTTTTATGGGTGAAATTAAAATTGTAGTAAAGGTTTGGGTGACTTAGTTAAGTTACTATGTGTTGATTTTGATCACTAGAATTATTTAAACTTCTAGACTTGAGCTAAAATAATTAAAAGTTGCTTACTAGGTTTTCGGATAAATTAGACGTTGGTTTCTTTTGACGTTGTGATGTGATTTATTTTATCTTCCACGATATAAAATGTGTTGTGATTGCGCGATCGGTACGATCGGGGTCTAGGTTTGGTGGTTGTGTCATCCTAACAAGGGTTGTGCCGATATCGTATGTGTTTTGTGCACCGGGTGCACAGTGTGTATATCTTGTGGACGTTTCCTTGCGTTTCGTTGTCTTTGTGTCGGCGCAGAATATTTAACCTTATGTGTTGTGTTTGTAAAATTTAGGATCGCGAGCAGGGACTTCGGACGCTGAGAAGAAAGGGAAGCAGGTGGTCGGATTTACTTAGTTCAAGGTCATCGGTGAGTAGATTTAACATCTACAGGAGAATCGCCCGTATGGCGTTATGCGTCTGGTCTAGATTAGATGACATGAATATTAGTTATAAGTATATGAACATTGATTGTGCATGTGTTCCATTGTTGCATATTTCATTTCCTATTATATATGGACTTAGTATTAATGAGACACGGCATCATTATTAACGGTTCATGTTATACGAGCACTAATTGTATGCTACACACACTCCGTTGATAATTTCCATGACACGCCCAAACACCTATACATACGTGATACTGTATTGGTTAGGGACATTGAGACATGATCCTTATTTTCTTTGTGCATATGAGATATAGCTGACACATATACATACGCGATATTGTATTGGTTAGGGACATTGAGACATGATCCTTATTTCCATTGTGCATATGAGAGATAGCATACACATATACCTACATTCTTACACATATAACTATAGGGTATTGTATCATTATTGACAGGTATAGACACATATCTTGCTACAGCTACACATATACCTATATGGTATTGTATCATTATCGACAGGTATAGACACATATGAGATATAGCTACATGTGCATCTTGCATACATACTTACATGTACACACATATACCTTGTTATAGCTACATGTTCACCCTTCTATGATGTTGCATTGGATTTTAGAGAAATTAGGTACCGCATGATATATTTAATAACTTGTTGCATTTAATAGCGGTTTTCCTTTATATGCTCATATTACTGTTTTATGTTGCATATATTATATTTCATGGATTTACGCACATCATATGGATTTCATATGATGTTTCTGGATGTTTTACTTCTGATGATATATATCAGTGGTATGGGACGCTGTTATATATGTATATATATATATATATATATATATATATATATATATATATATCAGTGATATTGGACGCTATTATATATGTACATATATATAATATATATCATCATAATGATCTATGCAAGTATTCTTATCCATTACTTGATGTTTTCTGGATTTGAGGACCGTGGTAGTTCATGAAACTATGCATTGTTTGAAAAACCCGGTTTCTCTTGATATGATATTTCGATACGTCCACCATGAGATTTATCGGTTTTGAGACTTGTATTAGATACCCAATTCGATGAGCGGTAGGCACCGTCTGTGGGTACATGGTGGACTCGGTATGGTTCTCCAGGGCAAGAGGTGATTTTCATGGTATAGACGATGAGCCTGGCAGGATAGCTAGTACCTACCGGTGATAGTATTTGGACTCGGCAGTTATCGTGGGGATACCGACCGGAGTTATGTACGGACATCAGGGCCGGTCCTAGTGACGGCGCCTGAGATATGAGGATTTACGTATCGATGCTGGACACGGGTTTCATGATGTTTTGAGTGTCGATATTGGACACTCAGGTATCATGATTTTGATGTGTCGTTGAGGGACATACACACACATATATATACAGGCATATGTTTTCATGATGTTTCGGGTGTCGATGTTGGACACTCAGGTTCCATGGGACTTATAGGATATGAGGGCCGATCTGAGGATGCGGTGCCTGAGGTATTGGGATTTGGAGTGTCGTTGATGGACACTAGTTTCTCCACGATGAGGATTTCCGTGTTGATGATATGTTTTATCCCATACTCAGCATTTATTTGATATGCATTGCTTAATGTTTTAGTAGTACCTGATAGAGTGCCTTTCATGACTGTTGCATATATATATTGCTATTATTGCTATCGGCTTGCATGTGATAGATTATCGCAGTACGTGGATACCTGCGATTACCTGCATATGTTATTTACTATTCACGAGTTGGCAACTCACCCCCATTGTACCACAGTGTTTTGCAGGTGTCCCTCAGAGTGGTAGCGGCAGGGCTTCTTCTTATCGTATCATCTTTTGCAGCGGATACCGCTACGGCTGACTGTGTGCAGTTTTGCTACAGATGGGTTTTACGGTGATCCGATGATGCTCATTGATATATTCGTTGTATCTAGTACTCTCCATCTATCACTTCATGTAATGACTTAGAGACGAGTTGTGAGGACGATATTGTATATTATTTTGTGACTTTGGATGTCTTTTATGCTGCTGTCACTTTATATCGTCCATTTTCTTCGCTACGGCGTCGTATATCTGTTGTGGTGGTTGTTTCCTCCTTTGGGCATGGATTTGCTCCCGTTGGGGATGCTTTACTTATATTATTTGTTGTATCCTTTTTGGGGCTAGTTTTTACAAAGGAGCTGCTGCCAAATTTTTAAGAAAGTAAATTTGGACTTGAAGGATTTTTACTTGATATTCCCAAAAGCTTTTAAACAATGTTCTTATCACTTACTACTTTTGATAGTTTAGATTGCTGGGTTTTCGGCTTACTTGAATTGCGTTATGCTTGTAGACGTTACGTGATTTAAGGGCCGTCACGTGCCAAATTTCGGGTCGTGACAGATATTGAGACTTTGAGGTATTGAGATTTTATGATATGGGCCAGTCCGGATAACCGGAGCCCGAGTTATTGGATATTTGGATATATGTTTTATGTCGATGCTTGACACAGATTTTATGTTGATTTCATTAATGATGCCTCGATTTAAATATTCAGATATCTCACTATATTAAGAAAATAGTTTTCTCATTCATGATGTATTCTGTATTCTTTTCGATGCATTCATACATCATATATATGATATGTTGCTATCTGAGGCACTGACACGAGCATGTGGTATTACACTTATGTGTAGATGGTTCAGGATATTATATTGAGGATATACATATTATCGTATGACCTAGGATTGAGTCATACATACGATTTCTGCTCGGTGATGTTTTCTACTCACGAGTTGGCAACTCATCCCGTTGTTCCATAGTTTCTTGCAGGTTTTGCCGTACAGGTTTCGTTGCGGGTTTGCTGGCATACTGCTTCCTTCCGGGTGATTGCTTTGGTAGGTGGGTTCACTCGTATCGTGACCACCATTGTACTTTATTATTTCAGTTTTATCTAGTAACTCTATCAACCAGACTTGTATATTTATAGATTTAGAAGACCAGTTGTATATTATTCGACCATAGAGTTGTGCGCTGTATTATTGTGGTTTTCTGGTGGTTATTGGTTTTCTTCTGAGTTTTCATCCTCGCCCTTCGGCATTGTATATTATATTGCTTGCGTGATTGTGGCCACCAATTGGCGAAGAGCTACCTCCCGCTTGGGATGCCTTTATATACATTCCATGTGTTGTACCCGTTTGGGACCAGTATTTACAAAGGAGATTCTGCCGAAATTTTCAGAAAAGACTTAATGTTTCAAAAATGCATACTACGGCTTATTTTGTTAAACCACTTGCTTTAAAACTAAACTTTTCCTTCTCTCTCTTTTCAAATGGTTTAGATTTTTTGGATTTTGGCTTACTTGAATTAGATGGGGTCTTATAGACTTCATATGATTCAAGTGCCAGTCGCGTGCCATTTCGGGTCGTGACACGGGGGCGTGACAGGTTTTGTTGGTGGCCCATGCAGGTCAGTTCTGCATGAAGTCTTAAGCAATATATCACAAGAATTATAAGAATTGGCAACTATACATTTCTTACATTTCAGATTTCTTGAATCTATCCTAACCATTCCTTTTCTATCAAGGTAATGGATTCTCCGAACAACACCAGCATGAACGTCAACGGCAATACTCCACTGCCTACTCTACCACCTCTCCCTACCATTGCAGCTCCTATCAATGAGCAAACGGTATTGCTTGAGGCTATCAAGAGCCTATTTGAGGATCAGCAGCAGCAGACTACTATCCTCATGCACCGCCTCGAAGCCGAGACACCCGGAATCAAGCAGTTTCGGGCACTGCACCCAAAACACTTCTCGGGATAAGAGAGCACACTTGAAGCAGAAGAATATGCTCAAGCGATCGAAGATGACCTGGCAGCAGCTCAAGTGCCAGATATTGTCTGGGTGAGAGTTGCTAAGTTGCAACTGACCAACAATGTAAGAGTCTGGTGGAAGGCTGAGGAAAGCCGTCTCACCTAACCCATAGAGTGGAAGATGTTCCGCGATCTGTCCGATGCAAAGTTCGTCCCCGAGACAGCCCGTTTTGAGATGGAGCAACAGTTCATCCACCTGCAACAAGGTTCTATATAGGTAAAATCAGTGGATCAATATGATGCCGAATTCATCATGCTTAGCAGGTTCGCGGCATATTTGATCCCAGCCGATGAGATTCGGGCTAGACGATTCCAACAGGGCTTAGACCGGGAGATTCAGACGGTATTAGCCATAGGAGACTACCTAA
The DNA here is from genome assembly GCA_030015575.1 of Agapanthus africanus. Lineage (NCBI taxonomy): Eukaryota > Viridiplantae > Streptophyta > Magnoliopsida > Asparagales > Amaryllidaceae > Agapanthus > Agapanthus africanus. The sequence goes on from JASDDO010000004.1 coordinate 363,698,500, forward strand.
CTCATGAACTCGCCCTGAAGGCAGCACGTCATTATAAAGCGGTGGTAAAGAAGAAGGGTAAGCCGCAAACAGCTGGAATCAAATGCCCTGCCACACAGATGATAGGAGGAGCCTCTTCTAGACCGACCTTTGCATCCCAGAGACCGGGAGGATCATTTAACCGGTCCAGTCCAAATTTCTGTTTCTACTGCAAGAAAACTGGACACTTGGTGAAAGACTACAGGCGTACAAATAGCCTATGTTTGATTTATGGCGCATCTATTCACTCTATTGGAGCATGCCAATATCGTTTTAACATAGCACCAGCACCCAGACTCGCAATCACAGCCCCGCAGAGGCCAGTCATTCAGGCACCTGCACCTCGCCTAGCTCTCTCTGCACCAGCTCCACGTGGACCACCATACAGCATCAACGTCAATTCCATCAGGCATAGAGAAACATGCCTCAAGGGAAGAGAAATGTGCCCTAAGGACAGAGGAATGTGCCTCCAGCAAGGAGGAATGTACCAAGACGTCAGGCTTTTACAATGACGGTCGAGGAGGCCGAAGCCATAGGACAAGTCATCACTGGTAATTTCCTATCCTTTCAACTTTTCAATCCTTGTGTATCATTATACTTTTCCTATATCTAAACCCAACCTCACACAACATAGGTACTATACTAGTAGCCACCCTTCCTACACTCGCACTTTTCGACACTGGAGCTTCACACTGTTTCATGTCCCAACGATTCGTAAGAACGCATGTGATTCCCATGAAGCCACTCATTTCAAGTTGGAATGTCGGTTTTGGGAATGGAGTTTTGAAGGAAACTTTGGGATATGATCAGTGCCCTACACAAATTTCAAGCTACTGGACATCTCAAATTTTGATGTTGTGTTGGGAATGGATTGGCTGGGAGTATTCTATGTTACTATTGACTGCCGTCAAAGGAGAGTAATATTTGAGATACCAGATCACCCAGTCTTCTATTTCAAAGGTGGAGATAGAACTTTGGAGCAAGGAAGCTACCGTGCTAAACCGAAGAATGCAGAAGTGTTCTCTCTACCGGCAAAAGAAGAAAAGCCCGAAGTAGTTCGAGAGTTCGAGGATGTGTCCCCTGAAGACATATTAGGTTTCCCTCCCGATCGAGCTCTTGAGTTTAGTATTGATTTACAACCTGATGCACAACATGTAATCAAAGCTCCATATCGATTAAGTCCAGAAGGATTGAGGGTGATCCGCATTCAGTTGGACGAACTGCTGAAGAAAGGTTGGATCCGACCCAGTACTTCGAGCCGGGGATCTCCGGTACTACTGGTGAAGAAGAAAGAAGTTTCATACAGGATGTGTATGGATTATCGAGCTCTGAACGAAGTGACGATTAAGAAAAAGTATCCATTACCACGCATCGATGATCTTTTCGATCAGTTAAGTGGGTCTTGTGTATTTTCAAAGCTAGATCTTCGTTCGGGTTATCATCAGGTGAAGGTCAAAGAGTCCGACATTCCGAAGATGGCGTTTAGGACTTACTATGATCATTATGAATATCTCGTAATGCCATTTGGAGTGACCAATGCACCTGCCATTTTTATGAATCTGATGAACCAAGTTTTCCTAGAGTACTTAGACAGATTCGTTGTCATCTTCATCGACGACATCCTGGTGTATTCAAAGAATCAGAAAGAACACGCCGATCACTTACGGATTGTCCTGAAGATATTGCGACAACATCAGCTCTACGTCAAGTACAGTAAGTATGAATTTTGGCTAGAGCAAGTCGGATTTCTCGGACATATCATTTCAGGCGAAGGAATCTCTGTAGATCCAGCTAAGGTGTCAGCTGTCAGCGAGTGTCCGACACCAAAAACGGTGAAATATATACGAAGTTTCTTGGGTTTAGTGGGATACTACCGACGATTCATTGAAGGCTTCTCAAAGATTGCAGCACCCCTGACCAAGCTCACACGTAAAGATGAAGCATTCGTGTGGTCAGAAGCATGTGAAAAGGCTTTTGTAGAACTCAAGTCAAGATTAACCTCTGCCCCTATTCTCGTAATATCGGATCAATCTAGAGGATTCGTTGTGCATTGTGATGCGTCCGGTAAAGGATTATGTTGTGTTCTATACCAGTATGGAAAAGTTGTAGCTTTTGCATCAGGACAGTTAAAGGTTCATGAGCGCAACTATCCAACACATGATCTAGAGTTGGCAGCCGTCATCTTCGCACTTAAGATTTGGCGTCACTATCTCTTAGGAGAAGGAGTGGATATATACACTGACCACAAGAGTCTGAAGTATGTATTTACTCAGAAGGAACTAAACTGTTGGGATTCCTAGCACCCTGGCCATCTACCGTGGCCGATTGCGGAACAAAAATTTTTGGCGTTTAAAGAACTTGGCGCTAGAAACAACTACCTAGAATCGAATCCAAACATGAAACTAGTAATCTAAAGGAGTCTAACTACTGTGATAGAGTATTTATACCAAACGAACCAAGTCCTTCGGTCTTCCATCATCTTCCTTAGCTCTTTGAGGCGTGCTCAATTGAACTTGGCCGCCGGTCTTCCTTCGTCGAAGATGATCCATCCGAGGGATATAGCTCATGGATCTAGCTCCACATCAAAAGCAAGTGAAGCAACTAGGGATTCTAGATGGCTAGTCTAGAATGCTTAGAATGTAGTGGAGTGTTCTAAGTGTATCTCTACCTCACCTCCTCTCTTGATTCTCAACACATGAGAAGGTAGAGAGGAGGTTAAAGATGAAGGTGGAGGAACTCAAGTAAAGGAGTGTGGGAGTGAAGCTAATGGTGAGAATGAAGATGGCATGCTCAAAAATAATGAACCATCCAAATCTTTCCTTTTTCATCTTTCATCAAGTGAGGAAAATATCACATGAAGAATGGTTTTATCAAAACCAATTTTCAATTTAATATACAACCCGTGCTTGAATAGTTTGCACAAATCAATTGTTAATTCATCTGTTCAACACTATGCAAGCATGGTTCTCACCATACTCCCCTTTTCCTTTTCCACCTCATTATCCATTTATGATAAATGGATAAATCCAAAATGAGGTGTCCACCTTCTAGAATGTTATCTGTAAAAAATACGGATTACACTCTACTGTATATACATACATGTATTCGTACCGAAATACGAATACCCAAAAAGATAGAATAACACAAAGAACATAATACTAGAATATAAATGTTGAAATATATAAACGTAAATTATTAAATCAATACCTGATTTAATAATCCGGCTCAATCCCGAGCCGGCTAGTATTATCAACTGTCCGATCGAAAGTCCGGGTACATAGTACAATCAATCGATTGGAACCCTGCACGTATGCAATACGGCTACTATATCGTTTCGCCAGAACCAGGGAAACCCTTTGTGTGGGACTCTAAAGACTCGTCAATATGCTGGCGGTGGGTTTAACCACAAGCACGTCAGTGGCACTAGCTGTACGTAACGGCTACCCAGGTATTGAGCGAAAGGGAAGCCGACGAGCAAACTCATCTGAACCCTTACTGAGCATGTCAGTGACAATCTCCGTACAGTACGGTCTATTCGTCTAAGAGTATCGCATATCGAGTCTAGGGGGTGGATAAAGTCAGACCCCTAATAACACGATATTTCGTGTCGGTATGAAGCCTATCACCCACTGAAAAGCTACTGATCCAAATCAGTAATTCTCGTCTATCTTGTCCAAGGATTTCTGGTGATGGCCATCCGTGCACCTCACGACATCAACCCCCATTACCGGAAGAGACGAATCCCCGACGATCCGCTTACTGCCTCCATGTGGCTATGGACTGTACCCAACTAAAACCTATTTGCACGACTCCTTTGAGCCGTGATAGGGTAGTAATCAAAGCACAGTGGGAACTCACACAAGACAAATGACAATCTCAGGTCGACAGACTAACCTGTACACATGTTACCTGGGAACTGCTATTTGACAATAGGTATAATACCAACTAGCATGTTCCCGGCGAGTCTGTCCAGCAATGAGCATCGGTATACTATCTTAAGTGACTGACTGACACCAATGGCTTGTGAGACCGACCACCGCCCCTCGTCAGGGTCTCGATAAGTATACACTAGTCTACTCCGGAATATCAATGCCCAGTCTCGATACTTTCTCGACTAGGGATATTTAAGGATGTGCTTATAGACCACCCAGCTCCCACGTATATGATCGCCATCATAATGCTGGTAGTCAAGCAAGAATCCTATGTGCTCTATCAACATGTAATAGTGATCTGTAATACCACATAAAGTATGTACATGATGATAGATACAAACCAGATAGCATACTATCTTCTCGAGTAAGATTATTCTACTCGTATAGGTTCTCACTCAATCATCATAATCGTGTGCCTGCGATTACAATAATTGACTTGAGGGCACTATAGCCAACATAAACATGCGGTAGAGAAGATGGCTAGAACTCATGGTGGATTTCGATATCAACCTACATTATCATCCTGGGAAGGTGAATGTAGTTCCTGATGCACTTAGTCGCCAACCATTAGCAATGAAACTCACCGCTCAGTGGAAGCTACAGCAAGAATTGCACGGATTAGAGATCGAAGTAGTTATGTCATGTAATGCTTCATATTTGATGAATTTACAAGTCCAGTCCACTCTTGTAAATTAGATCAAGGCAGCTCAAGCAAATGATGCCAAGCTATAAAAGATCCGAGAACAAGTAGAAAATGGACTTCGAACTGACTTCATCATCCTTAAAGATGGATCCTTGCGATATGGAAGTCGATTATGTGTGTCAATCGGCCATGTTCGAGAAGAGTCGATGAAAGAAACTCACAGCTCTCCTTATTCGGTACACCCTAGTGGTACAAAGATGTACAAGGATCTACGTCAACACTACTAGTGCCATAGAATGAAGTGCGAAGTAGTTAGAAGCGTAGCCAAGTATTTGGTGTGTCAGCAAGTGAAGGCTGAATATTACAGAACTGTTGGTCTACTTCAACCGTTACCAATCCCAGAATGGAAATGATAGCACATTACCATGGACTTCGTGACTGCCCTTCCTCGCAGCATGAAGGTTAACGATGCAATTTGGGTTATTGTGGATCGACTAACCAAGTCGGATCACTTTATTCCATTTCGAGTTGGTCAGTCAACCGAGACGTTAGCAAAGAAGTATATGAAGGTAAGCATAAATCTAAAGTAAGATTTAAACCTTCAAAATGTACCATATTTGATACCCATGAACTCATGCAGGATATCATGAGATTACATGGAGTACCTGTTTTTATCGTCTCCGATTGTGATACAAGATTTCGATCACAGTTTTGGCAGAGTCTACAAGCTAGCCTGGGAACGAGTCTGAATTTCAGCACGGCTTATCATCCACAAACGGACGGACAGTCCGAGCGAACAATTCATATTCTGTAAGATATGCTAAGAGCCTGTATGTTAGACTTCAGAGGTTCGTGGGAAGATGACCTACACCTTGTGGAGTTTTTATACAACAACAGCTATCAGGCAAGCATTGAAATGGCACCATCCACAGCACTCTATGGACAGAGTGTCGTTCACCGCTAAGTTGGGACGACGTCGGAGATCGTGAACTCCTTAGACCATAGATGATCGTGGCAACTGTTGAAATAGTTCGCACGATCAGGGAAAAGATGTTCATAGCCCAAGACCGACAGAAACATTTGGCAGATGCAAAGCGTCGGCATCTGGAGTTCCAACCTGGAGACCATGTATTCTTGAAGATCTCTCCAAACAGAGGAGTGATACGTTTTGGCAAGAGGGGTAAGCTATGTCCAAGATATATAGGACCGTTCGACATACTCGAACGAGTTGGAGAAGTGGCATACCGTTTAGCACTACCACCCTCATTGGAAGGAGTGCACAACGTGTTCCACATATCCCAGCTACTACAATATGTAAGCGACCCTAGCCATATACTTGATCACTCAGAGCTCACAGTACAAGCTGACCTAACCTGCGAGTAACAACCAGTTAAGATCCTGGATCGAAAGGTGAAGACATTGCGGAAAAAGGAAGTAAACTTGGTCCGAGTAATGTGGAGAAAGGATTCACCAGAAGAATCAACATGGGAACGAGAAGAGGATATGCGTACACGATACCTTTACCTATTTAAAAATTAGTCCCTGTGTAATTGTAAATTTCGAGGACGAAATTTTTAAAAGAAGGGTAGAATGTAACGACTCTGAAATCTTTGTACAGAAATTTTTCTCTTAATATACAGAAAAGAGTATTACAGCCTGTGTAAGAGTTAAAAGTTATTTCTATTAAATAAAAGCAAGAAACAAGTTGTAGCTTATTGGTAAAGCCCCTGCACTGCTGTGACGTAGCTTGTGTCTACGATTCCCATCAGACATGATTATTTTTTTCTGATTTTTCTTTTTATTTTTGGAAGCCCAAAAGGTTGCACGTGAAATACACAGGGAAATGAAAAGTTCAGAACAATCAAACATGTGCAAAATGGAGTAAACACAAAATTAATCATGTGGCATGAATCTCGAGGCCAGAGCTCGAGAATCGACCGGCGGAATTGACCTATGGGCCAGCACCGACGGCTGAGATAAGCCCAATGAACTCCATGCTTTGCATACTTATCCCTTCAGCTCCTCATAACTCTTCTGCACTGTTTGATTTTCCTGCAACCAAACAGAGACCTTTCATTTCACCAATTCACACCATTTTAATGCTTTTTAATCCAAAATTTTGAATTCCCAAACCCTGATTCTCCACTATAAATACCACCCCATACTTTAGTTCAGCACCATTCTAAAAATTCTAGCAAAAATTCTCTCAAAAGTTCCTAAGTGCAGGTGGAGTAAAGTGGAGTTAGCGAGCAAGCTTATTCCGTCGAAAATCGAAGCCATTTCCGGAGCTCCCGCGATGCCACGAAGACACTCCTTCTCTTCCTCGCCTTTTTCTTAAGATTTCCAAACCATAAGTCCCTCTTCTCTTCTTTTTTTTTCATCTCATTCATATTTTTTTCAAAACATCGACAAAAGTGGAGTTAACACGTAACAATCTTCGTTTCTAAACAATTTATCATGCTTGATATGTCTAAATGTTATATAATCACCCTAATATCTTTTTTAAAAAAACTCATATCTATTGTATTTTTATGAAACCAAAATTTCCTGTTCAATACGCATATAACGAACCTTTTCATTAAAATACCTTGAACTTTAATATCACCTCTTTCAATAATTGTTAAATACCTTTAGGAAAAAACTTCACAGGGTAACGACCTGCCCCACACGCACACTTTTATTTTCATAGCATGATGCCAATATATATATATATATATATATATATATATATATATATATATATATATATGTTTGGTTCAAAAAATAATCTTTACAACAAAATACCATAAATTTTAAAAACTGGGTTTCTTTTAAATATATATGTATTTCTTTGCAATTATGCATCTACAACCCTCGTTAAAGGATCCGCTAATGGATGGTGCAGATTATCGCACATTCTGAGGATAGTAGAGCGAGATGCCACACTCTTCGCGGAGTATTCGATCTCGAAAGGATATAAAATACGTTTTTTAATAAATACGAATTTTCTAAATAAAACTAATTTTCAAAATTAAATAAAATTATAAATCCATATTTTTATTATAATATGAAACTATATTTTTCTAAAAATGAAAGATTAAAAAATGTTAATAAAATACCATCAAGTTACCAAACATGAGTAATTTTCAATAAAATACCATAAACTTTTAAAAGCTAGGTATTTATCATTAAAATACCCCAATAATTAAAACACATGCTCATTAAAACCCTAAATGTTATAAATCACTCTCGAGATTTTATTTTTAATCTATATTAAAAATATTTTTCATAAAACCCCCTCGAGATATACAAAACAATATTTTAAGGACTTTAGTAAATATAGGTTTAAGCGGGATCAATTCTCTTGAACCCCGGGAAGCCGGAGAAAGTGAGTGCTTGCCTATTCAGGTTAGACAACTTAACAAAGTCATCAATGGCAATTGTCTTGGAAAAAGACACAAATCATGTCGTCCATGTGCAGCAGTTGCCGATAACTCCCAAACCTAAGAACTCAAGAGTTAAATCAGTTTACAAGTGCCTGATTCAGTCTGAGTCCAACCTCAAACCTGAATTCAAAATCAAACACGAACTTGAATACTTGATCATGAATACTCGAATTCAAATATCAAACTCAATCTTGTATACTTGACTCGACTTGACCGAACTATGGTTTTAACTTGACATGAACTCAACATGACTGCTTGAACACATGATTATATCCTAAACATGATCCTAAACATTTTATATCCATGGTTTCGGCCAAGACCTATAAACATAATCTATACAATACATTACGCGAGGATAAAGGGGTGGATTGGTACAGAACGTATGTCGTGGTACGAAAGGTCACTTTAAAAGACACCTACATGAATTCACGTGTCGTTGTCCCATGGGTTATAACGGGGCCTTGTACTACATATTACCATAGTCCACGGGGTAAGATGGACTCCTCTCGTATACATGAATACCTTCTTTATCAAACTATAAATAACCACGTTAGAATAACTATCCTATACCTGTAAATGATCATATACAACATTACCTGTTCATTTCACAATTACTGACTATTTTCTATTTCTTTTTTTGGGACTTACCGAGTGTTAGTTCGCTGACGACATTCCTTTCTGTTTTTTTCTTTGGAATGTTCGTCAGGAGGACCGAACTCTGAGGAGATAGAGCCGAGCCAGGAAGACTTGGACCAGCTTATAGCTCAGCCTAATTCCTAGCTCCTTCCAACCTGCACTTACTTTCTGTATGCTATTGTTTAGACATTGCTTTATTCATTGCACCTTCTAATTTCAAACGGTTGTATATAAAGTTGAATGTAAATAAAGTTGTTGTTTATTTTATTACTCTTGTCATTCTTGCTCATTTATATATTGCTTAATTACGCTTAACGTATTTATTTCATAGTAAATACGATGCGAGCTTGCCACGTCACCATTTCTGTCTATTGGGAAGCAGGGCGTGACAGGTTACTTAACTAATGGAAGAGCGGGGGCAGGACTAGCGCGGATGCAAAACATATAGAAGCATCTACTAAATATAATATATATATATATATATCAACATCGCAGGCAGATAATAGTCATCACAGGCAGATAAAAATCATCACTAGCATGCGAATAATAATATGGAACAACGGATAAACTAGGAGACCCGCGTTTCATTTAAGCTGTAAATGAGACGCGACGTTCCCCAATCGTGTGGATAGCCAGTGCAATGAAGAACCTAGACCCCTACGAGTGCGACAAATTACCCGTCAATCCTAGAAGTGAGGCAACCCCAATCAACAAAATGAATGGGCCACCCAGCACTTTACGGAATCCAGTAACTTGAGCACCCCTCCGTGGGTCAGCCTATACCCCCTATGAGTGTGGCGAATAGCCCGTCAATTCTACAATAAAGCCCCCCGGTATCAATGCCATGAGATGGGGGCCTGTTGCCCTCTAGAACCTGGCTATTCGAGCACTCTTCCGCGGGGTAATCCTAGTACAGAAAAGAAAAATATATACAAGGGTGACAACGACCTCAATCCGGTCGTGCCCTAATAAAAGAATATACAAACTGGCAAAAACGGTAGTCCACATGTCGGACGCTCGCCCCACAATAATGAATATACAAATGAATCTGAACTGTACAACTATCATTGCACTATAGGCTATCCAGCATGACAATCCATCCATAAAATCAGTCCAACACAGAACATCAACACGAATATCATGTTCGTAAACCCATCTGATTGTACATATAGCAACCAATCAGAATATACCGCGCTAAGATATTCACGGTCGCAGAAACAAAAGAATGCACCGAAAACCGTGAATTTAAAATTTCGATCAATTAAAACTTTCCGCATTGGCCCCAAGTGCAAAGCAGTCCTCAAACAAATCTGGGCCAAAACAAAATATTCCAAAACTCACATTTCCATAATCTAGAACACCAGAAAAAAATTGGGGCACAACGGCTAAAATTGAACTGCGGAACCGCGACTAAATGGCACATTCGGCGGTGGTTCAGCGGTCGAATTTTAGGCTTATGTGCCCAATTTTCTTTCTGCTCTCTAGTTTTGACTGCACATAATTTTAATGCAACCTAAACAATTTTTTGAACAACTTTAAAATTCGAACAGCGGGCATGTATTTGGAAATGCGATTCAGAAAAATCCGTCGATCGAAACCTAAATAAGCGTAAACTAGCTAGTTAAGGTTTATGGAATGGCTCTGATACCATGTTGGCATTCGGTGCCTGTGCCGCGGAAGCCGTGGTCGAGGCGGAAGAGAAAATAAAAATTTTACGCTAGCACCAAACACCTGTAACCTAGGATACGATCCATACACCTAAACTTGCAAACTAGAAATGTAAAGGTGCAGAAATTACAACCTTCGACACGTGTCCACCCAATTGTAGAAGACCCCTCCAAACTCGTAGCCGCCGGGATCGCGCTTGAAAGTCGACCACCCTCGCCGAAAAAGATACATCCGAGGGAACCGGAAAATCTCTAACCGATGATCCAAACTTGTTAGGTTTGGATTGGTCGGTGATGTAGGAATTTCTTCACTAAACTTTTTCTCTCTAAACCCTTACTCAAGAGAGAGCAAGAAGAAGGAGAAGAAGAGAGGAGAGAGTATGGCTAGTCCCACCATGAAGCATCTAAGATCGAGAAGAAAAAATGATCAAGTGTCTAAAGAAAATGGAATGGCTACATCAAAGCAACCATGCATCAATAGTGCACCAATAAATGCACATAAATGATCATACCAAGCCATACCTCTCTGCATGCCCATGTCACCTCATCTCCACCTCATTTTCTCATTTTTTCTAAAAAGAAAAACAAATATGAGGTGTCCTTCTTCTAGAAGTATTCCGTATAAATACAGAATACTTTACCTGGTATATGTATCGCTACATATACGCGTATCCGTATAAAAATACGCACCAAAGAGAGAAAATGAATAGTGAACAATAATACTAAAATATATGTATCAAAATACATATGTAAATTATTAAATTAAAACCTGATTTAATAATCCGGCATAATCCTAAACTGGCTAGTATTATCAACCGTCCGATTAAAGTCCGTGTAGCCCATACACGTATTTAATTGGATCAATGCGCGTACCAACGTACGACTCCTACATCTATAGCCTAAACCGGGAAAACCTTCTGTGTAGGACTTTAAACACTCGACAATACGCTGGCAGTGGGTTTAACTATAAGCACGTCAGCGGCACTAGCTATATGTAACGGTTACCCAGGTACTTGCCGAAAGGGGGATCAACAATCAAGTACGTCCTTATCCTACTAAGCCTGAATGTGACAATCTCCGTATAGTCCGGTCTCTTCGTCAAAGAGTATCGCATATCGGGTCTAGGGGTGGATAACGTCGGACCCCTACTAACCCGATAAGTCATATCTGAGTCAAGCTCATCACCAACAGAGATACTACTGATCAACTATCAGTAAATCTCATCCACCATGGCCACGGATTTCTAGTGATAGCCAACTGAATACAGCGCGATATCGACTCCTGATACCAGGAAAGACGAATCCCTGAAAATCGACCACTGCCTCTATGTGGCTCGGGACTGTACCCAACTAAAACCTGTTTGCACGACTCCTTTGAGCCATGGTAGGGTAGTAATCAAAGTACGGTGGGAACTCACACGAGACAAATGACGATCTCATGCCACCTGAGAACTTCCATCTAACGATAGATATAATACCATCTAAAAGTTCTCAGCAAGTTCTTCCGGTGTACTCACCTCCAGTGAGCACCTGTATACTATCTTAGGTGACAAAACACCAATGGTTTGTGAGACCGGCCACTGTCCCTCGTCGGGGTCTAGAAACGTATACACTAGTCTACTCCGAAATATCGATGCCCAGTCTCGATACTCCCACGACTAGGGACATTTAAGGATATGCTTATAGACAACCCAGCTCCCATATATATGATCGCCATCATAATGCTGGTTATCAAGCAACAATCCTATGGGCTTCATCAACGATGAAGACAAACCAGATAGCATATTATCATCTCGAGTAAGACTGTTATACCTGTATAGGTCATCCCTCAATTATCATAATCACCTACTTGCGATCACAATAATTGTCTTGAGGGCATTATATCCAATAAAGAGGTGAAAAGATGAAGTTCAAGAAAGACAAAATAAGGAGGATACTTCAAAACGTTGGCATATGCGTCTAGGCCATATAAGTGAAAAAGGATTAAGGGTGTTGCATGCTAAAGGATTGCTGAATGGTGTAAAGGGGTGTCATTTGGATTTCTGTAAATTTTGCACTATGGGAAAACAACATAAAGTGAGTTTCAAGCAGGCAATACACAAGATTCAAGGCATTCTATATTACTTCCATTCGAATGTATGGGGGCCATTTCCGACTCGATCAAAGGGAGGTGCAATATATTTTGTGACATTCATTGGTGATTTCACCCGCAAAGTATGGGTCTACTTCATGAAACACAAGTCAGAGGTGTTTGAGTATTTCAAGGAGTGGAAAGTAGCGGTGGAAAAAGAGAAGGGTCGGCAGATAAAGTTCTTGAGGTCAGATAATGGTGGGGAGTTTACCTCCACAGAGTTTCTACGATTCTGCAAGGATCGGGGCATACAAAGACATTTTATGGTGTCGGAAAGGCCCGAACAGAATTGGTTGACAGAGCACACAAACAGGACATTATTGGAAAGGGTCCGTAGTATGAGGTTACAATCCGGATTGAAAGAGGAGCTTTGGGTAGAAGCAGTTTATCATGCATGTTATTTGGTGAATCGATCGCCGTCTAAAGCCATATATCTTCATATCCCAAAAGAGTTATGGACAGAAGATCCTGTATGTTATGATTCGTTGACATTGTTTGGGTGCTCTGCGTATTCACTCATGGACGCGAATCGGAGAAATAAATTGAAGTAAAAATGGAAGTCGTGCATTTTTATTGGGTACCAAAAGGGAGTTAAAGGCTAGAAATTATAGGACCCAGAGAATAGAAAATCGTTCGTTTCGAGAGACGTCTTTTTTTACGAAGGGCCTATATTTGAAACATCCTATATCTAGAAATCCCAATAAAATAAGTATTTGAACGTACTTCTTTAATTCTATGTTCATAGGATATATCGAGTGTCATATCAGCTCAAATATCAGTTTGGAACTCAGCATGAGTCGGCTAATCAATGTTCGAGACGGCTTAGAAAGCAATCCCGATGTATATTTACTCGCTGGGTGTTTGAGCTGGCTCAAAGTATCTTGAGACGGTTCAAAAGTCCTCTACAATAACTATTTCTTCTCTATTCGTCAGAGACGGCTCTGGGCCATTTTGAGCCGGCTCTAACCTTCTTGAAACGGCTCAACCCTATTTTGAGATGGCTCATATAATACCTGGAATAACTATTTTGCTTTATGTCTTGTTGAGATGGCTCAACAATATCTTAAGCCGGCTCAACTCAAATCTGGTCGCATTCCTAATATCTCACGCGAATCTTTCCTCCTCGTAACCGACCGAAACCCTATTTAAACACCTAACCCTATGCTAAATACCCTAGATCTATTTTCTAAAAGCCCTAGCCGTCTTCCTCTCATCTCTCCTATCTATTTTTCCCTTCCATCATCATCTTCCTCATGAGCCCCAGCAACCGAGACCCGTCTCCGTCGTCAACGCTCACGCCATCATCTCCATCAACGTTGTCATCATTGCAGACCATCATCAGCGTCATCCTCTCCTCCGTCTCGGCCACGAGAACCTGAGCAAACACAAGGATCAATCCAAGCACACGGATCAAGATCGTTCATCGTCTTCATCAGTCTTCGAGATCCTACGATTCCCACCACAGGCAAGTACTCTTACTCCCTTGATTAGCCGATGCAACATCGACTAATTCCGCATTAGATTCAGTAGTTTAAAAGAAAGGAAAAGAATAGAAATAATCAATTCATGACACTGAACCTTGCTTGATGTACTCTTAATTGAAACCTTAAGGATTCTAGCACACCCTTTAATCAACTATTAAAGAAATCATGCATATCTTGTATTCGATTTAATTGCTGAATAGTAATGATTACTCTAAAATATTGCACATTTGAATGAACATTTTCCCTACTATTGTTAACTACTAAAAGATGTTTAATGTAAATATAGAATATATAAGGGTTTATTTATAAAAAGTTTATTATCATATGTTTCAATATTATAATTAACATACTGAGGGAAAATATATGCATATAATATTTATAAATCTTAGTAATTAAAATATGCATATCATATCAAATATTTCTGATCAATATTTTTAAGATATTATATCACTTAAATGGTTAGGATAATATCTCAAAAATACCAAATGCTACTTATGAATTGAGATATTGTGCAGATATTAGCTCAGATCTAGAATCCAAGCAAGAGATCCGAGTTAAATCGGGATATCGAAACCGAATCTGCCAAAATTTAGAAGCATATCGAGAGATCTAGCAATGGCAGAGACTCAAAGTATTATTTTAAGAATCTAGTTATCAAGAGGATCTCCAAATATCAAGATAAAATACCAGAAAAAATCCCAAAAACTGAAGCCACCAAACTGCTGCGGAACCGCGGCCAAACAAGGCTATATGCGGCGTTTCACGGCTCATTTGTAGCCATAGAATGTGAGATTTTAGGGATTTGATTGTAACAGTATATATTCACAGATGGCATCTAGAGTTTCAGGGACTATATATAGGACTGAGATCTGCACATTAAAGTAGATCATCGAAGAGATCAAAAGGTCCACGTATCCGAGTGATCATCATTTATTCATCTACCTCCTACAAGAGAGAGATCTAGAGCAACTAGGGTTCTTGTAATCTACTTTCTATGGAGCAAAATTGTAAATGCAATAGTTGATTAATAAAGGTAGTGTTTTTATTATTTTTTTTGCAATTAATTTCCGCACTTACTGTCACGCCCCGCTTCCCAGAGTACGCTAAGATAGGCACGTGACATAGCCAACCATGCTACCTGTGGATAGGAAATATCCTTCCACAGTCACATTACGGCTGTAGAGATATCAAGAACAATAATAAACTATCTAACACATGTCCATAAGCCAGAAATAACGAGTCAAGAATAAAATAATGCGGAAGCAAAAGATCCAATACAAGAATAAACTGGAATGTATGTCCCATAATGCGGGCTCACATCAAGAATGAAAATACCGAAAGTAAAATGAACTAACTACTAACAAGTCCTTATTGCTCAGCCTGCTGACTGAAATACTCCTGCTCGGCCTGTAGCGAAGGTAAAGAATCTGGGCCATGCAAAACCCAGACGTCAGTGCATCATAACATCAAGCAATAATATAAACAGGGGTAGCAAGACATGCAGGTATGATCATGAATGGTAAAACAGGTAAACAACACTATAAATAAGGACAGTGAAGGGTAGTGTGCAGTGAGTAATCTAAACTGATCTACTGTGTTAACTACTCTCAAGTCTTTGAAATCAATTTGATGAATTATCGATATAACTCAATAGTATCTCGTGCGTGCCCGGGATCACGGTGAAGATTCTCGGGCTGAATCCGAGACGTGCCGCTAGGCAGTAAAAGGGTAGTATGTAACGATGAGTGATGTCAGCAGCATCACCCCGGGGCTGGCCTAGCCCGTAAGACTGATCAGTAAAGGTATCGAACTGTCGAGTTACAAGTCAGGTTTCATCATTGATTTCCTCATACCCCCAGGTTATATGTTTAAGTCAGGTATTAATAATCTGAAGCTAATGCCAACACAGGATCAAACAGGTACAGGTTTGTCTGGATCGACAACAGGAAATATCCGTAGGGACAACAAGTTAAGTTTGTTGGCATTAGTAACAAGATCAGGTAACAGGTAAAGCCATGGTATATCAGGTTAAGTCAGGTAGTATATGGATATCATGTCATGTTAAGAAGTGCACGGTACCATGTCGTGTCAAGTAGTAGCTGTATCAAGTCATGTCAGGGGTGTACTAATGTCACGTGGGTGCTCATAAGCAAACTAAAATAAGCATGGGTATACAAAACAAGTATGGGGTACTAATGGAACAATAAAAATGGAACATTGTGATGTGGTATGCAAATAGGTACAGATTAAAACATATGGATGCACGGTTATCGATTTGAGTTAGGGTTATGGTTCCAACACTAATTAAATACACTTTATCAAATATGGAATGTTAAAATCTCATTAATATGTATTAAATGATCTAGGGATGCAATTGAATATATATTAGGCTAGATGTATGCAAACGGGTGTCCGATAGGGTATAAACTATTAAAAGGGTACTATGGGCTATGCAACCAAGCACTATGTGATATAAATATGAACGTGGGTACCACGTATTGTAAACTAAAATGCAATATGATATGTTTCAAGTTCTAGATCTAAAATGATATAATGGAACATCGAAATGTTAAAATGGAACATGTGACATTATATTTAATCTACAAGTATAATATGCAATTAAATAAGTATAAAATAATATGAATAGCATGTAGCAAGTTTTACTTGCCTACGGATCAAGCAACGGGTATACGGAACGTCACACGTCGGCGGAAAAAGTCGCGACGCGCGCACGGTACACGGAACGGATCCAAACAACGTACAAAGTGATCACACGGGTCAGGTATGCTTGCTGGGTCATCGGGATCGTCGACGTCGTCATGGCTCCGGCGATCTACAGAGATCAAGAATTACAGAAAAGAAAAGAAAGAAAGAAAGAAAGAGAAGAAAGGAACGAGGAAGAAGAAGAATGAGAAGAAAAGAAAGCTTACTGCGGTTGCAGAGAGGAGTCGCGAGGGTGTCGACGGTCGTGAACGAGCTCCGGCGAAGCTAGGGTTTGGTGTCTAGGGTTTTCTGTGGTTTTAGGGTTTGGGCTCGGGTTTTGTTGGCTGGGGTTACAGGGGTTAGTGTAGGAGGGAGAATGCAGAGGAGAGGGAGAGAAGGAGAATGGTGTGATGGCGGCAAGGTGAAGAGGATCGTCGGTGGTGAGGTGCTCTGTGGGTTGAGGAGTTGCAGGAGGTGCTCGGGAAAGAGTGAAGAAGAAGAAGAAGAAGAAGAAGACGAGGAGGATGAGAAGGAGATGGTAGAGGCTCGGTTGAGGTTAGGGGTTGATGAGGGAATGGAGTTTAGGGTTAGGGTTGCATTGTTGCGATGAGTTCTCGTGGGGCTCGGTTTCTTTTAAAGAAGAGAAGAAGAGAGAATAGAAGGGAGGTGACGGTAGCGGGGAAAGCGGTGACCAGAATTGAGGAACGCACAGTACTCACGAGATGAGAGAGAGAGGCGCGAGAGGAGAGAGAAAGAAGAGAGAGAGGGACTGCTGCGCTGGGGAGAGAGAAAGAAAAGAGGAAAGAAAGAGAGAGATTTTTGTGGGGCCCAGCGTAGGAAATAATGATTTCATTGGCTCGTGGTGATTTTAGTTGTGTGGTGAGTTAGGATTTTATTTTTATTTTAAATTTAAAAGATTTTATTTAGTTAAGGAAAATATTGGTGAACTGTTAAAGATTATTTGAATTAGATTTTAAAATTTAAATAAATTGAATTTTGGCGGGATACAAAAATATTTCAAAACGTGCCCGGGTCGGGTCTAAAAATTTAGATTTAAAATACGAAAATTATATGCAACTTCCAAATTTTAAAATGAATGATTAGGTAACGAAAATGCATACCCCCAAGAACGGATGCACGTACGTGCGCGTAGCCATCCAAACACGTCTGTTTCACTGAACGGGACGAGAACAAGATGCGTGGACGCTACCACGGGGTTAGGGGTATCATGCAGACTAGGAAATGCAATTTTAATTTATTTTCTGTGTTCTAAAATGTTATGTAAAATATGCGATGCTAGATGAAATGCCAATATGCAGTTTACACTAGATGCACGTGTCTATGTACAAGCCAGGGTAATTTATAAATATGAATCAACAAGTTCAAGCAAGCGGGTCGGGTCGAATGCAAAGTAAATGTAAAATTACTATTCGCACCCAAACACGATAAATAAATAAAATACCACAGATAAACGAATACGGAAACAGAAATTGGTATAACTGAACTCGGTTGTTACATTATACCCAAGTACAAAAAGAATTTCGTCCTCGAAATTCCAAGAACAAGAAAGGATAAACAATCAACAAACTACAAGAATAGGTGGGGAAACTTCTGTCAGATTTCATCTTCTCGTTCCCAAGTTGACTCTCCATGTGAGCGATTACCCCAAGAAACAAGTACCAGATGGATAACTTTGTTCTTAAGAACCTTTTCTCTTCGATCCACAATCGACATCGGTCGCTCCTCAAAAGTCAAATCTTCTCGGACAGTCGGCTCCGAATGATCCAGCACGTATGTTTCGTCTCGAACATACTTACGGAGTTGAGATACATGAAACGTCATGAACATTCGCCAAGGATTGCGGTAACGCCAATCGATACGCTACCTCTCCAACACACTCCAAAATCTCAAAAAGTCCAACGAATCGAGGACTGAGCTTTCCTTGACTTCCGAAACGAATCACCCCTCTAATCGGTGATATCTTCAAGAATACCAAATCACCAACGGCGAACTCTAGAGGTCTTCTCGATGTATCAGCCCAACTCTTTTGTCGGTCTTGTGTTGCTTTCATATGATTCCGAATAGTGTTAACCTTCTCAACTGTTTGCACGACCAAATCCGGTCCCAACAATCTTCGTTCACCAATATCGTCCTGACAAACAGGTGAACGACACTTGCGACCATATAAAGCTTCGAAAGGATCCATCTGAATAGTTGCCTGGAAACTGCTATTGTAAGAAAACTCCACTGAGTGTAGATGATCCTCCCATGAACCCTTGAAGTCTAACATGCAAGCTCTCAGCATGTCTTCAAGAGTTTGGATCGTTCTCTCCGACTGGCCATCTGTCTGAGGATGATAAGCTATGCTAAACTTCAAACGAGTCCCCAAACTTTCCTGTAAGCTCCTCCAAAAGTGTGATAAGAAACGAGTGTCACGGTCGGACACGATGCTCACCAGTACTCCATGCAATCTTACAATCTCCTGCATGTACCGTTTTGCCAAAGCTTCCGTTGTTTGACCAACTCGAAAAGGTATGAAATGAGCTGCCTTGGTCAATCTATCAACAATCACCCAAACTGCATTGTTACCCTTTGGACTTCGCGGTAAAGCCGTCATGAAATCCATGGTTATATGTTCCCACTTCCACTGAGGAATCAGAAGTGGTTGCAATAAACCAGCAACCCTTTGATGTTCAGCCTTAACCTGCTGACACACCAAGCACTTTGCTACAAAGCGGGCAATCTCCCGTTTCATGCCTTCCCACCAGAAATGCTGTCGTATATCTCGGTACATCTTCATGCCTCCTGGATGTACGACGTACGCTGAACTGTGCGCCTCCTTCATAAGTTCTTCGTGAATATCTCCCTTTGGCACACACAAACGGCTAACATATCACAACGAACCATCTTCATGGATCAGTAAGTCTGTTCGAAGTCCAGCTTCAACCTGTTCTCGAAACTTTTGCAATCTGGGGTCCTGCAATTGCGCTGCTTTAATATTCTCGATCAACGATGACTGTACTTGCAGCTGCATCAACTGTCCCGAAGAATGCGGTAACACAACCTCCAAATCGAATCTTCGAAAGTCTTCAATAAGTTCCTTCTGTGCAGTCAACATCTGAATTGCTGGCAACCGACTAAGCGCATCCGGCACAACATTAACTTTCCTCAGATGGTACTTAAGACCAAGATCGTAGTCAGTCATCAGCTCCAACCATCTACGCTGCCTCATATTAAGCTCCTTCTGCGTGAACACATACTTCAAGCTTTTATGATCGGTGAATACTTCAACCCTTTCACCCACTAAATAGTCTCCAAATCTTCAAAGCGAAAATCACAGCTGCTAGCTCCAAGTCATGAGTTGGGTAGTTCTTCTCATGGGTCTTCAACTGTCTCGATGCGTAAGCTATAACCTTCCCGTGCTGCATCAAAACACATCCCAATCCTTTCCCAGATGCGTCACTGTGAATCACTAATCCTCCGGAACTGTCTGGCACAGTCAGAATAGAAGCAGTTATCAATCTCTACTTCAACGCCTCAAAGGCTGACGCACACTTATCCGTCCACACAAATGGTACCTCCTTGCGTGTAAGCTTGGTCAAAGGCTCCTCCATACGAGCAAAGTTCTCCACGAACCTTCTGTAATACCCGGCAAGTCCAAGAAAGCTTCTGATCTCTGCAACGTTCTTCGGAATCGGCCAATCTCGAACTGCTGCAATCTTTTCGGGATCAACGGCGATTCCATCTCCAGACACGACATGTCCTAAAAACTTCACTTCTTCAAGCCAAAACTCGCACTTTCTCATCTTTGCATATAATTTTTCTTGTCTCAACGTCTGCAGTGCGATCTTCAAGTGTTCTGCATGCTCTTCAATACTCTTTGAGTAGACCAGAATATCATCAATGAACACCACTATAAACTGGTCCAAGAATGGTGAAAAGATTCGGTTCATCAAGTCCATAAATATCACCGGTACATTCGTTACTCCGAAGGGCATCAGTAGATACTCGTAATGTCCATATCGAGTTCGGAACGCTGTCTTGCAAATATCTTCTGTTTTAACTCGAACCTGAAGATATCCGGATCGCAAATCCAGCTTCGAGAATACCCTCACGCCACTAAACTACTCAAATAATTTGCCAATGCGAGGGATCGGGTACTTGTTCTTAATAGTCACCTGATTTAATTCTCGATAATCGATGCACATCCTCCTTGTGCCATCTTTCTTCTTGACTAGAAGAACTGGAGCTCCCCAAGACGAGTTACTGCTGCGAATCTAACCCTTCTCAAGTAATTCAGCAACCTGCTTCTTGACTTTTTCCAACTCCACTGGTGCCATTGGATAATACGCTTTAGAAACTGGCGCTGCACCAGGAACAAGATCAATCGCGAACTCCACGTCTCGCTTCGGCGGTAAACCTGATATGTCCTCGAACACGTCCATGAAATCTCGAACAACAGCTGGCGCTTCATCTTTATCAGCCTCCATCGACGAAAGAACATTAGTTGTCGGCCTAGCCCTAAACTCGACTGGCCCGGCAGAACTGCTTCCTCCAGTAAAGATAAACTCTGGATGTCCGGGAATCTGGAAAATTACTTTCTTCGCCCTACAATCGATGTGAGCGTAGAAAGTGCCGAGAAAATCCATTCCTAAGACGACTTCATAGCTGCCTATATCAATCACAAGAAATCTGCAAACAGCTCCCGTCCGCAAACAACAACTGCACAATCCTTACATTCTCTACTAGATATGATCTTCCCATTCCCAGTGTGTATGTCCCAGAAACTAGACAGGGTCGTGCTAGTAATCGAGTGTGTAGCAATAAACTTGGACGACATAAAACAATGGGATGCACCAGAATCGAATAACGCTAATGCGGGAAAACCATGAACAAGTAGAATACCTGAAACAACTTCTCCTGAAGCTTTAGCTTCCTCAGCTGTCAGAGTAAAAGATCGAGCTTGATTGGGTCCCTAAGTCAGCTGCTTCTGTCCCTGAAACGGTTTCTGCGGTGACTTCTGAAAATCATCCTTCGTGCGAAGCTTCGACGGACAAGTGCTGATATTATGATCCGCCGATCCACAAACCAAACAGAGTCCCTACCTCCTTCGACAATCTCTTTGCACGTGCCCAGGTAAATGGCAGTAGTCACAAATCACGGTCCTCCTCTGATCAACAACAACAGGCTTCTTCATCGGTGTTACTCCACGACAGTTCATTGGAATACCTCTGCATCCATGTGCTCGGTTCGGTGCAAATGCCGGCTTCCGCACTGTAACTGCTGGCTGCTGTGTACTCCCAGTCTTCATAGATAGGCTCTGCTGTTCTCAGGCCGCTGTAAGTACTTGTGAGAAAGTGGTCAAACCCAGGGAGACAATCTGCCTCTGGATGTCCACATCCAAACTGCGCATGAACCTCCTTGCCCTATTAGCATCGTTGGCAACCAAAGGTCCAGCGAACCTACTGAGCCGCGTCCACTCAGCTGCATGTACATCTACAGGTGCGCCGTTCTGCTTCAAACTGATGAACTTTTCTTCCATTTCCTCCCGTGCAGTCCGCGGGAAGAACTTCTCCAAGAAACTCTTCGAAAAAACCGCCCAACCGATCGGCTTGGGCAAGCGAGTCTCTTCCACAAGCCACCATTCACGGGCATAATCCACCAACTGGATGCGTACCACATCCACCCTTTTATCCTCTGGGATCTGTGCCGCAACGAGTAAATTCTCCGTGTCAACCAGCCACTGCTCCGCTGGCAACGGCTCCTCCAGGCCAGTAAAGACAGACGGACCCAGTCTCCTAAAATCCGCCACGGTACCCACACGATCAACTGGTCTGGCCACAACATTGTTCACGGACTGCTGAACGGTCCGCAAACCTTCCTGAAAAGCTTCAGCTTGCTGCTGGTTCAACTCGGTCTGTCATTTTTGGTTTTCCAACATCCCACGGATTACTCCAAGCATAGCGGCTTTGTCAACACGTCTTTGGTACGTTTTCAGATTCTTGTCTGCCATGTTCCTGAAATCAAAGCACTAAAAGGATTAGCATGATAACAGATTCAAAATATAGATCAAGGATATGAATCAAGGCTAGAACTCCAAGTTACTTAAATAGAGTACCGCATTGTAACCATGCCGCGGTATCATAGCTACAATCACATAACTCCACCCAAGTCGCCTAAGTTCTAGAGATAACAAAAAGGAAATCAGGTTTCGAGTCGATATGCAAAGGAGGTTTGCATATCGTAAAAGTAGAATCAGGATGAAGTTAAGATTCAAAAATGATAAGACGGTAAGGTGGCAAGACATGTTTCCTAATCACGAGTATTCTGATTCGTGTATTGGGTCCAATACCCAACTACAAAAGAATCAAACCCGATTAACCTAGATCCTATGGCTCTGATACTTATGAATTGAGATATTGTGCAGATATTAGCTCAGATCTAGAATCCAAGCAAGAGATCCGAGTTAAATCGGGATATCGAAACCGAATCTGCCAAAATTTAGAAGCAAATCGAGAGATCTAGCAATGGCAGAGACTCAAAGTATTATTTTAAGAATCTAGTTATCAAGAGGATCTCCAAATATCAAGATAAAATACCAGAAAAAATCCCAAAAACTGAAGCCACCAAACCGCTGCGGAACCGCGGCCAAACAAGGCTATATGCGGCGTTTCCGCGGCTCATTTGTAGCCATAGAATGTGAGATTTTGGGGATTTGATTGTAACAGTGTATATTTACAGATGGCATCTAGGGTTTCAGGGACTATATATAGGAATGAGATCTTCACATTAAAGTAGATCATCGAAGAGATCAAAAGGTCCACGTATCCGAGTGATCATCATCTATTCATCTACCTCCTACAAAAGAGAGATCTAGAGCAACTAGGGTTCTTGTAATCTACTTTCTATGGAGCAAAATTGTAGATGCAATAGTTGATTAATAAAGGTAGTGTTTTTATTATTTTTTTTGCAATTAATTTCCGCACTTACTTTCTGCATCTTAATTATGTTTTCATTCTTCTTCAGCCTCTCTTCTAAATCATTAACCATGAACGAGTAATTCCTAGCTTGCCAGGGTTCGTAGGATAGGGTAGAACAATGGATGATAAAATGTTTTAACTTCTTTATACATTTTAAAGTTATAAACTTTAGCAAAATAAATGTTAACCTTCTTATCGGACGCGCTACCAATTTATTGATAGTCACGACCACAATTTGAGATTGGTTTAACACTTGTTTTATTAAGGGCTAGACATGAATAGAGATCAATGCAAGGACAAGGATTAGTAGTGGGGAAACCCTAGTTTCTTCCAAGAACCCTAATCTACATTCATCACTATCGATCTAGTTTTAAACTATTAAAAGATAATAAAAAAAAGTCATTTTTAATTATTCATCCATTACTACTAAGTCCTATGAACCCTACAAACCTTTTCTTTATAAATTATATATGCGTAATGACAAAAAATCATCCTTCTTTAATCAACTCGTCTAAAACAAGAAAAGAGTTTGCGTTTCCCTGCGGACGACCCATACTCATCACGGCTAGTTACTAGCGACACCGTCTTGATTGCGGTTATTTTACAAAACACTTTTTAAACAAATCAATCAAATGGCGTCGTTGCCGGGGAAACGATCATAATTTTTTTCGTGTTATTCGGGTTGATTTCTTATAAAATCTGGCAACCATAAAATAAAATAAACGAGAACCAAAACCGCATCTTGTGTTTATAACGATTATTGTGCAAGTTTTGCAAGGGAATCTAGAGTAACTGGAGCAAAGAAACGAAGATTCAGAGACTTTCAACGTGGACCAGAGGAGCATTGGGGTGCTCTAAAGAAAAATTAGCATAAGAACGCATCAAATTGCGGTGGAACCGCGGCACTGTGTGTGAATTGCGACCCCAAAATCCTCTGGTATTTTCATAAGTCATTTCTCTCTCCTCTAAAACTCTAATAAATTGATTCTACCTGCAAGATTCTTTCCAAATATCGCTGCTTAAAAATATTTTTGCATGTTTTGATGTCGGTTTGTTTATGCATATCTAAACTGGACATTAAGGGGCAATAACCCAAATCCAGATTAGGTGTGGATTTCATCACCCTTCCTAGACCCCACAAATCACAAAACGAGCATACTTTCACCCTATATTAATTAAAAAATATCTAGACCAAGTCTCTAAGGACCGTCGCGCTCAATTAGGACAGAAGAAGGTCGTGGGCAATCTATCGCTTATCTGCATTTCTCTTGTGGTGTCTAGGCAAGTGTGACTAAGGAATGTAGTTACTTAATTAGGCCCGTTATTTCGGTGATTCGTATAACGGATACCTCCCACTTACCTGGCACTTACCTGGCCACAAAAGTGATAAATAGATGGTAGAGGATTGATCCTACGACTTGTACTTTGGAAGTCTAGGAGCGGTCTAGTGACTTGACATAGGTGACCCTAGTTCTAGGGATTGATTATGCATTTTGTGATTTGTTGAGTCAAGCCTTAAGTCCGACTATATTTTTTTCAAAACAAACCTTCTTAAAAAGAGTTCTCACATATCACACACTACTACGTGCACTAAACCCGCTTAGTGCATGATCGGCTGGATACGGGATTCTAGTGCCCGTCTTGTCCGCTGTAACAACCCTAATTTTCCTGTACAACTTTCTGTACAAATTTTTCAAAAAATACAGAAAGGGATATTTTTTCCTGAGCACAGGTTATAAGTTTGTTTTGCTTTTTAATAGCAAGCAAGAGCTTGTAGCTCATTGGTAAGACTTTGCACTGCTGAACCAAGCCACCGAAGTTCAAATCCCATACCCCTCATTATTTTTAATATTGTTTTATTTTAATATTTTTAGAATTCCAAGGGTTTACACGTGCATAACTCACAAAAACCCCACTACACCCTAAAAACAAACTGGACCATAGGGATAATGAAACGACGAGGAGCCCCGACCTCCCCCGACTCGGTCGGGATCGTCCGAATCGGCTGGCGACGCGGCCGACTCGGGCCGGGACCGCCGAGTCGTCAACTTGAAAAAGTTGCCTTTTGGACTTCCCTGCACACCTGCATACTTTAAATTCTTGGACCAGTACCCGAGCCTCTTTAAAACCCTAATTACCCCCATTTTAATACATTTTAATAGAATTTATCACATTTTTTTATTTAACCTTTCACCTACCCTAACCCTAGCCTTACCCTATAAATACAACCCCTAAACACACACCCTCACTCTAAAATTCTGAGCAAAACTCGCAAGAAATTTCCTAGAACCTTAGTGTACTTTTGAAGTAGCGAAAGGCGAAACTCCGGCGATTTTTCCGGCGACAACCCTAGGAGTTCTGTCACGCCCCGCTTCCCAGAGTACGCAGGATTGGGCACGTAACATAGCCAACCATGCTACCTGTGGGTAGGAAGTGTCCATCCACAGTCACATTACGGTTGTAAGGATATCAAGAACAAGATAATGAACTAATCTAACACATGTCCAAATCCATAATAACAGGAATCAATAAACAATAAGTGCGGAAGCAAATGATCCAATACAATAAATAAACAGTACGTCCCATAATGCAGGCTCACATCTGAAATGGAATGAAATGAAATAAACTAATCACTAAGGAACTCACAGATCAGCCTACTGACTGAAGTACTCCTGCTCGGTCGTCGATAGTGGTAAGGAATCTGGGCCATGCAAAACCCAAACGTCAGCGCGTCATGTCAACCAAATAATATAATATAAACATGGTAATAAGCAATGCAGGTATGAACATGAATAAAGCAGTACTAAGAAATAACAGAGCAGGGTAATGTGCAGTGGTGACTAAACTGTCCTATCAGGTTTCTACTCTATAGTCTTTGAAATCAGTTGATGAATCGTCGATGTAACTCAATAGTATCCCCGTGCGTGCCCGGGACCACGGTCAAGGTTCTCGAGGCTGAATCCGAGACGTGCCGCTAGGCAGTAAAAATAGGTAGTAGGATGGACGAGTGATGTCAGCATCATCACTCCCGGACTGGCCAAGCCCGTAAGACTGATCAGAACAAGTATCGAACTGTTGAGTTACAAGTCGGTTTCACCTTTGATTTCCCACACCCCCAAGTTATGTATGTCAGGTCAGGTATTCAATAATCAAGGATTAATGTCAACACAGAATCAGGTAAAAGCAGGTATGTCTGGATAGACAGCAGGAATGGTCCATGAGGACCCCAAGTCATGTTGTAGTCCAATAGGTTGAGTCGGTATGTATAGGGTGTCATGTCCGGTGTATCGGTACATGTGTCAGGTGCATCAAGATCGGTCAATATGTAATGCAATCAAATGTATGCTGATAACAGGTATAGTAACGAATAAGGAACAACAACAGGAACAGCAAATAACAATATTATTCCATGTAAACACTGTGATGCTTTGTATTCTCTTATTAACAGGTTCAAGCACCCTTGGGGTGCAATAATCACAGTGTAGCGCAATATTAATAACAGCAGGCAATAAAGATATAAGTGTGCGACTATTATCCTCTAAATAGTAAAATGATTAGCAGGTAGTTGTTATTAAGGTTACGGTGGCAAAATACGATTTAGGTGGCAGTATTATAATGTACCTCATATTTCGTCCAATGAGACAAGTAGCAATACTTAGTTAATATAGCAAGTTTGTGAGTCAAACATTTAATTAGTTTAACGCATGTAGCAAGAAATCTTGCTTCGACGGTTTCGCAAACCGGAAAGCACGGATGCAAAGTCGGCAGAAAACACGGGACGGGTGCACGGGCCACGGATCGAGTCCCAACAGCGAACAGCGGAACCACACGGACCAGAATACTTCGCTGGAGCGTCGGGTCCAAACGACGGCACGGCCGGAATCCGGCGAAAAGTCAAACGGCAACACGTTAGCAAAATACGATATACGTAACAAGGATCAGCGGGGAAAGGGATCTAGCACACAAGGAATGATAAAGGGATGCTTACAGGGAAGAGCCAGGGCAACCACGACGGGCTCGACGGCGAGGGGCGCCGGCGGCGACCAGGGAGCGCGGCTGCAGTGCTGGAAGCGGCTGGGTCGGGTTGTGCTGTGAGTAGGGGGTAGAGCCGGGTTCTGGTCGCAGGGAAGAGGAGGTGGTCGGAGGTGGCGCGGGTGACGTCGACGAGGGTCGACGGCACGTTTTCCGGCGACCCGGGGGTTTGGTGCTAGGGTTCTGGCTCGGGTTCTGGTGGTCCGGCGAGGGGAGGAGGAAGGAGACAACGAGGTCGGGACGAGGAGGAAGAGAGGGAGTCGCAGGCGTCGTTGGTGACGAGAGGCGGCGTCGACGGCGAGATCTGCGGCCGGGTGATGGCGTCGGGGTTGGGTGCAGGCGCGGAGGAAGGAGGTAGGAGGGTGCGGCTAGGCTGAGGAGGCGATGACGGCGACGGCGAGGTCGCGGGGAGGTCGGCGGCGAGGTCACGACGAGGTTAGGGTTCTCGCGGTGGGTTCTCATGGGTTTCTTCAGGAGGAACAGTGGAAAATATATAGAGGAAGAGAGAGAGAGATTTGATGAAGGGAGAGAGAGAGAAGTTTTAGAGAGAGAAAGAGATAGGGAAAGATTTTGGAGAGATAGAGAGAGATTGTGATGGGGCCCACGAGGATTTGTGCCTCGCGATTGGTGGAGAGGAGAACATAAGTGATTTAGAAAGATTTCAAAAATATTTCACTGGTTAAAATATTTAACAGATCAGTGTATCGAATATATATATAGTTTTAGTATATTAATTTAAATGGGTATTTTGGCGCTAAATGAAACATTTCCAAATCGCGCCCGGGTTGCGCCCAAATGTTCCAAATTCAAATTATAGGATTTTAAGCGAGTTCCAAATTTTGAAAGGAGGTGTTTAATGATTAAAATGCATGCCCCCAAGTCGGACACTTGCACGCGCGCGTAGTCGTCCAAACTTGCCCGTTTAGCCGAACGGGACGGAATCTCGACGTGCGGACGCTACCACGCGACTAGTGGCGACGAGTAGGCCAACATGGATATTTTTAATTTCATTTTAGGAGTTAAAATTTGTTATGTGCCTAAATGAATTAACCGGTTAAAATTTTGCAAAAAGCACCAAACAATCAGGATAATTGGAATGAGCAATATATAACACTCAACTAGCAAAAGAATTAGTATTATTGGGCTCGGGTGTTACAAGTTCTCGGCTAAGAAATGACGCACCGGCGAAGTCTACCATTCCCTCTTCCTATCCTCTAAGTTTGAGACCCGTAAGTCCTCCTCCCTCTTCTCTAATCTTGTTCTAAAAATACGAAATTTCAAAACCCGACGGAATCGGAGTAAATCCGATTTTTGATTCGGTTCTTCCTAAAACCTCACTTTTTCTTAAATACAATCATGTTAAACCATTACATGTTGACTATTAAACATTAATAAATATTTTGAACAAGTTTCATGACAATATATTTCATTTTGTAACTTTTACCGTTCTTTTTCATTAAAATACCATGTAGTTTTATTTTAACATTTAAACCATCACAATCTTGATATACCTTTAATTAGATCACGAGGTAATGACCTACCTCCTCACAACACTCATATGCAACATAGCACAAAACTTTCGGGAACATAGAATACGGGAAAACGAAACTTTACATATAAATACCATTAACTATTAAAACCGTTTTCTATAAGAATTCGTATTTTTATAAATCTTTGCAAAGCGCCGCTACAACCCATTTGGGGAACCCGTTCAGGATGGTGTGGATTATCGCACATCCCTGGGCTTAGTAGTGCGAGATGCAGACCTCCGCAAAGAGCATTCGGTCTCGAAAGATTTAAAATACAAATATCTTAAGAAAATGAGATTTCTAGAAATATAATATATATTAAAATTATTTTTATATAAATATGTATATATGTAATATTAAAATATCTTTTTGTGATAATATGAATAATCCAACTTTTTCCTAAAATCACAAGAATCGCTTTATATTAAAATACCATGAATTCCATACAAGTTCAATATTACAATTAAATACCATATATTATGAAAAATAGGTTATTTTCAATAGAAATGTCACAAATATAAAATCTACATCTATGACAACACAAAAGACGATAATTAAATACTTGGGTGTATTTTGAAAATTATACAAAAGTATTTTTATATAAAAAAACTCCTCAAGTTCTATAAATTAGCCTAAAGACCCTAGTAAATATAGGTTTAAGCGAGACCAATCTCTTGAGCCTCAGGGAGCCGGAGAAGTGGGTGCTTGCCTATTTAAGATAGACAACTTAACAATGGTGTTATCAACACGGTAATCATTTTTGAAAAAGACACAAATCCTGCTGCCCATGTGCAGCGGTTACCGATAACATCAAAACAATCAGGATTTCAATTTACTTTTCTAATTGTCTGACTCAGAGTGAGTCTCATTATAATAATCTGACTTGAATATGATTCAAGTACAATCTACAATATTACAATTCAACATGAATACATATATTCAATATATTCAATCTATATTGACTGAACCGAACCATGGATATACTTCCATTCACATAATTCTCCAGTTACATCCATTTACTGATATCATGGTTTCGGCAAGTCATCTATACAATTCAATTTACAAGACAATACAATTTAATACATTACCATCAGTACAATCATTACTAGCAATACAATAAATACACGGGGTATTGGGGTAGTTCATTCGTGAATCCAACAGAATCTCAAGAGTCCCCCTAGATCATGAATCCATATCTACTAACACAAGCAAGCAATCATGAGGGCCCGTGTTTCCATGCTCCTGGATTACAGCCTGTTGAGTTTGGAATATTTTGACGACGGTCGAAGTCTCGTTACTAACATTTGATTCAGGCCCGTGGTTCCCTACCCCTGGATTACAGCCTGTTGGGTTTGAGAATACTCTTGAGATTGGTTGACATTCACCCTTGAACTTACGATAACAACATCATTAACACTATAACAATATAATACAACTTTAAAAGCTACACTCTCTCTCTTACTCTCTGTCTTTTCTACTTCTCCCTTATCTTTGGGACTTACCGAGCGATTGTTCGCTGACGACATTCCTTCTCTTTCTTTTTTGGAATGTTGTCAGGTGATCTGGACACTCAGGAGATCGAGCCTACCAGCGAGTACTTGGACCAGCTTGCAGAGCACTAGCTACATTGTACACTTTTTATTT
The DNA here is from genome assembly GCA_030015575.1 of Agapanthus africanus. Lineage (NCBI taxonomy): Eukaryota > Viridiplantae > Streptophyta > Magnoliopsida > Asparagales > Amaryllidaceae > Agapanthus > Agapanthus africanus. The sequence continues at coordinate 363,729,323 of JASDDO010000004.1, forward strand.
CAGTACTTTTCCTTTTCTGTTATGCCACTGTTTAGGCATTGCTTTCTTCCAGATGTATTTATTTTTCCATGCATTGTACAAAAAGAATATGAATAAATAAAGTTGTTGTTTTATTATATCTTGTCTCTTGCGCGTTTATTTTTATATTGCTTAGATACGCTTAGCGTATTTACTGCAGGGTAAATACGTAGCGGCCCCGTCGTGTCCCCTTCGCCGTATACCGAGAAGAGGGGCGTGACATCCGCGTTTTTTCTATCGACCAAAGTCGGTATTTCTTCATCTTCTATTTCCCCTCCATCCACCACATCTCCCGAAATGGACGGATCTCCATCGGGATTTAACGATACCACCCTGCTGCCACCCGTAGGTGCGCAGAATCCACTGCGCATCTCTCTCCAAGAAAGATGCTACCCCATACATGGACCCCTTCCTACGTGTTTGTCTCTTCCACCAGCCAATGAGGATAATTTCGAAATTAAACCCCACTTCACCAACTTGTTGCCTAAATTCCACGGGCTTGAATCTGAAGACGCATACGTTTTCGTAACCAAATTCGAGAACGTATGTGCAATGATGAGCACAACCAAATTTTCAGTGGATGTTATGCGATTACGACTTCTCCCTTCTACCTTGTGCGATCTAGCAGAAAAATGGCTTTATAGTATTGCCGCACATTCTATCGCTAAATGGGATGAATTCGTTATAGCATTCCTTAAGAAATTTTATCATAATCACAAAACTGCCCGTGTTCGAAGCAAGATTAACCAGTTTACCCAACTACCCAACGAACCATTCTGGAAATGCTTTGAACGGTTTAAGAATCTTCTTGTACAATGCCCTCATCACGGAATTGATAGATGGCAACTTTGCCGAATTATATACGAGGGTGTTAATCCTGCCACGAAACAAATGTTTGAAACCATTTGTCAATGCCATTTCATGTCAAAAGACGATGGTGAAGCTTGGCAATTTCTGGAATATCTTGCCGAACAAACCTTACAATAGGATAGCACTAGACTAACATCGTCTTCACATAGGGCAGGTATCCATCAGCTCGATGTTTCCATCACAGTAAAAACCGAAATGGCCGCGATACAAAAGAAACTCGAAGCTATAGAAAACAAAGTCTCGTCAACCTCCCTAAACCAAATTACGCTCCCCAAAAACGTGTATGGTTGTTGTTTTGACCCATCCCATTTAACGGAAGAATCTCCTTTGAATCCTCCGTTTCAAGGTCATGAACAAACCAATACTGCTTTTCAGCATCAATCTAGAAATGGCCCTTATTCATCCATATATAATCAGGGATGGAAGAATTATCCTATTTGCTTGGAACCAAAACCAATTTCAAAATCAAAATCAGTTCCCAAGCCAAAATAACTATCAAAGGCTTCCTCTACAGCAACAGTCACCACACTAAATTCAGCACCCCTTTCAACCGCAATCTTTTCAAAATCCGACCAACAATTTTGCTCCGTCTAATAATATTTCAACGGCCGGTACCGATAAAACCTCTGCACTCGAACGAAACTTAGAAACGTTCATTAAACAATTCACGCAAACGACGGCTAATTTAATGTCTTCTATCCAAACATTAATGCAACACACTTCTTCTCACGGTGAAAGCATAAAATCAATAGAAGCACAACTTGCACAGTTAAATGGTGCAATGAGTGAGAGAGAAAGGGAGACTTCCATCTCAACCTCTATCAAATCCCAGCCACTCACAAAGCGCAAATCTCATCCTTCAAAATCATAATGTGAGTGTCGTAACTACGTTGAGATCGGGAAGAGTGTTGAATAACAATCTTGGTGAACAAGTTGAAGTTGATGACATTGATGAAACCCTGGCTACTACTTCTACTCCAATTTTGTCTAATCCAATATCTTTTTTCGAGCCTATTCTCCATTTTCCCACTAGGCTCGAACCCTAAGCCCACTTCCTTGAAGGAATTACCAGCTACGACCATCCCAAATCCAATTTTGGGATCCATTCCATCCCCACAAACTTCTCCTCAAAAGTTGGACCCAACCCTTATTGATAAAGCTCCTTTTCCACACAGGTTGAGAGTTAACAGACCAAGTCCACAAATGGAGAAAATTGTGAAAATTTTTAAACAAGTTAAAATAAATATTCCTCTCCTAGATGCTATCAAACAAGTTCCTTCCTATGCGAAAATTTTAAAGGACTTGTACACTAGGAAAAGAAAAATTCAAGTGCCTAAAAAATTTTCTTAGCAAGTAATTTGAGCAACTCTTACCCAATTGGTACCCACGAAACGTAAGAACCCCGATTGTCCTACAATATCTATAACTATTAGGGGTAAAAATACCAATCGTGCCTCTACTCGATTTAGGTGTTAGTGTTAACTTGCTTCCGTATTCTGTTTATGAGCAATTAGGCATAGGAGAGTTGAAACTAACAGCATTGCACTCTCCAAATGGCCGATCGGTCTATCAGCCAACCTCGAGGTGAGCTAGAAGACGTGTTAATCAAAGTCGAAGAATTTATATTCCCTGTGGATTTTATAGTTATAGATACACAGCCTGTGGCAAACCCACGGAACCAAATTCCCGTGATTCTAGGTCGACCTTTTCTAGCAACTTCCAACGCGATAATTAATTGTCGTAACGGATCAATGAACCTGTCCTTTGGGGAGATGAAAATTGAGCTTAACATCTATAAGGTAGGAAGTCAACTATCTGAACCCTATGCTCAGATAGTTGATGTATGTTCTGTCGAAAAGATAGCTTCCGACAGTTGCGAATTTGAGGATCTTCACGATACTGATCTCGGCGCCACTAGTGCGTTATGCTTTGATCCTACTGTTTATTATATACGTGAAGACCCTTCTGTAAACAAGTCCACATCTAAGTCTGAACCCTTTGACTTATCGATTGATTTAGCCGAGCTATCCGAGTATCATAACTTCCTTTCCGATGAGATTATCATTCGGAATATCGATGGAAGTTTTGAAGACATTTTTGCCGAAGAACTCGCATTCTTAGAAGACATGGGAGTTGTGATGAATCAACCACCACCCAAAGAAGTTGAACCGCCACCCCCTTCTTCTTATCAAGAACGAGAATGCGAGTAGTGCGCCATCACTGTTTCGTCTCTACCAACCGAGACGTAAACATGATCAATTACACCTCTTATCTCCCCACTTCTTCACATCTATGATCTTCCACCAACTATATTGTTACATCAATAAAATATTCGAATGGTTGGTGATGACTTTTGGTCTTTGTAAAGCTTTGCATAGACCAATAACTTTAACCCCCTCTTATAATGCTTAATATTGTTTCACTCAAGTTTGGGGGGGAGAAAAATATTTTAGCTCTTGAAAGAAAAATAACTTTTTACAAAATTGTGAGTCAAAAATAAGTTTGGGGGAGGATTTCACTGTCATTGACTTTTTGTCCCCTTTTGCTAATAATTGAAAACTTTTCCTCCCAAGTCTACAAGTTTGAGCTTAAATGATGACATCAGTGGACACTGCTGCAAATAGGTTTGAGAGAGCTTTGTGCTTATTCATGCATCATTTTTCCTTATACTAAATCATAGCACACAAAAATTTTGGTAATAAAAGTTAGAAATTGAAAAATACATATGAAAGATAGGAAGAAATTTAAGAAATACAAGAAAATTAGATGTTTTTAAAACGAAGCTAGTAAGAGATAGTCAAGAGCTGTTGTCCCAAGTGTTGGTAAGATGAAAGAAATCACTAATCTAAGGATAGAATAAGTCTGAAAAATAGTTCCTATTTTTGAGTCTAAACTTTTGAACGTTGATACCCTATTATACGCACTAGCACACATATTGAAACTTGGGACAGTAGAGGATACCTTGAAATGCTCTTGTTTAAAAAGCCGTAGTATGAAAAAATATATATATAAACAAAAATATAAATGACATAAAAAATGGTAAAGAAAAATGAAGTTTTGTAATTACTTAAGGCAGCATAAAAAAAATATAGCGAGAGTGCCTTATTACCTAGTGCCTCAGACCAACTGGTTTGGGAGCCACTGCTAAGCCTTAAGTGTTGCAAGACTAGGATATTGCTAATTATGCCTTAATGAGTGAGCACATTTCGTAATCGGTCGGTTAGTATCTCAAGAAGTATTAACGGTCGTATGAAGAATGTGTGAGCAATTCCATCTGAAACATTCACCGACTAAAAGTACTAAGGAAGATGGATAAGAGTATGATAGCTTGAATTGAATTCTCTAAGTGTAGAGATATCTTTTACACACACGTAGAGGTATATGATCAATATTTGGAAGAAAGGTAGAGAGGAAGACTAAAGGCGATATTTTATTGAGAGATGATGTGATTTCTGACATCTTTTCATGACCATTAAGATAGGGCTCATGGCAACTAAAATGCTAGTGTAGTTTGAAACTCTTATTTTCAAGTTCTTTTTTTTTATATGTTCCTTATCTTTGTATGTAACTTTCATCTTCTTTCTTTTATTATGGGATTTTGTGGGTGTAATCCGCTGAAAACCCTTAGAAGACAACACTCCTCCTATTAGGGACACCTAGAGGTTTAAAGGCTTATTGCACATGTTTAGTGCAATCGTGTTGCCTACGAAAGTGTGCTGGGTTTTCTTTTTCTTTTTCTCTGACTAGTTTGCTCAGGATGATCAAAAATAAGTTTGGGGGTATTTGATTAGTCTAAAATACTGCACATTTGAATGAACATTTTTCCTACTATTGTTAACTACTAAAAGGTGTTTAATGTAAATATAGAACATATGAGGGTTTATTTGTAAAAAGTTTATTATCATATGTTTCTACATTATAATTAACATAATAAGGGAAAATATATGCATATAATATTTATATGAAATCTTAATAATTAAAATATGCATATTATATCAAATATTTCTAATCAATATTCTTAAGATATTATATCACTTAAATGGTTAGGATAATATTTCAAAAATACCAAATGCTACTAACACTATGAATTGAGATATTGTGCAGATATTAGCTCAGGTTTGAAATCCAAGCAGAGATCCGAGTCAAATCGGGATATCGAAACCGAATCTTCCAAAATTTAGAAACAAATCGAGAGATCTAACAACGGCAGAGACTCAAAGCGTTATTTTAAGAATCTTGATATCAAGAGGATCTCTAAACATCAAGATAAAATACCAGAAAAAATCCCAAAAAACTGAAGCCATCAAACCGCCGCGGAACCGCGGCCAAACAAGGCTATATGCGGCGGTTCCGAGGCTTATTTGTAGCCATAGAATGTGAGATTTTGGGAATTTGATTGTAACAACATATATTTACAGATGGCATCTAGAGTTTCTAGTTTCAGGGACTATATATAAAACCGAAAGCTGCACATTAAAGTAGATCATCGAAGAGATCAAGAGGTCCACGTATCCGAGTGATTATTGTCTATTCATCTACCTCCTACAAGAGAGAGATCTAAAGCAACTAGGATTCTTGTAATCTACTTTCTATAGAGCAAAATTGTAAATGCAATAGTTGATTAATAAAGGTAGTGTTTTTATTATTTTTTTCAATTAATTTCCGCACTTACTTTCTGCATCTTAACTATATTTTCATTCTTCTTCAACCTCTCTTCTAAATCTTTAACCATGAGCGAGTAATTCCTAACTTGCTAGGGTTCGTAGGATAGGGTAGAACAATAGATGATAAATTCTTTTAATTTTTTTATACATTTTAAAGTTTATAAACTTTAGCAAAATAAATGTTAACCTCCTTATCGGGCGTATTACCAATTTATTGATAGTCACGACCACGATTTGATATTGGTTTAACACTTGTTTTGTTAAGGGCTAGATATGAATATAGATCAATGCAAGAACAAGGGTTAGTAGTGGGGAAACCCTAGTTTCTTCCAAGAACCTTAATCTACATTTATCACTATCGATCTAGTTTTAAACTATTAAAAGATAAAATGAGTCATTTTTAATTATTCATCCATTACTACTAAGTCCTATGAACCTTACAAGCCTTTTTTTTATAAATTCTATATCCATAACGATAAACAATCACCCTTCTTTAATCAACTCGTCTAAACCAAGAAAAGAGTTCATGTTTTCCTGCGAACAACCCGTACTCATCGCGGCTATCTACTAGCGATACCGTGTTGAATGCAGTTATTTTACAAAACACTTTTTTAGCAGATCAATCAGTAATGTCTGTATGAATCATGCACGTTCTTACTATAGTTATTGTGCGACCATGTTATATTTGATATCATTGACTTGTACGGAAACACATGTATTAGGATTAAATCTTGTTAAAGTTGATTTATGAAATATTCTTGATCTATTGTTGTTACTGCAATCATGTACACTCGTTAACATTGACATGCACAAGACCTCTTTTGACATGTTTTATATATATTCGAGACTATTATGGACTGACATGTATTAAAACACCTTAACCTGCCATGCCTATTCATGATCACCGTTTATTTACATTAAAATACAATCATCGATTAGAATGCTAAATTACATGTCATTATTCATGTTTACATGTTTCTACTCAGTTATAATTCCATGCCTATTCGTGATTCGTATCCAGAACCTGTCCAGTCGGTATTCATGTTTTATAGTGCATCGTTGCTTAGGTGCCGGGCTAAAACGGTAAAATGAATTGCTTATTCATTGATTCGTGTCGTGTTACCCTGCCCCTGGACATTACCCTTGTAGTGACATTTATGACTTGTTATAATACATATTCCCCTTGTTTCTATATCCATACTTGTATGTGCACGCGGGCATTTCACGACACCCATATATTCATGCTATCATATACATACATACACCTTTACGTTTGAGTATTTGTTGGATGTTTTGATACCCCTGGGATTTGTCACCTCAGGCTTCGAGACGGACGCATTAGCAGAGCAGGATCAGGGCTAGCCAAAGAGCATTAGTTTAGTATAGGTTTATTTTTCCTTTATCTGTTTTAGTTCACTTTTAGTATGTGAGCCCCTTGTGGAACTAGGATCTATATATCTCTTTTCGGATCTTGTATTTCGTATTACGAACCTATTGTTTTTGGTAGATCGTTATTTGAATCTATTATTATTTTGTAGACCCGGCATTTGTATTCTTTGTGGTTTAATGCAGCATGATTATTAGTGTTATCATTTCTGTTTATTAGATATTATCGTTACAAGTATAGTTTAGAAGCCTTAATGTAACAATGGAAGGATGATTCCTTACCATAGGTAGCATGGATGGCCTTCGTTACTCTCCATATTCCCGTATACTGGGAAGCGGGGCATGACAATATTGAAAGATGTAGACAAGTCTGCGAATGCAGAAAAGAATGGCAAACATAGAGACTTCAATTGAGGTGGAGTTGCAGGATTCTCAGAGACAAGATGAAGACACCAATACACCTACAGTGATTGTGGGTGTTGAGGTGAACCATAAGCCCGAGGCAAAAGATCATCACCAAACCCATAAGAACCAAAAGCAGGATACTATAGCGCTTCGCAGGCCACAGAGGCCACGTCGTGTACCAATTAGATATGGATGAGATGAGAATGAAGTTTCTTTCACATTAGTCATAGAGAATGGTGATCCAGATGAATACAAAGAAAGCCATGTATCATGATGATAGTAGCAATTGGCCAGTGGCTATGACGGAGGAGATAAATCTCTCAGGAAGAACCAGACGTGGAGATTGGTAGAGCTACCATAAGGAAAGAAAGCTATAGGTTGTATATGAGTATTTCGAAAGAAAGAAGGAGGATAGTATAATGCCAGATTAGTGGCTAAAGGATTTACCCAAAAGGAGGGGGTTGACTATAATGAGATATTTTCTTCTGTAGTCAGGCATACTTCAATCGGAGTTTTACTGGAGATGGTAGCGGAGCACAACCTTGAGTTGGAGTAGATGGATGTGATAACAGTGTTTATGCATAGAAAGTCAGAGGAGACCTTATACATGTAACAACCGGAAGGATTCGTTGAGCCGGGAAAGGAGTCATATGTATGTGATCTCAGATAGTCATTGTATGGGTCAAAGCAATCTCCAAAGCAGTGGTATAAAATGTTCGACACATTCATGATTGGGGCCGGTTACACGAGATGTGAGGCTAATCAATGTGTATACTTCAAGCGCTATGAGGATTCGGCAATATATCTTTTGCTATGCGTCGATGATATGTTGATAGCGGCAAGAAGTATGTACCAGATTGTAGAGCTGAAAGCTCAACTCAGTTCGGAATTCAACATGAAGGATCTCGGTGCAGCACAAAAGATCCTCGGGATGGAGATAGAACAAGACAGAAAAGCAGACACTTTATGGCTATCCCAGAGGAAGTACATTGAGAAGATTCTAAAGCGATTCAGAATGGATGAAGCGGGTTCGGTGAGCACCTCTATCGCCGGCCACTTCAAACTCTCTTCTGAGCAGTATCCATCAAATGAGGAAGAGAAGAAACAAATGTCTCGGATATCGTATACAAGCGCGGTAGGATCTCTTATGTATGTTATGGTATGTATTAGGCCAGATATAACATTCGCTGTGGGCTTGGTAAGTCGTCACATATCGAATCCAGGAAAAGTGCATTGGGAAGTGGTAAAGTGGATTTTACGATATCTCAAAGGCACTCCAGATATAGGTTGCTATTCTAAAATAAAAAGGAAAGTGAATCGAAGGTTTTGGTTGGGTATATGGATGCAGACTATGCGGGTGATCGCGATGGTCGACTACTGGATATATATTCACTATGATGGGTGGATCCGTTAGTTGGAGATCAACATTACATGATATAGTAACGTTGTCAACAATAGAGACAGAGTATGTAGCAGCAGCTGAAGCATCTAAAGAAGCTAGGAGGATTAGTCAATGAGTACGAGTTTGATTGTTCATGTACTCCAATCTTTTGTGACAGCCAAATTGCCATTCATTTGGTGGAAGGTCAGACTTTTCATAGTCGAACAAAGCATATAGAGATTCGTTATTATAAAATTCGAGAGTGAAGGACACGCAAGCAGGTGGAGTTGATCAAGATCAGCAACAAAAAAATCCGGCAGACATAATGTCTAAGACGGTTCCCATAGCGAAGTTTAAGGAAGCCTTGACCTTCGTACAGATTCTTCGTCATTAAGATGAAGGGCGGCCCGAGGAAGGGGGCTGCGGATGGAAGAGAAAATGGATTTTAGATAGAAGATGTTGAATACGCGTGAAGGCTTATGTAAACAATTTTAAGGTTCGGCGTGTTGGATGCATGCCAAGGTGGAGCTTGTTGAGATTTGTCTTGCATCAAATCTTTTAGGAGAGGAAGTTAAAGATTTAGATTATATCTAAATTTAAATTGTTAGTTGAATAAGTTAAATTAAGAATCATATTTAAATTTAATAACGATTTGATAAAATCTTATTTAATTTAAATGCATTCCTAATTGGATTAAGATTAGGAAAAATCTTAATAAGGTTAAAATCTTTTCATCTATTTAAGAGATGTAATGGAGAGGGTTTGTAAGAGAGTCTCGAAAGTTGTAAATCTCTTCATTCCTTAAAATAATTAAATTCTTTCTCTTCGTGTGGATCAGGCGATTTCGATAAATCACGTAAATCTTTGTTTTTGATTTAGTTTTGTTGTGTAATTATATTTATCACCAAGAAAGAATTTTAATTGTTGTTACGCTTCCACAAAGCAGCGCATATTGAAATAAAATTCCTAACCGTGTAAAGTGCATGTTCTTCAAACTCGGAATTTCTATATGAAAAAATCACAAACTTAAAAACATACTCAAATTTTTTTCAAGTCTACAAGGGCATAGCCCAAAATGGTGGAGCTTTCAAAAGTCCCCACCCCTTTATCATTCCTTGTCATCAAACACCTCCCCCAAGCTATCCAAATTCCAAAAGGAACTAATAATAAACCCAAGCTCACAACTCTACACAAAGTCCCCACCTTCTCTCTTTTTATTCTCTCTCTCTCTCTCTCTCTCTCTCTCTCTCACCCCCACCTACCCTTTTTGGCCAAACCCCACATTGTAAATGTCCACTCCAACTTGGGAATAAAGAGAAGTTGCCAGGGGCATTTTGGTCATTTGGACGTCGAGGGGGTTGGGTTGGCATGGAGATGGAGCCCCCACAAAGAACCGGAGAACTTGCGTGCAGGGTTTGTCCACTGCATCTGATTGAGATGTGAACAATAGAGAGAGGGGAGAGAGAGTAGGGGGGAGAGAGAGAAATTTGTAGTGAGTGGGGTGAAGTTACTGAAGTGGATGCCTTTCTGGCCTTTTGTTTGTTGTTTGCCTTGTTTGTTTTATCTCAATTTTTCTTCTTCTTCTTCCTTCTTTCTTCTTCCTTCTTCTTCTCTCTTGTTTCTTTATTGGGTTTTGTTCGAATTTTTTGTGTGGGTTTAAAGATAGAAGAGCTGTTAATGCAACCGACCCAAAAAGAATCAATCAAGGCTCTTTCCAATCATAACCACCATTATCACTCCCATGTGGCGAAACCCACCAAAGTTTTGATCTTTTTAGATTCAAGTGGGAAAAAGCTGAGTTGGGTTCTCTCTTGTAGATTTGCTTCCCTCTTGCTAGATTTACTTCCCTCTTGCTTGGGGTCTTGTTTCATGAGTTAAGGTTGGATCTTGGCTTAGATTCCTTCATGGGTTGTTGTTAGATTCACTTGCAAGTGGGTTGAGATCTTGTTTTGGTGCTAAATCTTGGATTTTGTGATGTGGGTATTATTAGTTGGTAGGTTGTAATCAGAAATGGGGGTTCACTTCACTTTGCTTTGCGATCTTTTCTTTTTCCTACTTGAATTTTCTATAAACAGACACAGGCCCTCTATTTAATTTGGCTTGGGTTAGTTAGTTAGAACTATTTGTAAAGGGTTCTATTGGCCTTTTTCTTCTTGATTTCCCTCACTTCTAGCTTATAAAAAGGCAACAGTTTTATGAGCCGCCTTGTGTTTGGACTTGGACCTCTTGTACTTGGTGTTGATGCTATGTTTGTTGCTTGTCTCTGAAATCCCCATGAATTGGTTCATTAATGCTGAAACAATGAAGCAAAGGTCTGGTTTCCTCTATAACAAAAGCAAGTTCTTGCTCGATTTTTCAGAGAAGATCTCATTAAGAGTTTGGAAGAATCACATCTATTGCCATTACTTTGGGTCTAAGAGAATTAGGGAGAATTGGTGGAGGAAGCTGCTGTTCTTGTGGGTGGTGGGTTGGTTCTTGGGATCTCTATGGATATTTTGGTTTATGAATTCTCAGGCGATCGAGAAGAGGAGGGAGACGTTAGCGAGCATGTGCGATGAGCGAGCTCGGATGCTTCAGGATCAGTTCAATGTGAGCATGAACCATCTTCAAGCCTTGGCGATTTTGGTCTCGACGTTTCATCATGCCAAAGAGCCCTCTGCCATTGATCAGGTACCAACTCTTCTTCATTTTGATTGCTTAAGGGTTAAAATTCAATGAGGGGTATTTCTTGTAACTAGTTATTAGCTTAGATTGCATAATTTGTGCCCAAATTATACCGATTCAGTATGATCTATAGTATGATTCTTGCACCATGTCTTGCCCCAGAATGCTCGATTGACTAGGTGTATATGCTCCATTTAGGGCCTCTTTGGCTTTGGAGTTAAGTTAGGATAAACCGGAGTTTTGTAGAATTATCTAAACTTAACTCCAGATTCCAAACTATACCGTGTTCGGCTTGGAGTTTGGATATCTGAGTTATCTAAATAAAAGTTGAGATAGAGAGTCATATGAAGTCCAACCCAACCTTGTTTCTAAACTCCCAAAAATGAGAATTGCACTCTTATGGGAGTTTAGATAGATTCACTACGGCACTTTTGGAGTTGATATAATCATATAAGTATATAACTCCAAAGCCAAACACGCCACCAAAGTTAATTTTTCAAGCATAGAGGTAGAGGCAAGAGCCTTGCAAAACAAGAGTTCACATAACCTATACCTCCATTAAAAAAATAAATTAACTCAACTCATGCTAACTCCAACGCTAAACAGGCCATTAATTTCTTATATTGGGTGCATGGTGTGAAGTTTCTTTTATAATATAGAGAAACCACCACTTTGTTACCTCATAGTGCTTGATCTTGAGAAATACATTGATTTGGTTCTACTATCTCTTAGTCTCTCTTATTCTACACTAGAGGGTGCAAGGTTCTTACATCTTAATTAATTGCGACTTTGTGAGTTTGTGTCATTGTAATGATGCTAGTTACTCTATGAAATTGGTCCATAAGCATTTGATGATGTTGTAACGGATCTTTGGAGTCAGAAAAGGGAAAATGTATCTATGATATATGACATTAAAAAATTCATTATTCTTTGTGGATGTGACCCCTTTGGGAATCAAACCGGTGGCCGCTCACTTTGGAGAAGAAAGTTTTACTGCAAGAGCTATGCTCATTTGGCCATAATTAAAATTAATGTTAACTTCTCTTTAGCATTTCTTATTCTCCGTTTAGTTGCATGAAGCTCCTTAATGTGATATTTGCTTAATAGTTTAAATTACGAAACTTACAATGCCCATGAATTCTTGTTAATGTTTACTTCTCTTTAGCATTTCGTAAAGCTCCTTAATGTGATGTTTGCTTAATAATTTAAATTGCCAAACTCACAATTCCCATTAATTCTTGTTAAAAAGAAACTGATGCTAAAAAATTAATTATATGGAAGAAAAACCCCTGATACTATTTCATTATCTAAAAGCTTAATTATATAAAAAAATAATTATATGGAAGAAATGTTTATATTCAACATTTCCGGTCATTATTGTTCCAAATATGATTTTAATACCATCAAAAAGTTTCTGCCAGTATTGTACCAAAACTCCAAAGTTATGATGAGAATTGAATAAAATACTTTTGAGCTCAATTTGAAGAAAAAAACACGAATAACAAATATTTACTCAATGGGCAGATGACCTTTGCAAGATATGCAGAAAGAACTGCTTTCGAAAGGCCATTGACAAGTGGTGTAGCCTATGCTGTGAAGGTGTTGAATTCTGAAAGAGATGAGTTTGAGAAGCAACAAGGATGGACTATAAAGAAAATGGATTCACAAGACCAACCTCCTGCTCGTGAGGACGATTTAGCCCCTGAGGTCCATGAGACTTCACCAGTAGACGAAGAGTATGCCCCTGTCATCTTTGCCCAAGATGCATATAAACATGTTATATCTTTCGATATGTTGACTGGAAAGGTGAAGATTTTGTTTTATCCTTTGCATCTTCTTACCTGTAGGCAATGCATGAGATTAGAGAATTCTCAAGTTGATTAGATAAAAAAAGAACATCCGTTTCTTGCATAAATTTATGTCTTTTTTAACATGTGAAACAAGAAGTAAGAAAGCACCTTTGGAGCTAGAATTCTTTTTGGGTTAATTGCATAAAACTCACTGTAAATTACCCTATACTATACCCCTCAAGTTTTTTGTTAGTGTGAACGCCTTCTTTGCTCTTCAACCAAACCCTAAAAAACATTCAAAATCAACTATAAATAATCCCCTAATTTAACACCAGGACTTGTTTGTATAGTTTAGTGTTGAATTTGTGTGTTTTTTAGGATTTTGGTTGATGAGCAGAAATTTGTGCTGATGTACTTAATTGTATTTTTGTGCCAAAAAATAGCATTCTTATGATGCGGTAAAGTTACTACATCATGTAAATTATTTCTTAATCTGCGGATATTGACACTTATTATGATGTTGTAAATTATTAAATCTTTTATTCCTCAGTACCTGTATGTGCACCATAAGTCCATAACTCCTCTGTCGGTGCAGTATGCATTTATATTATGAATTTAATTATCATGTTGATCCTGCGCTAGCTAATTAACTCATCTAGCGATCTACAAAAGAAATGAATGAGATCACCGATCTAAGAAAGCAATTTCACCATACACAGGAAGACCGCGACAATATACTACGAGCTAGAGCATCTGGCAAAGGGGTCCTCACTGCTCCCTTTCAGCTCCTAAAGTCAAAGCGCCTCGGCGTTATTTTAACGTACGCTGTCTATAAATCAGAACTTCCTTCTAATGCAACTCCAACGGAGCGTATCCAAGCCGCCATTGGGTGAGCAACATAAGTTTATATGTAACTTTCATTATTCATTTTAATTGCATATATCACCCTGTCAAGAACCACTGTACCCAAAAGCTTTAGCTGTTTGGTTGTGGTATATCAATCTTAACATAGCAAGAATACTGCACTCATTGAAAATTTCAATAATGTTTTTAAATCTTGTTTAGCTATTTAGGTGGAATCTTTGATATAGAGGCGTTGGTGGATAAGTTGCTTCACCAACTTGCATGCAAGCAATCCATTATGGTGAATGTTTATGACACCACTGATCCTTATGAACCAATCAGTATGTATGGTTCGAATGTGACGCGCAATAGTATATATCATGACAGCACTCTCAACTTTGGGGATCCATTGCGGAAACATGAGATGCACTGCAGGTAAAAATAAGTTCACATTATGTGACAAAGTTTCTTAGTATGCAAAAATTTATTATTTATTCCATAGTAGTTGTTGTTAGTTGAATAAAAGATTAAAATCGTATTCCACCCCTGCTTTATAATTTGTAGATGAATATTGGAGCATGTAACCATGAAATAATGTTCAAATTTTCAATTAATTAGTATCATCCTAGTCAATTGATCAATAATGATGATAATTGTTGTTATTGCTTCTATCTTATTATTACCGACTTTAACATGATTTTTTCTGTGCACTATAATGTAGGCATATTATATTTACTAAATTTTTCCAAATTTCCTAATTGTTGGAAATCCATTATTCCATATAATCCCCGGTTGATTTTACCAAATCCTCAATGATTGAATCCATATATGTTTGTAATCATTATGGAGACTTAGGATAAATGTGGCTTCATAGTGACTAAATTGAATTATATTTATTACAGGTTCACACAAAAGCCGCCATTGCCATGGCTTGCAATAACAACATCAGTTGGAACCCTTGTGATTGCATTGCTAATTGGATATATATTTCATGCAACGGTCAACCGAATTATTAAAGTTGAAGATGATTACCACAAGATGATGGAGCTCAAGAAACGAGCAGAAGCAGCAGACGTTGCAAAGTCCCAGGTGAATTTTCATTAATCTTGATGTTTTAATTATTTTCCCTTTTTTTTCTTTTGGTTCAAGCCAAAGTTCATGACCATATAGATTTTCACAAGTTTGGTTTATGCTCTAAATTATTTTTCTTGGCTTTGTAGTTTTTGGCGACCGTATCTCATGAGATCAGAACTCCCATGAACGGTGTCTTGGGTAAGGCTTAGAAGCATATGCACATAGAGTAGTTCCATAAATTAATGATATTTGGAGTACCCCCCACCCCCACCCCCACCCCGACATATAATTAACTTGATTTTAGCTTCCGATATGTGTCTAGATCCGTGTATGGTGCAATTATTGTTTTGCCTTTTGTTCTAAAGTTGCGAGTTTGAAAGTAGAGTAGTGTTACTTGCATCATGCACAAATAATATTATTATTATATATAGGACATGCTTTGGTCTAATTTAATATATTTAAAACTTTTGTAGGTATGTTGCAATTGCTTATGGATACTGATCTGGATACAACACAAGAAGACTATGTGAGAACAGCTCAAGCTAGTGGGAAAGCTCTAGTATCAATTATAAATGAGGTACTAGATCAGGCAAAAATTGAATCTGGAAAGCTGGAGCTTGAGTCCGTCCAATTCGATTTGAGACCGCTTTTAGACGATATCTTGTCACTCTTCTATGGAAAATCTCAAGAGAAAGGAATAGAGGTAAACATATAGACTCCAGTATCCTGTCTCCATAAAAATGTTATTAGGTTCTCTATAATTTACTTTTTTTCAAAAAAAAAAATTGCTGGTGTAGTTGGCCGTGTATGTCTCCGATCAAGTCCCTGAGTCTTTGATTGGTGATCCGGGTAGAATAAGGCAAATCATAACAAATCTCTTGGGGAATTCAATTAAGGTAATCACATTTATAGCCTTTTCCAATAGTAAATGTTAATTCAGGATCAAAATTTGTTACGTTTATTTTTCCTTTTTTGTTTCAGTTCACAGAAAAGGGTCATATCTTTATAACGGTTCATCTCATTGAAGAAGTGATGACCTATTCAATAGAGGTCGAATCCGGAGCTAAACCTATATATTCTTTGAGCGGGTACCCGGTTACCGATAAAAAACGTAGTTGGGAAAAATTTAAGATATTCAACCAAGATGCTTTGGGATTCCAACACTCTTTCTCTTCGTCATCTTCAGATTTAATAAATCTCGTCATATCGGTAGAAGACACTGGGGTAGGGATTCCTCGAGAAGCTCAATCTCGAGTCTTCACGCCATTTATGCAAGTAGGCCCTTCAATTGCTCGAATTCATGGGGGCACTGGTATCGGCCTAAGCATTAGTAAGTGTTTGGTTGGCCTAATGAAAGGAGAAATTGGATTTGTGAGCGAGCCACACATTGGTTCGACCTTCACTTTTACAGTTGCTCTTTCAAGAGCAAATTCTATTAATAAGTCAAAGGCGTCCGAATTTCAAGGGATGAAAGCATTAGTGATCGATCATAGACCCGCACGTGCTAAAGTTACAGAGTATCATCTTCAAAGAATTGGGATTCAAGCTAAATTAGCCGTTTCAATTAACCAGATTCTTCCGAGAATTAAAAACGGATCTTTGGCTGTGAAAATGGTTCTTGTTGACAAGGAGACTTGGGTCAAAGAGATCGACCTGTGGCCTCATTTTATGTTGATGTTAAGAAAGGCCGACAAAGACTCTTCTGATGTCCCAAAAATTTTTCTTCTTGCAAATCCTTCTAGCGCTACCAAGAAAGAGTCTATAAGCTGTATGGAGTATATCTCTAGTGTAGTTATGAAGCCCCTTAGAGCAAATATGTTAATTACTTCTCTTCAACGAGTCATGGGCAATGGGGATAAAGATGTAAGTCGAAATGGGCAACCAAGTTTATCATTGAAAGGTCTTCTTCATGGGAGGAAGATACTAGTTGTGGATGACAACATAGTGAATCTTAGAGTGGCTGCAGGAGCTTTGAAAAAATACGGAGCTGAAGTAACTTGTGCAGATAGTGGAAAAAAAGCAATTGTTATGCTCAAGCCACCACACGATTTTGATGCTTGTTTCATGGACATTCAAATGCCAGAGATTGACGGGTATGGCTATTGCTCGTTAGCATTCTATTATACGAAAGCAATGGTTTTTTTTTTGTGGAAAAAGAACAGGATCAGAAAACAAGTTGGATATGCTTTCAAACATCTACACATATCTGCATTTCCAAGCTATATTTTCTTTCTTTGCTGTATTTGAAACTAATTGAATCTATAGAGTTCAGATAATTGGATTTAGGGCCCTGGACTCAATTAGCAATGGGTTTGGGTCCCTAGGCTTAAAAAACTTGGCCAAACTGTCTAATACATACTTTTCATGTGTTAGGATCCCTTCAAAATTTCAAGCATTTGACAGATTTATTAAAAACCCGTAATGCCCTCCTCTATCTCTCCATGTGCCCCACATGTTCACATCACGTCTGTTGAAAAGTTTTTTCAAACCGCGCATTTTTAACTACTAGTTATAACAGTTAACTTTCACGAATAGCAATTAACTGCAATATTAACACCTACATATATCATTTAACTCCTACATTTACCGTAAATTTACCAGTTAATATCTACATATATCATTTAACTACTACATTTACCAGGAAACTATTACATCTATATATCGGTTAGTTACTACCGCACCAACGAGAGTAATAAAGAAGGTTGGTAAAGAAAGAAAATGAGTAATGAAATAAGTATAGAGGATAGAAGTGTTTTTTTTAGAGTTAAATATCTATGATTGGATGTAATTTGGAGGGAATAAGACATAATATTTTGGAGTGTTCAGGTTTTTCTCGAAATTAATTATGTAAAACATAAGTAATTCAAATGCAGCAGTTATCCAGTTATATGTGCTGCACTTCGCTAAAATGTAGTGGTTTAGTTGGACCCACATTTTTATTTACTGAGGATGGCGTGTAACGGATATTGTAAAATACAAAGCGGCCGGTGTATACTAGGGTCCTAAAATCAATTTTGTTTGGTCAAAAGAGAGATTGTCACAACTTTTTTTGGGCAGGGGCCCATTACTTTTTGGCAAGGTTCAAGAATTCGGTTTCGGTTTCGGTCTCGGTCTCTCATAATTTTATGAGTCTCACTGGGTTTCGACTAGTTTCGCTAATCTCGGTTTGGGTTTCGGTATCGACGGTAATACTACATAAGTGTAGATATATTAAATACTTAAATTTATGACTCTATATTACAAGGCAATAATTCTAGTGTTTAAAAATCCAGCCATGATGCAAAATATATTGAAAAATGTACTTAGACAAGTATTAATATATGGTTCAGGTTCACTTTTTTATGGTTTTTTAACAACGAAGGCCTATAATGATCACAATGACAGTAAAAATGGTATAAAAAAAATAAGTTTTTAAAGGTTTCAGCCGAAACGATATTGTATGGTTGGTTTCATATCAATTTCGTGTTTCGTATCGGTCTTCACCGAAACCACCACGTATCGGTGGTTTCAGCCGAAACCTCGAACCTTGCTTTTTGGGTCTAGGGACCTAGATCCATTTTCCCAAAAATTAATCTAGAGTAGAATATAATAGAATAATTAAAATACTCTCATATTCGAATGCCCGTTTCAGATTTCTAACAGAATTGTTATTTTTTAAAGGTTTGAAGCAACTAGAAGGATTCGGGAGATGGAGAACAACGTTGTTGAAAGTATACAACACGGAGAATCAAGTCTAGAAGCTTACAGAAATGTGTTGCATCGGTATATTCCGATATTCGCCATGACAGCAGATGTGATCCAAGCTACTCATGAGGAGTGTTCACAATGCGGAATGGATGGCTACGTATCAAAGCCATTTGAAGCAGAACAACTTTATGAGCAAGTGAAAGAGTTTTTTCTCTCTACTGAGAACTGCTGAGTAAATGTTGTATGATGGTGAAGGGCATTGACATGAGAGAGCTTCTTACATTGCCATCGGGCATCGGATTGACTTTTGAGTTTCTTTGACGAGTAAGCTTCCTTTTCCTCTCTTTAATTTTCTTCCAACACAAAGTATTCCTTTCGGGAATCAGGAGTATTGTGCCAATCAACACTTACGAACAATAAGGTATGATATGGTGAAAAAATTTTAAAGAAAGAAGATGGGTAGGCAGAGGTTAACTATTTGTTCAAGAACTGAGGGAGGTTCTGTCAATAATTTAAATAGGGCCTTGATTACACTACCAACACTAATGGCGTAATCTGACTGATATAACACGTACTATTTTTCGAGTTTCAGGATTGATGCTACTACATGAAGAACCTCTGCTATACCTTAGAATCTTTAAGATCATAAGAAACCCTTCTTGTTGAAATTATTTCCGCTTACGCCTTCTATACTTGAGTAACATGGTAAGTTTTTTAAAACACTAAGTCGTAAGAAGAAATTGTCAGAGACCCTCACTAATAGCAATTCCCAGACAAGAAACACCAAGTAAAAATAAACAAATCTGTCTGGAGACTAAAGGAGTGCTAATATTCTATGCTTTCTTTTTTGTGTGGAAATTTTATGTTGCGTATACTTGACAATCACAAAGCAAAAAACAGACGATATAGAGAAGAGAACAAAGTCCAGGCAAGATAGAAATACGAGTACTAATCACAAAATAAATAGACGAAGGTGAAGCTTTATTAATAATCAAATATCCGGAGGAGTACAAATCGATGGAGACTTACAAATTCCTCTCACAAAATGTTCTCTCTCAAAAAACTATCTCAAAGACATCAATCTCTAGGGTTACAAAATACAACATATATAGTATACTAGAGATAAGTCTAAATAACCAGAGATAAAACTAAATAACTAATTTCCCAACTAATAAATATCCACCTTGCCTTATAGACAAGTCTGAATCTGTTATCTCTTACCTTATAGATAAGTCTGAATCTATGAGAAATCAATAGTGGTCGGAATGGAAGGCATACACAACAAATTTCCACCTTGCATCGCATTCCACAAACTTCTCCAAAATAATAACAGCTTCACCTTCACCACAAAATCCCTAAAGGGCTCAATGAGCACAACGCATTTCAATAAAGTTCAAGCCATGCTCAAACTTAACAATCGAAAAAGACTTCGTCAACATGTCGGCCGGATTATCCGTTGTGCCAACCTTCACAATAATCTTTTCTTTCTCAACAGGTTTCTGAACAAACCAGTATCTCACATCCATGTGCTTCGTCCTATCATGATGCATTTGATCCTTCGTCAAGTGAGTAGCGTTTTGGCTATCACAATAGACTATTATGGTATCCTTTGGAATACCAACTTCCGAAAATAACCCCTTCAACCAGATCGTTTTCTTAACGGCCGCAACGATTATACACTCCACCGTCGTATACAACGCTACCATAGGTTGTAATGAAGCACGCCAATTGATGGCACATCCTCCCAAGGAGAATACATAACCGGTGATCGATCAATATCACCCGCATAATCGAAATCGTTGAATCCAACCAAACCAAACTGTCGTTCCTTCCGAACACCAACCCTACGTCAAACGTATCTCGTAGGTATCATAGTATCCATTTCACTACATGTCAATGGTCCTTACTAGGAGAAGCCATATAGCGACTAACAACACGAACATGTGAAATGTCGGGTCGTGTACAAACCATGGCATACATAACGCTACCCACCACACTCGCATATGGAACATTCGACATATATCTAATCTCACTCTGTTTGCGGTGATGAATAAGCTGAAAGTTTAAAATAAGCTGCCAACGGAATACTTACAGATTTAGCGTCTGTCATACCGAAACACTCCAAAACTTTCTTAGCGTATCGTTTTTTAGACAAGTACAGCTTTCCTCCTTTGCGATCTCACCTGATCTCCATACTAAGTATTTTCTTGGTCGCTTCCAAATCCTTCGTCTCAAACTTGTTTTTCAACTGTTCCTTTAAAATCTTAATATCAATCATATATCTTACTCCTATCAATATATCATCAACATAGAGTAGCAAATATATGAAAGAACTATCGGCGAGCTTTTTTGAATATACACAACCGTCGTTCATACTTCTCGTAAACTCTATTTCTTTCATGAAAGAGTCGAACTTCTTATACCAACGTCTAGGTGACTGCTTCAAACCGTAGAGTGACTTTTCTAGCAAACAAACGTGGTCTTCTTTACTTTCGACTTTGAAACCT
Source organism: Agapanthus africanus (assembly GCA_030015575.1). Taxonomy (NCBI): domain Eukaryota; kingdom Viridiplantae; phylum Streptophyta; class Magnoliopsida; order Asparagales; family Amaryllidaceae; genus Agapanthus; species Agapanthus africanus. The sequence continues at coordinate 363,750,612 of JASDDO010000004.1, forward strand.
TTGGGCTGTTGCATGTAGATTTTCTCTACCAAACCACCGTGCAAGAATGCGATCTTCATATCGAGCTGCCCAAACTCTAAATCTTGCATAGCTACCAAACTGAGCAAGACACGTATAAAGGTGTGTTTAACAACCGGAGAAAATACCTCAGTGAAATCAACTTCCCGTACCTGTGAGTAACCTTTAGCTATCAACCACATTTTGTATCTCGTATCAACCGAATCTTGCTCACCTTCTTTCTTCTTGAAAATCCACTTGCAGCCAATTATCTTCTTTTCTCCTTCGGGTTTCACGAGCTTCCAAGTTTGGTTCTTATGAAGAGACTCAATCTCTTCATTCATACCGACTAGCCAACGAGCTACTTCATCGGATGAGATGATTTCTTTATGGCTTGTTGGCTCGCTATTATCAACTCTCTCTGTAACATATAGCGCACATGCCACTAGATCATTGTAACCATACCTCCCGCTGTGGCGGGCTAATGTCCATTCTCTGTCGATCACGAGCGAGCAAATACTCCTCATCATGGGACTGTTCATCTTGAGATTCTTCAAGCGGTGGTGACGAAGAGATCTCCTGCGAACCCGAGCTCTTACCGACCTTAATATCAACTTTCGGCTCATCCTTCGAATCATTTTCAACTGGAGATTTCTTGTTCGGCTTCAACATAGCAGATTCATCAAAAGTCACATCTCTGCTAATCATAAATTTAGACTATTTTGGATCCGAACACCACAACCTATATCTCTCAACACCGGTAGCATAACCAAGAAATATATATTTCTTCGTTCGATGATCCAATTTGCCTTCACGGCAATATGCATAAGCGGGGCAACCAAACACCTTAAGTGTTGAATAACCAGCGTGTTTTTCCGACCATACCTGCTTCAGTGTCTTACAACCTAGCGATATAAGATGTAATCGATTCACAATATAACACATATTTATCGCTTCTGTCCAAACCTCCTTTCCGAGTCTTGCGTTAGATAACATGCACCACGCTTCTCCAAAAGAGTCCGGCTCATTGGCTCCGCAACTCCATTCTGCTATAGTGTATGGACAACGGTATAATACCGAACTACTCCTTCATCTTTACAGAAATTGTTGAAATCTCCACCGCAAAATTCCAGCCCGTTGTCCGTCCTCAGTCTTTTGATCCGCTTCTCTGTCTGCTTCTCAAGCAATGTCTTCCATTGCTTGAATATAGTATACATATCACTTTTGTACTTCAAGAAGTAGATCCAAACCTTTCTCGAAAAATCATCAATGAAGGTAAACAAATACTTGGCACCGCTTCCTTTAGAAGCAATTGGAGAGGGTCCCAACAAATCCGAATGGATATAATCAAAAGTACCTTTTGTGTTGTGCATAGCCGAACTGAAGCCAACACGTTTCTGTTTCCCAAAAACGCATTATTTACAGTACTCCTGCTTCGTCGTCCCACTAAGTAGACCCTATTTCGACAACTCTGTCATACCTCTCATATGTCCGAGCCTCATGTGACATAATTTGGTAGTTTCCCAATCTGTCATAAATTCGGATGATGAAATAACCGTCGATCCGGTAGTTGTCAAACCTGCAACGCATATAAGGACCCCTTCTTTGAGTCCTACATAACAACTAGAGCATTTTTGGTTACCTTCAAAACTCTACCTTTAACGAAAAATTTGTTACCCTTGTCGTTGAATGCCACCTAAAGAGACGAGGTTCTTCAAGTTAGGTGCGTGCCTGACTTCCGTCAATGTCCTTACAACACTATCGAATCTTGATTTGGATTGTCCATTTGCCAATAGCTCGGCATGAGCTCGGTGGAAGTCAACTCCTTGTTGATCTTCTCTTTGTTCATCAAATTCTTCTTAACATCCTTGAATGAGATTGTGTCACGTCTATAAACTATAGTGTCACGGAAGTGCTTATAAGGTGTCAATGAACACAATAAGAGAAGAGTTTGATCTTCATCATCAATCTTAATGCCGATTTTACCAAGATCTATAATGATCGAATTAAACTTACCAACGTGAGATTTTATTGGAGAGCTTTCTGACATACGAAGTGTATAGAGATGTTGCTTCAATAGGAGTCGATTCGTGAGAGATTTCCTTAAATATAACTTCTCCAATTTATTCCATAAATCAGCCGCCATTCTCTCCATCAAAACTTCTTGTAAAACTTTGTCAGACACAAATGGATAGCCGTGAGGGCCATTTCATACACCTCCTCCCAAGGTTACTCCGTTATAGTGGAAGGTTTTTTATCCTTCCAATGAATCGCCTTCTTCAAATTATTTTAAAATCAAAACAGCAACCATACGGACCTACCACAAACAGAAAATCATATTTCCATCGAACTTCTCGATATTGAACTTCATGATTGTCGGAGACATGATGTGAGATCAAAATCAAAATATCTTGAGCACTAACAAACCCTAAAACTTTAAAATCATGATCTAAGAAAGTGGGTAAGAGGACGTAGTTGTCGTTACCCACCGTTAATCTAGATCGTAAAATTAAAGATCCGATGGTTCAACCAAAAATCTCACAAACAATAGCTCTGATACCAGTTTGTTGCGCATACGAGACAATCACAAAGCAAAAAACTAACGATATAGAGAAGAGAACAAAGCACAGAAAAGATAGAAATACTATTAATAACCACAAAATAAATAGATGAAGACGAAGCTTTATTAATAATCAAATGTCCGGAGTACAAATCGATGAAGAATTACAAATCCTTCTCACAAATAGTTCTCTCTCAAAAAACTATTTTAAAGGCATCAATTTTTAGGGTTACAAATATACAATATATATAGTATACTAGAGATAAGTCTAAATAACTCGAGATAAATCTAAATAATTAATTTCTTAACTAATAAATATCCACCTTGCCTGTAAATAAGTCTGAATATGTTATCTTTTGTCTTGTAGATGGGTCTGAATCTATGGGAAATCAATAGGGATCGAAATGGAAGGCATACACAACATTTTACATTTTACAGACGGTAGAAAAAAATGCCTAAATAGTAAAACGTGCTGATTCTATGCTTTTGCAAAATTATACGTTTTACAGATAGTAGAAAAGAGACATAAAAAGTTGAAGCAAAGGCTAAGCAACTTCATGACTATCAAATAAAAATTGATGATATACTCTCAGAAACCCAATCTGATCAAGTTCTTGTGCATTAGAATTTAGAATACCTTCATTTAGTTCTCAACCTAACGCAGGTGCCCCTATAGCCTAATGGTAAAGCCTCTTTGCAGCTGAGCAAAAGAGGTCTGGAACCCCACTTGCATCAGGCTATGGCCTAATATTCCCAAAGGGGAGGGGGGGATTCTCGACCTAATAACTTTACTCATTCCCAGCTGATTTTCCCATGTGTTCTCATCTTGCAGGGATGATACATGGCACTAGTGTCTCTCCTCGTTTTAGGACATCTGAAGAGCTCAGTGGTCGAAGAATTGCTCTCTGTCATAGTGAGAAAAGAAGCTCCTTGTGCTGAAATCATACACATTGTAAAATAGTTGAAGTTTGAGCTTTGGAAGAACCCCTTTGTAGAATTCAAGGAGTGTACAGCGATTTCTGTTTGTTCATATGTTTCATTTATTTGTTTGATCTTGTGATAATACAAGCATTCATTCAGTACTGAACAAATGCGTGGTTGTAAAAAGTTACAATAGAGTAGTCTTGATGCAATTCCAGTGAGTTTTTGCCCCCAAAAATGATTGTGTATAATTTGTCGGTACAATTTCCAAAACCTTGATCAGCTGCTGAATTCATGGCTTCTGCTAAACTATCGTTCATGTTGCTGAGAGTTCATGACAACCGGTGTGTATCTAATACCTTTGCATTAAGCCAATTTTGCAACGAAAGCCAAGGTCTGCTTCAACAACACTGCAGCAACCTGAAAACCGAAATCTGAAGCAGATACCTAGCAAGCATACCCAATAGAACATGCTTAATTTCAAGGTGTACAAGGACTAAGCACATATACTCATTCTACATATCAAAACGGCAGCACCTTGCTTGCACAACCTGTCCAGTCTGTTCACAAAATGAAAAATTAAGATAACAATGAAATTTACTCGGCAAATAAACAGCTTATCTTCCACCCTTAGAAAAAACAAGGGAAATCACCACAACAATAATCTTCCACCCAGAAATCAAATTGGAGCAAGGTCAACAAACATTCAGTTTCTCTTGATGCATCAATCAAAAAGTTTATAGTATTTATGCATCACAATTACCTCAATGCCGAATGATTTCTAGTTGTTACATTGTTCCAACCTGACACAAAAGCAACATACTCTCCAACCGGAGTACTTAATACAACAACAATCCATCTAAAAGATCACCTTTTCTTGAACCCGTATTTTTTGCGCTCATAAAAGAGATCAGTCTTCGCACTGCCAAGATTAACAATCTTAGGGCACCCATCACGATCCTTCTCCTGCTGCGTGCACTCCTTACAATAGTAGGCGTCGGAGATGCCCACCCCACCACAGATGACGCAGCGACCTTGGAAAGAACCATAGTTGCATTCATCGCAGACCCTCACAAGCGTGCATGGCCGCACGTATGAGTCACAGATTACACACTTGCCGTCACACTTCTCGCACAAACGCCCGATGGCTATTCCTGGTTGCTTACGGCACATGATCAGATCGGGATGGTGCTTAGCCATTGCTCTTCTCCCTTAAGTGCTAGTTATGCAGGTTTGTCTGCAATCAAAGACAAAATACCTTTCTCGTCAGTGAAAGTATCTTCATATAAAATGGCAAAAGCAATGGCAATGGGAATGAAAAAGATGCAGTATCGAAATAAAATTAAAGCTGATAATAGATCTCAGATGATAGCGTCACTGAAATATGCCTTATGACTAATGAAAGATGAAAAGCTCAAAAGCACTTATTTGCACGCACGGAACATTAGTAACTCATAACAAATTAACAAGCAAGTAAGAGAACAAACATAAGTATATGAATAATGATAGAGTTGTAAGTCTAAAAGCCATACTTCAAATTACATCTATGCAACTCAATAAGGTTAGTGGGAGATAGCCAAGAAATTATGACAATCAAAGAAAATGATCCTGCACCGAACATCTAATAAGCAGCAAATAATGGTAAGATAATAAGCGATCGACGCAAATGACCTCTTAGTAAGTTACAAACAACATATATAAGCTTTTTCATTCACTTATCAGCTAGCCCTACTGCATTACATGATTAATCATTTGCTTTTGCTTAGAAACAAACAAACAAATCTCAGATTCATTTTTAGTCTGCAACCTTCCAACCATTATCAAGGTTTATTTGTGTTATCAGGATCCGCTATGAGGCCATGCTTGAGAAGGAAATTAAGGTCTCTAATTGTTTCCAACAATTGAATATACAAAAGTTGATTACAATGGAGGATCATAATTGAGTTGCAAATTGGATTTACAAAACATTATTAACTAAAAGAAAGCTGAAGGGAAACAAGGAAAAGAGAGGAAGGGAAGAAACTAAGAAAGAGATATGGGAAAGGGAGAAAAGAGAATCAGCTAACCATTTTCGGCCTACATCTCCCACCACTGAAGCTCCTAAAATCCCTTGAGTTGTCGATATTGCAAGGAGGGTGAGGGTACACCATAAAAGTTGTTTATGTAAATCGTTAAAATGACCGCCACTTAACACTCGAAATTTATATATCTAGACATAAATCAATTGTAAATATATATATATTTTTTTAATATCAACCCCTAGCAAAATTATGAATATACAAGGAATAACTATAGTCTTTCCAAATAATAAACAAAAGGCTTAATAGGCAGACCTACAATTTAACAGAATTTACATATGAATCCTCAAAATTAAAAAGTACACTCTCAAAAATTAAGTCTTGAATAAATTAAACATAGCAGAACAATTCTTTCTAATGATTTACAATTGTAATCTACACATGACACCAGGCACCATAGAAGATTATACTAAAGTACTGATGTTGCACAAACACATCAATCAAGATGTATTTAAAGAGTCGACACTTGACCACATGGAGGGTGAAGAAAGGCATTAAGAGGCTAAAGGCGTATGTTTATTCATTTCTCACTATTTTATTATGTTTCAAATTTAAAAATAGAAGAGATGAAGACCCAATATCCAACCTAATTTCCAGCCTCGTTGATAAATAAGCATTCTACAAAGGAGACCTCATTATATTCACCATTACATTATGGAACAAGCAAAAAACAACTTTTCTCACTTGAGTTTTGTCAAACCACCGAGCATAAATTCTGCTAATAAAACATTATACATTAAATGAATAAAACATCTAAAGCTAAGTCATATGCAGAGAATTAGCTTTTGGTTACCTTTAGAAAAGCTTCAAATCCTGAAAAGAAATATTGACATTAAAGATCTATAAGAAGTCTACTGCTTCCTTTTTAACTCCTAAAACGTCCTAATACTATATATCTCTTTGTCCTTTACATAAAATCTGAAATTTTAGAGTAGAACTTATACTTCAAATTGTGAGTAGGAAACAATTCTCACTTAGATCAAGAGACAACTTCTTATCTTGATGAATTCATATGCTTTAATTATTAGCTTAAAAACAAATCAAAGCCATAATGGTACATGTTGCACATATTCCTTTGATTATGCTTGTGACCAGGTTCTGAACAGTTATTGGATTAAGCGACTTGCATTTTGAATTGAGTAGAATAATGTGAACTCTAAGGTACATCTTTCTGTGTATATTTATAAATCGCATAAGCATCATCAAGCCTTTATCCCCGAGCAGTGTTGTCAGTTTCATACGAAACACGAAATGTATCATACGAAACAAGGACAATTCGATACAAATCGCAAGTCTGTATCGGGTTACTAATTTATCGGTCAATCCATATTTTGAATCGTACGAAACGAAACACGAAACACACGATACGCTATTTAACCATTAAAATGCATAGCGGGTCGGATATATGTTTAAACCCTGCTTGGTTATATCAAATTATTAATCTAGACGGGCAATTTAACCATTAAAATGCATGTTGACGAGGAAGAAGAGTTCGTTGAGAGTGAAAACGATGAAGATGCAGCGAATGAGAGTGATTGATCAATTGGAGAAGACAATTTTTTTGCAGCGTCAGCTTTATTTGCTAATGATATTTTAGTTATGAATTATAAAACTTATTATGCTTTTGTTTATGAATTATCACATATGGATGAATATTTTGGATTGTTTTAGTATTATTTGATTATCAAATGAGTTTGTGTGATTTATATGTATGTATTTGCGCAGTTGCAATTCCGAAATTTGTTTTAGTTTATATTTGGCTCTATGTTGCTAATTTGATTGTTTTTAAAATTACAATTGGTTCTATACTTAATTACTTCGTTATTGCAACGGGAAATTTTGTTTCTTACTATACGAAACACTATACGATATATGATACGACAAATAAGAAAACGGAACACAAAACGTATCACGATTTGAGCTTTTCGGGTCGCACAAATCAATTTTCCGCAACTCTCTCCATTGTGATATCCTAGATTAAATGAAAAGGCTAATATATCTATTTAACCACATTCATTTGCTTATTTTGGTCGACCTCTATCCATTGTTCCAATTCTTCTCACAACAGGTGCACTTATCGACCTCCGTTGCGTATGCCAAAGCATCTCAAATTGTTGTCTCTCATTCTTGTCTATCGCTAGGGATGCTATGTCCAATTTCTTATCAATGCAATCATTGCCTATCCCGTCTCTTAAGCACGTCACATCCACTTAAAAATTATTCTCTTAGCAAGATAAGCGAAAGACATGTCCAATTCCAGCCAAGCTATTGTAGATAATGCGATGTAACCTTCCCCTTTAATAAAAAAATCTCATTCATACACATGAAGGAAAACCAATAAAATTTAGCCACGGTTTTTCTTTTTAAATTAGTTATCTTTTTTCCCTTAACAACAACAACAAATTTTCATCCCAAATTTTTGGGATCGGCTATATGAGTCCTTTTCCATTCTTCTCTGTAAATGGCCACTTCCGTTGTTAAATACCAATTAACATGTCATTTTCAATAGCATCTATCCATGTTCGTTTAGGTCTACCCTGCCCCTACCCCTAATAAGGCCAAAAACTACATTTTTGTCATTTTTTTCCAACCAGACATCGACTGGTTTCTGTCGCACATGTCCAAACCATCGCAATCAGTTCTCTCTCATTGTATCCTCTATGGGAGCTACCTTTACCTTGTTAGGAAAACGCCCATTTCTTATCCTATGGTAACAACATAAATTAATATTTTTTTTAAATTTTAACAGGTACATAGGCCCATAGCTAATATATAACATTGGGATGTTGTTCACCCATCAAAATCCTTTCAAAGGCAAAAATATTTATCACCACGACCAATTATGCGTCTGCAAGATCGAGTTCACAAGGCTTGCTTATACTAATACTTATGCCTACCACTTCAAGTTCCAGCCTTCAATTATTTTTCCAAGGATGTAGAGTGAAAATATAACTTATCATCACAATTGATTAATAAAATATTCTAAAATGCTAGCACCTAATTCTACATCCAATCTTTTGGGTCAAAAGAGACCAATTTAAATCAAGAACCCTATACAGAGCAGAGAGTGTAGATAGACTTGAATCTACGGTAAATTTTACGGAAGATCAACAAATCACAAGAAACCCTAATTTTCCATCCCAAAACAAAAGAGAGAGAGAGAGAGAGAGAGAGAGAGAGAGAGAGACACACCTAAAGTTGAGATCTGAGAATGGCCGTTGGTGAGGGAGAGAGCCTCTTGATTTGTTTTGAGGGTTTAGAAGTTTGAGGCGTCGAGGGCTTATATGATTTGGGGTTCTGAGGGAGTTCTAGAAAATTGCACTATTTATTTCATTTTACCTTCCTGGCTTCTAGATAACTCGGCCAAGCCGTAATATTTTTCATCCGAAAAAAAGTTGAGATTTTTAATTTTCAATTACTTAAATTGTGGACATTATAGTGTTTTATGATTAGCTAGATTATGTAACCTGGATACTCCATAAACATAAGCTATCGGTACGACGCTCTAACCAACTGAGCTAATAGGCCATTATGATTACAAAAAGAAAATTAGTATTTATAACAGCTAAAAGACAAGAAAATGATGGTTTTTTGCTATTTGATCTAAACTTTTAGTTGTTTCGGTCCTATGAACAATAATCGTGTGCTGCGATTACATATGATAACTCATACTTCATAGAAAAGTTGCCGGTACAAAAAGGGAAAAGGAAAAAGAAAAGTAAAGCCCAATAAGCAATGCAAATATAAAAGGTAAAAGACATGAATTTTGCAATAATTATATTAGATTAGAACAATATCATATATACAAAACCTCAGTAAGGAATTATTGGTTTAAATTCCTTTTTGAGCATTATTCTGGAATCTCTAATGAATTGGCTTATTCCTATTCAGAGCTGACCGAAAGCAGTCGATATGAATCATGGGGAGTAACGTGTCAGAGTACAAACTGCGTCTGGTCAATTTCACCACAAGCGACACGAAACCACTCTTAAGGACAAAGTTCTATCAGTCAGCCTCAGCCTCGGTTTTCTCCCATTCTCCGAACACTTGGTAAGCACTCCTTTCCATTCTCTGAAATTATGTTCCCTCTATATATTTATGATTAATTAGCGGTATGTCATCGCATACTTTTCTAACATAAGTATATACCTTGGACTCTTGGATACACGCAACCCAACTAAAGCAACTCGGCTAATTATTTTCACACAAAAAAAAGAAAAGAAAAACTCGGCTAATTATTGAGATGATTATGAGATGATTTGAGCAGGATTGAATGTAATTAGGCATGATCCTCAAATATCAGATGTAGCCTACAATGCACCGATTTCAGCCAAAAAGAATTTTTTTTTAAAACACTATTACACAATACAACTACAAATGAAATAGAATTGTTATTTATATCAAATTATCGATGCATACATCAGAACAGCCATGCACTCTGAGATGTACATATGAAAAGCTCTAATCTAAAGATAACATAAGTTCATGGAACTATGTTTCTATTAGCCCGAGAGTATTATGTTTCTATTAGCCCGAGAGTATTGCGAATAAAAGAAACTGGAGATGGCACGATGGACGTATTGATCAGCATCCTTAACTCTCATTCTATTTCCAGTCCCAAGGCTTGAGATGCTTGATAAGTGGTCACCGTTGAGGATTGAAGCTAACTCGACTATCTCGCTTTGAAATTCTGAGATGTATCGGTTCTCATCTGCTTCGGCCTTCCTTAGAGATGGCACATCGGGTAACACCGCTGTGATAATGTGAAATATGAGGTTAGATTAAGTGACATGCACACCAAATTACTAGTCCATGTTTTTTTTATCATCGTGAGAGATATAATGGAAACATACAAGGGCAGTCGGTTCGAGGCGAAGTAAGCTCGCTAACGACCCTTTCAAATGTACCGGCCCAAGCATCTCTCTGTGTTAAGAAGCCTGATGTGAGATTAAACATCTTCTTTATTGTTGCAGGAATTGAAGAGTGCTCGAACTCTGAGTTTTTCGCAGGTCCATTAGGCTTGCTCACAACTGAGACACAAAACAAAAGGCAGAATCAATATGAGATCAAGGAGAAGCGAAACATCAAATTCAACTTCAAAATTTTACATGGGCCACTTGTTTTTTCCTTTATTTTTATTTTTTTGCGCATGCTCGTGGATGTGGAATGTGTTCGCGTGCATGTGTGTGTAGATATAATTTTCTACATGTCTTTTTCCGTATTTATCTTTATAAGCATCTTTGAAGTACTTCCTGTCAAATTCATTTTATTGCCCTACAAAACGAATCAATGATGTAAGGATGTGTATCTGTGTGCATGGCGAAAATGAATCGATGATATAGGGTTGTGCATTGCGTACATACTTGTGTGTGCATGCACGTGTGCACGAAAGATACATGGGATACCAAGAATATGCTAGACGGTTAATATTTACCTGTTCCTTTTTTGATCCAAGGTGAGACTAGTAACGTTGGAACCCTAACACCTAACCGATCAAATGCGAAATTGAATGGCTCTGGCCCATTAATACCATCAGGGTTAGGAATTTCGATATATGGCGTGGCAACATGATCATAGAACCCTCCATGCTCATCATAGGTTATAACAAGAAGGCTCTCGTTCCATTGTGGGCTCGACCTCAGTGCTTCGTATACCTCCTTCACTAGTCTCTGCCCGTTAGCCACGTCATGAGATGGGTGGTCATCATTCGCAGGTTTGCCATTGAGATCAAAATATCTGGTAAAATGCATTAGCATAAATCAAAACTATTTTGAGAACCATCGATTCTCATAATTGGCCATACTAGCTTGAAATTACAACTATCTTTTGTTTGGAATGTAACCAATTAAGATCTTTCATATTTATTTACACCCCTTCAAATATTTAAGAGGACCTTCTTCAGTAATCTTTCTTCACAAATTAATTGATAGTCATATATGTTTTGACTATGAACTACATAATTAAAGTTGATATAATTTTCCAATTTGTTGCATCATTTTTATTAGTTTTGCTAAATTCCTAATTCTTTCTCTTTGGCATCTCATTTATAAATCTATCCATACCTCGGTTGAGTGACATAAACTACGCCTTTAGATTTTGCATTATAATAGTAGAGATATATAATAGCCCAAAAATAAATCTTACCTCGGTTCGATGACACTCAAGCTAGCAAGCCTCCCATCCCTTGCATGATCCAAGAAAGTACCATACTTGTGAAACTTCCTCACATATTTCAACTTCCTCATATTCCTATAGAACAATGTTGTCGGCGCGTTCTCAAAATAGATATTAAAATCCAATCCATCATCGTGCAACGAATCAAAGATTGTCTTTTGAGGGTACCCTTTTGCTAAATCCCACCTATTATGGCTCGTTGCGCCATGAGATGTTGCTGAGTAGACAAATAGACGGTTAGGCTGAGTGGGGCCCGGGAGCGAGGAGAACCAACGGTCGAAGACCGCATATTCTTGGACTAATGTCGCAAAAATTGGGATGCTTTCAGGGTTGAAGCCTTTCATTACGGAATTTGCGAGGTCTTCGGAGATGCTTAGTGCTTGTTCGACGAAGCCTGACATTTTTGGGGTTGTGGTATTGGTTGAAGAGCCGAAGACTTGATCGCGGACAGCCTAATATTGAAGTTAAATTATTAGAAATTTATTAAAGGATAAATTACATTAAAGTACCCTTAACTATGACTTTTTCGGTTAAATTCCGTATTTCTTTTTTTAAATTTTAATTACAATGATCCTTAAAGTGATACATTTAAGGTGATTCAAGTTAAAACCTACATCAGAAACCAAAGTTTAAGGGAGTATAATAGTTTTGTGAAAAGTGCTCATAGTTCTTTTTTCTTTTCTTTTCTTTTTGTGTGTGTGTGTGTGTGCGTGTGTGTAAAAGTGCTCATAGTTAAGGGCAGTTCAGTGTAATTTAGCATTTACAAGAAGATAAATAAATAGCTCCATAGGTTTTTTAGGATATGAAAATTTGTTAGCAGAAGTTATAAGGCAATATATGTAAACTTTAATTACAAAGGTCTGTATGCACAAATTGAAGAGGTGAAAATAGCTTGGTAACAAGATACTAGTAGCTGAAAATTGTATGCAACATCATGAAATATTTATAAATGATCTAGCTAAACTTCAATTAATTCAACAAGAAATAGTATATACAACTATTCTTCTTCTCACTGAACTATAAATTCTATTTATTCTTGTAACAAAACAATCTTAATTTTTTTTATAAAAAGGCTTAGATGATAGATGATGGTTATGACTTAAATAAGAAATGCTATGTTTAAGAACTAAACAAACAGTAAACTAGGTTTTAAGACGCTTACCTCAAAAGAGTGGCCAGGGTCAGGGTCTACATATTGAGCATCATCAGAGACACAAAGAGAAGGAGATCGAGGATCGGTCGTCGAACGGCGATTACACTCTTTACCAGTGAGTCCATCAATGGTAGAACCAGCATTCTTCTTCTTCATCCATCCTAGCATGTGATCGAAAGATCGATTTTCAAGGACAAGGACTACAATGGCTTGAATGGGTTGGTTTGCATTGGAGGTATTTAGAGTTTGAACAATTAGGAGAAAAGGGAGTAGTAGGAGTTTGGATCTTGGCATTGTTTCCTTTTTTTTTTTTTGGATAGTGGTATGGGACTAATGAAGTGTTGAGTTGATTAATGATATTTTAAGAAGAGGAAGAAGAGGGAATGATCAATGATATAAAACATATCTAAGATGAAAGTGGAGATTTTGCATGTGGGAAGTGGGGCATGATCCTTTTTGTGTGGATGTCTAGAAATGAGGATATGTTCTTGCTCTTTCTTTTCTTTCTTTCCCACCTTTTGCCCTTTCTTGTTGTTTCTAGAGCAGGAGTAAGGTTTAAATGATTTGTAAATTTAGCTTAATTTCAACCGATTTTACTTTATGACAGTTATGCGACTTCTTTCCATACATACATGCAGCTTCATGAACATAAGACCGATAAATGAGTCCGAGACTAAATACCGGAATTTTATATTTAACTTAGATACTGATATTTTCCTTATAATTCTTAAATAAGACCATGGCTTCGGGTTTTGTTGAAGAATCTTAAGAAATTAATTATTCACCTATTTAGGATTTTCTCTTTCTTCTTCCTACCTTTAATTTAGTTTTATTTGCTTTATTTCGGTTTCAAAAGGATGGTAAGGTTCCTTTGTCTTTTTAAAAAGAGGAAAGAAACTTCGACTTCTTGGTGGGGCTGTGATTTGAAATAGATATAATATTCCAGCTTATCATATGAACAATGCGGCCCCTCATGCTCTAAATGCCAAGTTTAAACATGGTTGATGCTGCTTTATCATTAAGTATTGATAGCCCCCATCACTAATTAGAGCACTAGGAATCTAAAGTTCAATCCATCACTAATTAGAGCACTAGGTATTGAAAGTTCAGTCCATCACTAACTAATTAAGCACTAGGTGTAAAAAGCTCAATCCCATCACTTTGGACTAACCAATTCAAGAACTGCTACCCAAGAGCACTTTCATGAAGAGCCCGTCACTTGGTAGCTACTAGCTAGTATGCTCAACTAGAGTATCTTCAATAAACATATATGTTGTAAGATATATAGGGAAAATATTGCTCTCCAAAGTATTTAGCGTTTACTAATTGGTCCCCCCCCCCCCCTGCCTCCAATAGTCATTTTATCATAGGTATTTACCTTACTCTACAAATTATATTTATTTATCAAGGAAACAAAAGTATTTTTAGGTGAAGGTATAAGAAACTACACAAATTTTAGTTCCACGGGTCTTACATCCACTCGATACTCAAAGTTTATTTTCAATAGGGAGTTACGCAATGGAGTTATCTAAGCTACAAGATGTTCCTTTAGAGTTAACTCTAAAACGGGTATTTTCTTCACCCCTTTTAGTGTTGAGAAAAGCGACCCCCTCAAACCACATCGAGAACACAAAATAGATAATCCAATCACACCACAAAGAAGATCAACACATCGATATAACGTTGTTCGGCTACCTCGGTCTACATCTAAAGGGCTAAATACGATGATTTCATTAAACATACAAAAGAGATTACGAAGTACTCACACACTCAATAATCTCGCTCTCATCCCTTTCTCTTGCTCTCACATTACAAGAGAGGGAGACACAAAATGTCCTTGCATAATTACATCTCTTAAGCCAACCTATTTCTCCCTCAAAAAGAGACACACACACACACACAATTAAAAACCCTAACATCTATTGGTAACCCACACCAATAGATGATCCGTCCCAAATGGTCCATAAACGCATACGGATACGAGACACAATCCCAACATGGATTTGAATAATCACCACCTTAGCTCGAATGCGTAGCCCACCTCCCGGAGATACACTATTGTTCTTGTCAATCCGCTTCACAAACATCCACTGGCACATGAACCATTCTCCACCTGCAGGGAACATCTTACTGTCATCATTGTCTCTAACACGAGCATCATTCTCAAGCTGCCATGCACGAACTGTCACGCCCCGCTTCCCAGAGTACGCAAGATTGGGCACGTGACATAGCCAACCATGCTACCTGTGGGTAGGAAGTATCCATCCACAGTCACATTACGGTTGTAAGGATATCAAGAACAAGATAAAGTACTAATCTGACACATGTCCAAATCCATAATAACAGAAATCAATAAACAATAAGTGCGGAAGCTAATGATCCAATACAATGAAATAACAGTACGTCCCATAATGCGGGCTCACATCTGGAAATGAAATGAAATAAATAAACTAAACCCTAAGGAACTCACAGTTCAGCCTACTGGCTGAAGTACTCCTGCTCGGTCGTCGACAGTGGTACGGAATCTGGGCCATGCAAAACCCAGACGTCAGCGCGTCATGACATCAAGTATATAATATAAACATGGTAATAAGCAGTGCAGGTATGAGCATGAATAAAACAGTACAATAACAGAGCAGGGTAAAGTGCACGGGTGACTAAACTGTCCTATCTGGTTTCTACTCTATAGTCTTTGAAATCAATTGATGAATCGTCGATGTAACTCAATAGTATCCCGTGCGTGCCCGGGACCACGGTCAAGGTCCTCGAGGCTGAATCCGAGACGTGCCGCTAAGCAGTAAAAGGTAGTAGGATGGGCGAGTGATGTCAGCATCAACACTCCGGGGCTGGCCAAGCCCGTAAGACTGATCAGAACATGTATCGAACTGTTGAGTTACAAGTCGGTTTCACCTTTGATTTCCCCATACCCCCAAGCTATGTATGTCAGGTCAGGTATTCAGTAGTCAAGGACTAATGCCAACAGAAAGTCCGGTAAAAGTAGGTCCGTCTGGATAGACAGCAGGGATGGTCGGGTTTGTCGGCATTAGGCATGAAATCATGAAACAAGTCATGTCATGGTACAACAGGATGAGTCGGTATGTATGTATATGTCATGTGTAGCAGGGTCAGGCCAATATGTTGTGCAATCGAGTATGTGCTCACAACAGGTATACAATCAAATAATGAACAGCAGCAGGAAACAGTAAATAACCATATTATTCCATGCAAACATAATGGTGTTTTGTATCCTCTTATTAACAGGTTCAAGCACCATTGGGTGCAATATCACAGGGTAAAACAATATTAATAACACGAAGCAATGAAGCCATTAAAACTACAGCATAATAATAGTTACAAGGATGATCTAGCAATTTAAGCAAGGACGTTCTAATTGGTTTAATTAGTTAAAGTGTGGATTGGTAGCATACCGATTAATTACACGAAACCACCAGATTGATTAAATGTTAAGGCTTATAGTGACTGTCGGTTTTAAGTTATAAACTAATATGATAATCAAGAGTAAAGCAAGACTTGATCTAGCATGTTAAAGCAAGTATTCGGATACTTGCCTCGACGGTTTCGCAAACCGGAAAGTACGGATGCAAAGTCGGCAGAAAGCACGAGACGGGTGCACGGCCACGGATCGAGTCCCAACAGAGAACAACGGGATCACACGGACCAGGGTACCACGCTGGGGCGTCGGGTTCAAAAGACGGCACGGTCGGATTCCGGCAAAAACATCGGCAACGAAGTTAGCAACAATGATAAACGTAACAAAGGTCCGCGGGGGAAAACCTAGCACTAAAGGAAAGTAAGGGATGCTTACAGGGAGACACCAGGGGCAGCCACGACGGGCTCGACGGCGATGGGACGCCGGCGAGGCAGCGACGGCGAACAACGATGGCTGGAAATCCTGAGTTCGCTGGAAAGGGGGTGCTGCAGTGAGTAGAAGGGTGCTGGCCTGCTCTGGTGGTCGAGGGGGAGACGGAGGTGGCTCTGGTGACGACGGCGAGGATCATCGGCGCGTTCTCCGGCGAACTGCAGAGGGTAGGTGATGGGGCTATGGGCTCGGGTTGGTGATGGTCCAGCGAGGGGAGGAGGAAGGCGACGACGAGGTTGCGACGAGGAGGAGGAGAGGGAGTCGCGGGAGTCGTCGGCGACGGGAGGCGGCGTCGACGTCGGGCTCTGCAGCCGAGTGGAGGCGTCGGGGGTTGGGTGCAGGCGCGGAAGATGAACGGAGGAAGGAGGAAGCGGGTGCGGTGAGGTCGAGGAGGTGATGGCGGCGACGGCGAGGACGCGGGGAGGTCGGCGGCGCGAGCACGAGGGCTAGGGTTAGGGTTACGAGACGTTTCTCGTGGTCGAGCGGGGAAGGGATAGGAGGCGGCTGCATGGAGGAAAAATATAGGAAGAGAGAGAGAGTTGTTAGAGGGAGAGAGAGAATGAGGGAAGAGAGAGATAGAGTGAAGCGGAGAGAGAGAAAGAGATGGGATGGGGCCCACGAGGGTACAGTCCCTCGCGTTGATTGGCTGTGGCTGAGGCGAGATTTGATTTGGTAAGGATTTGTGAAAGATTTAAAGATTTAACTGTTATGTGTATATAAATTCGTATATATATTAGTTTTAAGATATTAAATTAAATGGGCCTTTTTGGCGCGAAATGAAACATTTCCAAATCGAGCCCGGGTTGCGCCCAAATGTTCCAAATTCAAATTGTAGGATTTTAAGCGGGTTCCAAATTTTGAAAAGAGGTGTTTAATGATTAAAATGCATGCCCCCAAGTCGGACACTTGCACGCGCGCGTAGTCGTCCAAACTTGCCCGTTTAGCCGAACGGGACGGAATTTCGACACGCGGACGCTACCACGCGACTAGTGGCGACGAGTAGGCCAATATGGATATTTTAAATTTCATTTTAGGAGTTAAAATTTGTTATGTGCCAAAATGACTTAACCGGTTAAAATTTAGCAATAAACACCAGAAAATCAGAATAATTGGAAATGAGCAATATATAACCCTCAACCAGTAATATAAATAGTATTATTGGGCTCGGGTGTTACATCATACCCAACTACAAAAGAATTTCGTCCTCGAAATTCCAAAATACAAGATAGCTAACTACTGGAAAAGGTGAGGGAATTTCTGCCGAATCTCGTCTTCTCGCTCCCAAGTGGATTCTCCATGCGATCGATTACCCCAAGAAACTAGCACAAGAGGGATAACCTTGTTCTTAAGAACGTTTTCTCTTCGATCCTTGATTTCAACTGGTCGCTCATCAAAAGTCAGGTCCTCCCGTACGGTCAACTCCGAATGATCCAAGACATGAGTCTCATCGCGAACATACCTCCGTAGTTGAGACACATGGAACGCATCGTGCACTCCTGCTAATGACTGCGGTAACGCCAACCGGTACGATACCTCTCCAACACGCTCCAATATCTCGAAGGGTCCAACGAATCGAGGACTAAGCTTTCCCCGACTTCCAAAGCGAATCACCCCTCTAGTCGGTGATATCTTCAGGAATACCAAATCACCCACGGCGAACTCTAGAGGTCTTCTTGACGTGTCGGCCCAACTTTTCTGTCTGTCCTGAGTTGCCTTCATATGCTTCCTGATTGTATTCACCTTCTCGACTGTCTGTACCACCAAATCTGGTCCTAGTAACCTTCGTTCACCAACATCATCCCAACAAACAGGTGAACGGCACTTACGACCATACAACGCTTCAAACGGAGCCATCTGAATTGTCGCTTGGAAGCTATTGTTGTACGAAAACTCCACCAGGTGTAGATGATCCTCCCATGAACCTTTGAAGTCTAACATGCAAGCCCTCAACATATCTTCAAGGGTCTGGATCGTTCTCTCTGATTTTCCATCAGTTTGAGGATGATAAGTTGTGCTAAACTTCAATCGAGTCCCCAAACTTTCTTGTAAACTCCTCCAAAAGTGCGACAAGAACATGGTGTCCCGGTCGGACACGATGCTCACCGGTACTCCATGCAATCTGACAATCTCCTGCATATACCGCTCTGCCAAAGTCTCTGTCGATTGACCAACCCGAAACGGAATAAAGTGAGCTGCCTTGGTCAACCGATCGACAATCACCCATACTGCATTGTTGCCCTTTGGACTCCGCGGTAAAGCCGTCACGAAATCCATGGTTATATGTTCCCACTTCCACTGAGGAATCGGAAGTGGTTGCAACAAACCAGCAACCCTTTGGTGTTCAGCCTTGACTTGCTGACACACCAAGCACTTAGCCACGAAGCGAGCAATTTCCCGTTTCATACCTTCCCACCAGAAGTGCTGTCGAATATCTCGGTACATCTTTGTCCCTCCTGGATGTACAGAGTAAGCTGAACTGTGTGCCTCCTTCATAAGCTCTTCACGCACATCACCTTTTGGCACACACACACAGCTACCATATCTCAACGAACCGTCTTCATGGATCAGTAAATCGGTTCGTAGTCCGGCTCCAACCTGCTCTCGAAACTTTTGCAGTCTAGGATCCTGCGATTGTGCCGCTTTAATCTTCTCAACTAAGGACGACTGTACTTGCAACTGCATCAACTGTCCTGTAGCATATGGTAGCACAACCTCCAAGTCAAATCTCCGAAAATCCGCAATGATCTCTCTCTGTGCAGTCAATATCTGAATTGCTGGTAACCGACTCAGCGCATCCGGCACGACGTTGACTTTTCCCGGATGGTACTTAAGATCAAGGTCATAGTCGGCCATCAGCTCCAACCATCTGCGTTGCCTCATGTTCAACTCCTTCTGAGTGAACACATACTTTAAACTCTTGTGATCCGTAAAGACTTCGACTCTCTCGCCCAAAAGGTAGTGTCTCCAAATCTTCAGGACGAAGATCACGGCTGCAAGCTCTAAGTCATGAGTCGGATAGTTCTTCTCATGAGTCTTCAGTTGTCTCGATGCGTAAGCGACGACTTTCCCATTCTGCATCAAAACACATCCCAATCCCTTTCCGGATGCGTCGCTATGAATCACCAGTCCTCCTGAATCATCCGGTACGGTTAGGATAGGGGCGGTTATCAACTTCTGCTTCAACGTCTCGAAGGCCAATGCACATCCATCCGTCCAAACAACGGTACCTCCTTACGCGTAAGCTTGGTTAACGGCTCAGCTAGACGAGCGAAGTTTTCCACAATTCTTCTGTAGTAGCCGGCGAGTCCAAGAAAACTTCTTATCTCCGCAACATTCTTTGGAATAGGCCAATCTCGAACTGCTGCAATCTTTTCGGGATCGACGGCGATTCCATCGCCCGACACGACATGCCCCAGAAACTTCACTTCTTCCAGCCAGAATTCACACTTACTCATCTTCGCAAATAACTTCTCTTGTCTCAGCATCTGCAGTGCGATCCTTAAGTGCTCAGCATGCTCCTCCGGACTCTTCGAGTACACCAGAATATCGTCAATGAATACCACAATAAACTGGTCCAAGAACGGTGAAAAGATCCTGTTCATCAAATCCATAAATATTGCTGGCGCATTTGTCACTCCGAAGGGCATCACTAGATACTCGAAATGTCCATATCGAGTTCGAAACGCCGTCTTGCAAATGTCTTCTGCTTTTACTCGGACCTGATGATATCCTGATCGCAAATCCAGTTTCGAGAATACCCTCGCGCCACTAAGCTGCTTAAAAAGTTCTCCAATGCGAGGGATCGGGTACTTGTTCTTAATAGTCACCCGGTTCAATTCTCGATAATCAATGCACATCCTTCTCGTGCCATCCTTCTTCTTTACTAAAAGAACTGGAGCTCCCCAAGGTGAGTTGCTGCTTCGAATCCATCCCTTCTCGAGTAATTCACCAACTTGTTTCTTAACTTCTTCCAATTCCACCGGTGCCATCGGATAATAAGATTTTGATACTGGCGCTGCACCAGGAATAAGGTCAATCGCAAACTCCACATCTCGCTTCGGCGGTAAGCCCGAAATATCTTCAAACACA
Organism: Agapanthus africanus; assembly: GCA_030015575.1. NCBI lineage: Eukaryota > Viridiplantae > Streptophyta > Magnoliopsida > Asparagales > Amaryllidaceae > Agapanthus > Agapanthus africanus. Next base: position 363,771,464 of record JASDDO010000004.1, read on the forward strand.
TCCATAAAATCGCGAACAACTGCCGGCTCTTCATTACTATCAACTTCCATAGCTGCAAGAACATTGTTTGTCGGCCTAGCCCTAAACTCGACTGGCCCGGCAGGACTGCTTCTTTACCGCAACTGCTGTCTGCATCGTTGGCCGTGAAAGGTCCAGCGAGGCTACTGAGTCTCGTCCATTCTGCTGCATGCAAGTCCACGGTTGCTCCATTCTGTCTTAGTCAGATGAACTTCTCTTCCATTTCCTCCCGTGCAGTCCGCGGGAAGAATTTCTCCAGGAAACTCTTAGAGAAATCCGCTCAACTGATAGGCTTGGGCAAGCGGGTCTCCTCCATAGGCCATCACTCTCGGCGTAAACCACTAGCTGAAGCGCACCACAACAACTCTCTTGTCCTCTGGGATCTGTGCCGCCATCAGTAAATCCTCCGTGTCACTAGCCTCTGCTCGGCTGGTAACAGCTCCTTTAAACCAGTAAATGTAGACGGACCCAAAGTCTGAAATCTGCTACGGTCCTTACTCGTTCGACTGGTCTAGTTCCATCGTTGTTTACAGACTGCTGAACGATCTGCAAACCTTCCTGAAACAAATCTGCTATTGCTGATTCAGCTCAGTCTGTCTCTTTGATTTCCAGCATTTCTCTTATCACTCCAAGCATGGCGGCTTCGCTCACATACCTCCGGTACGTCTTCAACTTCTTACCTGTCGTAATCCTGAACTCAAAACACCCAACATTAGCATGATGATAGATTCTGAATATAGATCGAGGCTAGAACTCCAAGATACTTAAATAGAGTACTGCATTGTAGCTATGCCGCGGTATCATAGCCGCAATTACTTAACTCCACCCAAGTCGCCCAAGTCCTAGGGATAACAAGAAATCAGGTTTCCGAGTCGACATGCAAAGTAAGTTTGCATGTCGTAAAAGATATAATCAGGAAGAATGTGATTCAAGAATGGTAAAACGGTCAATGTGGCTGGACATGTTTCCTAAACACGGGTATTCTGATTCGTGTATTGGGTACAATACCCAACTACAAAAGAATCAACCAGACTAACCTATGGCTCTGATACCAAAAGAACCATGTCACGCCCCACTTCCCAGAGTACGCAAGATTGGGCACGTGACATAGCCAACCATGCTACCTGTGGGTAGGAAGTATCCATCCACAGTCACATTACGGTTGTAAGGATATCAAGAACAAGATAAAGTACTAATCTAACACATGTCCAAATCCATAATAACAGAAATCAATAAACAATAAGTGCGGAAGCTAATGATCCAATACAATGAAATAACAGTACGTCCCATAATGCGGGCTCACATCTGGAAATGAAATGAAATAAATAAACTAAACCCTAAGGAACTCACAGTTCAGCCTACTGGCTGAAGTACTCCTGCTCGGTCGTCGACAGTGGTACGGAATCTGGGCCATGCAAAACCCAGACGTCAGCGCGTCATGACATCAAGTATATAATATAAACATGGTAATAAGCAGTGCAGGTATGAGCATGAATAAAACAGTACAATAACAGAGCAGGGTAAAGTGCACGGGTGACTAAACTGTCCTATCTGGTTTCTACTCTATAGTCTTTGAAATCAATTGATGAATCGTCGATGTAACTCAATAGTATCCCGTGCGTGCCCGGGACCACGGTCAAGGTCCTCGGGGCTGAATCCGAGACGTGCCGCTAAGCAGTAAAAGGTAGTAGGATGGGCGAGTGATGTCAGCATCAACACTCCGGGGCTGGCCAAGCCCGTAAGACTGATCAGAACATGTATCGAACTGTTGAGTTACAAGTCGGTTTCACCTTTGATTTCCCCATACCCCCAAGCTATGTATGTCAGGTCAGGTATTCAGTAGTCAAGGACTAATGCCAACAGAAAGTCCGGTAAAAGTAGGTCCGTCTGGATAGACAGCAGGGATGGTCGGGTTTGTCGGCATTAGGCATGAAATCATGAAACAAGTCATGTCATGGTACAACAGGATGAGTCGGTATGTATGTATATGTCATGTGTAGCAGGGTCAGGCCAATATGTTGTGCAATCGAGTATGTGCTCACAACAGGTATACAATCAAATAATGAACAGCAGCAGGAAACAGTAAATAACCATATTATTCCATGCAAACATAATGGTGTTTTGTATCCTCTTATTAACAGGTTCAAGCACCATTGGGTGCAATATCACAGGGTAAAACAATATTAATAACACGAAGCAATGAAGCTATTAAAACTACAGCATAATAATAGTTACAAGGATGATCTAGCAATTTAAGCAAGGACGTTCTAATTGGTTTAATTAGTTAAAGTGTGGATTGGTAGCATACCGATTAATTACACGAAACCACCAGATTGATTAAATGTTAAGGCTTATAGTGACTGTCGGTTTTAAGTTATAAACTAATATGATAATCAAGAGTAAAGCAAGACTTGATCTAGCATGTTAAAGCAAGTATTCGGATACTTGCCTCGACGGTTTCGCAAACCGGAAAGTACGGATGCAAAGTCGGCAGAAAGCACGAGACGGGTGCACGGCCACGGATCGAGTCCCAACAGAGAACAACGGGATCACACGGACCAGGGTACCACGCTGGGGCGTCGGGTTCAAAAGACGGCACGGTCGGATTCCGGCAAAAACATCGGCAACGAAGTTAGCAACAATGATAAACGTAACAAAGGTCCGCGGGGGAAAACCTAGCACTAAAGGAAAGTAAGGGATGCTTACAGGGAGACACCAGGGGCAGCCACGACGGGCTCGACGGCGATGGGACGCCGGCGAGGCAGCGACGGCGAACAACGATGGCTGGAAATCCTGAGTTCGCTGGAAAGGGGGTGCTGCAGTGAGTAGAAGGGTGCTGGCCTGCTCTGGTGGTCGAGGGGGAGACGGAGGTGGCTCTGGTGATGACGGCGAGGATCGTCGGCGCGTTCTCCGGCGAACTGCAGAGGGTAGGTGATGGGGCTATGGGCTCGGGTTGGTGGTGGTCCAGCGAGGGGAGGAGGAAGGCGACGACGAGGTCGCGACGAGGAGGAGGAGAGGGAGTCGCGGGAGTCGTCGGCGACGGGAGGCGGCGTCGACGTCGGGCTCTGCAGCCGAGTGGAGGCGTCGGGGGTTGGGTGCAGGCGCGGAAGATGAACGGAGGAAGGAGGAAGCGGGTGCGGTGAGGTCGAGGAGGTGATGGCGGCGACGGCGAGGACGCGGGGAGGTCGGCGGCGCGAGCACGAGGGCTAGGGTTAGGGTTACGAGACGTTTCTCGTGGTCGAGCGGGGAAGGGATAGGAGGCGGCTGCATGGAGGAAAAATATAGGAAGAGAGAGAGAGAGTTGTTAGAGGGAGAGAGAATGAGGGAAGAGAGACATAGAGTGAAGCGGAGAGAGAGAGAGAGATGGGATGGGGCCCACGAGGGTACAGTCCCTCGCGTTGATTGGCTGTGGCTGAGGCGAGATTTGATTTGGTAAGGATTTATGAAAGATTTAAAGATTTAACTGTTATGTGTATATAAATTCGTATATATATTAGTTTTAAGATATTAAATTAAATGGGCCTTTTTGGCGCGAAATGAAACATTTCCAAATCGAGCCCGGGTTGCGCCCAAATGTTCCAAATTCAAATTGTAGGATTTTAAGCGGGTTCCAAATTTTGAAAAGAGGTGTTTAATGATTAAAATGCATGCCCCCAAGTCGGACACTTGCACGCACGCGTAGTCGTCCAAACTTGCCCGTTTAGCCGAACGGGACGGAATCTCGACACGCGGACGCTACCACGCGACTAGTGGCGACGAGTAGGCCAATATGGATATTTTAAATTTCATTTTAGGAGTTAAAATTTGTTATGTGCCAAAATGACTTAACCGGTTAAAATTTAGCAATAAACACCAGAAAATCAGAATAATTGGAAATGAGCAATATATAACCCTCAACCAGTAATATAAATAGTATTATTGGGCTCGGGTGTTACACGAACAATCTTTGATCTCTCACAAGCACTTATGATCACTGCACCGTACTCTCCCTCCAAATATTTATGATTACTACACCCATAGACGGATCCACATACAGGGGAGGGGTTTCAATTGACCCCACTAAAATTTGGTGAACGAGGTTTTTTGGGGTTTGAATAAAGCTTAAAATCATATGTATTTGTGGCTTTTCAGCTTTGAATAAAGAGATTTGACCCCACTAAACCATGACCAATGTAGCCTGACGTATTTTTGACCCCACTGAACCATAATCTTGCCTCCACCACTGACTACACCGTACTCTAAACTGTACTCTCCTCAAAAGTAACAAGATCGAGCAACATACCATACACCGGGTTTTCATGAACATCTTGCTACTCCACCTCGGTCCAACTCCCGGGACCCAATAACGAGACACCATCGATGATCTGCTCACCATGTGCCACCATGTATGAAACACATTATGCATCTTTCGACCATAAGGACCATTCCACACAACACACCATAGTGTCCCCATTGACTCCGATCAACCTCCAATCTACCCAATCATAATAAACATATGATCATTGTCGAACAAGCACTAAATTGTGCCATATCAGCCCTAAACAGTGTGATTTCGCAAATCCGACACCACCACCGCATCCGGAATGCCTCAAAACATAAGACTGCATGCATGGATTGCGAAAATCAGATTCCGAATTTCAATCCACATCCAAATCAATCTAAGTCGTTGATTCAAAAAAATTCCCCATCAAAATTTGTGGAGTCACAATTTGTCCAAATCCGACCAAATCTCACCACTATTGGCTTCCCAACTCTAGATCAGCCAATACCCGTTGTCCATAAACAATATTCGGTCACCACGAGCCTCCGCAAGCTCCATCTCGACCAATCAACTCTAGACAACGACAAAACACATCGGATCTGGCTCTTCTTTATCAAACACGGCTAATTTGTGAACTCAGAATCCAAACGGATCACCCAAATGCAACCAAAGAGACCAAAAGAGTTTTGAAGCAATTTCTCGAACACCCTATAGGCAATGTAGAACAAAGGAGATCAAAAGGCTCTTTGAAGCAATTCCACAAATATCATGTGTGCACCGTAGCTCTGATACCACTTGTTGAGAAAAGCGACCCTCTCAAAGCACATCGAGAACACAAGATAGATGATCCAATCACATCACAAAGAAGATCAACACACCGATATAACGTGGTTCAGCCATTTTGGCCTACATCCATGGGGCTAAATACGAGAATTTCATTAAACACGCGAAAGAGATTACTAAGTACTCATACCACTCAATAATCCCTCTCTCATCCCTCTCTCTTACTCTCACACTACAAGAAAGAGGGAGGCACAAAATATCCTCACATAATTACATCTCTCAAGCCAGCTATCTCTTCTCCAAAAAGATACACACACACAACTAAAAACCCTAGCATCTATTGGCAGTCCACATGACCCGGTCCAAATGGTCCATAAACGCATATGGATACGAGACACAATCCCAACATTTAGATCATGCCTGGATATGAAATTAGGATAATTAGAGTCTTATCTAATGATTATAGAGCCCACACAAACTCTAATTGCAAGGCTTTACCTTCATTTTAAAAGTAAACTCTAATTGAGTCTCAACTTTAGGGTTTAGATAACCGGAGGCTTCTAAACTCCAATACCGATACCAGCATTGCATAGTTGATTAGAGTTTTGGAGGTATATAGATAAATTAGAAAGGCTTAATTTCAAAAAAATTACCACAAAATAGGTTCTTGGAGTTGAATTTCGAATTTTGCTTGGTCGGACACCTTCTTGGGGTCCTCTGCTGCAGCTAGAGGAAGAACAAGGGGGCAGATACCCTATTCGCTTGGCTGGACACTCCATTTTTTTGGAGTACCTAGCTCTCTTGGATGAATTTTAACTAAGTTTTGTACTTTTGATTCTTGTATGAGCGTATGCCCAGGCTAAAATAAACCATGTGTCGTCTCTGGAGTCTGCAATAGTAGTTTCCAAAGTTTTTATCGCGGGACTTCATCTTTTATATATTAGAAGCCTCATACGTTTTCTTTTCATCGCATACATCATGACGACCGGAAAGGGCAAGACTTCTAGCAGAGACTCAGGTCCCCGTTCTTTCTGATGGTGCTAGTGCAAGCAGTGATATTCAAGTTGGCTTCCAAAATTACGATAAACTACCATTGTTTCAAAGTTTTGTGCTAGTTTCATGTATTTTTTGAAAGTTTTGTGATAGTTTCTTGTATATTTAACAAAATTTGATAGTTTCTCGTAATTACATGTCAGTAAAGTATTTGGTAGTTTTTTGGAATTAAAAAAATTAAAAGGGCCTCACTTTTCACCTCCTGGTTCTTCCTGCTCTCTCCGAGGATCTTCCTCCTCTCTCCGAGGATCAAAACCCTAGCGGCGACCACCACCGCCATCAATGTACGTGGAAGATCGCCTGAGCCTCCTCCCCGACGACCTCATCCACCAGATCTTGTCGCACATCCCATCCACCAAGTTCCATGCCCGCACCTCCGTCCTCTCCCGGCGGTGGCGCCACCACCCCAACCTCCACCTCTCCATGCCCTACCCCGACTTCACCTCCGACCCCCACCCCGACCTCGACCTCCTCTCCCATTCCTACACCTCGGACGTCGACCGCTGCCTCCGCTCCTTTGACCCTCCCTCCCTCCCTCCACTCTTTCGCCATCCGCCTCCTCGGACAGGAGGAGATGTCGGAGCCGTGGCTCCGCTTCGCCTCCCTCCGCTCCCCTCGGCGCCTCACCGTCGAGGGCCCCAGCCATTCCAGTGGCACAGTGTTCATCGTCGGACGCATCCCCCCTCCCTCTTCGCCTGCCTCTCCATCACCTCCCTCACCCTCCGTTTCACCAATCTCCCCGGCGGCGACGTCCCTCGCCCTTTCCGCGGCTTCCCGACCCTGAAACTCGACGGATGCTGGGTTAACACTCTCGATTTGCCGACGGTGACACGTCTGGTTCTGATTTAGGGCACCAGATCTATGGAGGTGAGCATCGACCCCGCGAGGTCAAGGGATGTTCATATCGAAGGGAATATAACCGTCCGTGGCTGGAAGGGTTCCCATTCGGGATCGGTACTGACCATAGCCAACCTTCAACTGTTTGAAGATTGAATTCGTGGATGATACTGGTGCGCAATGTCTCGGTTGTCGCCGTTCTCAAAGTTAACCCTTTGTTCTTTCAGGTATTGCAATCAGTGATTTTACTCTGCCGTTTTATGTATACATCGATGTATGTGCCTATGTATGTGCCGCTTGCTCCAAGAGACCACCCGTGTCTAGAAATCTCGAAGAACTAAACTGTGATCTTTTTATCGGTCTATTACATTTTCATATTCTTCTTGTTCAAATGATTTTTTTTCAACTTACAGATGAACCATGCCATGATGACAAAATCAAAAGCGGGTGTTGCTCTTTGGGGAAAGTACATGGGGATACCTTTGCAAGATATCCATGCTCTTGTCAAAACTTGTGGAAGTTGTGCATGATCTGGATAACCTATCCAACCATCTTATCAAGCTGGATTATTCTTTGAATCATCTGAAGACTTTCAGCGTGAAACACTTTTTTGGTTCAAAGAATGAACTGCTGTTGGCGCGATTTTTCTTTGAGAAGGCTCTCGTGTTGGAGAATTTTATCATACATGATTTCTTTGAGCGTGAAGAGGTTGTACTTCAGGAGGTTTTTTCTAATGTTTCTCCAGCTTCATCGCGAGTTCAGATAGTTTTCCATCATAAGAGAATTTGAATTCCAACAATCTTTCCCAGGCCCTTTAGTTTAGTACGCTTCCGGTAACGAGTCTTAGCTCTTTGAACTATTGTCTTTTTTAGCATAGTCAACGCATGTTATTTCACCCCTATCAAACATCAAGTTATATAATTAATATTTTTTATTATTTCACTGAAAAAATTATTTATGCTTATTTTGTTTATGTTAGCTTGTAATTTTAAAAAGTGAAAACATGAATGATTAGGTTATAAATGTCCAATGCATCTATTCTTGGCCTTCCACACTTCCAGTTTCTTCCTGTTGTGCATGAACAATGATGCCATCAACTTATTTATGCTAAGGATGTGGGGCATGACGGGTATCGATATAATATGTCTCTTTTGTTAGGTAGGTGTATATTTCATCGTGGTTGATCTTTTGAAGCGCGAAGAATTAAAGCTTCAGTATACTTGAGCTCCATCACAAGTTGCAACTCTCTCTCTCTCTCTCTCTCTCTCTCTTCTCTCTCTCTCTGCATTCCTGAATATCTTCTGCATTTGATCAATCATCATTCGATAAATCTGGTTTTAAGCAAGTTCTTACACTTTGAGTTAGCTTGTGATCAAAATAAAATTAGGAATAACCGTTTTATGTATTACCGCATATTCTTTGACAGGGTAACAGAAGATTGTTTTACTTATATGTTCAATGCATTTATCTCTAAGCTTCTTACGCCTTCTCATTATTGACGAACTGTTTGTTGCATATCAATGCCATTACCTTATTTATTTATTTATTTATTCTTAGCTTGTGTGATGTGTCATGTATAAATATAATTAGCGGGTTCTCTGTAAAGCTTTAGGCAAAGCTTGCTTGTTATTTCAGCTCTAATGAATTCAATCTATTGTGCTTAGAATTTCCAAAATATTGGGTATGCTAGCAATGAGGCCTTTGTACTGTTTGACTTAATGCTTATTTGAATAAGGGAGGATTAGTAAGTCGGCTGACTTATTAATCCTTTCATATGATCTTGAATTTGTAATAGATGTGAATGTACACAAGATGTGCCAATATTTATCAGCTTGGTTATGCTTTTGTAGTGTATATTCATTACATGCTTAATCTTCAATTTCACTTTATATTAGAGATAACAACTACTAGATAAAAGATTGATTCCTACAGTAATCAATGGATGCTTCTTGTCAGAGAGATGGATCGATAAAAAGTGAGGGCCCGCAACAAATTGATGACATAATGTTATCGAAGTGCATATTTGGGAACTGTGGTTCAATTTGAACAGCCGAACTTGAACTTGAGATGCAAGAAAAATTGGGTATGCTTGTAGGATCAAACTGTGACTAGTTGCTGTAGTTCTCTTATCTAGCATCTTCATTCTTTCTAGTAGCACTGCGTTGACCATTACCTTCTCTATTGCATTACATTAACGCCATAATTATATATGTGTGCATCAGTGCATGCCTGCATGCCAACTGATACCTATTACAGTTTGACAGCCCGAAGGATTATTCCGGGAACCCATCTTGAAAACTCTCAAAGAAATATATTGTGATTACAACTAGATTACAAGCTGTATACTCCTTGGTCTTCCTAATTGTCTTGGAGAATTTCAGTTATAGGAGAAGCACTTCATTAGTGTATCGTATGTTTTTTTACATGTTTGTGTATACAGTTATCAGTGCATGATCATATCTTCAAATATTATGGATTTCATTGACTGAATTATACTCTGATCTTTAAATAATTTAATTTGCTAATGAATGATGAAACAAGATGAACAGCAGCTGTTAAGGGAAAAAAAAAATTGCATGGCACACAAATTCTTCTCAAATATGTGAAAGATGTGTGAGAAGGATACGGAGAATCTATCCCTCCATCGTAGTGAGCTGGATTATTATTTGCATCAACTCAAGCCTATCACCGTGATGGAGTTTCTTGGTTCATAGAATGATATGCATCTGGTACGATTTCAGTTATGGTTGGCTCCTGTCTTGGCAAAGTTTATAATACATGTTTTCTTGTAGTGAAAAGAGCCGGAACTTCAGGAGGTTTTATCATATGTTCGTCGAGCTTTGTTGCAAGTTTCAGACGATCTTCAATGATGAGAATTTTAAAATGGATGATCTTCAGCAGCTTTCCCATCAGTAATGGTAATGCTGGAGTATTGATTCTTATATCATTGAACTTATGTCTTTTAACTGTATACTCAAATCATGTTATTTTAACCCTATCAAATATTAAAGCAAAGAATGATTGGTTTATTTTGGAACATGGTCTTCTTAGAAAGGGGAATCAAAACTGGTTGACATGTATAAATGTTATATGTATCTATGTCTAAACCTTTTACTTCTTGCTTTGCTTCAATGATGTCATTACATGGTTTATTCTAGCACGTGTGACATACTAGGTATGGATGTTAAGGGCATCCCCTGTAATGCTTGGAATAATAAGGAGCATGTTTGCATAAGTTACTCCGTTCTATCGGCTCTAACATGCTCAATCTAACGTTTTTATAATTTGCATATATGGTACACTAATGTTGACCCTTTGTAATGTTACTTTGACTTGATGCACATGTGAATAATAGATGATTTGTAAGTTGGCCCATCTAGTAATAACAGAAGCTTAAGTACAAACTTTTTTGGATTCCACAATGATAGCACGAATGATCTTGTTATGTTCAATTTAAACTAGCCAATCTTGAACTTCTGATCTTGACTAGACGACATAAGTGAGCTCTGAAACACTTGCATATTTCCCTGTAAGCTTGAACAGGATTGTGCTTAATCTAGCTTGGTAAAGTCACATCCTTTGTTACATGATCAATGAGCAGTTACTTTCTCTTCCATTGTATTACTTTCTCTTCTGTCGTATTTGTTGCTCATGTCTATCAAATTTTACATTATGGCATCTTTTCTCATTGCAGCATTATTCGTAATTGTATTTGGTTTATCCCTACATTTTGCCTCGTCATCTCAGAGATGGGATTTTCTCAGACCAACATATCCCTTTTCTGAGAAACGAAGAGCGCATAAAGATAACAATCCAAAGCTTGGCAATTTTAGTATTTTACCCTTGGATTTCGATAGTTTTGTTAACCACATTAAGGGTATGCTAAGTGTTGGCAATACCATAAAAGAAATGGATGTTCGTAATTTTGACCTTGTGAAAAATCACTCTTATGACATTACTTTGTGGGACTCTGCGTGATAGCATGCACTTCATGTTCATTGTTGACTAATCACTTTATAGTTGCGTTGATCTCGTTAAGAAGAGTATATGTAGTGTCTTAACCGGACTTCTTGTCATTGATACTCAAATCTCATGAAGTGATAACTTCTTTCATTGTGGCATATAAAATTGATGAATGTAAATATTCCATGGTCAGTGATGACAGATTATATATAATTTGTTCTACAGGTAGATGATTTCTCGCTTTCCAGCAGTCATGTAGAGTTATGACGAAAGACCAAGCAGTTTTTGTCAAGGACTAACGGATAGGCATCATTTGTCTCGGGAGGCTTGGGTTGTCTCAAAAGGTCTGTATTTATACCTTGCTTGTTGACTTGTAGATTCAGCAAGCATCCTGACTATATATTATTTTATTGGCTTGGTGTAGATTCCATCTCTAGGCAGTTGACATTCTTTTGAGATAGTAGTGTATAAATGTCCGTTACAAGGACAACAATCGTTGTCATTAGACCAAACGCCTTCTTTACTTCTCTTTTTTGTGCCTGTGTGTGTGTGTGTGTGAGAGAGAGAGAGAGAGAGAGAGACAGAGAGAGAGCATACTAACACTAGACAAATGCATGTAGATCCTTTTACCAAGGGATTGAGACCCATAAACCTTCAAGAAACATGCTGCTAACAAGGACGTTATGTGGGTCTTTTAATATGTTAATAAATAGGATTGATTTATTCCTTTACTGTTTACCTCAAGGATTTCAATTTTAAATTGAATTAATGATCATTATAAAATTTTAACTGTTACTCTATTATCTGCTTATATGTGCACATTTTTCTTGTTTTATGACATGTTCTTATATGTGATTTAGAAAAAAATAAATGAAAAAAGGGAAAATTGTTTCCCAGCCCAATTTGGAGAGATGATTTATTTTTAAACCCATAAATTTCCAAAATCGTGATGAAACCCAAAAATATACTTTAACATTATTCTAAACCCAAATTCGAATTTGTATACGTATTTATGTATATATTGCCTATAGCACCCTCTTAATATTTTTTAAGCTATTAGAACATGATTTTTGGATTTCCCAAGATATTAGAACATGTGATTTTTTATTATATACCTATAGTTTTCCATGGCTTTTTTATTATTCTTTTTTTTATCATTACTTGCCCCAATTTTTTTCTAAACCTATCTTTTTTATTGTTGCTTTTCCTCTTTATTATTACTTGCCCTAATTTCTAACCTTTTCCTCTCTTTATTATTGCTTGCCATAGTTTCAGTCATCATGGGAGTGGAGATACCACAAAAGTAAGAGGAGATTGGGGGATTAGGACGGAAATAGGAAAATCGGAGGGAATTGGATCAGAGATTATTGATTTGAAATGAGAAATACAGAATTTGAAACAGAGATGAGGGAATTAGAGTAATTGCATTGGAGATGAGGAATTTGAAAACGAAGATGCATATTTTGGGAAACAAAATTGGTGAGAAAAATGGGGAACTGGAAGAGAAGAATCAAGGAAGAAGGGAGTAAAATGGAAATTGAGAGAGATCGAGGAAGAAGAAGCAAACCATAATATTCCTAAGAGAAAATCATACATATAGTTTTTAAAGAAAACAATCAGGTGTATTTGATTAAAAATAATGAGGGTAAACCTGGAATTTTAGCAAAAATATCCTAAGTATAATACACACAATCTATTTTAAGCTTGAAACATCCGTATTTTGCAAGTAACTGGGTTTTTTTTCACAATTTTGAAAACACGTGGGTTTAAAAAATAAGTCATCTCTCCACACTGGATCCGGAAACAATTTTCCCATAAAAAAACATGGTGTCCATACTATTTTTTTTTGTCATGAAGCTATCCCCAAAGCTCAGCATTCCATGTATTATGAGGTGTGTAGACTTATTTTAAGGTTGATACATGGTTCATAAAGATTGGGAGAAATATGATTATTCATTAACTTTGGGAGGAATTGTTTTATTATAAGGATAAAGAGAAATTAGATTGCTTACAAAGTTACTGACGGATAATATCAATTTGTGTAAAGGATGAATTTGCTTAAGAAGTGTGAAAAAAGCCCCATCTTTTCCAAACTCGACAACCCAGCCACAGCCATATTAAGATCAAATCCATTCAAATCGATCTGATTCAGGCTGTTGTTGAATGAATCTACATAGTAACCCCTCCCTGAAGTTCTCTCTCCAGAACAACACATATATACACTGTTGTTTCACAAATCACCTATAAACTCTAGTTCATTTCACCTCTGCTTTGTTTGATTCCCCGGCTGAAAAAATATAAAGAGAAGAAAGCAAGCAAGCAGACAAGAAAGAAAGAAAGAAAGAATCAACTACTTCCCCTGTTCTTCTAGCCCCAAGAACCTTTGACACTACATTTGATGGCTGATCACGATTCACTTGCAGGTATTGTCTTTCTTGATCAAACTCGCAACCCTCGCTTCTTGCCTCTCCATCGCTTCCCTCTAGTAGCTTCATTCCATAGCATACCTGATCGCTGTAACCTCTATTCACCCTCCTGCGGACATGCTCTGTTCCTCGACAAGTCCTCTTCTTGTTATCATGTATGTAATCCTTTGCGAACCCAGTTGCATGGTTAACGGAGAATCCCACTAAAAGACTCTGGGGCCTTTCACTTTCCAGCCACCAAGTCAGTCCTCTCAATTGATCACTCAAAAGCTGATAGGCTCAATGTTTTCTACATCACTTGCCCCACAACCAACGGCGAAAACAACATATTCGAAATCTATTCTTCAGACCTAGGTGGGAGACCATCAAAGAATGGAGTTTGTTCGAATGATCCCTTCATTACACACAGCAGTTTCTGCCGGCACAATGGCTTATTGGATCACCATGGGTCAAAAATTGGTCTCGTACAATTCTGTTACTCTTTTGACTCTTGCATCCCTCGATATTCCAAACTTAGGTTCGTGGGATCCCCAAACTTCAAAACTACAACTCGGAGTTGCAATGGATGATCATCTCGGCATAGTTCTTGTGAATGAAACGTCGATGACTCTATTTCTTTTGAAGGAGAGTGCTCACCAGTGGGAGTCACAACCTCATGCAGTCTTGAAGATTCAGATAGCTGAGGATACCAGTGGATGGAATGGATCAGGTGAAACCTGACCAATAGTCTGTAGAGAGATGCCTCAGCCTCTGAGAATTGAGAGTTCAAGAATCGAGGTACCGCTGCTGATTGATGGGAAACTCTTCCTTTGGAAAAATGTGCTTAGAATGCAGTCGCATTCTTCTGATGTATCGACAACAGTGACCGCTGTATCTAATGCTTTTGAGGTGCCGCATGCGTATTTTCTGGGTGCTGTGCCCATCCTCCATGGTGAGTTTTCTTGTAACAAATTAAGCGCTTCGATTGATTTCTTTTTAATATCCTCTTCTATTGTGTTTGTTAAGTCTCTTTTCAAGAACACATGGATATGTACGTGCATCAGATAGATAGTCTTCTCCAGTATATTTGTTTCTTTATGATACTAGATATATGTACGTGCCACGCACGTCAAGAGTTTATAAGTATATTATTATTTGATAATTGTTGATGTGTCAAAATAAAATAAGTAAAATATGATTTAAAGTTAATATATTTACCAAGAACATTTCGGTTTGTTGAATACAAACATCCTCTTATGTTTCTTGAAGTATATCATTTTAAGTTGCACGGTTCAGTAAATCCATCCATGATGCATGATAACATGATCCATCCAGAGACTTATCACTTCTCCATGTTCTTGAAACCAAATCAACAGATAACTCAAATTTAATTTCTCCAAAAAATTAACTTTAATTAAGTAATCAAATTTTATTATTTTTTTAACCAAACGTAGAAATACAATAATAATTGGGCTAGAAGTAAGATGAAAATTCTTAGCTTTTTTAATTCGAAGTAATCATATCCATATCATGAAGAATTAATATATTTTTCAAAATAAACTAACAATCCGAGAAAAATTAGAAGATATTATTATTGAGGAAAGAAATCACAAACCTGACCAACGGTTTTTCAGGAAAGCCATGTGTCTGGATTTGAAGAATCCAGTAATTCCCTAAACAAAAGAAAAGAAAAGTAAATGGATTAAAATTTAGACGATAAAAAAACAAAGATTAAGAAGGAGAGAAGAGAAATATAGTTGATGAGAGAGAACTAAATTTTAACAGCCACATATATTTATGGTATTTTTTTGTTCAATAGAAGTTACATATCTGTCTATTTAAATTCGTGTAAAATTATAATGTGATGTTAAGTCATAATATAAGGGTTAGGAAAAAGTAGAAGACTAAGCAATTGTAATAACTATTTGCACCTGTCATAATTTTAGCT
This sequence comes from Agapanthus africanus, assembly GCA_030015575.1. Classification (NCBI taxonomy): domain Eukaryota; kingdom Viridiplantae; phylum Streptophyta; class Magnoliopsida; order Asparagales; family Amaryllidaceae; genus Agapanthus; species Agapanthus africanus. The sequence continues at coordinate 363,786,732 of JASDDO010000004.1, forward strand.
TCATGATTTTTTACATGATGGCTTAAAAAATATTGAAAAACAGTGGTTTGTTAAATATTACTTAAATTTTCTTCCCAATATTATCATAAACAATGGATTATGGATACATATGATTGATTAATTTGAACAATTAGCTTATTAGAATGTTCTTATTATACTCTTGGAATTCCATGAGGCTATGATTGTTTCAAATTTTGAAACGTGCATTATTATTTGGCAACTATACTTTAATTTTACAATTATTTTTAGGCAGCAACTATTTGTTGGTAAATGTATAGTTCTATTAGTATGATTAGTGATTTTTTTAAATTAAAGCAGATGTAGATTAAACTAATGGCTTAAAAAAAAGCATGATGTCATTTCATTGTTTGAATAATCAAATCTAAATTGGATTGTAAAAAGAAAGAATGTGTATTATATAAATTGACAGCTAGAATATAAGATTGTTATTGAACTACCAACCTACTACAATTTCATATCTACTATTTACACCAAATAGTTTTTAGCCATGAAAAATAAATATAGGTCTGAATATATAAAAGTGAGCACCAACAAATGGTATACTTATTCATGATAGATATTACCATCCAGTTTTATTTTAAATCAACTTTTTCTAACATATAGATTTTTTTATAATAACTATTAAACAATAAAAACAAGAGAGTGAAAATATAGAGAAGACTAACAAAAATGAGTTGCTCATTTTCATTTTTAAGAGTACTTTAGATATAGATTTAGATTAGATTTTGATTAGTAGAGTATTGTAGATGTAGAATAAAACCATGAATTTCTTTTTTTTAAAAATATAATGCCATAATTTTATTTGTTACATGCATAAGGATAGTGATTGTAGAAAATAAAGGATTGCAAAATTAAAACAAACTATTGATTATGAATCAAATGTTTGATTAAAAAAGAAATCTCAACACATTTGCATGGATTGTTTTCCAAGAAATATCTAGGCATCAATCATGAGAAATATCTAGGCATCAATCATGAAGTAAAACATCTCATTCAAATAAAACATGTAAAACTATTTAGTAATTGTTGTAATATTTTTTATATAAATAAATTAGGTTTACTGAAAAGATGCCCAAATAACTGTACATATTTATTGGAATGGAGGGAAGGAACAATAAATTATACAATTCATTTCTTATTTTCATTCCTTTTTATTTAATTACACTCTAAGTAACCCATATACTGTAAAGATAATTAAAGTATACACCAATAAAAGGAGTGAATTTAGAAAAAAAGGACTACAAAGACTACCAAAACTTCTATATCATTTTCACTTAGTAGAGTACTATAGATAATTGACTCAAGTTCTCGATCCATTTCCCATGTTGTTTTAGTGATCTCTTTTACTGAATGTGATTGTAACCGATCAATTCATTGATCCATTTCCCATGTAGCATCCTAATGTATAGTTTAAATTGACACCCAGTTTCTGTTTATGATTTTTCAAGAATTCAGTCCAGCCTCCAGATCAAATCAAATATTTGTTTATCATGTAAAGTACGACACTAACATTTCTTTTTGCTATTTTTCCTAGAATCTTTTCTAAGAACACTGCAATCATATGTTACTTTTTAATGCACCAGGTAAACGGACAATCGGGCTTCAACCTGATGCATCAATGGCACAAGATGCAATTCTTCAGCTAACAAAATGAGGCCAAGTTGAAGGCAGAGAAAGCAGAAGTCTCGAAGCGCAAGGCTGAGGAAGCAGCTCAGAAATCCAGCGCTGCTAAGAAGACCGCTGAGGAAAAGAAGTCCATTGCAGAAGCTTATGCTGCACACAAGAGGCAAGTTGGAGCTTCCTCAAGGAATTTAGGCGAGCGGTTGTCCCACGAAGAAGAAGATAAGCTGAAGGGAGACGAACTAACCACTGATGGGACTGTGAGGGGAGAGGCAAGGGAACACCAAGGGATGACATGGCTGAAGGAGATAGGCCGGAGAAAAGAGTCCGGCACAACTGATGGTTTAATCATCGTGTTAGCTTCCCCAATTTGTTCCGCAAATTTTTTACATCATTCAATTGCAACTCAATTTCAATTAATCCCATTATTTCCACTCTTGATATTATGGGATCTTGACAATTCATGGCTGAGAGAATCGTCACAGCTTTCTGCATTCTTTCATTTTAACGAACTGTTTGCTGTAATCTGCATCATATCCATGATCATGTGGCTCTACTAATTTTATGGATTCAAGACGTTGTGGTTACTCAATGTAGTTTTATATACTGATCGTTTCAATGAATGCATTTAGATGCCCTTTTTTTTTATGTTTTGTTAATTAATAGATGGTTTATCGTGTTTCCTGACTCATTCATGCTGATAATGCTCGATGAGTTATATTCACATCTATATGAAGCCGCGCTTTAGAGGCTCAAAGCTCCTTTTTGGCCCACTTTTGGCGGTTGAACCTTCACTTTTAAGGTATTCTTTTTAGTATGTATTGAGGTTCGCCTTTGATATTTGCTTTGATTACTTTGTACATATTATAAATGCCAACAAGTTTCATGCATCAAGCTTTATTTTTTTTCCCTCGCCTGTACTAGCATTTCAGTTTCTAGTTGATTTCGGGTTAGTATTTCGGGTTAGTCGTTTAAGTTTTCATCAATTGCACTTAGCATTTCTTTTTCTTTTGTTCTGTGAATTCTGCTGGTTAATTTTGGTCGTGGATTGACACAAACAAAACAATAATTAAGGGAAAGAATCTAGTATTTCTTTAGTCAATACTCGATAGAGACAGAGTACAGGATTCTTGAGTTTTGATTCACCATCAATAGGATTACAAATTAAGCAACTAAGATCAAAGTTTAAGGCGCAATAGTGTTACCAAAGGTTAGGCCCACGGCGGTCGAGGTTAATTAGTTGTCCAATCAAAATATTTATAATTGACCAAAGTCCCAACTCATTTATTTAAATAATAAACATCATACCTACCTCAAACCCATAAATTTCCTTTTTATTTGTTGTAAGTTTGTGTGGGTCCAAGGCTTTGGTCTTAGAACCTACCTCAAATCGATTCAACGAGAATTCTTGATCCTATCTGGTTATTAATTCAATACATCCATCTATGCCCAATATCCGAAGTTGATTTTGCATAGAATCAAATTAAAACCACACCTCTATTACAAATATTAAGAGGTAAGCATTATTTGTTGAACTTTGATGGTGAAACCCTTAATATGGAAACTTATGGTGGACGGTCTCTTGGAAATTATAATAACCGAATAGACGATTATAATAACCGAGCCATACCGGAGGGTTGGTTAACCGTGAAGTTTAGTCTTAGTTATTATAACTAGTAACATACATAAAATTAAATCTCCGAGACAAATTACGAAAATTGCATCAAAGGGAAAGGAACAAATTATAGCCTTTAGTTTCTTCTTCTTTTGGCCCACAAAGAAGAAAACGGTAGGGCATTTTGCATAGAAGCAAACTTCAATCTCCAATTTGCAACTTTAGTCTTTAGGCAATAATGGGGATAGGTCATAGGATGTAGTGACATCAAAATTATAAGAAAATGTCTTTAAGTTCAAACATAAAACCAAAAGAGGAAAAAGAAGGGAAACCAACATAATTATTCAGGGAAAGCATAGATGCGGGTCCTGGATGGTAAATAATCCTTACGCCTCTTTAAAATTTAGAATAGACTCAACTATATATGTCAAATAAGCTTCTTCTAGACCCAAATTGCACACTACACCTTTTGTCTAAATAGATAGTATCCAATATTAATAGCCTCGCAACTAGTTTATTAGGATCAGACATTTCAAATAAGTCATCGATCAAAAAATTTGCTGTTCTTATCCTGGTCTAAATGAAGACATTTTAGAAGTTATGAGTGATGATTGAGATATATTAGGAAAGAGTTAACTACCATTTTGCAAGAAACCTCCCTACCTATGGATGATCCCTTGTTTCAATCTCCATAATTTTCCTCCTTCAATTTTTTTTCTTTTCTTTTTTGCTTTCATGTTATTTTTCTGTCATTTTCTAACTATAAGTTGCCAAAATGAACTAAGTAGACTATTTAAAAATAGATGGTACCCAGCTCTAACATGAGCAAAGCATATTAGGCTCTACTAATTTTACTACATACACCCAATCCGGTCAAAAGAGTATAGCTCCTGCGGCAAAACCTAGATCTACATAACAAGATTTTACTGGTTTCGATTCCGAGATGCATCACTTTGAATATAAAACAAATTACATACAACCAATCCAACCAAAACATGCAAAATTCATAATAGTGGAAGACCTCTCATATCCACTTCCCCATCGAGTGGATAAGAGGCAAAACTCATCACACCATCTATTCAACAATGGATGGTGAGATGGATAGATATGATCTCAACATTATTATTAATAGTGAAGAGACCCAGAATCCTAATAAAATAGATTAAACATTTTGCACAAAACCATCACGCTCAATCGCCAAAAGGTGAGAGAGAGGGAAAAGCCATCGGGGAAAAAATATCAGGGTGCTCTGCTCCCATCTCGGCCATACATCCTACGTGCAAAATATGTAGGATACATCAATACACATAATCCATGTTTTATACAAATCTCGATCGTTGGTTTTGATTTTGGATGAATCTGCACCGTAGCCGCAGGATCCAATAGTGTGCTATTTTGCCCCAATAGCAGCGATCCGGATCCGGATCCGAGATGAGAGAGGAGAGGAGATAAAAGACAAGAAGCTAATAATAGTGGTTGCTGAGGTGTGGGCCTTTCGTTTGGATTCCACCCCTATCCCACCTCCCAAAACTTTCTTCTTCTCTCTCAAACTCTCCTGCTGCTGAGAAGAAGAAGGGGAGAGAGGGAGAGAGAGAGAGAGGAGATTGAAGAAGAGAGAGAAAGATGTCAGATTGGGGGCCAGTGTTTGTGGCGGTGGTGCTCTTCGTCCTCCTCTCCCCTGGCCTCCTCTTTCAGATCCCGGCCAAGGGCCGCCTCGTCGAGTTCGG